>CAWUFW010001768.1:42500-2610108 GCA_963921515.1 Calotriton arnoldi | reverse complement strand
CCAAGGGAGATTCTTCTGTCGTCCAACGAAGTGTAGATCGATCAAAAAGTGTCACTTGGTTTCTGTAAGCAGAGATTTAGTCCCAGGAGTAAATCCAGAGTCCTGTGGTCAGGGGTTCCTATTTTTGTTCCCAGGGAAGGGGTGGGACAAACTCTGGGGACCCACCTATGGGAGGGTCAGGACAGAGGGGTGGCTACACCCATGTCCTTTGATCCAGCTTCCTCACGCCAGAGCAGGAGCAAATGGCTCTGCAACCGGTTCGAGCTGGACTATGCACAGAGGACACCAAATGTGCCCCCAGTGCAGACATCAAAGCACGCACTCTCAGAGTGCACCCACCCAGCCCCAACACACCAAAGCCTGTCTGGGAGGTGGTCACACCTCCTTGTGACTGGAAACCTATTGTCAAAAAACCTTCCCCGGCCGGAGTTTCGTCCAGCAGCAGGAGGGCAAGACTCGTGTCTGTGGCTGGCAGCATCCATCTTGTGATGCCAGGGTCAGGAAAAGCTGGTACCGGGGCAAGTGTACCGGTGTTGTCATATTTCTCCCTCTAGGAGGGTGGAATCATACCTCCCACACCAGTTACTGGTGGGGAGGTATGATTCCAAGGTGTTTGACACCAAACACGACATGTTTCCATGCAGCCATATTAAAGTTAGCATTTACCATGAGGATATAATGCACTTAAGTATATATGGTTGGCTGCATCACAAACAACCTCCCGGAATATAGGTTCGCAGAGAAGGTTGCAGAGGGGCTCTGCTCATGCACTTGGGCACCCTCTCACATAAAACCCAGCACCCTGCCTTCAGGATTGATAAGGCTGCCGCTGGGGGTGACTGATAGGTTTATATGTGCAGTGTGATTAGGATAGATATAGTGAACCTATATCTAAGTAAAGTGCATGCACTCCACCTTACACAGGCTGCAGTAGCAGACATGTGGTGTCAGTTTGAATGGTCTCTCAGGGGTGGCACAATACATGCTGCGGCCCCTGGGAGGCCTCTTGGGATTGCCTACAGCCCTGGGTACATAGTGTATACCATATACTAGGGACTTATAAGGGTACCCCAGAATCCAATCTGGAGTGTACCTAAAGTACATGAACAACCAATTGAGGGAGTAAGCAGATAAACTGGGGGTCCTGATTAGCAGGATCCCAGTCAGACTTGTCAAAAACCAGCAAAACACCAGGAAAAAAGTGGGGGTAACCACATGCAGTCAGATTCCACCTTCCTACAATTTGGCATGTATGTTTAAGGTAACTTTCTGGTAGCAGGGCACCACTCCACTGATAACGTGACTGAGGGGGGTTAAAGTAGCCGATGCAGAAATCTGTGTGAAACTTACAAGACACATGGGCCAATTCCAATAAGGAGATTTGAGGGCACAGGAGTTAAGGTGCTGAAAAGCAGATCTCTGTGTATGAGGAGAGGTCACAAGTTCAAATATCGTTTAGTCAAAATTTATTATATTCGTTCAAAGTGGACCCTGGCACCGTCCTAACTTTGACACCTCAGTCTCACACGGCGTGCACAGG
This sequence comes from Calotriton arnoldi, assembly GCA_963921515.1. Classification (NCBI taxonomy): domain Eukaryota; kingdom Metazoa; phylum Chordata; class Amphibia; order Caudata; family Salamandridae; genus Calotriton; species Calotriton arnoldi. Next base: position 2,608,568 of record CAWUFW010001768.1, on the reverse strand, counting down.
CGATCTGGCGGAAGCTTGGGGTGGCATTGGCGTGATAGTCCAGGCAAAGGGCAGCTGCAGGCACTGCCTGATTAACCAAGCCAAAGGTCAAAGTGTAAGAAATACAGACAGGGCGGCCATAAATGAGACAGTCTGCCAACTCTTTCCTCCTCTAGCACGGCTGCCAAGGAGCTCCATGTCATGTGTTACTTCTGACCCAAGCCTGTATTTTTTAATTCGCCATCATTTTGTTTCGACTGGATTGTAGTTGCAAAGCCTCCCATTTTAATTGTGGGACTACTAGTCCTCCGGAATGCAAAGAAGTAGTGTTTGCGTAAAGTCAGGCCTGGTTGATATTGTCACACATACTGTATGCCGGTCGCTCCGCACCTTTGCATCCCATCTCTCCCACCTGACACTTTCCTTCTCCCACAAACTCTCTCTCTCTCTTCCTTTCTGTCTTTCTCTCTCTCCCTCCTCCTTTACCCTTTCTCTTCCTCCGTCTTTCCCTCCACATTAATTGACTCTTTCTCTCTTACTGAATTTTCTCTCACCCGTCTATGTCTCCTCTCTTTTTCCCCTACGACCACCTCGCGGTTTCCAACATGCCCACTGTCATGATGAGGGTGACCAGGCCATCTGTTTTCTTTTTTTCTGGGATTTGTTTTTTACTTTTCTTATCATTTCTGTTGCCTGCAAGTTCCAGCATGCGCTGTTGGCGAAGTACCTGGATTCCTTCCTATCTCTTTACATAGGTCAAATAATCACTTCACTACAAACAAAAGAACATAACTAAAAAAGCTGTGTAATTTGCAAACGCCAGCCATAGCTCTAACTTTCAACTAATGCGTAGGACCGATTGCATTGCAAGTGCTTCGTTTGCTTTCCTGTAAATACCGCCTAACTCTTAACAAGGACTGAAGGCCTCTGTGGCATTAATATGCCAAAGCGGCTACAACTAGAAAGTGAAATATTCACACCAATAAAGTGGAGAGAGCAAAGATACACATTAATTGACTCTTTCTCACTTGCTGAATTTTCTCTCACCCGTCTATGTCTCACTTTTTCTTCCCCTACGACCACTCGCTGCTTCCAACATGCCCACTGTCATGATGAGGGCGAGCCAGGCCATCTGTTTTCTTTTTCTGGGATTTGTTTTTTACTTTTCTCATCATTTCTGTTGCCTGCAAGTTCCAGCATGCGCTGTTGGCGAAGTACCTGGGTTCCTTCCTATCTCTTTACATAGGTCAAATAATCACTTCACTACAAACAAAAGAACATAACTAAAAAAACAGTTGATAATTTGCAACGCCAATAGCTCTAACTTTCACTAATCCGAGACCGATTGCATTGCAAATGCTTGTTTGCTTTCCTGTGAATACCGCCTAACTCTTAACAAGGACTGAAGGCCTCTGTGGCATTAATATGCCAAAGCGGTTAGCAACTAGAAAATGAAATATTCACACCAATAAAGTGGAGAGAGGCAAAGATACGGGCAAAGCAACAAGTGGCCCGGCTCCAGCGTTAAAGGCCCGGGCCGAAGGCGCGGGCCTTTAGCAAGGAGCGGTCCTTTAATGGCTGGTAGAGCCGCTATGGAGGGCTATAAGGCTATTAGAACATTCCGTCCCTAGAGGGGCGGAATGCTCTAATTTGTAAAACAAAGGCCTGACTGGAGCCCGGGTAGGTTGAAACCCCCCGGGTTGCGTGAGGCCTTTGTTCCCAGCAAGAGCTGTGAACAAACATTGGAATGTTGGAGCTCCGGGCTGCTGCCGGCCATTTGAAGCCCGGAGCAGCTCCCATTATCTTCAATGCGCTCCAACATTCCAATGTTGTAATATAGCCTCATAGCCTCGCCCCGTAGCGAGGCTATGCCGCTTTGCTGAAGGCCCGCTCCAGCATTTAACAAGGGAGCGGACTTTAATAGCCGGTATAGCCCAGCTACGAAGGGCTATAAGGCTATTAGGAACATTCTGCCACTAGAGGGCAGAATGTTCTAACAAATAAACAAAGGCCTCTCGAGCCTAGAAGGGATTGAAATCCCTAGGGCTCCGAGAGGCCTTTGTTCAAACATGTGGAATGTTGCTCTGCGGGCCTTTGCCGGCCCGTAGAAGCTCGGAGCACTCCATTGTATTCAATGGAGTGCTCCACATTCCAATGTTCTAATGAAGGTTCAATCACAACACTTGTGAGTATTTTAAGGAGAAAACCATCGGTAGAAGCAATTCAGTGAGGAAACTGGACTTTGTGTTCAGTGCTGTGAGGAAACTAAAGTTTCAGATCAGTGCAACAAACATATTGGAGGGTCAGTTTAGTGCAACAAGGAAACTGGAACGTTAAATCAGTACAGCAAGCAAAGTGTAGTCTCAGATAAGCTTAGCAAGCAAATCGGAGTCCTATACCAGTAGTTTGAAGCAAATCGGAGTCCTATACCAGTGTTTGAAGCAAACCGGAGTCTTCTACCAGTGTTTGAAGCAAATCGGAGTCTTATACCAGTGTTTGAAGAAAATCGGAGTCTTATACCAGTGTTTGAAGCAAATCGGAGTCTTATACCAGTGTTTGAAGCAAATCGGAGTCTTATACCAGTGTTTGAAGCAAATCGGAATCTCAATTCATTGCAGTAAATATATAGTCATCTCCTAGCAGTGCTGTGAGGAAACTGTAATTTCAGATCAGTGCAGCACATAATTGAAGTCTCAGATCAGTGCAGTGAGGAATTGGAATCCTGAGTCAGTGCAGTGAGCAAACTGGTAACTCAGATAAACGTAAGATCATCGCAGTGTAGCGCATAAAATGAAGTCAGAGAACAGTGTAGCAAGGAAATTGGAATCTCATATTAGTGCAGTTAGCCAGCGGGGCACTCAAATCAGTGTAGTGAGGAAAATGGAGTCACTGCTCCATGCTGGGAGGAAATTGGTGTCTCAACCATATTTACATGCTCTCCATCTTTACTTTCCTTTAAAAGCCTTCTCCCAATAGGCATGACAAAGCCTCTGCACTCTTTTCGCATCTTTAGCATTAGAATATGCTGACAATTTATTTATTTCTAAGCATTCATTTTAGGCAAATGTGTGAGCAACCAGAGCTGCTAAGTAATTTCTTCACATTTCCGTAGAGTGGTTAAGTCCATAACTCAACCCCTATCTTTGACAAATAAACGAGGACCTGTAACAAAATTGGATCCGCTGAGTATAATGTGCATCTAGAAATACACCAACCCCATTAATTTATTTAAGAACTTAGAGGATACAGCAGTAATGGACGTATGTATAAAGCATGTATTAAAATAGTAATCTCTTGTGAACTAGGCCTGGGCGGAGTTTGTTGAGTTCCGCGTACCAAATGAAGTGCGTTAGGTCGCGCCGTTTGCGCTGATTTTTAGCACCAGGTGTTTGTCCTGTAAAATCAGCACGAATGGCACCATGCGTAATGCAAGAGGGCGCTGCTCCTTTCTGCCACTTGAGTAGATGTTCTACTCGAGAGGCAGCTTCCTCACTGTGAACAGGTTTGTCAAAGCAAGCGGTAGCAGCCATCCGCGACCGCCTGCGTTGAGATATCTCGCTGGGAGGTGGTCTGGAGTAAGATTTTCCTCACTTGCCAACTTAACATTGGCAAGCGCAAGAGAGGAAAAATTCCGCATCACGGAGCGGAGTTTTCGAACTCTGCTCGCTGCGCAGAGTGGGAAAAACTCTGCAAACTCGCGAGCGGAGCTGAATTTCACACCCAGGCCTACATGAACCATAAGCCAAAGCTTTACCACCATCTATGATAGACTACATGGTCTAGCTTTTAGCTCAAGCCATCACTCATGCCACTAAAGAGGATACAAAAAGTCTCCGAATGCAGGGACTTACCATAGTCCAAACTGGATCAAACGATGTATTCATCGGAGCAGTATTTACTTCAAAAGAGCAGAGAGGGAAATGCCCCAAGCAGTCGCGGCTGGCATGTCTCTTGGTGGGGGGACGTGGGGGATGGCGCGGGGGAGGCGTGCGCGGGGGTGTTAATTTAATTAATAATAATGAAAAATATTTAAACCTACCTTTTCGCCGGCCGGGTCCCCCGTCTTCAGGAAGCAGGCAGCCTCCCTCCCTAAGCCAATCAGAATGCTCTAGTGGAGCGTTGGGATTGGTCAGGACGCCGCTCAGAGAGGGGCTCACGGGAGGCTATGTTCTCCATGTAGGCTGCATTGCAGTCTACACGGAGAACTATAGAGTGCGCATGACTGGTTTGGGCGGCCCCAGAGGGCCGACCAAACATTCAGCGCCCTCAGCAGTGGGCATCACCACTCCTCCCATGCCCCCAACCGAGCCTCTGCTTTCCAGCAGTGCGAGAAGCAGAAACATAAAATGGCAGTTATTACAATTTTATGTTTCTGCTTCTCGCACTGCTTAACAGCATAGTAGGGACGACGCTCCTCCGCCCCTAGTGGAGGAGCCGCCCTGGCCCCTAAGCACGTTCAGCTGTAGGAAGCAGATATTCTTAATTAAGCGCAATTAGCGGATTAAAAGAGGAGACACAATAAATGTTAATGCCAAGATCCATTGCGCTCCTCTGTGGGTAGGACCAGCATCCATGTCCACTGGCTAGACCACAGAAGATCGAGCATCATCTTTGCCTCTTTCTACCAGGACCTGCTTCAGGCCAGGGTCGGATTGGTAATGCGGGCACTGGGCAATGCCCAAGGGGCCGGTATCCGATCCCCAGCTATGGGCTGCTTTACTGAGCAGCCCTGGGGGCCGATTTGGGCGGTTTCTGAGTTGTTCGGATGCCGCCAGCAGCCTAGTGGGTGCCTGAGTGGCCTTTGGAGCCAGATGGGCGTCCATTACCTTCCCTTTATCAACGGGCAGAGGTGTCACTCCCTTTCTTTCGCTGGTCCGGCCCATTAATATATGCAGATTGAGCGGGGGTAGGGGGCCTGAGAAAAAGTGGCCTTACTTGTTTTCAGGTGTGTTTCACCAGTGTAAACTGATCCGTGCATTTTTTTTATCCCCCCCCCATCCATTTTTTTATAAAAGTTTTGCCGAAGCAATGTTTTGCGGAAAGGCAATATGCAAATGTGGACCACTTTTTTTTAGCGTGCCCGGCCGATTTTTAATCCCAATCCAAGCCTGCTTCAGGCCACCAAATCAGTCAGTCTTTTAAAATACAAATCATTGTTTACATATTTGTACTCAGTGGAAAGTGCAGTTTTAAAATGTGCGATCTACGGTAACTTCACGTTTAGATTCAATTCTTTTTTTCCATGTGAAAGAGATATATATGATTTACAGTAAATAAAACTGATAGCTGAATCTTCTCTCTCCGTTTCTATACGACAAACCATTTACCATAATTGCTGATTTTACAGAGCACTCTGGCATTTAACACCATGCCTCAGAGGGCTAAAATCGCAACATTATAATAAATATGATGCGCCGCATCAAACCTTGACTGCGTCGTTGACATTAACTTGATGACACTGATATATCTTCGAGACAACAGGAGGCGGGGTGTGTGTTTTTAAAGCAATACCTTCATTCCTTACTTCATGTTTCATCTCTACTTGGCCTTGTTAAATAAGACCAGAATATTAATCTTTTTAAATTAAAAAAAACAACATTAGTGCTGAAGCAACCTTCCAAATTATCTCACTTCAGGCCAATGCATTCCTAGGGAAAAGTTGAGGTAGGAGAAGCATTTTTAATGTTAGAGGAGGGACCTTCTATAATTAAAGCGCTACAGACATCTATAGGGAGAGCTACTGTGTGTGGTAGTCAAGGAGGTGTGAATAGTGCAAAGGGGTGGTTAGATGGGGCTGGTTTGATGCCCGTGAGGTGCTGGCAGGGTGGCTGGCTCACAAGCATGGACAGAAGTTATCATGTCTGTGGAAACACGTTTACTTGGAAAGAGCCATGAAGTCTCCATGTCTAAATGTATTCAACTTCATCAGCGGTTGAGGGACAGACGGTGGCAGTGTCTGTTCGGGGCCGATTGATGGTGGTACGACTTTACCTTTGTCCTGCTATTTTTTTGCACTATCCATTCTTCTTTTGTTTTAAACCAGAAAACAGCAAACATTATCTTGTGTTTCTATTTATCAATGTCATGCGCATTTTAATAACTGATTTTAATTACCTGCAGTAGGAGTGGGTTGCGGTTACTGGTGCTCAGTTCTTCTGTCCTCCCGCCCCGGTCCGACGCGTGCAAATAGTACCGTTGAGCAGAGGGCGGGGAGGTAGAGCCCGGTACTTCCATTTCCGCTGGGATCGCGGTCAGCGGTCTAGTTGAGGGGAAGGCTAAGCTATTTAGGGCGCATGCCAGAGCGGATCGCGCCGCACGGCGCGCCAAAGGCAAGCCCGTCTGCGCCCGTCCGGACGTGGCCTGGGGCCAGTACCCCTGCCCGAATCAGCCCAGCATGCTGTTATACTGCCAAACAGCTACATGAACTTTGTCCCCCAGGTTAAAGAGATGTGTAGGCATAGTATAATAGCAGGGAACATACGTTATAACTGTTGTCACTGCCCTTTTACGCTGGAGTCGACTTCTAAAATAAGAACCATAGGTCAGAAGATTAGCCTCTGTCTGATCAACTGCAGATCTCTGAGGAGACATAAACAGGAAATTCATGATCTTCTGGTTGATGATCAGACAGATGTGCTATTTCTTACAGAAACGTGGCTAAATGTGGACTCCACTCCTGAAATTCTCGAGGCGGTCCCCAATGGTTTTGGAATAGTCAGAATTGATCGTCCCATTAATAGGGGAGGAGGGATTGCTATAATTTATAGGCTAGCTATCCAATGTACTCTTGAGTCAGTAGACATTGTGGATAGCGAAGCTGGCTTCTTTTCGATTATGGTTTCCTCAAATTACATTATTAAAGGGTTCTTAATTTACAGACCCCCCGGCCCTTTCACGCATTTTACATCTGGCATCATGGAACAACTGATGCAGCCTGCTCTGCGTTATGAGAAATTCCTGATGTTAGGGGATCTGAATCTTCATTTTGATGAGATGGCAAATACTGGGGTACAAGAATTCCGCCAGGAAATGGCAGCTCTTCAATTGACACTTAAATCGGTGCACCCCACCCATCAATTGGGCCATCTACTTGATCCAATCTTTGCTAATTGGGAGGCCTTAGATATTGGGCTCCCGGTTCCGGTCCCATGGTCGGATCATTTTTTGGTATCTTTTTCTGCCTGGATGCCTCATTCTTACTCTCAGGAGAAACTGGGCAGTAGGAAAAAGCTGAGGAAGTGGGCTAGGTTTTCTCAAGAGAAGTTTAATCTGGCCCTCCAAAAGGGTGGGCCACCTGGAGGCATAAACATTGATTTGGCCTGTGAAGCCCTGGACAAACGTATTATTGAGGCATTAGACAGTAACGCGCCATGGTCCTTGAGAGCACCTGGGAGATGATGTAAAGCTGCACCCTGGTTTGGCAGTGAGCTCAGAATAGCCAAATCAGCCTGTAAACGCCTAGAGAGAGTATGGAGGAGAGATTTCTCAGTTCTTAGGAAAGGGGAATATAAAGCCAGCCTGAAGATTTATCATTCTCTTATAAGGAAGACTCGGGCTGCTTACTACAGTGAGAGGATTGAAATAGCAGAGAACTCCTCTAAGGAACTTTATACTATTTTCAAGGAGATCTCGTCTCTCGCTAGAACCTCAGCCCCGACAAACAACTCTATGGACTCTTGCAATAGGGTGGCCGATTTCTTTGCGGAGAAAGTAGAGAAGATTTACTCGACCTTCCCTGTTGCAGCACGTAATGGGTGCCAGGAGGATGAGGGGATGACTGACTTAGGGGAGGCAGAATGTCTTCGTAAATTTGTGGTCCCCCCTTGTGACTCTCTCACTGGCGTAGCCCTTAGCATTAAGTCTGGCTCTCCCAGAGACCCCGCGCCCCCTAAGGTGCTAAAGGGAGTCTTGAAGCTCTGGAGCCTTATATTAGGCACCTTCTCGAGCTCTCCTTTACCACAGGAACGGTCCCAACAAGATGGAAAGAGGCGATCGTCCTTCCATTAAAAAAGAAGATAGATGTTAGTATGAGCCAATTGGAGAACCTACGTCCGATTTCCCTGCTACCTTATTTTGCTAAAATTGCAGAGAAGGTAGTTAATACCCAACTGACAGCTCACATTAGCAAACATAGCCTGCTTCACCCCTCACAATCGGGGTTCCGGACATCTTATTCCACCGAATCGGCGCTGCTTCTCTCCACCGAAATTATCCGCAAATATGTGGATGCGGGACAAACGGTGGCGTTAGTTCTACTTGACCTCAGCGCCGCATTTGATACGGTGGCTCATCCAACCTTACTTCAACGCCTGAGGAAAGGAGGTTTGGTGGACCGAGCCATGGAATGGCTTGAGTCCTTCCTACACGAGCGTAGTTTTCAGGTGTCGCAGGAACCTTACTACTCTAAAAGTATTAAGCTGAACCAAGGGGTCCCTCAGGGCTCTATCTTAAGCCCTACCCTCTTTAATCTCTACATTGCCCCTCTGGCAGAGATTATTGAAAAATTTGGGGTTAGTGTTGTGTCCTACGCTGACGACACACAATTGGTGGTGTCCCTAACACAGGTACATGAGAAGGCTGCCATCAATTTCTCGACATGCCTTCAAGAACTGGCGTCTTGGATGGCGGACAACTGCCTTAAACTTAATGGTAACAAAACTGAAGTTCTTGTGCTAGGCAGAGCCCCCACTATTTGGTCGTCAGCGTGGTGGCCACAGACACTGGGACCTACCCCGCCCCCATGTGATCAGGTGAAGAATCTTGGGGTATGGCTGGACTCTAAGCTTTCTTTCGATAATCACATAAGGCGTGTGGCGGGGAAATGTTTTGGGGTTATGAGAGGTCTTTGGAAGACCTTAGATGTACTGCCAGTTGCAGCAAGGAAAACTATGGTCCATGCCCTGGTGACGTCACGCTTGGATTACGGGAATGTCCTGTATTTGGGAGCTAGCTCCAAGTGTGTGCAAAGACTCCAGCGTATTCAGAATGCTGCGGCTCGTCTTGTTTTAATGTTACCTAGGAGAGCCTCTTCCAACAATGCCCTGGTTTCCCTTCACTGGCTCCCGGTAAGGGAACGTATCCTGTTCAAGGCTATGTGTGTGAGCCATCGCATTTTACAGAGAAAGGGCCCCACCTACCTGCACGACTTCCTCACCCCATACTCTCTGACCCGTCACTTGAGATCTAGCGGGACAGGGCAGGTTTGTATTCCTAACATCAGAAGAGCGAGGATGGGTGGCCGCTCTTTCTGTTTTCTGGCTGCCAAATGCTGGAATAAACTCCCCCCTGGGCTCCGGTTGGAGTCTGTGGAGACACTTTTTCGAAAAAAACTCAAAACCTGGCTTTTTCCTCCTCTGAGTTCTCTGGTTTAACCGTGTGTCTCCCTCTGCCAGCGATCTGAACTGTGCCGCAGCGCGGGGACACACTGGTTAGTGTAACCATGCGCTTTATAAGTTTGTTATTATTATTATTATTATTAAATACACGTTTGAGCCCTAGGGGCGTACCAAACCATATACCAATAAAGTGGTATAAGAACCACGACTGAGCTAGACACAAGGCCTAGAGCCTGTAGAAGTGCTTGTCCCTCAAGGAACCACCCAAGGTAGTGACACAGGGGACCCACGGAGGACGCGTGCAGTGTGAGAACACAGCCGCGAGCCACCGTTGACTTCTATGGGGAATGTCGCGGTTGGAGTTTTAAAGAAAAGGGACACTTGGAGCAAACCCCTCTACAACTAGGTTGTTCTAGAGTCTATACCCACGGGAGCACCGGAGTACTCGAGTTACCTCACCCAGGGAAGCCGGGTGCATAGGTGTCTTTCGGGGTCGGGTTTGGTCGTCGTTTTCAATGGCGATCTGCTGCAAAGTGCTGCTGGCGGCCAAGTCGAAAGTGTTCGGGTGGATCCAAAGGTGGATCGAAGATCTGAAGAACCTGAAAGCAGAGGAGACAGAGTCTGGGTCACTAGCCAGTGACCAGGAAGGCGATGAGCGGATGCCCACCGATGTTGGGTGCTTCAGGTAGGTTGACGGTCATCTTAACTCTTCAGCCACGAGGTCCAGGAGGCGTCGACGACAACCAGGAGCTGGATTCGAGCTGTCCCACGATGTCTGTCGATTGCAGGGGTGTCGGCGACCGGATTGGACCCAACAAGCCTTGGCAACGGCAAGTCTTGTGGAAATAGAAGAAGGACGGTGGTGCAGACCAGCAAGGTCTGAGGGACTCACCCAGCAAGGGTAAGTCAGGGCACGTCTGGAGCAACCAGGGAAGCCCAAGCAGAAGAAGAGTTGCCTTTGGGAGGGCCCACCAGCCAACAGACTAGCAACCGCGAAGGAGTCTCAAGTGGACGCACTTGGAGCTGGCTCAGAGGACACTCGTGGAGTGGAGGCCAGTGATCTTTGGTTGCAGTCAGTGCTGGAGGCGAGGGCTACTCGGAGCCCAAAGCACAACTTCGGGGGAGACCCAGAAGAGGATGCACTTGCAAAAGTACTCAGTGTTCAGGGGTCACGGTTCCACGTTACCCATGACAGCTATGGGCCTCAGCTTTGCTGGAGACTCAGGGCAGCCTCGGGAAAGTCTGGAAATCCACCTCTGGTGTTGCAAAGACTTCGGCGTCTGGCGGGAGCTTCAGCAATGCAGATCGGACAATTGCTTCTTAGGTGCCTGCCAAGCAGGGGAGTCACTCCTTGACCCCAAGGGAGATTCTTCAGTCCTCTAATCTTAAAGTAGAGCATCGAAGGTCCAGGATTCTGTATCAGAGTTTCGTCCAGGTAAATCTAAAGTCCTAAGGACTGGGGTCCCATACTTATACCAAGTTAGGGGTTGGACATACTCTGGGGACCCACCTATGGGAGGGTCAGGGCAGAGGGTGGTTACACCCTTTCCCTTTGTCCAGTTTCACGCCAGAGCAGGGGCTGGAAGCCCCTGAGCCGGTTTGAACTGGGGTATGCACAGGGACACCAAATGTGCCCCCAGTGCAGGACTTCAAAGCACCAGAGAGTGCTCCCGCCCAGCCCCAATACACATTATCCTGACTGGGGAGGTGGTTACACCTCCCTGGGACAGGAAACCTATTGTCCAGGCCTCCCCTGTCAGAGTTTCAGTCAGCAGCAGGAGGCCAGACCCGTGTCTGTGGCAGCAGCATCCATTTTGTGATGCCAGGGCTCTGGAAAGAAGTTACCGGGTATGCCACCAAACACGACATGTTTCCGTGCAGCCATCCCAAAGTTAGCATTTAACGCGAGGTTATAATGCGCTTAAGAGTATATGGTCGGGCTGCACTACAAACAGCATCAGAGAAGGGTCTCCGAACGCTGCAGAGGGGCCCAGCTCATGCAGGGGCACCCTCTCACATAGGAACCACGCACTCTGCCTTCAGGATTGATAAGGCCTGCCATAGGAGTGACTTATAGGTTTATATGTGTGTATGTATGTAGTGATATAGGTAGTCTATATCACAGTAAGGGGTGCATGCACCACCTTACCCAGGCTGCAGTAGCAGACCTGTGGTGTCCTTTTGGCTGGCCTTCCAGGGGTGGCATAATACATGCTTCAGCCCCTGGCAGGCCTCTGAGGTACCTATGCCCTGGGTACATAGTATACCATATACTAGGGCCTTATAAGGGCACTCCAGATTCCAATCAGAGATGTGCCTAAGGCACATGGAAACCATTTTAGAGAGGAAGCAGCTAGACTGGGGTTCTGATTAGCAGGGCCCAAGCCAGACTAAAGTCGAAAAACAGTGAAGCATCAGCAAAAAGTGGGGGTACCCATGTGAAGCAGATCCTACTCTCCTACACAACCCCCCAAACGTAGGGACATTAAACTAACCTTGACCAGTTGAGTCTTCATGTTCTAAGTGGAAGTACCTAGAGAGTCCATCTGCATTGGCATGGTTACTCCCAGGTCTATGTTCCACTGTAAAGTCCATCCCCTGTAGGGAAATGGACCACCTAAGCAGGTTGGGGTTTTCACCCTTCATTTGTTTTAGCCATAGGAGGGGCTTGTGGTCTGTTTGAAGAAGGAAGTGAGTACCAAACAGGTATGTCTTCAACTTCTTCATTGCCCAAACCACACCAAAGGCCTCTGTGAGAAGTTGGCCTGGCATATGCTGTCCACTAATTATAGTGGGCACCTTGCACCAGTCCAAATCGACTCTTATGGTAGATAGGTTTAAGACAACCTTTTAAAGAAAGCTATCCTAGTGGTAGCTGTGGAGAGCAGCCTTCAGGCTAAGTCTCGGAGGAATGTAAAGCAGCTTGTTTTACCATATAATCTCTTGAATCACCAAATGAAAAGACACCACACAGGTATATATATCAAATATATATGTATTTATTTCTAAATAACTCTCTACTAATCTCTTTATGAGATTAGAAGACAAACATATGCACAAATCAACGTTTCTCAATAAGTTAAGCACAAAATATGGCTGGGGCCCTAGGGGCGTACCAGACCATATACTAAGTAAGAGACTTAGAAACAACGACTTGCAAGGAGACAAGGCCTAGGGCCTTCAGAAGTGCTGGGGCCTCACAAAACCACCCAAGGCAGGTAAGTAAAGGACCCACGGGGGACGCGTGCAGTGTGGATACACAGGCGCGAATCGCCGTTAACTTCAATGGGGCAAGTCGCGGTTGGAAATAAAGAGTTTTAGGATACTTCGGGAGAACCTACAAGCAAGTCACTTACAGGGTAAGTAGTTCTAGGGCCCACACCCACAGGAGCACCGTAGTGCTGGAGTTACCTCACCCAGGGAAGCCGGGTGCACAGGTGTCCTTTGGTGTCGGGTCGCGGCGTCGTTTTCAATGGCGAACAAAGAAGACTTGCTGCTTGCGGGAGCTGAAGAAGTGTCCGGTGGAATCCAAGCCTGGATTCTGAAGAAGGATGACCTGAAAGCAGAGGGGACAGTGTTCAAAGTCACTTGGCAGTGACCCGGGGCAAGGAAGATGGATGCCCACCGTCGTCGGTCGCTTCAGGTCGGTTGCGGGTGCCTTGACTCTTCAGCCACGTGGTCCAGGAGGCGTCGACGACGACCAGGAGCTGGATTCGGTGTGTCCCTCGACGTCTGCAGCTGACTGCGGTGTCGGCAACTCGATCGGAGCCAACAAGCCTTGGCAGCCGCAAGTCTCGGGGAGATGAAGAAAAGTCGATGGCGCAGACCAGCAAGGTCTGAGGGACTCACCCAGCGAGGGTAAGTCAGGGCAGGCCTGGAGCAACCAGGGGAGCCCTTTGGTTTGGTTAAGAAGTCTTCTGGGGACCCACAAGCCAGCGGGCAAGGGATCGCGAAGACACCTCGGGCGGAATCACTCAACAGGGGCCCACGGTCACTCGGGACGGTGTAGGCCTCTGATCTTCGGAGGGATTCCTGCTGGAGGTCGGGACCACACGTGGTCCAAAGCACAAGTTCGTAGAACGTTGTGAAGGGGTTGCACTCGACAATAGTGCACGGTACCCAGGGGTCGCGGTTCCTCGTTACTCGTGGGGTCCACTTGCCTCAGCTTCGCTGGGGACTCACGATGGCCTGGGAGAGGTCAGGAAATCCACTTCTTGGGCTGCAGGGACTTCGGACTCCGGCGGGAGCGGCGTAGTTTGCGACCGTCGTTGTCGTTTTTGGTGCCTGCCAAGCAGGGGAGTCACTCCTTGACTCCAAGGGAGATTCTTCTGTCTTCCAAAGGTAGTGGAACGTCGAAGGGCCAGGATTCTTCTGTAGAGTGTCGTCCAGGGGTTATCTGCTTTGCAATGGCAAGGTTCCCCCTCTTATACTAAAAGAGGGGATGGACTAGCTCTATGACCCCACCTATGGGAGGGTCAAGGGAGGGGTGGCTACACCCACTTCCCTTTGTCCAGTTTCGCGCCAGAGCAGGGGCAGGTAGCCCCTGAGCTGGTTTGAACTGGCATATGCACAGAGGAGCCTTCTGCTCCCCCAGTGCAGGACTTCAAAGCACTCTAAGAGTGCACCCACCCAGCCCCAATACACTAAACCCTGTCTGGAAGGTGGTTACACCTCCCTGTGACAGGATGCCTATTGTTGGGCTTCCTCCACTGCGAGTTTCGGTCATCAGCAGGAGGGCAGCCCAGTGTCTGTGACTGGTGGCATCCATTTTGTGATGCCAGGGCTCTTTAGGATTCTACCGCGTTTCCACAGCAGGTACATGTCTTATCCCTCTAGAAGGGTGGAATGCTACCCCCGCCGCCAAGATTGGCGGGGGTAGTATTCCAAGATGTTTGACACCAAACACGACATGTTTTGATGCAGCCATTCCAAAGTTAGCATTTACCGCGAGGATATAATGCACTTAAATAGTATATGGTTTAACCGCATCCACAAACAGCACCAGAGAATAGACTCTGAGAGCTGCAGAGGGGCCCTGCTCAGGCAGAGGCACCCCCTCACATAGAAGCCAAGCACCCTGCCCTCAGGATTGATAGGGCCTGCCTTAGGGGTGACTGATAGGTTTATATGTGTGTGCAGGAGAGATATAGGAAACCTATATCTCAGTGAGGAGTGCTAGCACCACCTCACCCAGGCTGCAGTAGCAGGCCTGTGGTGTCAGATTTAGACTGCTTCCCAGGGGTGGCATAACACATGCTGCAGCCCCTGGTAGGCCTGTGAAGTACCTATGCCCTTGGCACCTAAGGTACCATATACTAGGGACTCATAAGGCACCACAGTATCCAATCACTAGTGCACCTAGAGTGCACTCCATGTCGTTAGAGAGAGCAGATAGACTGGGGCCCTGAATAGCAGGGTCCCAGTCCAACTAAGTCATAAACCAGCAAAACACCATAAAAAAAGTGGGGGCAACCATATAGTCAGATTCCACCTTCCTACATAACCCCCCCAAACGAAAGGAGATAAGGCTAACCTTGGCCAGTTGAGCCTTTATTGACTAAGTGGCCATATAAGGAAGCACCTGCACTAGCATGGTTGCCCCCTGTCTTATGGTCCACTAAGCAATCCCTCACCCTAAGGGTATGAGAGGGTCTCCACCATGGGGAATCACTACCTGTGGTGTGCTTTGGTAAAGTACCAGGCTGGTGAGGTGTCTGAGTAGGGAAGTGTGGCCCTAGGAATGTTGGCCTCAGCTTTCTCAGCTCACTGGTCACCATGTATGCCTGTCTTTCCATGACTGAGTGGTACTCTGCTCTAAGGGTCAACCTTTGACTGCCTACAGCCGGGGGTTGGGTCCCTTTGGGTGGAACACTGGAGGGACATGGCATGTTTGGAACCTTTTGGTCCCAGGTTTGCCCTTGCCTAACAGAGTCCTTCTGGGGGAGGTCCCTACATAAAGGTATGGGGGATCCCTCAGTGGGTTGAGGAATTTCTACCTGGCTAGGGCTACTAGCCTGGGTGCCCCTAATCTGCTGATGGGGGGTTCCTCTGGACAGGGGGCCCTGGGGGGTCCACTGACCTCCCTGACCTCTGCAGCCCTGGGCTGACTGAGGCAGGGTAGAGAGGGCAGGTTACCTGCTCCAGACTGGGTACCACCTTGTAAGGGTCCTCTGCCATCAGGGGGTGGCCAGGCCAGGCCTGACTACCTCTGTGGCAGTTCCTTCACTAGGGGTAGGGTCAGTTCCCTGAGGAGGCTGACCCTTACCTACTGTCTGGAGGGAAGAAGACTTTTCTTCAACCCTTGTGCTCTCTTCTGGGGGAGAGTGGGCCATTCTTCCAGGCTCCATCTCTCCAAAATCTTGGGCTGGGGCTGTGGCCATCACAGCCCCACTAACCTTTACAGGGACACCCAACATCTTCAGATGGGTTTGGTGTTCAATTTCAGCCCAGGCTGAAATTTCCAGATCATTGCCCATCAGGCAATCTACAGGTAAGGTTGGGGACACTGCCACTCTCTTTGGGCCTGTGACTCCCTCCCAGCTGAGATTGACTATGGCCATGGGGTGATCTGTTCTGACACCATCAATGTTGGTCACCTGGTATTTAAACTCAGGTAAAAGCTGGTGAGGGGGACTAGTTTCCCTGCCACCATGGTGACACTAGCCCCTGTGTCCCTAAATGCCACAGCTTTCTGACCATTAATTATTGGCTCCAGTCTGTACCTGCCCAATGCTATGGGACCCATGGTAAAGGTGGCAAATCCTATACCACCATCAGAGTCAGAGGAGTCTGTTGAGGGGTCCCTGTCTAAACTAGGGCCCACCTCTGTTCCTCTTGCAAAAGCACCTAACTTTTTGGGTGCACTACTCCCAACTGGAGGATTACTACTGGTAGTACCAGGAGGGGTGGTAGTAGTTGTGGGAGGAACATTTTCTTTATTGCCAATCCTGGGGCAACTGGGATCAGTTTTCCAGTGCCCAGGCTTTTTACAGACATGGCAATATGGTTTCTTTTCAGGAGAGGAAGGAGTTTGGGACCCACCCCCAGAAGAGGAATTTTGGGGCCCTGTAGTGGACTTATCCTTAGATTTATCCCCACCTTTCTCTTGGGACTTGGTAGAATCTTTCTTGTGGTCACCACCCTGATTCTTAGGCCTTACTCTGGTTCTGACCCATTTGTCTGCCTTCTTTCCCAATTCTTGGGGAGAGGTCAGATCAGAGTCCACCAGGTACTGGTGTAAAAGCTGGTTTTGACAATTATTAAGGATCTGTTCTCTCATCATTAGATTATAAAATCCTTTGAAATCAGTAACCCTACTGCCAACCAGCCAACCCTCCAGAGCCTTGGATGCACAATCTACAAAGTCTGTCCAGTCCTGAGTCTGTGCCTTCTGGGTATCTCTGAACTTCAACCTGTACTCTTCAGTGGTTAAGCCAAACCCATCTATCAGTGCACTCTTCAGGACCTCATAATCATCAGCATCCTCCTCTCTAACAGTGAGGAGCTTGTCTCTTCCTTTATCTGAAAAGGAGAGCCACAAGATTGCTGCCCACTGCTTTTGGGGGACCTGCTGTACTCTACAGGCCCTCTCCATAGCAGTTATCCACTTGTGGATATCATCCCCACTCTGGTAGGGAGGAACAACCTTGCTCAGGTTCCTATGGTCAGGAATATATTCTCTGCCTCTAGGGACACTGTTGCTGCCACCAGGGGGTTCTAAACCCTCCCTTCTGGAAGCTCTCTGGATCTCCAGGGCTTCTCTATCCAGTGCCAACTGCTTGGTTCTGAGGGCCACTTTGGCTTCCTCATACTGGAGCAGTTTGCACCTTCTCTCAGAGGAGGTCTCTCTTAAGTTAAAGTATGAGCTCCTCTCTTGGACAAATTCTCTGCCAGAGTGATAAGAGTGCTCAGATTCCCTGGAAGGGGATCTGTGCCTCTCATCCACTCTGCCAGTTCTCTTAGGGAGAACTCCTCTGTCCTGTTCAGGCTCCTTGAAGCCTGGCCCTTCAACCACAGAGTCTTGGTCATTCGGATTGTCCTCATCTGACCCAGATACTATGATTGACCCACCCACTGATTCAGACCCCTTAGCTCCTAGAGCCAATCTAAGGTCATCTGCTGTCAGCAGATCTATCAGGTGTAGTGTTGAGGGACTCTGTCCTAGTCTCAGGTGTCTGTCAACACACATGGCTCTCAAGTCAGAGAAAGCCATGTCCTTATACTGAGGCTGAGTGGATCCACTGGGCCCACCCTTTAAGGACATTCTAGTGTTGTGCAGTGTTGTACTACCTACACTAGTTTGTGGCCTACTGATCCTAGCTTGAGCTGTGGAAAGGGTGTGCTATCCCTTGGAACACAGCTCTAAGTTCAGTAGAACTTATTGATACTAAGCTTGACTTTATATGTACCTTGAGTACCTATAATGGTTTTCAGTTAGTAATTCAAATAGAGATTTTCTGGTAAAACAATGGCAAGCTGTAATCCCACACGCTGCCCACCAATGTGAGAAGTTGGCCTGGCATATGCTGTCCACTAATTATAGTGGGCACCTTGCACCAGTCCAAATCGACTCTTATGGTAGATAGGTTTAAGACAACCTTTTAAAGAAAGCTATCCTAGTGGTAGCTGTGGAGAGCAGCCTTCAGGCTAAGTCTCGGAGGAATGTAAAGCAGCTTGTTTTACCATATAATCTCTTGAATCACCAAATGAAAAGACACCACACAGGTATATATATCAAATATATATGTATTTATTTCTAAATAACTCTCTACTAATCTCTTTATGAGATTAGAAGACAAACATATGCACAAATCAACGTTTCTCAATAAGTTAAGCACAAAATATGGCTGGGGCCCTAGGGGCGTACCAGACCATATACTAAGTAAGAGACTTAGAAACAACGACTTGCAAGGAGACAAGGCCTAGGGCCTTCAGAAGTGCTGGGGCCTCACAAAACCACCCAAGGCAGGTAAGTAAAGGACCCACGGGGGACGCGTGCAGTGTGGATACACAGGCGCGAATCGCCGTTAACTTCAATGGGGCAAGTCGCGGTTGGAAATAAAGAGTTTTAGGATACTTCGGGAGAACCTACAAGCAAGTCACTTACAGGGTAAGTAGTTCTAGGGCCCACACCCACAGGAGCACCGTAGTGCTGGAGTTACCTCACCCAGGGAAGCCGGGTGCACAGGTGTCCTTTGGTGTCGGGTCGCGGCGTCGTTTTCAATGGCGAACAAAGAAGACTTGCTGCTTGCGGGAGCTGAAGAAGTGTCCGGTGGAATCCAAGCCTGGATTCTGAAGAAGGATGACCTGAAAGCAGAGGGGACAGTGTTCAAAGTCACTTGGCAGTGACCCGGGGCAAGGAAGATGGATGCCCACCGTCGTCGGTCGCTTCAGGTCGGTTGCGGGTGCCTTGACTCTTCAGCCACGTGGTCCAGGAGGCGTCGACGACGACCAGGAGCTGGATTCGGTGTGTCCCTCGACGTCTGCAGCTGACTGCGGTGTCGGCAACTCGATCGGAGCCAACAAGCCTTGGCAGCCGCAAGTCTCGGGGAGATGAAGAAAAGTCGATGGCGCAGACCAGCAAGGTCTGAGGGACTCACCCAGCGAGGGTAAGTCAGGGCAGGCCTGGAGCAACCAGGGGAGCCCTTTGGTTTGGTTAAGAAGTCTTCTGGGGACCCACAAGCCAGCGGGCAAGGGATCGCGAAGACACCTCGGGCGGAATCACTCAACAGGGGCCCACGGTCACTCGGGACGGTGTAGGCCTCTGATCTTCGGAGGGATTCCTGCTGGAGGTCGGGACCACACGTGGTCCAAAGCACAAGTTCGTAGAACGTTGTGAAGGGGTTGCACTCGACAATAGTGCACGGTACCCAGGGGTCGCGGTTCCTCGTTACTCGTGGGGTCCACTTGCCTCAGCTTCGCTGGGGACTCACGATGGCCTGGGAGAGGTCAGGAAATCCACTTCTTGGGCTGCAGGGACTTCGGACTCCGGCGGGAGCGGCGTAGTTTGCGACCGTCGTTGTCGTTTTGGTGCCTGCCAAGCAGGGAGTCACTCCTTGACTCCAAGGGAGATTCTTCTGTCTTCCAAAGGTAGTGGAACGTCGAAGGGCCAGGATTCTTCTGTAGAGTGTCGTCCAGGGGTTATCTGCTTTGCAATGGCAAGGTTCCCCCTCTTATACTAAAAAGAGGGGATGGACTAGCTCTATGACCCCACCTATGGGAGGGTCAAGGGAGGGGTGGCTACACCCACTTCCCTTTGTCCAGTTTCGCGCCAGAGCAGGGGCAGGTAGCCCCTGAGCTGGTTTGAACTGGCATATGCACAGAGGAGCCTTCTGCTCCCCCAGTGCAGGACTTCAAAGCACTCTAAGAGTGCACCCACCCAGCCCCAATACACTAAACCCTGTCTGGAAGGTGGTTACACCTCCCTGTGACAGGATGCCTATTGTTGGGCTTCCTCCACTGCGAGTTTCGGTCATCAGCAGGAGGGCAGCCCAGTGTCTGTGACTGGTGGCATCCATTTTGTGATGCCAGGGCTCTTTAGGATTCTACCGCGTTTCCACAGCAGGTACATGTCTTATCCCTCTAGAAGGGTGGAATGCTACCCCCGCCGCCAAGATTGGCGGGGGGTAGTATTCCAAGATGTTTGACACCAAACACGACATGTTTTGATGCAGCCATTCCAAAGTTAGCATTTACCGCGAGGATATAATGCACTTAAATAGTATATGGTTTAACCGCATCCACAAACAGCACCAGAGAATAGACTCTGAGAGCTGCAGAGGGGCCCTGCTCAGGCAGAGGCACCCCCTCACATAGAAGCCAAGCACCCTGCCCTCAGGATTGATAGGGCCTGCCTTAGGGGTGACTGATAGGTTTATATGTGTGTGCAGGAGAGATATAGGAAACCTATATCTCAGTGAGGAGTGCTAGCACCACCTCACCCAGGCTGCAGTAGCAGGCCTGTGGTGTCAGATTTAGACTGCTTCCCAGGGGTGGCATAACACATGCTGCAGCCCCTGGTAGGCCTGTGAAGTACCTATGCCCTTGGCACCTAAGGTACCATATACTAGGGACTCATAAGGCACCACAGTATCCAATCACTAGTGCACCTAGAGTGCACTCCATGTCGTTTAGAGAGAGCAGATAGACTGGGGCCCTGAATAGCAGGGTCCCAGTCCAACTAAGTCATAAACCAGCAAAACACCATAAAAAAAGTGGGGGCAACCATATAGTCAGATTCCACCTTCCTACAGCCTCCCTCTCTATGGCTGACCAACGTTTCTCTCTAGGGGTCAGCCTTCTGCTAATAAAAGCTACTGGCTGATCCTGACCTTCATCATTCAATTGTGACAGTACAGCCCCTACCCCCAATTCAGATGCATCTGTTTGGACAATGAACTTCTTGGAGTAATCAGGACTCTGTAGAATGGGAGCAGTGCACATGGCCTGCTTCAGGTCATCAAATGCCTTTGACAGCTAACTGTCCACTGAACCTTTTGGGCATTTTCTTGGAAGTTAAGTCATTCAGGGGTGTCACTATTGATCCATACCCCTTGACAAATCTCCTATAGTACCCAGTCAGGCCTAAAAAGGCTCTCACCTGAGTCTGGGTAGTTGGAGCAGTCCAGTCCATGATGGTCTGGATCTTGCTCTGCAATGGTTGAACCTGGCCTCCACCAACAAGGTGGCCCAGGTGCACAACCTGACTCTGCCTTATCTGGCACTTTGTGGCCTTGATAGTTAGGCCTGCTTTCTGCAGGGCCTGCAAAACATTTCTGAGGTGGACCAGGTGATCCTCCCAGGTGGAGCTAAAGACAGCAATATCATCTAGATATGCTGCACTATAGGCTTCAGACCTGTAAGAACTGTATTCACCAACCTCTGAAAAGTGGCAGGTGCATTCTTCATACCAAAGGGCATTACCACAAATTGATAATGCCCACTAGGGGTTGAGAATGCTGTCTTTGGCTTTGCATCATCAGCTAGTCTGATCTGCCAGTAGCCAGCTGTCAGGTCAAATGTGCTTAGATACTTGGCTAAGGCCAAAGTGTCTATTAGCTCATCTGCCTTAGGTATTGGATGGGCATCAGTCCTAGTGACTGCATTGAGACCCTGTAGTCCACACAAAACCTCATCTCTCTTTTCCCACCACTGGTGTGAGGTTTTGGCACAAGGACCACTGGACTAGCCCAAAGGCTATCTGAGGTTCAATAACTCCCAAATCCAACATTTTCTGGACTTCTGCCCTGATACAGTCCCTGACATGGTCAGGTTGCCTATAAATCTTATTTTTAATAGGCAGACTGTCCCCAGTGTCCACTTCATGAGTGCACCAGGTGGTCTGACTTGGAGTCAGAGAGAACATATGTCTGTACTGATTGAGCACTTTGTGAGAAGTTGGCCTGGCATATGCTGTCCACTAATTATAGTGGGCACCTTGCACCAGTCCAAACAACCCCTTATTGGAGATAGGTTAAAGACAACCTTTATTGAAAGCTATCCTAGTGGTAGCTATGGAGAGCAGCCTTCAGGCTAAGTCTTGAAGGAATGTAAAGCAGCTTGTTTTACCAGTCTATAATCTCTTGAGTGACCAAATGAAAGAGGACCACACCAGGTATATATTCAAAATATATGTATTTATTACTAAACACACCCCTCTAGTCTCTTTATGAGGCTAGATTTCGAAGTACATATGTTACGAGTTAGTTATCTAGAGTAATAGCACAAATACACGTTTGAGCCCCAGGGGCGTACCAAACCATATACCAATAAACTTGTATAAGAACCACGACTGAGCTAGACACAAGGCCTAGAGCCTGTAGAAGTGCTTGGACCACAAGGAACCACCCAAGGCAGTGACACAGGGGACCCACGGTGGACGCGTGCAGTGTATGAACACAACCGCGAACCACCGTTAACTTCTATGGGGAAAGTCGCGATTAGAATTTAAAAGAAAAGGGACACTTAGAGGAGGACTTGGAGCAAACCCTTTGAGAACTAGGCTGTTCTAGTGTCTATACCCACGGGAGCACCGGAGTACTCGAGTTACCTCACCCAGGGAAGCCGGGTGCATAGGTGTCTTTCGGGGTCGGGTTTCGTCGTCGCTTTCTATGGCGATCTGCTGCAAAGTGCTGCTGGCGACCAAGTCGAAAGTGTTCGGGTGGATCCAAAGGTGGATCGAAGATCTGAAGAACCTGAAAGCAGAGAGGACAGAGTCTGGGTCACTAGCCAGTGACCAGGAAGGCGATGAGCAGATGCCCACCGATGTCGAGTGCTTCAGGTAGGTTGACGGTCATCTTGACTCTTCAGCCACGAGGTCCAGGAGGTGTCGATGACAACCAGGAGCTGGATTCGAGCTGACCCACAACGTCTGTCGATTCGAGGGGTGTCGGCGACTGGATTGGACCCAACAAGCCTTGGCAACGGCAAGTCTTGTGGAAAGCAAAGAAGGACGATGTTGCAGACCAGCAAGGTCTGGGGGACTCACCCAGCGAAGATAAGTCAGGGCACACCTGGAGCAACCAGGGAGCCCAAGCAGAAAAAGATTGGCCTTCGGGAGGGCCTACTAGCCAACGGACTAGCGACCGCAAAGTAGCCTCAAGACGGTGCAGTTGGTGCTGGAGGCTGGGGCTACTCGAAGCCCAAAGCACGACTTCGTGGGAGACCCAGAAGAGGATGCACTTGCAAATGCATTTGGTGTCCAGGGGTCACGGTTCCACGTTATCCACGACAGCTATGGGCCTCAGCTTTGCTGGGGACTCAGGGCAGCCTCGGGGAAGTCTGGAAATCCACCTCTGGTGATGCAAAGACTTCGGCGTCCAACGGGAGCTTCAGCGATGCAGACCGGACAATTGATTCTTTGGTGCCTGCCAAGCAGGGGAGTCACTCCTTGACCCCAAGGGAGATTCTTCAGTCCTCTAATCTTAAAGTAGAGCGTCGAAGGTCCAGGATTCTGTATCAGAGTTTCGTCCAGGTAAATCTAAAGTCCTAAGGACTGGGTTCCCCTACTTATACTAAGGTAGGGGTTGGACATACTCTGTGACCCCACCTATGGGAGGGTCAGGGCAGAGCGGTGGTTACACGCCTTTCCCTTTGTCCAGTTTCACGCCAGAGCAGGGGCTGGAAGCCCCTGAGCTGGTTTGAACTGGGGTATGCACAGAGGACACCAAGTGTGCCCCCAGTGCAGGACTTCAAAGCACCAGAGAGTGCTCCCGCCCAGCCCCAATACACACTATCCTGTCTGGGGAGGTGGTCACACCTCCCTGGGACAGGAAACCTATTGTCCAGGCCTCCCCTGCCGGAGTTTCGGTCAGCAGCAGGAGGCCAGACTCATGTCTGTGGCAGCGGCATCCATTTTGTGATGCCAGGGCTCTGGAAGAGTCAGTACCGGGCATACCGGTGTGTACATGTCTTTCCCTCTAGAAGGGTGGAATGCTACCCCCGCCGCCAGAACTGGCGGGGGGTAGTATTCCAAGATGTTTGACACCAAACACGACATGTTTCCGTGCAGCCATCCCAAAGTTAGCATTTAACGCGAGGTTATAATGCGCTTAAGAGTATATGGTCAGGCTGCACTACAAACAGCATCAGAGAAGGGTCTCCGAACGCTGCAGAGGGGCCCTGCTCATGCAGGGGCACCCTCTCACATAGGAACCACGCACTCTGCCTTCAGGATTGATAAGGCCTGCCATAGGAGTGACTTATAGGTTTATATGTGTGTATGTATATAGTGATATAGGTAGCCTATATCACAGTAAGGGGTGCATGCACCACCTTACCCAGGCTGCAGTAGCAGACCTGTGGTGTCAGTTTGGATGGCCTTCCAGGGGTGGCACAATACATGCTGCAGCCCCTGGTAGGCCTCTGAGGTACCTATGCCCTGGGTACATAGTATACCATATACTAGGGACTTATAAGGGCACTCAGATTCCAATCAGAGATGTGCCTAAGGCACATGGAAACCATTTTAGAGAGGAAGCAGCTAGGCTGGGGTTCTGATTAGCAGGGCCCCAGCCAGACTAAGGTCGAAAAACAGTGAAGCATCAGCAAAAAGTGGGGGTACCCATGTGAAGCAGATCCTACTCTCCTACACAACCCCCCAAACGTAGGGACATTAAACTAACCTTGCCCAGTTAAGTCTTCATGTTCTAAGTGGAAGTACCTAGAGAGTCCATCTGCATTGGCATGGTTACTCCCAGGTCTATGTTCCACTGTGAAGTCCATCCCCTGTAGGGAAATGGACCACCTAAGCAGTTTGGGGTTTTCACCCTTCATTTGTTTTAGCCATAAGAGGGGCTTATGGTCTGTTTGAACAAGGAAGTGAGTACCAAACAAGTATGGCCTCAACTTCTTCAGAGCCCAGACCACAGCAAAGGCCTCCCTCTCAATGGCTGACCAACGTTTCTCTCTAGGGGTCAGCCTTCTGCTAATGAAAGCTACTGGCTGATCCTGACCTTCATCATTCAATTGTGACAGTACAGCCCCTACCCCCAATTCAGATGCATCAGTTTGAACAATGAACTTCTTGGAGTAATCAGGACTCTGTAGAATGGGAGCAGTGCACATGGCCTGCTTCAGGTCATCAAATGCCTTTTGACAGCTAACTGTCCACTGAACCTTTTTGGGCATTTTCTTGGAAGTTAAGTCATTCAGGGGTGTCACTATTGATCCATACCCCTTGACAAATCTCCTATAGTACCCAGTCAGGCCTAAGAAGGCTCTCACCTGAGTCTGGGTAGTTGGAGCAGTCCAGTCCATGATGGTCTGGATCTTGCTCTGCAGTGGTTGAACCTGGCCTCCACCCACAAGGTGGCCCAGGTACACAACCTGACTCTGCCCTATCTGGCACTTGGTGGCCTTGATAGTCAGGCCTGCTTTCTGCAGGGCCTGTAAAACATTTCTGAGGTGGACCAGGTGATCCTCCCAGGTGGAGCTAAAGACAGCAATATCATCTAGATATGCTGCACTATAGGCTTCCAGACCTGTAAGGACTGTATTCACCAACCTCTGAAAAGTGGCAGGTGCATTCTTCAGACCAAAGGGCATCACCACAAATTGATAATGCCCACTAGGGGTTGAGAATGCTGTCTTTGGCTTTGCATCATCAGCTAGTCTGATCTGCCAGTAGCCAGCTGTCAGGTCAAATGTGCTTAGATACTTGGCTGAGGCCAAAGTGTCTATTAGCTCATCTGCCCTTGGTATTGGATGGGCATCAGTCCTAGTGACTGCATTGAGACCCCTGTAGTCCACACAAAACCTCATCTCTCTTTTCCCACCACTGGTGTGAGGTTTTGGCACAAGGACCACTGGACTAGCCCAAGGGCTATCTGAGGGTTCAATAACTCCCAAATCCAACATCTTCTGGACTTCTGTCCTGATACAGTCCCTGACATGGTCAGGTTGCCTATAAATCTTATTTTTAATAGGCAGACTGTCCCCAGTGTCCACTTCATGAGTGCACCAGGTAGTCTGACTGGGTGTCAGTGAGATATATGTGTCTGAACTGATTGAGCACCTGTCTGCAATCAGTCTGCTGCTGGGTAGTGAGGCTGCCTGCCAAGGCTGCACCATCCGCTGACCCATCATCAGGGTTCTGTGAGAGCAGGTCAGGGAGTGGGTCACTCTCTTCCTCCTGTCCCTCATCAGTAGCCATGAGCAAGCCCATGTCTGCCCTGTCCACATATGGTTTTAACCTGTTGACATGGAGAACCCTGTGGGGACTCCTGGGTGTTCCTAGGTCTACTAAGTAGGTAACCTCACCCTTCTGCTCAACAATGGTATGGGGTCCACTCCATTTGTCTTGGAGAGCTGCTGGGGCCACTGGCTCCAACACCCACACCTTCTGTCCTGGCTGGTAAACAGTCAGTACAGCCTTTGGTCATGCCAGGCCTTTTGAAGTTCCTGGCTAGCCTCAAGGTTTTTAGTTGCCTTTTTCATATACTCAGCCATCCGGGAGCGGAGACCAAGTACGTAGTCCACTATGTCTTGCTTTGGGGGCTTGAGAGGTAACTCCCATCCTTCCTTCACCAAGCACAGTGGACCCCTGACAGGGTGACCAAACAAAAGTTCAAAAGGGCTGTAGCCAACCCCTTTTGAGGCACCTCCCTGTATGCAAATAAAAGGCAGGGCAAGAGTATGTCCCATCTTCGCCTAAGCTTTTCTGGGAGCCCTTTAATCATGCCCTTCAAGGTTTTGTTGAATCTCTCAACTAAACCATTGCATTGTGGGTGATAGGGTGTGGTGAACTTGTAAGTCACTCCACACTCCTTCCACATTGCTTTTAAGTATCCAGACATAAAGTTTGCATCCCTGTCTGATACAACCTCCTTAGGGAAGCCCACTCTTGAGAAAATTCCCAGGAGGGCCCTTGCCACCACAGGTGCTGTAGTGGTCCTAAGGGGAATAGCCTCTGGGTACCTGGTGGCATGATCCACTACCACCAGGATAAACCTGTGCCCAGATGCTGTTTGGGGATCCATGGGACCAACAATGTCAATCCCCACCCTTTCAAAGGGAACCCCACCACAGGTAGTGGTATCAGGGGGCCTTTGTAGTGCCACCTGCCTTGCCACTGGCCTGGCAGGTTACACAGGAGCGACAAAACTCCTTGGTGTCTTCAGACATGTGGGGCCAGTGAAAGTGAGGGACAATTCTGTCCCAAGTCTTGTTCTGGCCCAGGTGACCTGCTAAGGGAATATCATGGGCTAGGGTCAATAGGAAGCCCCTGAACTTCAAAGGTATAACCAACCTCCTGGTAGCACCAGGCTTGGGGTCTCTACACTCTGAGTACAAGAGTCCATCATCCCAATACACAGTATGGGGACCACTAGCTTTCCCAGCAGCCTCAGCAGCAGCTTCTGCCCAAGCTGAAGTTTCTAAGTCATTGCCAAGCATTCAAATGGGTAGGTCTGCACTTACCACAACCTTCTTAAGGCCAGTTACCCCTCCCCAGGAGAATTTAACAACTGCCAGAGTATGGTCTGTTCTGACGTTGCTAGCATTGGTCACTTGGCACATTTCAATTGCTATATAATCTGCCCAGGATTCACAAGGTCTGTGTCACCATGGTGACACTTGCCCCTGTGTCCCCAAATGCCAAAGCCTCTTTTCCATTGATTAAGGGCTGTTGCCTGTACTTGCCCAGATTACTGGGACTCACAGAGGAGGTCACATCCATGCTTCCATCACAGACTAGGACAGCCTGAGTGAGTTCTCTGACTAGGTCAGAGCTCATCTCCTTACCCAGGGTCAACCCTACTAAACCCTTTGGCTTGTGTGTAGTCCCACCACCAACTGTAACTGCACTAGGGGGAGCAGGTGCCTTAGGGGCATTGGTGGGGGCTGGAGTCGAGTCTTTGGACTTGGTGCAATCACTGGTCCAGTGGGTCTTTTGCTTACAGACCTTGCACCATGGTTTTCTTTGGCCTTTCCCTTTGGTAGACTGTGAATCCCCACCTGAAGAAGATTTTTGGGGGCCTTGTGAAGACTTTTGATCTTTACCCTTCTCCCCACCCTTATCAGAGGTTTTCGAATCTTGCTTCTTAGGGTCACCACCTTGGTTCTGTACCTTCTGCTTCACCCTGGTTCTGACCCATTTGTCTGCCTTCTTTCCCAATTCTTGGGGAGAGGTCAGATCAGAGTCTACCAGGTGCTGATGCAACAGCTGATTTTGACAGTTATTAAGAATCTGCTCCCTCATTATCAGATTGTACAATCCTGTGAAGTCACATACCTTACTGCCCAATAACCAACCTTCCAGAGCCTTGGCAGAACAATCAACAAAGTCCACCCAGTCTTGAGTCTGTGCTTTTGGGTATCCCTGAACTTTAACCTGTATTGTTCAGTGGTTAGGCCAAACCCATCAATTAGAGCACTCTTCAAGACTTTGTAATTATCAGCATCCTCCTCTCTAACAGTGAGGAGCTTGTCTCTACCTTTGTCTGCAAAGGAGAGCCACAAGATTGCTGCCCACTGCTCCTGAGGGACCCTCTGTACTTTACAGGCCCTCTCTAGAGCAGTTATCCATTTGTGGATATCATCCCCACTCTGGTAGGGAGGGACAATCTTGCTCAGGTTTCTATGGTCATAAGACCTTTCCCTATCTTTGGGGAAACTGCTGCCACCATGGGACTCTAGTCCCAACTTTTGTCTCTCTCTATAGAGATCTAGGGACTCCCTGTCTATAGCCAATTGCTGTTTCCTGAGTTCAAGCTGAGCTTGCTCATATTGAATCAGTCTCTTTCTCCTCTCATGAGAGGATTCCCTCCTATGAGAGGAGACAGAGGATCCCTATTGAGGTGTCAGAGTGGTTAGACTCCTGAGAAGGAGACCTAGACCTTCTGGGCACACTCAGAACTCTTCCTGGGGGGACAAAGGGAGGTCAGTCTGATCCTCTCCCTCCTCCTCCTCCACAGGAGGAATTGGATTCTCCAGGACAAGGTCATTTTCACCTTCCTGGCCAGTTTCAGAGGGGGGGCCTGGGTTTCTTCACCCCTGGCCCCTTCCTCATCTTCTGCCCCACCCTCCTTGCCTACCCCTTCAGACCCTAGGGGCCTGCTGAGATCATCAGCTAGTAACACCTCCCTGAGGTGTTGGGTGCTGGCACTTTTGCCTGTCTTCAACTTCCTAGTAGTGCATAAGGCTCTCAATTCCAAGAATGGGAGTTTATCATACTTGGAGGGAAGAAGCCCACTGGCTTCTGGCAAGGACTCACTGGGTCCTGGCTTTGAAGACATCACTAGTGAGGTGTGGTGTATGCACTACCTACTCTAGTGTGGCCTACTAAACTCTCTTGAGTTGTAGAAAGGGTGTGCTGTCCCTTAACACACAACTCTAAGTTCAGTAGAACTTACTGTATTACTAAGCTTGATTATATGTACCTTAGGTACCCTTAGTGGTTTTCAGTTGATCAATTCAATTGAGATTATCTGGTAAAACAATAGCAAGCTGGAATCCCACACGCTGCACACCAATGTGAGAAGTTGGCCTGGCATATGCTGTCCACTAATTATAGTGGGCACCTTGCACCAGTCCAAACAACCCCTTATTGGAGATAGGTTAAAGACAACCTTTATTGAAAGCTATCCTAGTGGTAGCTATGGAGAGCAGCCTTCAGGCTAAGTCTTGAAGGAATGTAAAGCAGCTTGTTTTACCAGTCTATAATCTCTTGAGTGACCAAATGAAAGAGGACCACACCAGGTATATATTCAAAATATATGTATTTATTACTAAACACACCCCTCTAGTCTCTTTATGAGGCTAGAGTTCGAAATACATACGTTACGAGTTAGTTATCTACAGTAATAGCACAAATACACGTTTGAGCCCCAGGGGCGTACCAAACCATATACCAATAAAGTGGTATAAGAACCACGACTGAGCTAGACACAAGGCCTAGAGCCTGTAGAAGTGCTTGGACCACAAGGAACCACCCAAGGCAGTGACACAGGGGACCCACGGGGGACGCGTGCAGTGTATGAACACAACCGCGAACCACCGTTAACTTCTATGGGGAAAGTCGCGATTAGAATTTAAAAGAAAAGGGACACTTAGAGGAGGACTTGGAGCAAACCCTTTGAGAACTAGGCTGTTCTAGTGTCTATACCCACGGGAGCACCGGAGTACTCGAGTTACCTCACCCAGGGAAGCCGGGTGCATAGGTGTCTTTCGGGGTCGGGTTTCGTCGTCGCTTTCTATGGCGATCTGCTGCAAAGTGCTGCTGGCGACCAAGTCGAAAGTGTTCGGGTGGATCCAAAGGTGGATCGAAGATCTGAAGAACCTGAAAGCAGAGGGGACAGAGTCTGGGTCACTAGCCAGTGACCAGGAAGGCGATGAGCAGATGCCCACCGATGTCGAGTGCTTCAGGTAGGTTGACGGTCATCTTGACTCTTCAGCCACGAGGTCCAGGAGGCGTCGACAACAACCAGGAGCTGGATTCGAGCTGTCCCACGACGTCTGTCGATTGCAGGGGTGTCGACGACCGGATTGGACCCAACAAGCCTTGACAACGGCAAGTCTCGTGGAAAGCAAAGAAGGACGATGTTGCAGACCAGCAAGGTCTGGGGGACTCACCCAGCAAGGATAAGTCAGGGCACACCTGGAGCAACCAGGGAGCCCAAGCAGAAAAAGATTGGCCTTCGGGAGGGCCTACTAGCCAACGGACTAGCGACCGCGAAGGAGCCTCGAGACGGTGCACGTGGAGCTGGCTCACAGGACACTCGTGGAGTGGAGGCCAGTGATCTTCGGTGCAGTTGGTGCTGGAGGCTGGGGCTACTCGGAGCCCAAAGCACGACTTCGTGGGAGACCCAGAAGAGGATGCACTTGCAAATGCGTTCGGTGTCCAGGGGTCACGGTTCCACGTTACCCACGACAGCTACGGGCCTCAGCTTTGCTGGGGACTCAGGGCAGCCTCGGGGAAGTCTGGAAATCCACCTCTGGTGATGCAAAGACTTCGGCGTCCGACGGGAGCTTCAGCGATGCAGACCGGACAATTGCTTCTTTGGTGCCTGCCAAGCAGGGGAGTCACTCCTTGACCCCAAGGGAGATTCTTCAGTCCTCTAATCTTAAAGTAGAGCGTCGAAGGTCCAGGATTCTGTATCAGAGTTTCGTCCAGGTAAATCTAAAGTCCTAAGGACTGGGTTCCCTTACTTATACTAAGGTAGGGGTTGGACATACTCTGTGACCCCACCTATGGGAGGGTCAGGGCAGAGGGGTGGTTACACCCCTTTCCCTTTGTCCAGTTTCGCGCCAGAGCAGGGGCTGGAAGCCCCTGAGCC
The DNA here is from genome assembly GCA_963921515.1 of Calotriton arnoldi. Taxonomy (NCBI): domain Eukaryota; kingdom Metazoa; phylum Chordata; class Amphibia; order Caudata; family Salamandridae; genus Calotriton; species Calotriton arnoldi. The sequence continues at coordinate 2,577,481 of CAWUFW010001768.1, read as the reverse complement.
GGTTTGAACTGGGGTATGCACAGGGACACCAAGTGTGCCCCCAGTGCAGGACTTCAAAGCACCAGAGAGTGCTCCCGCCCAGCCCCAATACACACTATCCTGTCTGGGGAGGTGGTCACACCTCCCTGGGACAGGAAACCTATTGTCCAGGCCTCCCCTGCCGGAGTTTCGGTCAGCAGCAGGAGGCCAGACTCGTGTCTGTGGCAGCGGCATCCATTTTGTGATGCCAGGGCTTGGAAAGTCAGTACCGGGCATACCGGTGTGTACATGTCTTTCCCTCTAGAAGGGTGGAATGCTACCCCGCTGCCAGAACTGGCGGGGGGTAGTATTCCAAGATGTTTGACACCAAACACGACATGTTTCCGTGCAGCCATCCCAAAGTTAGCATTTAACGCGAGGTTATAATGCGCTTAAGAGTATATGGTCAGGCTGCACTACAAACAGCATCAGAGAAGGGTCTCCGAACGCTGCAGAGGGGCCCTGCTCATGCAGGGGCACCCTCTCACATAGGAACCACGCACTCTGCCTTCAGGATTGATAAGGCCTGCCATAGGAGTGACTTATAGGTTTATATGTGTGTATGTATATAGTGATATAGGTAGCCTATATCACAGTAAGGAGTGCATGCACCACCTTACCCAGGCTGCAGTAGCAGACCTGTGGTGTCAGTTTGGATGGCCTTCCAGGGGTGGCACAATACATGCTGCAGCCCCTGGTAGGCCTCTGAGGTACCTATGCCCTGGGTACATAGTATACCATATACTAGGGACTTATAAGGGCACTCCAGATTCCAATCAGAGATGTGCCTAAGGCACATGGAAACCATTTTAGAGAGGAAGCAGCTAGGCTGGGGTTCTGATTAGCAGGGCCCCAGCCAGACTAAGGTCGAAAAACAGTGAAGCATCAGCAAAAAGTGGGGGTACCCATGTGAAGCAGATCCTACTCTCCTACAGCACTTGTCTACAATCAGTTTGCTGCTGAGCAGTGAGGCTGCCTGCCAAGGCTACACCATCCACTGACCCATCATCAGGGTTCTGTGAGAGCAGGTCAGGGAGTGGGTCACTCTCTTCCTCCTGTCCCTCATCAGTAGCCATGATCAAGCCCATGTCTGCCCTGTCCACATATGGTTTCAGTCTGTTGACATGGAGAACCCTGTGGGGACTCCTGGGTGTTCCTAGGTCTACTAAATAGGTAACCTCACCCTTCTGTTCAACAATGTTATGGGGTCCACTCCATTTGTCTTGGAGAGCTGCTGGGGCCACTGGCTCCAACACCCACACCTTCTGTCCTGGCTGGTAAACAGTCAGTACAGCCTTTGGTCATGCCAGGCTTTTTGCAGTTCCTGGCTAGCCTCAAGGTTTTTAGTTGCCTTTTTCATGTATTCAGCCATCCTGGAGCGGAGACCAAGTACATAGTCCACTATGTCTTGCTTTGGGGGCTTGAGAGGTAACTCCCATCCTTCCTTCACCAAGCACAATGGACCCCTGACAGGGTGACCAAACAAAAGTTCAAAAGGGCTGTAGCCAACCCCTTTTGAGGCACCTCCCTGTATGCAAATAAAAGGCAGGGCAAGAGTATGTCCCATCTTCGCCTAAGCTTCTCTGGGAGCCCTTTAATCATGCCCTTCAAGGTTTTGTTGAATCTCTCAACTAAACCATTGCATTGTGGGTGATAGGGTGTGGTGAACTTGTAAGTCACTCCACACTCCTTCCACATTGCTTTCAAGTATCCAGACATAAAGTTGGCACCCCTGTCTGATACAACCTCCTTAGGAAGCCCACTCTTGAGAAAATTCCCAGGAGGGCCCTTGCCACCACAGGTGCTGTAGTGGTCCTAAGGGGAATAGCCTCTGGGTACCTGGTGGCATGATCCACTACCACCAGGATAAACCTGTGCCCAGATGCTGTTTGGGGATCCATGGGACCAACAATGTCAATCCCCACCCTTTCAAAGGGAACCCCCACCACAGGTAGTGGTATCAGGGGGCCTTTGTAGTGCCACCTGCCTTGCCACTGGCCTGGCAGGTTACACAGGAGCGACAAAACTCCTTGGTGTCTTCAGACATGTGGGGCCAGTGAAAGTGAGGGACAATTCTGTCCCAAGTCTTGTTCTGGCCCAGGTGACCTGCTAAGGGAATGTCATGGGCTAGGGTCAATAGGAAGCCCCTGAACTTCAGAGGTATAACCAACCTCCTGGTGGCACCAGGCTTGGGGTCTCTACACTCTGAGTACAAGAGTCCATCATCCCAATATACTGTATGGGGACCACTAGCATTCCCAGCAGCCTCAGCAGCAGCTTGCTGTCTGAGGGGTTCAAGAGAGGGGCAGCTCTGCTGCTCCTGGCTCAGATCTGCCCTGGAAGGGCCCCCTGTCCCCAAGAACTCAACCTGGTCAGGTTCAAGCTCCTCTGGGACAGTTCCTTCCTCAGGACTGAGATCATCCCCCTCAAGAGACTGATCTTCCTTCTGAGCCAAGGGGAAGGCACTGCCTTTACCCTACTACTCCTCCTCTTGGATGGCACTTGGTCCATTATTTCAGAATCCAAGGCCTGTTCAGTGTTAGACATTTTGCTCTGTGACCTGGTCACAGCAAACACATCTGCAGGGATCCCCAGCATTTCTGCATGGGTCCTGAGCTCCACTTCTGCCCAAGCTGAAGTTTCAAGATCATTGCCAAGCAAGCATTCCACTGGTAGGTTTGCACTCACCACAACCTTCTTAAGGCCAGTTACCCCTCCCCAGGAGAAGTTAACAACTGCCAGAGTATGGTCTGTTCTGACATTGCTAGCATTGGTCACTTGGTACATTTCACCAAGTATAATCTGCCCAGGATCCACAAGGTCTTGTGTCACCATGGTGACACTTGCCCCTGTGTCCCTAAATGCCAAAGCCTCTTTTCCATTGATTAAGGGCTGTTGCCTGTACTTGCCCAGATTACTGGGACTCACAGAGGAGGTCACATCCATGCCTCCATCACAGACTAGGACAGCCTGAGTGAGTTCTCTGACTAGGTCAGAGCTCATCTCTTTACCCAGGGTCAACCCTACTAAACCCTTGGCCTGTGTACTCCCACCACCAATTGTAACTGCACTAGGGGGAACAGGTGCCTTAGGGGCATTGGTGGGGGCTGGAATAGAGTCTTTGGACTTGGTGCAATCACTGGTCCAGTGTGTCTTTTGCTTACAGACTTTGCACCATGGTTTCTTTTGGCCTTTTCCCTTGTTAGACTGTGAATCCCCACCTGAAGAAGATTTTTGGGGGCCTTGTGAAGACTTCTGGTCTTTACCCTTCTCCCCACCCTTATCAGAGTTCTTAGAATCTTGCTTCTTTGGGTCACCACCTTGGTTCTGTACCTTCTGCCTCACCCTGGTTCTGACCCATTTGTCTGCCTTCTTTCCCAATTCTTGGGGAGAGGTCAGATCAGAGTCAACCAGGTACTGATGCAACAGCTGATTTTGACAGTTATTAAGAATCTGCTCCCTCATGATAAGATTGTACAATCCTGTGAAGTCACATACCTTACTGCCCAATAACCAACCTTCCAGAGCCTTAGCAGAACAATCCACATAGTCCACCCAGTCTTGAGTCTGTGCTTTTTGGGTATCTCTGAACTTTAACCTGTATTGTTCAGTTGTTAGGCCAAACCCATCAATCAGAGCACTCTTCAAGACTTGGTAATTATCAGCATCCTCTTCTCTAACAGTGAGGAGCTTGTCTCTACCTTTGTCTGCAAAGGAGAGCCACAAGATTGCTGCCCACTGCTCCTGAGGGACCCTCTGTACTTTACAGGCCCTCTCCAGTGCAGTTATCCATTTGTGGATGTCATCCCCACTCTGGTAGGGAGGGACAATCTTGCTCAGGTTTCTATGGTCATAAGACCTTTCCCTATCTCTGGGGAAATTGCTGCCACCATGGGACTCTAGTCCCATCTTTTTCTTTGCTTTTCAAGCTCTAGGGACTCCCTGTCTATAGCCAACTGCTCTCTTCTGAGTCTCAACTGAGCTTCTCCATATCTGAGCAGTCTCTCTTTCCTCTCACTGAGAGGATTCCCTCCTATGAGAGGAAACAGAGGTCCCTATTGAGGTGTCAGAGTGGTTAGACTCCTGAGAAGGAGATCTAGGCCTTCTGGGCACACTCACAATTCTTCCTGGGGGACAAAGGGGAGGTCATTCTGATCCTCCTCCTCATCCACAGGAGGAGCTGGATTTTCCAGGTCAAGGTCATTGTCACCTTCCTGGCCAGTTTCAGAGGTTGGGTCCTGGGTGATTTCACCCCTGGCCCCTTCCTCATCTTCTGCCCCACCCTCTCTGCCTACCCCTTCAGACCCTAGGGGTCTGCTGAGATCATCTGACAGTAGCACCTCCCTGAGGTGTTGGGTGCTGGCACTTTTGCCTGTCTTCAGCTTCCTAGTATTGCACAATGCTCTCAATTCCAAGAATGGGAGATTATCATACTTGGAGGGAAGAAGCCCACTGGCTTCTGGCAAGGACTCACTGGGTCCTGGCTTTGAAGACATTACTAGTGAGGTGTGGTGTATGCACTACCTACTCTAGTGTGGCCTACTAAACTCTCTTGAGTTGTAGAAAGGGTGTGCTATCCCTTAACACACAACTCTAAGTTCAGTAGAACTTACTGTATCCTAAGCTTGATTTATATGTACCTAAGGTACCCTTAGTGGTTTTCAGTTGATCAATTCAATTGAGATTATCTGGTAAAACAATAGCAAGCTGGAATCCCACACGCTGCACACCAATGTGAGAAGTTGGCCTGGTATATGCTGTCCACTAATTATAGTGGGCACCTTGCACCAGTCCAAACAACCCCTTATTGGAGATAGGTTAAAGACAACCTTTATTGAAAGCTATCCTAGTGGTAGCTATGGAGAGCAGCCTTCAGGCTAAGTCTTGAAGGAATGTAAAGCAGCTTGTTTTACCAGTCTATAATCTCTTGAGTGACCAAATGAAAGAGGACCACACCAGGTATATATTCAAAATATATGTATTTATTGCTAAACACACCCCTCTAGTCTCTTTATGAGGCTAGAGTTCGAAAGTACATAAGTTATAAGTTAGTTATCAACAGTAATAGCACAAATACACGTTTGAGCCCTAGGGGCGTACCAAACCATATACCAATAAAGTGGTATAAGAACCACGACTGAGCTAGACACAAGGCCTAGAGCCTGTAGAAGTGCTTGGCCCTCAAGGAACCACCCAAGGTAGTGACACAGGGGACCCACGGGGGACGCGTGCAGTGTGAGAACACAGCCGCGAGCCGCCGTTGACTTCTATGGGGAATGTCGCGGTTGGAGTTTTAAAGAAAAGGACACTTAGAGGAGGACTTGGAGCAAACCCCTTTAGAACTAGGTTGTTCTAGAGTCTATACCCACGGGAGCACCGGAGTACTCGAGTTACCTCACCCAGGAAGCCGGGTGCATAGGTGTCTTTCGGGGTCGGGTTTCGTCGTCGTTTTCAATGGCGATCTGCTGCAAAGTGCTGCTGGCGGCCAAGTCGAAAGTGTTCGGGTGGATCCAAAGGTGGATCGAAGATCTGAAGAACCTGAAAGCAGAGGGGACAGAGTCTGGGGCACTAGCCAGTGACCAGGAAGGCGATGAGCGGATGCCCACCGATGTTGGGTGCTTCAGGTAGGTTGACGGTCGTCTTGACTCTTCAGCCACGAGGTCCAGGAGGCATCGACGATGACCAGGAGCTGGATTCGAGCTGACCCACAATGTCTGTCGATTGCACGGGTGTCGGCGACCGGATTGGACCCAACAAGCCTTGGCAACGGCAAGTCTTGTGGAAATAGAAGAAGGACGGTGGTGCAGATCAGCAAGGTCTGAGGGACTCACCCAGCAAGGGTAAGTCAGGGCACGTCTGGAGCAACCAGGGAAGCCCAAGCAGAAGAAGAGTTGCCTTCGGGAGGGCCCACTAGCCAACGGACTAGCGACCGCGAAGGAGCCTCGAGTGGACGCACTTGGAGCTGGCTCACAGGACACTCGTGGAGTGGAGGCCAGTGATCTTCGGTGCAGTTGGTGCTGGAGGCGAGGGCTACTCGGAGCCCAAAGCACAACTTCGTGGGAGACCAGGAAGAGGATGCACTTGCAAATGTGCTCAGTGTCCAGGGGTCATGGTTCCACGTTACCCACGACAGCTACGGGCCTCAGCTTTGCTGGGGACTCAGGGCAGCCTCGGGGAAGTCTGGAAATCCACCTCTGGTGTTGCAAAGACTTCGGCGTCCGGCGGGAGCTTCAGCGATGCAGACCAGACAATTGCTTCTTAGGTGCCTGCCAAGCAGGGGAGTCACTCCTTGACCCCAAGGGAGATTCTTCAGTCCTCTAATCTTGAAGTAGAGCGTCGAAGGTCCAGGATTCTGTATCAGAGTTTCGTCCAGGTAATTCTAAAGTCCTAAGGACTCGGGTCCCATACTTATACCAAGTTAGGGGTTGGACATACTCTGGGGACCCACCTATGGGAGGGTCAGGGCAGAGGGGTGGTTACACCCCTTTCCCTTTGTCCAGTTTCACGCCAGAGCAGGGGCTGGAAGCCCCTGAGCCGGTTTGAACTGGGGTATGCACAGGGACACCAAATGTGCCCCCAGTGCAGGACTTCAAAGCACCAGAGAGTGCTCCCGCCCAGCCCCAATACACATTATCCTGTCTGGGGAGGTGGTTACACCTCCCTGGGACAGGAAACCTATTGTCCAGGCCTCCCCTGCCGGAGTTTCAGTCAGCAGCAGGAGGCCAGACCCGTGTCTGTGGCAGCGGCATCCATTTTGTGATGCCAGGGCTCTGGAAAGAAGTTACCGGGTATGCCGGTGGGTACATGTCTCTCCCTCTAGAAGGGTGGAATGCTACCCCCGCCGCCAGAACTGGCGGGGGTAGTATTCCAAGATGTTTGACACCAAACACGACATGTTTTGGTGCAGCCAGTCCAAAGTTAGCATTCTACCGCGAGGATATAATGCACTTAAGAGTATATGGTCAGGCTGCACTACAAACAGCATCAGAGAAGGGTCTCCGACCGCTGCAGAGGGCTCTGCTCATGCAGGGGCACCCTCTCACATAAGAACCAAGCACTCTGCCTTCAGGATTGATAAGGCCTGCCATAGGAGTGACTTATAGGTTTATATGTGTGCATATGCAGTGATATAGGTAACCTATATCACAGTAAGAGGTGCATGCACCACCTTACCCAGGCTGCAGTAGCAGACCTGTGGTGTCATTTTGGCTGGCCTTCCAGGGGTGGCATAATACATGCTGCAGCCCCTGGCAGGCCTCTGAGGTACCTATGCCCTGGGTACATAGTATACCATATACTAGGGACTTATAAGGGCACTCCAGATTCCAATCAGAGATGTGCCTAAGGCACATGGAAACCATTTTAGAGAGGAAGCAGCTAGGCTGGGGTTCTGATTAGCAGGGCCCCAGCCAGACTAAAGTCGAAAAACAGTGAAGCATCAGCAAAAACTGGGGGTACCCATGTGAAGCAGATCCTACTCTCCTACAAAGAGGTGCAGAAAGAAGCAAGAGCAGTGCACAATGAACCAACAGAGGTGCAAAAAGAGGCAATAAGGGTGCAGAAAGAGGTAAAAGAGGTCCACAAAGAGGCAAGAGGGGTACATAAATAGACAGGAGGGGTGCAGAAAGAAGCAAGGGAAGTGCAGAAACAGGCAAGAGAGGTACAGAAACAGGCAGGAAAGGTGCAGAAAGAGGGAACAGGGGTGCAGAAAGAGGGAAGAGGCATGCAGAAATTTGCAACAGAGGTGCAGAAAGAAGCAAGAGAAGTACAGAAAGAACCAACAGAGGTGCAGAAAGAGGCAAGAGGGATACAGAAAGAGGCAAGAAAAGTGCAGAAAGAAGCAAAGGAGGTGCAGAAAGACGCAGGAGAGGTGCACAAAGAGGCAAAAGGGGTACAGACAGAGGCAAGAGGGGTGCAGAAAGCAGCAAGAGAAGTGCAGAAAGAAGCAACAGAGGTGCTGAAAGAAGCAACAGGGGTGTAGAAGGAAGCAAGAGAAGTACAGAAAGAGGCAAGAGGGATGCAACAAAAGGGAAGAAGGGTGCAGAACAAAGCAAGAGAGGTGCAGAAAGAAGCAAGAGAAGTGCAGAAAGAAGCAAGAGAGGTGCAGAAAGAAGCAACAGAGGTGTAGAAAGAAGCAAGAGAAGTGCAGAAAGAGGCAAGAGTGATGCAAAAAAAGGGAAGAAGCAAGAGAAGTGCAGAAAGAGGCAAGTTAGGTGTAGAAGGAGGCAAGAGTACTGCAGAAAGAGGCAAGAGAGTTGCAGAAACAGGCAAAAGGGGTGCAGAAAGAGGGAACAGGTGTGCAGACAGAGGCAAGAGAGGTGCAGAAAGAGGGAAGAGGGGTACAGAAAGAGGCAAGAGGGATGCAGAAATTTGCAACAGAAGTGCAGAAAGAAGCAAGAGCAGTGCAGAAAGAACCAACAGAGGTGCAGAAAGAGGCAAGAAAAGTGCAGAAAGAAGCGAAGGAGGTGCAGAAAGAGGCAATAGAACTGCAGAAAAAGGCAATAGAGCTGCAGAAAGAGGCAGGAGAGGTGCACAAAGAGGCAAAAGGGGTACAGACAGAGGGAAGAGGGGTGCAGAAAGAAGGAAGAGTAGTGCAGAAAGAAGCAACAGAGGTGCTGAAAGAGGCAAGAGGGGTGCAGAAAGAGGCAAGAGAAGTGCAGAAAGAAGCAACAGAGGTGCTGAAAGAGGCAAGAGAGGTGCAGAAACAGAAAAGAAAGGAGTAGAAAGAGGGAACAGGGGTGCAGAAAGAGGTAAGAGGGATACAGAAATTTGCAAGAGAGGTGCAGAAAGAAGCAAGAGCAGTGCAGAAAGAACCAACAGAGGTGCAAAAAGAGGCAAGAGGGGTGCAGAAAGAGGTAGGAGAGGTGTACAAAGAGGCAAGAGGGGTTCAGAAAGAGGCAGGAGGGGTGCAGAAAGATGGAAGAGAAGTGCAGAAAGAGGCAAGAGAGGTGCACGATCAGGCAGGAAAGGTACAGAAAGTGGGAACAGGGCTGCAGAAAGAGGCAAGAGAGGTGCAGAAAGAGGGAAGAGGGGTGCAGAAAGAGGGAAGAGAGGTGCAGAAAGAGGCAAGAGGGTTGCAGAAAGAAGCAAGTGAGATGCACAAAGAGGCAACAGAGTAGCAAAAAGACGCAAGAGAGGTGCAGAAAGAAGCAAGAGAAGTGCAGAAAGAGGCAAGAGAAATGCTGAAAGAAGCAACAGGGGTGTAGAAGGAAGCAAGGGAAGTACAGAAAGAGGCAAGAGGGAAGCAAAAAAGGGAAGAAGGGTGCAGAAAGAAGCAAGAGAGGTGCAGAAAGAAGCAAGAGAATTGCAGAAAGAAGCAAGAGAGGTGCAGAAAGAAGCAACAGAGGTGTAGAAAGAAGCAAGAGAAGTGCAGAAAGAGGCAAGTTAGGTGTAGAAGGAGGCAAGAGTACTGCAGAAAGAGGCAAGAGAGTTGCAGAAACAGGCAAAAGGGGTGCAGAAAGAGGGAACAGGTGTGCAGACAGAGGCAAGAGAGGTGCAGAAAGAGGGAAGAGGGGTACAGAAAGAGGCAAGAGGGATGCAGAAATTTGCAACAGAAGTGCAGAAAGAAGCAAGAGCAGTGCAGAAAGAACCAACAGAGGTGCAGAAAGAGGCAAGAGGGGTACAGAAAGAGGCAAGAAAAGTGCAGAAAGAAGCGAAGGAGGTGCAGAAAGAGGCAATAGAACTGCAGAAAAAGGCAATAGAGCTGCAGAAAGAGGCAGGAGAGGTGCACAAAGAGGCAAAAGGGGTACAGACAGAGGCAAGAGGGTGTGAGAAGTTGGCCTGGCATATGCTGTCCACTAATTATAGTGGGCACCTTGCACCAGTCCAAACAACCCCTTATTGGAGATAGGTTAAAGACAACCTTTATTGAAAGCTATCCTAGTGGTAGCTATGGAGAGCAGCCTTCAGGCTAAGTCTTGAAGGAATGTAAAGCAGCTTGTTTTACCAGTCTATAATCTCTTGAGTGACCAAATGAAAGAGGACCACACCAGGTATATATTCAAAATATATGTATTTATTACTAAACACACCCCTCTAGTCTCTTTATGAGGCTAGAGTTCGAAGTACATAAATTATAAGTTAGTTATCTACAGTAATAGCACAAATACACGTTTGAGCCCCAGGGGCGTACCAAACCATATACCAATAAAGTGGTATAAGAACCACGACTGAGCTAGACACAAGGCCTAGAGCCTGTAGAAGTGCTTGGACCACAAGGAACCACCCAAGGCAGTGACACAGGGGACCCACGGGGGACGCGTGCAGTGTATGAACACAGCTGCGAACCACCGTTAACTTCTATGGGGAAAGTCGCGATTAGAATTTAAAAGAAAAGGGACACTTAGAGGAGGACTTGGAGCAAACCCTTTGAGAACTAGGCTGTTCTAGTGTCAATACCCACGGGAGCACCGGAGTACTCGAGTTACCTCACCCAGGGGAGCCGGGTGCATAGGTGTCTTTCGGGGTCGGGTTTCGTCGTCGCTTTCAATGGCGATCTGCTGCAAAGTGCTGCTGGCGACCAAGTCGAAAGTGTTCGGGTGGATCCAAAGGTGGATCGAAGATCTGAAGAACCTGAAAGCAGAGGGGACAGAGTCTGGGTCACTAGCCAGTGACCAGGAAGGCGATGAGCAGATGCCCACCGATGTTGAGTGCTTCAGGTAGGTTGACAGTCGTCTTGACTCTTCATCCACGAGGTCCAGGAGCTGTCGACGACGACCAGGAGCTGGATTCGAGCTGTCCCACAAAGTTTGTCGATTGCAGGGGTGTCAGCGACCGAATTGGACCCAACAAGCCTTGGCAACGGTAAGTCTTGTGGAAATAGAAGAAGGACGATGTTGCAGACCAGCAAGGTCTGGGGGACTCACCCAGTGAGGATACGTCAGGGCACACGTGGAGCAACCAGGGAGCTCAAGCAAAAAAAGATTGGCCTTCGGGAGGGCCTACTAGCCAACGGACTAGTGACTGCAAACAAGCCTCAAGATGATGCACGTGGAGATGGCTCACAGGACACTCGTGGAGTGGAGGCCAGTGATCTTTGATGCAGTTGGTACTGGAGGCTGGGGCTACTCGGAGCCCAAAGCACGACTTTGTGGGAGATCCAGAAGAGGATGCACTTGCAAATGCGTTCGGTGTCTAGGGGTCACGGTTCCACGTTACCCACGACAGCTACGGGCCTCAGCTTTGCTGGGGACTCAGGGCAGCCTGGGGGACGTCTGGAAATCCACTTCTGGTGATGCAAAGACTTCGGCGTCCGACGGGAGCTTCAGCGATACAGACCGGACAATTGCTTCTTTGGTGCCTGCCAAGCAGGGAGTCACTCCTTGACCCCAAGGGAGATTCTTCCAGTCCTCTAATCTTGAAGTAGAGCGTCGAAGGTCCAGGATTCTGTGTCAGAGTTTCGTCCAGGTAAATCTAAAGTCCTAAGGACTGGGGTCCCCTACTTATACTAAGGTAGGGGGTTGGACATACTCTGTGGCCCCACCTATGGGAGGGCCAGGGCAGAGGGGTGGTTACACCCCTTTCCCTTTGTCCAGTTTCACGCCAGAGCAGGGGCTGGAAGCCCCTGAGCCGGTTTGAACTGGGGTATGCACAGGGACACCAAGTGTGCCCCCAGTGCAGGACTTCAAAGCACCCGAGAGTGCTCCCGCCCAGCCCCAATACACACTATCCTGTCTGGGGAGGTGGTCACACCTCCCTGGGACAGGAAACCTGTTGTCCAGGCCTCCCCTGCCGGAGTTTCGGTCAGCAGCAGGAGGCCAGACTCGTGTCTGTGGCAGCGGCATCCATTTTGTGATGCCAGGGCTCTGGAAAGTCAGTACCGGGTATACCGGTGTGTACATGTCTTTCCCTCTAGAAGGGTGGAATGCTACCCCCGCCGCCAGAACTGGCGGGGGGGTAGTATTCCAAGATGTTTGACACCAAACACGACATGTTTCCGTGCAGCCATCCCAAAGTTAGCATTTAACGCGAGGTTATAATGCGCTTAAGAGTATATGGTCAGGCTGCACTACAAACAGCATCAGAGAAGGGTCTCCGAACGCTGCAGAGGGGCCCAGCTCATGCAGGGGCACCCTCTCACATAGGAACCACGCACTCTGCCTTCAGGATTGATAAGGCCTGCCATAGGAGTGACTTATAGGTTTATATGTGTGTATGTATGTAGTGATATAGGTAGCCTATATCACAGTAAGGGGCGCATGCACCACCTTACCCAGGCTGCAGTAGCAGACCTGTGGTGTCAGTTTGGATGGCCTTCCAGGGGTGGCACAATACATGCTGCAGCCCCTGGTAGGCCTCTGAGGTACCTATGCCCTGGGTACATAGTATACCATATACTAGGGACTTATAAGGGCACTCCAGATTCCAATCAGAGATGTGCCTAAGGCACATGGAAACCATTTTAGAGAGGAAGCAGCTAGGCTGGGGTTCTGATTAGCAGGGCCCCAGCCAGACTAAGGTCGAAAAACAGTGAAGCATCAGCAAAAAGTGGGGGTACCCATGTGAAGCAGATCCTACTCTCCTACACAACCCCCCAAACGTAGGGACATTAAACTAACCTTGCCCAGTTAAGTCTTCATGTTCTAAGTGGAAGTACCTAGAGAGTCCATCTGCATTGGCATGGTTACTCCCAGGTCTATGTTCCACTGTGAAGTCCATCCCCTGTAGGGAAATGGACCACCTAAGCAGTTTGGGGTTTTCACCCTTCATTTGTTTTAGCCATAAGAGGGGCTTATGGTCTGTTTGAACAAGGAAGTGAGTACCAAACAAGTATGGCCTCAACTTCTTCAGAGCCCAGACCACAGCAAAGGCCTCCCTCTCAATGGCTGACCAATGTTTCTCTCTAGGGGTCAGCCTTCTGCTAATAAAAGCTACTGGCTGATCCTGACCTTCATCATTCAATTGTGACAGTACAGCCCCTACCCCCAATTCAGATGCATCAGTTTGAACAATGAACTTCTTGGAGTAATCAGGACTCTGTAGAATGGGAGCAGTGCACATGGCCTGCTTTAGGTCATCAAATGCCTTTTGACAACTAACTGTCCACTGAACCTTTTTGGGCATTTTCTTGGAAGTTAAGTCATTCAGGGGTGTCACTATTGATCCATACCCCTTGACAAATCTCCTATAGTACCCAGTCAGGCCTAAGAAGGCTCTCACCTGAGTCTGGGTAGTTGGAGCAGTCCAGTCCATGATGGTCTGGATCTTGCTCTGCAGTGGTTGAACCTGGCCTCCACCCACAAGGTGGCCCAGGTACACAACCTGACTCTGCCCTATCTGGCACTTGGTGGCCTTGATAGTCAGGCCTGCTTTCTGCAGGGCCTGTAAAACATTTCTGAGGTGGACCAGGTGATCCTCCCAGGTGGAGCTAAAGACAGCAATATCATCTAGATCTGCTGCACTATAGGCTTCCAGACCTGTAAGGACTGTATTCACCAGCCTCTGAAAAGTGGCAGGTGCATTCTTCAGACCAAAGGGCATCACCACAAATTGATAATGCCCACTAGGGGTTGAGAATGCTGTCTTTGGCTTTGCATCATCAGCTAGTCTAATCTGCCAGTAGCCAGCTGTCAGGTCAAATGTGCTTAGATACTTGGCTGAGGCCAAAGTGTCTATTAGCTCATCTGCCCTTGGTATTGGATGGGCATCAGTCCTAGTGACTGCATTGAGACCCCTGTAGGCCACACAAAACCTCATCTCTCTTTTCCCACCATTGGTGTGAGGTTTTGGCACAAGGACCACTGGACTAGCCCAAGGGCTATCTGAGGGTTCAATAACTCCCAAATCCAACATCTTCTGGACTTCTGTCCTGATACAGTCCCTGACATGGTCAGGTTGCCTATAAATCTTATTTTTAATAGGCAGACTGTCCCCAGTGTCCACTTCATGAGTGCACCAGGTAGTCTGACCGGGTGTCAGTGAGAATATGTGTCTGAACTGATTGAGCACCTGTCTGCAATCAGTCTGCTGCTGGGTAGTGAGGCTGCCTGCCAAGGCTACACCATCCACTGACCCATCACCAGGGTTCTGTGAGAGCAGGTCAGGGAGTGGGTCACTCTCTTCCTCCTGTCCCTCATCAGTAGACATAATCAAGCCCATGTCTGCCCTGTCCACATATGGTTTTAACCTGTTGACATGGAGAACCCTGTGGGGACTCCTGGGTGTTCCTAGGTCTACTAAGTAGGTAACCTCACCCTTCTGTTCAACAATGGTATGGGGTCCACTCCATTTGTCTTGGAGAGCTGCTGGGGCCACTGGCTCCAACACCCACACCTTCTGTCCTGGCTGGTAAACAGTCAGTACAGCCTTTTGGTCATGCCAGGCCTTTTGAAGTTCCTGGCTAGCCTCAAGGTTTTTAGTTGCCTTTTTCATATACTCAGCCATCCGGGAGCGGAGACCAAGTACGTAGTCCACTATGTCTTGCTTTGGGGGCTTGAGAGGTAACTCCCATCCTTCCTTCACCAAGCACAATGGACCCCTGACAGGGTGACCAAACAAAAGTTCAAAAGGGCTGTAGCCAACCCCTTTTGAGGCACCTCCCTGTATGCAAATAAAAGGCAGGGCAAGAGTATGTCCCATCTTCGACTAAGCTTTTCTGGGAGCCCTTTAATCATGCCCTTCAAGGTTTTGTTGAATCTCTCAACTAAACCATTGCATTGTGGGTGATAGGGTGTGGTGAACTTGTAAGTCACTCCACACTCCTTCCACATTGCTTTTAAGTATCCAGACATAAAGTTAGCACCCCTGTCTGATACAACCTCCTTAGGGAAGCCCACTCTTGAGAAAATTCCCAGGAGGGCCCTTGCCACCACAGGTGCTGTAGTGGTCCTAAGGGGAATAGCCTCTGGGTACCTGGTGGCATGATCCACTACCACCAGGATAAACCTGTGCCCAGATGCTGTTTGGGGATCCATGGGACCAACAATGTCAATCCCTACCCTTTCAAAGGGAACCCCCACCACAGGTAGTGGAATCAGGGGGGCCTTTGTAGTGCCAACTGCCTTGCCACTGGCCTGGCAGGTTACACAGGAGCGACAAAACTCCTTGGTGTCTTCAGACATGTGGGGCCAGTGAAAGTGAGGGACAATTCTGTCCCAAGTCTTGTTCTGGCCCAGGTGACCTGCTAAGGGAATATCATGGGCTAGGGTCAATAGGAAGCCCCTGAACTTCAAAGGTATAACCAACCTCCTGGTAGCACCAGGCTTGGGGTCTCTACACTCTGAGTACAAGAGTCCATCATCCCAATTCACAGTATGGGAACCACTAGCTTTCCCAGCAGCCTCAGCAGCAGCTTGCTGTCTGAGGGGTTCAAGAGAGGGGCAGCTCTGCTGCTCCTGGCTCAGATCTGCCCTGGAAGGCCCCCCTGTCCCCAAGAACTCAACCTGGTCAGGTTCAAGCTCCTCTGGGACAATTCCTTCCTCAGGACTGAGATCATCCCCCTCAGGGGACTGATCTTCCTTCTGAGCCAAGGGGGAAGGCACCGCCTTTACCCTACTACTCCTCTTCTTGGAGGGCACTTGGTCCATTATTCCAGAATCCAAGGCCTGTTCAGTGCTAGACATTTTGGCTTGTGACCTGGTCACAGCAAACACATCTGCAGGGATGCCCAGCATTTCTGCATGGGTCCTGAGCTCCACTTCTGCCCAAGCTGAAGTTTCTAAGTCATTGCCAAGCAAGCATTCAACGGGTAGGTCTGCACTTACCACAACCTTCTTAAGGCCAGTTACCCCTCCCCAGGAGAAGTTAACAACTGCCAGAGTATGGTCTGTTCTGACGTTGCTAGCATTGGTCACTTGGTACATTTCACCAAGTATTATCTGCCCAGGATTCACAAGGTCTTGTGTCACCATGGTGACACTTGCCCCTGTGTCCCTAAATGCCAAAGCCTCTCTTCCATTGATCAAAGGCTGTTGTCTGTACTTGCCCAGATTACTGGGACTCACAGAGGAGGTCATATCCATGCCTCCATCACAGACTAGGACAGCCTGAGTGAGTTCTCTGACTAGGTCAGAGCTCATCTCTTTACCCAGGGTCAACCCTACTAAACCCTTGGCTTGTGTAGTCCCACCACCAACTGTAACTGCACTAGGGGGAGCAGGTGCCTTAGGGGCATTGGTGGGGGCTGGAGTCGAGTCTTTGGACTTGGTGCAATCACTGGTCCAGTGGGTCTTTTGCTTACAGACCTTGCACCATGGTTTCCTTTGGCCTTTCCCTTTGGTAGACTGTGAATCCCCACCTGAAGAAGATTTTTGGGGGCCTTGTGAAGACTTTTGATCTTTACCCTTCTCCCCACCCTTATCAGAGGTTTTCGAATCTTGCTTCTTAGGGTCACCACCTTGGTTCTGTACCTTCTGCTTCACCCTGGTTCTGACCCATTTGTCTGCCTTCTTTCCCAATTCTTGGGGAGAGGTCAGATCAGAGTCTACCAGGTGCTGATGCAACAGCTGATTTTGACAGTTATTAAGAATCTGCTCCCTCATTATCAGATTGTACAATCCTGTGAAGTCACATACCTTACTGCCCAATAACCAACCTTCCAGAGCCTTGGCAGAACAATCAACAAAGTCCACCCAGTCTTGAGTCTGTGCTTTTTGGGTATACCTGAACTTTAACCTGTATTGTTCAGTGGTTAGGCCAAACCCATCAATTAGAGCACTCTTCAAGACTTTGTAATTATCAGCATCCTCCTCTCTAACAGTGAGGAGCTTGTCTCTACCTTTGTCTGCAAAGGAGAGCCACAAGATTGCTGCCCACTGCTCCTGAGGGACCCTCTGTACTTTACAGGCCCTCTCTAGAGCAGTTATCCATTTGAGGATGTCATCCCCATTCTGGTAGGGAGGGACAATCTTGCTCAGGTTTCTATGGTCATAAGACCTTTCCCTATCTTTGGGGAAACTGCTGCCACCATGGGACTCTAGTCCCAACTTTTGTCTCTCTCTATAGAGATCTAGGGACTCCCTGTCTATAGCTAATTGCTGTTTCCTGAGTTCAAGCTGAGTTTGCTCATATTGAATCAGTCTCTTTCTCCTCTCATGAGAGGATTCCCTCCTATGAGAGGAGACAGAGGTCCCTATTGAGGTGTCAGAGTGGTTAGACTCCTGAGAAGGAGACCTAGACCTTCTGGGCACACTCAGAACTCTTCCTGGGGGACAAAGGGGAGGTCATTCTGATCCTCTCCCTCCTCCTCCTCCACAGGAGGAATTGGGTTTTCCAGGACAAGGTCATTTTCACCTTCCTGGCCAGTTTCAGAGGGGGGGCTGGGTTTCTTCACCCCTGGCCCCTTCCTCATCTTCTGCCCCACCCTCTTTGCCTACCCCTTCAGACCCTAGGGGCCTGCTGAGATCATCAGCTGGTAACACCTCCCTGAGGTGTTGGGTGCTGGCACTTTGCCTGCCTTCAACTTCCTAGTATTGCATAATGCTCTCAATTCCAAGAATTGGAGTTTATCATACTTGGAGGGAAGAAGCCCACTGGCTTCTGGCAAGGACTCACTGGGTCCTGGCTTTGAAGACATTACTAGTGAGGTGTGGTGTATGCACTACCTACTCTAGTGTGGCCTACTAAACTCTCTTGAGTTGTAGAAAGGGTGTGCTGTCCCTTAACACACAACTCTAAGTTCAGTAGAACTTACTGTATTACTAAGCTTGATTTATATGTACCTTAGGTACCCTTAGTGGTTTTCAGTTGATCAATTCAATTGAGATTATCTGGTAAAACAATAGCAAGCTGGAATCCCACACGCTGCACACCAATGTGAGAAGTTGGCCTGGCATATGCTGTCCACTAATTATAGTGGGCACCTTGTGTGAGAAGTTGGCCTGGCATATGCTGTCCACTAATTATAGTGGGCACCTTGCACCAGTCCAAACAACCCCTTATTGGAGATAGGTTAAAGACAACCTTATTGAAAGCTATCCTAGTGGTAGCTATGGAGAGCAGCCTTCAGGCTAAGTCTTGAAGGAATGTAAAGCAGCTTGTTTTACCAGTCTATAATCTCTTGAGTGATCAAATGAAAGAGCACCACACCAGGTATATATTCAAAATATATGTATTTATTGCTAAACACACCCCTCTAGTCTCTTTATGAGGCTAGAGTTCGAAATACATAAGTTATAAGTTATTTAAACACAGTAATAGCACAAATACACGTTTGGGCCCTAGGGCGTACCAAACCATATACCAATAAAGTGGTATAAGAACCACGACTGAGCTAGACACTAGGCCTAGAGCCTCTAGAAGTGCTTGGACCACAAGGAACCACCCAAGGTAGTGACACAGGGGACCCACGGGGGACGCGTGCAGTGTAAATACACAGCAGCGAGACGCCGTTAACTTCTATGGAGAAAGTCGCGATTGGGAAATTAAAGAAAAGGGACACTTAAAGAAGGACTTGGAGCAAACCCTTTGAGAACTAGGTCGTTCTAGAGTCTCTACCCACGGGAGCACCGGAGTACTCTTGTTACCTCACCCAGGGAAGCCGGGTGCATAGGTGCCTTTCGGGGTCGGGTTTCGTCGTCGATTTGAATGGCGATCTGCTGCAAAGTGCTGCTGGCGACCAAGTGAAAGTGTCCGGGTGGATCCAAGAGTGGATCGGAGATCTGAAGAACCTGAAAGCAGAGGGGACAGAGTCTGGGTCACTAGCCAGTGACCAGGAAGGCGATGAGCGGATGCCCACCGATGTCGAGTGCTTCAGGTAGGTTGACAGTCGTCTTGACTCTTCAGCCACGAGGTCCAGGAGGTGTTGTCGGTGACCAGGAGCAGGATTCGGGCTGGTACAAAATGTTTGTCGAGTGCTGAGGTGTTGGTGACTGGATTGGACCCAACAAGCCTTGGAAACGGCAAGTCTCAATGTAGATGAAGAATGACGATGATGCAGACCAGCAAGGTCTGAGGAACTCACCCAGCAAAGGTAAGTGAGGGCAAGCCTGGAGCAACTAGGGACCCCAAGAAGAAAAGGATTGGCCTTCGTGAAGGGCTACTAGTCAATGGGCTAGCAACCGCAAAGGAGCCTCAAGATGGTGCACGTGGAGCTGGCTCACAGGACACTCGTGGAGTGGAGGCCAGTGATCTTCGGTGCAGTTGGTGCTGGAGGCTAGGGCTACTCGGAGCCTAAAGCACGACTTTGTGGGAGACCCAGAAGAGGATGCACTAGCAAATGCGTGCAGTGTCCAGGGGTCACGGTTCCACATTATCTATGACAGCTACGGGCCTCAGCTTTCCTGGGGACTCAGGGCAGCCTCGGGGAAGTCTGGAAATCTACCTCTGGTGATGCAAAGACTTCGGCGTCCGACGGGAGCTTAGGCGATGCAGACCGGACAATTGCTTCTTTGGTGCCTGCCAAGCAGGGGAGTCACTCCTTGACCCCAAGGGAGATTCTTCTGTCCTCTAGTCTTGAGTAGAGCGTCGAAGGTCCAGGATTCAGTGTCAGAGTTTCATCCAGGGATAATCTAAAGTCCTAAGGACTGGGTTCCTATACTTATAATAAGTTTAGGGGTTGGACTACTCTGTGGCCCCACCTATGGGTGGGTCAGGGCAGAGGGGTGGCTACACCCCTTTCCCTTTGTCCAGTTCGCGCCAAAGCAGGGGCTGCAAGCCCCTGATCCGGTTTGAACTGGGGTATGCACAGGGACACCAAGTGTGCCCCCAGTGCAGGACTTCAAAGCACCCGAAAGTGCTCCCACCCAGCCCCAATACACACTATCCTGTCTGGGGAGGTGGTCACACCTCCTGGGACCCATTTTACAGAGAAAACAGATAGACTGGGGCCCTGAATAGCAGGATCCCAGTCCAACTAAGTCATAAACCAGCAAAACACCAGAAAAAAAGTGGGGGCAACCATATAGTCAGATTCCACCTTCCTACATAACCCCCCCAAACGAAAGGAGATAAGGCTAACCTTGGCCAGTTGAGCCTTTATTGACTAAGTGGCCATATAAGGAAGCACCTGCACTAGCATGGTTGCCCCCTGTCTTATGGTCCACTAAGCAATCCCTCACCCTAAGGGTATGAGAGGGTCTCCACCATGGGGAATCTCTACCTGTGGTGTGCTTAGGTAAAGTACAAGGCTGGTGAGGTGTCTGAGTAGGGAAGTGAGGCCCTAGGAATGTTGGTCTCAGCTTCCTCAGATCACTGGTCACCATGTATGCCTGTCTTTCCATGACTGAGTTGCACTTTGCTCTAAGGGTCAACCTTTGGCTGCCTACAGCTGGGGGTTGGGTCCCTTTGGATGGAACACTGGAGGGACATGGCAGGTTTGGAACCTTCTGGTCCCAGGTTTGCCCTTGCCTACCAGAGTCCTTCTGGGGAGGTCCCTACATAAAGGTATGGGGGATCCCTCAGTGTGTAGAGGAGTTTTCACCTGGCTAGGGCTACTAGCCTGGGTGCCCCTAATCTGCTGATGGGGGTTCCTCTGGACAGGGGGCCCTGGGGGTCCACTGACCTCCCTGACCTCTGCAGCCCTGGGCTGACTGAGGCAGGGTAGAGAGGGGCAGGTTACCTGCTCCAGACTGGGTACCACCTTGGAAGGGTCCTCTGCCATCAGGGGGGTGGCCAGGCCAGGCCTGACTACCTCTGTGGCAGTTCCTTCACTAGGGGTAGGGTCAGTTCCCTGAGGAGGCTGACTCTTACCTACTGTCTGGGGGGAAGAAGACTTGTCTTCAACCTTTGTGCTCTCTGTTGGGGGAGAGGGGGCCATTCTTTCAGGCTCCATCTCTCCAAATTCTTGGGCTGGGGCTGTGGCCATCACAGCCCCACTAACCTTTACAGGGACACCCAACATCCTGAGATGGGTTTGGTGTTCAACTTCAGCCCAGGCTGAAATTTCCAGATCATTGTCCATCAGGCAATCTACAGGTAAGGTTGGGGACACTGCCACTCTTTTTGGGCCTGTGACCCCCTCCCAGCTGAGATTGACTATGGCCATGGGGTGATCTGTTCTGACACCATCAATGTTGGTCACCTGGTATTTAAACTCAGGTAAAAGCTGGTGAGGGGGACTACTTTCCCTGCCACCATGGTGACACTAGCCCCTGTGTCCCTAAATGCCACAGCTTTCTGACCATTAATTATTGGCTCCAATCTGTACCTGCCCAATGCTGTGGGACCCATGGTAAAGGTGGCAAATCCTATACCACCATCAGAGTCAGAGGAGTCTGTTGAGGGGTCCCTGTCTAAACTAGGGCCCACCTCTGTTCCTCTTGCAAAAGCACCTAACTTTTGGGTGCACTACTCCCAACTGGAGGATTACTACTGGTAGTACCAGGAGGGGTGGTAGTAGTTGTGGGAGGAACATTTTCTTTATTGCCAATCCTGGGGCAACTGGGATCAGTTTTCCAGTGCCCAGGCTTTTTACAGACATGGCAATATGGTTTCTTTTCAGGAGAAGAAGGAGTTTGGGACCCACCCCCAGAATAGGAATTTTGGGGCCCTGTAGGGAACTTATCCTTAGATTTATCCCCACCTTTCACTTGGGACTTAGTAGAATCTTTCTTCTGGTCACCACCCTGATTTTTAGTTTTTACTCTGGTTCTGACCCATTTGTCTGCCTTCTTTCCCAATTCTTGGGGAGAGGTCAGATCAGAGTCCACCAGATACTGGTGCAAAAGCTGGTTTTGACAATTATTAAGGATCTGCTCCCTCATAATCAAATTGTACAATCCTAAAAAGTCCTGCACTTTGTTGCCATGTATCCAACCTTCCAGAGCCTTAGTAGCACAATCTACAAAATCAACCCAGTCTTGAGTCTGAGCTTTTGGGTGTCTCTGAACTTCAACCTATACTGTTCAGTGGTTAGGCCAAACCCATCTATCAGAGCACTCTTCAAGACTGTGTAATTGTCAGCATCCTCTTCTCTTACAGTGAGGAGCTTGTCTCTACCTTTGTCTGCAAAGGAGAGCCACAAGATTGCTGCCCACTGCTTCTGGGGGACCCTCTGAACTTTACAGGCCCTCTCCAGTGCAGTTATCCATTTGTGGATGTCATCCCCACTCTGGTAGGGAGGGACAATCTTGTTTAGGTTTCTATGGTCATAAGACCTTTCCCTATCTTTAGGGATATTGCTGCCACCATGGGACTCTAGTCCCAACTGTTTTCTCTCTTTGTAGAGGTCTAGGGACTCCCTGTCTAAAGCCAGTTGCTGTTTTCTGAGTTCAAGCTGAGCTTCCTCATATTGAATCAGCCTCTTTCTCCTCTCATGAGAGGATTCCCTCCTATGAGAGGAGACAGAGGTCCCTATTGAGGTGCCAGAGTGGTTAGACTCCTGAGAAGGAGACCTAGACCTTCTGGGCACACTCACAATCCTTCCTGGGGGGACAAAGTGGAGGTCATTCTGAGCCTCCTCCTTATCCACAGGAGGAATTGGGTTATCCAGGTCAGGGTCATTGTCACCCTCCTGGTCAGTTCCAGAGGGGGGGCTGGGGGTGTTGCTACCCCTGCCCCATCCTCATCTTCTGCCCCACCCTCTGCTCCTACCCCTTCAGTCCCTAAGGGCCTGCTGAGATCATAAGCCTCTAACATCTCTCTCAGATGTTGGGTGGTGGGGCTTTGGCCTGTCTTCAGTTTCCTCAAATTGCATAATGCTCTCAATTCCAAGAATGGGAGTGTATCATACTTGGAGGGAAGAAGCACAGGGGCTTCTGGCAAGGACTCACTGGGTCCTGGCTTTGAAGACATCACTAGTGAGGTGTGGTGTATGCACTACCTACTCTAGTGTGGCCTACTAAACTCTCTTGAGTTGTAGAAAGGTGTGCTATCCCTTAACACACAACTCTAAGTTCAGTAGAACTTACTGTATACTAAGCTTAATTTATATGTACCTTAGGTACCTTTAGTGGTTTTCAGTTGATCAATTCAATTGAGATTATCTGGTAAAACAATAGCAAGCTGGAATCCCACACGCTGCAACCAATGTGAGACGTTGGCCTGGCATATGCTGTCCACTAATTATAGTGGGCACCTTGCACCAGTCCAAACAACCCCTTATTGGAGATAGGTTAAAGACAACCTTATTGAAAGCTATCCTAGTGGTAACTATGGAGAGCAGCCTTCAGGCTAAGTCTTGAAGGAATGTAAAGCAGCTTGTTTTACCAGTCTATAATCTCTTGAGTGACCAAATGAAAGAGCACCACACCAGGTATATATTCAAAATATATGTATTTATTGCTAAACACACCCCTCTAGTCTCTTTATGAGGCTAGAGTTCAAAAGTACATAAGTTATACGTTATTTAAACACAGTAATAGCACAAATACACGTTTGGGCCCTAGGGGCATACCAAACCATATACCAATAAAGTGGTATAAGAACCACGACTGAGCTAGACACTAGGCCTAGAGCCTCTAGAAGTGCTTGGACCACAAGGAACCACCCAAGGTAGTGACACAGGGGACCCACGGGGGACGCGTGCAGTGTAAATACACAGCCGCGAGACGCCGTTAACTTCTATGGAGAAAGTCGCGATTGGGAAATTAAAGAAAAGGGACACTTAAAGAAGGACTTGGAGCAAACCCTTTGAGAACTAGGTCGTTCTGTTCGTGAATAGGCTGAGGGCAAGATGGCTGCTGACTGACCTCAATGAGAGCTGCTGCCGGGTCTCTCCTCTCTGCTCGCGTTTAAGGATGAAAATCTGAAAGGGGAAAAGAAACGCTTACCTTTTGGCCGGTATGAGGTTGCTGGACATCGGCTTTTTGTTTAAAACCAGATCGCTCTTTACCGTAATCTGCTCCTTATCTCGTGGCTTCTGGCACTTCTCCTGTACTCCTTGGGCGGACCGCTGCTTGCTTGCCCGGAATATGGCTCCAAAAACTGTCAAGGCTGCTAAGGCTTCCAATCTTCCTGGGGCGGCGTGTGCCGGTGTTGGAGGAGTGACCGGAGCTCCGGGCGCCAACATTGCTGTTAACCCCGCTTTACAATCAGCAAGGGCTCCGATTCATTCACGGCGCGCCGGTCAACTCAAGGGAGCAGACGGCAGCGGAAAAGACGCCAGTGTCTCTAATGAGAGCCGGCTTCCCCCCGCAATTGTGGACGCTCCGCTAAGGCAGACTACGGTGATTGAAGCCTTCTCCCTGGCTTCGTCCATCACACCCGCTCCCGCTCCCGCTGACACCATCCAGGTGTCAGAAAGCTTTACAAATCGTCCGCTTGCAGGAACGGAGGCTCCCACGGATGACGAACATCAAGGAGAGCTGCATGTGGAAACCGGTCTGGAGCAGGGTTTGTCAGCGGATCGGATCCTGTCTGCAATGGATCTTCAGGTAAATGACTTGAGCTCAATGACTGCGAATTCTGGGGGCTCTGAACTGGCAAACTCAGATGCTCTTGTTCTGGTTACCGCGGGTGCCTCTGAAGGCGATAACCTGTCAGAGCCCCCTACAGGTTTCATGAACAAAGTAACGATGAGCGGCAAGAATAGAACTAAAGCTATTAGTGGAGCAAACAGCAATTCCCCTCGTGCTGCACTAACTCAATGTGTTCCTTCATCAGAATTTATAAGTCGTGGCAAAGGCAAAGTTAAGGGTCCTGAACGGATGCATGGATCCCCGAGGGGGATCAGTTTTACTCACTCAATGACGATTCAGAGTCACTGGCTTCGAGTGACGCTATCTCCTCAGAAGAGACTGATACTGGAGGATCTTCTACGGTGCTAAAAAACTGCCGCGCAAAGGCTGTTTTTTCAAAACATAGATCAAGATCTAGAAGGAGCCCGGCTAATGTGGCTGCCGCAAAAAAGCTGGAATGGGATTATGCCACTACTAGTCAGGTTTATGATACTGATGCTGATGCGCAGGCTGGATCTGGTGGCTCAACTGCTCCCCCTGGTCTATCAACCCCGCCAACGCTGGACCTAGTTTACTCCACATTAAAACAGATGCAGGGGGAGGCAAGAATGGAAAGCAGAAGATCACATCAGGCTACCAAAAACTGCAAATTTCCATCCGCAAGGCCAACAAGCTTTGCACAGAAATGGCAGAGAGAGTCACTCACGTGGAGGATAGAACAGTGGCGCTGGAAGAGGAGGTCGCAAAAATACAGGAGTCCATTAACTTGCAGGAGAAACAATCCACTGTTGTTGCCTGGAAACTCGAAGATTACGAGAACCGTCAACGGCGGAACAACGTCCGCCTACTGGGCATTGCCGAAAATTCAGAAGGGAATGACATAATGGCCTTTGTAGTGTCTTTGCTAAAAGGGGCACTCCCGGAGCTTGCCCAGTGGAATTGGGAAACGGAAGTTCAACGGGCTCATCGCTTCCCTATGATCCAGAGAAAAAACAACGAGAGCAGGCATAATGAGCAACCCAGAGCCATTCTGATCTATATCGGAAACTTTCTTCTCAGACAGGCTATAATGGATATGGCCAGACCCAATTCCAAACGGACATTTGATGGACATACCTTCTTTGCCCGCCCTGATTTCTGTCATGTTACCGTTGAACGCCGCTGGAGGCTTCGACAGATGATATCCGCGTTTCAGGGGTTGGGCTCTGAAGCATATTTATTGTTTCCTGCCCGTCTTAAAGTTATTACGAGTGGGCGGATACGAATGGTTTCATCAGAGGTAAAAGCTCAAGAACTCCTGGCAGAGCTGAAGGATGTAGGAGGGCGGGGGGCCTCAGGACAATAAGCTGACTGGGATCTACAGGATCGCTGAGGGCTGAAGTGATTTCTATTTCTCTCTATCTGACTTACACTATTGAGTTCGGTAGCACTTAAGTAGTGGTACCTGCTGATTGATTGATGTATATTTTTTTGAATCTGGGGTGCTGGGTCGGATTGACCTCCTTCCTAGCTAAAACAGGGGTGGGTTTTTGTTGTTTACTTTTTTCTTTTTCTGCGGCGGAGGGGTAGGGTCTCGGTGGCAGCTCGAGATGTGAGATTAGTAGCCACACATAGGTCACGGTTGACCTATTTGCCTGTTTGGGTGGTTGGGGTGGGGGGGTGGGGGGCTGGACTGCTGTGGGTGGGGGTGGGAGGGGGCTGGGGCAAGGTCTTCAGGGTGGTAAGTTTCAGCACTGCACAAAACATTGTTTGAGGAATTTTTTAGATACTAGCCTTGATGGATATAGGCTATTGCCTATTTCTAACTCGGAAGGAGTGGCTATGGCTATCTCGGGGAAAAACATAATACATAAGCCGTTTGAAATGACAGGGAATCTACTTAACATCGTTTTATGTATGCATTAAATATCAGATTTGTTTCAATTAATATATGTGGGCTCAATGACCAACTTAAGCGACAACGGGCGGCTATAATTTTGAAAACAATGCGGGCAGATGTCTTGTGCGTTCAGGAGACACACATAGAGGGGGATAGGTCCAGAATTTTAGAGCAACTTGGTTTTAGGCTTTTGGTGGCAACTAAGCAAGGCACTAAAACTAGAGGGGTTGCTATCCTTACTAGTAGGAAAGATATTATTGCTAAAAGAGTTTTATCAGATAGATGGAAGCGCTGGGCACTAGTAGAATGCTCTATTCAGGGGATGATAGTCACTGTATGCTCAGTTTATGGATCAACGGCAGATGATCCGGAGATATTGGAGCTGCTGGACGATGAATTAGTTAACTGGCCCGCTCCGTTTATAGTCTGTGGCGACTTTAATATCAATGGGCTTGGGGGTCTCTGGGATACTGCCGCTGATAAATACACTGGCCGTAAGAAAAAGGTCTTTAGGGCACTCACCAATTTAGTTAATAATCACGGTCTTATCGACTTATGGGATCATTTAGCTAATGGGGATAATGGCTGTACGTTTTACTCCGCCCCTCATAACGCTATTTTTAGATTAGATTATTTTTTGTCTCTCATTCTCTAGTTCATCAGGCGAAAATTCAGAAATCCCCTCGGATACTGTCAGACCATAATCCTCTTGTTCTCTCGCTAACTTTCAACAAAAGAGAACAAACTGAGCGAACTTGGACTTTTGAAAGAGGGCTATTATTTGATCCGGATTATGTTCATCATATGAAGGGTTGGATTAAGGCCTTCTTCGATATAAATCGGCATAGTACATCTGTCGGCGTTGTCTGGGATGCTTTCAAAGCGGGCGTAAGAGGGGAGACACTGAGTTTTAGTGTATCCAGGCATAAGAGGTTGTCTCTCCTGGAGGAAACGCTTTATAAAAATCTAACTAGGATTGAGGAGGAATTGGTTGCTGCCCTAAAATCTGGCTTAGCTACTGATTATATTTTGCATCGGCTTGCATGGGCCTAAGCAGAAATTGGAGAACGCGCTGCTGTAAAAGCATCTGAATGCTTCCTAGCAAAAAGGGAGCATTGCCATGAATTTAGCGAGAGGGTAGATCATACACTCGCAGTTAGACTTCGACAAAGGAATGTAAGGAATGACATAAATGAAATTATTGATGATGTCGGTAATTTAGTTATAGACCCTTCTGGTATCCAGGATGTATTTAGACAATTTTACGATCGCTTATATGGTGAAGGCCCTCAGGTCTCACAGAATTTAATTCAGAACTTCCTTAGTGGCATACCGTTACATAGAATTGAACCCCAGGAGAGGGAGAAATTAGATGTAGTTTTGACACAGGAAGAAATCTCTGATGCATTAAGAGATCTCCCCTCAGGTAAGGCTACTGGACCTGACCAGATCCCTCTTGAGTTCTATAAGATTTTCTGGGATGAGCTGGGAGCAGTTCTGGTTGAAACTATTCTATGTGTTCAAACTGGTGGGCCGGCCCCTGCCTCATGGGCAGGTGCCGATATTATAATTTTTTTAAAGAAAGGGAAGCCACCTCAGGAACCTGGATCATACAGGCCTATTACTGTTATAAACAGTGATGCAAATTTTTTTTCAAAAACCCTTGCCACTAAATTGAACAACATCATTGCAGATACCATTCACCCATGTCAGCATGGGTTTATACCTGGGAGGGGGACGACGGAACATACGCGTCGGGTAATTATTCTATTTGATGCAGCAGAAGTCTCAGGAGACCCGATGGCTTTGCTGCTTCTGGATGCAGAAAAGGCTTTTGATAGGGTCTCCTGGTGGTTCCTATGGGAGGTAATGAAATGGTTCGGAATCGGGTCAGGGTTTATCAATGCTATCCACGCTATGTATTTGGCACCAACAGCACGCTTGAGAATAAATGGGAAGTATACGGCGCCCATTATGATAAAACGGGGTACTCGGCAAGGTTGCCCATGTTCACCTTTGCTTTTTGCTATTTATATTGATCCACT
This sequence comes from Calotriton arnoldi, assembly GCA_963921515.1. Taxonomy (NCBI): domain Eukaryota; kingdom Metazoa; phylum Chordata; class Amphibia; order Caudata; family Salamandridae; genus Calotriton; species Calotriton arnoldi. The sequence continues at coordinate 2,549,267 of CAWUFW010001768.1, read as the reverse complement.
ATTACGGCTTCTTGCAGCTTGTCATGAAATTGAACCAATGCGGTTTCATGGCATAACCACCAAAGTACTCGCTTATGCGGATGATATCGCATTGGTCACCCCCAAACCATTAGAAGCAATCGCTGCTGTTGAAGAGCTGGCATTTGTATTTGGCGAGCTTTCTGGGTATGCTCTAAATAAAGGGAAGACTCAGATAGTTACCAATTGCTTGATAAACTTATCGGATCCTCGGATGTCTGACTCAGCGGTATACTTAGGTATCACTATTACTCCTGAACTGAAAGATGTGGTTGCAATAAACATTAATCCCATAATTTAAAAGGCCAGAAAAGATTTTGACAAATTTCATAATTTGCACTTGTCACTGGTAGGGAGGTGTAATGTGATTAAAATGGTATTTTTGCCCAAAATACTTTATCTGTTTAGGGCTATACCACTAGAATTTGGGAAACAATGGTTTAATGAGCTAGAGCACTTGGTCAATCGTTTTGTGTGGGCACACGGAAAGACAAGGAGGGCTTTACGCTTTACGACTCTTCCCTTGGCTAAAGGAGGTTTGGCATTACCTGATTTTAAATTTTATTATTGGGCTGCTGCACTGCAATATATGGGGGTTTTGTTTGGTGGGTGCTCCGAGACCTTAAATGTTGCAGAAAGACTTCCGGATGTTTATAATTTATTGATGGGTGAAGAGGCCCTGAATAGCTTTATGAAATTCAGTGAACCAAGCTACTACAAGAGAACGAAATTTAAAACCCTGTATGCTGCTTTTAAAATCTGGGCTGCCCTTAAAAAAAAGCTTGGTTTAGGTAGGTTACATCATTATACTCATATGATTGGCAACCCAACACTGCCAGAAATTTTTTCTGATCAAATTATGGTAGAATGGGGTGTGCTTGGACTGCTGAAAGTGGGTGATTTAATGGGCCAAGGGGGAATTTATCAATTTCGGGATATACAAGACAAATTTAGTATTAGTTCCAAAAACATTTTTAAATACCTCCAAATAAGAAGCTTTCTCTCTAAAAGGATGGGCGGTACAAGGGGCTTCGAAAAGGTTCGGATTGTAGATATAATAAGAACTGGGATGGATTGCTCCATTAAAGGAGTTTACTCGGAACTTATAATACTCAAACAAGATGATTTGGCAAAACAGACCGAAAAATGGATAAACCGGTTGGGCAATGACTCAGTTAATTTTCTAGAGACTCTTGAGCTGGGGCATACAGTTCTGTGCTCTGCCGCATTGCAGGCTCAGCATTATAAAACAATGTTCTCGCTTTACTATACCCCAGCCAAAATAGCACAGTGGGGTGGTCTTACGGGAATTAGTTGCCCTCGCTGTAACTCATTAGATGCGGATGCAATTCACATGTTTAGTACCTGCCCACGACTTGATTTAATAAAGACATCAATAATGGCTTTCTGTGATCATACTCTTGGTCTTGAGGTTAATCTAACCCCAACGTTAATGCTCTTAGGGGTTGATAATTATCAAGGGCAGTTCCCTCATTCCCGCTTTCTATTTCTTGCTATGGCTATACTTCGGATTTGTATTGCTACGGCCTGGCGTGATCAAACTGCTCCTACATTTCAGCACTGGCTTGCCCGGCTACTAGCAACGTTTAATCTTGAAAGGGGAATTTATGAAAGACGGGGAAAAAGGGGGAAAATCTTGGGTAAAATAATTTGGGACCCTATATATAAATGGAAGGAATCACAATCTTGTTTGGCTTGAGATTAATATTTAACATCAGTTAACTTAGAATTGTAGTAGCCATGTTTTTCCTTTCTTCTTTTCTTCTTTCCGTTTACTTTCCCTTTATGCGGTCACCATTGTTACTCTAATGGAAGCTAAAAATCTGCTTCTGCTTTTTGTTTTTCTCCCAATTTATTATGGTCTTTTTTTTTTTTCTCTCTCTGATTTTTTTTTCCTTTTAGTTTTGATTTTTTGTTGTTTAATATACATTGATGTATGGTAAATCTAGAATGATCAATCCTCAAACAATATTGATTTGTATACTGAAAAACTATGCTGTTTATTCTTAAAAATGTGCAATAAAACGTATTAAAAAAAAAAAAAAAGAGAACTAGGTCGTTCTAGAGTCTCTACTAACCCTGGGCGAAGTGCTACGCTACGCTCGCGTAGTTTGCGAAGTTTGCGCTACTTCGCACAACGCGAATTGCACGTAGCACAGTGCGAACACGCGTAGCGTAGCGTAGCGTAGTGCCGCGGTCATTTTTTGCTTGCTCGCGGTCCTCAACGTCAAGTTGGCGACCGCGAGCAAGCAAAATGACATCCCGGCGAGACTTTTTCCTCGTTCGCGATCAGCAACATCAAGTTGCCGATCGCGAGCGTGGAAAATAAACCTCCCGGCGAGATTCTCAACGCGGGAGGTCAGGTTTCTCATTGCGAGTGGTCGCGTATGCTTGCGACCGCTCGCGATGAGAAACTACCAGTCCGCGTTGAGAAGCTGCCGCTCGAGTAAAAATCTACTCGAGCGGCAGTAAAGACAGCTCGCACTGTGCAAGTTGCCGTTTTCAATGATTGCACAGTGCGGACAAGCATCCGGCACTGTGCAATCATTGCGAACAGTGCGCTACGCAGTTCGCGTAGTGCTACGCGAAGCTTGCGTAGCGCGAACTGCACTTTGCGTAGCTTCGCGAAGCATTACTTCGCGAACTACGCCCACCCTTAGTCTCTACCCACGGGAGCACCGGAGTACTCTTGTTACCTCACCCAGGGAAGCCGGGTGCATAGGTGCCTTTCGGGGTCGGGTTTCGTCGTCGATTTGAATGGCGATCTGCTGCAAAGTGCTGCTGGCGACCAAGTGGAAAGTGTCCGGGTGGATCCAAGAGTGGATCGGAGATCTGAAGAACCTGAAAGCAGAGGGGACAGAGTCTGGGTCACTAGCCAGTGACCAGGAAGGCGATGAGCGGATGCCCACTGATGTCGAGTGCTTCAGGTAGGTTGACAGTTGTCTTGACTCTTCAGCCACGAGGTCCAGGAGGTGTTGTCGGCAACCAGGAGCAGGATTCGGGCTGGTACACGATGTTTGTCGAGTGCTGAGGTGTCGGCGACCAGATTGGACCCAACAAGCCTTGGCAACGGCAAGTCTCGATGTAGATGAAGAATGACGATGATGCAGACCAGCAAGGTCTGAGGAACTCACCCAGCAAGGGTAAGTGAGGGCAAGCCTGGAGCAATCAGGGAGCCCAAGAAGAAAAGGATTGGCCTTCGTGAAGGGCTACTAGCCAATGGGCTAGCGACCGCGAAGGAGTCTCGAGATGGTGCACGTGGAGCTGGCTCACAGGACACTCGTGGAGTGGAGGCCAGTGATCTTCGGTGCAGTTGGTGCTGGAGGCCTGGGCTACTCGGAGCCCAAAGCATGACTTCGTGGGAGACCCAGAAGAGGATGCACTAGCAAATGCGTGCGGTGTCCAGGGGTCACGGTTCCACGTTACCCACGACAGCTACGGGCCTCAGCTTTGCTGGGGACTCAGGGCAGCCTCGGGGAAGTCTGGAAATCCACGTCTGGTGATGCAAAGACTTCGGCGTCCGACGGGAGCTTAGGCGATGCAGACCGGACAATTTCTTCTTTGGTGCCTGCCAAGCAGGGGAGTCACTCCTTGACCCCAAGGGAGATTCTTCTGTCCTCTAGTCTTGAGTAGAGCGTCGAAGGTCCAGGATTCAGTGTCAGAGTTTCGTCCAGGGATAATCTAAAGTCCTAAGGACTGGGTTCCTATACTTATACTAAGTTTAGGGGTTGGACTACTCTGTGGCCCCACCTATGAGTGGGTCAGGGCAGAGGGGTGGCTACACCCCTTTCCCTTTGTCCAGTTTGCGCCAAAGCAGGGGCTGCAAGCCCCTGATCCGGTTTGAACTGGGGTATGCACAGGGACACCAAGTGTGCCCCCAGTGCAGGACTTCAAAGCACCCGAAAGTGCTCCCGCCCAGCCCCAATACACACTATCCTGTCTGGGGAGGTGGTCACACCTCCCTGGGACAGGAAACCTATTGTCCAGGCCTCCCCTGCCGGAGTTTCGTCCAGCAGCAGGAGGCCAGACTTGTGTCTGTGGCAGCAGCATCCATTTTGTGATGCTAGGGCTTTAGAAAGAAGTTACCGGCCAAGCCAGGGTTAACATGTCTCTTCCTCTAGAAGGGTGGAATGCTACTCCCGCCGCCAGAATTGGCGGGGGGGGTAGTATTCCAAGATGTTTGACACCAAACACGACATGTTTCGGTGCAGCCATTCCAAAGTTAGCATTTAACGCGAGGTTATAATGCGCTTAAGAGTATATGGTCAGGCTGCACTACAAACAGCATCAGAGAAGGGTCTCTGAACGCTGCAGAGGGGCCCTGCTCATGCAGGGGCACACTCTCACATAGGAACCACGCACTCTGCCTTCAGGATTGATAAGGCCTGCCATAGGAGTGACTTATAGGTTTATATGTGTGTATGTATATAGTGATATAGGAAGCCTATATCACAGTAAGGGGTGCATGCACCACCTTACCCAGGCTGCAGTAGCAGACCTGTGGTGTCAGTTTGGATGGCCTTCCAGGGGTGGCACAATACATGCTGCAGCCCCTGGTAGGCCTCTGAGGTACCTATGCCCTTGGTACATAGTATACCATATACTAGGGACTTATAAGGGCACTCCAGATTCCAATCAGAGATGTGCCTAAGGCACATGGAAACCATTTTACAGAGAAAGCAGATAGACTGGGGCCCTGAATAGCAGGATCCCAGTCCAACTAAGTCATAAACCAGCAAAACACCATAAAAAAAGTGGGGGCAACCATATAGTCAGATTCCACCTTCCTACACCTTGCACCAGTCCAAACAACCCCTTATTGGAGATAGCTTAAAGACAACCTTTATTGAAAGCTATCCTAGTGGTAGCTATGGAGAGCAGCCTTCAGGCTAAGTCTTGAAGGAATGTAAAGCAGCTTGTTTTACCAGTCTATAATCTCTTGAGTGACCAAATGAAGAGGACCACACCAGGTATATATTCAAAATATATGTATTTATTACTAAACACACCCCTCTAGTCTCTTTATGAGGCTAGAGTTCAAGTACATAAATTATAAGTTAGTTATCTACAATAATAGCACAAATACACGTTTGAGCCCCAGGGGCGTACCAAACCATATACCAATAAAGTGGTATAAGAACCACGACTGAGCTAGACACAAGGCCTAGAGCCTGTAGAAGTGCTTGGACCACAAGGAACCACCCAAGGCAGTGACACAGGGGACCCACGGGGGACGCGTGCAGTGTATGAACACAGCTGCGAACCACCATTAACTTCTATGGGGAAAGTCGCGATTAGAATTTAAAAGAAAAGGGACACTGAGAGGAGGACTTGGAGCAAACCCTTTGAGAACTAGGCTGTTCTAGTGTCAATACCCACGGGAGCACTGGAGTACTCGAGTTACCTCACCCAGGGGAGCCGGGTGCATAGGTGTCTTTCGGGGTCGGGTTTCGTCGTCGCTTTCAATGGCGATCTGCTGCAAAGTGCTGCTGGCGACCAAGTCGAAAGTGTTCAGGTGGATCCAAAGGTGGATCGAAGATCTGAAGAACCTGAAAGCAGAGGGGACAGAGTCTGGGTCACTAGCCAGTGACCAGGAAGGCGATGAGCAGATGCCCACCGATGTCGAGTACTTCAGGTAGGTTGACGGTTGTCTTGACTCTTCAGCCACGAGGTCCAGGAGGTGTCGACGACAACCAGGAGCTGGATTCGAGCTGTACCACAACCTTTGTCGATTGCAGGTGTGTCGGCGACCGGATTGGACCCAACAAGCCTTGGCAACGGCAAGTCTCGTGGAAATAGAAGAAGGACGATGTTGCAGACCAGCAAGGTCTGGGGGACTCACCCAGTGAGGATAAGTCAGGGCACACCTAGAGCAACCAGGGAGCCCAAGCAGAAAAAGATTTGCCTTCGGGAGGGCCTACTAGCCAACAGACTAGCGACCACAAAGGAGCCTTGAGACGATGCACGTGGAGCTGGCTCACAGGACACTCGTGGAGTGGAGGCCAGTGATCTTTGGTGCAGTTGGTGCTGGAGGCTGGGGCTACTCGGAGCCCAAAGCACGACTTCGTGGGAGACCCAGAAGAGGATGCACTTGCAAATGCGTTCGGTGTCCAGGGGTCACGGTTCTACATTACCCATGACAGCTACGGGCCTCAGCTTTGCTGGGGACTCAGGGCAGCCTCGGGGAAGTCTGGAAATCTACCTCTGGTGATGCAAAGACTTCGGCGTCCGACAGGAGCTTCAGCGATGCAGACCGGACAATTGCTTCTTTGGTGCCTGCCAAGCAGGGGAGTCACTCCTTGACCCCAAGGGAGATTCTTCAGTCCTCTAATCTTGAAGTAGAGTGTCGAAGGTCCAGGATTCTGTGTCAGAGTTTCGTCCAGGTAAATCTAAAGTCCTAAGGACTGGGGTCCCCTACTTATACTAAGGTAGGGGTTGGACATACTCTGTGGCCCCACCTATGGGAGGGCCAGGGCAGAGGGGTGGTTACACCCCTTTCCCTTTGTCCAGCTTCGCGCCAGAGCAGGGGCTGGAAGCCCCTGAGCCGGTTTGAACTGGGGTATGCACAGGGACACCAAGTGTGCCCCCAGTGCAGGATTTCAAAGCACCCGAGAGTGCTCCTGCCCAGCCCCAATACACACTATCCTACAGGAAACCTATTGTCCAGGCCTCCCCTGCCGGAGTTTCGGTCAGCAGCAGGAGGCCAGACTCGTGTCTGTGGCAGCGGCATCCATTTTGTGATGCCAGGGCTCTGGAAAGTCAGTACCGGGTATACCGGTGTGTACATGTCTTTCCCTCTAGAAGGGTGGAATGCTACCCCCGCTGCCAGAACTGGCGGGGGGGTAGTATTCCAAGATGTTTGACACCAAACACGACATGTTTCCGCGCAGCCATCCCAAAGTTAGCATTTAACGCGAGGTTATAATGCGCTTAAGAGTATATGGTCAGGCCTCACTACAAACAGCATCAGAGAAGGGTCTCCGAATGCTGCAGAGGGGCCCAGTTCATGCAGGGGCACCCTCTCACATAGGAACCACGCACTCTGCCTTCAGGATTGATAAGGCCTGCCATAGGAGTGACTTATAGGTTTATATGTGTGTATGTATGTTGTGATATAGGTAGCCTATATCACAGTAAGGTTTCCCTGCTCTCGCTTCCAAAATGCAAAGCCAGTTTGCTATGGCAGGACGGGAGCCGCGAAGCTCCCGCCCTGCCATAGCAAACAGCAGTGTCCCGGGGGTGGGCACCCCGGGACACTGCAGGAGCCGGCCCTGGGGGTGGCGGTCCCCAGGGCCATCACAGGCTCCAGGAGGGGGCCGCACAGCCCCCTCCCTATGTGATTAAAGCCCCGGGAGGTGGTGGTCCTCGGGGCTCGGGGTCCGTAACGGACCCCCGCATTTCCATTTTAGTGCCCCGGGAGGTGGCGGTCCCTGGGGCGTGTGGGGGGCTCAGGCCCCCCCACACAGGATTGTTTTATTTTTGAATACTAGCCCCGGGGGGTGGCAGTCCCCGGGGCTTGGAGGGCCTTGGAGGCCCCCCCACACATTTAAAAAGAAGCCCCGGGGGGTGGCGGTCCCCGGGGCTGCGAGAAGGCCGAGTGCCCTCCCGCACATCATTTTAGCTAAGCCCTGGGGGGTGGTGGTCCCCGGGGCTGCGGGGGCCCCCGCGGGCCCCCGCATATATTTTTTGCAAATGCCCCCGGGACCTGGCCCACCCAAGGGACTCAATTAAATGAAGCGCGGGAGCCCGCGTTTCATTTTTAAAAAAATTTCGGCGGGATTCGCGGACCCAGCGCGAATTTCGCCAACATTTAAAAAAAAATAATGCTTTTTTTGGCCCTGGGGGTCCTTGTGGGACTCACTGATCAGGCCTAGGGGGTCAGGGTGTTTCTACTCTGCCCCCTTTTCTTGTTTTTCGTGTTTGTTTCCCTGTTTTCTTGTGACTCTGCTCTACCGAGTCACAAGATGGCTGCCAGCACTTCCTGGTTTGGAGTGTTGACAGCCAATTAGAATAAAGCTCGTGGTCGGGAGGGTCCGCGGATACACCACGCCTCTAGATATCAAAAGTTTTATTTTTTGATTTTCTCAGCAACTACTGAACAGATTTACACCATTTAAAAAAAGGGCTCTTTCTGAACCAAGGGCTATCTTTTTGCCAAATTTGATGTAATTCCGTTCAGCAGTTCGAGCTGTAGCTGTGTCTAAAGTTTCCTATGGGAAATTGATTTTCCGACCTCTTTTTTTTAATTTCTCAGGAACTACTGAACGGATTTACACCATTTAACAAAAAGGGCTCTTTCTGAACCAATGGCTACCTTTTTGCCAAATTTGGTGTAATTCCGTTCAGCAGTTCAAGCTGTAGCCGTGTCTAAAGTTTCCTATGGAAAAAAACAGGGAGAAAACACGTTTTGGGACCCCCCTTTTTTCTCGGCCCCCGCTTTGCGAATCACCCCGAAACTTTCAGGATAGGAGTTGACCGGAGCGGGCCACAAGTTTTGAAAATTTCGCGAAGATTCGTCAACCGGCGCCGAAGTTATTGGGAAAAGAAAAAATGCTTTTCCTATGGAAACTAGGTCCTAACTATAACTATCTACTGGCGACCGCCAGTAGATAATATATATATATATATGCAGAGTGTTGCTGGGAGGGGGCAGGGCCTCCGGCACGATTGCATCTTTTTTTTCTTTTTTCTTTTTAAGAAGGGGGCTGTGTGGCCCCCTTTCTTTACTATTTTATGGGCCCTGGGGACCCCATCCCCCAGGGCCTGACCCCTATTTTTTTTTTTAAATGGAAGGGGGCCGCGTGGCCCCCCTCCCGAGGCCATATTCGGCCCCGGGGACCCCATCCCCCGGGGCATGGCCAGTGTTTTTTTTTTTTTAGACATTTACAAATCGGTCAGAAAACTTAAATTGCGGACATTTCATCTACAGAATCAAGTTCAAACCAAGCCGATTGAAACTAACAGAGGTACAAATCTAACACAATCAGATATACCCATTCTAAGAGAAATTACAGAATTATGGGACACAGAGGGAGCAGGTTGCGATGAATCCACTGTCTATAGAGGAAACGATATAATCTATAGTGAGGTCAATTTGGGCAATAAAGGAAAGACGCCCATTACACCTTATAAGCCATTATCGACCTTTCAATCAATCAATCACAGAATTTGTAGAGCGCACTACTTACCCGCGAGGGTCTCAAGGCGCTGGGGAGAAAAAAAGGGGGGGTGCTGCTACTGGTCGAACAGCCAGGTCTTGAGTAGCCTCCTGAAGGTCAGCAGGTCTTGGGTCTGTCGTAGGCTTAGTGGAAGGGTGTTCCAGGTCTTGGCGGCGAGGTGTGAGAAGGATCTGCTGCCGGTGGTTGTTCTTCGAATGCGAGGGACGGTGGCGAGGGAGAGGTCGGCGGAGCGGAGCTGGCGGTTGGGGACGTAGAAGAAGAGTCGTCTGTTGAGGTAGGCTGGGCCAGTCTTGTGGAGTGCCTTGTGTGCGTGGATGAGGAGTTTGAAGGAGATTCTCCTGTCGACGGGGAGCCAGTGCAGGTTCCTCAGGTGGGGGGTGATGTGGCTGTGGCGTGGAACGTCGAGGATCAGTCGTGCGGAGGCGTTTTGTATGCGTTGCAGTCGCTTGATGAGGTTGGCCGGGGCTCCCGCATAGAGGGCATTCCCATAGTCAAGTCTGCTACTGACGAGGGCCTGGGTGACTGTTCTTCTTGTATCTGTCGGGATCCACCTGTAGATCTTGCGAAGCATGCGGAGGGTGTTGAAGCAGGAGGAGGAGACTGCGTTGACTTGCTTGGCCATGGAGAGCGTTGAGTCGAGGATGACTCCAGGTTGCGTGCGTGGTCGGTGGGTGTCGGGGCTGCTCCCAGTGTCGTTGGCCACCAGGAGTCGTCCCAGGCTGAGGGGTTGGAGCCGAGGATGAGGACCTCTGTCTTGTCCGTGTTCAGCTTTAGTCGGCTGATCTTCATCCAATCGGCGACGGCCTTCATTCCTTCATGGAGGTTGGATTTGGCGGCGAGGGGTCCTTGGTGAGGGAGAGGATCAGTTGAGTGTCATCGGCGTAGGAGATTATGTTGAGGTCGTGCTGTCTGGCGATGCGTGCGAGCGGGGCCATGTAGATGTTGAACAGTGTTGGGCTGAGGGAAGATCCCTGGGGTACGCCGCAGATGATCTCGGAGGCTTCGGATCGGAAAGGTGGGAGGCGGACTCTCTGGGTTCTGCCGTCGAGGAAGGAGGTGGCCCATTCCAGGGCCTTGTCTCGGATCCCTGCGTCGTGGAGGAGTGCGTGTAGAGTGCGGTGGCAGACAGTGTCGAAGGCGGCGGAGAGGTCCAGCAGGATGAGGGCTGCGGTCTCACCGTTGTCCAGCAGGGTCCTGATGTCATCGGTGGTGGCGATGAGGGCAGTCTCAGTGCTGTGGTTGCTGCGGAACCCTGATTGGGATGGGTCCAGGATGCTGTTTTCTTCAAGGTATCGGGTTAGCTGTTTGTTGACGATCTTCTCGATGACCTTGGCTGGGAACGGAAGCAGGGAGATGGGCCGGAAGTTCTTGAGGTCTCTCGGGTCCGCCTTGGGTTTTTTGAGTAGGGCGTTGATCTCTGCGTGTTTCCAGCTCTCTGGGAAGGTCGCGGTCTCGAAGGAGAGATTGATAACGTTGCACAGGTGGGGTGCGATGGAGCTGATGGCTTTGTTGAAGATGTGGTGCGGGAAAGGGTCTGACGGGGAGCCGGAGTGTATTGTGCTCATGGTCTTGATGGTGTCATCGATGTTCACGCTGGCCCAGGCTGGCAAGGGGTCGTGGTCGATGGTGTGCGGCGGGTCTGGTGCATCGATCTTAGTTGGGGCTGTCTGGGTGTTGAAGCTGTCGTGGATGTCGGCGATCTTGCGGTGGAAGAAGGTGGCGAGGGAATCGCACAGGGCTTGCGACGGCGGGATGTCGTTGGTGTTGGAGCTGGGGTTGGAGAGTTCCTTCACGATGTTGAAGAGCTCCTTGCTGTTGTGTGCGTTGTTGTCGAGGCGGTCTTTGAAGGAGATTCTCTTGGCGGACCTTTAACCCCATCATGCCTTGAGACTCCATCGACATTTTTCACGAGACTGTTACAGCTCAAATTAAAAAACTAAACAGAGACACCCAAAGAAGGAGCTACAAATATAACAAACAAAATCAACTATATGAGGCATTGGTTAAAAAATTGCGAGACAATAAAAACATTGTTATAAGAGCTAGTGACAAGGGAGGCAACATTGTCTTGTGACCACTTGATGAATATAAAAAGGAGGCGTTTGCTCAACTTAACGACAGGGAATGCTATACTAGAGGCACAGCTTTAACCCCTTCCATGCGCGGCCGATTTTCGCCCTGTGCGAGGCATTGCATTGAGCGGACGGGTTCATGACGAGCTCAGCTCGTCATGCGCACACGAGCACTGCGCAGCATGACGAGCTGAGCTCGTCATGAGCATGGAAGGGGTTAACCAACAAAGGAGGCTAACAAAGAGTACCACAAAAAACTATCAATTTGGAAACAAAATGGGCTCATCACATTTGATGAGTATAAATTCTTAAAAAAAGACAACCCAGTGACGCCATCGATATATTTTATTCCAAAAGTGCACAAAGACTCCAAAAAACCTCCGGGTAGGCCCATTATATCAGCAAAAAATGGACCTATGGAAAATACATCAAAATATATTGACTTTTTTCTTCAAGACTACGTGAAATCACTGCCGTCATATGTGCGTGATACGAGTGATATTTTACATAAGATAAAAGACATTACCTGGGAAGAGGATAATTGGATGCTGGTGTTAGACGTATCATCGTTATACACCAGCATTAAACATCAAGATGGAATACAAGCAACTCAACACTTCCTCTCAAAAAGACCCCCAGAATACAACAAACATAATGTGATGCTGATAGAGATGTTGGAATTCAGTTTGAGGAACAACAACTTTATGTTTTACAATTTGATCTATCAGCAAGTCAGGGGCTTGGCGATGGGGGCCAGCTTCTCTCCTAGTTATGCCTGTTTGCATATGGGATACTGGGAGGAGCTGGTCCTCAGACAGAAATTCAGCAAGATTTTCAGTGAAAACATCGTGATATGGCTACGCTATATTGATGACTTATTTGTACTCTGGAGAGGCACGAAAGACCTAGCCATTAATTTTGTGGAACAACTAAATGACAATGATATTAACTTGCATTTTACTGTTATGATGAGCCAAACTGCAGTCAATTTTTTAGACACTGAAGTATTTATAAGAAACAACAAAGTTGAGACTAGACTATTCAGGAAAGCAACCTCTGGAAATTCGACCCTACATGCAAGTAGTGCACACCCCAAACATCTTATAAACAGTATCCCCTATGGGGAGATGCTGCGCCTCTGACGTATATGTAGTAACCAACAAGATCTGAGAGAGGCACAGGAAGGCAGTAAAATAAGATTTCTAGAAAGGGGATATACAGAGGAAGTGATTAACAGAGCCATGATTAAATCTAATGCGATTTGTAGGGAGGAGCTTATCAAAGATATACAACCTACATTAACTACATTGACAGAAGACCACACTAAGCGAGAATCCAAACAAGTCAGATTCATCATGAGGTTCAGTCATCAACATAATAACATACAAAAGATCAGTAATAGAAATTGGCCGTTAGTCTTAAGCGACCCTATGTTGGGACCCACATTACCACATAGAGTATCCATCACTTACAGTAGGGCACCTACAATGCGCGACTCTTTGGTCAACACTAGTCCAGATATTATTGAAAACACTGGCTGGTTTTTAAATAACAGAGGGTTTTCTAAATGTAAAACCTGCAAGGCCTGCCAGCATGGGACCAATACCAAAACCTACAAAACACCGTTTGGCAATAGGGAGTACAAGATATCGAAACTACTCACATGCAAGACAGAATATGCTGTGTACGTACTGGAGTGCCCGTGTGGCCTCCAGTACGTGGGCAGTACGAAACTACCAGTACACATGCGCATTCTGCAGCATCTCCGTGCCATTACTCATCAGGACAATACCTATCCGGTGGCACGTCACTTTAGGGAGAAACATCAGAGCAGAAATGAGGGTCTAAGATATTATGTGATTGACTCCATACCACCAAGCAGGAGAGGGGGTGACAGGGAAACCAAATTACGAAGATTGGAAACAAGATATATTATCCAATTAGACACAAAAAATCCTGTAGGTTTGAATGCCACAGAAGATTTATACACCTGTTTGGGATAAGCGACAGTTTCACCATTCTGGCAGACATAGAGCAAACCCTTTTTATTCCAGTTTTATCCATTTTTAATATGCATTTATTATTGACCAGCCTTTATACCTTAATCTGTTTTACATTAACTTTAGATCAGTTTTAAATCAATATATGAATTCTTTATTGGTTTTTACTGCAAGCTGTAATGTAGTATGTATTTATGTATATTTATATATTTATTTATTTATACTTGAACAGATTTTAGCTTTATACCTCTAGAGGGGCAGGTATAACAAGAAAGGCAGGATAAAAGCATATATGATATAACTATTCGTTCATTGATAAGATATTCAATATGGATTCTGAATAGGATAGCTCTGCCACGCAACATAAATAACACATATATATATCCGCCGTTATTGAGGGACATTACTAGATCATGACAGAGTAGATAATCTGAATGTGTAGAGAAATGGGTGTAACGAAGGATAAGCACACGTAATTGTACTAGCCAATCAATTGATTTTAACAGCTTTACACTCATTGTTGGATACATCACTAGTTTTATTCATTGCACACTTGCACATTTCTAAACTAATTAGACATAGCCAAGCGGGAGAGAAGACAAGGTAAAACATATGGAGGGATTTATCCACTCAATATATGCACAATTGGGATGCCAGCACAATATAGTTTTGTTATTCATATTTAATAATAAGGACTATGCTTATCTGATGAAACTTAGATCAAGGTAAAATTGATTTTACCTAGGCATCTTTGAGGTACAACCGGGTATTAAACCAGAAATTTAATCTGTACTATTTTATTGAAAATGATTTTAGCCCAGTGCACAATGTGGGTAAAGTTTTAAGGAATTTGTAGTAATTGTTACATCTATTTCCTGCAATGTCTTCTATGTCTATGCAAGCACTTTACACGTGATTTGTAAAAATGAGCACTTGTCACTTTAAATATTTGAGCACAACTGATGCAAGATGTCATGTGAGCAAGGCTCGGACGAGCAGAAAAGTTATGGCGCGACTGCAATTAAAATAATTTACTGAGCACGAAGAAATTGGTCCGTGTTGTGAGCTGAGTTCCTGAGTTCTAAAACAGGAAACACGGTGTTTGTGTGTATATATATATTCACTGAAAAAACCATAGGTTTTAGGGACAGTTATAGTTAGTTGGACATTTCACTCGTACAAAACCATAGAAATTCCCCGTTATAGTTAGTTCAGCTAACTATAACTCGCGCCCCACAATGCACTGCTGATGACGTCACATATTACATCACTCATGACATGGTCAGTGACATCACTGATGACATCACTGATGACATCTCAAATGACATCACTGATGACATCACTGATGACATCATCCAGTGACTGTGTGTTTCTGTAAAGTTTAAATATGTTTAATATATATAGGGAAAGGCGTATTGAAGAATGAGTGGGTGTATAAGTGTCTGAATGGATGATTTAGTAGGTGAGTGACTGACTCTACAAGTGAGTGATTAAATGTATCTTACTGAATGCATGGGTTAGTGACTAAACTGTGTGAATGTCTGTATCTGTCTGTCTGTTGGTTTGTAAGCGGCTGCATGGCTTTCTGAATAGCTACATGAGTGTCTACATGGGTTATTGATTGATTGTCTGAGTATCTGTATGGGTGCCTGAGTGTTTGTGTGGGTGGGGTGTGTGTGACTCTGTGCATAGATGTGTGAGTTGGTGATTCACTGGGTGCATGGTTTCAAGAGTGCATCTGTGAAGGACTGTATGGGTGGGTGAGTGTGTGTATGGGTGTGTTAGTGATTGAATGTATATCTCAGTGGTACATGTGTGAGTAACTACATATGTGAAAGGCAGTATATATGTGTGTTGGAGTATATAAATGGCTATAAGTGAGAGTGTGTGATTGTGAGAGTGGCTGTATGGATGAGTGTGTACTTGTATCAGTGATTGTATAAGAGTGTAAGAATGTGCTGGTATTTGTATGAGTAAGTGAGCTGGTGTGTGTATAACTGTATAGGTGAGTAAATGGGTGTGTGATTAAGTTTTTGCATGACTGACTAGGTGTGTGAGTACCTCTATGGATGAGTGGCGGTGTGTGAGTGTTTATATAGGTGTATGAGTGCATATGATAGTCCTGTACTGAGTGACTAAGTATGAGTGACTGTACGGGTGAGTGAGTGGATGTGTGTGTAGACCTAAGAATCAGTGAGTGGGTATGTAGTTTTTGGTGTTGGAGTGTCTATGGTTTTGAGAATGGCAGTCTGTAATTTAGAGTGGGTGTATCAAAAGTTATATTAGGGTGTGAGAAGATGCATGAAATTATCACATGGATGATGTCATCAGTGATGTCATTTGAGATGTCATCAGTGATGTCATCAGTGATGTCACTGACCATGTCATGAGTGATGTAATATGTGACGTCATCAGCAGTGCATTGCGGGGCGCGAGTTATAGTTAGCTGAACTAACTATAACGGGAGAATTTCTATGGTTTTGTACGAGTGAAATGTCCAACTAACTATAACTGTCCCTAAAACCTATGTTTTTTTCAGTGAATTTCAAAGGTTTTTTAAATGCTAATTTCTAACTATAACGTGTCTGAAACCTATGGTTTTTTCAGTGAATTTCAAAGGTTTTTTAAATGCTAATTTCTAACTATAACGTGCCTGAAACCTATGATTTATTAAGTGAATTTCAAAGGTTTTTTTAAATGCTAGTTTCTAACTATGCCTACAGAGGTAGGACATGTGAAGAAAGAAGAAAAAACGCACAGAAAGAAGCAAAAGATGTGCAGAAAGAACCAACAGAGGAGCAGAAAGAGGCCTTGTTGCAAAATCATCCTGTGCCCACAACTTTTTCA
The DNA here is from genome assembly GCA_963921515.1 of Calotriton arnoldi. NCBI lineage: Eukaryota > Metazoa > Chordata > Amphibia > Caudata > Salamandridae > Calotriton > Calotriton arnoldi. Next base: position 2,533,130 of record CAWUFW010001768.1, on the reverse strand, counting down.
GACGTGTACTGGTGGTAACTGACTCTGACTAACCAGAGCCAGTGCTATGCTAAAAGACACTTAGAATACAGTGAAAACACCTACATACACTAGGGAACACTATGCGTTGGGGTACCCCTGTGATTACCATGACCTCCTCTGCAAGTCCCTAGTACATAATAGGGCAGGGGGATTAAAACTACCTCTTAAAACGCGCTACAGGGCGCGTTTGCACAGTGGTGAAGGGAGGGGGGCCTGAGGTGACATGTGTGCAAACGCACCCCGTGGCGCGTTTTAAGTTGCGGGATTAAGTCCCCTTGAATTCTGAGGGTCCCTGGGGCCCAACTAGCCCCCAGGTACCTACAGTTAGGACCACAGAGCTGAGTTGCAGAGAGGCGTTCCGAGGCCACGCACCTTTTTCACCTCTCTGCAACGCAACTCTGTTGTGCTTACTGAAGGTACCTGGTGGGCTAGTTGGCCCCCAGGGTCCCTCAGGATTCAAAGGAATTAATTCCCCAACTTAAACGCACCACAGGGCGTGTTTGCGCATATGTCACCTGAGGCCCCGCCCCCTCCCTTCACCACTGTGCAAACGCGCCCCGTGGTGCGTTTTAAGTTGGGGGATTAGGTCACCTTGAATCCTGAGGGTCCCTGGGGCCCAGCTAGCCCAATAGGTACTTCCAGTAAGCACCACAGGCCTGCGTTGCAACGCCTGTAACAAATTGTGCAGTTGTGTTTAGGTAGTGAAGAGGGTCGTGCTGGGGGTAGTGTTTTAGGGTTTAGGGTAGTGCAGTGGTGTTTGTGTAGTGTAGGGGGTCATGCTGGGGGTAGATTTAGGGTTTAGGTTAGTGCAGTGGTGTTTGGGTAGTGTAGGGGTACTGCTGGGGGTAGTGTTTTAGGGTTTAGGGTAGTGCAGTGGTGTTTGTTTAGTGTAGGGGGTAGTGTTTTAGGGTTTAGGGTAGTGCAGTGGTGTTTGTGTAGTGTAGGAGGTCGTGTTTTAGGGTTTAGGGTAGTGCAGTGGTCTTTGGGTAGTGTAGGGAGTCGTGCGGGGGTAGTGTTTTAGGGTTTAGGGCAGTGCAGTGGTGTTCGGGTAGTGTAGGGGGTCATGCTGGGGGAGTGTTTGAGGGTTTAGGGCAGTGCAGTCGTGTTCGGGTAGTGTAGGGGTTGTGCTGGGGGTAGTATTTTAGGGTTTAGGGTAGTGCAGTGGTGTTAGGGTAGTGTAGGGGGTCGTGCTGGGGGTAGTGTTCTAGGGTTTAGGGCAGTACAGTGGTGTTTGGGCAGTGTAGGGGGTAATGCTGGGGGTGGTGTTTTAGGGTTTAGGGCAGTGCAGTGGTGTTCGGGCAGTGTAGGGGGTCTTGCTGGGGGTGGTGTTTCAGGGTTTAGGGCAGTGCAGTGGTGTTCGGGCAGTGTAGGTGGTGGTGTTTCAGGGTTTAGGGCAGTGCAGTGGTGTTCGGGCAGTGTAGGGGTCGTGCAGGGGTGGTGTTTCAGGGTTTAGGGCAGTGGTGTTCGGGCAGTGTAGGGGGTCGTGCTGGGGGTGGTGTTTCAGGGTTTGGGGCAGTGCAGTGGTGTTCGAGGCAGTAAAGGGGTCGTGCTGGGGGTGGTGTTTCAGGGTTTAGGGCAGTGCAGTGGTGTTCGGGCAGTGTAGGGGGCGGTGCAGGGGTGGTGTTTCAGGGTTTAGGGCAGTGCAGTGGTGTTCGGGCAGTGTAGGGGTGCTGCAGGGGGTGGTGTTTCAGGGTTTAGGGCAGTGCAGTGGTGTTCGGGCAGTGTAGGGGGTCATGCAGGGGGTGGTGTTTCAGGGTTTAGGGCAGTGCAGTGGTGTTCGGGCAGTGTAGGGGGTCGTGCTGGGGCTGGTGTTTCAGAGTCTAGGGCAGTGCAGTGGTGTTCGGGCAGTGTAGGGGGTCTTGCTGGGGCTGGTGTTTCAGGGTTTAGGGCAGTGCAGTGGTGTTCGGGAAGTGTAGGGGGTCGTGCTGGGGGTGGTGTTTCAGGGTTTAGGGCAGTGCAGTGGTGTTTGGGCAGTGTAGGGGGTCATGCTGGGGCTAGTGTTTCAGGATTTAGGGCAGAGCAATGGTGATCAGGCAGTGTAGGGGGTTTTGCTGGAGGTGGTGTTTCAGGGTTTAGGGCAGTGCAGTGGTGTTCGGTGCAGTGTAGGGGGTGGTGTTTCAGGGTTTAGGGCAGTGGTGTTTCAGGCAGTGTAGGGGGTCTTGCTGGGGATGATGTTTCAGGGTTTAGGGCAGTGCAGTGGTGTTCGGGCAGTGTAGGGGGTCGTGCTGGGGGTGGTGTTTCAGGGTTTAGGGCAGTGCAGTGGTGTTCCGGCAGTGTAGGAGGTCGTGCAGGGGGTGGTGTTTCAGGGTTTAGGGCAGAGCAGTGGTGTTCGGGCAGTGTAGGGGGTCGTGCTGGGGGTGGTGTTTCAGGGTTTAGGGCAGTGCAGTGGTGTTCGGGCAGTGTAGGGTGTCGTGCTGATGGGTGGTGTTTCAGGGTTTAGGGCAGTGCAGTGGTGTTCGGGCAGTGTAGGGGGTCGTGCAGGGGTGGTGTTTCAGGGTTTAGGGCAGTGCAGTGGTGTTTGGGCAGTGTAGGGGGTCGTGCAGGGGTGGTGTTTCAGGGTTTAGGGCAGTGCAGTGGTGTTCGGCCAGTGTAGGTGGTCTTGCTGGGGGTGGTGTTTCAGGCTTTGAGTTCAGTGGTGTTTGGGCAGTGTAGGGGTCTTGCTGGGGGTGGTGTTTCAGGGTTTAGGGCAGTGCAGTGGTGTTCGGGCAGTGTAGGGGGTCTTGCTGGGGCTGGTGTTTCAGGGTTTAGGGCAGTGCAGTGGTGTTCGGGCAGTGTAGGGGGTCGTGCTGGGGCTGGTGTTTGAGGGTTTAGGGTAGTGCAGTGGTGTTCGGGCACAGTAGGGGGTCGTGCTGGGGCTGGTGTTTCAGGGTTTAGGGCAGTGCAGTGGTTTTCGGGCAGTGTAGGCGGTCGTGCTGGGGCTGGTGTTTCAGGGTTTAGGGCAGTGCAGTGGTGTTCGGGCAGTGTACGGGGTTGTGCTGGGGCTGGTGTTTCAGGGTTTAGGGCAGTGCAGTGGTGTTCGGGCAGTGTAGGGGGTCGTGCTGGGGGTGGTGTTTCAGGGTTTAGGGCAGTGCAGTGATGTTCGGGCAGTGTAGGGGGTCGTGCTGGGGCTGGTGTTTCATGGTTTAGGGCAGTGCAGTGGTGTACGGGCAGTGTAGGGGGTCTTGCTGGGGCTGGTGTTTCAGGGTTTAGGGCAGTGCAGTGGTGTTCGGGCAGTGTAGGGGGTCATGCTGGAGGTGGTGTTTAAGGGTTTAGGGCAGTGCAGTGGTGTACGGGCAGTGTAGAGGGTCTTGCTGGGGGTGGTGTTTCAGGGTTTAGGGCAGTGGTGTTCGGGCAGTGTAGGGGGTCTTGCTGGGGGTAGTGTTTCAGGGTTTAGGGCAGTGCAGTGGTGTTCGGTGCAGTGTAGGGGGTCGTGCTGGGGGTGGTGTTTCAGGGTTTAGGGCAGTGCAGTAGTGTTCGGGAGTGTAGGGGATCGTGCAGTGGGTGGTGTTTCAGGGTTTAGGGCAGTGCAGTGGTGTTCGGGCAGTGTAGGGGGTCGTGCTGGGGGTGGTGTTTCAGGGTTTAGGGCAGTGCAGTGGTGTTCGGGCAGTGTAGGGGGTCGTGCAGGGGTGGTGTTTCAGGGTTTAGGGCAGTGCAGTGGTGTTCGGGCAGTGTAGGGGTCGTGCTGGGGCTGGTGTTTCAGGGTTTAGGGCAGTGCAGTGGTGTTCGGGCAGTGTAGGGGTCTTGCTGGGGGTGGTGTTTCAGGGTTTAGGGCAGTGGTGTTCGGGCAGTGTAGGGGGTCTTGCTGGGGGTGGTGTTTCAGGGTTTAGGGCAGTGCAGTGGTGTTCGGGCAGTGTAGGGGGTCTTGCTGGGGGTAGTGTTTCAGGGTTTAGGGCAGTGCAGTGGTGTTCGTGCAGTGTAGGGAGTCGTGCTGGGGATGGTGTTTCAGGGTTTAGGGCAGTGCAGTAGTGTTCGGGCAGTGTAGGGGGTCGTGCAGGGAGTGGTGTTTCAGGGTTTAGGGCAGTGCAGTGGTGTTCGGGCAGTGTAGGGGTTGTGCTGGGGGTGGTGTTTCAGGGTTTAGGGCAGTGCAGTGGTGTTCGGGCAGTGTAGGGGGTCGTGCTGGGGGTGGTGTTTCAGGGTTTAGGGCAGTGGTGTTCGGGCAGTGTAGGGGTCTTGCTGGGGGTGATGTTTCAGGGTTTAGGGCAGTGCAGTGGTGTTCGGGCAGTGTAGGAGGTCTTGCTGGGGGTAGTGTTTCAGGGTTTAGGGCAGTGCAGTGGTGTTCGGGCAGTGTAGGGGTCATGCTGGGGGTGGTGTTTCAGGGTTTAGGGCAGTGCAGTGGTGTTCGGGCAGTGTAGGGGGTCGTGAAGGGGGTGGTGTTTCAGGGTTTAGGGCAGTGCAGTGGTGTTTGGGCAGTGTAGGGGGTCGTGCTAGGGGTATGTGTTTCAGGGTTTAGGGCAGTGCAGTGGTGTTCGGGCAGTGTAGGGGGTCGTGCAGGGGCTGGTGTTTTAGGGTTTAGGGCAGTGCAGTGGTGTTCGGGCAGTGTAGGGGGTCGTGCAGGGGGTGGTGTTTCAGGGTTTAGGGTAGTGCAGTGGTGTTTGTGTAGTGTAGGGGTCATGTTTTAGGGTAGTGCAGTGGTGTTTGGGTAGTGTAGGGGTCGTGCTGGGGGTAGTGTTTTAGGATTTAGGTTAGTGCAGTGGTGTTTGGGTAGTGTAGGGGGTCGTGCTGGGGGTAGTGTTTTAGGGTTTAAGGTAGTGCAGTGGTGTTTGTGTAGTGTAGGGGGTCGTGCTGGGGGCAGTGTTTTAGGGTTTAGGGTAGTGCAGTGGTGCTTGTGTAGTGTAGGGGGTCGTGCTGGGGGTAGTGTTTTAGGGTTTAGGGTAGTGCAGTGGTGTTTGTGTAGTGTAGGGGGTCATGTTTTAGGGTAGTGCAGTGGTGTTTGGGTAGTGTAGGGGGTCGTGCTGGGGGTAGTGTTTTAGGATTTAGGTTAGTGCAGTGGTGTTGGGGTAGTGTTTTAGGGTTTAGGGTAGTGCAGTGGTGATTGTGTAGTGTAGGGGGTCATGCTGGGGGTAGTGTTTTAGGGTTTAGGAAAGTGCAGTGGTGCTTGTGTAGTGTAGGGGGTCGTGCTGGGGTAGTGTTTTAGGGTTTAGGGTAGTGCAGTGGTGTTTTTGTAGTGTAGGGGGGTCATGTTTTAAGATGCAACGCTCCAATACCTGACCAGTCTGCACTACATAAAACTGCAAAAAACTAAAAATAAAAAGTGTTTTGCACACTTTTGTCATTGGGCTATATGTGGGCTACATCTGGGTAATATTTGTGCTACATTTGGGCTCTTTTTTCACTGGTGGCCATCTTGGAAGACTTCTTTGTTATGAAGTTTCCTAATTTCCTCATTACTGAAGTCTCCTCAGTAGGAAATGCTTTCAGTTTTTTACTTTGATTCCATCAAGAAGGCATTCAGATGTGTCACACATTTGCCATAAATTCAGAATGTTATTACTCTAGTTGTTCATTAGATCACTGTAGTAAAGCTACTGCTCACCAAGGAGTTAACTGGAAGTCTACTGCTGGTATTGAAAGTGATTGTTTCAGTCTGCATGTCAGAATTTTCTAATGAAATAGAAGAGGATTTGAGATCTCACTTAAAACATGCAGTAAATTTTCTTTTTGCAGCACTAACCATAATTTCTATGACAAAATGAACCCCATCATTTTGTTCCTTTTTAAATTAAATGTTTTAAGTGTTACCAGTTTATTCCAATCAAGATGGCTTCAGGTGTGCCATACTTTTGTCATAAGTAAGACTGTTAGCGCTCTAGTTGTTCTTTAGAACACTCTGGGAAGCTGCAGTAGAACACAAAGGCATCAACTGACAGGCTGCTCCTGTTGAAATATAACAGGAAGATATTTGAGATCACACTTGAAACATGTCCTAATTTTTCTTTCCAGAGCACTAACCATAATTTCTATGACAAAATGAACCCCATCATTTTGTTCCTTTTAAATTAAATGTTTTAAGTGTTTACCAGTTTATTCCAATCAAGATGGCTTCAGGTGTGCCATACTTTTGTCATAAGTAAGACTGTTAGCGCTCTAGTTGTTCTTTAGAACACTCTGGGAAGCTGCAGTAGAACACAAAGGCATCAACTGACAGGCTGCTCCTGTTGAAATATAACAGGAAGATATTTGAGATCACACTTGAAACATGTCCTAATTTTTCTTTCCAGAGCACTAACCATAATTTCTATGACAAAATGAACCCCATCATTTTGTTCCTTTTTAAAGTAAATGTTTTAAGTGTTACCAGTTTATTCCAATCAAGATGGCTTCAGGTGTGCCATACTTTTGTCATAAGTAAGACTGTTAGCGCTCTCGTTGTTCTTTAGAACACTCTGGGAAGCTGCAGTAGAACACAAAGGCATCAACTGACAGGCTGCTCCTGTTGAAATATAACAGGAAGATATTTGAGATCACACTTGAAACATGTCCTAATTTTTCTTTCCAGAGCACTAACCATAATTTCTATGACAAAATGAATCCCATCATTTTGTTCCTTTTTAAAGTAAATGTTTTAAGTGTTACCAGTTTATTCCAATCAAGATGGCTTCAGGTGTGCCATACTTTTGTCATAAGTAAGACTGTTAGCGCTCTAGTTGTTCTTTAGAACACTCTGGGAAGCTGCAGTAGAACACAAAGGCATCAACTGACAGGCTGCTCCTGTTGAAATATAACAGGAAGATATTTGAGATCACACTTGAAACATGTCCTAATTTTTCTTTCCAGAGCACTAACCATAATTTCTATGACAAGATGAACCCCATCATTTTGTTCCTTTTTAAATTAAATGTTTTAAGTGTTACCAGTTTATTCCAATCAAGATGGCTTCAGGTGTGCCATACTTTTGTCATAAGTAAGGCTGTTAGCACTCTAGTTGTTCTTTAGAACACTCTGGGAAGCTGCAGTAGAACACAAAGGAATCAACTGACAGTCTCTGCCCTTGTTGGATGTACATGTTTTACTGAGAATGTCAGACTTCATTCTCACATGACTGAGAAAGATAATATGAATTTACAGAAAATATGCTCTCATTTTAGCTTCTGGGGCACCTTCCAAAACTGTATGGGACAAGCATGTGAAAATAGTTTTCTCTCAAACATGATTCATGATATCCCAGCAGAAGGTTTTTCACAGGGTAAAATCACCTTAGAACACACCACAATTCCTGAAATTAGTATGGTACCATCAACAAATGAATTCTAATGTAACTAAAGTCTGTTATCACCCTTTATAGTTCTCCTTTTGGTAACCCTCAAAATCTTCGATTCACTACAATGCATTTCAATGGGGTACTATCATTTATATTGGTCCCAAGATGGCTGCCAGCAATTCCAGGATGAAGTGCTGACAGCCAATCAGATCTCACGATGACATGTGTGGTTAGGCTCCGCCCAGATATATATGTGTTTTTACTTTTGATTTTCTCAGCAACTACTGAACGGATTTACACCATTTAACAAAAAGGGTTCTTTTTGAACCAAGAACTACCTCTTTGCCAAATTTGGTGTAATTCCGTTCAGCAGTTCAGGCTGTAGCCTTGCATAAAGTTTCCTATGGGAAATAGATTTTTGACTCTTATTTTTTTAATTTCTCCGCAACTCCTGAATGGATTTACACCATTTAACAAAAGGGTTCTTTATGAACCAAGAACTACCTCTTTGCCCAATTTGGTGTAATTCCGTTCAGCAGTTCGGGCTGTAGCCGTGTCTAAAGTTTCCTATGGGAAAATGAATGGGGAAAACACGTTTTGGGACCCCCTTTTTCTCGGCCCCCGCTTGACGAATCACCCTGAGACTTTCAGGGTAGGAGCGGACCGGAGCGGGCCATAAAGTTTGAAAATTTCGCGAAGATTCGTCAACCGACGCAAGAGTTATTTCAAATAGAATGTCGCGGATTTCCAATGGAAAATAGGTCCTAACTATAACTATCTACTGGCGACCGCCAGTAGATAATATATATATATATATATATATTCACTGAAAAAACCATAGGTTTCAGGGACATTATAGTTAGTTAGACATTTCTCTTGTAAAAAACCATAGAAATTCCCCCGTTATAGTTAGTTCAGCTAACTATAACTCGCGCACCCGCAATGCACTGCTGATGACGTCACATATTACATCAATCATGACATGGTCAGTGACATCTCTGATGACATCACTGATGACATCTCAAATGACATCACTGATGACATCATCCACGTGAAAATCTGATGCACCTCCTCACACTCTAATATAACCTTTGATACACCCACTGTAAAATACAGTCTACCATTTTCGAAACCATAGACACACCAATACCAGTTACTATATACGCACTCACTGATTCCTAGGTCTACACACACATCCACTCATTCACCCATACAGTCACTCATACATGCAGTCACTCATCATTACAACACTATCATATGCACTCATACACCTATACAGACACTCACACACCACCACTCATCCAGAGTTACTCACACACGTAGTCAGTCATGCAAAGAATCAATCACACTCCCATTTACTCACATATACAGTTATACACACACCACATCACTTATTCAAACAGAAACAAACGCATACTTACTCTCTTATAGAATCACTGATACAAGTACACACTCATCCATACAGCCACTCTCACAATAACTGACTCTCACGTATAGTCATTTATATACTTCAACTCTCACATGCACTGCCTTTTACATATGTAGTTACTTGGACATGTACCATTGAGACATCCATTCACTCACCAACACACCCATACACACACTCATCCACCCATACAGCTGTTTCCACATGCACTCTTGAACCCATACACACAGTGAATCAACCACTCAAACATCTATGCACAGAGTCACACACCTCCCACCCACCCACACACACACTCAGGCACCCATACAAATACTCAGGCAACCTATCGATAACCCATATAGACACTCATGTAGCTACTGACCAACCCATGCAGCAGCTTATACAACAACAGACAGACTGATACAGACATTCACACAGTTTAGTCACTAACCCATGCATTCAGTAAGACACATGTAATCACTCACTTAAATAGTCAGTCACGCACGTACTAAATCCTCCATCCAGACACTTATACACCCACTCATTCTTCAATACACCTTGGCATATATATAATACATATTTAAACTTTAAAGTGTGAGACGGTGCCTCAGATTTTCACGTGGATGATGTCATCAGTGATGTCATTTGAGATGTCATCAGTGATGTCATCAGTGATGTCACTAACCATGTCATGATTGATGTAATATGTGACATCATCAGCAGTGCATTGCGGGTGCACGAGTTATAGTTAGCTGAACTAACTATAACAGGGGAATTTCTATGGTTTTTTACAAGAGAAATGTCCAACTAACTATAGCGTTCCTGAAACCTATGTTTTTTTCAGTGAATTTCAAAGGTTTTTTAAATGCTAATTTCTAACTATAACGTCCCTGAAACCTATGGTTTTTTCAGTGAATTTCAAAGGTTTTTAAATGCTAATTTCTAACTATGCCTACTAAGGTAGGACATGTGAAGAAAGAGGAAGAAAAGCGCAGAAAGAAGCAAGACAAATGCAGAAAGAGGCAACAGAAGTCCAGAAAAACAAAGAAAAGTGCAGGAATAAGCAAGAGATGTGCAGAAAGAACCAACAGAGGAGCAGAAAGTCCTCCTGTGCCCCCAACGTTTTGCTGACGGGTACTGGTGGTAACTGACTCTGACTAACCAGGCCTAGAGACAGTGCTATGCTAAAAGACACTTAGAATACAGTGAAAACACCTACATACACTAGGGAACACTATGCGTTGGGGTACCCCTGTGATTAGCATGACCTCCTCTATATTTGCCATGAGTTAATGCCTGGGTCATTGCATGAGTACATGAGTAGTGGCTGGATGATTAGAGTGCTACAAGGAGAGTGCATTGTAATTTTATAAGTGCTTGAATTTTGGCTGAGTGATTGGATAAGTACATGGTGCTCGCTGGGTGATTGGAGGACAGGGCGATGGCTGGACTGCATGGGTAGTGCTCAGGGTATTGCAGCAGTGCATGAGATAGTGCATGGGTCATTGCATGAGTGCATGGGTAGTGACTGGATGATTAGAGTGCTGCAAGGAGAGTGCATGGTGCATTTATAAGTGCTTGGGTTTTGGCGGAGTGATTGGATAAGTACACACATGTCACATCAGGCCCCACCCCCTCCCTTCACCACTGTGCAAACGCACCCCCTGGCGGGTTTTAAGTTGGGGGATTAATTCCCCTTGAATCCTGAGGGTCCCTGGGGGCCAACTAGCCCACCAGGTACCTCCAGTAAGCGCCACAGAGCTGCGTTGCAGAGAGGTGGTCCGAGGCCACGCCCCTTTTTACACCTCTCTACAACGCAACTCTGTGGCGCTTACTGGACGTACCTGGTGGGCTAGTTGGCCCCCAGGGACCCTCAGGATTCAAGGGGACTTAATCCCCCAACTTAAAACGCGAACCCTCTCGAGCACTAGGTTGACTCTGATTGGCTGCCAACACTTCAAACCAGAACGTGTTGGCAGCCATCTTGTGATTCTGTTGAACCCAGTCACAAGCAAAAAGGTAAAAAAAACCATTAAAAAATAAGAGAACGGGGCAGGGTAGAAACACCCTGACCCTCTAGGCCTGGTCAGGGGTCCTACAGGGACCCCCAGGGCTAGAACATATATTTTTGGCCCCTTCTGCTATCATTGAGGGTCACTAAAATGGTACTCTTGGTAGGGTGACACTCAACCAGTACTGCAATAAAGAATGTATTATGGAAGCAATTTTCCGAATGTACAAAATAATCAGAGAATTATTGCTATGTGAAATTTTATCAGGCCTTTGCTGCACTGGTGAAACACAACACATATTGATCTTTGCAGCACTACACAGTTGACTTCTTCTGCTGGGTGCACAGGTTCAAGTACCCCTCTAACCTTGTCTTATATTTCCTTAGCTCTAGATTCCAGCATCCTGTGCATTGATGAAGCAGCCTAAGTAGAGCGACAGGGGACTGGAAAGGTGGGATCACCTAGAAACAGCTGTGATACTAGACATACTACTGGTAAGTTAGGATCTGAAGAACTTTAGTAGACAAATGGAAGTAAGGCAGTTCTGGTGCATTTCAAATATGAAGTGTACTCAAAATGACCCCCAAACCCTTATAAGTCTCTGTGCTCCGAGATCTCACTAGCAAAGAGATTTGTTTGAATCATGCTCCTGCTATCAACAACAAGCCCAGAGGATAACCTTAACATCCCACTAATAAAGCGGTATCCTGAGATAGAGTGGGAGTTGAAAATATGCACTATGCCCCTGATTGGGTGTGTGTTTGGAGATGGTGAAACCAATGGAATGGGGAAAGGCAAAATGGGTTCAGGACTAAATTTGCGAATGAGCACTGGTAACGAGATGAATCCCTAGAGAAGTACACACAGTAGGTTGGAGTCTTTGACACAAGTGGTGTTAGACCTGGCATTCTTTTTGCGGTACTCTCCCAAACATTTTGCATTCACTCCTCCTGTTTGATTAATTCATTTTTGTTGGCTTTAGAATACTGCATAGTTTACCACTATTAGGCAGTGTTGAAGTCCTGGTGCTGTCTCTCTAAAACATGGTAAAATTTGCCTACACCTGATTGGCACATTTAATGTACTTGTAAATCCCTAGTAAAGTGGTATTACATGCACCCATGGCCTGTAAATTAAATGCTACTAGTAGGCCTGCGGTACTAATTGTGTGGTTCACTTAAGTAGCACCTTAAAACATGTCTCAGGCCTGCCACTGAAGCCTGTAGTGCTGTTTTAAACTGCCATTTCGACATGGCAAAATAAACCTTTTTCCAGGCCTAATAAACATCCCTTCTTAATATATATGTCACACCTAAAGTAGGCCCTGAATGCCAATAAGGCAAGGTGCATTGTATTTTTAAGTTTTACATGTCCTAGTACTCTACCCACTTCCTGATGAAACTACGATCACCCTTGTGGTGCTCTAAACCATCGTTTCGGAATATATCTACTATAGATTATATCTTAATCAATGAAAAAATAGCGGACAGGTTGGAGGATTTCCAGGTCGATGATAGAGGAGAAAGTGACCACAGGCCTCTATGCGCAAGGTTTAACTTAGGAACGGAAGCTGCTGAGCTACTGAAAATGGTGGGAGAAACCACAGGGGACGAACGTTTCAGAGCTATTAGAAGAATAAAATGGACAACCTCCCTCGAAGGAAAATGCAGGAGTGGGCATCAATGTGGCTGGCCCGTGGACCATGGGAGACCGAATCAGAGGTGATCAGCCTCTGGGAAGAACTGACAGAAGACCTATGGCGGAAGCTGGGTAAAAACCATTGTAAGAAAACTTTCTGTCACAAGGCCAATTCACTAAAGAACCCACAGCCACCGAAGTGCCTGAGACAATGCAAAGGAGCGCTAATGAAGGCACTCAGAAGTAGGAAGAAAGGAGGAACATCGGCAGAGGGGGCCTCTATAGCTGCACTGAGAGCCGCCCTTAGGAGGAAAGTAGGTGAGCAAAAGAGAAAAGAGATGGAACAAAAATGGATCACGGTATTTGCCCTGCTAAAGGAAAAGAACAACGCTAAATTATGGAGGTACATCAACCGTCTGAGCTCCCAACCCAGGAGCAAGGAGAACAACATTGCAAGCAACAAGTGGGAAGATTACGTAAGGGGACTATATACCAGAGGCACACCAGCCATAGAGCAAGCCCCACTGAAGAACATCTGGGGAGTAGGCACTCAGACAGCTTCTCTTCCCAAGTACCCAGACGAGGCAGGACAAATAAAGCTGGAGTGCGCAGGCTTTACGAAAGCTGAAATAACGATGGAGATTAGGAAAATGAGGAATGATGGGGCGCCAGGCCCAAACGGCATTCCAGCCATGATCTTTAAAACAGCTCAAATACTCTTCTCCACAGTTCTCACCCCCCTATACAATTTCTCATATGCAACGGCAGTAATTCCACTCTCATGGAAAGGATCTATCCTCTTCCCTATTCATAAGAAAGGTGACCACTCCGACCCCGCAAACTATAGGCTAGTGGCCCAGTTGGATGTAGAAGCCAAAGCTTTTGCCAAACTACTATTGAGAGATCTAGAGGATTGGGTTAATAACAACGACATACTCCCATTTTACCAGACTGGCTTCAGGAAAAATAGCGCAACAACAGACAACATCATGGCCCTGGCCTACCTCTCAAAACGTGCTGTGAAAGCCATGCACCCGCCGCTGTTCTGCTGTTTCATTGACTACAGCACGGCTTTTGATAGAGTCGACAGGGGCAAACTCTGGAGTAAACTGTCATCTTGGGGGGCGCCTCCTAAGGTACTGAGGGCCATTATATCCCTCCATGAGGAGACTTGGGTATAAGTCAAGATAAGCCCCACAGCTCTATCAGCAAAAGTTGAAACCAACAACGGATTGAAACAGGGTTGCGTCCTGGCCCCCCTACTATTCAACCTCTACACAGCAGATATGGGGGCAGCCCTGAAAGAGGCAAGTCTAGTTCCACCGAGACTGGGCAAGGAGAGAATGGCAATCTTACAGTACGCAGATGACACCGTAGTGATGGACCATACAAGGGTAGGTCTCCAAAGAGCCCTCACAGAGCTGGGGAAGTACAACAAGGAAAATCATCTGACAGTTAATCAAGGTAAAACGAAGATAATGATTTTTGGCAGATACTCGCATAAAAAACAAGCGGTCTGGAAGATGGGAGATAACCAAATCGGGACCACTGCAGCCTATAACTATCTAGGAGTTTGGCTAAACGAGAGGGCAACATCGGCAGCTCATATAAAACATCTAACTGCCAAAATCAACAGAGTAATCTTTTCAATAAGACGACTAAGCCAACGCCTGACCAGCCCCTCAGCCGAACCCATGCTGAAGGTCCTTAGGGCTAAATTAATTCCAGCCATCAACTACGGGCACCTGGCATTTCCAGGAGTTTTAGATAAACTTATAGCTGCAGCGCAGGTCAAAGCCCATAAGATCGTACTGCAAGCACCCAGGAATGCTAGGAACAAGAGACTACGGCTGGAACTAGGGCTCGCCAGGCCGGAACTGGCCCTCCAGGGAGACCTAATAAAGTATTATATTGGAGTCCTTAAAGCACCGCATAACTCTTTAAAACATCATTTGGCACCAATCTTCAAAGAAGAGGTCTCCCCCTGGCACACCAAGCTGGGTAAAGCAATAGAGACCCTAAACATAGATCGAAACAGTCTGCCCCTAACAGAAATCCCGCACAAGGCCTGGCTGAACACCATGAGACGGCAGGTTCGCTCCATCTCTTATGAAAAGGATTTAACTGCACTCCGACACAACACCTATACGAAGGCACTGGACGAATCTTACACCATGGGGAAAGTCCAACCTTACCTAATGGAAGCATTAGGGGCCCAGTCCCGTAAGAAAATCCTTTTCATGAGGCTAACGGCCCTAAGAATTTGGGACTTCAATCCAGCATGGGCACGAACAGATGGAGCCGTTTCATGTCGCCTATGCAACTACCAACGGGAATCTTGGCTTCATTTACTCTGCTGCTGTCCAAAACTCATCAATGAACGACAGAGGCTGCTTCGTCCCATCTTTAGAGCCCTTGGCATTAGAATCTGCAAGGAGGCATCAGATTGGTGCTTCTCGGAAACAAAAACACACCTCCTTGCAAGAGCAGCAAAATTTATTTACCAGATTAGTCATGCTCTGGACGCAAAGAGTGCAAAGGACTTTCCATAAGCTCTCAAAACCAGAGTTTACAAACGCGCCAACAAATGGTTGCTGCAAACACCAATGGGCAAAGAAGACCTTGCCCGCTACCCCAAGTGCTCTGTCTGGAACCCTGCCACATTAAAATCAAGTACCCGGATAGAAAGCCAAAAGATCCCTGCAACACAAGATTGACTGTTGGAATGTTTTTTTTTTTTACATTTTTTTTTCTTTCACAGGAGGCACCGGGAGGGGGTGGAAAGGGTGGGTGGGTAAGGGGGTGGAGTTTTATTTTAATTTTAGCCTTTTACTGTAATGATTTTAACTAATCGAACGGTTAATAATAATAAATCAAATCAAAATGTCCTAGTAGTGAAAACGCCTAAATTTGTTTTTCACTACCATAAAGCAAATCTCTCCAATTGGATAACATTGGGTTACCTTATTTAATTTAAAAAGTGCTTCCTTTTGATTGGGAACAGGTAGGAATGTCATGTGCATTCTTAAATGAACTACAATTTAAAATACTCTTTAATGGTGAAGTCAGATTATCAGCCACAATTCTGAACATGCCACTTTTAAGAAGTTGAAGGTAACTGGTGCGCCGTCGTGCTCCAGCCTCAAGATGCCCTGCCGGTATTGGCAAAAGCCGGTAGATTCACACTGTAAGTCCAGTAAACAATCAGTAATCCAAGTAATCCATAGCTGTCCAATTTTTACGACATTCACACAGAGGCGAAGTAAATTCAAATTTTTAATGCGGAAGAAATGCCCATCCAGGCGTTTTTCTGGAACACGTTCAAATACACTTTTAGTCCTGGGTAACCATGCCAAGCTGGCATTTCCATGTCCTAACCATTTGTACCTTCTGCTAGTATCCTGGGTCACATGGCGATGAATGGCTTTACTGTTGGGCTTTGTGTATTCCTCCCAGACAGTGAGTTAAAATAGAATTAGGTGTTGGTAGCATGGGTCACTGTGCCAGGATGGTTGGGGCCAAGCTGTACCCAGCCCCACTTACATTTCAATGAATGTGCCACCAAAACACACAAAGGTTTGATTGATTTGATCTGTTTTGGCAATTTATAAAGCGCGAATAAATGCCCAAAGGCGTCAAGGGGCCAATGCGGTTAGTCGACTGTAGGGCAAGTGCATCCCAGAGCTAAAGGTACATTACAAGGCAAAAAGCCAGGTCTTCAAGGCCTTATGGAACAGAAAATGAGCTTCCAGGCAGGCGATGGAGTAAGGGAGAGTAATTCAAAGCTTAGATGCAGCCACAGCAAAAGCTCTCCCTCCCCATTTTGCCCTCCAAAACCTAGGAATAACCAACAGATTTTTCCCAGCAGAATGCAACTATTTAGATGGTACATATCGTTGAAAGAGTTGCTTAACTCCCTCAGGGCCTGTATTGTGAAGTGCCTTTTTGACAATGCATAAGGCTTTGAAGGTAATTCGTTTAGAGGCAGGGGGCCAATGTAGTTTCCGAATAGCAGCAGAGACAGATTGATATTTATGAAGATCCAGAATGAGTCTTGCTGCAGCATTCTGGACAAGCTGCAACTTGTCTATGGCTGCCTTATTAATGCCCAGGTAGAGCGCATTGCAGTGATCCATCCTGGACATAATCAGTGCCACAGCCGCTTGTTTACGGCAGGAAAGGAAAGAAATGGAAACATCTTCCTAAGGGTCTTAATCACCCAGAAGCAGGATGATACTGTCCTATTAACCTGGAGATTAAAGGACATATTGTTATCAACCAGAACGCCAAGATTGTTTGCGGAGTCAGCAGGGCTGGGAAGTTGCCCCAGCATTTCTGGCCACCAAGAATGGGTCCAAATAGATTGTTGGCTATCAAAGATCAAAACCTCGGTTTTATCCCCATTCAATCTGAGGTAGTTTGTAACCATCCAGGTGGCCATAGCCTGCATGCAGTTGTTAAAATTGGTGGTGGAGGCCTCTATGTCCTTTGTGATAGAAACAATTATATGTGTGTCATCAGCATAGGATAACGCCTGTAGCCCAAAAGATCTAATCAGTTTGGCCAGCAGGGAGATATATGTGTTAAACAAAGTTGTGCTCAGGGATGAGCCCTGCAGAACCCCACATAGAGTGGCTATGGGTGCAGAGTAGAACTGGTCCACCACCACAGTCTGTGACCTATCCATCAGGAAGGATGACAGAAGCTTCAAAGCTGAATCTGTGAACTAAATTTCCTGTAAGCGATCAACCTTCCTGGTAGGAGAGTTGGTGTCAAAAGCTGCAAATAGGTCTAACAGGATCAGCACCACAGCCTGTCAAGCATCAACCATGAAACGGATGTTATTGACTGCAGATAGT
Source organism: Calotriton arnoldi (assembly GCA_963921515.1). Lineage (NCBI taxonomy): Eukaryota > Metazoa > Chordata > Amphibia > Caudata > Salamandridae > Calotriton > Calotriton arnoldi. The sequence continues at coordinate 2,516,018 of CAWUFW010001768.1, read as the reverse complement.
AGTGCAGTCTCGGTCCCATGGCCACTCCTAAATCCACACTGGGAAGTGTCCAGCAGATGCTATTGTTCCCAGTAAGTCATCAACTGGAAATTTAGATGCTTCTCCAGGATCTTTGCGGGGACAGGTAACAAAGAAATGGGCCAATAGTTTTTCAATTCAGAGGGGTCCAAATTGGGTTTTTTAAGCAGGGGCTTAACATTCGCAGTTTTCCAGCTTTGGGGAAAGTATCCAGAGGAGATAGCCTTATTAGGAGTTGGCATTTCCATGTCCCAAAAATTTGTGCCTTCTGCTAGTATCCGGGGTCACATGGTGATGAATGGCTCTACTGTTGGGTTTTGTATATTCTTCCCAGACAGTGAGTCAAAATGGAATTAGGTGTTGGTAGCATGGGGCGAAGCTATACCCAGCTCCACTTGCATTTCAATGAATGTGCCTCCAACTCACACAAAGGCACCTGACACTATTCTTTTGTTACCCCAGACTTCTTGGAGCCATGAAAGGGAAAGGGAGAAACTTTCTAGAAGCAGATGTGCGGTTGTTATAGGGAATCTCCCCAGTTCCAATGTCTGGCATCAGGTATGAATATTGGAACATCAGTACACCACTTCTGTACACTCTGGGACTTGTTTACTCTACAGAAGGTCTGCCTTGTTCCCACAGTGCTGCCCTGCTGATTGAGGCTAGTCTTGTTCCCCAGAGGACCGCCCTGCTGCTACGAGAGGACTACCTTGCTGCTTAATGCCTGCCTTGTTTCCCAGAGGACTGCCCTGGTGCTTTAAGCCTACCCTGCTGTCTGAGAAGCAAGTCTGGACCTGCTCCCTTTATCCCAGGCCAACTTGAGTAACTCCAAGGGTCAATTGGCTGACCTCCTGTTCTGAGTTACGAGGACACAACAAGCTCCAGAGGCCTCCCTACAACTGCCCAGCTGACGTGCTGCAACTGAACCAGCCTAGACCTGCAACTGGACCTGCCTGAGCACTGCTGGCTTCTGCTAGGTGAGTCCAGATCCTGAACCCTTGACTGGCATCAGCAAAAAAATATAAATATATATGTAAATCCATATTTGTAAAGCACCAACTACTCACCCTTACGGGTCTCAAGGCGCTGGGGGCCGTCATGGAAATTAAGTGAGCTATTGCCCAGAGTCACATAGTGCTGAGCTGCTGCCAGAGCCGGGGATCGAACCGTGAGCCCTGTGCTCCAAAGTCAGCTACCCTGGCCGCTGCACCACACCTCTCCAATACACTCCTCTTCAAGAAAAGGAGAAACGTAAAGTTTTGGCCCCTCATGATCGTGAACGGGCCGTTTATGCTGAGACTCCAATGCCCATGACAAGGCAAAGCTCCAGTTAACCTGACTCTTTGTGCTACAGCGACCACCAGTGATGACCAGCAACGCAGATCCGCACTTTGTGCTACAGAAACTACAGCCTGCTGTGACCGCCAACATGAAGCTCTAGCAATGACCATCTGCAATGCCTAACCAGATCTCGTGTTACAGCGACGACTGCCCACAACGGTAGGCCTGCTCTTCGCACTACAGCGATGACCATCCATGATGCTCTTTCTGCTCCTCGAGTCCTCCTCCACCACGAATGGAACTCTTCATATCTGGCTTTGAAAAGGTAACTTTTCCAGCAGGACTTACCCGGTCCCTGTATCTGTACTGTACGCCTTCACTTGTGACTTTCCCCTGGTCTAGCACAACCAGATGACCGTGAGAGGCGCTTTGTGCTTTTAGGCATGTGTTAGACTTGGCATCTTTGGCCTGTTTTCCCCTGACACTTTTGCCTCTACCTCCTGTATTTTTGATGCTGTGCTGGATTTTCTTTTTGCTGGCTTAGATGCTTTGGGCACTTTGCTACTGCTAATCAGTGTCAAAGTGCAAGTGCTCACTGTGTAAATTGTTATTACAATTGGTTCTCCCTGATTGGCATATTTGATTTACTGGTAAGTCCCTAGTAAAGTGTGCCAGGGCAGTAAATCAAATGCTACTAGTGGGCCTGCAGCACTGATTGTGCCACCCACATGAGTAGCCCTGTAAAGGTATCTCAGACCTGCCACTGCAGTGTCTGTGTGCAGTTTTAAACTGCCATGTTGACTTGGCAAGTGCACCCACTTGCCAGGCCCTAACCTTCCATTTTCTTACATGTAAGACAACCCTCAGGTATGCCCAAGGTACCCCCATGGGCAGGGAGCAGTGTATGTGAAAGGTAGGAAATGTACTGGTGTGTGTGACATGTCCTGATAGTGAAATACTGCCAATTTCGTTTTTCACTATTGAAATGCTATCTGTCCCCTAGGATAGAATGGGAGATACTTTGTAACATTTTACAAATATAACTTCCCATTGGGACACAATAGAAGAATAAAGTTTAGGCTCTCTGAACTCAGGATTTAATAACACATCTTTTAGTAAAGATGGTTTTAAATTATGTGTTGGAAAATGGCACTTTAAGAAAGTAGGCATTTTCTTGTTTAACCATTCTGTGTGCCTCTGCCTGTTTGTGGATTGACTGTCTAGTTTTGCATTGGCAGGGGCTGGGGATGTGTATTCACTGTTGACAGCCACTGGGGGGTTGAGGTGTGCCTGGCCCTTCCTGAATGACTCAGAGCTGAGCTGAATAGACCTTGGCAGCATTTAGAGTAGTGGGGGGAGTTTTCCTTGCACCTGGATAGGGCCTGTCTCCCTTGCACAATGTTGTCTCCACCTCCTGTGGTCATACTGCACCAGTGAGGACAGAACTGGTTTGGACTGGGCTCATGGACCCTTGAACAAAGAAGAACAAAGACAAAATGGGGTATAAGTAGTGGACCTTAAACCCCAGAAAGTTAGATCACTTCTGGACTCAAGAGGAACCTTTGCCATGTAGAAGAGCTGGAGAGCTGTGAGTAGGAGTACTGCCTTTTTTGCTGTGTGCTGTGTGGGGGTTGGCCTGCAGTTGCTGCTTCTGCCAAGGAAAGGACAAAGACGGGAACTTTGCTGTGAACCTGCTTGAAGAAGAATCTCCAAGGGCCTGGGTGTGCTGGCTTCCTGTTCTAAAGTCTCAGGGACACAAATACTTCACCCCCAGCTCTCCTGAACTCAATTACTGAGAGTTCTGACTGCCAAGAGGTACCTGCTCCAGTTTTGGACCTCTGGAGGTTGTCCCTGCTGTTGGGAGCTGGAAGAAACCTAAGAGAAGCAAGAAAAGCAGTATCTGACACCCTCAGCGATTCTGCTGTGATACCGGGATCTGCACCGAGGCCAGGGACACCGCTTGTGAAGTGCACGACTCACCCCCCCCCGGCCTGCACTGCAGCTACGACGCCCTTTGACGCCTGCAGTTATCAGCATTCCCGACGCCAGCGCTCCCATTGACTCTGTCATCGCCAGCACCTGCATCCTGTTATGGCGGCGCCGATAACCCCCGAGGGTGACTCCACGAACTTGCCGACTTCGCATCTCCTCAGCAGAACTGACGCCTCACCGCTGACGCGACCGACTTCCCCTGTCCTGGATTCGACACGTTGCCTCCTCGCGGACACGACGCCTCACCTCCCCCATGGCAGCCAGGGAGCCGGCCTCGACCGCGGCACCGACGCCTCACCTCCTCAATGCAGTGCATCGTCATAGACTTCATTATACAAAGGTACTGTTTGTTTGGGGGTCCATGTGACTTCTTGCCCAATGCCGCCCACCTCACGGTCGGCACCGTAATTTGGATTTATTGCTGTCATAACGTCGTAATAGCCCCAGATGGAGCTATTTGTTCTCTACAAGCTTTATTTTGGAAATAACTGTTTTAAGTGCTATTTTACTACATGTATGTTGTATTTTTGTCGTTTTGGTCTTGCTGAGTTTATATAAAAATATTTTATTTTTCTAAACTGGTGTGGTGTGCATTTGTGGTGTTATCACTGAATTACTGTGTGTTTTGAGTACAAATACTTTACATATTGCCTTTGGGATAAGCCTGTCTGCTCGTGCCAAGCTACCAAGGCGGTGAGCAGTGGTTGTCTGAAGTATGTATCCCCCTTACTCTTTCTAGAAGCAAGGGTCCCTACTTGGACAAAGGCACATAACTTTTCCAATTAGAGACCCCCATTTCTAACAGGCAGTATATCTACCTAAAACTTTAATATTGCATATCTCTGGTTCTGCTGATTTCATTATTAAAATGTACTCTATATTTATTGCTTGGTATTTTTCTTGTGTTGTATTTTTACGTTATTACAGTTTTTGTGCGTCATGAATTCCGCACACAATACCTCTAAGTTAAGAATTACTGCTTTGTGCCAAGAGAGCGGAGGGTTAAGCACAGGTTAATTTACTGACTGATTGAGGTTGTTGGTGGAGTAGTGTTTCCGCCCCCGTCTTCCAATAAACCAATTTCTTATGAGCAATATTTTGGTAAGGTGCACTGGGGCTAGGATTTTGTGTGTGTAAGCTAGTGACACTAGTGAGTTCTCTGTTCATACTCATCGGAAGTACCCTGATGTGAGTTGTGGACAAGTAGGAGCTGTGAAGGCGACATGATCTGCCTTTAAATGTAATGGCATGTCTGCTGGAACACATAAGGAGGGTATAAGACCACAGAGGACTGGAAGTATACTATACTAAGCCCATGAGCAGGTACAACTTGATCACAATATAAGTTAATACTGTTGCTGAGACTCTGAAATGTTGGCACTTAGAGAGACAATAATTTTTGACTCTGTGAACTTTTGTTTGGGAGGGATTTAATATGTTTGCAATCAAACCTCGTGCTTTATGTCTCCAGAATGCCCATTTTGAATTCTAGAGATATAGCTATATCATTAATATTATGACGTATATGTTGTCCTGAGGTAGGCCCTTTAGAATGTTGTGATGTGCTTAAAAGGCATGGATGGTAAACAGACTATAATTCTCATGATCACTAATAGGTTCGAAACTGGTAGTATTAAACAGTTGATATAATTGCTGATATCTTCTGTTTATGACTGACTGCTGCTGCCCAAGTGTGGATTATACAAACTATATAGTACAAGAATGACTGGTTGTTGGGAAGGGGTTTATTAGTATTGATAAGTAGGGACCTACCACTAGTAATAAGGCCACAAAAGCAATAAAAGGTTCAGTCAAGGTCTCAATAAATTATTCCCTTGCTCAACCCTTGGTAGCTGACTGCAAGCAGGCAGGCAGGCTTAACTTAGGAGACAGGTGTGTTAAGCATTTAAAAACACCAATACATTAAATAAGTAAAACACAATACACATTAAAAATCAAACACCAATTTATAAAGATAGGTTATATTTTTATGAACAAATAGACACCCAAACAACGAAGGTCCAATGTAGGGAACCAGAGATATGAACTTTCAAAGAATTAACACTTTCTAGTGCCTAAAAGCCCAAAGCTCCACTTTGGGACATCTGGTCGTGCTTGACTGGGACAAAGTCAAAGTCTGAGGCTGATCGCAATAGAGCCCTGGTAGGATACACTAAGCAGGAGTCCCTGATCAACTTTTTACCTTCACACTTAGTTGTTTTCTGGACCTTTGTCTCTCCACATTGAGCGAGGCTTCTCGTCAGGCTTGGTTTCAAGTCTCCGATGGTGGCTTGGTTCTGCGCAAGGTCTCTACAAAATCCTGGAAGTATTGAGCTCCAGATCTTTCAGCCGAATTAACCTGATATCCACGGCGGCTTGACTCTCGTCCACAGGTCAGTTACCTTATGGAGTTTTTTGACAAAAATTCTTCAAACTCCTCCAAAGTTCTGGATTTCCTTCCAGAAGGTTCTTTTGGGATTCCAAAGTGTCCACAATGTGAATTCAAGGGTCTAGAAGCTCTGAGATGGTCCTTGGGTGTTGGGACTACGTTTCCCAGAAAGCACCTGGTCAGCTACTTAAAAGTCCCATTGACAGACTTCAACTCAGATCTGTGACTGGGGGTAAGTGTCTGAAAAAATTCAGTGCTCCATCCATTATCTCCTTGTGTTTGCTTTGTTCGCCCTAAGTTGGGAGGGTATGCTCAGACGTGGGTCCCTTGCTCACTTTGCCCTTGGATTCAAGCTAGCCTGGCTGATGAGGGGTGCTACCCTGAAACCAGTCCCAGGATGCTTGTTTCCAGTCCAGGGAAGACCTGGCTTGACAATTCAGGCTGGACTGTTCCCATGAGGAACAGGATCAAGACTGATTTGCATATGGCTGGGTCTGAACTGGGATGGCGAAGTGAGCTAAAGAATGATGATGGATTCAACCCAGATCTGTGACTGGGGGTGAGTGTCTGAAAAGTTTCAGCGCTCCATCCATCATCTTCTTGTGTCTGCTTTTAGGAACAGGCAGACTTTTGTCAGGAAACCACATTTTTTAACATAGTTTTGGCATTTTACTGGGCATGGCCTATTTTTCCTATTTTTGCACTTTCAACCTCCTTCCAGTTAGTGGTAGAAATGGATGTAAAACCAATGATGAATCCCAGAAAGCTATACATTTCTGAAAAGTAGACAATATTTTGAATTCAGAAAGGGGTACATTTTGTAAGATCCTTCAAGGTTTTGTTATAGAAAGCAACAGTTGAAATACAAAAATATGGAAATTGAGTCGAAAAAAACAGCCATTTTTGCCAACATTTTCACCTTTAATTTCTTCTAACTATGGCATATTTTCAAAAGCAATATCCCATTATGTCCACTGAACCCTTTTGGTTGTGGGGATATAGAGGAATTGTAGGTTCACCAAGCACCTGGGGTACCTAGAGCCAATAACTGAGCTACACCTTGCCATGGTTTTTCATTGTGTACCAGGTATACATCAATTCATTTGGTAAAATATAAAGAGTGAAAAATAGGTATCAAGGAAACAATAAATAAGTAGTCAGTGGGAACAAGATATGGAGTTTAGAAGCAGTGGTTATTGGAACATCTCTAAATTTGTGGGTACCATCACTAGCACGTGAATTAGAGGGCATTTTTTAAAATGACTTCTTTTTACACACTGTCTTACATTTGGAAGGTACAAATGCAGAGAAAGACAATTGGTACTAACACTTGTTCTACTATTCTGTGTTCCACTAAGTCTCCTAATAGAAATGGTACTACACTTGTGTGGGCAGGCCATGTATTGTGGAGACATCAAAATTATCAATCCCAAACCACCTGGTTTTGCAAGAGGGTCTCCTGTGTTTTTGGTCCTGAACTCGGCAGCCATCTAGGGAAACCTACCAAACCCAGACATTTCTGAAAACTAGACACCCCCGTGAGTCCAGGGAGGAGTATCTTGGGTGGATCCCTCAAAGTTTTTTTACCCAGAATCCCCTGGAAATGTCACATTTAGCAAAAAAAACACAATTTCTTCTAATTTCTGTTTGAGAAAGTTGTGGTATCACCAGCCCGGCACAAATTTCCTACCACTCAGCGATCCCCCAGGTCTTCCGATAAAAATGCTTCTTCACTTGTGTGGGTGAGCCAAGTTCCTGCGACAGGGAAGGGCACAAAATATATTGTGGAGGCATCAAAAATATTGATCACAAATCACGTGATTTTGCAAGGGGGTCACCTGCATTTTTGGTCCTGGGCTTGGTGGCCATCTAGGCAAATCTATTTGTGTGGGTGGCCCAAGTGCCTGTGACAGGGAAGGCACAAAAACATATTGAGTTTGAGGTGGCTTCACAGCGTGTTCATAAGTGCAATTTAAAAAAAAACATTTAGACTGACTCTGCAAAAGTCATTGTTAATAATTTCAACATTAAATCAAAGAACCACTGACTTACAGCTCATGAGCTGTAAAGCCACACCAAGGAACCAACCTCTTTCCAGTCTATTCACATGACTCTCATGCGTCAGACACAGAAAACCATTTACAATGCCAGCTGTGGGCCCAACACAATACAAGACTTACATTTACAAACAGCACCATTTAAGGGCCCATCATTCTCATTCGCCAACAGGACATACACACCAATCTAACTAACAAACACCCAAATATCAAACAACTGACAAACACTCCTCAAGCAAATCAATACACGTACTGGCTACCAGTCACCAACACACCACCAGTCCACGCACACCACCGGCCACTCACCAGTCTACACACACCACAAGCCAGACACCAGTCCACACACCCTGCCAGACAAACGTTAGTCCACATGCACCACCAGCCAAGCAGTAGTCCACACGCACCGCCAGCCAAGCGCCACTCCACATGCACAGCCAGGCAAGCGCTAGTCCACACACACTGCCAGCCAAGCACCAGTCTACACACACTACCAGCCAAACGCCAGTACAGACAGACCATCAGCCAAACTCCTCTTCACACACACACACACACACACATAAACTCCCCTAGTGTCTGGTGGGTGTCTGACCTCCTTGGGGGCAGATGACTCTAAACATATGGCTGATGTTCCCCAAGGAGGGGCAGAAAACGGGCACAATATTACCCCCATAATAGTGAGCAACCCTTGCCCATGGGGTTGCTCCCCGACATATGAATAAAAAAAAACCCTGGTGTCTAGTGGCTTTCTGCCCCCCTTAGGCCATAAAATGAAGCCATTCTGCCCTCAGGTGGGGCAGAAAATGGCCAAAATATTGCCCCCATATTGGGGGCTGCTCCCTGACATATAAATAACAAAAATCCCTTGTGTGTAGTGGCTTTCTGCCCCCCTTGGGGACAGATGGGCCTAAAAATAAGGCCAATCTGCCTCAGCGGCCAGAAAACGGCAAAAACAGTGCCCAAATCTTTAGGAAGCGATCCTTGCGGAAGTGGCCACTCCCCTACAAAAAAATATCGTGAGAAAATCCCTGGTGGCCTAGTGCGTGCATTCCTGCTGTACGACGCAGCCCTACTCACAATCGCACAGCAAGAATGCACTGCAAAGAGACACAGGGGAAAGGAAAACTCTTTCCTCCATGCTTCTTTGCCATCCCCAAACCTCCCCCAGTAGAAAAATCATACTTTTTCTCAGATGCGCTTGAAGCAGTGGCTTCCAGCACGTCCCCGGCCTGCTGTGATGACGTCAGCATGCTGTGCCCGAACAGTTCTTGTCCCAACGTCATCAGATCACCAAGGGAGGTTCGGGGTGGCAGTGGAAGCATTCTGCTGCCATCCCCAGTGGGGGCTCGTAGATGCGCAGACACGGGGAGCACCAGTGCTTCCCCCATGGATGGGTGATTGGACAGAACGATTCCATCCTCAGCACACGAGCATCGTGGCTGAAGATGGAACCGTTCCATCCATAGCACCCAACAGGTTAAGGAATAAATACAAAAATAGTCAATAGCGCAAAACAATTACTTGAGGTGTTGAGAGACCGGGGTAAATCCAAAGTTTAGACTGACTCATGCAGGTCCCACTGAGAAAGTACAGTGGATGGAGCAAAGCTTTGATGCTAAGGGCACTATGCGTCAATCTTTACCACACAGTCAGGTCACTGCATCATCATCGAGTTCTAATGAGATGCAGGCAAAGCGTCATTGTCGAGCTGTGCAGAGTGTCATCATCAGGCCGTGCAGGCTGTAGAACCGCTGTCATCGAACCGCCTCTGCGTTGGCGTCGAAGGGCGATGCATTGGTTCCGATCAGCGCAAAGGTGGTGATGCATAAGTTTTATAGCAAAACTGCTGCAGAACACACTTCTGAGGTCCAGGACTGTAGGGGGCACCTCAAACAAGGGCAGGACTCACAGATGGCATAGTCAGCAGCACTAGCAGGATTGTAGGAAGTTTTTTATGTCCCTGAGACTTCAGAAAACAGGAGGCAAGTGAGCAAGCCCTGGGAATCACTCTGGGTCCAGTCCTTGTCCTCACTAGGGCAGAGATCACAAGGCTGCAGGGCAGCTCAGCAAAGCAGAGAAGCAGTTCCTCAGAACAGTCAGGAAAGGTAAAGTGTAGTTCTTACAGCACAGCATCCTTTACTCCAGCAGAGTTCTTCATAGGTCCAGTTGTGTACTGATTTGGACTGGTCAGAGCCCCAGTACTTATGCCCAAATGTGTCTTTGAAGTGGGGGTGACTTCAAAGCAGATCCTTAAAGTGCACAGGTCCCCTTTCATCCTAGCCCTATCTACCTGGCGATCTGTGGGGGGTAATCAATCCTTTGTGTGGGGACAGGACACTGCCTATTCAGATGTAAGTATTACCTCCCTCTCCCCCTTCCTTCCCAGGAAGGCCATCAGAATGCAGATGAATGCAGGTGAGTCCTCTGTCACACCCATTCCTGTCCTTTCTGCCTGTGCACAAATTGGTGCCTAGTGCCAACGCAAGCACTCTTACACCATGATGCAAGGGTGCCTGGTTTGATGGCACTATTGCTTTTGTGCAGGAAGGGGCACCTTCCTGCACAAACATAATTGTTATGCCTCCCCTTAGGAAGTGCATGGTTTTAACACATTCCCAGTGGCGGCCGGCACAGATCGGTGGTAGTGAGGCGGGGAGGCAGGTGGCATGGGACAAAAGACAGACGGACGGGGACGAGGTGAGAATTAATAAAAAGAAAAAAGTTAATTCAACTTACCTCCTCGACGCGCCCTTACTCGCGTCTTCCCTCGCCGCGTCTCTCCTCTGCTGACTGGAACAAGGCACGGAAGCACCCAGACTGAAGCTCCCCATAGCCAATCACAATGCTGCATTGCAGCGTTGTGATTGGTCTGAGCGCCAAACCACGGCGCTCAGACGGGGATAGGGAGTCTGGGCATATTCTCCACCCAGGCTGTAATGCAGCCTGGGTGGAGAAAATGTTAAGTGCGCATGAATGTTTGGCTGGCCCCAGGGGGCCTACCAAACATTCATGCGCACTTTAGGGAGTGAAACCACTCCTCCCCTCCCCTGCTCTGTCAGCAGAGCAGCCCCGCCCCACCTGGCAAAGATGCCGTGCCTGCAATAGGAAAAAATAAAATGATAACTTTCAGTTATTATCATTTTATTTTTCCTTCCACTGCTGAAAAGCAGTGGGGTGACGCTCCTCTGCCTTAGCGGAGGAGCCGCCCCTGCACATTCCCAGATTTATGCTGTGCAGCCTTATACCATATCTACTAGGGTGACTTTTCGTGGCCTCATAGATATGGCACTCTTCACCGCCGTAAAGTAAAAAAAAGTGACATTCCGGTGGTGCACAGTGCTTGTAAATAAGCCCCTAAAATTCTAGTGCTTCAAAGTACCAGGGCACTGCTGCTGAAAAATGGCTCATAAGTGAGCGGGCGGACCGAATGCTTGACGGACAGGGTACTCACATTTGCGACGGAGAACCCTGTTCACCAAGCTCAAGATCAGGCCCTAAGTGACATCAACATCTTTATGAATCAGACCATAAATTTCGGATTGCATGTGGAAATAATTTAATCTACAAAATGTCTAGTGTCAACTATAAGTACTAACATCTCATTTTAGGCTCACTGAGGTCCAACTGAACTCGTAGCAGCTGTTAGCACTGCCAAACGAAAGATGATCAGAAACTTGATGTTCGTCAGCAGATCAGTGGTCGAGACCTGGTTAGATGATCTGACAAAACTAAGCAGCTTTTGAAAATGTCATATGTAGAGAAAAGTGAGTGTATACTGGCCAGACTTCAGGAAGCATTTGGAGTGTTAATCAATGGGTATAGACAATTTCCTGACTCTACTTATTTTCTTTTCCCTCCTTGATTCAAAGATCCCTTGCGAAGTTGTTCTTCTTAGTTTAATCATATAGGGCCATATTATCAAGAACGGGCGATAACATTATCGCCGCTTTAGAGGCAGGAAACTGCTGCTAAAGCGGCGATAAGGGGCTTGATAATATGCCCTATAGAATTCCAATAGAAGCCCAGGTTCTGGTGTGAAGGACATCAAACCTGGGCTTCTATAGGAATTCTATAGGGCATATTATGAAGCCCCTTATCGCCGCTTTAGCTGCAGTTTCCTGCCGCTAAAGCGGTGATAATGTTAACGCCGTTCTTGATAATATGGCCCATAGTTTACAAATTTCAGAACTCATATGACGTAATCAGTTATTTGTGTATTACAGTATCAAAACTTTTCTTTATACTGATATGGGTCATTCTTTCTTAATTCTAGATTCTGTCTTAATTATGTAGCCCCTCCCCATTTTTGCACGTTTCGGCCTATAAGATTAAATGAGGTAACAGATTATTTATTTCAAAACGGAGTCATTTTTATTTATGTAAGAAGTTGTAATTTTTATCAGCTTTTTTTATAATTTCCAATAAAATAAATTCAGACAGGTACCTTTTTTCCCGAAGCAGCTCCTAATTCAAGTCGCTCCTGCAATTCCAGATTCAACTGTTCAGATGAAGACAAGAACACAATTCTGCTAAAGTACACATACGATGGGAAAAGGAGCTGAATTTTAGACAGAGTTGTATTAAAATCCTAAATGCTATCAAACTTGGCTATTATCCTATTACTAATGTGATAAATTGTGAAACTCTCTAAAATACTGTGTGGCAGAAAATTCAATGGAGAATGTGAGATGTGAACTAATTACGGTTTTCTCTTTTAAAGCTAGATAGAAATGTTGTAGTAGTGCAGGTCACAGCTTATCAGATCATCACCATATGATCAAAAGAAGTGACCACTCGGCTTATATTTAATTTAATGTATTCTTTCTATGAGAGGCAAACTCTCCTGCGTCTGTCTCAGTCGCAGAGCTTCAACGAAGCCATTGCTTGTATCCTCCATGAATTTACAAGTCAGGTAATATAATTTATTCCACACTTAAACATCACTGCTGCTATTATGTATCAGAAATTATGCAGACTTGACATTGAAGTGTCTGCAACACTCGTTTCCAAGAAAAACTGCATACATTAAATAGAACCAAGTATAAGCATTTTTTTGTTAACAGTATGGGGTATATTTGCTAAGTCTTAGCGCCTTGTTTGTGTCGATGCTAAATCTTTTTATACTAATTTACTTTCCAGTGCTAAACTTGTTTGGTGCTGAAAAATCACTCGAAAGTAGCACAAAACAGAGCATATCGCTGCTTAGCATTACTTAGCGCCAATGGGGCGTACCATAGGTGGTGCATGGGCCATGCAACCACCCAAGGTTTCTGTTGCTAAGCCTATTTACTTAAAAAAGTAGGCAGGGTTTAGCGTGAGAAAATAGCACACATTTCAGATAGGCACTATGCAGGAGAAATGCTTGCATTTCTCCTTTCTTTTCGGACTTTGTATGTGTGCTGCACTCTACAGCACACATACAAAGTGGGAAAAGGTTTAAAGTTAGTCTAAGCATGGTATTTTGTGCTGGAAGGGTTCCCTTCCAGTACAAAAGCTATGCTAGACTCACAGAGACACCCTTGCACTATGGTGCAAAGGTTTGTCTGTGGCGCACAGCAGCATATTTCTGCACAGGCACTAAGGAGAGGGGTGGCGAATGCCATATTCCTGAAATATGGCGCTTTCTTCATCTCTCCTCATGCAGTGCAGCCTTTGCAGCTGCTGCACTGCACTCCATGAGAATCTAGTAAATCTGCCCCAAATGAAATATTGTTGTTATTAGTAGCGAGATCTGAAAGGGGACGAAACCTAGATTTACTGAGATTTCATGCAACGCAGTGCAGCATCTAAATAAGTTGTGCTGTGCACATGGGAAAACACTGCCCAGTTCTATATCTACAAAGGTCCATCAGATGCTAGTGTTATCACATGTGTTGGCACACAAAGAGGTTGTCTTGTGTGAAGCGCGGCCTCATGCCATGGTGCATGACTATTTTTTATAGGATTTGTACAGGTAAGCATACCATTCCAGTACAAATTGTGTATAATATCAAAGAAGTGTCAGAAGCTGTAGCACACATGGGGCCTGATTCACAGAACTAACTTACGTCAAAAACGTAAAGTTAGTACCTTTTAGTATTCACAGAATACACTTACTCATTTGGTATTCACAGAATGAACTTACTCATTTCGGTCTTCACAGAAGTTAGTAGTCCTAACTTTAGGACTCCTAAATGCCTTCTGTGAATACCGAAAGTCTTAAAGTTAGGATTTTTCTCAGTTTAGGAGTAGTAAAAAACCGAGAAAAATCCTAACTTTAAGACTTTCGGTATTCACAGAAGGCATTTATTAGTCCTAAAGTTAGGAGTCCTAACTTTACTACTCCTAAACTGAGAAAATCCTAACTTTAAGACTTTCGGTATTCACAGAAGGCATTTAGGAGTCCTAAAGTTAGGACTACTAACTTCTGTGAATAACGAAATGAGTAAGTTCATTCTGTGAATACCAAAATGAGTAAGTGTATTCTGTGAATACCAAAGTACTAACTGCGTTTTTGACGTAGTTAGTTCTGTGAATCAGGCCCATGCAATGCATCAGTTTCTGGAGGAAATCAACAGACTCCCCCTTGTTTGCGCCTGCTTCTACTACACATTTCTTTTTACAAAAAGTCTGGTCAGGCAATCATAGTTAATCAGGTTTTGCTTCTAAACCTGTGTTTGTATTGTATTGATCCACCCCAGTAGTGTCCTCTTGATGTAAAGCAATGAAGAAATGGCTTTGGTGATGTCAAAAGGGCATCTTTCCAACACAAAACTCCATTTCGCTGAAAAGTAAATCACCACTGCTGATTTGCTTACCTTTGTTATTTTATGTTAAATGAATTTGTAGAGCACTGCTAATTACCATTTAGGGTATCCAGTTGCTGAGGAGGACAGGCCTGAGGGGGTAGGAGGAGATCATGCATGTCTTGAGGTTCCTTCAGAAATCTATGAGGGATAGGGTGGTTCTGAGGTGTTTCGGGAGGCCATTCCAGGTCTTGGCTGCAAGGTATAACAAGGAGCGTCATCTGCTTCTGGTCTTTTTGATGCGAGGGAGGTGTGCTCTTGCCTGGGACACAGATTGAAGGTGTCTGGTGGGTTTGTTAGAAGTTGAGAGGGTGGTTGAGGTAAGCTTGACCGGTGTTGTGGAGATCTTTGTAATTGTGGGTGAGTAACTTGAACTTACATCTTTCCTGGACTGGGAGCCAGGGGAGATTGTTGAGATGTGGTTATTTTGTAGGATGTTCAGGATGAGTCTGGCGGCGGCGTTCTGGGTGGTTTGGAGTCGGCACAGGACATGGGCTGGTATTCCAAAATAGAAGGCATTTCCATAATGAAGTCTACTTGTGATAAGCGAATGGGGGACTGTTCGTCTGGGGATCCACTTGAAAAACTTATGTGGCATTCGCAGGATGTGGAGGCATGATGAGGAGACAGCATTGATCTGTGTGCATGTTAAAAAGCTGGTGTCCAGGATGATCCCAAAGTTCTTGGCATGGTCCACTATCAAGTTTGGAGGGCCACCAAAAGGCATCACAGGGGGAGTGGTTGTAGCTGAAGATTAGGATTTTGATTTTGTCTGTGTTGAGCTGGAGGCAGTTGTTTCTCATCCATGCAGCGGCATTGCACATGCAGATGGCGAAGTTTGTTTTGGCGGTGCTGGTTGAGTCAGTAAAGGAGAGGATGAGCTGTGTGTTGTTGGGGTAGGATACTATGTTGATGCCATGGGCTCTGATGATGTCCGCAAGGGGTGTAATGTAGACGTTGAAGAGTGTTGGGCTGAGCAACGATCCTTGAAGGACTCTGCAGATGAGTTTCTTGGGTTCTGAGGTGTAGGGAGAAAGTCTAACTCATTGGGTTCTGTCCATGAGGTGGGAGAATATCCAGTTGAGGGCCAGTCTGCAGAAACCCAAGTGCTGAAGCTTTCTGATGAGTGACTTGTTGAAGACCATATCGAAAGCTGCAGAGAGGTCAAGGCTGAAGAGTGAATGCAGTTTCTTCTCGGTCAAGGATGCTTCTGATGTCAGTGGTGGCCGCAATGAGGGCTGTCTCTGTGCTGCGGTTGATGCAAAAGCCTGATTGAGAGCTGTCTAGGATTTGATGGAGTTCTAGCTGGTCTGTGAGTTCGGTATTGATGGCTTTCTCAATGACTTTAACTGGAAAAGGCAGGAGTGAGGTGGGTCTGTAGCTGCTGAGGGTGTTAGGGTCCGCTGTTGGATTGTTCAATAGGGCATTGTGTTTTGCATTTTTCCAGCAAGACGGGAAGGAGCAGTGGTTATGGAGGTGTTGATGATAGTGGTGAGCACCGGTGAGATGATGGTTCTTCCAAGGTTGCATATGAAGTGGGGATATGGGTCTGAGGAGGCTTCTGAGGGGATGGTATTCATCAATGCGGTGGTTTCTTCGTTTGAGAGGGGATTCTAGGTGCTTAGATGCTGTTTGGTGATCAAGGAGGACCGGCACAACCGTTCACGAGGGTGAACAACACACAAAGGAGAAATAAACTGAGAAAAGCAGGAATGTGTAAGAGTGAGACAAAGGGGCAGGGTAGGGGATTAAAAAGGTTTGGAGTGGAATCAAGACTATGCAGCTTTATTATTCGGTACACAGTAGCGGCTCCTGGTGGGAGTGCTGCCGGGCGGTGATGTGGGGCAGGGGAGGGGCAGGGTGGGGGGTAGTAAACTCTGGAATATGGCCCAAAAGAGGTAAGTAAACAAATAAATAAATAAAACGAAATTCGTTGCGCGTGCTGCTTCGCCAAATGCGATGCAGCGCGCGCAACAAATTTCATTTTATTTATTTATTTGTTTACTTACCTCTTTTGGGCCGTATTCCAGAGTTGACTACCCCCCACCCTGCCCCTCCCCCGCCCCACGTCACCGCCCGGCAGCACTCTCACCAGGAACCGCTACTGTAGGTACAGCGACATTCAATTGTACCAGCTGCTGGATTCTGAGGAAAACATTGGGCCCTGCCACTTAATCTGTAACAAACTAAAAATTTGTACTGTGAGAGCAGATTATTAATTACACTTTCAATGTTTACATAATGAGTTTAAGTTAGCAGTAACAGGCTGCAAAACACAAATCTACTAGGCCTTTCTCATTTTGGATTTACAGCTGAAGACAAAGTGCAATGGAAAGTTTTCTGCATGCATGTTTTTGTTTCTTCAGTGCCTTTCTTTTCATAAAGTAGTCCAAGTGGGATCTGTTCTGTGGTGCTAGGTGTTTAGATCAAATATTGGAGAAAAAGTTTGTGTAGACAAAATATTGTGTCAAGAATATTGAGGACAAAAATACAGTGAAGGTAAGTTTTGATAGGTAAGCAAAGGTTTACTATATATAACTCCACATATATAAGTACCTTGACAATATATATATATATATATATATCTTCAAGGTATGTAGATGTAGCGTTATAATAGTATATCTATACTTACCGATTTGCACTTACCTTTTCGATATTTTGGTCCTCAATATTTTTGACACACTATTCTGTCCACATAATATTTCAGTTTCACATCCTTTGTCAGTGATCTGTGGTGCTGTGCTGAAACAACAATGTATTTCTTTTGTATCCTTCCCTGAAGCTGTGTTCTGACATTGCCCACACTTGTAACAAGTCAAGTATGTTTTCTGTTCCCTCGGATGACTTTGAACAGTCCATTGTATTTCAAACTTGCAAAGATGTAAGGTTGTTCTATTTTTTTTTAGGTTAAGGGTTAGCATTGATTATGCATCCTGAGAGTCTATAGAAATGTTGTAGCTAAAGTATCATGTATTTATGAAAAAAAATATTGGTTGTTGTCATTAATTTCACATCACGTCATGAGGTTCAATTTCACAGTTTGAGAACCTATAAGAAATGCTTTTTCTGAAATTTGTGCCAGACATTTCCTTTCTTTCCTATGAGGCAGAATTCATGTTGGTCATCTTGTTGATTCTATACTTAGATTTTCCTTTTGACTTATGGTATATGTTGATGCCTATTCGAAATGCCTAACTAATTGCCTTTTGTTTTCTGTAATGATTCTTAATTTTGAAATAAACCTTCATGGTTTGGACTTTGAATCTTGCCTTGAGGGGTTTTCTTTATTTGCCTTGAAACCTTGTCCTCTGGGACTCACATGGCCCCAGACTAGCTAATCAGCCCTTCGGTAATTTATTAATACAAAGCACCATCAGTACATATTCTTTATGTGCCTGTCAAAGGTAGATTTTTCCTGAAGCGCAAAAAAGGATGACACTGAAAATGGCACAGTATGTTTTTTCTTCTTGATTAATTGTATCGTCGATGTACTTCTTTACATGCATGCATTTTCAAAACAAGCCATTCACCTTATTTCTGCCTTTTTCAATAAGTTTGGGAGGCCCATTACAATTGTTGCATACAGCTTTAGTTTGCTTGTTTCTTGCTTTTTGTCTCAAAAGGAGGTTATTTTAATAATTACATTTTCTATAAATAACTGCTTGTCTTATGCTAAGCATCTGAAAGGCCTTTGTCTGGAAGGTTTATCTTCAGTGCTGTTAGTTTTGTATAATTGGGCTGTCACTATACTCAGATTTAGTGAAGATGAAGCTTGTAAATGATTGAGAAATATGCACTATTGACCCAAACTCATTACAGATATACCTCTCATTATTATATAATCAAGACACATTTTGGTTTTAGTTCATAGTTGCAGCAAATTGGTTGCTGTAATTAACCTTATTGATTTATTAACTTTGCTGAAGAATTGAGCTGCAGAGTTTAACACACTTCTCTGTCTGCTATTCATAAAGCATTACATCTTTATTTTATCATTCTGTAGTGTATAAAAGCATATTGAAAATAGGCAAATGATTATGCTCCACTCTGTCATTTGGTCCAAAAAACAAAATAGTTAAGTGTTCAATATGTCATTTTGATTTCCAGTGCGGGAATACCAGCTTAAAAAGGATTTGAAAGTGTTGTATTTATGAACAGGTATGCATTATCCAAATGACATGCTAATCTGCAGATGTAAGAAATAACATCTGCCCAGATTGTACCTTAGAATTTTTAATTTTTAACTATTAAAATGTTTTACCTATGGGCCTGAGGCTGGCTGAATAGGTCTCAGTCCCTACAAGTTTGTTTTAATTTTCTCATTCTCCAGTGCACTTCACCTGTCAGCAAGGGAGTGGTTAGACTGTACATCAGGTCACAAGACTTTCACCATGGGGTGTGAACCCTTAATAATCTGTATGTAGAAATCTAATAATTATTTTGAGAGGGAGTTTTCCCTACTAACTCAATAATGTCACTCTAATTAGGTCAAACCAGACTTCTGAGACAATTTCTGCTCAATCCCTGGTAGTTATAGCACAAGCGGCTGGCAATCCCCAGAGATGTGCATGTTAAGTTTAAGCAGTGTTGACAATTTTAACAAAAGAATAACACAACATGATAAAGTTCTGAATCCAATTTAGAAAAATGAAGAGAAATTTAATGATTGAAGACACTAAGATCAACCAATTGATTAAGGGGAACAGAATATATTAATTTTTGAAGTTTTTTTTGCAAAAGGCACCTAGAAAAATAAAATTTCTAGGGAAAAACAACAGTTTGTGTCGTATCAGCAAATTTCAGGCTGACGAGATAGAGCAGATGCTTTAAAGGTTTAAAGGTTTTACCTTTAGACGTAGGGCCTGATTTAGAGTTTTGCAGACAAGGTGCTCTGCCACAAATGTTGTTGATGTCCTGCCTGATGTATTACAAGTGCTTTACAGCCTGTAGCACCTGCAATATGTCAGGTTGAATATCCATCATATTTGTGACATTGTATCTGTCCGCCAAACTCTAAATAAGACCCTAAGGGCCATATTTATGAGAGGCTTGCATCAACTTTGTACCACGCGAATTGGTACATGTGTGATGCAAGCCTCTAAGTCAGATTTTTGAAGCGATGCAAAGTCACTTAGCTTGGCTTTGAATGGCTCCATAAATCTAGATTAAGGCAACGCAGCGCATATGACTGTGTTGCCTTACTCTGCACAAGGGAGGTGTTCCATGGGCATTGTAGTGGGTGTTCCCACGCAACTTCCATGGTTTTTGATGCATTTCCAGATTTAATACAATACAATTCATTCCTGCCCTTTCCTAGTGACACAGAGCAGCAAGGCGGCTTGCTGCACTGCCCTGTGCCACTATTTCATAATGATGCTTCTTAGTCTCCAACTGCTAGGACAACTATTTCTGGTCAGTCCTACAGTCCCTGGCTCCTGAGGACAGACTTCTAGGCACCATACTTCATTCTAACCCAGGCTCATGCAGGATCTAGTCCTCTTCAGTCAGTTGGGTGCCCTCTTGGTATTCCTCTGCTGTCCGAAGCAGGTAAACAGAACACCATCATCTTGACCCATGAAGAGCCGATCAAGTCCGTGGGAGCCACCAGGATTCAGGACCCTTGAGTGTGTCCTCTTCTTCCAGCAGGAGTTAGGAGTCAGAAGTCAGGTTTCTCCTGGCAGGGGCTTCTTCGTTAAATGTAGTCCTCACAGGTCCAGGAATGTTCTTAAGAGGTGTTGGTTATCGTGTCTCACACCGCCTGGTTTGTTTGTGCTGCCTGGTTATGTGGTCAGTCACCCCAGATACAGTTCACCGTCTCCCTTCCACAATCTTGATCCTCCCACCTCCCCATACACCTGCTCCTGATGTACAGCGCTACATGGCCCCACACTGCCTTTGCCCTTTTAAAATTGGTCTCCTTCCTACAGCTATTGCCTTTTATTTTTGGCCTTCTTCCTACAGCTTCTAGAAACCCTATCTACTCACATGGTCTTGGGGAGTGGTTAACATCAAGGGCATGGTCTTGTATAAAAGCTGTGTTCCTACATGTGCCAACTGCTTGGCTTTCAGGCTTCCCCAGAAGAGACTCGGTTTGTCCCAAGGTCCTGATTGTTTTTTCATGGCATGAAACCACTTACCTGATCTTGTGGAATGGACTCTGTTGTGGCATCTACCTTCCATTCTGACATCCGGAGTCAACCTTTTCTGCTCAAGGTGATCATCAGCAAGCAAATAAAAGAGACAGTCACTACTTGCACAGTAAGGCGAATTACCACACCCTTATGCTAGCTAGGATAAACAGTGCAGCAACTGAAAAAAAGCTTGTTGAATAATGGTGTGCTGAGCTTTCATTTAGGTATTTCGGTTAAAGCAGCAGCCAAAGATATTCACAATGAAAGGCCATAGCAATTAAGACAAAAGAGAAGAACTAAGAGGACCCTGAAGGCAAGGCGCACCTCAGTACTTAAAGAATTGGCTAGACACAGTGAAGAACCCACAAAAGAGGTAACTGATTAAAAGGAAACACATACTTCTATGGTGTTGTTTAACTAAACCTGAGGCTAATTCACTCCTTGTGTCTTTAGGGAATAACAAAAGCCACAGACCCTCATTTGGGAGGAAGATACATGATTATCAGCCACGCTCCTTACTGACACACCGCTACAGTAGAAGTCATTAAGTGCCCAAAACTTCATCTTCACAGAGATAAGGTACACAACTTGGCAGTGGGGATTGGGTGGAACCTGGTCAGATATGATAATAGTTAGGGAGTTATGGAGAATAACCTTTCTTCTACTTTCTCTTAATAGAAGGGATCCTCAGTTCTGGCCTTGGAGATCGGCGACCAAGGAAGTCAGACGACACCCACTCAATTCGTAGAAGAAGTCAGATGACTATCTTCTTTTTCTGTTTCCTAACCCCCTTTCTCTTTGGGGCTGCTCCCTGTACACAGTTGCTGGTGCAGGGAGCATGGTGCCAGTCTTTAGGGGATGTGTGGTCTCGGCTTTGCTCCTGTAGGCTCCTGGAACAATTCGGGGTAGTGTTTTCCTGGTCCTGTCATTGGTTGGGGTGACATATTTACCCTGTGCACAAGCCAGTAACTGGAGAAAATCTACATCCAAGCTCAACTATTTTCTCACAGTCCCCCACCTTCTTTTGAAGTGCTTTCTCTTTGCCGTAATGTAAAATTATCCAGGATAACCTGTTCCAACATGGTAGGACCCAGCTTCCCACATGAAGACATTTCTTCACTTCTTGGCAAATCCCCTTAATGACTTGTTCAAAACTGATTTTCCTTTCTACTGTTAGTGGAGCCCCAGAGCCTAGGAGGGTCTGAGAGGTGAATAGGAGAATTTATCCCTGGCATCTCCAAGTCAAAAGAGGAAGTACTACAACTGCCCTTTGCTTTGCCAGCCATTCTTTTCCACTCTCTAAGAGTACATTTCTACTAAGTGGTCAGTAGTTAACATCTATTTGCCTTTCCAAGCCCAAAGGCAAGCAATTTTCTCCTGAGCCAGAGACAATAACTTTCACAGCCAAAGATGTGCTTTCCAGCTCTGGAGGTGTAGTATGGGGCAGAACAGCTTTCCCTCTACTGTGACTAGAGAGTGGCTGTCTGGAAGTGTCCCAGGAATTAATAGTAGAAGGCCTCCCTGCCATCCCCAAGGTAAAAGAGGTAATGCTAGAGCTGCCTTTTGTTCTTCCAGCTGCCCCTGCCCACTGCAAGATAGCTAATCCGTTTGAAGCGGTTAGCATTTAACATCCATTGACATTTCCTAGGCTCAGAGGCAGGCCATTGTTCTCTGATTCATTAGCTCGCCTAGTCAAGGATATGTATACCAGCTCTAGTGGTGTGATGAGTGACAGAACTTGTATCAAGCCAGTTCTGGCTCAGGTAGCCTAAATTATATTTTTACAAAGTTACTTTACTGCTTAAGATATGAAAAATATGATTTTTCTTTAAAGTATCATAAGCGGAAGTGGGAAAAAATAAAGGTTTTAATCCAACCTAGCCCTATCAGGGAAAAGACAGGCATGCAGAGTTACATATCTTTTGGGTCTTATTTCACTTTGAGAGCACACTAACCTCAATATGCAGTGTGTCCTATGTTTATATTTAGCATACTGCCTGGTAGGCATAAAAGGCATACTTTAGGAGTGACTAATGAATACCCCCCTGGTCGCAATTTTGTAAAATGGGGAGGGGGGCTGCATGGCCCCCCTCCCCAAGCCTCTAAAGGCCTTGGGGAGCCTACACCCGGGGATGAAAATGTTCAAAATGAGGAGGTGGGCCACCATTTGAGATGTTATCAGTGATATCATAAATGATGTCATAGAACCTGGCGGGGGTGCAAGTTTATTGTAAGTGCTGCTAACTATAACTGGTGAATTTTTTTTTGTTTGTTTAAAATGTTAATATTGTCATTGACAGACTCGCCTAACTATAGCATTACTTTAACCTTTTAAACTTTGTCTTTTTACTGAAAATATATATATATATACACACTAACACACACACGCAAATATATATATATTCACTGAAAAAACGATAGGTTTCAGGCACGTTATAGTTAGAAATTAGCATTTAAAAAACCTTAGAAATTCTATCTGTTGGGGACCGTGGCCAAATTCGCGCAACCAGCGCAAATTCGGCCGATTATTTTTTTTTTAAATGCTTTTTTGGGCCCTGGGGGTCCTTGTGGGACCCCCTGAGCAGGCCTAGGGGGTCAGGGTGTTTCTACCTGCCCCCTTTTCTTGTTTTGCGCCTTAGTTTTTCTGTTTTCTTGTGCCTCGGTTGCCGAGGCACAAGATAGCTGCCAACACTTCCTGGTTTGGAGCGTTGACAGCCAATTAGCATGAAGCTCGTGATCGGGAGGGTGCGCGGATCCACCGCGGCCATAGATATCGAAACATTTATTTTTGAATTTCTCAGGAACTACTGAATGGATTTACACCATTTAAAAAAAGGGCACTTTCTGAACCAAGCACTACCTTTTGCCAAATTTGGTGTAATTCCGTTCAGCAGTTTTGGCTGTAACCGTGTCTAAAGTTTCCTAGGGAAATTGATTTTTTGACCTCTATTTTTTGATTTTCTCAGCAACTACTGAACGGATTTACACCATTTAAAAAAAGGGCGATTTCTGAACCAAGCACTACCTTTTTGCCAAATTTGGTATAATTCTGTTCAGCAGTTCGGGCTGTAGCCGTGTCTAAATTTTCCTAAGGGAATTAACATGGAGAAAACACGTTTTGGGACCCCCCTTTTGTCTTAGCCCCCGCTTTCCGAATCACCCCGAAACTTTCAAGACAGGAGCTGACCGGAGTGCCCCACTAGTTTTGAAAAAGTCGCGATGATTCATCATCCGGCGCCAAAGTTATTGGGAAAACAAAAAACGCTTTTCCTATGGAAACTAGGTCCTAACTATAACTATCTACTGGCGACCGCCAGTAGATAATGTATATGTAGTATACTATGTATACATGTGAAAATGTGTCTGTCCACCTGTTTACCTCGGTGGCACGGAAAAAATGGGTGGAACTGACGTCAGCACGCCGACGAGGTCCTCTTATGGCTCCTATGACATCATACGGTGTCGCGAGCGGAGCCGTGCTATTATGACATCGTCGTCGACATGGGAGAGCTAGGAAAGAATTTCCGCGGAATGCTGGCACAGGGGATATTCACCTAAGTGTTCAGGCTAGTCCTTTGGGAGCAACTGTTTATGTTGCCACTCCAGAAACCAAAACCAGTGATCCGAGGGCAGGAGCCCTGCAGATGGCACACGAGGTGGGGAGCCCAGTCGTGTGCACCGGCGGCGCAGCAAAGTGACAAGCACCACTACCCACAGAAAAGGTAACGAGGGCACTGAATAACACAGGATCTTCTCTTTGTATCTGGCAGGATCAACAAGGTTAAAATGCCCTAGTTCCAAAATGTAGAATTAGTGCTACAACGGTCTTCAAGAGGACCTGCGATGGATGCCGCTTCTGCCTTCTGTACACTGGAGGCGGCACATGGGTCACGCGGTACGGTCATACTGCGGTGGGAAGCACACTCGTTGACCTCTCATGGCACTGCTCCACACTTCGGGGACAACGCTTTCCATTAGCTGTGTTTTCTGATGACGTGTCGCGCCGGCCCCGTCCAACAGCAGAACCCCTTTAGATCCAAACAGACTCTTCCACTCTCTCACCGGAAGTGAAACCAGGCCACTCGGACACTTTCACAATACAACAGCCGGGAATGCACTTTTCAGTAAAAAACACATTCCTTCCTCCTAATTTATCAAATAAACGACTCACTGAAGAACAGGGGCCAGCTTCGATCGGTAAACAGCCGTTACAACGACTTTTTACTTCGCGATACCATTACAACGCATGCATTACCAAGCATGCGTTGTACATCACAAAGTCATTACTATGCATTTTTTAGAATGCATGGTCATTTACCACGCATGCCTTTACAACAAATTTTGTTGTAAAGGTATGTATGGTAAATGACCATGAGTTCTAAAAAAATGTAGACGATCCACATCGTTGTAAGGAAACAGAGGCTGTTCCGTTTCCTCATAACGACGTGCACCGCCCCTCAGAGACGACATGAAGCAGGAACCACGAGGAGAGAGGAACCACGAGGAGTGAGAGGTAAGGGGGATTGGGCATGGGGTGGTGGTTACTTTTCTAGGGTTTATGGTAGTGCAGTGGTGTTTGGGTAGTGTAGGGGGTCGTGCTGAGGGTAGTGTTTTAGGGTTTAGGGTAGTGCAGTGGTGTTTGTGTAGTGTAGGGGGTCGTGATGGGGTTAGTGTTTTAGGGTTAAGGGTAGTGCAGTGGTGTTTGTGTAGTGTAGGGGGGTCGTGCTGGTGGTAGTGTTTTAGGGTTTAGGGTAGTGCAGTGATGTTTGTGTAGTGTAGGGGTCATGCTTGGGGTAGATTTAGGATATAGAGTTTAGGGTAGTGCAGTGGTGTTTGTGTAGTGTAGGGGGTCGTGCTGGGGGTAGTGTTTTAGTGTTTAGGGCAGTGCAGTGGTGTTTATGTAGTGTAGGGGGTCGTGCTTGGGGTAGTGTTTTAGGGTTTAGGGTAGTGCAGTGGTGTTTGGGTAGTGTAGGGGGTCGTGCTGGGGGTAGTGTTTTAGGGTTTAGGGTAGTGCAGTGGTGTTTGGGTAGTGTAGGGGGTCGTACTGGGGTAGTGTTTTAGGGTTTAGGGTAGTGCAGTGGTGTTGGTGTAGTGTAGGGGGTCATGCTGGGGGTAGTGTTTTAGGGTTTAGGGTAGTGCAGTGGTGTTTGGGTAGTGTAGGGAGTGGTGCCTGGGGGTGTTTTAGGGTTTAGGGCAGTGCAGTGGTGTTTGGGTAGTGTAGGGGGTCGGGCTGGGGGTGGTGTTTTACGGTTTAGGGCAGTGCAGTGGTGTTCGGGCAGTGTAGGGGGTCGTGCTGGGGGTGGTGTTTTAGGGTTAGGGCAGTGCAGTGGTGTTCGGGCAGTGTAGGGGGTCGTGCTGGGGCTGGTGTTTCAGGGTTTAGGGCAGTGCAGTGGTGTTCGGGCAGTGTAGGGGGTCATGCTGGGGCTGGTGTTTCAGGGTTTAGGGCAGTGCAGTGGTGTTCGGGCAGTGTAGGGGTTCGTGCTGGGGCTGGTGTTTCAGGGTTTAGGGCAGTGCAGTGGTGTTTGGGCAGTGTAGGGGGTCATGCTGTGCCTGGTGTTTCAGGGTTTAGGGCAGTGCAGTGGTTTTCGGGCAGTGTAGGGGGTCGTGCTGGGGCTGGTGTTTCAGGGTTTAGGGCAGTGCAGTGGTGTTCGGGCAGTGTAGGGGGTCGTGCTGGGGATAGTGTTTCAGGGTTTAGGGCAGTGCAGTGGTGTTAGTGCAGTGTAGGGGGTCATGCTGGGGCTAGTGTTTCAGGGTTTTGGGCAGAGCAGTGGTGTTCGGGCAGTGTAGGGGGTTGTGCTGGGGGTGGTGTTTCAGGGTTAAGGGCAGTGCAGTGGTGTTCGGGCAGTGTAGGCGGTCTTGCTGGGGGTGGTGTTTCAGGGTTTAGGTCAGTGGTGTTCAGGAAGTGTAGGGGGTCTTGCTGGGGGTGATGTTTCAGGGTTTAGGGCAGTGCAGTGGTGTTCGGGCAGTGTAGGGGGTCTTGCTGGGGGTGGTGTTTCAGGGTTTAGGGCAGTGGTGTTCGGGCAGTGTAGGTGGTCGTGCTGGGGGTGGTGTTTCAGGGTTTAGGGCAGTGCAGTGGTGTTCGGGCAGTGTAGGGGGTCGTGCTGGGGGTGGTGTTTCAGGGTTTAGGGCAGTGCAGTGGTGTTCGGGCAGTGTAGGGGGTCGTGCTGGGGCTGGTGTTTCAGGGTTTAGGGCAGTGCAGTGGTGTTCGGGCAGTGTAGGGGGTCGTGCTGGGGGTGGTGTTTCAGGGTTTAGGGCAGTGCAGTGGTGTTCGGGCAGTGTAGGGGGTCGTGCTGGGGATAGTGTTTTAGGGTTTAGGGCAGTGCAGTGGTGTTTGGGCAGTGTAGGGGGTCGTGCTGGGGTAGTGTTTTAGGGTTTAGGGCAGCGCAGTGGTGTTCGTGCAGTGTAGGGGGTCGTGCTGGGGTAGTGTTTTCGGGTTTAGGGCAGTGCAGTGGTGTTTGTGTAGTGACAGCACATGTGATGCGTCGCTAGGCGAGACCTAAAAAGCCTCCTGTATTGAAGTGTTGGCAGCCAATTAGAGCCAAGCTCGTGCTTGTGTAGTTAGGTCCCGCCCAGATATATAAAGATTTTTTTCCTTTAATATCTCGAAAACTACTGAACGGATATACACCATTTAAAAAGAAGGGCGCTTTCTGAACCAAGCACTACCTCTTTGCCAAATTTGGTGTAATTCCGTTCAGCAGTTCGGGCTGTAGCCGTGTCTAAAGTTTCCTGAGGG
Source organism: Calotriton arnoldi (assembly GCA_963921515.1). Classification (NCBI taxonomy): domain Eukaryota; kingdom Metazoa; phylum Chordata; class Amphibia; order Caudata; family Salamandridae; genus Calotriton; species Calotriton arnoldi. Next base: position 2,488,632 of record CAWUFW010001768.1, on the reverse strand, counting down.
AATTAACATGGAGAAAACACGTTTTGGGACCCCCCTTTTTTCTCAGCCCCCGCTTGCCGAATCACCCCAAAACTTTCAAGACAGGAGCTGACCGGAGCGCTTCACTAGTTTTGAAAAAGTCGCGATGATTCGTCATCCGGCGCCAAAGTTATTGGGAAAACAAAAAACGCTTTTCCTATGGAAACTAGGTCCTAACTATAACTATCTACTGGTGACCGCCAGTAGATAATGTATATTTAGTATACTATGTATACATGTGAAAATGTGTCGGTCCACCTGTTTACCTCGGTGGCACGGAAAAAATGGGTGGAACTGACGTCAGCATGCCGACGAGGTCCTCTTATGGCTCCTATGACCTCATACGGTGTCGCGAGCGGAGCCGTGCCATTATGACATCGTCGTCGACGTGGGAGAGCTAGGAAAGAATTTCCGTGGAATGCTGGCACAGGGGATATTCACCTACGTGTTCAGGCTAGTCCTTTGGGAGCAACTGTTTATGTTGCCACTCCAGAAACCAAAACCAGTGATCCGAGGGCAGAGGCCCTGCAGATGGCACACGAGGTGGGGAGCCCAGTCGTGTGCACCGGCGGCGCAGCGAAGTGACAAGCACCACTACCCACAGAAAAGGTAACGAGGGCACTGAATAACACAGGATCTTCTCTTTGTATCTGGCAGGAACAACAAGGTTAAAATGCCCTAATTCCAAAATGTAGAATTAGTGCTACAACGGTCTTCAAGAGGACCTGCGATGGATGCCGCTTCTGCCTTCTGTACACTGGAGGCGGCACATGGGTCACGCGGTACGGTCATACTGCGGTGGGACGCACACTCGTTGACCTCTTATGGCACTGCTCCACACTTCGGGGACAACGCTTTCCACTAGCTGTGTTTTCTGATGACGTGTCGCGCCGGCCCCGTCCAACAGCAGAACCCCTTTAGGTCCAAACAGACTCTTCCACTCTCTCACCGGAAGTGAAACCAGGCCACGAGGACACTTTCACAATACAACAGCCGGGAATGCACTTTTCGGTAAAAAAAACACATTCCTTCCTCCTAATTTATCAAATAAACGACTCACTGAAGAACAGGGGCCAGCTTCGATCGGTAAACAGCCGTTACAACGACTTTTTTACTTCGCGATACCATTACAACGCATGCAGTACCACACATGCGTTGTACATCGCAAAGTCATTACTACGCATTTTTTTAGAACGCATGGTCATTTACCACGCATGCCTTTACAACAAATGTTGTTGTAAAGGTATGTATGGTAAATGACCATGAGTTCTAAAAAAATGTAAACGATCCACGTCGTTGTAAGGAAACAGAGGCTGTTCCGTTTCTTCACAACGACGTGCACCGCCCCTCAGAGACGACATGAATCAGGAACCACGAGGAGAGAGGAACCACGATGAGTGAGATGTAAGGGGTATTGGACATGGGGTGGTGGTTACTTTTCTAGGGTTTAGGGTAGTGCAGTGGTGCTTGGGTAGTGTAGGGGGTCGTGATGGGGGTAGTGTTTTAGGGTTAAGGGTAGTGCAGTGGTGTTTGTGTAGTGTAGGGGGTCGTGCTGAGGGTAGTGTTTTAGGGTTTAGGGTAGTGCAGTGGTGTTTGTGTAGTGTAGGGGGTCGTGATGGGGGTAGTGTTTTAGGGTTAAGGGTAGTGCAGTGGTGTTTGTGTAGTGTAGGGGGTTGTGCTGGTGGTAGTGTTTTAGGGTTTAGGGTAGTGCAGTGATGTTTGTGTAGTGTAGGGGGTCGTGCTGGGGGTAGTGTTTTAGGGTTTAGGGCAGTGCAGTGGTGTTTATGTAGTGTAGGGGGTCGTGCTTGGATTAGTGTTTTAGGGTTTAGGGTAGTGCAGTGGTGTTTGGGTAGTGTAGGGGGTCGTGCTGGGTATAGTGTTTTAGAGTTTAGGGTAGTGCAGTGGTGTTTGGGTAGTGTAGGGGGTCATGCTGGGGTAGTGTTTTAGGGTTTAGGGTAGTGCAGTGGGGTTGGTGTAGTATGGGGGGTCATGCTGGGGGTAGTGTATTAGGGTTTAGGGCAGTGCAGTGTTGTTTGGGTAGTGTAGGGAGTGGTGCCTGGGGGGGTGTTTTAGGGTTTAGGGCAGTGCAGTGGTGTTCGGGTAGTGTAGGGGGTCGTGCTGGGGGTGGTGTTTTATGGTTTAGGGCAGTGCAGTGGTGTTCGGGCAGTGTAGGGGGTCGTGCTGGGGGTGGTGTTTTAGGGTTTATGGCAGTGCAGTGGTGTTCGGGCAGTGTAGGGGGTCATGCTGGGGGTGGTGTTTTAGGGTTTAGGGCAGTGCAGTGGTGTTCGGGCAGTGTAGGGGGTCGTGCTGGGGGTGGTGTTTTAGGGTTTAGGGCAGTGCAGTGGTGTTCGGGCAGTGTAGGGGGTCGTGCAGGGGATGGTGTTTCAGGGTTTAGGGCAGTTCAGTGGTGTTCGGGCAGTGTAGGGGGTCGTGCTGGGGGTGGTGTTTCAGGGTTTTGGGCAGTGCAGTGGTGTTCGGGCAGTGTATGGGGTCTTGCTGGGGGTGGTGTTTCAGGGTTTAGGGGCAGTGGTGTTTGGGCAGTGTAGGGGGTCTTGCTGGGGGTGGTGCTTCAGGGTTTAGGGCAGTGCAGTGGTGTTCGGGCAGTGTAGGGGGTCTTGCTGGCGGTAGTGTTTCAGGGTTTAGGGCAGTGCAGTGGTGTTCGGGCAGTGTAGGGGGTCGTGCTGGGGGTGGTGTTTCAGGGTTTAGGTCAGTGGTGTTTGGGCAGTGTATGGGGTCGTGCAGGGGGTGGTGTTTCAGGGTTTAGGGCAGAGCAGTGGTGTTCGGGCAGTGTAGGGGGTCGTGCTGGGGGTAGTGTTTCAGAGTTTAGGGCAGAGCAGTGGTGTTCGGGCAGTATAGGGGGTCATGCTGGGGGTGGTGTTTCAGGGTTTAGGGCAGTGCAGTGGTGTTCGGGCAGTGTAGGGGGTCGTGAAGGGGGTGGTGTTTCAGGGTTTAGGGCAGTGCAGTGGTGTTCGGGCAGTGTAGGGGGTCGTGCTAGGGGTGGTGTTTCAGGGTTTAGGGCAGTGCAGTGGTGTTCGGGCAGTGTAGGTGGTCATGCAGGGGCTGGTGTTTCAGGGTTTAGGGCAGTGCAGTGGTGTTCGGGCAGTGTAGGGGGTCGTGCTGGGGGTAGTGTTTTAGGGTTTAGGATAGTGCAGTGGTGCTTGTGTAGTGTAGGGGGTCATGCTGGGGGTAGTGTTTTAGGGTTTAGGGTAGTGTAGGGGGTCGTGCTGGGGGTAGTGTTTTAGGGTTTAGGGTAGTGCAGTGGTGTTTGTGTAGTGTAGGGGGTCGTGCTGGGGGTAGTGTTTTAGGGTTTAGGGTAGTGCAGTGGTGCTGGGGGTAGTGTTTTAGGGTTTAGGGTAGTGCAGTGGTGTTTGTGTAGTGTAGGGGGTCATGTTTTAGGGTAGTGCAGTGGTGTTTGGGTAGTGTAGGGGGTAGTGCTGGTGGTAGTGTTTTAGGATTTAGGTTAGTGCAGTGGTGTTTGGGTAGTGTAGGGGGTCGTGCTGGTGGTAGTGTTTTAGGATTTAGGTTAGTGCAGTGGTGTTTGGGTAGTGTAGGGGGTCGTGCTGGGGGTAGTGTTTTAGGGTTTAGGATAGTGCAGTGGTGTTTGTGTATTGTAGGGGTCGTGCTGGGGGTAGTGTTTTAGGGTTTAAGGTAGTGCAGTGGTGTTTTTGTAGTGTAGGGGGGTCATGTTTTAAGATGCAATGCTCCAATACCTGACCAGTCTGCACTACATAAAACTGCAAAAAAACTAAAAATAAAAAGTGTTTTGCACACTTTTGTCATTGGGCTATATGTGGGCTACATCTGGGTAATATTTGTGCTACATTTGGGCTCTTTTTTCACTGGTGGCCATCTTGGAAGACTTCTTTGTTATGAAGTTTCCTAATTTCTTCATTTACTGCAGTCTCCTCAGTAGGAAATGCTTTCAGTTTTTACTTTGATTCCATCAAGAAGGCATTCAGATGTGTCTCACATCTGCCATAAATTCAGAATGTTAGCACTCTAGTTGCTCATTAGATCACTGGAGTAAAGCTACTGCTCACCAGGGAGTTAACTGGTAGTCTGCTGCTGGTATTGAAAGTGATTGTTTCAGTCTGCATGTCAGAATTTTCTAATGAAATAGAAGAGGATTTGAGATCTCACTTAAAACATGCCCTAATTTTTCTTTCTGCAGCACTAACCATAATTTCTATTTCAAAAAGAACCCCTCATTTTGTTCCTTTTTAAATTAAATGTTTTAAGTGTTACTGGTTTATTCCAATCAAGATGGCTTCAGGTGTGCCATACTTTTGTCATAAGTAAGGCTGTTAGCGCTCTAGTTGTTCTTTAGAACACTCTGGGAAGCTGCAGTAGAACACAAAGGCATCAACTGGCAGGCTGCTCCTGTTGAAATATAACAGGAAGATATTTGAGATCACACTTGAAATATGTCCAAATTTTTCTTTCTACAGCACTAACCATAATTTCTATGACAAAATGAACCCCATCATTTTGTTCCTTTTTAAATTAAATGTTTTAAGTGTTACCAGTTTATTCCAATCAAGATGGCTTCAGGTGTGCCATACTTTTGTCATAAGTAAGGCTGTTAGCGCTCTAGTTGTTCTTTAGAACACTCTGGGAAGCTGCAGTAGAACACAAAGGCATCAACTGGCAGGCTGCTCCTGTTGAAATATAACAGGAAGATATTTGAGATGACACTTGAAACATGTCCTAATTTTCTTTCTACAGCACTAACCATAATTTCTATGACAAAATGAACCCCATCATTTTGTTCCTTTTTAAATTAAATTGTTTAAGTGTTACCAGTTTATTCCAATCAAGATGGCTTCAGGTGTGCCATACTTTTGTCATAAGTAAGGCTGTTAGCACTCTAGTTGTTCTTTAGAACACTCTGGGAAGCTGCAGTAGAACACAAAGGAATCAACTGACAGTCTCTGCCCTTGTTGGATGTACATGTTTTACTGAGAATGTCAGACTTCATTCTCACATGAGTGAGAAAGATAATGTGAATTTACAGAAAATATGCTCTCATTTTAGCTTCTGGAGCACCTTCCAAACCTCCATGGGACAAGCATGAGAAAATAGTGTTCTCTCAAACATGATTCATGATATCCCAGCAGAAGGTTTTTCACATGGTAAAATCACCTTAGAATACACCACAATTCCTAAAATTAGTATGGTACCATCAACAAATAAATTCTAATGTAACTAAAGCCTGTTATCACCCTTTATAGTTCTCCTTTTGGTGACCCTCAAAATCTTCTATTCACTACAATGCATTTCAATGAGGTACTATCATTTATATTGGTCCCAAGATGGCTGCCAGCAATTCCAGGATGAAGTGCTGACAGCCAATCAGATCTCACGATGACATGTGTGGTTAGGCTCCGTGTGGTTGTGACTTTACTTTTGATTTTCTCAGGAACTACTGAACGGATTTACACCATTTAAGCAAAAGGCACGACACTGAACCAAGGGCTACCTCTTTGCCAAATTTGGTGTAATTCCGTTCAGCAGTTCGGGCTGTAGCTGCGACTAAAGGTTCCTATGGAAAAATGAATGGGGAAAACGCGTTTTGGGACCCCCCTTTTTTCTCGGCCTCCGCTTGACGTATCACCCCGAGACTTTCAGGATAGGAGCGGACCGGAGCGCCCCAACAAGTTGGAAACTTTCGCGAAGATTCGTCAACCGGCACCAACGTTATTTCAAATAGAATGTCGCGGATTTCCTATGGATAATAGGTTTTAACTATAACTATCTACTGGCGACCGCCAGTAGATAATAAATAAATATTTAAAAAATATATTCACACAAGATATTGTAAAACACTAATTTCATGGAGACACTCAATATTACATAAACAACTAATATATACAGAGAGGTTTTTTATTATTATATATAGTCATACATAGATAAATAACTCAACCTAGTTTAAAGCCAAAATGCTCACAGCAATCTCATATTCAACTGGGAGCTCTTTCAAAAAGATAAAATTGGAATTTTAAAGATAGGTGTATAAGTCTTCACTCGTATTTAAACCATTTGGCTGCTTAGTGTCGAGTTCCAGAATATACCTTGTCTCAAGGCGCCTAAGCTTAGATTCCCTATTCCCACCCCGTTTAGAAAATGGTATAGAATCCAATACAAAGTACTTAAAATGCTTAAGGCTGCTGTTATGTTCATCTTTAAAATGCCTGGCTACCGGGTAACTCGGGTCACAGTTCACTATCGCCCGAGTATGCTGTAAGATCCTCTTATGAACAGCCAATTTTGTACTCCCAATATAGAGAAAATTGCAACTACATTGCAAAGCATAGACTGCAAATTCAGTTTTGCACGACAGGTATTTATTAATTGAATAGACCCTATCACTAAAAGGTATTTCTATTATGGAGGGTGCACCAGAATTGAAATCAAAAAGTATCAGGATAAGTCCACGTAATTTTTCTTTTTATTCTTCAAAAAAGCCAGAATACAGACATCAGCCAACGCGTTTCGTTCACTAAGAACTTCATCAGGGCGTTAAGTGTTGATGAGAATAGAATAATCCAAAATAGCTTTAAATTATAAGAATGAAGTGTACGTTGTAAAGTACATGAGAACCCCACGATCCTGGGAAATTGCTGTACCATCCAGCATTAATATTCTGCAATGGTTCGTTCGTAGACTGACAATGTTGTCAAGGTAAAACGCTAGAAGGTGTCTGGTATGTTTTGGTATTGACACCAAATTGGCACGCTTTACACGAAGGACATTTAAAAAAACCTTTCCTTTGCTTGAGCCATGAACTAGGCTCAATGTCCTCCGGGTTGTTCTTTACCAAAGCATTACCCATCGTGGGTGCCCTACGAAAGGTAATAGCAGGTTGTTTAGGTAAAGAACTCCCAATAACTGGATCAGCTAGTACCGTGTGCCAATTACGGCGTATGATGGATCTGATCTGACCCTCCTGTCTGGAGTACCCCAGTATGAGTCTCGTTGTATTGTCTGATACATTATAAGATGCATGACTAGACTTCACTCGGTGTTTAATCAGATCCTGCCTTGCTTTACTTCTTGATTTTAACATTGCAGCCTCTATTGCTTGTTCCTTGTATCCCCTCTTTAGAAATCTGTTTTTACATTCCCTTTGCTTTTCTTGAGCATCCAAATCCTCACTACATATTCTCTGAATCCTAAGCATTTCCCCATAGGGGATGCTATCTATGAGGTGTTGTGGATGTGAACTCGTAGCATGCAATATAGCATTGCCAGCAGTAGATTTTCTAAAGAGGGTTGTTGCCAGTTTGTTGCCACTAATATACACTTCAGTATCCAAAAAAGTTATGCTGACACGGCTAATAGAATATGTAAACTTCAGATTAAGATTATTCATATTTATGTCTCTAAGGAACTCATGTGCCTCTTGTTCTGCACCATTCCAGATAACAAATAAGTAATCTATGAATCTTAACCAAACAATTGCCTTGTTCTCCAAAGTGTGGGCATACTTCTTTTTAAGGACCAGCTCCTCCCACCATTCCAGAAAGAGACATGCATAACTAGGGGAGAAGCTGGCCCCCATTGCCACACCTTGTATCTGCTGATAAATTTGATTTTTGTACAAAAAAAATTGTTCTCAAGACAAAACAGTAATAAATCCAATATCATCTGGTTATGTTTAGCAAATCTCAGTGGTCTATTGGATAAAAAATATTCAACTGCTTTCATTCCATCACTGTTTCTAATGCAAGTGTATAATGATACTACATCCACAGCTATTAGATGATAAGTATCCTGTAGGAGAGTAGGATCTGCTTCACATGGGTACCCCCACTTTTTGCTGATGCTTCACTGGTTTTCGACATTAGTCTGGCTGGGGCCCTGCTATTCAGAACCCCAGCCTAGCTGTTTCCTCTTTAAAAGGGTCTCCATGTGCCTTAGGCACATCACTGATTGGGATCTGGAGTGCCCTTGTAAGTCCCTAGTATATGGTATACTATGTACCAAGGGCACAGGTACCTCAGAGGCCTGCCAGGGGCTGCAGCATGTATTATGCCACCCCTGGTAGGCCATCCAAACTGACACCACAGGTCTGCTACTGCAGCCTGGGTAAGGTGGTGCATGCACCCCTTGCTGTGGTATAGGTTACCTATATCACTAAATGCCTACACACATATAAACCTATAAGTCACTCCTAAGGCAGGCCTTATCAATCCTAAAGGCAGAGTGCATGGTTCCTATGTGAGAGGGTGCCCCTGCATGAGCAGGGCCCCTCTGCAGCGTTCGGAGACCATCTCTGATGCTGTTTGTAGTGCAGCCTGACCATATACTCTTAAACGCATTATATCCTCGCGGTAAAATGCTAACTATGGAATGGCTGCACCTAAACATGTCGTGTTTGGTGTCAAACATCTTGGAATACTACCCCCCGCCAATCCTGGCGGCGGGGGTAGCATTCCACCCTTCTAGAGGGAAAGGCATGTTAACTCTGACGAGTCCGGTAACTTCTTTCCAGAGCCCTGGCATCACAAAATGGATGCTGCTGCCACAGACACGAGTCTGGCCTCCTGCTGCTGGACGAAACTCCGGCAGGGGAGACCTGGACAATAGGTTTCCTGTCCCAGGGAGGTGTGACCACCTCCCCAGACAGGACAATGTGTATTGGGGCTGGGCGGGAGCACTTTCGGGTGCTTTGAAGTCCTGCACTGGGGGCACATTTGGTGTCCCTGTGCATACCCCAGTTAAAACCGGATCAGGGGCTTGCAGCCCCTGCTTTGGCGCGAACTGGACAAAGGGAAAGGGGTGTAGCCACCCCTTTGCCCTGACCCACCCATAGGTGGGGCCACAGAGTAGTCCATCCCCTATTTCTAGAATAAAGGTAGGAACCCAGTCCCTAGGACTTTAGATTATACCTGGACGAAACTCTGAAACAGAATCCTGGACCTTCGACGCTCTACTCACGATTAGAGGACTGAAGAATCTCCCTTGGGGTCAAGGAGTGACTCCCCTGCTTGGCAGGCACCAAAGAAGCATCTGTCCGGTTCGCATCACTGAAGCTCCCGTCGGACGCCGAAGTCATCGCATCACCAGAGGTGGATTTTCAGACTTCCCCGAGGCTACCCTGAGTCCCCAGCAAAGCTGAGGCCCGTGGCTATCGTGGGTGACTTGAGACCGTGACCCCTGGACACCGAGCACATTTGCAAGTGTACCATCTTCTGGGTCTCCCAAGAAGTCGTGCTTTGGGCTCCGAGTAGCCCTAGCCTCCAGCACCACGTGCACCGAAGATCACTGGCCCCCACTCCACGAGTGTCCTGTAAGCCAGCTCCACGTGCGGCGTCACGAGGCTCCTTTGCGGTCGCTAGCCCATTGGCTAGTAGCCCTTAACGAAGGCCAATCTTTCCTTTACTTGGCAGTCTGGTTGCTCCAGGCCTGCCCTCACTTACCCTCGCTGGGTGAGTTCCCCAGACCTTGCGGGTCTGCATCGTCGACGATCTACATCTTACTCGAGACTTGCCGTTGCCAAGGCTTGTTGGGTCCAATCTGGTCGTCGACACCTCTGCACTCGACAGACATCGAGCAACAGCCCGAATCCTGCTCCTGGTTGCCGACAACGCCTCCCGGACCTCGTGGCTGAAGAGTCAAGACGACCGTCATCAAACCTGAAGCACTCGACATCGGTGGGCATCTGTCCATCACCTCCCTGGTCACTGGCTAGTGACACAGACTCTGTCCCCTCTGCTTTCAGGTTCTTCAGAACTCCGATCCACTCTTGGATCCACCCGGACACTTTTCTCCTGGTCGCCAGCAGCACTTTGCAGCAGATCGCCATAAGAACCGACGACGAAACCCGACCCCGAAAGGCACCTATGCACCCGGCTTCCCTGGGTGAGGTAACACGAGTACTCCGGTGCTCCCGTGGGTAGAGACTCTTCAAAGTCCTAGATCTCAAAGGGTTTTGTCCTAGTCCTCTTTTAAGTGTCCCTTTCCTCTATTTTCCCGATCCCGACTTTCTCCATAGAAGTTAACGGCGTATCGCGGTTGTGTATTTACACTGCACGCGTCTCCCGTGGGTCCCCTGGGTCACTACCTTGGGTGGTTCCTTGTGGTCCAAGCACTTCTAGAGGCTCTAGGCCTAGTGTCTAGTTCAGTCGTGGTTCGCATACCACTTTATTGGTATATGGTTTGGTACGCCCCTAGGGCCCAAACGTGTATTTGTGCTATTACTGTGATTTAAGATCTTATAACCTATGTACTTCGAACTCTAGCCTCATAAAGAGACTAGAGGGGTGTGTTTAGTAATAAATACATATATTTTGAATATATACCTGGTGTGGTGCTCTTTCATTTGGTCACTCAAGAGATTATAGACTGGTAAAACAAGCTGCTTTACATTCCTTCAAGACTTAGCCTGAAGGCTGCTCTCCACAGCTACCACTCGGATAGCTTTCAATAAGGTTGTCTTTAACCTACCTACCATAAGAGTCGATTTGGACTGGTGCACGGTGCCCACTATAATTAGTGGACAGCATATGCCAGGCCAACTTCTCACATTGGTGTGCAGCGTGTGGGATTCCAGCTTGCTATTGTTTTACCAGATAATCTCAATTGAATTGATCAACTGAAAACCACTAAAGGTACCTAAGGTACATATAATTTAAGCTTAGAATATCAGTAAGTTCTACTGAACTTAGAGTTGTGTGTTAAGGGATAGCACAACCCTTTCTACAACTCAAGAGAGTTTAGTAGGCCACACTAGAGTAGGTAGTGCATACACCACACCACACTAGTAATGTCTTTAAAAGCAGGATCCAAAGATGCCCTGCAGGAAGCCATTGAGCTTCCCCCTCCAAGTATGACACACTCCCATTCTTGGAACTGAGAGCTTTGTGTAACGTGAGGAAATTAAGGACAGGCCAAAGTCCCACCACCCAACACCTCCAGGAGTTGTTGGTGGCTTATGATCTTAGTAAGTCTTCAGAGACTGAAGGGGTAGGAGCAGAGGGTGGGCCAGCAGATGAGGAAGGGGCCAGGGGTACCACTACCCCCAGCCCCCCCTCTGAAACTGACCAGGAGGGTGACAATGACCCTGACCTGGAGAACCCAATCCCTTCTGGGGAAGATGAAGATGAGGATCTGGAGAACCACCCCTTTGTCCCCCCAGGAAGGATTATGAGTGTGCTCAGAAAGTCTAGGTCTCCTTCTCAGGAGTCTAACCACTCTGGTACCTCCATAGGGAGCTCTGTTTCTTCTCACAGGAGGGAATCCTCTCATGAGAGAAGAAAGAGACTGGTCCAGTATGAGGAAACTCAACTGGAGATCAGGAAGAAGCAATTGGCTTTAGATAGAGAATCCCTAGATCTCCTTAAAGAGAGAAGAAAGTTGGGACTAGAGTCCCATGGTGGCAGCCATGTCCCTAGAGATAGGGAAAGGTCCTATGACCATAGGAACCTGAGCAAGATTGTCCCTCCCTACCAGAGTGGGGATGATATCCACAAATGGATAACTGCTTTAGAGAGGGCCTGTAAAGTACAGAAGGTCCCTCAGGAGCAGTGGGCAGCAATCTTGTGGCTCTCCTTTGCTGACAAAGGTAGAGACAAGCTCCTCACTGTTAGAGAGGAGGATGCTGACAATTACAAGGTCTTGAAGAGTGCTCTTATTGATGGGTTTGGCCTAACCACTGAACAGTACAGGTTGAAGTTCAGAGACACCCAAAAGCACAGACTCAAGACTGGGTAGACTATGTGGATTGTTCTGCCAAGGCTCTGGAAGGCTGGTTGATGGGCAGTAAGGTGTGTGACTTCTCAGGATTCTATAATCTGATAATGAGGGAGCAGATTCTTAATAACTGTCAAAATCAGCTGTTGCATCAGTACCTGGTTGACTCTGATCTGACCTCTCCCCAAGAATTGGGAAAGAAGGCAGACAAATGGGTCAGAACCAGGGTGAAGCAGAAGGTACAGAACCAAGGTGGGGAAACCAAGAAGCAAGATGCTAAGAACTCTGACAAGGGTGGGGAGAAGGGTAAAGATCAAAAGTCTTCATCAGGCCCCCAAAAATCTTCTTCTGGTGGGGATTCCCAGTCTACCAAGGGTAAAGGCCAAAGAAAACCATGGTGCAAGGTCTGTAAGCAAAAGACCCACTGGACCAGTGATTGCACCAAGTCCAAAGACTCCAGTCCAGCACCCACCAATGCCCCTAAGGCACCTGTTCCCCCTAGTACAGTTGGTGGAAGTGCTCCAGCAAAGGGTTTAGTAGGGTTCACCCTGGGAACTGAGTTGGGCTCTGACCTAGTTAGAGAACTGACTCAGGCTGTGTTGGTCTGTGATGGAGGCATGGATGTGCCCTCCTCTATGAGTCCCAGTAATCTGGGCAAGTACAGACAACAGCCTTTAATCAATGGACGAGAGGCTTTGGCATTTAGGGACACAGGGGCAAGTGTCACAATGGTGACACAAGACCTTGTGCTACCTGGGCAAGTTATGCTTGGTGAGATGTACCAAGTGACCAATGCTAGCAATGTCAGAACAGACCATACTCTGGCAGTTGTTAACTTCTCCTGGGGAGGGGTAACTGGCCTTAAGAAGGTTGTGGTAAGTGCAAACCTACCAGTCGAATGCTTGCTTGGCAATGACTTAGAGACTTCTGCTTGGGCAGAAGTGGAGCTCAGGACCCATGCAGAAATGCTGGGGATCCCTGCAGATGTGTTTGCTGTGACCAGGTCACAAGCTAAACTGTCTAAAACTGAACAGGCCTTGGATTCTGGAAGAATGGACCAAGTGCCTTCCAAGAGGAGGAGTAGTAGGGTTAAGGCAGTGCCTTCCCCTTGGCTCAGGAGGAAGATCAGTCCCTTGAGGGGGATGATCTCAGCCCTGAAGAAGGAACTGTCCCAGAGGAACTTGAACCTGACCAGGTTGAGTTCTTGGGGACAGGGGGACCTTCTAGGGCAGATCTGAGCCAGGAGCAGCAGAGCTGCCCCTCCCTTGAACCCCTCAGACAGCAAGCTGCTGCTGAGGCTGCTGGGAAAGCTAGTGGTCCCCATACAGTGTATTGGGATGATGGACTCCTGTACTCAGAGAGTAGAGACCCCAAGCCTGGTGCTACCAGGAGGTTGGTAATACCTTTGAAGTTCAGGGGCTTCCTATTGACCCTAGCCCATGATATTCCCTTAGCAGGACACCTGGGCCAGAACAAGACTTGGGACAGAATTGTCCCTCACTTTCACTGGCCCCACATGTCTGAAGACAGTAAGGAGTTTTGTCGCTCCTGTGTAACCTGCCAAGCCAGTGGCAAAGCAGGTGGCACTACAAAGGCCCCCTGATACCACTACCTGTGGTGGGGGTGCCCTTTGAGAGGGTAGGGATTGACATTGTTGGTCCCATGGATCCCCAAACAGCCTCTGGGCACAGGTTTATCCTGGTGGTAGTGGATCATGCCACCAGGTACCCAGAAGCTATTCCCCTCAGGACCACTACAGCACCTGTGGTGGCAAGGGCCCTCCTGGGAATCTTCTCAAGAGTGGGCTTTCCTAAGGAGGTAGTATCAGACAGGGGTGCTAACTTCATGTCTGGGTACTTAAAAGCAATGTGGAAGGAATGTGGAGTGACTTATAAGTTCACCACACCCTATCACCCACAATGCAATGGTTTAGTTGAGAGATTCAACAAAACCTTGAAGGGCATGATTAAAGGGCTCCCAGAAAAGCTTAGGCGTAGATGGGACATACTCTTGCCCTGCCTTTTATTCGCATATAGGGAGGTGCCTCAGAAGGGGGTTGGTTACAGCCCTTTTGAACTTCTGTTTTGCCACCCTGTGAGGGGTCCACTGTGCTTGGTGAAGGAAGGATGGGAGTTACCTCTCAAGCCCCCAAAGCAAGATATAGTGGACTATGTACTTGGTCTCCGCTCCAGGATGGCTGAGTACATGAAAAAAGCAACCAAAAACCTTGAGGCTAGCCAGGAACTTCAGAAGGCCTGGCATGACCAAAGAGCTGTTCTGACTGTTTACCAGCCAGGACAGAAGGTGTGGAGTGTTGGAGCCAGTGGCCCCAGCAGCTCTCCAAGACAAATGGAGTGGACCCCACACTATTGTTGAGCAGAAGGGTGAGGTCACTTACTTAGTGGACCTAGGAACACCCAGGAGTCCCCAAAGGGTTCTCCATGTCAACAGACTTAAGCCATATGTGGACAGGGCAGACATGGGCTTGCTCATGGCTACTGATGAAGGGCAGGAGGAAGAGAGTGACCCACTCCCTGACCTGCTCTCACAGAACCCTGACGATGGGTCAGTTGATGGTGTAGCCTTGGCAGGCAGCCTCACTACCCAGCAACAAACTGATTGCAGGCAAGTCCTCAATCAGTTTAGACATATGTTTTCACTGACACCCAGTCAGACCACCTGGTGCACTCATGAAGTGGACACTGGGGACAGTCTGCCTATTAAAAACAAGATTTATAGGCAACCTGTCCATGTCAGGGACTGTATCAGGACTGAAGTCCAGAAGATGTTGGAATTGGGAGTGATTGAGCCCTCAGATAGCCCTTGGGCTAGTCCAGTAGTCCTAGTACCTAAACCTCACACCAGTGGTGGGAAAAGAGAGATGAGGTTTTGTGTAGACTACAGAGGCCTCAATGCAGTCACTAGGACTGATGCCCATCCAATACCCAGGGCAGATGAGCTCATAGATACTTTGGCCTCTGCCAAATATCTCAGCACATTTGACCTAACAGCTGGCTACTGGCAGATCAGACTAGCTGCCACTGCAAAGCCCAAAACAGCATTTTCAACCCCTAGTGGGCATTATCAATTTGTGGTGATGCCCTTTGGTCTGAAAAATGCACCTGCCACTTTCCAGAGGTTGGTGAACACAGTTCTCACAGGACTGGAAGCCTATAGTGCAGCTTATCTAGATGATATTGCTGTCTTTAGCTCCACCTGGGAGGATCACCTGGTCCACCTCAGGAATGTTTTACAGGCCCTGCAAAGGCAGGCCTGACTATCAAGGCCACTAAGTGCCAGATAGGGCAGAGTCAGGTTGTGTACCTGGGCCACCTTGTGGGTGGAGGCCAGGTTCAACCTTTGCAGAGCAAGATCCAGACCATCATGGACTGGACTGCTCCCACTACCCAGACTCAGGTGAGAGCCTTCTTAGGCCTGACTGGGTACTATAGGAGATTTGTCAAGGGGTATGGATCAATAGTGACACCCTTGAATGACTTAACTTCTAAGAAAATGCCCAAAAGGTTCAGTGGACAGCTAGCTGTCAAAAGGCATTTGATGACCTCAAGCAGGCCATGTGCACTGCTCCAATTCTGCAGAGTCCTGATTACTCCAAGACGTTCATTGTTCAAACAGATGCATCTGAATTGGGGGTAGGGGCTGTACTGTCACAATTGAATGAAGAAGGTCAGGATCAGCCAGTAGATTTTATTAGCAGAAGGCTGACCCCTAGAGAGAAACGTTGGTCAGCCATAGAGAGGGAGGCCTTTACTGTGGTCTGGGCTCTGAAGAAGTTGAGGCCATACTTGTTTGGTACACACTTCCTGGTTCAGACAGACCATAAGCCCCTCTTATGGCTAAAACAAATGAAGGGTGAAAACCCCAAACTGCTTAGGTGGTCCATTTCCCTACAGGGGATGGACTTTACAGTGGAACATAGGCCTGGGAGTAACCATGCGAATGCAGATGGACTCTCTAGGTATTTCCACTTAGAATATGAAGACTTAACTGGGCAAGGTTAGTTTAATGTCCCTACGTTTGGGGGGTTGTGTAGGAGAGTAGGATCTGCTTCACATGGGTACCCCCACTTTTTGCTGATGCTTCACTGGTTTTCGACATTAGTCTGGCTGGGGCCCTGCTATTCAGAACCCCAGCCTAGCTGTTTCCTCTTTAAAAGGGTCTCCATGTGCCTTAGGCACATCACTGATTGGGATCTGGAGTGCCCTTGTAAGTCCCTAGTATATGGTATACTATGTACCAAGGGCACAGGTACCTCAGAGACCTGCCAGGGGCTGCAGCATGTATTATGCCACCCCTGGTAGGCCATCCAAACTGACACCACAGGTCTGCTACTGCAGCCTGGGTAAGGTGGTGCATGCACCCCTTGCTGTGGTATAGGTTACCTATATCACTAAATGCCTACACACATATAAACCTATAAGTCACTCCTAAGGCAGGCCTTATCAATCCTAAAGGCAGAGTGCATGGTTCCTATGTGAGAGGGTGCCCCTGCATGAGCAGGGCCCCTCTGCAGCGTTCGGAGACCATCTCTGATGCTGTTTGTAGTGCAGCCTGACCATATACTCTTAAACGCATTATATCCTCGCGGTAAAATGCTAACTATGGAATGGCTGCACCTAAACATGTCGTGTTTGGTGTCAAACATCTTGGAATACTACCCCCCCGCCAATCCTGGCGGCGGGGGTAGCATTCCACCCTTCTAGAGGGAAAGGCATGTTAACTCTGACGAGTCCGGTAACTTCTTTCCAGAGCCCTGGCATCACAAAATGGATGCTGCTGCCACAGACACGAGTCTGGCCTCCTGCTGCTGGACGAAACTCCGGCAGGGGAGACCTGGACAATAGGTTTCCTGTCCCAGGGAGGTGTGACCACCTCCCCAGACAGGACAATGTGTATTGGGGCTGGGCGGGAGCACTTTCGGGTGCTTTGAAGTCCTGCACTGGGGGCACATTTGGTGTCCCTGTGCATACCCCAGTTCAAACCGGATCAGGGGCTTGCAGCCCCTGCTTTGGCGCGAACTGGACAAAGGGAAAGGGGTGTAGCCACCCCTTTGCCCTGACCCACCCATAGGTGGGGCCACAGAGTAGTCCATCCCCTATTTCTAGAATAAAGGTAGGAACCCAGTCCCTAGGACTTTAGATTATACCTGGACGAAACTCTGAAACAGAATCCTGGACCTTCGACGCTCTACTCACGATTAGAGGACTGAAGAATCTCCCTTGGGGTCAAGGAGTGACTCCCCTGCTTGGCAGGCACCAAAGAAGCATCTGTCCGGTTCGCATCACTGAAGCTCCCGTCGGACGCCGAAGTCATCGCATCACCAGAGGTGGATTTTCAGACTTCCCGAGGCTACCCTGAGTCCCCAGCAAAGCTGAGGCCCGTGGCTATCGTGGGTGACTTGAGACCGTGACCCCTGGACACCGAGCACATTTGCAAGTGCACCATCTTCTGGGTCTCCCAAGAAGTCGTGCTTTGGGCTCCGAGTAGCCCTAGCCTCCAGCACCACCTGCACTGAAGATCACTGGCCTCCACTCCACGAGTGTCCTGTAAGCCAGCTCCACGTGCGGCGTCACGAGGCTCCTTCGCGGTCGCTAGCCCGTTGGCTAGTAGCCCTTAACGAAGGCCAATCTTTCCTTTACTTGGCAGTCTGGTTGCTCCAGGCCTGCCCTCACTTACCCTCGCTGGGTGAGTTCCCCAGACCTTGCAGGTCTGCATCGTCGACAATCTACATCTTACTCGAGACTTGCCGTTGCCAAGGCTTGTTGAGTCCAATCTGGTCGCCGACACCTCTGCACTCGACAGACATCGAGCAACAGCCCGAATCCTGCTCCTGGTCGCCGACAACGCCTCCCGGACCTCGTGGCTGAAGAGTCAAGACGACCGTCATCGAACCTGAAGCACTCGACATCGGTGGGCATCTGTCCATCACCTCCCTGGTCACTGGCTAGTGACCCAGACTCTGTCCCCTCTGCTTTCAGGTTCTTCAGAACTCCGATCCACTCTTGGATCCACCCGGACACTTTTCTCCTGGTCGCCAGCAGCACTTTGCAGCAGATCGCCATAAGAACCGACGACGAAACCCGACCCCGAAAGGCACCTATGCACCCGGCTTCCCTGGGTGAGGTAACACGAGTACTCCGGTGCTCCCGTGGGTAGAGACTCTTCAAAGTCCTAGATCTCAAAGGGTTTTGTCCTAGTCCTCTTTTAAGTGTCCCTTTCCTCTATTTTCCCGATCCCGACTTTCTCCATAGAAGTTAACGGCGTATCGCGGTTGTGTATTTACACTGCACGCGTCTCCCGTGGGTCCCCTGGGTCACTACCTTGGGTGGTTCCTTGTGGTCCAAGCACTTCTAGAGGCTCTAGGCCTAGTGTCTAGTTCAGTCGTGGTTCGCATACCACTTTATTGGTATATGGTTTGGTACGCCCCTAGGGCCCAAACGTGTATTTGTGCTATTACTGTGATTTAAGATCTTATAACCTATGTACTTGAACTCTAGCCTCATAAAGAGACTAGAGGGGTGTGTTTAGTAATAAATACATATATTTTGAATATATACCTGGTGTGGTGCTCTTTCATTTGGTCACTCAAGAGATTATAGACTGGTAAAACAAGCTGCTTTACATTCCTTCAAGACTTAGCCTGAAGGCTGCTCTCCACAGCTACCACTCGGATAGCTTTCAATAAGGTTGTCTTTAACCTACCTACCATAAGAGTCGATTTGGACTGGTGCACGGTGCCCACTATAATTAGTGGACAGCATATGCCAGGCCAACTTCTCACATATCCTGCCAAATTATGTTTTCAATCTTACTAATAAAATCAGTAGTATCTTGTACATAAGAGTCAAGTGATTTCATATGTTCTTGAAGGAAAGAATCAATATAAACAGACATGTTCGCTAGTGGCCCATCACAGGCAGTAATAATGGGCCTACCTGGCGGCTTTGTTAAGGATTTATGGATTTTAGGAAGGAAATACAGCAAAGGGATTGTGGGGTTCTCTTTCTTAAGGTACTTAAATTTCCGTAGATTAAGCAACCCTGTACTTTTCCAAGCCAACAGTTTATTAGAAAACTCATCCTGGGCTTGCTTAAATTTAAGAAAAGAACTTTTGCGGTAACAATCAGTATTATTTAGTTGTCTGGCTGCTTCCTCAGAATAATCATTCAGAGACCATAAAACCACATTCCCACCTTTGTCAGCCTTTCTTACCACTATTTGTTTATCATCTTTAATTTTAGACATCACCTGTCTGTATTTCCAATCAAAATCAGTGACTTTTGTTTTAGTTTTATTTGTGCGAACATGAAGCTGTTTAATTTCTTTAACCACATTCTCGCTAAACAGATCCAATGAATCCTTTGGCATCATGGGGATAAATTTAGATTTTTCTTTAAATTTAGTGTCAGGCTTAGCACAGGTTTCAAATCTTGGGGACAAAAGATCTTGAGTAGTCAAATCCCTAAGACTATCATCATTCTCTGGATTTTCACCACTCAAACTGTACAAATTCTTAAGAGCATTTAAATCAGAAACAGTGAGGTTACTACTCATCATACCACTTCCCGGTGGGTCATCGTTTCCCTCCCCACTCAATAATTCCTGTTGCCCAGCTTTTGTTTTATGGTACTTCTGGAGTTTGAGCTTCTTCACAAACTTATAGATATCTGCTCTCGTATTCGTATAATCCAAATTTGTTTTGGGGCAGAATGACAAACCTAAGGACAAAATCTCCTGTTCAGATACACTGAAATTAACATCCGTTAAATTGACAATCGTATTGTCCATATTGACTTTGTCCCTTTTGTCAATGTCCCCATCATCTTTTATTGCCTCCTTCTCCATTGACCACGTCCCCTCTTCGGTTTGGGATTTATATTGCTTCCTCCTTTTTCTGGTTGCCCTTCTGCGTTCCCGCCGGCTCTTGGTCCTTCGTTTTTTGCCGGATTGGCAACACCAGATCTAAGAGTTTCTCAACGACTTCTCCTTACACAGTCCAATTCTTCACCTATGGACGGTTTCACTGTTCCCAAAGCTACCCTGGGAAATAACATGGGGACCCCCCTTTTTTCTCGGCCCCCGCTTTATGAATCACCCCAAAATTTTCAGGATAGGAGCTGACCGGAGCGCCCCACTAGTTTTGAAAATTTCGCGAAGATTCGTCATCCGGCGCCAAAGTTATTGGGAAAAGAAAAAACGCTTTTCCTATGGAAACTAGGTCCTAACTATAACTATCTACTGGCGACCGCCAGTAGATAATATATATACACATATATATATTTATATACATATACACATATAGGTATAGCTTCATATATATGTATGTACCACTGAATCACTGTATTTCATCCGGTCTCATCCACCGGGCGAGGTTGGTGCAGGGCAGCAGTGCACAGGACCCCGTATAAATCAGCAACGTACCCGTGCAGCAGCGCAAGTAAGGCCAGCACTCCAAAGAGGTGTTGTTAGTGATTTTATTGTGGTTAATACGTTTCGATCAAACCAGACTTTCTCAAAGACAACAATAACAGTGCCCTATTTCCAGTAAAAACAAACCACCCACGTCAGTGTGTGCCAATAAACATAATGAAAAGACTGACAGGACTAGTCATGTTATGGAGAAACCCCATTGGGAAAAAAGACTCACAGGTCAATACATTTCAATGGATCCTGGCAAGGTGCAATGTGGGTAGTTATGTAAGTGTATATTCCCCATGTCATGATGGCGTACATTACAATTATTGTAATTGATACAAAACTGAAAAATACAATTAACATAAAAAATAGCATAACGCTATTTCTGAACTCTATTATCAGCCAAGTGACTGTGATTCCATCAGGTGTTCATAGCATTTGCAATGGTCTAGTGACCAACACAAAAGGCAGCATCATATACATTCAAACCTCAGGGAGGCAATTTTCTCAGAAAGTCCCCTATTTCTCCTGCTCATTAAATACATTTAAAAACAATATAAAAATACCTGATGGAATTGCAGTCACTTGACTGATAATAGAGTTCAGAAATAGCGTTGTGCTATTTTTGATCAGAGTTGGGAAATTGATTTAGACATAGAGGGTACTCTCCAAAAGTGATAGAAGAAGCTAGACATGGAGCTAGCCTACTAAAGAGAGATGATCTTTTGTTCACCAGAAAAAAAGAATAAGAAAATGAATAAGAGTTCTGGCTGCACATATACAACTAGATTCATAAACGCATACAGTAGGGAAATAAGCCAATTGAGAAGGATAATCCACCAACATTGACACTTGATTAAAAATGACTCTATAGTTGGTAAGTTAGTCCCTAGGAGACCAGGGATAAAATATAAGAGGGTCAGATCTGTGAAAGATAATCTTGTGAAATTCAGTCTAGAGATCATAACTAGATCAAATTGGTTGAGTAAAAGTAGAGGCTTTATTAAGTATAAAAACTGTAAAGCCTGCCAATATGGCATCAATTCCGCATTGTGAAAGAATTTTATGAAAATTCTGGGTGCATTCCATTGTAAGACCGGTCATATGCTGTATATATATTTACTTGCACTTGCTTTTTGGTATCTTTGGTATATGTTGGCAGTGCAATCCACCAAGTACACAAGCGAATCCTGCAACATGTCAGGGCAATTAGGAATAAGGACAGGACATATCCCGGCTGTGTGTGGCCGGGTAATGACTGCAGGGTATGGCCTATGGCCCGGTACCCAACCACCTAAATGCAGCCAACCCCACACTGCACAGGGTCTTTGGTCGTGCTTGGCTGGGGGTGGCTACAAAGCCTGGCCTGCTGCCAGTCCCTGTGCCCAAACCCCCACATGCAGACATCCCCATACTTGCACGGCCTTTGGCCGTGTGTAGTGGTGGATTGGTCACAAGACCTGGCCGACTATGGCCAACCCCCTCAAAGGCAGCCAAACCCAAGTTGCACATGACCTTCCGCCATGCGCAACAGGGGTTGGTCACAGGGCCAGGCCCTTTTTTTGTAAAGGGGACGGGGCACTTGGCCCTCCTCCTGAGCCTTATTAAGCCCTGAGGACTACATCACCCAGGGACAGTTTTGTTAAAGTGGAGGGGGGCCGCGTGGCCCCCTTCTTGAGCCCAATATGGTCATGGGGACTCCATCCCCCAGGGCCATATATTTTAAAGGGGAGGGGCAGCATGGTCCCGCTCCCCGAGCCTTATTCGGCCTTAGGAACCCAATCTCCCAGGGACAATGATTAAAATAAAGGAGAGGGGGCTGTGCAGCCTTCCTCCCTAAGCCGGTATTGGCCCCAAGGACCCCATCCCCAGGACCTGCTTTACTAAAAGGTGGGTGCACTGGTGCCCAACCAGGGCACTCACCATACACTCATTGGGAGTTGCGTCACAGCCCCAAGGTCCCTGCTGCCCCAGCCGAATTCCCACATGCAGCGGGATCCAGCATTACTCCAGCCAAATGGGAGCAGCTGCTAATGCTGCTGTCTCCTGGCAGGAGAAATATTTTGATCGGTTTCCCTGCCCGCATCAGTGCGGGCAAGGAAACAGATCAAAAGTCAGGTCCTAGCCAGCGGGAGCATTTTCAAAGCTTCTGCCCACTGGGAGCAGAGTTTGTGTTTGCTCCCGCCTGGCGGGAGATTAAAAAATGTGCTCGCCATGTGGGAGCAAACACAGGTTTTCCTCCTTGCCTGTGCCAGTGCCGGCAGGGAAACTTCTATGTCCCAGAGGTGGGCAATCTGGGACATAGTGAGCTGGCCTCTGGGAATGGGGTCCACAGGGCCATTAATAGCTTGGGGAGGGGCCCATCCCTTAAAGTAATCAGCCCCGGGATTGGTGTTGCAGGGCTTCAGAGGCCCGCTCCCTATTTTGAACATTTCTGTCCCCAGAGTGGGCTCCCCAGGCCCTTTAGAGGCTTGAGGATAGGTCCAGCATAGTCCTCTCTCCATTGTACAAAATTGTGGACCTAGCGGGTGGCTTCTCGGGGCCTTTCGAGGCTCGAGGAGGGGTTCACATGGCCCCCACCCCTTATTTAATTATTTCAGTGCCGGAAGTGGGATCCCCGGGGCCTCTGGTGACTCAGGGAGAGGCGCTGCATGTCCCTCTCCCAATACATAATATGTTTGGCCCCGGGGGTGGGCTCCCTGGAGCCTCTGATGGCTCAGGGAGGAGGGCCATATGTCCCCATACATAATATGTTCGGCCCTGGGGGTGGGCTCCCTGGGGACTCTATATATACATTATCAAGTGGCTGTCATGACTAGGTAGTTGTAGTTAGGTCTGCTTTCCACAGAAAGAGTGTTTATTGGTTTGCTAATAACTTTGGCCCCGATTGCTGAATCTTCACACACCTTTTAAACAAGTATTGGCATAGCCAATAGGTCTCGCCTTTGGAACCTTATAAGTGTTTAGCCATGCAACAGTTGATGTTGTTGCACCAAGGATATTGTGCTGCATAACTAAATACTTATAAGGTCCCAAAAGCGAGACCTATTGGCTATGTCAATGCTTGTTTTTTCTTCCATTTGCAGTGCATTTAGGTTTTGGAAGGATCACAAGAACAAAACAAGCAGTGGCAAAGCAGGTAGGTCTGGCTTTTTGTTAGGGAAAGTGTTCGGTAATAATTGACTTTGTGGGTGCTCCACCCCCGCCCCCCCAACATCTGTCGATAAAACCCCATTATTAAGCATTATCTTGGGCTACTGCAATATGTAATGCAGGATAAAGTCCATTTGTTTATCTAGACTGCATTAGCATAGCTGTAACCTCAATCATAAGTATTATGAAAAGCAGATGAAGTTTGCTCTAAGTGGTGAACTTAAAAGCTATACACAGCAAAATACTGTGGAGTAGATTCTTTTGACTAAGGATCAGTATTCTTTTTGCATCGGTAAAAAAGCCAAAATACCTGTACAGCTTTACATTGAAAGCAAAAAGCTTTAAATCGAATATGTTATCATGACATCAAAATGAAACTAATGTCTAATGCCACTTACTGACCAGCGCTTTGCCCAGATGAAAGGCTATGGAATCTAAACAGAAAGGACTTCCAAAGCAAAAAGCTATAAGTCGGCAATTAAAATGATGCGTCAGCAAAATAAATGCTCGTACTCATGAAGGTTATGGAATCTAAACAGCAAGGACTTCCCAAACAAAAAGCTGTAAATCAGCAATTAAAATTATGTGTCAGCAAAATTAATGCTTATGTGGGTCTCGAGCTACATGTTGCATTTGTATGTAGTACTACAAGATGCTACATGTTGCATTCGCATACTGCATAACAAGAGGGCTACTATATGGCCCCATCAACAAAACGTAATGGAAATAAAAAGAGGACAATGTAACCTTCCTCAGCATGCTATGGTCTTCATGAATAACCTATCTAAGCAATGGCAAACCATGAAAAACGAATTAAAGTCAATAGTTGAAGGGAACTGACCCAAAGCTATTCTCAGTTCTTTTTAATGTACTTTTTTGAAGAAAATATAAAATAAGCTGGAAGGGCTTGGTCTGGTCACCAAGTCCTATTTTAGAACAACTTTCAATAAAATACCTTTACGTCTGTAAAGCATTAAAGGTGTAGAAACCTGAGTGCTTGTGCACCACCATTGATTAGACTGAGAGAGCAACAATCACAATGAGCCCTGGAGGCAAGCCTATGAGCTGCTGATGCAGAATCTTAGAACCTTTTAGCATGTCATACAGCCACTGAGGGCACATCTTAGAATCCTTGATGGCGAGTCAGAGAGAGGGTGAGTCAGTGAGCTGGATAAAGTGAATAAGTACGTTTGATATGTTTTTTGTATGTAACTCGCTGTGTGGGAGTTGGGAAACGGTGTGTGTGATGGCAGGTACACTCGTACACTCGCCTGAAAGCAACACATGGTCAACACGAGGGAAACTGACAGAGGACTACGAGGCCATCGAGGGTGAGTGAGTCCTGAAGCTGCTGAGAGAGAAGTGCAGCTCTGCAAATGAGGCTTAAAGCCACTGAGATTGCACCAGAGAGCCACCGAGTGTGAGTGCCCTTATGGTCAATGATGGAGGCTTCTGGCACGTCATTACCTCGGTCAGGGAAAAAAAGCATGTAGCCAAAGTAAGTAACAGAATTCCGATATGAGGGCTGAGACTGACAAAGGGGATACAATATAATATAAAGGAGTAGGGCAAACTGGAGTGCAAGTAGTGTCTAGTGTTACAATGGGTAGGTAAGTGGCGTTGCTGGATGGGCTCTGGAGTCCCTTACATGCCTTTATCTATGTACTTCTGAAACGTGGAATTTGCTGAAGGGGTTGAATAAATATGACATTGTGGGACAGCTGATTGGAGCAGACAGTGAGCATTGATAAAATGGATGTACTCTGTCTTCTGTTTAACTCTGCCTAAGTAGTATTGCTGCATACATTTGTTCGAAATGCTATAGATTCAGTCAATAATGATTTTAAAAATAAATGTTTTCTTCGTTTTTTTTCCTGTAATTAAAGTCCCCTATGCTTGCTTTATTTTAGAAGGGGTAAATGACAGTGACAGCAGTAGAGAGACACATGTTCAACGCTGTGCACATTTAAGCTTTGATTCGTGTCAAAGGCAGATAAGGAGTGTGATGTTGATTAATTTTTGGTTGTTTTTTTGGGTGGGTTTGTAGTTTGTTGAAATTATTTTGAGCAAGCTGGTAAAAAAGGCATCACACTAGGAAAAAAAGAGTTATAAATTGTCAGGGGCACTTACAAGGCCTGAGACGCGTGTCTGCGGGTAAAATAGTTGTGTTTACTCTATTGGTTTATGTGCAAGTAAAGGAGGGAGGGTCAGCATTGACCAAGATTACCTGCTGCTTGAACGACAGTGGAGCTGCGTGGGCTCCTGCTCTTTTGCTAAGGGCCCTCCAGTTTTCGTGTGGTCAATTGCACTGCGTTGAAGGTGGGTGACTAACTGCTCCACAGGGCACGAGCCCTCAGGAAATGAAACAAGCGTGCGTGCCTCGCATGGCAGCAGGGGGAGGGGGCCTGCGCGATTCCCTTGTGGGAGCGAGCGGCGCCAGGAGCGATAATTGCTACCATATGGCGCCGCTCGCTCCCGCAAGTGAATCGCCAAACGTGCACGCGTTGCCATTGAAGGCAATGGAACGCGTGCACGTTTTTGGCTGAAAAGCCGAAGCGATTCCAAAAGGTCTTTTTCCTATGCAGCGCATGCGTGCTGCGTAGGCGAGACCTAAAAATGAGTTCACCCACCTCAGCTCCTTCCTCACGGGTGGCCGAGCTGCTTGCCTTTAATGGCACTGTGGGTTCCTGGAAACTCTTCTGCCGTTCAAAGTGGGTGGTACCATGTCCTGTGGCAGGCACCCTTCTTCCACTCTCCCTTCTGTCAGTGTAGGGCGGCACCCTGCTCATTGACAGCTGCCTGACTGCTCAGTACTTCCTTGTGGTCAGGTGAAGTCTCATCAGTGCCAACTTTGGGTTTCTCCCTTACTGGGACCGAAGAACCTAGGCTCACTGAGACTCTCTTTAAGAATGTCTGGCTTACCTTTTCTCTTCTTTTCCCCGTTTTTTTGGGACCCCCAGTCTCCTAGCTGTAGGGACTGGCTTCCCAGGGTCTTTTGGTTGGAGGGGAGCCCTGGGCGACTGCCCCATCTGGGAACAGACCAACCTCTGGGAGGTCATTGCCTAGGATACAATCTAAGCAGAGGTCAGCACAGACTACATCCTTATGCCAGTCAAAGATACCCACCATTCGCAGGGGTAAAAAGGCTACAGGTTTGGTTGTGGCCTCACCTCTGGCTACCCTAACTCTTTTTGCCTCTTCTGACACATGCATGTCTGGAGACACAAGCCTGTCACTCACCATGGTGTGACTGGCACATGTTTCTTTCTGGGCATTGGTAGGGTTCCCATTCACCTGAATGGGGTGGAAGTGCTGACTCCCACCCATAGGGTTCACCAGCTTACCATCTGGACCTGTCTTCCAGCACAGTGCTATGGGGGCCTCCTCATCTGAGGAGTTCTCATCTATGGTAACACTGGACAGCCCACTGCTACCCACCCATCTTTTAACAGGCACGGTCACCCCTAAAGCGACCTGACTTCTGACAGTCAAAGCACACCCTGTTGTCCAAGTACTTTTTCAGCCCTGGATCCCCCTGCCTATGCTTATCAGAGATGGGGTGGAATCTGCTCACCTCCTTTTGAAAGTTTTGGGGGTACTGAGGGAGTCTCAGTGGTTGGCTTACCACCTCCATCCTATGGCTTTTGTGGGCCCAACCCACCCTTTTTGGAGTCACCGCACTGGGACTGCTTGGTTACTCTTGTTTGCAGCCATTAATTGGCTTTCAAAGCCAGCTCTCTGGGACTAGAAAGCTTTGAATCCACTAGATGCTGGTGCAACTCTTCTGAGAGGCAAACTAGCCAATATGTGCTCCTTCATGAACAAATTGTAGAGCCCATCATATGTACTTACCTGGTTACCCTCAATCCAGCCCTCTAGTGTCTTTACTGAGACATCCACAAAGTCCACCAAGCATTGGGTGCTGACTTTCTGGGTGTCCCTGAACCTCTTCCTGTACTGCTCTGGGGTGAGACCAAATTTCCTGATCAGGCATTACTTCACGTGGGAGTAAGATTCTGCTGCTTCCCCCTGTAGAATCAGGAGCCTATCTCTCCCATCTACTGGGATCAACTCCCACAGGAGTAAACCCCAGTATTGAGAGCTAACCCTCTTCATTCTAAGGGCCCTCTCAAATTCTGCCAGCCATTTGGCCATTGGTCATTCCACATCTTCCGGACCGCGTACCTCGCTGCCATTGTGCAGGCCATAGACCGGGTGTACACTACTCCGTTCTCCCCGTACATTGTACGTGCTTTCCCGCACTGCCAGAATTATCTCTCACTCATTATACATCCCGGACACCCGGATCTCCCCTGATGCCGCCAGAACCATTTCGGATCCAATTGTGACCGAGACCCTGCTCTCCCCATCGAACACCACACCGCACCGCACACCCAATTACCTGCCGCGCACACTCCAGCGGCCTCTGATGTGACATTGGTCCTATCTACGTGACTTCAATTTGGCAGCCTACTCGGAATCTTCCAGTCCGTGCTGCTACAACTCGCCTTGGTTGGGACCCTGCTCCCTTCATGAGATATCTGCTTCACTATCTTCATTTTAAGCAACTTCCCAGGCATCCTTGATCCATTAGTCCTGATGATGATCCCTTAACCGTTGATGGGGATCGAAACGTCGTCTACACCACATCTTAACTCTAACCGTCATTTGTGATTTTTGCGGAGTACAAGATGTTGTTTATTGTGACTACTGTTATTTCCTAACTCACCACAAAGTCACTTTAAGTTACATGCCTGAGGTAAGGAAATCTTTTGATTTCCAGAAACCCTGTCACATCCCGCTCACTTTATGTTATTGTATTGTTTTCTTGTGTTATTATTTGGTAATAAATCCTAAAAATCGTCCATTTGGACAAGAAGAAGACCCAATGGCTATGAATGTGTACTCGTTTTGAAAGGGACCGCTGTCTCTAATAATTAGCCATTTGGCTATGTCATCACCCTCCTTCTACTTAGGGACAACCCCCTTGGGTAGCCTGGGATCTAACCCTCCACCCCTGGACATCTTAACCTCTGTTTCACTGCCACCATTCTTTTTCTCCTGCCTTGCCCACTTCTTCTTAGCTAGGTCCACTTTCTCTTTCTCTACAGTTATGTAAGCTAGTTGAGCTTTAAGCTCCCTTTCTCTGAGGGAGAACTCTTGGCTTTGTGTGGGAGAGCCTCCCCTCCCACCATTAGTTGAGTGTCTGGCCCTAGTGCTTAAAGTAGTAGACAAGTTGCCCTCATCCTCCTCCTGGAGGGTTTTGGAGGGGCCATATTCCACCTCCCCTTCATTCTCTAGAGCTGACTCTGCCCAGGCCTTAAGGGATCTAATGATCTCTGCCTTTCCAATTTAATTAGCGGCTGGTAGACCCATGGCCCTACACTGCTTGTGGGTTTAGTCAGGTTAGCCAGATAAAGCTCTATGGTATCCCTAGTTTTGGGTCACAAACATCTTTGGCACCAATTGAACACAAGAACAATTTAGAAAAATCAAAAATTGATGTAATAAAAAAAATTGTTCACATTTAAAAAATTCAAAAATCAAGTTTGCTCTAGGTCATTTTAGAGGATTTTAAAAGATCTTCACGTAAATACTGTATGGTGTGGTTTAAACACAAGAACTATCCCACTGCTGACACCAAATGCTGGAATGTGGTTTATTAGTAGGTGCTGGTCAGTACATACGACTAATAATAACACCACAATCACAAATAAGGTCCAGTCAAGTTCTCAATAAATTAATCCTTGCTCAACCCTTGTTAGCTTGGTTACTAGCAGACAGGCTTAACTTAGGAGACAGTTGTGTAAAGCATTTAAAAACACCAATACATTGAAAATGTAAGATACAACACACAATAAAAATCAAACACCAATTTATAAACTTAGGACATATTTGTGTGATTAAAATGACACAAAACAACAAAAATCCAATGTAGGGAACAAGATATGAAGTTTTCAAGATTAAATGTAAAAGTAGTGTTTAGAAGCTAATAGAGCTCAAGAAGGTTGTGCTGGACCAGGACAAAGTCAAGAGTTCAGGCCACCCATGATATAATACTTTCACCTTACTTCCAAAAGGGTTTCTTCATGCGGGAAAGTGGTCCAGAGCACCAACCAAGAGTTCAGAAGCTCTGGTTTACCTCTTGGGATCTGGGACAACAACTCCCACAATGCACCTTGTCAATCCAAGTAAAATCTAGGTGAAGCTTGAGATGTCCTCATAGTTGATGTTGCAGGTAGCCCTTCCAGCACTTTTCTACCTGTTGCTAATAAGGTGGTCCACTCTTTATCCTTTAAGACAGGCAGAGTGCTTTTGTTGTGAAGCCTTGTGAGTGCAGCAGGTGCAGTCCTTATGCGTGCAGTCCTCTCTTGTGCATTCCAAGGGTCCAGCAGGACAGCCCTTCTTTTCCAGACATTTCTTTTGGGTCTTTGAGGGTCCACAACACCAATCCAAGGTTTTGGAATCTCTGAGTTGCTCCTTGGGAAGTTGGGACTACAAGACCCACAATGCACATGGCCAAATCCTTAAAAGCCACTGAACGCTGTACAGCTGGGTTTTCTTTGGTGGAGATGATGCAGGTGGAGCTTTTTTAACCTGTTGCTCTCAGGTAGTCCACTCCTTCAATTTTCAGAGCAAGGCGAAATGCTTATTGGGCTGAAGCCCATTGTGTGCAGCAGGTGCATTGCTTATGAGTGCAGTCCTCTCTTGTGAAGTCCAAGGGTCCAGCAGGGCAGTCCTTCTTCTTCTTGTAGTTCCAAGGCAGGGATCTGAGTTGCTGGGCAGCTCTCCAATATTTATTCATGCTTCTGGGGTGACAAGCAGGGGGCACCCCTCACCAATAGGGTGCAGGGTGTCATCTTCAGGTAGGACAACATCCTCCAAATTGTGTATTATTGTCCCAGAAAGCACTGTTCTTTAAAATACAAAATGGAGAACATCTTTCCTGGAGCTTAGGGTCTAGCTAACCCATTATACTAGTGTGGCTACGTTCCCTAACACTCCCCTTCCAGCCCCTCTACAAATTCAATTACTGGGGCTTCCATCTGGGATGCAGAAGATGAGAGTGGGCCTGTTCTTGCCCTAAACTGCCATTCCCTCTTTGAAGACTAGTTTAGCTACCCCACCCCATCCTGCCTTTTGCTCTGCAGCTGCAGATCTCTTCCCAACAGGTGTCCTTTGTCTCTATGCAGGCCACTTCACACCTCATCAGACCTTTTTGGCTCAGCCTCTCAAAGGCTGGCCAATCAGGAGAAGCTGTTAGAAGGCTGGCTTTTGGCACATCAGAAAAGCAAGTTCTATAACTTAATTTCTGTAATAGTTATAATAATTCTAGGAATGGGATGGGTGTGCATGGTGATGGGCACTTGCATTAACAACAAGAGCACTTGGGAGGGAGAACATGGCGGCCGGCGAGTAGCGGGTCGCGGAGGCTCCCAAGGGTCAGGAACGAATGCAAGGAAAAATGCTTCTGTAAATATGCACTGTAAAAGAATAAATGCGTAATCAACCCGGGTATCTCTAACAAACAATCAGATTACAAGTTGGAGTTAAAATGATCTGATAAGTTTTGTTTTACCTCGTTTTTTTACTCCATCTCACCTGTGCCTCATGTTCGGGGAGGTGTCAGCGTCAGCGGTTTCACCTGTATGGAGCAGCGGAGGCTGTGAGCAGAGTCGGAGCACGAAAGGATTTGGTGTTGTCGAGGCTGTGGAGACTGCTGAGACGGGAGCGGAGGATTTGTGGACGGAGAAGAGAGGCTTGCGAAGAGCTGGGGTTTGTCTGCCTGTTTGGTCCCGGGCAGCAGAACAATTGCGACGCAGGTGATTTGCCTTGGTTGGGATTCCGGTTCGAGCCCTTCGAGGAGGCGGAGGTCGAGACGAGAATAAAGTCTGTGGAGTTGAAGCGCTGGAACTAGAAACGGACCTGGAGGGATTACATTCTTGGGCTCTGATCCGGAAAGTGGAAAATATCCAGCAGCCTCAGGTAGGAGATAGCTCTGAAATTCAAACAGGATATTCAGAGGCTCTACAACCTAGAGGGAGGGAGAGACACAGGAGCAATACAGGGATCTGGAAAACAGCTGATAGAAAGTGTGAAGAACCGAGACAATCGAGATATTTATTAAGAAGCTCTAAGTTAAGTTCATATATGCTGGATTCAGATGTTAATGATGATATTAAATCTAAACCAGTGGCACATCTGAAATCTTTTAAAAAAAAATCTTCAACTCAAGTTAAACAAACAAAAAAAGGTACGGTAGATAAGTTAGGGAGGTGGGCCACAGCTAAGATAAGAGGGTATGGCGTCAATTTTACAGTAGCAGGCTATTATGGTCCGAATATAGATGATGCAACTCCTTTTGAAAACTTACTCTCAGAACTGTTGAATTATTCAGACCCATTGATATTAGCAGGCGATTTCAATCTAGTATTAGATCATGTATTAGATAAATCTAAAAGGTGTAGATCTGTTACAAATTGTAAGATGAGAGCAGTAGTTAAAACAGCTATGAAACAGTTAGCCTGGTATGATGTATGGAGAATCAGCGTGGGTAATAAGAGAGGTTATACATTCTATAACAAGAAGCATGGACATAGGTCTAGATTAGATTTCTATTTGTTAAGTAATGTCCTTAAAAACTGGTTTGAAGAGGTTAAGCATCTGGGTGAGCACCTTTCCGACCATTCGGCAGTGACATTGACACTTAAAGTTCCAACTAGGCCGATATGTCAGAGGTGGACATTAGAGCGAGCTATCCTTTTAGAAGAATTATTAGTTGAAGAGTTAGCAGAGGAAACAAAGGCCTTTTTTCAATTGAACTTAGGAACTGCCCCAATACAGATGGTGTGGGATGCTTATAAAGCCTTTATAAGGGGTTTTTTAACGGTTAAAGAAATAGATAAGCATAGGAAATATAAAGAAGAAATTGATGTGATAGAGAAAGAAATTCTACTGAAAGAGCAAGAGATTTTAGCACATCAGAGTAACCATCTAAAAGTAGATATACAGGCAAAGCTAGACTCTCTTAAACTAGATTTGACTACCATCTTAGAAGCAAGGCTTAAAAAGAAATGGCAAGCCAGTAAGTTGTCGCATTTTAAGTATGGGGAGAACTGCAGCAAATTATTGGCATGGAAGACCAAACAGGATGTGGCTAGGAACTCTATTGATGAGCTTAAGGCAGTGGAGGATGTGAAAGTACTTAATAATCCAATAGATATTGAAAAGGCCTTCCAGCGACATTTTGAGGAGGTATATCATGAAGATCTGGTTGTACGGGAGGAGGAGATTAAGGGATGGATAGCGTATACTTCCATTAAAAAGATTTCAGATGATAAGTCCCAGAATATGGATCTTCCAATTTCTAAAGTTGAAGAGGGAAATGCCATTATGTCTGGTAAATCTGGGAAAGCTGCAGGCCCTGATGGGTTGCCTGCAGAACTATATAAAGCCTTAGAAAAAGTGTTAACCCCAATAATGTGCTTGTTATTCTCCCATATTTTTGAGGAAGGAGGTGAGATACCACCCTCATGGAATGAAGCAGCAGTTGCACTAATTCTTAAACCTGCTAAACCATCGTGTTTATGCGATTCATATCGCCCTATATCGTTACTCAACGCTGATTATAAAGTTTTCTCAAAAATATTAGCGGAGAGGCTAAATGGTGTAGCAGAGCATCTGCTTCATAGGGATCAAAAGGGGTTTGTGAGAGGGAGGGGATTAAGAGATTTAACTTTTAACTTAATTGGGGCGATCGATATAGCCACTTTGCACAAGATTCCCTTAGCTGTAATTACAATCGACGCAACAAAAGCGTTCGATAGAGTTAATTGGGTTTATCTACAATATATATTAAAAGCAAATAATTTGGGGAAGAACTTTTGCAGGACAATTTCTTTAATTTATAAAACACCTATAGCTAGAATTTTAGTAAATGGCAATCTTTCTCCTCCAGTTATAATCCAGAGAGGCACACGGCAGGGATGCCCTTTATCCCCATTGTTATTTAATTTATATATAGAACCGTTGGCTGAAAAGCTAAGGACACACCCAAATATAGCTCCTTTTAAATTTAGAGAGTGGGAGAGAAAGGTTGCTTTTATACGCAGATGATTTAATGATTTTCACATCGGATCCAAATATCACTATTCCATTAGTGTATGAAGAAGCAATACTTTTTGGGCGAATATCAGGTTATGAAATTAATGCATCAAAAACAGAATGTATGACATGGAATTTAGAAGCATGTAATTTCCCAACAAAAAAAACTATTAGGCATTTAGGAATAACAGTAACCCAAAATATAGAGAAAATCGTGGAAATAAATTTCCAAAGGGTTGGAGGAGAAATTCTTAATTCTCTAACAGGATGGGCATATCTACCCTTGACTCTTATAGGTAGACTGAATTTAATAAAGATGATGCTATTGCCCAAAATAATTTTTATATTGCAAAATATCCCGCTCCCGTTTAATGAAAGTAACCTGAAGTCTCTCCAGTCGAAGTTAAATAGCTTCATTTGGGCCTCAAAAACCAGTCGAATATCATGGAAGAAGTTAAGAAGAGAGAAAAAGAAGGGTGGTTTGTGCCTCCCGGACTTGATATTATATGCCAGAGTTTTTCATTAAAAATTGGGAGAATGTTTATAGAGCTACCAGATGGCTCAGATATTGGTGTAATGTTTGGGGTAATGCTCTCAGATGTTGAAGGAGACAGTCACGCTTTCTTATATAAATATGGAGACCCAAGATTTTTCAAGAAAGTACGGTTGAAAATATTAAAAGGTTTGGTTTGCACTTGGGCCAAGGTCAGGAAAGTTCTAAAAATCAGCTATTTTAGTGCCTTAGCACCAATCTGGAATGCCCCAGGTTCACCGGGATGGACTAAAGACTCTCTATCTCTGCCTTTAATGGAAGCTGGGATCCGGCAATGGGGACAGTTGATACCGGAAGGAACTCTCTTGACCTGGGAAGAGATGAATTTACTTACGGCGAATAGACTATCAAAATTTAAATACTGGCAAATTAAGAACTGGCACCAAACGTTTGGCATGGAGGTGGGCAAGACAAATGAATTGCAAAATATGTTGGCACAAAGACCAATAAAGAAGAAAGAAGTGGCACTGCTGTATTGGTTATTGCTCGAGTTGGAGGATGGAGAGTTTAAATTACCAACGGAGCTGTGGGGAGAGAGCTTGCCGGGAAGCAGTCCTGAAAATTTATGGCAAGTATCTCATGACATACTATATTGCACAGTTAAACCCGCAAACTTAAGAAGGAATTATCTTTTTTCTGTTCACAGGGTCTACTGGACACCTTTAAAACTCTCGAAATTTGCAACTGGTCCCATTCCAAAATGTCCCAAGTGTCAACAAATTAGGGCGGATGATGTACATATGTTCCTAACTTGCCCTAAGTTGAGTTACTTCTGGACAGAGGTAAAAAGAGGTTTGGAAGGCATTTTTGGTGTAAATATTCAGGTAAGCATAACTGTAACATTAGTTATGTTTGGATTATTACCTAATTACCAAAGCCGTAAAAAGGAGGAAAATCAGCTCTGTCTGTATCTAATGCTTTTGGCAAGAAGGGAAATCTGTAAAAAATGGGTTAATGAAATCCCGCCAACCTTTTTAGATTGGGTGATCTCCATAAAGTATATAATGAAATTAGACAGGGTCGGAATAGATAAAGATACAAAAATGTTTTGGAGCTTATGTGAGAAATGGTTAATCAGTTTGGGCCAGTAAGACAACATCTGTCCAATGATTACGCCTTTGCACTAAATAACAACGTTTCTCTCTGGTTTCTGTGTGGTGGTCCGGTCGAAACAGAATTCTGCTATTGAGAGACTATGTGTAAAAGCATATCCATCGGAGATAGAATGCTCACTAATTGGTACTGAAAGAGTACCAGAGAGAGCAATTGAGTAAGCCCGGATTCTATCTGATGGCGAATGAGGACTTAATAAAAAAAAAATAAAAAAAAATAGTTATAATAATTCTAACCTGGGCAAGTTGTTGGATTTATCATAACTATTTTTTAAAGTATTTGAATTATTAGTTGATCTCATTCCTGTCAATGTTTATACTTTATTGAAGTTTAATAACGCCTTCCCATGTTAGCCTATAGAGCCAATACACTACAATGGGGAAAAACAAAATTGGCAGTTTTTCTCTCAACAAGGCTTATAGTTACAAGGCACCCTACCCCTAGGGCACATAGGGGAGACCTTATGGGTGACTTATATGTATTAATAAGGTAGTTTAAGACTTTGGAAGTACCTTTAATTGCAAATTTGCATATAATTGTATTATAAAAGCAGCCTGTAAAGCAGGGCTGCCTTTAAAATAACGGCAGGCAACACAGCAGTCCACACTTAAGTGTATTAAGTCTACTAGGCATCTAAACCTACATGCTCTACCATATACTCTGGACTTACAGGTAGGTTGTAAGTACCAATTGTAATTATACCTAATTACCATGTACTTTTTAGCAGAGCCCAGGTTGCAATCAGAGTCAGAAAACCAGCACCTAGTAGTATAGAATAGGGCAAAAAGTGTGGGGACACTGCAAAAAGTCCTGGTTTTATAAACACTCCACCAACTAAACAAAGAGCAGTAATTGCAAGCCTAGAGTAACCGTCAGCTTACAATTGCCGACAGGCAACAAAATCTTTCAAGATATTATTGCAGAAGAATTAAATCAACTGGAAAGCAAAATGAATAAAAAGGAAGATCAAATATGACCAGGGACGATTCATTGACAATAAAACATCTCTAAGATTACTGGAGTATTACCATAAAAGCCATAGATAAAAGTAGAATCATTGTAATTTTAGATCATTACAAGTACATTTCAAAAGCTAAAAGGCAGCTGAATATACAACAACTTTATATCCAACTTGAAAGAGACCCTACCCATAGTTAAGCTGCAGAAATTGAAAAGCCACCAGGACGTCCAATTGTTAGCTCTATTGGCTTATCATTAGAGAACACTTCCAGGTTCATTGATACCTTTTTATATTCTTTCATCTTAATACTACTGTTGTATCTAAGCGAGTCCATAGACTTTTTTGATAAGATCAGTGGCATCCCTTGTCAAGCTAACTATCTAAAGGCAACTGTAGACGTGGTGTCTCTCTACATATCAATATGCCCCACACATGGCAATAATGCATGTGAATACTACCTGAGATCTTGATCAATTAGCCTAATGGAATACTCGAGAATGCTGATAGAATGTTGGAATTTTGTTTGAAGCAAAATATTTTCATTATTTTCTCCAAAACCAAGGAACAGCTATAGGTACATAATTTTCTCCAACACATAATCTAATGATGGGATGGTGGGAGGCAGAAGTAGTGTGGACAGAAGGGAACCTCAAGATAATAGAACATGTAAAACTCTGGGTTTGTTATATTTCCAATTTCTTTTTAATTTGGGAAGGAAATAAAGATTATCTGAAGTCCTCCATTATCTCATTGAAAGATAATGATTTACATCTGAAATTCACATATGATATCCATGATCAGATGATAAACTTTTTGGAAACTGAGATACAGATAGGAAATCAAAGAATATTTTCCTAAGCGCATAGGAAAGCCACCAGGGGAAACAGCATACTTCACGCCAACAGTGGACATCACAAAGCGTTGAAATGGAGTGTCCCTTATGGTGAATTCCTGAGAGCTCAACGGAATTGCTCTGAGTTGAGGGATTTTGAGGCACAAGCCATGGAAATCTTTAAGAGATTCAGACAAAGAGGTTACCCATTAGTAGTTTTGGAGGATGCTTTAAGGACGAAAGGAGAGAAAAATAGAGAAAACCTCCTCATAACAAAGAAGAATGAAAAATCCAGTGAAAAATGAGGCTGTACTTTGGATTATAATGTGCCCCAATAATATGTGAAAAAAACTGCTAAAGGAAAATCGGAAAATAGTAGAACAGCTACAGATAACTTATGGGAAAGTAGCCCCCCTGGTGACATACTTATACAAAGTTATATGTCAAACATAAACATAAAAAACCTAAACATAAAATGTAATACTTGTGGATGGCTCAGTAGGAGGCAGAAAGGCTTTTGGAAGTGTTCTAAAGGCAAAGCGTGTGAACACAGTGTAAATAAATTATTTGATGAACTTGAGAATGGGCAGAAAACGGCATCTGGATGCAATGGGTTTAAACAATATATGAAATAACTGTAGTTGGTATTTTAAGTTCTAGAAGCACATACACTTTAGAACACGAACTTTACCCTGCATTTATTGAACATGCACTTTAAATAAGGCACTTTATTTTGCATTTGTGGAATGTGAAATGTCGGCACATGCACTTTAGATTACCTAGGCTGGTTAAACCAATATTTTTGTGAAAACAGTTTTATAATATATGCAAAGATTGTTATTGTGTGTTTATGGGTCCAACGGCATGTGCACTTTAATTGGGTACTTTGCACTGGATAATTATAAAATGTAGGGACATGCACTTTATAAACATGCACTTTACCCTGCTTGTATTTAATATACAATATCATGAAATGGTGGGAAAAGTGGTAGGATTTTGGGAATTGTTTTTTATTAAAGCTTAAAATGCATTTGTCTTATTACATGTGCATTAATGAAGATCAATAACTCATGGTCCTTCCAGCATGTACACTTTAAATTGGATTTGGCATTCTAGCCAAGTTAGCATCCCAAGATGATTGCTTCTAAATGCTAGTAACATTGTATGTTGCAATTTTACCGTTCTATAAGCATATGCACTTTGTATAGACCAGGTTAATAAGCACTTTGAAATTAGATGATATGTGCAATCAGTCATTCAAAATATGTTCCTGTTTGCTGTAGGTTGATTTGTTGCCTGCTTTTTTGTCTCCATGTCTCAAGGTGTAAATAATGTATATATCTACACTTTTGCTGAGGAAAAAAGCTGTAAAATATATTACATTAACAAAACAGAAATGTTTATTTGCACCTTAGAAGGAACATTAATTACAATTGTGAATAAGTGTTGAAAATGTCTCACACAATAGGGACAATTTATCTTTGAAATGGGCCGTCTACTTATTTATTTAGTCACTAGGGTTGGAGGAGTTTGCATTACTGTAGCTATTAAGAGACACTCTGGAGAAGTGAACTCTATGATCCTGATGGTTTTGTTTACAAGCCCCCTACAAAAATATGACTTTAAACAGTACAGTAATTAACCCCTAGTGTCTAAAATACTGTCAAATGTGTGCATATATATG
This sequence comes from Calotriton arnoldi, assembly GCA_963921515.1. Taxonomy (NCBI): domain Eukaryota; kingdom Metazoa; phylum Chordata; class Amphibia; order Caudata; family Salamandridae; genus Calotriton; species Calotriton arnoldi. Next base: position 2,450,084 of record CAWUFW010001768.1, on the reverse strand, counting down.
TGTTTTACACCTCTTACCGAAGTCATTGCGACTATAAGTGTCATCATAAAGACGGAAAGTAGGTCGCAAACACTGTTTTTTTAAAAACTTACTAAAAAATATGTGTACAAACATGTTTTTTACGCAGTGAAGTATTTAGTAATGTGTGCAATGCAATGCATTTTATAAGTTACATTTTTTAAATGTGGTGGTGGTCATTGAATGTCTGCTTTTGCTTTGTGATTTTGCGACATGATCGCGATCATCTCATAAAGGTAGAATCATTGTAATTTTAGATCATTACAAGTACATTTCAAAAGCTAAAAGGCAGCTGAATATACAACAACTTTATATCCAACTTGAAAGAGACCCTACCCATAGTTAAGCTGCAGAAATTGAAAAGCCACCAGGACGTCCAATTGTTAACTCTATTGGCTTATTATTAGAGAACACTTCCAGGTTCATTGATACCTTTTTATATTCTTTCATCTTAATACTACTGTTGTATCTAAGAGAGTCCATAGTCTTTTTGATAAGATCAGTGGCATCCCTTGTCAAGCTAACTATCTAAAGGCAACTGTAGACGTGGTGTCTCTCTACATATCAATATGCCCCACACATGGCAATAATGCATGTGAATACTACCTGAGATCTTGATCAATTAGCCTAATGGAATACTCGAGAATGCTGATAGAATGTTGGAAATTTGTTTGAAGCAAAATATTTTCATTATTTTCTCCAAAATCAAGGAACAGCTATAGGTACATAATTTTCTCCAACACATAATCTAATGATGGGATGGTGGGAGGCAGAAGTAGTCTGGACAGAAGGGAACCTCAAGATAATAGAACATGTGAAACTCGGGTTTGTTATATTTCCAATTTCTTTTTAATTTGGGAAGGAAATAAAGATGATCTGAAGTCCTCCATTATCTCATTGAAAGATAATGATTTACATCTGAAATTCACATAGGATATCCATGATCATGTGATAAACTTTTTGGAAACTGAGATACAGATAGGAAATCAGAGAATATTTTCCTAAGCGCATAGGAAAGCCACCAGGTGAAACAGCATACTTCACGCCAACAGTGGACATCACAAAGCTTTAAAATGGAGTGTCCCTTATGGTGAATTCCTGAGAGCTCAACGGAATTGCTCTGAGTTGAGGGATTTTGAGGCACAAGCCATGGAAATCTTTAAGAGATTCAGACAAAGAGGTTACCCATTAGTAGTTTTGGAGGATGCTTTAAGGAGGACAGGAGAGAAAAATAGAGATAACCTCCTCATAACAAAGAAGAAAGAAAAATCCAGTGAAAAATGAGACTGTACTTTGGATTATAATGTGCCCCAATAATATGTGAAAAAAACTGCTAAAGGAAAATCGGAAAATAGTGGAACAGCTACAGATAACTTATGGGAAAGTAGCCCCCCTGGTGACATACTTACACAAAGTTATATGTCAAACATAAACATAAAAAAACTAAACATAAAATGTAATACTTGTGGTTGGCTCAGTAGGAGGCTGAAAGGCTTTTGGAAGTGTTCTAAAGGCAAAGCGTGTGAACACAGTGTAAATAAATTATTTGATGAGAATGGGCAGAAAACGGCATCTTGATGCAATGGGTTTAAACAATATATGAAATAACTGTAGTTGGTATTTTAAGTTCTAGAAGCACATGCACTTTAGACCACGCACTTTACCCTGCATTTATTGAACATGCACTTTAAATAAGGCACTTTATTTTGCATTTGTGGAATGTGAAATGTTGGCACATGCACTTTAGATTACCTAGGCTGGTTAAACCAATATTTTTGTGTAGCACTTTTAAAATATATGCAAAGATTGTTATTGTGTGTTTATGGATCCATCGGCATGTGCACTTTAATTGGGTACTTTGCACTGGATAATTATAAAATGTAGGGACATGCACTTTATAAACATGCACTTTACCCTGCTTGTATTCAATATAGAATATGATGAAATGGTGGGAAAAGTGGTAGGATTTTGGGAATTGTTTTTTATTAAAGCTTAAAATGCATTTGTCTTATTACATGTGCATTAATGAAGATCAATAACTTATGGTCCTTCCAGCATGTACACTTTAAATTGGATTTGGCATTCTAGCCAAGTTAGCATCCCAAGATGATTGCTTCTAAATGCTAGTAACATTGTATGTTGCAATTTTACCGTTCTATAAGCATATGCACTTTGTATAGACCAGGTTAATAAGCCCTTTGAAATTAGATGATATGTGCAATCAGTCATTCAAAATATGTTCCTGTTTGCCGTAGGTTGATTTGTTGCCTGCTTTTTGTCTCCATGTCTCAAGGTGTAAATAATGTATATATCTACACTTTTGCTGAGGAAAAAAGCTGTAAAATATATTACATTAACAAAACAGAAATGTTTATTTGCACCTTAGATGGAACATTAATTACAATTGTGAATAAGTGTTGAAAATGTCTCACACAATAGGGACAATTTATCTTTGAAATGGGCCGTCTACTATTTTATTTAGTCACTAGGGTTGGAGGAGTTTGCACTACTGTAGCTATTAAGAGACACTCTGGAAAAGTGAACTCTATGATCCTGATGGTTTTGTTTACAAGCCCCCTACAAAAATATGACTTTAAACAGTACAGTAATTAACCCCTAGTGTCAAAATACTGTCAAATGTGTGCATATATATGTGTTTTACACCTCTTACCGAAGTCATTGCGACTATCAGTGTCATCATAAAGACGGAAAGTAGGGCTCAAACACTGTTTTTTTTAAAACTTACTAAAAAATATGTGTACAAACATGTTTTTTACGCAGTGATGTATTTAGTAATGTGTGCAATGCAATGCATTTTATAAGTTACATTTTTTTAATGTGGTGGTGGTCATTGAATGTCTGCTTTTGCTTTGTGATTTTGCGACATGATCGCGATCATCATGACGTTTTGGCGAATTTAAAAAATGAAAAATAAATTACAAGAAAATGAAAACAATTTTGGGCTCTAGTGTGGCTCTGACAAGAGCCTTTGTGTTGAGAGTGTGTATAAGACAGGTATAGATAAGACTGTATGCAGAGTTTCAGGTTGCTTAGAAACACCCTGTTCCCTTCATCTGTTAAGTAAACTCTACTGCTATAGATTCCACACATGTTAAAACGCAGGTTGTTGTTGTAGATAGAGCCCATTTTATGGTCTCTGAGGAAAGCAGAAACAGGTTTATTAACAGGTTTCCTGACTTTGTCGATCAGTGGATAGAATTGATTAGACCACTTCCATTTCTGTCTTTGGCATATGTCAGAGTACAGCAAGACAGTGTGAGGGAAAAACATCATCAATGCAGCAAAGGTATCCTTCATTAGGATTTCCAGTCCTACTCTAGTTAATGTGCCTAGGTCGTTGCCACCACAGTGCACAATATATATATATATCTTGGGAACGGTTCCTGGGTCTGAAAATTTGTGTCAAAGCTAACATAAGGGGTCAGAGTGGAGATACTCTGACCCGATGTTTGAGAAATGGGGGTATTAGTGACACAAGTTATGTGTCCAAAATGTATTTTTTTATCATGCATGCTATTTGCACTGCCACCGCGATCGCCAGCGCGCCCCCTGCGTACCGTCACGGGGACATCACAAATATCGCTACGACACCACGAATATTGGTGGAAATATAAAACAATATATATATTTGTGCACACTCGCTGGTCACTGTCACAGACTCATGTACGCATTTATAAACTCACTCAGGCACTTATACACCCATTCACATACCCACTCACACACTTATACATCCAGTCACATACCCGGTCAGATACTCATGCACCCACTCACATACCCACTCAGGTACTCATGCAGCCACTCACAGACTAACTCAGAGAGTCACGCACCCATGTTGAGACCCACTCAGAGACTCATACACCCACTTACGAATATGTGACGTTACAACGCGATCAAAATGATCGCGGTACGTTACATCGGAGTTTTTACAACGCAAGTCGTTACAATGACTTGCGCTGGAGGGCGCTGGACTTAGGAATAGTATGATTTATTATTCCAACACCAGTCTACGTACAGTAGGGAAGGTGTTGGAATAGTAAATCATACTATTCCTTAGGTTAGAGCGCCATCCAGCGCAAGTCGTTGTAACGACTTGCGTTGTAATACCCGCGATGTAAAGGCATTGCGATGCAATGCCCGTGTGGTAATGGATGTCTCCCCCCACTTACAGACCCAAGTACACACTCGCGTATTTACTCAGAGACCCACTGAGACACTCACACACCCACTGACAGACCCACTGAGACACTCATACACTCACTCATAGATCCACTCAGACACTCATACACCCACTCACACCCATAGAGTCACTCACACACTCAGTCACAGACCCTCTTATAGACTTATGTACTCAGTCACTCACTCTTACACTCAGAGATTCACACACCCATTTACAGACTCACTCATATATACACGCACCCACTCACTCGCCCACTCAAAGACTCATGCATCCACTCACTTCCATTTCTGTCTTTGGCATATATCAGAGTACAGCAAGACAGTGTGAGGGAAAAACATCATCAATGAGAAAGACAGATGGAGAATGGGGCTAATTAACTCTAGGTCTATACCCGCCCATAAAACCGAATTGAGATGTTTAATAGAGGAAGAGCAGCTGGATGCTCTCTTTTTAACTGATACATGGCTTAAGGATTGCTCCACTCCTGATCTGCTGATGGCTATGCCTATTGGGTATAACATTAGGAGACAGGATAGAGTGGGAAAAACCGGAGGCGGTATAGCAATCATATATAAAGATAATTATAGTTGCATTATCACGCCTAAACCACTCTTAAATACCGATAACGTGCTGTTTAGCATTCGGCTATCACCTAACCAAACCTTCTCAGGTACCCTCACTTATAGACCCCCAGGGCCCTGTCACACCTTCCTAGAAAGTTTTCCCGACATGCTGACAGAGAGCATCATGTCAAAAAATTCTATAACCATTCTAGGCGACCTTAACATCCACCTAGACAAAAAGGATGATCCTATTACCTCTAGATTCATCCACGATATGGAAGCTATGCAGCTGAATTTAAAGATACAAGAAGCAACACACGAAAAGGACACATCTTAGATGCGATATTCACTAACGATCCCACACTCACAGTAGCCTCCCCCTCGCCACTGCCCTGGACAGACCATTTCTTTATCCCTTTCTCCCTAAGCAATACACACCCCCAGAATACAAGACACATCTCCTTTAATATGAGCAGGAAATGGACAAGAACCATTCCGGAAAAATTAATAGAAACCCTAAAAGAAGGTGCTCCTACGATAACTGGGGAAGTTGTGAGCGCTGACAGAAGGTGGGATGACTGGCTCACTAAGGCGGCAGAACAGAGGGAACAAAAAGGGAGAACTTGTTCGAATCGCCCTCGGAAGGGACCAGCATGGAACAACAGCCACCTGGCAGCTTTAAAGAAAGCTTGTAAAAAAACAGAAAGGAAATGGAGGAAGTCTTACCACAATTCACTAAAGAAACAATACAAAACAGAGATCAGACTCTACCATAATGAAATTAAAATCGCTCAAGCAAAGCACTTGCAGGAGAAAATTGAGGCAGCCACTAACTCCTCGAGAGAACTTTTTAAAATTGTAAAATCCCTCACAACATTAGCACCTGAGGCCCCTACAATATCCTCATCTATAGAAAGATGTAACGAACTAGCTACCTACTTCAAAAATAAGATTGTCACTATTTACAATTCCATGTCAGAGAATGTTCACATTCGAGACCCGCAGGAGTAACCCAGTGTATTTAGAGACTTGGGGGAAACCTTCACTTGAAGCATTCCCTGAATTGGATGTAGACATTACATCCAAGATCCTACAGGGAATGAAATCTGGCTCCCCTCTGGACCCTATTCCCCCCACATACTGGCACAGGTGGGGGATACAGTCATAACACCTGCTACAACCCTACTTAACCTCTCCCTCAGCCAGGGTACAGTACCAAAAACCTGGAAACATGCCATAGTACGCCCGTTAATTAAAAAACCACATCTAGATCCAACAGACCTGGCCAACTTTCGCCCTATTTCGCTCCTTCCCACGCTAGGTAAGATTGCCGAAAAGCATGTAAACTCCTCACTGTCCCAGTTTCTAGAGGAGAACTCGATCCTCCATCCGACCCAAATGGGCTTTAGACCCTCACATAGTACTGAATCCGCCCTACTGCTGGTAACAGAAAAATTGAAAGGCATTCTAGACCAGGGGGGCGAGGCCACTATCCTTCTGCTAGACCTGAGCGCAGCGTTCGATACGGTGGACCATACGACGCTCACATCCAGGCTTGAAAGGGCAGGAATTCAGGGTCAGGCCCTAAAATGGATCGTATCTTTTCTGAATCACTGAAGGAGGATTGCTATCAGATAGTTTCAAAGTTACATGTGGGGTTCCCCAGGGCTCTTCCCTGAGCCCCACACTGTTCAACCTATATATGCAGCCATTGGCTGACATTGTCCAGGAATTTGGACTGTCAATAATTACCTATGCAGATGACACCCAACTGGTAATTTCTGTTGCAAAGGATGCCGAATTAACAAATAATTCGGTAGTCCCGTGCATGATAAAAATAGCCAGCTGGATGACCTACAGCAGGCTAAAACTTAATGGGGACAAGACTGAGCTCATGTTTTTGGGCAACAAAATAAATCCGCAAATTTCTGTGAACTGTCCGGAAGAACTAGGGCACCCACCAGGACATAAAAACTCCATAAAAAACCTGGGAGTATGGTTAGATCACCACCTCACAATGGAGACTCAAGCCAGCAAACTTGCAGCCACTTGTTTTGGAATCCTGAGGATGCTCCGAAAAATCTTGGACCTCATCCCAGAGAAAGCACAGAGAACCGTGGTTCAGGCATTGGTGATGTCCCGCCTGGACTATGTGAATATTCTCTTTCTGGGCTCACCTAAGTATGTTCTTAACAGACTGCAGGTGGTGCAAAACGCGGCAGTCAGACTTTTACGAAAAATTCCTCGGCATGAATCCACTAAGTCAGCTCTGAAATCATTACATTGGCTGCCCGTGCATGCAAGGATCAAGTTTAAAGCGCTATGTATAGCACATAGAGCCCTTAAGGGAAAAGGCCCAACACTACTGAAAACTTTGATCACTCCATACATACCAGACAGAATTCTGAGATCCTCCTCGGAACATCTTGCCACAACAACTAGAATAAGGAGAGCCAGATGGGGGGGAAGATCCTTCTCACATCTGGCACCGAAATTATGGAACTCAATTCCATTAGAGCTAAGAATGACCACGGAGGAACAAACTTTCAGAAAGAAACTAAAGACCTGGCTATTTCCAGGCAGAGAGGTATCCGCACTTACTCCTGTTTCGCAGCGCTGGGAGGCCCATGGGCAGCTATGCGCTCTACAAAATCCATAAACATAAACATAATGCAGAAAAGATATCCTTCATTAGGATGTCCAGTCCTACTCTAGTTATTGTGCCCAGGTCATTGCCACCACAGTGCACAATCATGAGGCCAGGAGCTGGTGAATCCACAATGCTTTTAAGCAAAGGAACTAATTGATGAAACTTTAATCGTCTGTGCCCAATACAAGTAATGTCCACATTAGCCAAACTCAAGTCCCTGTTAAAACATCTCTTTCTTGCAGCCTCAGCAGTCCAATAGACATAAAAAACAAAAATATATTGAAATAAGACAATTAATGTACTTTTTAAATGAATAGATGACTAATACAACAAAAAGTGGTGCACCATGCAGATGTAATGCTCAATATCTAATCATAGAACAAAATACAGGGATGTTATAGTCATGAAATAGAATTTTTTAAAGCTTAGAAATTCAGTGAAAAAACCAAAGGTTACAGGGATGTTATATTTAGGCTTACATTTCACTCGTACAAAACCAGGAAAATTCAGCAGTTATAGTTAGCTGAGCTAACTATAACTTGCGCCCCCGCAATACTACATCACTCATGACACTGACTGAATGCTGATTTTGTGTGTACATGTGAACTTTGGGTGTGTTATGTTTAATGTTTTGAGCAGTTTAATTTCCATTTGAACTAAATTAGAATCACATTGTTTATGGATCAGAGATATTACTTCAATCTGTTATTCTAACTTTCTTTGGAGATAATGTTATGATGTTCATATTTTTTCAGGAAGATATTTGCATAGTACGAGGTCGCTATGAAGTCCATAAAAGTAAGAACGCATTCTTTTGACACAGAAGCCCTTATCATCTGTGTAGATGTTATAGTGTAACCAAAATTAAAGTAGTTCAAGTAAGAAAAGTAGGGAGACTCCTTATAGCTCTTGTTAAATAGAGTCCATTTCGCTGATATCAGCAGTACTTAATTTGAGCCAGTGGTTGTCGGTGGGGGCCATCAGCACTCCTTTTTGAGGACTGGCACTTATTTTTCCTCTTCAGAAATTTCCAGACTGCAAGAGAGGGAAAACACACAAAGGGGAAAGAAGGAGAGAAAGAAAGAGAGAAGAACCTTCACAAAGGGAAATAGTAGGAACTCACAAGAGTGAGAAAATAAAATGGGACAAGAAGTGTCTGGAAGTGGGTTAAAGAGGAATGGATGGATTCCAGACTTCGCAGCCTTGGTACTCAGTGTGCGGACAATTAAAAGAGCTGGCCATGGGCATTGGAGTAGAACCTTGGGCACTGGCACTCATTGTTTTACAAATTAAGCACCGGCTATCAGGCCATCTCTATGTCAAAGGGAACAATATAAAGACTTGATGTGCATAGTGCAGAGGATGTATTTCTTTTCTTTTTTTAATTCTTTCTTTATACATTCATAACAAATAACTCTTCTGTATACCTCAATCTTGGTCAGCATGATTAGCTGTATAGTAGTCATGACCAACAGAATAATTACAATCATCAAACGTAGCATGGCATAAATGCCAAGTATGCAAACATAACACCAAATTTCAGCGTGGAACATTGTACAACATTAAGATTTAAAAAGAATAAAAGAGAAGAGAAGAGAATGGAAAATAAAAAAAATGAAAATAAAAAAAAAAGGAAAGGAAAGGAAAGGAAAGGAAAGAAGATAATAGAATAGAATAGAGAAGAAAAGGAAAGGAAAGGAAAGGAAAGGAAAGGAAAGGAAAAGAAAAACATAATAATAATATCTTGGAAAGCTAAACTCGCACCCATTGCATGTTCATGCTAGGGGACGAAGCAAATAAAACAAAACAAAATGGAGGGAAGGTAGAAGGAGACATCAGCAACTGACGTAACTCCATACCTGGGTAGCATAAGTGAGTAGAGAGATCGCATGGATTATTCCCTGATCATGCTGGAAGCAAACAAACTTGTCAACTGCAGGACTTAGTAGGGATGGTCGGATGTGTCCAACCTTAGGTAAGGGAGTAATTGGGAGAGAAAGGAGGAAGAATAATGGAGAAGAAAAGGAGGTGCAGGCATATCAGAGACCCTGTAATTATTCCACCCCTGCTCTTCATGCATCAGAATCCAGGAAGGGAGACCAAGTCTGCAGGTAAACCTCCACCGGATTTTGCACTCTGTATATCAGCCTCTGATAGGAGGTGGTTTTATGCATCTCTACCATCCACTCATCATGGGTGGACATGTGTGAGCATGCATACCTTGGCCATGGTTAAAGCCATGGAGACTAAGCGTCACTCAAGGGTATTAAAGGAGGGAAGATCAGTCATCTCATGCAATATGATTAATTGTTGTTAAAGCGTTAGAAGGATATTTAGCACCTTACTAAAAGCATCCCCTGTCTCATGCCAGAATCCCAAATACTAAGGCAGCGATGAAGGATATGGACAATACCACAGCCCTCTTTGTCACATCTGAATGGCTGCCGATTGTCAGTGGGTCCAATGTATGACATTTCCGCCAACACAAATAGCAGCATTGTACCAGATGGGTGCAAGTGTATCTAGTTTAGCATCTACCTGAATACATTTATGGTCCTGGAACCAGGATTGGATCATGGCTTGCACAATTGGATTCATTGTCAAAGAGGAGAGGGTACCATATTTGTAAAGTAGCTGGAGACCAGGTCCACTGGACGTAAGGTGGTTCTCTATTGTAAGCCACAAAGGAATATCCTAACTTGTCGGTTTCCGCATGGCCAAATGGGACAGGTGTAGGTTTGTATAGTAATGTTCAATGCTAGACAGTCTGAGCTGCCTCATTGTGTGTGAGCAATTAATTTGGAGATTTAAATCCTAGGCGAGTATTGCCCCAAACAAAGGCTTTGATCTCTCCCTCAATGTTCCACAGATAAGATAGAGGAACCGGAAGCTGTAGCATACTGAGGACATAGGTAAAATGTGGCACTATTACCATTTTCACAGCCTGTGTCTTGCCCCAGAGGGACAGGAGGAGGGTCACCCATTTCGCATAAACTAGCCTAGCTTGGGCAATAAAGGTGCAATATTGATAGAAACCATCCCCTCTAGACCCCTATTGAGATACACCTCCAGATATCTAAATCATTCCTGCATCATTGGAAGGGATAGTCAGCTGTGGCCACCCTTGTCGCAACCCGCAACATAAGTAAGGCTTCGTTTTTATCCCTGTTGACTTTGTACCCTGGTATACAAGCAAAATCAGATATGAACCCCATAAGGGCTGGGAGGGATTGAGTCAGGGGATGCGCTTCTACAGAACCAGGGTTGGAGCCAGGCTACGGGACTCACTCTCCCAGGCTCCCCTGCATCATTCCTGCACAGCTGATGACACTCACCGTCTTCGGCGGATATAGCTGAGGGAGGATCACCGCTGCGCGGGACGCGCGCCGGCTGTGCCCGGACGAAGCCCGGACCAAGGGCGGGCCCATCTGTGCCCGTCCGTGACTGTATGAGGCTGGGCTGGGCCCCCCCCTGTGATTTGTGCTTGGGGGCTATCCCTCGGGAACCCTACACTCATCGAGCCGTGGTGAGCCGTGGTGAGTTTGCTTGTTTTTCCTTGGGGGTTGCCCGGCCTGGGAGTTCACATCAGTGACACTATTGTTTAACAAGTTTGGCTCACTTGATAAACTGAGGAGGCCGGGGACGCTTGGTCAGTCAAGTCCAAATTGAGATTGTCTGTACATCATTGCCTAGCAGCTGAGCGGACTGTGTCTGTTTGCTAGGCTCCCCTAATGTCGCCCTGTCTTTTAAAACCTTGTTGCTACCCCTGGATTTTTTTTTTAGTTATGACTAGGCGCAAAGCTACGACGTCAACGTCTGCTACTGCCACTGCCACTGCCTCAGTGAAGAGGAAGACGGGTGCTGTCTCGTCAGCCTCTACTATGGACTCTTTTTTACAAAGGGCTGCCTCTGTACTGGACAAGGAGATCGAGATGGTGAATAGGCGCCTCTCGGGGTCTCTTAGCATCCCTCCCTATTTTTCCCATGTGGAATCTTGTATGCCTAAGGAAGGTGGCACGAATGAACAAGCAGTACTGACAAACAGCCCTGGGCCTTATTCGTACTTACAGAGCGGCACAGGGCCTTCAAATACTTTACCTGCCGACTCTAACTGAACTTTAGTGCCGGTGGCACTCTTGCCGGTTGTTGTAACATGTAATAGGGAGGGTGGTGATTGTACAGATGCTACAGATAAACAGGGAAATGGTACTTGTTTGGTTAACAATGCATTGTTACTTCCCCCAGCTCATCTAAGTCTAGGTGAAACCCTGGTATTGAGTGGGACCCCGCGGCAGGGTACTGGAACCAAAAGAAAAATTCAAGCTAATGGGGGGTAAAGCGAAGAAAGCGAAACCCAATTTGGTTCCTAAAACCCCTGTATTTGACCCAGTTTCTTCTGCCATCCCCCCTACCCTGGATTTCCCTGGGGCACTATTAGCATTTCAGTCAGTATTGTCTGAAATGTTAGACTTAAAATTGAGTCCCATTTTTGAGAGGCTGTCTCGAATTGAGGACAGCTTAGTGTCAAGTAACGCTGCGGAGGCGGCACCTCCAATAGGACCCCCTAGTGTTGTCCCAGGCCAGAAGCTTGTACGGGTCCCTGAGTTACAGATCAACCAGCGGAATTCCCTAGATCAGTCTTTAACCTCTTCACTAACGCAGCCTGTAGTACAGGTGGGGCTTGGGGACATGAGTCTAGCAGCAGGGCCAAGAAGAGTCACCCCTATAATTGGGAATGGCTCAGGTGCTAGTCACCGCCCTAGGGATGGGAAGTTGGAGATAAGTGAGGTGCTAATGAGTCTTCCAGTAATAGATCTACCACCTGATTCCACTCCTTATGTAGTAGTCTTGGGGAGTGTTCCATCTCTCCCCAGGGAGACCGATGAGGATTTTGGGCAGTTGAAAAACAAAATAACTCATTGGCTCACGCACAACACTGCCCTGGGTGCCCGTGTGGCTAAAAACATCATCATGGCCCGCAGGGTGAGCTGGATTGGGAGCTCGCGAAAAACAGGCACGGGTGATTGTGTAATTATTAATTTTGATAACCCCCATATTGCGGGCAGGATTTTGTTCAGGGATAATCGTCACCCCAAACCAGGATCCGTTATCAGGGCCCTCCCATTGTTTTTTTTTTATAAACCCGATTCACCAAGGGAATTGCACTCCAATGCCCTTAGGGAAGATCCCCGAGATGGGTGGTCATTTAGAATACCATATGCTCATCAGCTAATTCCCTCGGCCCATTTACAATCTGAAACACTTGGATCGCATGAAGTTTGTCCCTCGGTGGAATTAAATAACAGATTCTTTCCACTAACAGGGCTGGAGGAGTGTGACTGACTAAGGAATAGTACGTCCCATGACAATGAGCTTGATGCATTCAAGCAGCCTCCATTAGAGGGTCTTGAGGAAAACCGAGTCTTAACAACTAATAAATTCTTGTCCTGGAATATTGTAGGGTTGGCAAATAAGTTTAACGATCCACTATGGCTGCAATATGTGAGGCAATTTCATTTGATCAGTTTCCAAGAAACATGGTTGGTGGGCTGTGATCTATTCCTGGAGGGTTATAAGGCTTTCTTTGTTCCAGCTATTCCTGTGGCAAGTGGAAGACCTAAGGGTGGTTTAGTTACCTACATATCCTTGGCTGTTGACTGTCAGATCCGGGTGGTGCCATCCTCATGCCCAGGGAATATTGGCATTGATTTTTATAACTCTGTGGCAGATCTTCCTGGTGCCTGTAATATCACCATCCTGGGCACATTTATTAGACAGACCTTTGGCTCTATTTTACATAACCTCATGGTTTTTGGTGATTTTAATATCAATCCTTGTGGTAACCCTATGTCAACTTGTATATCTGAAATGGGCTGTCCGCGAATGAAGGGGTTTCATTTTGAACATCTTGCCCAGGGGGAATTGTTGAATAACCTGTTATATGAATATGATATGATGTCCATGATGTCCTTAACCGCTCCGCACATCACATTCCCTGTTCCAACCTTTAAAGGGAGAGGCAGGGGGTCATTTATTGACTTTATTTTAATCTCTTCCTCCTTACAATTGTCATTTTGTGGTTTTAATATTGTTGAGAGTGAATTTAGCGACCATAATCCCCTTTGTATTTCCATGAGGGGCCCATTGTCAGCACGTATTGGTGAGATAGCATCCAGGGGATTACTTAGACCTACGGACAGTAAACGTCATCTGAAATGGTCCCAGATCTCCCCAGTTAAATTTTACCAGGCAGTTAGAGACTCCTGTGCTCAGGAGCTAGCACGGTGTACCTCGGTAGATTCTTCCCCAGGTGAGGTTATTGGTGCCTATGAATCTATCTCTTATAAAGTTGGCGAATTTAAAGCATTCCGGCAGGAAGAATGGCTAATCCTGACCCTAGATGGTTTGATACTCCTTTTTTTTTTTTTTTTTTAATTTCTTTATTCAATTTTTTACAGCATTTCATAACCAAGGCTGTACACAAGAGCCAAAAAAGAAAAACAAAAAAAAAGACAATTAATGAATTGTTTAGCCGATTACATGATTATTACTGCAGAATCATTATCATGTCTTAAAAGAAAAAGAAAATAGACAAATCAGGATAATCCTTTTGGCATGAAAAGGAAACATGTGTTGGGCATACAGCTTGAAAAAAAAAAAAAAAAAAGGCAGTTTAGCATTCACCTTAAAAAAAAAATGGGATATCTATGGTGCTACATTCAAAAATTGACTAAACAAATCATAGGGAATTAAATCCCCAAAACCCCCTAACTCCATCTAAGTCCAGCAATTTAACCCACCTCATATTTCAATCACACTGCCCAATCTGATATAGGCGCCCAGATTTTAGCACCCTTTATTCTTTTCCTTCTACCTTTAGTTTTATAGATAGAAGACTCAAAATTATACATAGTAAGCAATCTCGTACGAAAATTAATAAAGGTAGGTGGATCAGGGCTAATCCATTCATTAGTAATACAGGCCCTTACTACTGCCATAATAATAAATAAAAGTGTATTTATATCTTCTGATCTTGTGCTGGCATCAATATCCGAACTTACGCCAAAAATAGTCAATCCCGCACTAATTTGAATAGAGAGCCCAAATATTATATACAAAAATTTCTCTATGTTTTGAAAAAATTCCCCCAATTTTGGACAAAAAAAAAACATATGGCTTGAGTCAGCCGAAACCTGTCCACATCGATTACACTTAGTTCCAGCAATTGCACCCCAACGAGCCAACTTGCTAGGTGTATAATAAAGATCATATAGAGCCATGTAATGTTGGCTACGTAGTCTTCCTGTCATTAAGACTTGATTTGCCAGTTCGATAGACTTTAATATATTTATATCATCTAAACCTAATATATTTTGCCATTTTATTTTACGTGCATCTAAATCATCCGGGAGTGTTTCCAGAAGTAGCTGATAAAACTGACCAATTGGTGTTTTTTTCTTCATTTTTTCGATTAGGGGGATGGGCCCGAATTGATACATCGAACCTGAACCCCGACTAGTCAAAAAACTGCGTATCTGAAGATACTTAAAAAAATCCTGCTTCCCTACACCATACACCACCTGTAAATCAGAGAAAGTTAAAAGTTGATCTTGATTAAACAGATCACCTAAATTATGTATGCCCTTTTGGCCCCATCTAATTGTTACCAAATCTTGAAAAATTGAAGGTAATAACCCAGGAGCCAGCAACGGGGTATAGGCATTAAGATTCGAAATTTGAAGACTCCGTTTAATTTGTTTCCAGCCTTTATATGCTGCCTTAAGTATCTTAAATTTAGTTTTTTTAAAGTAGCTAGGTTCGATAACTTTTGCAAAAAAACCATTCATTTCCTCGCCCAAACCAAACTCATAAATAGAAGGCCTCTGAAACAAAGGGATCTCAGCTTTAGCCCCAATCACCAATGGTCTTATATATTGCAACATTGCAGCCCAATAGTACATAATAATATGGGGGATGCCCCACCCACCATCTTGCCTTGGTAAGATCATTTTCCTATAAGCCCTTCGCTGTTTCCGATATCCCCATAAAAACCGAGAACAAATTATTTCTATTTTAACAAAGAGTGATGCCGAAAACTCCAATGGAATAGTTCTAAACATATATAAAAATTTTGGAAGTATCAGCATCTTCAACACACTATTCCGGCCATGTAGTGATAAATGGAGATGATCTAGCCTTTCTAAGGTTGCGTTCACTTTTTCAATTATTGGAAAAATATTAAGTTCAGGGATCTTGTCTACCGCTGATGTGATTTTAATTCCGAGATATGTTGCTTCCGAGACAATAGGTATATTTATCGGGGGGTTTTTGCCAGAGTAGACTACCTGAGTTTTCTGTTCATTCAATTTATACCCTGAAAAAGCCCCAAACTGCTGTGCCAAAGATTTAATTGCGGGTAAGGCAGTTACAATGTCCCTAGAGACTATGACAATATCATCTGCATAAGCAAGTGCCCTATATTCAATATTCTGAATCCTGACTGGGATAATATCTGCATGTTGGTTGATTTTGTTCAGAAATAAATCAATAAATAAGGCGAATAACAAAGGGGAACACGGACAACCTTGCCGTGTACCCCGACTAATAGTGATCGCAGCGGATTCTTGCCCAGAAATCCGGATTACAGCAGTCGGGCATATATACAGAGTCTTAATTGCCTGAATAAACTGTGGGCCGAACCCTTTCATATACATAATCTCCCACATATACTGCCAGGAGACCCTGTCGAACGCCTTTTCGGCGTCCAGCAGGATCACCCCGAGTCCGGACCCAGTTGCCTGCGCCCAGTCCAAGAGTGCGATGACATGTCTTACGTGATCCGCCGTATCCCTACCGGGTATAAACCCGTGCTGAAACTGGGAAACCAGAGGGGTAATGACAGTTCCCAGCCGCTGTGCCATAATTTTAGAATTTTTTTTACTGTCAGCATTAATCAGTGATATTGGTCTATACGAAGAAGGGCATAATTTGGGTTTTCCCTTTTTAAGGAATACAATAATAATAGTTTTTCGCCACGACTCAGGTGCTATACCCTGTTGAGCCGCATGAAATAATGTCAGGAGCTCTTCCTTTAACACTGTGCGAAACGTTGTATAAAATTCTAAAGGAATACCGTCCATACCTACGGCTTTTCCAACTGCTAATGACAGTACAGCCCCTTCCACTTCCTCCCAGGTAATATCATCCACCAACCCTTCATTCTGATCTGCTGTGACTTTGTTAATTACCATACCTGAGTTAAACGCCATCATTTTTTCCACTGGATCCCCCAGACATTCCTCTGTATATAAATTCCCATAATACTTGCAGAAAACCGCCAAGATTCCTTCTGGGGACCTTTGTATCTGGCTAAGATGGTCCTGTATCTGTAAGATCTTATTATGCACACTCCTCTGCTGTAATCTTTTCGCTAAAATCCGCCCTGAATTTTCCCCTGCTTCATAAATTTGGTCCCTAAAAATTGCCAGTTTATTCGCAACCTTCACCGCGAAATGCTGATGTATTTGCATTTTTAGGATTGCAATGGCCGATGATAGTTTTTCTAGATTACCCTGCTGAGAAATTTCCCTCATTAGTTCTAATTCCAAAAGCCTTAATTGATGCATCTGGACTTTTATTTCCACCTGGGTTTTACGTTGTTTATTTAAAGAGTAGCTAAGGGTTTCTCCCCGAACCCCCGCCTTGAATGTATCCCAAACAACAGAAACTGAAGCAGTTCCCCGATTAAATTTAAAGAATTCACTAATCCACCCTTCCATATGTATACGGTAATCTGGATCTAATAAAAGTTTTCGTTCAAAGGTCCATGCTTTTACAGGGACCCGGGAGCTAAAGCCAATTTCTAATAATATCGGGTTATGATCTGATATTACTCTTGGTAGAATCTCCATCTTAGAGCCCCTTACTTTTTCCGCAGATACAAAAAAATAATCAAGGCGTACATGTTTTCTATGGGGCGCCGAATAAAAGTTTCTCCAGGATCTGACTGTCTAAGTGAATGCCACACATCCACCAAACCAAATTCCTTAACTAACCCCCTAATAGCCTTGAAAACTTTAATTTTTTTACCCATATAAGGCTTATTGCTATTGAGATCATAGCTGCCCTCTAGATGAATATTCAGGTCTCCACAGATAATAAAAGGGGCTGGCCAATCGGCTAATTCAATACTAAGATAATGAAGAACCGCCGGATCATCTACATTTGATCCATATAAGGAGCATATCGTCACTTGTGAGCCATTAATGGTTATCCCTGCAATAACCCACCTACCCAAAGCATCTTCCTTTAGCCGATTACAAACACCCAATCCTCTCTTCATCAATATCGCCACCCCCCTCGTGTTGGAGCTCTGTTTAGTGCACCCCAATACATCCAAACCCAAGTCTTTCAGCCAATCCCGATTGTTCCAAGCTATATGAGTTTCTTGAACACATATCAGATCCAAACGCATTGCCTGTAACATCTGAGCCATCACCCCCCTTTTTTTCTTATCATTTAGGCCACAAATGTTCCATGAACAAATAACCAATCTATTAATCATTGTTATCCTCTGAATCATAAAACAGATTTACAGGTAAAAGATCATACATTCTCATAGAAACCAATATGTGGTAAGCCCATTTGCCCTTGACACAAACCACCAATTTCAGCAGCAAAGCGTAATATTTCTCAAATATATCTGCAATAGATTTAGCACCATCTTTATCATGTACAGCCAAAAAATCAAAAAAACCGCTATCCTCACCCAGTCCCCCAACCTTCCCACCCTCCCCCCACGCCCCTGCCCCCCTTGCCCCCTTTGCCCACCCCCCACCCCTCCCCACTTGAGGCTTAAGGACAAAATGTCCTCTGTGATGGTTAGTGGATTGAACAGCACCACTCCTCCTCACCCCCATTTACAGCTCAAAAAAAACATATTAAAAAGATATTTAAATCACCCCACTAAGTCAAGAACTCCATATTCAACCATTCAACATCAGATTGTAGTCAAAAATTCCCTTGCCAAAATTTCTGAAACAAAGAAGTGAGCCTTCTCCTTATGAATTATCTTTAGCTTAGCAGGGTTAAGAAGGAAGACCTGTACCCCTTTCGCCTGAAATAATGGGAACAATTGGCGTAATTGCCACCGTAATTTGACCGTGGCCTGACAGAAATCAGGACGAACAAAAAATTCAAAACCATTACCACCTCTCTTCTTGTCGGGCCGTGCCAGATCATATAGTGCTTCCCTCGATAAAAAATTATTGAGACAGATCAATATTGCCCTAGGTTTTTCATTAGCACCCCCTACTTTGCTACGTTGATTGAAAGGGAACCTGTGTGCCCTCTGTAATTCTAATTCCCAATTCCATTGACTAAGCTCTGGAAAGGCTTTGGTAAACAAATCAATAACAAACTTCCTAGCATCTTTACCCTCTTGACCCTCTGGTATACCCAAAATACGTAAGTTATTTCTTCTGGAACGATTTTCCAGATCCGTAAGCTTCATATAAACATCGTCTCGTAAGGATTGTAAAGATGCCACTGTAGTCTTTTGTTGCACTAAGTCATCTTCCATCGCTGAAATCCTTTCCTCAGCTTCTCCGATTCGCATGGATATCTCCGTGCAGGTCTTAGCAACTCGTCGCACTGTATTCTGTAGTTTGCGCACCGCCCCTTGAGTCCGTAATCCTTCCACCTTTGTCTCTTCCCGATGGGCCATGATTATATGATATATTGTATCGAGTGTAATTTCTTCCCCACCAACTGCTTCATTGTTAAGATTTCCAACCTTTTTAGAGACATCCCCGTTTTTCCCAAGCTGAGGAGAGAATGAATAGTCCCAAACCAGTGATCCCCCTATATCTGTTTGCCCACTGGCGACTGGACCAACTGTATCTCTCACTTTCCGTGCTGTCCCTAAACTCATAGATGTCTCCGAATCAGTCTCCTCATCATCCTCCACATCACCCTGCAGGTGTTTGCTGGTGTCACTCTTATCGTCAGCCCAATCCACCCCCTCATTCTCCGAGGAATTCGAGGGGTCTGACAAAGAATAAAATTTACCTCCTGAGTCCCCAGAATCAAGTTCTCTATAAGTTACTGTAGCGACAAAGGGAGTAGCCTTATAATCCGAATTATTGTCAGTCCCGACCCCCAAATGATTTGACTCCACTGGTTCCCCTGATTCGATATCCAAAGCATCCCTCTCTTGATTCAAACTTTCCACCAGCAAAGGGGATTGTAACATTTGAGGCGAGATTCCATTTTCCCCCAACGCCTGTGCATTTTTTTTAGCGGGACCCCCAACCTGCTGTACTTCCACCTGCTGTGCTTCAGCCTGAGAGAGAAGTGATACACTGTTTTTGGCCGATACTGCTTCTATTCCCTCCGTCTTTTTATTCACATCAGCGTCACCCTGAGCAGCCTTTCCTCTATCCACAATTCCATCTGACACAAACGGCTGTAATATTTCAAGAGGATCCATTGAAACATTGTTGCTAGAATAGTTGCTAGCAGAGTTATCTACCAGTCCGCCGGGATGTAATTTCCCTTCGACCTCATGTGAAGGCTTACCTCTACCATTTTGCTTTTTGAACATGCCAGGTATACTCCGCTGAATTCCGACCGCTTCAGTATTCCTCCGAGTTCTTCCGGGGGGAGATCCCTTTCCTTCCTGCTGCAAACCGGAGCCGACGCTCCCCACGCCGTGATTTCCTTTTCTCCCATACTGCTGGACGGGGGAAGCCGGACTGGCTGTTACCGTTGATGACCCGGCTGTTGCAACAACCCCCCGGGTCTTTGCACCTCTTCCAATTGTTTTCGGCGGCATTACAGAACTACTCCGGAGCCTCGCAACCACCGAAGACCGCTCACACCAGAATCGCCACCAAGGTAAGACCCGCTGGGCTCGAAGCACTCCACTAAAGCTGGTAGATATAATGCTGGATGCGAAGTTTAATATCGGGCTCATTAAACTTATTTCCGCATAACGCCACAACATCTCGTAATTACCGCACGGCTTACCCCCGGCATGTTACGATATACAATACCGTGGGGGTGAAACCCGGAGGAGCGCTCTACAAGCCACTCAATCGGCCGCCGCTGCGGCCACCATCTTGCCTCTCAATACGACCTGAGTCCTCTGATGGTTTGATGGTTTGATACTCCTTGTTCCCGGGCTGCGAAGAATTTGAGGGAAGCTTTGGCCTTTAAATCAAGAAATCAAACCTTAATGCGTACATGCCGCAAAGAATATAAATTATCCTTGGCTAGACGGAAGGGTGCTTTGAAATAGGAGGCCTGGAGGCAGTTGATTGATTCAAGTATCCTCAGGAATAGCTCCAGGTTTTGGAACATTGTAAACAGCCCTCTTCTTGCACAGGAAGTGGGGGGGGGCGCTAGACGCACATATCACCGAGGAGGAATGGGTGTCCCATTTTAAATTAATGTTTGATAGTCCAATGGATCACCCTTGCCCTCTTTTAGAAGGGCGGGTTATAAATGCCTCTGTAATGACTTTCGAACAAGGCGAGGTTGAGGTTGGCATTGCAGGGCTATCCTCTAACAAAGCACCGGGCCCAGATGGCATTCCCCCGGACTTGTTTAAGTCCGATCCCTCCTTTTGGGCACCGGTATTGATGGCGGTATTTAATGCAGCCGCAAAGAGTGGTTGCCCTCAGTCCTGGGCCACTTCCACTATAGTTCCTGTTTTTAAGAAGGGTGACAAGAATAGTATCCACTGTTAAAGGCCTATCTCCCTCCTCGACTCTGTGGTCAAGGTTGTAGGTCGCATTCTCCTGGAGAGATTATCCACTTGGGCAGAGGAGCATAAGATTATGTCGGATGTTCAGTTTGGATTCCGTCCGGGCAGATCAACGGTTGCCCAATGCCTCAATCTGTCCATGCTACTGAGCAAATACACAGTCGCCCGCCCCGCTACTGTCTATCTTGCCTTCATGGACTTGTCGTCCGCTTTCGACTGTGTCAACAGGGTCAAATTGTGGCAGTCCATAAGGGTAATGGGGGTGGACAACAGTGTTGTTAACTTTTTAGAGGACTTGCACAAGTCTACTACGGCCAATGTTAGGTTCTCTAAGGATCTCAGGGTTACCAGGGACTTTGAAATTAAGAGGGGAGTACGGCAAGGCTGTATTTTGGCTCCATTTTTGTTTAATCTCTACATTAACGAGCTGGATAGTGTATTGAGAGCCACGGGGTAGATTTTCCTTGTGTAAGGAGGCGTGGCATACCTGTTTTACTTTATGCAGACGATGCCGTCCTTTTATCTAGGACCGCATTAGGTCTGCAAGTTTTATTAAAGGCATTTTCTAAATTAATGTTGGACCGGAACCTGGCAATAAATAATGCAAAATCTTATATAATGCAAGTGGGGCAACGTTCCAAAAAAAGCTTTCAATTTAGTGTTGGTCCGGCAAAAATCCCCCGTACAAATGTTTTTTCATATTTAGGGGTTCTCATGGACGATCAGTTAAAGTGGGGGCCACTAATTTTGAGGAAAAGGGGAGACCTGACTCGGGTGAATGTGGAAATTTTTAACTTTGCATCAAAAATAGGGAGGAAACCGATTGGATCCATGTTAAAAGTGTATCAAGCCAAGAGCGTGGCAGCAGCTAGCTATGGAAGTGAAATTTGGGGACATGTCGCTGTGGATTCTCTTCAGGTGATCGAGAATAATTTGTTGAAGCACCTGCTGTGTGTCCCGCGTGGTCTATCCAACCTAGCGGCTCACGAGGAGTTGGGGGTTCCTTTTTTAAGTGATACCTTGGCCTTACGCCCTCTTGTGTTTTGGTTGAAGTGTTGGTTGAATGAGGAACTAACTCTTAACCATCTGATATTACGAGAATGTATGTCCCTTGATAATGCAACCCGAATCCCCTGGTTAAATTATATTAAAAGTAGCTTTGAAGGGGTAGGGCGTGTTGATTTATTTCTCAAGCCTGAAACTGTTGTGAAGAAAGATGTGGAATCAATCAGGAAGCCTTTTAACCCAAAGAAAAATGGATAGGGACGTACAGGAGTTGCAGAAGTTAAGTGTACGTAAGTTTTGAATGCTTAAAACAACTCCGTTGACGGAGCCTTATCTTATGGGGCCCCTATCTACACACAAGAGGTTTTTACTTACTAGGTTTCGGATGAACCTTTTTCACCTCCTGTTAGCAAGGCCCAAGGGATGCAGTAGAGGTCATGTGCTAGCACCCTGTGGCTGCGACGGTCAGTCTCCACAGGATTTGCTGCATTTTATGTTTATATGTAAGCTTTATGTAATCCCTCGAAGGCACTTTTTGGTTCCAATTTTAAAGAAGATGGATTTTACTCAGGCTCGCCCCGCCCTTTTGTACTTGCAGTTGCTGAAAGAGGACTGTTTACCTTTCATTGTGGAATATTTAAAATCCACTGTGAAAACCAGGGCTTGTTTGGATGTATAGTTAACGTATGCATCATTGGGATTTTATTAAGTTGCAAAGGCTCAGACTACTTTATAAGGTTAAATCCTCAAAGGAGTGATGATTTTTATGGCACATTGCACTTTGGGAATATAGATTAAATTGGGAGGCTGTGTAAGTTATTTTATTTTTAACCTGTATTTTTAATGAATTACGGTTTTTATGTAATTGTATGTTTGTAACTTTTATGGTTCTCCTCTGTGAAACCGAATAAAATGTACTTGACTTGACTTGAGTCAGGTCCATAAGCATAAGGAGACTATCATCAGCGTATAATAGGATCTTGAACAGCCTGCAGTTGTGGGGACTCCCACAGTCAAAGGAGACTGACGGATGGCTGTGGCTAAGGGTTCCATCACCAGTAAAAACAACAATGACAGGGAACATACCTCGTGTGTCCCTTGCTGTATGGGAAGGGTATCTGACAGGAAGCTGCCACAGTTAACATGGGCGGTAGGTTCACTATACATCCATTATATGTTAGCGATGAACTCCTCCCCCAATCCAAATTGCCTAAGGGGGCAAACAAATATGGCCATTCAGTCTTGTCCAATACCTTTTTTGTGGTAAGAAACAAGGCCAAGGCATCATTCAGCAAGTCCTTTGAGAGCCACAGCAGGTGACCCAAAGTCCGCATATAATTACAGGTTGTACGCCCCGGTACAAAGCCCACCAATGTGTGATGTATACATTTTGGGTTAACTTATTTGAGGCAGGATGCCAAGTTACTGGTCAAAAGTTTGATATCTATATTGGGGAGGAATAATGGGTGGTAGCCACCACAATGTTGTGGGTCTTGCCTGGTTTTGGCTGGACATTTATTAATGCCTTTTTGGAGACAGATGAGAGGGCACATGTCTGGTTTGCTTCTTTGTACACCTCATGCAGAGAGTCCAGTGCTTCCTCTTTATTCCACTTATAAAATTCACCAAGAAAGCCATTTATCACTGGGGCTTTATTATACGGGAGATTAGATATGGTTTTAGCTAGCTCCTCTTTTGGGATTTATCTTCCAGTAATTTCTTGCACTTGTCATTTAGACAGGGCAGACGTAAGTTCTCAAAGAATGCATCTTTCCGACCTTTACCATCCACGGCTTAAGAATTATAGAGTGTGCTATAGTAGCCACAAATTCCAAGGCTATCTTTTGGGTGTTTCAGATCAGACAACCCCTGGGTTCCGAATAGCTCAAATCACTGTTGACACTTCTCTTTATCTGAGTTGAGTGGCCAGTAGCCTGCCCGCTTTATCTCCCTGTTCATTGTAACATGCCTGTAGCCAATAGAGCATGTATTCGGCCTTAGTGGTACATAAGTTATTCAATTCATCAACAAACATTATTTTTATTGAAACCGCCATAAAGGTTTAGCAACCAATACATTGTACCAATGAATTAAAATATACAACTTTAACATTTATCCTTGAGCAAAATGATTAAATATTTAAAAACAAACATAAAATATACTTTCCACAGTTAATCATAAAGTGCATTGTGCTAAATCTAGTTTCTAGCATTGGCAAAACATTAAACTTTTTTTCAAAGTAATAAATAATATACATGTGGTGACAATAAAGTCTCAGTCACTGACTTTCACCGCGCTGATATCTCAAATATTTGTACTATTGAAATAGCTTCTCTTTCACAAACTGATAATACAAATAGAACAATTTGTGCTGTGTTCTTAACAGTGTGTTTGGGGAATAGTCAAAAGCATCGCCTTTGTACTAATATTCCAAGTCCATTGCAGATATCAGGAGACTGCGAACACAAGAGGTTCACATGTCACTCTTTAAGATCCTTAAAGCATCCCTGTGTTGCCTCACACCAATGTTCTTACACAATACCATGATCCATTTCTTGCGGAGCAATATATACTTCTGTCAGAAAAAGAGAAAATGTGCCTCTGTCTCCATATGTTGCGGGGAATGAGGGCAATGGTTTAGGTAGCATCCTATCTTATACCGAGTGATCCTAGCTGTAAGATGCTGCATCTAAATTGCACATATAGTTGTTTGGCTTGAAATGGATACATTCAATCTATGTAAGGCTCAAAGCTAGGTGTACATTTATACGACAAAAATTGCCCTGCTATGGATCCCTCTGGATAATCATTCTGGAGGCGGAAGATCATTCCAGGGGCACATCATCACGTTCTCCCAGTAATTTATTTTCAGTTTCTCAGTTGTTGTTCCTTTAGTTGTTTTGGCTGGGCATTCCCACAGCTCTCCCATATTCACCATTCTATATTGATTCTTAACATATTTTAACCACGGGGTGTGGACTTGTTTATCACATAGGATTAATTCCCCTAGAAGTCTCTTATAGGAAGCCAGCTCCACAGTTGACCAGAGCCGCACCCAATACAGCAGTGGTTTGAGGGCAATTTCCAAATGGATACTATTGAGTGCTAAGTCAGATCTCAGTGGTAAAAGAGGGGTACTCATTAGTAAATTAAATAGAGCCCTAATGAATTTAATTTCCACTAATCTTACTGCACCCGCGTCCGTGCAGTCCCATAGGAAGCTGCTGCCAGATCTGTGGCTCTATATACCTAAAGGGCAGGGGCACAGATCCACCCGAGTTAGCCTTTAGCTTTCTCCCAATTACGGTGGTTTTACTTTTGAGGGTGGTCTTGCTTTTGGTCAATTGGGGGCCCAAAGTCAGGTTATCAGAAAGTCTGACTCCTAGATAGTCAAAACTTTTGACCTGTTCAATCTGGGCACCCTCAATGGTCATCCTTCCTCTGAAGCTGCGGTGTGGTTATTCAGTTCTATCTTTGTCACCTCCAGCTGTTGCCTGTTCGCCACAGTGAGGGGTCTGGTGCGCAAATAGGTCTTTGCCCTAATGTCCACTACCAGCAAAGTTTTACAGTCCTTTCTACACCTATTTACCGCTGCCACATCCCGCATAACACCGATTTGAAGAGTGGTTTTTACCGTTGCCCATAGTGTTTGCGTTGAGGTCTCGTACCCTTGTTTTCCTTTAGGAAGGTGGTGACAGGTTTTGAGAAGGTTCTTCTCTGCTGGCATTTTATAATAGGAAGTATTGAGGTGCCACAGCTTATGGATCAGTTTAGCAAGGCCCCAGTCGATGCGCAGACAGATCAGGTCATGGTCCAAAAAAGACTTCTCCATTACCTCACAGTCAAGAATGAAAGGTGTTAACTGATAAGAGATCAGGAAAAGGTCCAGTTTGGATTGCGTCCCATGGACAGGTGACGCATAGGTACATTTCTTCTCTAAAGGATTAAGCAAGCACCAGATCTACAGGAGACCCTGATCAACCATAACATCATGAAGAACTGCCCTGTCTCTGTTACTGGTAGCATCTACTAGCCCAGTGTGATCCATGATTGTATGAGCGGCCAGGTTCCAGTCTTCCCTTAGAACAACCTGTGACAAGCCCAGTTCTGTAACCAGTCTTTTAAGATGAAGGAGAAAGTCTTTGTGACAAATTGGACTGCTGGTTGACTGTGGTGTGAGCCCTGGTCAAGCAACAGCCCAATTTCTCAGACCCTTGCAGCGTGAACCAGAAAAAATCATTAAATTAACCTGTGCTTAACCCTGGGTAGCTTGGCACAAAAAGCAGTCAGGCTTAACTTAGAGGCACTGAGTAAAGTATTTTTGCAGCACACAACCAGCAAGAAAAATCCACACCAATTTAGAAAAATATAGTACATTTGAATACATTTTTTGACAACAAAATGACAAAAATCCAATCTGTAGAACCGGAGTTATGAATTTGTATAGGTTTTAGTAAAAACAAGCACCTAATAGGTCAAAGCGGCAACCGCGGAGATCTAGTCACGTGAGACCATGTCAAAGTCGAAAATGAGTCTGACAGTGATGGCGCACGGTTCAGATACAAGAAGAGGATTGGGCCTGGTCAGTGCTTACTCCGGACCTAGAAGAAATTTTGAGAAGAAAAATGTTCTGAGATGGTAAAGTTCAGCAGGGCAGGGCTGCAGGTGGTGTCCGAGGAGGAAGCGTTGTTGTCGGGAAGCCTTGGATGGGAGCCGCAGTGAAGATTTCTACGTTCAAACTTAGTCTATGTTTTGGAAGTCTAAAATCTCCTGCAGGAAGAAGCATAAGGCTGTAGCCAAAGACAGTTCCAGGGGCTTGGATACCACTTTTGCAAAGGACCGCTGAACAGGATTTGCTGCTGTGGAGAAAAATGTAGCGGGAGAAGCTGCAAAGTCAAACTGACCGGCATTGCACCTCGTGCAGATAGGCAAGCTGGCAGGTCCCAATCTCCTCTCAGTTCTGAGAGCAGTTTTCAGCCAAAAATATTCCAAGTACTCAGTTTTGGATTTTGCCCATCTGGGCACCTTTAGCACCACCACCAAGAAAGAGTCCAGGACTAGTGGGAAACCACTTGGGGATTCAGGACTCATTCGGGATGAGTCCAGGTGAGGGCTCAAGATGGTGGGAACCGTTTGTGTCCCTGTGGCTCTGAACAGGAAGCCAGCAAGCTAGCCTTTGGAGTCACTCTGGGAGTCCTTCGTTCGAGTGGAGGTGCAAGACTTAACAGCAGAGCTGGCCTCTAAGGTTTCAAGGAAGGCTTCAGTAATAACATCGGTACTTCCAGAGGCAGCAGCACAGTCTTGCAGAATGTACAGCAGGTCCCAGCAGCAGGCAGTCCTCTGAGAGACCTTCTGCAGGTCCAGGAGTGCCCTCAAGAGTTGGCCTAGAGTCCTATGTTTATACCTTATGCCCTTCCTTCTGGAAGGTGGGAGAAGCTTCTAGAAAGGTTCTTTGAAGTGCATGGAATTTCCTGACTATCCTGTCCTGGCTCTAAACTGGCTGCGGTGACAATGTGAAGGCCATAAGTATTTTGTGTCGAAGCAGAACGTAGCCTATTCAGTTGCAAGTGGGGCGGTGCTCAGCTCTGTCCCCCCATCCTGCCAGCAGATGACTCATTCAAGCACACCTAATCCCTCTATTGTTTGACTCTCTGGAAGCAATTCACAAAGTTTAACTGTCAGCTACACCCAGTCATGTGACCCAAGACAGGCTGCAGGCACAAAAGAACTAAGGGCAGGAGTGGCATTTTCAAAAATGTAATTGAAAAAGAATTTTTATTACAATGTTATAGATACCAAAGATGAACTGACTGCCTGGTCCCAATCAAACGTTAGCACTTATTAAATGTAATAAGGTAACTCAATGTTATCATATAAGACAGGTAGGCCTCACAGTATTGAAAAACAAACTCAGGTGTTTTTCATTACCAGGACATGTCCAACCTTTTAATTACGATGCACGCTGACCTATGGGCTACCGAGGGCCTACCTTATGGATTACTTCTATGCAATAAAAGTCGAGTTTAAGGCTTAACAAGGGGGTTATTTTGCCAAGTCGAACTGGCACTTTAAAACTGCATTCAGGTTGCAATGGCAGGCCTGGGCATAGTTTTATGGTGCTACTTAAGTGGGTAGTATAATAAGTGCTGCAGGCCCACTAGTAGCATTTAATTTACTGGCCCTGGGTAAATGGTACAACACTCTACAAGGGACTTACAAGTAAATTATATATGCCAATCAGGTGTAAGCATGGACGTCATTTGGAGGTAGTCAGGGGTCACAGCTGTGACTTCTAGCTTGTTCCCTGCTACTCCTGGCACTTCCTTTACGGCCCCTGGCCTCAGAGGGGGCAAAACGTTTGCCTCCTCTGAAGCCAGGGGTCACATAGGAAGTGCCAGGAGTAACAGGGAGCAAGCTAGTGGTCACAGCTGTGACCCGTGACTACTTCCTAATGACGTCCATGGGTGTAAGCCAATCAAAGCATGTTTAGGAAAGTGAGAAAAAGCACTTTTGCACTGGTTAGAAGTAGTAAAGTGCACAGAGTCCTAGGGTCAACAAAGAATAATTTCATCGCAAAAATTGAGGTTAGTAGGCAAACATTTTGAGGGAAGAACACTCTAAAGCTGACAGGTCTAACAGTCTTGTTTAAACCCAGTTGGGCGTAAAAGGAACCCACCCCATCACCTTCTCCCCTTGATGCAGTTTGGCAAGTACAAACCTCCCTTCATCATTGGACAATGACTGCAAAATCGAAAAGGGGAGTGTCTTGCTGATCAAAATTGATAGCCCCATTTCCTTGAGCTATACGTGGCAAGCTTAGTGCAAGGGGCCGGTGGAACCTCCATGCAGCATTATATAGTACTTCCCACCCAATTGCTCTTCGATTTCTCTGCCTCAGCCTTTGGAATATGGGTTTTCTGTAATAAGGTAATGTCAGCCTGTTTAGAGGCCAGGTATGATAGTACTTTTTTCCTTTTAACAATATATGTCAAACAGTTGACATTAAGAGAAACAATCTTAAGGGGAGATTCCAACATTGCGATTTTGAAAGGGTGGAGGAACCTTTCAGTTGAACCTTGATAAGCCCTACCGGCTCTCTAGGCAGTGTGATGGTAGCACAGAGCTGAGACTATTGGGACTGATGGCAGTGTACTCATTGTCATTGTGAGTGAGTCACTGTCTATGTAGGAATGGAAAAAAGCATGTGGGTACGGATGTGTAATGCAAGTGGGCTGTAACAGGTGTATGTGGCTAGTAACTAATGAAAAGGAGGGAGGATATATATTGGGGCAGGGGACAATAAAGCATACAATACACAGGAGAAGTGAAAGCTTAGTTGTAGATATATGCACTATCACACAGTTTTCATCAGGGGGTCTGGTACCTCTGGGAGAACTTTCTGTAGCTGCAGGGGGTAGGTTCTAGTGGAAGAGAAAGAAGTAGAATGTAACTAGGATGCAAAGCATTAGATGGGTTGGAGAAAGGGAGGGGGGGCATAAGAGGCTGGGGGAAGTGGAGTGAGGTCTGACCAAATGGCATCAGTGTTGCCTGATGCCAGGAAACAATCCAACTATGTACTATGCAGCTGTGGACATCATGATGAATAACAGCAGGGAGCGAGGGGTAAGATCAACCGGAGATGTGTCAATCAGGGTTGGTAGCGGGAGTGGTGAAGGGAAGGTACAGGCAGGTCAGATCTATAGATTCCGGGTGAGAACAAAATGTGGAACTAGCAAAAGCTATCAATGTAGCATCATGAAACATGAAACAATGGCCTGCACTCAGTCAAAAACACAGTCATATGCAAATTCCTGAACATAGGCCAACACATTAGAATGTACATTGAGGTTCCCCTCAGCCCTGAATGTAAGGATAACCAAAACAGATCTCAACATGGAGTGACACCCCCCTTAAGAAGTATGGCTACTCCTGCAGCCCAAGGTATTATTAAGGGGCAGAGAACAGCATAAACAACATTGCACCCTTAGGGATGAAGACAGTGAGGGTATGTACCAAGAGCCAGGGAGGGGGAGCAGGAAAGGGAGGGGGGAAGGAAGAGGAAGGGGTAGGAGACCGAGAGGCAAGGAACAGGGAAAAAGGCAAGGGAGAAAAAGAGCTGCAGAAAGCAGTATCAAAGTGGCTGTGAGAGTAAGAGTGTGAAGTTTATTCACGCCTGCAGTAGGCTAAGTGGATACAGAGAGCTGTGCTATGGTGGGGAGATGGCAAAATGGGAGACACAATCAAACAGGATTTACCACTGAGGAGGGTAAAAGAGGGGGGAAGGGAAAGGCCCCTCATTGTAATAAAAGTGGTCGGCTGGCTCTGCATGGGCAGGATGAAAGGCGACCGGAGAAACCATTTGTAGGACACCAGCCAGAAGGAGCCAAACATGAAATGGGAACTGCAGAATAAGGAAACGGTCCAAACCGCAGACCATTGGACTGAGATGGGCACTCACACAGGAAGTGGATACCTACATGAGTGCACACACATAGAAACATGACCACATTTATCACATAAAGGCTAGCGAAGACTAGGCTTTGTGTGGCATACTCATAGGAATCGTTTAGCAAGTGGTGTTGTGGGATCTAGCACCAGTACCATTGGTAGGGCTTGTACAGGGCTTCAAAGGAGATCTAGATTTGTCATTGTTGTTGTAATGGGTGTTGTCCTTGACAGACTTTATCACGCTCTCTCATTCGGTTGGGTCCTGATAAAACAGGTCATTCAGCTTGCCTTGTCGAGCAGGTAGAGGGCCTGCATCACCCGAAGGCAATGATGTAATGTTCATTGATGAACTCTCTAGCCCATACAAGAAATGGAGCAGGTGAAGAGGTTCATGGAAGTCCCTTGAATTTCCGTCTTTCGCTATCCACTTCCAGGCAGGCTCTAGCAGACCATATTTAATGCCCCATTTTTGCACTAGAAAGGCTTTCCGCTTCACATTGGTCTTCCTGGAGAAGTCTGCAGTGATTTGACTGGTATGACCAACTACTAGGTCAAACAACCATGTTTATGAATCGCTGTAAGGATCTGACTGATCTGTTCATGGCAAAGGTGGTAGGCTATTATTGGTCTGTCTCTTTCCCTGGTGTGAGGTGCATTAGTAGGGATTCAATTCGCCCTTGAAATTCCAAGGGTGGAACAAAGGAGAAGCCTGTAAGTTTGGGAATAAGTTCGGATAGGTAGCCTCTGATTCTGTCTTTTTCCAGCTTTTGTTGGACATTGTAAAAGCACACATTGCCCTTATGGACCCTGTCCAGTCAGTCTACAACCTTATGTTGGAGGTGACAGATATTGGAATCCCAGGTTTCCACGCTGGCCAATTTGTTTTCAAGTGTCATTACTCTGTTGTCTATACCAACCATTTTAAACTGAAAAAGCCCAATCATGGAATGGATGGACTTAATTTCCATAGTCAGTGATTTTAGAGTCCATATTTCCCAGACTGGCCCCCCCATGCCATTTCCTGTCTCAGACCGCGATGCACCTCCACCACCTCCGTAAATAATAGTTGCCTCGAAGTCATGTGGAGGCCATAGCCTGATGGCTGGGGCCTCTAGTAAGTGGGGGATTCCTGCTCCCTAAGAGCATACTGAGTGCCCACCTGGTGAGGCCGAGACAGGGACTCAGTTATGGAGGTGGGGAGCTAGCTACGTAAGCAGTAGGAACATAAAAGGATGGCAGGTCCCCACGGATGCGTAGTGGCTGCACAGTAAACAGTTATGGGTTGACAGGCCAAGTCAAGGCTTCACAGTGGTCAGTATATAAGGGCAGAGAGGAACTGGGGGACAGGCACCGAGGTCCAGACATTGTTGCCTTATTTAATTTTCCCATCCTGCCAGTCACACACATTCACTGGTAATGGAAAAAAGGTAGACATACAGGGCTGCATGTAGGTGATGCGAGAAATTATCTCGCAGCTGTGTCTAATGATAGGGGAGCCTGCTCACCTCAGCTAGGATGAGAGTTGGCTGAAGGGGAATGTCAGGCCATGGGAACAGTGCCACCTGACATTAGAGAGGTGCAGGCCAAAGCTACAGGATCGCGGCCCAGTCCTGACCAGACTGGGCTGCGGGGTGGTGACTTCCGTCTGAAGTGATCAGTAGGGTTTGGGCGCAACAGGCAGGCATGTGGGCGTGCGGGGGCTCACATCTCTCCTCAGGTGTCTCCCCTGAGACCCCATTGCTGAGTGGCCCTCCACTGTTCAGGGAGAGTGTTGTACAGGTGCCAGGCACCACCCGGCTGGGATTGCGTGGTAGCCTACCCTCATGGATTGTTAGTGGGAGGCAGAGGCGCAACTAGAGTGAATTTTCGGGGGGGCTAATAAATTCTTCCAGCAATCGGCAGAGTGAAGATGCAGGGGCTCTAAGAAGGGGTGAAAGAACAACAAAGCCTCGTTAGCAAGTAAATGGTCTTTTAACGACCTGTGAAGTACTCGGGTGCGGCGGTGTGTGTGCCCGGGAAGCTGTCTCATCCCTGCTGACACACACGACGGGGGGGGCTGAAGCCCTTTGAGCCCAATGGGCATTGCGCGCCTGATGGGAGGTGACTGGGGCTTTCCCATCACCTCCGAGGATCTCTCTGACACCCCCCCACACTGCACTCCTCTCCCCCATGGCAATTCAAAGGGAGTCATCCTGACCAGGCTCCTTTATTCTGGTTTAGCAATTCGGCTCTCTCGCTGTGATCGAGTCAGCAAGCTACTTTGTTGATTTGCATAGGGGCAGCTGTGCAGTGGTGGTCTGTCCAAGGTCCCCCACCCTCCACCATCCTTTGCCATCGAGGATGGGGAGTTTGCATCACTGTGTTGAACCTGGGGCCTCCTGTTTTCTTGTGGCCAATCAGAGCCTCAAGGAGAAGCGGCCATTTTCCTTCGCGGCCTGACTCTGCCCCTCATAGGATGTATTTTATGGCTGGTCAGCTGTGATGCTTTACAAATTTCTTAGAAAATCTCCATTGTCCTTGATGTATGAAGCCATTGCCATGACCAATTGCTGTAGAAAGTGGTCTAAATATTTGTTCAATGGTACATGCATAGATCTGATTTCTGATGTAATGGATCTCAAGGGAGGATCAAAAACATTTTTAAGCAGCCTAGGTTATAAAAATATGTTGAACCCAGAGATTTTCAGCCTGTAAAAACTTTTCGTGGTCTCAGAGATCCTTTTCATCTTTGATGTCTTTTCAAGAATGTTGTTTAGGATATATTGGCATTTTCATGTAGTACTCTCTTGGAGTTTGAAGCACAGTTATACAGAGTTTTTGTTGGTTCAGACTAGTATTCATTAGAACGATGGCTCCACCTTATTGCGATAGTTGGGTTTGATGTAATTTGTTGAGAAGGTTCCTTTCTCTATTAGTTATGTTTGCATTCTGTTGTTGTCTTTTATATTTGATCTTCTTGAATCAGTGACTACTAAAGTTTAAAGTACGTCCAGTAATTTGTTTGTTATAAGTGACATGAAATTAGATATTTTTTCCGAAATTCAACAGGGTCCTTAAGTTGTTGAGGGATGTTAGTATCCAAAATACCGGAAAAGTGTCCTAGTCTAAATTGACACATTAATCTGAAGAAACTGATATCTGATTCTAATTAATGAGTGTTATTTGTTGGAACAAATGCATCATATTTCTGTGATAAGTAATGAAGAGAGATGTTGATTAGAAGGTTCGTATTTAACTTCATAACTTTCTGTTATCTACCGACCCTTCTGATTAGCCTGTTAAAGGTTGTGCTGTGGCTTAAAAAAGACACTGGGCCATATGTACAAGGACTGGCGAAAACTACAGCTAACGCTAGTTAGCAGCAGTTTTCTTACCGCTGTGTACCGCTGAAAACTATCGCCTTGTTAGCGACGTATATACAAGACGTTGCTACATGGCGATAGCTTCAGGGATCAGCGGTGAAAACTGCCACTAACATTAGTGTGATGGCGATAGGAATTCCGGCGTTAGCGGGCGAAAACCAACGAAAGGCCCATTAGCGGCAAAAAAACGCACGTTAGTCAGCCCAACGTGAGTTTTTTTTGCCTCTACTGGAAAAAATAGCCTATCAGTCGACCGCCAATAGAAAATAGGCAAAAAAAAACAATGAAATGCAGAATGGAGCCGCCAGGACCAAGTGCAGCACACATCAACAACCCCCTCAAGCCACCCAACATCCAGGATGACCAGGATGAGAGCCTGGATGCCTCGCAGGACCTGCGTCTGGAGCCTGGATGCCTCGCTGGACCTGTGTCTGGAGCCTGGATGCCTCGCTGGACCTGCGTCTGGAGCCTGGATGCCTCGCTGGACCTGCGTCTGGAGCCTGGATGCCTCGCTGGACCTGCGTCTGGAGCCTGGATGCCTCGCTGGACCTGCGTCTGGAGCCTGGATGCCTCGCTGGACCTGCGTCTGGAGCCTGGATGCCTCGCTGGACCTGTGTCTGGGGCCTGGATGCCTCACTGGACCTGCGTCTGGAGCCTGGAGTGGGATGCGGGGGTGCTGTGGAGTCGATGAGCTGTGGCGGTAAACATTGAGGCGCGGCGTTCACCCGTGCCTGGTGGGGAAGTCTGGCAGGTCGCATGGAGACACGTTGCTGACCTGTGTGAGAAGACCACCTTGAGCCCCTTGGAGCTGTAAATGGTAGAGGCGCCCCTGTGCACCAACGTAGGGAGGTTTGCATCGCATACTACGATCCACCACTACACCAAGGTGCATGTAGGGGATTACCAATGGTGGGCGGCGCTTCTCTGCATCACAGGCCGGATGATGTTGCGCTGGCCGGATGCTGTGGAGGGTGAGGCCCCTGAGCTGCGCCGAACTTGTGTTGCGGGAGCGCTGCATCTTCACGCATAAGGGGGCCCTGTTGCATCACCTGAATTGGGAGGTTCCCCAGTGGACTTGGCGGCGACTGCTGTACCCAGGCTTGTGAAATCCTGCCTGGCTGACGCTCCTGCTGGCTGAGTCACAGATTTGGAGAGAGTGCAGAGGATTGCGCCACAGTGTCAATGTCTAGGTAAGGAGAAGGTGGGACACGTAGTGGAAGAGGCCCGGGGACGAGTCGCCCAGGCCTAGCACCTGTGGGTGATGCACCCCCAGTGGCGGCTCATACGCTATGGGGGATGAGCGTCGCCCCACTGCTTTCAAGCAGTGCAAGAAGAGGAAAAATCATCACATGATGATAACTTCCTGATGTAATCGTGCCATGTTTCCTTTGCAGGCGGGAGGGTGGGTCGGGCAGCTCCACTCACGGAGCAGGGCAGGGGCAGAGTGGCATGCCCACTCAAGTGCGCAGTGACTGTTTGAACAGCCCGCTCAGGCCGCCCAAAGCAGTCATGCGCACTGTCCTGTTCGCAATGCAGGCTGCAAAACAGCCTGCATGGAGAACATGCCCACCCTTCCAGCCCCTGGCCGAACGCCTTGTCCCGGCGCCAATGACCAATCCCAAAGCTGCATTGGAGCATTGTGATTGGCTTAGGGGAGTGAGCCTGGCTGCCTACTTCCTGTTCCTGGAAGCAGACTCGGGAGAGCAGGAGCAACAAAGACACGGGACCCGGCCTCGAGGTAAGATTCCTCTCATTTAAATAATACAACACCCGCTCACACACACACCCACGCGCCCACACCCCATCCAGTGTTCTTTCCGGCGTTTCCCACCTCCCAGCTGTCCAGTCCCCCCCGCAGCACTTCTCAATGGCGGCCGCTGTGCGGCCATGCGCAGCGGGCGTATCACTGGTGTGCCAAAGGTATATATGAAGTTACGACGCATACCATTACATCGCATTCCATTACAATGCATACTAATACTAGGCATATTGCAACAGTAGGGAAGATGTTGGATAGCGGAGATGTAAAAATTACTTTTCCCACTTCAGTGAGTGCAACCCTAAAACTAGCCCTTGCACCCCAAAGCAAATACTGGACCCTAAAATTCATCTTTGAGCCCCCAAAACACATCCTAAAAATCATATTTGACCCAAATGCACACCCCAATTTTCATATTTGACCCAAATGCACACCCCAATTTTCATATTTGACTCAAATGCACACCCCAATTTTTATATTTGACCCAAATGCACACCCCAATTTTCATAATTGACCCCAAAACACACCCCAAATTTCAAATTTTACCCCATAATACACCCCAAATTTCATCTCCGGCACACAAAACCCATTCCCACCCTAAAACTTAAAAATACCCCATTACTGACCTCACAATGCGTTGTATTGGAATGCGATGTGAAAGGCACCTGCGTTGTTGGAGTAGCGTTGTAAAGGCATTACGATGTAATGCCTGTGTTATAATGGACATCTCCCGTGCCAAAGGCAAGCCCGTCAGCGTCCGTCTGCCCCTGGACCACGCTCAGCACCAAGGACCCTTCCTCTCGGACACTCCACCGCTGCGACGCCATCACCCTCCTCGCCATCAACCCTGGACGCCACATCGCCTGCCAGGACCAACCTCTGCTCTGGACCGGACATCGCCATTGCCATCATTGATGGCTACTGAATCACCCGCAAGGACCACCCCTACCGTCCAGGCGGAGGCATTGCCATCACCTACAGAAGCACACTTCGACTGACCACGCACTGTAATGACCCAACGGTGACCATGGAACACCTCAACTTCCAGATCCGGACCAACCCCAAGCCCATCCTCTGCGACACCCTCATCTGCAGGACCCCCGAGCCATGGAGCCCCATTCCCCGATACCATTGTAGACCTCATTGCACCCCAGGCTCTCCCATCCACCGATAACATCCTTCTCAGTGAACTCGAGTTGCACCTGGACAACCCCAGTGACCAGAACACCACCCCCTCCTGGGGAAGCTCCCCAACATCAGACTCAAGCAGCTAGTCACCGCAGCAAGCCACATAGCAGGACACACGGTCGAGCACGTCTCCTCCGCCAGCGTGAACTTCAACTACAGCGTCACCACCGGACTCTCCTTGACCAACCATCATTGTATACATCACCTCTTCACCATGCCCACAGTACACCACCGCCATCATCGCCCCCCCTCGCAGCTGGATCAAGGCCACCGAAGAACGTCTCCCCAACTCCCCCAGCACCACCACTCCGCCAACGCTTACAGACGATGACACCGCAGCCCGCAACCGCCACTGATAGATCTCCAACTGCCCAACAACCGGGCACCACTCAAGAACGGCACTGCACCAGTACCTTACGCCTGCCTGATGGCAGGCATAAGGGTGACGCAGTGCCACAGGGATAGGCTGGTCCCATGCATTGCTGGAGTTGCGTCAAGCTTGTGACACAACTACAGCAATGCGTGACTTTAGCGCTCACAGATACGTCAGGATTCCAGACGTATCTGTCATTACTTGCGACATGGAGCGCTGTCCAGTGAATCCAGCGCATCCATGGTGTAGCAAGAAGGGCGTAGTGAAAAGTGTTGCAACGCTGTCTTGTCGCAGCGCTGCAACACTTTTCATGAGTGAGGCCCAGGAATGCGCACTATCTTATCGATGGTGCGCATTCCTGCCCTGTAGTTTTGTCACAGGGCAGCGCATCAACATTGCTTGCAGCGCGGTCCAGCAACAAAACCTGCTGAATTGAGGCCCCAAGTGTTATCTCCATTTTTAAGACCAGCTATTTTCTGGTCTTAAAAAACTGCCTCTAACTGCAGTTAGAGGCAGTTTTTTGGTCTTCCACACTTCAAGAATTCCATTGTAAATATCGCGAAGTGGGGTTAGCGGCCGTTTTTGCACGGGAACGCCTCCCTTGCATATCATTATTGCTAACAGAAGTGGCGATCTTTAAAATTGACGTTTTTGCTGGAAAACTGCCGCTAACAGAGGTTAGCGACAACTTGTACATACGGCGATAAAAACATCGCCACAAAACCGTCGGAAAAGAGCCGCTAAAGCTGCGTTAACACCTTGTACATATGCCCCACTGTGTTGATTGATGTTGTGGTTACACTGCTGAGGTTTTTGGGTATTCCGCCTCCTGCAGTGTTGCTGTTCTCCTACAGAGGTCATTCGAATCTTTGGTTGTAGGTGATTATTGAATTCATTCCCTAGCTTGCATTTTTGTGGCGCATGAGCTGTGCCTTCAGTGAGAATACGAAGGGGATTAATGAGTTAATCTCTTTTTATTTAAGGGACATCTTTTGAATAAGGACACCCCCATCCGAGTTTTTATTCAATACCAAAGTAAAGAATGATGTATCCTTGTTGGAAGGAGTGATGCATACAATGAGCAGAACCATGTGTCCAAGAATGCAATAGTTTCAAGGTCATCATCCTGTGTGAGAGAAGATAAGGAAGTTGCATTAGAGTCCACAGACCTGGAGTAGCTTTGAATTGTGCGTTTGAGATGGGTCACAGGGTAGAGAGGAGGTCATTCTTCTAAGGTTGCCTGGGCCAAGTGAACACTGAT
Source organism: Calotriton arnoldi (assembly GCA_963921515.1). Lineage (NCBI taxonomy): Eukaryota > Metazoa > Chordata > Amphibia > Caudata > Salamandridae > Calotriton > Calotriton arnoldi. The sequence goes on along the minus strand of CAWUFW010001768.1, from coordinate 2,411,491 downwards.
TGTGTTTGGGACATCTAGCAATAGAATGTGTAGTGGGATCTGTGATCTCAGAGGATTTTGAGTGCGGTTCGCTTTTGAGGTAATGTGCATGGGGGAATGTTGTGAAGCATTGGTGCTGGTGTGTGTTTGGAGCTTTTCAGGTGATCCAAGAGGAATTTGCTGTTGAGCATTTCATTTTGGCCAGTTATTGGTTTGTGCTTAAGTGACTGCAATGAAATATTAGGTGAGTATTTACTCTTGCCATGTGAATCATGCCCATATTTGGATTTAGTTTGTGTGCCATTGTTTAGGAGTAGCCGGACTGGCCGTGGAATTTGTCTGACAGAGGGAGGCTGCATTGAGAGGCCATTGTAGCTTCTGTAAGGCCAATGGGCTTGTCCATGACAATATTTGGATATGTGTCAGTGTAGGGGCAAATGCGTTCCAGGTCATGATCTCAGCCTCCTTGATTTATGATGGCATTATGCTGTCTGGTTCCTATACCTGAGGGCTGTGTGTGTGATAATAGGGAGGTGGAAAAGCTGAGGGAACTACGCTTTCGGTGTTGTATACAGTAGATGAGGTAGGCTTGGCATCTTTATTAACCTTCCTGGCCATGGTAGAAGCTTTTTGGTTTTTCAATGCATGACATAATGTGGTGAATGTTTGCAGGTTGAAATCAGCGGAATGGATCTTGGCCTTCCCATTCTCATACAGAGTGAGGTGCTGCTTACATGTCTATTTAAGTAAAAACAACGAACATTGGTCAGCAGGGTATGGTCTAATAAAAAAGAGTAGGTTATTTTTTATAGATCCCAGTTTGAGACTAGGGTGTTTGTCACAAAGTGGTTGTTTTGGGTCGGTGGCAGTGCTAAGCGATTGTGGTATTTGAGGATAGTTTTGGCTAGGTCAGTGGGAATAGGATATCTGATGTGTTGTCACATATATCCCAGGGTCTGACCCCTTTCTTTTAGGGTGGGTGTCAGTTATTAACTCTAGTGAAAACGTTGTTGACCACTGATCTTGAGAAGCAGATACAGTAAGGGGCAGCTGCAATATGCAGCTGTGAGGTATCACTCAGTACAGACACCAGCTCTCACAGTGCAATGAGATGGTTTTAGATGCGATTAGATGGTTTCCAGTGTCTCTTGTCATTGGTGGGAGGGTGGAATTCGACAAAAAGATAAAGAACCCCTATTTCCTGCACCCTGCATATATTGATACTAGATCCAAACCTGCTGTCAACTGCAGCTAAGGTATATCTATTTACCAATAGGCATTTGGTTTAATAGGGGTGCCACCCATTCAATGGAGAGAGCAAACCTCAGGTGCAGTAAAAAGGACTAGTAAAGCAACCACCAATTGCCTGTTGGAGTATTGATCTCCACTCACAAGGTCTCGTGAACATTCGATTCAACATGTGTCAAATGGACTGTTAACATACTTTAACCCTTTCGCTGCGTGCGTCGGCCAACGGCCGTCGCGAGCACTACCTCGGTAGTGCTGCGCACGTCCGTTGGCCGACGCGGCCCCGCCCGCTTAATAGAACGTTCCGCACTGGCGCGGAACGTTCGAAGCAGCTAAGCGGTTAATAATACAGTCCCTGGGCCCATGCTTAAAGCAAAAACTACAAGCGCTGACCAGTGTGTTACATGTGGCTTCCTAACACTATTAGGTATGGATGTATACACTATAATCTATAGCTGCATGACTCCAGATGTAGTTCAGAACATCCCTGCATGAATAGGAGCACATCAGTGATTAGAAGCATTGCCAGTTGGAATTGCTAGCCAACAGGCAATCGATTGTTGCTAACTTGAGGCATTTTCTAGTCCTTTTTATTGCACCTGGTGTTTGCCAAAGAATCATACATGTGTAAATCAGCATATAGAAAATGTTACATAAGACAATGAGGGTTATAGGGCGTAGGCATCACAAGTCATCCATACTAGTAGGCAGTATATTTTAAGAGTGTTTGGTCTGGCGAAGCACAGCTTCAGGGACACACTTACTGAAATTGTGGCGTGGGGCACAGGGAAAGGGCAGAAATGCACAGTATTTATCCGAATACGGTGCATCCATGTCCTTTCTCCCTGCGCTGAAGCCCTTTCGGCAGCCTAACACCAACGCAGGCACCCTTGCACCCTGGTGCAAGGGTGCCTGCATTACAAGTATGATTGTTTTTGTGCAGGAAGGGGTACCTTCCTGCAAAAAAACAATCTATAGAGGTGTTTTTCTCTTTCTATGTGTGCTGCAGAATGCAGAGGGAAAAACAAGGAGAAATAAAGATATTTCTCCTTGTTAGGCCTCTCCTGGGGAGGCATATCTTTTTGGCACATTCCCAAGTTTACGAGCATCAGAAATGGTAATATGCACACCAGCGTAATCCCAGTTTTTTATGCTTGACTGCTTCAGAACTGTGAAGGCGTGCATGCTTGATCCGCGCTCCGCCCAATTGCGCTACAATATAAACGAACACGAAGGAACCTCATTCCTAAGTTTACCAGATTTAGTCAATCTTGGAATGTGTCAAAAGCCATAGGAGTTTCATAGTAACACCCACTGCAGCTCCCATGGAACGCCTCCCTTGCTCAGATTAAGGAAACGCAACAATTTGTGCTGCGTTGCTTTACTCCATAATTGTGAAGCCATTCAAAGCCATGCAAAGTGACTTTGCATGACTTCATAAATATGACTGAGAGGTTTGCGTCGTGCAGGTACCACGTTGCGTGGTGCAAGCATGATGTAAAGCCCTCATAAATACGCCCCTCAGTATGTAAAACATATCACAGTGGTGGGGCTGGCATTACTTATAAGAATGTATTTATTCCCAAACCAACCCTTTTAGCAACATTAGAACAATGAAAGACTGAGGAAAAACATACCTTTCTTACCTATACCATGCAGTTTGCATGCAGCTCTTTGATGACAGCTCATAGGTGATTGTGCTATATTAGGATTGTAACTTATGAACTGAAAGTAACAAAAGGATATCTGTGATAAAAGCAGTAACCCCTCTGTGTTAGCCACATAAAACACAGTTCTGTGGTTTGCATGATACACGTTCTGTGCAGCAGACATGTTAATCTTCTGCCCTACCTTATGATGAGTCAAAACTGATTCTAGACAAAACTCTGATCTCTCTCCAGCAGGAACATTAATCACTAGAGCGATCTTGACATTTTTACTGTTGCCCGAAAAACTGCTGGCCATACTGAGGAACTCTGCATCAGGTGCTTTTAAACGCGAAAGTTATTTCTATACACAGCGCTCCCCAAAGTCAGCTTTGGGTCAATCTCCAAACGAGACAACATGCTTGCAAGCAAACACAGCCCCCAAACTTCGGCACACCCACAACAAACCCCCACCAATAATGACCCACCTTTCCAAACCACATCCAAAAACCTTGCCTCTATACGAAATCTTTTGGCATTCCTTCCAATCCTTGCCGCACACGTCTGCAGAGATCCATTGGCTACCATGCACAAGGGCGCTCCCCACCAACTTTTCTCTCAAGCCCCACACAGGTAGCAAATAGTAATCCATGGGCTGCCCTACACACATCAGCCAACACGCGGCCACGTGCACCACACCGGACCCCTTCAATGCCGAAAACATATATCCATCAGACACATCAGAGTCCTACCATAATATGTTTCAGCAGCAATAAGGATGCATTCACACGTGGCACGTGCAGCTCAGCAAACCACTGCACTTCAACCACCACAGAAAAACATGTACTAGTCAAAGTGAGAAAATGCCCCGGGGCAAGTCCAAAGAATTACCATAAGGACGCAGAAAAAGGGCAGAGATAGTTTGTTAAAAATGCTATTTGTTTTGCGTAAATACAGCACTCTCTCAGCCTTGGTTGGTGACACGGTTGAGTTATCCAATAATCAAATAACTAAAGTAATTATTGAACAGAGCATCCACGTTGGCATTTATGCGCACTCGAAGAGGGAAGTCTTGGAAGAAAATGTACTTGTCACCTGGCTTGCATCGAATGAAGAAAACTTAAAACAAGATCAAAAGCGTCAACATTTTGGCTACAATAATAGAGTCTTCCTAATAAATAGTCAGAGCTGGCATTCATATCTGACACTTTTGCGCCATTTTTAACATGGGAAAAGGGACCTACGGGTGGCGCAAGGAACTGGTATTTTTTTTTTTTATTGTTTTTGTTTTTTGCGGTTTTAGTTAGCGCGAACTCGAATCGAAGGTATTGGAGCGCTTTACCTGAGCACCAATTACATTACACATTGCTCGCATCACACAAATGAAGAATGAATGACGCATGTTGCAAGTCTCACCGTTCACTGTTCTGCTACACGCATGCCAGCCTTGCGCATGGCACAAGCAAGGCTGTCGCACAGGATGAGGCTGCAAAGAAATGATTGAATGGGCTGCACAGTTTGAGGGTGGGCCCCACTGTTATTATATGGGGTAACTGATGTCCTCATTATGGAATGTGGTCACTTCACCATCTCCCCCGTCCTGCCTCCCTCCTGCCCCCGGTGTCTGTCACGCTCTTTCCATGTTCCCTGGTGAGACCCACTCTGTGCTCAGACCCTCCTCCAGAATGTGGAAAATTCACAAGTCCATAGGTAGGGAATATTGTAAACGTTCACAGTTGCTTTTCTCCCCGCAGGAAAATTAATTTCCATATGAAGGCTTTAATTCCACTGCATGGCCTACAAGAATGGAAGCATTGCAAACTATCTGTAAATCTTACGTCCTAAGTCATGTCTATTTAAATGTATGTTCTGACTATGTGGATGCTCAATCCGTTTGCATTGCCCACTCCCATGACACTCTCCCACGGTCATCATAAGTGGGGAGCAGAGGGTGCGTTATTTACTTGTCTCTGTAACTGTTCAACATTTATGGGCTTATTTATGAGAAACTAACGCAGCGCGGTGCCGCAAGTTAATTTGCTGCACCACGCTGCATTAGTTTCGAGGCACAGGGATGCCACATCTTTACAGCAACATGTCTCATCTCTGTGCCTTTCCCTGCGCTGGTGAACAAACTGCTGCCATGCGCCAGCGCAGGCACCCTTGCACCATGGTGCAAGGATGCCTGCGTCGTGGATTGATTGTTTTTGTGCAGGAAGGGGCACCTTCCTGCACAAAAACAATCACTTGAGGTGGTTTCCTCTTCCAATGCGTGCTGTAGACTGCAGCATGCATTGAAAGAGGAAAAAACGAGGAGAAATGAAAACATATCTCCTTGTTGCACCTCGCTACGCCACCCCACCCCTGGGGGTGGCTTAGCATCCTGATGCATTTCCTGGTTTACGATTGCTCATAAATCTGGAAATGCATCAGTGCACATGGGTGGTGCGTGGGAACACCACAGCAACACCCATGTTACGCCCCTAACACGCAACGTGTTGCGTGAAATGGGGCGATGTTTACGAGCACACGTAAAGCCACGCAGGGTGGCTTTATGTGTGCTTGTAAATTTCACGCAGAAGGTTGCGCCGCAGATGCGTCACGCAAGGTGACGCACCGAATGCGCAAGTGGCTCATAAATAAGCCCCTTAGATTTCATCATATCTGCACAGTTTATCAATTACAAGGCAGCTTGCAAAGATGATACCATTATATGATGTTAGATGTTTGATCTACCTCATTTTCTCTTAAAATACAGGACCATTTTTTAAATCTTACAAAACAGCCCTCATTCTTTGGGGAGCGGGTGCAGTTGCTGGCCCGAGACATGCAAAACCCTCTTTCATGCTTTATTCCCCCAGCAATGCTCTCAGCCTCATTTATGAGGAATTGTCATAGGGCAGCGCCACAAGTCTTCTTGCTGTGCTGCCCTACGCCAATGTGAAAGGGCAGGAATGCACCGTGGGGCATATTTACAAGGAGCTTGTGCCGCTGCGTCATCAGTTTTTTTTAATGCAGCGGCGGGGCTGTGATTGCTCCATGTTTACAAGGTGACTCATCTAGGCTGATGCGTCACTTTTCGTTGGACTGCATCGTTTTTTTCCTTCGTCAGAATGGGCTGCGTCACTTTAGTTTTAATATATGCAAGTTAGCTCCCACCTAAAATCCCCTGTAAAACTAACAGCTTGGTATTTATAACTTTTTCCCAAACTGATGCATCTTTGGGAGGTGGGCAGCTGAGCTTGAGATGCGTCAAAATTCCTTTGCCTCTAAAACCCAGGCATAGGAATAATGCATTGGCTGTTTCAAAGGAATTTGACTAGCTGAATTGACTTGAAACAGTGCAATCTGCAATCAAGTCACATTCCCTGCCTTGCGCCAATGCAGGCACCCTTGCACAATGGTGCAAGCGTGTCTGCGTTGTTGGCATGATTGTTTTTATGCAAGAAGGGGCACCTTCCTGCACAAAAACAATCACAAAAGGCGTATTCCTCGTTCTATGTGTGCATGCAGCACTCATGAAAAGAGGAAAAAACAAGAAGATATGAAGCATTTCTCCTCGTTATGCCTGCTCTGGGGAGGCATAAGGTTGGCGCTGCCCCAGGTTTACGTGATTTTGTAAATCTGGGGCAATGTCAAAATCCATGGGTGTTGCGATCTCCTGCAACGCCCATGGAACGCCTCCTTCCATCTGGTTTGCGGTTTGTGCTGCCTTGCCTTACTCCATCTATGAGGCCATGCAATGCCACGCAGGGCGGCTTTGCGTCGCCTCTAAGATATGATTGAGAGACCTGCGCCACAGGGGCATCAAAAAAAGTGACGCTCCGGGCGTCGCAGGCCTCTTGTAAATAAGCCCCTCATTTCCTCAAAAATTGGTTTCAGGGTTGTGGAAAATGTGCACCACTGGTAATAGATCAGCGGTCGAAAGCGACATCCCTACAAAGAATCTTTCGTTTTGTGAATGAGAATCTCACATTTACGCAATGCCTCCTGACATAAACTTTAGGTTAGACAGAAGCCTAATTAAAATGAGTTCTCATATGCCCATGCTTTAAAGCAGACTTTCAAACTTGAGCTCAGCAACTGAGATACTCCCGCCGAAATTAAACTTCTAGCGTGAAAGGCATTCTTTGTGGAGACACGTTTTTGGACACTTCCGAATAAGGATTGCATAGATGCCTGACCACAAAGGAGTGAGTGCCATTCACCACTAGATGGCAGTGTGGGCTAAGTAACGCTTGGAAAGACGAAACATGTCTCGTCAGTATTCATGGGTGAAACTGATATGCAGAATTAAAATACAGGTGGCATCAAATAGTACGACGTTGCTAGTAGCGTGATTTACGTCACCAAGTATTAAGCATAGCTTTCGCATTCTCGATTATGGAAGTGCGTGTGCTTTATATATGCAACTGCATCCTATCGTCACCATGTGGAGGAAATAGCATGCTAATGGCTGACAGTCCATGATAGCACACAATTTTTTTCCAATGTTGCGGTTGACACAACTCTCCAGGCGCGTCTTGGCACAGATGGGAGACAGAATGAGTGTAAATGTTTTTACATCGGCTGCGAAGTGCTTAGTAGTTCACGATACACACTCTGCTGATTAATAATGCAGATTCTTAAATATCACAGAACACTGCAGTTTTCCAGTTTGTAAGCGCTGTAAAGTAACGTAAAAGGTATTACCTATGGCCAGTTTAAGTTCAGGTTTGGACTATGGGCCTGATTTGCAGCTTGGCGGACTCGATCACAATCGTGATGGATATCCCGTCCGCGTTATTTCAAGTACGTCACACCCTATGGCACTTGTAAAATGGCGGACAGGATATCCGTCATCTTTATGAGGTGTAACCCGTCAGCAATGACCTTTCCCAAACATTTTGAGCCAAAGAAAAGTAAGGTTCAATTCCATCACATATTTGGATAGTGGCATAGTCTTTCAAGGTGTGTTTCTCCATTTCATTCATTTATCGCTTTGCAGTGGAAAATGTCATGAGTGTTGTTTTTAACCCTTATAGCCCTTGGCAATCAAATGGGGTGTAGAAAACAAATCTGGTCTGCCAAGGGCTTCGACAGTGTTCTTAACCCCTTCCGTGCTCATGACGAGCTCAGCTCGTCATGCTGCGCGGTAGCGCTGTGCGCACGACGAGCTGAGCTCGTCACGACCACACCCGCGATCGGAATGTCCCGCATACGAGCGGAATTCCGATCGCGGTCAAGGGGTTAACATATATCACCCAGGGGAATCTTATGATCCCCATCAGAGCTTGGTAAGCAATCAGAAATCTCACAATTCAAAAAAGCATGTAGGTTTCCACATCATGAGATCCAGGGGGTGTGGGCAAGTTTAATATGGTCTTCAACATATAACGCCTAACTCATGGTAATAATCGTCTGCAAAAATCATTCTCCTCCTGTTGAGTTCATAACGATCCCTATAACCCCATATGGCTGCCCCATAGTTCATAACTGGCAGGCACTTTCTCTCATAAATTTAAAGGATCGCTCGCATTGGTTCACTCCTCAGCTTCCTTGCAAAATCGAATCCTGCACCAACGGAAAAAGCCTTGGTTTAGTATAATCCATAACCACAGAAATTACTGGGAGATGTGCAGTGTTACTGTCATAGTGTAGGGTGATGTAGCGCAAATTTTGCTCTTTCATTTGTACGGGTGCATCATAATCATGAGTAGTCCGTACCCGCATATAATCCTTTGTCGTATTAACCTGAGACAGTAGAACGTGTTCTGTAATAACGGGAAAGGTGACATGTTAGGGATAATTTCAATGTAGCTTGAAGAAATTATCGTTGAAACTAGATGTGTTTAGTTGAAAACATTAACGTGCAGAATTCGTATCTGCTGTTGACAATTATTCACGTATTTGATGTGCTTATGTAATGTGTTAATTTAGAAGTGCTCAGTAAAACTGTTCATTCTATATGTATTTTCGTGAGGCCTGTGTGCTAATCTCTTATGTTGGCCGATCTCTGTAGACCTGAAATGCATTTTCCCTGGAAGCACTCGCATTAGATTTAATAGTTGAATTTCATGTGCATGTTGGATTTGTTCTTTCTCACGTTTCTGTTGCAGGTGCAGAAGTCATCCTTGTTAGATAGAATAATGTCTTTGTTTTAGGAGTTAGGCTTAGGGAGAAGAGGATACATTGAGCGCTGATACTGATAATGGAGAACTGTTGTACATTCTCACCGGAGCAAGCCTGGGAATCAAGGTCATCTCGCCAAGGCCTGGAAACATCGCTGCCTAATGGAAAATCACCTACGAGGAGGTGGCTTGCCTGGATGGTGTGATGCTGCAATGCATCTTGGGATACTACCTGTGGTATTGATGTATCAAAGTTAGGGAAAGTATCCAAGGACTTCTGCATTGACTTAAGAGAGAGAGCATATTGGAACGAGCTCTGTAGCTTTATGCTACTTGACCAATCTGATGTGAAGAGACTTCTTAGGAAGGCTTCACACGCTGACACCTTAGTGGATCTTGCCTTGGGAAATGCTATGTAGGGATGTCACTCTAATGGTAGTGTAGGGACAGACTAATGCTTTATACCCATGAACTTCCAATGAAGGGGAATCTTGATGTCTGCTTAGTCATGTTTTGCATCCTGATTCTTGAACTGATTATTCTGTGCATGTTGCACCTGCCTTTACTTCATCCATAGATTTAGCTTTGTATTAGTTCTGATGTTTTTCTACACCCTCACCTTGAGATGCCTGTATGTCCAGCTGTTTTTGGCTTCTGGGAGTCTGTGCTTCTTAGGAGTCATGGTAAATTGGAACTGAAATTTTTGATTCACTAACGATTTCTCTCCCCTACACTCTTTCATGCTGACAAAAAGTACCATTGACCTGAGGTTCCAGAGCAGATCTAGAACATGGAACTCATCTCCTTCAAGGGTTATTTTCACAAAAGTTGTATTGCCGGAGAGGAATAAATGGCCAGTCCACAAGCCTTTTTGCTCAATTTATTGATTATCATTTTCCATTGAAAGGAAGACAGACAGAACAGCTATTCAGGCTTCAAACTCATTAACTGCAAATCACACACAAATGTCAGCAACAACTGCTCAAAATGCTGAGAAATGTCGTCTCAAGTATGCACATGTTAAGCGAGATTTAGTAACTTTTCCTGCACCGCAGCGCAGTATCAACATTAGCTTTGGTGAGTTGTGCAATGATGAAAAGACCACGGCCCAGATTTTCTAAACAGTCACGGAATGCAGCGCAGCAGCCAAAAACACTGCGCTGTATTGCGTGGCAGGGAGAGAGTAGGAGAGGCCATATCTGCAGAGATATGGCTCTCTCCTCTCCCTAGCGCTGGCACTGATTTCAGCTACCGTGTGCCAGGTACACAACTTAGCGCCATAGTGCTAAGGTGCATGCTAGAGTCTACCATAGGTTTTGTAATGGAAGGATGCCCTTCCAGTACAAAATACTATGCTTAGACACACTTTAAAACTTTTTCTACTTTGTATGTAGGCTGCACAGTGTAGCACGCATGCAAAGTCGGAAAAGAAAGGAGAAATAAAAACATTTCTCCTTTTAACGCCTCCTTTTAATGGTGTTAACGTTTGGCCCTAAACCCTGTCTACTATTGTTTGTAGATAAGGTTTTGCACCAAAAGGCGTAGGCGGTTGCATGGGAACGCCCATGTGCCACCCATGTAATGCTTCCTTGGTGCTAGGTAATGCAACGCAGTGCTTCGCGCTGCTTTGCGTTTCTTTTAGGGTACTTTCCAGTGCAAAACAAGTTTTGTACTGGAAAGTAAATTAGGAAAAAACATTTTATGCTGGTTGGCGTCACTTTTGTGATGCTAACCCAGCGCAAAATGTTAGTAAAACTATTCCACATTTTGAAAGACTTGGCCTGCTTCTTGTGTCATTCCCTGCGCTGGCACAGAAATAGGCTGCCATGCTTAGTGCACAGTCTCACATCATGATGTAGAGGTGAATACAATTTGTACTGTAGGCTTACCAATCCAGTCCAAATTCTTCTGCTTAGACAAGGTCAGAATCTCTCTACCCATTACATGTAGTATGCTGTGCACTGCAGCACACATGCACTGTGTATTGTTTTTTTGTTGTTGAGAAATTACCATGGTTCCCTTGCTTGGGCTTAGTTTGACACAAAATTAAGTCTGCTATCTTAGTAGGTCAGGCTGTGCATCAAAACCTATGAGGGTTTGCATTGATCTGCCCCAGTAACGCCCCTTTGATGCAAACCATCACACACAGCACATAGCAGTTTTTGCACTGTGAAAAGTTAACCTTTCCAGTGCAAAACACTGTTCCAACTGGATAATAAATAGCATGCACTGTTTTGTGTCACTTTGCATCATGCTAGTGTCGGCACAAAGCTTTAGTAAATCTGGGCCAGTAAGTTTTAATAATAGCATTGTTAGTTGTTGTTTATGTTGTACATCGTCCCCCTGTGTATGAAAAGGGCTCAATAACGATGCCCTTTAGCAAAATATCGCACTGATGTCTGGTCATTTTCAAACCTAAAGATACCATTCTGAACTAAGGGTGTGATTTAGACTTTGGTGGACAGATTAAGTACCTTCGCCAAGGCCGAATACTTTATTCCTGCTATGGCAACGGTACTCTGCCCACCAAATTTAGAGATGTCCTTTGTCCCAGTGGACATCACTTGTATTTCAAGGAGCTGCAGTGAGGGTAGTTCCTGTAAATGCTTTGAAAGTTTGACAGGTGCCTCCATCAACATGAGGGAGTCGTGCCTCAACTTTCAACTTTTTTTATTTTCAAAATAAAAAACCTAAAAAGGGATTTTGTTTTTTAAATTAAAAAATCAATGATACCCTCACCATGGGAGTTTTTGCCCATGGGATGTGGTAATTTTGCAGTTTTTACTCTCCCTTACCACCAGGTTTTACCTGGCGGTGCCAGAAAGTGAAAACTTGGAGGCTAGATTTACAAAGCCCTTGTGTTGTCATTGCATCACACAAGACAGCGCAAGTCACTGCCTTGCATTACTTGACGTTGAGAAGGCATTCCCCGGATGTAGCATGGGTGTTCCCACACATCCACCCATGGTTTTTGGTGCATTCCCAGAATTATTAAGACTAGTAAGCCTCAGAATGCATCAAAATGCTGCACTGTTCCCAGTTGAGGCATAACATGGAGAGTATGTTTATTTCTCCTCATCATTTCCTCTTTCTATGTGTGTTGCATTCTGCTGCACACATAGAAAGAGGAAAATCTCTCCATTTGAGGCTGCTCAGCAAGTTGTCTTGCTGCATGGCGCCAAAAGTTAATAAATCTGCCCCTTGGTGTTTGTTCTTCCACTCAGAAGAGGGCATGCTGACATATGCCAAAAACCTCAGACAGACATTACTGTTTTTGGCCGTCGAAGGTGTATGTTGGTGGTGGAGATGGAGTAGTTTCACCCTTGACATACTGAATGTCCGCCCGACACTACATGAGGCGGCGGACCTTCAGGGGCTCATTTACAAGAGGCCTGCACCACTGGAGTGTCACTTTTTTTGATGCACTGGTGGCGCAGGCGTCTCAATCATATCTATGAGGCAACGCAAAGCCACCCTGTATGGCTTTGCATGGCCTCATAGATATAGAGTAAGGTAAGGCTGTGAAAAGCGCTTCGTTGCCTTACTCTGTGTCAAGGAGGTGTTCCATGGGTGTTGCGGTGGGTGTTCCAATGTTTTCATTCTGCAGCACACATAGAACAAGGAAAATGCCTCTTGTGATTGTTTTTGTACAGGAAGGTGCCCCTTTCTACACAAAAACAATCATGCCAACAACGCAGACCCTCTTGCACTATGGTGCAAGGGTGCCTGCATTGCCACAAGGCAACCAAGACGGCTCCAGCACAGTGGGAAACGACAGGAATGCGCCGTATATCATTAATTCAGCACATTCCTGTCCTTTCGTTTCAACGCAGGGCAGCGCAGTAAAGTGACTTGCTGTACTGCCCTGCATCAAAAACTCATATATGAGGCCCTCAGCTTGGAGAAGCGGGTACTCGATCGCCATTGCGAAGGAGTACCCTTTCTGCTAATATCTGAGCAGCTTTTTAACAAGAGGCCTGGGCCACCGGAGTGTCACTTTTTTTTACGCTCCCATGGTGCAGGCCTCTCAATCATATCTATGAGGCGATGTAAAGCCACCCTGTGTGGCTTTGCATGGCTTCATTCATATGGAACAAGGTTGCCTTACTCTGCCTCAAGGAGGCATTCCATTGCCATTGCTGTGGGTGCTCCCACACAACACCCATGGATTTTGATGCTGCCCCAGATTTACAAAATAACTAAACCTGGGGCAGCGCCTAAACCTTAAGCCTCCCCAGAGCAGGCGTAACAAAGAGAAATGTTTTAATTTCTCCTCTTTTTTTCGTCCTTCTATTTGTGCTGCATTCTGCAGCACACATAGAACGAGGAAAATGCCTCTCATGATTGTTTTTGTGCAGGAAGGTGTCTCTTCCTGCACAAAAACAATCCTGCCTGCAATGGAGGCACCCTTGCACCATAGTGCAAGGGTACCTACATTGGCGCTAGGTGGCAAAGTGTGCGCCAGTGCAGGAGAAAACGACAGGAATGCAACATATTTAATAAATACAGTGCATTCCTGCCCTTTCACATTGGCGTAGGACAGCGCAGCAGGAAGACTTGGGGCCTCATTTATGAGGCTTTGGCGTAGGGCAGCACTACAAGGAATCTTGCTGCGCTGCCCTGCATCAAAACAAAAGGGCAGGAATGCGCTGGATCTTGTGATACAGTACATTCCTGCCCTTTTCCCCAGCGCCGGCGCACAATGGGCTGCCATGCGCCAACGCAGTCACCCTTGCACAATGGTGCAAGGGTGCCTGTATTACGGGGTTGATTGATTTTGTGCAGGAAGGGACACCTTCCTGCAAAAAATCAACCAATTCAGTCGATTTCCTCTTTCTATGTGTGCTGCAGAAGGGCTATGGTTCTCCAATCTGTAATGTCCTGGGCGCTGGGCCCACATGCTATGGGAATAAAGCACGCAGACACATAGGTAACTGGCCCGGGGCACGTGTGCCCAGCCCCTTTTATTTGCAAGGTTACCTGACCAGTGATGCCTGTGATGGATGGGTGTGGGGTGAGTGTAAAGCCAGCCCTCAGGGATCGTCTGGTTACAACTAGCATTTAGTGGAACACTAGAACGAGTCCAGCAGGATTCTACACAACCTAATTTTGGATGAATGCGAGGGGTGAATTTCTTACCATGAAATTCCTTGCCTCTGTGGAGAAATAATTGGGCCTGGACAAAATTTCAGTTACGACTGAGTTATCTTGTGTAATTTTGCTAATTTCACGTTATGCACATCATGCAAAATTCACAAAATTTAAATTACACCATTATGCCACGTCGTTACAAAATGTAAGCACAGGCACATTTAAACAATGCAAACAGAATGCAAGCAGCAGTTATTTGTGGCACCTATGCTTTTGTGCTACTTTTTAGCACAAGATGCATCTGCACGTCCAAAATGGACGCAATAACACATTTCGCCGTGAAATTCAGAGCTTAATGCCAGTTTTGTATTTCACATAATTTCATGTCATTTTGTGTACTTTTGCAAATTGCACGTAATTACGTTAAAGCAAATTAGGAGAATTTTGCACAAGACTAGAAATATTGGGCCTGATTCACAGAACTAACTTACGTCAAAAACGTAAAGTTAGTACTTTTTGGTATTCACAGAATACACTTACTCATTTTGGTATTCACAGAATGCACTTACTCATTTTGGTATTCACAGAATGCACTTACTCATTTTGGTATTCACAGAATGCACTTACTCATACTAACTTTATGTCCGCACTCAGGCCGGAGATTCCGGCCCTTTGGTGGAGATTCCGGCCCTTTGGTGGAGATTCCGGCCCGGAGGTGGAGATTCCGGCTCTTTGGTGGAGATTCCGGCCCTTTCGTGGAGATTCCGGCCGGTTGTGGAGATTCCGGCCGGTGGCGGATACCGAAAGTCTTAAAGTTAGGATTTTTCTCAGTTTAGGAGTAGTAAAGTTAGGACTCCTAACTTTAGGACTCCTAAATGCCTTCTGTGAATACCGAAAGTCTTAAAGTTAGGATTTTTCTCAGTTTAGGAGTAGTAAAGTTAGGACTCCTAACTTTACTACTCCTAAACTGAGAAAAATCCTAACTTTAAGACTTTCGGTATTCACAGAAGGCATTTAGGAGTCCTAAAGTTAGGACTACTAACTTCTGTGAATACCGAAATGAGTAAGTTCATTCTGTGAATACCAAAATGAGTAAGTGTATTCTGTGAATACCAAAAGGTACTAACTTTACGTTTTTGACGTAAGTTAGTTCTGTGAATCAGGCCCACTGTATTTGTGGCGCTATACGATATTGATTATAACAACACTATGAATCAAGGTGTACAAACAAAGACCACTTTATTTCCCAGACTGGCTGGAAGACAGGTTGTAGCTGGGTGACACATGATAACTTTGTGCAACAAAGCGGGAACCCAGTTTACTCAGTCAAACACTGGCATGCACTCCTAGTTGAATGCCTAGATATGTTGGTGGAGAGTTGGAACCCTTAGTGAAGGGGTCTGCTATCTTTAAAGACAGAGCAGAGGTGTAGAGATGATAGTCCCTGATTTGAGAAGAGTCAAATAGAAAAGCTGCACAATGGACGTTGACAGTGACACAACCAGGGCTCCAATTCGATGAGAATACGCGTCGTTGGGCTGGAGAACTAGAGGTGAAGAAATATGCAGGCTGGTGAACATAAGTGTAAAAGATGGCGGCTAGTCAGTATTCTAGCAGTGCAGAGGAACCCAAGAATGAAGGCAATGCGATGACACAATGTGGTAGTTGTAGGAAGGTGGAATCTGACTATATGGTTGCCCCCACTTTTTTTATGGTGTTTTGCTGGTTTATGACTTAGTTGGACTGGGATCCTGCTATTCAGGGCCCCAGTCTATCTGCTTTCTCTGTAAAAAGGTTTCCATGTGCCTTAGGCACATCTCTGATTGGAATCTGGAGTGCCCTTATAAGTCCCTAGTATATGGTATACTATGTACCAAGGGCATAGGTACCTCAGAGGCCTACCAGGGGCTGCAGCATGTATTGTGCCACCCCTGGAAGGCCATCCAAACTGACACCACAGGTCTGCTACTGCAGCCTGGGTAAGGTGGTGCATGCACCCCTTACTGTGATATAGGTTACCTATATCACTACATACATACACACATATAAACCTATAAGTCACTCCTATGGCAGGCCTTATCAATCCTGAAGGCAGATTGCGTGGTTCCTATGTGAGAGGGTGCCCCTGCATGAGCAGGGCCCCTCTGCAGCGTTCGGAGACCCTTCTCTGATGCTGTTTGTAGTGCAGCCTGACCATATACTCTTAAGCGCATTATAACCTCGCGTTAAATGCTAACTTTGGAATGGCTGCACCTAAACATGTCGTGTTTGGTGTCAAACATCTTGGAATACTACCCCCGCCAATTCTGGTGGTGGGGGTAGCATTCCACCCTTCTAGAGGGAAAGACATGTTAACTCTGGCTAGCCCGGTAACTTCTTTCCAAAGCCCTGGCATCACAAAATGGATGCTGCTGCCACAGACACGAGTCTGGCCTCCTGCTGCTGGACGAAACTCCGGCAGGGGAGGCCTGGACAATAGGTTTCCTGTCCCAGGGAGGTGTGACCACCTCCCCAGACAGGATAATGTGTATTGGGGCTGGGCGGGAGCACTTTCGGGTGCTTTGAAGTCCTGCACTGGGGGCACACTTGGTGTCCCTAGTGCATACCCCAGTTCAAACCGGATCAGGGGCTTGCAGCCCCTGCTTTGGCGCGAACTGGACAAAGGAAAGGGGTGTAGCCACCCCTCTGCCCTGACCCACCCATAGGTGGGGCCACAGAGTAGTCCAACCCCTAAACTTGGTATAAGTATAGGAACCCAGTCCTTAGGACTTTAGATTATCCCTGGACGAAACTCTGAAACAGAATCCTGGACCTTCGACGCTCTACTCAAGATTAGAGGACAGAAGAATCTCCCTTGGGGTCAAGGAGTGACTCCCTGCTTGGCAGGCACCAAAGACGCATCTGTCCGGTCTGCATTTCTGAAGCTCCCGTCGGACACCGAAGTCTTCGCATCACCAGAGGTAGATTCTCAGACTTCCCCGAGGCTACCCTGAGTCCCCAGCAAAGTTGAGGCCCGTAGCTATCGTGGGTGATGTGAGACCGTGACCCCTGGACACCAAGCACATTTGCAAGTGCATCCTCTTCTGGGTCTCCCACGAAGTCGTGCTTTGGGCTCCGAGTAGCCCTAGCCTCCAGCACCAACTGCACCGAAGATCCCTGGCCTCCACTCCACGAGTGTCCTGTGAGCCAGATCCACGTGCAACGTCTCGAGGCTCCTTTGCGGTCGCTAGCCCGTTGGCTAGTAGCCCTTAACGAAGGCCAATCTTTTTCTTCTTGGGCATCCTGGTTTCTCCAGGACTGTCCTCACTTACCCTCGCTGGGTGAGTTCCCCAGACTTTGCTGGTCTGCACCATCGACGATCTTCATCTTCATCAAGACTTGCCGTTGCCAAGGCTTGTTGGGTCCAATCCGGTCGCCGATGCCTCAGCACTCGACAAACATCATGTACCAGCCCGAATCCTGCTCCTGGTTGCCGACAACGCCTCCTGGACCTGGTGGCTGAAGAGTCAAGACAACCGTCAACGCACCTGAAGCACTCGACATCGGTGTCCATCGCCTTCCTGGTCACTGGCTAGTGACCCAGACTCTGTCCCCTCTGCTTTCAGGTTCTACAGATCTCCGATCCACTCTTGGATCCACCCGGACACTTTCCACTTGGTCGCCAGCAGCACTTTGCAGCAGATCGCCATTCAAATCAACGACGAAACCCGACCCCGAAAGGCACCTATGCACCCGGCTTCCCTGGGTGAGGTAACACGAGTACTCCGGTGCTCCCGTGGGTAGGGACTCTTCAAAGTACTAGTTCTCAAAGGGTTTGCTCCAAGTCCTCCTTTAAGTGTCCCTTTTCTGTAATTTCCTGATTGCGACTTTCTCCATAGAAGTCAACGGCGTATCGCGGTTGTGTATTTACACTGCACGCGTCCCCCGTGGGTCCCCTGTGTCACTACCTTGGGTGGTTCCTTGTGGTCCAAGCACTTCTAGAGGCTCTAGGCCTAGTGTCTAGTTCAGTCGTGGTTCTTATACCACTTTATTGGTATATGGTTTGGTACGCCCCTAGGGCCCAAACGTGTATTTGTGCTATTACTGTGTTTAAATAACTTCTAACTTATGTACTTTCGAACTCTAGCCTCATAAAGAGACTAGAGGGTGTGTTTAGCAATAAATACATATATTTTGAATATATACCTGGTGTGGTGCTCTTTCATTTTATCACTCAAGAGATTATAGACTGGTAAAACAAGCTGCTTTACATTCCTTCAAGACTTAGCCTGAAGGCTGCTCTCCATAGCTACCACTAGGATAGCTTTCAATAAGGTTGTCTTTAACCTATCTCCAATAAGGGGTTGTTTGGACTGGTGCAAGGTGCCCACTATAATTAGTGGACAGCATATACCAGGCCAACTTCTCACAGTAGTGATCTTACAAGTAATGCTCAGTGCAACTGTAGCAGTTCTACAGTCTATAGGGCTAGGCCCTCTTCGAGGTCAGATGGTCTTTCCCTGTGAGTTAAGTAAGTGAGGGGTTTTCCGAAAGTTAGCAAGTGTGATCAGAAACCACTTACAGTCTGTGATGACCTTCCCTGGATGCAACCTGTTTTTGCGGGAAAGCATTGCACAGCAGCACAAGGTGATATGGAGGATTGCAAACTCCAGTTTTCCTTGATTTATTGATTCCAATGGCAGTTATCTCACTGCAGTTCCAAGGAGGTGGAGACCTGGACAGACACCATTCAAGATTCTAAATATAGGCATCCATATTTAAACATTAGCAGCACATCAGCCCCCCTTCCCTTAGCCTAGTGCAACTGATGCCAGTGTCTGGCTGCAGAGCGTTATATGTCTTCCTTTCTCCAGGCTGACTGGCAGGAGTGCCAGTCAGTCCCCAGAAAAGGTGGGCTTCTCCATACAATGATATAGGTGCTCATCTCATGGAGCTTCCTCTTACCTCGTTTAATCAGCTAGACAATTTTGCTGATTTCATGGTACACCAGACACAAAGAGCCTGCCTCCTTTCTCTTTCCATGGTTTTCTTGAGATGAAGCCTCCCATTGTTCTAGGGTCTCTCCACTGTTAGTGACCCAGGTGATTTTTCTATCTATCCGAGGTGCTACCCAGGCAGACTGTACAAAGTAGGGGTTTGAGCTCCCAAACATTTTACAGGTTTATTCCACTAAATATAGAAAGTAATTATCACTAGAAAATAGGATGCTAATTCAGATGGTGAAGTTCCTTTAATCACAATCTCCTTATCGTGATCTGTGTAACAATAGCAGAACACATTCCCCCAGCACAAGCTTTACACTGTTAGGTGTGTCCACCTAAGGCTTTCTGATGGTGTGCAGTCAATAGAGGTAGACAATTCAGTTCCATATATTTAGCATGGGTTTAACTGGATGGAGATCTGTCTAGTGATGTTTCAATGAGGCCTTGCTGTATCTTGTAATACTTTCAAAGAAAATGTTGCTTTCTGCATGCATTGCAAGAGAGCTATAAAAGTCTTTTAATGCTCTTACCTCTCTTTTAAAAAAAAATGTATACACTTAAAAGTAATAGGCCCATTCTAGGCCTCAGAGAAATTCTAATTACGCCTGCGTAATCAGAGTAATATCAGTAATTATGCATTACCCTTGTGATGCGAAATTACCAAAATTTCACAATTACGCCTGCTTGATTAATTAAGAGAAATTTGTGGCAAAAATCCTACCACAGAAGCACAGGAAAAAAAACGAAGAGACAGCAAGCGGCTGCTGGCCACTGCTTTTCCTGTCCTTTAGCATTTAGTGCTAGTTTCTTAGCGTAATATGAATCCCCAAGCCCATTCAGGAGAAAATAGTGCTAAATGCTCTATTACGCTTTTCACACAATTATGCATAATTACAAGTAATTTTGCAGTAAATATGAGTAATTACGATAGAGAGAATTGCACCAGTTAAGTCCACCCCTAGCCCATACCCATTTCAGAAGTGTGTACTCATACCTGCATAATGTGTATTTAGTTAAATAGAATTCACATCTTTAGTAGCTAGATAAGTCCGAACCCTTGCTACTTAACTGATACCACACTGGTATGGAATCGGCTCCCTCTTCTGTAAATGCTCTTAAGAGCTGCACCAAAGCCAAGACTGTTTGTTCCTCTCTGATGCAAGGGATGACCTCTAGGCTCAACATAGACCTGCCCATACAAGCGAGAAGTGACAATATGGTGAAGGCACCCACCATTGGTCCATTAGGCATCCACAGGGAAAGGAGAAAAAACTGTATGTAGCTATCCTGATGGTCAGCAGAGCTGGGGTTCAACGTTTCAATGTGGCAAACATTTGGGAACCCTGAGAATTTAGGTGAAAAGTCCAGTAAATTAAGTTTGGCATGGGAATGAAGCCCCAGTGGGATTTCAGTGGCTATTTGTGAGGTTGAACAGGAATTTTATAGGCTCTCATGTGTAATACCTTGTTCCCTGTACGGGTGGAGTTATAGATCCACTCATTTGAAGTTTCATAGTGTGCATCCCCACTACTGAGAATCTACTGCATAGATATACTGTTGCATAGGTGCACTACATTAAAAGTAACTCTATTGGCAATCCTTCCACCTCGAATGAAGTAAGTACAAGGTTGAACGAAAAAGCAAGAGGTATAGTATGGTTTTTTTCTAGGTTTAGAAATAGGATTAGGCTAAGAATATGGAGTTATAGATTTGGATTTGAGACTAGTTTTACGGTTTGAATTATGTTTTAGGTTAAGGGTCTGGGGTTGGTCGAGCCTCAGCTTTGGGCTTAGGCTGTGGTAAGTGACAGTGTTCGGTTCAAAGTTTGAGAGATTTTGGGTAAGGATTAGGGTTTGGTATGAGATAGGCTTAGCCTTACATTTAGTATTAGGGTAAGATATTGGATTAGTGTTAGCAGTCGAGCCAGGCCTTGGCAAATTTTAGGATTCAGATTAAATTTATTGTTGAAATTTTGGGTTAGGGTAATATAAAGTTTTAGGTTTTAGGCTTTGGCTTAAAGTTTGCACCCTTACCTTTCTCAATACTGGTATTCTCAGTAGTAGTAATTGTAATGGAATGAATTTCATGCCATTGTGTCTACATGCAGTGGTGTTCTACTTATTGATGTATATATATGACTTTGGTAGCTCTTGCCCAGGATTGGGATGCAGCTATCCTTATGCTGATCGAGATTTGTTTGTGGCTCTCATCTGAAAGCAGGATCTGCTGTTTGTCGCCATGCATTTTGACACTGAGATAGTGACAATCTTTTTTCTGTTTGGGATGGATGCTTCTTTTGTGAAGAAATCGGTCCAGGAGCATGTCTGGTTGGCTGGAGAAAATGACAGTCACCTTGTACAGGCCTCGGAAGGTAAGATCACACCTGCTACCACTTAGGTTACTGATTTGTACATTTCTAGGGGGATCTCTGGCATCAAAATTGGTTAAGTCAAACCTTCTACTGTGGCTCACTTTTGGTGGGTGCTTGCTTTGGATGCTTATTGGTAAATCTGACTTGCACAGGTTGTCATTGCCTCAGAACCTACCAGCCTTGAGCTTTGGAAACCGTAAAAGGTTTACTATTCAGGGCCCCCTCATTCATAACAAGTGCTTGATTTCACGCCCTGATATTTTGTAAAAATATTCAGTGTGAAGATGTCATGGAAGGGGCAGTGATGCATTGTTTCTTCTGGTGCTGCATAAAATGCTCATGGCCATCTTTATAGGTTTAATTCATCCTAGAGCTTTTGCTAAAGGATTCGGCCATGTTAGCATTATGAAGATTATGTATTATGCAAGGCACACGTTGCAACGTATATTTTATAGCATGCAAATATTTGACAATTAACCATTCTACATCTAAAAGCTGCCAATCATAGATCAATGGCACACCACATCTACGGGCATTACCAATACCAGAAATCTCTGGACAACAACTGACAGCCTCATAGAAGGTCCAGCACCTTGGAATCACCTTCAGTAAAGACACACACCTCAATATGGAGATAGGCTTTGTGGTAGGCAGTTACTATCACAAGTCTGCAAAGCTAAGGCCTATGATATCACTATGTTTGATATTCCCTAAGATCCTAATTGTAGGCGCTGCTGTATGTTTAAGACTTGATTACTGCAACTGCCTTTTTCCTGGTCTACCTGACACCTAGATTTCTCATTTCTGGGAGCTCAAATGCTGCCTTAGGTTTCACTATAGGTCTTGGCAAGAGAGACCATGTTTCAAATGACAGAAAATAACAGCACTGGCTCTTTGTGAGCAACAGAATCAGTTCAAAAGAGGGGCGGCATGTACAAGTGCAAATGTAACCTAGTATTGCAGCACCACAGTACCTGTCCCATTCAAGGTGCAAACCTGTGCTGGAGCGAGAAACAGGTTAAATTGTTTGGTTTACCATTCATCCAGGCTAATCCTCGCTCGGTCAGGCCGGTGGACACTGGCTGTTGTAGCGAGAAGAGAACTCAAATCATCAATATTTCAACATTTTATCATCAAATCAATATAGGTGTGAGTTAATGAAGAGAATTCGGAAAGTTATAAACGTTTTATTATTTCGAATCTTTTAGTAACTCATCTTTACTAGGACATTGTTTATTCATCAATAAGTATTACAAATCATGTTAATATCAAATCAGTACATATATCAATGAAAGCAATAAGCTCATTCCATGAAGGAAAGAATCCCTATTCTAAGAATCAGAGAAAGGAGTCAGATGGAACTCATAAAGAGCTTTATATCAATAGAGTGAGAGCAAGCATAAAGCTTTCTTAAATTCAGTTAAAAAAATGAGAAATATCAAAGCAGAAAGTCCTATAAAGAGAAGTTCAAGAAACTCAGTAGAGTCTCAGCACAATATATTGTAGATTCTGGGGCAAATGAGGTAAGGTTTTCAATCAGAGCTCTGCGGAAAAAGAAGTGTCTGCGAATGTGAGCCAGCTTGAAAGATTATGGGAATGAATGGATGTGTCTAATCTAGGAAAACGCACTTATATAAACATCACATTTTATGAAAGTCTGCTACAGTTGCTTCTCCCATCTTCTTCCATCCAATCATTGTCCGATGTTTTCCTGGGAACCAAATTACTCCTCACCATATCATCGAGAGAACAACATTCTATCAAATGTATTAGTTAGATTTGTTGCAACTGATGTCGAACAGGGTTCAGCTTCGCTTATGGCTTAGCTTTCCCATGTATACTTGTACCACTCTATCCTTCGAAACTAAAGTCCACACAATAGGGTATGTAGAAGCTGAAAAATCTTTTAAAGTAAAAATGAAACATTTTTGGAATGACATATTTGTAAAAGGAAATACAAGTTAGTTGAAGAGGTCAATGTCTAGATTATGTGTTGATTCTACATATATGATTGCACAGTTTCCCATTTAAAAATACTAAATTCTAATAATTTGCAACAATGAGTTCTATTCAAACAGAAACATTCTACAAGAAAATATGTGAATCATTTTATAAAATGTTAATCTTATTATAAAAAAGCAAATTTTGTACGGAGTTCAAGAGTTACACATTTTTGTAATATCTTCATTGTATGTGATCTCATCTTAACAAATAAATATGATTTCATGTGTTAACATTTCTAAGTTAATAGCCTTTAGGAGTATGACTTTAGCTGTTTTAGGCCTAGTACGTGTATGTCAGGAAGACGATTGCCAGCATTCTGAACTACTCACTCAGACAGAGGAGGCTCTATTTTTCCCAGTATCCTCGCTGGTTTTTCCAGCGTTTGCATTCTAGGTTGATCCTCCAAAGGCTATTGCCCAGACTCTCTTGTACAGAACTTCACATCTCTCAAGATGGCAGCCGTCATGTGAACCAGAGTCAGCGCTCTAGTCTTCCTGCCTAGCTCTCGGGCTTGGTGTTTTCCTCCTGCGCGTATGCCTTTCAAACCGCGCACTTCAACTGAACTCTTGAAGGAGAGAGCAGCTTTCCAGTGTCGCACTTTGTAGGAGAGTAGGATCTGCTTCACATGGGTACCCCCACTTTTTGCTGATGCTTCACTGTTTTTCGACTTTAGTCTGGCTGGGGCCCTGCTAATCAGAACCCCAGCCTAGCTGCTTCCTCTCTAAAATGGTTTCCATGTGCCTTAGGCACATCTCTGATTGGAATCTGGAGTGCCCTTATAAGTCCCTAGTATATGGTATACTATGTACCCAGGGCATAGGTACCTCAGAGGCCTACCAGGGGCTGCAGCATGTATTGTGCCACCCCTGGAAGGCCATCCAAAATGACACCACAGGTCTGCTACTGCAGCCTGGGTAAGGTGGTGCATGCACCCCTTACTGTGATATAGGCTACCTATATCACTACATACATACACACATATAAACCTATAAGTCACTCCTATGGCAGGCCTTATCAATCCTGGAGGCAGAGTGCGTGGTTCCTATGTGAGAGGGTGCCCCTGCATGAGCAGGGCCCCTCTGCAGCGTTCGGAGACCCTTCTCTGATGCTGTTTGTAGTGCAGCCTGACCATATACTCTTAAGCGCATTATAACCTTGCGTTAAATGCTAACTTTGGGATGGCTGCACGGAAACATGTCGTGTTTGGTGTCAAACATCTTGGAATACTACCCCCCCGCCAGTTCTGGCGGTGGGGGTAGCATTCCACCCTTCTAGAGAGAGAGACATGTACACACCAGCCTGCCCGGTAACTTCTTTCCAAGCCCTGGCATCACAAAATGGATGCCGCTGCCACAGACACGAGTCTGGCCTCCTGCTGCTGACCGAAACTCCGGCAGGGGAGGCCTGGACAATAGGTTTCCTCTCCCAGGGAGGTGTAACCACCTCCCCAGACAGGATAGTGTGTATTGGGGCTGGGCGGGAGCACTCTCTGGTGCTTTGAAGTCCTGCACTGGGGGCACATTTGGTGTCCCTGTGCATACCCCAGTTCAAACCGGCTCAGGGGCTTCCAGCCCCTGCTCTGGCACGAAACTGGACAAAGGGAAAGGGGTGTAACCACCCCTCTGCCCTAACCCTCCCATAGGTGGGTCCCCAGAGTATGTCCAACCCCCTAACTTGGTATAAGTATGGGACCCCAGTCCTTAGGACTGTAGATTTACCTGGACGAAACTCTGACACAGAATCCTGGACCTTCGTCGCTCTACTTCAAGATTAGAGGACTGAAGAATCTCCCTTGGGGTCAAGGAGTGACTCCCCTGCTTGGCAGGCACCAAAGAAGCAATTGTCCGGTCTGCATCACCGAAGCTCCCTCTGGACGCCGAAGTCTTTGCATCACCAGAGGTGAGTTTCCAGACTTCCCAGAGGCTGCCCTGAGTTTTCAGCAAAGCTGAGGCCCGTAGCTGTCGTGGGTAACGTGGAACCGTGACCCCTGGACACCGATTGCATTTGCAAGTGCATCCTCTTCTGGGTCTCCCACGAAATTGTGCTTTGGGCTCCGAGTAGCCCCAGCCTCCAGCACCGACTGCACCGAAGATCACTGGCCTCTACTCCACGAGTGTCCTGTGAGCCAGCTCCAAGTGCGTCCACTCAAGGCTCCTTCACGGTCGATAGTCCGTTGGCTAGTAGGCCCTCCCGAAGGCCAATCTTCTTTTGCTTGGGCTCCCTGGTTGCTCCAGGCGTGCCCTGACTTACCCTTGCTGGGTGAGTCCCACAGATCTTGCTGGTCTGCACCATTGTCCTTCTTCCATTTCCACAAGACTTGCCGTTGCCAAGGCTTGTTGGGTCCAATCTGGTCGCCGACACCCCTGCAATTGACAGACGTTGTGGGACAGCTCGAATCCAGCTCCTGGTCATCGTCGACACCTCCTGGACCTCGTGGCTGAATAGTCAAGACAACCATCAACCTACCTGAAACACTCGACATCGGTGGGCATCTGCTCATCGCCTTCCTGGTCACTGGCTAGTGACCCAGACTCTGTCCCCTCTGCTTTCAGGTTCTTCAGATCTTCGATCCACCTTTGGATCCACCCGAACACTTTCGACTTGGCCGCCAGCAGCACTTTGCAGCAGATCGCCATTGAAAACGACGACGAAACCCGACCCCGAAAGACACCTATGCACCCGGCTCCCCTGGGTGAGGTAACTCGAGTACTCAGGTGCTCCCGTGGGTATTGACACTAGAACAGCCTAGTTCTAAAAGGGTTTGCTCCAAGTCCTCCTCTAAGTGTCCCTTTTCTTTAAACTTCCAACCGCGACTTTCCCCATAGAAGTCAACGGCGATTCGCGGCTGTGTTCTCACACTGCACGCGTCCCCCGTGGGTCCCCTGTGTCACTACCTTGGGTGGTTCCTTGTGGTCCAAGCACTTGTACAGGCTCTAGGCTCTGTGTCTAGCTCAGTCGTGGTTCTTATACCACTTTATTGGTATATGGTTTGGTACGCCCCTAGGGCTCAAACGTGTATTTGTGCTATTACTGTAGATAACTAAATTATAACTTATGTACTTCGAACTCTAGCCTCATAAAGAGACTAGAGGGGTGTGTTTAGCAATAAATACATATAGTTTGAATATATACCTGGTGTGGTCCTCTTTCATTTGGTCACTCAAGAGATTATAGACTGGTAAAACAAGCTGCTTTACATTCCTTCAAGACTTAGCCTGAAGGCTGCTCTCCATAGCTACCACTAGGATAGCTTTCAATAAAGGTTGTCTTTAACCTATCTCCAATAAGGGGTTGTTTGGACTGGTGCAAGGTGCCCACTATAATTAGTGGACAGCATATGCCAGGCCAACTTCTCACATTGGTGTGCAGCGTGTGGGATTCCAGCTTGCTATTGTTTTACCAGATAATCTCAATTGAATTGATCAACTGAAAACCACTAAGGGTACCTAAGGTACATATAAATCAAGCTTAGTATACAGTAAGTTCTACTGAACTTAGAGTTGTGTGTTAAGGGATAGCACACCCTTTCTACAACTCAAGAGAGTTTAGTAGGCCACACTAGAGTAGGTAGTGCATACACCACACCTCACTAGTAATGTCTTCAAAGCCAGGACCCAGTGAGTCCTTGCCAGAAGCCAGTGGGCTTCTTCCCTCCAAGTATGATAAACTCCCATTCTTGGAATTGAGAGCATTATGCAATACTAGGAAGCTGAAGGCAGGAAAAAGTGCCAGCACCCAACACCTCAGGGAGGTGCTACTAGCTGATGATCTCAGCAGGCCCCTAGGGTCTGAAGGGGTAGGCAGAGAGGGTGGGGCAGAAGATGAGGAAGGGGTCAGGGGTGAAGAAACCCAGGCCCCCCTCTGAAACTGGCCAGGAAGGTGAAAATGACCTTGACCTGGAGAACCCAATTCCTCCTGTGGAGGAGGAGGATCAGAATGACCTCCCCTTTGTCCCCCCAGGAAGAATTGTGAGTGTGCCCAGAAGGTCTAGATCTCCTTCTCAGGAGTCTTACCACTCTGACACCTCAATAGGGACCTCTGTCTCTTCTCATAGGAGAGAATCCTCTCATGACAGGAGAAAGAGACTGATTGAGTATGAGCAAGCCCAGCTTGAACTCAGAAAACAGCAGTTGGCTATAGACAGGGAGTCCCTAGATCTCTACAAAGAGAGAAAAAAGATGGGACTAGAGTCCCATGGTGGCAGCAATTTCCCCAGAGATAGGGAAAGGTCTTATGACCATAGAAACCTGAGCAAGATTGTCCCTCCCTACCAGAGTGGGGATGACATCCACAAATGGATAACTGCACTGGAGAGGGCCTGTAAAGAACAGAGGGTCCCTCAGGAGCAGTGGGCAGCAATCTTGTGGCTCTCCTTTGCAGACAAAGGTAGAGATAAGCTCCTCACTGTTAAAGAGGAGGATGCTGATAAATACACAGTCTTAAAGAGTGCTCTCATTGATGGGTTTGGCCTAACCACTGAGCAATACAGGTTAAAGTTCAGAGATACCCAAAAGGCACAGACTCAAGACTGGGTCGACTTTGTTGATTGTTCTGCCAAGGCTCTGGAAGGTTGGTTATTGGGCAGTAAGGTATGTGACTTCACAGGATTGTACAATCTTATCATGAGGGAGCAGATCCTTAATAATTGTCAAAATCAGCTGTTGCATCAGCACCTGGTGGACTCTGATCTGACCTCTCCCCAAGAATTGGGAAAGAAGGCAGACAAATGGGTCAGAACCAGGGTGAGGCAGAAGGTACAGAACCAAGGTGGTGACCCTAAGAAGCAAGATTCTAAAAACTCTGATAAGGGTGGGGAGAAGGGTAAAGACCAGAAGTCTTCACAAGGCTCCCAAAAAGCTTCTTCAGGTGGGGATTCACAGTCTAACAAGGGAAGAGGCCAAAAGAAACCATGGTGCAAGGTCTGTAAGCAAAAGACCCACTGGACCAGTGATTGCACCAAGTCCAAAGACTCTGCTCCAGCCCCCACCAATGCCCCTAAGGCACCTGCTCCCCCTAGTGCAGTTACAATTGGTGGTGGGACTACACAAGCCAAGGGTTTAGTAGGGTTGACCCTGGGTAAGGAGATGAGCTCTGACCTAGTCAGAGAACTCACTCAGGCTGTCCTAGTCTGTCATGGAGGCATGGATGTGACCTCCTCTGTGAGTCCCAGTAATCTGGGCAAGTACAGGCAACAGCCCTTAATCAATGGAAAAGAGTCTTTGGCATTTAGGGACACAGGGGCAAGTGTCACCATGGTGACACAAGACCTTGTGAATCCTGGGCAGATTATACTTGGTGAAATGTACCAAGTGACCAATGCTAGCAATGTCAAAACAGACCATACTCTGGCAGTTGTTAACTTCTCCTGGGGAGGGGTAACTGGCCTTAAGAAGGTTGTGGTAAGTGCAGACCTACCCGTTGAATGCTTGCTTGGCAATGATTTAGAAACTTCAGCTTGGGCAGAAGTGGAGCTCAGGACCCATGCAGAAATGCTGGGCATCCCTGCAGATGTGTTTGCTGTGACCAGGTCACAAGCCAAAATGTCTAACACTGAACAGGCCTTGGATTCTGGAATAATGGTCCAAGTGCCCTCCAAGAAGAGGAGTAGTAGGGTAAAGGCAGTGCCTTCCCCTTGGCTCAGAAGGAAGATCAGTCTCTTGAGGGGGATGATCTCAGTCCTGAGGAAGGAACTGTCCCAGAGGAGCTTGAACCTGACCAGGTTGAGTTCTTGGGGACAGGGGCCCTTCCAGGGCAGATCTGAGCCAGGAGCAGCAGAGCTGCCCCTCTCTTGAACCCCTCAGACAGCAAGCTGCTGCTGAGGCTGCTGGGAAAGCTAGTGGTCCCCATACAGTGTATTGGGATGATGGACTCTTGTACTCAGAGTGTAGAGACCCCAAGCCTGGTGCCACCAGGAGGTTGGTTATACCTCTGAAGTTCAGGGGCTTCCTATTGACCCTAGCCCATGACATTCCCTTAGCAGGTCACCTGGGCCAGAACAAGACTTGGGACAGAATTGTCCCTCACTTTCACTGGCCCCACATGTCTGAAGACACCAAGGAGTTTTGTCGCTCCTGTGTAACCTGCCAGGCCAGTGGCAAGGCAGGTGGCACTACAAAGGCCCCCTGATACCACTACCTGTGGTGGGGGTTCCCTTTGAAAGGGTGGGGATTGACATTGTTGGTCCCATGGATCCCCAAACAGCATCTGGGCACAGGTTTATCCTGGTGGTAGTGGATCATGCCACCAGGTACCCAGAGGCTATTCCCCTTAGGACCACTACAGCACCTGTGGTGGCAAGAGCCCTCCTGGGAATTTTCTCAAGAGTGGGCTTCCCTAAGGAGGTTGTATCAGACAGGGGTGCTAACTTTATGTCTGGATACTTGAAAGCAATGCGGAAGGAGTGTGGAGTGACTTACAAGTTCACCACACCCTATCACCCACAATGCAATGGTTTAGTTGAGAGATTCAACAAAACCTTGAAGGGCATGATTAAAAGGCTCCCAGAAAAGCTTAGGCGAAGATGGGACATACTCTTGCCCTGCCTTTTATTTGCATACAGGGAGGTGCCTCAAAAGGGGTTGGCTACAGCCCTTTTGAACTTTTGTTTGGTCACCCTGTCAGGGGTCCATTGTGCTTGGTGAAGGAAGGATGGGAGTTACCTCTCAAGCCCCCAAAGCAAGACATAGTGGACTATGTACTTGGTCTCCGCTCCAGGATGGCTGAGTGCATGAAAAAGGCAACTAAAAACCTTGAGGCTAGCCAGGAACTTCAAAAAGCCTGGCATGACCAAAGGCTGTACTGACTGTTTACCAGCCAGGACAGAAGGTGTGGGTGTTGGAGCCAGTGGCCCCAGCAGATCTCCAAGACAAATGGAGTGGACCCCATACCATTGTTGAACAGAAGGGTGAGGTTACCTATTTAGTCGACCTAGGAACACCCAGGAGTCCCCACAGGGTTCTCCATGTCAACAGGTTAAAACCATATGTGGACAGGGCAGACATGGGCTTGCTCATGGCTACTGATGAGGGACAGGAGGAAGAGAGTGACCCACTCCCTGACCTGCTCTCACAGAACCCTGATGATGGGTCAGTGGATGGTGTAGCCTTGGGAGGCAGCCTCACTGCCCAGCAGCAAACTGATTGCAGACAGGTGCTCAATCAGTTCAGGCACATATTCTCACT
Source organism: Calotriton arnoldi (assembly GCA_963921515.1). Taxonomy (NCBI): domain Eukaryota; kingdom Metazoa; phylum Chordata; class Amphibia; order Caudata; family Salamandridae; genus Calotriton; species Calotriton arnoldi. The sequence continues at coordinate 2,380,879 of CAWUFW010001768.1, read as the reverse complement.
GACACCCAGTCAGACCACCTTGTGCACTCATGAAGTTGACACTGGGGACAGTCTGCCTATTAAAAATAAGATTTATAGGCAACCTGACCATGTCAGGGACTGTATCAGGACAGAAGTCCAGAAGATGTTGGATTTGGGAGTGATTGAACCCTCAGATAGCCCTTGGGCTAGTCCAGTGGTCCTTGTGCCAAAACCTCACACCAATGGTGGGAAAAGAGAGATGAGGTTTTGTGTGGACTACAGGGGTCTCAATGCAGTCACTAGGACTTATGCCCATCCCATACTTAGGGCAGATGAGCTAATAGACACTTTGGCCTCAGCCAAGTATCCAAGCACATTTGACCTGACAGCTGGCTACTGGCAGATCAGACTAGCTGGTGATGCAAAGCCAAAGACAGCATTCTCAACCCCTAGTGGGCATTATCAATTTGTGGTGATGCCCTTTGGTCTGAAGAATGCACCTGCCACTTTTCAGAGGTTGGTGAATACAGTCCTTACAGGTCTGGAAGCCTATAGTGTAGCATATCTAGATGATATTGCTGTCTTTAGCTCCACTTGGGAGGATCACCTGGTCCACCTCAGAAATGTTTTGCAGGCCCTGCAGAAAGCAGGCCTGACTATCAAGGCCACCAAGTGCCAGATAGGGCAGAGTCAGGTTGTGTACCTGGGCCACCTTGTGGGTGGAGGCCAGGTTCAACCACTGCAGAGCAAGATCCAGACCATCATGGACTGGACTGCTCCAACTACTCAGACTCAGGTGAGAGCCTTTTAGGCCTGACTGGGTACTATAGGAGATTTGTCAAGGGGTATGGATCAATAGTGACACCCCTGAATGACTTAACTTCCAAGAAAATGCCCAAAAGGTTCAGTGGACAGTTAGCTGTCAAAAGGCATTTGATGACCTAAAGCAGGCAATGTGCACTGCTCCCATTCTACAGAGTCCTGATTACTCCAAGAAGTTCATTGTCCAAACAGATGCATCTGAATTGGGGGTAGGGGCTGTACTGTCACAATTGAATGATGAAGGTCAGGATCAGCCAGTAGCTTTTATTAGCAGAAGGCTGACCCCTAGAGAGAAACATTGGTCAGCCATTGAGAGGGAGGCCTTTGCTGTGGTCTGGGCTCTGAAGAAGTTGAGGCCATACTTGTTTGGTACTCACTTCCTTGTTCAAACAGACCATAAGCCCCTCTTATGGCTAAAACAAATGAAGGGTGAAAACCCCAAACTGCTTAGGTGGTCCATTTCCCTACAGGGGATGGACTTCACAGTGGAACATAGACCTGGGAGTAACCATGCCAATGCAGATGGACTCTCTAGGTACTTCCACTTAGAACATGAAGACTTAACTGGGCAAGGTTAGTTTAATGTCCCTACGTTTGGGGGGTTGTGTAGGAGAGTAGGATCTGCTTCACATGGGTACCCCCACTTTTTGCTGATGCTTCACTGTTTTTCGACTTTAGTCTGGCTGGGGCCCTGCTAATCAGAACCCCAGCCTAGCTGCTTCCTCTCTAAAATGGTTTCCATGTGCCTTAGGCACATCTCTGATTGGAATCTGGAGTGCCCTTATAAGTCCCTAGTATATGGTATACTATGTACCCAGGGCATAGGTACCTCAGAGGCCTACCAGGGGCTGCAGCATGTATTGTGCCACCCCTGGAAGGCCATCCAAAATAACACCACAGGTCTGCTACTGCAGCCTGGGTAAGGTGGTGCATGCACCCCTTACTGTGATATAGGCTACCTATATCACTACATACATAAACACATATAAACCTATAAGTCACTCCTATGGCACGCCTTATCAATCCTGGAGGCAGAGAGCATGGTTCCTATGTGAGAGGGTGCCCCTGCATGAGCAGGGCCCCTCTGCAGCATTCGGAGACCCTTCTCTGATGCTGTTTGTAGTGCAGCCTGACCATATACTCTTAAGCGCATTATAACCTTGCGTTAAATGCTAACTTTGGGATGGCTGCACGGAAACATGTCGTGTTTGGTGTCAAACATCTTGGAATACTACCCCCGCCAGTTCTGGCGGCGGGGGTAGCATTCCACCCTTCTAGAGGGAGAGACATGTACACACCGGCCTGCCCGGTAACTTCTTTCCAAGCCCTGGCATCACAAAATGGATGCCGCTGCCACAGACACGAGTCTGGCCTCCTGCTGCTGACCGAAACTCCAGCAGGGGAGGCCTGGACAATAGGTTTCCTGTCCCAGGGAGGTGTAACCACCTCCCCAGACAGGATAGTGTGTATTGGGGCTGGGCGGGAGCACTCTCTGGTGCTTTGAAGTCCTGCACTGGGGGCACATTTGGTGTCCCTGTGCATACCCCAGTTCAAACCGGCTCAGGGGCTTCCAGCCTCTGCTCTGGCGTGAAACTGGACAAAGGGAAAGGGGTGTAACCACCCCTCTGCCCTAACCCTCCCATAGGTGGGTCCCCAGAGTATGTCCAACCCCCTAACTTGGTATAAGTATGGGACCCCAGTCCTTAGGACTTTAGATTTACCTGAACAAAACTCTGACACAGAATCCTGGACCTTCAACGCTCTACTTCAAGATTAGAGGACTGAATAATCTCCCTTGGGGTCAAGGAGTGACTCCCCTGCTTGGCAGGCACCAAAGAAGCAATTGTCCGGTCTGCATCGCTGAAGCTCCCGCCGGACTCCGAAGTCTTTGCATCACCAGAGGCAGATTTCCAGACTTCCCCGAGGCTGCCCTGAGTCCCCAGCAAAGCTGAGGCCCGTAGCTGTCGTGGGTAACATGGAACCATGACCCCTGGACACCGATTGCATTTGCAAGTGCATCCTCTTCTGAGTCTCCCACGAAGTTGTGCTTTGGGCTCCGAGTAGCTCCAGCCTCCAGCACTGACTGCACCAAAGATCACTGGCCTCCACTCCACGAGTGTCCTGTGAGCCAGCTCCAAGTGCATCCACTTGAGGCTCCTTCGCGGTCGCTAGTCCGTTGGCTAGTAGGCCCTCCCGAAAGCCAATCTTCTTCTGCTCGGGCTCCCTGGTTGCTCCAGGCGTGCCCTGACTTACCTTTGCTGGGTGAGTCCCACAGACCTTGCTGGTCTGCACCATTGTCCTTCTTCCATTTCCACAAGACTTGCCGTTGCTAAGGCTTGTTGGGTCCAATCCGGTCGCCGATACCCCTGAAATCGATAGACGTCGTGGTACAGCTCGAATCCGGCTCCTGGTTATCGTCAACGCCTCCTGGACCTCGTGGCTGAAGAGTCAAGACGACCGTCAACCTACCTGAAACACTTGACATCGGTGGGCATCTGCTCATCGCCTTCCTGGTCACTGGCTAGTGACCCAGACTCTGTCCCCTCTGCTTTCAGGTTCTTCAGATCTCCGATCCACCTTTGGATCCACCCGAACACTTTCGACTTGGCCGCCAGCAGCACTTTGCAGCAGATCGCCATTGAAACGACGACGAAACCCGACCCCGAAAGACACCTATGCACCCGGCTCCCCTGGGTGAGGTAACTCGAGTACTCCGGTGCTCCCATGGGTATTGACACTAGAACAGCCTAGTTCTAAAAGGGTTTGCTCCAAGTCCTCCTCTAAGTGTCCCTTTTCTTTAAACTTCCAACCGCGACTTTCCCCATAGAAGTCAACAGCGATTCGCGGCTGTGTTCTCACACTGCACGCGTCCCCCGTGGGTCCCCTGTGTCACTACCTTGGGTGGTTCCTTGTGGTCCAAGCACTTCTACAGGCTCTAGGCCCTGTGTCTAGCTCAGTCGTGGTTCTTATACCACTTTATTGGTATATGGTTTGGTACGCCCCTAGGGCTCAAACGTGTATTTGTGCTATTACTGTAGATAACTAACTTATAACTTATGTACTTCGAACTCTAGCCTCATAAAGAGACTAGAGGGGTGTGTTTAGCAATAAATACATATATTTTGAATATATACCTGGTGTAGTCCTCTTTTATTTGGTCACTCAAGAGATTATAGACTGGTAAAACAAGCTGCTTTACATTCCTTCAAGACTTAGCCTGAAGGCTGCTCTCCATAGCTACCACTAGGATAGCTTTCAATAAAGGTTGTCTTTAACCTATCTCCTATAAGGGGTTGTTTGGACTGGTGCAAGGTGCCCACTATAATTAGTGGACAGCATAAGCCAGGCCAACTTCTCACACACTTCCTCTGAGGAAAATTGTTATTTCAGTTTTTGGGCTCCCCTTTTGGCGAGCGGTGTGCACACCGAGGGAAATCCTCCCTTTTTTTTGGGAGACTAGTGTCTCGTAGCATTTTGAGCTTCAAATAAGTCTTCCAGCAAATTAGTGAGATCCGAAGTCTTCTCTCTCGTCTTCCAGTGAAAAGGACAGTAAGAATTAAATTCAGTTGAGCTTCCTAAAGTTTCCTCTGCCTATGAATGTTGACTTAGTATTTGAAATTCGATAATCTTGAGTTCCTGGATAAAAGTGACATTAATGTATATAACTCTTGTGACTTTAGAAAAGCCTAATTAAGGAGTTCAAGAACAGTTCGCATCTTATTTTTGAAAAAAGAATTCCTTGGGCACAACTTGAACCTTTTAGAATTCTTCTTCCATTAAAAGAGCTGGTTTCAAGAACAACAAGAATTTTTAACTCCAGCATGCTACATAGAGAGCGGCTAACTTCTATTAGATTCAGGTGCACAGAGAGATTGAGTGAATGAGTGGTGAATATTCTAAAATGGTTTAGTAGAGTTGTTCTATAATAATAAGCGATTATCTATTGAATGCAGGTAGCTTGTGGAACTACAATTCTACACGAACACTCCACTTTTCCATTCAAGATTCATGAAGGAGGTGCAGGCAGGATTCCTGAGTCCGAAGGCAGTCTCTCTTTATCTCCCATTCCCCTTTCCCCCATGTGGGTGTTTAGCGCAGATCATTTGAGAACTGTGCTGACATACGCAGGGGGGATTTGGGAACCAGCATCTGCTCCTGTGGAATCTTTTGGCACTAGAAGGTGAGTCCCTGACAGATTGAAGTGCCTTTACTCATTCCACCCGAGCGGAATGGCTGAGGGGATGGACCTTAATGCCCTAGTGGTGCTCATGGATAATATGCAGAAACTATTGACACTCACTATTGAAGAAAATAAGAATTTAAGGGAAGAAATAAAAAGATCCCATGTTGAGACGCAACAGTTAATGCAAAAATTAAATGATATGACCTTAGGAACTTCCACTCAGACTAGTGGTTCTGTAAGTAAAACCTTCCCTACTCAACCTTCAGAGATTTCAACTCAGGTTATACATTCTATTTCTCCCATTATCCCTCTTGCCCCCCGACCGTTTTAATGGGGATCCACACAAGGCACAGATATTGCTTACACAATGTTCGCTTCATTTCCTTTGCAGACCTGTCATTTTTGTAGATGGCCAGTCTAAAACCGCATTTGTGTTGTCTTATTTGAGTGGAGATGCTGCATCTTGGTCTGTGCCTCTGGTATCGCGAAATGACCCAATGTTATACGATTTCAAAAAATTTAAAACAGAATTTCTTTGAATTTTTGACCGAAGAGCAATATCTCAAGCTACTGACAATGAATTACTTGACCTCAAGCAAGGTAATCGGGATGTGATCTCTTTCTGGCCCAGTTTAAAAAACTAATCGTAGAAATGAAGTGGCCAGAAAGCAAGAGGGCAGCAATCCTCTACCGAGGACTGCTTGAGGAATTGAAAGACGCTTTAGTTAAAATTCCAGATCGACCCACAGAGTTGTCACATTGAATTGATATAGTATTACAAATTGATCAACACCAGTTTGAAAGAAGAACAGAACATAAAAGAGAATATCGCCCAATACCACCACGATTTGACAGGAGCAAGATAGAAGGTACTAAGAACCTAGAGACGCATCCTTTGGAAGAACCCATGCAGATAGGCAGTGTTAGAGGTCCTCTATCAAAAGAGGAGAAAGATAAACGAAGATCAGGGAACCTGTGCTTATACTGTGGTCAGCCGGGACATTTTGTGAAGGTCTGCCCCAAGAAACCAAAAATTAACAATTCGGAAAAAGAGAAGCCCCATCAGTGAATAGGGTTGCACTGATGGATGATCAACAAAAGTCAACCCCAGACCATCAACAAGTGGCCAACACCTTACAGTCGTGTTCCCCCCACCTTACAGTTTCTTTTGAAGTCAGTTTGAGCAACAAAAGATTGCCAGAGGTCTCTGTGATGATTGATTCCTTCCGGGGCAACTGGAAACTTCTGTGATATCTAATATGCCAAACGGATTGGATTGGCATTTGTTAAGAAGAAAATTGCCGAACCCGTGCGAGCAGTGGATGGCACGAACCTGTCTTCTGGTATGATTACTGATGAGACGGAACCCATCAAGGTAAAAACCATCAGGGACACGGAGAGAGGATATCATTCAATCTCATAGATGCTCCTCAATTCCAGTTGATTTTGGGTCTGCCATGGCTAACAGAACACAACCCAGAAATTAATTGGGAAAGAAGAACAGTGCGATTAAATTCAAGCTACTGTCAGAAACATTGCTATAATTTTCTAGAGGAAGCCTGCGATGTCTCGCCAGCTAAACTTTTGGCTGCCAATACCAACATGATCTGTACCTTAGAGAAAGTGATTATTCCCTCTGAATATGAAGATTTGGCCGCGGTTTTTGATAAGACAGAGGCGGAAAGGCTACCCCCCCACAGGCCTTATGATTGTAGGATCGAATTGGAACCAGGAGCGAATTTGCCTTGCAGTAGAATCTATGCCCTTACTGAAAAAGATAACAAATTTCTTAAGGAGTACTTGAAACAATACTTGGCAAATGGCTTCATTCGTCCCTCCCAATCCCCGGTTTCATCGCCTCTTTTCTTTGTACCAAAGAAGAACTAGGAGTTGAGAGCTTGTATTGACTAAAGTGTGATGAATCAAGTGACAGTCAAAAACCGATATCCATTGCCCCTGATCTCAGAATTAGTAGATCAGGTAAAAGAGGCTAGAATCTACACCAAATTGGATCTTCGAGGAGCCTATCATTTGATTCGTGTTGCCCAGGAGGATAAGTGGAAAACGGCCTTTCGCACCAGATTTGGATTTATGAGTATCAAGTCATGCCCTACGGGTTGTGTAACGCCCCAGCTACTTTCCAACACTTCATGAATGACGTATTGGGAGAGTTCTTAGATCGAGTCGCAGTGGCCTACATCGACGATATCCTAATTTTCTCCAAGAATCAACAGGAACACGAGGAACATGTTAGAGCAATTCTTAAGAAACGACTGGAGAACAACCAGTATGTAAAATTGGAGAAGTGTGCTTTTCACGTAAAGAAGGTAGAGTTTTTGGGTTTCATTCTATCAAAGAAGGGAATCTCCATGGACCCTGCTAAAATTCAAGCGATCTTAGATTGGCCTTCCCCAATGAATATTAAAGAAGTACAAAGCTTCATTGGCTTTGCCAATTTCTATCGTCACTTTATCAAAGAGTTTTCAAAAGAAATTGTTCCAATCACTAGACTCTTGAAGAAAGGAATACAATTTCACTGGTCTAATGACCCGAAGAAGCCTTTATGTTCCTCAAGAGGTCTTTTATCACAGCACCCATTCTTCTCCATCCGGATCCTGGAGAGCCGTTTTTTGTGGAGGCTAACTCCTCGGACTTGGCCATTGGTGGAGTTTTGTCCCAACGACACAAGGAAACAGGCCAACTCCACCCGGTGGCTTTTCCGTCACGAAAATGGACACCTCCCGAGATCAGCTATTCAATTGCAGACAAGGAATTGCTGGCAGTTAAGGATGCCTTCCAAGAATGGCGTCATTACCTACTTGGAGCTCGTCACGTGGTCACAGTATTCACAGACGATAAAAATCTTCAGTTTCTGAAATCTGCTAAGACCTTAACTCGAGGCAACTAAGATGGTCTTTGTTCTTTGCAGATTTCAATTTTACCATCACCTACCAACCAGGAGCTGCTAATCGTAAGGCCGATGTCCTTTCAAGGATGGATACGGTGCCCAGAAATGGAGAAGTTAATGAAATTCCAATCATTCCTGCAAACAAATTTGCTTGTGCTCTGCAATTTTCTGAGATCAAAGAAAAGATACGAGAATGCATGTCAGACCAAGAAATGGTGGTTTGGGCTCAAGAAAATAAGGATAGAAGAGTTAATGAAAGTCTCCCATATGTAAAGGATGCCTTATACTTGCCCACTAGTGATCTGCAAGAAGCAGATCTTCGAGCTTGTCATGATGACCCTTTAGCCGGCCACAAAGGAATCTTGAAAACTACAGAATTGATTAAGAGGCATTCTTGGTGGCCAGACATGGCCTCTCAAATAAGACAATACATTTTAACCTGTGACAAATGCATACGAGGAAAGACAAATCGACAAGCTCCTGAGGGTGAGCTTCTGCCCCTCCCTATTGCCCCATACCCTTGGCACACTATTACCATGGATCTTATTGTGGATTTGCCCTCCAGTCAGGGTTTTGACACCATCTTGGTTTTTGTAGACACTTTCTCCAAGATGAGCCATTTCATTCCACAATGAAGGTTGCTAGTGCTCCTCAGTTAGCTCCACTATTCTCGCAACACATAGTCAGGGCACATGGTATCCCGGCAGTTGTGATTTCAGATGGAGGGGCTCAGTTTGTTTCCAAATTCTGGAGGTCTTTCATGCAGCAACTAGGAATAGACTCACAATACTCCACCAGCTACCATCCGGAAACGGACGGTCAAACAGAAAGGGTAAACCAAGAGATTGAGCAGTATTTGCGCTTGTATCTTTTGGATCAAGAAGGAGAGTGGCCAGACCTCATTTGGACGGCAGAATTTGCATACAACAATGCTGTTCATGCTTCCACTGGCTACTCTCCATTCTATTGGAATACTGGTAGACACCCAAATATCATTTTAGCAAAATCTGATAGCTCAGTCCCAGGTCTAGAAGAGTTTGGCAAAAGGATTCAAAGAATTTATAACTCAGCTAGTGAACACCTAACTAAGGCCAAGATTTCTTATAAAAAGCATGCTGACAAAAAGAGAAGAGATAATCCAAACTACCCTATAGGAGATAGGGTCTGGTTGTCGACTCAACACCTTCACTTAAAAGGAAACAACAAATTTCAACCAAGGTATTTAGGACCTTTTAAGGTCAATAAAATAGTAAATCCAGTAACAGTCAAACTCTCCTTGCCCCCTCAGATTAAGGTCCACCCTGTTTTCCATGTTTCACTACTAAAAAAGAGTCCTCTAAACTTCAGATTTACTACCCCTCCAGAACCTGTTATCATAGATTCGCACTCAGAATATGAAGTAAGCAGAACTCTTGATTCAAAGTTCAAAAAAGGAAAGTTGTTTTATCTCCTAGAATGGAAGGGTTTTGGTCCAGAAGAAAGATCTTGGGGACCCTCTCAAAATGTACATGCCCCAAAGTTAGTTCAGCAATTCCACAACACCTCTCCTGACAAACCTTTTGTGGGAGGGCCTTCTTTAAAGGGGGGTACTGTCAGGAAGATGATTGCCAGCATTCTGAACTACTCACCCAGACAGAGGATGCTCTATTTTTCCCAGTATCCTCACTAGTTTTTCCAGCATTTGCATTCTAGGTTGTTCCTCCAAAGTCTATTGCACAGACTCTCTTGTACGGAACTTTCCTTCTCTCAAGATGGCGGCCGCCATGTGGACCAGAGTCAGCGCTCTAGTCTTCCTGCCTAGCTCTCGCGCTTGGTGTTTTCCTCCTGTGCGTGTGCCTTTCAAACCGCGCACTTCAACTGAACTCTTGAAGGAGAGAGCAGCGTTCCAGCATCGCGCTTGCTCTGAGGAGAATTGTTATTTCAATTTTTGGGCTCCCCCTTTTGGCGAACAGTGTGCACACTGAGGGAAATCCTCCCCTTTTTTTTGGAGACTAGTGTCTCGTAGCGTTTTGAGCTTCAAATAAGTCTTCCAGCAAATTCCTGAGATCGGAAGTCTTCTCTCTCGTCTTGCAGTGAAAATGACAATAAGCATTAAATTCAATTGAGCTTCCTAAAGTTTCCTCTGCCTACGAATGTCGACTTAGTATTTGAAATTCGATAATCTTGAGTTCCTGGGTAAAAGTGACATTAATGTATATAACTCTTGTGACTTTAGAAAAGCCTAATTAAGGAGTTCAAGAACAGTTAATTTCTTATTTTTGAAATAAGAATTCCTTGGGCACAACTCGAACCTTTTAGAATTCTTCTTCCATTTAAAAGAGCTGGTTTCAAGAACAACAAGAATTTTTAACTCCAGCGTTCTACACAGAGAGCGGCTAGCCTTCTATTGGATTCAGGTGCACAGAGAGATTGAGTGAATGAGTGGTGAATATTCCAAAATGGTTTAGTAGAGTTGTTCTATAATAATAAGCGATTATCTATTGAATGCAGGTAGTTTGTGGAACTACAATTCTACACGGACACTCCACCTTTCCATTCAAGATTCATGAAGGAGGTGCCAACAGGATTCCTGAGTCCGAAGGCAGTGTCTCTTTCTCTCCCTTTCCCCTTTCCCCCATGTGGGTGTTTAGCGCGGATCATTTGAGAACTGTGCTGAAATACGTAGGGGGGATTTGGGAACCAGCATCTGCTCCTGTGGAATCTTTTGGCACTAGAAGGTGAGTCCCTGACAGTGTAACTATGGGGGCTGTCTGCATTTTTTATAATTCTAAAAGCACTTTTCTTTTATTTAAGCTTGCACATAAATTCCACAAGTTTATTACAACCTATATTATTGTGTTTTATTTAAACGCCCTTCAAATTCCCCCTTTAATGATTTTAACCATTACAATTTCTTACATATATGAGTCATTTCAAAGACTGCGTTCATCGTCAGTTGAGTCATTTCTTTTCAAACTCTCGTATGTTTTTGCTTTTCTGCAATCTTGATTTATTTGTTCATGTAATTCTAGTTCCCTTTCAATTCTCTTGCTCAATGCTCTGCTTTTCCTTCAGTTTATGCAATATCTACAGTCTTTGTAAAGGACAAATATAAGTAACAAGCAACACCCTAATATTAAGGTTGGCATAATTATAGCCTTCTGAATTCCTCCTCCAGCTGGCGCAAACCAATTAGAAATTGCTTAAATTCCCTTTCCGAATTTTCTAAAACACCAGGTGTCTCGAATAGTTCTAATTCAGGTTTTAGGTCAGAAATGTTGTTTGCAAATTCTTGAATTTTCTTACTCTCATCTGGGATATAAGAACAGCAATGTTGAGATTTCAGCATCTTGCAGACTCCACCTTTTTCTGTGAGTTCGATAGCTAAGGCTAAATTATTTTGCAAAACCATTGATCTAATTGCTACTAATTCTGTGTTTACAACTAATAAAGCTCTGGAAGTACTAGCTTTCAGCTTGTCTACAACTGTTGAACGTTTTCAGATTTTCTCATCATTTATAATAACTCCTACTGGTGGAATTATTGCTCCAAAAATGACTCAAACTAATTCATTTTCATCACGTGTACTACATGTGTGTCTGTATGCAGGTGTCATTGTCAGAACATCTATACTGTATACATGGTATATCTTTGGAAGTAAAATAGCTAAGTAGCAAATTCCCTCCCAGGCAAGTGGAAATATGCATCCCATCCACAAACGAAATAAACCCCGGTAATTCTTCTTCCTTCTCCTTGTAAAATTTGCCATTCCCCTCCCGTAAGTTCAAATGTATGTTCAATACTACTGTTTCCTACATGTCGGTTTCTACTTTGTGTTCTTTTGTATACACAGATTTTTCCCTTTTGTCTTCTGTCTAATTTTAATTTAGGGTAAATAATTTTCCCCTTGAATTTATCTTCTTCATTCTTCCAAACATTTTTCAAATATGTTCCTGTCTATTTTTACTGTGTCTAATGTTTTTGTTTCTTCCCTCTAGTGCCTTGATGAATACCTTTTCTAAGGGTTTCATTTAGCAGGTCAAATCTTTTTCGCCAGCCTTAACGCAATCTATAGGTATAGAAGGTCTAATATAATATCAAGCTGTGTCTATGTCTTTTGCTTGTGGATGTAAATTCATGTTTCTCTGTAATGGCACTCTTGAAAGAATAAAATCATAATTAGAATAAAAATATTCAAAGTGTTCTCGCCTATATACTAATGAAAGCAAGTTACTACATGATATTGCATATGACAAAGGAAGATGGTGATAAGTCAACTCTTCTGTAGCTGATGAAGGCAAATGTGCGCAAACATAGCAGTCCTTTGTGTCCATAGCCTGAACTAACCTTTAACAAACATTTTTAAAATAATCTTCTGCCTTGTAATTCATGAATCATACTTTTAACTTTGTCTCTTCCATTGTGTGTATAGCTGTCTCAGGAGCAAATTTGTATTCTTCTGAACTGGTGTTAAAGAATACCCTACTAATATTATTATTATTACCAATACTGTTACTAAAAATGTAATTTTTATCACACACAGGGGGATATTCACAAGAACGTGTGCTAAACATCTCCAAAAAATGTCAACGCAACTTTACACATCGCAGCCTATCGCTGTGAGAAGTTGGCCTGGCATATGCTGTCCACTAATTATAGTGGGCACCTTGCACCAGTCCAAATCGACTCTTATGGTAGGTAGGTTAAAGACAACCTTATTGAAAGCTATCCTAGTGGTAGCTGTGGAGAGCAGCCTTCAGGCTAAGTCTTGAAGGAATGTAAAGCAGCTTGTTTTACCAGTCTATAATCTCTTGAGTGACCAAATGAAAGAGCACCACACCAGGTATATATTCAAAATATATGTATTTATTACTAAACACACCCCTCTAGTCTCTTTATGAGGCTAGAGTTCGAAGTACATAGGTTATAAGATCTTAATTCACAGTAATAGCACAAATACACGTTTGGGCCCTAGGGGCGTACCAAACCATATACCAATAAAGTGGTATGCGAACCACGACTGAACTAGACACTAGGCCTAGAGCCTCTAGAAGTGCTTGGACCACAAGGAACCACCCAAGGTAGTGACACAGGGGACCCACGGGAGACAGCGTGCAGTGTAAATACACAACTGCGATACGCCGTTAACTTCTATGGAGAAAGTCGGGATCGGGAAAATAGAGGAAAGGGACACTTAAAAGAGGACTAGGACAAAACCCTTTGAGATCTAGGACCTTGAAGAGTCTCTACCCACGGGAGCACCGGAGTACTCGTGTTACCTCACCCAGGAAACCGGGTGCATAGGTGCCTTTCGGGGTCGGGTTTCGTCGTCGTTTCTTATGGCGATCTGCTGCAAAGTGCTGCTGGCGACCAGGAGAAAAGTGTCCGGGTGGATCCAAGAGTGGATCGGAGTTCTGAAGAACCTGAAAGCAGAGGGGACAGAGTCTGGGTCACTAGCCAGTGACCAGGAAGGCGATGGACAGATGCCCACCGATGTCGAGTGCTTCAGGTGCGTTGACAGTCGTCTCGTTTCTGCAGCCACGAGGTCCAGGAGGCGTTGTTGGCGACCAGGAGCAGGATTCGGGCTGGTACACGATGTCTGTCGAGTGCTGCGGTGTCGGCGACCGGATTGGACCCAACAAGCCTTGGCAACGGCAAGTCTTGATGTAGCTGAAGATCGTCGATGGTGCAGACCAGCAAGGTCTGGGGAACTCACCCAGCGAGGGTAAGTCAGGGCAGGCCTGAAGCAACCAGGGGAGCCCTTTGGTTTCTTTAGAAAGTCTTTTGGAGACCCACGAGCCGGCTGGCAAGGGATCCCGAAGACACCTCGGGCGGAATCACTCAACAGGGGCCCACGGTCACTCAGGACAGTGTAGGCCTCTGATCTTCGGAGGGATTCCTGCTGGATGTTGGGACCATACGTGGTCCAAAGCACAGGTTCGTAGAACGTTGTGAAGGGGTTGCACTCGATAATAGTGCACGGTACCCAGGGGTCACGGTTCCTCGTCACTCGTGGGGTCCACTTGCCTCAGCTTCGCTGGGGACTCACGATGGGCTTGGAGAAGTCAGGAAATCCACTTCTTGGGCTGCAGGGACTTCGGACTCCGGCGGGAGCGGCGTAGTTTGCGACCGTCGTTATTGTTTTTGGTGCCTGCCAAGCAGGGGAGTCACTCCTTGACCCCAAGGGAGATTCTTCAGTCCTCTAATCGTGATGTAGAGCGTCGAAGGTCCAGGATTCAGTTTCAAAGTTTAGTCCAGGTATAATCTAATCTTGCTGTGGCAAGGGTTCCCCATTTTAACTAGTAAAACAGGGAGGGACTAACTCTATGACCCCACCTATGGGAGGGTCAAGGGAGGGGGTGGCTACACCCACTTCCCTTTGTCCAGTTTCGCGCCAGAGCAGGGGCAGGTAGCCCCTGAGCTGGTTTGAACTGGCATATGCACAGAGGAGCCTTTTGCTCCCCCAGTGCAGGACTTCAAAGCACTCTAAGAGTGCACCCACCCAGCCCCAATACACATTATCCTGTCTGGGAGGTGGTCACACCTCCCTGCAACAGGAAACCTATTGTCCAGGCCTCCCCTGCCGGAGTTTCGTCCAGCAGCAGGAGGCCAGACTTGTGTCTGTGGCAGCAGCATCCATTTTGTGATGCCAGGGCTTCAGAAAGAAGTTACCGGGTAAGCCAGAGTTAACATGTCTTTCCCTCTAGAAGGGTGGAATGCTACCCCCGCTGCCAGGATTGGTGGGGGGGTAGTATTCCAAGATGTTTGACACCAAACACAACATGTTTAGGTGCGGCCATTCCAAAGTTAGCATTTTACCGCGAGGATATAATGCGCTTAAGAGTATATGGTCAGGCTGCACTACAAACAGCATCAGAGATGGTCTACGAACGCTGCAGAGGGGCCCTGCTCATGCAGGGGCACCCTCTCACATAGGAACCATGCACTCTGCCTTTAGGATTGATAGGGCCTGCCTTAGGAGTGACTTATAGGTTTCTAGGTGTGTATGTATTTCGTGATATAGGTAACCTATATCACAGTAAGGGGTGCATGCACCACCTTACCCAGGCTGCAGTAGCAGACCTGTGGTGTCAGTTTGGATGGCCTTCCAGGGGTGGCATAATACATGCTGCAGCCCCTGGCAGGCCTCTGAGGTACCTATGCCCTTGGTACATAGTATACCATATACTAGGGACTTATAAGGGCACTCCAGATCCCAATCAGAGATGTGCCTAAGGCACATGGAATCCATTTTACAGAGAAATCAGATAGACTGGGGCCCTGAATAGCAGGATCCCAGTCCAACTAAGTCATAAACCAGCAAAACACCATAAAAAAAGTGGGGGCAACCATATAGTCAGATTCCACCTTCCTACATAACCCCCCAAACGAAAGGAGATAAGGCTAACCTTGGCCAGTTGAGCCTATATTGACTAAGTGGCCATATAAGGAAGCACCTGCACTAGCATGGTTGCCCCCTATGTTATGGTCCACTAAGCAATCCCTTACCCTAAGGGTATGAGAGGGTCTCCACCATGGGGAATCACTACCTCTGGTGTGCTTAGGTAAAGTACAAGGCTGGTGAGGTGTCTGAGTAGGGAAGTGAGGCCCTAGGAATGTTGGCCTCAGTTTCCTCAGATCACTGGTCACCATGTATGCCTGTCTTTCCATGACTGAGTTGCCCTTTGCTCTAAGGGTCAACCTTTGGCTGCCTACAGCTGGGGGTTGGGTCCCTTTGGATGGACTACTGGAGGGACATGGCAGGTTTGGAACCTTCTGGTCCCAGGTTTGCCCTTGCCTACCAGAGTCCTTCTGGGGAGGTCCCTACATAAAGGTATGGGGGATCCCTCAGTGTGTAGAGGAATTTTCACCTGGCTAGGGCTACTAGACTGGGTGCCCCTAATCTGCTGATGGGGGCTTCCTCTGGACAGGGGGCCCTGGGGGTCCACTGACCTCCCTGACCTCTGCAGCCCTGGGCTGACTGAGGCAGGGTAGAGAGGGGCAGGTTACCTGCTCCAGACGGGGTACCACCTTGGAAGGGTCCTCTGCCATCAGGGGTGTGGCCAGGCCAGGCCTGACTACCTCTGTGGCAGTTCCTTCACTAGGGGTAGGGTCAGTTCCCTGAGGAGGCTGACCCTTACCTACTGTCTGGGGGAAGAAGACTTTTCTTCAACCCTTGTGCTCTCTTTTGGGGGAGAGTGGGCCATTCTTTCAGGCTCCATCTCTCCAAATTCTTGGGCTGGGGCTGTGGCCATCACAGCCCCACTAACCTTACAGGGACGCCCAACATCCTAAGATGGGTTTGGTGTTCCACTTCAGCCCAGGCTGAAATTTCCAGATCATTGCCCATCAGGCAATCTACAGGTAGGGTTGGGGACACTGCCACTCTTTTTGGGCCTGTGACCCCCTCCCAGCTGAGATTGACTATGGCCATGGGGTGATCTGTTCTGACACCATCAATGTTGGTCACCTGGTATTTAAACTCAGGTAAAAGCTGGTGAGGGGGACTAGTTTCCCTGCCACCATGGTGACACTAGCCCCTGTGTCCCTAAATGCCACAGCTTTCTGACCATTAATTATTGGCTCCAATCTGTACCTGCCCAATGCTATGGGACCCATGGTAAAGGTGGCAAATCCTATACCACCATCAGAGTCAGAGGAGTCTGTTGAGGGGTCCCTGTCTAAACTAGGGCCCACCTCTGTTCCTCTTGCAAAAGCACCTAACTTTTTGGGTGCACTACTCCCAACTGGAGGATTACTACTGGTAGTACCAGGAGGGGTGGTAGTAGTTGTGGGAGGAACATTTTCTTTATTGCCAATCCTGGGGCAACTGGGATCAGTTTTCCAGTGCCCAGGCTTTTTACAGACATGGCAATAGGGTTTCTTTTCAGGAGAGGAAGGAGTTTGGGACCCACCCCCAGAAGAGGAATTTTGGGGCCCTGTAGGGGACTTATCCTTAGATTTATCCCCACCTTTCTCTTGGGACTTAGTAGAATCTTTCTTCTGGTCACCACCCTGATTTCTAGTTTTTACTCTGGTTCTGACCCACTTGTCTGCCTTCTTTCCCAATTCTTGGGGAGAGGTCAGATCAGAGTCCACCAGATACTGGTGCAAAAGCTGGTTTTGACAATTATTAAGGATCTGCTCCCTCATAATCAAATTGTACAATCCTAAAAAGTCCTGCACTTTGTTGCCATGTATCCAACCTTCCAGAGCCTTTGTAGCACAATCTACAAAATCAACCCAGTCTTGAGTCTGAGCTTTTTGGGTGTCTCTGAACTTCAACCTATACTGTTCAGTGGTTAGGCCAAACCCATCTATCAGAGCACTCTTCAAGACTGTGTAATTGTCAGCATCCTCTTCTCTTACAGTGAGGAGCTTGTCTCTACCTTTGTCTGCAAAGGAGAGCCACAAGATTGCTGCCCACTGCCTCTGGGGGACCTTCTGAACTTTACAGGCCCTCTCCAGTGCAGTTATCCATTTGTGGATGTCATCCCCACTCTGGTAGGGAGGGACAATCTTGTTTAGGTTTCTATGGTCATAAGACCTGTCCCTATCTCTAGGGATATTGCTGCCACCATGGGACTCTAGTCCCAACTTTCTTCTCTCTTTAAGGAGATCTAGGGATTCTCTATCTAAAGCCAATTGCTTCTTCCTGATCTCCAGTTGAGTTTCCTCATACTGGACCAGTCTCTTTCTTCTCTCATGAGAGGATTCCCTCCTGTGAGAAGAAACAGAGCTCCCTATTGAGGTGCCAGAGTGGTTAGACTCCTGAGAAGGAGACCTAGACTTTCTGAGCACACTCATAATCCTTCCTGGGGGGACAAAGGTGTGGTTCTCTAGATCCTCATCTTCATCTTCCCCAGAAGGGATTGGGTTTTCCAGGTCAGGGTCATTGTCACCCTCCTGGTCAGTTTCAGAGGGGGGCTGGGGGTAGTAGTACCCCTGGCCCCTTCCTCATCTGCTGGCCCACCCTCTGCTCCTACCCCTTCAGTCTCTGAGGACTTACTAAGATCATAAGCCACCAACAACTCCTGGAGGTGTTGGGTGGTGGGACTTTGGCCTGTCCTTAATTTCCTCACGTTACACAAAGCTCTCAGTTCCAAGAATGGGAGTGTGTCATACTTGGAGGGGAAGCTCAATGGCTTCCTGCAGGGCATCTTTGGATCCTGCTTTTAAAGACATTACTAGTGTGGTGTGGTGTATGCACTACCTACTCTAGTGTGGCCTACTAAACTCTCTTGAGTTGTAGAAAGGGTTGTGCTATCCCTTAACACACAACTCTAAGTTCAGTAGAACTTACTGATATTCTAAGCTTAAATTATATGTACCTTAGGTACCTTTAGTGGTTTTCAGTTGATCAATTCAATTGAGATTATCTGGTAAAACAATAGCAAGCTGGAATCCCACACGCTGCACACCAATGTGAGAAGTTGGCCTGGCATATGCTGTCCACTAATTATAGTGGGCACCTTGCACCAGTCCAAATCGACTCTTATGGTAGGTAGGTTAAAGACAACCTTATTGAAAGCTATCCTAGTGGTAGCTGTGGAGAGCAGCCTTCAGGCTAAGTCTTGAAGGAATGTAAAGCAGCTTGTTTTACCAGTCTATAATCTCTTGAGTGACCAAATGAAAGAGCACCACACCAGGTATATATTCAAAATATATGTATTTATTACTAAACACACCCCTCTAGTCTCTTTATGAGGCTAGAGTTCGAAATACATAGGTTATAAGATCTTAATTCACAGTAATAGCACAAATACACGTTTGGGCCCTAGGGGCGTACCAAACCATATACCAATAAAGTGGTATGCGAACCACGACTGAACTAGACACTAGGCCTAGAGCCTCTAGAAGTGCTTGGACCACAAGGAACCACCCAAGGTAGTGACACAGGGGACCCACGGGAGACGCGTGCAGTGTAAATACACAACCGCGATACGCCGTTAACTTCTATGGAGAAAGTCGGGATCGGGAAAATAGAGGAAAGGGACAATTAAAAGAGGACTAGGACAAAACCCTTTGAGATCTAGGACCTTGAAGAGTCTCTACCCACGGGAGCACCGGAGTACTCGTGTTACCTCACCCAGGGAAACCGGGTGCATAGGTGCCTTTCGGGGTCGGGTTTCGTCGTCGTTTCTTATGGCGATCTGCTGCAAAGTGCTGCTGGCGACCAGGAGAAAAGTGTCCGGGTGGATCCAAGAGTGGATCGGAGTTCTGAAGAACCTGAAAGCAGAGGGGACAGAGTCTGGGTCACTAGCCAGTGACCAGGAAGGCGATGGACAGATGCCCACCGATGTCGAGTGCTTCAGGTGCGTTGACGGTCGTCTCGTTTCTGCAGCCACGAGGTCCAGGAGGCGTTGTTGGCGACCAGGAGCAGGATTCGGGCTGGTACACGATGTCTGTCGAGTGCTGCGGTGTCGGCGACCGGATTGGACCCAACAAGCCTTGGCAACGGCAAGTCTCGATGTAGCTGAAGATCGTCGATGGTGCAGACCAGCAAGGTCTGGGGAACTCACCCAGCGACCAGGGGAGCCCTTTGGTTTCTTTAGAAAGTCTTTTGGGGACCCACGAGCCGGCTGGCAAGGGATCGCGAAGACACCTCGGGCGGAATCACTCAACAGGGGCCCACGGTCACTCAGGACGGTGTAGGCCTCTGATCTTCGGAGGGATTCCTGCTGGAGGTTGGGACCACACGTGGTCCAAAGCACAGGTTCGTAGAACGTTGTGAAGGGGTTGCACTCGATAATAGTGCACGGTACCCAGGGGTCGCGGTTCCTCGTCACTCGTGGGGTCCACTTGCCTCAGCTTCGCTGGGGACTCACGATGGCCTTGGAGAAGTCAGGAAATCCACTTCTTGGGCTGCAGGGACTTCGGACTCCGGCAGGAGCGGCGTAGTTTGCGACCGTCGTTATCGTTTTTGGTGCCTGCCAAGCAGGGAGTCACTCCTTGACCCCAAGGGAGATTCTTCAGTCCTCTAATCGTGATGTAGAGCGTCGAAGGTCCAGGATTCAGTTTCAAAGTTTAGTCCAGGTATAATCTAATCTTGCTGTGGCAAGGGTTCCCCATTTTAACTAGTAAAACAGGGAGGGACTAACTCTATGACCCCACCTATGGGAGGGTCAAGGGAGGGGTGGCTACACCCACTTCCCTTTGTCCAGTTTCGCGCCAGAGCAGGGGCAGGTAGCCCCTGAGCTGGTTTGAACTGGCATATGCACAGAGGAGCCTTTTGCTCCCCCAGTGCAGGACTTCAAAGCACTCTAAGAGTGCACCCACCCAGCCCCAATACACATTATCCTGTCTGGGGAGGTGGTCACACCTCCCTGCAACAGGAAACCTATTGTCCAGGCCTCCCCTGCCGGAGTTTCGTCCAGCAGCAGGAGGCCAGACTTGTGTCTGTGGCAGCAGCATCCATTTTGTGATGCCAGGGCTTCAGAAAGAAGTTACCGGGTAAGCCAGAGTTAACATGTCTTTCCCTCTAGAAGGGTGGAATGCTACCCCCGCCGCCAGGATTGGCGGGGGTAGTATTCCAAGATGTTTGACACCAAACACGACATGTTTAGGTGCGGCCATTCCAAAGTTAGCATTTTACCGCGAGGATATAATGCGCTTAAGAGTATATGGTCAGGCTGCACTACAAACAGCATCAGAGATGGTCTCCGAACGCTGCAGAGGGGCCCTGCTCATGCAGGGGCACCCTCTCACATAGGAACCATGCACTCTGCCTTTAGGATTGATAGGGCCTGCCTTAGGAGTGACTTATAGGTTTCTAGGTGTGTATGTATTTCGTGATATAGGTAACCTATATCACAGTAAGGAGTGCATGCACCACCTTACCCAGGCTGCAGTAGCAGACCTGTGGTGTCAGTTTGGATGGCCTTCCAGGGGTGGCATAATACATGCTGCAGCCCCTGGCAGGCCTCTGAGGTACCTATGCCCTTGGTACATAGTATACCATATACTAGGGACTTATAAGGGCACTCCAGATCCCAATCAGAGATGTGCCTAAGGCACATGGAATCCATTTTACAGAGAAAGCAGATAGACTGGGGCCCTGAATAGCAGGATCCCAGTCCAACTAAGTCATAAACCAGCAAAACACCATAAAAAAAGTGGGGGCAACCATATAGTCAGATTCCACCTTCCTACAATCGCGGGAAAATAACCCAGTGTTAACGCGGAATTCACAACACGGCGGTACCATGCGATAGTCCGCCGAAAACGCAGCCAATGTCCGCGATACAACCACCTCGACGGAGATAAAAACACAAACCACAACACCAAAATCTTGCGATGAGCCCATTCGCGATGAGGAAATCAGCAATAAGCAGCGCCAGGCCTGCCATACACACACGGCAGGCGGGAAAATCACTACAAAAGGAGAAAAAACACACAAACACAAAATGACCAACACCGAAGCACCATGGAGACAGCCGGAGCAGGCGCAGAGGACGAGCGCAACCCCACAAGCACCCCGGACGACCAGCCTGGGACCTCAGTGACAGGGAAGGGCAAGGACAAGAAGAAGAGGAAGAGGAAGATGAAGTTTAGTCCCCAGGAGAATAGGATCCTGGTCACGGAGGTGATAGAACACCATCAACAACTGTTCGTCGCCTCCAATGTGTCATTGGGCACCAAAAATGGATTATGGCGGTCCATCGTGGACAAGGTGAATGCTGTCGGAGAGCACAAGAGGTCAATGGACGAGGTCAAGAGGCGATGGATTGACATCAAGCGCAAGACCAAGGAAAAACTCGCAGGCAACAAGAAGGCAGCAATGCAGACTGTAGGTGGGAGCCCTTCGCCACAGCTGGAGCTGGATGACATGGAGGAGCTGGTGTCGACAGTCATCAGTGTGGAGACCGTGGCAGGAGTAGGGGCACCGGACACTGCTCGACATGACACAACACAACGGCAACAGGGTGAGTAACCACCAGGTACTGGGGGGACGGGGGAAGATGGCCACAATGGCACACATGCACAATCAAGCAGAGCAGAGTGCACACCCACAATCACTCTGGATCATGGCCCTGATCAACAGCCTGTCACAATGTACATTGCCATGCTGTCTGAATGTGAACATGTACCATGTGGCTACATACATGTGGACACATTGTAACACAGCATCTCCCCTTCACATTGCAGGGGCACCTTCAACGCCACCTGCAGAGCAGTCCCAGCCACTCTTCACTGATGACGAGGAGGACACCACCAGCATCGACACCCAAGCCCTCCAAGACATCATTGAGCTCATCCGCCAATCACCTCCAGGACCAGGGCAGCCCAGCTGCATCGAGGAGACCCCACCCACTCCACAAACCACCCAGCAGGAGGCACCCACAACCCTGGCTGTCTCCCAAGACCCCCCCGAACAACACATGACCTTCCAACACCGTGTGTTGGAGGTACAGAGGGAGATGGCTGAGCAGGTGCGGGTGGGGTTCGACCTCATGGCTACCAAACTTGATGCCATCAATGGGTGTCTGAGTCCAATCAGGGACCACCTCCAGTCCCTAACGGACAACCACACACCGCTCCATGGTCTACAACGAGCCCTGGCTGACATCGCTGGAGTCATGACTCGGAGACAAGAACACCTGTCCGCTCAGAGTGGCTCCAGCGATCTCAGCCGTGAGATGGCACACATGCGGAGGCTCATGGAGGACATGGTGCGGATGGAGGCAGAAAGGATGGCAGCCACCGCTGCACATCAGCGAAATTTAGCTGGGATCTACCATGCCCTGCATGTCCTCATCATGGCATTGCTGCCACAAGGCGTGGCACAGATAAATGCTGCTGCCCCTACACCATCCACATCTCCGCCCCCTGGTGTGTCAGTGCCTCACAGTGCGGCAGGCATTTCCACTCCGGCACCTGATGTGTCACTGCCACACAATGCAGCTGACAATCCACCTCCCGCCCCTGATGTGTCAGTGGCACACAGTGCCGCAGCCGGAACTGCACCACCCACAGGTGGGGCAGAGCACACATCCGAGGACGTGGATGGGCTTGAGTTCAGAAGGAGGCACTAGCATTCATGTCCGCCACCTGGCCTGTTTCTGCTTGGTGCCTCACATCGCCCCATGACCTTCCACTGACCCCCGATACACTCTGCTGCACTCACCTTGCACTGCGACATGGACTGCTATATCCTGTTTGGTGACCAATGACATGGTGACCATACTGCGGACTGTACCCTTCCTCTTCCGCTGTACTTATCATTCCCCGATGGACTCTGGCTGGCCCTCCACGGGCACATATTGTGAAGTGGGGTTGGCATGGCCCTGTACTGCTCCAACTGCAAAACTCCACTGGATGTGCATTAAACATTCAGGAACGCACTGCTGTGTCATGTCTTTCATCATTCATGTATGAATGTGTGGATGAATGTAGGCTCAGTGATTCCCCTCAACGTCAATGATGCTCATCTAGTGGGAATCCAGTCACAGTGTGCTAAATTTCCGATTGCGTTCCGGGTGCCGCAGACACCGCAACAGGGACACACGCATTAGTCACTTCCTTGTCCGAACATGGACTGAACCACGCCCAGAGCCCCCGAGTCATTGTTGCAAGCCCTGCACTGGTCCGGCATACGCCAGGCCAGACCACTCCGCTTACGCTCCAGGGGGGCCACATAGCTACATGTCGCAGGCGTACACGCTAGTGGTTTGCAGGTCGCTGGTCTAGTTGTCAGCTTGTCACGGCCACTCCCTAAGGGCAGGTTTGCACGCACACCACACCCATCCGGCACTGGCGTCACAGGCCATGTAACCCAGCCAAAATAAGGGGCCGACAACGTCACATTCCCCACTTCCGGTGGTGACTGGATGACGGACGTTCCACGATACTCAATCATAAAGGGCCCATGACTTGTTGCGCACAGGGTTAGTGGCACCCGGAGCCATGCGGCCGTCACGGGCCTACCACCACGTGGCGCTGACTGGGGTTGCACAGGGTTAGTGGCACCCGGAGCCATGCGGCCATCACGGGCCTACAACTATGTGGCACTGACTGGGGTTGCACAGGGTTAGTGGCACCCGGAGCCATGCGGCCGTCACGGGCCTACCACGACGTGGCGCTGACTGGGGTTGCACAGGGTTAGTGGCACCGAAATTGCTGAGCAGGTGTGCAGCCTGCGATGATGATGTGTGCACTGATGTGGTCTCTGCCATTGATGCCTCAGGTCTCAGCGTCATGTGTGGGACCTGCTGGGCTGCGGCGCGGGTCCGCATGATGTGGAGCATGCCATGGTGGCGGGACCTGGGCCTGGAGCTTGCACGGGCACGTGGTGTGCCCACTGGTGGACACACTGTTGGAGGCAGGTGAGCAGTGGGGCCTGGGTGCGCAAGTGTGGACGGCCATCGCTGGCCGGCGGGAGGGGGTAGGGTGCGGCTGCATGTGTGCGTAGGATGGGCAGGCGTTGTTGCTGTGTGCAGTGTGATGGACTCTGCCATGATTGACTCTGGCCTCAATTGCAGATTGCAGACCTGGTGGCTTGCAGTGTATACCGGCACGTGGTTGGAGACACACCGGTGGCAGCAGGTGAGCAGTGGTGCCTGGGTGCGCGGGGCGGCAGTGTCCCTCCTTCTCCCTCTCTCTCTCTCTCTCTCTCTCTCTCTCCCTTCCTTTCCCTCTCTCTCTCCCTTCCTTTCCCACTCTCCCTTCCTTTCCCTCTCCCTCTCTCCCTCTCCCTCTCCCTTCCTTTCCTTCTCCCTCCCTCTCTCTCACCCTACCATTCCCTCTCTCCCTCTCCCTTCCTTTCCTTCTCCCTCCCTCTCTCTCTCACCCATCCTTTCCCTCTCTCTTTCTCTCCCTCTCCCTTCCTTTCCTTCTCCCTCCCTCTCTCCCTCTCCCTTCCTTTCCTTCTCCCTCCCTCTCTCTCCCTTCCTTTCCTTCTCTCTCTGCCTTTCTATCCTTCTCTGTTTCTCTGTGTCTCGCTCCTTTGATGTACGTATGACACACGTTCTGATTTTGTGCTTTGTTTTCCAGGCTGTGACATCAGGATTGTCCCGGACGGACCCGACAGGAGTCTTCCGCATTGGTGTTTTGCGTTGTATTCAATAAAGTTTTTGGTGGTTACTTCAATGATGAGTGACTGTTTCTCGTTCTTCTGCCCACATGTGTTTCTTGTTGTCATTATGCAACATCATGTGCTTTTTGTGGCTCTTGTGTCGTGCAAGGTATGTGTTTGTCCCGGGGGGAATCCGGGGGGGGCGGGGTGTGGTGGGGGTGGGTAGTGTGGCCCTCTTGGGTCTCGGGGCTGCATGATCATTGTCTCCATGGCATCTGTGGGTCTTCAGATGTGGCTCTGGGCTGGGCTCCCTTTCATACTGTGGGTAGTCGTCCTGCTTTACACCAGCAAAAGACAGGTGTTAATTCCCTGCTGCTACCGCAGCTTATCGCCTGTTTTTGGTTTGCATCGCAGATCTGGCAGTTTGTTGTGAAAGTGGTGTAGTGGTGTTTTGGTGTGTTTTTGCATGGGAACGCCTACTCTGCATCTCATTAGTGTTAGTTGGTGTGTCACCCGTGGAGGTAAATTTGGAGGCGGTTATCGCGGGAATACTTGTGTTGTCTGCAGTTTGCAACCGCTTGTGAATGGGGCGTTAAATCTATCTCCACTCTTGTTGCATTAAGGTGGCGATAACTCGGAGATAAGACCTTGTAAATATGCCCCAGAGTACGCCCGGCTATATGTGGGAAAGAGAAAGAGAAGATAGAGGTAGTGTAATGTCTGTGGAAGAGATAGAAGGAGAAATTTCCTTCAGGACAAGAACCCTCACTCACCGTTAGGTGACATGCTTCATCATATGGGTTCCCTCCTCACACCGTGGTGTGGGCTACGACTCCCCGAGGGAAGGAGCTGAGGTGTTTTCTCAAAGATGAGAGTATGAATAGTGGTGAATGAAGGGCAGAGTGCAAGGAAAATTTGTGAGTCATTTAAAAGTGTTTCACTGGATCCACTGATCAAAAAGCAAGAGGGCTAGGGATTGAACCAATATATCCCTAGATCATTTACTAAAAATGTAATACCCATAATAATCTTACATCTATTTCTATTTAACCAAACACATGTTTGTCTGTAATCAGATCGTTAAACAAAACACAGCAGCAATAATTCAGCTACTCAATCTAGATTATTTCGAGCAGTTTATTTGGTATATTTGTTTTCAAACAGTCTTTAAGCAATTAGTTTTGCTAGCTCGATGTTTACAGCAATTTTGCATGGTCATCCTTAGCCCTTCTTTGTCTTCTTCTAAATGTTATCCCCACTCTTCTTCTGCAGCCTTGGGCCTAGGGAAATCTTCTTTCAAATGAAATAAAAAATGTTATTTCAATCTTTTGGCAGAACTTTTTCACTGCAACAATGTCTTTCAAATTTTTAGTTTCTTTTCAGAAATCTTATTCAAACCGCTTATCCCAACTTTACTCAGTTATGATGTCATGGGGGCTCACACAGTTCTGAACTCAAAGCACCCAAATCTGATGTAGATGTTTTTCACACTTGATTTATGTAGTAAGTCCATTCAGGTGCAGAATACCTTCTACGAGGCACTCGTGCTCTTTTTGATCTCCTTAGTGGTTGTTGTTCTTCTTCAGTATAACTTACACCTCTTGACTTTGTCTCTTCAGTAATTGTCCATTGTATGAGGTCAACTGACACACTTGATATCAGTTTTCTGCGACCATGATTTCTTGGCCATTCAGCATTTCGGGTGTCTCTCCTTATTTCAGCACTTGTTCCTTCACCCAGATCTTCTTGCTATTCAGGCGCTGTCTCAACTACCTCTTCAGGTAGGGCTTTTATCTTTTCTTCTTCCTCTCTAGAGATTTTGATGCCACCTCGTGTGATCACAGGAACATGGATTGGTGTGACTGCTTGCCATTCTTCACCCCTCTCTTCTCTTTGCTGTCTTTCTTCTGTTGTGTGGTTACAGCTTGTGACGGTTCTGTCACTGGTGTTCTCCATTCTGGCTCATAGAACACCACTTCTTCATAAGGATTTCTTACACTCCAGGTGTGCAAAGCATGCACCCTATTCAGTAATCCATCACACTTAACAGCAGTGTTCATTTTAAGATGATCTGGTAGGGGCCTATCCATCTCGGTTCCAGGCAAGACTTCCTGATATGTTTCTTCACCACTACCTAGTTGCCTGAACTGAGGTCATGGTGCTGCTTCTGTTGCAGATTTAAAGTGGCAGCTTCAACCTTGTGAGAGACAGACCACACCACATCAGCCAATCCTTTGCAGTAGTCGAGTATCATGTGATCTGTAATGTTCTAAAGTGCAATTGCGGGCACATCAGGCAGTCTCATCGCACGCCCTGCTAGATTTTCATGAGGGAATAACCCAGTCTTTCTGTCAGGAATATTTCAGAAACTCATCAATTCCAAAGGCAAAGTATGAGGCCATTTCTTTGAAGTAAATGCACATACTTTTGCTAATCAGGATTTTATGGTCCCGTTGAGCTGCTCCAATATTCCAGAAGCCTCTGGTCGATAGCTACAGTATAATCTCTGCGCAATCTGTAATGCTGTGCAAATCATTCTCGAGATCTCCTAATTGAAATGAGTACCTCGATCTGATTCCAGGGAAACTGTTAGCCCGTACTTAGGTATTAACTCACGCAACAACTGTTTAGCTACAGTGAGACTGTCATTTCCCCTTGTTGGGTAGGCTTCCAACCATTGAGGGAAAATACACACATAACCAGGCCATATCTGAACCCTTTACAAACAGGCATTTTGATGAAATCCATTTGCATATTGTTGAAGGGTCCACCTGTGTTACTGGTGTCTTTTTCCCCACGTTCATCTGTTGACATGTGACAATTCTTCAAACTTGGTATTGAACCAACTCTGCTTGAACAGCCTCAGCATTGCATCTCTCCCTGTGTGTGTTGCAGCATGGCAGTGTCGTTTCATGGGTTATAGTAAACCATTGGGTAATATTGGTTTTCCATCTGCTGTTATACATGTGTCATATGCAGTTTTCTCACACTCTGCTCTGGTCCATCTCAGCTTTCTACTTCTGAAACATTTTCCTACAAATCTTTTCATTCTTCCCAGCAATCAGCTATTGACAACAACATTCATAAAGCAGTGTTGTCTTCTGATTCATCTGTGTAAATCCCAATAAATGTGAAGGCCACAAGTACACAATATTGTACAACTACGTCTGTTTTCAACTATCACATATCCCTCCTGTGAGCTGCACAATTAGCCACTGCCACTTCTACTGGCAGCTGAAGTGCTTCTAACAAGTTTCTTACATGCACCCCATTCCTAATTAGGGTTCCCGAAGGTCATGAAACTCCTCTGGGACCATAATTGTCCAAAGTCATGGACGACGCCAAGGCCATACTGACTATCTGTAAATATAGTCATTCTCAAATGTGGTGTTAAACTATAGGCCCTCATAAGGGCAATTAGTTCTGCAATTGTGCAGTGGTGACATTTTGAAGCCATGAAGCTTCTGCGGTTTCTTGAATTGCACAGACAGCATAAGCTGCTCTCAGGATTCTATCATTGTTTCTCAAACATGAGCCATCAACAGAAATTACATAATCAAGCTCAATTAGGGGTTCATCTTTTATGTTGGGCCTTGACTTGGTGCACAAATCCGTGACATCTAGAAAATAATTTTCAACATCGTCATCAACATTTTCATTTATTGGCATTAGCATTGAAGAATTAAAAATCTTGCACAGTTTAAGTACCACATTTTCTCTAGATAGCAGTTGTTGCTCATATCTGGTGAGTCTTGTGTTGGTCATGTTTTCGATCTGGTTAGCAAAATTTCTACAGAGTGAGGGATCATAGCAGTTAAAGGATTTCCCATCACTGTGCTCTCACACCTCTAAAGACTAAAACCCACTGCTGCAACTGCTTTAAGGCAGTCGGGTAGTCCTGCGGCGACATGGTCAAGAGTGGTTGAAAAATAAGCCAGAGGTCTCCGGGAACTCCATGCATCTGTGTAAGCGATCAGAAAGCACAGCCGTCCTTCTCACTGCAAAACAATGTAACCGTCTTACTGTAATCAGGCATTCCTTGTGCTGGGACATGACAGACACTCTCTCTCAGCTCTAGGAAAGCTCTTAGGCACTAGTTGTCCCATGGAAGTGGATCAGGCATGTCTTTGTGAGTCAACCTCAGTAAAAGCTTAGACATTAAGGAAAGTTTGCTATCTACAGTAGCCAACCATTCCCAGGAACATTCCAACTTCTCTCTGTGTTCTGGGTGGGCTAATTTTTAAAATGGCATCCACACTCTCCAGTGACACTTTCCTTACTCTTTCTCAATAACATGTCCAAAGTACTGGACTTCTTTTGGACAATACTGCAGTTTATTGGGTGACACTTTATGTCAGTTTTCAGCCAAGTGATTCAGAAGAGCAAGTGTGTCCTACTATCATGATTCTTGTGTTTCTGATGCCATAAATAGATCATCAATGCACGAGAGCTGATCTGTATAGCATTTGCAGGAATTCCAGATTGTTTTTCAAGATCTGGTTGAAAATGCATTGGCTCTCTGTATATCCCTGTAAAACTCAGCACCATGCCAAAACTCTCTCTCTGAACACAAAGGACAACAGATATTGACTGTCCTCATGTAACTGAACAGAAAAGATGACTTGACACAGATCCACCACTGTGAAACACTCTGTAGTACAGGGAATCTGGGAAAGTATGGTGGCTGGGTTCAGTATCATGGGACAACAATACTGTTAATCTTTCTGAGGTCCTGCACAATCTGATATTTACCATTAGGATTCTGTAAACCCATGATCAGAGAGTTACAAGGACCTCCCATGATTTACCTCAAAATCCCTTTCCTCAACATATCTTCAATCACAGGAGTTATTCCTGCAATTGTTTCTGGAGTCAAAGTATAAGGTGGTGTCCTTGCATACACAGCATTAGGTCTTACTGTAATTCTGACAGGTTCTATGCCTTAATCAGTCCAATATATTTCCTTCTGAAATCCCACACTTCTGGGTTCACTGTTTCTTTCAAAATAGGAGACTGCTCTTCCACTGTCCTCACTGGAAATAATCCTACAGCTGTTTCTTGTCGGGCCATTTTGAGCTCCACATCCTCATTATGGGGCTGATTCACAGAACTAATCTGAGATAAAATCCTAAACTTACTACTTTTGGTATTCACAGAAGGCATTAGGTAGTAGTAAAGTTAGGACTCCTAACTTTACTACTACTAAACTGAGACAAAACCCTAACTTTACGACTTTCGGTATTCACAAAAGGCATTTAGTGCGACTTTAGCTGTTTGAGGCATCATATGTGTAACTATGGCAGCTGTGTACATTTTTCATAATTTGAAAAAAACTTTTCTTTTATTAAACCCCTTCCATGCTCATGACGGAATGGTTCTGTCATGAGCACAAGTGCAAGTATGCTCATGACGGAACCATTCTGAAATGAGCACACTTTAAAAAAATCCCTCTGCTGTAAACAGCAGAGGGATTTCCCCTTTTTTTTTTGCTTTGGGAGGTGGGGAAGAGCTTCTCCAACCTCCCAAAGCATGGTTAGGGTTTTCATTGTAATGACGATCGCGTGCATGGCGCGCTGTCGTCATTACAATGAAGACGAAACTGAAACTTAGTTTCAGTTTCACAGTTTCGGTGCTTGTGGGGCTATCTCAGCCCCCCAAGCACCAAAAAACATGGGAGAGGTATCGTTGCAAAGGGGAGAATCTCCCCTTTCCAATGCTACCCTTCTCTAGTGGATCCCTGCTTGTGGATTGCCCCAGTAGCCACCAGGGAGGGGGGAGCAGCCCCTTGGGCAAGGGCCTTTGCTCCCGCCTTAAAATCTTGCCAGACAGCCTTTCTGCCCCCCTGGGGGGCAGATGGGGGCAAAAAGCACCCTAGACACCAGAGATTTTTTTTATAGACCAGGGGTGGGGGCTGCCCAGAATGGGCATGCCAATGCCCCCACCCTACCCCCCAAAGAAGGAATAAGATTTTCTGCCCCCCCCCAGGAGGAAGATGGGGCAGAAAGCCCACTAGGCCCCAGGGATTTTTTTTAAATATATACGTAGGAGTGGGGGCTGCCCAGAATGGACATGCCAATGCCCCCACCCAAAAATAATGCTACAGTCTTTCTGCCCCCCCTGGGAGGCAGATGGGGCAATAGCCCCTTATCTGCCCCCCCGGGGTTCAGAAATCCCATTAGGCACCAGGGATTCTTTTTCCCAAAGTTCGGGCGGGGGCTGCCCAGAATGGGCACGCCAATGCCCACACCCCCCCCAAAAAAATGCCACAGTCTTTCTGCCCCCCAGGAGGTAGATGGGGGCAGTAGCCCCTGATCTGCCCCCCGGGGGGGCAGAAAGCCCCCTAGGCACCAGGGTTTTGGGTTTTTTTATACATAGGGATGGGGGCTGCCCAGAATGGGCATGCCAATGCCCCCACCCCCAAAAAATTACCACAGTCTTTCTGCCCCCCCGGAAGGCAGATGGGGTAATAGCCCCTTATCTGCCCCTCAAGGGGGGCAGAAATCCCACTAGGCACCTGGGGTATGCCAATGCCCCCGCCCCCCAAAAAAAGATGCCACAGTCCTGCCCCCACAGAAGACAGATGGGGCAGTAGCCCCTGATCTGCCCCCGAGGGGGGCAGAGAGTCCACTAGGCGCCAGCGATTATGCTGACTTTTTTATACGTAGGGGCTGCCCAGAATGGGCATGCCAATGCCCCCACCCAAAAAAATGCTACAGTCTTTCTGCCCCCCCTGGGAGGCAGATGGGGCAATAGCCCCTTATCTGACCCCCCGTGTTTCAGAAAGCCCATTAGGCACCAGGGATAGTTTTTCCCCAAAGTTCGGGGCGGGTGCCCAGAATGGGCATGCCAATGCCCCCACCCCCCCAAAAAAAATGCCACAGTCTTTCTGACCCCCCCAAGCAGGCAGATAGGGGCGGTAGCCCCTGATCTGCCCCCGGGGGGCAGAAAGCCCCCTAGGCACCAGGGATTTGGTTTTTTTTTATACGTAGGGATGGGGGCTGCCCAGAATGGGCATGCCAATGCCCCCACCCCCAAAAAATTACCACAGTCTTTCTGCTCCCCCCGGGAGGCAGATGGGGCAATAGCCCCTTATCTGCCCCCTCAGGGGGGCAGAAAGCCCACTGGGCACCAGGGGTATATTTATTTCAAAATTCAGGGGTGGGGGCTGCCCAGAATGGGTATGCCAATGCCCCCACACCCCAAAAAAAGATGCCACAATCTTTCTGCCCCCCCAAGAGACAGATGGGGCAGTAGCCCATTATCTGCCCCCCGAGGGGGGCAGAGAGCCCCCTAGGCACCAGCGATTATGCTGGCTTTTTTATATGTAGGGGGTGGGGGCTGCCCAGAATGGGCATCCCAATGTCCCCACCCACCCAACAAAATAGCCATAGTCTTTCTGCCCCCCTTGGGGGCATAACAGGACAATAGCCCCCGATTTCCCCCCTCCCCAGGGTGGCTGAAAGCCCACTAGGTACAGACTTTTTTTGGAATGTGCCTACCTGTGGATTTTGGGTCCTAGCACAGCTAGCACCCAAGGAAACCTAGCAAACCTATACATTTTTGAAAACTAGACACCCAGGGGAATCCAGGATGTGGTGACTTGTGTGGCTCTCACTCGGTTCTGTTACCCAGAATCCTTTGCAAACCTCAAACTTTGTAAAAAAACACATTTTCCTCATATTTCTGTGATGGAAAGTTCTGGCAGACAAGTCACCCCATCCTGGATTCCCCTGGGTGTCTAGTTTTCAAAAGTGTATAGGTTTGCTATATTTCCCTAGGTGCCAGCAGAGCTAGGGTTCAAAATCTACAGCTAGGCACTTTACCAAGAAAGGGTCAGTTTTCACTGTAAAAATGTGGTGTGTCCACGTTGCGTTTTGGGCCGTTTCCTGTTGTGGGCACTGCACCTACCCACACAAGTGAGGTACCATTTTTATCGGTAGACTTAGGAGAACACAGAATTCTAGAGCAACTGTTATTACCTATTAACTTTCATTGCATTTCTGCCTTCCAAATGTAAGACAATGTGTAAAAAAGAAGTCACTTTGAAAAATGTCCTATAATTCACATGCTAGTATGGGTACCCACAATTTTGGAGATGTGCAATTAGCTACTGTTTCTAAACTCTATATTTTGTTCCCATTTCAGAAATACATAGGTGTCATTCATACCTATTTTTCCCTGTTTATGTTTTCCCAAATTAATTGCAATATACCCGGTACACAATAAAAAACCATTGCAAGATGCTGTTCAGTTATTGGCTCTGGGGTCCTCGGGTTCTTGGTGAACCTGCAGGTCCTACATATCCCCACAACCAGAAGGGTCCAGCAGATGTAACAGTATATTGCTTTTAAACATCTGTCATACTTAGTAGAAGTTACTGGTGAAAACGTTGGCACAAATGGCTGTTTTTTTTTATCTCATTTTCAATTTTTCCTATTTTCAACTGTTAGTTTCTATAAGAAACCCTCGAAGGATCTACACAAATGACCCCTTGCTGAACTCAAACTTTTGTCTACTTTTCAGAAATGTATAGCTTTCCAGGATCCATCATTGATTTTATACCCATTTTTACCATTAACTGGAAAGAGGTTGAAAGCACAAAAAGTAGCAAAAATAGGCTATGTCCCAGTAAAATGCCAAAACTGTGTAAAACATTTTGCAAAAGTCTGCTTTTTCCTGAAAGATGGGAAGATGGTGATTTCAGCACCACAACCCCTTTGTTCATACCATTTGCAGGGAAAAAAACAGACGCTTTCATCTGTAGCCATTTTTTCCCATTTTACCCCCAAAAAACAAATGTTGCTGTATTTTGGCTAATTTCTGGGTCCCCTCCAGGGGAATCAACAAACCCTGGGTACCTTTAAAATCCCCATAATGTTGGAAGAAAAGGACGCAAATTTGGCGTGGATACCTTATGTGGTCAAAACGTTACAGGGTCCTAAGCGCGAACTACCCCAAATAGCCAAAAATAGGCTTAGCACAGGGGGGGGGGAAAGGCCTAGCAGCGAAGGGGTTAAGTTTTCAGGTTAATACTGCATGTTTATTACAGCCTATATTATTGAGTTTTATTTAAACACCCTTTCACCTTCTCTGATTCTAGAGGCTGATATATATATACGAAGGTGGTAGGGCTCTCTTCATCCAAGGGCCACCTTTTGGAAATCGATGCCTGACTACCGAATTAATTTCTCTGCGTTCAGAAAAGCAACAAAACACACCAATTGCAGAGCAACTGCAGGGCAAGACTGGCCCGAGAGACATCATCACTAGTGTGACAGTATAATTGCCATAAATGATACAGTGATTGAAAGTAGTTTTCTGGACATTATTGGATCATGTGTTTGACTTCTCTCCCCTGAGCTGCTTAAAAACGTCTCTAAAATGTTATTTTCTGACCCAGACACTCTTTAAGCTACCGCTACCATATCATACAGGCATGGACGACTTCATCTCTTTATTTGGCTCAAGTTGGTTTTCAGAAAAGCAAATAAACAAAATGTGTGTGGAGATTTCTTTGCTCTATGCTCTACAGAAAGATTTTCGCCTGACATAAATGCTCGCTGAAATTCAACACAAGGGTCAGAAGGTGAAAAATAACACTGAAGAAGGTAGACCCATAATGGAGTGTTCCCATTTACTTATGGAGCGAGAACTGGTGTTTACTGAAAATCATCTGAAGACGAGAATTGTCAGAATCCTAGAGCTGACCGCTGAAGTCCAAGGAGTGTATACATCTTTGTGTATTCAACGAATGCTGGGGTGGTTTCGGAGCCAAAAAACGCTGGGCATTTGTTGTCTGATGACTTTTCTATGGTATTCTTTCACCTCTCATGTTAATGATACCACTGGCATTGTTAATTTCAGGGTGAGGCAATTACCTCTTTTTAATCTGACCATATTTTGAAAAGCAAAAACTGGGACAGGCCAGACATAAAAGTAGGACTACAGTCTTTAGTCTCGCGACTATATCTGGCCTGTCTCGGTTTTTGCGTGGCCTTGTAAATATTGGCCCATATATATATACTAGGCGTCTTGTAAATATATGCCTTTACCTTGAGTAAACGTAGTTTTGTAATAGTGCGCCTCTCTCTCTCTCTCTCTCTGTTATGTTATGTTATGTTACATAAATTTGTAACGCACACAGCTACTCATGAGTATCCCGGCGCGGAGCCTAGTGGGGTATGTAACATGAATCAAGCAAAGAGATATGTTTTTAGTTTCCTCTTAAAAGCCACTGGATCCTGAATAATACGCAGGGCAAGAGGAAGAGCATTCCAGGCAGCAGCAGCCTTCACTACAAAGGATCTGCCCCCAAGCCTCTGAAGCTTGAAGCGGGGAATATGAGCAAATCGTAGGGACGAGAACCGAAGGGATCGCGCAGGAACATAGAACGAAAAACGTCTCTGCAAGTACAGAGGGCCACAGCCATGAAGGGCACGATGGGCCAGAACCAATGATTTAAATTTGACTCTCTCCGCCATCGGGAGCCAGTGGAGGGATCGCAGCTGAAGTCGAACGATGTTCCCAGCCGAGGTGCCCAGTAGGAGTCTGGCTGCCGCATTCTGAACCACCTGTAGCTTCTTCAACAGGTAGCCCGGAATGCCAACAAAAAGGGCATTGGCGTAGTCCAGCCGCGACAGGATCAGTGCACAAGTAACCGTTTTCCTCGCTGCATGAGGTAAAATGGGAAAGAATCTTCTGAGAGTTTTGAGAAGGCCGAAACAGCAGCCGGCCAGCTTCGTAATGTGTGTTGAAAAAGAGAGACCCTCATCAAACCATACCCCCAGATTTTTTGTGGGCTTCCCTGTGGAGGTAGGCAATGGAAACTCAGGAGGCCAAAGGTGCTCTCGAAAATTAGGAGGAAATTTCCCAAACAGCAAAATCTCGGACTTCTCTTCATTGCACTTGAGCTGTGCGCCTGCCAACCATTTAAAGATAGAGGATAGACAGCGTTGAACCAATAGCACCGAATCTGCATCTGCATCTCTCATCTATATATATATATAGGCACGCATTTACAAAACTATCTTTACATAATATTAGCTATGGCAGTACCTCCACCCTGCCCCTCCATCCTCCTCCTTCACACTCACTTTCTGCTGGGAGCTGCCTGACAGAAACAAATCAATCTCTTACATTTGTTCAGACTTCTGATGCGCCTCTGAAAGGAGAGCAGGGCATACCTTTTAATTCTGCTTTGCAGGATGACCTGACCTTTGTCCCAAAAATCGGGACAAGTATTTAAAATTAGGAAAAACGTCGGGACACCGGGACAGTCCTATGAAAACCGGAACTGCCTGGGGAAATCCGGGACGCCTGGTCACCCTACCTCTTTTATAAGTTAATGGGGAATAACATGTAGGAAAGGGTATTTCCGCACCGATTACCCCCACTTTTCCACATTTTTAGCCAGAAACCCCGGCCCACGGTGGTCTCACACAACTTGGGAAATTTTGGAACTATGGGACACTTGTGGCCCTAACAATAGAAAGGCCTGATCAAACAGACGAATTTGTTCTTGAGGAAACCATGAAATTCAAATTGTGAATTTAACTGTATGATCAAATATATGCCGTATTATCATATTCTGGCAAGCAAGATGTTGCCATTTCTGCCTAGGGACTTGGGAATTTATCCCCTGGACTTACCAAACTGGATTTAGTTAGCATACTGGGTCAGTGAGTGGATAAGGTAATAGGTAAAATATGACTGAGCATCTTACTATATCATTGCTGACATCGTTCTGCACCACAGATTTGCCATCCATAGAATTTTGACGTTTTACTCGATCCTCTCCTCCTGGAAGCGGAGTTTGTATTGGCTTACATATCTCAAATGTGATAACTGCATAGCTGTTGCAAGTACATAAGCAAAATGATGGCATAGTCTGAATCAGTTACCATTAAAACAATATGTAAAAACTCAGGGGCATATCAGCAAGGCGGCGCTATGAAATTATCGCCGCTTTTGCGTCCGTTTTCGGGCGAAAAGCGGCGATAATTTCATCGCCTTATCAGCAAAGACACGCTATCGCGTGTTTTGCTGATTTAGCGCACCTTACAACAACGCCCAGCTTCGCATCTCTAATTAGATGCAAAGTGGGCGTTCCGTGCCAAAATAACTGGAGAAATGTCGCTAACAGACATTTCTCCAATTATCAAAGTGCACGCAAACAAGCAGAGCGATAGAAAAGTAGCGATAACCACAGTTATCGCTACTTTCCTTACGCCTGCTTGTAATCTGATTTAGCCATGTAATCCAATGGGAGGTGGATTACATGGCTAAGACCACCCTGCCCTATCAGCAAGGTATCGCTGGTCGCAGTGCGATTATCGCTGGATTTCCAGCGATAATCACACTGTTTTCCGGCTAACGCATGGATTCCTATCACTTGGGAGATGAGCGTTGCTGATAGCACGCTATCTCCACGATAGAATCCAGCGTTAGCCTGCGATAATTATCCTAGCGCTAAAAGCGCTGAGCGATAATTATCGCAGGCCCTTGCTGATATGCCCCTCAAATCTTCTCAAAAATGCTTAAATATGGAGAAATTTGAAGATTCCACCCTCAGCTCATTTCACCTTTTTAAAGGCTCTATTTTCTTGTTTAAGCTAAAAGCAATACAATTCGAATCACACATGAAATAATTCACCAACAATCAATTAAAAAATAATTAATTATATATTACACAATATTATAGTCCTCCCTAATACCATCCATAAAATACATTTACCAAAACAGCTCGCTATGGGTTTTTCCGCTTGGGCAGCTATGCAGAGCCGATGTAAGATGCTACCAAAAGCTAAACAGACGATGGGTCAGTCATATGGTATAATGCTAGGAGAGCTTGATAACTTGTAATATCACACTTTGTAAACAAATGCAGCAATCTCTTCCTGTGCAAAATAGTATTTCTTTTAACAAAAAAACATAAAGGAGTGATGGTTTTCATCCTGCTTATCTTACAATTTCAAAACCCTTTGTTAGACTCATTAGGATGCCACTTTGTACCATAACCATAGACTGGTAGAACCCTGTGGGGTATATTTACTAAGATTGTATGCTGTGTTTGCATCACAAAAATGACGCAAATCGACGCAAAATCTTTTTTTACCTATTTACTTTCCAATGCAAAACCTGTTTTGCGCTGGAAAATCACTTGAAAGTAATGCAAAGCATTGCATTGCACTGCTTTGCATTACTTAGCACCAAGGGAGCATGCAACCTCCCAAGGTTTTTGGCGCAAAACCCTATTTACTTAAAAAAGTTGACAGGGTTTTGCAGCAAAAAACTGTGCCCATTTTAAATAGATGCAATGAAATAGAAATGCTTTCATTTCTCCTTTCTTTTATGACTTTGCATGTGTGCTGCACTGTACAGCACACATACAAAGTGGGAAAAGTTTTAAAGTTAGTCTAAGCATAGTATTTTGAACTGGAAGGTTATCTTTCCAGTACAAAACCTATGCTAGACTCTTTGAGACACCCCTGCACTATGGTGCAAAGGTGTTGTGTCCATAGCGCACAGCAGCACATTTCTGCACCTGCGCTAAGAAGAGTGGAGGAGAATGCCATATTTCTGTAAATATGGCGCTCTCCGGCTCTCTCCTTCTCACGCAGTGCAGCGTAGCATTTGCGGCTGCTGCACTGCACTGCACTGCATGATAAACTAGCAAATCTGGGCCTAAGTCTGAACTTTATGTTCCAAGTGCGTGGATTTTCCGGTCTGCTCTCATTAAGATAAGATCAAAGCCAAAAGCGTTTACTAGCAAAGAACGACCTCTTCGTAGAGACACTGCTCATTTCACTTGCCGATATCGCTTTTTAATGGCCCTAACAGTGGGCATATTTAATAACGTAATGTTTTCTCATAGCTTTCTACACCTGATCTTCATTATAGTATCTTCAACTTGAGTTAGCCAATGGTACTTTCTGGATCCTCAATGACATGGCGCATACCTCTCAAATACAAGTTTGCACTGTGGAGACAAACCCAAAATTGGACAGGGCGTAGGACAAAAGTCTCCGGATATGCCTTGGCAAAATTTCCACTAAGCGGGTGTGATCTTACATAACCTTGGCAATTTTGTGTTACACTTGCTATGCGAAATTCGCAATATTATACCACATTCAATAAATACGTGCTATTCGCTGCAAAAATTGAGTGAGATTGCACAGGAACAAAGCAAACGACCAGAACGCAACCAGCTGCTGTTTTCAGTGGTTGCACTTTCTGCACTTCTTAACATGAAATTCGTCCTCGCATCTAAAATGGACACAAGGATGAATTTTGTGCTAAAATATAGCACCAAGACGAAAGCATATACCTTGATGCCCGCGATTTCACCCGGCTCCCCCAAAGTCAGGCGGCGCAACTTGAGGTGCCTATATGACCTGAGGAGATTATATCAGCCATTGCTAGGCTGAAACTGAACAAATCCCCTGGCCCAGACGAGTTCCCTGCGCTATTCTATAAAACTTTTTGCGTGGAGACAGCGCCGATCCTGACGCGACTTTTTAACTCCTTCCAGGAGAGCGGTACGGTCTCCGAATCCATGAAGGAGGCAGCAATCTCGGTCATTCTTAAACCTCAGAAAGACCCGAGCCTATGCAGCTCCTACCGCCCGATTTCGCTACTCAATCTAGATGCAAAACTGGGATCTTAGCAGCCCGTCTGAACCCGCTTATGGCGGGTCTGATAGACCCGGACCAGGCAGGGTTTATTCCTACGCGCCAGGGAAGTGACAATACAAAATGACTACAACACCTGATGGACAGCATTCATAGATCACGTAAAGAGGCGCTATTCCTTTCGGTGGACGCGGAGAAAGCGTTCGATAGAGTGAGCTGGAACTACCTATTCGCCACCCTTCGGAGCTTTGGCTTCGGTGAACGCTTCTTAAGATGGATAGGGTGCGTCTACCAATCTCCGAAGAATTTTGTCAGAGTCAACGGGGTGTCGTCAGCGCCTTTCCAGATTGAAAGAGGAATGCAACAGGGGTGCCTGCTGTCCCCCCTTTTATTCGCGCTCCACATGGAACCTTTCGCGCAGCGGGTCGGTGACCACCCGCAAATAAAGGGGATCCGTTTCGGGGGCGATACCCACAAGATAAGTCTCTACGCGGACGATGTGATTCTATCACTAACAGAGCCGCTCCAATCGTTACCCGCCCTCTTGCGGGAGTTGGAAGCTTTTGGGGAGATCTCAGGATTCAAGGTTAATCTGAGTAAATCTCAAGTGCTCAACTTATCCGTACCCCAGGCTAAAATAGAACCCTTGCGCGAAAGGTTCCCATTTCATTGGGCTACGCAAACAATAACCTACCTGGGCATTTGGTTAGCACCCACGATCCCACAGACGCTGGGTCTGAACTTCTCGGCCCTAGTAGAACAAACAACGAAAGATTTGGATGGGTGGACCAAGTTGAAATGGGCCTGGTTTGGCTGCATCGTGGCGGTTAAAATGACTGTGTTGCCGAGGATTCTGTATGTATTCCAGACCCTGCCCTTGACCCCCCCCCCCCAGAAAGCGATACGAACCCTGCAGCTGGCAATCAAAAAGTTTATATGGGGAGGGAGGAAGCAGCGCCTGCCTATATCCCAGATGGGGCGACCAAAAGGAGATGGAGGGACGGGTTTGCCACTAGTCCATAGATATTTACAGGCCTCGCATCTTCGCTATATAGTGGAGTGGAATCGCCCGCTCACCAAGAAACATTGGACCCTTATGGACCAAGCAGTGGCGGGAGTAATCATATGGAGAGAGATCTGGCTGCAGCGTAAATCGAGAGCATGGGGACTCTACTTTTAGCAC
Organism: Calotriton arnoldi; assembly: GCA_963921515.1. Taxonomy (NCBI): domain Eukaryota; kingdom Metazoa; phylum Chordata; class Amphibia; order Caudata; family Salamandridae; genus Calotriton; species Calotriton arnoldi. Next base: position 2,340,199 of record CAWUFW010001768.1, on the reverse strand, counting down.
GTCACAGTGGCGACGTTGAAGGTGTGGGACGCTGTGGCACTTAAGCGAGGGCTGACGACGTTCCCGTCGCCGATGTCACCAATAGTGGACAACCCTGACTTTCCCCTGGCTGCAAATCCGCAACCTTCCAGAGGTGGAGGGAGATGGGTTGCAAGCGGATCGGCTCGCTATTTGACGAACAGAGCATAATACCTTTTCCACAGTTACGCTTAGACTATGACGTCCCTCAGACCGATGAGTTCCATTACCTCCAGTTGAGGCACTGGGTCACTTCGCCATCTTATCTCGAGCAAGCATCGCGGTGGCTGACACCGTTTGAGAAATGGCTCATCTGTAAAAAAGACGACAAACACCTGGTTTTGAAACTGTACAAAATGTTGTCGGCAACGCCAAAAGGCGAGCGCACCAAGGGCCAGCTACGCTGGGAGGCTGAATTGGGCAGGACCCTATCGGACAAGGAATGGGAACAAGTTCACAATAGGACACACCACACAGCTCATAACACAGCGGGAACAGAGTCAGCTTTCAAAGTGGCTTCTTACTGGTACCTCACACCAGCTCTCATACACAGGTGGGACAAAAATCACACAGAGCAATGCTGGAGGGGATGCGGACTAGCTGGCTCTCTGTCACATTTACTTTGGCACTGCCCGCGACTGGGACAATATTGGGAGGACGCGTTAAATGACATTGATAAGGCATTTGAGGCAGAAATCCTGCGCTTCCCTGCCTATACACTGCTAGGGCTCCCCAACCCCTTGACTTTCCCCCTACGGTCCATTAGGGGTAGGCAAATGGCGTTAGCATTATTAGCCACAAGACAAGCGATCCTGGTACACTGGGGTACGTCGGTGGTACCTGACCACACACCATGGCTACATAGATTGTGGCTGACTCTAGCGATGGAGCGCTTATCGCTGGTACAAGACCACAAAGGTGAAACATACGCTGACTTATGGGCCCCTTTCATTCAATTGCTGTCGAAAGAATTGAGGGAGGTGATGTGCCCCAAACACTTACAAATACTGCACCTGATCCCGGAGCCCGAAAGGGCGAGCACATCCCGTTGATGAAAAGGCAGAGTTTTGAGGGAGAATAGAAAGCTACGAGTATACAATAACCCGCGGCTCACCTTTGCTTCTGGTGCAGGACCCCACCTTTTTTCTTTTTCTTTTTTTTTGGGTGGGAAGGGGTAGGGGGAGGGGGGTAATTTCGCTTCCCTGTTTACATCAAACGTTCCTTTTTGCAAATAAAGATGTCTTTGCGGTCCAGAAAACGCTGCCAGCCTCCGGGTTGTAGGCTTCAAGCTGTGTACCGATGTTTATATGCTATTAATACGCTGCCGCCCGAGAGGTTGTAGGCATACAGCGGTGTACTGTAGCAGGACTGCATTTCTCCTTGCCTCTTTCCAAAACAAATAAAAAGATTTGCTCTATAAAATATAGCACCAAATGCTAGTTTCGCATTTTTCGTAGGTATGTAAATTTTGCATAATTAAGCAAAAAGAAATTGCATACATTTCGTCAACCCCTAGTTTGCAATGTATTTCACCCCAGTTCAAATTTGGAAGGTATTATTGGAGAAGCTTGTTGCGGATGCAGTAAGTATTTAAAACAGTGATTCTCATCTTTTTTTAATTAGAGACTTTTTGGAAAACCCCGTTCATCTGCCTCATTGGTTGTGGCTACTGCTGCTTTTATATTATACACTTAAGTAATCACACTTGAGGCGTCATAGCCAATTTTATTTTTACAATGGTTAACTACAAGAAATATTCAGTTTCAAAGTACATGCCTTTTTCTTCTTTAGATGTAGGTAGTTTAGCCTATTTTCCATCCTGTTGTCTAAAAAAGTCTAACTGTGGTACCCTCTCTAATGGCAAACTATAAATTGAAAATGCACTGTGAGAAACCAGGACCTGTTTGCAGTGTTGCCCCACTTTTTGCCTCCATTTTGATTACTAGATGCTGGTTTTCTGACTCTTATTGTGCCCTATGCACTGCTAACCAGACCCGGGGCCTGTGGTCTGATTAAGAGTACATGGTAATTAAGTATAAATACAATTGGTACTGACAACCTACCTGTACGTCCCTAGTATATGGTAGTATGGTAGGGCATGTAGGTCTGAATGCCAGGTAGGTTTGTTGTACTTAAGTGTGTTCTACTGTGGTGGTGCCTGCTGTTATTTTAAAAGCTTAGCCTGCATTGCAGGCTGCTTTTAAACTTAAATTATATGCAAATCCAACTTCAGAATTAAAGGTACTTCCAAAGTCTTAAAATACCTTAGTTGTACATATACGTCACCCTTAAGGTCAGTCTCTCCTAGGTGCCCCAGGGGTAGGGTGCCTTGTAACTATAAGCAAGGGCATTATAAAAGATGTTTTACATGCTCTGGAGAGGGAAAAACTGCCAATTTCGTTTTCCCCTATTGTAACAAATGGCTCCATAGGCTAACATGAGAATACTTTATTAAAGTGTAATTATTGAAAGAAAGGGGCTAAAATACACTTCAAAGTACCAAAATGACAGGGCCTTATTATGAGTTTGGAGGTCTTCGTCTCGGATCGCCACGTGGCGGTCCCAGGAAGACTGCCAAGCCCACGGAGCACCGCCTGCTGGATTCCGAGTTGAATCCAGGAGGGCGGGTGAGCGGGCGGGCAGTGCGGCAGCAGTCTGTTAGGCTCATAGGCGAGCCTAACAATCAGATCGCCATCGTGGCAGCGCCTACTGAATATTCCTGTACGGTACGGAATGCACCATGTTGTGCATGCCACACCATGCACAAACGAAGGTGCAATTACAGGGGAGCTCAACATGTGTCCGGAGGCCTTGCCTGCATTTCAGCCACCCTTTTCATAACGGGCTCCGTGTCATGAAATGGGTGGTGGAAAAGCAGGTCGTAATATGCTCAGCCCTGATAGCATCAGCACCGCCAGCATTTACTGCCTTTTTCCACACCGCCACCAGTGTGGGATCCTGGATCTTGGCAGATGTGGCGGTCTTGTGGTGGTCCCACCTCCACCATTGTAATACGGTGGGTAGGCCCGCCGTGGTGGCGGTGGTCACACCGCTATCACAAGTACGGCTGACCCAGGACCACCGTACTCATAAAAAGGCCCCTAGAATAAATCCAACAACTTGCCACTGTTAGATTCATTATAACTACCCCAGAAAAGAAGTTATAGAACTTTCTTTTCTGTAAGCCAAAATCCAGTCTTCCAGCAGCCCTGCTGTGATTGGTCAGTCTCTGCAAGACCAAGCTGTCTTAATGAGGTGTGAAGTGGCCTGACTAGAGACAAAGGATTTCCTGTGGGAGGAGAGCTGCAAGCTGTAGATAAAAAGGCAGGATGGGGGTGGAGTAGCCAAACATCTTGAACCCCCAGAAAAACAGGAGTCCCAGTAATTAGATTAGCAGAAGGGCTGGAAGGGGACTGTTAGGGAAACTCAGCCACACGAGTGGGATGGGTTAGAAGTATCTTAACATCTAGGAGAAAGGTTCTCCATTTTGGATTTTGGAAGAATAGTGCTTTCTAGGACAAGAATATGCCACACTTTGGAAGAAGTTATCATACCTGAGGTTGGCACCCTGTACCCCATTGGTACCCCCTTGCTTGTCATCCAGCAACACTAGATACAAATGAAAGAGCTGCTGAGCAACTCAGATCCTTGCCTGAAAGTGCAAAGAGAAGAAGGACTGCCCTGCTGGAACCCGGACTTGCACCCCAAAGGATTACACTCTGACTGACTGCACCTGCTGTACACTTGGAACTACAGCCCTAAGGAATTTGCCTTGCTTCAAGAAGTAAAGGAGTGGACCCCCTGAAAGCAACAGGTTAAAAGAGCTCCACCTTTCGCATCTCCACCAAAAAGATCCCAGCTGGAAGGCGTCCAGCGGACATTTAAGGAGCTGGCCAGGTGCATTCTGGGAAACATAGTCCCAACAACCCAAGGACCATCTCAGAGCTTCTAGACTCTTGGATTTGTGTTATGGACACTTTTGAATCCCAAAAGAACCTTCTGGAAGAAGATCCAGTAGTTTGGAGAAGATTGGAAAATGTTTGGCAATAAGCTCCATAAGGTGACTGACCCGTTGACAAGAGTAAAGCCACCGATGTCGAACTGCGACCCACCCTGGATGTCAGGTTTGTCACGCTGAAAGCTCCAGGGCTCAAGACTTCCAGGATTTGTCCAAGGCCTCGCGCTGAACCAAGACACCATCGTCGACTTGAAGCCCGGCCTGACGAGGAGCCTTGCTAGACGTCAAGAGAAAAAGCTCCAGAAAAGTTTCTAAGTGCAAAGGTAAAGTTTTGACAGATCGCACTTGGCCTCAAATAGAATCAGATTGAGCATCAAAATGCTAATTAAGACTCATAAATACCCATGAGTGGTAAATACATCATTAAGTAATGCCAGTATCTCTCTACCTGGCTCCACTATGGTAAAGAAGAAAAAAGAAGTGGCTAGAGTCACTCAGCAAAAAAGTAAACAACCACAAGACATAGAAGAATCCATAAGTGATACTTTGAAGGCACAAGATCATTAATTGGAAACACAGAAGAAATAAAAACCCTGTTATTGCATATGATTAAGAGAATATACGCTATGAAGGAGTCTATAAAAACAGTGATGGACACAGTAACATAAAATTTTAAACTGTATGAGTCTGTAGGAAATACCTCAACAGATGACATGAATAAGATATTGTCTCACTCACTAACCAAGTAAATTGTATCCATTCAAGTAACCAAATCAATTATGCCAACCCTCCCATTAACGCACAGCTGAGGGAGGGCTTCGTGTATAGTGTGATGACAAAAGCCACTGCCCAAGTCCGGTAACTTCCAAAGGTAGTCCAAAGGGAGGGGACAGGTCCTGATAATATTGAACAGTCACGTCTTAACCCATAGCATGGGTGTGGGTCCAGCAGTATCACTACTCTATTAATTAGTCCATCGCCATGCACTGTACTTGCATATAATATAGAGCCCTGTGAGGTTTTTCCAATTACCCCTAGAAGCCACTACCTACATCATCATTCTTAAGGACGCCCCCCTCTACACTTCACTCAAATTGATAAATAGACTGAATTGCAAAACAAAACAATACATAGGTTGTCCAAGAGGGGTAGCAGTATGCAAAGATTCCATAATGACATATTACTGGTGAGGAGAGTTTCCTGGGTAGGAAGGTCCAGAAAAATGTGCATGGGTGATTGTATAGTGCAATTTTATGTGATTGAGAATTTGTGGGATATCTATTAAAGAGGCTATTGTTCGACCTGGCATACTTAGTGTGGTATTCCCCCAAACTATTTGCCTTCACCCCTCCTGATTTTCTGACTTTGGACACTGTGCACTTTACCACTGATAACCAGTGCTAAAAGGGTTTTAGCTCTTTCCCAGAAGCATTGTAAAACTGGCCTACACCGGATTGGCACACTTAATTAAATTGTAAGTCCCTATTATATGGTACTACATGTTCCCAGGGCCTATAAATTAAATGCTAAGAGTGGACCTGGAACACTTCTTTTGCCAACCACTTTAAAACTTGTCTCAGGCCTGCCACTGCAGTTTGTGTGAATTTTAAACTTTCATTTCGGCCTGACAAAATAAACTTTATGCCAGGACTAAACCTTCCTTATATATAAGTCCCCCCTAAGGTAGGCTCTAAAGGCTCATAGGGTAGGGTGAATTGTATATAAAAAGTAGGACATGTGGGTTAAAGTTTTACATGTTTTTGTGGTGAAAAACTCCAAAAGTCAATTTTCACTACTGTAAGGTCTATCTTTCACCATTGATTAATGCTGGGTTACCTTATTGTATTTAATAAGTGCTAATTTTGCATTGGGAGCAAGTAGAGCTGTCATGTTTAAACTCAAATGAATCCTAATGAAAATTCCTCTTTAATGATAAAGGCAAATTTTGAGTCACAATTCGGAAAATGCCACGTTTAGAAAGTTGGTATTTTCCTACCATAACCATTTTCATGCCTCTGCCAGTATTCTGGGTCACATGACTGTGAACGGCTCTGCTTTTAGGCTTTGTGCATACCTCCCAAGCAGTGACACAAAAGAGGACTAGGTGTATGCTGGATGTGCCATACTGCCAGGATGGCTGGGGATGGAGCTGTTCTCTGCCCCACTTACACTTTAAAGAACTTCTTTCCAGCACAGTCAAAGAGACCTGACATTAGAGTTTTGTCCCAACAGATTTTTTGGAGCCGTAACAGGGGATGGGAAGAATTTTGCAGATGTGGGGAGGACAGAGTGTTCCCCTCACCACACAAAAGCTTGCACCAGATATAAATATTGGACCCTCAGAACAATTATTGAGTACAATCCTGGACCCAGGTAAAAACTCAGAAGTACTGTCCTGCTGCCAGACGGACTGCCCTGCTGCCAGAAGGACTACCCTACTGCTTAAAGGAATGCCTTGCTGCTTGAAGGAGAGCTGAACCATCTCTTTGAACCCAGGACCAACAGAAGAGACTCCAATGCTAGTTGGCTAGCCGCTTATGTGAGCTACAGGGACATAACAAGCTCCTGAGACTTTGAACCCTGCTGCTGGCCTCTACTGGAGTGAAAATGAAAAATAATAAAGAACAGATTTGTAAAATGCACTAAACCCAAGGGTATCAAAGCGGTAAGTCAATCTATGGAACATACACTTGCAGCCGGAATCAAAACTACTAGGAGAGAAAAACAAAGAGGAAAAGAGCCAGATTTTGGTATGTGAGGTGTAACCCCCAGTGGTGCCCCCAGGTTCTGAGCCCTTGCTAGTATTGTTGGTGGTACTTCTGCAAAAGCTGACAGTTAGAATTTTTTTCAACAAAGACTTCCTGGAGAACCGAGACCTACCTGCCAGCCAATCCACCCAAGGTGCATCACCGGTCAGCCTGATTTCACGGTAGATCCTTCTTTGTTAATGTCTGCAGCAGCAAACCCTGTTCTGGGGGATGTCCCGACATCAGTATCTGTCCTTTTGGAGCCCTCTTTGGCTAAAACATGTTGCTTTGTTTCCCTGGGGATCTTTAACTTTCAAAAAGTTGGCTAAGTCCGAAGGTAAAAATCTTCACCTTTACCGGGCTCGACAAACATCAGCTCACCATCAATGATGACTACCTCCTCGGCCTGGAGATCCAGCTTTTCACACTCAGAGCTGTTCCCCCCATCATTGACAACTTCAGAGAAGATTCATCCAGTGACACCCCAGCATCAACAACCCATCCTTGGATACAGCCTGCTGATCTCCCCACTGAGCTCGACCTTCTTAGGTAATTTCCTTCAGAAGGTAAAGTGACTGTAAGGTAAGACCAGGCCCAAATCACCCATTGTATCCGACCTGCACTCCATCACGGTCAGCCTTAACTTTTGACGTTGACGCAGTCTCGTACAATCAGATACCCACGGTTGGTGCTTTGATCGTTTTAGCGCTCGATTTCAGGAAAAACTTTAAAAATTATAACTCTTTCTTGCTGATTGGATATAATTCATTTTGGTGCAATATCATTTATTAAAATGTTCTCTGTTTAAATTTGCAAGGGATCTAGCTTGTGTTGTGTTTTCACTTTATTACTATTTGTGTACTGCATAAATACTTTACACATTGCCTCCAAATTTAGCCTGACTACTTTGTGCCAAGCTACCAGAGTATTAAGCACAGGTGAATTTAATGAACATTTTGTAGTTCACTCTGACAAGGATTGTGGTTTGCCTGAGTGGGGCTTCCCCCCCGCCCCCCCAGCCAAAAATGCAATTTTTACAGCTATCAATTGCACAAAGGTATTACTGTAAAATTGAAGCCTTGCCCATGAGGTTTTACTACAGACTTGATGATTTTAGAATTTGTGTTGAAATTAATATAAATAAGGGGTGACTAAGTGCTGTGGAACAGATCTATAATCTGAAAACTTACAATTGTTTCACGCCCCTAGAATCCATAGATGAATTAGATTGACATCTAGGGAGGTTGGTCTTCCGAGTCTCCTTCCATGATCATCAAAACCATTGTGGCACAACCAGTACCCATTGGACTAGATCACACACATTTTAAAACCCCCAAAGCTGAACATGAAGTCAGACAGAAAGGAAAAATAACACTGATTTCCTGAAATGTAGCAGGCGTTCTGATGAAGGTTGATAAAAATGAATGGGCAAGTATTATTCTGAATTCAGATAATTGTTCTACAGGAAACATGGGCTTATGAATATTTTTACTCTGCAATCCATCAATATCAGCAAAAGTGAAAGGAGATTTAGCAATTTTGGTGTCCACGCTTTTTCGGGCACAAGTACTGAAGTCGAAATTAGATTCCCCGTACTATCAATTTACTGTATTGACAATGTAGGATAAGCTTGGTATATTAATAATTAATTACTATAATATTTGATTCAATATTGACAATGCTGACATCATTAAATGTTTGGAGAAGGATTTAGAGCAGCTATTAATGTCTAGGGGAAATACATTAATGTTGCTGTACTTTATAAATGACCACAATCAAATAGTGCTTACTTTTTACATTAACATGAAATCATTACTTAAGCATTTCACTTGAAAAACATAGAGGCCGTCAAACTCAACGGGACAAGGATAAAGCAGTCAGGAGTTTTTTTAATCCAAATTAATTGCAAAATACATGGTAAACTTTTTGACTTGTCTAGACGACATAGCTGTTGATTCTAATGTCAAGCCCACCTTTGAGGCAATATGTGCCTCAATAAAACTAAAGTTAACAAAACCAACAAGAGCTGATAAAAATAGATATTGCACTTTATTAAAATTGAACTTTCACGGAGGATAAATTGCATAGTGTACAGCAAAAATGTCTCCAGTTGTTAGAGAAAATGGGTTTTAGTGTCGCAATCCTGTATTTTAAATAAATGTAACTGAATGTTTTTTATTGGAATGCAATGGTTTTAATTAACTATGCAAATAAACTTGATTTCGACTTTCAGATATCATAGATTGTTTTATAAAGTATACACTCAACCACATAAACACCTTAAAGCACGTCTTCATACTGTGCCTAGAGACAGAGCTGCCATTCGCATTTGTAGATTAAGATGCAAACAAGCCATTAATATTCATAAAAGGGACATTCAGAATGAAGAGTGGGGAAATCTAGTTAAGGCAAGTGAGAAAAATTACAATTCTTTGTTTTGGAAAACTATTAACTCTTCTTTCTCTCTTTCCTTCTTTCTTTCTTCGAGGATAAGCTCCTTCTATCAATTCATTAGTTATGCCACAAGATTGGTTTAATCATTAGACTGCCATATTTATTCCCTCTCAGAACATTACTGACACCCAGACAGCTGATACTGACTTCCCCCACTAAAAGATCAGCTATGTAACATTGGAGACGAGTGATGTCATTTCAGCCCTACAGAAGAGTAGTTCAGGGAAGGCAACTGGCATGGACGGAGTACAAGTGGACCAGTGTAAAAACACTGAACTCTGGGCACCAATTACTACAAATGTATTTGAAGCAGCAGGGGTGGGAAATTTTCCACTAACTTGGGCAGAGACCATCATAGTACCTATCTTTAAAAAGGGCAGCAGATCAGACTCAAAATGCTGCTGACCTTTATCCATGATGGAATTGTCTAAGAAACTGTTAAGGAAGATTTTACTGGTGAAGTTAGAATTTTGGGCAGAGGAGAACTCGATCCTCTCAGATGTGCAATATGGATTCAGAAAAAGTGTAGGCATGGTGGAACAGTGCCTCAATCTAACCTAATAATTGCCATAACCAAGAAAGGACTTCTACACTTAAGATTGATTGAACAGAGCAGTGTATTTGCTTGTGTTGACCATGCAAAATGGTGGCAAATTTTGAAATACCTAGGATTGCTGGAATCAATCGTATCTCTGCTGGGTCAACTGTATCATAGTGCAACTATAGGGTCCGATATGACCCTAATGGAGAATGCAATCCTCTGTTTAAGGTTAGGAGAATGTTGAAAAGTGGATTATTGGTAGGGGCAAATGTAGGTCTGCCACTGGCAATAAGGCCACTAACCATTGGTAGCATAGGTCTTAGAAAATTATTCCTATGATCAACCCTTGGTAACGTGGCTGCGAGCAGACAGGCTTAACTTCAAAGACAGGTATGTAAAGCATTTAAAAACACCACTTCAGTAAATAATTAAGACACAACACATAATAAAAATACAACACCAATTTATAAAAATAGGAAATATTTTTATCTTTAAAATGACACCAAAACGACAAAAATCCAATGTAGGGAACCGGAGATACGAATTTTCAAAGATTTAATAAAATATAGCACTTAGAAGATTATAGCACCATATTGGGATACCTGCTCGCGATAGACCGGGGCAAAGTCAAAGTTTCAGGCCGACCGCGATGGAGCCCTGGGCGTCTACAGCTTGCGGTAGGTCCTAGTTTCAGTTTCTACCTTCACACTTAGAAACTTTTCTGGAGCTTTTCTTCCCGAGGTGCCTCGAAGCTCCCCGCTAGTCCGGATCCGGTGAGGGTTCGCGGATTGCCTTTCGACGAGCTCTCGGTCAACTTCCCTGGAGCGGACTTAGAAACTTTGTCTTTAGCGCGTCAGCGGGGCAACCCAGGAGCCCAGGCCGACACGCGATGGAAGGCAGGCGGCTTGGCGTTCGTGGTTGCTCCCGGTCACCTTTTCTACGAGCGGACTTAGACGCTTTTCTGAAGCTTTTTCTCGCGGGGTCTCTCGATGCTCTTCATGTAGCCGGATCCGTTGAGGGTTCGCCGGCTTCAGATTTCTTCTACTCCCGGTCAAACTCTGGAAGTCGGACTGACAGAGCTTTTAGCGGGACGAACCTGGATGGCTTGGCCGACTCGCGGTTGAAGGCAGGCGGCTTGGCTGACCAGGTTGAGTCAGTCCCTCTATGGAGCTTTTTTTCAAAGTTCCTCCAAAGTTCTCCAAACTTTTTGAACTTCTTCTTGAAGTTCCTCAAAGGGTCCCAAAGTGTCTCAAACTCACTCCAAGGGTCTGGAAGCTCCAAGATGGTCCTTGAAAGTTGAGGACTTCAGTTCCCACAATCCACTGGGACGTCACGCTTACAAATCCACTGGTAGCTCTCCAAGGTGCAGATTTAGTTGGTGATGTTCCAGATGAGCTCTTTTAACCTATAGCTTTCAGGGAGTCCACTCTTTAGTTCTTTTTTCGCAAAATAATCCACAGGGCTGTAGTTTCAGATGGTGCAGTTTTCAGAGGTCAGGCCTTAGAATTCTTTGCACATCAAAACTTCTCAGCTTGGCAATGTCTTGCTTCAGTAAGTTTCAAGCAGCAGATCTGGAGGGTTCTGCCCCTCTCAGATACTTATTCCATGTTCTCTGGGTCAGACAGGAGGTCACTCCTGACCAATGGGAGCAGGGTAACTCCTCAAACATATGACCACTTCCTGTAGAGTGTGGCATTATTTTGTCCCAGAGTGCATCAAATCTTCCAAATCCATAATGGCTGATTTTCCAGCAAGGAGGCAAGAGCTGGCTAATCACACCCCTAGGATGGCTAATTTACTTAGACTCCCCCCGCATCTGCTCATACCTTCCTTAATCCCCCCATCTGCCTGAGGTAGAAAGTTCAGAGTTGTAAATGTCACTGGGTTCTGCTTTTCTCTTCGAAGCCCATGGTTTACAACCCCTCCCCTGGCCTGGCATTCCTGTGGACCAGCACACTGCCCTCCCAGCCCAGCTGCATAACCCCAGAGGCTCTTTATCACCTCTCCAGGCAGGCTGGCTAATCCACTTAACTCTGACCAATCAGGGCAGACCACTGGAAAGGCTGAATCTGGACTTACAAACAAGAAAGTCTTATAACTTCTTGTAGGTACACTTTAGGAGAAATTCAACAATATCATATTGTTGGATTTATTAATACCATTCGGGAAATCTTTGAATGGCATCTCTAGCCCTCTCCTATCAAGAGTTATTAATCAATAACTTCCTACCATGTTAACCTATGTAACAGGGGATTTGCAATGGGAAAAATGACTTGGGCCATTTTTCCAGCACCAAGACTTACAAAAACATATTTTATAAGTACTTTGCTTATATCTACAGGACCCCCACCCCATAGGACAACTAAGGAAGACTTTAGGGGTTCTGAATCTGCACAAATATTGCAGATCCTCACTTCACAGTGCTCCTAGCATCAAATTCGAATTTGGGCAGCACTTTACCACAATGTGGGAGTGAAATGTGAAATTTCACTTAACCCAGGCATATAAAAACTCATTTTATAAGGGTATACCTTATAAATATCTGACCCCCCACCCCTGGGATACCTAGGGGAGACCCTGGGGGTCCCTAATATGCCAAACTATTGTAGGTTATCCATTTGTAAGTGCCCCAAACCCAAAAGTCAAGTTTGGGCACAATTTACTTTTTAAAAGCAGTCCTGGCACCCAGGGCTGCTTTTAAACTGACCTCAGGCTTCAGCAGTGCACACATGCAAGTGCAAAAAGAGCTGCTGGCCGCTAAACTGCCATGCCCTAGGGTACTAGGGACTTCTAGGTAGTTTAAATCCCCCTGCCCTATTATATACTAGGGGCTTATGGGGTAGGTCATGCCAATCACAGGGGCACCCCAACCCATAGTGTACCCTACTGTATGTAGGTGTTTTAACTGTATCTAAGTGTTTCTTTCAGCATTGCACTGGCCCTGGGCCTGGTTAGGCAGAGCCCAGAGTCAGTCAGAGTCAGTTACCACCAGTATCAATCAGCAAAAAGTTGGGGGGTGCCCAGGGCACAGGATGACTTTGCAACAGAGAGGAGTAAGAGAAGGATGTGCTCTTACACATCTTTCCTTTTCACTCTACACACATGCGGTATAGAAAAATCCTTGTAGGAACATTGTAATGATATTGCAGGGATTGTTCTTCATTTTATCCCAGTTCTAATGCATGGAGATGATGCCATCCTGATGATTAGACCTGAAAACGGCTTAAAAAAAATCAATCTTAGTTTCACCCTGTACATGGAACAAAATGACCTGGAGGTACACTTAAGTACATTTTTCACAATGATTTGTGGACAAGGTATACCAAAGAAACATAATCATAACATTAATGGCATTAAAATTAATAGAGTGGCTACATTTACTTATTTTGGGCTGCAAATTGGGGACACCTAAAAACCATTAGAACTCAGCATCTCAAGAATTCATTGGAGAGCATTTTCTAGATTCACCTCAAAGTTAGGAAGCAAGCCCATTAGGAAAAGGTTCACCTTTTATATAAATACTTATCTGCCGCCATGTTAGGGGCAGGAGTCTGAGGCTTTACTAATAATGCTCTACTACAAAGGACAGAGAACCAGTTCCTAATGAGACTCCTTACAGTTACTCAGAGTACAACTTCGTACATAGTGCATAAAGATTTAGGGATGGTCTATCTTGAAGATAAACTAAAAATATGGCCCATGCTCCTGTGGCACTCAGTATGGACAAAAGCAGAAACCTCATTCACAAAGGCCATCAGAACAGATTGTTTTTCTTTGGATTATATATGTAAAATTCCATGGCTTGAGTATATTAAAAACATGTATAGCATCATAGATGAATCTGTCTTATCTGACAAACCTAAGTCCATAATGTATTATTCAAAACTGAATTGTAGTACATGCTCAATAGTGAATCATACTTGCCAAATGAAGGAAAACAACCATATATCAACATTCATCATTATAATATTCTGACACTCTTCTAGCTGAACATGGTTTATCAAATGTTTGCATTCGCCAAAATAGGTTAATGGCTCAATGATAGGTCAAAAAAGTCTGTGTGACGGGTGGTCCAGTCAGAATATTTAGCATTTTATGGTTTTTTTTGCAAGTTTTATAAAAACTACAGATAGCGTTTTTTTTTTTAAACCTGTGTTTATTAATAGACGTTTTAATTAATATAAAATGTTTTTTTTAAAATATTTACAAAAGTTAGATGCACCAGAAGTTTGTTTTGCAATAGTGACTTTTGTCCAACAAGTGAATTGAGAAAGGAAACACCTTTCATATTTAGAAGGTATGAACTGTGAATAGTAATTAGAAGTAGCGATGGAGGTGGATATTGTATTACTTGTCTTATTTGTTTTAATTAAGGAAGTGTCTATTTACCTGGCCGCTGGCCAAATAGTACACAATCTCTGCTTTTTGCCCTGCAGCTGGCAAAATACTACATAATCTCTGCTGTTTAGCCGGCCATATACTAAATAGTAGAGATGATATACAGTTTGACCAGTGGCCGAATTAATAGTGTGAAGGAGATCTTTATTTAGCTGGCTATTAAGAAAAAAAGGGAATCCAGGCAATGGCAGTCTGGTGGCCATCTTGTAATGGGAATGCAACATGTGTGAAGCATTTGAAAGTAAGTGCATATACAAATGTACAATATTTTGTGAAAAGGTAAGTATATGAATTAAGCTAAGTTGTTTACAGAGGAAAAACATAAAATGAAATTTGAATAAAAACATTTTTATTATTTTAATATTCAAATAAGACATGCAGAAATTAAACAGAAGCTTCAGGATGTGGCACAGATATTTTGCGCTTCACTGAGGGAGTATTTGGCTGTAAGCAAAGAATAGTGAGTATGGTTTTAAAGCTTGTTATTCACTCATAAGAATACATTGTTTTTTAATGTTCATGGTACTCCTTTTAATGGTTTTTGAGGGCTGGGATCTTTTTGGGCCTCTTATCGAAGGCCTTGTGCTAGTTTTGGGCTTCTTTTTAAGGGAGATTGTCTCACTTAGTATTTCAAATCTGGAAACACAGCAGCAGCACACATAGGGAAGAACACGTGCTGTAGGCAATTGGTGTTTGTGGTCACAGTGATTTGGGGTACGTGCAGGAGGCAAATTGAGTGAGACACTGTAATGGGGCTTCTGTGTTAATGGGGAAGTGAAAGCTGGAGACAGGTAAGTAACACATCAGGTAAATCACAGGAGGAGTTCACTCTGCTGCCTGTGAAGAAACATACTTTTACATACTATTCATCCAGCATGATAGGTTTAGGACAGTGATGCTTATTGGTTCCTTGTCATGAGCCGCCCCTTCAGCCACACTGACTATTCAGCCAACTTCACAATGCATCTTGGTGATGGTAGCCCATGCAGGTAAGAGCGGTGGGTTGCGGGTGGGGTTTGGGGGGAGTTAACAGATGGCAATGAGGGAAACTTAAATTTAAAAAAAGAAAGCCACTAACCTTGCGCTCACTGCATCACGGCGATCGCAAGGTAAGTGTTTTTTTTTAAAGTTTCCCTCAACGTTGACTTTCAAACTCCCCCACCCCACCCTACCGCTCTTACCTTCATGGGCCGCACCTGTTTAAGTGAACAAGGTCCTGTCCCTACTGAGCCCTCATATCTTTACAGTGCTGTCTCAACAAAAGAAATCTGGAAGCCCAAAAAAACAAAAACAAATCTGTGTGACAGGATTGTAGGCCATACCTGACTAACGTCATTGTGGAGGGGCACTAGGGAAGCAAGCAGTAGGAGGAGGAGGCTCAAAAGTAGGAGAATAAGGGCCAAGAGGTGGAATACCAGGAGGGCTAGGATGACCAGAGCCACGAGGACCAGGACAAGAAGAACCAGGCCCAGGGAAACCTAATCTATGAGGAACAGGGTTACCAATTCCAGAGGGGACTAGGAACAAATAGACGATGAGGATCGGGACAATGAAAAACAGCAATAAGGATGCCCGGACCAGAATGTGGAACAGGGCGATATTGATCCAGTGGACTAGGGACTGAAGGAACAGAAGGACCAGATGTAGAAGGAACAGAAGGCCCTAGACCATAACAAGAAGGGTAATGAAGGCCTTTGCACACCGACCAGGACCAGTGGGATGAGGACAACCAGGACCAGGAGTAACAGACCCAAGTAGACAGACCAAAGAGGAACAGTACCAGCCGACCAGAGGAGAGAAGGACCAGTAACAGGATGGCCAGGATCACAGACATCATATCAAGGAGGACCAAGGAGCCAGAAGCAAATGGACCAGGAAGACCATGACTAGAAATTGCCAGGACTAGCAGGATCTTAATGCATAAATTAAAATGATCAGGAGGTTATAAAGGATGAGAAAGTTTAGATCTAGTGGGACCAGGATCAAAAGGTCCAGGAGTGTCAGACTCAGGGGAATCCTAAGCCAGGGTGACAAGAACAACATGAACCAGGGTGACCCACGACATAGGAAGTAGGAGGGCCCGAGGAATGAGGAAGACCAGACTCAATAGGACCAGTACTAGGAGACCATGATAGAGGGGCCCATGGTCAGATGGACAAGAACAAGGTAGAATAGGCAAACCAGGAGGACTAGTAGGAGTAGAATAGGGCAAGAGGACCAGGGACTAAGAGGGCTAGGGAAACCAATGCCAGTGGAACTAGCATCAGAATGCTGGATATATGAGCCCCAGACAAAATATTACAAGAAATAAGGCCAGAACTACATGGAACAAGGTGACCAGCTTCAGGCAAAAAAGGGGACCAGATAATCCAGGGAAGCTGGACCAGGAGGGTTGATGGATGACAATTAGGTTGAGGAGGATGAAAAGGTTCAGGTCAAGGAGCCTGTGAAACAAGATCCAAATGACATGGGGCAGAAGTACATGGGAATGACGACCAGTGAAACCAGGAAGTACATGGCCAGGAAGTTCTTAGACTAAGATGAAACCGAGGTCATGGAACATCAGAATTAGGAAAGGCCAGGATGATCTGTGACAGGATACGTTATTGCAGAGCTATGTGGCCAAGGAGCAGGAGGAGGAGGGCCAAGAAGATCAGGACCAGATTAAAGAGAACTAAGAAGATCAGGTCCTGAAGGGCACAGGCCAGTATGTCCAGGATATTTGTATAAGCAAGATAGGGATTAGAAAGACCGAGGGGGGCAGTGCCAAGGGCACCCAGAAAACCAATGCAAGAGGACTAGGTAAACGTAAAGGATCATGACCAGGAAGACCAGAAAGAGGGCTTAAAGGGTCATGAAGATCAGTACCTAGGGAACCAGGGATCATATTATCAAGAGGGGAAGGGCAATCATTACAAGTAGCAGGACCAGGGTGAAGAGTATATGTGGGAAGATAGCCAACAAGCATCTGGAAGACTAAGTGGAATGGACAGTGGTGGGCAGGAGGACCAGGACCAAAATGACCAGTCTCAGGAGGGCCTGAATAAGGAGAACTTGGATCAATAGGACCTGGATCAATGACTGCATTACTGGTAGGACTACATGGATAAGAAACAGATCCATGAGAAAAAGGGTAACCCAAACCAGGAGGACAAAGACTAGCAGCGCCAGGACACGAGAAGCAAGATGGACCAGGACATCCAGTGCCAAGGCTAGGAAGTTGATGAGGAGAACCAGGACAAGGTGACTAGAAACAAGAGGACCACAAAGGAACTGGGTCAGATGGGCCAAGACTGGAGGAACCAGGAAGGGTTTTGATGACCAAAAGGCAAAGTTTATGATAACAAGCACAATAGGACAAGAAGGACCAGTGCAACCAGGACCAAGGATACGAAGACTAAGAAAGCAGGTCGGTCAGGTCCAGGAGAACTAGGTCCAGGAGAGCCCAAACTATAAAGAACAGGACCAAGAGGATGAGAGACAATGGGCACAGAATCGCAAGAAGGACAAGGAATATGGAAAACCAGAATATCATGACCCTCACCAGGAGTGCCAGGTAGCTGAGACCAGGGACACCAGCAGTCAGAGTCAAAAGGAAAAGTTCTAAAAGGACAGGAAACAAAGGAATAAGGGGACCAGGAAAATCAGGACAAAGAGGATCAGGACTTTGAGTACCAGGCCCAGGAGTGCCAGGGTGAGGAGAAAAAGGGGAATCAGGAGGATCAGGGACATCAGGGCCAGGATTATCACATCCTGGAGATCCAGGCCACAGGGCTAGGAACAGGATGGCCAGGGAGATGAGCAGTGGGATGGCCACATACAGGAGGGCCAGATAAAGGAGGACCATAATGAGTTTGTGCAGCAGCACGAGGACAAGCAGCAGGAAGACTGGCCCGAGAGAATCAAGCCCTGATCTGGAAAGACAAGATTCACACCAATAGGCCCGGGGGCCAGAATAAGTAATAAAGATGAGGGGTACAGTACAAAGAATACCAGGAGGACCAGAGCAAGGAGGATTTGAAGGATCAGCACCAACACAACCAGGAACAAGCCTAGGAGTGCCAGGGGGACAATGACAATAGAACCAGGGCCCAGTGTACCAAGTGGAGCAGAAAGACCAGGACCTGGGTTTAGGAGGACCAGGGTGAGGAAGATCAGCAGGAACAGAGCAGTCAGAGCTAAAAAGTCTAAGGGATCTGGACCTTGGTGTCCAGAAGGCCCAGGACCAACATGACGAGGTCCAGAAGGACCCAGACAAAGAGAACCAGGACCAAGAGAGTCCAGACAATTGGGTGCAGTGCCAGACAGCGGCGGCTCCTCTGCTAAGGCAGAGGAGCGTCACCCCACTGCTTTGAAGCAGTGCAGTGGAAAAAATAAAATGATAATAATGGAAGTCATTCTATTTTTTGCATTCCCGTTTCCGCCAGGTTAGGGCGGAGCAGTGCAGGGCTGGGCTGAGCACCTTGACCCAGAGGGAGGAGGAGTGGCTATTGCTGCACCTAAAGTGCACATGACTGTTTCGCCGACTGTCTCCGGCCGGTCAAACAGTAATGCACACTTTGCATGTTTTCCACCCAGGCTGCAATACAGCCTGGGTTGAGAACATGCCCAGGCCCACAGCCCCTGTCTGAGCGCTGAACCACGGCACTCTGACCAATTACAAGGCTGCTATCAGAAGTGTCATGATTGGCTGGGGGCATCTGGAAGCCTGGGTGCTTCCTGTTACTGGTACCTGCAGCGGAGAGGCGGCGGCTGGCGACAGCGACGATCAGGTAAGTTTTTAAAAAATTTCCTACAACCGCCTCCCCACATCCAATCGCCTCCCCACCACTACCAGTCGACACTGGTGCCAGAAGGACTATGAGGACAAGGCACAGGGCCGAGAGGATAAAGATGATCCAAAGCAGAAAGATAAGGTCTGAGAGGGCAAGGCCAAAGGGGGCCAGCACACAAGAGGCCAGGTGACCAGCAGGACCAAGAACTGATGTACTGTGAACAGATGAGTTGGGTGAGAAGTTTCAGACGTACCAAGTTAAATGGAGAAGAGGCGAGAAGATCAGGACAGAAGAGAAAGAGCTAGGAGAAGAGGGCCTGAAAAGACCAGGATGGCCGAAAGGACCAGAACCCAAACAAGGAGGACCAGAAACAAAACGGATCAAGTCTATGTGGGCAGGAAACCAGGAGAGAACACAGACTATGAGGACCAGGACTAGGGAGACCATTGCTAGGCAAACCAGACTGAGAATGGGGAAGACTAGGAGAACAGGACCTGAAGAATCAAGAGGAGATGGCCAGGCAACCAGAGTCAACAGGGCAAGAGCTAAGAGGACCAGGGCAATGAGGACCAGTGGCACCACAACCAAGGGGAAAAGGAAACTGAATTCACAGAGGCCCAGACTATCTAGGACACCTGGCATACCAGGACAAGCAGGGCCAGGATGAGGAGGGAAAGGCAGACCAGGAAAAGGAAGTCCATGATGACAGGAGCCATGATGACCAACCCGGGTGGCTAAGAACGGATAAGAACAGGATGACCTGAACACGGAGGATCAGTATAAAGTGAACAAGTTAGTCCAAGATGACAATGAGCACGAGGACCAGGGCCCAGAGTATCATGACATGATGGAGGAGGACCTGGAGTCCTAGTCAGGTCAGGAGTAGGTAGACAGCGGCAATTAGGACTAGCGACTAGATGGGGAGGATTAGGTGGAATAGGAGGTTCAGAATAAGCAGGAGCAGAAACAGAGCTGGGAGGACGAGAGTGGTCTGAACCAAGGGACCAGGACCTGAAGCTCCAAGTGGAGCAGCAGGACTAGGAACTGGGTATTAGGTCCAGGCTGGCCAAGATCAGGGGAACCAGGAAAACCAGAGCCACGAGGACCAATGGAACCAGAATAGGACCAAAGTGAGCAGGCCCAGTCCAATATGACCTAATAAGGAGGGCCAGGCCCAGTGGAGGCAGTACCAAGTGGGACACAAAGACCATGGCAAGGAGAATCAGGATGACCCAAACCAGGAAGACTTGGATTTACGGCCCTAGGAGAACCAGGATAATGGTACTAGGTGAATAAGGACCCAGGGGACCACCAGGATCAGTGTGAGGATCAGTAGTGCCATGATCAAGAGGCCCAGGAAGGGCTAATACAAGGATGACCCAGGAGCAGGGCCAGGAAAACCAGGGTCTGAAGGTATTACAACCAGGATCCTCAGATTCAAGAAACCAGTACCAGGTTGACCAGAACTAATTAGACCAGGGCCAGGATGAGGTTCAGAAGTACCAAAACAACCCAGAAAAAGAGGACTTGGAACAGGACTATGAGGAGGACCAACGCCTAAACGCACAGAAGAACCTGGAAGTAAAGTCAGACCAGGACCATTAGAACACCAATATGGGGCTAGGCCACATGCCTTAGGATAGCCATTTTGTAAATGGTTCTTATTCATGCTTTTTATAATGGCAACTCCTAGTAACCCCCACCTCTTCAACCCATGCGTGGAACTGGTAAGTATTTGCTGAAAAATCAGAGCAAACGCATATGGCTGAAGTCAGGAAAATATGGTTAATGGCTAACAAAGGGGTAAAAGGGATATGGTAATCAGCAAAGGGAAGCACAAGATCTTAAGAAGGGTCCCATGAGCAGAAGAGGGGGTGATGGAGGCTCTAGATAGATTAACTTAGATGGCCCAAAGAGGGATTCTGTGTGACCTCTAAATCTTTGTGCTGACATTCCATGTGTGTGTATGTGAGGTGGGTATGTAGCAAGGGGCAGATTTACTAAGATATCAAGCAATGCAAGGCAGCAAGACAACTTGCTGCGCTGCATTGTGTGACAGGGAGAGAGCAGAAATGTGCCATATCTACTATGATATGAAGAATTTCTACTCACTCACTGCGATGGCTCACTGTGTTCTGCCTAGCGCCAACACAGGCACCCTTGCATCATGGTGCAAGGGTGCCTGCATTACAGATAGGATTATTTTTGTGCAGGAATGGTCACCTTCCTGTACAAATACAATCCTTTGAGGCATTTTCCTCATTCTATGTGTGCTGCAGCATGCAGAATGCATAGAAAGAGGAAGTAACGAGGAGCAATACAGATATTTCTCATTGTTACTTTTCACTTGGCAAGGCGTACCATTTTGATACAATCCCAGATTTTCTCACCTTAGTAAATCTAAGATTGAGTCAAAGTCCATGGGTGGATGCATGAGAACACCCATGCTACACCCATGGAACGTCTTCTCAACACAGGGTAACGGAAAGCAGTGATTTGCCCTGTCTTGTGTTCCTCTGGATTTATTAAGCCACGCAGAGCCATGCGAGGTGGCTTTGATGGCTTAGTAAATTTCATGTATGGGCTTGTGTTTCCTTGTGTCACATTGCTTGATGCAAGGGCAATGCAAGCCCCTACTAAATCCGCCCCTAGGTGCTTAGTAGTAAGACTCCTTGTGTGATGAAAGTTTTAGTGCATGGACCAGTGGGATGCATTTTGCATGATGTGTGGAGAGTAGGTACAGCTTCCCTACACAGTGGGAGTGCATTGGCTGCATCCCTGTGGATAGAGGGAGGAGACCCAGAACTGAAGTGAGGGAGAATGGATAAAAGGCTACCCAAAAAAACTGTGAGGTCCTTTTTAGCAAAGGGCTGCTGATTAGTTCTTCCTGAGTGATGACATAAGGTAGATGGTAAAAGAAAGGGATAGACCATAGGTTTCTTTCGCTAAAGGTTTCAAACTTTCTAAGCAGGTCTGTCCTTTTGTCTGTGCCTGATGACTACTTAGAAAGGCAGATGACAATCAGATGCCAAGATCTCATGCTTCAAGTTATCCTTGCTTTGGACACTTCTGCTTGGAGCCAGCACTATTGCTGCTGTTGTGAGAGACATCACCTAGCACAAAGATTATGTCTGTGCGACAGCCAGAAAATTGTATTTGAAAAAGGAACCCCCAAATCAGTTCTGAAACATCAATAGTGGATCCATATCCCCTGTCTGGAAAATGGGTATTAAAGTGGAACTGTGAAATGATCAATCAGTAGTTTACAAAAATAGAGGTAACAAAATGTTTGTGTTTATTCAGTGTCTTATTCATTACAATATTTGTAATAAAGTCAATTAATAAAAATCTCTGTGAGTTTCTTCTGTGTCGTTGATGGCTATATGTCTTTCTCTGATTTAATGGGAAAATGCATTCATTTTCCAATGATATTCAGTTCAGTTAATTATAGTCCCATTCCTTTTCTTGTGGTTTCTTGACAGAATGCTTCCTCTGACAAAGTATGGGCCGTCAAAGGAAGTACTTTATACCATCTACCCTATTAAAAGTAAAACCGGACTGTAAGGGACAGGAAAAAAAATTAATGACCCCGTCACCCTGGGAGAAAATTCCCAGTGTGTGAGACCATTAGTGGGACCATTAGTTTTTTGTTTTTCAAAAACAAACTCCTGCTTTAGAAGTTAGTTTGTGAAAACCAATTATTTTTTTTAAGTTTTTTATTGCTGGCCACCATGTCTGACTTTGCAGTCCTTCAAATGTTTGGTGCGTAAACAGGAACCACCATGACAGCAGTTCTTGTCAATGTAGAGAGTTGTCCACAGGACCAGTAGACAACTCGGACTTTTGTGGGTGAAGGTCACTAAGGATGTCTGAGGTATTGTCCTTTGCCATTCTGATGTGGTTAACTCCATACTCCAAACTCTAAATCAGGTCCATAGTTTTTCTTATGTCATGTAATTAGAATGAAGTCTCTAAATTATACTGTGCTAGTCAATTCATAAAGGGCCCCATGCAATTGTGATTTGATAAAATCACCCTAAGTATTAGATTGCTCTATGTTACTGGGATACAACATTTCCATTTCTGTTTTTTTTCTTTTACAAATCATTGTTTTCAGGTGTATTAGTCTGATTTGTTTAAATAAACTGAATCAGAATTAATAATTCCAGAATGCACTGATCTGTTGCTGAAAAAGAAGTGTTCTTATAACGTGGAACGTTTTGGTAATCCTATATCTGGCCCTTGTACATTCCCATGGCTTTAAGAATAAGAGCAAGTATATAGCTTTAGAAGAGTAAACAGCTTTAACTAATCATGCAAAGATTCAGATCATCGTTATCATTAGTCACACCTGCAGGTAAATATAAATGAATAGGAGCATTTGTGGAGCATGAGACAGCTTCATAAAGGGCCTCCCAGGTCACTATGTCTTGGCCCACGGTGTAAGGGAGTAACATTATGTGCCATGTCTGTCAAAATAACTTGGAAATGATTAATAATTTGGGACCTTTAGACCTATAGGTTAGTGCCTGAATCTAAGCCAGTTTTAGCACTAAGGGCCTCATGTCACAAAAATACAAGGTTTGTGTTAGAAGTGGGGTCTCTAGTTGGCAGAGGTCTGCACCCTCTGGGCACCACCACGCTAGTCAGGGTAAGTCAGATATACACCCTAAATTAATCTGTACTCACCCTCTGGTAGCTTGGCACAGAACAGTCAGGCTTAACTTAAGAGGCACTTAAGATACAGTAACTCAATGAAAACACCACAAAAGACTCCACACAGGTTTAGAAAAATAGAAAATATTTATCTGAGAAAAAAAGACCAAAGCGACAACATTCAAACCAGTAGAAGTCGAGATATGAATATTCAAAGAATAAATACAAAAACGGTGCTTAGAAGTCAATAGCGCTAAAAGGTTACCTGACGTCGCACTAGACTGGGGTAAATCTGAAAAGTCAAGATGACCACAACGAAGTGCAGGTCAGATACAATTCCAAACAGGTCCCACTGAAGTTTTACCTTCTCAAATTGAGCCAAGAGTCCCATTTGCGTGGAAGAGGTCCATTGGGAACACAGTGAGTGTCGCTGGCGAGGTAAACAACCTTGACCCCGCATCCCTCACCCCGCATGTTGTTACAACACGGTCGTTACAACGACCGCGTTGTAACAACGCAATACCATTACCCCGCAAGTCGTAACAACGACTTGCGGAAGGGGGAGAAGGTGTTGGATTTAAAATCCAACACCTTCCCTACTGTCTGCACAGACTGGAGTTGGAATAGTAAATTATACTATTCCAACATCCAGCGCCCCCCTCCGCAAGTCGTTGTTATGACTTGCGGGGTAATGGTATTACGTTGTTACAACGCGGTCGTTGTAACGACTGTGTTGTAACAACATGCAGGGTAACGGGATGCGGTGTAAAGAGGCATATTCCTCTGGCGATGGTCTGCAGTGCGCGAAGAGCCACCAGGCATCGCGGACAGACAGATGAGGGCCTTGTGGTCATGGGCAGTGATGCTGCTGCGTGAAGAGACAAAGATGTGCCCACTCGCTCTGAGCCTTCAGCGATCAACGTGGTTCTGGAGCGAACGGGCCCATTCACGGTTGTGACGAGCCCAAAGGCTTGATTTAAAGAGCTGCAGCACAGAAATCCCACTTCTGAGGCCCAGGACTGGAGGGGACACCTCTGGCAAGTGTAGGACTCACAGATGGCAGAGTCCTGCAGTGTCAGCACAATTGCAGGAGGTCTTTTGTGTCCCTAAGACCTCAGAAAACAGGAGGCAAGCCAGCAAGCCCTTGGAGTCACTCTGGGTTCAAGTGAGATGGGTCCAGTCCTTGTCCTCAGCAGGGCAGAGATCAGCAGGCAGCAGAGCAGCTAAGCAAAGCAGAGAAGCAGTTCCTTAGAACAGTCAGACACAGCAAAATGGCAATACTAGCTGCACAGAAGTCCTCACTACAGCAGAGTTCTTCCCAGGTCCAGTACTGTACTGATTTGATAGGACCACAGCCCTGGTACTTATAACCAAAAGTGCCTTTGATGTAGGGTGTGACCTCAAAGGAGTTCTTTGAAGTGCACAAGGATCCATTTCAACTCAGCCCTGTCTGCCAGGCTATCTGTTGGGGGGGGATGCAGTCCTTTGTGTGAGGACAGGACACAGCTTATTCAGATGTAAGTGTGAGCCACGTCTTCCACTTCCTGCCCAGGAAGGCTATCAGAATGCAGATGAATGCAGATGCGTCCTCTGTCACACCAGCATTTCCTGTGTTTGTGGGTGTCTAGAGGGAATGCACAAAGTGTAGCTGTTACCCAGCCCAGATGTGCATTGGAGACAGGCTGTCAGGAACAAAGAGCAGTAAGTAAAGAGAAATGTCCACTTTCTAAAAGTGCCATTTGTAAAACAGTAATTTTAAATCCAACTTCACCAGTAAGGAGGATCTATCCTTACGATTCCAAACATATCAAACATGAAAAAGCCACTCCTCTATGATGAGGAATTACAGCTTAAAAGTATATTAAAGCATTCCCAATGCTGGCCTCTGAAAGGAGTAGGCCTCACACTAGTGAAAAACAGAATAGGCTGTCTGTCACTACCAGGACATAAAAAACATAAAGGTACATGTCCTACCTTTTACTTACAAGCACCCTGCCCTTAGGTTTACTTAGGGCCTACCTTAGGGGTGACGTATATGTAATAAAAGGACATTTTAAGGCTTGGCAAGTAGTTTTAAATGCCAAGTCCAGGTAGCAGTAAACTGCACACATGGGCCCTGCAATGGCAAGCCTGAGACAGGTTTGAAAATCTACTTGTGTGGGTGGCACAACCAGTGCTGCAGGCCCACTAATAACATTTAGATTACAGACCCTGCGTACATGGAATACCACTTTACTAGAAACTTATAGATAAACTAAATATGCCAATGATGTATACACCAATGCCAACATGTTTAGGGGAGAAGCACATGCACTTTAGCACTGGTTAGCAGTGGTAAAGTGCTAATAGTCTTAAGGCCAACAAAAAGAGTTTAGCAAAAAGAGGAGGAGAAAGGCAAATGTTTGGAGTAACCCTGCAAAAAAAAGCCATTTCCAGCAGTTTGTGATCACAAAAGTGCTTATCCTTATGTAGAAACCCCTTTTTATGAGTTGGAAATTTCTTTAGGCTAGTAAAACGACTTTTGAGGTTGTTTCTGAATTGCAAATAGGAGGGTTCATGAAAGGGTTTCCTCCTGCCCTTTCCAATTCGGAAAGGAATTTATTAATAGTTTGTTACTGCAATTGCTGTCACAAACCATTGATGAGCTAACAACCTTTGAGTTGGTGTGGTAACTAATTTGCAAAGTGGAAGGGGTCCCCTTAGGACAGTATGATGGCAGCTTCATGGGGGAGACGTTTTCTAAAAGCCGCTGGACAAACAGTGCAGAATCTCTACTATTTAAGACAGCGACCAGGTAAATAGTGACATTTTTCTGCTATTTCCACGGTTGCCAGCCAAACAGTGCAGAATTTCTACTATTTAGACAGCAACCAGGTAAATAGCAACATTTTTCTGCAGTTTGCATGGCTGCTGGCCAAATAGTGCAGAGCCTCTACTGTTTAGCCAGCATCCGGGTAAATAGTGAAGTTTTTCCTCTACTTGAGCATCTGCCAGCCAAACAGCGCAGAATCTCTACTATTCATCCAGCAACTGGGTAAATATTTAGGTTTTCCTGCTATATGCACAGCTGTTGGACGAACAGTGTACAATCTCTACAATTTAACCAGCGACGGGTAAATGCTGACATTTTTCATCTATTTGTGTGGCCGCCAGACGCATAGTGCAGAATCTTGACTACTGAGTTAGCGTCCAGCTAAAAAGTGATGTTTTTCTGCTATTTGCACGGCCACAGGCCAAACAGTGTAGCATCTCTGCTATTTAGCCAGCAGATGTGTAGATAGTGATATTTGTTTGCTATTTGCATGGTTGCCAGTTGGACAGCACAAAATCTCGTCTATGTAACCAGTGGCTGGGTAAACAGTGAAGTTTTTCTGCTATTTGCATGGCCGTCGGCCAAACAGTGCAGGATCTCTACTATTTAGCCAGCGGTCAGGTAAATAGTGACGTTTTTCTGTTATTTGCACGGTTGTTGGCCAAACAGTGCACAATCTCTTTCATTTAGGGAAGTTTCTCTACTATTTCCAAAGTCACCGATCAAATAGTAAATAATTTCTACTATTTAGCCAGATAAATAAATAAATATTTAAGAATTGAATTAAGACTAAGGCTTCAATGGCTTCGTTAAGTTTGTGTCCACCAAGACCCTCTGTCCAGTTCCTCTTCTTCATCACCATATTAACTATTAATTGAGCTGTTCATGCCAAGGGCTCAATTGCTACAGATCTACTCTTAAATTGACACCTGTGCGGTAATGAGCTCATGAATGTTTTTCACTTTTGATTCCACTATCATATTGTGTATATTAGTGGCCACGCTACAATGTAAAAAAAATCTAATCAATATGGCTAGGTCTTTAACCCATCCTATAAGTGTTCCTGGCTGATGCATCTGACCTAGTTTGGCATTTAGCTCTCACAAGGTATTGGTTACCATCATCACTCCGAGTTGATACCCTTCCTTACTTTGTCTTCCTAACTTTATATCATCCTCTTTTATCCTCCATGCAATTTCCAACAAACAAATATAATATTGTTATCATCCTCAACAAATTCATCAATTGCTTGCTGGACATTTTCTGCATGGGACATTATAATCCCGGCCCCCTGATATACCTCTGTAAAAAAATGTTGTCCAGAGATTTTCATTTTTGATTTGTGTTTCTGGATCATTAGAGAAGTAATTTAGCTTGGGTAGACATTGCTGATCCGGGCTAAATTTTTCTGGACAACATTTTTTAAAATGGCAGATGTTTGAAGTGATGATGTAATATTTCAGGACCATGAGACCTATATGCTTCATTTTAGTGTCAAAACATAGGTTTTTGGGGTCCAGTAGTATTATAGAGACAGAAAATAACTCCTCAGAGCCACCCTTCCACCATTTTCCAAATTGGCAGCTATAATGGAGAAGAAGAGACATATATAAAAATGAAACAAATAATAATAGTTTTTAATCCTTTTATGTATACACTAAACAATGTTTATGATCTAAATATGTAAAATAAATAATGTTTTCACTCCTGTTTAGGACACATTTTCATAGTTCAATTTATTTATTTGTTTCGGCAATCACTCGTGGTACATTTGCAGAATGTTGAACACTTGAGAAGAGCATATAGACAGGGACATCTTTTTGTAGCACAGGGTTTGCCAGTACATGTACGTGTAAGTTTTGTGAGTAGAGGCTTTAGAAATCTCATAGGTTTTAGCACCCCATTGTTAAAAATTGGGGTCTCTAGTTGGCAATGGTTTGCACCTTGTCCAAGTAGGGAACCTTCCTTCTAGTCAGGGTAAGGGAGCTACACTCCTAAAATACCCCCTGCTCACCCCCTTGGTAGCTTGGCACGAGCAGTCAGGCTTATCTTAGAGGCAGTGTGTAAAGCATTTGCATATAACCAACAGTAATACAGTGAAAACACTACAAAGGGACACCACACCAGTTTAGAAAAATATCCAATAGTTTTATATACTTAAGACAAGATCAAAAACGATAAAAATCCACAATACATTACTTAGAAATCTTCAGTTATCAAAATAAACTCAAAATAAAGTTCCTTGAAGTTGATAGCTCCTTCTGGGGCTATCACAGCGTCGTGAACAACAAATCCAAACAGTTCTGGCTGACTGTGGCTTCGTGGGTCAGCTACGGTGTCGGCAAGACCCGCAAAAGAGTACCTTTAGAAATGCAGGGCGTCGGCGACCTCTTGTTGAGCTCCGAAAGCACGGCGTCCGCATGCGTCGGATACGGAGTTCAGTGCAGGAGTCGTCAGGCCCTTGAAGTCACACGCGTTGCAGATCGAACTCCTCGCTGTTGAAGTCGGGCGTGCCGGCGTCGGCCGGCGTTGGGTGCTGCAGTGCGAAGTGCAGCGGTGCAGTGTGCGGTGCCCTCAGGTCGCGGTGCAGGCAGCGGCTCGGTGACGGTCGTCCCGCAGCATCGGTGAGACCAGGGCTGCGGTGCGAAGTGGTGCTGTGCTCTTCGCAGTGCTGGCAGGTCACGGTGCAAGCAGCGGCGTCGTCGTTGCTTAAGAGCTGTCGTGGCCTGACGAACTGGAATCGATGGCGCCGGCATCGGTAGGCCAAGACTGCGGTGTGGGATGAGGACGGTGTGTCGTGTAACTTACGAGTGGTGTCCTCGAACCACTGTGCAAGCAGTGGCATCGATGTCAGCGTGGAACGGCGGAATCGGGGATACCAGGGTGAAGGCGTGAAGTGAGGCGGGACGGAGTGCGGTGCCCACAGGTCCCGGTGCAAGCAACTGCTCAGTGGCGGCATCAGGTGGCGTCATCGGTGAGACCAGGGTTGTGGTGCGGTGTTTCGGCGGTGCCCTCTGCGGTGCCTTCAGGACACGGAGTCGGCAGCGGCGTCGTTGACGGCGTCGGGTTGCTTTTTCTTCTGTTGCAGCACAAAACACACAGTCCCCAGTGCTGAGGGCAGAAGAACTTGAAGTCTTTGCTGTTCCTGAGACTTCTTGAACAGGGGGCAAGCTCTACCTCAAGCCCTTGGAGAAACTCACAAAAATAAATTACAGAAAATTCAGTCCAGTCCTTTCACTGCCCAAGACAGAAGCAGCCACTGCAGGCCAACACAGCAAAGCACACAACAAAGTGGTAGTCCCTCCTCACAGCTTCTCCAGCTTTTCTTCTTGGCAGTCTTCTTGGTTCCAAAAGAGTTCTAAAGTTTAGGGGTTTGGACCCCACTTTTTATAGCCCAAACTCCTTTGTCCTCTCAGGCAGAGAGTGTCTGTGCCCAGCCAGAACCAGTTCTGTCCTCTCTGGTGCAGCTTCCTGGTAGGAGGTGGAGACAGCATTGTCAGAGGCAGACCAGGCCCATTCAGGTGAAACAAAATCTCCTCCCCCTACTCTAAATGCAGTCTAGGTCTATTCAGCCCATCCCTGACCCATCTAGACTCTCTGGAGCCACTGCTCCTCCCCAGCCCCTGTCATCCCAAAGCCAGACAGTCAATCCACAAACCAAGCAGAGGCACACTGGATGGTTGAGCAAGAAAATACATACTTTCTAAAAGTGGTATTTTCAAACTCAGAATGTAAAAACCACCTTCACTAAAAGATGCATCTTTAGATTCTGAGTTCAGGCATACTAAACTTTATTTCTCTACCTTGTTCCCAGGGACAGTTATGTTTATGAGATGTTATAAACAAACTCCCCATTCTGTCCTATGGGAACAGGTAGCCTTGCAATAGTGAAAAACGAAATTGGCAGTAATTCACTATCAGGGCATGCCACATACACCAGGGCATGTCCTACCTTTCACACACACTGCACCCTGCCCACAGGGGTACCTTGGGCCTACCTTAGGGGTGACTGACAGGTAAGAAAAGGGAAGGTTAGGGCCTGGCAAGTGGGTGAACTTGCCAAGTCGACATGGCAGTACCAGACTGCACACAGGCTCTGCAATGGCAGGCCAGAGTTACGTTTACAGGCTGCTTGCGGGGGTGGCACAATCTGTGCTGCAATCCCACTAGCAGCATTTGATTTACAGGCCCTGGGCACACACGGTGCACTGTACTAGGGACTGACTAGTAAATCAAATCAGCCAATCATGGAAACACCAATCCATAATAACAATTTACAACAGGAGCACTTGCACTTTAACACTGAACAGCAGTGAGAAAGTGCGCAGAGACACTAAACCAGCAAAAACAGAGTCAAAACCGGGAGGTCAGAAAGCAAAAAGTCAGGGGAAACACGCCAAAATATGCCAAGTCTAACACCCATCAATATCTTCCCAACCAAATTCACAGTGATCTTTATCTACATATGCATGATCCAAAACATTTACACATCTTCTGATCAAGTAGAACGCTCTTTTAATGTGTCCATGCACAGAATATGACTTCAGTGGAAAGTCACTTAGCGGGACTGATCTCTTGAACTCACTGTACCGAAGATCGTCAAATGTGGGACAGTCAGAGCTCTTTTTCCACACATACACAAGGCATTTTCCTACATCTTTAAAGTCACATTCTTCTTCTGTCTCAGCAAATCCTTTTAGAAACTTCACAGGTTCAGCAGTTAAAGCTCCACGCTTTGCTCCAATTCTGCTCATAGTGTCCTGACCCTTAAGAATATGTGCCTTGATAAAGACACTGGGCATCTCTGGTCAAGTTTCTTATACTGAATATGAAGCAGGATAAAGTGTCTTTTCTTGTCTGTTCCATAACATATCCATTACTTTGACAATCTTTGACTTATGAAAATTGCAACAAATGCAAGTAGCACAATAATGACATCTGTGTCATTTGACAGTACAATGACTTGATTGGACCAATTTTGAACAGCCCACTCAACATGTGGCACAACAAAAAGGTCAGCTTCCTCCAATTTGCTGTTAAGTTCTTGAACAATATGGCCCGTACCTTTTGAATATATCTCTGCAGGCACCAACTCCTCATTGACAGTCATTTCACTTGGAATTACATTATTTGGAAATTCAGTGTTCACCGAAGCATCAGCAATGTTCTGGCTAGTTAACATCTTCAAGTTCATCTTGTTCAATGTTGTTGAGCAGAATGTATCAAGTTGCATAGGTAAAGGTGTCAAATGTCTGACCCAAACAAGTTCAATTGTTCCACTTGTAGTCATTCATCTGATTCTCTCACATTCTTTGACAGATAGTTCAAAATAACTGTCAAAGACAATGTACAGTTCTTGCAAGGTGCACACTGACTTTGATATCTGTAGAACAGTCTGAACAACCTCTCTAAAGTTTTCCACGGATAAAATCTTGACCATTTGCAATTGTGACTTATAGTCCACAACAACAGCAGTTTTCAATGGACACCTTTTCGAATTGAAATTCTTCAGGTGAAAGTTTTTTTTCGAGATCTTGTACGAGTTTATGCTTCAGTGGTTTGGTTGCAGCATCTCCATTAAATAATGCGTTTGTTGGAAAAAGATCATGTGACAGAATGTCCTTAATAAATTCACCCCTTTTTTTTGCTACATCCGTCTCTCTATGTGCTTGCGAAAGCCAATTTTTTGTAACCTGTTTTGTAGTGGCTTGTTGGACGATACTCTTACTATGGCAAATAAAGCATGGACGTTTAGCTTTAGTGTTTATGTCAAACAGCTTTTTCTCTTTCAATACAAATCTCTCCTGCTTAAGTTCTGCGTATAGTTTCGAACCATGTTCCAGGACATCTAGTAGATGTGTCTTTATATCGTTATCCATATATTGTTTGGTCATGAAGTTGTGCTCAGTCATTTCAAAGGGGGTTCCTTGCTGCTGCATGAAGTGAAGAAGGTTGTCAACATGTTCATTAAAACGTTCCCTTCTCTTTCCTACAAGTTTGTGGTGAGGAACAGTTTCACGATGGTCCATTAAATTTGAATTTGCCGTCTCTCTGAAAACATTGTAAATAGAAAGGACTTCATGGTAATCTAGCTGCCATTGAGCAACATATTCACTTTTACGTGTCTGACCAACAATTCCCTTGGAGATTTTTTCTGTGATCTCCGGATCATCTGTTCCAGTTTCAGATCTGGAGCCACAGCATTGAACTTTCCCTCGCTGTCATTTACCACGAAATGTCTTTGGATGAATTTTCTGTAGAGGTAGGGTTTTTCCATCTCCAGCTTCTTCACTCTTTCCAAATAACAGGACCCATATCTCAGGTAGTTTATGCAACTGAATTTGTAAAACACAGTAATCAGTGACTCCACAGCCTTCACGTGCAACTCCCAATCACTTTCCTGATCAGCATGTACCAAGTTTTTCACTAGAGCTATCATGTGTAAAACATTTCCCCAGTACTTGCAAAGTTCTGATTTTACTTCAAATTCTTTGACAAACTCTATGAACTTGGTTTTCGGATTTTGAACTGAGTGTATTGAACATTGCCTGGCTTTGCATTATGTCTTTTGAATGAAGTGCACCCCGTGCCTTGTTCACTTCTGAGATAAGATATGCAAAACCTAATTTGTCATTCGTGTTCCAGAAAGCATTCCAACGCAATGTTTCTATAGCCTCGGATATGATGAGCATACCTTGTAACATACAAATGAACATAATGAGTTCCGCTCAATGCTGACCGGACAGTTTTGCTTCCAATGATTTCATCCTCAATAAGTACACTGCCTATGCCACATCCACTGAAATAACTTCCTGCACACCGCAACGCAACATTTGTCATGTGGAAAACGCCCATCATTGGATAAAGATCATTACATTCTACTGGATTGCTCATAAAAATGACAGCTACAATATGGAAAACACCTTCATTTCAGAAAATTGGCAGGATAGCCTGGTCTTCAAGCTGAGCACGCACATTTTTGAAATGTTATTAGTGCTGTGTATACTGTTGTGTACTTTGTGACTGGAGATTGTATTACTGGTAAAAACCGAACCTTCATCTGTGGGACAGTATTCTGGGAGATCAGAGCATGAATTCCAGCCCACGGAGGAACTGGCTATTCTTCATCCTTCAGTCCGCAGCGAATAAGCAATATGATCAATTCAGCTAAATCAGCTTTGCAGACCGCAGCATCAGGTAAAAGAAGATCCATGTCCTCAGCCACTTTGAAACTTTCGGGTAGACTGGGACATGATGATGGCTTGTAGTGATTTTGCACACGTTGGCAAGGAAGTTGGGTTATAAGTTTACAGCTTCATTTGTTTATGCCTACAGCTGACACAGCTTGTTTTTCAGTAGCTACTTCATTGGTACAGTCTTGAAAAAGCACCATGGAAGTATCATGTGTGCTGGATGTTACAGACAAAGAAGAGCTGTCTACAAAATCAAAATTATCAAGAGCAGCTGTTGTAAATCCTTTCCTTGTAAAGTGACTTGGAAGTGGTGTCCTATCAGATTCACAAGATTTTACAGCATGAGCTGCTAACAAGTTCCTACTCCATACTATGTCATTATAACTTGTTGATATACCAATCCTATACATTCAAGTGATTAGCTCTCTAATTTTGCACTTGTCACAGATTGCATGGGCAGTCATCATGTGTAGCAGAGTTTTCTTCTTGCTATGATTTAATTCATAAAACATGGTTTGGAAAAGACAGTACATTTGCACAGCATAAGCCTGACGGTTCATAGGATTGACTTCCACTTCTTTGCTTATATCTTCAAAGCCATCATCAATGTAGCTAGCTTCTGTCCTGAACTCAAGAACTTTAATTTGTAACAGTTTTGCTTTCCTGATATAAAACAATGATGTACAAAATGTTAAGACAACATCAGGCATTTTTGTTGACTGCCATGATTTGCGGAGCTCAGGGACATCACAAAATTTGTCATTAAGTCCAAAATCTAAATCTTTCAGGACATTTCTTAATATGGTTCCTACTGATTTTACTGCATCCTGTGATCTTATTTTGGCAGCAAGAACTTCTGGAGTCAAATCAGCTGAGAACACCATAAGTGGCTCATTATTTTTGTTAGACTGACAAAAACAAATTCTGTCATTGTACATTCTCAGCAGAAAAATCTTAATTTCATTATTATGGATCTATACAGTTTAATCAATGTTGACCGTTATTTCTCTGATCGCAGGCCTTGTCATCTCGAGTGTTAACCCATAGCTATCACTCATTTTCATTTTCATTTGTACTTTATTGTTTGATTAATTAAAATCTTACAATATATAAACAGTGATTCCTGTTAAAAAATCCGGGTATAAAAAAGTAAGACAAAGATAATTGAGACATAATTGAACGTAATACTCTTTCATAATAAAAAATATGCAGGACTTAAAATTCATCTTACTATTTACATATTATAATCACCCTACATTACACTCCATTTGTTTTTGGTAGTCTAACTTAGCTCTCAGTCGCATTAAAAACTTTACAAAAGATAATATTATGTCGTCAGTATGAAGGTATCTTATCAAGGCTTGTCTGCAAGACCTTATTCCACGAACATTAAACGTCTCCTAAGGATAAATATTCTTTCAAATTTCAGTTTCGGACATACACAAAGAAGGTGCATAATGTTCTCTTCTCCGAGTTTACATAAACTGCAAGCAATTGGTTCCTCTGTTCTCAGCCATGGCATTAGGTGACATGAACCTGGAAATACTCCAAAGCGTGCTTTTATAAATGTTTGTTTATGCTTCACTGACCAAGGGATTTCAAGATACGGTTGAATTTTTACCTTGGTATAACCATTCATTAGAGGCCATGCGTGTTTTCTTTTCGAGAAGGTTTCTTTGTCCAAAAGAAGAGATAAATGTTTTGTTGTATTATTGATGGCTTTTTTAAATGAATGTATGGTTATTGTAATTTCCCAGATCGAGTTCGCTGAATATTCATCTAGTGAAGCATGTAGATATTTCCACGCCTGGGCTTTCCCATTTGCATTTATTTCCTGCCACAGTAGTTTAGACATTTGATTTACACTGTCCATTTTTATCCTTTTCCACACTTTTATAAATTGGCCTTTTCGAGCTAGTAGCTGATTAGTTAACCCAAATTCCATTCGTATCTGTGCCGGAGGTGCAGTATATGGCAATAAAAAGAGGTCTTTAAAGATTTTTGTAACAGCATTATTAATTGTAACTGAATCTTTTCCACACAATGCTTCACTTCCATATGTTAAGGTTGGCAAAAGTTTTGCTGATATTACTTTTAGAAATGGTTGATAGCTCAGTCCTCCTATGGATTTCTGTAAGGTTCTAAAAGCCGATAACAATATATTTGCTTTCTGTTGCAAATTGATCTTATGTGGCTGAAATGTTCCTTGGTCATCAAATAATACTCCCAAGTATCTATATGTTCTTACTTGCTCTAATTGTGAATTATCCAGAATCTATTTATACTTATATTTTACCTTTGGATTTTTGTTAACCTCCATGATTTTTGTCTTTGTTTCGTTGATAACCATTCCATTTTCTTTAGAGTATCTTGATATCCTGTTTATAAGGCGTTGCAGTCCGACCTTTGTTTGGCTAAGTAAGATAACATCATCCGCATATAGCAGGTTTGATATCAGAGTATTAGCTAATTTGGGTGGACAGGCATTCACCTCGTCCAATGCTTACGTTAGATCTGCCAAAAACAAGTTGAAAAGAAGTGGGGCCAGTACACACCCTTGCTTCAAGCCTAACACGGTTGGAATTTCTTTAGTTACGGATGATCCATCTCCCATCCGAACTCTGACCCATGTGTCGGAGTAGAGGAGTTGAACTGCTGTTAAAAGGGAGTGAGGCATACCTTGTTCTAACAGTTTTTGTCACAAGAGATTTCTATGAACACAGTCAAAAGCAGACTTAAAATCCACAAAGCACAAGTACAGTGGTTGTTTCTTTGTAATATATTTATCCATTAACACGGATAGCACAAGAATATTTGTTGTTGTGCCTAAGCCTTGTATAAATCCTGTTTGATATGGGGGGATTATCTGTTTTTCCTTTAGCCATTCTGTTAGATTTGATAATAATGCACCTGCAAATAGTTTGGCAGCAGTAACCTGAAGTGTAATAAGTCGATAATTTTCCGGCTGGGACCAATCTCCTTTTTTATAAATTGGAGCTATCAATGAGCCCTTCCAGGTTTCTGGTATCGTCGATGACCTAACAATTTCCTTAAATACTTTCGTCAATTATTCTGACCATAGATTGGGATCGTCTTTAAAAAGTGCAAATGGTACACCATTTGGGCCGGGCGCACCATTTTTTTGTTTCTGAATTAGTTTGCATAATTGCTTGTTTGTTATGTTAATTTCTTGATTCAAGTCCTTCCTTGATGTATCAATCATATTGATACTAACATTCAGCTGGTTTGTTTCCCCACCAGAATTTAGATGTGTTGACAGGAATCTGATCCAATCTTTCTCACTTAAAGGAGATGTTACAGCTGTTTTATGTGGTCGTGCTAAACCATTTATCAGTTTCCAGAATTCCCTAGAGTTCGATTGATTGCTGCAAAAGAGCACTTTGGTCCAAAGGTCATGTTTTTCTTGATTCCTTTCCTTCCACAATAATTTCTGCAGGTTGCGGTTAACATTTTTTAAGTTAGAGCACAAATCCAAGTCTTTAGGGTTCTTTTTTATCTGTCTCCTAAGATGGTTACGTGTTCTTTTCATAATCCTCGTTGTTATTGATAAAGAAATGTTATTCCTTCTTCCTAGTTGCATCTTTTGATTTTTCTTATGGTAAGGTTTTAACTCATAGGTTTTGGCAAGTTTTTGTATGAAATCCACCCATTGTTCAATCGCAGATAAAGTTTTATCTTCAAAACACGCTCTTACCAAGTTGTGGGCCAATTCGTTAGTATCTTCTTTAGTGTGTTCTTTCCAGATTAGTTTCCTATAATTTACTGTACCCATCTGACCAGGTAAGGTTTCATATGCAGTAGGTTTATTAACATATAAATTTGTAAATAGTATTTGCTGACTATGGTCACTCTCAGACACTTTTCCAATGGAGAAAGAAGTCATATTGCTAAAGATATTCAAAGATACTATCGTGTAATCGATTCTTGATTTGTGATTTTGCGATTGAAATGTCCATGCTGGTGGTGAGTCTTGGGGTAGCCTCCCATTTAAGATTCTTAATCCCATCGCTTCTATATCTTTAACGAACCTCATACCTAGTTGGCTTTGGATGGAATTGACTACAATGGGTAGTGTTTGATGTGGGATTGCCCAAAGATAGTCCTGATATTGGATTATATCTTCTCTCAAATAGGGCACAAGCAAGTTTAGGTTAAAATCCCCTGAGATAATATATTCTGTGAATGGATCCTCCATCATTTGTTTTGTTAGCAAGGTAATGAGGGTAGTGCACATATTAGTTCTCGCACTTGCTGTAGGATGTATGTATACATTTATTATTAGCAAGATTTTTAATTGACTATTTTCCTTGTACCATAACTTTACTATTAGTAAGTTTGGATTATTCATAATAACTTGTTGATGGTCCACTCTCAATTCTATGGCAATAAATGTGGCTAGGCCCCCACTGGGGCGTCCGTATTTGTTCTGTTTAACTGCTGGCTCAAAATATCCTTTGTATCCCTCAAGCATTACGGGGTTAACGGACCAAGTTTCCTATAAGAGTATAGTCTGATAGTAGTTAGTCATTGAGTTTAGGTGTGCATTGTTTATTTTTTACGTAGTCCATTAATATTCCATAAACATAATTTTAATGTTTGACTATCTTTGTATGGTTTGCCTGTTGACTTTCTTGTTTTATTCTGTCATTGCGTATTTGTGCCATGAAGAGCCAAACTAATCAATTTTTCATTTAATCTAATAGGCTTTTCTATTTCAATTGGATTAATTGTCAAATCGAGTGATATATCTTTTTTTCCTATAGAGTTTTTAATACTGAAAAAACCAGTTGACTTGTTTTATTTTGTTGATGGTGATTCGGGGATACAGATATAGCAAATGGTTTTGGGTACACTATTGGCTGTGGCCGACTAATTTTTATTCCCCAACTGAGAAAGAATTCCTTTGCGTTTATTATTAGTTCAGTTACAAGAATAGAATCCAAAGTTATCAGTGTCCTTTCTTGGCTGCTGTCTGGGTTTGAAAGAAATTCAATAGATTCAATGTTTTCACTCGACACTTTTTCTAATGATTGAACAGATTTAAAGAGGTGGAGGATATTTCCTCTATTTAATATATCATGGCTGCCTCTAGAGCAATATTCAGGTGTAAAGATCAATTGTGGTTTATCAGAAATTGCCGTTTTTTGCTTCCCAAGCATTTAGTGGGTACAAGATCAAAATTTACAGGCTGCGGAAACTCCTTAATATGTCCCATTAAGTCTTCTTTGGTCATATTTGTTTGCCTTTGGAGGTATTGGGGACTTTGTTGTATACTTTGATTTGCGTTTTGGAATGGCTGGATTGGTCTTTGAATTGTGGAGATTAATTGACCTTCCATACCATCATTCCTTGGTATCGTAGTTTTTCCGGTTGTAGGCAGGGTCTTTGCTATTTCTATCTTTTCCCATACACTTTGCTTTGAATTTTGTTGAGCCTGTATTGTTCTTTGGATTGTTGGTAAAATATGTCTTTCTTCCTCATTATTCCATTCCTCCTTGAACTTTACATTTGTGGTAGAGATCTTTAGGTTTTCCTTTGTTTCCACCTGTACTTGTATTGTTCTTTGTATTGTTTGTAGGGAGTGATTTTCTACTTTCTGATTCCACACCTCATTAACTTTTACATTATTAGGATTGACTTTTGATTTTTCAGATTTTTCCATTAGTCCAGCTTTTTTGTCCGTAGTAATCTTCTCCGTTACTCCATGTTTTCCAGACGACCCCCTATCTATCGCATCTGTTTCTAACTCATTAGAATTTCCTACACTAGAGGTTGTTGAGCTGTGTATGCCATTTTGCCTTTGTGTGTCATTTCTTTGTTCCTTAGGATTGTTTTCCCTATTAACTTTATTGAATAAGGCAAAATACTTCATGCTATTTCCATTGGCAATAGAGGTCTGATCCCCATGTAGTTCTTTATCTTGTTTTTCCATAATGTCTTCAATTAGTTTTGTGTCATCATCCCCCGATACATTAGGCTGTCTTATTTGACCTTGTACTGAAATTGCTAAATTACGTTTGACCTTATTCTGTGCTTTACACAGTTTTTTCTTATGTTTCTTTGACAAACAGAACATTGGAGATACCGCTTCCTTGACCTCGCCATCAGCAGTGGTTTCTTCTATAATAAGACTTACTGAATTTTTTACGTCGTTTGTAATTCTTCCATCTTGTTGTTGGCTCTGGTCTACTGTCATTATTCTGTAATCCGTGGTAGCCATTACTGAACTACATTTGGCCTTATTTATTGCTTTGCACGATTTATTCTGGATTTTTTTTGTCAATGTGAATATTGGAGATTCACTTTCATTAACCTCCTGCTCTTTGGTGGTTTCTTCTATACATGAGTCAACCAATTCTTTTGCCTCATTGGACATCCTTCTTTCATGTTGTTGGTGATGGCCTGCTAACGTTGTTGAACTATCCGAGTTAGCCGTTTCCCTTGTAGCAGATCGTTGGTCAGCATCACATTGCTGTTTTGCCTCATTATTTGGGCCTGTGTCGTTAATTTTAATATTTTGCCCTTTTTCCTTGTGTCTTCCATTTTGCAGGCTTAATTTTACATCTTCCAGTATTGTGGTCATTTCATCTGGTATTGTGATTAATTTACTTATTATTAGGGCACATGTACAATCAATGTATGTGGCAGACGCCTGCGATTGTGCTCTTTTTATCAGGATGCCTGCTGGGCCAATTTCTGATCTATGCCAACTACCGCATTTGCCATTACGTTGAGTAAGTCAATTTGAATCTCCATTTTATTTAATTGAAATGTCAGAGCTTCTAATGTCAATGTGGATGTATGATAGAAAATGTCCCAAATTGACCCTAGATCCTGATTGCTTGTAGTTGTAAAGTTCTGGTTTTGTTGGCAATTCTGGTTTTGTTGGTAATCATAATCAAATTGGGATCACTCAAGAGTGACTTTAAAACTTCTTTTGCTTTTTCAAAGAGTACAAACTTAACTGAAGGCTGGTGGTTGCGTTGCTGCTGGGAGCTCATTGTACATTCATATTTTCAAATGTATGCATGCATGCAGTTCGGGAGGGCATACAAATCCGCTGCAAATACATTCACCTCACTGTTTAGATCAGCCACTCGGCTGAAAACTTTATCTTA
Organism: Calotriton arnoldi; assembly: GCA_963921515.1. Taxonomy (NCBI): domain Eukaryota; kingdom Metazoa; phylum Chordata; class Amphibia; order Caudata; family Salamandridae; genus Calotriton; species Calotriton arnoldi. Next base: position 2,299,508 of record CAWUFW010001768.1, on the reverse strand, counting down.
AAAGAAACTAGCTGCAGATAACAACATGTTTGCCCTTTGAGACTTACACACTCTGTACTTTGTTCTTTCGTCAATCCCTTTGGCCCTTGTTCTGACAAACCACAGATACCACATTGAAGATCCTCTGCTTTCTGATCAGTTATTGGAGGTGGACGAGGGGTAGCCATCGATCTTCTAAGTGGATGAGCATTAGACTTGGTTGTCGTCACTTTCTCAGAAGACATGGATTCTTGTTGTGATTTACTGGTTTTCTGCTATTTTTTGACACATTTTTTCTAGGCTTATTTCCAATGTATACGAGTTGTAGCACTTGTTGTTACAATAATAAAATATTTAATCCTCTTCACCCATCAGTTTCAATCTTTTGTGAATTTTGTCTTGCCGTATTTCTGCAGCATCTCAAACTCTCTTCTGTCCCAATTTTTTTTGTCTCTCCTCCTCCATTTTGCTGAACTTATGTTTGTTGGCCTTAGTATTCTGTGCCACTGCTAACCAGGGCTAAAGTGCTTGCGCTCATTCCCCTAAAACATGGTTACATTGACTTATACCCAATTGGCATATTTAATTTACTTGTAAGTCCCTTGTAGAGTTGTATACCATATACCCAGGGCCTGTAAATTAAATGCTACCAGTGAGCCTTCAGCAGTTATTGTGCCACCCACTTAAGTAGCACCTCAAAACATGTCTCAGGCCTGACACTGAAGCCTGAATGAAGTTTTAAACTGCTATGTTGACTTGGCAATAAAAGCCTCTTGACAAGCCTTTAACTCCCCTTTTATTACATATTAGTCACCCCTAAGGTAGGCTCTAGGTAGCCCACCGGGCAGAATGCTGTGTAATTGAAAGGTTAAACATGTACTTTTAAGTTGTACATGTCCTAGTAGTGAAAAACTCCTGAATTAGTTTTTCACTACTGTGAGGCCTACCTCTCCCATAGGATAACATTGGGGATTCATTATTGCATTTAATAAGCTGTAATTTCCAATTGGGAGTAGGTAGCTATATCATGTTTGGCATCTTTTGAATTGTAATGAAAAAACCTATTTAATGGTAATGTCAGGTTTTTGATTACGATTTTGAAAATTCCACTTTTAGAAAGTTGGCATTTTTCTGCTCCTAGCCGTTTTGTGCCTGAAGTCTGACTTGGGTCACATGACTGGGTTTAACCGACAGTTAGACTTAGTGAATTCCTCCTATACATTCACACAATAGAGGGATTAGGTGTGCCCTGATGGACCATCTGCTAGCAGGGTGAGTGTCATAAGAGCCCTCTCGCCCACAGATGTCGGCGGACGGGGCGGTGCCTACTGCCAATAAAGAGGGCGGCCAGTAAATGGAGAGTGCTTTGCGTACCATCACAGATTCCCACCGAGCCTTACCCGCACTCCAGCTTTTTGCCGCACTTACCTGTTTCCTCATTTTTGTTACGCTGTCGGGTCTTGGAGAAGTCTCCAGCGCGTTCTTGCTGCGACGGGAGGAGTCTTCTCTTCCCGGTTGCAGTCTTCCTTCCGGGGCATCAGCTGTTCTTGGTGTTCCCTCGCCGGCTGTTCCTTGCGCATTACAGCTTCTCCTGGACAGCGCTTTCTGAACTCCTTTTTCTTCTCCAAACCTGATTGGAAAAAAAAGGTGAAGAATTTATTTAAAGAATCCTCGCCTCCTAATTCATGGTAGGATTGAGGAATGGAAGTTCTGTAATATATTTTACTTATCTGATTTCTTGCTTGCCACGCTGTGGGGTTTCGGAGCTTCTTCTTTGGTTTTTCTGCATTTTCTCTCATGCTGGAAAATAAGAGAGTTGTATGGTTATTTTCCTGAACCCTAAGGATAGCCTCTTCTAATTTTGACCCAGAATTTTTTTGTGCGTTTCTCTGATTTTTATCCTGTCTACGAAAATGGTGTTTTGTTTTTCCCAGTAGTATCAGGATAGATATAGTTTTGGGTCTGGTGGATATTATGGTGGCCTTTCACATAGGATGTATCTGCAGTCAACTCCGTAGGAATATCGTGCCATCTTGTTCGACTCCTTCTCCCTTTCCTTGTTTTGTTTTCCCCTCTTCCCCACATTCACCTCTTTGGCTTTGACTGTGTTGGGCTGATTTGGTGGGTGAGGGAAGTTGGGATCCAGGATCTGTTCGTCCACCTCACCTCTGCGGAAACACCAGGTGAGCTCCAAAGTGAAGGGGCAGAGCTGAGTCAAGCCCCACTTGTAACAGAATAGGGAGTGCTCTGCCCTCACACAAAATACCTAACACCTACCCCTTGTCACTGTGGCCAACTTGGAGTCAGGGCAGGGGAGTCAGGAAATTCAATGCACTTCAAGGCCACATTCTAGAAGCTTCTTTCACTTTCCAGAAGGAGGGCACCAGGATATAAAAAGGGGACCTCAGACACCAACTCTTCAGTACACTTTTGCATCTGTGGATACTCTGCAAGGAAGAAGGACTGCTGTGCTGCTGAAAGGACTGCCACTCTGCTGGACTGCTGACCTGCTGCTGCCTTGCGGAATTGCTGCCTTTCTGCTGCCCTCTTGCCTGGGGAAGAAGGACTGGACTTGCAACTTGAACCCAGGACCACCAGAGTGACTCCAAAGGTCTAGTTTGCTGACCTCCTGAACTAAGTCTCAGGGACATACCTTGGACCCACACCTGAACCCAGCCTGAGTGAGTCTTGACCTTCCATGTGGTGCCAAAGCAGTCCTAGGTCCTTGGAAGTGGTGCTAAATGACCAGCTATCCAAAATCCAAAAGTGGGAACTTTGAAAATGTTTGGCTTAAAACTGCTCTTAGAACCAGGAGGAGCCCAGGACCTGCTCGCTTACCCGCTGAGGTGCATCGCCGGTCAGATTGACTTTGCTCCCTCTCCCACTACATTCTTCTCCGCAGCAGCAAATCTGTTTCAGTGGTCCTTTGCCAAAAGGGTATCCGGCATCATGGAACTGTCTTCGGCTACGGCCCTCTGTCGCATCCCGCTGGATATTTTCAACTTCCATTTCAGAGACTAAGGCGCTGATTACGACTTTGGCCGTGCGGGGCGGCACGCCACCACCCGCTCACGCACAGCCAAGATGACCGCCGAACGCCAAGCAGATTAGGATTTTTCTCCGGGTCTGGCAGGTGGTCCTTTGGCAAAGCAAGTTACTGCAGGGCATGGACTATTAAGTCCATGCCGTACAGGAACTTGGCATGCACGCAGACAGGGCAGCACACCGTCATGAGACCGCTGGCAGTGAGGAAACTCGTATTATGCTTGGTGGGCACAACAGCCCTGCCAAGCATATTGCAGCCTCACACCGTCGCGCCACTGCCAGGGAACGCGGGTACCTGGCAGTTGCGGTAGTGCAACGGCCGTCTGACCAAGAAAGTTGCAAAACAGCAGTCGGACTGCCGGTGCGGCGGTGGCTGGATTGCCACCGCCGCGCCAGCACAAGTCTGGCAGTCCTCGGACCCCCAGACTCGTAATCAGGCCCTTAGTCTGAATGTAGAAAACTTCACCCTGGCTTTGACTCAAGGCTATCCGAAGATGACGCTCCCTCCTGGGACACCATCTGCAGCCTTGCCCCTCTGAACTTTACCTTCTAAGAAATTCTTCTAAGCCCGAAGGTAAGTGCTGAGTGGGCCCAATCCCCTTCTTGTATCTGAACCGTGGTCCATCATGGTCGGCCATATTTTTCGACTTTGAGCCAGTCTTGCGTTACTAGATGTCCACGTTGGAGCATTGATATTTTAGGTGCTAGTCTTTACTAGTCTTTACTAAAAACTTAGAAAATTCATAACTCTGGTTCTATTGATGGGATTTTTTTGCCATTTTAGTGTCAAATTATTTAATCAAATTTACTGAGTGTGTGCCGCATAAATACTTTACACTTTTCCGCTAAGTTAGCCTTGCCTGCTTTTTGTGGCAAGCTACCCAGGGTTAAGTACAGGTTAAATTAGTGACTTTTTTTGGTTTGCCCTGCAAGGGATTGTGGCTGTTGCTTGTGCTTGACCAGGGCTCACACCTCAGACAACCAACAACTCAATTTCTCACATTGGCGTTCAGAGGTAGAAATCAGGATTTGTGTTTGTGCAATGCCATACACTGATTTGTGTAGCACAAAATTCCAGGTAAATAATTTGATACCAACTCGAGCCTTTTAAATTCTTCCAAGTCTCCATTGGCTGTTTTTCTTTTTTTCTAAATTTAAGTAGCCCTATCTTCCTCTACTGCCATGGAGATGGAGCTGATCAATATTGACTCACTAGGCCTGAACTGCAAAGGCTCTGCAAGGAGAGGATGCTGAATGTGTGCAGGAAAGCTTCCAAGGTGGATCTAGAGATAGCCCTCTGGCCCTATGAGGAAGTCAAGAAGTTTCAAGCAGCAGTGGAGGATGACCCTGAGGAGGACATGGACTTCAATGAGGATCAGGACCCAAAGAGGGACCCTGAGCTGCAGTAAGGGCCCCACTGCCTCCCAGAGAAGAACCAGGATGCCAAGGATGGAGCAGGGAGCAGTGCCTCTGCCAGGGGCCTGTCACCATAGTAGTTAGAAGACAGAAAAGAAGAGAGGAAGCTCAAGGTGGAGCTGGCCAAGTTAAAACTGGAGGCTAAAAAGAAGAAGGCTGGGAGGGTCTTGGCAAAGGAGAAGGCTGAGAGGGCCTTGGCAAAGGAGAAGGCTGAGGGTGAGGTGGGTTAGCTGAAAAGAAACTACTATAGGAACATGATAAAAAACACGTGAGAGCTGCAGCTAAAGGCAAGGCAACCTACAAGCCCCAACAGTGATGGTGGCAGCGTACCAACAGTGTCTGCTGGAGAGGTGAGAGCCCGCATACACCAGGAGCTGGAGCCGAACTATGTGGTGGGAGATGATATAGACAAGTGGTTTGCTGCCAGAGGAATATGGGGGGGTACCTTGTGAACACACATTCCCACAGAAGGGAGGGATACACTTCTCACACTAGAGGCAGAGGATCAGAAAAAGTATGCCTCCATGAAAGTAATACTTGTTGCTAAGTTTGGGTTGATCACTGAGAAACCCGTCGGAGGTTCAGGAACAGCAGCAAGCTCCCAAACTAGTCCTAGGTGGACTTTCTAGATTATGCCAGCATGACACTGAAGGGCTGGGTGAGGGGCAGCAAAGTGGAATACTTTACTGGGCTGTACAACCTAATTCTGAGGGAGTACATGCTCAATAGTTGTTTTATAGAGCTGTGCCAACACCTAGTGGAGAGCAGGCTTACTGACCCCAGGAAGCTTGCTGAGGAGGCAGACCTCTGGGTCAGCACCAGAGTGTCTAAGAAGGCATCTGGGGGGGACTCCCAAAAGGAAGGTCAGGGTTCCCAACAGAAGAAAGAGGGGGAAGATAAAAATAAAAGCTAGGAGTTCTCTCAAAGCCCTCAAAACAGTTTACAGGGGAAAGGGTCCCAATTCCAATCGGGCCTCCAGAAGAAAGGATTCATACGCAAAAATACTGGAAAGTGTTTCCCTAAGTGCTATGAGTGCTACCAATATGGGCATGTCAATGGAGACGTCAAGTGTTCCAAGAAGATACCATCCCCCAGTGGTGGACAGTGACAGGGGATGGCCAGTGGAGCACTTGGGGAAAAGATGTCCCCAGTTAGTGTGGGAGAGACTAGTGAGGTTACTCTACTGCCCCTGGGTGACACAGAGATGGCGGCCAAAGCCCACATGCCTTCTAATACTTCAAAGTATAGGCAGTGGGTCACCATCAATGGGTAGGAGATGTAGGCTCTGAGGGACACAGGAGCCAGTATGACTACAGTCAGGTGTCATCTGGTGTCCTGAGAGCAGGTGGTACCCAATGCACTCCACCAGGATGTGGTAGCAGACAACCAAGAGAGCCACTCTACCCTGTGGCTCTGGTTCCCTTCAAGTGTGGGGGGTTCTCAGGTATTCTGAAAGTTGCTGTGAGCCCTGTTATGCCCATGGCCTGTCTGTTAGGGAATGACCAGGAGCAGACTACCTGGGAGGAAGTTGAGCGCAGGTCACACCTTTAAATGTTAGGGTTGCCTGAGTGTATCTATGTGACCCCCAGGTTCATGGCTCCCCAGGAGGGGTACCAAGAAGTTATGGAGCCTGGAGGAATGGCCCCAACAGCTGCCAGGAAAGGAAAAGGCAGGAGATGTGGGAAATCAGACCCTGAATGTCCCACAACACCGGGGGATGGGGCAACAGAGGAGGCCCTTGTGTGCCCTTGGTGACCTGCCTGAGCTTGTTGGATGGCAAGTGGAAAGGGGACCCACCAGTGAAAAGATCTGCAAGAGACAAAAGGAGTGCCCAACCCTTGAAGGTCTGAAGTGGCAAGCTGAAACCCAGGCAACTGGTGACACCTCTGGAGATCCCCTCATATACTGAGAGAATGACCTCATGTATACTGAACCTTAGGTTCCTAAACTTTGAGAGGGTGGGCATTGCTATTGTAAGACCCTTGGACCCCAAGACAGCCTTAGGCAACAGGTTTATGCTGATCTTAGTGGACCCTGCCACTAGGTACCCAGAGGACATCACTTTGAGGACCGTCACTGGTGCAGCCTATAGAGGACTGTCACTGCACCTGTGGTGGCTAGAGCCCTGATGGAGATTTTTACCACGAGTGGGTTTCCCCAAAGAAATGGTGTCAGAAAGGGGCACCAACTTCAAGTCAGAGTACATGAAGGCTATGTGGAAGGAATGTGAGGTTACTTACAAGTTGTCCACACCATACCACCCACAAACCAATGGGCTTGTTGAAGGATTCAACAAGACCCTTAAAGGCATGGTTATGGTCTTGCCTGTGGCCATGAGGTGGAAGCGGGACATCCTCTTACCCTGCACGCTTTTTGCTTACACAGGGGTGCCACAGAGGGAGTGGGCTTTGCCCATTTGAACTCTGGTATGGTCACCCTGTGGGGCGGCCTCTCAGTCTGGTAAAGGAGGGGTGGGAGCGAGCTCCCAAGAAACCCCTCCAGGATATTATTAGCAATATACTGGCCCTCTGGAACAATATGGCCAAGTTCTGGAAGAAGGCTTCTGAGAACTTGGAGGCTAGCCAAGAGATAATGAAGCAATGGTATGACCAATCGGCTACCATGGTGGAATTCTAGCCCCTTCGATGCTCATGACGGAGCGGTTCCGTCATGAGCATCGATTGGGCTGTGCTTATGACGGAACCGCTCCGTCATGAGCACAGCCCCTGGGGGAAGCGCTGGCGCTCCCCCCCTGGGGCATTGATCTTGCCCCCACAGAGGGGGATGGCAGCGGAAGAGTTTCCGCTGCCACCCCCGACCCCCCCCACGCTTCCCCATGACATCAGCGCGCACAGCGCGCGCCGACGTCATCAGGAAGCACTGGACGCGTTGGAAATCATTTCTTTCCAGCGCGTCCAGAGGAGGAGGTAGGTTTGTTGTCTCCGGTGGGGCGGGGGAGCCAAGTCAGGATGCCTTGAGGCATCGGGCGAGAGGAAAGAGTATTTCCTCTCCCCTGATGTCTCAATTCAGGGCATTCCTGCTTCACGATCGCGCACAGCGTCACGATCGTGGAACAGGAATGCTCCACTAGACACCAGGGATGTTTTTTGTTTGCAAAAGGAAGTGACCCCTTGGGCAAGGGTCGCTTCCTATGGGGGCCATTTTACATTAAGACTTTTCTGCCCCCCCCCACCCCCCCGGGTACAGATCGGACGTTTTTTCGGTCGTTTTTGGACCCGGGGGGGGGGGGCAGAAAAGCCCACTAGACCCAGGGATTACTTTTTTAATTTAAATGGAAGCGACCCCTTGGGCAAGGGTCGCTTCCAGGGGGGCAATTTATTAGTTTGGATATTCAGCCCCCCTGGGGGCAGATCGCCCCGTTTTTTGGCATTTCTGCCCCCACACCCACTAGACACCAGGGCATTTATTTAAATTGTGATGGAAGTGACCCCTTGGGCAAGGGTCACTTCCAGGGGGCCATTTTATTTTGTAATGGGAATTCTGCCCCCCCTGTGGGAAGATCGGCCCGTTTTTGGGCCTTTCTGCCCCCAGGGGGGGCAGAAACCCCCACTAGACCCAGGGAATTATTTTAAATAAAAATGGAAGCGACCCCTTGGGCAAGGGTTGCTTCAGGGGGCAATTTTTTTTTAAATGTGTATTCTGCCCCCCCTGGGGGCAGATCAGCCTATTTTTTTGCCCTTTCTGCCCGGGGGGGTGCATAAAACCCCACTAGGCACCAGGGATTTTGTTTTGTGAGTAATGGAAGCGACATGGTTGCTTCCTGGGGACAGATCTGCCCCTTTTTATGGCCTTTCTGCCCTAGGCGGGAGGGGGGAGGCAGAAAACCCTACTAGGCACTAGGGATTTATTACTTTTGCAAGAGGGCAAATTTCTGTCTGCTGTTTTCTGCCCCACCTGGGGGTCAGATTGGCCTGGCAGACAACCTCACCCGATCCCTTGGGCAAGATCACCCCCTATTTTTCTCAGCCCTATTTGAAGGCCCATCTGGCCGATTGACCATTTGGGTAGTAACATAGCGTGTTATAATGTTAATTGTTTTATTTTTTGTGAATTGCAATTGTAATGCTTTATTTCTCCTTTTTTGTTCTAGTTGAAGGCTTTTGCTCTTTAGACTGTTCCAGGTTGCGGTTTCGTTACTGGTGGTTCTGCTGTTTGTGTAGTTGCATGTGTTTGGTAAGAGACTTTTTTTGTTCATTGTAAATGAGTTTCATTTCTCTGCATGAATTTGTTTTTTGCAAATGGTGTAATAATAGCAGTATGTTTGGCTTCTGTTTTTTGAGTGTCAAAAACGTTTTGCATTTGTGCTCGATGTGTATTTTGTTGTCTTGTGAGTAATTGTTTTTTTTTCTTTCTAGTGGGATATCGTTGGTTTTTGCTGTGTCTCTGCAGAGTAGGTGCTGGTGAGTGTAGCTGTCTCTTGTAAGTGAATTGTATAGTTTTTGAGTATATAGATCTTTGTGATAAAGGCACACATTATTTTACTTACTTATTTTGCACAGTGTTGGTTGTTGTTGACTTGTTTGTGCAGTCTCCTTTCTTAGTAAGGATAACGGCTAGCCGCAGGATTACTGCTCAGCAGGTTGTTGGTATGCTTTTTGAGTCTTCCTCTGACCATGGTCCAGAGACTGACTCTGCATCTGAGTCAGAGGCGGTAGGGGACGATTCAGGCAGTGAGTTTTCTCTCCACATGGAATCATTGGATGATGAAGATACTCTTAGTGCGGATGAAGTGCCTGTGTTAGAGGAGGAGATTGAAGTGCCGATAGTGCGGCAAGAGGCATCTGGGCTGCAGCCTGGGGCTGCAAGGCTTCCCGTTGGTGTAGTGCGGCAAGAGGCATCTGGGCTGCAGCCTGCGGCTGCAAGGCTTCCCGTTGGTGTAGTGCGGCAAGAGGCATCTGGGGCAGCAAGGCTTCCCATTGGTATAGTGTGGCAAGAGGCATCTGGGCTGCAGCCTGGGGCTGCAAGGCTTCCCGTTGAAAGTGCTGACCTCTGGGTTGCCCCAGGCATGGTGCAGCCGGCATTGCCAGACTTTACTGGTGTTCTAGGGTGTAGAGTGAATACTGAAAACTTTTTGCCGATAAATTTATTTCAGTTGTTTATGGACGATGTGTTTTTGGCAGAGATTGTTGAGCAGACTAATTTGTATGCTGAACAGTTTTTGAGGGACAACAGTGCCAGTCTTAAGCCCCACTCTAGAGCTACCCGGTGGACTCCCACAAATCTGGAAGAGATGAAGAAGTTCTTGGGTTTAACTTTTTTGATGGGCTTGCTAAGGAAGCCATCGATGTCTTCATATTGGTCTACTAGTCCCTTGATGGCAACTGCTATTTTTCCGGCAGTCATGAGTCGTGATAGGTATTTGCTTCTGCTTCGGTTGATGCATTTTGTCGATAATGGTTTAGCGTTGCCACAATATCACCCTGAATGTGACCGTCTTTTTAAGATTCGGCCTGTCATTGATCACTTTGTTGATCGATTTTCTGAGATCTATGCTCCAGGGAAAGAAATTGCAGTGGATGAGTCTTTGGTGTTGTTCAAGGGCCGCTTGGTTTTTAGGCAATACATTCCTAGTAAGAGGGCATGCTATGGAATTAAGCTGTATATGCTGTGTGACAGTAGGACTGGATATGTCTCTAATTTCAGGGTGTACACCGGTAAGGAATCCAGGATTAACCCCCATGGTGTCCGTCCACTTTTGGAGTGACTGAGAAAATTGTGTGGGAACTTGGTAGAGGATTTTTTAACAAAGGCCACCATTTATATGTAGATAACTTCTACACTGGTGTGCGGTTGTTCAGGGAATTGGCCAAAGTGGACACTGTTGCTTGTGGCACAATCCGCTCTAACCGTAAAGGTTTCCCAAAAGAACTTGTTTGTCAAAAGCTTGTGCGGGGACAGTGCAGTGCGTTGCGTTGCGAGGAGATTCTAGCTGGGAAGTTTTCAGACAGGAGAGATGTCTACATGCTGACTACCATCCATGATGAAAGCACTGCACCGGTGACTGTTTGGGGTCAGGTTGCTGAAGCGCGCAAACCTGTGTGCATTTTAGACTATAATAAGCACATGGGTGGTGTTGACAGAGTAGATCAGAGGTTGGAACCTTACGCTGCTCTTCGTAAGGCTTACATTTGGTACAAGAAGTTGGCTATCCATCTTTTCCACTTGGCAACCTTTAATGCTTTTGTTGTGTTCCAGGATTCTTGTCCTGAGTCAAAGATGACTTTTGCTAAGTTTCAAGAGTCTGTAATAGGCAGCCTTGTTTTAGTGGAACAGGCAAGTGTTCCTAGAGTTGGAGTGGTGGAGGATGTTGCTAGATTGAAAGATCGCCACTTTCCTGATCACATTCCACCCACACCCTCAAAAGACTTTCCCAGTAGGAGATGTAGAGTCTGTTGGCGAAGAGGTATGCGGAAGGAGACTCGTATGTACTGCCCCGAGTGTCCTTCTAACCCTGGGCTGTGTGTGCCTGCTTGTTTTACAATGTACCACACGCAAAATAATTTTTGGGAGCATCCATGATGGTAAAGTGAACTGCCTGGCCTCTATTGTTTAATATTTTTGGTTCAGTTTCAAGGTTGGCATTTGTGTAGTGTATTGAGTTTCAGATTTTGTGTTAGTAGATTTGTATCTATTTGCAATTTGTTTGTGTTTTCTTATTTATATAAAAAAAAATCCTAAATGTGATGGCGGTGTGCGTGGAGTGGCGCTTGTCTGGCGGTGTGCGTGGTCTGGCGTTTGGCTGGCGGTGTGTTTGGATTGGCGCTTGGCTGGCGGTGTGCATGGACTGGCGCTTGGCTGGCGGTGTGTTTGTACTGGCGCTTGGCTGGCGGTGTGCGTGGACTGGCACTTGGCTGGCGGTGTGCGTGGACTTGCGCTTGGCTGGCAGTGTGCGTGGACCGGCGCTTGGCTGGCGGTGTGTGTGGACTGGCGCTTGGCTGGCGGCGTGTGTGGACTGGCGCTTGGCTGGCGGTGTGCGTGGACTGGCGCTAGGCTGGCGGTGTGTGTGGACTGGTGCTTAGCTGGCGGTGTGCGTGGACTGGCGATGTACGTGGACTGGCGCTTGGCTGGCAGTGTGTGAGTAGTGACTAGCTGCTGGTCACTACACACACTGCTAGCCAAACGCCACTCAACGCAATCCGTGAGCTGGTGTGGTTCTGTGTCAGGAATGTGGGCATGTGAAAGTGATGGGCCCTTGAATGGCGCTGTCTGCTGGTGTGAGTGTTGTAATGTGCTGGGCCCGCGGCTGGCGTTGTGAATGGTTTTGTATGTGTCACACGTATGAAAGGTGTATGAATGGCCTGTAAAGAGGTTGGTGCCTTGTCGTGGCTTTACAGCTCACGAGCTGTGAGTCAATGGTTCAGTTTCTCGTCCTTTCAATTAACAGTGCATTTCATTTTTGTGAAATCTCTGGTTAATACAACTGTATATACTGAACCATCACTCACCCTCGTGCCAAATCCAACCAGTATGTATGTGTGCTTGAGGAATAGGTGGTTGTGCATAAAAATTTGTCTTTTCTGTTTTTGTCAAGCAGGTTGTACCTTGTCCTTTTTTGTGACTGTTGTAATGTGTTGGTTTTGTGCCTGGTGGTGTGAATGGTCTTGTGTGTATCATGTATGAAAGGTGTGTGAATGGCCTGTAAAGCGGTTGGTGCCTTGAAGTGGCTTTACAGCTCACGAGCTGCGAGTCACTGGTTCAGTTTTTTTGTCCATTCAATTATTGACAGTGCATTTCATTTTTGTGAAATCTCTTGTTAATACAATTTTATATACTGAACCATCACTCGCCCTCGTGCCAAATCCAACCAGTATGTGTGTGTGCTTGAGGAATAGATGACTGTGCAGTAATCTTTGTCTGTTTTGTCTCTCTGCCAAGCTGTACATTTCATTTAAGAATAACCTAACAACTGTAGTTTTTGTCGTAAACTAAACACCCATGGGAGTGCATGGTGATGTCTCTCTTGTGGATCCCAACAAGTTATCTTACCCACAATGTCCTGCAAACCTCAAAATGTGACTGTGACATTTTCCTTGCATTATTGTGCCCAAATTTTCACACTGCAGAAAGTAACAACAAATTTCCAACCCCCCAGCATTTCTCCAAGTATCCCAATAGAAATGGTACCTCACTTGTATGGGTGGGCCAAGTACCCGCGGCAGGGAAGGGCCCAAAACCTATTGATGTGACATCAAAATTACCTATCACAAACCAACCTGGTTTTGCATGGGGGGTCCCATGAGTATTTGGTCCGGGGCTCGGCGGCCATCTAGGGAAACCTACCTAACCTACACATTTCTGGAAACTAGACACCCGGGGGAGTCCAGCGAGGTATGGCTTGCGTGGGTCCCCCATCATTCTCCTACCCAGAATCCCCTGCAAACTACAAATTTTGCTGAAAAATCCACTTTTTTCTCACATTTCTGTGTGTGAAAGTTCTGGAATCTGCGTGGAGCCACAAATTTCCTCCCACCCAGCGTTCCCCCAGGTCTCCCGATAAAAATGGTACCTCACTTGCGTGGGTGGGTCAAGGACCCGCGACAGGCAAGGGCCCAAAACCTATTGAGGCGACATCAAAATTACCTATCACAAACCAACCTGGTTTTGCATGGGGGGTCCCATGAGTTTTTGGCCCGGGGCTCGGCAGCCATCTAGGGAAACCTACCTAACCCACACATTTCTGCAAACTAGACACCCGGGGGAGTCCAGCGAGGTATGGCTTGCGTGGGACCCCCATCATTCTCCTACCCAGAATCCCCTGCAAACCTCAAATTTTGCCGGAAAATTCACTTTTTTCTCACATTTCTGTGTGGGAAAGTTCTGGAATCTGCGTGGAGCCACAAATTTCCTCCCACCCAGCGTACCCCCAGGTCTCCCGATAAAAATGGTACCTCACTTGCGTGGGTGGGTCAAGGACCTGCGACAGGCAAGGGCCCAAAACCTATTGAGGCGACATCAAAATTACCGATCACAAACCAACCTGGTTTTGCATGGGGGGTCCCATGGGTTTTTGGCCCGGGGCTTGGCAGCCATCTAGGGAAACCTACCTAACCCACACATTTCTGAAAACTAGACACCCGGAGGAGGCCAGCGAGGTATGGCTTGCGTGGATCCCCCATCAATCTCCTACCCAGAATCCCCTGCAAACCTCAAATTTCGCTGAAAAATTCACTTTTTTCTCACATTTCTGTGTGGGAAAGTTCTGGAATCTGCGTGGATCCACAAATTTCCTCCCACCCAGAGTTTCCCCAGGTCTCCCGATAAAAATGGTACCTCACTTGTGTGGGTAGGCATAGTGGCTGCAACAGGAAATGGCCCAAATTGTACTGTGGAGACTTCAAAATTACCTATACCAAAACTACCTGGTTTTGGGGGGGACCTGAGATTTTGGCCCCGGGCTCGGCGGCCATCTTGGAAAAGTACCAAACCCAAACATTTCTGAAAACTAGACACCCGGGGGAGTCCAATGAGGTATGGCTTGCGTGGGTCCCCCATCATTCTCCTACCCAGAATCCCCTGCAAACCTCAAATTTTGCCGAAAAATTCACTTTTGTCTCACATTTCTGTGTGTGAAAGTTCTGGAATCTGCGTGGAGCCACAAATTTCCTCCCACCCAGCGTTCCCCCAGGTCTCCCGATAAAAATGGTACCTCACTTGCGTGGGTGGGTCAAGGACCCGCGACAGGCAAGGGCCCAAAACCTATTGAGGCGACATCAAAATTACCTATCACAAACCAACCTGGTTTTGCATGGGGGGTCCCATGAGTTTTTGGCCCGGGGCTCGGCAGCCATCTAGGGAAACCTACCTAACCCACACATTTCTGCAAACTAGACACCTGTGGGAGTCCAGCGAGGTATGGCTTGCGTGGGACCCCCATCATTCTCCTACCCAGAATCCCCTGCAAACCTCAAATTTCGCCGGAAAATTCACTTTTTCTCACATTTCTGTGTGGGAAAGTTCTGGAATCTGCGTGGAGCCAAAAATGTACTCCCACCCAGCGTTCCCCCAGGTCTCCCGATAAAAATGGTACCTCACTTGCGTGGGTGCGTCAAGGACCTGCGACAGGCAAGGGCCCAAAACCTATTGAGGCGACATCAAAATTACCGATCACAAACCAACCTAGTTTTGCATGGGGGGTCCCATGAGTTTTTGGCCCGGGGCTTGGCAGCCATCTAGGGAAACCTACCTAACCCACACATTTCTGCAAACTAGACACCCGGAGGAGGCCAGCGAGGTATGGCTTGCGTGGATCCCCCATCAATCTCCTACCCAGAATCCCCTGCAAACCTCAAATTTCGCCGAAAAATTCACTTTTTTCTCAAATTTCTGTGTGGAAAAGTTCTGGAATCTGCGTGGATCCACAAATTTCCTCCCACCCAGAGTTTCCCCAGGTCTCCCGATAAAAATGGTACCTCACTTGTGTGGGTAGGCATAGTGGCTGCAACAGGAAATGGCCCAAATTGTACTGTGGAGACTTCAAAATTACCTATACCAAAACTACCTGGTTTTGGGGGGGACCTGAGATTTTGGCCCCGGGCTCGGCGGCCATCTTGGGAAAGTACCAAACCCAAACATTTCTGAAAACTAGACACCCGGGGGAGTCCAATGAGGTATGGCTTGCGTGGGTCCCCCATCATTCTCCTACCCAGAATCCCCTGCAAACCTCAAATTTTGCCGAAAAATTCACTTTTGTCTCACATTTCTGTGTGTGAAAGTTCTGGAATCTGCGTGGAGCCACAAATTTCCTCCCACCCAGCGTTCCCCCAGGTCTCCCGATAAAAATGGTACCTCACTTGCGTGGGTGGGTCAAGGACCCGCGACAGGCAAGGGCCCAAAACCTATTGAGGCGACATCAAAATTACCTATCACAAACCAACCTGGTTTTGCATGGGGGTCCCATGAGTTTTTGGCCCGGGGCTCGGCAGCCATCTAGGGAAACCTACCTAACCCACACATTTCTGCAAACTAGACACCTGTGGGAGTCCAGCGAGGTATGGCTTGCGTGGGACCCCCATCATTCTCCTACCCAGAATCCCCTGCAAACCTCAAATTTCGCCGGAAAATTCACTTTTTCTCACATTTCTGTGTGGGAAAGTTCTGGAATCTGCGTGGAGCCAAAAATGTACTCCCACCCAGCGTTCCCCCAGGTCTCCCGATAAAAATGGTACCTCACTTGCGTGGGTGCGTCAAGGACCTGCGACAGGCAAGGGCCCAAAACCTATTGAGGCGACATCAAAATTACCGATCACAAACCAACCTGGTTTTGCATGGGGGGTCCCATGAGTTTTTGGCCCGGGGCTTGGCAGCCATCTAGGGAAACCTACCTAACCCACACATTTCTGCAAACTAGACACCCGGAGGAGGCCAGCGAGGTATGGCTTGCGTGGATCCCCCATCAATCTCCTACCCAGAATCCCCTGCAAACCTCAAATTTCGCCGAAAATTTCACTTTTTTCTCAAATTTCTGTGTGGGAAAGTTCTGGAATCTGCGTGGATCCACAAATTTCCTCCCACCCAGAGTTTCCCCAGGTCTCCCGATAAAAATGGTACCTCACTTGTGTGGGTAGGCATAGTGGCTGCAACAGGAAATGGCCCAAATTGTACTGTGGAGACTTCAAAATTACCTATACCAAAACTACCTGGTTTTGGGGGGGACCTGAGATTTTGGCCCCGGGCTCGGCGGCCATCTTGGGAAAGTACCAAACCCAAACATTTCTGAAAACTAGACACCCGGGGGAGTCCAATGAGGTATGGCTTGCGTGGATCCCCCAACGTTTTCCTACCCAGAATGCCATGCAAACCTCAAATTTAGCTGAAAAAATCACATTTTCCACATATTTTTGTGTGGAATCACCGTGCCGGCACAAATGTCCTACCACCCAGCGTTCCCCTTGTTCTCCCGAGTAAAATGTTACCTCACTTGTATGGGTGTCCAAAGCAGAATTGGCTAAAAACTTATTTTTAAAAAAATGTAGCGCTTAGAATTCTCGGTGCTATACTCTAAATCCCTATGTTTTGGGCTCTTTCTAGCCACAGGCCTAGGCCGACCCACACAAGTGAGGTACCATTTTTTTCGGAAGACTTAGGGGAACGCTGGGTGGGTGGAAATTTGTGGATCCACGCAGATTCCAGAACTTTCCACCACAGAAATGTGGGGAAAATGTGGATTTTTTTACAATTGTTTAGGTTTGCAAGGGATTCTGGGTAACAGAACCTGGTGGGAGGCAGTCAAGTCACCACATCCTGGATTCCCCTCGGTGTCTAGCTTTAAAAAATGTATAGGTTTGCTAGGTTTCCCTAGGTGCCGGCAGAGCTAGGGTTAAAAAACTACAGCTAGGCACTTTGCCAAAAAAGAGTAATTTTTCATAAGCGAAATTGAGGTGTGTCCACGTTGCGTTTTGCGCCGTTTCCTGCCGCGGGCACTAGGCCGACCCACACAAGTGAGGTACCATTTTTCTCGGAAGACTTTGGGGAACACGGGGTGGGTGGAAATTTGTGGATCCACGCAGATTCCAGAACTTTCCACCACAGAAATGTGGGGAAAATGCGTTTTTTTTTACAATTATTTAGGTTTGCAAGGGATTCTGGGTAACAGAACCTGGTGGGAGGCAGTCAAGTCACCCCATCCTGGATTCCCCTGGGTGTCTAGTTTTCAAAAATATATAGGTTTGCTAGGTCTCCCTAGGTGCCGGCAGAGCTAGGGTTCAAAAACTACAGCTAGGCAATTTGCCAAAAAAAGGGTCATTTTTCACTGCGAAATTGAGGTGTGTCCACGTTGCGTTTTGCACCGTTTCCTGACGCGGGCACTAGGCCGACCCACACAAGTGAGGTACCATTTTTCTCGGAAGACTTTGGGGAACGCGGGGTGGGTGGAAATTTGTGGATCCACGCAGATTCCAGAACTTTCCACCACAGAAATGTGGGGAAAATGCGTTTTTTTTGACAATTATTTAGGTTTGCAAGGGATTCTGGGTAACAGAACCTAGTGGGAGGCAGTCAAGTCACCCCATCCTGGATTCCCCTGGGTGTCTAGTTTTCAAAAATGTATAGGTTTGCTAGGTTTCCCTAGGTGCCAGCAGAGCTAGGGTTCAAAAACTACAGCTAGGCACTTTGCCAAAAAGGGTCATTTTTCACTGCGAAATTCAGATGTGACCACATTGCGTTTTGCGCCGTTTCCTGTCGCGGGCACTAGGCCGACCCACACAAGTGAGGTACCATTTTTCTCAGAAAACTTTGGGGAACGGGGGGTGGGCAGAAATTTGTGGAACCACACAGATTCCAGAACTTTCCACCACAGAAATGTGGGAAAAATGCAGTTTTTTTGACAATGTTTTAGGTTTGCAAGGGATTCTGGGTAACAGAACCTGGTGGGAGGCAGTCAAGTCACCCCATCCTGGATTCCCCTTGGTGTCTAGTTTTCAAAAATGTATAGGTTTGCTAGGTTTCCCTAGGAGCCAGCAGAGCTATGGTTAAAAAACTACAGCTAGGCACTTTGCCAAAAAAGGGTCATTTTTCACTGCGAAATTCAGATGTGACCACATTGCGTTTTGTGCCGTTTCCTGTCACGGGCACTAGGCCGACCCACACAAGTGAGGTACCATTTTTCTCGGGAGACTTTGGGGAACGCGGGGTGGGTGGAAATTTGTGGATGCATACGGATTCTAGAACCTTCCACCACAGAAATGTGGGGAAAATGAGGATTTTTTGACAATTTTTTAGGTTTGCAAGGGATTCTGGGTAACAGAACCTGGTGGGAGGCAGTCAAGTCACCCCATCCTGGATTCCCCTGGGTGTCTAGTCTTCAAAAATGTATAGGTTTGCTATGTCTGCCTAGGTGCCGTCAGAGCTATGGTTCAAAAACTACAGCTAGGCACTTTGCCAAAAAAGGGTCATTTTTCACTGCGAAATTGAGGTGTGTCCATGTTGTGTTTTGCGCCGTTTCCTGCAGCGGGCACTAGGCCGACCCACACAAGTGAGGTACCATTTTTCTCGGAAGACTTTGGGGAACACGGGGTGGGTAGAAATTTGTGGATCCACGCAGATTCCAGAACTTTCCACCACAGAAATGTGGGGAAAATGCGTTTGTTTTTACAATTATTTAGGTTTGCAAGGGATTCTGGGTAACAGAACCTGGTGGGAGGCAGTCAAGTCACCCCATCCTGGATTCCCCTGGGTGTCTAGTTTTCAAAAATATATAGGTTTGCTAGGTTTCCCTAGGTGCCGGCAGAGCTAGGGTTCAAAAACTACAGCTAGGCAATTTGCCAAAAAAAGGGTCATTTTTCAAAGCGAAATTGAGGTGTGTCTACGTTGCGTTTTGCACCGTTTCCTGACGCGGGCACTAGGCCGACCCACACAAGTGAGGTACCATTTTTCTCGGAAGACTTTGGGGAACGCGGGGTGGGTGGAAATTTGTGTATCCACGCAGATTCCAGAACTTTCCACCACAGAAATGTGGGGAAAATGCGTTTTTTTTGACAATTATTTAGGTTTGCAAGGGATTCTGGGTAACAGAACCTGGTGGGAGGCAGTCAAGTCACCCCATCCTGTATTCCCCTTGGTGTCTAGTTTTCAAAAATGTATAGGTTTGCTAGGTTTCCCTAGGTGCCAGCAGAGCTATGGTTCAAAAACTACAGCTAGGCACTTTGCCAAAAAAGGGTCATTTTTCACTGCGAAATTCAGATGTGACCACATTGCGTTTTGCGCCGTTTCCTGTCGCGGGCACTAGGCCGACCCACACAAGTGAAGTACCATTTTTCTCGGAAAACTTTGGGGAACGGGGGGTGGGCAGAAATTTGTGGAACCACGCAGATTCCAGAACTTTCCACCACAGAAATGGGGGAAAAATGCGGTTTTTTTGACAATGTTTTAGGTTTGCAAGGGATTCTGGGTAAAAGAACCTAGTGGGAGGCAGCCAAGTCACCCCATCCTGGATTCCCCTGGGTGTCTAGTTTTCAAAAATGTATAGGTTTGCTAGGTTTCCCTATGTGCCGGCAGAGCTAGGGTTCAAAAACTACAGCTAGGCACTTTGCCAAAAAAGGGTTATTTTTCACTGTGAAATTGAGGTGTCTCCATGTTGCGTTTTGCGACGTTTCCTGCCACGGGCACTAGGCCGACCCACACAAGTGAGGTACCATTTTTCTCGGGAGACTTTGGGGAACGCGGGGTGCGTGGAAATTTGTGGATCCATACGGATTCTAGAACTTTCCACCACAGAAATGTGGGGAAAATATGGATTTTTTGACAATTTTTTAGGTTTGCAAGGGATTCTGGGTAACAGAACCTGGTGGGAGGCAGTCAAGTCACCCCATCCTGGATTCCCCTGGGTGTCTAGTCTTCAAAAATGTATAGGTTTGCTATGTCTGCCTAGGTGCCGTCAGAGCTATGGTTCAAAAACTACAGCTAGGCACTTTGCCAAAAAGGGTCATTTTTCACTGCGAAATTGAGGTGTGTCCATGTTGTGTTTTGCGCCGTTTCCTGCCGCGGGCACTAGGCCGACCCACACAAGTGAGGTACCATTTTTCTCGGAAGACTTTGGGGAACGTGGGGTGGGTGGAAATTTGTGGATCCACGCATATTCCAGAACTTTCCACCACAGAAATGTGGGGAAAATGTGGATCTTTTGACAATTTGTTAGGTTTGCAAGGGATTCAGGGTAACAGAACCTGGTGGGAGGCAGTCAAGTCACCCCATCCTGGATTCCCCTGGGTGTCTAGTTTTAAAAAATGTATAGGTTTGCTAGGTTTCCCTAGGTGCCGGTAGAGCTAGGGTTAAAAAACTACAGCTAGGCACTTTGCCTAGTCTTTATTTAGGTGTGTCCACGTTGCGTTTTGTGCCGTTTCCTGCCGCGGGCACTAGGCCGACCCACACAAGTGAGATACCATTTTTCTCGGAAGACTTTGGGGAACGCGGGGTGGGTGGAAATTTGTGGATCCACGCAGATTCCAGAACTTTCCACCACAGAAATGTAGGGAAAATGTAGATTTTTTGACAATTTTTTCGGTTTGCAAGGGATTCTGGGTAACAGAACCTGGTGGGAGGCAGTCAAGTCACCCCATCCTGGATTCCCCTTGGTGTCTAGTTTTCAAAAATGTATAGGTTTGCTAGGTTTCCCTAGGTGCCGGCAGAGCTAGGGTTCAAAAACTACAGCTAGGCACTTTGCCAAAAAAGGTTCATTTTTCACTGCGAAATTGAGGTGTGTCCACGTTGCGTTTTGCGCCGTTTCCTGCCACGGGCACTAGGCCGACCCACACAAGTGAGGTACCATTTTTCTCAGAAGACTTTGGGGAACGCGGGGTGGGTGGAAATTTGTGGATCCACGTAGATTCCAGAACTTTCCACCACAGAAATTTGGGGAAAATGTGGATTTTTTGACAATTTTTAGGTTTGCAAGGGATTCAGGGTAACAGAACCTGGTGGGAGGCAGTCAAGTCACCCCATCCTGGATTCCCCTGGGTGTCTAGTTTTTAAAAATGTATAGGTTTGCTAGGTTTCCCTAGGTGCCGGCAGAGCTAGGGTTAAAAAACTACAGCTAGGCACTTTGCCAAAAAAGGGTCATTTTTCACTGCGAAATTGAGGTGTGTCTACGTTGCGTTTTGCGCCGTTTCCTGCCGCGGGCACTAGGCCGACCCACACAAGTGAGGTACCATTTTTCTCTGAAGACTTTGGGGAATGCGAGGTGGGTGGAAATTTGTGGATCCACGCCAATTCCAGAACTTTCCACCACAGAAATGTGGGGAAAATGTATATTTTTTGACAATTTTTTAGGTTTGCAAGGGATTCAGGGTAACAGAACCTGGTGGGAGGCAGTCAAGTCACCCCATCCTGGATTCCCATGGGTGTCTAGTTTTTAAAAATGTATAGGTTTGCTAGGTTTCCCTAGGTGCCGGCAGAGCTAGGGTTAAAAAACTACAGCTAGGCACTTTGCCAAAAAGGGTCATTTTTCCCTGCGAAATTGAGGTGTGATCACATTGCATTTTGCGCCGTTTACTGTCGCGGGCACTAGGCCGACCCACACAAGTGAGGTACCATTTTTCTCGGAAGACTTTGGGGAATGCGGGGTGGGTGGAAATTTGTGGATCCACGCAGATTCCAGAACTTTCCACCACAGAAATGTGGGGAAAATGCGGTTTTTTTGACAATTATTTAGGTTTGCAAGGGATTCTGGGTAACAGAACCTGGTGGGAGGCAGTCAGGTCAACCCATCCTGGATTCCCCTGGGTGTCTAGTTTTCAAAAATGTATAGGTTTGCTAGGTTTCCCTAGGTGCCAGCAGAGCTATGGTTCAAAAACTACAGGTAGGCACTTTGCCAAAAAAGGGTCATTTTTTACTGCGAAATTGAGATGTGACCACATTGCGTTTTGCGCCGTTTCCTGTCGCGGGCACTAGGCCGACCCACACAAGTGAGGTACCATTTTTCTCGGAAAACTTTGGGGAACGGGGGGTGGGTGGAAATTTTTGGAACCACGCAGATTCCAGAACTTTCCACCACAGAAATGTGGGGAAAATGCGTTTTTTTTTTACAATGTTTTAGGTTTGCAAGGGATTCTGGGTAACAGAACCTGGTGGGAGGCAGTCAAGTCACCCCATCCTGGATTTCCCTTGGTGTCTAGTTTTTAAAAATGTATAGGTTTGCTAGGTTTCCCTAGGTGCCGGCAGAGCTAGGGTTCAAAAACTACAGCTAGGCACTTTGCCAAAAAAGGGTCATTTTTCACTGCGAAATTGAGGTGTGTCCACGTTGCGTTTTGCGCCATTTCCTGCCACGGGCACTAGGCCGACCCACACAAGTGAGGTACCATTTTTCTCTGATGACTTTGGGGAACGCGGGGTGTGTGGAAATTTGTGGATCCACACCAATTCCAGAACTTTCCACCACAGAAATGTGGGGAAAATGTAGATTTTTTGACAATTTTTTGGGTTTGCAAGGCATTCTGTGTAACAGAACCTGGTGGGAGGCAGTCACGTCACCCCATCCTACATTCCCCTGGGTGTCTAGTTTTTAAAAATGTATAGGTTTGCTAGTTTTCCCTAGGTGGCAGCAGAGCTAGGGTTCAAAAACTACAGCTAGGCACTTTGCCAAAAAAGGGTCATTTTACACTGCGAAATTGAGGTGTGATCACGTTGCGTTTTGCGCCATTTCCTGTCGCGGGCACTAGGCCGACCCACACAAGTGAGGTACCATTTTTCTCAGAAGACTTTGGGGAACGCGGGGTGCGTGGAAATTTGTGGCTCCACGCAGATTCCAGAACTTTCCACCACAGAAATGTGGGGAAAATGTGGATTTTTTGACAATTGTTTAGGTTTTCAAGGGATTCTGGGTAACAGAACCTGGTGGGAGGCAGTCAAGTCACCCCATCCTGGATTCCCCTGGGTGTCTAGCTTTAAAAAATGTATAGGTTTGCTAGGTTTCCCTAGGTGCCGGCAGAGCTAGGGATAAGAAACTACAGCTAGGCACTTTGCCAAAAAAGAGTAATTTTTCATAAGCGAAATTGAGGTGTGTCCATGTTGCGTTTTGCGCTGTTTCCTGCCGCGGGCACAAGGCCGACCCACACAAGTGAGGTACCATTTTTCTCGGAAGACTTTGGGGAACGCGGGGTGGGTGGAAATTTGTGGATCCACGCAGGTTCCAGAACTTTCCACCACAGAAATGTGGGGAAAATGCGTTTCTTTTGACAATTATTTAGGTTTGCAAGGGATTCTGGGTAACAGAACCTGGTGGGAGGCAGTCAAGTCACCCCATCCTGGATTCCCCTGGGTGTCTAGTTTTCAACAATGTATAGGTTTGCTAGGTTTCCCTAGGTGCCAGCAGAGCTATGGTTCAAAAACTACAGCTAGGCACTTTGCCAAAAAAGGGTCATTTTTCACTGCGAAATTCAGATGTGACCACATTGCGTTTTGCGCCGTTTCCTGTCGCGGGCACTAGGCCGACCCACACAAGTGAGGTACCATTTTTCTCGGAAAACTTTGGGGAACGGGGGGTGGGCAGAAATTTGTGGAACCACGCAGATTCCAGAACTTTCCACCACAGAAATGGGGGAAAAATGCGGTTTTTTTGACAATGTTTTAGGTTTGCAAGGGATTCTGGGTAAAAGAACCTAGTGGTAGGCAGTCAAGTCACCCCATCCTGGATTCCCCTGGGTGTCTAGTTTTCAAAAATGTATAGGTTTGCTAGGTTTCCCTATGTGCCGGCAGAGCTAGGGTTCAAAAACTACAGCTAGGCACTTTGCCAAAAAAGGGTTATTTTTCACTGTGAAATTGAGGTGTCTCCATGTTGCGTTTTGCGACGTTTCCTGCCGCGGGCACTAGGCCGACCCACACAAGTGAGGTACCATTTTTCTCGGGAGACTTTGGGGAACGCGGGGTGCGTGGAAATTTGTGGATGCATACGGATTCTAGAACTTTCCACCACAGAAATGTGGGGAAAATGTGGATTTTTTGACAATTTTTTAGGTTTGCAAGGGATTCTGGGTAACAGAACCTGGTGGGAGGCAGTCAAGTCACCCCATCCTGGATTCCCCTGGGTGTCTAGTCTTCAAAAATGTATAGGTTTGCTATGTCTGCCTAGGTGCCGTCAGAGCTATGGTTCAAAAACTACAGCTAGGCACTTTGCCAAAAAAGGGTCATTTTTCACTGCGAAATTGAGGTGTGTCCATGTTGTGTTTTGCGCCGTTTCCTGCCGCGGGCACTAGGCCGACCCACACAAGTGAGGTACCATTTTTCTCGGAAGACTTTGGGGAACGTGGGGTGGGTGGAAATTTGTGGATCCACGCATATTCCAGAACTTTCCACCACAGAAATGTGGGGAAAATGTGGATCTTTTGACAATTTTTAGGTTTGCAAGGGATTCAGGGTAACAGAACCTGGTGGGAGGCAGTCAAGTCACCCCATCCTGGATTCCCCTGGGTGTCTAGTTTTAAAAAATGTATAGGTTTGCTAGGTTTCCCTAGGTGCCGGTAGAGCTAGGGTTAAAAAACTACAGCTAGGCACTTTGCCTAGTCTTTATTTAGGTGTGTCCACGTTGCGTTTTGTGCCGTTTCCTGCCGCGGGCACTAGGCCGACCCACACAAGTGAGATACCATTTTTCTCGGAAGACTTTGGAGAACGCGGGGTGGGTGGAAATTTGTGGATCCACGCAGGTTCCAGAACTTTCCACCACAGAAATGTGGGGAAAATGTAGATTTTTTGACAATTTTTTTGGTTTGCAAGGGATTCTGGGTAACAGAACCTGGTGGGAGGCAGTCAAGTCACCCCATCCTGGATTCCCCTGGGTGTCTAGTTTTTAAAAATGTATAGGTTTGCTAGGTTTCCCTAGGTGCCGGCAGAGCTAGGGTTAAAAAACTACAGCTAGGCACTTTGCCAAAAAAGGGTCATTTTTCACTGCGAAATTGAGGTGTGTCTACGTTGCGTTTTGCGCCGTTTCCTGCCGCGGGCACTAGGCCGACCCACACAAGTGAGGTACCATTTTTCTCTGAAGACTTTGGGGAATGCGAGGTGGGTGGAAATTTGTGGATCCACGCCAATTCCAGAACTTTCCACCACAGAAATGTGGGGAAAATGTATATTTTTTGACAATTTTTAGGTTTGCAAGGGATTCAGGGTAACAGAACCTGGTGGGAGGCAGTCAAGTCACCCCATCCTGGATTCCCATGGGTGTCTAGTTTTTAAAAATGTATAGGTTTGCTAGGTTTCCCTAGGTGCCGGCAGAGCTAGGGTTAAAAACTACAGCTAGGCACTTTGCCAAAAAGGGTCATTTTTCCCTGCGAAATTGAGGTGTGATCACATTGCATTTTGCGCCGTTTACTGTCGCGGGCACTAGGCCGACCCACACAAGTGAGGTACCATTTTTCTCGGAAGACTTTGGGGAATGCGGGGTGGGTGGAAATTTGTGGATCCACGCAGATTCCAGAACTTTCCACCACAGAAATGTGGGGAAAATGTGGTTTTTTTGACAATTATTTAGGTTTGCAAGGGATTCTGGGTAACAGAACCTGGTGGGAGGCAGTCAAGTCACCCCATCCTGGATTCCCCTGGGTGTCTAGTTTTCAAAAATGTATAGGTTTGCTAGGTTTCCCTAGGTGCCAGCAGAGCTATGGTTCAAAAACTACAGCTAGGCACTTTGCCAAAAAAGGGTCATTTTTCACTGCGAAATTGAGATGTGACCACATTGTGTTTTGCGCCGTTTCCTGTCGCGGGCACTAGGCCGACCCACACAAGTGAGGTACCATTTTTCTCGGAAAACTTTGGGGAACGGGGGGTGGGTGGAAATTTTTGGAACCACGCAGATTCCAGAACTTTCCACCACAGAAATGTGGGGAAAATGGGTTTTTTTTTACAATGTTTTAGGTTTGCAAGGGATTCTGGGTAACAGAACCTGGTGGGAGGCAGTCAAGTCACCCCATCCTGGATTCCCCTGGGTGTCTAGTTTTCAACAATGTATAGGTTTGCTAGGTTTCCCTAGGTGCCGGCAGAGCTAGGGTTCAAAAACTACAGCTAGGCACTTTGCCAAAAAAGGGTCATTTTTCACTGCGAAATTGAGGTGTGTCCACGTTGCGTTTTGCGCCATTTCCTGCCACGGGCACTAGGCCGACCCACACAAGTGAGGTACCATTTTTCTCTGATGACTTTGGGGAACGCGGGGTGGGTGGAAATTTGTGGATCCACACCAATTCCAGAACTTTCCACCACAGAAATGTGGGGAAAATGTAGATTTTTTGACAATTTTTTGGGTTTGCAAGGCATTCTGTGTAACAGAACCTGGTGGGAGGCAGTCACGTCACCCCATCCTACATTCCCCTGGGTGTCTAGTTTTCAAAAATGTATAGGTTTGCTAGTTTTCCCTAGGTGGCAGCAGAGCTAGGGTTCAAAAACTACAGCTAGGCACTTTGCCAAAAAAGGGTCATTTTACACTGCGAAATTGAGGTGTGATCACGTTGCGTTTTGCGCCATTTCCTGTCGCGGGCACTAGGCCGACCCACACAAGTGAGGTACCATTTTTCTCGGAAGACTTTGGGGAACGCGGGGTGTGTGGAAATTTGTGGCTCCACGCAGATTCCAGAACTTTCCACCACAGAAATGTGGGGAAAATGTGGATTTTTTGACAATTGTTTAGGTTTGCAAGGGATTCTGGGTAACAGAACCTGGTGGGAGGCAGTCAAGTCACCCCATCCTGGATTCCCCTGGGTGTCTAGCTTTAAAAAATGTATAGGTTTGCTAGGTTTCCCTAGGTGCCAGCAGAGCTATGGTTCAAAAACTACAGCTAGGCACTTTGCCAAAAAAGGGTCATTTTTCACTGCGAAATTCAGATGTGACCACATTGCGTTTTGCGCCGGTTCCTGTCGCGGGCACTAGGCCGACCCACACAAGTGAGGTACCATTTTTCTCGGAAAACTTTGGGGAACGGGGGGTGGGCAGAAATTTGTGGAACCACGCAGATTCCAGAACTTTCCACCACAGAAATGTGGGAAAAATGCGGTTTTTTTGACAATGTTTTAGGTTTGCAAGGGATTCTGGGTAAAAGAACCTGGTGGGAGGCAGTCAAGTCACCCCATCCTGGATTCCCCTGGGTGTCTAGTTTTCAAAAATGTATAGGTTTGCTAGGTTTCCCTATGTGCCGGCAGAGCTAGGGTTCAAAAACTACAGCTAGGCACTTTGCCAAAAAAGGGTTATTTTTCACTGTGAAATTGAGGTGTCTCCATGTTGCGTTTTGCGACGTTTCCTGCCGCGGGTACTAGGCCGACCCACACAAGTGAGGTACCATTTTTCTCGGGAGACTTTGGGGAACGTGGGGTGCGTGGAAATTTGTGGATGCATACGGATTCTAGAACTTTCCACCACAGAAATGTGGGGAAAATGTGGATTTTTTGACAATTTTTTAGGTTTGCAAGGGATTCTGGGTAACAGAACCTGGTGGGAGGCAGTCAAGTCACCCCATCCTGGATTCCCCTGGGTGTCTAGTCTTCAAAAATGTATAGGTTTGCTATGTCTACCTAGGTGCCGTCAGAGCTATGGTTCAAAAACTACAGCTAGGCACTTTGCCAAAAAAGGGTCATTTTTCACTGCGAAATTGAGGTGTGTCCATGTGTGTTTTGCGCCGTTTCCTGCCGCGGGCACTAGGCCGACCCACACAAGTGAGGTACCATTTTTCTCGGTAGACTTTGGGGAACGTGGGGTGGGTGGAAATTTGTGGATCCAAGCATATTCCAGAACTTTCCACCACAGAAATGTGGGGAAAATGTGGATCTTTTGACAATTTGTTAGGTTTGCAAGGGATTCAGGGTAACAGAACCTGGTGGGAGGCAGTCAAGTCACCCCATCCTGGATTCCCCTGGGTGTCTAGTTTTAAAAAATGTATAGGTTTGCTAGGTTTCCCTAGGTGCCGGTAGAGCTAGGGTTAAAAAACTACAGCTAGGCACTTTGCCTAGTCTTTATTTAGGTGTGTCCACGTTCCGTTTTGTGCCGTTTCCTGCCGCGGGCACTAGGCCGACCCACACAAGTGAGGTACCATTTTTCTCAGAAGACTTTGGGGAACGCGGGGTGGGTGGAAATTTGTGGATCCACGTAGATTCCAGAACTTTCCACCACAGAAATTTGGGGAAAATGTGGATTTTTTGACAATTTTTTAGGTTTGCAAGGGATTCAGGGTAACAGAACCTAGTGGGAGGCAGTCAAGTCACCCCATCCTGGATTCCCCTGGGTGTCTAGTTTTTAAAAATGTATAGGTTTTCTAGGTTTCCCTAGGTGCCGGCAGAGCTAGGGTTAAAAAACTACAGCTAGGCACTTTGCCAAAAAAGGGTCATTTTTCACTGCGAAATTGAGGTGTGTCTACGTTGCGTTTTGCGCCGTTTCCTGCCGCGGGCACTAGGCCGACGCACACAAGTGAGGTACCATTTTTCTCTGAAGACTTTGGGGAATGCGGGGTGGGTGGAAATTTGTGGATCCACGCCAATTCCAGAACTTTCCACCACAGAAATGTGGGGAAAATGTATATTTCTTGACAATTTTTTAGGTTTGCAAGGGATTCAGGGTAACAGAACCTGGTGGGAGGCAGTCAAGTCACCCCATCCTGGATTCCCATGGGTGTCTAGTTTTTAAAAATGTATAGGTTTGCTAGGTTTCCCTAGGTGCCGGCAGAGCTAGGGTTAAAAAACTACAGCTAGGCACTTTGCCAAAAAAGGGTCATTTTTCCCTGCGAAATTGAGGTGTGATCACGTTGCATTTTGCGCCGTTTACTGTCGCGGGCACTAGGCCGACCCACACAAGTGAGGTACCATTTTTCTCGGAAGACTTTGGGGAATGCGGGGTGCGTGGAAATTTGTGGATCCACGCAGATTCCAGAACTTTCCACCACAGAAATGTGGGGAAAATGCGGTTTTTTTGACAATTATTTAGGTTTGCAAGGGATTCTGGGTAACAGAACCTGGTGGGAGGCAGTCAAGTCACCCCATCCTGGATTCCCCTGGGTGTCTAGTTTTAAAAAATGTATAGGTTTGCTAGGTTTCCGTAGGTGCCGGTAGAGCTAGGGTTAAAAAACTACAGCTAGGCACTTTGCCAAAAAGGGTCATTTTTCACTGCGAAATTGAGGTGTGTCCACGTTGCGTTTTGTGCCGTTTCCTGCCGCGGGCACTAGGCCGACCCACACAAGTGAGATACCATTTTTCTCGGAAGACTTTGAGGAACGCGGGGTGGGTGGAAATTTGTGGATCCACGCAGATTCCAGAACTTTCCACCACAGAAATGTGGGGAAAATGTAGATTTTTTGACAATGTGTTCGGTTTGCAAGGGATTCTGGGTAACAGAACCTGGTGGGAGGCAGTCACATCACCCCATCCTAGATTCCCCTGGGTGTCTAGTTTTCAAAAATGTATAGGTTTGCTAGGTTTCCCTAGGTGCCAGCAGAGCTAGGGTTCAAAAACTACAACTAGGCACTTTGCGAAAAAAGGGTCATTTTTCACTGCGAAATTGAGGTGTGATCACGTTGCGTTTTGCGCCGTTTCCTGTCGCGGGCACTAGGCCGACCCACACAAGTGAGGTACCATTTTTCTCGGAAGACTTTGGGGAATGCGGGGTGGGTGGAAGATGGTGGATCCACGCAGATTCCAGAACTTTCCACCACAGAAATGTGGGGAAAATGCGTTTTGTTTTACAATTATTTAGGTTTGCAAGGGATTCTGGGTAACAGAACCTGGTGGGAGGCAGTCAAGTCACCCCATCCTGGATTCCCCTGGGTGTCTAGTTTTCAAAAATGTATAGGTTTGCTAGGTTTCCCTAGGTGCCAGCAGAGCTATGGTTCAAAAACTACAGCTAGGCAATTTGCCAAAAAAGGGTCATTTTTCACTGCGAAATTGAGATGTGACCACATTGCGTTTTGCGCCGTTTCCTGTCGCGGGCACTAGGCCGACCCACACAAGTGAGGTACCATTTTTCTCGGAATACTTTGGGGAACGGGGGGTGGGTGGAAATTTGTGGAACCACGCAGATTCCAGAACTTTTCACCACAGAAATGTTGAGAAAATGCGTTTTTTTTTACAATTTTTTAGGTTTGCAAGGGATTCTGGGTAACAGAACCTGGTGGGAGGCAGTCAAGTCACCCCATCCTGGATTCCCCTTGGTGTCTAGTTTTCAAAAATGTATAGGTTTGCTAGGTTTCCCTAGGTGCCGGCAGAGCTAGGGTTCAAAAACTACAGCTAGGCACTTTGCCAAAAAAGGGTCATTTTTCACTGCGAAATTGAGGTGTGTCCACGTTGCGTTTTGCACCGTTTCCTGCCACGGGCACTAGGCCGACCCACACAAGTGAGGTACCATTTTTCTCGGAAGACTTTGGGGAACGCGGGGTGGGTGGAAATTTGTGGATCCACGCAGATTCCAGAACTTTCCACCACAGAAATGTGGGGAAAATGTGGATCTTTTGACAATTTTTTAGGTTTGCAAGGGATTCAGGGTAACAGAACCTGGTGGGAGGCAGTCACATCACCCCATCCTAGATTCCCCTGTGTGTCTAGTTTTCAAAAATGTATAGGTTTGCTAGGTTTCCCTAGGTGCCAGCAGAGCTAGGGTTCAAAAACTACAACTAGGCACTTTGCCAAAAAAGGGTCATTTTTCACTGCGAAATTGAGGTGTGATCACGTTGCGTTTTGCGCCGTTTCCTGTCGCGGGCACTAGGCCGACCCACACAAGTGAGGTACCATTTTTCTCGGAAAACTTTGGGGAACGGGGGTGGGTAGAAATTTGTGGAACCACGCAGATTCCAGATCTTTCCACCACAGAAATGTGGGAAAAATGCGTTGTTTTTGACAATGTTTTAGGTTTGCAAGGGATTCTGGGTAACAGAACCTGGTGGGAGGCAGTCAAGTCACCCCATCCTGGATTCCCCTGGGTGTCTAATTTTCAAAAATGTATAGGTTTGCTAGGTTTCCCTAGGTGCCGGCAGAGCTAGGGTTCAAAAACTACAGCTAGGCACTTTGCCAAAAAGGGTTATTTTTCACTGTGAAATTGAGGTGTGTCCATGTTGCGTTTTGCGACGTTTCCTGCCACGGGCACTAGGCCGACACACACAAGTGAGGTACCATTTTTCTCGGGAGACTTTGGGGAACGCGGGGTGGGTGGAAATTGGTGGATGCACACGGATTCCAGAACTTTCCACCACAGATATGTGGGGAAAATGTGGATTTTTTGACAATTTATTAGGTTTGCAAGGGATTCTGGGTAACAGAACCTGGTGGGAGGCAGTCAAGTCACCCCATCCTGGATTCCCCTGGGTGTCTAGTTTTCGAAAATGTATAGTTTTGCTAGGTTTCCCTAGGTGCCAGCAGAGCTATGGTTCAAAAACTACAGCTAGGCACTTTGCCAAAAAAGGGTCATTTTTCACTGCGAAATTGAGATGTGACCACATTGCGTTTTGCGCCGTTTCCTGTCGCGGGCACTAGGCCGACCCACACAAGTGAGGTACCATTTTTCTCGGAAAACTTTGGGGAACGGGGGTGGGTGGAAATTTTGGAACCACGCAGATTCCAGAACTTTCCACCACAGAAATGTGGGGAAAATGCGTTTTTTTTTACAATGTTTTAGGTTTGCAAGGGATTCTGGGTAACAGAACCTGGTGGGAGGCAGTCAAGTCACCCCATCCTGGATTTCCCTTGGTGTCTAGTTTTTAAAAATGTATAGGTTTGCTAGGTTTCCCTAGGTGCCGGCAGAGCTAGGGTTCAAAAACTACAGCTAGGCACTTTGCCAAAAAAGGGTCATTTTTCACTGCGAAATTGAGGTGTGTCCACGTTGCGTTTTGCGCCATTTCCTGCCACGGGCACTAGGCCGACCCACACAAGTGAGGTACCATTTTTCTCTGATGACTTTGGGGAACGCGGGGTGGGTGGAAATTTGTGGATCCACACCAATTCCAGAACTTTCCACCACAGAAATGTGGGGAAAATGTAGATTTTTTGACAATTTTTTGGGTTTGCAAGGCATTCTGTGTAACAGAACCTGGTGGGAGGCAGTCACGTCACCCCATCCTACATTCCCCTGGGTGTCTAGTTTTCAAAAATGTATAGGTTTGCTAGTTTTCCCTAGGTGCCAGCAGAGCTAGGGTTCAAAAACTACAGCTAGGCACTTTGCCAAAAAGGGTCATTTTACACTGCGAAATTGAGGTGTGATCACGTTGCGTTTTGTGCCATTTCCTGTCGCGGGCACTAGGCCGACCCACACAAGTGAGGTACCATTTTTCTCGGAAGACTTTGGGGAACACGGGGTGCGTGGAAATTTGTGGCTCCCCGCAGATTCCAGAACTTTCCACCACAGAAATGTGGGGAAAATGTGGATTTTTTGACAATTGTTTAGGTTTGCAAGGGATTCTGGGTAACAGAACCTGGTGGGAGGCAGTCAAGTCACCCCATCCTGGATTCCCCTGGGTGTCTAGCTTTAAAAAATGTATAGGTTTGCTAGGTTTCCCTAGGTGCCGGCAGAGCTAGGGTTAAGAAACTACAGCTAGGCACTTTGCCAAAAAAGAGTAATTTTTCATAAGCGAAATTGAGGTGTGTCCATGTTGCGTTTTGCGCCGTTTCCTGCCGCGGGCACTAGGCCGACCCATACAAGTGAGGTACCATTTTTCTCGGAAGACTTTGGGGAACGCGGGGTGGGTGGAAATTTGTGGATCCATGCAGGTTCCAGAACTTTCCACCACAGAAATGTGGGGAAAATGCGTTTCTTTTGACAATTATTTAGGTTTGCAAGGGATTCTGGGTAACAGAACCTGGTGGGAGGCAGTCAAGTCACCCCATCCTGGATTCCCCTGGGTGTCTAGTTTTCAACAATGTATAGGTTTGCTAGGTTTCCCTAGGTGCCAGCAGAACTATGGTTCAAAAACTACAGCTAGGCACTCTGCCAAAAAAGGGTCATTTTTCACTGCGAAATTCAGATGTGACCACATTGCGTTTTGCGCCGTTTCCTGTCGCGGGCACTAGGCCGACCCACACAACTGAGGTACCATTTTTATCGGAAAACTTTGGGGAACGGGGGGTGGGTAGAAATTTGTGGAACCACGCAGATTCCAGAACTTTCCACCACAGAAATGTGGGAAAAATGCGATTTTTTTGACAATGTTTTAGGTTTGCAAGGGATTCTGGGTAACAGAACCTGGTGGGAGGCAGTCAAGTCACCCCATCCTGGATTCCCCTGGGTGTCTAATTTTCAAAAATGTATAGGTTTGATAGGTTTCCCTAGGTGCCGGCAGAGCTAGGGTTCAAAAACTACAGCTAGGCACTTTGCCAAAAAAGGGTTATTTTTCACTGTGAAATTGAGGTGTGTCCATGTTGCGTTTTGCGACGTTTCCTGCCACGGGCACTAGGCCGACACACACAAGTGAGGTACCATTTTTCTTGGGAGACTTTGGGGAACGCGGGGTGGGTGGAAATTGGTGGATGCACACGGATTCCAGAACTTTCCACCACAGATATGTGGGGAAAATGTGGATTTTTTGACACTTTTTTAGGTTTGCAAGGGATTCTGGGTAACAGAACCTGGTGGGAGGCAGTCAAGTCACCCCATCCTGGATTCCCCTTGGTGTCTAGTTTTTAAAAATGTATAGGTTTGCTAGGTTTCCCTAGGTGCCGGCAGAGCTAGGGTTCAAAAACTACAGCTAGGCACTTTGCCAAAAAAGGGTCTTTTTTCACTGCGAAATTGAGGTGTGTCCACGTTGCGTTTTGCGCCATTTCCTGCCACGGGCACTAGGCCGACCCACACAAGTGAGGTACCATTTTTCTCTGATGACTTTGGGGAACGCGGGGTGGGTGGAAATTTGTGGATCCACACCAATTCCAGAACTTTCCACCACAGAAATGTGGGGAAAATGTAGATTTTTTGACAATTTTTTGGGTTTGCAAGGCATTCTGGGTAACAGAACCTGGTGGGAGGCAGTCAAGTCACCCCATCCTGGATTCCCCTGGGTGTCTAGCTTTAAAAAATGTATAGGTTTGCTAGGTTTCCCTAGGTGCCGGCAGAGCTAGGGTAAAGAAACTACAGCTAGGCACTTTGCCAAAAAAGAGTAATTTTTCATAAGCGAAATTGAGGTGTGCAGGTTCCAGAACTTTCCACCACAGAAATGTGGGGAAAATGCGGTTTTTTTGACAATGTTTTAGGTTTGCAAGGGATTCTGGGTAACAGAACCTGGTGGGAGGCAGTCAAGTCACCCCATCCTGGATTCCCCTGGGTGTCTAATTTTCAAAAATGTATAGGTTTGCTAGGTTTCCCTAGGTGCCGGCAGAGCTAGGGTTCAAAAACTACAGCTAGGCACTTTGCCAAAAAAGGGTTATTTTTCACTGTGAAATTGAGGTGTGTCCATGTTGCGTTTTGCGACGTTTCCTGCCACGGGCACTAGGCCGACACACACAAGTGAGGTACCATTTTTCTCGGGAGACTTTGGGGAACGCGGGGTGGGTGGAAATTGGTGGATGCACACGGATTCCAGAACTTTCCACCACAGATATGTGGGGAAAATGTGGATTTTTTGACAATTTATTAGGTTTGCAAGGGATTCTGGGTAACAGAACCTGGTGGGAGGCAGTCAAGTCACCCCATCCTGGATTCCCCTGGGTGTCTAGTTTTAAAAAATGTATAGGTTTGCTAGGTTTCCGTAGGTGCCGGTAGAGCTAGGGTTAAAAAACTACAGCTAGGCACTTTGCCAAAAAAGGGTCATTTTTCACTGCGAAATTGAGGTGTGTCCACGTTGCGTTTTGTGCCGTTTCCTGCCGCGGGCACTAGGCCGACCCACACAAGTGAGATACCATTTTTCTCGGAAGACTTTGAGGAACGCGGGGTGGGTGGAAATTTGTGGATCCACGCAGATTCCAGAACTTTCCACCACAGAAATGTGGGGAAAATGTAGATTTTTTGACAATGTGTTCGGTTTGCAAGGGATTCTGGGTAACAGAACCTGGTGGGAGGCAGTCACATCACCCCATCCTAGATTCCCCTGGGTGTCTAGTGTTCAAAAATGTATAGGTTTGCTAGGTTTCCCTAGGTGCCAGCAGAGCTAGGGTTCAAAAACTACAACTAGGCACTTTGCGAAAAAAAGGGTCATTTTTCACTGCGAAATTGAGGTGTGATCACGTTGCGTTTTGCGCCGTTTCCTGTCGCGGGCACTAGGCCGACCCACACAAGTGAGGTACCATTTTTCTCGGAAGACTTTGGGGAATGCGGGGTGGGTGGAAGATGGTGGATCCACGCAGATTCCAGAACTTTCCACCACAGAAATGTGGGGAAAATGCGTTTTGTTTTACAATTATTTAGGTTTGCAAGGGATTCTGGGTAACAGAACCTGGTGGGAGGCAGTCAAGTCACCCCATCCTGGATTCCCCTGGGTGTCTAGTTTTCAAAAATGTATAGGTTTGCTAGGTTTCCCTAGGTGCCAGCAGAGCTATGGTTCAAAAACTACAGCTAGGCAATTTGCCAAAAAAGGGTCATTTTTCACTGCGAAATTGAGATGTGACCACATTGCGTTTTGCGCCGTTTCCTGTCGCGGGCACTAGGCCGACCCACACAAGTGAGGTACCATTTTTCTCGGAATACTTTGGGGAACGGGGGGTGGGTGGAAATTTGTGGAACCACGCAGATTCCAGAACTTTTCACCACAGAAATGTTGAGAAAATGCGTTTTTTTTTACAATGTTTTAGGTTTGCAAGGGATTCTGGGTAACAGAACCTGGTGGGAGGCAGTCAAGTCACCCCATCCTGGATTCCCCTTGGTGTCTAGTTTTCAAAAATGTATAGGTTTGCTAGGTTTCCCTAGGTGCCGGCAGAGCTAGGGTTCAAAAACTACAGCTAGGCACTTTGCCAAAAAAGGGTCATTTTTCACTGCGAAATTGAGGTGTGTCCACGTTGCGTTTTGCACCGTTTCCTGCCACGGGCACTAGGCCGACCCACACAAGTGAGGTACCATTTTTCTCGGAAGACTTTGGGGAACGCGGGGTGGGTGGAAATTTGTGGATCCACGCAGATTCCAGAACTTTCCACCACAGAAATGTGGGGAAAATGTTGATTTTTTGACAATTTTTTCGGTTTGCAAGGGATTCTGGGTAACAGAACCTGGTGGGAGGCAGTCAAGTCACCCCATCCTGGATTCCCCTGGGTGTCTAGTCTTCAAAAATGTATAGGTTTGCTATGTCTCCCTAGGTGCCGTCAGAGCTATGGTTCAAAAACTACAGCTAGGCACTTTGCCAAAAAAGGGTCATTTTTCACTGCGAAATTGAGGTGTGTCCATGTTGTGTTTTGCGCCGTTTCCTGATGCGGGCACTAGGCCGACCCACACAAGTGAGGTACCATTTTTCTCGGAAGACTTTGGGGAACGTGGGGTGGGTGGAAATTTGTGGATCCACGCATTTTCCAGAACTTTCCACCACAGAAATGTGGGAAAAATGTGGATCTTTTGACAATTTTTTAGGTTTGCAAGGGATTCAGGGTAACAGAACCTGGTGGGAGGCAGTCACATCACCCCATCCTAGATTCCCCTGTGTGTCTAGTTTTCAAAAATGTATAGGTTTGCTAGGTTTCCCTAGGTGCCAGCAGAGCTAGGGTTCAAAAACTACAACTAGGCACTTTGCCAAAAAAGGGTCATTTTTCACTGCGAAATTGAGGTGTGATCACGTTGCGTTTTGCGCCGTTTCCTGTCGCGGGCACTAGGCCGACCCACACAAGTGAGGTACCATTTTTCTCGGAAAACTTTGGGGAACGTGGGGTGGGTAGAAATTTGTGGAACCACGCAGATTCCAGATCTTTCCACCACAGAAATGTGGGAAAAATGCGTTGTTTTTGACAATGTTTTAGGTTTGCAAGGGATTCTGGGTAACAGAACCTGGTGGGAGGCAGTCAAGTCACCCCATCCTGGATTCCCCTGGGTGTCTAATTTTCAAAAATGTATAGGTTTGCTAGGTTTCCCTAGGTGCCGGCAGAGCTAGGGTTCAAAAACTACAGCTAGGCACTTTGCCAAAAAAGGGTTATTTTTCACTGTGAAATTGAGGTGTGTCCATGTTGCGTTTTGCGACGTTTCCTGCCACGGGCACTAGGCCGACACACACAAGTGAGGTACCATTTTTCTCGGGAGACTTTGGGGAACGCGGGGTGGGTGGAAATTGGTGGATGCACACGGATTCCAGAACTTTCCACCACAGATATGTGGGGAAAATGTGGATTTTTTGACAATTTATTAGGTTTGCAAGGGATTCTGGGTAACAGAACCTGGTGGGAGGCAGTCAAGTCACCCCATCCTGGATTCCCCTGGGTGTCTAGTTTTAAAAAATGTATAGGTTTGCTAGGTTTCCGTAGGTGCCGGTAGAGCTAGGGTTAAAAACTACAGCTAGGCACTTTGCCAAAAAAGGGTCATTTTTCACTGCGAAATTGAGGTGTGTCCACGTTGCGTTTTGTGCCGTTTCCTGCTGCGGGCACTAGGCCGACCCACACAAGTGAGATACCATTTTTCTCGGAAGACTTTGAGGAACGCGGGGTGGGTGGAAATTTGTGGATCCACGCAGATTCCAGAACTTTCCACCACAGAAATGTGGGGAAAATGTAGATTTTTTGACAATGTGTTCGGTTTGCAAG
The DNA here is from genome assembly GCA_963921515.1 of Calotriton arnoldi. Taxonomy (NCBI): domain Eukaryota; kingdom Metazoa; phylum Chordata; class Amphibia; order Caudata; family Salamandridae; genus Calotriton; species Calotriton arnoldi. The sequence continues at coordinate 2,261,973 of CAWUFW010001768.1, read as the reverse complement.
GGATTCTGGGTAACAGAACCTGGTGGGAGGCAGTCACATCACCCCATCCTAGATTCCCCTGGGTGTCTAGTTTTCAAAAATGTATAGGTTTGCTAGGTTTCCCTAGGTGCCAGCAGAGCTAGGGTTCAAAAACTACAACTAGGCACTTTGCGAAAAAAGGGTCATTTTTCACTGCGAAATTGAGGTGTGATCACGTTGCGTTTTGCGCCGTTTCCTGTCGCGGGCACTAGGCCGACCCACACAAGTGAGGTACCATTTTTCTCGGAAGACTTTGGGGAATGCGGGGTGGGTGGAAGATGGTGGATCCACGCAGATTCCAGAACTTTCCACCACAGAAATGTGGGGAAAATGCGTTTTGTTTTACAATTTTGTAGGTTTGCAAGGGATTCTGGGTAACAGAACCTGGTGGGAGGCAGTCAAGTCACCCCATCCTGGATTCCCCTGGGTGTCTAGTTTTCAACAATGTATAGGTTTGCTAGGTTTCCCTAGGTGCCAGCAGAGCTATGGTTCAAAAACTACAGCTAGGCACTTTGCCAAAAAAGGGTCATTTTTCACTGCGAAATTGAGATGTGACCACATTGTGTTTTGCGCCGTTTCCTGTCGCGGGCACTAGGCCGACCCACACAAGTGAGGTACCATTTTTCTCGGAATACTTTGGGGAACGGGGGGTGGGTGGAAATTTGTGGAACCACGCAGATTCCAGAACTTTTCACCACAGAAATGTTGAGAAAATGCGTTTTTTTTGACAATGTTTTAGGTTTGCAAGGGATTCTGGGTAACAGAACCTGGTGGGAGGCAGTCAAGTCACCCCATCCTGGATTCCCCTTGGTGTCTAGTTTGCAAAAATGTATAGGTTTGCTAGGTTTCCCTAGGTGCCGGCAGAGCTAGGGTTCAAAAACTACAGCTAGGCACTTTGCCAAAAAAGGGTCATTTTTCACTGCGAAATTGAGGTGTGTCCACGTTGCGTTTTGCACCGTTTCCTGCCACGGGCACTAGGCCGACCCACACAAGTGAGGTACCATTTTTCTCGGAAGACTTTGGGGAACGCGGGGTGGGTGGAAATTTGTGGATCCACGCAGATTCCAGAACTTTCCACCACAGAAATGTGGGGAAAATGTTGATTTTTTGACAATTTTTTCGGTTTGCAAGGGATTCTGCGTAACAGAACCTGGTGGGAGGCAGTCAAGTCACCCCATCCTGGATTCCCCTGGGTGTCTAGTCTTCAAAAATGTATAGGTTTGCTATGTCTCCCTAGGTGCCGTCAGAGCTATGGTTCAAAAACTACAGCTAGGCACTTTGCCAAAAAAGGGTCATTTTTCACTGCGAAATTGAGGTGTGTCCATGTTGTGTTTTGCGCCGTTTCCTGATGCGGGCACTAGGCCGACCCACACAAGTGAGGTACCATTTTTCTCGGAAGACTTTGGGGAACGTGGGGTGGGTGGAAATTTGTGGATCCACGCATATTCCAGAACTTTCCACCACAGAAATGTGGGGAAAATGTGGATCTTTTGACAATTTTTTAGGTTTGCAAGGGATTCAGGGTAACAGAACCTGGTGGGAGGCAGTCACATCACCCCATCCTAGATTCCCCTGGGTGTCTAGTTTTCAAAAATGTATAGGTTTGCTAGGTTTCCCTAGGTGCCAGCAGAGCTAGGGTTCAAAAACTACAACTAGGCACTTTGCCAAAAAAGGGTCATTTTTCACTGCGAAATTGAGGTGTGATCACGTTGCGTTTTGCGCCGTTTCCTGTCGCGGGCACTAGGCCGACCCACACAAGTGAGGTACCATTTTTCTCGGAAGACTTTGGGGAATGCGGGGTGGGTGGAAGATTGTGGATCCATGCAGATTCCAGAACTTTCCACCACAGAAATGTGGGGAAAATGCGTTTTGTTTTACAATTATTTAGGTTTGAAAGGGATTCTGGGTAACAGAACCTGGTGGGAGGCAGTCAAGTCACCCCATCCTGGATTCCCCTGGGTGTCTAGTTTTCAAAAATGTATAGGTTTGCTAGGTTTCCCTAGGTGCCAGCAGAGCTAAGCTTCAAAAACTACAGCTAGGCACTTTGCCAAAAAAGGGTCATTTTTCACTACGAAATTGAGATGTGACCACATTGCGTTTTGCGCCGTTTCCTGCCGCGGGCACTAGGCCGACCCACACAAGTGAGGTACCATTTTTCTCGGAAGACTTTGGGGAACGCGGGGTGGGTAGAAATTTGTGGATCCACGCAGATTCCAGAACTTTCCACCACAGAAATGAGAGGAAAATGTAGATTTTTTGACAATTTATTCGGTTTGCAAGGGATTCTGGGTAACAGAACCTGGTGGGAGGCAGTCAAGTCACCCCATCCTAGATTCCCCTGGGTGTCTAGTTTTCAAAAATGTATAGGTTTGCTAGGTTTCCCTAGGTGCCAGCAGAGCTATGGTTCAAAAACTACAGCTAGGCACTTTGGCAAAAAAGGGTCATTTTTCACTGCGAAATTGAGATGTGACCACATTGCGTTTTGCGCCGTTTCCTGCCGCGGGCACTAGGCCGACCCACACAAGTGAGGTACCATTTTTCTCGGAAGACTTTGGGGAACGCGGGGTGGGTGGAAATTTGTGGATCCACGCAGATTCCAGAACTTTCCACCACAGAAATGTGGGGAAAATGTTGATTTTTTGACAATGTTTTCGGTTTGCAAGGGATTCTGGGTAACAGAACCTGGTGGGAGGCAGTCAAGTCACCCCATCCTGGATTCCCCTGGGTGTCTAGTCTTCAAAAATGTATAGGTTTGCTATGTCTCCCTAGGTGCCGTCAGAGCTATGGTTCAAAAACTACAGCTAGGTACTTTGCCAAAAAAGGGTCATTTTTCACTGCGAAATTGAGGTGTGTCCATGTTGTGTTTTGCGCCGTTTCCTGCCGCGGGCACTAGGCCGACCCACACAAGTGAGGTACCATTTTTCTCGGAAGACTTTGGGGAACGTGGGGTGGGTGGAAATTTGTGGATCCACGCATATTCCAGAACTTTCCACCACAGAAATGTGGTGAAAATGTGGATCTTTTGACAATTTTTTAGGTTTGCAAGGGATTCAGGGTAACAGAACCTGGTGGGAGGCAGTCAAGTCACCCCATCCTGGATTCCCCTGGGTGTCTAGTTTTAAAAAATGTATAGGTTTGCTAGGTTTCCCTAGGTGCCGGTAGAGCTAGGGTTAAAAAACTACAGCTAGGCACTTTGCCAAAAAAGGGTCATTTTTCACTGCGAAATTGAGGTGTGATCACGTTGCGTTTTGCGCCGTTTCCTGTCGCGGGCACTAGGCCGACCCACACAAGTGAGGTCCCATTTTTCTCGGAAGACTTTGGGGAATGCGGGGTGGGTGGAAGATTGTGGATCCACGCAGATTCCAGAACTTTCCACCACAGAAATGTGGGGAAAATGCGGTTTTTTTGACAATTATTTAGGTTTGCAAGGGATTCTGGGTAACAGAACCTGGTGGGAGGCAGTCAAGTCACCCCATCCTGGATTCCCCTGGGTGTCTAGTTTTCAAAAATGTATAGGTTTGCTAGGTTTCCCAAGGTGCCAGCAGAGCTATGGTTCAAAAACTACAGCTAGGCACTTTGCCAAAAAAGGGTCATTTTTCACTGCGAAATTGAGATGTGACCACATTGCGTTTTGCGCCGTTTCCTGTCGCGGGCACTAGGCCGACCAACACAAGTGAGGTACCATTTTTCTCGGAAAACTTTGGGGAACGGGGGGTGGGTGGAAATTTGTGGAACCACGCAGATTCCAGAACTTTCCACCACAGAAATGTGGAGAAAATGCGTTTTTTTTTTTACAATGTTTTAGGTTTGCAAGGGATTCTGGGTAACAGAACCTGGTGGGAGGCAGTCAAGTCACCCCATGCTGGATTCCCCTTGGTGTCTAGTTTTCAAAAATGTATAGGTTTGCTAGGTTTCCCTAGGTGCCGGCAGAGCTAGGGTTCAAAAACTACAGCTAGGCACTTTGCCAAAAAAGGGTCATTTTTCACTGCGAAATTGAGGTGTGTCCACGTTGCGTTTTGCACCGTTTCCTGCCACGGGCACTAGGCCGACCCACACAAGTGAGGTACCATTTTTCTCGGAATACTTTGGGGAACGCGGGGTGGGTGGAAATTTGTGGATCCACGCAGATTCCAGAACTTTCCACCACAGAAATGTGGAGAAAATGTAGATTTTTTGACAATTTTTTCGGTTTGCAAGGGATTCTGGGTAACAGAACCTGGTGGGAGGCAGTCACGTCACCCCATCCTAGATTCCCCTGGGTGTCTAGTTTTCAAAAATTTATAGGTTTGCTAGTTTTTCCTAGGTGCCAGCAGAGCTAGGGTTCAAAAACTACAGCTAGGCACTTTGCCAAAAATGGGTCATTTTTCACTGCGAAATTGAGGTGTGATCACGTTGCGTTTTGCGCCATTTCCTGTCGCGGGCACTAGGCCGACATACACAAGTGGGTTACCATTTTTCTCGGAAGACTTTGAGGAACGCAGGGTGGGTGGAAATTTGTGGACCCACGCAGATCCAGAACTTTCCACCACAGAAATGTGGGGCAAATGCGTTTTTTTTACAATGTTTTAGGTTTGCAAGGGATTCTGGGTAACACAACCTGGTGGGAGGCAGTCAAGTCACCCCATCCTGGATTTCCCTGGGTGTCTAGATTTCAAAAATGTATAGGTTTGCTAGGTTTCCATAGGTGCCAGCAGAGCTATGGTTCAAAAACTACAGCTAGGCACTTTGCCAACAAAGGGTCATTTTTCACTGCGAAATTGAGGTGTGACCACATTGCGTTTTGCGCCGTTTCCTGTCATGGGCACTAGGCCGACCAACACAAGTGAGGTACCATTTTTCTCGGAAAGCTTTGGGGAACGGGGGGTGAGTGGAAATGTGTGGATCCACGCAGATTCCAGAACTTTCCACCACAGAAATGTGGGGAAAATGCATTTTTTTTGACAATTTTTAGGTTTGCAAGGGATTCTGGGTAACAGAACCTGGTGGGAGGCAGTCAAGTCACCCCCTCCTGGATTCCCCTGGGTGTCTAGTTTTCAAAAATGTATAGGTTTGCTAGGTTTCCCTAGGTGCCGGCAGAGCTAGGGTTAAAAAACTACAGCTAGGCACTTTGCCAAAAAAGGGTCATTTTTCACTGCGAAATTGAGGTGTGTCCACGTTGAGTTTTGCAACGTTTCCTGCCGCGGGCACTAGGCCGACCCACACAAGTGAGGTACCATTTTTCTCGGAAGACTTTGGGGAACGCGGGGTGGGTGGAAATTTGTGGATCCACACAGATTCCAGAACTTTCCACCACAGAAATGTAGGGAAAATGTAGATTTTTTGACAATTTTTTCGGTTTGCAAGGGATTCTGGGTAACAGAACCTGGTGGGAGGCAGTCACGTCACCCCATCCTGGATTCCCCTGGGTGTCTAGTTTTCAAAAATGTATAGGTTTGCTAGGTTTCCCTAGGTGCCAGCAGAGCTAGCGTTCAAAAACTACAGCTAGGCACTTTGCCAAAAAAGGGTCATTTTACACTGCGAAATTGAGGTGTGTCCACGTTGCGTTTTGCGACGTTTCCTGCCGCGGGCACTAGGCCGACCCACACAAGTGAGGTACCATTTTTCTCGGAAGACTTTGGGGAACGCGGGGTGGGTAGAAATTTGTGGATCCACGCAGATTCCAGAACTTTCCACCACAGAAATGAGGGGAAAATGTAGATTTTTTGACAATTTTTTCGGTTTGCAAGGGATTCTGGGTAACAGAACCTGGTGGGAGGCAGTCAAGTCATCCCATCGTTGATTCCCCTGGGTGTCTAGTTTTCGAAAATGTATAGGTTTGCTAGGTTTCCCTAGGTGCCAGCAGAGCTAGGGTTCAAAAACTACAGCTAGGCACTTTGCCAAAAAAGGGTCATTTTTCACTGCGAAATTGAGGTGTGATCACGTTGCGTTTTGCGCCGTTTCCTGTCGCGGGCACTAGGCCGACCCACACAAGTGAGGTACCATTTTTCTCGGAAGACTTTGGGGAAGGCAGGGTGGATGGAAATTTGTGGATCCACGCAGATTCCAGAACTTTCCACCACAGAAATGTGGGGAAAATGTGGATTTTTTGACAATGTTTTAGGATTCTGGGTAACAGACCCTGTTGGGAGGCAGTCAAGTCACCCCCTCCTGGATTCCCCTGGATATCTAGTTTTTAAAAATGTATAGGTTTGCTAGGTTTCCCTAGGTGCCAGCAGAGCAAGGGTTCAAAAACTACAGCTAGGCACTTTGCCAAAAAAGGGTCATTTTTCACTGCGAAATTGAGGTGTGTCCACGTTGTGTTTTGCGACGTTTCCTGCCGCGGGCACTAGGCCGACCCACACAAGTGAGGTACCATTTTTCTCGGAAGACTTTGGGGAACGCGGGGTGGGTAGAAATTTGTGGATCCACGCAGATTCCAGAACTTTCCACCACAGAAATGTGGGGAAAATGTAGATTTTTTGACAATTTTTTCAGTTTGCAAGGGATTCTGGGTAACAGAACCTGGTGGGAGGCAGTCAAGTCACCCCATCCTAGATTCCCCTGGGTGTCTAGTTTTCAAAAATGTATAGGTTTGCTAGGTTTCCCTAGGTGCCAGCAGAGCTAGGGTTCAAAAACTACAGCTAGGCACTTTGCCAAAAAAGGGTCATTTTTCACTGCGAAATTGAGGTGTGATCACGTTGCGTTTTGCGCCGTTTCCTGTCGCGGGCACTAGGCCGACCCACACAAGTGAGGTACCATTTTTCTCGGAAGACTTTGGGGAAGGCAGGGTGGATGGAAATTTGTGGATCCACGCAGATTCCAGAACTTTCCACCACAGAAATGTGGGGAAAATGTGGATTTTTTGACAATGTTTTAGGATTCTGGGTAACAGACCCTGTTGGGAGGCAGTCAAGTCACCCCCTCCTGGATTCCCCTGGATATCTAGTTTTTAAAAATGTATAGGTTTGCTAGGTTTCCCTAGGTGCCAGCAGAGCAAGGGTTCAAAAACTACAGCTAGGCACTTTGCCAAAAAGGGTCATTTTTCACTGCGAAATTGAGGTGTGTCCACGTTGCGTTTTGCGTCGTTTTCTGCCACGGGCACTAGGCCGACCCACACAAGTGAGGTACCATTTTTCTCAGAAGACTTTGGGGAAAGCGGGGTGGGTGGAAATTTGTGGATCCACGCATATTCCAGAACTTTCCACCACAGAAATGTAGGGAAAATGTGGATTTTTTGACAATTTTTTAGGTTTGCAAGGGATTCTGGGTAACAGAACCTGGTGGGAGGCAGTCAAGTCACCCCATCCTGGATTCCCCCGGGTGTCTAGTTTTCAAAAATGTATAGGTTTGCTAGGTTTCCCTAGGTGCCGGGAGAGCTAGGGTTCAAAAACTACAGCTAGGCACTTAGCCAAAAAAAGGTTATTTTTCACTGCGAAATTGAGGTGTGTCCACGTTGCGTTTTGCGACGTTTCCTGCTGTGGGCACTAGGCCGACCCACACAAGTGAGGTACCATTTTTCTCGGGAGACTTTGGGGAACGCGGGGTGGGTGGAAATTTGCGGATCCACGAAGATTCAAGAACTTCCCACCACAGAAATGTGGGGAAAATGTGGATGTTTTGACAATTTTTTAGGTTTGCAAGGGATTCTGGGTAACAGAACCTGGTGGGAGGCAGTCAAGTCACCCCATCCTGGATTCCCCTGGGTGTCTAGTTTTCAAAAATGTATAGTTTTGCTAGCTTTCCATAGGTGCCAGCAGAGCTATGGTTCAAAAACTACAGCTAGGCACTTTGCCAACAAAGGGTCATTTTTCACTGCGAAATTGAGGTGTGACCACATTGCGTTTTGCGCCGTTTCCTGTCGCGGGCACTAGGCCGACCAACACAAGTGAGGTACCATTTTTCTCGGAAAGCTTTGGGGAACGGGGGGTGAGTGGAAATGTGTGGATCCACGCAGATTCCAGAACTTTCCACCACAGAAATGTGGGGAAAATGTAGATTTTTTGACAATTTTTTCGGTTTGCAAGGGATTCTGGGTAACAGAACCTGGTGGGAGGCAGTCACGTCACCCCATCCTGGATTCCCCTGGGTGTCTAGTTTTCAAAAATGTATAGGTTTGCTAGGTTTCCCTAGGTGCCAGCAGAGCTGGGGTTCAAAAACTACAGCTAGGCACTTTGCCAAAAAAGGGTAATTTTACACTGCAAAATTGAGGTGTGTCCATGTTGCGTTTTGCGACGTTTCCTGCCGCGGGCACTAGGCCGACCCACACAAGTGAGGTACCATTTTTCTCGGAAGACTTTGGGGAACGCGGGGTGGGTGGAAATTTGTGGATCCACACAGATTCCAGAACTTTCCACCACAGAAATGTAGGGAAAATGTAGATTTTTTGACAATTTTTTCGGTTTGCAAGGGATTCTGGGTAACAGAACCTGGTGGGAGGCAGTCACGTCACCCCATCCTGGATTCCCCTGGGTGTCTAGTTTTCAAAAATGTATAGGTTTGCTAGGTTTCCCTAGGTGCCAGCAGAGCTAGGGTTCAAAAACTACAGCTAGGCACTTTGCCAAAAAAGGGTCATTTTACACTGCGAAATTGAGGTGTGTCCACGTTGCGTTTTGCGATGTTTCCTGCCGCGGGCACTAGGCCGACCCACACAAGTGAGGTACCATTTTTCTCGGAAGACTTTGGGGAACGCGGGGTGGGTAGAAATTTGTGGATCCACGCAGATTCCAGAACTTTCCACCACAGAAATGTTGGGAAAATGTAGATTTTTTGACAATTTGTTCGGTTTGCAAGGGATTCTGGGTAACAGAACCTGGTGGGAGGCAGTCAAGTCACCCCATACTAGATTCCCCTGGGTGTCTAGTTTTCAAAAATGTATAGGTTTGCTAGGTTTCCCTAGGTGCCAGCAGAGCTAGGGTTCAAAAACTACAGCTAGGCACTTTGCCAAAAAAGGGTCATTTTTCACTGCGAAATTGAGGTGTGATCACGTTTCGTTTTGCGCCGTTTCCTGTCGCGGGCACTAGGCCGACCCACACAAGTGAGGTACCATTTTTCTCGGAAGACTTTGGGGAAGGCAGGGTGGATGGAAATTTGTGGATCCACGCAGATTCCAGAACTTTCCACCACAGAAATGTGGGGAAAATGTGGATTTTTTGACAATGTTTTAGGATTCTGGGTAACAGACCCTGTTGGGAGGCAGTCAAGTCACCCCCTCCTGGATTCCCCTGGATATCTAGTTTTTAAAAATGTATAGGTTTGCTAGGTTTCCCTAGGCTCCAGCAGAGCAAGGGTTCAAAAACTACAGCTAGGCACTTTGCCAAAAAAGGGTCATTTTTCACTGCGAAATTGAGGTGTGTCCACGTTGCGTTTTGCGTCGTTTTCTGCCACGGGCACTAGGCCGACCCACACAAGTGAGGTACCATTTTTCTCAGAAGACTTTGGGGAAAGCGGGGTGGGTGGAAATTTGTGGATCCACGCATATTCCAGAACTTTCCACCACAGAAATGTAGGGAAAATGTGGATTTTTTGACAATTTTTTAGGTTTGCAAGGGATTCTGGGTAACAGAACCTGGTGGGAGGCAGTCAAGTCACCCCATCCTGGATTCCCCCGGGTGTCTAGTTTTCAAAAATGTATAGGTTTGCTAGGTTTCCCTAGGTGCCGGGAGAGCTAGGGTTCAAAAACTACAGCTAGGCACTTAGCCAAAAAAAGGTTATTTTTCACTGCGAAATTGAGGTGTGTCCACGTTGCGTTTTGCGACGTTTCCTGCCGTGGGCACTAGGCCGACCCACACAAGTGAGGTACCATTTTTCTCGGGAGACTTTGGGGAACGCGGGGTGGGTGGAAATTTGTGGATCCACGAAGATTCAAGAACTTCCCACCACAGAAATGTGGGGAAAATGTGGATGTTTTGACAATTTTTTAGGTTTGCAAGGGATTCTGGGTAACAGAACCTGGTGGGAGGCAGTCAAGTCACCGCATCCTGGATTCCCCTGGGTGTCTAGTTTTCAAAAATGTATAGTTTTGCTATGTTTCCCTAGGTGCCCTCAGAGCTATGGTTCAAAAACTACAGCTAGGCACTTTGCTAAAAAAAGGGTCATTTTTCACTGCGAAATTGAGGTGTGTCCATGTTGCGTTTTGCGCCGTTTCCTGCCGCGGGCACTAGGCCGACCCACACAAGTGAGGTACCATTTTTCTCTGAAGACTTTGGGGAACGCTGGGTGGGTGGAAATTTGTGGATCCACGTAGATTCCAGAACTTTCCACCACAGAAATGTGGGGAAAATGCGTTTTTTTTGACAATTTTTTAGGTTTGCAAGAGATTCTGGGTAACAGAACCTGGTGGGAGGCAGTCAAGTCACCCCATCCTGGATTCCCCTGGGTGTCTAGTTTTCAAAAATGTATAGGTTTGCTAGGTTTCCCTAGGTGCCGGCAGAGCTAGGGTTCAAAAACTACAGCTAGGCACTTTGACAAAAAAGGGTCATTTTTCACTGCGAAATTGAGGTGTGTCCACGTTGCGGTTTGTGCCGTTTCCTGCCGCGGGCACTATGCCGACCCACACAAGTGAGGTACCATTTTTCTCGGAAGACTTTGGGGAACGCGGGGTGGGTGGAAATTTGTGGATCCACGCAGATTCCAGAACTTTCCACCACAGAAATGTGGGAAAAATGTGGATTTTTTGACAATTTTTTAGGATTCTGGGTAACAGAACCTGGTGGGAGGCAGTCAAGTCACCCCCTCCTGGATTCCCCTGGGTATCTAGTTTTCAAAAATGTATAGGTTTGCTAGGTTTCCTAGGTGCCAGCAGAGCTAGGGTTAAAAAAGTACAGCTAGGCACTTTGCCAAAAAAGGGTAATTTTTCACTGCGAAATTGAGGTGTGTCCACGTTGCGTTTTGCGTCGTTTCCTGCCACGGGCTCTAGGCCGACCCACACAAGTGAGGTACCATTTTTCTCAGAAGACTTTGGGGAACGCGGGGTGGGTGGAAATTTGTGGATCCACACATATTCCAGAACTTTCCACCACAGAAATGTAGGGAAAATGTGGATTTTTTGACAATTATTTAGGTTTGCAAGGGATTCTGGGTAACAGAACCTGGTTGGAGGCAGTCAAGTCACCCCATCCTGGATTCCCCTGGGTGTCTAGTTTTCAAAAATGTATAGGTTTGCTAGGTTTCCCTAGGTGCCGGCAGAGCTAGGGTTAAAAAACTACAGCTAGGCACTTTGCCAAAAAAGGGTTATTTTTCACTGCGAAATTGAGGTGTGTCCACGTTGCGTTTTGCGCCGTATCCTGCCGCGGGCACTAGGCCGACCCACACAAGTGAGGTACCATTTTTCTCAGAAGACTTTGGGGAACGCGTGGTGGGTGGAAATTTGTGGATCCACGAAGATTCAAGAACTTCCCACCACAGAAATGTGTGGAAAATGCATTTTTTTTGACAATGTTTTAGGTTTGCAAGGGATTCTGGGTAACAGAACCTGGTGGGAGGCAGTCAAGTCACCCCATCCTGGATTCCCCTGGGTGTCTAGTTTTCAAAAATGTATAGGTTTGCTAGGTTTCCCTAGGTGCCGGCAGAGCTAGGGTTCAAAAACTACAGCTAGGCACTTTGCCAAAAAAGGGTCATTTTTCACTGCGAAATTGAGGTGTGTCCACGTTGCGTTTTGCGTTGTTTCCTGCCACGGGCACTAGGCCGACCCACACAAGTGAGGTACCATTTTTCTCGGGAGACTTTGGGGAACGCGGGGTGGGTGGAAATTTGTGGATCCACGCAGATTCCAGAACTTTCCACCACAGAAATGTGGGGAAAATGTGGATTTTTTGACAATTTTTTAGGATTCTGGGTAACAGAACCTGGTGGGAGGCAGTCAAGTCACCCCCTCCTGGATTCCCCTGGGTATCTAGTTTTCAAAAATGTATAGGTTTGCTAGGTTTCCCTAGGTGCCAGCAGAGCTAGGGTTCAAAAACTACAGCTAGGCACTTTGCCAAAAAAGGGTCATTTTTCACTGCGAAATTGAGGTGTGTCCACGTTGTGTTTTGCGACGTTTCCTGCCGCGGGCACTAGGCCGACCCACACAAGTGAGGTACCATTTTTCTCGGAAGACTTGGGGGAACGCGGGGTGGGTAGAAATTTGTGGATCCACGCAGATTCCAGAACTTTCCACCACAGAAATGTGGGGAAAATGTAGATTTTTTGACAATTTTTTTGGTTTGCAAGGGATTCTGGGTAACAGAACCTGGTGGGAGGCAGTCAAGTCACCCCATCCTAGATTCCCCTAGGTGTCTAGTTTTCAAAAATGTATAGGTTTGCTAGGTTTCCCTAGGTGCCAGCAGAGCTAGGGTTCAAAAACTACAGCTAGGCACTTTGCCAAAAAAGGGTCATTTTTCACTGCGAAATTGAGGTGTGATCACGTTGCGTTTTGCGACGTTTCCTGCCGCGGGCACTAGGCCGACCCACACAAGTGAGGTACCATTTTTCTCGGAAGACTTTGGGGAACGCGGGGTGGGTAGAAATTTGTGGATCCACGCAGATTCCAGAACTTTCCACCACAGAAATGTGGGGAAAATGTAGATTTTTTGACAATTTTTTCGGTTTGCAAGGGATTCTGGGTAACAGAACCTGGTGGGAGGCAGTCAAGTCACCCCATCCTAGATTCCCCTGGGTGTCTAGTTTTCAAAAATGTATAGGTTTGCTAGGTTTCCCTAGGTGCCAGCAGAGCTAGGGTTCAAAAACTACAGCTAGGCACTTTGCCAAAAAAGGGTCATTTTTCACTGCGAAATTGAGGTGTGATCACGTTGCGTTTTGCGCCGTTTCCTGTCGCGGGCACTAGGCCGACCCACACAAGTGAGGTACCATTTTTCTCGGAAGACTTTGGGGAAGGCAGGGTGGATGGAAATTTGTGGACCCACGCAGATTCCAGAACTTTCCACCACAGAAATGTGGGGAAAATGTGGATTTTTTGACAATGTTTTAGGATTCTGGGTAACAGACCCTGTTGGGAGGCAGTCAAGTCACCCCCTCCTGGATTCCCCTGGATATCTAATTTTTAAAAATGTATAGGTTTGCTAGGTTTCCCTAGGTGCCAGCAGAGCAAGGGTTCAAAAACTACAGCTAGGCACTTTGCCAAAAAAGGGTCATTTTTCACTGCGAAATTGAGGTGTGTCCACGTTGCGTTTTGCGTCGTTTTCTGCCACGGGCACTAGGCCGACCCACACAAGTGAGGTACCATTTTTCTCAGAAGACTTTGGGGAAAGCGGGGTGAGTGGAAATTTGTGGATCCACGCATATTCCAGAACTTTCCACCACAGAAATGTAGGGAAAATGTGGATTTTTTGACAATTTTTTAGGTTTGCAAGGGATTTTGGGTAACAGAACCTGGTGGGAGGCAGTCAAGTCACCCCATCCTGGATTCCCCCGGGTGTCTAGTTTTCAAAAATGTATAGGTTTGCTAGGTTTCCCTAGGTGCCGGGAGAGCTAGGGTTCAAAAACTACAGCTAGGCACTTTGCCCAAAAAAGGTTATTTTTCACTGCGAAATTGAGGTGTGTCCACGTTGCGTTTTGCGACGTTTCCTGCCGTGGGCACTAGGCCGACCCACACAAGTGAGGTACCATTTTTCTCGGGAGACTTTGGGGAACGCGGGGTGGGTGGAAATTTGTGGATCCACGAAGATTCAAGAACTTCCCACCACAGAAATGTGGGGAAAATGTGGATGTTTTGACAATTTTTTAGGTTTGCAAGGGATTCTGGGTAACAGAACCTGGTGGGAGGCAGTCAAGTCACCCCATCCTGGATTCCCCTGGGTGTCTAGTTTTCAAAAATGTATAGTTTTGCTATGTTTCCCTAGGTGCCCTCAGAGCTATGGTTCAAAAACTACAGCTAGGCACTTTGCTAAAAAAGGGTCATTTTTCACTGCGAAATTGAGGTGTGTCCATGTTGCGTTTTGCGCCGTTTCCTGCCGCGGGCACTAGGCCGACCCACACAAGTGAGGTACCATTTTTCTCGGAAGACTTTGGGGAACGCTGGGTGGGTGGAAATTTGTGGATCCACGCAGATTCCAGAACTTTCCACCACAGAAATGTGGGGAAAATGCGTTTTTTTGGACAATTTTTTAGGTTTGCAAGAGATTCTGGGTAACAGAACCTGGTGGGAGGCAGTCAAGTCACCCCATCCTGGATTCCCCTGCGTGTCTAGTTTTCAAAAATGTATAGGTTTGCTAGGTTTCCCTAGGTGCCGGCAGAGCTAGGGTTCAAAAACTACAGCTAGGCACTTTGACAAAAAAGGGTCATTTTTCACTGCGAAATTGAGGTGTGTCGACGTTGCGGTTTGTGCCGTTTCCTGCCGCGGGCACTATGCCGACCCACACAAGTGAGGTACCATTTTTCTCGGAAGACTTTGGGGAACGCGGGGTGGGTGGAAATTTGTGGATCCACGCAGATTCCAGAACTTTCCACCACAGAAATGTGGGAAAAATGTGGATTTTTTGACAATTTTTTAGGATTCTGGGTAACAGAACCTGGTGGGAGGCAGTCAAGTCACCCCCTCCTGGATTCCCCTGGGTATCTAGTTTTCAAAAATGTATAGGTTTGCTAGGTTTCCTAGGTGCCAGCAGAGCTAGGGTTAAAAAACTACAGCTAGGCACTTTGCCAAAAAAGGGTAATTTTCACTGCGAAATTGAGGTGTGTCCACGTTGCGTTTTGCGTCGTTTCCTGCCATGGGCTCTAGGCCGACCCACACAAGTGAGGTACCATTTTTCTCAGAAGACTTTGGGGAACGCGGGGTGGGTGGAAATTTATGGATCCACACATATTCCAGAACTTTCCACCACAGAAATGTAGGGAAAATGTGGATTTTTTGACAATTATTTAGGTTTGCAAGGGATTCTGGGTAACAGAACCTGGTGGGAGGCAGTCAAGTCACCCCATCCTGGATTCCCCTGGGTGTCTAGTTTTCAAAAATGTATAGGTTTGCTAGGTTTCCCTAGGTGCCGGCAGAGCTAGGGTTAAAAACTACAGCTAGGCACTTTGCCAAAAAGGGTTATTTTTCACTGCGAAATTGAGGTGTGTCCACGTTGCGTTTTGCGCCGTATCCTGCCGCGGGCACTAGGCCGACCCACACAAGTGAGGTACCATTTTTCTCAGAAGACTTTGGGGAACGCGGGGTGGGTGGAAATTTGTGGATCCACGAAGATTCAAGAACTTCCCACCACAGAAATGTGGGGAAAATGCATTTTTTTTGACAATGTTTTAGGTTTGCAAGGGATTCTGGGTAACAGAACCTGGTGGGAGGCAGTCAAGTCACCCCATCCTGGATTCCCCTGGGTGTCTAGTTTTCAAAAATGTATAGGTTTGCTAGGTTTCCCTAGGTGCCGGCAGAGCTAGGGTTCAAAAACTACAGCTAGGCACTTTGCCAAAAAAGGGTCATTTTTCACTGCGAAATTGAGGTGTGTCCACGTTGCGTTTTGCGTTGTTTCCTGCCACGGGCACTAGGCCGACCCACACAAGTGAGGTACCATTTTTCTCGGGAGACTTTGGGGAACGCGGGGTGGGTGGAAATTTGTGGATCCACGCAGATTCCAGAACTTTCCACCACAGAAATGTGGGGAAAATGTGGATTTTTTGACAATTTTTTAGGATTCTGGGTAACAGAACCTGGTGGGAGGCAGTCAAGTCACCCCCTCCTGGATTCCTCTGGGTATCTAGTTTTCAAAAATGTATAGGTTTGCTAGATTTCCCTAGGTGCCAGCAGAGCTAGGGTTCAAAAACTACAGCTAGGCACTTTGCCAAAAAAGGGTCATTTTTCACTGCGAAATTGAGGTGTGTCCACGTTGCGTTTTGCGTAGTTTGCTGCCACGGGCACTAGGCCGACCCACACAAGTGAGGTACCATTTTTCTTGGGAGACTTTGGGGAACGCGGGGTGGGTGGAAATTTGTGGATCCACGCAGATTCCAGAACTTTCCACC
The DNA here is from genome assembly GCA_963921515.1 of Calotriton arnoldi. Lineage (NCBI taxonomy): Eukaryota > Metazoa > Chordata > Amphibia > Caudata > Salamandridae > Calotriton > Calotriton arnoldi. The sequence continues at coordinate 2,246,025 of CAWUFW010001768.1, read as the reverse complement.
ACAGAAATATGGGGAAAATGTAGATTTTTTGACAATTTTTTCGGTTTGCAAGGGATTCTGGGTAACAGAACCTGGTGGGAGGCAGTCACGTCACCCCATCCTAGATTCCCCTGGGTGTCTAGTTTTCAAAAATGTATAGGTTTGCTAGGTTTCCCTTGGTGCCAGCAGAGCTAGGGTTCAAAAACTACAGCTAGGCACTTTGCCAAAAAAAGGTCATTTTTCACTGCGAAATTGAGGTGTGTCCACGTTGCGTTTTGCGCCGTTTCCTGCTGCGGGCACTAGGTCGACCCACACAAGTGAGGTACCATTGTTCTCAGAAGACTTTGGGGAACGCGGGGTGGGTGGAAATTTTTGGATCCACGCAGATTCCAGAACTTTCCACCACAGAAATGTGGGGAAAATGAGTTTTGTTTGATAATTATTTAGGTTTGCAAGGGATTCTGGGTAACAGAACCTGGTGGGAGGCAGTCAAGTCACCCCATCCTGGATTCCCCTGGGTGTCTAGTTTTCAAAAATGTATAGGTTTGCTAGGTTTCCCTAGGTGCCAGCAGAGCTATGGTTCAAAATCTACAGCTAGGCACTTTGCCAAAAAAGGGTCATTTTTCACTGCGAAATTGAGGTGTGACCACATTGCGTTTTGCGCCGTTTCCTGTCGCGGGCACTAGGCCGACCCACACAAGTGAGGTGCCATTTTTCTCGGAAAACTTTGGGGAACAGGGGGTGGGTGGAAATTTGTGGATCCACGCAGATTCCAGAACTTTCCACCACAGAAATGTGGGGAAAATGCAATTTGTTTTTACAATGTTTTAGGTTTGCAAGGGATTCTGGGTAACAGAACCTGGTGGGAGGCAGTCAAGTCACCCCATCCTGGATTCCCCTCGGTGTCTAGTTTTCAAAAATGTATAGGTTTGCTAGGTTTCCCTAGGTGCCGGCAGAGCTAGGGTTCAAAAACTACAGCTAGGCACTTTGCCAAAAAAGGGTTATTTTTCACTGCGAAATTGAGGTGTGTCCACGTTGCGTTTTGCGACGTTTCCTGCCGCGGGCACTAGGCCGACCCACACAAGTGAGGTACCATTTTTCTCGGGAGACTTTGGGGAACGCGGGGTGGGTGGAAATTTGTGGATCCACGCAGATTCCAGAACTTTCCACCACAGAAATGTGGGGAAAATGTGGATTTTTTGACAATTGTTTAGGTTGGTAAGGGATTCTGGGTAACAGAACCTGGTGGGAGGCAGTCAAGTCACCCCATCCTGGATTCCCCTGGGTGTCTAGTTTTCAAAAATGTATAGGTTTGCTATGTTTCCCTAGGTGCCGTCAGAGCTATGGTTCAAAAACTACAGCTAGGCACTTTGCCAAAAAAGGGTCATTTTTCACTGCGAAATTGAGGTGTGTCCACGTTGCGTTTTGCGTCGTTTCCTGCCACGGGCACTAGGCCGACCCACACAAGTGAGGTACCATTTTTCTCAGAAGACTTTGGGGAACGCGGGTGGGTGGAAATTTGTGGATCCACGCAGATTCCATAACTTTCCACCACAGAAATGTGGGGAAAATGCATTTTTTTTGACAATGTTTTAGGTTTGCAAGGGATTCTGGGTAACAGAACCTGGTGGGAGGCAGTCAAGTCACCCCATCCTGGATTCCCCTGGGTGTCTAGTTTTCAAAAATGTATAGGTTTGCTAGGTTTCCCTAGGTGCCGGCAGAGCTAGGGTTCAAAAACTACAGCTAGGCACTTTGCCAAAAAAGGGTCATTTTTCACTGCGAAATTGAGGTGTGTCCACGTTGCGTTTTGCGTTGTTTCCTGCCACGGGCACTAGGCCGACCCACACAAGTGAGGTACCATTTTTCTCGGGAGACTTTGGGGAACGCGGGGTGGGTGGAAATTTGTGGATCCACGCAGATTCCAGAACTTTCCACCACAGAAATGTGTGGAAAATGTGGATTTTTTGACAATTTTTAAGGATTCTGGGTAACAGAACCTGGTGGGAGGCAGTCAAGTCACTTCCTCCTGGATTCCCCTGGGTATCTAGTTTTCAAAAATGTATAGGTTTGCTAGGTTTCCCTAGGTGCCAGCAGAGCTAGGGTTCAAAAACTACAGCTAGGCACTTTGCCAAAAAAGGGTCATTTTTCACTGCGAAATTGAGGTGTGTCCACGTTGCGTTTTGCGTCGTTTCCTGCCACGGGCACTAGGCCGACCCACACAAGTGAGGTACCATTTTTCTCGGGAGACTTTGGGGAACGCGGGGTGGATGGAAATTTGTGGATCCACGCAGATTCCAGAACTTTCCACCACAGAAATGTGGGGAAAATGTAGATTTTTTGACAATTTTTTCGGTTTGCAAGGGATTCTGGGTAACAGAACCTGGTGGGAGGCAGTCACGTCACCCCATCCTAGATTCCCCTGGGTGTCTAGTTTTCAAAAATGTATAGGTTTGCTAGGTTTCCCTTGGTGCCAGCAGAGCTAGGGTTCAAAAACTACAGCTAGGCACTTTGCCAAAAAAGGGTCATTTTTCACTGCGAAATTGAGGTGTGTCCACGTTGCGTTTTGCGCCGTTTCCTGCTGCGGGCACTAGGTCGACCCACACAAGTGAGGTACCATTGTTCTCGGAAGACTTTGGGGAACGCGGGGTGGGTGGAAATTTTTGGATCCACGCAGATTCCAGAACTTTCCACCACAGAAATGTGGGGAAAATGAGTTTTGTTTGATAATTATTTAGGTTTGCAAGGGATTCTGGGTAACAGAACCTGGTGGGAGGCAGTCAAGTCACCCCATCCTGGATTCCCCTGGGTGTCTAGTTTTCAAAAATGTATAGGTTTGCTAGGTTTCCCTAGGTGCCAGCAGAGCTATGGTTCAAAATCTACAGCTAGGCACTTTGCCAAAAAAGGGTCATTTTTCACTGCGAAATTGAGGTGTGTCCACGTTGCGTTTTGCGTCGTTTCCTGCCACGGGCACTAGGCCGACCCACACAAGTGAGGTACCATTTTTCTCAGAAGACTTTGGGGAACGCGGGTGGGTGGAAATTTGTGGATCCACGCAGATTCCATAACTTTCCACCACAGAAATGTGGGGAAAATGCATTTTTTTTGACAATGTTTTAGGTTTGCAAGGGATTCTGGGTAACAGAACCTGGTGGGAGGCAGTCAAGTCACCCCATCCTGGATTCCCCTGGGTGTCTAGTTTTCAAAAATGTATAGGTTTGCTAGGTTTCCCTAGGTGCCGGCAGAGCTAGGGTTCAAAAACTACAGCTAGGCACTTTGCCAAAAAAGGGTCATTTTTCACTGCGAAATTGAGGTGTGTCCACGTTGCGTTTTGCGTTGTTTCCTGCCACGAGCACTAGGCCGACCCACACAAGTGAGGTACCATTTTTCTCGGGAGACTTTGGGGAACGCGGGGTGGGTGGAAATTTGTGGATCCACGCAGATTCCAGAACTTTCCACCACAGAAATGTGGGGAAAATGTGGATTTTTTGACAATTTTTAAGGATTCTGGGTAACAGAACCTGGTGGGAGGCAGTCAAGTCACTTCCTCCTGGATTCCCCTGGGTATCTAGTTTTCAAAAATGTATAGGTTTGCTAGGTTTCCCTAGGTGCCAGCAGAGCTAGGGTTCAAAAACTACAGCTAGGCACTTTGCCAAAAAAGGGTCATTTTTCACTGCGAAATTGAGGTGTGTCCACGTTGCGTTTTGCGTCGTTTCCTGCCACGGGCACTAGGCCGACCCACACAAGTGAGGTACCATTTTTCTCGAGAGACTTTGGGGAACGCGGGGTGGATGGAAATTTGTGGATCCACGCAGATTCCAGAACTTTCCACCACAGAAATGTGGGGAAAATGTAGATTTTTTTGACAATTTTTTCGGTTTGCAAGGGATTCTGGGTAACAGAACCTGGTGGGAGGCAGTCACGTCACCCCATCCTAGATTCCCCTGGGTGTCTAGTTTTCAAAAATGTATAGGTTTGCTAGGTTTCCCTTGGTGCCAGCAGAGCTAGGGTTCAAAAACTACAGCTAGGCACTTTGCCAAAAAGGGTCATTTTTCACTGCGAAATTGAGGTGTGTCCACGTTGCGTTTTGCGCCGTTTCCTGCTGCGGGCACTAGGTCGACCCACACAAGTGAGGTACCATTGTTCTCGGAAGACTTTGGGTAACGCGGGGTGGGTGGAAATTTTTGGATCCACGCAGATTCCAGAACTTTCCACCACAGAAATGTGGGGAAAATGAGTTTTGTTTGATAATTATTTAGGTTTGCAAGGGATTCTGGGTAACAGAACCTGGTGGGAGGCAGTCAAGTCACCCCATCCTGGATTCCCCTGGGTGTCTAGTTTTCAAAAATGTATAGGTTTGCTAGGTTTCCCTAGGTGCCAGCAGAGCTATGGTTCAAAATCTACAGCTAGGCACTTTGCCAAAAAAGGGTCATTTTTCACTGCGAAATTTAGGTGTGACCACATTGCGTTTTGCGCCGTTTCCTGTCGCGGGCACTAGGCCGACCCACACAAGTGAGGTGCCATTTTTCTCGGAAAACTTTGGGGAACAGGGGGTGGGTGGAAATTTGTGGATCCACGCAGATTCCAGAACTTTCCACCACAGAAATGTGGGGAAAATGCAATTTGTTTTTACAATGTTTTAGGTTTGCAAGGGATTCTGGGTAACAGAACCTGGTGGGAGGCAGTCCAGTCACCCCATCCTGGATTCCCCTCGGTGTCTAGTTTTCAAAAATGTATAGGTTTGCTAGGTTTCCCTAGGTGCCGGCAGAGCTAGGGTTCAAAAACTACAGCTAGGCACTTTGCCAAAAAAGGGTTATTTTTCACTGCGAAATTGAGGTGTGTCCACGTTGCGTTTTGCGACGTTTCCTGCCGCGGGCACTAGGCCGACCCACACAAGTGAGGTACCATTTTTCTCGGGAGACTTTGGGGAACGCGGGGTGGGTGGAAATTTGTGGATCCACGCAGATTCCAGAACTTTCCACCACAGAAATGTGGGGAAAATGTGGATTTTTTGAAAATGTTTTAGGTTTGCAAGGGATTCTGGGTAACAGAACCTGGTGGGAGGCAGTCAAGTCATCCCATCCTGGATTCCCCTGGGTGTCTAGTTTTCAAAAATGTATAGGTTTGCTATGTTTCCCTAGGTGCCGTCAGAGCTATGGTTCAAAAAGTACAGCTAGGCACTTTGCCAAAAAAGGGTCATTTTTCACTGCGAAATTGAGGTGTATCCATGTTGTGTTTTGCGCCGTTTCCTGCCGCGGGCACTAGGCCGACCCACACAAGTGAGGTACCATTTTTCTCGGAAGACTTTGGGGAACGCGGGGTGGGTGGAAATTTGTGGATCCACGCAGATTCCAGAACTTTCCTCCACAGAAATGTGGAGAAAATGTGTTTTTTTTGACAATTGTTTAGGTTTGCAAGGGATTCTGGGTAACAGAACCTGGTGGGAGGCAGTCAAGTCACCCCATCCTGGATTCCCCTGGGTGTATAGTTTTCAAAAATGTATAGGTTTGCTAGGTTTCCATAGGTGCCGGCAGAGCTAGGGTTAAAAAACTACAGCTAGGCACTTTGCCAATAATGGGTCATTTTTCACAGCGAAATTGAGGTGTGACCACGTTGCATTTTGCGCCGTTTCCTGTCGCGGGCACTAGGCCGACCCACACAAGTGAGGTACCATATTTCTCGGAAGACTTTGGGGAACACGGGGTGGGTGGAAATTTGTGGATCCACGCATATTCCAGAACTTTCCACCACAGAAATATGGGCAAAATGCGTTTTTTGGGATAATTTGTTAGTTTTGCAAGGGATTATGGGTAACAGAACCTGGTGGGAGGCAATCAAGTCACCCCATCCTGGATTCCCCTCGGTGTCTAGTTTTAAAAAATGTATAGGTTTGCTAGGTTTCCCTAGGTGCCGGCAGAGCTAGGGTTAAAAAACTACAGCTAGGCACTTTGCCAAAAAAGGGTCATTTTTCACTGCGAAATTGAGGTGTGTCCACGTTGCATTTTTTGCCGTTTCCTGCCACGGGCACTAGGCCGACCCACACAAGTGAGGTACCATTTTTCTCGGAAGACTTTGGGGAACGCGGGGTGGGTGGAAATTTGTGGATCCACGCAGATTCCAGAACTTTCAACCACAGAAATGTGGGGAAAATGGGTTTTTTTGGACAAACTATTTAGGTTTATAAGGGATTCTGGGTAACAGAACCTGCTGGGAGGCAGTCAAGTCACCCCATCCTGCATTCCCCTGGGTGTCTAGTTTTCAAAAATGTATAGGTTTGCTAGGTTTCCCTAGGTGCCGGCAGAGCTAGGGTTCAAAAACTACAGCTAGGCACTATGCAAAAAAAGGGTAATTTTTCATTGTGAAAATGTGGTGTGTTCACGTTGGGTTTTGAGCCATTTCCTGTCGTGGGCACTATGCCTACCCACACAAGTGAGGTACCATTTTTATCGGGAGACTTAGGGTAATTGATATTTGTAAAGCAACTGTTATTACCTATTGACTTTCGATGCATTTCTGCCTTCCAAATGAAAGACATTGTGTAAAAAGAAGTCATTTTGAAAAATGACCGATAATTCTCATGCTAGTATGAGTATTCCCAATTTCGAAAATGTGCAAATATCTACTGTTTCTAAACTCTATAATTTGTTCCCATTTCAGAAATACATGGGTGTCTTTCATACCGATTTTTCCATGTATACATTTTCCCATAATAATTACTATATACCCGGTACATAATAAAAAGCCATTGCAAATTGCTGCTCAGTTTTTGACTCTGGGTTCGTCGGGTTCTTGGTGAACCTACAAGTCCTATATATCCCCACAACCAGTAAGGTCCGGCGGATGTAATGGTATATTGCTTTCAAAGAGCTGTTATAATTAGAAGAAGTTACAGGTGAAAACGTTGACACAAAAGGCTGTTTTTTTCAACTAATTTTCAATTTTTCCTATATTCAACTGTAAGTTTCTATAAAGAAACCTTGATGGATCTACACAAATGACCCCTTGCTGAATTCAGAATTTTGTCTACTTGTCTAAAATGCATAGCTTTCCAGGATCCATTATTGCTTTCATACCCATTTTTACCATTAACTGGAAGGAGGTTGAAAGCACAAAAAATAGCAAAAATAGGCTATGTCCCAGAAAAATGCCAAAACTGTGTAAAAAATGTTGGTTTTCTGACAAAAGTCTGTCATTCCCTAAATGCTGGGAAAATGGTGATTTCAGCCCCACAAACCCTTTTTTGATACCATTTGCAGGGAAAAACCCAGCCGCTTTCATTTGCAACCCCTTTTTCCCAAAAAAAACAAAATGTAGCTGTATTTTGGCTAATTTCTTGGACCCCTCCAGGGGAATCCACAAACCCTGGGTACCTTTAGAATCCCCATGATGTTGGAAGAAAAGGACGCAAATTTGGCGTGGATATCTTATGTGGTCAAAAAGTTACAGGGGCCTAAGCGTGCACTACCCCAAATAGCCAAAAAAAGGCTTAGCACAGGGGGGGGAAAGGCCTAGCAGCAAAGGGGCTAGTCTGGACAGAAAGTGTGGGTGATGAAGCTCATGGAGCCCAGGGCATTTAAAGACTGAAGGACTGGGACCTGTGAGGTGATGAACAGGAAGGGGGTGTCTACATCTATGGTGGACCTCAAGACCAATAGAAACCCCTTAAGGGTAGGTACTCCATGTCAACTGCCTCGAACTCCGCTATGAGAGGTCTGAGTTGACCATACTGCATATGCCAGATGATGGGGAGGAGGAGAGTAAACCTCTCCCAGATCTCCTGTCATCCAAAGAGAAGGATGGGTCAATGGAGACTTTCAACCTTTCCCCTACCCAGACCCCAGAGCAGCAAAAGGACTGTCGGCAGTTGCTGGGAACAGTTTGCCTCCCTATTTCCTCTAACTCCAGGGCTTACACATTTGTTTACCCATGATATTGATACTGGGGACAGCCTGCCTGTTGAGAAAAAAATTTACAGGCTGGCCGATAAAGTGAGGGCAGCATCAAAGCAGAAGTCTCTAAGATGCTGAAACTGGGGGTCATTTAGCACTCCAGTAGTCTCTGGACCAGCCCAGTGGTGCTGGTACCAAAGGCAACCCCACAGGACACCCCCCCAGAACTCAGGTTCTGTGTTGACTGCAGGGGATTCAACTCAGTCACCAAGAGTGGTGCACACCCCATCCCCGAGTTAATGAGCTCATTAATAGGTTAGAGTCTGTCAAGTTCCTAAGCACTTTGACTTGTCTTCAGGGTACTGGTAAATTGCCCTGACTGAGGGGGCTAAAGAGAGATCAACCTTCTCTACCCCAAAGGGCCACTTGTAATTTAAAGTGATGCTATTTGGACTCAAGAACGCCCCTGTCATCTTCCAGAGGCTGGTGAACCAGACAAGATCTGGGATGGAGGCCTTCAGTGCTGCATATTTAGATGGCAGTGTTGTCTTCAGTTGCACCTGGCAGTGCTTCCTATTTCACCTGGAGGAAGTGCTTCAGGCTCTGCAACTGGCAGGCCTGACTATCAGGGCCAGTAAGTGCTAGATAGGCAGGGGTCTGTGGTGTACTTGGGACACCTGGTGGGCAGGGGTAAGGCTCAGCCCCTTCAGGCCAAGATAGAGAATATTCTGGCCTGAGAGCCCCCAAAGACACAGACTGAAGTGAGGGCCTTACTGGGTCTCGCTAGGTATTACAGGAGGTTTGTCAAGGGATATGACACCATTGTTGCCCCATTTGACTGAGCTGACTTCAGAGAAGCAGGCCAAGAAGGTGATTTGGACAGAGGCCTGTCAGAGAGCCTTTGACTCCCTAAACAGGCCACGTGCATACCCCCTGTTCTCAAGGCCCCTGACTTTTCCCAGGAGTTCATTATCAAAGCAGATGCCTCGGAGCATGGTATAGGGGTAGTCCTATCACAGCTAAATGAAGAGGATCTAGACCAACCTGTAGCATTCATCTCTGGGAGGCTACTTCCCAGGGAACCATGGTGGAGTGTTATTGAGAGGAAAGCCTTTGCAGTGGTCTGGGTACTCTAGAAGCTGAGACCACTCTTGTTTGGGACTCACTTCTGGGTTCAGACAGACCACAGGCCCCTCAGGTGGCTAATGCAAATGAAGGATGAGAATCCAAAATTGTTGAGGTGGTCCATCCCCCTACAGGGAATGGACTTTACGGTGGAACACCGTCCTGGATCAGACCACACTGATGCTAATGGTCTAGCCAGGATTTTCCACCTTAGTGAAGAGACTCCTATGGGGTTGGGTACATCTCATACTTTCAGCTGGTGGGGGGACACATGTTAGGCACCATATCACTCTGCCTGCTCCTTGCTCAGCTTTGTCTCCCTTTGTTACGCAGTGCTCAGCTAGCTTTACCGGAGAGCCTCAAGCTAGAAGGAGTAGCTTATTGCCCATGGAGAGCTCCTGCTAATGTTTCCTCATCAAGAATGACCTCACCTGAGTAGCATCACCCCATATAGTGCTTGGCATGTGCTATTACCCAAGGCCGCTGGCTCCACTTCTTGCAGATGGCCACCTTCCCCACCACTGTGTCTTTTTCCACTGTCATCTAAGGTGTCTAACGATCCCCAACCAACATCTAACATCCTCCAGGCAATGCAACATCATTCCCTCATTTTGCTTGCACTTCAAACTGAGTCACTATTGGGGTTCCGTAGATCTTAAGGGGGTTAACCCCAAATCTCAGTACCAGAGTATCTCCATTGGTACAGTACTAGCCACTACCTCCACAATGGTTATTTTTATCTATTTTTTACACTGCAACATAATGCTAAAAATAACTAAAGACTGTTTGAAAACTGGATATAAAAACAACTGATTACCCTTTTATATAAAAAAAACTACAGAGAAAGGGATTTCTCCACCTTGAAAGAAATTCCCAGGTGGGCAAACAAAGAGGAAAATACATGTGCTGAAGTGCTTGTCTGTATTATTTATTCATACAGACTGCCTACCTATTGCAGGAGTGAGTGTAGGGCAACAGGTCAGTCAAGAATTTGTGTTAATCTCAGAAGTGTGATATTTCCCCAAATATGGAAATTTAAAAAAAAAGGAATTATCCCTAATATGCTTTAATGTTTGCAAAGAATATGAAAACAGGCACAAAAAATTAATGTACTGAAGATGTAACAGTGCCCATGGTATCATCAGTGTGCCTTGTCTATTGTTACTTCTCTTTTTTACCCTTTCTAGGACTAGCAGGAAAAGGGTAGCTGCAACATCCTGGACTCTGACTATGGCTACACTGCCAGTGTCAGCACTGCATGCCCACAAACAGGAAGAACCACTGTTACACCAGTGGCCGAATGTCCATGTGGGCGTGCTCTACTCCTAAAATGTTACAACTTAGGGCCTGAGTACGATCTCGCTAGGAAAGCCCTCCGTACGACTCGGATCCGGAGGGCTTTCCTAGCGAATTGTGCTCTGTGAATCCGAGTGACCGAGTAAAATGCACCCGTATGGTGACGGACTCGGTTCGCTCGGACTCCAATTGAACTCTATGGGAGCCTGTATACCAAACACGTACACAGGCTCCCATAGCAGAAAGGGGTGGGTGGGGAAAAGCGTACACCCTTCGGCGTGCACCCCATGGTGCCTGCCACACTGTGCATGCATGGAAAGGGGGGACCCATGGGTACCCCCATGTGACTGATTCGGAGGGCCCATGGTGAAGGGGGGCCTGCTACAGCCCCCGAAATCCGATTCCCACAGCCGTTTCGTCTCGCTGAGACTGAGTCGATACGGCTGTTCGAATTGTGCATCGTACTCGCCAGTTCGAAAGCCTGCTCCATTGCGTTGCACGATTTGACTGCGAATGAGTCAGACTGACAGGATCGGGTTCGGAAACGATTCGGTCGATGTGGACGAGATCTTCGCATCGTACTTGGTCGTTTGGAACGGGGGACGATTCGGTTGGAAACATAGGCTCCGAATTGGATTTGCTCGTTCCGGAACCCGTCTGGAGGCCTTCCTAGCGAGATCATACTCAGGCCCTTAATAGCATCCCCTCGAGTTGGCTAGATCAGGTACAGTGTTAGCCTCAATTTCATGGGGCAATGTGTCCCAGAGACAAGGAACAAAACAGCATTTCAAAATACAGTCATGGACTGACTCAAAAACTGAGTTCTAGAGAGGAATTTAGGGAAACCATGAAGGTGTATTACTAAATTCAAAAAGAGTACAATACAGTAATTTAAAGTAAAGATGCAGCATATCTCATTTAAATGCATAAAATCATTGCCATGAAGGCCCGCAGTGATAAGAACAATGCAGAATATACACAAAATCAGTAAGAAATCGGATAGCATCCCTAGTAGAGGCCCAAAAAGATCTGACTCATCCCCAAATTCAAAGATGTATGTAGCCAATCTCTCTTACAGAAATAGAAAATGTCACATATCACTACTGTAGTGTCATGAGACCATGTGTGCTAGGACCCTTGTGGTTCTGGGCGGACTCAACAGAGGAATTACGTAACTTACCGGGAGGTGTTAAGGTGTGATTATTGATGGTTATGACATAATGAGAGAGTAGTGTGTGATTGTATGCTGAAGAATAAAGATGTCTGCTACAGAGCTTTGTGTGTGGCGTATTAATTTGCATGCTCACGGGCGGAGGAGGATGCTACAACTACCACATATTTGCCAATAGACCAGATTCAGGTGGGAAACTACAAATGTTTTAAGCCAAAAATGGCAATATTTTAGCTGTCTACTGCTTGAAATTGCTTCTGCTGCAACAGCAGTCAATTGAAAAAATGTGCTCCCCCAATTTTGTTTTAAAATCTCTTACTTTCCTGTTCTAAAATGTTGGCATGTATGCTGCCACCTGAGCACTAACCCACTACATGAATATTGATTCAGAGGGGCTGACCTAATGTCATCCGGAGGTGTTAGAACAAACTAGTCACATAAATAATAGTGAACCAGAAGGTCCTTGGAAACATGTAACAAACCTAAAGACCCTTCTTTGAGAACAATGGCATTCAGAAATAAACAAACCATGTCTTTCAATGCTACGTGCAGCAGAATTTTAAACAAAGAATAAACATGATTTTGTGAAATCCATTTTAGACAAGATAGTATTGAGGCCTAATTTAAGCCTAGTTAGCATAAGGCAGAAAAACATACTTTAACATGTCATAGCAAATTTGTTTTTACTGTATTAGGTTCATGTCAGTGTACATATGTGAATTTGTGTGTAGGTTAATTGCATCTTTTGAATAAAATGCATAAACGCGTCATCAACTTCTGCTGAATATTGTTTCTTGGTGCCAGATGATGGGCCTTGTATTGTCACGTCACCTTGGAAGTATCAACAACCATATACACTGAAAGGCACTGCAGAACAGTGCATGGTTGGGGGCCTTTACAGAATCTAAATACAAGAAGAATAGGCCCAGCCAATTTCTCTGCCAGAACCACATTTTCACAATATCATTGGTTTGGAGGACTGGACTTGCATGACATAGGACACACAATGACAGTGTGATAGATTTGTGCTAATTTAAGTAAAGGAACAACTTTTGTTATAAAGAAAGCTGCATACACTGAGTTCTTCACAGTGGGCCTGATTCACAGAACTAACTTACGTCAAAAACGTAAAGTTAGTACCTTTTGGTATTCACAGAATACACTTACTCATTTTGGTATTCACAGAATGAACTTACTCATTTCGGTATTCACAGAAGTTAGTAGTCCTAACTTTAGGACTCCTAAATGCCTTCTGTGAATACCGAAAGTCTTAAAGTTAGGATTTTTCTCAGTTTAGGAGTAGTAAAAAACTGAGAAAAATCCTAACTTTAAGACTTTGGTATTCACAGAAGGCATTTAGGAGTCCTAAAGTTAGGAGTCCTAACTTTACTACTCCTAAACTGAGAAAAATCCTAACTTTAAGATTCTTTCGGTATTCACAGAAGGCATTTAGGAGTCCTAAAGTTAGGACTACTAACTTCTGTGAATACCAAAATGAGTAAGTGTATTCTGTGAATACCAAAAGTACTAACTTTACGTTTTTGACGTAAGTTAGTTCTGTGAATCAGGCCCACAGTCTTTTGCATGGTAAGAAAACGTTATAAAGGACTTACAGACAGTGGCGGCTCGCAGAGGGAGTGCTGTGGGGCGATGGGTAGGGGAGGGGCTGGGTGGGGGGGTAGTGGAGTCGGACATACGACGGGCAGGAGTAAAGTAAGTAAATAAATAAATAAAACTATTTACCTTGCGCTCGCTGCATCGCACTGCATCTGCGAGCCGCCACTGCTTAGAGAGCAACCAGAAAACAGCCTTTGTTACAACCGCTCCAGCTGACTGACTCAAATAAACAAAACACATACACTCATATATCCAACACCCACTACCACACATTCTCGCTTTGAAGGGGCTGTCCACCATCAGCCGTTGCAGGCAACATTATTGTGCAAGTGTGATGAGGACACAGTATTGACAGAGATGTCCAGAGCATCAGTTCACAGCTATTAAGGACTTGACCGTATCTGACTTAACTACCTCTGACTACCAGTACAATGACTTGAGGGAAACGACGCACCAGTTTATTTCCTGTGGCCATATTGTTGCTAGGGCCGTGTGAGCACATGTAAAAGCTTACCCCCCAAATTTCTAGGCTCTGCTCAAACCAAATGCAGAGGGAAAACATTTTACTCCACTTAAGTAGGCAAGTGGTGGAGAGAGGGCGAAAACATGTAATTTAAGAGCTGAGCTGGGCAAAGTTAAACAAAGCAGGGCATTGTCTGCTCCTGATTAAAAATGTAGCGAAATCGGGATGAGGTAGAGGATGTTTGAGGAGCTGCAACTCTGTCGAAGAAAGACTGTTCATCCATCATTGATCCAGTCCTCGCTATATAAAACTGCGAGTAATTGGACAGATAAGTAAATTACAATGTACATTAAGTGAATCACAATATGTGAGCGGACCAACTACATTAATGAGAGCACAGCCAGACCCCTGCTGGTTGAGAGCAATATAATTGCGTTAAATCTCATTCTTCTGCTTTTGTAGGCTAAAGAGAAATGTGTTTCTAAAGCTCCGGTACCTATCTCCCAATTCACCATTCTGGCCTCTAACATGCTCAGTGAACTGCTAATATACACATTATGAAAAAATGCTCACGGCACCCCACAATCAAGTAAATATGGTGCAGCTGTTAGAATAGAAAATGTGAGAACATTACACCAGGACCATTCAATCACATTTTACATTTGGGAGAACGGTTGTCCATATTCGAGTCCAAGCTATAAATGGTGTTTGGCAATGAGATGAATAATTTACTGAAAAGCTTAATTTAACCTGGAATCACGTTGGCCTGGAAACACGTTTGATATTTAGGGCACAAGATGTATTATTGCACGCAAAATGAGGCATAACATGCAGATTTGAGTGCCTATCTCAACAGAATCTGCATGTCTTGATTTTATCTGGCTTTTCTCGCCTAGTATATTTTGGTAGTGTTGCTCGCAGGGCTTGAAGTGGGATGAAAAAACTGTGGGGGGGGGGGTCTCTCAAAGAGCCGTGGCCGATGTAATTAAGGGCGAGGCATAAAAACACTTAAGCTAAAAAACTATGCTTAGCATAGTGTGCCGCCCGACTGGTATTTTGCTGCTTTTGTCATTGAAACCAGATATATAATACAGCAAGTAACCTTATGCCTACAACAAGCTAGGACTGTTGTCTTTGTCAATCGTTATTAGTTGCATAAGGTAAACAAGCAACAACTATGGCTTCGTTATATAGAATATTGAAAATGCTTCAGTTCTGGGATGAGACTGTGAAAGAACTATAACGAGGCTCTTCGAAGTTACATCAAAGGCAGTGAAGGGCGGTACTGCTGCAGAGTTAAGATTTTTTTTTCTCCGAGGGTGAGGGCAAAAATGGAGAGCCCGATAGGGACCCGTCTCAGCACCTGCTTTTTAGAATTGCAGGTGCTGAGCATCGGCAGAACCCGGCCCACTTAAAGCCCTGGTTGCTCGCCAAAACGTACCTGAAAAAAATTGTGGGGCAGATGCACAGCAGCGCTTACTACACAACTAGAAATTGTGATATGTGTCATAGGGGGAGTTGTTGCCCATATTAAAATTAATCAGGACAACAGTATTCAGGGCCTTGATATTTACATTGCATGCGTTCAGTGGAAAGGCATTTTCTCGGTGTGTGTCTCTCGGACTATAGAAGAAGAGCACACAGGGAGCGGGGAGGGCTCAGCATCGAAACCATAGATGAAATGTTTGCAGTAAAAAAGAATAGAGCAACAAAAGGTATTGAAACAACATGCATATTCAGAACCACAATCAAAAAGCAAACTAAGAACGCTGCGAGCTGAGTGGCAGGCTCCAACTTTCCTAAAGTTGTGAACATATTTGTGTAGAGATAGAACTTTCCGATAATCCAACATTTTATAAACCTTCAAAACAAAACACTTCAGTTCATGAAAAGAACTATTGACATTTACAGTGACAATTTGTTCAAGATTTAAAAACACTGCCTCGCTAGGGCATATTGTAGCATTTCTAACATAAACCAAATAATTAAAAATTTCTTCTTGGCAGTTATCGTTAATGGGTTATCAGGTTTAAAAGTAATTATAATGCTGTAGGATGACTATCGGTGCATTTTTAGACATATAGAGAGGGTTCTTTTGTGGGCCTTCTACATACCTGCAGCTACAGTGCAAGGATTTGTCACAGCCACAGGAATAATTATATTTTGCCATTCAGGCATTCCCTTTTCTCTAGCAGCAAACCCATGTTTAGTATTTTGTCACTGTCTAATGGCCTCTGATGGCCATTTGTGGCAGCACCGTATTACAACTGCCTACAAAGGAATTAGGGGGATATTCTCAAGAACGTGCGATAATCATCGCCAAAATAGGTTAGCGCAATTTCTCATATCGCCGTCCATCGCGAGAAAATAACTCTGTGTTAACGTCTCATTCTCAACACGGTGGTAACATGCAATAGTGTCCCGATAACGCGTCAAATGTCCGCGATACAACTACCGCGACGG
This sequence comes from Calotriton arnoldi, assembly GCA_963921515.1. NCBI lineage: Eukaryota > Metazoa > Chordata > Amphibia > Caudata > Salamandridae > Calotriton > Calotriton arnoldi. The sequence continues at coordinate 2,230,025 of CAWUFW010001768.1, read as the reverse complement.
CAATAAAAAAGGAAACCCGAACGTGAAAAAAGTTGCGATGGGCCCACCTGCGATAAAAATCCAGCAAAAAGCAGCGCCAGGCCCGCAAGTCCCACAAGTAAGGTGGAAAAAATCACCATAAAAGCGGCAAAAAGGAAATACAAATAAAACAAAAACAACTGCGAAGCACCATGGGGGAAGCACAGAGGACAACCCGAACCCCACAGGCCCCACGGAGGACCAGCCTGGGACCTCGGGGTCAGGGAAGGGCAAGGAGGAGAAGAAGAGGAAGACGCGGTTCAGTCCGCAGGAAAACAGGATCCTGATTACGGAGGTGACAGAACACCATCAACAACTGTTCGTCACCTCCACTGTGTCATTGGCAACAAAAAATGAAATATGGCAGTCCATGGTGGACAAGCTGAATGCAGTCGGAGTGCTGAGGAGGACAATGGAAGAGGTCAAGAGGCGCTGGAATGATGTGAAGTGCAAAACCAAGCTGAAACTCGCCAACAACCGCAAAGCAGCAATGCAGACTGGGGGTGGGAGTCCTGCGCCACAGGAGGAGCTGGATGAGATGGAGGAAATGGTGTCCACAGTCATCAGTGTGGAGACGGTGGCAGGAGTCAGAGGACCGGACACTGCTCAACATGACCTGACTCAACAGCAACAGGGTGAGTAACCACCAGGGACTGGGGGGACGGGGGGAGATGGGCACAATGGCACACATGCACAAGTAAGTACAGCACATCTGCGGACAAACCATGCCCAAGAGTCACAACTCCGACCAAGAGCCCAATTTACCCAAGTCTGCAACATCTCAGCACTGTATAAGCACAGAAGTGAAAGGCACACCGCCTGAAAGGGATAAGGGCCAGCCAAATCAGAGCTGAAGGGGCAAATCACCCACAATGCAGCACACACACATAACACTCAGAGCACCTGAACATTTACAACAAAGTGGACCAAACTGCAACACTTTCACAACAGAACAGAGGACACAACTGCTGCCGCTTGTGTGTAGAAAATGGCCATTCGCATTTGGCATAGCAGGAAACTGTGAGATGATAATGGACAAATACAACCTCACATCCGTGATGGTGGCGAAATGTCAACTGTCCAGCATTAAATAGGCATCTCCACACAAACAGTCACAATGTACATTGACATGCAGTCTGTTTGTAAACTTGGCCAATGCGTCAACATACATGTGAACACAATGTCAAACTGCATCTCCCCTTCACATTGCAGAGGGAGAATCATCACCTCCTGCAGAGCAGACTGTACTCCTCATCACCGATGATGAAGAGGACCTACACACCATCGACCCCGACGCCCTCCAACAGCTCATGGACACCCTCAGCACCCCACCCCCAGGAGCAGGGCAGCCCAGGTGCCTCGAGGAGAACCCACCCCCTGCACAGACCACACAGCAGGAAGCACCCACCACCACGGCCGTCTCCCAGGATCCCCACGAGCAACACATGGCATTCCAACGCCGTGTGTCGCAGGGCCAGAAGGGGATGGCAGAGCAGGTGCGGGTGGGGTTCGACCTCATGGCAGCCAAACTAGATGCCATATGTGGGTGTCCAAGTCCCATCAGGGACCACCTACAGGCCCTAATGGACACCCACAGTCCGCTCCATGGCCTCCAACAATCCATGGCTGACATCGCCGGAGTCATGTCTCGTAGACAAGAACAACTGTCTAGTCAGAGTGGCTCCAGCGATTTCAGCCGTGAGTTGGCCAACATGGGGAGGAACATGGAGAACATGGAGCGGATGCATGTGGGAAGAATGGCTGCGACGGCTGCACACCAGCGAGATGTAGCAGGGATCTACCATGCCCTGCAGATCCTCATCATGGCAGTGCGGCCACAAGGCCTGGCGCAGATGAATGCTGCTGCCACTACTCCCTCCACATCACCACCCCCTGATGTGTCAGTGCCTCACAGTGGGGCTGACAATCCACTTCCGGCCTCTGATGTGTCACTGACACACAGAGCCGCAGACAAAACACCACCACCCACATGTGAGGCACATCACACATTGGAGGACGATGATGAGGATGAATCTGCCGTTGGGCTAAGTAGGAAGCGGTAGCATTTATCTCCGCCATATGGCCTCTTTCTGCTTGGTTCTGCCCTCTGCATCATGCCCAGGAATAACACCCTCCACTGTACCCCTTAACACTCTGCGACTCTCACCTTGGCCCCTGACATGGACTGCTACATTTGTTTAGGCAACCAATGACACAGAAATCAGACTGCGGACTGAACTCCCTCTCCTACGATGTACTTTTCCCTCCCCAAAGGACCCTGGCTGGCCCTCCACGGGGCAACATTGTAAAGTACGTGTGCATGGCCAGGTACTGGTCCACCTTCACCACTCCACCGAATGTGATTAAGACATTCAAATTCACACAGATGAGTCATGTCCATGATCAAGCAAGTATGAAAGTATGGATGTATGTAGGGGCAGTGGTTCCAAACAACGGTGCTCCCTGGGAACTGATTTCAATGCACATGTATGTCCGTGACCCAGATAGGCAGTGAGATGACTGGGAATGTGTGAACTAGCTGTGAACTCATTGCTCCAAAACAACAATCTCGCTATTTCCAAACTTAGCCCCACGTCAATGTATGAAATAGGGCTGTGTGTCACAAAGGCAAAGTCAAAGTTATGTGGAAGCCACAGCTTGGAGCAATGATTGGTTTGAGTGTGGAGCGCTTGGACTCCTGGGATGGTCGGTGCGTAAGTGTGAAGGTCATACCATGCAAGTGAACTACGAGCAAGGACTCCTGTGTGTAGGGTGTGTATACGTTGGTCTCTGGTTAGCGCTGTGCGTAGTGTGGGAGCCGTCAGCAGCTGCTATGGTATCGCTCAGGGGGTGCCGGGCGCATGCATTCCCAAGGTCGGAGGTGCAGATGTGCTACCGCCTTCTAATTCAGACAGGGCGGCTGTCATCCACAATGTTAGTTTGTCATCTGCTTGCATTCTGGAAATGTGATGGGGATTGGGTGGGGGGGATGTCACTGCTTCGCCTTCCGGCATGGTTGAACCCTTACCAGCCATGTACGTGCCCTCACGGTCAGTATTGCATGCTCTGATGTAGCAGTGTTGTTTTGCTGCAGTCTGACAGTGATGGGTGCAGGTAGCTGTGAGGAGGCGGTTGACCACTCACCTTGCACCTATTAGCTGGCACTGATCACTACTCTTGATGGATGACGTCCGTGTACACATGTGACCTGTACATGGCACATTTGACCAGGGGACACCTTGGTGTGTTCCACGCAAGGTGAACCTGCTGGCTTCTAGGCTGGTGTGCATCTCCCAATGTTGCTGAGTTGTCCACTGTGCCCACATCCCCCTTATGGCCATGGTGTTCATGGTGTGTGACTCGACACACAGGGTGTATATTTGCATCAGGCAGGTGCATCTCTGACCACAAATGGCACCCTGTTGTCTTTTCCTGAACACCAATGACGGCTTTCATGTCATGTTCATGTACACGTGGGACGCTGATGAGTGGCATGACGTACTACATGTGACACCCTGATATGGCATATCGAATACGTGACGCCCTAAACAGCCTCTCGGTACAGAGGTGACATACACACCATCTCTTCTTGCAACATATGCGAATGTTAGCACTCAATGTTGCACTTACACCCGTCAGAGTAATGTGCTAATGCAGAGGACTGACATGCACACGGGGAATGTGTGTTGCTAAGATTTTATTTGCACATGCTGGTCATGTGGTCATCTTGTACTGTGCCATGATTGCTGTGGACAGTCACAATGTGACGTGCTCATGCGAAGAAATTGTTGATGATTGTGTTCCTTCGGGCTATTCCTGCTGCGGCTGCAGTGGGGTGTGGTCCACCTGCATCATCTTCCTCATCATCGTCCAGTGCTTCTGGGACTTGGATCCATGGGGCATTGGTGCGTACACATATGTTGTGCAATACACAACATGGAGTGATCATCTTGCACACTATTTCTGGGCTGTACAAGAGTCTTCCACCGGTGATGTTCAGGCACCTGAAACGGGATTTCAACACGCCAAATGTGCATTCAACAATGCCCCTGGTGCGTTTGTGGGCCACATTGTACTGCCTCTGGGCCGGGGTGTTCGGGTCTCGGAGGCGTGTCATCATCCACAGGCAGCGTGCATATCCTTGATCACCTGTGAAAGGTAAGTGAGATTAGTGTTAACTGGTGGTTCTGCATGCTGTGTTGGCAGACATACAAGTTTCGTGGTGTGTGATTTGTGCGACCTTGGGATTCATGTTAGCCATGTATTGCTGCTGGCAAATGTGGTAGGACAATGTGTATTACGTAGCCTCACAGCTGCTCCTCCCTCCCACCGAGCCTATTTACTTGTGTGTGCTGCGCGGTTGCATCACTTGCACTCCTACGGCACACCATTGCAATGCCTGTCTGCGCATGTCCGCAGGACTGACACCAAGACTGTAATGTTGGCCGTTGAAGGTGGGCGGCCACGTGTGTGTAGGCCTAAGGTAAGGATAGGGCGGACACAGATGTGGAGTTCTGGCCTGGCTGAACTCACGCTGATATTGAGGCTAGGCCTTCGGTTCAGGCTGCGGCAATGTAGTTACACACACAACAGTTGGCATGTATGAGCCGAGACCCCGAGCGGTCTCGCACTCCTTTATTAATCCATTCGGGCGAGGCCGCTCTCCTGGTGCATGCTACATTGTAACATTGTCGATTACAGGCCGGGTGGTGCAGACACTACTACGGAGACACACGCCATAGTCACTTTTGTGGCCAGGCCGGAACTGAACCATGCCCAGAGCCCAGAACGGAACCATGCCCAGAGTCCCGGGCCATTTCTCCGCACTACTCACACACATGCGCCGCGGCGCTGGGATGTCATGCGCTTCGGAGTGCGTCTCCAGATGACATACCCAGGCTTACCGGCGGCCTGCCTGGGACGGGGGTGGCCCCGTGACTGTGAAGGGCTCCAGTGGCGTTACCGAGGACATGCTGTTGGCTACTGGAGGCTGACTTCTGGGGTAGCCCCTCGGGACAATGACTTGCGGTGCACTGAGTTCGGCCCACCGGAAGAGCTGAGCAGGTGTGCAGCCTGCGATGATGCAGCAGGCCTGGTGGCTGGACGGTGACTTGTGGTGCACTGAGTTAGTGGCACCTGAGGCCCTGCATCTGGCATGGGCCAACCGCCACGTGGCGATTACTTGCGGTGCACTGAGGTAGGCCCACCAGAAGAGCTGAGCAGGTGTGCATCATGCTATAATGCTGGAGGCTGGACGGTGACTTGTGGTGCACTGAGTTTGGCCCACCGGAAGAGCTGAGCGGGTGTGCAGCCTACGATGATGCAGCAGGCCTGGTGGCTGGACGGTGACTTGTGGTGCACTGAGTTAGTGGCACCTGAGGCCCTGCGTCCGGCACCGGCCAACCGCCACGTGGCGATGACTTGCGGTGCACTGAGGTAGGCCCACCGGAAGAGCTGAGCAGGTGTGCAGCCTGTGATGATGCAGCAGGCCTGGAGGGGCGGACTGGAAAGGATGTTTCTGTTACTTGCTGTACCGCAGTGTGGTCAGAATGCAGCAGTAGCCAACTTGCAACTGCACGGTGCGGTGCCGCTGGGTGCGCTGGGGGCCTGTTGCGCAGAATCCAGCAATCGGCTGAGGAGGCTGCCAAGCTCACGGAGCCCGGCCTTGGAGATTGCACCGGCACGTGGTGAGCCCTCTTGGAGAGACGCCGGTGGCGGCAGGTGAGCAGTGAGGCCTGGGTGCGCAGGGGCGGGCATTCACCACTGGGCACAGGTCGGGTCTGGGGATCAGCGGACTGGGGTGCGGCAGGCGCACAGGATCGTCCAGGCACCACCGGTCACGATGGCGGCCTCGTTGCAGGGTGAGGGACGCCGCCCTGGCAGACACGCCACTGCAGGCGATGACGAGATCTGCGCAAGGTGGCGTGGGACGTAGCCACCTCGTCGCCGGTGTGACTTTGCCCACTGTAGGTGGTCGGCCACGTGTGTGTAGGCCTATGGTCAGGATATGGCGGACACAGAGCCACACGCAGTAGTTACTTCGGTGGCCATCCCCGATGTGAACCACTCCCTGAGCCCCGGCCTATTTAGTCACTCCCCTACGCTGGACTGGTGTGCGCTGGGCCTGCCCACTATGCTTACGCTTACAGGGGGGCCAACATGGCTACTTGTCCAAGGTGTTCCCCACTGCCTGTGATGACATGGTTGCGTCCACTGTCCACGACACTACAGACTCCAGCAGTATGTGTCCACATGGACATGTCTATGCTCTGCATACTCAAGACTGTCCAGCACATCACCGCCACACTTGGCATTGTGTACATTGTTATTCATAGGTCCATTGCCTCCTTCGCACAATCGTGGTTCCCACCTCTCCCCACATTCTGCAAATGTGTGGCAGAGGGGCTATGCCTTAGTGTATGGTTTGTCCACATTTATGGCCCCTCTTACCACGGTTACTTGTGTTGTCGTGTCTGGCAGGTGTGCATGTTGGTTGGCATGTTGAATGTGATTTTGTTATGTGTCCATTCCCACAGTTGTGCGTTGTGTGATTGTGGAATTGAGGAGTGTGGTGTGTTCCGTTGGTACTTACCAACGAGCAGCCCATTTCCATAGGTGCCATCCTGAAAGCGCTGGTTGATGATGGACTGTTGGAAGATGTATGAATCATGCACACTGCCTGGGAAATTGGCGACGACATTGGTGAACAGTCCCCAGTGGTCCACTATTGCCTGCACATTGATGGAATGCGTGTGCTTCCTGTTGTGGTAATTGTGTGCAGTGTCGGCAGGGGGCACAAGTAGGACATGTGTGCAGTCGATTGCCCCCAACACGTGCGGGAATCCAGCTATGGCGTGGAAGCCTTGCTTGGTCTCCAGCTGTTCCTGCGCAGTGTGGGGGAAGTGAAGGTGCTGGGGTATGAAGCTGATGATGTCATCCAAGACAGGTGTGAGAAACTTTGATAGGGCTGGCTGTGAGACTCCTCCGACTCTGGCAGTTGTTGGTTGGAAGGTACCAGAGGCCAACAGGTGCAGCACAGCCAGCAGCTTTGTCTGTGGAGGGATGTTGGTTGTCCACTGTGTTGGTACCGTCAGCCTGTGGGCAATGTGGGTCATGATGCGGTGGATGGTTGTCCTTTTGAACCTGTAGTGGGCAATGACATCCTCTGGCGTTAAGTCTGTGAGGCTGATGCGTTTTCGGAAGGTCCGCTGTCTTGTTCTGCGCTGCCTCCGTGGTGGTCCGGGGGGGTTGGTCCTGGGGGTGGGGGTGGTGGTGGTGGGTGTTGTGGCCCTCTTGGGTCTCCAAACTGCATGATTAGTAGCTCCATGGCATCTGTTGGTCTTCAGATGTGGCTTTGGCCTGGGCTCCCTTTGTACTGCAGTTTTCGTCCTACTTAAGACCAGTAAAAAGCAGGTGTTAAGTCCCTGCTGCTAACGTGCCTTATTGCATGTTTTTGTCCGGCATCGCAGATCTGGCTGGTCGTTGAGAATATCGCGAAGTGGTGTTTTCGTGTGTTTTTGCACGGGAACGCCTACTCTACATATCATTCGCGTTAATTGTTGCTCTCATCCGTGGCGATGTGTTTTGCAGCAGCTGTCACAGGAAAACTGGCGATGTGGGCAGTTTGCACCAGCTTGAGAATAGGGCGATATATCTATCGCCACTTTTGCGGCGCTAAAGTGCCGATAAATCGGCGATAAGTCCTTGAGAATATGCCCCTTAGCGTAGCTGTGGCCTTTTGTTAGCAGATGTAATGCATCTAAAAAGACGTGAATAACATTTTACTTTGAGGATTCAAAAAGACAGATATATTTGTGTCTTACACAGATCAATGACATATCGGTGAAAACAATATTGAATCACAAAAATATCAGAGAAGTTATATTTACAAAAATATCGCAATCCTATATTTAATTAACAAGAACACCAATATTGATAACCAAAATATTGCCATTAAAAATATCTATTTCTACTATCATCGAAACCACAAATATTATAAACATAAATATTGTTACCTGATAATAAATATACAAAATATCGAAACACGGTAATATCACAAAAAATAAAGGTAAATATTTGAAAATAATATAATATTTCTATTTTAATTAAAAAAATAAACTCCACATACATCAATAAATCATCTAGCTACATTACTACATTATTATAACAATGAAATAAAGTGTAAACACAAAAAATAATTAAAATACATTTCAAAACAATAAATAATTAATAAAAATAAATTGGAGAAATACTTGTAATATAAAAAATAAGCACTCAAAACTGAAATTAAAGATAAATATTACACACAAATATATTTCACATCATAACAGCTTACATTGATTAGCGTCCCCCATAAAAGGTAGTAGCTGAAAAAAATTACAACTTAATGAACATTAACCAGCAAAAGTAACCGTAAGGCAAACTAGCCAATAAAAAGGGAATTAATTAAACATACAAAATAAAAGGAAAAGAAAATCTCCATGCTTATGGCATCAAAAGAGCAACGCTCTGCCAGATTGCCAAGAGAAAACAAAAGAACAAAATCTACCTTCACAATTAAAGCAAAACATTTGTTTCAGATAGTTGAAAGTAACTTATTTAAAAAAAACACTAAGGTATTACAGAAGAAGTACAAAACCAACTACTTCCTAGAAACCTAGCAAGAAAATTGAACAACTCAACACCTGGAAAAAGGCGCATGAAAAGTAAATAAAAGCAAACCACTTGTAGATATCAGCTAAACCTTAATAGTAAAAAATATAGCTAAACACCTTCAACCCCTGCAAACTACCCACAAATAAACATTTAATATATAACACATACAACTTTTTTCCCCCAACAGAAAATAAAGCACCTGATCCACATTACAGGACCTTCAGTGGAAAACTGAAAAAAGAAATGCAATTATATTCAACAACAGATAAGTAAGTTAAAATACAAACCAATTGTCATAATAGTTTATGTACATTAGCAGTGCAAAATTAACATAATTACAATTTATTTCAACACATTAATAAAATATTTCCAGACAGAATGACAGAAACAGCAATATATATCACCTAACAAAAGTGGAGCAATTACTCTCATACATGGGCTACATCATGTACAGCCAAGAAAGTACAAGTACTGAGAATGTTCCTTGGAAATGTACAAAATACTACTCTAATGCATGATATGGGAGGCTACTATGAAAAATGTGGTTGTTTTTTAATGTGGGACAACACAACCCAAAATGTCAAAGAAACAAAAGTAGGACATGTACTTCAAGATTTAAAAGAGGTAAACACTAGTTCTTAGGAGCCTACTACTAAAATTTTAAAAGATATACTCCCTAAAATATCTGAACACATTGATCCAGCGGTAATTTCACGGTAATTTCTCAATGCAAAACATCATTTACCTCTAGTTTACCGCTTTAAAGGTGATGGACCTTTGCCACCGTGTTATCACCTTCAGGAAAATTTACATAAACATGAAAAATCAAAAATACAATTAAATTTAAGCCAATAAAGAGAGTTTTGAGTACTTTTAAAGGGTTTTATTTTCTAGTCAAAAGTTAAGAATCTCTGACCCTTTATTCATTAGTCAAATATCAATCAGGTTACAGAATTGGAAAAATAGAATTAATACAGAAAATATTATAGGTTGCATACAAAGCACTCCATAAAGGAGGGAAAACCCTAATTCTATGTCAGTTAGAACTCTTTAAAGAGTTTCAGGAAAAATATAATTCAAGAGTGAGTTTTGCAAGGCTAATCAATAATTAATAATTAGCAAAAATCTCCCATAAAGAGAAATAAATGCATAAGACAAAAACCTGTCCTGATCTCTCAGCTATTCTCTCTTCGCTGGTGTGTTCATCTGTCTCTCTCCCTCTCCATTGTCTGACAGAGAGGCTGCTCCTTGAAAATGCCCCTCCTTCACAAGACCACAGAGGAATGTGATATGCCTTGCCAAAAATATGACGTGCAAGGACTCTCTGAAAAAAAATATGAGCAAGACCCCCGCCTCCCTCTGTCTCTCCTCGGACGCAATCTCCTCCCAGGCTGCACCCGCGACGTTCACGTACCTAACCCTTCTGATGTCTGGTCAGATCTGCTCCCTCCTCATCTCTCCTATAAGACTGGCACGCCCCCTATGGGGTCATGTTTTATACTCTAATTCTTGGCTGACTACACTAATAATGTTGCAGTTTCAGTAGAAACTCGCACTGTGATTGGTTAGCACAGGTGACATAGGGGTCTCATCATCCTGTTCTCATTGCAAATCTAACCCACACCGGTTTTAACAAAGGAAGCGTTAAGGCTTAATACAGTCATATGTATCACCATCAATAATTATTCAATACTGCAACATCTAAGCGTCAAAAATGTATCAGTCTATTTCCGCCTTGCTTTCACATCGCACGCAGGGATGACACTCTCCCACAAACACTGGTACATTGGCACGATGACAGGAATGTACAGTTCATTGTGGGCTTGACCCATGTGTCTTCACTTGAGGCACTTGGCAATTCATGCAGCTGGCACAATCTTCTGCACATGCGTCTCTCATTCAGCACACTGCTAACAGTTCTCAGCCATGCTGGATTCCTAGGCAGCCATTTTATAGTGGGCCCAAAACAAAAACAAACACAAAAGAATATTAACCCCTTCGCTGCTAGGCCTTTTCCCCCCCTGTGCTAAGCCTTTTTTTGGCTATTTGGGGTAGTTCGCGCTTAGGCCCCTGTAACTTTTTGACCACGTAAGGTATCCACACCAAATTTGCGTCCTTTTCTTCCAACCTCATGGGGATTCTAAATGTACCCAGGGTTTGTGGATTCCCCTGGAGGGGACCCAGAAATTAGCCAAAATACAGCTAAATTTTGTTTTTTGGGGGAAAATTGGGAAAAAAGGGCTGCAAATGAAAGCGTCTGGGTTTTCCCCTCAAATGGTATCAAAAAAGGGTTTGTGGGGCTGAAATCACCATTTTCCCAGCTTTTAGGGAATGGCAGACTTTTGTCAGAAAACCAAATTCTTTTACACAGTTTTGGCATTTTTCTGGGACATAGCCTATTTTTGCTATTTTTTGTGCTTTCAACCTCCTTCCAGTTAATGGTAGAAATGGGTATGAAAGCAATCATGGATCCTGGAAAGTTATACATTTTAGTAAAGTAGACAAAATTTTGAATTCAGCAAGGGGTCATTTGTGTAGATCCTTCAAGGTTTCTTTATAGAAACTAACAGTTAAATATAGGAAAAATTGAAAATTAGTTGAAAAAAACAGCCTTTTGTGTCATTGTTTTCACCTGTAACTTCTTCTAATTATGGCAGCTCTTTGAAAGCAATATACCGTTACATCTGCGGGACCTTACTGGTTGTGGGGATATATAGGACTTGTAGGTTCACCAAGAACCCGACGAACCCAGTGCCAAAAACTGAGCAGCTACTTGCAATGGTTTTTTATTATGTCCCGGGTATATAGCAATTATTCTGTGAAAATGTATACATGGAAAAATCGGTATGAAAGACACCTATGTATTTCTGAAATGAGAACAAAAAATTGAGTTTAAAAACAGTAGATATTTGCACATTTCCGAATTTTTCAAAATGACTTCTTTTTTACAGATTGTCTTTCATTTGGAAGGCAGAAATGCATTGAAAGTCAATAGATAATAACAGTTGCTTTACAAATCTGAATTACCCTAAGTCTCCCGATAAAAATGGTACCTCACTTGTGTGGGTGGGCATAGTGCCCACGACAGGAAACGGCTCAAAACGCAACGTGAACACACCACATTTTCACAATGAAAAATTACCCTTTTTTTGCAAAGTGCCTAGCTGTAGTTTTTGAACCCTAGCTCTGCCGGCACCTAAGGAAACCTAGCAAACCTATACATTTTTTTAAACTAGACACCTAGGGGAATCCAGGATGGGGTGACTTGACTGGCTCGCACCAGAATCCCTTGCAAACCTAAAAAATTGTAAAAAACCCCACATTTTTCTCACATTTCTGTGGTGGAAAGTTCTGGATTCTGCATGTATCCACAAATTTCCACCCACCCCGCGTTCCCCAAAGTCTTCCGAGAAAAATGGTACCTCACTTGCATGGGTAGGCCTAGTTCCCGCGACATGAAACGGCGCAAAACGCAACATGGACACACCTCAATTTCACTGTGAAAAATGACCCTTTTTTGGCAAAGTGCCTAGCTGTAGTTTTTTAACCCTAGCTCTGCCGGCACCTAGAGAAACCTAGCAAACCTATACATTTTTGAAAACTAGACACCCAGGGGAATGCAGTATGGGGTGACTTTACTTTCTCCCACCAGGTTCTGTTACCCAGAATCCCTTGCAAACCTAAAAAATTGTCAAAAAACCCACATTTTCCTCACATTTCTGTGGTGGAAAGTGCTGGAATTTGCGTGGATCCACAAATTTCCACCCACCCCGCGTTCCCCAAATTCTTCCAAGAAAAATGGTACCTCACTTGCATGGGTAGGCCTAGTGCCCGCGACAGGAAACGGCGCAAAACGCAACGTGGACACACCACAATTTCATAGTGGAAAATGACCCTTGTTTGGCAAAGTACCTAGCTGTAGTTTTTGAACCCTAACTCTGCCGGCACATAGTGAAACCTAGCAAACCTATAAATGTTTGAAAACTAGACACCTAGGGGAATCCAGGATGTGGTGACTTGTCTGGCTCTCACCAGGTTCTGTTACCCAGAATCCCTTGCAAACCTAAAAAATTGTCCAAAAAAACACATTTCCCTCACATTTCTGTGGTGGAAAGTTCTGGAATCTGCGTGGATCCACAAATTTCCACCCACCCCGTGTTTCCCAAAGTCTTTCTAGAAAAATGGTACCTCACTTGCGTAGGTAGGCCTAGTGCCCGCGACAGGAAACGGCGCAAAACGCAATGTGGAGACACCACAATTTCACAGTGAAAAATGACCCTTTTTTGGCAAAGTACCTAGCTGTAGTTTTTGAACACTAGCTCTGCCGGCACCTAGGGAAACCTAGCAAACCTATACATTTTTGAAAACTAGACACCCAGGGGAATCCAGGATGGGGTGACTTGTCTGGCTCTCAACAGGATCTGTTACCCAGAATCCCTTGCAAACCTAACATATTGTCAAAAAAAACACATTTCCCTCACATTTCTGTGGTGGAAAGTTCTGGAACCTGCGTGGATCCACAAATTTCCTCCCACCCAGCGTTCCCCCAGGTCTTCCGATAAAAATGGTACCTCACTTGCATGGGGGGGTCAAGGACCCGCGACAGTAAATGGCGCAAAACCTATTGAGGTACCATCAAAATTACCTATCACAAACCAACCTGGTTTTGCAAGGGGGGTCCCATGAGTTTTTGGCCCTGGGCTCGGCGGCCATCTAGGGAAACCTACCAAACCCACACATTTCTGGGCACTAGACACCCGGGGGATTCCAGCGAGGTATGGCTTGCGTGGGTCCCCCAACATTCTCCTACCCAGCATCCCCTGCAAACCTCAAATTTTGTTGAAAAAATCACTTTTTTCTCAAATTTCTGTGTGGGAAAGTTCTGGAATCTGTGTGGATCCACAAATTTCCTCCCACCCAGCGTTCCCCCAGGACTCCCGATAAAAATGGTACCTCACTTGCGTGGGTGGGTCAAGGACCCGCGACAGGCAAGGGCCCAAATCTATTGAGGCAACATCAAAATTACCTATCACAAACCAACCTGGTTTTGCAAGGGGGGTCCCATGAGTTTTTGGCCCTGGGCTCGGCGGCCATCTAGGGAAACCTACCAAAACCACACATTTCTGGAAACTAGACACCCAGGGGATACCAGCGAGGTATGGCTTGCGTGGGTCCCCCAACATTCTCCTACCCAGCATCCCCTGCAAACCTCAAATTTTGCTGAAAAAATCACTTTTTTCTCAAATTTCTGTGTGGGAAAGTTCTGGAATCTGCGTGGATCCACAAATTTCCTCCCACCCAGCGTTCCCCCAGGTCTCCCGATAAAAATGGTACCTCACTTGCGTGGGGGGTCAAGGACCCATGACAGTAAACGGCGCAAAACCTATTGAGGCAACATCAAAATTACCTATCACAAACCAACCTGGTTTTGCAAGGGGGGTCCCATGAGTTTTGGCCCTGGGCTCGGCGGCCATCTAGGGAAACCTACCAAAACCACACATTTCTGGAAACTAGACACCCGGGGAGTCCAGCGAGGTATGGCTTGTGTGGGTCCCCCAACATTCTCCTACCCAGAATCCCCTGCAAACCTCAAATTTTGCTGAACAAATCACTTTTTTCTCAAATTTCTGTGTGGGAATGTTCTGGTATCTGCGTGGATCCACAAATTTCCTCCCACCCCGCGTTCCCCAAGGTCTCCCGATAAAAATGGTACCTCACTTGTGTGGGTAGGCATAGTGGCTGCAACAGGAAATGGCCCAAATCGTACTGTGGAGACTTCAGAATTACCTATAAGAAAACTACCTGGTTTTGGGGGGGGGCACCTGAGATTTTGGCCCCGGGCTCGGCGGCCACCTTGGGAAAGTACCAAACCCAAACATTTCTGAAAACTAGACACCCGGGGGAGTCCAATGAGGTATGGCTTGCGTGGATCCCCCAACGTTTTCCTACCCAGAATGCCAGGCAAACCTCAAATTTAGCTGAAAAAAACAAATTTTCCACATTTTGTTTGTGTGGAATCCACGTGCCGGCACAAATGTCCTACCCCACAGCGTTCCCCTGAGTCTCCCGAGTAAAATGATACCTCACTTGTGTGGGTGGGGCAAGGGCCTGTGACTGGGAAGAGCCCAAAACATAGGGAATAAGGGTATAGCACCGAGAATTCTAAGTGCTACATTTTAAAAAAAATACGTTTTTAGCCAATTCTGCATTGGACAGCCACACAAGTGAGGTATAATTTTACTCGGGACACTAAGGACAATGCTGTGGGGTAGGACATTTGTGCCGGCACGGTGATTCCATACAAAAATATGTGGAAATTGTGGTTTTTTCAGCTAAATTTGAGGTTTGCCTGGCATTCTGGGTAGGAAAACGTTGGGGGATCCACGCAAGCCATACATCGCTGGACTCCCCCGGGTGTCTAGTTTCCAGAAATGTGGGGGTTTGGTAGGTTTCCCTAGATGGCCGCCGAGCCCAGGGCCAAAAACTCATGGGACCCCCCTTGCAAAACCAGGCTGGTTTGTGATAGGTAATTTTGATGTCTCCTCAATAGGTTTTGGGCCCTTGCCTGTCGCGGGTCCTTGACCCACCCACGCGAGTGTGGTACCATTTTTATCAGGAGACCTGGGGGAACGCTGGGTGGGAGGACATTTGTGGATCCACGCAGATTCCAAAACTTTCCCACACAGAAATTTGAGAAAAAAGTGATTTTTTCAGCAAAATTTGAGGTTTGCAGGGGATTCTGGGTAGGAGAATGTTGGGGGACCCACGCAAGCCATACCTCGCTGGACTCCCCCGGGTGTCTAGTTTCCAGAAATGTGTGGGTTTGGTAGGTTTCCCTAGCTGGCCGCCGAGCACGGGGCCAAAAACCCAGGTGACCCCCCTTGCAAAACCAGGTTGTTTTGTGATAGGCAAATTTGTTGTTGCCTCACTACGTTTTGGGCCCTTGCCTGTCGAGGGTACTTGGGCCTCCCACGCGAGTGAGGTACCATTTCTCTTGGGCTACTTGGAGAAAGGCGGGGGTAGGAAATTTGTTGTTTCTTTCTGTAGCATGAAAATTTTGGCACACTAATGCAAGGAAAATGTGACAGACATTTTGAGGTTTGCAGGACATTGTGGGTAAGATAACGTGTTGGTATCCACAAAAGAGACATCACCATGTTCTCCCATGGGTGTTTAGTTTACGACAATATCTACAGTTGCTAGGTTATTCTTAGATGGAATGTACACCTTGGCAGAGAGACTAAAAAGACAAAGATTACTGCACAGCCATCTATTCCTCAAGCACACACACATACTGGTTGGATTTTGCACTAGGGCGAGTGATGGTTCAGTATATAAATTTTTACTAACAAGAGATTTCACAAAAATGAAATTCACTGTCAATAATTAAAAGGACAAAAAACTGAACCAGTGACTCGCAGCTCGTGAGCTGTAAAGCCACGGCAAGGCACCAACCGCTTTACAGGCCATTCACACACCTTTCATACATGATACACACAAGACCATTCACACCACCAGGCACGAAACCAACACATTATAACACTCACAAAAAGGGACAAGGTACACCCTGCTTGAGAAAGACAGAAAAGACAAATATTTATGCAAAACCACCTATTCTTCAAGCGCAAAGACATACTGGTTGGATTTGGCACGAGGGTGAGTGATGGTTCAGTATATACAGTTGTATTAACCAGAGATTTCACAAAAATGAAATGCACTGTTAATAATTGAAAGGACGAGAAACTGAACCATTGACTCTCAGCTCGTGAGCTGTAAAGCCACGACAAGGCACCAACCGCTTTACAGGCCATTCATACACCTTTCATACGTGTGACACATACAAAACCATTCACACCGCCAGCCGCGGGCCCAGCACATTACAACACTCACACCAGCAGACAGCGCCATTCAAGGGCCCATCACTTTCACACGCCCACATTCCTGACACAGCAACCACACGAGCTCATGGATTGCGTGGAGTGGCGTTTAGCTAGCAGTGTGTGTAGTGACCAGCAGCAAGTCACTACTCACACACCGCCAGCCAAGCACCAATCCACTCACGCCAGCCAAGCGCCAATCCACCGCCACCGCCAGCCAAGTGCCAGTCCACGCACGCCAGCCAAGCGCCAATCCATGCATACCGCCAGCCAAGCGCCAATCCACACACACCGCCAGCCAAGCACCAGTCCACGCACACCGCCAGCCAAGCGCCAATCCACGCACACCATCAGCCAAGCGCAAATCCACACACACCGCCAGCCAAGTGCCAATCCACGTACACCGCCAGCCAAGCGCCAGTCCACTCACCGCCAGCCAAGCTCCAGTCCACTCACCGCCAGTCTAGCGCCAGTCCATGCACACCACCAGCCAAGCTCCAGTCCACGGACATCACCAGCCAAGCACCAGTCCACGCACACAGCCAGCCAAGCGCCAGTCCACGCACACCGTCATAAATTTTTTTTAAACAAGAAAGAAAACACAAACAAATTGCTACTAAATACAAAACTATAACTACAAAAACAACAGCAGTAACTAAAGACATCATTCTATTGCCAAACGTTAAACTGAACAACTATATAAAACCATACAGACCAGGCAGTACACTATTAGACTCATGGTTGCTCCCAAAAACTCTTTTGAGTGTGATACAATCTGAAACATGTGGGCACACACAGCCCAGGATTAGAAGGACTATCGGCACAGTGCATACGACTCTCCTTCCGCACACCTCTTCGCAAGCAGACTCTACATCTCTTACAGGGATTGTTTTTTTTGGGCGTGGGAGGAATTAAATCAGGAAAGTGGCGATCTTTCAATCTAGCCGCATCTTCCACCACGCCAACTCTAGGAACACTTGCCTGTTCCACAACAACAAGGCTGCCTATCACAGACTCCTGAAACTGAACAAAAGTCATCTTTGACGCAGGAGAGCACTCCTTGAACACAACAAAAGCATTGAAAGTTGCTAAATTGAAGAGATGGATGGCCAACTTCTTATACCAAATGTAAGCCTTACGAATAGCAGTGTAAGGTTCCAACCTCTGATCTACTCTATCAACACCACCCATGTGCTTATTGTAGTCTAAAATGCACACAAGTTTGCACACTTCAGCAATCTGACCCCAAACAGCCACAGCTGAAGTACTCTCATCATGGATGGTAGTCAGCATGTACACATCCCTCCTGTCCACAAATTTCACAGCTAGTAGTTCATCACTACGCAAGGAACTGCACTGTCCCCTCTGAAGTTTTTTGCAAACAAGCTCTTTTGGATAACCTTTACGGTTAGAGCGGATTGTGCCACAAGCAAAAGTGTCCACTTTGAACAATTCCTTAAACAATTGCACAGCAGTGTAGAAGTTATCAAGGTACAAATGGTGGCCTCTGTTAAACAGTCCTCTAGCAAGATCCCACACAATTTTCTCTGAAACTCCAAAAGTGGACGGACAACCAGGGGGTCAATAGTGGAATCCCTACCAGTGTACACACGGAAATTAAAAACATATCCTGTCCTACTCTCAGACAACATATACAGCTTAATTCCATAACATGCCCTCTTGCTAGGAATGTACTGCCTAAAAACCAAACGGCCCTTGAACAGGACCAAAGACTCATCAATAGATATTTCTGTCCCTGGAGTATAGATCTCTGAAAATCGATCTACAAAGTGATCAAGAACAGGCCGAATCTTAAAAAGACGGTCACAGTCAGGGTGATCTCGTGGCAACGCCAAAGCATTATCAACAAAATATCCCACTGAAAAAGAAGAAAGAAAAAATTACACATAAGACAATGCAAAACATCGCAAAGAATTTCATGCTCAGAACACTAACAAATATGCTGCCATTATGACACCACTTACAAAAAAATTCATTCATGCATGACAATAATACTCATTTGCAGTAAACACAACAAAAATGTTTTTCTTACCAAGTAAATGCAATTACGAAAAACTGCAGAACAACCACTGCCGAAACCGCAAAAAGGAATCAAAAGCTTTACACAAGATTAAAAAGGAGAAAAAAACCCATTACAATCACATATTCAAATAATGCACCAGTCCACACACAATCCACAAGCTAAGCGAAGGGGTAGGTGGGCCTAAGAGTATAAATAAAATATTCACCCCTGTAAAAGGGGAGCAACCCTTGCCCTTGAGGCCACTCACCAACACAAAAATTTAAAAACCCCTGTTGTCTAGTGGCTTCTGCCCCCCATGGGGGCAGATGGCCTTAAAAACATACTGCTGATCTGCCACCCAAAGAGGACAGAAATGGCCACAATCATCCTCCCATAAAGGGGAGCGACCCTTGCCCAAGGGGCCATTCCCCACAAACAAATCCCTGGTGGTCTAGTGGGCCCAAACATGACAAGCCCCAGCCCCCAAAGGAGAGCGACCCTTGCCCAAGGGGTCACTCTCCCCCCAAACAATCTGTGGGGGCCTAGTGGGCCCTAGATAAAAAAAAGGCGAGATTTCCCAACCCCAATGGGGGCAGACAGCCAAAAAAAAGTATTCCCTGGTGGTCCAGTGGGCCACTTTAAAAAAGAAAATGGCGACATCTGCCCCCCAGGGGGGCAGACAAAGCCAAAAAACATTGCCCCCATAAGGGGAGCGACCCTTGCCCAAGGGGCCACTCCCCACAAAACAAATCCCTGGTGGTCTAGTGGGCCATACATGGGGAGACACAGCCCCCAAAGGAGAGCGATCCTTGCCCAAGGGGTCACTCTCCCAAAAACAATTCCCTGGTGGCCTAGTGGGCCCTAGTTAAAAAAAAAGGCGAGATCTGCCCCCCCCATGGGGGCAGACAGCCAAAAACATAGCCCCCGAAGAAGAGTGACCCTTGCCCAAGGGGCCACTCCCCACAAAGTATTCCCTGGTGGTCCAGTGGGCCACTTTAAAAAAATGACAAAATCTGCCCCCAGAGGGGCAGACACAGCCAAAAAACATTGCCCCCATAGGGGAGCGACCCTTGCCTAAGGGGCCGCTCCCCACAAAAATCCCTGGTGGTCTAGTGGGCCAAATATGGGGAGAGACAGCCCCCAAAGGAGAGCGACCCTTGCCCAAGGGGTCACTCTCCCAAAAAAATAATCCCTGGTGGCCTAGTGGGCCCTAGATATAAAATAAAGGCTTGATCTGCCCCCCCCATGGGGGCAGACAGCCAAAAACATACCCCCGAAGGGGAGTGACCCTTGCCCAAGGGACCACGCCCCACACATTTCTTGCTGGTGGTCCAGTGGGCCATTTTTTTTATAAATAAATAAATATATGCCCCCCCCAGGGGGGCAGACAAAGCCAATAACTTATGCCCCCTAAGGGGAGCGACCCTTGCCTAAGGGGCCGCTCCCCCAAACAGTAAATTGATTCAGAAGTTAAAAAAAACAAAAATCCCTGTGTCTAGTGGGCATTTCTGCTGCACGATCGCACGATCGTGCAGCAGGAATGCACAAAAGAAGCATCAGGGGAAAGGAAAACCCTTTCCTTTCCCCCGATGCCTCTTTTGCTCAAATCCCCCCCTCCCCAGAGGAAAAACTTACCTCTTTGTTCCCCGACGCGCTGGAAGCAAATGGCTTCCTGCGCGTCGGGGAACAAAGGGAAACCTCCAATGACGTCAGCGCGCCTCGCGCGCTGACGTCATTGATGACGTGGAGGGGGGCGGGGGGAGGCAGGGGAAGGGCTTCCCCTGCCTTCCCCGGTGAAAACACTTAGATCGGCGTCCCACGGGGGGAGCGCCAGCGCTTCCCCCGTGGGTGGGTGCCATGACGGCCGGGAGCCGTCATGAGCACACGCCCACTGTGTGTCATGACGGCTCCCGGCCGTCATGAGCACAGAAGGGGTTAATTTATGAAATAAAACTCATTATGTTTACCTCCCCCATACTAGTACCCTGTATTAGTTATTACCTAGTAAAAGCTATTAGTTTAAAGCAGCTTTTCTATCATTTGTGCACAACATGCAAAAATGTGCAATGTACAACATAGCATAAACATGCACCAGTGCAAATTTTCAAAACGCAAACAGTTAATACATACTCATAGCAACATGCTCTAATGTTTTAGATAGCTTTTCATGCAAAATGCGTTTGCCCCACGTGTAGTGTTGGTGCATGGTTGATTAATTAATACACATTATGAGAAAGATGTATTATGAACTGAATATGCATTGTCTAAATATGCAACAAAGCCTGGGTCTCTTGAGACGGGAACAGGGGGTGTAGACTACAAGGAAAAGAAGCTGGGAGGAGAGAACACACATTCCATTCTAATCTTCAAAGCTAAAGAGGAAACTGAAATCACGAGTTTTTCTACACTGCAAAAACACATGTTAATTCAGCACAATTATGTGCTACTTTAAAAGTTCAAAAAAACCATTCTCTAAATTAAATGTACATTCTATAGTGAGGTTAAATCTAAACTAAACACAGTAAACATCCATGATTAATTAATTAAGCATGGTTTTACATGAAAGCATTTCAGACTGAAAGCATTTTAACCAGGCCTCATTTCATGTCTTTCACTTTGCATGCACCAAAAGTGCCCCTTTTAAAAAGCATTTGACTAGGCCTCATTTCATGTTTCATGTGCCATGTGTTTTCACTTGCACCAAAATCTGCGTGCCATTTTAAATGCAGTCTGTCTGAAACACAAAACAGAGCGATGCTTAATCTTGATGAAATCTAGCTCTATCAACATCACAAGACAGCTACCAGCTATGCACACTTTAAAACGCGTATTAGTATAAACGAAAAAGCCACCAGTGACACTTCTGTTGGCCCTAGAAGACACAAAGACATCCAAATACCTGAGCACTTAACCACCTCACATAATGAACAATAATAATGAACCCTTCCTCCTACGTTACCACCTACATAATGAAAAACTCAATAATATATTTGCTATAGCAGATAGTGTATGAAGACTAAGCCAATGTCAAACATTGACGATGCACAAAACATTCAAAATGTGCCCTAAACCAGTCAGTCCAATATACACCATACATTGTGAATATCAAAACACAAAGATACATGGTGAATATCAAAACATAATGATACCTCTCATATATGCCTTGCTACCTAACAAAGAAGCACTTACTACAAACTACTAAACCACATTACAATTAAAACAAACAACTACTCCCCACATGAAATTATAATCAACTTTGAACAAGCCATGGTACAGGCAATACTTAGGGCCTTCTTACGACTTTGGCAGTCCTACAGTGGATGGAGCAACGCGCCATCCACTGTAGGACCGCCAAAGCCATGGTGCTGCTGCCCCCCAGATTAGGACTTTAACCCTGATCTGGTGGGCGGTCATACGGTGGTCTGACAGCAGCGGTCTGTTAAGCTCATAGGAGAGCTTAACATGCACACAGCTGCTCTCAGGGCGCCAAATGCACCTTCCTGCACAGTGGGGCATACATGCCACACCATGCAGGAACTGGGAGTGCAAATCCAGGGGGCACTACATGTGCCCCAGCCTGCATCCCCAGGTCCAGAGATGGCAGGGGGGTGTTGCCTCTTCACCTCCCTTTCATGGCGGGTTCACCGCCCTGAAAAGGGCGGTAGAGAGGCAACTCAAAATATGCTCAGTGGTGCGGCTGCGGCACCCCCAGCATATTTCAGCCTCTAACCACTGCGCAACTACCGCAGGATCCTGGATCCCCAGCGGTCGCTGCGGTCCTGTGGCGGTCCAACCGCCCCAGTCGTAATACTGTGGGGCCGCAGTGTTGCGGTGGTCGGACTGCCACCACTGGTTTGGCGGTCCTATGGACCGCCGAACTTGTAACAAGGCCCTTTAACTCTACCCACACAGAGCCATTCAAAGATTTTACCACCATTTTTTCCAAAGCATTTGAGGACATCTCCAACAATCTGCACTGTGTGTGTGGAATATGCAACAAATAGTCAGTTTGCCATTGAAATAACAAATATAATTGCACTACCTTATGTCCTTGTAGCAGAGGTAGCTAACCACTATAACCTACTTATAGAAAGCCCATTTTACCAACAAAACAAACACAATCTATATCCTCCTAATGGACTACTTTGAAGACACTTGGGTTGGCAGACTGCACCGCCCCAGACACAGACGCCAACCCAAATTCCAAATACCATTGTGAAATGTGTATGACAGCACGACAGCTCAAGAAGCCAAAACCAACAACACATTAAAAAGGATGGCACAACACCTTTCAAGCCACACTAGGGACGACCCAAACTACAATCTACAAATTCATAGAAGCCCTACAAAAGAACAAATCAACCAACAACTAAGAATAGACCAATCAGTGACCCAAATTAAACTGAAAGTAAGTAAACAAACCAGTAGAATGCACAACATGTTACATTATAAAGTTAGAATCTTTATAAACAGGAAAGGAATACCCTATTTAGAAATAATATAAAAATCCCTGTTATAAAACACCTCGAAACCTATAAAGTAACCATCAAACCTTAAAAAAGGCAGATACTACCACAACTTATGGATTTGTAAATAAATATTAAACATTATATTTTTATACATTAGTCAAAAAACATAGAAATAACTTTGAAAATAAGACTGATAAAAAAATAAGTTTAGTAATCAATTAAAAATTTAAATTTCGGCAATCGCACAGTACACCGTTGGAAATAAACACAAAATTAAAGCAAGTAATTCCATCACATAGAAATGGAAAATAATACATTATAATTGCAGCACATACACATAGATAATAAAATATAACATTTCCCACCCACAAATAAATAAATAAGATGCACTTACAGTTCTGTAGCTGTAGATCCAATCCATATCCACATTTGCAAAATACAATCCCCGCAAAAATAAATTGTAGTTCGAAAACCCCCCAAAAATGCAAAAATAAAAAAGTTCAAAGTAAATCCAACAAAGTTATCCACAGTCATAACAAACCATAAAAACCTGAAAAAAGAAAAAGAAAAAGAAAGAAACGCTACAGGAAATCCAAAAAATAAAAGATAATTAAAAATAAAAATATTGGTTTACTAGAAACCAAATTAATTTCCTTTAAAAAAACACAAAAACCATAGGGCCACGGGAAATTTACAATCCGTGATCATGTCAAAAAACATAGAATACCCACCCACACAACCCACTATTCAAATACAACATAAACATAAAAGTATTAAAGATAAATTATAAATTATAATATCTAAAATAATACTACACTACTACCAAACTCTAAGTAGGCCTAACACGCAACATAACTAAGCAACAGAGCTCAAACTACAACTAACTAACCCATCTAAATCAAAAGTAGGACTATAATTCGCTCCCACTAATTCAGGCACAAAAATTACACAAGTAGACTACAAAAGTAGACTTAGCATAAAAGAATGGCTGCTAAATGAAAATATAAAAAAAGAATCCTGATAGAAACAATGGTACTCTAACAAAAAAATTGTTAAAAAAAGTTTAGAAAATATATATATGATTTAGAAAACGTACAATATATTTGGAAAAAATGTTGAAAAACACAAACTTATGAAACAATGTAAACATATATATAGAGCATGTTTTCTGTTTAAAAAAATATGAAAAATATCAATGTGTAAAAAAATGAGAAAATATATACATAACATGTTTTGTGTTTTAGAAGAATGTGAGAAATACCAATATGTGAAACATTGTTATAAAAATATCTGAAATGTTATGTGTGTGAAAAAAATATAAAAAATATTGTTAAACAATTAACATTTGTTTTTATGTTTCAAAAATATATATGTGTATAAAAAATGTAAAGATATACATTAAACAAAATATAATGATCTAAATAATGAACAATGTAAACTAAAAAACTGTCATTTAGTATGATATTAAAAAAAGCCAATACTAATTATATATGCCAAAAATGCAGTCATTAAAGTTTTTCATTTATTAATAACACTATAATTTAACATATTATATTCAACACTGTATACACCAAACTAGTTACATTTTCTACTCCTACTACTAGTGAAACTATTTTAGTGGTTATGTTGTATACTAATGAGATCGCAATTACTATTCCTACTCCAATCTAAAGCATTTAGGAGAAGGGGTTACCTACTAAAGTAGTCTCATTTACTATTTCTACTCCAGTCTAACCCATTGAAGGGAATGTTTTGGACACTAAAGGGATGCATTTTACTACTCCCACTCTAATCTAAGCCATATAGGGGAAGGTGTTGCACAGCAAAGGGGCGACATTTACTATTCCCACTCCAATCTAAGCCATTTAGAGGAATGTTTTAGACATTAAGGGGTGACATTTAACTTTCCCACTCCAATCAGACACTTAGGGGAAGGTGCTGGATACTGAAGAGGTGATGTTTACTATTCCCACTCCAATTTAAGCCACGTAGGGGAAGGTGTTGCACACTAAAGGTATAAAAATTACTATTCACACTCCAATCTAAGAAATGTAGGGGAAGGTTCTGGAAACATTAAAACGGTCACATTTACTATTCTCACTCCAACCTAAGCCATGTAGGAGGAGGCTTTGGACATTAAAGGGGTGACATTTATAATTCCCACTCTAGTCTAAGCCATCTATGGGGTAGGTGTTGGATACGGACGTTGTGACGTCCTATTCCCACTCCAATCTAAGCCATTTAGGGGAAGGTTCTGGACAGTAAAGAGTTAATATTTACTGTTCCCAATCAAATCCAAGCCATTTAGGGGAAGGTGTTGGACATTAAAGGGGTGATATTTACTATTCCCACTCCGATATAAGCCATATAGGGGGATGTGTTGGACACTAAAGTTATATTTACTACTCTTTCTCTAATCTAAGCCATTTAGGTGAAGGTTTTTGGTGATAAAGGGGCGACATTTATGACTATTTCCACTCCAATCTAAGTCATTTAGGTGTAGGTGATGAATACTAAAGTGATCACATTTACTATTCCCACTCCAAACTAAGGCCCTTATTATGAGTTTGACTGTCCAATGGACAGCCAAACCCGTTACAGTGGTCCATCAACTGCCAGATTGGCGGTCCACGAGGTGCATTAGGACTGTGGCGGTAGGACCGCCACGGGACCATTGCTGCTGCAAGGCATCCACAATCCCTGGCAGTGGCACAGCAGTCTGAGGCCCCTAATATGCTGGTGGTGCCGCTGCTGCACCGCCAAGCATATTAGGAGTTTCCTCACTGCCACACTTTTCATGGCTGTGTGACCATCATGAAAAGTGTGGCAGTGAGGAAACAAAGTCTTGCCTCTGCGCCATGGTGTAAATGCAGGGGGGCACGTATTGTGCCCCCCCCTGTGTGCATGCACCCTCAGTTCCCTCAGGGCATTGACTTGACAGTCTATGCCCTGCAGGACCTGCTTTGACGCTCCCATTGCTGTCCCTTTTTTAAAGACAGTGCAATGAGACCGCCAAAGAACTGCCCGCCAGAGTAAAAATAAGTCATACTCTGGCGGGCGGTCTTTAATGGATTTGGAGGTCTCGGAGTGGGGCTGCAGTGTGGCGGCCCCGCTCCGAGACTGCCAAGGTCATAAACAGGGCACTAAGCCATTTAGGGAAAGGTTTTGGATGCTAAAGGGGCGACATTTACTATTCCCACTCCAATCTAAGCCATGTAGGAGAAAGTTTTGGACACTAAAAGGGAGACATTTACTATTCCTTACAATATAAGCCATTTAGAGTTAGGTGTTGGACACTAAAGAGGGGACATTTACTATTCCCCCTCCAATCTGAGCCATTTAGAGGTAGGTGTTGGACATTTACTATTCCCAATCTAATTTAAGCTATGTAGGGGAAGGAGTTAAACTCTAAAGGGGTGAAATTTACAATTCCCACTATTCTCATTGTAATCTAAGCCATTTAGGGAAAGGTTTTTGACACTAAAGGGACACCAGAGGGGTGACATTTACCATTCCCACTCCAATCTAAGCCATTTAGGGTTAGGTTTTGGACACTAAAGCAATGACAGTTACTATTCCCTCTACAATCTAAGTCACGCAGGTGAAGGTTTTAGACACTTAAGGGATGACATTGACTATTCCCACTCCAATCTAAGCCATTTAGGGGAAGGCTTTTGAGACTAAATGGTGACATTTACTATTCCCACTTCAATCTAACTTTTGGAAAGTGGATTATTAGCAGTGATAATTAGTGATTTACTACTAGTAACAAGGCCACAAACGCAATAAAAGGTTCAGTTAGGGTCTCAATAAATTATCCCATTGCTCAACCTTTGGTAGCTGGCAACGAGCAGGCAGGCTTAACTTAGTAGACAGGTGTGTAAAGCATTTAAAAACACCAATACATTAAATAGGTAAGACACAGCAAAAACTTATTTTCCAATTTATAATAATAGATTATATATTTTTTAACAAATAGACACCAAAACAACAAAAATCCAATGTAGGGAACCGGAGATATGGATTTTAAAAGAATAAACACTTCCTAGTGCTTAAAAATGCATAGCACTACTTTAGGACATCTGGTCGCGCTTGACTGGGACAAAGTCAAAGCTTGAGGCCAACCGTGTTGGAGCCCTGGTCGGAAACACAAAGCGGGAGGTCTCGGTCAAAATGTTACCTTCGGATTTGGAAACTTTTCTGGAGGATTTTCTCTTGACATCGAGCTGTCCCCTCCAGCAAGCCGATTTTGATGCAGTGTCATCTGATTGCTTCTCCACAAGGCCCTGGTCAAATCCTGGAAGTCTGGAGCTCCGGAGCTTTCAGCGAGGCAAACCTGAAATCCAGGATGGGTTGTGGTTGAAGGTAGTCGGCTTGACTCTCGACGTTGAGTCAGTCACATTATGGAGCATATTCTAAAAGTTGCTCCAAACTTCTCCAAACTTCTGGAACTTCTTCCTGAAGTTCCTCTTGAGGGTTCAAAGTGTTCAAAACACGAATTCAACGGTTTGGAATCTCCTAAATGATCCTTGGGATGTCTGGACTACAATTTCCACAATGCACCATGCCAAATCCTTAATTGTCCACTGGACGCACTTCAGGATGGAGACTTTTGGTGGAGATGAATCAGGTGGGCTCTGTTAACCTGTAGCTTGCAGGGAGTCCACTTCTTAATTGATCTTGAAGCAAGGCAAAGTCCTTAGGCCTGTAGTTCCAAGTGTGCAGTAGGTACAGTCCTTCCAAGTGCAATCCTTTGGGGTGCAGGCCAGGGTTCCAGCAGGGCAGTCCTTTTTCTCCTTGTAGTTTCAGGCAGCAGATCTGAGGAACTATGCAGCTCTTCAATATTTATCAAGTGTTCATGGTTAGCAAGCAGGGGGGTAACCTTGACAAATGGGATGCAGGGTGCCACCCAGGTGTATGGCCACTTCCTCCAGAGTATGGCATATTCCTGCCCCAGAAAGCACATTTCTCTCAAAATCCAAAATGGAGAAAGTCTCTCCAGAGGAGCTGAATCGGGCTAACCCAACCTACTGGTGTGGCTAATTTTCCTAAACACTCCCTTTCCAACCCTCTCCCTAATCTAATTACAGGGGCTCCTGTGTGGCTGGGGTGGCAGGATGTGGGGGCAACCTGTGCTGTCTTAAAGTATCATTCTCGCTTTGAAGACCAGTTTGCCTACCCCTCACCCCTTTCCTGCCATCTGCTCTGCAGCTTGTACTTCTCGGCCCACAGGAAACCCATTGGGGGATATTCTCAAGAACGTGCGATAATCATCGCCAAAATAGGTTAACGCAATTTCTCATATCGCCGTCCATCGCGGGAAAATAACTCCATGTTAATGTCTCATTCTCAACACTGCAGTAACATGCGATAGTGTCCCGATAACGCGTCAAATGTCCGCGATAAAATCACCGGGATGGCGATAAAAATCTAAAGCCTAACGTGAAAAAAGTTGCGATGGGCCCAACTGCGATAAAAAATACAGCGATAAGCAGCGCCAGGCCTGCAAGTCCCACAAGTCAGGCAGGAAAAACCACTATAAAAGCGCCAACAAAAAACACAAACAAAACACAAACAACTGCGAAGCACCATGGAGGCAGCTGGAGCGAGTACAGAGGACAACCAGAACCCCACAAGCCCCACGGAGGACCAGCCTGGGACCTCAGGGTCAGGGAAGGGCAAGGAACCCGCCTTACAGTACGCAGGAAAACCAGATCCTCATTACGGAGGTGATAGAACACCACCACCAACTGTTCATCACCTCCACATTGGCAACTAAAAATACAATATGGCAGTCCATCTTGGCCAAGGGTAATGCAGTCGGAGTGAAGAGAAGGGAAGTGGATGACTGCAAGAAGCGCTGGACTGATGTGAAGCGCAAAACCAAGCTGAAACTCGCAGTCAACCTGAAAGTAGCAATGCAGACTGGAGGTGGGAGTCCAGCGACACACCAGGAGCTGGATGAGATGGAGGAAATGGTGACCCGAGTCATCATTGGGGAGATGGTGGCAGGAGTTGGGGGACCAGACACTGCACAACATGACCTGACCCAACAGCAACAGGGTGAGTAACGACCAGGGTCTGGGGGGACGAGGGGAGATGGGCACAATGGCACACATGCACAATTAAGTATAGCACATCTGCGGACAAACCATGCCCAAGAGTCACAACTCCGACCAAGAGCCCAAGTTACCCAAGTATGCAACATCTCAGCACTGTATAAGCACAGAAGTGAAAGGCACACCGCCTGAAAGGGATAAGAGCCAGCCAAATCCGAGCTGAAGGGGCAACACACCCACAATGCTGCACACACACATAAGAATCAGAGCACCTCAACATTGATAACAATGTGGTACAAACTGCAACACTCTCACAACAGAACAGAGGACACAACTGCCGCCGCTTGTGTGTAGAAAATGGCCATTCGCATTTGGCATAGCAGGAAACTGTGAGATGACAATGTACAAGTACAACCTCACATCCCTGATGCTGTAGAAAAGTCAACTTCATTTGGATGACCAGAACGACTCTGGGGTAAACAGCCTCAAAGCTTTCCTCGCCGACCTTAATCTTAACCAAATATGTAACAGCCCTACACACGACAAAGGCGCAATTCTCGACCTAGTAATCTCTAAAGTGGACTCTACACAGCTCGACTCGATCATCCCCTGTGACTGGTCGGACCATCACATCATTACTTTCCAAGTCTTGGAAACGGTTAAACGACTCCCAACACAACCGCTGAGAACTAAGATCTGGAAGAGAAACCTGAAAAACGTTGGCTCTGACCTTACAGCATCAGCTAATTCAAACCTTCTATGTCCCCCGGAAGACCTAACCGATGTCCAGGGGCTGACCAATCACTACTTTCACTCCATGAACAATCTACTAGACAAAATAGCCCTGCTTCAACTGAAAAGAACTTCCACAAAAAACTCAAAACCTTGGTATGATGGGAGGCTTAATGCAGACAGACGCTCTCTCAGAGTAATTGAACGACGTTGGAGAGCCGCACCCTCAGCTGACCACCTCAAGCTTCTAAGAATCGCCAGAAACTCCTATTTTAGAAAGATCAGAAAATCTAAAACCGACTTCTTCAGGACTCATCTAGACCAAGCCAAGAACCACCCCAAAAAGCTATTCGATCTTATCACAACCCAAACCAAGAGCGTACCCAGTCTCCCTAACGCTATCCCACTTACTCTTCCCAACTGCGATGAATTTGCCTCCTTCTTCGCCTCTAAAACAGAATCCATAAAATCAGATCTACTCAAGGACTTCTTATCCCTCTCAGACTTGATAAAGAATTCATCACTGCCCCCTGCTGGTGCACAAGCTAACGACCTCCCAAAATTCAAACTCAAAAACAACGCAACTTGGTCCCACTTCAACACTTAGAGTGAAGATTCCATATTAAAGACGCTATCCGCTCTGAAACCCTCCAATCATTTCACAGACCCGCTCCCGGCTAATTACTTAAAAGACTTCATTCCTCTGTTACTACCTCTCTGGACCAAGATCATAAATACGTCCCTCCTTCAAGGATCCATTCCAGACATCCTGAAAACAGGTCAGGTGTCGCCTATCCTAAAGAAAACAACAGCTGACCCCTCGGACCCTAATAACTATCGTCCAATTTCTAACATACCTATGCTAGCAAAACTCCTGGAAAAATGCGTTAACATGCAGCTGAACAGCCACATTGATCAATTCAACCTGCTTAACCAATTTCAATCAGGCTTCCGAGCAGGTCACAGTACCGAATCAGCCATGACACATGTAATTGACGACGCTCTAAAAATCCTGGACCAAAACGAAGCTTGTTTACTTATCCTACTCGACCTGTCATCAGCATTTGACACCGTCAAACACGGCAACCTGCTTGAACTCATGAAACACAGAATGGAAATGTCTGGAACTGTATTTAACTGGTTCGCCTCCTTCCTCCAAAATAGATCCCAAAGATTCAAGGTCAACCAATCCCTGTCCAACCCCATGCCTGTCACATTAGGAGTTCCACAAGGCTCCTCCCTCTCACCCACCCTTTTCAACCTTTTTATGGAACCTCTTACCGATCTTCTCAGCCTCGCCAAGATTCACTTCCATATGTATGCAGACGACACCCAAATCTACATCAAGATCCACTCACTTGATGACATCAAATCGCTCAAACACCACACTACAAAAAACCCAAACATGGCTGGCCGAAAACCATTTGAAACTAAACTCCCTCAAAACGGAATTCCTCTTAATCGCTCCCCCTAACAAAACTCCCACCATCCTGGATTGGCTGAAGCACTTAACAGCTCTCAAAGGACAACCTCTCATCGTCGACTCAGCGAAATCGCTAGGTGTGACGCTTGACAGCAACCTAAAGATGCAGAAGCATATCAGCGCCTCCACAAAAGGAGCTAACTTCCACTTGAAGACCCTGCGAAAACTGAAACCCTTTCTGCCAGCCTACGATTTCAAACAAGCAGTTCAAGCCCTAGTAATCCCTAGAGTGGAATATGGGGCGGTAACCTTATGCGGCCTACCAAGGTCATCGACAGCCCCACTAAGAGCCACTATCAACTCAGCTGCGAGACTCATTACGGGCTCAAAGAGAACCTCTCACATATCCCCCAACCTGAGAGCCCTCAACTGGCTACAGTTTGAAGCTAGAATTCATCTGAAAATCGCTTATATGACGCACAAGGCCCTACACCACAACTCCCGCACTACCTAGCTCAGAAATTGGTGCTCTCTGCGGGCAGCAGACCCTCCAGGAGTGCCAAGACTCTTCTTCTAAAACCACAACGATTCGCCAAGAAAAAAACCTATAACCGATCCTTCTCTGGTATGGCTCCTAGGATCTGGAACGCTTTGCCCATTGAAACAAGAATGAACCCATCCACTGCCTCCTTCAAAAAAGAAGTGAAAGCGATCCTCATGGCTAAATTCATGTGAACTCTCTGTCCTTTTACTGTATATTATTATTAGTTCTGTGTTTATGCTCCATAGTTGTCCTTTTGTTTTTTACGCTAGCTTATTGATACATGTATAAGCTGCTTATAGCTGTTTCACCCATATCTTTGTGTGCTATATTGTGTTTTCTACATATGACTTGTAAAGCGCTCTGATACTCGCAAGGGTCTTGTTCGCGCTATATAAAACCTTCAAAATAAATAAAATAAATAAATAAATAAACTGTCCCGCATCACATAGACATCTCCTCACAAACAGTCACAATGTACATTGTCATGCAGTCTGTAAGTAAACTTGTCCAATGCGTCAACATACATGTGAACACAATGTCAATCTGCATCTCCCCTTCACATTGCAGAGGGAGAATCAACACCTCCTGCAGAGCAGACCCAACAACTCAGCACTGATGATGAAGAGGACCTCCCCAACATCGACACCGACTCCCTCCAACAGCCCATGGACAGCTTCGGCACCCCACCTCCAGGAGCAGTGCAGCCCAGCTGCATCGAGGAGACCCCACCCCCTGCACAGACCACACAGCAGGAAGCACCCACCACCACGGCTGTCTCCCAGGACCCCCACGACCAACACATGGCATTCCAACCCCGTGTGTTAGGATGCCAGGAGAAGATGGCTGATCAGCTGCGGGTGGGGTTCGACCTCATGGCAGCCAAACTAGATGCCATACGTGGGTGCCTACATCCCATCAGGGACCACTCACAGTCCCTAACGGACACCCACTGTCCGCTCCATGCTCTCCAACAATCCATGGCTGACATCGCTGGAGTCATGACTCTGAGCCAAGAACAACTGTCTAGTCAGAGTGGCTCCAGCGATGTCAGCTGGGAGTTGGGACACATGCGGAGGATCATGTTGAGCATGGAGCGGATGCAGGCGGAAAGTATGTTTGCCACGGCTGCACACCAGTGAGATGTAGCTGTGATCTTCCATGCCCTGAAGATCCTGGTCATGGCATTGCCGCCACAAGGCCTGGCGCGGATGAATGCTGCTGCTACTACTCCATCCACATCTCCGCCCCCTGAAGTGTCAGTGCCACACAGTGATGCAGACTAAACACCACCACCCACATGTGAGGCACCTGACACATCAGAGGACGAAGATGATGATGAATCTGGCTTTGTGGTAAGAATGAAGTGGTAGCATTTATCTCCGCCATATGGCCTGTTTCAGCTTGGTTCTGCCCTTTGCATCATGCCCTGGAATAACACCTTCCATTGTCCCCCGATACACTCAGCGACACTCACCTTGGATTTCGACAGGGACTGCCATATTTAGTTTGGTTACCAATGACACAGCAATCACACTGCGGACTGAAGACTTCCTCTTCCGATGAACTTGTCAATCCCTAAAGGACTCTGGCTGGCCCTTCACTGGGCAACAATGTAAAGTGGGGTTTACACTGCCCTGTACTGCCCCAGCTTAAACACTCCACTGAATGCGAATAAAACATTCTAATTCACACAGATGTGTCGTGGCTATGAGCAATCAAGTATGAAAGTAGGGATGAATGTAGGGACAGTGATTCCACAAAAAGGTACTCCCTGGGTAATGCTATCAATGCGCATGTATGGCCGTGACCCAGATAGGCAGTGAGACACACATTGTCATTCAAATCAACACTCATCACAGTTGAATTCAAGTGAAGGTGCGTAGACTTTATTAGCAAATGCGTGTCAGTACGGGCAAGATAAGTGCCACAACATGCAGACCAATGCAGCAGTATGTCAGGATGAGGAACGTTGCCAAGCGCCGCTGTCCACTCCGGGGGCGTGCCTCACCTTTCACAGGTGTGTGTTAACCCGTGTTGTTGTCCGCTCATGTATTCGGAGTCCAGGCGAATGCAGCCATGTCCACTGTTGTCGTGGGACATGTGACCAGATCTCCAAGATGCAACAAGGTGTTGGGACATGTGCAATGGGTTCCAATCTGTTGTGGCTGCAGGTACGTAGTTACTCGTCCATGAAAGCGATTGCAGCTCCGTAGGCTATCATTTCCAACATGAGCTCGTTGTCGACTTCATCAAACAGGACGGCGAGGCAATCCATTAGCCGGTCCGGACAGATGTGCTGCGTCCACCTCCTTTCACCAATTAGCACTACAGCCCAATAGGGGAGCGGTTCAATGTGGTCACTGCACACGAGGAGTTGTGCAATCTCCCAGGTCCAGCTGCCAGCATGTATGCCAAGTATCAAGGCATCCCATAAACGGGTATCACGGTGACACTCCTGGTCGTGGGCCAACAGGGGGCGCACACACATCTCAAAATCCAGTTCAGCTACCGTCCTGTTGGATAGGCAGACATCCATGGACCACTCGAATATGCACGATCGACAATGCAACACAGGCTGAACGCAGGTGACGTTGGCAAGGCAGAAGCTTAGCCGGTAACTGATCCGCAGCACTGCCAATGGCAGTGCCCCAAGTAAACGCAGCATATGTGCACGGTACAGTTCCACCTGACAGGGGTTGTGCATGTGTCCGGGATGTTCTGCCATTGTGTTAGTGGCTCTGGTTGCAGCGGCACTGTTCTGACCTGCGCCAGTTCTGTGGATGAAATGCCACAGCTCGGATCAATGAGTTGTTTTAGTGCGCAACGGTTGTACTCCTGGGATGGTGTGGGAGTAAGTGTGAAGGCCATTCCATGCAAGATAACTTCGAGCAAGGACTTCTGTGTGTGGGGTGTGTATATGTTGGTCTTACGTCGGGCTATGCATAGTGTGGGAGTTGTCATCAGCTGCTATAGTATCTGTCAGGGGGTGCCGGGCACATGCAATTCCGAGGTCGGAGGTGCAGATGTGCTTCCGCCTGATAGTTCAGACAAAGGAGCTTTCATCCATAATGTTAGTTTCTCATCTGCTTGCATTCAGGAAATGTGAAGTGGCTTGTTGGGGGTGGGGTGGGATGTGTGCGACTTTGGGATTCATGTTTGACATGTCTTGCAAGTGGCAAAGGAGCGGCATCACTGTGTGTTACGTTGCCTCACAGCTGCTCCTCCCTCCCCCCGAGCCTATTTACTTGTGTGCGCTGCGTGGTTGCATCACTTGCACTCCTACGGCACACCATTGTCATGCCTGTCTGCGCATGTCCACAAGCCTGACAATGACACTGTGATGTTGGCTGTTGAAGGTGGGCGGCCACGTGAGTGTAGGCCTGTGGGAAGGATAGGGCAAACACAGATGTAGAGTTCATGCCAGGCTGAACTCGTGCTGCGATTAAGGCTAGGCATTTGGCTCATGCTGCGGCAATACAGATACACACAACACTTGGCATGTATGAGCCAAGACCCCGAGCAGTCTTGCGCTCCTTCCTTTCTCCGTTCGTGCGAGCCCGCCCTCCGGGTGCATGCTACATTGCAACATTGTCGATTGCGTGCTGGGTGGCGCCGACACTATAACAGTGACACACTCATTAGTTGCTTCCTTGTCCAGGCCAGAACTGAACCACGCCCAGAGCCCCGGGGAAATCCTTCACACCCCTACGCTGGCTTGGCGTACGCCGGCCCAGCCCACTCCGCTTACGCTTACAGGGGGGATGACAAAGCTACCTGTCCAAGGTCTTACCCACTGCCTGAGGTGACATGGTTGCGTCCACTGTCCACAGCACAATGTAATGTGGTAGGGCCCGGGGCCATCATGCATACATAATGACCACATGGACACACTTAGATAGATAGTGGAACTGGCTACGGGCACGTGCGCCCGGCCCCTTTTTATTACCAGGGTCACATGTCCAGTAACGCCTGTGCTGGATGGGTGTGGGGTGAGTGTAAGCCAGCCCTCAGGGAGTGGTTGGTGCTGGCAACAACTAGAACAGTGATCATCGGATCACACACACAAGATTCAATCATAAAGGGTCCATGACTTGTGGTGCACTGAGTTAGTGGCACCGGATGCACGGCGGCCAGCAGGGGCCTACCGCCACGTGGCGATGACGTGAGCTGCACTGAGGTAGGGGCACCAGAGCTGAGCATGCTCATGTGAAGAAATTGTTAATGAGTTGGTCCCTTCGGGATGTTCCTGCTGCAGCTGCAGTGGGGTGTGGTACACCTGCCTCATCTTCATCATCATCGTCCCAGGTCTTCCCCACTGCCTGAGGTGACATTGTTGCGTCTGCTGTCCACAGTACAAAACTCAATCATGAAGGGTCCATGAGTTGTGGTGCACTGAGTTAGTGGCACCTGAAGAGCTGAGCAGGGTATCAAGCTGATAATGGCATCCAAGACAGGTGTGAGCAACTTTGATAGGCTGGCTGTGAGACTCCTCCGACTCTGGCAGTTGTTGGTTGGAGGTGGTCCTGGCGCTGGTGGCGGGTGTGCAGCCAGCGATGATGGCGTGTCCTTGCAGGTCAGGATTGGATTTGATTTGTGAGCCCTGCTGACCGCAGTGTAGGCCGGAGGCAGTGGTCAGCAAGGGCACACAGCCACGTGGCGTTGACTTGGGCTGCACAGAGTTAGTGGCACCTGGAGCACTCAGCAGGTGCGCAGCCTGCGATGATGCGTTGTCCGGGCGGGCCGCACTGGAAGCAATGTCTGTTGCCTACTGGACTGCGCCATAAAAAAATCAAGACTCTATTTGAATTGTGAGCCCTGTTGACCGCAGTGTAGGCCGAAGGAAGTAGTCAGCACACACATGACTCCGCGGTGCTGCGCCGCTGGGGGCCTGTGTTGCGGAAGCCAGCGATCGGCTGAGTAGGCTGGCGGTCACGGCGGCAGACTCGTGGCAGGGTGAGGGGCGCTGCCCTGGCAGACTCGTTGGCCATCCGGGAAGTGAACCACGCCCAGAGCCCCGGCCTATTTATTCACACTCCTACGCTGGACTGGCGTACGCCGGACAAGCCCACTCCGCTTCCGCTTACAGGGGGGACGACACAGCTACATGACCAAGGTCTTCCCCACTGCCTGAGGTAACATGGTTGCGTCCACTGTCCACAACACTGCAAACACCAGCAGTATATGTCCACATGGACATGTCTGTGCTCTGCATACTGAAGTCTTTCCAGCACATCACCGCCACACTTGGGATTGTGTACATTCTCATTGATGGGTGACTTGCCTCCTTCGCACATACTTGGTTCCCACCTCTCCCCACATTCTGCAATTGTGTGGCTGAGGTGCCATGCCGTTTTCGGAAGGTCAGCTGTTTTGTTCTGCGCTGCCTCGGTGGTAGTCCGGGGAGGGGAGCCGGGGGGGGCCTGGGGGTGGTGGCGGTGGGTGTTGTGGCCCTCTTGGGTCTCCGAGCTGCATGGTCAGTAGCTCCATGACATGTGTTGGTCTTCAGATGTGGCTCTGGGCTGGGCTCCCTTTCATGCTGCAGGTTGTCGTCCTGCTTCACACCAGTAAAAGGCAGGTGTTAAATCCCTGCTGCTAACGCGCCTTATCGCCTGTTTTTGGGTCGCATCGCAGATCTGGCTGGTCGTTGAGAAAAACGCGAAGTGGTGTTTTCGTGTGTTTTTGCACGGGATCGCCTACTCTGCTTATCATTAGTGTTAGTTGTCGCTCTCATACGTGGCGATGTTTTTTGCGCCAGCTATCGCTGGAAAACTGGCGATATCGGCAGTTTGCACCAGCTTGAAAATAGGGCGATAAATCTATTGCCACTTTTACGGCGCTAAAGTGCCGATAAATCGGCGATAAGTCCTTGAGAATATGCCCCATTGTCTCTCTACCAGGGCTTTTCACACCTCATTAGAGCAGCCCTTTACTGTCATAGTTATTAGAAATCTAACAGTGGCAAGTTGTTGGGTTTATCTTAACTGTTAATTAGATACATTGAAGTGTATTTTTGGGTGGCTACTGTCAATACTTATACTCAACTAAAATATCTCAATGTTAGCCTATGGAGCCATTCACTACAATGGGGAATAACCGAATGTCAGGAAAGCCGAATACTATGAGGCGAGAATCACAGACGCACCCAATAAGCAGAAAGAGACCTTCAGAATACTGAAAGAACTCAGCCAAAAATCGGAGGTGAAATCTGCAGCCGTACCCCTAGATTGCAACACATTCCAGACCTACTTCCTCCAAAAGGTCAGGGACATCATCTCTGAGATTGACAATACCCCCATCAATCAAGCTTCACTAGTCCAGAATCAGCCCCCCCCCCTTCCGGCAAGCAACTCTCCACCTTCCCTATGCTGGATTCTATGTCACTGACACAGCTGATGAACCGCACCAAATCGGGTTCCC
The DNA here is from genome assembly GCA_963921515.1 of Calotriton arnoldi. Classification (NCBI taxonomy): domain Eukaryota; kingdom Metazoa; phylum Chordata; class Amphibia; order Caudata; family Salamandridae; genus Calotriton; species Calotriton arnoldi. The sequence goes on along the minus strand of CAWUFW010001768.1, from coordinate 2,191,808 downwards.
CCGCAGACCCGTGCCCCCCAAGGATTTTCCGAATGGCCCTCCCCGGCCTGGAAAAGCAGCTCCTTGCCCTACTGAATAACTCCTTGGAGACTGGCCACCTACCTTCCAACCTGAAGGAAGCCAGGGTCACCCCCCTCCTAAAGAAACCTGGAGCAGATGCCGCTAGCCTCAAGAACTATATTCCCATCTCCCAGCTCCCTTTCTTGTCGAAAGTGATAGAACAACATGTTCTCAAAACACTTTCATCATTCCTGGAGGATAACCAACTGCTCCAGAAGCGACAAGCTGGGTTTAGAGCCCACCACAGCACGGAACTGGTGATGTTGTCGGTCCTTGATGATCTCAGAATCATGGCAGACAACAAAAAACTGAGCGCCCTAATTCTATTAGACCTATCAGCAGCGTTCGATACGGTCAACCACACCCGGCTGTTGGATCGAATAGCGGACCTGAGTATTCATGGGCCGGCACACCAGTGGCTAGCTTCCTTTCTGGCAGAGCGGTCCCAGAGGATCCAGTTAGGGGAGCGGGTATCAGACAGAGGCACCCTCACCTGCGGCGTCCCTCAAGGCTCCGCACTGTCCCCGCTCCTCTTTAACATCTACCTCCAGCCTCTGGTGACAGCCCTAGCCCACATGGACTGCCGAGTTTTTAACTACGCGGACGACACCCAGCTCATTCTCCAGATTGACAATTCCAGCTATGCCCAGGTCGTGGCACAAAAAATCCTTAGATTCACGGTAAACTGGATGACTGCCAACTCACTGAAAATCAATCCCGATAAAACGGAAGTACTTGTCATCCCCACGAAAGACAACCCCTGGAGCGACCGTTTCTGGCCCCAAGATCTGGGTGCCACCCCCACACCAGTACATGCCGTAAAAAGCCTTGGCATAAAAATTGATTCAAAGCTCTCCATGGCCAACCAAGTCACCACAGTGGTCGGAACCTGCATAGGGCTTATGAGACAGCTACGGAAACTTGTCCCCCTCCTTTCAACTGCCTCGCTGCAAATGATCGTATCAGCCACAATTGTCTCCAGATTGGATTACGGCAATACCCTATATATAGGCCTCCCTCAGAAGTTGACTAATAAACTACAGGTGGTGATGAACGACACAGCCAGATTGATCTTTAGGTTGCCAAGACGGTCCCATGCCTCCCCTCTGCTGCGCAAATTGCACTGGCTTCCAATCAAACAGAGAGCTAAATTTAAGGGCCTTTGTATCGCCCATAAAGCAATCCACGGCAAAGCCCCGGCCTATATTAAAGAACACCTGAAGAACTATGTTCCGGGCCGCACACTGCGGTCTTCCGAGACCTGCCGCCTGGCCATTCCAGGATACAATACTACATCTAACGGGGGTCGAGCATTCTCCAACTTGCTCCCACAACTTTGGAACCAACTGCCCGATTACCTGCACAAGGAACCGGCACTCCTCCCATTCAGGAAACAGCTTAAGACGCTTCTGTTCAAGGAGGCCTTAGACACGGCTTAACTGGCCCACTATGCGGCCATGCACCCGTTGACGACCTCTGGCAACTCTCTCTCAAGCGCTTAGAGACCTGCCGGTGATTAGCGCTATATAAAAATCAATTAACAATAACAGAATTGGTAGTTTTCCCCTCACCAGAGCTTATAAAACATCTTTTAAAATGTCCCTGCTTATAGTTACAAGGCATACGACTATTGGGGCACCCAGGGAAGACCTTAGGGGTGACTTTTATGTGAAAATAAGGTAGTGTGAGGCTTTGGAAGTACAGTTAAATCAAAAGTCGAATTTGCATGTGAATTTAAGGTAAAGGTAGCATGAAAGGCAGTGCTGCCTTTAAAATGATGGCAGGCACCACTGTAGTGCACACTTAAGTCTACTGGGCCTCTAGCCCTACATGCCCTATCATATACGAGGGACTTACAGCTAGGCTGTCAGTACCAATTATAATTACACCTAATTTGCATATCCTTATAATTTGAGCACTGGCCCTAAGCCTGGTAAGCTGAGCCCAGATCACAGTCAGAGTCAGTTACCACCAGTACCAAGCAAAAACTGGGGGTGACCAGGGCGAAAAGGATGACTTTTTCATTCTAACCCATTAGGGAAAAATGTTGGACACTGAAGTGATTACATTACCTAGTTCCACAAGTATAAGCTTACCTGTAGAGGTGGCTAATGATGTAAATGATTAGAACCGTAGCAAAACTAGGTGAAGCTATTTACTCTTCCGCAGCTACATACTCGCTCCTGTTCAAAAACCCATGTATGAGAGACAGATATAGGATTACTAAAAGGCCTCCATGTTATCAGAACACATCTTTGTCTGCAGCAAATCAGTGCATTCTGGAATTAATAATGTTGGTTCAGTTCAATTAAACAAATCATACCAAAATTCCAGAAAAACAAAATTTGTGAAAGCAGAGACAGGAACTGGAAATGTTGTATCCTATTGACAAGGTGGAATCTGATATTTACGGGGATCCTACCAAAATAGAAACTATTGCCTAGAGTCACTTGTAAAGCTACAACACAGTTTAATTGAAAGACTTCCTTCCAGCCTTATGACAGAAGGAAGATGATCTAGGGGCCTGATTTAGAGTTTGGGGACAGAGTTAACTCTGTCAGGTTGGATGAAGAGCATACCTGCACCATCCTGAGGAACATCAGCCCACCAAGTTTAGATTTGTTAGCTGGCCCTGCGGACAACTCTCTATATTGACAGGAACTTCTGCCATGGATGTTCCTGTCTATGCACGAAAAGTTTGATGAATGGAATGGTCGGACATGACGTTTCAACGTTTTTTGTTTTTCAAAAACAAACTCCCAAAGTGGGAGTTTGTATTTGAAAAAGAAAAACTAGTAGACCCCACATGCTGGGAGTTTTCTCCCAGAATGCGGGGGTTAAGTATTTATTTACTGTCCCTTACAACCAGGTTTTACCCCAAGTAGGGCAGATAGTGTACAATTCTTTCAATTATGGTTCCATCTCCATTAGGCCATTGGCGGTAGTATTCCTTTGACAGAGTTAACAAGCGAAGGAATGGGACTATAATTACTTGAACTGAATGTCATTGGAATATGAATGAACATTCCCAGTAAATCAGAGACAGACATATAGGTTTCAAAGAAACAGAACAGAAGAAACTGACCAAGATATTCTATTCATTGACTTTATTAGAAATGTTGTAGAAAATAAGACACTGAATAAACAGCAACATTTTTTGACCTCCTTTCTTGTGACCTATGGATCCATCTTTTCACTGTTCCACTTTTATACTCATTTTCAGACAGAGGATGGGGATCCACTGCTGAGGTTTCAGAAATGATTACGAGTGATTCTCTTTCTAGCTGTCTGTAAGACACAGATTTTGAGCTAGGTGATGGCTCTCACAGCAGTAGCAATAATGGCTGCTCCTAGCAGAAGAATTCAAAACAAGGACACAATGAAGTATGAGATCTCTGCACCTTGTTGTCATCAGCCTGTCTAAGCAGCCGTCAGGCACAGAAAAAAGGGCAGGCCCTGATTAGAACCTCTGTCACCTTTAACAAGAGAAACCTCTGATCTACGCTTCACTCCTGCCATCTATATTGTCGCTCAGTAAGAAATAATCACTAGTATTTTTGCTAACAAAGCCTTCAGAGAATTTCTGTAGGGTAGCCTTATCTCCATACGCCCTCACTTCAGTTATGACTGCACACCCTCCAGCTACAGGGATAACGTCAATGCACTTCCACTGTCTAGGGAAGCTGTATCTACTCTCCATCATGTGCCTAGCTAAACCAAAGGTCATAAGAAATGTCTCCCACTGACCTCAGCACTTAGGCTTTCACCACACAAGGAGTCTTAATATTAAAGGTCATGGTGTAAAAGTCCTGGCTTTTTATTCACTTTGCATGCTCTAATTTTCAGCACATACTTACCAGTGCTATAAGTGTGCTAAAAAAAAGGCGAGCTTTTTAGGGTCTGGTAGCATAAGAAGCATGAATAAGACCTGTCTGCAGAAGGGATATCCTAATATATGTGGCCTAGAACCATATAGGTGTCTCCCTGCCCCTGGTCCTCTTCCTTCCCTTCTCCAGGTCCTTCTATGATTTCTGTTGTTGTTCCTCCTCCTGGTCCTGTTCCAAGTCCTGCTTCTTTAGGTTGCTTTGGTCCTCCGTTTCTCATCCTGGCCAGGTAAATTCCCACTTTCTCAATTAAATGCATGTTGATGTACATCTCGACTTAACAGGTGCAGTTAAATATAAAAACACATTCTGGACTACCTGAAATATTCTGTTTGTAAGTTCTACAAGGCCCAACCATGTATCAAAGTAGTTTGTTGCATGGTCAGAGTACTGCTTGATCACTTGTATTGACATATTAATTTATTTTCAATGTAGTTACGCTTATGACACAAATGACCATAGTTTAAATTTGCTGCAACTGATTTACCTCTGAGGAGCTATCTCTTTTCCAAACGAACAGTTCTCTTTCTCATTCTCACCTCCATTTCCATAAGGCTTTGATATTAGAGGGGACACAATTAGAGGGGCATTCATTGACAGAAGTACCATGTTGGCACTGTATAGCCCAGTACGAGAAGAGGACTCTTTAAAAAAAATATATACATAAAAGTGCATTTGGAAACTAAACAAATATGATATTATTGCAAATCAATGTAATTTCTCCTATAAGAATGTTTTTCTAAAACAAAAAATAATCTGCATCATTATTAGTTTACACACTGAAACATATGCACTGGTAGCAGTGGATAGTTTAGGAGCTGGATGTCTGTGGGACCCTCAGACTGAGGAGGAGAGAAGCAGGTAAATGTGAAGGAATGCTGTTTTTCTCTAAATAGCTCCTAAGGGCAGAGAGATGCTACAGCTGATGACCTATAGAGTACCCCTATAATGTATCTATATATAGGACATAAAAAGATGTCACCAGGAACTTTGGATGGTAGGACATTTGTTGTTTGCTAACGGTACTGGAGTTTCCTGACAAAAAAAGAAAATAATTATTGACTTTTATACCCGTATTTTGACAATTGAGAGGGATTTTGAGTAGTAAAACAAGTTGGGATTCAAGCAGTCGCAAACCCTGGATTCTCCAGTTTTCCAAAATGTTTAGGCTTAGGAGGACTCACTGGGTGCCAGTTGACCTAAGACACAAATACTGCAGACACTCCCAATGGACGCTCACTGCTTCAGAAGCATTTCTTGGAGCCTAGTTAATGAATCCTTTCTCAAGTGCATTGAAAACCTACAAATGTCTGATACCCTCACACTCAGAAGACCCAGTAGAACACAAATGTCGGTGAAGCCTTGGAAGGGATAACTTTCTGCATGAGAAAAATTGAAAGACATGTTTAAGGAACACAATTGCTAAAATTTCACAAACTTCATGTTGCAACTGTTTTCCAAGAATCTGGGTGAAGGAAGCCCGGCACACAGCGGTAGAAACCTTAGGATGTGTAGTCATTGCAAATATGTAGTTGTGGTTATCATGTAGCTCAGAGGTGATACTTGTGACCATATGATAGGTACCCTGGCATTTTGCTTTCATTTGCATTTGAAATTTCCTGAATGCACTGCACACAGTTTATCCTCCCTGATTCCCCAAACCCAATGATTACCCATATGCATCCAGCACAGTTCTTGCTAAACTGGGCGATGCGGCAGCCACACAGCTAGTAATTTATGTCCATGCATTGAGGCATCAGAAGTGAACATTTTAAAGGGTGCTCCTGCTAAGTGGGGAAAGCTAACCAAAAAATAAAACAAAAGACAAAGGCAGACAGCAGCAGGTGAAAAGAAACACAAGGGAAGGGTAACTGATTCTCTTTACTCAAGGCCCTGCAGATTGTCCCACTTTTTAACTTAGGAAAGACACTTAGCCAGTGCCTTAAGTTGCGTAGCACAGCACAATTTGCTGCACATATTTTAACACTATCTATTGAAGATGCTTTTTTAAATACAATGTAAAATAATATAGCTATAAAAATTTGCTGTATTAACGTGCAAGCTTTAATGAAATTGAAATACATTTAAAAATGCTAAATTTTGGAATATATCTGTACTATGCCTCAAATGGCTAAAGGAACATTGCTTGACAAGTTAACTGAATAGAAACGCTGAAACACACATAAAATGTTTAATTCTTGACCTTACTATGGGCATTTTTTTAAATTAAAAAAATAGGTTATACGTGTATTTGTCGTGTAGTTCTTATATACCCTATACAGGATCTCCACGTTTTGGATAACATAAACTGTGGGTTTGGTGGTAGAATGATTCTGTGCACCCCCACCGGATACGTTAGCCTGTTTGCATTAGCTAGCTCACAGTGCCACTAGAGTCTCCTCTTATCGGGGAGAGAATAGTTCTTGGCAACCTTAGAACAAGACAACCCTGATCCCCCAGGATCGTGGAAACAATATACTACTTTACGCTCAGTCAATCGTGCTCATTCAGTTTGTCTCAGAGATACACAGACTAAACAGTCGGGCGTTTCAATAAGTATTTATTGAACAGTTGTTATTCTAGTGTAGAATATATGAGCTGCAACAACCATTAGACAGTAGCAGAGATATATGATTAGCAATACTACAAAAGTAAAGGGATGGTATAGTTCTACCATCTTGCAGAAATCATGAATATATACATGTACATAAAATACATGATAAAAGGTGCAACCTAAAAGTGCGTACTCCTACGATGTCTCCCTAACTAGATGTACCTAAATGTACCTAGCATCTATGTAGGTGTTATGCCAAGAATCCCTCTAGGATCTAGTCAACCCCCATTACCTGAGATTTAGAGAATGTGGGACCCCGTCCTGGTCTCGAATTGGACACCCCACGAGGGATGTTAGACCACTGCTAGCTGGAGGGTCTGCATGCAGGAACCTCAGCGTCTCTGGTCAGTGTGTCAGCCGGGAAGTCATGGTCTCCTCTGTCTTTCTAAGCAAGACATGATGTATATATACCCATAGGTCTCCCCAGGGGTCCTACCTTGCTGTGTTACTGTGTTGGTCTAAAGGATGACGTCGGGCCTGAACTTCATACAGAGATATTATACAGGAGATGGTAATCCTACTGTTAGTCCTGCTGTGCTTCCAAGAAGCCTCATGCATAATGTATGAGAATCGAACCAGGGAAAAACCTGTGTTGTGAATGCAGTGTCATATCTGGGTAAAAAGTCAGTGCAGAAGAACCGTTATGTATGTAATGTAGGGAAGGATATAGGTGAAAGGTTGCAGTGTTACCTGCGCCTATATATAGGGTACCTATATGGAATATAACATTTTCATTTAAACTTCATAGAATGTTTCTACTTACACAAAGAACACTGTTTACACATGATTAGAAATTGCTGTTTATTGAAGCAATGAAAAAACCTCACATAAAAATGCAGTATTTAAATGTAAACTTGACCTTTTTAACATACTTGTTATTTTCCATGAATAGGTTTCTGCCTAATATTTCCTTTCTCATTAATACATGCTTCAAGTTCTACATAGATCTTTGTTAGCAAAACATACAATTTGATATTTAGAAGGTCAACCATGCAGATTAATACTTGGGAAAGCAGTCTTGAATGAGAAAATGTTCTACATAAACATAGAATGATACATTTAAGTTTCAAAAATAACATTGCTGTCTGTGGACTATTGTATTCATGGGCGAAGAAGAGGAGCAGTCCTGTTCCCAGGAGAACATCAAAAGCTGATTGGAAGGGAGGAGAAGAAGATGCAACACGAACCACATAATCTTTTGCAACTGTTTATATAATAGTGCATGTTTCTAGAGTAGGTTACCACACTTATTCCAGACCCATTCCTTTTCCAAACCACTTGCCCTTATGAGCTTCCATTTTTACCCTTATTCTACTTTGCTCTGAGTCTCTGCTGAGTTTCTTGAATCTCTCTTTATGGGAAGTTCTGTCTTGATTGACTTTTTGAATTGCTTTATATGCCCAAACTTTATGCTTACATTCTCACTCTCTCAAACTGAAACTCTTTATGGGTTCTGCCTGACACCTTTTCTCTCCTGATTCCTATATTAGGGATTCTTTCCTTTATGGAAGGCACTTAATACTTTATTGCAATATGTTTTATAGTATATTTGATTGATCATTGATTGCTGATTTTTTAATAAGATTTCAATGACTAAAATTGATGAATTTGCTTGTGATTTAATAAAGATGACTTATTAAAGTTTTATTTATGTTTGTATTTTATTTTCCCTATTCCGTCGTCTGTCGACTCCCCCCCCCCTGCACCCTGCCCCCGCCCCACTACCCCACCGCTCTTTCCTGTACTGGCCGCGCCTGCTCAAGACACTCAGAGAAACACAGGTTTGCATGCAGAGATAGATTCTGTGCCAGTCAGACTAGAAGGAATTATCATATTTTAGTAATTCCCCACTATGGAAATATAGTATCTCTTTGCAATAGCATATTGTTTTCCTTTCCTTTTTCCTCCACAGTTAGCAGAGAAATCCCTTCATCTGCACCCCCATTCGGCCGTGATTCATTGCCTTCCCACCGTGGAAAGGAGCCTAATTCAGTGCTTGACTGGAAAAAAATGTCACTCTTTCGAGAGAGAACTGGAGATAGAGAGGCGTTCGTGAATGACCACAAACTGACAGTGTGTGGGTGTTCACAACTCTTGATGCTAACCGAACCTTAAAACACCAACTCCCAACCTCTTAAGCAGGATTTATTCCTACATAATATTGCCTAGTCTCAAGATAATATTAGGCAGGAGTCAACAGATTTACAACGACAGGATCAACTTGCCACCATCAATCCAGCACATACATGCAACCGGACCCTTTGGGGGATATTCTCAATGAAGTGGCGGTGAGAGGCTTTAGTCTCCTTGGCTTAACGCCTCTCACCACCAGTTCGTAAACGCCAGGCTGCACCCTATTCTCAAGAATGTGGTGCAGCCTGGCGTTTTCCCCTGCGATGGCGCTAAGTTTCACGACTTAGCGCCAACGCAGGCACCCTTGCACCAGATTGCAAGGGTGTCTGTGTGCAGGGGAGGGTTGTTCATGTACAGGAAGGTGCCCCTTTCTGAGCATGAACATTCCTGAAATACCATTTTGCTTTTTCCACGCGTGCTGCACAAGGCAGCACACATGGAAAAACCAAAAACGAGGAGAAATGAAGCATTTCTCCTCATTTCCCCCACTTAAGACCAGGATTTTTCTGGTCTTAAGTTCGGCGCTGCTACCTATTAACGCCGCCCTTGATAATAGGTGGCAGCGTCGATCACAATGGGTGTTGCGGTGGACCGCCCACCGCAACACCCACTGCACGCCCCTTTCACGCTAAATTTAGCGTGAAAGGAGCCTTATTCTCAAGACAGCGTTAAGCCACTTAACGTGGCTTAAAGCCACGTTACGTGGGTTAACGCTGCCTTGAGAATAAGGCGCTGACCCTATCGCCACGGGAAAGTCAGAAAAAGGGACGTTCCCGTGGCGATAGGGGCTTGAGAATATGCCCCTTTCTGTCAAGTGGGGATGGAGGCATAGGTGACTGAAATACATTCAGAGTGTTGGGACTGTAGGTATGCCAATCAACATTCATAAAAGTGAAAAAAAAATTGTAAATATTTCTTCATTATATTTTCATAGCAAACAGAGAAAGTATGCATAGGCTTACAGAGCTGTGTTTACACATAGCTTAGGAAGAATGCAACAAACAAACATTAGTCATTGGGTCTCAAGGGGACCTAAAGGATTGAGTGTGGAACCTTAAGATAGTGTCAAGACACGGAGGAACATCATTGTCATATGATCAATGTCAAAAACGTGTTAACGCCTTTCAAGTCATTGAGGTACCTTTGTTTTGTATAAAAATACTTGAAAAAGCTCGCAATATGGGATGGAGGACAATCAATACTCTTAAAATTAAACAGCGTTCTTAAAGCCATCAAATGTGTCCAAGCATCAGAGTATCTGTGCTTTGTATAAAAATACTTGAGAAAAGTTGGCAATAGATTTGCGAGCTGATCACATGCCATGGAACTTGTGTCACATTTAGGTTCCATTCTCCAATCACAATGAGATTGTTGAAGAGGTTGAGGGGCATATTCACAAGGACCTACCGCCGATTTATCTACACCTTAACGCATCAAAAGTGGAGATAGATTTAACACCCCATTCACAAGCGGGTGCAAACTGCAGACATCGCCAGTATTCCCGCGATAACTGCCCCAAAACTTATCCCCAGGGAGGACACCACCAACTAACCCTAATGAGATGCAGAGTAGGCGTTCCGGTGCAAAAACACACGAAAACACCACAACACCACTTTCACAACGAACTGCCAGATCTGCGATGCGAGTCAAAACCACGTGATAAGCCGCGGTAGCAGCAGGTATCTAACACCTGCCTCCTGCTGGTGTAAAGCCGGACGACTACCTGCAGTAGGCAATGGAGCCCCGCACACAGCCACACCCGAAGAACAAACGACGCCATGGAGCTACTCATCATGCAGCTCGGAGCCCCAACAGGGCCACAACACCCACCGCCACCACCCCCAGGACCGCCACCACCCCTAGGACCCGGACACGCACCTCCCCGGACCACCACAGAGGCAGCTCAGAGTAAGACAGCGGACCTACAGAAAACGCACCAGTCTCACAGACCTAACGCCCGAGGAAGTCATTGCCCACTACAGGCTCAAAAGGACAACCATCATCCGCATCATGACGCACATCGCCCACAGGTTGACGGGCCCAACCCAGCGGAGAACCAACATCCCTCCGCAGACAAAGCTGCTGGCTGTGCTGCACCTGTTAGCCTCTGGTACCTTCCAACCAACAACTGCCAGAGTCGGAGGAGTCTCACAGCCAGCCCTATCAAAGTTCATCACACCTGTCCTGGATGCCATCATCAGCTTCATACCCCAGTACCTTCACTTCCCCCACACTGCGCAGGACCAGCTGGAGACAAAGCAAGGCTTCTACGCCTTTGCTAGCTTCCCACACGTGTTGGGGGCCATTGACTGCACACATGTCCCACTTGTGCCCCCTGCGGATACTGCACACCACTACCGCAACAGAAAGCACACGCATTCCATCAATGTGCAGGCAATAGTGGACCACCGGGGAATGTTCACCAATGTTGTCGCAAACTACCCCGGCAGTGTGCACGATTCCTACATCTTCCGACAGTCCATCATCATCCAGCGCTTCCAGGATGGCATCTACAGAACTGGACTGCTCGTTGGTAAGTGCCAAATCAACACACCACACACCTCAAAGCCACCATCACACAACGCACAACTGTGGGAATGCACATGTGACCAAACCACATACAACATGTCAATCAACATGCCCACCTACCAGGCACGACAACACAATCCATTGGGATCCTGGGCTTCCCCTGCACACAATACAGCTATATCATGGCACCACAGCCACACAACAGCTGAACGTGTGGAGATACGGAATTCAGCCATGTGTGAAGGATGCAAGTGACCCGTGAATGGGAATGTACACAACGACAAGTGAGGCGTGGATGTGCTGAACAGACATGGGTATGCAAACCACAGATATGTCCATGCAGACTTCAACTGCTGGTGACTGGAGAGTAGTGAACAGTGGACGCAACCATGTCTCCCCAGGCCGTGGGTCAGATCGCGTCCCCCCCTGTGTGCGTGAGCGTAGTGGGTTGGCCCGGAGTATGCCAGGCCTGCGCAGGGGTGTGGACAAAAACCCTGTGGCGCAGAGCGTGGTTCTCTCCCGGAAAGGCCAACGTCACTGCCAGGGCGGCACCTCGCAGTCCGCCACGAGGCCGACACCGTGAGCAGCGGAGCCTGCGAGCCTGTGGGCCTGCTGCACCCCAGGACGCTGATACCCAGACCAGGCCTGCCCGCCCCAGTGCTTCAAGGCCGCACTGCTCACCTGCCGACACCGTTGTGTGTCAAAGAGGGCCCAGCACGTGCCGGTGCTAGCTCCAAGACCCATGCCCGCGACCTTGGTGGCCTCCTCAGGCCATCGCTGTCCTCCGTGACACAGGCCCCCAAGGGTCCCCATTCGGTGACATACTCCACCGCTGCAGCCAGGCTACACTGCAGTCCAGCATGTCCCACATCTTGAACTGAGTCATCATTAATCAATGGCAGGGTCCATGCCAGTGTACGCAGGGGAGGACTGAGAGGGAGATGTGTCACAGTCCGGTGGAAACACGGATCACGGTTACAGAGGTCAACCAGTAGCAAGGACTGACCTGGTGCCACTAACCCTGTGCGCCGTGAGTGACTGTCAGCCTCCGGCGGAACATCGTTGGTGTCTGAGCCTGTGGCCTGGGGGTTGTCATCAGCAACGGGCAGGTACGGACTTGGTGTCTGGCATGAGTCTGTGGCATTCATATCCGCCATGTTGCCGGACACAGCTGGCATGTGCCCTCTGCATCATGCCCTGTGGGTACACCTCCCATTCTCCCCCGAGACACTCCGCGGAAGGCACCTCTGAGACATACGAGACCCTGCTCTGCCCTCATGTCCCTACCCCAGTCTCCCGCAGGTCAGCGTCCCATGGCGGTAGGCCCGTGTTGGCCGCTGTGCATCTGGGGCCACTAGCCGTGTGCGACTCAAGTCATGCTCCCTTGTTGTTCTGACATTGCATTTCTGAGTGCCTGATGACTGTTGGAGTTGTTGCCAGCACCAGCTACTCCCTGAGGGCTGGCTTACACTCACCCCACACACAGCCAGCACAGGCATCACTGGATTAGTGGGCCTGCCATCACATCATGCCGAACCAAGTATTGACTCTTTTCTCTCTGCACTGTCCCAGGTGATCAAGGATATGCACTCTGCCCTTGGATGATGACACCCCTCCGAGACCCGAACACACCCGCCCAGAGGCAGTACAATGCGGCCCACATATGCACCAGGGGCATCGTTGAACGCACATTTGGCGTGTTGAAGTCACGTTTCAGGTGCCTGGACGGCACAGGTGGAAAGCTCCTGTACAGCCCGGACATCGTGTGCAAGATGATCGTTGCATGTTGTGTGTTGCACAACATCTGTGTACGCACCAATGCCCCATGGATCCCAGTTCCAGAAGTACCGGACGATGATGGGAACGATGGGGCAGGTGGCCCACATCCCACTGCAGCTGCGGCAGGAATGGCCCTTAGGAACACCATCATTGCCAATTTCTTCTCATGAGAACGTCACAATGTGGCCGTCCCTGGCAATCATGGGACAGTACAAAATGTCCACAAGCACAGCATGTGTGAATAAAACATATTTGCAGGTTACAGGTTGTACTTGTTGTTTCCTGCTGTGCCAGATGTGATTTGCCATGTTGTGCACATTTGCGGCACCAGTTGTGTCCTGTGTTCTGTTGTGGAGGTGTTGCTGTTTGTACCGGGATGTTGTCAATGTCGAGGTGCACTTATACATATGTGCGTATGCTGCACGGTGGGTGATTCGCTCCTGCGGCTCTGATTTGTCTGCCACTGATCCCTTTCATGCGGTGTGCCTGTCAGTTCTGTGCTTCCACGGTGCTGAGATGTTGCAGACTTGGGTAACTTGTGCTCTTTGTCAAGTTGTGACTCTTGGGCATGGTTTGTCCGCAGATGTGTCATTGACGTCAGGGGTTGTTTGTGCAGGTAGTTGTGTCCGAGTGTGACCTGCTCCTTTTCGGGTGTTGTCCGCACTCAGCCACCTCAGTGTCGTGCCGTGTACATTGCCATGATGATAGGACTGCAGCCAAGCTACTCGTCATGTGGTGTCTCTTGCATTGTCAGTGTGGCTGACGTATGTGAATGTTTGCTGTGTTTCACACGTGGGCATGTGTTGGTTGTGTGAATGTTGATGTGTTGGGTGGGTGCCCCTTTGGGCACATGGTGTTTGTGGGACTATTTGGTGTTTGTGTGTGTGCTGAAGTGTTCCCGTGGGATCAGGGACATGATCCAGAGTCATGGTGGGTGTGCAGTGTGCCCTGCTTGATTGTGCATGTGTGCCATTGTGCCCATCTCCCCCCGTCCCCCCACTCCCAGGCCGCTACGCACCATGTTGATGTAATGCTGGGTCATGTTGGGCAGTGTCCAGATCACCAACTCATGTCACCGTCTCCCGACTGGTGACTGTGGCCACCATCTTCTCCATGTCATTCAGCTCCTGGTGTTCTGCTGGCCCCCCTCCTCCGGGGTGCGTTGCTGCTTTCGTGTTGGCAGCGAGTTTCTGCTTAGTTTTTCCATTCACATCAGTCCTGCGCTTCTTGTGCTCTTCCATTGTCCTCCTCTGCCATGCGACGGCATTCACATGGTCCAAGGTGGTGTGCCATCTTTGCCTCTTTGTTGCCAATGACACGTTGGAGGTGACGTACAGTTGGTGGTGGTGTTCTGTCTCATCCGTGGCGATAATCGGGTTTTCCTGTAGACTGTACCCCGTCTTCCTCTTCCTCTTCTCATTGCCCTTCCACGAGCCCTGTATTCCTGGGTGTTCCTCCATGGGGATTGTGGGGTTCATGTTGTCCTCTGCAGTCGGTCAGGGTGCATCCGTGGTACTCCGCAGTTGATTTCGTTTTTAGTGGCATTTTCCGTATGCTGTTTGTGCTTTTTCCCGCATTACACGTGGGTATTGCTGGCCTCTCGCTGGTTGTCACTGTTTTCTTATCACGTTTGGGCACATCGCATCTTTTTATGCATTGCGGTTTGTGTTTTTATCTCCATCGCGGTGATTGTATCGCGGACATTGGCTGCGTTTTCGGGGGACTATCGCATGGTACCGCCGTGTTGTGAATTCCACGTTAACACAGGGTTATTTTCCCGCGATAGGCTGCGATGTGTAAAGTTGCGTTAACATTTTTTGGAGATGTTTAGCACACGTTCTTGTGAATATCCCCCTGAGTGTCTAATGCCGTGATGTTTCAATGGCATTAAGACATCTTTAAGGCCTAATAGGTTGGCAGGGATTTTATATTTGATATTTAATATCGTGAATCAAGCTGCGAGAAGTCATGGAAAAAATTGTTTTGCTTGTAGGATCATCTTAAACTGGTGTTGCTGAACATAATATTGTATTGTGCAAGTGAGGTCGGGGTGCAACCAGATTACAATGAAAAGGGTGTGATGAGAAGGTGGCTCAGATGAACATGTTAGTTTGCCATTTTTTCGAATTGCGATGTAGGACACACAAACCTGTTTACATTTAACATGCTAACTGTTCCATTGCTATGCTCTTCAACAGTGGAAATCTATGCTTCTCAACGCTAAGCAGAAAGGTTTTTCATGAAGAAAAAAGATGTGATGTTTCTAGCTACACACACGTATGTTCCAAATATAGGTCTGAAAGTAATGATCTTGAGAAAAAGGCACAGTTGTGAAATATAAGGGATGGAAATATCACTACCCATGTAAAAAAATAATACAAGAAAGGATGGTGCATACTTTTGTCCTGCTCTCTCACTCCAAAATCCTATGAAAAAGACAGAAAAGCTGTTCAACAGAGGACTACTTACATATATCCTGCTCTCCAATTTCCCATCATATCAAATATGTCTTGGACCTCCAAACTGGAGATAAAAAAAAATACAACCAAGTGAAAACTACTAGAAATGTGACAAAAATAGTTTAGACTGTGAAATGCTTCGCTGCATCAGATCGTTAAACAAACGTGGACTCATTAGACCCTTTGTACATTCCCACTCCGGTGTTTGTGGAAGAAAGAGATGGGTTCTTCTGCTCAAGCTCTTGAAATGGTTAGGGGAACATTTCGTTGTGCCTTGTGGGCTACTAATCCCAAGAAAATCAGACACAAATAAACCCTCACCCAACTGGTCCATAGACAGACCTCCGAACACCAGATCTAATTGTGTAAATGTGACTCCTTAAACACCCCATGAAACTACACCTGTTTCTCAATTTAAGCTATCATTGTGTATTTGAAATAATTTGAACACAGATTCATTACTTTCAGTTTAGTGCAAAATATATTTATTAAGAGGGGATGATATTTTTTACTGAGAGGGGAAAAACAACAAACACATTGCAATGTATTAGTGAAGTAAACTGGATTTATTTTACAGACCAATCACGTTGACTGATTTTGAAATTGAATCCTGCTCATGCTATGTTGAAGGTGCATGACTGCAGATATGTGTAAAACGGGAATGCGAAGTTCCACTTTGATGAATTGTGATAGAGAAACTAAGATGCTTGAATCTATTATATCTCTTGGACAATACCTTCCTCTTGGGAATAGTAGGACAGATGAAATAAGGGAAACAGTATGTCTTGCTCTATTTCCCTGGGGTCTGTGCCATATTTATTTGTGTTTCAAGTTGCCTACCTAAAACTAAAGGCCACAAAAACATTCCTCCTGGGGGTTTCAACCAATGTCAATCCCACAGCGCTATAATTGAAATTCAGAAATGAAGCCATATTCCTCTTGCCAGTAGGGATTCATTTCTTATAGCATTGGCAGTTCTGCAATTACATGAAGTGTATTTGTATCAAACCCTCTTAGAGAGAAATGCAGAGCGGGGCTAGAAACTCAAGAATATATCCCTTTGCTTCGCAAGTATTGCAGTTACATCGCACAATTATTAGATGTATCTTTCCCCGATGCATCTAACTAGAGTTTGTATTCCGCTTAGTCCATAGACTATATTGCTTGAAATCTTTATGCATAAAATGACATGTTATGGGTGGAAGAATATTAAATCTAGCTTTACGGTCTTTTTGAACGTTAGTGTTTTTCTTATGTTACTTTCGTGAGAAAAAGACATGATACACATAGTGATAGTAATAATTTGTTTTCATGTAACTACCATAGCACTTCGAAGCGCTGTAAACAACAGGTGTAGTTACTCCCCTTTTAATAAAAACTATGGCTTTGAGATACATCCACGGATTGCAGTTAAGAGTAGTGGTTGCTTGACTGGCTTTGTAATGGAGGAATTTGTACTACGCCGACACTTCTCACTGAAGAATGTGACTTCACCCACTATTTTTTTTTCAATTTGCAGGTGCGTGGTTATGATATCACGTCAGATAAATACAGCTGTTTTTCGTTTTCAATCAAATTTGCATTACGGCTTTCATTTCTCGCTCAGGGCCTTATTTATGAGCCCTTGCATCACATTTACGCCGCAGTTGCGTCACTTTGTGTGACGCTGCAGCGGCGTAAATAATGCGCCATGTTACACCATATTTACAAAGTGAAGCATCTAGGCAGATGCGGGACACGCAGTGTTCACGGAGCAGAGTTTTTTCCTTGCTCGTGCTCACCAAAGTTCATTTGGCGAGCGCTAGTGAGGGAAATCCAATGCTAGACCACCTCCCAGCGAGATTTCTCAACATGGGCGGTCACGGATGGCTGCGACCGCTTGCGTTGAGAAACCATCCGTTTGCGTGGTGGAAGCTGCCCCTCAATAGAAAATGTACTCGAGTGGCAGAAAGAAGCAGCGCCCTCTTGCGCTGCGCATGGTGTCGTTTGTGCTGATTTCTCAGCGAGGGACAAACACCCGGTGCTAAAAATCAGCGTGAACAGCACAACCTAATGCACTCCGCTGCTTGAGGAACTCCGTGTAACACGGCAGAGTGTTTTGGTCACTTCGCCGAGTTCTGCGTAGCGGAACTCTGCGATCTCCACCCAGGCCTACTTGCAATATCCTTTGCAACTATGAGGTGGATATTTTACTCCACTTAATGCATGGCCGTATCTTCATTCTGCCCCAAGCCACTATTAAATCCTTGGTCTTGGACCCTTCTGGGCAAATAATTCCTTTTTTCAAAATTTGTAGAATAAATGTGAAATCCGTTTTGTACAAATAAACTCATCAGTGTGCAGCTATCAGTTTTTTTTAGAGATGAATAGTCATGTTTCCTTTTAATTTTAGGTGGTTGTTGCAGTTAATGCACTGCTTAGAATCTGTTTTTCAAATGATCGTCAGGAAGCCATTATGATTACACTGTTCAACTGTGATAACATATTATCATA
Source organism: Calotriton arnoldi (assembly GCA_963921515.1). Lineage (NCBI taxonomy): Eukaryota > Metazoa > Chordata > Amphibia > Caudata > Salamandridae > Calotriton > Calotriton arnoldi. Next base: position 2,173,857 of record CAWUFW010001768.1, on the reverse strand, counting down.
ATGCAATAGTATCATGTCCTTATTGCAGATATTTAGTAATGTCACAACTAGACTGCAATAGGAAAAGTAGGCTCATGGTTTTATATAGGGATTGCAGACTTCCATGAGTAATATGTGTGGGATCAAGCTGTATGAAGATCTGGCAAGTCACCAGACATTTCTGTTTCCATTGACACTAGACCATAGGTCGAAAGCCTTTATGCGGTAATGAAACACTAATATTATTTGTAACATCCTTTTTAATATATCATTGGGGTATTTTTATATAACATATTTTGGGCTACTACCATTAATCTTTCCCCATAGAGATTCTTACTTATCCCAGGTTAACCATGAGTAGTGCATCCAGTTTTGTTGCATTCTTTTTATTTTTGAATGCTTATTTTGTTCCTGAAAACCTAAGAATTCGAGCCCCATAATTTAAAGCAGGAAGCAGGCTTGGGTGCAGCAGAAACACCCCATAGAGTCCTAGAACATAGACTATGAAGTCCCATGAACCAATAGAGTCATGCGGCTACAGGCTGAGTGCCTTTGTGACATAATGGAATTTCATTGTAACTTGCAATATCTAATGTATAGTTGGGGGATACATTATTCCTTGCAATATGTAGGTCTTTTTTCATGTCCAAAGCCTCCCAAAGAGAGCTCACATATTATAGGAAAATTGGAGTGGGGGTTACTATGAAGAGGCCTTAATAACCTATTAGTTAGGAAGTGGACCCAGAAGGTAAGCTAGTGATCCCTGCAGGTGGTAGGAATCACTTCCACCGATCACAGTGAATGGGGTTTCTGTCAACACTCTGAGGGAAACAGATACAGCCAGATCATGGTGTTGGAAAGGCTAGTTTCCCCAGATCAGTATCTGCCAGGATAGGTTTGTAGGGTAAGGAATGAACATGGGTGGTAATCTGTTCACCCTCTGCCCTTGGTATCCCTAGAATAGGAGGGGGTACTTGTCCAGAAGAGGATAGTTGTCAGTCCTGAGGTACTCCTAGACTGCATCCTTGGCAGTGAGGTACAACATGTAAAATAAGAGCTAGGTGGGGCAGCCATCCAGGGTGCCCCAAAAACACAGATTTTTGGGGACACTGTCCCTAAGTGCAGGGTACAGACCCCCTGGAGAAAAGGAAAATATACGGGGAGGTGGCCATCTGAAGTGAAAGGGCCACAGAGGCAGGAATTGCCTGCTTCGATAGGATAGGTTCCCAAGACCTGCACTAGTGAGGCCCTTACTGACCTACCAGTGCTTCCTGCACTGGCCCAGCGTCAGGATACAGTAGAAACAGGCCAGGTAGTCTCACTCAAGACACCACTAGAGTGTGTCACCCTTGAAGGGGACTGTGTGTCCATCCCAGAAGTCCTGGACATCTTGGCATTGGCTCATTCTAAGTAAACAAACTATGAGAGGCCAGGTGTGAGAGTAGCATGAGAGTATCCACAACTTGAGGTTGTAGCTCCCACTTCAAAAACCTAAAATGCCAGAGGGATCTCAGAAGCATGTGGGTGACTTGTTGCCAGCCCCAAGGTTAGATGTGAGGCCTACTCCAGGTACCAGATTGGGCTTTCCATCTGTCAGTGGATGGCTAGTTCCTGGCTAGGGGCCTGGTTCCTGACACTGTCAGAGGTCAGTGGCTTCTGCTGGTTACTTGTCTTTGGTGCAGCACCAGTCCTCATTTTGAAACAGAACCCGGCCATAGGAGGCAAGATGGGCAACATCACCTTGTTGGCCATGGTGGTGCTGTTCACATGCCCAGTTGCCTCAGTGGGTAGACAATGGTTGCCTTTATCCCAGATAGGGTCTGCAGACGAGAAGAGTTCCCTATGGACCAGGGCAGTGGTTGGGGCTGAACTTCACAGAGTAGTAACACCTCTGAAGGCTGAATTTGAGGGAAGGCCTAAAATCTTGGAGGTGGTACAAATTCCCAAAGGAAGTGAACTTGACAGGAGGATGTGAGCTGAAACTAACCCCACCAATGAAGAGGGCTTATCTACAACCTCTCAGTTGAAAAACAAGAAGAACTGCCCAGGGAATGGCAGTTGCTCCTTTCCTTTTAATCTCAGGAGGCGGGGGAGGCTGTGTAAGAAAATGTTCTTTTTGCGTGGTTCCCCTCCCACCATTTTGTTGCTAGATTTTGGTGCTGAGTTTTTGACTCTCACTAACGGTGATGGGAGAAATGCTTGCAATCTGTCTAACCACTGGCAATCGCTTGGGGTAGCATCGCAATCCATAGTTCTTTTGCTCACTGTGCCACCTCAGTTTAGACCCTGCCATATGCAAATCAGCTTTGACCCTGCTCCTCATGAGAACAGTCCAGCCCATACTGCCAGGCCAGGTCCTCAGTGAATCATAACACAAGCAACCCAGGACTGACTTCACCCTAGTTATGGGCTCAGCAGCCGGGTAAAGCTTGGTTCCAGTGACACAGTAACTATGGGACCCATGTCTTAACATGCCTATGCCACTTAGAGCAGTACATGAAACACACAAAAGATAATGGGACTCTCAATACTAGACACTGCTTTCCAATGCCTAGTGTATGAGCTCTGCTCTTGAAGCATGTTGAAATTGATTACGCTCCTAATTGGCATATTTAACTCATCCATACGTTTCTAGTATAGGGTACAAAAGTGTAGCAAGGGCCTGTAAGATAAATGTCACTAGTGTACTGCAGCACTTAAGTAACAATTTAAAACATCTCCAGGCCTGCTCTGTGCAGCATGGGTATGCTGTTGTAAAACTGCCAAATTGACCTACCAAAATAAACTTCATGCTAGGTCTAAACATTCCATTTCAATACTTGTAAGTCATCGATAAGGTAGGCTCTAAATGCCCAGAGCTCAGGGTATTTTGTGTTTAAAAAGTAGGACATATATATTTTATATTTCACATGTCCTGGCAGTGAAATACCTCCTTAGTCTGTGTTCACTGTGGCAAGGCTGACTCTCCCATAGGGAAGTGCTAGGTTACAATATAACACTTTATAATGACTAACTTCAGTATAGGAGTAGATATAAACATGATTCAAGACTTTTTTAAATAGTCATTTAAAATCCAATTTATTGGTCAAGCCGAATTTTATATTACTATTTTGAAAATGTCACTTTTAGCAAATTCTACCATTGTTCTCTTTTACTGGAATGAATCGCTCCTTGATTAGGTGTGAAGTGGCTCCCAGAGCTGAGACAAAAGAAGAGGCCTTGGCCTTCTCCTGACAGGATGGATATCTGGGCTGTGCCCAAGAGCTTAATTAACGTAAAAGGATGCCTACCATCCTACTGGCAAATGTTGCTCACGGCTCGGTCCCCCCCCTGTAATCTCCTGCTAACCTGCAAGGCACCGCTCCAAGTGGGATAGGAGCTGGCCCCAGAACAGGTTCTGAGTGACCACAAGGTACAATTTGCCCATTTTATTTGCCATACCTCCAGGTGGGCACAGGGAGCTCTGCAGAGGAAAAGAAATGCTCTACCATCTTAGTTCTAGGTAGAGGAGGGCACAGTGGAATAGTTTACAGTAAGACCCACAGGAAGTTCTTCTAAAATGGGTGGGGTCACCCCTGAGAATTTTTAACACATTGCTTAGCGAGTAGCCAGAACGTTGCCCACCCAAACTCTGGCACTGGGCATATTTGTGGCACCCTGTACCCTCTTCAGAAACCTGCTAGACCTGTGGAAGACAGAAGAAGGACTGCACCTGCTGCTGTGACCTGGTAGGAGAACCCCAAGGGCTGGACCTGTTCCCACTTGTACCCAGGACCAAGAAGTGGATTCCAAGATTCAGTTGGCTGTTCTCCAATTAAGCTACAGGGACACAAAAGCTGGGCCTGTCCCAGACCCTGTTGGTGCTTCTGCTTGAGGGAGTCCTGACCCCCAAGTGCTGTTTCTGAGGTTAGAGTGTACTCCTCCTGCCTAAACTGCAAAAGCTGGGACTTAGAAACTTTTGTTCAACTTTTCTTCTGAAGAACAGGCAGGAGACCGAGACCACTGTCGAGGCAAAGCGTTGACATATAAATTGCAGGTCCTAACCCAACTTGCTGGTCTGCCCCGCTGAAGGAGATCTGACTTCCATAAAAGTTTCTAAGTCTGAACGTAGAGGGCCTGATGAAAGGGATACCCAGCTGAAGCCGATTGTTGCTAAGACCTTTCTGCTCATGGCTGCTGGATTTACCCCACTGGAAGCTTTCCTGCCTTCGTCAATGACTGCACTGGGACCCTGCTCTCTAGCAACCTACCATAGTCAAACACTGCCTCAAATCCAGCTTGCAGTTTGCCCTGCCAACAACTCATCAATGATCACCTTTTCTCCAGAAACATTTCTGAGTTTGAAGGTAACTCTTTGACCAGGACCTTCCAGGTCCTAGTGTCAGACCTGCACTCTTTCGCAGTCACTTCAAACCTTATCCTTGTTTTGGTCTAGTGTGACTAGTTGCCTGCAGGTGGCACTTTCAGCTTTTTGAAGTGCATGCATTTATTGGTGTCTCCCATAAGAGATAAGCAGCGTTTAATTTGAGCCGGTGGTTGCCACCAGCACCTATGTTTGAGGACAGGCACTTATTTTCCGGCACCACATATTTTCTGAGTGCAAGAGAGGGTACAACACCCATATCGGAAAGACAGAGGAAGAGAAAGATGGCAAAACCATCACAAAGGTATAAAGCAGGAACCTTCAACAATGAGATAAAGGGGAATGGAGTGTCTGGTAGTTAATTAAAGACAACCAGCCATAGTATTCGGCAATCTGATGACTTCTGAGTAGTGCCTCAGCACCGGCACTCCTTTAAAAAAAAAAAAGCACTGCAGATAAGATACACCCCAATATTACATTGAAAGGATATTTTGCAGACAACTTTTAGTTCTGGAATATTATCAAGGCACAATAGTGCAGGCCAAGTGCCTTTGTGAAGGCTTGACACTCTGAGATGATTTGAAATATCCTTTTCAAGGTAGAGTTAGGGGTATAATATACGTGAATTAATTCCAACATCCCTTCCTACCGAGAGCTCACTCCTTGCACAGGCAAGGTATATGTATTCAGCTGTGTTTTAAACTCTGGTTTTAGGATACGTAGTTTGTTTTAATAATGTAAATAAACTCCAACTCCGAGTATGTAAATAAAACAGTAAGCCTGGATGAGCTTAGATACACAACATAAAACTTCAAACGAGTGTATAGTTATCAATTGCGCAGTACGTGCAGGGGCACTGATGCAGCAGAGGGTGAGGGTCCTGCACTGCAGTTTTGGCTGTGTTTGACTACCCAGCAGCGTGGCACGGGCAGATTTTCACTGCTTGCATGAGGGCCCACTGTACCCTTGCGACGCATTGGCCACATCGCCTTTCTAATTTAAGACCAACCTACTGCTTTCACTGTTGCAGTTTAGCTATGAGCTTAGGGAAATGAAACAGATATCAAGCAAAACTGTAATATTAAATATGGTGACAAAAATTAAAACGTTTGCTAAAGAAAAGTCACTGACTGTACGAGTAGAAATACTATAAGGACTAAGGTGGCGAGTGAAGACCAATAAAGGAAGAGTTGGTAAAACAAACGCTAATGACTATGACTATGAAAAAATACAGCATACCCATGTTTAAATTGTAATTATTGTGCTAACGTCATTCAAGGACCTGAAATAACGTATTCATTCTCATGCAAAAATTAAAAGCAGATTTGTTTGGGAAACTGTGAAATGTCAACGATAATTTTCTGACAAAATGCTAATGTGGCATTGTTTATGTAGGTCAAACTGCAAAAAAGATTAAACGACAATTGTGGAGCACAAATATACAATACATGCAGGTGATACAAGGACAAATATAGCAAAACCTTTCCTACAGAAGAAACATAAAATTACACATTATTCAGAGGTGCAAAATTGTGTGTTGGCAGTCATGCTAGCGCGCGAAACAAGATGACTGCCCCCACTAATGTGCTGAATAGTCCATTTTGATGGTGAGCAAATTTTGCGACTAAGGCAAGCCAAGACGGAGCGCCTAAGAGAAGATCCTGGACTAGGGATGAAATATACTTAAAATATCCCTGTTTTTGTCCTGCCATCTATTCAACACTTCCCAGGAAGCCAGCATGATGGGATTTGCACATTTCTGGAAAAAGCGTTGGGACTCTATTTACGCCCAGGAAAGAGGATCTCCGCAGACCGACAGTGAGCTGGGATCACTCTGGACTAACAAACCTGCTCATCGCCATTCCTCCTGCAACCTGCCTCCTCCCATGTAGCGGGGTCACCGGACGTCGCTGGGCCGATGCCTGCAGGGGTGATCACAGAGCTTATGGAGATCGGGTATGTCTGCTGACCAGCCTGCCTTCCCTGCATGCCTACAAGTCCAGGTAAGTGGCTGGCGAAGTGTGACCAATTGCTTCTGCCACTCTCATGCCTGGTCTGGGGCAGAGGACCAGCCAAGCCTCCCGGTCCTGCTGAGGCTGGTTATCTCACGCTGAGTGTTACATCCGCCGTGTGGGCTGCCCGCCTCACAAATGAGACTTATAAACTCTTGTGGGGACGTGCCCGAAGAGGGACCGACGCGCCCCTCCTTCTCACGGATAAGCTGCAACGCGGCCTCGGGAGGTTGAACTGTAGTGGCTGCACCCAGGGCTTCCTGGGTGCTGGGTCGAGACGAAGGTTGAGTGAGTCAGGGAGGGATGCATCCAGACCTCTTGGTTCTCGAGTTGGGAGCTCTGCAGACCCCCCATGTGGCCCAGCACTGATCTGTTCCTGATGGGAGCAAGCACATGGGCCGATTTACAGCGATGGTACACAGTACCAGCCGCACCCCTCGCACTTGAGTTTTGATTTCTTTTTGTCAGGATACTCCATTTTGGGATACAATTATTCCTCCATTTTGGGGCCGCTAGACTACATGCTGAACCATCCCAAGATAGTGATCCTCCTCCCAAGTGATGGAGCAAGAACTCACAATGAGACTTGCTCGTAAGCAATCCTCTCACAGTATTAATTAATAATCTTTGTAATGTCTTTACTAACAGATGCACACATAAACACTATCCTAGAGAAGCTTGCCTATGTGTTTAAACTAATAAGTAACGCTTGTCTAAATCCAAAATGGCCGCTAAAGCGCGGGAATTTCAGTGCGCATGTGTCAATCATATCACGTGGTATGACGTCTTTCTTTGCTTGGAGGAAATCTTTGCTTCTGCGCAGTGTGTATTAAAATGGCTGGTTAATGTTGTCACGTGCTACAGCTTGCGCATATGCTGCAATTAAAACTGTGGTATTCTAATGCTATTAATGCGGGATGGATTTATAATTAGGGCTCCCGGTTTTCTGTTTAAACGGATTTTTACATATAAATACAGACGGAAAAGTATTTTTCTTTTGTCTGTATTTATATGTAAAAACGGCAAAATACGAGTAAACGAGTAAATTTTGCGGCGATGCTGCTGCCGTGGTTTAGAGTTGCCATGCCACGCCCCTGTTCTGGTGCTGGGAATTGCTTTCAGTGACGTACTGTGGACCTATTGGCTCAGGGTCTTTTAGTGAAGGTCGAGACCCTGAGCCAATCCTGGTCGTCACTGTGTGGGCGTGCTTAACACACCCAGCCTCGCCCTGGTAACTTTTGGGCTTTATTTTGGGGGCTCACCTGCCTGTTTTTAGGTCTCGCCCTGAGCCAGCGCTTGCTAGAGGCCCCGCAGTGTTCCACTTCAAATAAGAAAGGCAGCAAATAAAGGATGGGTTTTTGCACAGGATCACACAGTTTTTTTTTTATATTTCAGCAACGCCAAGCGATAGAAAATAAGGCAGGAAATGGGAACAAAAACGCTATTCAATTATATTCAAAGTGGCAAAAAAGTTTGAAATTAAGTTGGGAACATAATTCAGTCACTGGGAGCAAAGGCTTGCAGCGCTACAATTTACTTTTAAGATAATTGCACGCTCCTTTTGATGTGTAGAAAAGCACTGGTCTGTTGCAAAAAAACATCTTGGGGGAATAGTTTGAACGGCAATTAAAAGCCATCTGAAAGGAAATTGTAATAAGCAGTTTTAAAGGCTAGTTTGCTAAATAATACCATGACAAACCGGCTCTTGAAGTACAGAAACACATCTACTTCAGGAAGATTACTCAGATAATGTGCCGGGCTCTGGGATTCAGCGTACTTGCTCAACACCCAATAGGCTCAAGTACGCCTGCACAGAAATATCTAAAACGATGGGGGCGGGGGAGGGAGGGGTTAAGAGGGGAAGGCCAACATCTTCCAGGGCATTTTAATTTTTTTTTTTATTAGTTCTATTATACAGATGCGTGTAGCCGCAGTGCAGAAGTTTTGCACTGGTGAAAAAAAACGGCAAATCATTTGCACTCCTTAGAACCTTTTGGCGGGGTCCACAATACAGAGACACTTTCACACTATGGCGCTTATATTTCATTTCCTATGTATAATATGGTGCTTAACAAAGGAATCCGGGTTCGTTACAAATAATTAAAATACTGATTTCGCCTCAGACTCCCATTTTTCTAATTTGTAACGTTGAAAATGTGCTTCCACCGTTTTATCGTATGTAGAAATGGCAACAATAGTGTGAAACCTGTTTGCTCTATGTTTTGACCCTTGTCAAAACTATATTTTGAGGAATTACCCATCGCTCCATTCTTTATGACACACGCAGCAAAGTGGTGCACAAGGATTGGCTGCATTTTTGCAATAATGAAGTGCTTCGGTTAAATGGTGATGCTTTAAATGTTTTAGCGGTAATGCCGACATGCGATCTCTTCGCTTCAAGCCACTAATTGAAAGTACAACAGCTGAGGGCAGTAAAGCTGTACGGCGTGCCTGCTGCCTCCTTGATTTAAACGAACGTTTCTTGACGTGAATGATTCATGTCCGTTACATAAACCTGCTGAAAGCTAAATGTTCATCTAAGGAACTTTAGACAAGCTGAGCCTCTGCTGTGACCAATATCTCTGACTGTTTATTCTGTTCTTTCTCCACTATGCTTTTTTCTTGCATTGTATTGATTTGTATTGTGTAATTGCATTTATATAGCGCTTACTATCCGTGATGGTTTAAGGAGGATAGCGGAGGGATAGGAGAGGGAAAGAGCGCATGTGTGCATTGTTAACTTTAAATAAATGTGGAAAAATACTAGCTGTAGCGTCGTCTTTTGCTTGTGGGAAAAATAAATGCGGATAAATACAGAAAAGATTGCCCAGAAATAAATATGGATAAATACAGACGGAAATGGCCGAAAAATAAATACCATAAAACCGGGAGCCCTATTTATAATTAAAGGGGATTAGAGTAGACATAATGGGTATACAGTGAAAACATTTATTTGTGATTTAATATTTTCTTCTTTGACTTTTATTAGTTCGTAAATGGGCCTGGGTTGGTTGAACTGCAGCTCGAGAGACATTGGTTCTGCGCATGCGCCCTGCAAGGCTAACCAGAGGAAGCGATGAAGTCAACTTGGACGTCGCCCAAGGCCGTGACCTGGTGGCCACTCTATTGCACCTGCGATGTTCCAACAGAATGAAACAATTTATATAAACATTGTATTAAACTTTATCGTGAGACGGGTGGGAAATAAAGTAAATGTATTAATTGTGAGGGGCGGTATTTTAAAACAATGGGCTTAAAGAAATTGAACTAAATTGACATGGTGTGAGGATCAACCCCCTGTCCTGTCCAATCAGAAGTAGTGGGCCCATAATTTTGCAACATTAAGGGGAGGTACATGGGCATAGAAGGGTATAATAGATATAGAATTAGCTAATTAGTTAGGAGTTCGGGATTCATGCTTTGGTGCTCAACAAGCTGATCGATTGCAGGCTAAACCGCTGTCCAGAGAGGTCCTGAGGTGGGGGCGGTGGATTCCATTAGAAGGAAGACACGGGAGAATCGAGGAGAAGCGAAGTATCAGAGAGGGGACAGACGCTGGCGTCGTTGATAGAGAGGTCACCTGTCCTGTCCTGAACCGGGTCCGGAGGTCTTTGGTCTTCATCCTTCTTGGGACCTATCTTTCCAACTCCTTGGCCAAGGGGTTTGGTTTCTCGCACCTTTAGGTAAATATAAACGCAACTTTTAGTTGTGCTGCTGTCTCTATCTTCTTCTTTCTGGGGAACCGTCATTGATCGATAATTGATTATTATGCTTCATCCTTGATATACGATTAAGTATCATGTGGTTCTGTATTTTACTCTGCTAAACTTTAGATAAACATTTTAAAACTTCCTGACTCAGTGATTATTTTAGAATTTATGAATTGTAATGAATGTCACTCATTCTAAACTTCCCAATTATCAAAGGGTCCATTGGTAAGTCATTACTCTTCAATCAGAAAAGTAATTGGTAGCAGGGATATTGATAAAGAGTTGCTAGCGTAGTATGAATGAATGGGCCCAGGTGAGTATTCTGTGTATGAATGCTTATTGCTAGTAACCCGCTGGATCAGTTTTCTGGTTATCAGAGGATGGTTGTACTTTGTTAATTGGGTAATGAGAATTTTATTCTTATAAACTAACATCCGTTTGTTCAAAAGTTTTTGTTTTATGTTGTCCGGAATTCCCCAGGGAAAATTGAATAGCGGATGGTAAGTGGAAGCCATACTGCAGTGAGGTTATCTGCCAGGCAGAAATAGTACTGAAAAGTTAAGCAGGGCTATCAGTACTTGTTAGGGACTCTATGCGTGTGAGTAATAGCAAAGGAATACGCTGATAAAATTTGATGTTATATCACCTAGAAAGGGTAACATTGAAGAGGTAGCAGGTATTTCGGAAGCTTACGTGAAGAGTAAACGGAAGGGTTTTACTCGTAGTGTATGTTTAGTAAACGGAAAGGTTTTACTAAGTGTGAGAGAAACTATCTTTTCCAAATCTAGAGAAACTGGCACGATAGCGAATGTTTTATGTTGTTATTGAATTTTAATAAGAAGCGTAGAGAAAATAAAGTTGTGCGTACGATTTTGTAAAGGGAGGGTCAGCTGCCGGAGAGGAAGCTGACAACACAAAACACCGCGCTGGGATTGGTTGAAACAGCGGGTGTGGAACGACTCTTGTAAAGGAGGGGTCAGTAGTCAGGAGTAATACTGACGTCACAGGTGTCGCGCTGGGATTGGTTGAAACAGCGAGGGATAGAAAAGCGCAGATTGTAAAGGAAGGGTCGTCAGAACAGACGTCACTGAAAAGCCGCGCTAGGATTGGTTCAGAGACAAATGTTAGCTGGAATTTAATTGGTTGTCCTAGTGGATAGTGGAGATTGTATGTGGAAACGCGATCCGACTTTAACAGGAACTCGTCCGGATAGGAGATTCCTAGGTTTTACAGACTATAATTTTATACGAAGAGATTTACCCAAAATGTACGGAGAAAAGAGAAAAATGTCGTTTCTACAAAAGGTTAAGAATTATTTTAATAAGGATAAACCCATCAAAACTAGAGAAGGAATTATCATTCCACCAGCAAAAATGCCCGCTTCATTCATGATGATGGAGAGAGGTTATCATACTTGCGTATGGTTAGAAAATTGGATAGAATATACCAAAAATGATGGGATATTAGCATTCCCAGAGAATGGTACTTTCAATGGGAGAATTCTTCAAAATTTGAGATTAAGGATGAACGACTTAGAACCCAGACCAAGATTAACCCAATACAAAGCCTTAGAAGAGTGGGAAACCGAGGCATTCGAACGTGACCGATCAAGAAGTAGTAGGGGTTATCGGGGATTTTTCCTAGATATCAAAATGAGTCAAGGGACGGTCAGATGAAACAGTGGAGAAGAGCGATGCTTACAGAGGGTTTGTATCCAGTATTAATGACAGAAGAATCGTTAGGGAGCAAATGCACAGAAAAGACAAAACATTTGACAGGATTTGGAGATTCTGAAGATGAATTTATGGAAGAAATATTAAAGAACCCGCCACCATATCAGGAAGGGGCAAGTGGATGCACCCCAAGCGCACCACTGTTAAGAAAACCATTGGTACCGCAAGTATTGCATAATCCCCCAGTTAATAGGGTACGTCAGGATAAAGAAAAGGAAGCTATAGACAAAAACAGAGCAGAATTGATACAGAAAATAACACAGTTGAATGTACATCCTGATTCCCTGACCATACCTGTAACAATTGGTCCAGTGGTTCCCTTATATGGTGACAAGGTAAATTATCCGAAACCATTAGTGATGCCCACACCTGTAGAAATCCCTAAACCTGAACCTGTAATAATTGATGATCAAATCAGTGACTGTGAATCTATGATATCCTTAATGGATTTACCTATTCGAGGATCTGTAAATAGTACTCCTAGAAGAATAACACCTGGTTGCTCCAAAGATGTAAATATAGTAAACTCATCGGGAACCAAAAGTGCCACAGTAGTAACGCCAGAAGACTTAGAAAGGTGGGCACAAGGATCAGACAGACAGAGTTCACCCCCAAAGATCATGGACATCTACAAATTAAAAGTCGAGTTAGAAGAAATGATAGCAGGAAATGTAGGGGTAGATTGTCTAAATACTTATGATGAAGAAGAACTATTGTTCGTATGCAGAAGTATCACAAGAAATGTAAAGATATTCCATGAGAAATTATCAGATTTGGCTTTACAGATGGGAATTGAAATAGGGAAGTCAAAAGTATTACAAAAACCCTATAGAGCAGACTTTTCTGACAAAGATTTAGAAAATATGAATGCCTCTGGCCGAAAACTACAAGTAAAGGAATTGATGTCAGTTTTACAAAAATGGGGAGATCTAGATAAATGGAAAGCTAGATGGACAAAGAAAAAAGAAGAGGCACGGTACAGTAGAACAACTTCTGAATATTTATTGAAGGAAACAGGGAAAGCAGATCAGATGTACCCGATGCGAGAAGTACCTGGAGGAGGTTATGTTCATGTCCCATGGAGTAGACAGGATATTTTGTCATTTACGAATGATTTTCCAAAGTTGAGAGAAAAGCCAATTGAATGGTATAAGCAGGTTGAGAGGTTTGTGAAAGTGTCAAAGGTATTGTTGAAGGACTTGGATGGTTTGTTCGACATAGTAGTACCTGCCGATTTGTGGACAGATTGTAAAATTACAGTTGACTGGCCGAGTGAAGAGTATCCTAGAGATGCAAAGACAGGTGCTCCATCAAGTGATGTTATGAAAAAGTATCAGCAGGTAATAACTTACCTGAAAGGGAAAATACCACCAAAGGAAACAGATTGGGTGAAAATAGACAGGACTACCCAAGAAGCCAGTGAATCAGTACATGCCTATTATGAACGTCTATTACAGGTGTTCAAACAGTATAGTGGATTTGAGGACATTGGAGATAAAAATATGAGTCAGTTTGTCTACCGATTTGTTTATGGTTTAAAGCCAGAGATTTGTCAAATGATTAAGCAGCACATGTTGTGTTGGCAAGGGAAACCCATTGATGAAATTTTGAAATATGCAAAATATTGTGGAGACGATATTGAGGATAGGCACAAGAAACTGCAAGAGAAAGTGATGTGGGCTCAGGTGAAAATGGCTGAGCGGCAGGGAATTAATTTGGATAATCCAAATGATAATCAGGGAAAAGATTCTGGAACAAATGGTGACACAGGAAATGGTGGTAAAGTGAGAGGACGAATGAGTAGAGAAGAGGCTAAAAAGAAATTTCCTTGTAATGGATGCGGAAAATTGGGGCATTGGAAGAACGAATGTAAAAAGATTCAAAATAATAATGGCCCAAATCATAATTTAAATCCACAGACGCAGAATGACTCACAGCAGGGTGTAAATCCTCAGAGTCAGTTACCACCTGCACCTATACAGGGTAATGTAAGCAGAGCAAAGCACGGTACAGACGTCGGATATCAAGGAGGAAGTGGTAAGAATGATTATGTAACTTCACAGTTTCTTTTACAGGATGACTTTTATCCATGTAACCAATGATGGTGCCTAAGAGAGGGGGAGAAGGAGTGTGTACTTGGCGCATCCTTGCCGGTAGACCAGTCAGGTCCATATGTTGAAGGGAAAGTAAGAGGTAATGATATCACTTTCCTTTTGGACACTGGTGCTCCCAGGTCTACTGTAAGAACAGCAGACATCCCAGACCTTCCTCTCTCTGGAGAAGCTATCCAAGTTGTGGGTCTAGCTAATCGTAAAATTAAAACACCTCTTACCGAACCAATGGAAGTAAAAATTGGAAATTTTAGAGAAATGCATCAGTTTGTAGTGTGTGATTCCAGTCCAGTAAACGTACTGGGCCGAGATTTATTGTGCAAAATGAATTGCACAATTTTCTGCACACCGGATGGTGTGGCAGTTCAGACCCCGGATGAAGACCATGTATATAAAATTATGATTGCAAAACAAGGTACAGAAGTAGATGAGATGTTCTCTTTGATAACAAAAGACGAGTTACCTGAAGAATTAAGAACTACAGTAAATTTCAAGGTATGGGATTTCACTGGGAAAGAAGTAGGACTTATGGCCAAAATAGACCCAGTAAAAATAAATGTAAAGGAAGGTGCAATTTTCCCAAATACCAGACAGTACAAAATGAGTGCAGAAGTAAAAGCAGGAGTTGTTGAAGAAATTAACAGAATGGTAACACAAGGCATATTAAAAGAAGTTATGAGTAGCCCTTGTAATTCACCAATCATGGGTTTGAAGAAACCTAGTGGAAAGTATAGGATTGTTCATGATTTACGCAAAATTAATAAGATTGTGGTACTATGTTGTCCTATAGTGCCAAATCCTGCAGTGATCCTATACCAGATCCCCTGGAGTGCAGAATGGTTTACTGTGATTGATTTATGCCAAGCATTCTTTTCAATACCATTGCACCCGGATAGCCAGTATCTCTTTTCATTTAAATTTGAAAACAAAGTCTATGTATGGAATCGTGTTCCTCAGGGGTACACGGAAAGTCCTTCCATCTTTAATCAAATATTGAAAAAGTGCTTAGAGAAGCTGGTGATGCCAGGAAGTTCAGTCTTAGTGCAGTATATAGACGATCTGCTAGTGGCATCCAACACCAGAGAGGATTGTGTTGTCGACTCCATTGCATTATTAAATCACTTGGCTGAAGAAGGGCATAAAGTGTCACCTGAAAAATTGCAGTTTTGTACAACAGCAGTTAAGTATTTAGGACACCAAATTGAGAGGGGAAAAAGAAGGATAACCTCTGAAAGAGTAAAATTAATCAAGAGAATGCAAATGCCTGTAACCCAAAGAGAAGTGAGAATGTTCCTTGGAATAGTGGGATATTGTTGACAATGGATAGTAGGGTTTTCTCTGCTAGCAAAGCAGTTGATTCAAATGACGAAAAAGAAGGCAAAGGACCCAGTTGAGTGGGATGACGAGAGCGTAGGAGCTTTTGTAAAATTGAGAAGTGCTTTATGTGAAGCACCTGCCCTAGGTATGCCTGAATATACAAGAGGATTCACATTATTCTGTCATGAAAGAGAAAATTGTGCACTTTCAGTCCTAACTCAGAGACATGGTTTGGACAGACGTCCTATAGCATATTTTTCTGCTACGTTGGACCCAGTGGCAGCAGCGTTGCCAGGCTGCTTAAAAGCAGTAGCTGCTACATGTTTGAGCATTGAACAAAGTGAATCAATTGTAATGGGACATCCTGTAAAAGTGTTTGTCCCACACTCAGTTGTGATTCTGTTGACAAGAACCAGAACTCAGCATCTTACTCCTAGTCGGCTGACTAAATATGAGAGAATAATCTTAGGTGCTGAAAATGTGACTATCTTCAGGTGCACAATAGTAAACCCTGCTACTTTACTACCAGATCCGTATCATGAGGAAGTCAAAGATGATGAAGAGGAACATGATTGTTTACAAGTCACAGAATTGTGCACCAAACCACGTCCTGATATACAGCAACTGCCTCTCAGGGATCCAGACAGGGAGCTGTTTGTGGATGGCTCATGCCAAAGGCATGAAGATGGCAAATTAAGTGCAGCATATGCTGTATGTAAATTAACTGGAATAGTCGAAGCATCCTATTTACCAGGGGTCAAATCTGCACAAGTAGCTGAATTAATTGCTTTAATTAAAGCCTGCAAAATTGGGAGGAATCAGAAAGTGACCATATTTACTGATAGTCAATATGGTTACGGGGTTGTGCATGATTTCGGCCAACTGTGGATGCAGAGGGATTTCATGACTTCTTCAGGATCCCCTATTAAAAATGGACAGTTTGTAAAAGAATTACTGGAAGCAATACAATCACCAAAAGAATTGGCGGTGGTGAAGTGTGCAGCACACCAGTCAGGAGATGACTGGGTGGTAGTCGGCAACAGATATGCAGATCTGGTGGCTCAACATTGTGCCAAAAATAGATTGTCAGTAAATAAAAGGGTTGAAAGGATGGAAATCAGCTGCCAACTTATGCTATATGCACCACCTGAAAAATGGAATGATGTGAAAAGACTGCAAGATAATGCTGACGAGAGTGAAAGAGATGCATGGATAAAAATAGGATGTTCTCGAAGGGCAGACGACGATGTGTGGATTTATGCCGATGGCAGACCAGTCATGCCTGACTGTCTGATTTCACAAATGGCCAGAATGTATCATGGAGACACACATGTAGGGAGAGATGCCATGATTAGACTCTTCAGACAAAATTGGTATAATCCAAGGTTTAGGGCTGCAGCAGAGAGTCTTTGTCAAAGGTGTTTAACTTGCCAAATGAATAATCCAGGAAGAAAAACAGTAATCGGTTTGGGAAAAATTGGAAAGGCTGAGGGTCCCTTTGTGAGATTACAGCTAGATTTCATACAATTACCACCATGTAGAGGACTGAAATATGTACTTGTCATAGTGTGTCTGTTTTCAAGGTGGGTGGAGGCTTACCCTACCAGAAGGAATGACAGTATTACAGTTGCAAAACTGTTGCTACGAGAATTCATGCCTAGGTTCGGTTTCCCAGTAACTTTGGAATCAGATAGAGGAAGTCACTTCAACAACGATGTAATTCGAATAATCTGTGAAGCATTCCAAATTGAGCAGAAATTGCACTGTGCGTACCGCCCAGAGGCTTCTGGAGTGGTTGAACAAATGAATGGCACAATAAAATCAAGACTGGTAAAAATGTATGCATCAACATCGTTAGATTGGCCAGATGCATTGCCACTTGTTTTAATGGGACTCAGAAGCATTCCTGATAGAAATACCGGATTGAGTCCACATGAGATAATCATGGGAATAGCAATGAGACAATCACATGTACCTACAAATAAACTGCTGAACATAACTGATGATATGGTTCTGGATTATTGCAAAGGATTGGCTGACCTAGTGCGTTCTGTCTCTCACCAGGTTGGAGAAGACGCAGTTTCCAGGCAGCCTGAGCAAGAGCATGAGCTGAATCCCGGAGACTGGGTGGTAGTGAAGCATCACACCAGAGAAACGTGTCTATCACCCAGGTGGGGCGAACCTTGTCAGGTTATACTAGTTACGAACACAGCAGTGAAATGTGCAGGATTGCCTAATTGGATTCATGTAAGCCACACCAAAAGGGTGCCGGAGCCTGAAGGACAAAATCCTCAGACAGCATCAATAACTGAGGAAGCTGAAGGTTGGCCAGCTGAAGAATCCCAGGTGAGAGATTCGAGAGAAGCTGAAGAAGAACAACCGAGCACAAGTCAGGACTGGATACAGTGGTTGATATACCAGAAGTTTACAACAGAACAAGAAGCCGAGCAAAATTAGAAGAAATTAGGGAAGACCAGATAGGTGAAGAAGAAGCAGCTCAGGATGAGGAAAATGAAACAATAAGAGAACCTGAGCAGGACCAGATAAGGAGAGGAAATTGGGCTCAAATCGACAACAAAACAACAAAATTTGAGCAGGGACAGACAGGTTTAGAAGAACGCGGTCAGGCTGCAGAAGTACAAAGTGCAATAAGCCCTGATCAGAATCAGTTAGAATTAGAAAAATACGTTCAGGAAGAAGAAGATCAAGAGAACCTCAAGAACGAAGACGTAAATCCTGAACAGGGTCAGTTAGTAGAAACTCACATTGGAGCAACTGAAGAAAAACCAATAAGACCTGAAAGGGAACAAATAGAAGAAGAAACTGAGAACGAAGAAAGACAAACTGTGCCACAACCTGAAAATAAAAGAACTTCTGAAGAAGAAATAAGAAGTGAAGAGACAGTGCAAACAAAGAAAGCCAGAAAAGGTGATCATTGGCCTAGTGTCATTAAAAGAGTGAAATACCATATAAAAACCAGGAGTGAAGATCCGGAACAAGTAAATGAAGTAACAAGCCTAACCGGACAAACAAGTGAAACTGAAAAACGAAAAAGCAAGAGACTGAAACTTGTGAACAATAAATTTAAAGGTCCTGATTGGACTTATATAATCCTTGAAGACTACGAAAGTTCAGAATCAAATGAAAGTGGTGATGAAGGAACAAGTGCGGAACTGACTTATGAGAAAGAAATAAAACCACCTTGATAACGTTAAAGACTTGAAATAAAGATAAGAAGAGAAATCTTCCTTGTCAAAATGTCTGACGACAGAGTTTCTGGGAGACCGAAACGGAAATGTTGTAAAAGATGCTGTGCTATATGCATATGTAGTCTGGTAGTGGTGCTTATAGTATGGTTAGTTGTGATCGTAGCAATTCCTTACCTTCTGATAATGGATAAAAAGATTAACAACGAAACGAAGGGAAGGAGAGATAACTTGAAAGGTAATAGAGTAGAATTAGAGGCAGAAAATGAACCAGAGTTTCATCATGAGGTAACAGATAACGACACTAGTTTGAATGTTTTCACAAAATTATTGTTTCAATATGTAGATACCATGGAAGTTAGTAATTGTTATGTCTGTATGAAGTTACCCGAATCAGTAGCAGAAGGATTAACATATCATCATTTACCATTAACTTATGGCATATCATGTAGTGTATTGACTAGTTTATTTTATAAAACAGGGAGACTTCAGTATTATTATTCAGATATAGATGTGAAATTTTCTGAGGTTCCGATTCGAAAGAATATGAATCCAGTGCTTAGTAGTCAAGATGTACAATTTATGGGAGAATTTTTCCTAACAATGAAGTCAATAGATATAACACATGCACAGAGAAGCAATCTAACATGTTCATTACATGAAGAAGAAAAGATATTTTTGAATTTAGTAGAAAATAGAAGACAAGATTTCCAAAAGAAAGCATCTGAGCATAAAGCTCATCTGCCACCTTGGGCTGAGAAAGAGGATAGTTACACACCTGGCAAGGCTCAAGCTGCTATGGCTCTGGATTTTGTAAAGACAGGGAAAATTTGTCTACATAGGTTAAAGACTGATTATAACAATGTTTTCATCTGTACCAGTGAATGTGAACATAATTTCTTAATTCTTGGAGGTTGGGGACTAAAAGGTCGAACAGATTCAGTTTTTCCTGGAATCTATTATGTGTGTGGGAATAAGGCTTACTTTAGGCTTCCTGCACGGTGGTATGGAAGTTGTTATTTTGGAATAGTTTTTCCAAAAATATACCTCGCACCTTTACGTAAATATAAACGCAACTTTTAGTTGTGCTGCTGTCTCTATCTTCTTCTTTCTGGGGAACCGTCATTGATCGATAATTGATTATTATGCTTCATCCTTGATATACGATTAAGTATCATGTGGTTCTGTATTTTTACTCTGCTAAACTTTAGATAAACATTTTAAAACTTCCTGACTCAGTGATTATTTTAGAATTTATGAATTGTAATGAATGTCACTCATTTTAAACTTCCCAATTATCAAAGGGTCCATTGGTAAGTCATTACTCTTCAATCAGAAAAGTAATTGGTAGCAGGGATATTGATAAAGAGTACAACTGACCCACCAGTGGAAATTGCTAGCGTAGTATGAATGAATGGGCCCAGGTGAGTATTCTGTGTATGAATGCTTGTTGCTAGTAACCCGCTGGATCACAAGTGAAGGGGACAGAGGACTTACTATGCACAGGTCCTAAGAAAGTGAAAGGGACAGAGGACTTACTATGCACTGGTCCTAAGAAAGTAAAGTAGGACTATGTTTCTAAGCAGACACACTGAAATTGAAGAAGGACTCCAGACTCAACAACAAGGAAGAAACTATCCAAATCTAAAAAGTCGGACATATTTGAACTGTATTTAGGTGCTCCTCCACCTAACACATACAAAGCATTGCAATACCATCTCCAGGCAATATAACTGAACTTAAAGAAGGACTCCCTGCCCCCTACCCTGGTAAGAACCCAGACACTATTGGAGCATCCATCTTTAATGGCTACACTGATACCCCTCATTTTACTGCAGTGGGGCATGCCCGGGTTTTCTACCCATCGCAGCTCAAGTTCTCACCTACCTCCCCTGCCACCAGCATTACTTCCTATTATCTCTGCTCCTCCCCACCTAACCCACTCGCTACATCTACTCACTCATATATTGGGTCTAGCCCCCCTTGTCAGACATGGATACTGCTCCGCTACACCCACTCAACACCAATCTGGAATTGGATAGCCTTATTGCCTATAAAATGAAATACCCAACCAATCTAACAATAAAGGTCTCCAAGATCCTCAAATACAGACTTCTCAATGGGCACCCAGAAACCCTCATCTCTGACCCTTACTTCTGCGCATCTAAAGGAACCTTAATAAAGGATCTTATCTTCTACACAAAAAGAAGAGCTCAATGGAGAAAAGCCCTCTATGCAATGCTCCTGATCTCAACATCCATGAAACTGCGCACAGTCTTAGACTATCCGCAGCTCCCTTGCCAACTTTCAATGCAAAAGTAACTATCTCCATCTATAACAAGAGGATTATCCTTGCCCAGGCATCAGACCGCTACCTAAATGTATTCAACAAACTTTTCCCTATCATCAAGCATGCTGTATCTAATAAGGACTCAGCACCCTCTCAGGTACACCCTAGCTCTCCACACGTCATGAAGACACCGCAAATAATGTCACTGCACTCCCTTCCCACATTAAGAGGTCCTCCCATGTCCACACCTCGCTCCAGCATAGCGATCAACCCACATAGTCCCAACTCTTCCACACTGCTCGAAGGGGTGTAGTCACCCCAACCAAATCACCAAACAAATCAGCGCCCACATGTCACTACTGTAACACGGATCACAGAGATGCACAGCAATGAAAATATCTCTACCACCCCTACCACACCCTCAATTTTTACCCCCTTAGATAATATTATCTTGCCCGTGTCCCATTCGACACAACTTCCTCTGCCCAAAAGGTTCCCAATCTCTGCTCCCTCACACCGCAAGCTAGAAAACATGCCCTGTCCTTCCAAATCTCCCCCGTCTACTCACTCAGATGTGAACCATTCTAACAACACCACCCAGAACACCCCACTCCCAACTCTCTGTCACAAACCTCAAAATCCTACTCCCATGCCTCGATAGAATCCAGACTAGACAAAATCACACAAGACCTACACCAACTCAAGTCTGACATACGAAGCCTAATAAATATCATGTCCGAGATGACCTACACCAGATGCCCCAAAAGGTCTCCAGGAAATAATAGACTCAGCTCACCACCACCCACCACCCACCAAACACCACCCACAACTACCAATCTCGCCTCCCCATCTCACAAAATCGCGATCCATACCTTACCCCAATGACCCCACGAAGCCCATCAGACTAAAGGACCCACTGTCAGACAGTGACAGTCACTCCCTTCTACACACATATAATCAGGCACAACATGGCAATACAGATAATCTAGCTCGTATCCAAACAATCACCTCAAACCCACACAGAGAACCTAGGCAAAATTCTAGACACGTAAATAAGGCTAAGCTTATGCTAGTCCCCATTACACAGACGTCCCCAGCTGACACCAAACCTCACCTGAAATGCGTGCTTCTCAATTGCAGATCAGCGATGAAACATGCAACAGATATTGATATCATCCTTGTTTAAGAGCTAGACCTATTACTCCTAACAGAATCACAGCTAAATCACTCCTCTACTCCAATCCTTGACCTACTACTCACATCTAGCTATGACATTATAAGATCGGACTGACCAACTAAACAGGGCGGAGGCATTGCCTGCATATACTGCAGTAACCTCGGGTGAAGCAATCTCCGACCTTTGTACAAATAGGGACCCTTCCTTCTAGTCAGGATAAGGGGGATAACCTACTGAAATAACCCCTGCTCACCCCCTTGGTAGCTTGGCATGAGCAGTCAGGCTTATCTCAGAGGCAGTGTGTAAAACATTTGCACATAACCAACAGTAATACAGTGAAAACACTACAAAAGGACACCACACCAGTTTTAGAAAAATAACCAATATTTATCTGTGCAAACAAGACCAAAATGATAAAAGACCAACATACAGTAATCAAAAATAGGCACTTTCCAGGTATGACTTAAAAAAATGCAGTTCCGTGAAGTCAGAAGCTTCGTCCGGTGCTACCGTGGTGCTGAAAACAACAGAATCCAACAGTTCCAGCTGACCGCGTCTGTGCGGACCGGTGTTAGTGTCAGAAGACTCGTAAACAGTACCTTTGGTTCCGGCCAATCGCGTTGGTGCGGGCCGGTATTGGCAACAGTTGCGGTTGCAATGTAAAGCGTAGCGGTGCGGCGTGCGAGGCTCCAAGTTGTGGTGAAGGCAATGGCTGGTAACAGTCATCCAGCGGCGTCGGTGAGACCAGGGCTTGCGGAGCGGAGTGAGGTGGTGCTGACAGGTCACGGTGCAAGCGATAGTGCCGGTTAATGGGAACTGGCGTCGGTCGGCCCAGACTACAGTGTGGGATGGGGCGGTGCATCATGTAAATTACGAGCTGTGCCCCTAAACCACGGTGCAGTCACAGATGTCACGGTCAGCGACGTTGTCAGTGAGACCGGGGTGGCAGAGTGAAGTGAGGTGGTGCGGGGTGCAGTGCCCACAGGTCACAGCGCAAGCAGCAGCTCGGTGGCGGCGGCGGTCGTCGTCATTGGTGAGACTAGGGTTTCATACCCTCTGCAGTGCCTTCAGGACACGGAGCCCGCAGCGGTGTCGGTGATGGTGTCAGCTGCTTTCCCCCTCTGTGGCAACTGAAACCCACGGTTCCAGAGGCGGTACCCAGAAATAAGTGAAGTCTTTGCTGTCCCTGAGACTTTGAGAACAGGAGGCAAGTTCTATTTCAAGCCTTTGGAGATACTCAGCACAAGTAAAGAAAGTTCAGTCCAGTCCTTTCAATGCCTAAGGCAGAAGCAGCAACTGCAGGCCAACCCAACAAAGCAACAACACAGCGATGGGGCAGTACTCCTCCTATCAGTTCTTCCAGCTCTTCTTCTTGGCAGGTTCCTTGATTCCAGCGAGTTCCAAAGTTCTGGGCCCCAATATTTATACTGTTTGTTTGTTGTCTTGGGCAGAGAGTGCCTGTGCTCAGTCCAAACCAGTTTGGACCTCTCTGGCCCAGCTTCTCGGCAGGAGGTGGAGACATCATTGTCCAAGGCAGACCAGGCCCATTTAGTTGCAGGGTAATCTCCTCCCACTACTCTGAATGCAGCCCAGGTCTATTCAGCTCAGCCCTGACTCATCCAGCAAAGGCAGGACACACCTCGACCCCCAGTGGCTGTCTGAAAGAGAATATATATCCCCAGCCCCTGTCACTCCAAAGCCATGCAGTCAGTCCACAACCCAGCAGAGGCACTCTGGATGGCTAAGCAAGAAAATAACCACTTTCTAAAAATGGTATTTTCAAACACACAACATAAAAATCATCTTTACTAAAAGATGCATTTTTACATTCTGAGTTCAGGCATACTAAACTCCATTCCTCGATCTCATCCCAATGAGAAGTTATACTTATAAAATGTTATAAATAAACTCCCATTCTATCCTATGGGACAGACAGCCTTTCAATAGTGTAAAACAAAATACACTGTTTTTCACTATCAGGACATGTCACACACACCAGTACATGTCCTAACTTTCACATACAGTGCACCCTCCCCACAGGGATACATTGGGCCTACCTTAGGGGTGCCTTAAATGCAAGAAAAGGGAAGGTTAGGGCTTGGAAAGTGGGTACACTCGCCAAGTCTGCATGGCAGTAAAAACTGCATGCAGACACTACAATGGCAGGTCTGAGAACCCTTTGAATGGCTGCCCGTATGGGTGGCACAATCAGTGCTGCAGGTCCACTAGCAACATTTGATTTACAGGCCCTGGCACACACAGTGCCCTGTACTAGGGACTTAGTAGTAAATCAAATAAGCCAGTTATGGAAACATCAATCCATAATAACAATTTACACAGAGAGCATATGCACTTTAGCATTGAATAGCAGTGGTAAAGTGTCCAGAGTTCTAAAACCAACAAAAATAGGGTCAAAAACAGGACACCAAAAAGCAAAAAGTCTTTGGGTAAACCCGCTGAAGAAGCCAAGTCTAACAGACATTATAAGATCAGACTGACAAATCAAATAGGACGCAGGCATTGCCTGCATATACCGCAGTACCCTTGGGTGAAGCAATCTCCAACCGCCAAGCTATCCTCTTGTTAATACCTATGTCTAAACATTACAAGCAACAACAGACCTCTATGCAAACTACACCTGATATACCACCCTCCAGGTGGCAATTTATCATTCATCGAACAAATTATGGAAACCATCACTACCAACGTAGGACATCACTGCGCCCAGATCTTCCTCTGTGATTTCAACCTACACTGGAACTACCCGAACGACCCATCCGTTATCAGCCTTAAAACCTTCCTAGAAGACCTCAACCAAATCTGCTACAGACCTACTCACAACCTGGGTGCGACTTTGGATCTAGTCAATGCTTGTGCAAATTCCATTCAACTTGATTTCAACGTCTCATGCGACTGGACCGACCATCACCGCATCACCTTCTTAATCAATGAATCAGTGAGGGCACATAAACCTCAAATTAAAGAACCCAAACACTGGAAAAGGAACACTAGGGACATACACCCCAATGATCTGACATCTCTCAACAATAACATCTTGCCTCCTCTGGTGGTCATGTCTGATGTCCATGACTGAACAAACCACTACAACTTCATGACGACTATTCTTGATACTATTGCGCCCCTAAAACTAAAACAACTCTCCACTAAAGACCGCAAACCATGGTACAATGAGAACATAAACAAAGAAAGACACAATCTGAGACTAGCCAAATGACTGTGGAGATCCTAACCATCCCTAGAACACCTTAAGCACCTGAGATCACTGGGGAGCACCTACAACAAACGCATCAGAAACTCAAAAGCAAATTTCTTTAGAACTCAAATAGACATGGCTAGAAATCACCCCAACAAACTATTTGTAATTGTCAAACAACAATCCAGTCAAAAAACGAACCACCTCAAAATTGATTCTAATCATCTGCCAAACTGCAATGAATTTGCCTCAGGCTTCCTTGATAAGACAACAAAGATTGAAAATTATCTCCAGACGGCGATTGAGCTCCTACAGATGATACCTCCAAATAGCCCCCGCCCACCTCTCGTCGCTCAGTCCAAGGACATCACAGATCTCACCCTTAAAAACAATGCGCTGTGGCACACATTCAAACCCGTCGATGAAAATGCCATTCTTAATATCTTAACAACACTAAAACCTTCAAATCACTTCTGCGACCCACTACCACTACGTCTTTACCTCCACTCTGGACCAAGATAGTGAATGCTTCGCTACTTCAAGGGGTTATACCAGACTGCCTAAAAACAGGACAAGTAACCCCCATTCTAAACAAAACCCCAGCAGATCATTTGAACCCAAATAACTTCCGACCAATCTCCACCATTCCTTCTCTGGCAAAGCTCCTGGAGAAATGCGTCCATACCCAACTATGCAATCACATAAACCAGTTCCACCTTATTGACCAATACCAATCTGGCTTCCATCAAGGTCACAGCATGGAAACAGTCCTAACACATATAGTTGACGATGTGCCTAAAATGCGGGATCAGAATGAATCTTGCCTCCTTATCCTTCTGCACCTCTCCTCAGCCTTCAATATGGTCAAACATGACAGTGTACTTGACCTACTAGAACGCAGAATGGGGTTATCAGGGGTCGTTATAAACAGGTTTGCCTCGTTTCTTCACAACAGAAGTCAGAGAATCAAGGTTAGCTAAACCCTGTCCAATACCACTCTGGGTCACTTTAGGAGTCCTACAGGGGTCCACCCTATCACCTACTCTCTTCAACTTCTTCATGGAGCCTCTAACCGAAATTCTGAAATTATCCAATGTCAAGTACCTCATGTATGCAGATGACACCCAACTGTACCTAAAAATCTTCTCCTGTGAAGATATCCATCTACTCAACACAACTTTACAAAAAATAAAAAACTGACTGACCAGAAACCACCTCAAACTCAACTTGCTCAAAACAGAATTCCTCCTAATCGCTTCACCAAAAGGATCCCTCGACATCAAAAATTGGATGAAACATCTAGCAGCCTTC
Source organism: Calotriton arnoldi (assembly GCA_963921515.1). NCBI lineage: Eukaryota > Metazoa > Chordata > Amphibia > Caudata > Salamandridae > Calotriton > Calotriton arnoldi. The sequence continues at coordinate 2,147,434 of CAWUFW010001768.1, read as the reverse complement.
AATTGCCTTCCACAAGTTATAGATTCCACAAGATCACTGGGAATAACACTTGACAAGAATCTCAACATGCAAGAACACATCAGCACAGCCACAAAAGGAGCCAAATTTCAATTCAACATACTAAGAAAAATAAAACCCTTCCTCCCCTTCGACGACCTCAAAACAGCTGTACAAGCACTAGTAATCCCCAATTTAGAATATGGACGTGCTACCTTACGTGGACTGACTAGATCCAAACTGGCTCCACTAAAGGTGTCCCTTGATTCTGCTGCAAGACTCATCACTGAAACCAAGAGAAACAACCACATCACTCCCGATCAGAAGACACTACAACCACATCACTCCCAATCAGAAGACACTAAACTGGCTCCCTTATGAGGCAATGATACAGCTGAAAATTGCTTGCTTGATACATAAAGCACTACACTTCAACACACCGAAGTACCTAGCTGACAAACTGGAACTGTCTGGCGGCTGCAGATCCTCTAGGAGCGCCAGCACCTTATTGTTAAAACCACCGAAATTTTGAAAAAAAAAACCTACAACCGAGTCTTCTCCAGAATGGCCCCTAGAATTTGGAACTCTCTTTCCCCTGAAATCAGACTGAATCCATCAATCACCTCATTCAAAAAAGAAGTGAAACTGTTTTTGATTATTAAAAATCTACACTAGAACTCTCTGACTCAGCATATGAAATTAACTGACACAATGTCCCAACCTGGGCTCTCACTCGCCATCGTCATCTGGGTGTTTAACTCACTGACCTCCTCCCAATTTGCAACGGGTATGACAGCATTTGTGTTGCTTGGTTGTTATATTTTCTTCTTGCCTAACCAATTGTAAAGTGCTCTGATACCCTACTAGGGTCAAGTCCACGCTATATAAAACTTTAAAAATAAGAAATAAAAATAAATAAGGCTCTTACCATCATTATTTATCGTGTGGCAGCTTTGCAACCCCAGCGCTGCATTTTGATGTGGTTTGGGAAGTATTCTGGGAGGTTTCAAGACTGTTTCTCTTCAACTGCTCATCTCTGGTCTCTCAGTTTCAGCTCTGCTGCAGTTCCTGTCAGGAAGGCAGAGTTAGCTTCAAGAAAGGGTGTGGCTGAGGCCTAAACCACTCCCACAACCGGTTTTAGCTGCTGCACATTCTTCTTAAGTGGTGAATATCACTTATTTTACATATATATTTCTAATTCAAATGGGCTTGATTTAAATATAATTAGTTAAGCCAAAATGGAAGGAAAAAATATTCTTAGTGGAAATAATAAGTGTAAACAAGCTACATTTCCTCCACTAGTAAAATCAAAAATTGACGATTCAAATGAGCTTTCATTATCTATATTGTTGGAGGAATTACAGGCTATTGATTTGCTTATAAAACAGCTGGATATATTTCAATCAATCAGATGCCTCTTTGTGAAAGATAGAGTTGACACTTGACCCGTGTTTTTCACACAAAATCAATCAATCAATCACAGAATTTGTAGAGCACACTACTTACCCGCGAGGGTCTCAAGGCGCTGGGGAGAAAAAAAAGGGGGGGGGGTGCTGCTACTGGTCGAACAGCCAGGTCTTGAGTAGCCTCCTGAAGGTCAGCAGGTCTTGGGTCTGTCGTAGGCTTAGTGGAAGGGTGTTCCAGGTCTTGGCGGCGAGGTGTGAGAAGGATCTGCCGCCGGTGGTTGTTCTTCGAATGCGAGGGACGGTGGCGAGGAGAGGTCGGCGGAGCGGAGCTGGCGGTTGGGGACGTAGAAGAAGAGTCGTCTGTTGAGGTAGGCTGGGCCAGTCTTGTGGAGTGCCTTGTGTGCGTGGATGAGGAGTTTGAAGGAGATTCTCCTGTCGACGGGGAGCCAGTGCAGGTTCCTCAGGTGGGGGTGATGTGGCTGTGGCGTGGTACGTCGAGGATCAGGCGTGCGGAGGCGTTTTGTATGCGTTGCAGTCGCTTGATGAGCTTGGCCGGGGCTCCCGCGTGAGGGCGTTCCCATAGTCGAGTCTGCTACTGACGAGGGCCTGGGTGACTGTTCTTCTTGTATCTGTCGGGATCCACCTGTAGATCTTGCGAAGCATGCAGAGGGTGTTGAAGCAGGAGGAGGAGACTGCGTTGACTTGCTTGGCCATGGAGAGCGTTGAGTCAAGGATGACTCCCAGGTTGCGTGCGTGGTCGGTGGGTGTCGGGGCTGCTCCCAGCGTCGTTGGCCACCAGGAGTCGTTCCAGGCTGAAGGGTTGGAGCAGAGGATGAGGACCTCTGTCTTGTCCGTGTTCAGCTTTAGTCGGCTGATCTTCATCCAATCGGCGGCGGCCTTCATTCCTTCATGGAGATTGGATTTGGCGGCAGGGGGTCCTTGGTGAGGAGAGGATCAGTTGAGTGTCGTCGGCGTAGGAGATAATGTTGAGGTCGTGCTGTCTGGCGATGCGTGCGAGCGGGGCCATGTAGATGTTGAACATGTTGACACAAAAGTCTGTAGTTTCAGTCTAATCCAGTCAAAATTGGGCAAATATGAAAAACTGAAGCATTTATTTTCTCCTTTCAATCATAAACATAAGGCTTCAAAAGGAAGTAAAGATTGCTTTCAATGTTTTTATAGTTGCCTAAACTATTCCTAAATGATTACTAAAGCAAAGAAAGAAAAGGTTGCCTTGTTAATAAGAACACAAAGAATTGTAAACTAACTCTGAGACAAATACCAGCTCCTTCCTATACAAAAATCTCAAAACATGAACAAATAGCATATATTGTTTCTGGAGAAAAGTATCATCTCTAGACTACGTTCAACTCAGGTGTTTTGGAGGTACTCTTTTACTGTCTCTTCTCACTTCGTCTTGCTTGCTCTCAGATGGAGGGGGCTAATCGATCCTCTCATCCTGCTACTACCTCTCAAATACAAGAAGGTTGTATGGAAGTATTGTGATAAGGGGGCATTTATTTTTAATTTTGGTAGATCAGCCTCTGATTCTTTTCATTATTTGGCTTTCTTTGATGCTTTACAACTAATTCTGTGGCTGATATCATCTTCTTTAGATTAACTTAGAAGTCAAAATGGAATTTATTAATGAGGGTCATCGCTGCTGTTCATAAGGAATGTACCGCCGCCTTCTTTAAGCAGCCTCCTGCCCCGATGACTATCACATGATTTGAAAAATGCAGACTTGGTTGGAAATCTTTTCATAGCTAAAGTTGAAGGTTTGCTGGTGAAGTACATGCTTTATGATGATCATAAGCACAGTTGTAGTCCCCCTTCTTCCAGATGTTGAAGAACACAGAGTGGGTAACTAAAAAGAACAGAGATCAATAATAGACATTCTTCTATGGCGCAGGCAACAGTCACTACACATAGGCCCAAGATTTTGGTCCAAGATTAGCATGTCCCCTGGATATGGTCCAAAAGGTGCGGAACATCCTCTCTCTGCACATTTTTGTTTAATATCAAAGTAGCAGAAGTGTCCTAGTCTGAGTCCGAAGAGGAAGGCTGATCCCATTTAGACCTTTTCTTTCTGAAACACAATTGCGCTATTGTTACCCAGCCACAGCCTACTCAATTAACATCGACTCATTAATCACTTATAGCAGCGATTAGTCATTCCTGGTGGAGCGCCTACCTACTTCCAGGCTGATTTCACTGTTCTGTGGAGAGGGGCTCCACCCGTCTCAGAGTCAGCAGTGGCTCCTGGTTGAGAGCGCCGGGCTCCGCCCACCTAGCTGGCAGCTTTGTAAGTTATGCAGATGGTAATTGCGTAGAGCAAAATGGTAATTGCACAGAGCAATTGCCATCCACATAACATTCCCTATTGCTATTAAAGCGAAGCAAAGCTTCTGCTGGTTGACGTCCTCAGTGCCTAGCTGCCTTTCCTTTCTCTCATCTTCACTTGCACGAGAGTCAGGCAGCCAGGCACTTTCCACTGAGACACATAGACTGGTGCGCATGTGCAAAGTTAACACGTTTATTTATTTTTTAAACTTCAGCAGGTCGGGCAGACCCCCTCACTTGCAATTCGCAGAGGCCCCAAGAGATCGCCACTAATGATGCGCAACAGTGTCAAGTTTTAAAGCATCCCGGGCTTCTAGGACATAAACCCTGTATTTCCCGGGGCTGGTTGGCAATCACAGGCAGAAAGCAAACACCCACCCTTTAACAAGCCGTCACAGGATGGGGCCAGCAAGCATTACTGACCCCACCCTGTGTTGAGCTGGGAAATGGTAGAGTTAGTGGGTTTGTAAAAACACAGATGCAGAATTTTGAACGCTTTAGAACAGGTATTTCCTAGAGTATTTCTTTTATGATTTATTACCTGGCTATGCATGCATTGTCGTGACTTCCCTTTAGGGCCCACTTAGTTGTCCCTTATTTTAGTCTAACTGCAAGTTGTAGGCTGATTTGCTTTGCACGTTACACTCAGCACGTTTATTTTTGTACTATGATATTATTTTAGCAAAACACTGCACATGGTTTTGTTATTGCTTCTTCTCTCTGGGACACAGTCAGAACATCTTGTACAAGGTCAAATAACACTGTGCTCGGTTGCAACGTAGCTTCGCATTTAGACACAACATAGTTTCACATCTGTGGTTTACCAAAAAGACACCTCATAAGAAATACATGGAGACGTGTCATTTGAAAACAGAGGGAGAAATTCTTGCAGGGGAGAGGTCCTGAGACGAACGGGCCAGCCTTGCACAACCTGAGATGCAGATTACCTAACAATAAAACAGGAATGGGGTTCAGTTCTAATCCCAGAGATCTCTGATATATCTGTGTGCTCACATAGTGAGGATAGGCTGAGGCAGACATATTTTTTAACGTGGTAGGGCTTCTCATTGTATATAGCTTACTTGTGATGCTACTCACTCTGCTGCCATGCATATGTTTTCTAATTGCAGCTCAGTTGTTTTATAATAGAGCATGATAGTTTCAATAAATATTGTAAACTTTTCTTGTGTCTTTGTTTTGTGTATTATGCACATGCATGAGTGAGAAAATGAAAGGTGACGATCTGTTTCCACAGTTCCCTGAGGGGACTAGAGTGTTGTGTTCGGGGGTACTACCTTACCTGCCACTCTGGGAAGGTTAGGAGGGCAGGTAAGGCACTATGAGCTAGTCAGGATTGTGGTTCTGATGGGGTACTGGTGTTGTATGGTGACTCAGTCCCTACATACTGATGTTCTGTGATCCCAGATATACTTCTGTTTAAACAGAATCCCTGCAACACCATTTTAACGATTCCGTTTGGCTATTTACAGCATAGAGCTTTCAAGGCACTGTTTCATTTGGATTTTCAAGAGATGCTCTCGATGAAAGTTGCACTGATGGCAAAGATTATTCAGCCTTATTATGTCAAGTTTAAATGCAAAAGATTCTCAAGGCTTTTCAATTCACTTTTTATGGTGCACTCAACTTACAACTGGCATTGTATTTCCCACCCTTTCCGAGCCAAAGATAAAATGGTTTATGTGATCTTTCTTTAACCTAACATGTTGCTGAATATGTCCTTCATTAAACACTTTAACCAGTGCCCTATTTAAAGTCTCACTAACCACAGGAATAATAATTCCCTTTCCAAGAGGCAATGGAAATGTTGTACGCACTCATTTATTTTCATATTTAACTTTCCTACATTTATATTCCACTGCTGTTGCATTCATTTCAAAACGGCAGTGTGAGCTTCAAATGCAACCTTGGAGAGGATGTGGCCTAATGGCCAGAGCTGCCGACTTACATTTAAAACACTGCCCTGTTCAATCCAGGCAGCGTGGTTTCCTTATATGCGCTGACCCTCTCAGCACACTGTAACGCTCAGCCTTTTCCTTTGCTTTACCAAAAAAAGGCTAATTCTTGCAAGGGAAAAGCACCCCACTAGCTCCATCAAGCAGAGAGCTCACTATGGCATTTATACATCCAAAGCAAACTCCAATTAAAAAATGCTGAAGTCGGTGCCCTTCACTCGACCTACTGGTGTCTGTAAGACACGTTGAAACAGGAAGAGGTGAGGAGGAGGACTGGAGGTGTCTGGAGGCATGGCTGCCTCAAGTAATGAAACAAAGTGAGGGGGCGAGTAGGTAATGTACGTTCTTTTACAGAATTTTCACCAATGGTGACAATTGGTCTGGCAGACTTGTTAAAATGCTGCAAGCATACTTCTCACAAAGAGGTAAACTTTCATTACTGACATGCCCCAAAACATGTAGCTGATACGAATACCTCAGGGCGTAGGAGGGGACGCAAATTAATGGCATTGCCAATTATGGAAGCATTTTTATGAACTCCGGGCCATATTAGCAAGAAGCTCGTTAAAATTATCTCCGTTTTAGCGGCAGGAAACTGCAGCTAAAGCGGCGATAATGGGCTTGATAATATGCGTTATAGAATTCCAATAGAAGCCCAGGTTAGATGTGCAGGACATCTAACCTGGGCTTCTATTGGAATTCTATAGCGCATATTATTAAGCCCATTATCGCCGCTTTAGCGGCAGTTTCCTGCCGCTAAAGCGGCGATAATTCTAACGAGCTTCTTGCTAATATGGCCCTCCGTGACATGTGAAATAGTTGGACACATTGCTAAAGTTGTGACAAATGCAAGGTTATACTTTTCTACATTTGTGTGTAACTGTTTACACATTTCATTTCCACATGTTTATAAAAGATAACTTTGGTGGAAAGTGCACCTATATCTTTGCGGATATAATAGAACCTTTTAGAGGCAGATTATCAAAGCTAAATATCAGAAATTGAGGTGGACCCAGCAGATTAACCACGATACATTTTTTCACTGCTTTCTATAACTTTAAATTTCTATTCAATGGAATTTATCAAGCTTTAGTGCTGGGTAAATGTAATATTTTAATTACGACAAAGCTTGCTGTTTGGGCTGTTAATGAAATCTCCCTTATTTTATGCCTGTTAGTTTATCATTGTTCCCTCTCAGGGCGTCTTCCTCCTCAAATTTCTGCTTTCTTGCAGGTTCATTCACACTACCTGTAGCTTCTTCTGACCCTGCTTTCCATGTACTTTCTTTTTTAGTTACTCTATGAATGGGATTACTTGCCTGAGGTCACGTGGAAATAACAAAAACATTCCCCGGGGAATTCATTCCCCGGGGAATCCAGTGGGTCTCTTTATTACTGCTGCCCCATTGGCAAAAGAAAATATGACTTTGCTGGTGTATATCCCATGAATGTTATTAGGTCCACAGAATAAGCCTCTTTATTTCTGCTCCTGGTGTAGGGTCAGTTTTTATGTTCTGCACGAAATTACCTAAACCTCTGTCTTCCTTTCCCTCCCTGATTTGTGGACATTTCCTCTGTTTCCTTGTCTGACCGAACATGCACTATACTCTTTGAACACCATGATTTCTCTTGTCTTAATATTTTTTTATTAAGGCCAGTGCCCAATGTGATCCAGTGTTTGCAGGAGGGCCCACTGGCACTTTGTTGGGGGGCTGGCAGTTATTTTTCCTCAACAGCCTTTGATTCAGAGCAAGAGAGAGAAAAACACAAAATGAGCCTTGGTATGTGGCGCCGCGACCTTCAAGGGCGCAGACCCTGAAATTCTGAACAAAACATTCAGCCCCAGTATTTTGGTCCTGCTTTATCAAGAGATTGCATTGCCCTTGCGTCATGCAAGGTGATGCAAGGCCGACCCAACCCTTAAATCAGATTTACCACGCGAGGCAAAGCCACCTTGCATGGCCCTGGCTTGATAAATCTAGAGTAACTCAAGGCAGCTCAAGTCGCTTCCTTGTGTTACTCTGCCCTGGTAAAGCGTTCCATGGGTGGAGCGTGGGTGTTTCCATGCATCCACCCAAGCATTTCGGCACATTCCCAGATTTACCTAGACAAGCAACCCTGGGAATGCATCAAAATTGTACGCCTTCTTGATAGAGATGCAAAAAAGAGAAACATTTTTATTTATTCTCGTTGTGCTGTTCTAAGTATACTGCATTCTACAAACACACATAGAAAGAGGAAAAAAACACTAATGATTGTTTTTCTGCAAGAAGGTGCCCCTTTCCGCATAAAAACAATCCAGCCTGCATAACGCAGGCACCCTCGCATCATGGGGTAAGGGTGCCTGCATTGGCATTAGGCAGCACATAGTGTCCCAGCACAGTGAGAAAGCAGGAACGCACCATATCTTGGTAAATATGGTGCATTCCTGCTTTCTCCATTTGATGTAGTGCAGCAAGCTGTCTTGCTGCATTGTGCTGAGACAAATAATGATAAATTAGGCCCCTCATTCTTTTACAAATCAAGCAATGAGTAGGGTCTTGTCAAGAGGCCTCTACAGACCATACCTCCATTGTTTCTGCCTTCACACTCGCGTATTGTTATTTTAGTCCAAACATATTAATATTGCAATACAATTCGGTAGAGCAGATTGATTTTGCCACTAGTGTTTTAAAAAATAAATTCGAACTATATATTCATAGTCACTTACTAACATGGTGAATATTGTTAGTATAAATTGTTCTAATACTAGTTAAACAGGTGTGCTACTGTAATAGATTATATGTAAGGTGAAATGATTTCTAAACATCAATAATGCCTTCTCTCTATTCCCTACTCCTCTTTCTTCCACACTGTGGGGCTCATTTATGAGAACTGTGCATCACTGCGGCAAGGCAGCAATGTGTAAGTAAAAGTTGCGCTGCAGTACGGCAGTTTCAAATGCCATGGATGTGCCATATTTATGGTATGGCGGACCATGTCATAAGGTCCCAAGGTGTGCCAAAAATATTGATGCATCCGTGGGATGGATGGCACAGAGAAAAGTGATGTATTTGCGGTCAAAGTGATGCTAAGCTGCTTTGCGGGTCGTAAAGCAACACTTACATGCCGCAAATCACCTTTGCGTCACAGTGGAGTGTGTAATGCCTCAAACATCCCTCAAAAAGTGATGGATTGGCAAAAAAACCTTTTTTCCTACACATCAAAAGGGAGACATGGAGCAGGCAGCAGCAGTCAGGGAAACAGCCCCAACACAATCCAGGATGTTCAGACAGACCCCCCACGAGAAGAGGAAGAGTAATTTCAGTGAGGGAAGAACCAAACTTTAATTACAGAGGTGACAAAGAATGAACATCTTCTCTTTGTCACCTCACAATTGCCATTAGGGAAGAAAGAAAAGCCATTTGGCAGTCCAAATTAGAGAAGATAAACAGTGTAGGGCAAACTAAATGGACAGTGCCAGAGTGCAAGAAGTGCTGGCATGACTATAAGTGCAGGACTAAGGAGAAACTTGCCAATAATCTGAGGGCAGCCATGTGGACAGGAGGAGGAAGACCTGATGACTAGGAGTTGCTGGATCCCTTCGAGGAGCAGGCGGCATCAGTCATCCCAGCAGAGTTGGTCACAGGTGTGGAAAGACAGGACAGTGCTGGCTTTGAGGACCATCACCAAGAACTACAGGGTAAGTGGCAACAAGGGACAATATGGTCAAAAATGTCATGCTGTGCAGCACAGTAAGCTACATTCCTGCACTGCAATGAGCTGTGTGCAAGGAAAAGGGCAGAAATCTTTCACATGTTAATTCATACATCACTTAAATGTAAGTCATATTGCCCAGTTACATGTTTTACAGCCCAGTCCAGCTCTGTCAAGTTCGTCCAGTCCTTGTGTGATGTGCAGCACCAGTCCAGGTTCACCTTTGCCGGGTATGGTGACTTAGTGGACAAATGAATCTACTGTAGGGGCCTGTGTTCGACATCATGGTCACAGGTACAAATCCTGGCGGGTCCACTCCGCCTTTCATCCTTCTGAGGTCGATAAAATGAGTACTGTTGAGTAACAATAAACATCTGTTATTCCTCACCAAGACATCCTTGGGTGACTGTGCGCTTTACAAATAGACATGTTATGTTTTTGTATACTGAGGCTTGTACTGGAACGTATAACATGAGAGACCAGGACTATAAGTTCCACAACACAAAGCAAAAAACCTGAACTGGAGCAGCACATCATGCATGTACACTTGAACCTACCCAAACTGACTGTGACAAAGCAGGCCCTCTTGCACCATGAGGCTAGTGTGTCTATCTCGGGCCCATGCAGCCAAATCTGGACTGTAAAGCAATGGAATGGAATGGGGTTGCCAGACGATTAACTACTCACCTGAGAGGGGGTTCAGGTGTGAAGTATGTAAAGTATCACCAAGTAGGATCATACAAAGAGCCACGTTTATAGTCACTAGCATGAAACTACATTGCATGCTGCTGTCCCGATGTGTGGGTGAGAGCACACAGTTAAGGACCACCCTACCTCCTGTCATGTACAAATGTATATTGGGGGTGGGAGTGAATGCACGTGATGCTCACCAGAGGACCATGAGGGTTTGTTGAAAGAACATATGGTGTGTGAGCCTGGTGGGCCCCTGTTAGTGTAGTGCAATGTATGTGTGGTCGAGCACATTGAACTGACACTGTGTCTGAATGGGAAGCCATTGTAAAGGAAGGAGGTGAGTTGTGATGTTTGTACTGCCTGAGTGATAGTCACACACTGCTGCGTCTTATAGTGTCACACTTGTGTTGCAACTGTGAAGGGATGCCTTAGAAGAGGGCATTGGTGTACTTCGTCCTACATGTAATGTGGACCAGGGTGAAGATGTAGCAGATGTCAGGAGGGAGCCCTAAAAATAAATGTCTGACTATGCCACATATGTCAAAGCAGGGGGATGTAAATCAGGGAATGGTGAAGTGCCAGGATGAGCTACATTTCCAGGATGATGGGCAGGTTTTGGGGATGGTTGAAGGGTGAGGTGTATGGGCCTAGTTGTGTGGACAATAAGGGTTGGAACATATCACAGAATATCATTACACTGGCATGTGGGGTACAGCTTGAGCCATAGCTCTCACAGGTAGGCATGTCGGTCAATTGTATATAGTAACTTATATTTGTGATGTTGGTGTCACATGAGAGTCAATATATGATGTGGGTGCCATCAGTGTGTGAGAGTAAGTAGAGCCCCTTGGCCTAAATGAGTATTGCCAGAGGAGTCATGTACAGGTACAAGTGAGCAGGCTGAGTTAAGAGATCTGTGAAACTCTGCAGATTACCAGCTCTGGTAATGACGAATTGGGGTGAGCGTCAGTGATTGCAATTTTCCACGCTTCACTGGGCTTTTCCCCCTCAGCGATGGTACACAGTGTATACTGTTCTGAACTATGGAGATGACCGTGTGTGTAATGAAATTGCATGATTGCACAAAAATGAATAAACCATGCTAAATACATGCCCTTGCACATTCCTGCAGTGTAGCAAGGTTGTCAGTTGTGTAGAGTTGTGTGGATGATTGTCAAATTTGAACCCTTGGCCACGTTAATGCACAAAGTGCATTCAAGACAGCACAACAAGGCAGACTGGTGTGGTGTACTATGTGATAAAAGGCAGAGTCCCGGATCAAATCAAATACATGACCAAACCTATATCACTTGGAGCTGTGGGCTGAGTAGTGGCTAGAGGGAATGCAGGCACCCTGGTGACTTGATGCAATGTGCACAGAAGTAGCGTCAATAAGTGAATCTCTAATCAGTATAGCAATTATGAAACAGAAAGCTAATAGCCATCTGAAAGGCAACAACAGTGCAATTGGCCTCATTTCCTCCGAGTAACATATGGCCTGCACAACATCTATTATAGATCACCATTAACATATTCCAGTTTCATTGAAGAGGGAGAAACAACACCTCCTGACCATCAGCCTGCCATGGATGACCAACCTGTTGGCGATGACATCCTGCCCCCGATGGACGATGACACCATCCAGCAACTCCTGGACTCCATTGGAACACCTACTCTGGTCAAGGCAAGGGATGTCAGCGTCTTTGGGTCTCCAGAGTACCACCCCCACAGTACATTCCCCATCTGCCAGCCCAAGCCTTGCTGTGAACTCCGAGGAACCCCAAGTAGCTTTCCAACCGCACGGGGTAGGAGTCCAGCAGCAGCTGGTAGATGAGGTGTAGGCAGGGATGGAGACCATTGCGGCCACCCTAGAAGGAGTCCATAGGTACCTCAGTCCCAATAAGGACACCTTTGAGGCAATCAAAGGCATCTACCCTTTGTTCCATAGAATGGAACAGTTCCTGGATGACATTGCTGGTTCTATGAGGTAGAGGCAAGAACAACAGCCCTGCCAAAGTGAACCCAGTGATGTTTCCACCCAGCTGAGAGCCACCCGCACCATCTTGCAATCTATGGAGCACAAGCAGGCCTCCTATATAGCAACTATGATTGCCTTCCACAGCAATGTTATTTCCTTGATGACAAGCCATGATGCCCATGTCAGCCCTGTGCTGCCTTCCTTGCTGGCACAGACAAATGCTGGCGGAAACAGGGGAGCCAGATCTTCTGCCCCTGATATGTGTGTGCCTCAGTTGCCTCCGACACAAACACCACCACCCTTAGGCGAGGTACAACCAACATCAGAAGAGGAAGATGTGAACTTCACCAATTTCTGACAGTGAACTGCCCAGTAACACTTGTCTGTGCCTCTTGGCAAGTTTTGCATTGGACTTTTGTTTATCATCATGCCACCTCCATTATAACCCGGTATTGTCCCCTTTTTGTATGCTCACCTGTTTATCTAATCCATTTGTGGACTGTTGATGAGGCCTATTTTCCCTAATGGCAATTTGGACCTCCTCCTCACTGGAATTCTCCCCACCTCTACATGTCATGTGACATGTATCCAGTATGGACATCCTTTGGTCTATAACAATTTTGATGTTGTTGCCCCAAGAACTGCAACTATGTACATGCCTAATCACACACCTGTAAATAAATGCACTCCTATGAACCAGCGTGTTGAATGCCTGTTGTAAATAGGACTAACTATACCATGTTGGATGTGTATAAACAAAACCCACTTCCTAGCATCTCAAGGAAATAGTGCTAAAATCACTATCACCTGCTCTTGTACATTCCCAAATATCATGTACATCCACTGCCATGGCAGTATTCAGAATGTCCCATTTACCAATTGAACGTCATGGTGTGACAATAAGGATCAGTTACTTGGCAGGCACAGAGTGAAAATGCATTACTAATCACACAAATGCCTACCTGCTCAAAATGGGTTCTGTGAGGCATGTGAGCCACTAATACTGTTTCACACAGTCACATATATCTTGCTAAGTGAACATGACAACGTGATCAAACACATATGATAGCCTTAATGCTTACATTGAAGAGATCCTAAAGTACCTTAATTATGCATGCACTGACAATATACAGATACTCATGCCCAGACTCCTTCTGATTTTGCATCACACCTATGCCACTCAAGGATGTAGAAGGTCAGTCCAACCCCTTGGGTGTCAGTATGCATGTATGCAACTAATATGATTTTGGGGTCCTGTGTCAATTGATAAATGGTGTTGAAAGGCACACTGGGATATGCAGGGTAAATGTGTTCCTCTGCCCCTGCAAGCCCTCACATGCATTGAGTGTAGCCACACATGACATCAATTGTACAATATACATACATATCACTAATTAGTAGCCAGAGGAGACAGTCAGGAACAAAGCTACACATCCCCAGGGTAAGAGAAAATGTGAGACTTATGATTTTCAGACTTAGCAAGTAGTTGCACAAAGTCACATGCATGAAGTGCCTCACTTAGCAAGTACTCAATGCCACGGGTGATTGAGGTTATCCAGGCAGGTGGGAACCACATTTTTGATTTGTAACCAACTAACTATAACCTACTGGCACAATAGTGCTAGGGTGAGTGTGTTAGTGGCAGGCACTATTGTGCATCCCAGCACAGCCAGGGAAGGTTAATCTGGAGTGACAGAACAATCCCTACTATACATGCAGGATCTCCTACACACACAGTGCTACAGTAGGTACCCATCTGGGTTGGGCTGTGCATCAATTCACAAAAAAAGAACCACTCACAGTTCCTAAACAATGCTGAAGAGTCCTTAAGTGACTCAAATGTGAGATAGACTAACTCTTGTTCATAGGCCTCTCACAAAGTAACTCATAACTACAAAGACTACAGGGAATATCTACATCATGTACTCAACTCAACCTAATCAATGATGGCAAACTCTTAAGTATGAAATGATTACGATGTCGAGAGAGTAGAAAATATTTATTATATTAAAAAATGACATCCTAACAAACCACAGCTACCTATCCTACACTAACTTACATTATCTAAACTAAGCCTAAACTACCTTAACCTACCTATCATACACTAACTTACACAATCTATACTAACCCTAACCTACCATAAACTACCTATTCTACACTAACTAACCTTAACAATACCTTACACTAACTTAGCTTATCTTAATCTATCCTAAACATTTCACATAATTGACATGTTAGACATCAACCCCCATCCCCCTTAACACACATATATTGGCACAATACTAACATCACCTACACCTAAACATAAATTGCCTACACATGGAAACCTAAGAAAATATATATTTTTTGTATTTTTGTCTTTTTTTTACATATCCTAAACATCAATCCTCCACCTACTAAAATCCTTATAAAATTCAAAAAATCTATAAACACTTATCTATAAAAACATTTAAAAGATAAAACCTACCTACACTAAACCTATCCGAACCACTAACTCTTTGCCTAACTAACTATTAAAATGCCAAACAAATAATATCCCCCAAAAACAACATAGTCCACAACCAAGTTCAGGGGAGTGGGGAGACCTGCATCAGGGCCTCTTCCATTGTGTCCACATGTGTGTGCAAGCTAGCCTGCTCCCTCCATGAATCATCAAGCTTCACAGTAATCTTCTTCAGTTCATGCAAAATAAAGTACTTAAACAGGGAGTCACTATGTTTCCTGGGACTCCTGGCCCGTGTGGTTGTGGTCAAGTTGGCTGCATCTGTAGCTGCTTGTATCTTGGCCAGGTGTGCCTGCCGCTGGATTACTCCTGCTGTGGTTTTGATTTTGGAGGTAGTTTTTGCTGCTGATGGTCTGGTGGTTCAAGGGACATTCCAGAACCCCAATGCCTTTGCATGCTTTGTATACCTTCTCTATTTTCCAGAAGGTCTTAGCAACATGCTTAATACGGCACTATTGGTCCCTCTGCATTTCAAATGCTCTGGCATCTTCTGCTGTCATGTTATCTAGGGTGGTAATGTAAAAACCTTTTTAGCACAAGCTGTACATGTACATGATGTGTTTGAAAATAGGCTGACATTTTAACACTATCATATGTGCCTGACCAGACCAACTCCAGAAATAGAGATGGATATTTGCACAATATACTGTTACTACATGGACATCCCCTACTTGAGCAAGGAAAAGAGTCTGGAGCCATCTGTGTAGGTGCACATTATGTAAATATGGTCACAATGAGATTACAACCATACCATACCAAACAATGATTCATACTCATGATGATGTTTAGATTTTTCATTGGACACACCGTCCAGAATTTGTAAATTGGGTTCAGGTAATGCATCATGCAAGTCGGCTGAGACTTTTTCATCCACATATGAGAAAACGGTTAAGGTGATACAGTCCAAGTAGTGTGACTCTATGTTGCATACCCCATCTGGAGTCACACAAGGCAGCACGCATTGCTGACTTCACTTACTCAGTGTCAGGTAGTCAAAACATGGATAGGGGGTTGTCATTTATCTCCTGCAAAACATGACTGCGATAAATTACAATTATGTACCCTCAGGCAAATGTACAGAAATGTGATGTGGCTTCTGGTTCACACTTGTAGCCAAAAACATTACGAGTCATACTTAAAAATGTTTCTGCACACACACATCATCCCAAGCCTGCATTCGGCTGCACACATTATGAATTAGACAATGCTTCTCAGTAGTGTGTGTATGCATGATGGAGCACCCATCTGACTTACTACTTTGTTGCATATAATGTAGCCACCCTTGCACTATGACTCTGAGGGAGGCTCAAGTACCCCTGAGGCTAGATTAAAACAGTCATATCTCGTGGTAGGCCAAGAAATAATTGAAGATATAGGTATCTACATGTTAATGTACAAACACATGAACAGACACACAGATAGCCATGTCATTTGTTGTCTGCCATGTATCAATTACATTTATTATGAAGATTTATGTCCATCTGAAAAACAAATGCCGCAAATATCACATGCAAAATAGGTTAGATTGTGATGGCTACCCTGCTGATACTAACATACATCTTTTCACAATTCTGCATTTTGTCTGGCATACTGCTACCGGGACAGGTGTGTTGTCTACAAATAAATTAGGTGTGACACAGGAAGTTTGCTTGGCAATCCTTATGGCCCGTCAAACAGATATTTTTTAGCTGGGGAGCTCAAACGTATGTAGAATGTCTGAGATAAGTATGCTGCATGTTGATGGAACATATATGGCATAATCACACACTTGTGACTCTGATACCATCATAACTACCTGTACATGCTTGCTAACAGTGTCTGTTAAAATATTGCACATCATCTGCACCTGTATCATACACAAGTTTGGTCATATGCAAAAGAACCCTTCCCAGACATGCTTAGCAATGCACATTTCACTGTTGAAACATGATTGTATAGCCAAGTGCCTTTCTGTTGAACACATGTAGATTCTGCACCAGGTGATGGTTACTGTGCACAAAGACACATGACTATAGATGTTCAAACATTAACACAAATGTTAAGATGCTTACTTTATGTGGGCCTACTAACATACACCCTATATTAACAATGGAATTCTTCCTTGTTCATTCAAATTAATCTGTGGGCAGGTTTTGTTGTGTTTCACAAACAGACATAAAGTTGATAGTAGGTGATCAATACCTCCCACAACACATCACAATGTTACATTTCACTTAGATCACACACAGACTTAAATATTTTTATTTTTTTTGTGCAGATTTATATAGCCCGAACCCGACCTGAAGGTATTGGAGCACTTTACATGAGAACCAGTTAGGTTACACAAGGACACATTAATTTTTTGGTAGGCACGGGGAGATTAAGTGATTTGCCCAGAATCACAGGATGCTGAGCCAAAGCCGAGGCTCGAACCTGGTACCCCAGCTACAAAGTTGGCAGCTCTGGCCATAAGGCCACACCCTCTCCCTATGCTGGAATGCTAAATACAAGAACTTATGACACTTGCCGGTAGCATTGGGGTGCTGGAAGGAGTCCACCTCTCCCTGGGTGAATGGTTGATGTCCACCTAGAATACATGATTTAGGACATTGCATTGTAAACAGTGATTTAACATATTCTCACATTTCAGTCTTACAAACTATGCTATCCCAGTATTTCAGATTTACTCAACAGCTTAGACACACATATCTGAGTATGGCCAGAATATTGGACGCACCTGGTCGACATGCAGGCCTGACCTGACTAGATGATGTAGTTCAGATGTATCCATCATCACATGCCTAAAGCATGCCTCAGGCATGTGATGTATTTAGTTATGCTGGCCAGCATCATGTCAGACTCTATTGTACCATGACACATTGGTGACAACATTGACCTTCAGAACGACTAAGTGGTGTAATGCTAGAAGAAGACAGGCATACACAGTATGTAACATTATTAAAGCCATATAAGCGTATACTGGCACTGGTGGACAGAGTGCTGAATAGTGTGAATTGTTTGTACCTTCCAACATTGTGCAAGGATGCATGCCTTGTCAGCAGGTATAATGTTTTGTTGTTGCCCAGAAAAAAACATAGTTGTGCACATGTGGATATTTATGAGGCAAAATGAATCTCTGTACAAGTGTAGCAGAGTGCTGTATACATGGAAGATTGTACATATATCCGCTTTGGACATAGATTGGTTGCTTCACCTTCAACAGTGGGTGAGCTCGCAATTTGGAAGCACCCGCTGCACATTCACATATGTCACATAAAGAAAAGATCATGATTCCATGCATTTACATTTACAGCTAACACCCAGTAACCATTGAACAGGCCCTTGTGTCAGGGTATGGCAATGGATCAGTTGTCACTGTGCTTCTTTAACGTTTGCTTAATGTAGGTACTCTGAGGCACATAAAGTTTCTTTTCTTTCCTTCAATTCCTGATATCATTACAATTTGATATACATCTTGCAAGTTGCAATAAGTAAAAAGAACTAGAAAAATGATGTACAGTCCATGTTTATGTTTGGCATTACTGATATAACTCCATCACAAAAATCATAAGGAACAAACATACATAGCCACGGGGCCGCCAATCTCCAGTCCAAGGAGGTCAATTCGATAGACCTCCCGTGCCACCATGTCAGGCCACATATGCTTCATCTGGATGCAGGTCCAATCGAACTGGAAGGTCTTCTGGTGATGCCAGTGCACACGCTCGCACTGGTCTTTTTTGTCCTTTGCAGTGTCGTCCTGGCTCCACCTATCCCCAGCTACCACCATCCTGGGCGGGTAGTGGATGACCAGCCAGATCAGTCCTCCCAAATCCGGCTCGCTGAAGTTTTTGCCTCTCCCCATCTCCCTATTCCTCCCACAGACACTATACTAAAAGAATTAACTGTAACTACCCTTTCAAAAAAATATCCCAAAAAGACAAACTCCCAACAATACAGTGACAATAACTAGACAAACCTATACAAAAGGACAAAAAGGTTAGGCAAAGACACAACATAGAGACAGAGCACACACCACCAATATCACATCCACTCTCCAAACACCTCCAGCACCCAGCACAGACTAACAGAGAGTAACAGAAAGTGAAAGCAACTTCACACTTCCTAGTATGAGCCTGTCACAAACATTGCGTAATTTCCTGGGTGTGTCTCGGCCGTTTTCGACAAATGCTGCATTTTTTTCTGACGTTTCAATTCTGAAATAGCCACTGTGTGATGAACGCATATCACATTGGCACTTATGATGTTTTATACACGCAGTGGCCTCAATGCACGGCTTACGACCGGAGCAACTGGTGCAATGCGCTATTCAACAGGGGCGTTGTATGGTTTTGGACCCATGCTACTGGCCTAATGTGTGGAATATAATGTAGAGGACTGTGATAATTCAGGAAATCACAGCATGGACACACTTCCATTGGTCCTAGAGTTATAGCAGACAAGTTAAAAGTTTGGTTATGTGTGACATTTCACTGATCGTAGTGTGCTTATGTGTGACATAATACCTTCTTAAGTGTTACATCTTGAGTAACAATTTATTGTGAGGGGAACAACGTAATTATTGCAATGTATTGAGACATTCACAAAATGATCTTCCTTTTGTGGTTTGAATTAGGCTTGGGGGGACTTAGGTAGCTGTGGTGATGCTGCAGTTATTTAACGTATGCTTTACCACATCCAGTGTTGCATGATACTTGGCACAGTTGTGGACTTGGTTGGCACCACTTGACAGGTCTGTGTGACAGAGGGTGGTGTCCAGGTGGTGAATCTGGCTAGGTGTAAATGGTTTATCCCTGTCACTTCACGACCGTTGGGCCAGGACATGGCCCATGGAGTGAATCTGGGATCAAGGAGTGCATGTGTATTCCTCTTCACCCAGCTTGGGGAATGGCAGGCAAAATGGCAGCACAACAAGGCTGGTATCAGGAGCATTCTGATCACCCTTAAGTTGTCAGAGCCATTACCAGGATACACACTTGAATGTCCCCCACAGTCATATGTTCATGTGAAGAATGCTCCTGGGGCCTATATGCCATGCTATTGTATTGCTTATTCTGCCCAACTTCTTTATTCATTCAATCTGTCAGGAATCCTGCCTTTAGATTTGTTACGGATGCAAAACACACTTAGGGAAGCTCAGAGACAAGCTGTCTCACTCTTACTACAGTGTATGTGCCATCCACCTAGCAGATTTACTGGATATTTCAAAAACATATGTTGTATTTCTAATATGGCACATGTGATAGTCAGGCAGACGTTTATTTGCACACAAAGGTAGGCAAATTCCGCCATGTGATGTGGTGGTGAAGACACATCTGCACTCCGGGCTATATGTCTCAATGCACCATGGTAGATGTGCTATGGGTATCTGTTTACATATTTTTGAGCCAAACAAGGCCAGCTTGTGTAGCCATGAGAAGTGGCATTACTCATGAGTGAAACAATGTATTGCAAATCACAGCATTGGCTCTCCGCACCAGGGAGAGGCTCCTTGACCATTGCATGGGAGTATCCATGCACACCTGATGGTTAAATATGTATTCTCCCGACCCCTACTTAATGGCGGCCACTGCGCGGCCGCGCAGCGGCCGCTGGCCGTGGCTGCGCCGCTGGCGCGCCGAAGGCGCTTCAAAGGCAAGCCCGCCTGCGCCCGTCCGCGACCCGACCGCGACCAGCGCCAGGAACCCTGTACCTCCGCCCCGCCAACGCTACGACCCAGCAGCACTCCACGCACTCAACCCAGGCCGCAACAACAACTGCAAGCTAGCATCACCAGCCGACTCCCACGGACCCTTCAGCTGTCACCGCTGCCGGCACACCTGCAGCACCGCCAAGAACACGGATCCAGCACAACCCGCCCACAAGAACACAACCGAACCGAAGACCCTGCAATGCATCCTCCTCAACGTCCGATCCCTCCACAAACACGCCACAGAAATCTGGGACCTCCTCGACAGCACCACCCCGGACGTAGCGTTCTTCACCGAAACCTGGACCAACACCACCTCGGGACCGGACATCGCCATCGCCATCCCCCAAGGATACAAGATCTCCAGGAAGGACCGCCCCACCCGCCCAGGAGGAGGAATCGCCATCGTCCACAAATCCAGCCTCCGCCTGAGCACACTCCCTGACGAGCCCACAGAACTGATGGAACACTTTCACTTCAAGATACTGGCCAGCCCCACCGCCACCCTCCGAGGAACCCTCATCTACCGACCCCCTGGACCCCACGGACCCTTCGCCAACTCCATCACGGACATTATCTCCCCGCAGGCCATCGCATCCACCAACTACACCCTTCTGGGAGACCTCAACTTCCACCTCGACAACCAACTGGACCCCAACACCACATCCCTCCTGGACAACCTCCACAACATTGGACTGCGCCAGATCGTGACCGAGCCCACGCACTCAGCAGGACACACCCTCGACCCCCTCTTCACTACAGGAAACTCCATCACCTTCAGCCACACCACCGAACTCCCATGGACCGACCATCATTGCGTCCACTTCACCTTCAGAACACCCACCATCCACAGACACCAGCACCTGCTTCCACGAAGAAACTGGACCAAAATCACCGACGACCAGCTCACCTCCTCACTCAACAACTCCACCCCAACCATCGCGGAAAACGACGACCCCAACACCGCAGCCCGAACCCTGCATAGATGGATCTCGGACAGCACCAACACCATAGCCCCCTCAAGAAAAACAACAATACCCGGGCCAAGAAAGCCAGATGGTTTACCACCGAACTCGAGAGTCCAGAAGCACATGCCGCCGCCTCGAAAAGCCCTGGAGGAACACCAAATCCACAGAAGCCCACGACAACTTCAGAGCAGCCACCAACGCCCACCATCAACTCATCAGAGAAACGAGGAAAAAAGCGATTGAAGACAGAATCTCCACCCACGCGCACAACAGCAAGGAACTCTTCAGCATCATCAAGGAGTTCACCCAACCCACTAGCGAGTCTACCGACATCCCTCCCTCACAAGACCTCTGCGACAAACTCAGCACCTTTTTCCACCACAAAATCAAGAGCATCTACGACAACTTCGACGAAGACAACCAACACACTGAACCCTCACCAACCACCCCCGACACCCGGAAACCAGCGATTGACGACTGGACAGCCCTCACCACCGAAGACACACTGAAGACAATGAAGTCAATCCACTCCAGGGGCCCCCACGGACCCCTGCCCCACCACATCTTCAACAGAGCCGCCGACACCATCGCACCCATGCTCCGCCACACCATCAACCGCTCCCTGGCGACCGCCTCGTTCCCCGACGACTGGAAACACGCCGAGGTCAACCCCCTCCTAAAGAAACCCTCAGCGGACCCCACCGACCTCAAAACTACAGACCCATCTCCCTGCTCCCGTTCCCAGCGAAAGTCATCGAGAAAGCCATCAACAGCCAACTCGCCACATTCATTGAAGAACACAACATCCTCGACTCCTCCCAATCCGGCTTCAGAAAAAACCACAGTACGGAAACCGCCCTCCTCGCCGCAACAGACGACATCCGCACCCTACTGGACAAAGGAGAAACAGTAGCCCTCATCCTCCTCGACCTATCAGCGGTGTTCGACACAGTCTCCCACCGCACCCTAATACGCAGACTCTACGACGCAGGAATCCAGGACAAGGCCCTCGACTGGATCCGCTCCTTCCTCTCCGGCAGGACGCAGCGGGTCAGACTCCCCCTTTCCTCTCGGACCCCACACCTACCACCTGCGGAGTCCCCCAGGGCTCCTCCCTCAGCCCGACGCTCTTCAACGTCTACATGGCTCCACTCGCCCCCATCATCAGAACCTACGGACTCAACATCGTGTCATACGCAGACGACACCCAGCTCATCCTCTCCCTATCCAACGAGCCCAACACCGCCAGACGCAACTTTCGAGAAGGCATGTAAGCCGTCGCCAAATGGATGAAAAACAGCTGCCTACAACTAAACACCAACAAAACAGAAGTACTCATCATGGGCCCAAACCCCAATGCCTGGAGCGACACCTGGTGGCCCCCGCCCTCGGAAACCCGCCAACCCCCACGGACCACGCACGCAACCTGGGAATCATCCTGGACTCCGAGCTCAAAATGGACCGCCAGATCAACTCTGTCTCGTCTTCCTGCTTCCACACCCTCCGCCTCCTTCGTAAGACCTTCAAATGGATCCCCCTCGAACACCGAAAGACCGTCACTCACGCCCTGGTCACCAGCAGACTCGACTACGGCAACGCACTCTACGCCGGAATAAACAAAAACCTCACCCGCAAGCTACAGAACATCCAGAACGCTACCGCAAGACTGGTCCTCAACCTGCCAAAACACTGCCACATCTCCCAGCACCTGCGCACACTCCACTGGCTCCCTGTCGAGGCGAGAATCACCTTCAAGATGCTCACCCATGCACACAAGGCCCTCCACAGCACCGGACCAGCATACCTGAACAGCCGACTCAAATTCCACGCACCCCAAAGGACCCTACGATCAGCCCAGCTCTCCTACGCCATGGTCCCCCGCACCAGAAAGACCAGATCGGGAGGCCGCTCCTTCTCCTTCCTCGCGGCCAAAGCATGGAACGCCCTTCCGCTCCACCTCAGACAGACAACATCGCTCCCCATCTTCGCAAGAAACCTCAAAACCTGGCTCTTCGACAGACCCCCTCCTTGAAGGATGGAACCTGCACCCCCCCCCCACCCCTAGCGCCTTGAGACCCTTACGGGTGAGTAGTCGCGCTTTAACAAACCCCTGATTGATTGATTGATTGATTCTCAAACATACCAAACTAGGAAATCCTGGAAATGTGCCAGTAAGTAATACCTTCCCAGGAGTGGCATTACAAGGACTTGGACATACAAATCTCTTCCTCACTACATTTTTCTATGTGTGCTGTGTTCTGCAGCACACATAGATGGTGGAATTTCGCTCACAGGATAGTTTTATTTGCAGGAAGACGCGCCTCCATTCACACGTACATTCCTACATGCGATAGTTGCACTCCTGCTCCATGGTGTGTGTGCCTTCGTAGGCCCTAGGCAGCCAAAACAGCACTGGCACAAAGGAAAAGGCATGATTGTTTGTATTCAGTTAGGTACTGCACATTACTTGCAATGTGCTTTCACACATAGCCATGCAATAGGGAGACTATCTGTGCTGCACTGTGTGGCTATGCACATTCTATGCCCCTCTGTTTATTATCACAGGACATTAGGGGACTCTGCTCCACAAGTGTCGGACGTAAACAAACATCATGATGTGCAGCACACACAGTCATCACACAATGCTTGGATCTACACTCCCTTTGGCCTGTGCTTGAGTGTCAGAAGGTGAACACAATCTTGCAGCACACACACTCTCAGCATGTTCACACTGTTCCACATTGAAAGATTTCTGTTGTGTATGTCTTACACAGGCACACATGTTCTGTACATGGTGTTAACATGCACACATGTTTTAATACACATTATGTTGGGCAGGAGTGAGTGTGACACACAGAAACAGACTTTTGGAATAGGTAAGTGAGCCATTAGGCCTCACTGCAGTGAACCTGGGACACATGGTGAGGTACGCTACTGATGCTTAATCAACATCTTTCTACCAATCACACATGATCTCTGTCTCACTCCTGTCATAGGAGTCGCAGCACATCTACTATGAGGGCTGGTCTTTGTTTGGGCAACCTGGTCCAAGAAGACAGCATTCCCCGACACAGGCCTATGTAATGGCACTCACTCAAATGCCATTGCCCCATTGGCATGATACAAGATTAGCGAACCCCTCAACTATGCACTTGTACACTCAGGGTAGGGGAAAACTACTCTAGCCATGCTGAGGTAAGTGTTTTTCCAAATTCCTCCATCACACCATGTTCAATGAATGTGTGTGTAACCATAAGGTTTTGACGGACTTTTCACATGGACATATCACACTCTTGGCATCTTTATAGTTTTTATGTGTTGTGATGTTTGTAAAGCACATCTCCATTGTCATACTTCCCTGGGTAATTACTCACAATGCAAAGCCATCTGCTCATATTGTTGTGTTACAGGACTTTGACTCTCATCACATGACTGTGCACGGCCTGTGAGTTGTATATTTACTGACAACTGTGGTCTGAAATGGCATATATGACAATATGGCCAAAAACTGAATCCCATGTATAGTGTTTTGAGGTTCCCTAGACATGCACATATGTATTCTGTAACAAGAAAATGTAATCTTATACACATCTCACTTGGCCTTTGTCCGTGACAGCTGTCACTCATGATCTGTGAAGATATGTGCCACAACATTAGCTCCTGCAAAGTGCTATCAATGTGCATAATATCACATTGGTGAGATAGACTACACTGAGTTGATTGTCTTAGGTATGGACATGTTTAGTGGTTTGTGGTCCAACACTCACTGAGTGCCATCTGAAACAAACTTTGCTGCTGCAGAAGACTGCTAGCTGTGCGGCACTGCACTGCTCACGTGTGTGAGGACAGGAATGATCATTTTGAAAGTGGGTATATGGCATGGCTGGCCTGTCCCTTTAATGCAGTGCACTGCATCACATTGCAATTCTGTATAGGTGGATTGACCAATGAGAGCCATGGCCCCATATTGCTCAATGGGTTTAATTAAATGATTGTTACATCTTGAGGCCTAACTCAAGTTGAGGAGATATGCATGACTTGATGTTTACAGTGACTGTGACATAAAATATCCAAAACAAAGAATGAGAACAAACATTTATTTACATTGTGCACAAAATTCAGGTCATATCTGAGGTTTTTTCCATCCAGTAAACATACATTTACACAAAAAAATTCTGTGGTCATGTCACAGCCTACCAGCCATTGTGTGTTGGATCGCTCCTCCATCCTCATCCTCCTCCTCATTCTCCATTGGTTCCTGCTCCTCATGGTCCACGTCCCACCAGACATTTGTCAGTACATATGTTGTGTAGGATGGCACATACAAGGATGACCTTGCACACCATAGCGGGTGAGTATAGCAATCTCCCCCCCTGACATGTCCAGGCATTTGAACCGTGACTTCAGCACACCAAAAGTACATTTCACAATGTCCCTGGTTTTGGCCAATGCCTGGTTGTACTGCCGTTCCAGCTCAGTCTGGGGATGCGCAGTTGGGGTCATGAGCCATTGCTGCAGGCCATATCCTTGGTCAGCTAAAATTTGAAAATAATAATACTGTCAATGATTATGCTGATTGTTACAGCCACATTCCCGTCCATGTGTGTTATATGTACTGAATGACTCATACACATTTCTTACATCATTTGACAATATATGTTACATATACATTTTGACCATTGTATTACACATGTCTCTTCCAGTTCTCTGTGCCATAGCAAGAGATGAGCATGTGCTGATACTTGTATACTTCTACATGCAGACATTCATTGATGGCCAGTAGCTTACTGTGATAGGTCCTTTGAGAGGTTCTTTACCACTCTATGTTATGTGCACTCACTGCATGTGCAAAGTGACAGAATATTGATCTCATTTTTGGACTTTTGGTCATCCCTATGTAGGCTGTGACAGTGCCAACATGTTTGATACTCACGCATACATATGTCCCCGTGGAACCACCAATGTTGTTGCTGCACTATGTCACGACCCCCTCATGCAGCTTCTGTGTAGTGGGCCTAGCGCACAGGGCTCATGTTGCTTTACCCCTGTGGCACTTGATGGCATGCTATGATAGCATGACTGATGTTTCCCTAGCATCCTCATAACTGATGTTCCGCCAACACCCTCATTACTGATGTTTTCCCAGCAATCTCATGACCGATGTTCACCCAGCACCTCCTAACTAATGTTCCACCAACACCTTCATGACTGATGCTCCCCCAGCACCCATAATTCCATTGCATTTCAATCCCTGCAAGCTTCCCCCAGCATCCAGTGAGCGAATAGCAAACCTTGACCCCGTTGCTACTGGGCCCTTGATGTTGTTTTCTATTGTGCATGTTCATGCGAAAACGATACATTCATTTCCTGTTATTTGTTCCCATTCAACAAGTTGCACTAGCTCATTCTTTAAGGTCAAAGATAGTGTACTAACACGTGTTTTTTTCAAGGTTCCAGATCCTTCCAGATGGCCATGTGCCCCATGTGCCACACGTGATCTACCTACATCTATTGAGCCTTCGAGAAGGTATATAAACTACACCCAACCCCGAATCGTGGCTTGGCCTCGCTCCCTGCGGATCAAGCTTTACCCTTCCTAGTCACCTGAAGAATCCTGCCAGAATCGTGAAGTGCTCCAGTCTCCTTCAAGTCCATTCAAACATGTGGTTCCCGTGGGACCAGCTCCCTTGATGTCTTCTTCCTCACTCCCTCCTGCATAGCTACTCCGGACCCCCTGCGACTCTCTGAGTCAAAGCCTCGAGATCTTTGAACTTCAGGCAAGTGCAAGAAATAGGCTAAGTAGTTTATAGCAGGTTAGTGCCCACTAAACATCCTATAGTAGTAAACAGGACCAAGTATCCCTTTATTCAAAGACTATAGGCTTTTGCTCCATGTCCTCTCTGTGATTTACTCCGGCGCTTCTTGTGTATTTATCCTCTGGACTCTTCCTGCAACCTTGGTGCTAGAACTGTATCATGCATGGATTAAAGACTTGAGCTCTGTGTTTCTCTGATGAACAGTAGTGCCTAGAGAAAACACTTCAGATTCTTTGATATATGTATGCGCCTTGCCAAAATATGTGTTCTGAGTTTAATCCTTAGGAGTGCCTAAACTCCAATCTGTGATTTTGATTATTCTGCTCTCATGTCGTGCTGTAGATGAAGCTTGTAAGTGCATGTCACTGAAGTCAATGTATGGTCACTGTGTTTAGAGACCTGTTACTGTATGGAATGGTAACTGCCTCCTCTTGTTATTTCCAGTGCATTGCGCCATTGCTAAAACAGAGGTTCTGGTCCCAGTCACATCTACCTCACCAACGTAGATGGTTTCAGAAGTGGCAGATCGTGTTCCGCAGTGTCGCAGAGCAGATCCAATACCGCAAGTCTCTATTTTCTTATTTTATCCGAACTTCCTTCCCCATTGTGGGGTATATTCACAAGAACGTGTGATAACTACCGCAAGAGTAGCGTAACGCAACTTTCAATATCGCAGCCTATCTCGGGAAAATGACCCCGTGTCAACGTGGAATTCACAACAAGGCGGTAGCATGCGATAGTCACCAGATAACTCATCAAATTTCAGCGTGAAAATCAACGCCACGCCGAAAAAATGCGAAACGCGAACGCGAGAAATCATGCGATGAGGCCAATCGCGGTACAAAAAGTAGCGAAAAGCAGCCACAGGCCTGCAAATCCCACGCGTCTGGCGGGAAATTGCACCATAAAAACCACAGAAACAACACACCAGAAACAAGCCAAAGCAGGTAGCAACATGGATCCACCCTGACCCAGCGCAGAGGACAACGCGAACCCCACAACCCCCACAGACCACCAGCAAGGAACATCTGGGTCGGGTAAGGCCAAGGAGAAAAGGGAGAGGAAGACGGGGTGCAGACCGCAGGAAAACAAGACCAGCGTCACGGAGGTGACAGAACACTACCAGCAACTGACCCACAAGCAGACCCCCTGGAATGTAGTCGGAGTGCCAAGGAGGCCAATCCAGGAGGCCAAGAGGCGCCGGCAGGACGTGACAACCTAAACCAGGTACAAACCCGCTGCCAACAGGAAGGCAGGAACGGCGACAGGAGGTGGCAGTCCTGCGCACAGGAGGAGCTGGAGGAAACCCAGGCCACAGTCATCAGTGTGTAGACGGTGCAAGGAGTAGGGAGTACGGACACAGCACGAGAGGACCTGACACAACATTAACAGGGAGTGGAACGAACAGGGACTGGGGGGACGGGGGGAGATGGGCACAATGGCACACATGCACAACGAGGTGTAGCACACTGCACACCCACAATTATCCAGGAGCATGTCCCAGATCCCCTTGGCACACTGCAGCACACACACATAGCAAGAACAGCACAGCCACATCGACGATAATGTGGTACAATGCCCATAGCCGACACTGCAGAACAGAGGACACAACTGGCTCCGCACATGCCCAGAAACATGCCTACTACACCTGACAGAGCTGGAAAGTGTGAAATGGAAATGCACGCGTACAACCTCACATCCGTCATGTAGTCCAAATGTACACTGTCCCGCAGAAGAACCCAGCACGTCCCAAACAGTCACAATGTACATTGCCAGACAGTCTGCATGTAAACCAGAACAATGCGCCAACATACATTGCAACACAATGTCAACATGCATCTCCCCTGCACATTGCAGAGGGGCACACTACACCTCCAGCAGAGCACAGAAGACAACACATCTGCGATGCCGGAGAGGAGCACCACACCGTCGACACCGACGCCCTACAACAGCCCATGGATATCCCACGCAATCCACCACCAGGACCCGGGCAGCCGAGCTACTCAGAGGAGAACAAAGAGCCTGCAACAGACCACACAGCAGGAAGCACATGCAAGCACAGCTGGCTCACGACACTTCACCCACCCACACATGGCACCCCAATGCCAGGTGTCAGAACGCCAAAAGCAGGTGGCCCAACAGGTGCGGGTGTTGCCGAACCCATGGAATGCGAACTAGAACACATACGTGGGTGTCCAATACCCTTCAGGGACCACCTACACCCCACAAAGGAGACCCACACTGCCATAGAGACACATGCAGATGCACATACCCAGTACAGAACCATGCCCAGGGGCACACACATATCAGTCACACACCCATGTTGGCTCTGCGTACGACGGCACAGTCCACTCCCCTTACGAATTGAGTGGGTGACGACAAAGCTACATGTCCAGGTTCTAGCCCGCTGCCTGCGGTGACATGTCTGCGTCCGCTGTACACAGCACAATGTAATGTCGTAGGGCCCAGGGCCCCCATGCATACAACAAGACCACAGGGACACATGCACATATCATGTTGAACTGGCTATGGGCACGTGCGCCCGGCCCCTTTATTGGCAGGGCCACATGTACAGTGACGCCTGTGCTGGATGTGTGTGGGGTGAGTATAAGCCAGCCCGCACGGAGTGCTTGTTGCTGGCAACAACCTGAACAGTGGACACCAGTGTAATGGAAACAGAAAACACCAGCATAACAGAGTCAACTGCAGAGCAACATGGAGGGATCTGGAGTAAGGACAGAGGTCACCCAATATTCAGCCAGGAGGTTCCGTGAGTTGCAGTGCACTGAGGTAGGGGCACTAGAGAAGAGCGCGCTCATGTGAAGAAATGCTAGGATTGTGTCCCTTCTGGTTAGTCCTGATGCAGATGCAGTGGGGTGTTTTACACCTGCATCAACTTCCTCATCAACCTCCCAGGTCGCCCACACTGCCTGAGGTGACAGTTGCGTCCGCAGTCCACAGCGCAATACCCAGTAATAGATCGGGGTGTGTAGCTTGACTACCACCACCAGTCTGCATTCCTGCCTTGGGGCTGTTGCCTCCTGCCCTCCCATTGTCTGTGCCTTCTCCCGTCCGCACACTTAACACATCTTCCTCATCATAGTCCCAGGTCTTCCCCACTGCATGAGGTGACATTGCTGCGCAACCTCACAACAGCACAAAACTCAATAAGTAACGAACAATGGCTTACGGTGCACTGAGGCACTGGCACCTGGAGTGCTGAGCAGGGTATCAGGCCGATGATGGCATCCACAACAGGCCTGAGCAACTCCGTAGGTCTGTCAGGACCACCGTTTCGACTCTGGCAGATGGCTGTTGGAGGTGGTCCTTGCGGTGGTGGCGTGTGCCTCCTGCGGTGATGCGACGTCCGGACAGTCAAGACTCAATGCTATGTGTGAGCCCTGGTGGCCCGCAGTTGAGGCCGGAGGATGCAGACAGCGCAGGGCCACAGACACATGGCGTTGATGACCCCAAGACCATCCCTACAGAGGCCATTCAATGTCTCAGAAGAAGGGGTCCCAGGCCTGAGCAGCACAAAGTTAGTGGCCCCGGATGCACTGCGGCCGGCACAGGCACCCAGCCACGGGACGGTGACTTGCGGTGCAGTCAGATGGGCCATGCGACCTGAGCGGGTCCCCACCAATGTCCGAGGTGTATGTTGCGGAGGGTTGCGGGTGTAGGAAGGTGGAATCTGACTATATGGTTGCCCCCACTTTTTTTATGGTGTTTTGCTGGTTTATGACTTAGTTGGACTGGGATCCTACTATTCAGGGCCCCAGTCTATCTGCTATCTCTGTAAAAAGGTTTCCATGTGCCTTAGGCACATCACTGATTGGGATCTGGAGTGCCCTTATAAGTCCCTAGTATATGGTATACTATGTACCAAGGGCATAGGTACCTCAGAGGCCTACCAGGGGCTGCAGCATGTATTATGCCCCCCCTGGAAAGCCATCCAAACTGACACCACAGGTCTGCTACTGCAGCCTGGGTAAGGTGGTGCATGCACCCCTTACTGTGATATAGGTTACCTATATCACTAAATACAAACACACATATAAACCTATAAGTCACTCCTAAGGCAGGCCTTATCAATCCTGAGGGCAGAGTGCGTGGTTCCTATGTGAGAGGGTGCCCCTGCATGAGCAGGGCCCCTCTGCAGCGTTCGGAGACCCTTCTCTGATGCTGTTTGTAGTGCAGCCTGACCATATACTCTTAAGCGCATTATAACCTCGCGTTAAATGCTAACTTTGGAATGGCTGCACCTAAACATGTCGTGTTTGGTGTCAAACATCTTGGAATACTACCCCCCGCCAATTCTGGCGGCGGGAGTAGCATTCCACCCTTCTAGAGGGAAAGACATGTTAACTCTGGCTTGCCCGGTAACTTCTTTCCAGAGCCCTGGCATCACAAAATGGATGCTGCTGCCACAGACACAAGTCTGGCCTCCTGCTGCTGGACGAAACTCCGGCAGGGGAGGCCTGGACAATAGGTTTCCTGTTGCAGGGAGGTGTGACCACCTCCCCAGACAGGATAATGTGTATTGGGGCTGGGCGGGAGCACCCTCTGGGTGCTTTGAAGTCCTGCACTGGGGGGCACATTTGGTGTCCCTGTGCATACCCCAGTTCAAACCGGATCAGGGGCTTGCAGCCCCTGCTTTGGCGCGAACTGGACAAAGGGAAAGGGGTGTAGCCACCCCTCTGCCCTGACCCACCCATAGGTGGGGCCACAGAGTAGTCCAACCCCTATTTTTAGAATAAAGGTAGGAACCCAGTCCTTAGGACTTTAGATTATACCTGGATGAAACTCTGAAACTGAATCCTGGACCTTCGACGGCTCTACGACAAGATTAGAGGACTGAAGAATCTCCCTTGGGGTCAAGGAGTGACTCCCCTGCTTGGCAGGCACCAAAGAAGCATCTGTCCGGTTCACATTTCTGAAGCTCCCGTCGGACGCCGAAGTCATCGCATCACCAGAGGTGGATTCTCAGACTTCCCCGAGGCTACCCTGAGTCCCCAGCAAAGCTGAGGCCCGTGGCTATCGTGGGTGACTTGAGACCGTGACCCCTGGACACCGAGCATATTTGCAAGTGCATCATCTTCTGGGTCTCCCAAGAAGTCGTGCTTTGGGCTCCGAGTAGGCCTAGCCTCCAGCACCACCTGCACCGAAGATCACTGGCCCCCACTCCACGAGTGTCCTGTAAGCCAGCTCCACGTGCCGCGTCACGAGGCTCCTTTGCGGTCGCTAGCCCGTTGGCTAGTAGCCCTTAATGAAGGCCAATCCTTTTCTTACTTGGCATCCTGGTTGCTCCAGGCCTGCCCTCACTTACCCTCGCTGGGTGAGTTCCACAGACCTTGCTGGTCTGCACCATCGACGATCTACATCTTCACCGAGACTGCCGTTGCCAAGGCTTGTTGGGTCCAATCCGGTCGCCGACACCTCAGCACTCGACAGACATCGTGTACCAGCCCGAATCCTGCTCCTGGTCGCCGACAACGCCTCCTGGACCTCGTGGCTGAAGAGTCAAGACGACCGTCAACGCACCTGAAGCACTCGACATCGGTGGGCATCTGTCCATCGCCTTCCTGGTCACTGGCTAGTGACCCAGACTCTGTCCCCTCTGCTTTCAGGTTCACCAGAACTCCGATCCACTCTTGGATCCACACGGACACTTTTCTCTTGGCAGCCAGCAGCACTTTGCAGCAGATCGCCATTCGAATCGACGACGAAACCCGACCCGAAAGGCACCTATGCACCCGGCTTCCCTGGGTGAGGTAACACCAGTACTCCGGTGCTCCCGTGGGTAGAGACTCTTCAAAGTCCTAGATCTCAAAGGGTTTTGTCCTAGTCCTCTTTTAAGTGTCCCTTTCCTCTATTTTCCCGATCCCGACTTTCTCCATAGAAGTTAACGGCGTATCGCGGTTGTGTATTTACACTGCACGCGTCTCCCGTGGGTCCCCTGTGTCACTACCTTGGGTGGTTCCTTGTGGTCCAAGCACTTCTAGAGGCTCTAGGCCTAGTGTCTAGTTCAGTCGTGGTTCGCATACCACTTTATTGGTATATGGTTTGGTACGCCCCTAGGGCCCAAACGTGTATTTGTGCTATTACTGTGATTTAATATCTTATAACTTATGTACTTCGAACTCTAGCCTCATAAAGAGACTAGAGGGGTGTGTTTAGCAATAAATACATATATTTTGAATATATACCTGGTGTGGTGCTCTTTCATTTGGTCACTCAAGAGATTATAGACTGGTAAAACAAGCTGCTTTACATTCCTTCAAGACTTAGCCTGAAGGCTGCTCTCCATAGCTACCACTAGGATAGCTTTCAATAAAGGTTGTCTTTAACCTATCTCCAATAAGGGGTTGTTTGGACTGGTGCAAGGTGCCCACTATAATTAGTGGACAGCATATGCCAGGCCAACTTCTCACAGCGGGGGACAGTGGAAGGTGTCCTCCAGGGCATGATGCAGAAGGTCTGATGTTATCTGGAAGCAGCAAATGGAGGAGTGGAAAGCGCAACCCTCGTTGTCACCAACAATTCGGGATCAGCTACATGAGGATGAAAACTAGCCCCTATTCCATAGACTCAAACGCCACCAATGTACGACCAGTGAGTGTCCATGAATGTTGGGGAACACACTTAGTGGCACAGGTGCTGAGAGGGGATGCAGTCTGCGATGATGCCGGTACACAGATGTGAACTCCAACATTGCCAAATCAAGACTCTGTGACCTACTGGACCGCAGTGTAGGCCGGAGGCAGCGGTCAGCATGGGCCCACAGACACGTGTTGTGTGCTTGTGCATTTGTTTGCTTCACTGATAGCAGGGAGTTCAGTGATATCACCCCTGCAGTAGACATCTGGTCACTGCCATTCATGAATCAGGACACAGTTTCACACATGGAACCTACTGAACCACAGTGTAGGCCGGAGGCAGCGGTCAGCAGTGGCCCACAGCCACGTGTCATTGGCTCGCGAGGCACAGAGTTAGTGACACAGTGGCAGTTGTCGGTAGTGTTCAATCACCTCTGTAAAGATGATCCTGGTCCCTCTGGACTGCAACGCGTCATCCTCTTACGCCTCTCCGTGCGTGCAATGAAATGTATTCTGCCTTTTGAATTACCGATGTTCAGTTCCAAATCTGTGATCACACTCGTGCGCAGCGTAGGCCGAGGGCAGTAGTCCGCGTAGGCCCACAGACACGTGTGGTTGTGATGCCATGCATAGACTTGTTGCCACCACATCGAAAGGTGTATACTGAATTGTTCTCTGCCTTAAATAATGTTCACTGCCATGGTGTAATCAAGACTCAGTTCCAAATGTGTGACCTACCTGACCGTGGTGTAGGCCTGAGGCAGCAGT
Organism: Calotriton arnoldi; assembly: GCA_963921515.1. Lineage (NCBI taxonomy): Eukaryota > Metazoa > Chordata > Amphibia > Caudata > Salamandridae > Calotriton > Calotriton arnoldi. The sequence goes on along the minus strand of CAWUFW010001768.1, from coordinate 2,113,009 downwards.
CAGCACGGCCCATTCACCGAGTGTCGCCGGCATAGGTTGGATGGCCCCACCGGCCAGCGTAGTTCAGGTTCAGTGGCACCATGTGTTCGGTCACCTCCGTGTATGTGACCCGGCATTCGTTGAGACTTAGCCGCATCTTCCTCTTACACCTGTCCGTGCGACCACTGGTGTGGACTCTGCCATTCGTGCTTTGCGACTAGGTGCTGGATGTGTGACCTACTGGTCGGCAGGGTAGTCCTGGTCCCTCATCCACGTGTAGCCGGCTGGCGTTGGACAGGGTTAGTGGCACCATGTGTCGCAAGATGCCCATATGGAACTATGCCTCACTGATCGGGGGGGGTCTGGTGCTGTGGCCGCTGGCCCGGATTTGGGGTCACTGCCATTCATGACTCAGGACACCGTTTCACATATGGGACCTACTGGTCCGAAGAGTAGGCCTAAGGCGGCAGTGGAGTATGTCAACGAGAAAGGAATAAAGCGGGCCTGTGTAGTGGAGGCCGTGATGGTCTGAGGTGGCTGCCAAGGTCGCGGGACTCGGGCTTGGAGCTTGCGCCGGCACGTGGTGGGCCCTCCTTGACACACGCCGGTGTCGGCAGGTGATCAGTGTGGCCTGGCTGCGCAGGGGCGGGCCTGACGGGTTCGTGGTCCAGCGTGCCGGGGTCCAGCAGGCACACAGCATCGCAGGCAACTCCGCTCACGAGGACGGTGTCGGCCTCATGGCGGGGTGGGAGGCACCGCCCTGGCAGAGACGTGGGTCTTTCCGGAAGAGGACCACGCCCAGGCCTACATGCTTTTTATTCACACCCCTACGCTGGCATGGCGTACGCCGGGCCATCCCACTCAGGTGACGCTTAGGGGGGGCATAACAGCCAACATTTCCGCGAGGTCCCCCACTGGCTGGGGTGACATGGTGGCGTCCACTGTCTACTACACTCCATACACCAGCGGTGTATGTGGCCATGGATAGGGGTGTGTTCTGCATACTGCGGTGTGTCCAGCACATCTCCGCCACTCATGGCATGGTGTACTTTCCCAATCATGGTTCTACTGCATCCTTCACACATGCCTGGTTGCCACCTCTCCACACATTCGGCTATTATGTGGCTGTGGTGCCATGCCGTTGCTGGCTCATGTTCAGGGCTTGCCCATGTGAACATTGTAAGTTGTTCTGTCCTGTTTGGTGGGTGGGCATGTTGTTGTGCCTGTTGTATGTGATTTTGTGACGTGTGCATTGCCAGAGTTGTGAGTTGCATGGGTGTGGTGTTGAGGTGTGTGGGGTGTTAATTTGGATATTGCCAAGGGGCTGTGCATTTCCCTTGTTGCCATCCTGGGAATGCTGGTTGATGATGGACTGTCGGAGGATGAAGGTATCATGCACACTGGCTGTGTATTTGAAGGCGACATTGTTGGGGGTTCCACGGTGTTCTGTTGTTGCCTGCACATTGATGTGAGATGTGTGCTTCCTGTTGCGGTGATTGTGTGCTGTGTCACCAGGGGTCACAGGTAGTACATGTGTGCTGTGTATTGCCCCCGACACGTGTGTGCATCCTTCTTGGGCATATGGTCCTTGCTTGGTCTCCAGTGGATCCTGCGCATTGTGTTGGACGTATGGGGACTGGGGTGCCAGGGTGATGGTGATGTCCAGGACAGGTGTGGGGGACTTGGATGTGGCTGGCTGTGAGACTCCTCTGACTCTGGTGGGTGTTGGTTGGGGGGTACCAAGGGCCAACAGGTGCAGCCAAGCCAGCAGCTTTGTGTGGGGTGGGATGTTGGTTGTCCGCTGTGTTGGTGCCGTAGGCCTGTTAGGCGATGATGGTCAGGATGCGTAGGATGTTTGTCACTTTCAGCCTGTAGTGGACGGTGACATTGTCAGATGTTGGGTCTGTGAGGCTGGTAAGCTTCCTGGGGGTCCGCTGTTTTTGTCTGCGCTGCGTCTGTGGTGGTCCGGGGAGGGTGTTCTGGGTGTGGGTTGGGGTCCTGGGGTGGTGGCGGTGGGTGTTGTGGCCCTCTTGGGTGTCCGGGCCGCATGATGAGTGGCTCCATGACATCTGTTGCCCTTCGGTTGTGGCCCTGGGCTGTGCTCCCTTTTGTGGTGCTGGCTGCTGTCTGACTTTACACCAGGTCAGAGCAGGTGTAAATTTCCTGGTGCTAACGCGCCTTATCGCCTGTTTTCTGTTCTTATCGCCGATGTGGCTGGTCGTTGTGAATGTTGAGGTGTGATGTTGTCTCGACTTTTGGCACGGGAACGCCTACTCTGCATCTCATTAGCGATATTTGCGGGGGTCCTCTGTGGCGATGTTTTTTACGGCTGCTAGCGCGGGTAAACTGGTGCTGTGGGCTGTTAACACCGGCTTGTGAATGTGGAGGTAAATTTATCACGACTTTGGCTGAGATAAAGTGCAGTTAATTCGGCGATGACTCCTTGTGAATATGCCCCTGTGTATTTTAAGGTTTTGATTCATAGGCATTTGCTATCCTCGGGAGGGATAGGAGGTCCAGCATTGACTCCAGTATCATCTCCTCAGTTGGGACCAGGTGAGTGCATGACACCCTACATGACAATGACACAGCCTTTCAATGTTCACTTACTTTAGCATTTGAATTTGGTGCTTACATGTGAAACATTTCAAACATGTTACATGGAGAGTTGTACAATTTATTGTCATCCTTTAGCTGTTGCTTTTCATCAGTCAATTTGTCATGGTGCACTTGGATTGACACAAAGGTATTGCGATGTGGGGCATCTCCACTTAGGACACACTGTTGTTGTTAAAAGTATCTGTCTGCCATAGACCTGGACACAATACTTTGATTTTCACATGTATGTGTATGACTGTAACTTGTAGGGGACTGTGTACTTCAATGCCTTGATTCTTTCATCATTGCTGTGGTGAATGATTGTTGAGATTGGTATCCTGAGCACACTGTTGTACCTTGTCCAGGTTGCATTTTATTCTGTGGTCATGACTGATGTAGGACATGTTTGCCAGCATTGTGTTAGTCTTTGTGAGTGTAGGAAAGTGCCTCTTTTTGCATGGTTAGCCCCCACTTTTTGCCGATTGTGATTTCAAACTGTAAGTGCACTGGGTACTGCTAACCAGGTTCCCAGTGCCAGATTTCTTTCCCCAAAACTGTACCACGACTGGCACAACTTCAGTTACCACTATAAGTCCCTAGTAAATGGTACCCATGGTACCTAGGGCATGGGTACTGAAGAGGGTCCTATGATGCTGCAGCACTGATTGTGTCACCCCATGGCCCCCTCACCAAGGCTATGCACTCTGCCACTGCAGGCTGCATGTTTGGGTGCAAGAAAATCCAAAGAGTCGACAGGGCACACAGCCCTGTGCGCCATGCCTCCCACTCCCATGCGCTGCATAAGATATAGGTAAGTCACCCCTACTGCAGGCCTTCAGCCCTAAGGCAGGATGCACTATGTCCTGTGTGTGGGCCTATCTGCATGAGCAGATAGGCCTCTAAAATATCCAGTGTATTCTGTGAGGTTGTAAGTGAACAGGAAAGCCATAAAGAGTACATGGGATGGATACTCGTCAACACATGTTTCCTAGCTCCATGATGGCTCCACTGATTTCTAAGGTCTTTGGTACCAAACATCTTGTCTTAATAAATGCTCACTGATGCCAGTGATGGATTTATTAATAAATTCTCCCAGGAGACGTGTTTCTAACCTCCTGGGGTGAGAGCCCACGCTCTCTAGGCGGACAGAGACAAAGACTGCTCTGGGCGGAGGTGTTGCACACCTCCTCCAGGACAGGATGGCCTTCCTGGACGGGAAGCTTCAAAAGCAATGCAGTCTTTGAAATCCAACTAAGGAACCTCCAAATAGTGGAGGAGGCAAAAACCCCCCTTTCCTGCTCCACTTTTGGCAGGAGGAAAAGTGGGAAAACTAGTGAGACTAGGAGGTATGCCCACCTTCAGCCAGCACCACCCCTAAGCCGGGGCAGGGGAGGTGGAATTCACTTTCCACCATCTTGAAGATGGGGAAAATAGCCTGTCAGGGTCAGTGATAAGTCCACCCCCCACATGGGGTAAGTATATAAAGGGTGTAATCACCCTACAGGTAAGCAGTCCATTGGCTACTACCTAGCAACCTGTCAATGCTCCCTAAATTTAGTATTTAGGTGGCTCCCGAGACATTGACTTCAGATTCCAGAGACCTGAAGAAGACAAAGGAAGAAGATGTGATGCTGATCCAGGAACTGAGTCCTGCTGCAGAAGAAATGGGTGCCAAATCCTGCCAACTGCGAAAGGACTCAACAACTGTGGTCTGTCGTCCTTACCTGAAATCTGTGCAGCCTCCAAGAACCCCTGTGCCCTCCCAGCCTTCGCCAATTGCCTGGGACCTCCCTATGGACTAGTGGTACTAGTCCCCAACACGCCACCGGTAAAGACCGCCACAGTACTTGTTATCACACCATTGAAATTGTTGACCTTTGACTGATACCAAGAGTAGGTCCGCCATTGAGGAGACACTCATCTCACACTGATCTCTTGTGTTGCCTTTGTAATCATATTGTCTTGTCTGGGATACCCCATGGTTTTTATTGTGATTCGTTACCCAGTGCCGATGAATTGGTTCCATCCACTCACACAGAGTGAAATGAAACATTACTATTCACTGATGTTCTGTAGCTACTGCCATTGACAGATTAGTGAGGACATGTCAATGTGGGAAATCATTGGCTGCATGTTGCAGTATGTACTTCCAACTATGTGTACATGACACAAGGGCCCAGATAGTTGAGAAAGTGGCACTGTGCAGTGCAGCAAGTCACCTATCTGTGCTGCACTGCGTCACTGAGAAAGGGCAGCAGTGCACAGTATTTAGGCCATACAGCACATTCATGTCTATCCACCCTGCACTGGCACACAATGGGCTACCAGTCAGATCTCCAAGAGCCTTACCTTTAAGCCCGCGAAGCAGTGGCAGCTGGTAGGGGGCAGTGTTGGGGGGGCAGGGAAAGGTGGGGTGTTAGGAAATAAAACATAAAAATAAAACGTACCTGATCATCGCAGCCGCCATCCACTGCTGCCGCCTCTCTGCCAGGAACCAGGAGCAGGAAGCACCCAATCTTCACGACGCTCCCAGCCAATCATGACGCTGCTGATAGCAGTATCATGATTGGTCTGAGCACTGTGTTTCAGCGCTTAGACAGGGGCTGGGGGCCTGGGCATGTTCTCCACCCAGGCTGTTATGCAGCCTGGGTGGAGAACATGCAAAGTGTGCATGACTGGCCGGCTGAAGACGGCCGGCCAAACAGTCATGTGCACTTTAGGTGCAGCAATATCCACTCCTCCTCCCTCTGGGTTAAGGTGCCCAGACCCGCCCCGCTCTGCCCTAACCTGGCGGCAACGGGAATGCAACAAATAAAATGATAACAACTTCCGTTATTATCATTTTATTTTTTCCATTGCACTGCTTCAAAGCAGTGGGGCGATGCTGCTCCGCCTTAGAGGAGGAGCCACTGCTGCCATGAAGTGATCCTGCAGAGACGATATGAACCAACTCCATGGTCCCTCTCGTCTGCTTGCATAGGTGTGTAAAATGAAAACAAAGGAGAATGCTGGGGTCTGGGAGAGGAGGCCCTGGATGATGTGAAGTCTGATTTTTTCTCTGTGATTTCACCCTGACAAGAAAAACAGGATCAGGACCATGATTCTGTGACATATGTACGTATGCCCCTACCCATCCTTAGTCACTATATCTACCTGTGAAAGATTATTTTGTGTTTTGAGATGATAGGTGCAGACGGAGATGAAGGGTATAGCTCCTAAAAGGGTAAGGAAATACGTACATTTATGTACATATTTTTTCTTTGGCACACTCATACATGCTCACCCTCCCACATAATAGGAAAAGAAAATGCTCCTATAATATAGTCACCTGGTAATGTGTAGTAGATCACAGACAAAATCTCATCTAGACAATTACTCAGTTAGGAGTCACAGAGTGAAGAAGACAAGGATATGCCCTCCATGCACAATCACTATATACACATCAGCACTCCAGGCTTGTACTGAATGAGCAATTAAAATATGTTCCAGCATGTGCTGCAATGTATATATGAAAGTTCTGCACTGCGTGTAGCACAATGCAAATGAAGGCGCTCCAGCGCTTATGGTGCAAAACAAAGACTGAAGTGCTCCAGCGTGTGCAACTTAGAACCAAATGAAAAGTGCTCCAGCACGTTTAACACAGAACCAAATGAAAAGCACTCCAGCGCTTATGGTGCAAAACAAAAGGAAAAGCACTCCAGCGCGTACAACTTAGAACCAAATGAAATGCACTCCGGCGCTTTTGACACAGAACCGAATGAAATGCGGCTGCCCGCGGCCCCCGCAGGGGGCCCCCTAAACGGGCGGCCCCTTTAGTGCCATTTGGGCACTTCCCCACCCCCACTAAGAACGCGGGGCTCGAGGAGGAGCCCCCTTCCAGACGCGTCACTTCCGGGTCGCAGAGGAGGTGGGGAGGTATTTATGCCTCCCCTGGCCATCTTGGCGTCCTCTTTGCGCCGGACACGCCGTCTGGACACTTTGTCCAGGCTCGGCGGGGTCATCGTCGTGCCGTCGGGGTATTAAGGTGAGCCAGGGTTTGTGTTCGCCCCTGCCTCTCTCGGTCTATCTCCGGCTGTTGTGGTGTTAGGCTGTACTGATTGGCCGGGTGGTGTGGCGCGAAAGACCCCGGTGGTGACCCGATGGTATTGGTGGGTCCGGGAACCAGTCGGGCGGTGTGCGTGACTTGTTCACCGGCGCGGAGGGGGGATGGAGAGGCATTCCAGCAGAAGTTTGCACCTCTAAACGCCCTGCCGTCTGTGTGAGATCGCGGGTACACCACCGAGGGCACGCCGTTTAGTCGCGCTGTGGTCGTCCCGGTCTTGCTCCTTGCCCAATCATGGCAGCAGCAGAGGAGTTTGTACAACCCGCTTTGCTCGTCTTGGTAGGGGTGTTGCAGTTTTGGAATGCACCGCCCCTGCTGTGGACCCGGTGGTGCTTCAGCGGTGCTCCGAGTCCGCTGCAGCATGTGGGCTTCTCCCACACGGTTACAAACTGGCACCAGGGGTCCGACCTCCCCACTCACCTCGTGCAGCCTGCAAATTGTTTCCGGCCCTCCTGGCGACGGGGGAGGGGCCGCGGGATTGAGGCCGCGAAAGTGATTTCCCCGCCCGCATCGAATTATGCGGCATTGGTTAACTTTTGGTGGGTAAGCCTGTATGGGGCACATGGCGTGTGGGTGGTCCCGGGCCCCAACCCCCGGTATCCCTAAGTAATCAATCCTCATGCTTTCGGGTTCAGGGCAGAAGAGGTCACGGGTTTGACCGAGGCCGATGGCCTGAAATATGAGCTGCTGTCCTGGGCAGCCGGGAGGGTGGTAATGAACGCCGCTGCCTCGGGTGCAGGGGCGGGCCTGTGTCCCTTTTCGAACGCTCGGCGGCTGAAATAGTGTATGGCTGTTGGTGGAATTGGTGTTCACCGTAATGAAACGGAAAGCAAATTATGACCATTGCATGCACAGCATGGGCAGGCAATTGCAAAGGATGTGGTTTTACGACGGCTGAGATACGTGTATTTAAGGCCGCCGCCACGTCGTAGGGTGGTGGGACTGCTCAGTGGCACAGTGGCGGAAGTTTTCTTTTGGAGATTTGGCATCACAGGGGCATTTGCGTGGGCATTGCGAGGGGTTGTCATGCAAACACAACCGGAGCCTCGGGCTCAGCTCGTTTGCTGGTTGAGATTTGGCCGCTGGACACGCCGCCGGAACGGACCTTGATGTGAGGCTCGCGTTTTCACGTGACCAACATTTATAAGCAACATTTAAAAGCAATTGTATGCATTGTGGTGGGGACAAATGGGCAACTCGGGAGCCTATGCGGGATCGAGGATTTCCATATGAATTTAGAGCAGTGGCATGCCAGGCGCTTCCAACCGGTGCGGCTAAAGGTGCCTCGTACAGGAAATAATGACACTGCATAGATTAGTGGCATAAGCACTATGCATTGTCCACCACAATTGTGTTGTTGTTGCTAGAGCAAACAAAAATGGCACCACTGTGTGGGGTCCGGGAGGTTGGAGACAGGCAGGGTAATTAGAGCCGAGGGGCCGATCGTCTCCCGGGAGGTTTGGGCCTGAAGTGTTTCCAAATTGTGCACTCAACCATTTGTAGCCGTCCCTGTTGCGGACTCTGTCAGTTGACCTTACCTGCTAATCATCCTCACAACGTTAACGTGTGACATGGGCCCAGCAGTGGTTTGTCTTCACATGAATTCGCGTTTGTAGTGAGGGTAGACAAAGGGCCACGTTTGCCTCACCAGTAATTTCGCAGCGCTTAAGTTGTGCTGGTGGATTCTAGCGCTTGGCAACGGGCACCGGCGCTGATGATTGGTGCTGGAGTGGTGGCACTGTTGTGTCATGGGTTTCTGTAATTGAAGATATAGCGCAACAGGTGTGTTAATTCTAGGTACATTAAAAAAAAAAAAAAATTGCTCAAAGTGCACTCTACGCTGGAGATACTGAGTCTGCGGAGACAAAGTTTCTCTGAGGCGCCTTGTTTCCCCGGATGTGCTGGGTCGGCAGACTCTTCATCCTTATTGGCGACTCTCCAACACAGGGTCGAGATAGGCGCAGCGCAGACCATTCACGGTCAGACAGGACACATTCGGAGGCCACCCATGGAGTTTTTGAGTCACCCGATTCATCAAGGGTAGATTGCCGCGCATAAAGGTTTCGGTTGTAGGTAGTACAATATTGTACGAAGCTGCGACTTTTATAGCTATGGAACTATGTCTGAGGAGGTATAGACCTATTCTGTTTGTTTTGTTTGGTGGTGTTTTCAGGCGCTGCATGTCTGCATTGAAGGGCACCAGATAACTATAGCAATAAGCACTAAATGTGATAGCTATGAAGGGGATGGTCGGGGGTTCGAATCCCGACCAGGCAAGAAATGTTAAAATTGTTTGGAGGCTCTAAAATTACAAACTGGGAGAATCTCGCTTGGAATTTGTTTCGTTGGGAGGTGGCTCGCCACGTTATTTCCCCGTCTTGGGTTTCATTCAGGGTTTTTTATGTCGGTTATCACCTTTAAAAGAAACTATGGCAGGAGGCGCACATGAAAGACAGGCCAACTTAACGGCTGCAAATGCATACAGGGGACACGCTGTCCAGAGTCTGGTATGGTGGTGGCATGGTGGTTGCATCCACGTGCATCCTCCATCGTGTAGTGTCGGATGTGTTGCAGCATTGATCACCTCTTCTGTTCTGCGGTGAGTCTGGAGCCCCCCCCCCCTGCTTCCACCTAGTGGGGGGCAGGCCCATGGGTGTAAGTGGGTCGCTGCGAGTGTGTGGCCATCACGGTCACCGTGGGAAGCTGCGTCATGTGGCAGCGTGTCGTTTGCGGAGGCAGTGTTTTGGGGGAGTTCGGGGCCCCTTCGGGGGGCCATTGCTCTTGCTCCTGGGGTGGCGCCTTCTGTGTTTGATGCCAAGATGGGTCCCCGGGACTAGTGCATCTGCAGCCCGACTCAGGGTGTTGCCGGGCCTCATTGGGGGAGGTCGATTGATTGCATTTCGTGCCGCAGCGGGGGACTGGAGCCGGTTTTGGGGCCTTAGTTGCAATGTTTTGTTCCATTGGCAACTGAGGCTGAGTGGCCTTGGCATCGGCTTGTCCTTATTTGGTGGTTTTGGGCTCCAGACATGGCGGCTCGGCAGTTGGTGTCACGGGCCAGTGTACACAGTTTGCAGGAAGGGTTAAGTTCCTTTTCCTTTTCCGGTGGGCAGGCGTCTAGATCTGGGTTCCTAGCTTGGTCCTGTCCAAGTAAGGGTTCAGGTGACAGATGTCGGCCCTGGGATACAATTTTACAGGCCTGTGGAGCGGCAGAACAGAAAGTGGCTTGTTTCAACCTCTTGGCCACAGGTTCAGATCCCGGTAGGTCCACTCAGCATTGCATCCTTCTGAGGTCAATAATACGAGTACCATGGAGTTGAGTAACAATAAGCATGTTATGCAGCACCAAGATACCATGGGGCGAACGTGTTCCCAATTACAGTCAGAAGCGGAAATTGTGAAGGAATTTGGTGAATACAGTGGGCTCACTCCGCGCAGTGTAGTAAGCGAGAGCTCAGCACTATTTTCATGGGGCTGTAGGGTGGCGCAGGCAACAACGTTGACACAGCCAAAACGACAAAGTTTTCATTAGCGCCGCAAGTGCAGGGGCATGGGGGCCTCAGGAGAGTAACTAGTCCACTGCACCCTTACTATGTACTGTGCAACCCAACTTGATGGGATGGGGGTAGTTTACTTGTGCATTATCGACCATGAAGCCAAGTATACTTCACGGGGCTCTGCTCTCACCAAAGTGGGCCAAGATCACACAAAGCATAGGATGAGAGTGCGGTGTCAGTTATATATGGCGATTTATGAGAAATATGCCAGAGGTAGCGAATATGACATCACAGACTTGATCAGTGATAATATCATGGTTCATCTTTTGTCCCAAGATAGACAATAGTTACGGACGGGCTCTGTTTTGCAAAGAATAGTTATTTTGTCTCCGCACGTGCCTCTTTCGCATTATAACGAGGTCAATTTTGTCTCCAACGCGGGGATTGTGCGCCGCCATTCCGTTTTCAAAAGGGCTGCCGCTTTCTGGTTCGGCACCTGGCATACGTGCAGGTAACCTGTCTGGCTGTTGCGGAAGTACGGAGGGCGCGGAGGGACTCCGGTGGTCTCTACATTTCCCTGATAAACTGCTTCTAGTGGTTTCGTTTGGCTGCGGCTGGGTTTTACACACGTCTACCTGTTTATTGGCTGGCGCAGCACTTGGTCATCAGTCTGTACCCTTGTACTGGGGATCATCCAGGGAAAGGGGCACATTAGGGCTTAGTCACCCCAGAATATGTACAAACTGGCACGCGGTGCGTTAGGGTTTGTACCACACAGAGCTGGGGGTGTCTCAGTGGGCACACTCACTGGCCGTGCATTGTGCTTTGACCGGTTTGTTTAATCTTTTCATAAGGAAGAGATATGTGGGGTATCTAATTGCTCACAGCATGGCACATTAAGGTGGGCGCAAACCGGGTTGTTACCCATTAAATGTTTTATAATAAATGCTTTGGGGCACTTGCAGCAGTGAGGGAGCTTCCTGAGGACTTGAGGGTTTGTAGCACTCCCCTCCCCCAGGCACACAGGGCTTTCAGCAGAATGGCCGCTGTTCAGAGGGGGATTTCTGTGCAGTGCTTGTAGAACGTCATGTACCATTAAGGGCATGTTCTACGAAAGGGCAGGTTACTGCGAAGGATGTTTCAAAGTTTTGGGGTCAAACTGGGTTGGAGCAGTAAAGTTAAAGCCAAAGCACAAACAGGCTACAATGTATTAAGGAACAGTTGGCATTCCCAGCATGCGCTCAGAGATGGGTCCTTCGATACCTTTATTATTCTTAAGCTCGTCAGGGTACAAGCCTAGGAATGGTGGCATGCCCCCGGGTGCTGGGGATGGCTTGCTGGTTGGCAGCTTTTCATGTTTGTCGCAAGCTTGCACTTGCTGCGGTTTCCGCAGTTTGGGGGCAGGTTAGCATCCCCACCTGGTTTCCGCAGGGTTGATGTGTCTTCGGTCAGTATGATCAAGTAGAGCCAATTATCGATTGGCGTAGCTGGACATAGGAATGCCAGGCTGGAATCCAAGGGATCATAGAGCAAGTGTTCCGTGTTCTGAGCCTAGTATATGCAGGCGTGAGTGAGAATGGTAGCCGCCAGTTCAATCTTGCATCACTCTAAATTCAGGAGAATAGGCATTTGTTTAAGTGTGAAATAGGCCCCACACAGAGCTCAGAGGGACCATTCACCTAGGCTAACCGGGACTGTGCAAACTAGTATGAGCTGGGTCGTACGCTGGGACCAAAAACCCCCCTTCACCAAGCTGCTGGGCATTATGTTGCCAGGGTCGTTGAAGGACAGGCAATGGCATTAATGGGCCGTATTAAGCAACGGGGTCAGCTGCAGGGTGGACTGTCAGTTGTCACTCCACGAAAGGGTGCGGTGGTGCTAATAGTGGGCACAATACATACCCTTTCAAACCAGATGTGACACAATTAGGAGGTTCACTAGGGTTTAGCAATCAAGAAGGTTGGTGCAAACTGGTCTACTGGGCGAAGTGCATCCTAGAACCAAGGGTAGGCTCCATGTTGCTCCGTTAAGCTCTAAGGCCCCGCCTGGAGAGCGGGACCAGCCAGGCGGGTTGGGTACGCTGGAAGCCAACAGGGTGCTGCTGTCCCAACAATTGGGGAAACAAGGTATGTGGGGTGCCTAGCTGCTCCCAGCATAGCACATTAAGGTGGGCACAAACCGGGATGTTACCCATTTAATTTGGATAAACTGGATAACTTTCTTCTACCTGCATGGGCTCATCTTGTCAGGAGTGAGTGTCAGAGTTTGCACTTCAGCCAGGTATTGTTCGCACCCATCCTCACCAAGCCGATTGCTTAAGGTCACCCAGGGCCGCATTTACACAGCCCAGTATTAGGCCCCTTGTGGTTGTCAGTGCCTTGAATTACTAAATTGAAGTGAACAGGAGGCGTGACCGTGGGTTACACCAGCAGATGTTTGGGGAGAGCCAGACTCCACCCATGGTCAAGGTGTAGGTTTAAGTAGTTGGAGTTGGCACTCTTATTTGACCAGGGATTCGGTGCTGCACGGGGGCATCGCCGCATTGCGGCCAGAGCACGGGCATTGTGTGCTTCCCAGGCATCAGCAAGTGAAGGCAAGGCTCTTTCCAAAGCTGGCACCAGAACACAAGGTAGTCAGGGCCAACTTGTCTGTGGGGTGACTTGAGTAGGCACCTGTGTAGTTGCCACTCCACAAAGGGGTGAGTTGTCTCCAATAGTGGGCACCAGACATATATTGTTTCAAACCATATTTGACACCATTAATGTGTTCACCAGGGTCTAGCAAGCAAAGAGGTCTGCGGAATGGTCTGGTCAACAGTGCGAAGTAAGTGCACTCTAGAACCGAGGTTAGGTGACACAGGAGGATGTAGGGTGATTCAAGGGACACAGGTGGTGTGACGGCAACGCGGGACTGTCGGCTTACGCTGGGTAGGTGGTTCCGTATCACCAACCAGAAGAGTGCCATGTGGCACAAAAAAAAAAAAAAAATAAATATGTTAAAGAATGATATAGATGCTGGTCAGGAGAGGTTTGTCAAAAGTATTACACTTATTGCCAGGCATTGTTAACAACCCATCCACACCAAGCCTATTGCCTAGGTGCCTGGGCCGCATACACACAGCCCGGTATTAGGCACCTGCGGTTGTCAGCGCCAGGAGTTACTAAATTACAACTGTACAGTGGGCATACTTGCTAACCGGGCAGTATTGCTACACCCTCCATGGGCCGATTAGGCAGACACCAGTAGCAGTGAGTGTGGCTTGCCCTCAGTGCAGTTGGTAGGAAAATTTAAATTCCATGTACAGGTTATACTGGTCTTGCTAGCAGAGGGTCTTGTGTGTGAACGGTTTTAACTGCTTTATAAAAGGCATAAACGGTGTATGGCATAACACATAGACTACTAGGAATTTAAATCAGGGACCAGCTACCTTACACATGGATTTCGGTGGAGGGCAAGTAAGTCTGTCCGGGGTAACCAAGTGTACCGGGTCTGTGCTTGGCATCTTGGGTCAAAGCGGGTTGGCACTCAAGGGGGGTCTAGGATTGTACCAGGCACACTCGGCAGGTATAATGCAAAAGAACTGCACATGACACTATTTTAAGGGTGACCGATGCAACAATTTTTTCCCATTGCCAAAGTAAACCTAGGTTCTGATGGTCAGAGGCACAACATACATCGGTTCACTCCAGCCTCACTGAAGGTAGCCTGTTAGTTGAGGTATAGAACGGGACGTCTTGCGCCAGGGTGCGGACATTGCACGGGCGACACGGCAGATAGTCTGCTGTCAGACGAGGGTGTTGCGGGCTAGGAGGCCAGGCAATGTAGCAGAACCAATTCTAAGGACCCCTCTCCCCCACCGTACTGCCCGAGTATGTGAGTGCAGTGGGATTTGCAATGTTACAGGTATTTTCCCGCCCGTACAGGGGCAGAAGGGACATTGCGGGAAACTGCTTTAATAGAGTGGGGGTAAGACCTATAGAGGATGTGCACCAGTAACCGCAAGTGCGTGGTGTTAAGATCAAAATCTCGCAGCGGCAAGTTAGCCAGTGGGCATGCGTCAGTTGGTTAGGCCAGAAGGTGTGCCGTTGCTCCAATAGCGGCTTGAAATGTGTTTGGAGCACCATTGCTGTCAATTCCAGACCACACACTGCGCCTCGGCCCAGTAGGTGAAGGCCATATGCTCATGTGCGGCTTGATCCTGTGGAGGCCAATATTCCCTGGAAAAGCAAAGTACTAGGTCTTTAGCTGGGTTGAGCATTAAGGGTCACAGCTGGTTAGCAGGTATGTGTGTATCTGTGATCGAGCTTTAGTTAAGCAAGCCTGGTAGGTGGCGTAAGTTGTCACTCCAGATGGTTGCTGTGACCGCAATGGTGTGTGCTATGCGAACAGTCTTGTTCGCCAGGGTTTATTAATCGCAAAGGTCTGGGCACATGTCTGGCCAACTTCAACAAAGTAGGTGCACGCTGCTCCCGGGGCAGGTTACGGGTTGCTTCAGTGATGCATGAAATGCCCCGTCCGCATAGCCAGAGTATATTAGGCTGGTTGTGGAAGCGGTCTGCTAAGCAAGTGTGCTGCTGTTCCATAAATTGGCGAAACAGGTGTTAGGGAGCACGAAATGCTAGAAGGACTGCAACTACAGGTTGCAGGAGGTGGGAGCCACATCAGCTTGAAGGGTAATATAGCGATGTTTAAAAGTAGAGCCCCATCCTGGGAGGCCATCACATTCTTGCAGGTAATGCGAGGCACTGGTACATTCCCAGAGAAGGATAAACCGCTCCTTGCGCAAGTTTGCAGAGCAAGGGGCTTTGGCTTCATCAGGCATGAGCTATGCCGGGCGAACACCAAAGGTTATTTTGACAAAGTTGGGGTGCACCTGGCTCAGGTGGGCTTGGATCTGTCCCTACTGGACATGAAGGAGGCCGGGGAAATTGCAGGTTGCAGTGAGAAAGGAACTGTTTTGGTGGGGGGCTCTTTAGGCGACGGTGGCCGCCTCCAGAGCTGTGGCGGAGTTACAGGGCGATCTGGAAGCAGATGGGTACAGAAGGGTACCTCTGCGTGGGCACAATAGGGGTGCCAGAGCCAAATCCCAGGAGCCTCATGGGAGGGTCCTGGAACAATTACGTCAGCGCCCCGTTAGTCCTTCGGGCGGTTGTGGGCCTGAACAACCGGGGGCTTGCCTTGCTACGCTCCGCCCTGAAAGGGGCGTGAGTAATAAGGGACCAATGTGTCACGTGATCCAGTAAGGGGATCACCCCCATAAGGGTAGCGCTGATTGGATTCTCCACAGTGCTTGGCTCATCAGGCGGGCAGGGCAGCATAGAGTGGTACAGCTGCCTGCCCTTGGATCGCCCGTAAGATAACCCACCATATTTGCATACTTTTGTATGGAATAAACCTGCAGCAATATTTTCCCAAACAAAAGTTGTGTTGTGTATTTATTTATGCATGCATACTCTGTTGTGGTGTGGGTGGGGTGTGTTGCCAATAATGGGACTATGCGGCTGCCCGCTGCCCCCGCAGGGGGCCCCCTAAACGGGCGGCCCCTTTAGTGCCATTTGGGCACTTCCCCACCCCCACTAAGAACGCGGGGCTCGAGGAGGAGCCCCCTTCCAGACGCATCACTTCCGGGTCGCAGAGGAGGTGGGGAGGTATTTATGCCTCCCCTGGCCATCTTGGCGTCCTCTTTGCGCCGGACACGCCGTCTCCCACCCTACCGCTTACCCGGCGTGGGGTTGGCAGGCGAAGTACATAGAACGTTGTAATGTTTTTCTTTTGTCGTTGCAGGTGGAGTTACAGGGCGATCTGGAAGCAGATGGGTACAGAAGGGTACCTCTGCGTGGGCACAATAGGGGTGCCAGAGCCAAATCCCAGGAGCCTCATGGGAGGGTCCTGGAACAATTACGTTGGCGCCCCGTTAGTCCTTCGGGCGGTTGTGGGCCTGAACAACCGGGGGCTTGCCTTGCTACGCTCCGCCCTGAAAGGGGCGTGAGTAATAAGGGACCAATGTGTCACGTGATCCAGTAAGGGGATCACCCCCATAAGGGTAGCGCTGATTGGATTCTCCACAGTGCTTGGCTCATCAGGCGGGCAGGGCAGCATAGAGTGGTACAGCTGCCTGCCCTTGGATCGCCCGTAAGATAACCCACCATATTTGCATACTTTTGTATGGAATAAACCTGCAGCAATATTTTCCCAAACAAAAGTTGTGTTGTGTATTTATTTATGCATGCATACTCTGTTGTGGTGTGGGTGGGGTGTGTTGCCAATAATGGGACTAAGCACTCCAGCACTTATGGTGCAAAACAAAAGGAAAAGCACTCCACCGCGTACTACTTAGAACCAAATGAAAAGTGCTCCAGCACTTTTGTCACAGAATAGAAGAAGAAGGGCACCATCACGTATTGTGCACATGAATAACGGGGCTCCAGAGCACAGTGCTAACTACCTACAAAGTGCACCAGCGCAAAGTACTAATCACCTAACAAGCGCTCCAGGCATAAGTTAGAATCCATGTGGCAGTGATAAAGAGAGTTATTTACTGCACTTGTTAAACAGCTGACAAGAGACAATACCAGCATGCAGTCCATGGAATGCGGCAGAACAGATCACTCAAAGTTTCAGAAACCAGGTCAAAATACAAAGCAGCGTCGGGATGGAAAGCGAGGGTTGAATTACCTGCAACCCGGAAGTCCAACCCGCGCTGCTGACCCCATAGAAATACAGGAAACAGAAAGAAGCTGTACCACTAACCCGATTCACTCCGTTGCACACTCAGCGCTGTGAGTGGCAGTGTGAAAACATAGTGTAAGGCTGGGACCATGACACTGCCTAGCACAAACACAGGCTCACTTACACCACTGTGCTGGAGTTCCTGCTTTGCATGCAGCATTGTCTTTGTGCAGAAGGGGGCACCATCCTGCACATAATGACCCCTTAGAGGCATGATTGTCTATGTATGTGTGCCACAGCATGCAGCACACATAGAAAGCGGGAGTGACTTGGATGACTTGAGTTATTTATCCTTGTTGCACATCACCTGGGAAGACCAATTGATTTGACATATTTTCAGGTTTACCTGGTGTGGTATACATGACACGCCTCATGAACCATGGGAGTTGCAGAGAGACACCGACACAATGTCCATGGAACCCCTTCCTTGCATACAGTGATGGAACACTGCATTTTGTTCAGTGTTGCATTCCTCTGATTCTTATGCCATTCAAAGGCACACAAAGTCGCTTTGCGTGTCTTAACATGTCTGACTTAGGGGTATGCATTACACATGTACCATGATGCATGGTGCAAGTATGAGGCACACCCCTCATACATATGGCCCTAGCTCCATCAACAGACACAGTGATGGCTATTATGGCAGCCATTTCTTAATTTTAGTAGGTCTGTTATGTACTTCGGATTTGCCTACCAAAAAGTAGGCCATTCTCATATTGCTTATTCTGATGTGCTAATTGATGAGGCTGTGCCTGAAGATGTAGGCATCATGCGCCCTCCCCGGATATTTTACTAGCACATTGGTGAATATCCCCAGATGGCCCACGATGGCCTGGACATTAATGGAGTAGGTGTGCTTCTGGTTCCTGTACAGGTGTGATGTTTCTGCAGGGGAAGCAGTTGCACATGTGTGCAATCCATGACACCTAGCACATGGGGAAATTCGCAAGGGCATAGAAACCTTCTTGGTCTCCAGCTGATGTTGTTGAGTGTTGGAGAAGAGGAGGTACTGGGGTGAGAGGCGGATGATGGCATCGGAGACAGAGGGTAGGAAGGCAGAAAATGAATTTCCTGTCACTCTGGCTGTTGTGATCTGGAAGGAAACAGATGGCAGCATATAGGAGGACTGATATCATCTTGACCTGCGGAGGGATGTTAGTGAACCTGGCAGTTCATGGCTGGAGCCTTGGTGTTATCAGCAGTTCTATAATGGAGTTCCTCCCGAGTCTGTAATATCTGATGACCTCATCCTCCCTGAGGTTACTGAGGGAAATCCGCTGGTGAAAAGCAAGCTCCCTTCTCCTGCGCTACCTACATGGTCAGCTTTGCTGTAAGAAAGTCAATCTCTTTAGCAGTTTTGGATTTTAGCTGTATGGTCAGTGACCGTGGGCCGAATTTGGGCCACAGTGGATTCTGAGCCTGCCACTCTGTCCGACAATTTCTTATGATCAGCATGTAGCAGTCCAACATCAAGCATTACCACCTTTATTTTCTGTTCCAGCGGTTCCTTAGTGTCGTGTATCACCACCAGTATTTTGGCAGTGTGGGCCTCCAAATCCAACTCGGCCTTTGCTTTGGCCTTGTCACTCATCAGTGCTTCCTCCTTGCTTGGCACCAGTTTATTATGCTTAGGGTGCACCATCTCCCATACCCAGCGCTCCGGGGCCACCACATAGAGTCCACCAAAGACCAGCTGGGGCACTGAGGCTTATATCCTGGATGCTCCCAATGTGCTCATGTGAGTTCTCCTCTGAGTGTCCGAAGCAATTGTCCAGAGAGTGTACCAACCGCCTTCTAGCATATTTGAAGTGTTCCTGGACCCACTCACTGCTCTCGATTCCAGCTCCACTTTGGTCCTGAGCGGTGTACCGCTAGTTACCTCAACTGGCCCACGTTTGGCTGCCCCATGTGCCCCCACTGTCACCACAGCATCTTAATAGGCCAGAATAAAAGAGGAGACACTGGTGTCTTGTCTCCAGTGGACCAGGTATGTTCTGGGGTCTTCCTCTCACTCATCCGACCACACCAGTGCCTGGATTTCCCCTCAGGACACACAGTCCCCCTCCCAGCTCCTACACCAGTGCTGGAGCCAAGGTACTCCTCCTTTTCTCCAGATTCTGTGCAAGCCACTTGCGGGTCTCAGCTGACATCCAGACCCCAGTGGTCCTCGTGGCTCTAGGACATGCAGTAGGATACCGAGGGTCCTCTCTCACATCTCCAAGCCAGGCAGATGGACTCTCTGTGCTCCTCAGTTGTCAGCAGAGCCTAATGGTTGGCATAGGTCTCTGGGGCCAGTCACCAAGGTTCTGATTGTGGCCGTCCGGCTTGGCCCTTGCATCTTTCGACAGCTGCCATCTTGCTTTTCAGCCCACTCTCTGGCGGTGCTTTCAGCTGCCATGGTTGCACATGTGGAGGGTCCATCTGTGCCCACAATGACACTGGCACCTGCACCCTGCTAGACCCACAAAAGTCGATGGGGTCATGGGGTCCTCAGGATTTTGCTGCCAGCAGGGCCTGAAGCACCGGAGTTCGGATCTATGTGTCTGTCATCATAACTGTCTTCGCCACGCCCCCGCTTTCTATAATCAAATTTGTTAGGGTCCCCATCTTCTGACCAGCTCCTCATCTCCTTTAGGAAACTACGCAAACCCAATTCCTGCCTGAACCTATGTGAGGTTATATTGTTTGATGGAGATAATATTAGAACATTGGAAAGTTGTGAGCTCCACTGAAGGCAATAAAGTGGCTCAGGGCTAATACTGGCTGGAATAAGGCTTCTGCTACAACATTCCAATGTTCCTCTTTCAGACTAACTTAAGGTGAGGGCTTTACCAGTTGATAAAGGCCCTGACCCTGAGTCATAGGCTGGAGTCTCGCTGGCCTATAGCAAGGGAGAGGGCCTTTAACAACTGGTATAGCCTGTGGCAAAAGGGCTATAAAGCTATTAGACCATTTCACCCTCTGAGGGTAGATTGTTCTAAATTAAGAAGGGAGGAACAGGAAGACAAATGTTGGTGCAGAAGGCTTATACCAGATATTATTAGCCCTGCACTACTTCATTGTCTTCAGTGGAGCTCTCAACATTCAGTTGTTGTAATATAGCTTGTAAAGTCCAATCTGCTTGAGGTGTACAAGCCTCACATTCTATCTGAGCTGGCTTGACTTTGGGGGTTTTCTTCAGTGCTGCTGTTTTCTGTGGCAGCTACCTTCTGCACCTTCAAACTGACTCCAGCAGATTACATGAGTTTGATGGGCATTGAACATGCACATTACTCCCCATGTTTCATTAACATTCTAACATTTGCTAGGCGTAGTTTCCATTACTGCATCTCTCTAAATCCGGCTAAAAGTTTTCCTCTAGAAACCTTTCTGAAAGTGGGTAAAATAATGATGCAACCGTAGATGAAATGTATTTTTATCTACAGCTGTGTCTGTAGATAAAAGATTATTTTATGCATCTTGTTTTACAAGGTGTTTGATTGTTTTCATTTTGCAGCACCAAAAATTACATTTCAAGGAAACAGTATGAAGAATATTTCACTGTGTAGCACTTTTATTTTACACCGCTATAATACAATCAATACTTCTTTTGCAGTGTGTGAAGACTATCTTGCAACCTTATCGCATTGATTGAACGTATCATTAGTATCTTGAAGAAGTTAGCAGAAAAAAGCATGCACTGGTTATTCTGGAGAAATACTAAATCACTTAAATCTCTGGGCTTCTTCCTCAGAGAGATTAGAATAGTATCCACTCGTAGTAATGTTTACAGTCTTTTTAGCATCTGCTTTACACCAAAATGTAAATAGACATCACATGTAATTATTTGGTTATCTGATGCCGATTTCTGGAATGGAACAATAATGGGGCCCGATTCACAGAACTAACTTAAGACAAAATCCTAAACTTACTACCATTTTGGTATTCACAGAAGGCACTTACTCATTTTGGTATTCACAGAAGCCACTTACTCATCAATGAGTAAGTGCCTTCTGTGAATACCAAAATGAGTAAGTTACTCAAAATGAGTAAGTTACCCATTTTGGTATTCACAGAAGGCACTTACTCAATGAGTAAGTGCCTTCTGTGAATACCAAAATGAGTAAGGGCCTTCTGTGAATACCAAAATGAGTAAGTGTCTTTTGTGAATACCAAAATGGTAGTAAGTTTAGGATTTTGTCTTAAGTTAGTTCTGTGAATCGGGCCCATTATTTGTTAGTACACAGCTTCTTTAGATATTTATTGTTACAGTTTTCATAGTGTCAACCAAGTCCACTAGGGCGTCTTTATTGTGAACAAGAGATGCTATGAAAGAATCATTACACGTAGAAAAAGGGAACACAAGGTGCAAAGTGCATTTAACAGCCAGTTGAAAACTTCGAGTACACGTAATTAACTCTCCATAAGTAGTACAAGGCATTTTTTTTGTTATGCGAGTATAATCATGTTTAATTCATTATATTTGAGGGTACTGCTGCATATTTTTTTGTTTTTTATTTTCGCTTGAGAAAGAAATGTTACCATAGACAGTGGTGAAACCGAGGCCGAGATTCACCAAAGGCTTGTGTTGCCCTTGTGTCATGCAAGGTGATGCAAGGGCAACTCAAGCCCTGAAGTGAGATTTATTATGCTACACAGAGCCACCTTGCATGGCTCTATGTGGCAAAGTAAATCTGGAGTTACGCAAGGCAGTGCAAGTTGCTGCCTTACATTGCTCTACCTTGGGAAGGTGTTCCATGGGTGGAGCGTAGGTGTTTTCCCCCATCCACCCAGGGTTTTTGGAGAGTTCTCAGATTTACTAACAACAGCAAAACAGGAAGGGTATAATTTATGAGGACCCTTGCACTGCTGGAACGTCACATTTTGTAACGTTCTGTGGCGCAGGAGCCTGCTCCATATTTATGAGGAAGCACAAAGCCACTTTTTTGGGCTTAATGCTGCCTCGTAAATATCGTTCCCTTTAACTCAGTTTTCTGCGTTAAAGGGACATGCAATGGGTGTTGTTTGGGGCGTTCCCAGCAACATCCATGGCTTTTTGACACTGCCCCAGATTTACGAGAAATCGTAAATCTGAGGCAATAGGGAGGCACAACGAGGAGAAATATCTTTATTTCTCCTAGTTTTTTTCTGTTTCTATGTGTTTTGCATTCTGCAGCAGACATAGAAAGAGGAAAAAGCCTCTTGTAATAACATTTGTGCAGGGAAGTTTTCCTTCCTGCGCAAAAATAATCATCCCGCAACGCAGGCACCCTTGCACCATGGTGCAAAGGTGCCTGCATTGGTGCACGGCAGCCCATTGTTTGCCGGTGCAGGGGGAAAAGACAGGAATGCGCCGTATATGATAGATACGGCGCAATCCTGCCCTTTTCTTTTGCCTGTAGGGCAGCGCAGCAGGAAGGCCTGTGGTGCTGCTCTACGGCAAAACCTCATAAATGAGGCCAGGAATGCGTCAAAATGCTATGCCTTCCCAAGGGAGGTGTATCGAGGAGAAATATGTTTATTTTTCGTTGTTTTTCCTCTTTCTACGTGTGCTGCTTAGAAAGAGGAAAAAGTCTTGGAGGATTATTTTTGTACAGGAGTGTCTCCCTTATTGCACAAAAACAATCCTGGCTGCAACACAGGCCCCCTCGCACCATAGTGCAATGGTGCCTGTGCTGGTGCTTGGCAGCCACTAGTGCGAGAGATAGCAGGAATGCACAATATCTGAACAGATATGGCACATTCCTGTCCTCTCCATTTGATGTTGTGTTGCGTCAAATGTTAGTAAATCTGCCCCTGGATGTGTGCTGCAGTCGCATGTCCTGTGCTATCAATGTTCACTGTTCGTTTTTAGAACCTCTGTTGAAAGCACATTAGAAAGGCATCTTGAGTGACTTTCGAAGAAACCATTCATGGCACAATATACAAACGACACAAAGCTTAATTTATGTAATATGTGTAATAACCACAAAACTATGCATTTTACATGTGGGAAAAATATGCACATCCACCCACCCTATCCACAACGTATGCAAATAACACACATGTGTTTTTATGGCTATAACAAAGAGCAAAGAGAGTGATACCAATTATGATGTAGAATTTAACATAAGCCCTTTCTAAGGGATTGGAAGGGAAGGGCATGGAGTGTATGAGATTAGCACTAAAAAAAGACTTGGTTCACAAACCTTTTTCAATGAGTAGGAGTGCCTTATTCTGAGTAATCTAGGTGCCTCCTACCACAGCAGAGTAACAACCTTGAAAGCATCTTTCTTATTGAGGCCTGCTCCATGTCAACCGCCATGCTTACCCTGGATGCATTAATACCACAAGACTACAGTATCCAGCATGCTGATTGCTGAACCAGGCAGGATGGAGAATCATGGTTATCTTTATTTTATTCCTTACTTAGCACAAGTAACATTTTGATCAGAAATGTTTTACAAAAACAGCACTGAAAGTGCATAGGGCAATAGGTTGGAGGACATTAACAAAAGAATTACAAAGCATAAGTTTGGATATAGTTTTATTGTATCAGTTGTATCAACATCACTGGACACAAAGATACGTCCATTTGAATATTGAGTGCACAGTCCTGAAATATACATATTTGCACCATTTTGTGAAGTGAGTATGTGTTCACTCTTGTCTTTCCAGATGAAATAGGTGACCTTTCAATGTAGTTTTGAACTTCTGAAGCAAGGGTTTAATCAGAATACAGGGTGTGAGGATGTTCCAGTGGAGAGGGCCTAAAATATAGAATTTCGAGATGGGAAAGGCTAGCTTGTTCTTTAAAAGAATGTTGCTTGAAGATTTCAGATTCCAAGTTGATGTGTAGCATGAGGATGTCATAGAGGTAGTCTGGGGTGATATACCGCCTTGAACACAAGTTTCAGTAGCTTGTATTTGGACCCATTTTGGCAGAGAGCAAGCCAGCTTGGCAATAGTATGATGAGATGGCAGTAATCCTAGGTATATTTGCACAGAATTCTGGTAGCGAACTTTAGGGCTGTGTCGAGTGTTGCAGAGGGGTATTCAGAAAGACCCACTCGTCAACTATTGCAGTAAACAAGTATTCTAAGTGCAAGTAAGATCTTGACTATTTTAGTTATTTTATGTAGTATGAGGAAGGAGATCTAGCATGTAGTCAAGACTTGAAGCTGTGCAGCGATTGCTCTGGTGGCTACACAGGTTTTCATTTTCAGAAATGAGGTGAAATAAACCCCAAGATTTCGGACGCAGTGGCCATATTTCAGAAAATCAGATGGAAAGTAGATTAGGCCTGCTAAGGACTTGGGTCCTATTTAGGGGAGAAGCTACTGGAGCTCCATTTTTTAGAAGTTAAATGTGTTACCATAGATCCATTCAGTGTTGGACTGCAGTGAGGCAATCCAAAATATGCTGAAGGTAAGATGCAAAAGTAGGAATTGAGAAAGGATTTATGTATCATGGGCATAAAGGTGGTATGAAAACCCAAATCTTATGACATCTTCAAGGGGTTGGAGTATAATGAGGAACAGGGACTAAGCCTTTGGTACACCCCTGGAAGTGTCCTGAATGTTGATGTCTTGGAGTCCTAGGTAACCGAGAAAGATCATTAGAAATGTATGAGGCTAGACAGTTCTAACCTAAGCTTCAGAGGCCTAGTAGGTTAAGTGAGGATATGCCTTGAGCTCAATTCATATTTAATAGATTGTTGGAGGTGAACAGAGATATCATATTTGATGTGAGGTAATGAAAATGTGCATAGTGACTAGATGTTAACATTCCTGTTTGATGAATTAACTAGGGCTTGGCATCACTGGTGTACTTCTCTCTAGTGTAATTGCTCCTAATTACAGCAATATTACTCGCAATTATGCGTAGTTACTTTGGAAGCGTAATCCGGCATTTAGCACTATTTTCTTTGTACAAAATGCACCCTTGTCCACAAAGTGGACTCAAGGATGCATTTTGCGTTAAGAAAATAACACCAAATGCTACAGGACTCAAACAGCAGTAACCAGCTGCTCGCTCTCTTAGTTCATTGTTCCTATCCTCCTGTGGTAGTACTCTTAAGTAGTCAACCTGGTGTAATCAAATAATTTCCGCAATTTTGCGTCACAAGAATGATGCGTTATTGCTGTAATTACTGAGATTATTCTGATTACTCTGGAATATTAATTTTTTTTCCTAGGCCTAGAATTCATCCCCTGAAGGGTAGTCGCCTGTAATGCATAAGGACAGGGGAGCCTATGAAAAGAAAATCATGTATAGAAAAGAAACTGGAATCATTTATATATTCATAAAATAAGTGACAGAAATACAAAGCAATTGATGAGAAAACCAGATGGAATGTGGGTATGATGTATAGAACAAATAAAATTTAAAAAATGGTCAAAATTAAGAAGACAATATTGACACCTGAAGTAGTGCGAACAAATGGGAAGACATGCAGATTAAAGTTTTTGCAAGGCTCAGAGATCAGCGGGCCACACCCAATTTATCTAGAATTTACATCGCCAGCTATAAGAAAGAGCAAGTTTGGTAGACTGTGCGGTGGGATGTCTATCTATGTGGCTACTAGATTATCAGCACACATTAAACAGTTAAAATTTGAAGTTGACTGGGTCACTGGCATTGTGGTTGAAAATTTTGCACCAGAGAGCAAGTTACTATTCCTAAATGTTTACATTTCACCATGTACCATGGAGAAAAAATCCAAACTGGACTGCTTGACCGAAATTTTATGCAATATCTTAAGCACATATGGCAGTTTACCATGTTTAATCTCTGGAGACTTTAATACCAATCTCTTTCATAACCAGTTTGAAGATCTGGGAATCATCCCTCCAGCGGTCCCTTCACATCTTGCCACACAAACATTACCGTCAGGACTCAGACCGTCCAAATTGGGCGAATATGCAGTCCTTCAACTTAGCAGAATAGGCTACATAGTAATAAACGGTCGCTCATCCACAGACACCCCCCGGCCTGGACAAGAACTAACGGCCGAACCCACTCATTTCTGGACTTTACATTAGGAAACAGCGAAATGCTTATCCTAATTGAGTGCCATTATATAGCAGCAATGGGGGAAGTGACCATCGACCTCAAATAATAACATTATCTCTCAACATGCCTCATCATCACGCACTTGCTCACACGACATCCTACAGCTATTCAGAGAACCTAAGGCGAATGAAATGGTCGTCCAGTGTCGTCCCTTTTGTCATGGAGAAATGTGATCATCTTCTACGTTCACAAAGTGCAAAAGATGTGCCAATCATCGACAGCTGGGAAGTGCTGGTGAACAGTTTATTAAATGAATTTCCATCCAAATCTTACCCCCGGCAATATCCACCACGACTTCGCATTTCACCAGCTACAAAAACCTTAAAATTAATAAGAAACGCTGCTCAATGTCGGGCCAGAAAAAACCCAGGCAACGGATTTTTATTTAAACAATATAAGCAAGCTCAAAAAGCTTTTAAGGCATCTGTGCATAGAGACAAACAATCAGCGTCAGACCAGTTCTGGTTGAAGTTAGTCCACGCCAGCAAAAGGTCTAATGCAAAGTTATTCTGGTCCCTTGTGAACAACGGCCCATTAGGAGGCAGAGGACAAAGCAGCGCAAACATAAGCGCTGACGACTGGACTGAGTTTCTATTTAATCACTTCAGAGATCATTTAAGCAGGCCAGAGCACTCTGGTCCCCATTTGACTTGCAAACCTGGGCCACCAGTTACTGAAAACCACTGCACAGCCAACATTGAGTCAACTACTACAAGTGAGGGGGTTCTGGATTCACCCACAATCGAGAGTAAGGAGCCAGGGAATGATTCAACCCTAGAGACCCTGACGACACACGGAGTTTTAATAAACATCATTGCCCGGATAATCAGAAAAGGCAGGTCAGAAAGAGCCCCTGGCCCCAACGGTCTACCTCAGGGCTTGTTTAAGTCAGATGAAATGCTGTGGTCAGGCCTCCTTGCACCATTGTTTTTATACTGCAGGCTCAATGATCACATTCCGGATTCCTGGAAAGGTGCCATCATTCATCCCATCTACAAAAGTGGCAAAAGAGATGATCCAAAAAACTACAGAATGATAGCCCTTCTTGATATTGAATCCAAATACTACGCCAGCATCTTATTAGAAGAATTGTCAACCTGGGCCGAATCAACCCAGCGTCTTCCTTTCAACCAGACCGGCTTCGTAGCTAACTCAGGCACAACCAGCAACTTATTGACATTAACTGTTTTGATGGAGAAGGCAGATGCCCGTCGTATGCAACTATACTGCTGCTTCGTCGACTTTAAGGCGGCTTTTGACCGGGTGCCACGCGGCCGCCTTTGGCAAAAATTAGACCGTTGGGGTATATACCCCGCCCTCTTAAAAGCGATAATACAACTCCACACACAGACCTGGATAAGGATAAAGTTGGGCGACGGGTCCTATGTTTCAAAAAAGATCCAAACAGGAAGTGGCGTTAAACAAGGTTGCGTCTTGGCGCCCCTTCTTTTTAACCTGTTTATTTCGGACCTATCCTCTACACTCGACAAGATCAACTCCCATCCACCCCAATTGGACGGAACCCGCATCAGTAATCTGTTATACGCCGACGACCTAGTGCTACTGAGCCACACAAAGGTAGGCCTGCAGAGGCTTCTTGACGAACTCCTTCCCTATACACTTGATAATGCGCTTGAATTGAACCTGTCAAAAACAAAAATAATTCATTTCACCAAACAGAAGCAGCGGAAAAGCAGCTGGTTTTTTAACAATAAAAGCATCGACACAGTGCCACACTATAAATATTTGGGAATTTTCCTTGATGCCAGAGGTTCCTTTGCTAAACAAAAAGACGCCGTCAAGGCCAAAGCACTGTCGCTTGAGGTTGCGTCAGCTAAACTTTCAAAACATTTACTAGGGCCAAGCTTGACTCCGCTGCTCAAGGTGATGAAGGCCAAGATCACCAATTCCTTATCATATGGACACGAGATCATGATGGGCTCAACAAATATCTTATTAAATAAATCAACTACCAGGATCTTTAAGCGAGCATGGCGCCTGCCGAGGTCCTCATCTCCGGCACAAGTCAGATTAGAACTCGGCCTGCTTGATCACAACGGCATCGAGGCCGGGGCTTTCATCAAGTTCTGCAATAGACTGCGCAACTTCCGGGATGGCAGTCTTGAGTCCAAAATCTGGAATGAAATAACGACCAGCGCATCCAGCCAAAAATATCAGCACCACCTGGCCTGCTCCCTACAGCTACTCGGAATAACGGAATATTGGGGAACAAATCCGCCACAACAGGCATTGAAGACCGTAATTAAGCGAAGTGTTCGGCTCTGGTCTTTTCACTCTGACAGGGCAAAATTATCTAGAAGAAAACATGCTTGGGCCGTTGTCTCCGACTACAAACCAGGGGTCGAGTCATCCTACTTATCAAGTACATACTCCGTCTATTGGAAGGTTAAGTTTATGGCCCTAAGGCTAGGCGAGTGGCCCTTTTTAAAGCATCTGCCACAATGGCGGCGCCCTAGTCTTGATATCGAATGCAGGGAATGCGGCTACCATTCAGAAAGCTTGGAGCACATAGCTTGCACATGCCCAGCCCTGCTAAACGATAGAAGGACTTCATTGCGAGCAGAGTGGAACAAACTTGGAGTTCGCACATGTCGTCAGGCTATCATAGCAGCTATGAACCAAGAAAACACAAAGTTGAACATTTGGTTCACCAAATTTGTCATCAGAGCTGCTAAAGTGTTGGAGAAAGAGAAGGCAGCAATTCCTCCGCCGGTTGGCCTTGCAATTTCTCTGTAATAAAAACTCTAGCTGCCATCCGGCTCCTCCTACAAGGTCTCCATGGACACTGTTTTTAGCACTTTAAAAAAATTAGCTGTTATATTTATTTGTCTCTTCTTTCTAGATTATCTTAAAATCATTCCGTGACTGTTATGTCATTCTAAGGAGCCTGATCCGCAAAAGACAAATGCATATTCGGACAATTCTTTAAAAAAAATTTAATCCGCTTTTATTGCAAGATTATTGCATTGTTTTAGAACTAATCGGGGCTCCTTGTATTTATGAGTCACATGGTTTTAATATTTTGTTATGGTTTTTAGTAATCAAACAATAAACTTGAATTTGAATTTGAATTTGAATTTGAATTTGACTCGTCACCAACACTAAGTCCATGGTTTAAGGAAAGGAATAGTTTTATACTTCTGCCCAAAAATTGGGGGAAGTTGGAAAAAAAGGACCCTTTTCTAATTAATGTTTGGAGAATAAGCATATCATTGGAAGATTATTTAATCAAATGAATTGATTTGAAATCACGTGCTTTGATGTTTGACCATGTTTCTTAAAATGAATGGGTAGCATTTATTTTCTGTTAGCAATTCATGTAATTTGCATCGTATATAAAACACTTTTCAATATGGCTTAGTGTTTAGTCAAAACGCATAAATATGAATACCTTGACTGGAGGAATAAATGCACTTTAATCACTTCCTGAGTGCCGGACTTATCCTTAACTGCGAGAGAGGTTTCATGGTACTGGCAGTCACACTACTTACTATGCACCGCTAGCGTTCTGGAGCCTGGTGGCAACCGCCAGACCCTACTGAAATTTGAAAGTATTGAAGTTCGGCTGCCCCACCCCATCCCCCCTCCCCCCCCACTGAAATCTACACAAAAAGGAGCTGGAGGTTGAGAATCGTCAGCAGAGAGTAGGAGGGCCCTTCACTGGTTGGCAAATAGCCCCGGGTAAGTCCTATGTGTATTGATAGTGAGAAGCTAGATCTGTAAGAAATTGTGGACACAAATGAATTAACATTGGTTGCATACGGTGGGAGTCATTGCGTTACTAAAAACAAAACAAAACTGGCTGAGGACAATTACAGAGCTAGAGAACTGCTGCAGGAATATTATTCAATGCAATGCCGAGTACGAGTCTTAAAGGGGCAGAAGTGAAACAGCCAAAACAAGGCAAGGCTGAGTATCTGCAAGGACAGCTGGACAAATTGGAAAGACTGTATAAACGTGAGCTTACTGAATGGTGATAAATGACTTCTTTTAAGACAATATTTGGAAATAGTGCATGCACGGAAAGGATTGCAGGTTTTAATCACATGAGCGATGAAAACCCACATCATAGCTTGTTGAAAAAATGGGCATGGAACTAACTCCTACATTTGAAACAAATTTGCTACGATCTATTAAAGTGTCTTTTCATAGCTTAAGCTAACTAGGCCTCAGTTAGGCCTTGATGCCATCTTGTCTAAAATGGATGTGACAATGTCATATGTGTTCTCTGTTTGTATTTCTGTCTGACACTACGTGCAGCAAAATGTGTGTTTTTTTTTTTTTAATGACACTGTTCTCCAAGAAGAGCTCTAGCTTTTTTTTACATATTTTCAAGGCAATTCCGCATGCACATAGTACTGAATTCATTCACAATGTTTCACTGTTGTTTATGTGACTAGTTTGTTCTGACACCTCCGGATGACATTAGTTCAGAACTGCTGATTCAATAGTCATGTAGTGGGTTAGTGCTAAGGTGATAGGGCTGTATGACGATTTACAGTTCTGAAAGCTGATTCATTGGAAATGTAATTCGTTGCTCACATCATGATGAGCTTGCAGATCCAATGCTTTCTTATGGCCAAAATGGCTATATAAGCCCTTACATTTAGGAGTGAGCTGAATATTTTTAGTCCAGTCTACGAATGCTGCCTGATTTCTTACTTATTTTCCTGCACATTTGAGACATGGGGGCCGATTCCGATTCGGGTCGGAAATCTCTCCGACCGAGCCGGACCCGGAGAGATTTCCGACCGAATCGGACCCTAGCAGCCCGACCGAACGAGTACGATGCGCACGTATGCCATCGGACTCGAGTCGGTCGGACTCCCATTGAAGTCAATGGGAGCCTGTCGTACAACGCGTACGCGGGCTCCCATTGACTCAATGGTGCAAGGCGGACAAGGGCGCCCCCTACAGTGTGTACACGGCGAAGTGACTCGCGCCGTACACGCACAGGTAGGGGGGACCCATGGGTCCCCCCTGTGTGCGACTCGCGCGGCTACGCGTACAGGGGGGTCCGACACGGACCCCCAAAGTATGGCTCCGACTGCTTCTTCGAGCCAGACGGCGCGAGTCGGTCGGACTGCTCGCGGCGCGCATCGTACTTGCCCGGGCGGGGAACGTCTCCATTGCGAGGTGCGCTGCGCATCCGTGCGAGTCGGTCGGTGCGGTTGGGACGGGCGTACGAGTCAGTCGGCGAATTTGCACGCGCTCGCATCGTACTCGTTCGCCCGGACGCACGTACGAATCGGTCGGGAATAAGGGCTCCGAATCGGATCCGGTTCAGCCGAATCCGATTCGGTGCCCTACCGGCCGAGATCGGAATCGGCCCCATAGTCTAATTTTAATCTTGCTTATTATTCTGCACTGCTTCTATTGCTAAGAGCCTTCATGGCAATAATTGTATGCATTTAAATGAGGTTTCTGCATTTGAATTTTATAATTTCTGTATTGTTCTCTTTTAAATTTTGTAATAGACCTTCATGATTTTCCTAAATTCCCCTCTAGAACCCATTTTTTGAGTGAGTCCTTCCTTTATGTGACTGTATTTTGCAATGTTGTTTTTAACTTTGTCTCTGGGACACATTTCCTCGTGATTTGAGGACAACGACCCTGACCCACCTATCTCCAGGGCGCACCATTGAGGCGAACATTTTTAGGGGTACAGCGCTCCCACAACAGATAGATTTAATTAACTGGAAGAAGCCATCCAAGCAGAAAAGGCACTCAAATATTTGAGAGATGAGTTGGGTTATAAGAAGGGTCAAATACACATGTTCGCGAAAAGATTTGAAAGCATACAGAGGCAAAGGGTAGGAGAACAATATAGACACAAGCAGGATGTGGCAGTCACTGATGTGGGTACAGATCTAAGCTCTGATACACATCAGGATGAGCAAATGAAGAAAGGAGATAGGACACAAATTAGATGTATTACAATCATTGATGTGCTTTATTTTTTACAGGTGGACTGGTGAACCAATGACAGACCTCAGAGAGGTCAAGGAAATTAAAAAGGAAACAAATGAGAGGAAAATAAAACAGGAGGATAAAGGTAATGTATGAGTGGGAGAGTCACGAGAAGCAAGAAACAACCAATGATGAGAGCGCGATGTATAATTCGACTGATGAGGCTCCCAGGGAGTCAAATATTAAAATACTGTTTAGATCTATCTTTTTGTCAAGAAGCAGAGTTTGATTATGTACAGACCAGAATAAATCTGTATAAACGCATTAGAAAGCTTAAGTTAATGTAAGTCTATAAAACAAAGGACAACAAGACATATATGCCTAGAGTAGTAATAGAAGACCTAACAGAGTATAAATTGTTAGTTGAGGATGTGTATCTTAGGAGGGAGCTAATGGAGCATGAGAATGAGCAGGACAATTTGGTAATGAGTGAAGATCTCACACTGGAATAATTGACTATGTATGTTTCAGAAGGGGGTGGCCCATATTTAAACCTAAATCCTGGTTTGTACACACAACTCCATTTTACATTATAGATGAGTTCTCTAAAGTTGTCACCAAAGAACTGAGGAATTTGCAGATCACCAGCAGTCAAACGGCCATACACAAACTGCCTTTGCAAATACATACAAGCTAACTATAACCAAAAAAGGGACTAATAAAAGTTGCATTGTGAGGAGTTGTGACAAAGTGGGCAATGTTGTTCTATAGCCTAATGATAAGCGCATGGATGAGGACAACTTTCAATTTAGCCATATAGAGTGTTACAGAAAAATAAACAAAGAGTACCATCTTAAAGTCCAACAGCATTGCCATAGTGATTTAATAGAGTGGAGAGATCAGGTGTTAATGAACGGAAATTAATTTTGATTTGTAATACCAGATCACCCCAAGCTCCCAAACTTTAACTTAATCCCAAAAATCCAAAAGGATGCCAAAATACAATGAGTTAAAGCCATAATACCATCCCAGGAAAGCATTTTGGAAAATACATCAAAATACATCGATGATTTCCTAAGTCCTTTGGTTTCCAGTTTGCCTTTTGTATATCATGGACACAATAGACTGCCTTAAGAGAGTAGTTGATATTGGTTGGGAAGAAAACATGCGTATGATGACACTAGCCATGTCATCATTGCATACTAGAATACATCACAAGGATGGCATAAAGGCAGTGAAACACTGCTTAAGGATTAGGCCCATTAAAAATTATCAACATACTTGCATAATCCTAAAGATGGTCCACTGGTGTCTAATTAAGAAAAAATTTCTGTTAAAAAATGACATGTTTGAAAGACAAATGGGAACAGTCATGGATACCCGCTTCACCCCGAGCTATGTGAATCTGTCTATAGGCCGGGGAGAGAAATAGGTGTTCAATGGTTCAAGAATTAAGAAATGCGAGGACCACATTACCATGTGGTTCCACTTCATAGACGATATATTTATCATCTAGAAAGGCATTTTTTAACTATCAGAAATCTTCGTAGCTAAGATCAACTGTAACAATCTCAATCTCAGTTTCGCCTGTAACATCAGTGCAGTAGAAAGGGAATTTCTGGATGTGAAGCTTGTTGTACAACAGGGTAAATTGATAACAGCATTGTACAAAAAACCAAGTGCAGGTAATAGTATATTGCACGCATGTAGCTTCCACCCTACCCCACTGAAAGTTAGCATTTCCTATGGAGAGTTAAAAAGCATTTGCAGCAGTGATGAAGTGTTCGATAAAAATGCAAGAGTGAGGTAATCACAAGATTCAAAATAAGAGTATACTCGGATCAAGTTTTAAATGCAGCAGAGAAAAGAGTGTCCAAAAGAAAAAGAGAAGATATTCAGTTCTAAACCAAGAAATGCATCTGCCCCAAAATCAGTGCTTAATTTGAGACAGTGGTGTCCGCTGCTTGCCAACACCAGCGCTTGTGACGGTCTGCCTCAAGTTGGCGCTCTCTGGGTAATTTAGAGATGATGACCACAACAACAATTAATTATTAATTCAATGTACATAAAAAATTACTATTACCTGCCACCCAAGCCATTCTTAAAGCTACGGGGGCCTGGATTAGTCCAAACTGTGCACTTGTAGAAGTATGATGGTTAATAGTTGTGCTGTTACTATCATTGGCAGCATGGCAAGGGCAATGTGTGGTGCAAGCTGCAGTGGCCTCCTGAAGAGAGCCCTGGCACTTATTGTTTTCCAAATTAAGCAGTGCACAAAATATACATTGGTAGCACCATTATGCATGACAGCTGACAAGCAGATTCTACAACATCTTAAATCCATAAAGAACAATGATAACACTGACCCAGTAGCGAGGCATTTCTACAAACTACATGGAGGAGATGAAAATAAATTGAAGTACAGTGTGATTGGCAGTATCTCTAAGGAACCCAGAGCTGGTGATATAGAAAAGGAATTGTGCTATGGGCATTCAATGAACCATGGGGTTTAATTTGTTAGGAAGAACTGTCTACTAATTTATAGGCATTACTGCTGCTAGTTCAGTTTAGTTTGGTACTGAACTGCCAAAAAATAGTTTTTAATGGTTTAATGATTTTGTTTAGTTTTCAGATATTCTCCCCTTTATCTCCCATTTTTATGATGATCTAATTGAGGTGATTCTTGGCAGATGCCGATAAACGTAGGATACTAGAAAATATAGAAAATGTTCTGGACATGCTATCTCTATCAGTTAAAGGGTATATGTACAATACATCAGTGTAAGAGCACACTGGGGTTTACAGATTTAGGGGCAGATTTACAAGCCCCTTGCGACAATTTTGCGCTGCTGTTGCATCACTTTTTGTGACGCAATGGCAGCATAAACAATGCGCCACGTTGCGGCACATTTACAACGTGATGCATCTAAGGAGATGCGTCACGTTGTAAAGCCCTGCGCCAGATTATACCTGCG
Source organism: Calotriton arnoldi (assembly GCA_963921515.1). Classification (NCBI taxonomy): domain Eukaryota; kingdom Metazoa; phylum Chordata; class Amphibia; order Caudata; family Salamandridae; genus Calotriton; species Calotriton arnoldi. Next base: position 2,078,168 of record CAWUFW010001768.1, on the reverse strand, counting down.
TCAGGTTTAATGTATGCAGGGTGGGCGTTCCCATGCAAAAAGCCATGTAGAACTGACGCAGTGAAATTTACAACATTTCACTGCTTCACTCTACATCTTCACTGCGTCAAAATCCCTACGCCTGCTAAGACCAGGCATAAGGAATGATGCAGGGCTTTGTGAATGGGTCTCACTTATCTGTTGTGGCACAGTACTGGAGTTGCATCACTTTCATGAGCAACTCCAGCAATGCGTCACTTTTATGCCAACAGATGCGTCTGAATTTCTGACGCATCTGTTAATCCTTGCGCCATGGAGCAATTTATTGTGAATACAGCCTCTCCATGGTGGCTCAAGGAAGTTTGGAGTTGTCGCAAGGAAACTGACGCATCTATGCAGATGCGTCAGTTCCTTGTAAATGAATCCATTAGTATGTTAGACAACCGGATTATTCTTTGTATTTAAATTGTGATGGATGTATGAATAAAATGTAATGATAACGCATGGAGGTCAGTAACAACAAACCGACAGGGTAAAATGCAAATAAAGCACAACATAATCTGAGTGCCAGTCTTTTTCAAATTAATTTTTAAAGAACCAGAATATTTTTTGAGTATTATTTATTAAGATTAATTGATTTGGAATGATGTGTTGTGGTATTTCAACATGTTTCTTAAAATGAAATGGGGAGCATTTCTTTTCTGTTCATAATTCATGTAATGTGCATGGTGTTTAAAGCAATTTTCAATGTATCATGTATCATGAGCAAGGCTGGTGATTAAACAAAATCCATAGATGTGAACACCTCGGCTGGAGGAATAAATGAGCTGAAATCTTTACCTGAGTGGCAGCCTCATCCTTTACTGCAAGGAAAGAGAGAGGTTTTTTAACATATATATATATATATATATATATATATATAATAAGTCACTGACCATGTCATGAGTGATGTAATATGTGAGATCATAAGCAGTGCATTGCCGGGGCGCGAGTTATAGTTAGCTCAGCTAATTGTAACTGTGGAATTTCACTGGCTTTGTATGAGTGACGCCTGAGCCTAACTATAACGTCCCTATAGCCTTTGTTTTTTTCAGTGAATTTCCGAGGTTTTTTAAATGCTAATTCCTTACTATAACGTCACTGTAACCTTTGTTTTTTTCAGTGAATTTCTATTTATTTTTAACTAGTAGTTGCATTTACAGAGTGGTGAATAAAGGGGGCAGGCATCCAACCAGCTCTCAGCAATCCCACACTCTGGGGTTTACTGGAGGTAACAGAAGGGGTTCCTGGCCCCCAAGGACCCTTAGCATTGAAGGGGACTTCATCCCCCAACTAGCAGTGAGCCAGGATGCACGTTTGCAGATTGGTGGAGAAAGGGGGCATGGCCTCCGAATACCTCTCAGCAATCCCGCACTGTGGAACTTACAGGAGGTAACAGGAGAGGTAGTTGGCCCCCAAGGACCCTCTTGCTATCCCTGCATAACTATAGGAATCGAGCTACAGCTTACTGATGAGGCGGAACATTGCTAAGATATGTCTTGGCTTGCTTGTGTATATATATATATATATATATTCACTGAAAAAACCATAGGTTTCAGACACGTTATAGTTAGAAATTAGCATTTAAAAAACCTTTGAAATTCACTGAAAAAACCATAGGTTTTAGGGTCAGTTATAGTTAGTTGGACATTTCACTCGTACAAAACCATAGAAATTCCCCCGTTATAGTTAGTTCAGCTAACTATAACTCGCGCCCCGCAATGCACTGCTGATGACGTCACATATTACATCACTCATGACATGGTCAGTGACATCACTGATGACATCTCAAATGACATCACTGATGACATCACTGATGACATCATCCAGTGACTGTGTGTTTCTGTAAAGTTTAAATATGTTTAATATATATAGGGAAAGGTGTATTGAAGAATGAGTGGGTGTATAAGTGTCTGAATGGATGATTTAGTACGTGAGTGACTGACTCTACAAGTGAGTGATTAAATGTATCTTACTGAATGCATGGGTTAGTGACTAAACTGTGTGAATGTCTGTATCCGTCTGTCTGTTGGTTTGTAAGCGGCTGCATGGCTTTCTGAATAGCTACATGAGTGTCTACATGGGTTATTGATTGATTGTCTGAGTATCTGTATGGGTGCCTGAGTGTTTGTGTGGGTGGGGTGTGTGTGACTCTGTGCATAGATGTGTGATTTGGTGATTCACTGGGTGCATGGTTTCAAGAGTGCATCTGTGATGGACTGTATGGGTGGGTGAGTGTGTGTATGGGTGTGTTAGTGATTGAATGTATATCTCAGTGGTACATGTGTGAGTAACTACATATGTGAAAGGCAGTATATATGTGTGTTGGAGTATATAAATGGCTATAAGTGAGAGTGTGTGATTGTGAGAGTGGCTGTATGGATGAGTGTGTACTTGTATCAGTGATTGTATAAGAGCGTAAGAATGTGCTAGTATTTGTATGAGTAAGTGAGCTGGTGTGTGTATAACTGTATAGGTGAGTAAATGGGTGTGTGATTAAGTTTTTTGCATGACTGACTAGGTGTGTGAGTACCTCTATGGATGAGTGGCGGTGTGTGAGTGTTTATATAGGTGTATGAGTGCATATGATAGTCCTGTACTGAGTGACTAAGTATGAGTGACTGTACGGGTGAGTGAGTGGATGTGTGTGTAGACCTAAGAATCAGTGAGTGGGTATGTAGTTTTTGGTGTTGGAGTGTCTATGGTTTTGAGAATGGCAGTCTGTAATTTAGAGTGGGTGTATCAAAAGTTATATTAGGGTGTGAGAAGATGCATGAAATTATCACATGGATGATGTCATCAGTGATGTCATTTGAGATGTCATCAGTGATGTCACTGACCATGTCATGAGTGATGTAATATGTGACGTCATCAGCAGTGCATTGCGGGGGTGCGAGTTATAGTTAGCTGAACTAACTATAACGGGGGAATTTCTATGGTTTTGTACGAGTGAAATGTCCAACTAACTATAACTGTCCCTAAAACCTATGGTTTTTTCAGTGAATTTCAAAGGTTTTTTAAATGCTAATTTCTAACTATAACGTGTCTGAAACCTATGGTTTTTTCAGTGAATTTCAAAGGTTTTTTAAATGCTAATTTCTAACTATAACGTGCCTGAAACCTATGATTTTTAAGTGAATTTCAAAGGTTTTTTAAATGCTAGTTTCTAACTATGCCTACAGAGGTAGGACATGTGAAGAAAGAAGAAAAAAACGCACAGAAAGAAGCAAAAGATGTGCAGAAAGAACCAACAGAGGAGCAGAAAGAGGCCTTGTTGCAAAATCATCCTGTGCCCACAACTTTTTCAGACGGGTACTGGTGGTAACTGACTCTGACTAACCAGAGCCAGTGCTATGCTAAAAGACACTTAGAATACAGTGAAAACACCTACATACACTAGGGAACACCATGCGTTGGGGTACCCCTGTGATTAGCATGACCTCCTCTGCAAGTCCCTAGTACATAATAGGGCAGGGGGATTAAAACTACCTCTTAAAACGCGCTACAGGGCGCGTTTGCACAGTGGTGAAGGGAGGGGGCCTGAGGTGACGTGTGCAAACGCACCCCGTGGCGCGTTTTAAGTTGCAGGATTAAGTCCCCTTGAATTCTGAGGCTCCCTGGGGCAGAACTAGCCCCCCAGGTACCTACAGTTAGGACCACAGAGCTGAGTTGCAGAGAGGCGTTCCGAGGCCACGCACCTTTTTCACCTCTCTGCAACGCAACTCTGTTGTGCTTATTGAAGGTACCTGGTGGGCTAGTTGGCCCCCAGGGTCCCTCAGGATTCAAAGGGAATTAATTCCCCAACTTAAAACGCACCACAGGGCGTGTTTGCGCACATGTCACCTGAGGCCCGCCCCTCCCTTCACCACTGTGCAAACGCGCCCCGTGGTGCGTTTTAAGTTGGGGGATTAGGTCACCTTGAATCCTGAGGGTCCCTGGGGCCCAACTAGCCCACTAGGTACTTCCAGTAAGCACCACAGGCCTGCGTTGCAACGCCTGTAACAAATTGTGCAGTTGTGTTTAGGTAGTGAAGAGGGTCGTGCTGGGGGTAGTGTTTTAGGGTTTAGGGTAGTGCAGTGGTGTTTGTGTAGTGTAGGGGGTCATGCTGGGGGTAGATTTAGGGTTTAGGGTAGTGCAGTGGTGTTTGGGTAGTGTAGGGAGTCGTGCTGGGGGGAGTGTTTTAGGGTTTAGGGTAGTGCAGTGGTGTTTGGGTAGTGTAGGGGGTCGTGCTGGGGGTAGTGTTTTAGGGTTTAGGGTAGTGCAGTGGTGTTTGGGTAGTGTAGGGGGTCGTGCTGGGGGTAGTGATTTAGGGTAGTGCAGTGGTGTTTGGGTAGTGTAGGGGGTACTGCTGGGGGTAGTGTTTTAGGGTTTAGGTTAGTGCAGTGGTGTTTGTGTAGTGTAGGGGGTAGTGTTTTAGGGTTTAGGGTAGTGCAGTGGTGTTTGTGTAGTGTAGGAGGTCATGTTTTAGGGTTTAGGGTAGTGCAGTGGTCTTTGGGTAGTGTAGGGAGTCGTGCGGGGTAGTGTTTTAGGGTTTAGGGTAGTGTAGGGGGTCATGCGGGGGGTGGTGTTTTAGGGATTAGGGTAGTGCATTGGTGTTGGGGTAGTGTAGGGGGTCATGCGGGGGTAGTGTTTTAGGGTTTAGGGCAGTGCAGTGGTGCTTGGGTAGTGTAGGGGGTCGTGCTGGGGGAGTGTTTTAGGGTTTAGGGCAGTGCAGTGCTGTTCGGGTAGTGTAGGGGGTCGTGCTGGGGGGATTGTTTTAGGGTTTAGGGCAGTGCAGTGGTGTTCGGGTAGTGTAGGGGGTCGTGCTGGGGGTAGTGTTTGAGGGTTTAGGGCAGTGCAGTCGTGTTCGGGTAGTGTAGGGGGTTGTGCTGGGGGTAGTATTTTAGGGTTTAGGGCAGTGCAGGGGTGTTTGGGCAGTGTAGGGGGTAATGCTGGGGGTGGTGTTTTAGGGTTTAGGGCAGTGCAGTGGTGTTCGGGCAGTGTAGGGGGTCGTGCTGGGGGTGGTGTTTCAGGGTTTAGGGCAGTGCAGTGGTGTTCGGGCAGTGTAGGGGGTGGTGTTTCAGGGTTTAGGGCAGTGCAGTGGTGTTCGGGCAGTGTAGGGGGTCGTGCAGGGGGTGGTGTTTCAGGGTTTAGGGCAGTGGTGTTCGGGCAGTGTAGGGGGTCGTGCTGGGGGTGGTGTTTCAGGGTTTGGGGCAGTGCAGTGGTGTTCGAGCAGTAAAGGGGTCGTGCTGGGGGTGGTGTTTCAGGGTTTAGGGCAGTGCAGTGGTGTTCGGGCAGTGTAGGGGGCGGTGCAGGGGGTGGTGTTTCAGGGTTTAGGGCAGTGCAGTGGTGTTCGGGCAGTGTAGGGGGTGCTGCAGGGGGTGGTGTTTCAGGGTTTAGGGCAGTGCAGTGGTGTTTGGGCAGTGTAGGGGGTGGTGTTTCAGGGTTTAGGGCAGTGCAGTGGTGTTCGGGCAGTGTAGGGGGTCGTGCAGGGGTGGTGTTTCAGGGTTTAGGGCAGTGGTGTTCGGGCAGTGTAGGGGGTCGTGCTGGGGGTGGTGTTTCAGGGTTTGGGGCAGTGCAGTGGTGTTTGAGCAGTAAAGGGGGTCGTGCTGGGGGTGGTGTTTCAGGGTTTAGGGCAGTGCAGTGGTGTTCGGGCAGTGTAGGGGCGGTGCAGGGGGTGGTGTTTCAGGGTTTAGGGCAGTGCAGTGGAGTTCGGGCAGGGTAGGGGGTGCTGCACGGGGTGGTGTTTCAGGGTTTAGGGCAGTGCAGTGGTGTTCGGGCAGTGTAGGGGGTCATGCAGGGGGTGGTGTTTCAGGGTTTAGGGCAGTGCAGTGGTGTTCGGGCAGTGTAGGGGGTCGTGCTGGGGCTGGTGTTTCAGGGTTTAGGGCAGTATAGTGGTGCTCGGGCAGTGTAGGGGGTCGTGCTGGGGCTGGTGTTTCAGGGTTTAGGGCAGTGCAGTGGTGTTCGGGCAGTGTAGGGGGTCATGCTGGGGCTGGTGTTTCAGGGTTTAGGGCAGTGCAGTGGTGTTCTGGCAGTGTAGGTGGTCGTGCTGGGGCTGGTGTTTCAGGGTTTAGGGCAGTGCAGTGGTGTTCGGGCAGTGTAGGGGGTAATGCTGGGGCTGGTGTTTCAGGGTTTAGGGCAGTGCAGTGGTGTTCGGGCAGTGTAGGGGGTCTTGCTGGGGCTGGTGTTTCAGGGTTTAGGGCAGTGCAGTGATGTTCGGGCAGTGTAGGGGGTCGTGCTGGGGGTGGTGTTTCAGGTTTTAGGGCAGTGCAGTGGTGTTTGGGCAGTGTAGGGGGTCATGCTGGGGCTAGTGTTTCAGGATTTAGGGCAGAGCAATGGTGTTCAGGCAGTGTAGGGGGTTTTGCTGGAGGTGGTGTTTCAGGGTTTAGGGCAGTGCAGTGGTGTTCGGGCAGTGTAGGGGTGCTGCAGGGGGTGGTGTTTCAGGGTTTAGGGCAGTGCAGTGGTGTTCGGGCAGTGTAGGGGGTCATGCGGGGGTGGTGTTTCAGGGTTTAGGGCAGTGCAGTGGTGTTCGGGCAGTGTAGGGGGTCGTGCTGGGGCTGGTGTTTCAGGGTTTAGGGCAGTATAGTGGTGTTCGGGCAGTGTAGGGGGTCGTGCTTGGGCTGGTGTTTCAGGGTTTAGGGCAGTGCAGTGGTGTTCGGGCAGTGTAGGGGGTCATGCTGGGGCTGCTGTTTCAGGGTTTAGGGCAGTGCAGTGGTGTTCGGGCAGTGTAGGTGGTCGTGCTGGGGCTGGTGTTTCAGGGTTTAGGGCAGTGCAGTGGTGTTCGGGCAGTGTAGGGGGTAATGCTGGGGCTGGTGTTTCAGGGTTTAGGGCAGTGCAGTGGTGTTCGGGCAGTGTAGGGGGTCTTGCTGGGGCTGGTGTTTCAGGGTTTAGGGCAGTGCAGTGGTGTTCGGGCAGTGTAGGGGGTCGTGCTGGGGGTGGTGTTTCAGGTTTTAGGGCAGTGCAGTGGTGTTTGGGCAGTGTAGGGGGTCGTGCTGGGGCTAGTGTTTCAGGATTTAGGGCAGAGCAATGGTGTTCAGGCAGTGTAGGGGGTTTTGCTGGAGGTGGTGTTTCAGGGTTTAGGGCAGTGCAGTGGTGTTCGTGCAGTGTAGGGGGTGGTGTTTCAGGGTTTAGGGCAGTGGTGTTCAGGCAGTGTAGGGGGTCTTGCTGGAGTTGATGTTTCAGGGTTTAGGGCAGTGCAGTGGTGTTCGGGCAGTGTAGGGGGTCGTGCTGGGGGTGGTGTTTCAGGGTTTAGGGCAGTGCAGTGGTGTTCCGGCAGTGTAGGAGGTCGTGCAGGGGGTGGTGTTTCAGGGTTTAGGGCAGTGCAGTGGTGTTCGGGCAGTGTAGGGGGTCATGCTGGGGGTGGTGTTTCAGGGTTTAGGGCAGTGCAGTGGTGTTCGGGCAGTGTAGGGTGTCGTGCTGAGGGGTGGTGTTTCAGGGTTTAGGGCAGTGCAGTGGTGTTCGGGCAGTGTAGGGGGTCATGCAGGGGGTGGTGTTTCAGGGTTTAGGGCAGTGCAATGGTGTCCGGCCAGTGTAGGTGGTCTTGCTGGGGGTGGTGTTTCAGGCTTTAGCGCAGTGGTGTTCGAGCAGTGTAGGGGGTCTTGCTGGGGGTGGTGTTTCAGGGTTTAGGGCAGTGCAGTGGTGTTCGGGCAGTGTAGGGCGTCTTGCTGGGGTTGGTGTTTCAGGGTTTAGGGCAGTGCAGTGGTGTTCGGGCAGTGTAGGGTGTCGTGCTGGGGCTGGTGTTTGAGGGTTTAGGGTAGTGCAGTGGTGTTCGGGCAGTGTAGGGGGTCGTGCTGGGGCTGGTGTTTCAGGGTTTAGGGCAGTGCAGTGGTTTTCGGGCAGTGTAGGCGGTCGTGCTGGGGCTGGTGTTTCAGGGTTTAGGGCAGTGCAGTGGTGTTCGGGCAGTGTAGGGTGTCGTGCTGGGGCTGGTGTTTGAGGGTTTAGGGTAGTGCAGTGGTGTTCGGGCAGTGTAGGGGGTCGTGCTGGGGCTGGTGTTTCAGGGTTTAGGGCAGTGCAGTGGTTTTCGGGCAGTGTAGGCGGTCGTGCTGGGGCTGGTGTTTCAGGGTTTAGGGCAGTGCAGTGGTGTTCGGGCAGTGTACGGGGATGTGCTGGGGCTGTTGTTTCAGGGTTTAGGGCAGTGCAGTGGTGTTCGGGCAGTGTAGGGGGTCGTGCTGGGGGTGGTGTTTCAGGGTTTAGGGCAGTGCAGTGGTGTTCGGGCAGTGTAGGGGGTCGTGCTGGGGCTAGTGTTTCATGGTTTAGGGCAGTGCAGTGGTGTTCGGGCAGTGTAGGGGGTCGTGCTGGGGGTGGTGTTTCAGGGTTTAGGGCAGTGCAGTGGTGTTTGGGCAGTGTAGGGGGTCATGCTGGGGGTGGAGTTTCAGGGTTTAGGGCAGTGCAGTGGTGTACGGGCAGTGTAGGGGGTCTTGCTGGGGGTGGTGTTTCAGGGTTTAGGGCAGTGGTGTTCGGGCAGTGTAGGGGGTCTTGCTGGGGGTAGTGTTTCGGGGTTTAGGGCATTGCAGTGGTGTTCGTGCAGTGTAGGGGGTCGTGCTGGGGGTGGTGTTTCAGGGTTTAGGGCAGTGCAGTAGTGTTCGGGCAGTGTAGGGGATCGTGCAGGGGGTGGTGTTTCAGGGTTTAGGGCAGTGCAGTGGTGTTCGGGCAGTGTAGGGGGTCGTGCTGGGGGTGGTGTTTCAGGGTTTAGGGCAGTGCAGTGGTGTTTGGGCAGTGTAGGGGGTCGTGCAGGGGGTGGTGATTCAGGGTTTAGGGCAGTGCAGTGGTGTTCGGGCAGTGTAGGGGTCGTGCTGGGGCTGGTATTTCAGGGTTTAGGGCAGTGCAGTTGTGTTCGGGCAGTGTAGGGGGTCTTGCTGGGGGTGGTGTTTCAGGGTTTAGGGCAGTGGTGTTCGGGCAGTGTAGGGGGTCTTGCTGGGGGTGGTGTTTCAGGGTTTAGGGCAGTGCAGTGGTGTTTGGGCAGTGTAGGGGGTCTTGCTGGGGGTAGTGTTTCAGGGTTTAGGGCAGTGCAGTGGTGTTCGTGCAGTGTAGGGGGTCGTGCTGGGGATGGTGTTTCAGGGTTTAGGGCAGTGCAGTAGTGTTCGGGCAGTGTAGGGGGTCGTGCAGGGGGTGGTGTTTCAGGGTTTAGGGCAGTGCAGTGGTGTTCGGGCAGTGTAGGGGGTCGTGCAGGGGGTGGTGTTTCAGGGTTTAGGGCAGTGGTGTTCGGGCAGTGTAGGGGGTCGTGCTGGGGGTGGTGTTTCAGGGTTTGGGGCAGTGCAGTGGTGTTCGAGCAGTAAAGGGGGTCGTGCTGGGGGTGGTGTTTCAGGGTTTAGGGCAGTGCAGTGGTGTTCGGGCAGTGTAGGGGGCGGTGCAGGGGGTGGTGTTTCAGGGTTTAGGGCAGTGCAGTGGTGTTCGGGCAGTGTAGGGGTGCTGCAGGGGGTGGTGTTTCAGGGTTTAGGGCAGTGCAGTGGTGTTTGGGCAGTGTAGGGGGTGGTGTTTCAGGGTTTAGGGCAGTGCAGTGGTGTTCGGGCAGTGTAGGGGGTCGTGCAGGGGGTGGTGTTTCAGGGTTTAGGGCAGTGGTGTTCGGGCAGTGTAGGGGGTCGTGCTGGGGGTGGTGTTTCAGGGTTTGGGGCAGTATAGTGGTGTTCGGGCAGTGTAGGGGTCGTGCTGGGGCTGGTGTTTCAGGGTTTAGGGCAGTGCAGTGGTGTTCGGGCAGTGTAGGGGGTCATGCTGGGGCTGGTGTTTCAGGGTTTAGGGCAGTGCAGTGGTGTTCTGGCAGTGTAGGTGGTCGTGCTGGGGCTGGTGTTTCAGGGTTTAGGGCAGTGCAGTGGTGTTCGGGCAGTGTAGGGGGTAATGCTGGGGCTGGTGTTTCAGGGTTTAGGGCAGTGCAGTGGTGTTCGGGCAGTGTAGGGGTCTTGCTGGGGCTGGTGTTTCAGGGTTTAGGGCAGTGCAGTGATGTTCGGGCAGTGTAGGGGGTCGTGCTGGGGGTGGTGTTTCAGGTTTTAGGGCAGTGCAGTGGTGTTTGGGCAGTGTAGGGGGTCATGCTGGGGCTAGTGTTTCAGGATTTAGGGCAGAGCAATGGTGTTCAGGCAGTGTAGGGGGTTTTGCTGGAGGTGGTGTTTCAGGGTTTAGGGCAGTGCAGTGGTGTTCGGGCAGTGTAGGGGGTGCTGCAGGGGGTGGTGTTTCAGGGTTTAGGGCAGTGCAGTGGTGTTCGGGCAGTGTAGGGGGTCATGCGGGGGGTGGTGTTTCAGGGTTTAGGGCAGTGCAGTGGTGTTCGGGCAGTGTAGGGGTGCTGCAGGGGGTGGTGTTTCAGGGTTTAGGGCAGTGCAGTGGTGTTCGGGCAGTGTAGGGGGTCATGCGGGGGGTGGTGTTTCAGGGTTTAGGGCAGTGCAGTGGTGTTCGGGCAGTGTAGGGGGTCGTGCTGGGGCTGGTGTTTCAGGGTTTAGGGCAGTATAGTGGTGTTCGGGCAGTGTAGGGGGTCGTGCTTGGGCTGGTGTTTCAGGGTTTAGGGCAGTGCAGTGGTGTTCGGGCAGTGTAGGGGGTCATGCTGGGGCTGCTGTTTCAGGGTTTAGGGCAGTGCAGTGGGGTTCGGGCAGTGTAGGTGGTTGTGCTGGGGCTGGTGTTTCAGGGTTTAGGGCAGTGCAGTGGTGTTCGGGCAGTGTAGGGGGTAATGCTGGGGCTGGTGTTTCAGGGTTTAGGGCAGTGCAGTGGTGTTCGGGCAGTGTAGGGGGTCTTGCTGGGGCTGGTGTTTCAGGGTTTAGGGCAGTGCAGTGGTGTTCGGGCAGTGTAGGGGGTCGTGCTGGGGGTGGTGTTTCAGGTTTTAGGGCAGTGCAGTGGTGTTTGGGCAGTGTAGGGGGTCGTGCTGGGGCTAGTGTTTCAGGATTTAGGGCAGAGCAATGGTGTTCAGGCAGTGTAGGGGGTTTTGCTGGAGGTGGTGTTTCAGGGTTTAGGGCAGTGCAGTGGTGTTCGTGCAGTGTAGGGGTGGTGTTTCAGGGTTTAGGGCAGTGGTGTTCAGGCAGTGTAGGGGTCTTGCTGGAGTTGATGTTTCAGGGTTTAGGGCAGTGCAGTGGTGTTCGGGCAGTGTAGGCGGTCGTGCTGGGGGTGGTGTTTCAGGGTTTAGGGCAGTGCAGTGGTGTTCCGGCAGTGTAGGAGGTCGTGCAGGGGTGGTGTTTCAGGGTTTAGGGCAGTGCAGTGGTGTTCGGGCAGTGTAGGGGGTCATGCTGGGGGTGGTGTTTCAGGGTTTAGGGCAGTGCAGTGGTGTTCGGGCAGTGTAGGGTGTCGTGCTGAGGGGTGGTGTTTCAGGGTTTAGGGCAGTGCAGTGGTGTTCGGGCAGTGTAGGGGGTCATGCAGGGGGTGGTGTTTCAGGGTTTAGGGCAGTGCAATGGTGTCCGGCCAGTGTAGGTGGTCTTGCTGGGGGTGGTGTTTCAGGCTTTAGCGCAGTGGTGTTCGAGCAGTGTAGGGGGTCTTGCTGGGGGTGGTGTTTCAGGGTTTAGGGCAGTGCAGTGGTGTTCGGGCAGTGTAGGGGTCTTGCTGGGGCTGGTGTTTCAGGGTTTAGGGCAGTGCAGTGGTGTTCGGGCAGTGTAGGGTGTCGTGCTGGGGCTGGTGTTTGAGGGTTTAGGGTAGTGCAGTGGTGTTCGGGCAGTGTAGGGGTCGTGCTGGGGCTGGTGTTTCAGGGTTTAGGGCAGTGCAGTGGTTTTCGGGCAGTGTAGGCGGTCGTGCTGGGGCTGGTGTTTCAGGGTTTAGGGCAGTGCAGTGGTGTTCGGGCAGTGTAGGGTGTCGTGCTGGGGCTGGTGTTTGAGGGTTTAGGGTAGTGCAGTGGTGTTCGGGCAGTGTAGGGGGTCGTGCTGGGGCTGGTGTTTCAGGGTTTAGGGCAGTGCAGTGGTTTTCGGGCAGTGTAGGCGGTCGTGCTGGGGCTGGTGTTTCAGGGTTTAGGGCAGTGCAGTGGTGTTCGGGCAGTGTACGGGGATGTGCTGGGGCTGTTGTTTCAGGGTTTAGGGCAGTGCAGTGGTGTTCGGGCAGTGTAGGGGGTCGTGCTGGGGGTGGTGTTTCAGGGTTTAGGGCAGTGCAGGGGTGTTCGGGCAGTGTAGGGGGTCGTGCTGGGGCTAGTGTTTCATGGTTTAGGGCAGTGCAGTGGTGTTCGGGCAGTGTAGGGGGTCGTTCTGGGGGTGGTGTTTCAGGGTTTAGGGCAGTGCAGTGGTGTTTGGGCAGTGTAGGGGGTCATGCTGGGGGTGGTGTTTCAGGGTTTAGGGCAGTGCAGTGGTGTACGGGCAGTGTAGGGGGTCTTGCTGGGGGTGGTGTTTCAGGGTTTAGGGCAGTGGTGTTCGGGCAGTGTAGGGGGTCTTGCTGGGGGTAGTGTTTCGGGGTTTAGGGCATTGCAGTGGTGTTCGTGCAGTGTAGGGGGTCGTGCTGGGGGTGGTGTTTCAGGGTTTAGGGCAGTGCAGTAGTGTTCGGGCAGTGTAGGGGATCGTGCAGGGGGTGGTGTTTCAGGGTTTAGGGCAGTGCAGTGGTGTTCGGGCAGTGTAGGGGGTCGTGCTGGGGGTGGTGTTTCAGGGTTTAGGGCAGTGCAGTGGTGTTTGGGCAGTGTAGGGGGTCGTGCAGGGGGTGGTGATTCAGGGTTTAGGGCAGTGCAGTGGTGTTCGGGCAGTGTAGGGGTCGTGCTGGGGCTGGTATTTCAGGGTTTAGGGCAGTGCAGTTGTGTTCGGGCAGTGTAGGGGTCTTGCTGGGGGTGGTGTTTCAGGGTTTAGGGCAGTGGTGTTCGGGCAGTGTAGGGGGTCTTGCTGGGGGTGGTGTTTCAGGGTTTAGGGCAGTGCAGTGGTGTTCGGGCAGTGTAGGGGGTCTTGCTGGGGGTAGTGTTTCAGGGTTTAGGGCAGTGCAGTGGTGTTCGTGCAGTGTAGGGGGTCGTGCTGGGGATGGTGTTTCAGGGTTTAGGGCAGTGCAGTAGTGTTCGGGCAGTGTAGGGGGTCGTGCAGGGGGTGGTGTTTCAGGGTTTAGGGCAGTGCAGTGGTGTTCGGGCAGTGTAGGGGGTCGTGCTGGGGGTGGTGTTTCAGGGTTTAGGGCAGTGCAGTGGTGTTCGGGCAGTGTAGGGGGTCGTGCTGGGGGTGGTGTTTCAGGGTTTAGGGCAGTGGTGTTCGGACAGTGTAGGGGTCTTGCTGGGGGTGATGTTTCAGGGTTTAGGGCAGTGCAGTGGTGTTCGGGCAGTGTAGGAGGTTTTGCTGGGGGTAGTGTTTCAGCGTTTAGGGCAGTGCAGTGGTGTTCGGGCAGTGTAGGGGTCAAGCTGGGGGTGGTGTTTCAGGGTTTAGGGCAGTGCAGTGGTGTTCGGGCAGTGTAGGGGGTCGTGAAGGGGGTGGTGTTTCAGTGTTTAGGGCAGTGCAGTGGTGTTCGGGCAGTGTAGGGGGTCGTGCTAGGGTATGTGTTTCAGGGTTTAGGGCAGTGCAGTGGTGTTCGGGCAGTGTAGGGGGTCATGCTGGGGGTAGTGTTTTAGGGTTTAGGGTAGTGCAGTGGTGCTTGTGTAGTGTAGGGGGTCGTGCTGGGGGTAGTGTTTTAGAGTTTAGGGTAGTGCAGTGGTGTTTGTGTAGTGTAGAGGGTCATGTTTTAGGGTAGTGCAGTGGTGTTTGGGTAGTGTAGGGGTCGTGCTGGGGGTAGTGTTTTAGGATTTAGGTTAGTGCAGTGGTGTTTGGGTAGTGTAGGGGGTCGTGCTGGGGGTAGTGTTTTAGGGTTTAAGGTAGTGCAGTGGTGTTTGTGTAGTGTAGGGGGTCGTGCTGGGGGTAAGGTTTTAGGGTAGTGCAGTGGTGCTTGTGTAGTGTAGGGGGTCGTGCTGGGGGTAGTGTTTTAGGGTTTATGGTAGTGCAGTGGTGTTTGTGTAGTATAGGGGGTCATGTTTTAGGGTAGTGCAGTGGTGTTTGGGTAGTGTAGGGGTCGTGCTGGGGGTAGTGTTTTAGGATTTAGGTTAGTGCAGTGGTGTTGGGGTAGTGTTTTAGGGTTTAGGGTAGTGCAGTGGTGTTTGTGTAGTGTAGGGGGTCATGCTGGGGGTAGTGTTTTAGGGTTTAGGATAGTGCCGTGGTGCTTGTGTAGTGTAGGGAGTCGTGCTGGGGTAGTGTTTTAGGGTTTAGGGTAGTGCAGTGGTGTTTTTGTAGTGTAGGGGGTCATGTTTTAAGATGCAACGCTCCAATACCTGACCAGTCTGCACTACATAAAACTGCAAAAACTAAAAATAAAAAGTGTTTTGCACACTTTTGTCATTGGGCTATATGTGGGCTACATCTCGGTAATATTTGTGCTACATTTGGGCTCTTTTTTCACTGGTGGCCATCTTGGAAGACTTCTTTGTTATGAAGTTTCCTAATTTCCTCATTTACTGCAGTCTCCTCAGTAGGAAATGCTTTCAGTTTTTTACTTTGATTCCATCAAGAAGGCATTCAGATGTGTCACACATTTGCCATAAATTCAGAATGTTATTACTCTAGTTGTTCATTAGATCACTGTAGTAAAGCTACTGCGCACCAAGGAGTTAACTGGAAGTCTACTGCTGGTATTGAAAGTGATTGTTTCAGTCTGCATGTCAGAATTTTCTAATGAAATAGAAGAGGATTTGAGATCTCACTTAAAACATGCACTAAATTTTCTTTTTGCAGCACTAACCATAATTTCTATGGCAAAATGAACCCCCTCATTTTGTTCCTTTTTAACCCTTTCCGTGCTCATGACGAGCTCAGCTCGTCATGCTGCACGGTAGCGCTGTGCGCATGACAAGCTGAGCTCGTCACGACCCCACCCGCGATCGGAATGTCCAGCATACGAGTGGAATTCCGATCGCGGTCAAGGGGTTAAATTAAATGTTTTAAGTGTTACCAGATTATTCCAATCAAGATGGCTTCAGGTGTGCCATACTTTTGTCATAAGTAAGGCTGTTAGCACTCTAGTTGTTCTTTAGAACACTCTGGGAAGCTGCAGTAGAACACAAAGGCATCAACTGACAGGCTGCTCCTGCTGAAATATAACAGGAAGATATTTGAGATCTCACTTAAAACATGTCCTAATTTTTCTTTCTACAGCACTAACCATAATTTCTATGGCAAAATGAACCCCCTCATTTTGTTCCTTTTTAAATTAAATGTTTTAAGTGTTACCAGTTTATTCCAATCAAGATGGCTTCAGGTGTGCCATACTTTTGTCATAAGTAAGACTGTTAGCGCTCTAGTTGTTCTTTAGAACACTCTGGGAAGCTGCAGTAGAACACAAAGGCATCAACTGACAGGCTGCTCCTGTTGAAATATAACAGGAAGATATTTGAGATCTCACTTAAAACATGTCCTAATTTTTCTTTCTACAGCACTAACCATAATTTCTATGACAAGATGAACCCCATCATTTTGTTCCTTTTTAAATTAAATGTTTTAAGTGTTACCAGTTTATTCCAATCAAGATGGCTTCAGGTGTGCCATACTTTTGTCATAAGTAAGGCTGTTAGCACTCTAGTTGTTCTTTAGAACACTCTGGGAAGCTGCAGTAGAACACAAAGGAATCAACTGACAGTCTCTGCCCTTGTTGGATGTACATGTTTTACTGAGAATGTCAGACTTCATTCTCACATGACTGAGAAAGATAATGTGAATTTACAGAAAATATGCTCTCATTTTAGCTTCTGGGGCACCTTCCAAAACTGTATGGGACAAGCATGTGAAAATAGTTTTCTCTCAAACATGATTCATGATATCCCAGCAGAAGGTTTTTCACAGGGTAAAATCACCTTAGAACACACCACAATTCCTGAAATTAGTATGGTACCATCAACAAATGAATTCTAATGTAACTAAAGTCTGTTATCACCCTTTATAGTTCTCCTTTTGGTAACCCTCAAAATCTTCGATTCACTACAATGCATTTCAAAGGGGTACTATCATTTATATTGGTCCCAAGATGGCTGCCAGCAATTCCAGGATGAAGTGCTGACAGCCAATCAGATCTCACGATGACATGTGTGGTTAGGCTCCGCCCAGATATATATGTGTTTTTACTTTTGATTTTCTCAGCAACTACTGAACGGATTTACACCATTTAACAAAAGGGTTCTTTTTGAAACAAGAACTACCTCTTTGCCAAATTTGGTGTAATTCCGTTCAGCAGTTCGGGCTGTAGCCTTGCATAAAGTTTCCTATGGGAAATTGATTTTTTGACTCTTATTTTTTTAATTTCTCCGCAACTACTGAATGGATTTACACCATTTAACAAAAAGGGTTCTTTCTGAACCAAGAACTACCTCTTTGCCAAATTTGGTGTAATTCTGTTCGGCAGTTCGGGCTGTAGCCGTGTCTAAACTTTCCTATGGGAAAATGAATGGGGAAAACACGTTTTGGGACCCCCCTTTTTTCTCGGCCCCCGCTTGATGAATCACCTTGAGACTTTCAGGGTAGGAGCGGACCGGAGCGGGCCATAAAGTTTGAAAATTTCACGAAGATTCGTCAACCGACGCAAGAGTTATTTCAAATAGAATGTCGCGGATTTCCTATGGAAAATAGGTCCTAACTATAACTATCTACTGGCGACCGCCAGTAGATAATATATATATATATATATATATCAATACAGAGGTGCTGATAGCGTGGTTGTGGCTAAGTTAAAATTTCCATAGGAAAGACAATTAATTTTGTTTTCTTAATAACTTTGATGCCATTCAAGGGTCATGAGCACTACATTTGGTGTATGAATTATGGTTTTCATGGTTGTGGGAGATATAGATTCTAATTCTAACCATAACTTGCTAATTTCAGTTTTTTATGTTTTAAGTCATAACTGCACAACTGAGGGAATCTGGAGACATTTAGAAAGCATGAGGCATGTCACATGAACCAGGCAATAGTACCTGTTTAGTTATGGCTACATCTCCCATTCTATTGAAAAGGCAGTTTTTGTTTCATTAATAACTTTGGCAAAGTTCCAGAAATTGTTATGAAACCTTACAAAAATATGCTCATCTAATTTGGGATAAGCATAGCATGTTTTGTGCAGATCTTTCAAGGGGAAGCTATAAAAGGGAAAAAGGACGAGTTCAAAAAAGTTATTTATTTTCCATTTTAATTCCCTTAGGAAGGAGTTGACACAGTTCTAGAAAAAGGCTAAAAACAAAAGATATATTTCCAGTTACATTACATGAAGAGGAGTGAATAATTGCTGTGTAGGCGAATGACACTGCAGTATTCACTTCACATAGAGATTAAGAAAAGATTGTTGAAGAAGAAGAAGCACTTACATATGGTCAGCAAACTAGTTACTTTTTAACTCAAAAACTCAAATATTGTGTAAACATAGAGCTATGCTACAGAAATAAGCTAGGTTGAGGTAGATACTTGGGGTAAAGATTACAGATACAATCAATAATATGATTGGTCTGAATTATTAACCACTCCTAAAAGACTCAGTCAAGTCTATATGTAAATGGAATTGACTGCTTATCGGCCCAAAGAGCTTCTTTAACACCATTAAAGACTCTTTTTATTGAAATATCTGTGTCTTTTCCATTCAATACTTCCACTAGCCCTGGCTATTTATTTTTTTAGGTCTGTAGAGATAGCTTGGAATAATTTTGCCTGAGGGTATAAATACATAGGGCTGTTCGATATTTGCAATTACATCTATGTAAGGGAGGTTGGGCCCTCGCTACAATACATTTTATAATTGGGCTTCTTGTGGAGACAGGATAGTCCAAATATGGTCCGGGGATAAATCTGTGGCCACTCTATAATCTATATGGTGATATCTCCCCAAGAAACGTGCTCTTTGACCACTCATATTTTAAAAAAATAGATTCAAGACAACAGCGGCACTCCACCATTCATGGAAGGGTATTTTGAAGCATGTTGAAATCCCCACAATAACAAAATATTCCCCAGTATAGTACAACCATATTTTCCAAGACATTTTTAGAGATGCAGGTCGACATGCATGGAGACTTATTTACTTATAAGCTGCAGGACTCCATTACAGAGGTAGTGAGATTCGTTCATTTGGGGAATTTCAGCATGAGGATGTCATTTCCGGATATGAGAGATTACTTACCTAAGAAAAGAAGTCCTTCCTTTAGAAGAAATTCAAGGTGTGATTGATTTAGTGGTAAACAGAGGGAAAAGGGCAGAATAAGATTGCTATAAAAAAAAATAATGGAAAGAACAGGGGATCCCCAAACACATTTAGTAATAGACAGTGACAAAATTGTTACTACAAATGGAATTAACAATAGTTTTATAGGAAGTCGGCAACAGACAAATATGTCTAAATTATGGCTAAATTAAAAGTACAACATTTAGAAATCACTCAAGATTTGTATTACACCACTGTGAAACTTCGTCAGTGAAGTCAAAGACAGGATTCAAAATGCTTCAGATGTGCAATATCTGCACAGACCTCACGCATTTGTTCAATATTGGACTATTGCAGAAGATTTGATTCAAATATTCATCAAAATCAATACATTAATTAGATCTACTTCAAAGTTTTCAGTTAAATTAATTCTGAAGGTTCCGTCATATTGATGAATTAACAATTGAGTGCAGCTGTATGTCATTACTATTTTTGGTACCATTTTCCCTAAAAATACAAAAATTACAGAACAGAATTACACCAAACTTGCCATGAATGGGTTTTTTGAGAAATTAGCTGAAGAAAAGTGTATTTACAGGCCTCACATTGAGCAAACCTATGAACCATTAGAGGCTAGCTGGCTCTTTGTGCAAAATAAAGTCCTGGCCACTTTCTACACTTTAATGTTCATAACAGTTTAGAAAAGACACCCATCAGACTCTCTCAGAAACTCCTGTTTATGCTTTAGGCACTCTCTGTTTGAAATGCAAGAATTCCTGAGTTACCCTCAAACCACTGCCTGTTATCTAAAGAATCAGATCCTTTGCCAACCTAGTACTCCTGTATTGGATGGTCTTCAATTTGACATTGCCACCTACACTTCCAGACAGATGTAAAATTATTCACATTTAGACAGAACAAAATAAAAATCATGGGTATGCTTGAGCTCATCTCAGCTAGAGCTAATCTCTATCGGCCTCATCCCAGTTAGTCTTCTTTTACTTTATCAATGCCATCACAGACAGGGTCCAATCTCAAGTAAATGAGGCTTGACCTCATCCCAAAATGGACAGCTTAGCCCAAACTACTAAGTCCTGTCTCCTCTAAACAATAACACAAGCAACCCAAATCAGTTTCAACCTTGTTTGAACTCATCAGTCTAGTGATGTGCCACTTGAATCTCATGTAGCAGTAAACTTAAGACCCATGTCTGTGGCTACCTCATCTACTTAGAAAGACTGACATAGGAAGCACAAAAATGATTAGTGGATGGATTGAATTTATCTCACAAATGTGTAATCATTCTGGGCTGCCTTAATGTTCATCCTTTTTTCTTCTCTATGTCATTAGAATACAAGGATCAACCATATGAAAATCAGGTTTGGTGCAACCCCAAAACGTAGAGTCCAGCACAAACTGCTGGTCCAAACCAACACAAGCAAGCCAGGACATATCTTAGCAATGTTACGCCTCATCAGTAAGCTGTAGCTCGATTCCTATAGTTATGCAGGGATAGCAAGCATTTGTTTTAAAGTACAGTGCTGCAGGCAAGGCACAAACAGCTGGCATTACCTTCCAATAACCACGAATATATTTGAATCATTATTTTATGATTTTGCCTGAAGAAATAATAGTTTTCTATTAACCTATTGCTATGTAGATACTATTGCTACTTGTAACATTACTTTTTTCATTTTTGCTTTGAACGTTTGAGGATTTGCTAATATGTTATTTTTTTCCTCTAGTGCGCTGTTTAATCCAGTATTAAAAGGAACTGCTTTAAGCACCGCATCTTGAACAAGTCACTGCACGTTACAGTAAAACAGATCTTGCTGCAACAAATGTCATCATACTCCCTTTGTTTTAAACCTAATACCTGTTTATGATATGACACAAAAAGCACTTGAGAAAATGCTTCATTTTGTTGTGTCTCCTATCCCGGGCGCTCCAATCCCAGGCCTGTAGACGATGGCAGCAGAGGGGTGACAGAGACCAGGGCAGACTCTCTGCTGCGAGCAGAGGCACTGTGTTGGCCTCCCGATGCCGGTAGGCTCCTCGCTACTTGACTCCTGGTGAGCGGGCAGGCCTCTGCGAGACTGGCAGATGCGTCCCCCCTGCAGAGACAACAGGTGAGGTGGGGGCGGAGTGCTAGAGACCAGGTGAGTCAGCGCTGAGGCTCAACCCGAGGACAGCGAGGCACTAGGCAGTGGGATTTACAGTTCGACTCGCCCTGAGGTGAAGGCTGACTGCTTTCTGGAGCTGCGTGACCTGGGCCCATATCCAGTCTGCAACCACATCCTAGCAGCCTCCTGCGACAGAAGGGTGAGAGAGGCAAAATTGGAGTGATGAAACCTGGGGAAATCTACACACCCTAGGACTCTAGTGAGGAGACATTTCTTCGCTGGGGCGAACTGGCAGCACATTGTCAACAGCACTGTAATGATCATCTGGAACATGCACCAGATTGGGCCCCGACCTCCCAAGCAATACTTGCCCACACAGGGTGCACCTTAAGCAGGCGGACAGTGGGCGTGGACACAATGGCGACCTGGTAGGGTGCATTTCCGTGGATCTCCGCTCCTGCCCGGCATAGCTCCGCAGATTTGGGGATGGGGGGCTCCGGAGCCTGCCGAACCTTCCTTATGGGCCGCTCCAGCGAAGGGGGCACCCCGGAGAGCAAAAACCCCGGAATTGGTGGCCAGCGCGGAGGCTGCACAGAGCGGCCTCGAGTGAGGAGACAGCCGGCTGGAAGTCGCCTGGAGAGGCCGATGCGATGCTGCCGTTGGCGTTGAGGTCAGCAGCACCTGGGCCCTGAAGTGGGACTGCTGCTGAAACGGTGCATCGAGCGATGATATTGGCCGCACCCGGAGTGGGACCTTCTTGCACGGGCACACCAGTTTTGGGCTGGACCACATGGGTCTACGCAAGTCCCCGGCTGTGAGGGCCTGGGTGGCCCTTGCCCACCGGCGATCTCCACGACCTGCAGGGTGCGGTCCTGTGGGGCGAGGTTTCCAGATGGAGGACACCCAGAGAGGCTGGCAAGGTATGGCCATCGGCACTTCGGGCAGTGGCCCTCTGAGCCCAGAGGGGGGACCGCTAAGGAAATAGGGCACCAGAGGTAGGCCTTGCTAGCCGGCCTCGAACGGGAGAGACCTGGTCACAGGAGCACATACGAAGCCTCGGCTGAGGAGGCCTAATCGGGTCCCGCTCATCTGTGGCCCCTACTGCTTGATTCTGAGCTGCGGAAGCGGTCTTTGCAGAGACCGGAGCCCAGGCCCAAAGACTGAGTGAGGAGGAGAGCCGCTGGATCATGGGGGCAGGAGGGACTGTCACAGAGGTGTCCTAGCTGCTGTTCCTCTGGTGAGTGCGAGGCATCCCCCGGCAACCCACCCAGGGCCCAGGTCATTGGGGAGCAGCCAAGGGCGAGAAGACACCACCTCCCTTCCGCGTGCCTTCTCCCAAACATCGGGGGCAGCCTAGAGGGATAGAGCCAGGGGCGTCCGTGGGCTCCGAAGCCTGGATCAACTGCCAGTCACCCTCATGCTGTGAGGAGCCCCTCTACACTAAGGCGAACCAATGGAGGCGGCCATGCGGGCCCCTAGTTGGGTGGACTCCGTCCTGGCCAGACCCACGGCACGAGGGCCACCCCTGTAAATCACGACCACGGAGGCCCAAGCCTGGGCTCAAGGGCTGCCCTGACCAGATGGGAGAGCCCAACGGGGCGAGAGGAAGAACAGGGGGAGGCTGCAACTTAGCTGGTGCAGGCGAAAGGAATGATCTGCGCACTTCTGTGTGGTGCCTTCATGCCCACACAATATCCATACTAGGCCTGCATATACCCTAGACGATAGCAGCAATGCGGAGATATGGCGGTCGCCAAAGGCAGAAAGGACAGATCAGTGAAAGACATGCTGCTCAAATCAAAGACTCCGCCGGTGGAGGGCCAACCCATAGCGAAGGGTAGGGCAGAGGTCGAAGGTGCGGAGGGACCGGAGGCCCCAGTTAGCCGATCCTTTATAGAATCGCTTTTCTCCTCCCTGCGGGAAGACCTGTCCGCCATGAAATTTGATCTCTCAGCGGATTTGCGGGAGATACGCCGAAACGTAGACTCTCTGGGAGAACGGGTCAATACCCTAGAGGAGCACGAAACTGGGCCCAACGAGGAACTCGAGAACCTTCACCAAGAAGTCCTCAAGCTACAGGAACAGAACCTTGACCTCCAGGCCCACACAGAGGACCTGGAGAACAGGTCCCGGCGGAACAACATCCGCATCCGCGGCACAGCACAGGGGGAAGGGGACAGCGACATCGAAGCACTGGTGGCGGAGCTCTTCCGCTCAATCCTAGGTGAGCCCTCAGAATTCTCAATCAAACTGGGCCGCACTCATAGAGTAAGCCCTAGGAGAGCTGCCCCGGCCCCTCCTGCGGACATTTTGACCTGTGTGCATGATTACCAGCTAAAAGAACGTATAGTTCGTGAAGCTAGAAGTAACACAGATTTCCAATACAAATGTCAAAAACCCACATTATAGCAGGATTTGGCAGCCTCCACCTTAATTAAGTGCAAGTCATTCTGCCCGATCACGACTCATCTAAGAGAATCCGGCATCAAATACTCATTGGGGCACCCCTTTCGACTAATCTTCCACTTTAAGGGCGAGCTTAGACAGATCCGCTCGGCCTACAAGCTCCTGAACATCGAGGAACCCACAGCGGACAGGCCGCAGCAGAACCACCAAAGCCTCAGACGCCAAAGTGGTCACGGATGGACCCCCATCAAGCCGCCCAGCCCGTTGTTGCGCCCTGATTTGGACACTATGGCCAGAGAACAGCAGGCGGTTCTGGCATCCCTGACTGGAGCGCTTCGGAATAAGCACAGAGAAATCAAAGAAGGGAACTAGCGGTCAGCTATTGGCTCCCCCGCCCATTGTTGGAACTGCTTCACATATGCAGATGGGCTGTTCCGGGGGGGAGTGGGGAGGCACTGGCCACTGGTACCCCATACTCTTTTTCCCAGGAGCCGTAAGCTCCAGACATTGACTGTCAGATGATTCTTTACCATAATCACGCAGTTGTTATGTTGGGGTTTTGTTATTATTTCTTTGTGGGCTCCACCCCTTTCTGTGTGTCCCCCCGCCCCGCACATACGCATACAGTGCTTGCTGGACCCGATCCCTGCACATATGATCTCACTCACCCGCAGGCATCAAAGACACATATCAACGCCTCACCTCATTAGCGCATCCAGACCCCAGCTCACATATCGATGAGCGTTAGAATCCTAAACTTGAATGTAAAAGGGCTTAATAACCCTACCAAGTGCAAGGCCATCCTGTCCTACTTAGAGAACTCGAACGCGCATATATGCTTACTGCAGGAGACCCATTTATTGCACAGCGATACTCATAGACTACGCTCCAAGGCCTTCCTACAGCAATATTTCTCTTCCCTTCCCACCAAGAGGACTAGTGTTGCCATCCTTATATCTCGCAACTTCACAGGGGTGGTGGGGACAAAGATAGCCGAGCTCAAGGGGAGACTTCTTGCTCTCTCTATAGCCATAAGTACACACACGTTCACACTGGCCACTATTTACGCTCCCACTGAGGATCAGGAGATATTTCTTCACAAGGCAGTTGCAGTTCTAACGTCCTCCCCAGACCGGCAGATACTTATACGGGGCGACCTGAACACAGTGTCCAATAGCCACCTTAATTGCTCAGCTGAGAGACAGGGACAGACTGGGGCCTTGTCCGAGAGCGGGCAACAGTGGCTACATGACCTGGGGTTAGTTGACATCTGGCGCCACTTCCACCCTTGCACAGCCGATTACACCTTCTATTCCCACGCCCATAAGACCTATGCCAGGTTGGATTACTTCCTAGGTTCCCAGTCCCTTCTCTCCTTGGCGCAAGAGTCAACCATGGAACCTCGGGTGCTATATGACCACACAGCACTAAATTTAACATTGACACTCCCCTCTACATCCCGGCCATGAATCACTGACAGAATATCGACGTTAAAAATATCGACGTCAAAAATATCGGAGCCGAAATATCGATGTCAAGAATATCGAAGTCCTATCTATATTATGGTAAGTACAAAAACATCGAGAGAAAAAAATATCGTTGTCAAAAATATCCTTGTTAAAAATATCGTTTTTTTTAATGTTATAAAATAATGTAAAATAAAGTAAATGATACATATATTTAAAATAAACATAGTTAAAATATGTTTAAAATTATAAGTAAAACATATAATGTAAAAAAATAAATAACATATACATATAAAATATAATATATATACTTACATAATAATATTTACAATTAATTATTGTAATAACTTATAAATTGTTAAAAAACATTTTATAAATTATAAATACATACATACACATACAACAATAATATAAATAAAAATATAAAAATATATATAACAAATTTAAAAAAAAATTGTTAAATAAATTATACACTACATTGACTAAAACAGTAAATATTGGATAGCGTAGGGGTAAAAATTACTATTCCCACTCCAGAGAAGGCAAAAACAGGGAAACTGTTGGATAGCGTAGGGGTAAAAATTACTATTCCAACTCCAGAGAGTGCAACAGTAGGGAAAGTGTTGGATAGCGTAGGGGCAAAAATTACTTTCCAACTCCAGAGAGTGCAACAGTAGGGAAAGTGTTGGATAGCGTAGAGGTAAAAATTACTATTCCAACTCCAGAGAGTGCAACCGGAGGGAAAGTGTTGGATAGCGTAGAGGTTAAAATTACTATTCCAACTCCAGAGAGTGCAACAGTAGGGAAAGTGTTGGATAGCGTAGGGATTAAAATTACTATTCCAACTCCAGAGAGTGCAACAGTAGGGAAAGTGTTGGCTAGCGTAGAGGTTAAAATTACTATTCCAACTCCAGAGAGTGCAACAGTAGGGAAAGTGTTGGATAGCGTAGGGTTTAAATTACTATTCCAACTCCAGAGAGTGCAACAGTAGGGAAAGTGTTGGATAGCGTAGGGGTAAAAATTACTATTCCAACTCCAGAGAATGCAACAGGAGGGAAAGTGTTGGATAGCGTAGAGGTTAAAATTACTATTCCAACTCCAGAGAGTGCAACAGTAGGGAAAGTGTTGGATAGAATAGGGATTAAAATTACTATTCCAACTCCAGAGAGTGCAACAGTAGGGAAAGTGTTGGATAGTGTAGAGGTTAAAATTACTATTCCAACTCCAGAGAGTGCAACAGTAGGGAAAGTGTTGGATAGCGTAGGGGTAAAAATAACTTACTAATAGTTAAAATAATTTTTTTTAAATAAATAATAATTTAATTATTAAATAACAAATTAATTAACAATACCAATAAATAAGTACTTAAAAATAATTACCAATTAATAATTAATTAACAATTAAATAGATGATAAATACAATTAAATAATAATTAACAATTAATTACCAAATAATAATATAAAAAATAATTAAATTTCAGTACCAAAAAACAATAATATTTTTAAAAATTAGCAATTAATTAACAATACATTATTGATAAATACCAATAAATAATAATTAATGACATTTAATTACCAATTATTAATTACTGAACAAATTAATTTCCAAAACATAAAAATATCTATTATTAAAAAGTTATTACCAATTAATAATTAATTAACAATAAATTAATTATCAATACTCAACAATAAAATAAATAATCACTTAATTACAATTAAATTACTTCCCACCCTACTGCCCTATAAACTCACAACACACTTCAATAATAAATTAATACACTTAATATAATTACCAAATAATCAATTAATAAAAATTAATTACCAATTAATAAAAATTCATTACCAAATTATAATTATTTAACATAAAATTAATTATCAATACCAATAAATAAAAATAAATAATTACTTAATTACAATTAAATGACTTCCCACCCTATTGCCCTATAAACTCACAACACACTTCAATAATAAATTAATACACTTAATATAATTATCAATTAATAAAAATTAATTACCAATTAATAAAAATTAATTACCAATTAATAATTAATTAACATAAAATTAATTATCAATACCAATAAATAAAAATAAATAATTACTTAATTACAATTAAATTACTTCCCACCCTATTCCCCTATAAACCCACAACCCGCTACAGAACTAAAACGCAAAATTTCCTTAAAAATAATTACTAATTCCTACATTTTTTAAATTAATTTAATATAATTAAATTACTTCCCACCCTATTCCCCTTTAAACCCACAACCCGCATAATTTACTTAAAAAAAAATTACTAAGGGGCTCATTACGATGGCGGGCGGAAGCACCACCGCCGTGCTGGCGGATGCAAAAAGCACCAGTTACCGCCGGCACGCAGCAGTCCACACGCCCGTCCAATTACGATGCGAAAAGTAGGCCAAACACCGCCGGCAAGCCAGCAACACCGTCCGCCATCAAAGTGCGCCCGTACACGTAGCGGCGCAGCCCAACTGACACACACCGTCCGACGAAACACGTCCCGCCCGGCGCATAAATTACGATGCCGCAAACAAACGGCTCCCACGGCCAAGAGATACCGTACGACAAACCGAAGCGGTAACACGGATGCCGAGCACGGACAACGAAGAAGCGGCTCCCGAGCATGAATCCAGCACTGCAGGCCCTCCCCATGCTCCTGCTGATGCACCACCAAGGACGCAACGTACCGCGGAGACGCAGGTAGGCACACACACAACAAGTGCACGCAAACAGCGCACACAGTGCAAGGGCGGAAAAAGCGGACAACCCCCCACCAGCGCGTGTACACAACACATCCACCATTGCATCCACATATGACACACAGGCCAAATCGTAACATCGCGGAACACATGTGTACACACCACCTGGGACTAGGAACCAACCACCCCGTCACGGCCCCAAAGCGCCGATGACGCCGCCACACATGCGCACAACGCAGAGGCCAACCGCAGCGCCATGCATGCGTCGCACACAGACACAGGGACACAACCAAGCAGCACACACATCAGCCCCACCCCGAACGCACATGACACGTGACAGGCCTGCCACAGACATGTCCCCAACGCCCAATTCACAGACAACACCCAACGCCACACAACCGACGCACACATGTCAGTGAAGACACGCAACAGCAGGACACACCCCAGTGTAACAAACATGGCGAAGCACACAGCGGCGTCAACACCAACTAGGAGAAGCAGGGCCCCTTCGGGAAGAGGAACGCCAGTACCACACTGAAACACCCATACCACCCTGCACATATGAACAAGACATATAAAACGGAACACCAAAGAGCCCGGGGACCGACAACAGGTGGCCCAAGAATAACATTCACACACAAGGCCCAACGCAGAGCGGAAAGGCAGCCTGCCGCCCACACAAGGGAGAGCAGACAGCACTGAATGACCTTCCATTCCAACTCCGAAACCACAGCCCTACGACAGAAGCCGGTGAATACAGCCATTGTCCAAGAATAGACCAACACAGGCATGCCGAGGAGACCGACCACAGGGCAGATAGCGCATATCACAGAAGCACACAACGGACGGGGAAGAAAGAAGAAAACACTCCCCCATGTCGGCCACATGCAAGTTAATTGGAAGGAGTCACACATCACTGACCTTGAACTGTCTGAGAAGCATGTGGGAAGAGGGCCCGTGTCCTCCAAACAAGCAAACAGAACACAAGTCCTGTCTCCCTACGACTACACAGAGCTCACAGCAACCTCGGAGCGTGCACATTGCAGACTGCACACACAGCCGGAGCACGCCACCACAACGCACCGCTGGGAAATGGCAACCGCAACACACCTACCCAACTACGCCGAACAGCTCAAGCTGTACAAAACCAACCTGTTCCATACATTGGGATGCGATCTCCTGTCCCTGCTGAACGTAAGTTACCGACTGACTTACCGCATCACATTGTTCAGCTGCGTCATGCCCGTCTTCTACTGTCGGAGGTGTCCATACCAGCATCCCGTCGAGATATGCCTCTCCAACCCGGCATGTCTGAAGGCGGACCTGCTACCACTACTCCTCCCTCTGGACGCACACGACAGGGCCTGCTCTGCCTATGGGGGCATGGCGTATGTGGCCAACATCGCACCCGCACTGAAATGGGACCACTGTGCCTCCACACGACGGATCATCGAGAACAGCTACATCGAATGTCACCCAGCATGCCCCATCATGGTCCTCCAAGGGACAACTTACGAACAACACCTTGACAGCCACCATCCGCTACATTGGCTGGCAAACATGTACACCACCAATGACATGGAAGCCCTGCTGGACGGCATCGCATACCTGACAACCTGTCAATTCGTCGGACCACAACGCAGGTTCCCCGAGTGACCTATGATGTCCAACCCCGCACCCATGCTTAGCTTCCGCACGGACTGGCCAGTCACCACCACAACAGCCATACCAAACGACCGGCAACTGTAACCACACCATCAACGACATCGCCATGACATCGGATATGACCGGGACATGCACACTGTTCCCCATCACATCCAGGAACACCGCATGCATCGTGGGAGGCAGTGGCATGGGCTCTGTGTATCGCACCCACATGGACGGAACTGCACGAACAACCAGGACACGACATGGATCCAGCGCCCATGGACACACACACCGCTCAGTGGACATGAATAGGTCGCCTGGAGTCTGTGGGTGCTGCACCCCTCCCACCCCCGCCCCGGGAATCCCATACCAGGACCTTTGCATGGACGACAAGTGCATACAACAACAACACGACCCCAGTGACTGTGACATGTCCAGTAACCACCACAGTGCAACAACAAGTGGCACACCGCTGCATGCACGCAAGCACATGCCCTGATGTCATCTCACATGCACGCGTGCATGAGGAACAACCGCAGCAAACCTGTCACATGGAACTGAGATGGATTGTGCCCATGATGCCAAGCGGTCTGGTAGGCTACATGTATACCGTCTGTGTCAAAGTCCGCAGCTCCGCAGCTATACGTAAATGTACATTAGCACAGCCTTGGCCAAGCAGATGTCACTCTGAAGTCCACATCCCACATGCAACAGCCAATCACATGTAACCCCACACCCTATCCCATTTGCAATCATGCTCAGTATATCCTCAACATGTATTCCGCTGCCAGTAGTGTCCACTATACTGCATCACAGAGGACAGAAGACTCAATATAATGTTTGAAACCAAAACTGTCTCCGCTGACTCATTTCACAAGTACGAATGAGAGAGGATGAGAGTATGTGAAGTACACGGCAGTCGTGACATGACCATGTAGTCCACTGGTATTGGATGTCAACGCAAATGAGTAGCACTACTGTGGAAGACACACATGTGTCGTGTGAAGTCGTATGGACGCAGTGCTCAGGTGGGTGGGTGCGACGGGTAGATGCGCACATGCCAAGTTGGAGCACGCCGTGTCAGGAGGGGTCATGAACAGTACACCACCGCTTCCCTGGGCATTGTGAGAGGACACCTGTCAGGGGGGAGTGAACACGTGTGTGCACAGCAGCCGGGCACACGTACAAAGCGGTACCAGGCGCACCTCAGCCCACCCTCTGTGGACAAGCTGGATCCTGTTGTGCGCCCACCATGCCCCTTGACAAGGCACACACAGCCCCAGTCGACCAGGTGTAACCCCAACATAGTCAATCCGCACAGGCGATACAGGGCACGGGATGGCAGTGGAGCATGGTGTGTGAGAGGTCTCCTCGCGCTCCTCCTGGTCATATCACGCAGGCAATAGAACCTCAACGTCTAGCAAGGCACAAGTCAGATGGAAGTGTAGGGGACGCACCACAGCACGAGCAGCACTGACGTCACGGGAGGTGGCTCGCACCATCCCATCCATTGCCCATCATACCAACCACGCCACATGCCATTGCGACTAAGTGCAAGCGCGTGCGCCACCACCCCCGAGCCCTCCCCAGAGAGGCCAAAGAGTGAATGTGTGGGCCATCAACCACAGACGGACGCGGCCTGGCCGCAAGGGCAGCCACAGCCACTGGGTGTCGCAGGTGGCGGATCCGGAAGGCGAAGACTGTGATGCATAGTCCATGCAGGCCGGGTCTCCATTTGGGGCACCACGCAGGTGGACGGCGTCCCGCAACACATCATACCCTGAGACAGCCCACTCGTGCAACTGGACCCACACATACACTCCTTGCCCTCTCTGGTGCGAGCTTGGGGCTGCCTGTGCAAGCGCTAGCCTCGCAGGTGAGCATGCATATTGGGGGAGTGAGGGGAGGACATGAGGGCTGGGGCGAAGATGACTGTATCACTGTCAGTTAGTACAAGGGATGACCCAGATGTGGAAAGGAAGAGACGTGTCCCGTGTGTACTGCAACTAGTCGCCAATCCAACTACCCCCATGTCCAGAATGTAAGCCCGCACCTAGGCCCGCCCATCCGCCACATCGAACATACCACCAGCACGACAACCTTCCCATTCGAAACACTGACTGGGGGTGGCGACCAGTGTACAATCATGTGTAGCCTACCCACGCGTACATGTGGGCCCTCCATGATCCATGTCACCTGCGGCAAAGTCATGACATGCGCAATGAGGGAAGTGAGGAGAGCTGTCCGCCCCACGCGCAGAAGGTGCATCAGCTCCACAGACCCAGCAGCGAGTCCAGCAGGGGTCACATGTGCAGGGGCAGCTGTGCCTGGTGTGAAGGCACATGCATATAGACAGCACATCGACCAATGTGTAGTCTGCCCACATCTACAGTCCATCATCATGCGGACATAGGAATTGAACACAGGGCAACACATCTTAGTTGGTGCACCCACCGTGACCAACAATGCGCAATCATCGACGTACCCGCCCTGTGCATGGCCCACCACCCAACGGAGGCACATCCAGTGCCACCATCCCACACACACAAGCCTTCCACGGAACATGCTGTGTCCAATGGTCAGTACAGAGTCAGCGCCCATGTGGTGGATCCTGAACAGGAGACACATGCACACACATGCCAGCTCCCACTGTGTACGTCTGCCACCTGGCACGTGCAATGTAACCTCTCACCTGTGACGTGTGACTGCAAGCACACAGCCGTCTTGGCATGGGGCTGTCAATGTGGACACCTGTCAATGTTTCGGGAGGTGTGATCCGTACAGTGCTGTACATAGGGTGCAGTGCTGACACCTACTACTGTCTCATATCCCCTCGTGCCACAGGTCCCACTTGTTTTGGCCGCTCAGCCTGTGCCCACATCGTCGTCGTCGTGTGCCATACTCATCCAGCCGCGGAAGCAGTTCCATGCTCAGCAGACATTCATGTTGCCGTGGCGTTGCCGCTTGACGGATATGCAGTCAGTCCCCATCAGCACGCCCCGCAAGTCATTGGGGCCTAGATCCCCATGTGCATGCACATGGCAGTGGTTTGTATCACTAGCCATTGCCATTGTTGGGAGACCTGTGTAAGTGTATTGTGGCCGTGCCGTCCCAGCTTGACAGCTGGGCTGTGGCTCATGTGCTTGCTCAGTCATGTCAGTGATGTGTATGCGAAATTGCTATGTGTCGTGTTGCTTTGACATGTGTCCTCTGCCATTGTCCCTAGGCGGAGACCGAACATTGACCGCCCATACCAATTGCTGGCGGACATGGACGATACAGAGGTTATTAGGAAGTTTCGGCTGGACAGGCCAACCCTGCATCGACTGTGTGCCATGTTAGAACCCCATCTCCGTCCCCGCAGGGTGTATCCGACTGCTGTCACCCCCACGGCTAAGGTGATGGCCGCCATGCATTTCTTCGCCACTGGGTCATTCCAGCACACAGTGGGCATTGGAGGAGGGATGTCCCAGCCCATGTTCAGCAAGGTGCTGAGGGATGTACTGGCAGCCATGATGCTGTACCGAAACAGGTACATCCGCTTCCCCAGGGCTCGTGAATTGGCGGCAGTGAAGGGTGCATTCTATGCCCTTGGCAGAATCCCACACGTCGTTGGAGCCATTGACTGCACACATGTCGGCCTTGTTCCACCACAGGCCACTGAGCACCTGTACCGCAACAGGAAGCACACGCACTCCCTGAATGTGCAAGTGGTGTGCCTTGCGGACATGGTGATCACCCACGTGTGTGCAAAGTTCCCAGGCTCGGCCCATGACGCACACATAATGCGCAACAGCATCTTGCCACGACTGATGTCCAATATGCAACAGGATCGTGCCTGTATTGTCGGTGAGTATGTGGAGTGGTGTAGCGTGCTGGTTGTGCGATGCTGTCCCCTGTCCAGTTGGAATTGCAACGGTTCTCTGTGTCCCTCACACCCAGGTGACTCTGCGTACCCGAATGGGGCATGGCTGCTCAGTCCATTGAGGAATCCTCGCACCCCAGCAGACGATCGCTACAATGAGGCACATGGGAGGACCAGACGTGTGGTCGAGCATACCTTTGGCCTCCTCAAGTCCAGGTTCAGGTGCCTGGACCGCACCGGGGTGCGCTGGCGTACTCCCCACAGAAGGTGTGCCAGATAGTGGTGGCGTGCTGCATGCTGCACAATCTGGCCATTCGGAAGCAGATCCCCCTCATCGTGGATGACGGAGATCAACCAGGGCCCCAGCCCGCAGACCAGGACAGCTCGAGTGAGGAGGACAGCGGAGAGGAGGAAGCTGGTAATGTGCGGCAGCAGCTCATCGCCCGCTACTTCACTTGACGGTGAGTGTCCATGTACGACGGCTGATGTGGCTGTATCTGTGCAGGTGTGTGTGTGCTGTGTCAGGGTGGCCGTTTGTTCACTGCGTGCTGTGTGTCAACGCTCCATGGCCAGGGTAGTATGCCACTGTTGGTGGCTGTGGCATTGTGCCCTATTGCTCTGTGCGATGTGTGTACATTGCTTGTAGTTGTTGACATGTACTGTGTGATGGGTGTGTGACACACTCATTGAATGTGCTCCTGTTCTGTCTCCCACCCCTAGGTCCCTACAGGCCCTCCGGATTCAATTGCCATGCCACGCATCAGGTGCCTTTCCGCCCAAGGTGGCCGTTGTATTCCGTACAAATAAAACACAGGGCACAAACAGCAGTTAGTGAAAAAGGTGCATTTATTACAAACTGTGACATGTGATTGTGTGTAAGGTGATGACAAAAGTGGTGCGTGCAGTGACAATGAGCTGTCGGTCATGGCTGCGTGATGATCAGGGTGTACCCACTGGTTCTATGTCCATAGTCCAACACACACATGCCATCCAGATGGCTGTGTGGAGTGGGATCGTAGTCCAAGTCAATGCAGTGGCTGGTCAAGGAAGGCTGGCGGAAGGCTGGCTGGCTGCCTCACTTGCGTTTGGAGCGTGCGAAGTCCTCCCGGGAGATCTGTTTCCACTTCGGACGGCCCCTTCCACGTTTGCGAGGGGGTGCCTGCTTGCGACATGCTGGTGGTTGAGGTGTGCTCACTGGCTGTGGACGCAGGGGAACTGGACACTGCTGCTCCACCCTGCTCCCCGGCAGGTTGTGGCGGAGGGGGAGCTGCTGTCCCTGGCAGTGACCTCACCGCCACCACCAGCTGGCCCATGAGGTCCACGAGTTGGCCCATACGGGCGTCCATGGACCTCAGCACCCCCAGCACCTCACGCGTGTCTGAAGCAGACCGGACCCATTGTCCTTGGGCCTCTTCATAGGCCCCAAGGACTCTGGCCATTTGAGGCAGGGCATGGCTCCCAGGGGAGGCTGGCGTTTCCCTGACCCTGCTCCTCCTACCAGTCCTGCTGCCACCGGCCTGCCCACTAGCCACATTGCTCACCACGGTCCTCGCTGTGGCTCCCAGGGTGGATCCAGTCGGCCGGGCCACCACCTGCGCTGGGGCTGGTGCCAGCGAAGACGTGGTGGTGGTGGCGGCGGTGGTGGTCGGTGCGGCGATGGTAGTGGCCGCAATGACCGTGGGTGTGGCCGCAATGACCGTGGGTGTGGCCGCAACGACAGTGGCAGCAGGGGGCTGGGAATGTTCAGCAGCCCTGGATGATGGGTTGGTGGGTAGGAGGGGTCCTGGGGAGCGGCTGGGCCCTGCCACACCAGATGGGCCTGCTTGGTGGTCCGTGTCCGAAGAGGAGGACAGATCCTCCAGATCCGTGTGTCCTCGTTGGGGGCTTGTAGGCTGGCTGTGCTGGCTGCTGGCTCCATCCCCAGCATCCAGCAGTTCGTCACCTGTGGAGAGAATGAGATTTGTTATTGTGTTGCACCTGGCGAAGTATGTAGTTGTCGTCTGACATTAACAGTTCGTGCAATCTCGTACATGGGTTTCCTGGAGGCGTGTGTGTGGCTGTAGCATTTGTAGTTGTGTGTGCTTGGCAATGGGACTGTGTGCTGTGCACATGTGGCATGGGACGGATTGGCCATGCCGATGGGTGTGTTGCTGTGCCCCTACTTATTGTGACTCTGGTGTATGCGGGCTCCTGGCCCATCCTGGGTCTGGTTTGTACTTTGCTTTTGGTGTTCAGATGGGACGCTTAGGAACGCATATGGCAACATGGGGGCCATGCCCCAGATTCGCATTTGGGTGGGAATATGCTTTTGGGGTTCAAATGGAACGCTTAGGAACGCATATGGCAACATGGGGGCCATGCCCCAGATTCGCATTTGGGTGGGAATATGCTTTTGGGGTTCAAATGGAACGCTTAGGAACGCATATGGCAACATGGGGGCCATGCCCCAGATTCGCATTTGGGAGGGAATATGCTTTTGGGGTTCAAATGGAACGCTTAGGAACGCATATGGCAACATGGGGGCCATGCCCCAGATTCGCATTTGGGTGGGAATATGCTTTTGGGGTTCAAATGGAACGCTTAGGAACGCATATGGCAACATGGGGGCCATGCCCCAGATTCGCATTTGGGTGGGAATATGCTTTTGGGGTTCAAATGGAACGCTTAGGAACGCATATGGCAACATGGGGGCCATGCCCCAGATTCGCATTTGGGAGGGAATATGCTTTTGGGGTTCAAATGGAACGCTTAGGAACGCATATGGCAACATGGGGGCCATGCCCCAGATTCGCATTTGGGTGGGAATATGCTTTTGGGGTTCAAATGGAACGCTTAGGAACGCATATGGCAACATGGGGGCCATGCCCCAGATTCGCATTTGGGTGGGAATATGCTTTTGGGGTTCAAATGGAACGCTTAGGAACGCATATGGCAACATGGGGGCCATGCCCCAGATTCGCATTTGGGAGGGAATATGCTTTTGGGGTTCAAATGGAACGCTTAGGAACGCATATGGCAACATGGGGGCCATGCCCCAGATTCGCATTTGGGAGGGATATGCTTTTGGGGTACATGCTGTGAGCCATGGGTGCCGAACGTGACATGTGTTGTGGCAGCATGACAGTGCATGGTTTGAGGTGTGTGCATGCTTGACATGGCCTGCATATTTGCTGTCTGTTGTGATTACTGGACATGGCATTGGACGCATCGTTATGAGTGAGTGATGGTTGTGTGCCAGCCAACGTATTGCAGTTGTCCCATCTCCTTGGTGTGCGTGCTGCCCTGTGCCATGTGCATCACTGCAGTGCTCGGGGGTGTGGCCCATGTTGTGTGTTGTTGCTCACAGTGTGTCGTGCGCTTCATTGACTTCTGGCACATGGTTGGTCATGGGCATGTATCTTAGCGTGACTGCTGTATGTGTGGCAGCTGTGCGGATGACATGCCTTTCATGAGACTGGGGCTGACGGATGGATGGTATGTTGTATGTGCATGGTGTGTCTGTGTGTTTGATGGGTTCAGTGGTGTTCGTGTGCATATATGTTGTTCCGCTCTGTTGCGTCTAGTGTTGTTTGTCTTACATAGGCGTAGTTGTGGGGTGTGTGGTTGACAGGCAGTAGGGGCTACATGGACAGGACTTCAATGGTGTTTCGGTTGTGTGTGATGAGTTGCACAGTGGCTGCCGTGTGGTACTATATTCAGTGTGGCTTGTGCATGCAGACGTGGCTCCTTGGGTGTTGCTATGTATGTGATGGGTCATGTGGGGTGTGAGTCTGTTGTTCATGTCCGTGTGCACATTGTTCACTTGTTCGTGACGGTGGGCGGTGCTGCGTGTTCGTCTGCTACGTGACATGTCCCATGTGTTGGTCGTGTTATGGTCCTCATGCCTCCAGTAATCCAGCCCTGTCCAGTTTCCCACCTGCAAGTTGTTCGTGCGTGCACTGTACTGGATGCCACATGGCTCTAAGCGGGGGTGCTCCATGTTGCAGGTCTGTGGGGGTGGGGGGTGTTGTGGGTCGTGGGGGTGGCTGGACACCCACTGACACCGATTGCTGTGGACCGTGATGTCTGCCTTTCGGCTGTCGTTGTGCACTGCGGTGGCTGACACGTGGCTGTGGGGTGTGGGGGATGCTCCTCCTTTCTGTGCTGTGGGACTGGGGCCTGGTGTGTGTTGTACTTGGGCTGTCCACCCTCCCACCCACTGCACTTTGTGTTCCTGCCACTTACCTGTTACTTGTCGGTTAGTGCAGCTGTGGCGGACACATGGGTGTGGTGGGTGCTCGTTGTGGCGCTTCTGGCATATTTGGGGACCTGTTGGTGGTTACGTGGCTGGCTGAGTGTACACATGTCCCCACGTATGTTACAGTTGTTCGGTTTGGGCTGTGTGTGGTGGTGTCTGTTGCATGTGTGTGTGATGTGTTGTGTATTGTGTGCTGGACATGGAGGTGTTTGTCCCTGGGAGCTGTGGCATGGTGGTTGCGCATGTGAGTACATAGCGGTGTGCTGGTATACATTAGTTTGTACTTACCAGCCTCCACTCCCCCTGCTAATCCGGCGAGGATCTCTGGATGTATTACGACTCGCACCTTCTCCTCCCACGCTTTGAAGGTCTTAAAGAGCGCGGGATTCCCTCCGCCAGTGACGGCAGCCAGCTCTCTGTTTTTGCCCTCCTTCTTCTTGACCAGGCTCTTTACGTCATTCCAACGTTTGTTTATTTCACCTCTGTTCCTGGGCAGGGTCCCGACTGCATTGACCTGGTCTACGATCCGGTTCCACATTCTGTTTCTGGTGGCTAGTGGTGTGTGCTGGACCATGTTCCTATAGATTTGTGGGTACACCTTGATGATCTCGTCGACCATGACCGTCAGCTCAATGGGCGTGTACTTGGGCATTCTTTGTGGTGCCATGGTGTTTGTGGTGCTGGTGCGGTGTGTGTTGTGTAATGTGCAGGGGGTTTGTGGTGCCGGTGTTTGGTGGTGGTGGTGGTTGGTGGTGGTGGTGGTGGTGGTTGTGATGTGTGCGTTTCTGTGGTGTGCTGCTGTCCTTGCTGTGTCACTGTGTCCTCTCCTCTCCTCTCTGGTTTGCAATGTAGCAAGGGGTTGTGGTCTGTGGGAGTGCTGCTTTTGTACTCACCTATGTGGGTGTGTCCTCATGGTCTGTTGTTTTCAGGTGTGTTGTGTCTGGGGTTCTGGCCTTTGTATTTTTTGTATGTCCGGGGGGGTGTTTTCGGGATGTGTACTGTGCTTGTGTATTTGTGCATGCCTTGCTGTGTGGACTTGTTGGCCATGTTGTGTGCTATTGGTTTTGTGTGCGGATGGTTTCTGTGCAGGTACGTGGGCGCCATGGCTTCTGCCGTGTCGATTCTCATCGGCGTTGTTTGCGCTGGCGGGCGGTATATTTGTGGTTTTTCCGCGCTCATGTCGGTGCGATCGTAATTTCACGTGCGGTGTGTCGGCCGTGAGGGCGGGCGGTTTTGTGTTGTCGTGCGTGTTTCCGTCCGTGGCGGGCGGTTTGACTCCGACTCGGACGTTGGCGGGCGGTATTTTGTGTGATTTTTCCGCCGATGGCGGTTTTCGGTTTGTGTAATCGTAATGGCGTGGTCGGTGTTCAGGCGGTGTGTGCGGGCGGATTTTTGCCGCTTCCATGCCTGGCGGATTTTTTTACGCCGGGTATCGTAATGTGCCCCTAACTTCTAAAAATGTTATACATATATTCTAAAACTAGTACAATAATTAACAAAAAATATAAACACAAACATATAAAATACATAACACTAATATAAATATAGATATTAGTAACATCGATATTTTTGCTATCGATATTACTAAATTCGAGATTAACAAAAATGATATTTCTTACCTTCAGGTCGATATTCTGGTCGTCGATATTCTTGACTTCGATATTGTGTCCCTACGATATTTCAAACTCGATATTATTGTAGGTCGAAATTAAAAACTCGATATTTAGACTGTTTACCCCCGGCCATTATATTCCTGGAGGCTAAGGGACACGCTCCTCCATCGGCCTGAAGTCATCGCACGCTTAACTAAGACGCTTGAGGACTTCTTATCTATTGACACCCCAGACACTTCTATAGTATCCTTATGGGAAACGCTTAAACTAGTGGCGAGCGGTTACTTCATCACCACATCCTCAGCAGACAATCAGATGCGCATGGAGAAAAGGGAGAAGCTCTCCAAACAGGTACTAGAAGGAATACACAAACGGGCTGGGGCTCCCGGGGTATGTAGACAGTTAGAAGCTGCGTGAACCCAGCTAGCTAGCCTAGAGCTAGATAGGGTGGAATACGTTGCTCTACGCTTAAAACACCTGTTCTACATGGGGGGATAGATGCGGGCGCCTGTTGGCCCACAAATTACGCGCTCAGCGCCAGGCAACAACGGTTCAAAAGTTCCGCGACACCCAGGGCATCGAATACACGCAAGAAGTGGACATATCTTGTGCATTCAGAGACTTTTAGGCAGAGCTATACTCTGCGCAGCAAATACCAGAACAGAATTCCCTTAATTACCTTAGGGGCATAACTCAATCCCGTTTAACGCCGGATCAGGCCTCCTCCCTCGACAGCCCAATCCGTGTTGAGGAAGTTATCTCAGCTATAGCCCGGCTCAAGCTTCTCAAATCCCCAGGCCCGGATGGGTTCACCGCCATTTTTTACAAAACATTTTGCCCCATCTTAGCCCCGATACTGACACGACTTTTTAATGCAATCGGAGACACTTCTGAGATCCTGCCCACGATGCTCTTGGCATCGGTAGTCCCTAAGCCTGGCAAGGACAGTCGGTACTGTGCCTCCTACAGGCCTATATCCTTGTTGAACATCGACCTCAAGCTATTCACAGGGATCTTAGCGGCTAGATTTGGGCCGTTGATGCCGGGACTAATAGATCCGGACAGGCCCGATTTGTGGTGACCAGACAATGCAGCGATAACACTAGGAGGCTGCTCCACCTTCTGGACAAGGCACACCGCCAGTCAGTGGAGCGAGTGGTGCTGTCTGTCGACACCGAAAAGGCGCTCGACAGAGTGCATTGGCCCTTCCTGGAGGCCACTCTGGAGCAGTTTGGGTTAGGGAGCAGCTTCGGCAGGTGGGTGTTCAGCAGCTATAGCCATCCCTCAGCTACTGTCTGGGTAAATGGCTTTACATCACACTACTTCCCGATAACAAGAAGAACTAGAGAGGGCTGTCCGCTATCCCCACTGTTGTTCGCCCTATACACGGAGCCGCTAGCACAGAAGGTGCGGGAGAATCAACAGATTTTAGGGGTCCACTTTGGGGGAGAGCACCAAACTATTAGCTTGTATGCTGGCGACATAATCGCTACGCTTGAGGCTCCCACAAAGTCGATACCGGCCTTCCTCACTGAACTAGAGACGTTCGCGGCCGCGTCGGGCTTTTGAGTCAACATGTCAAAATTGCAAGCCCTAGGGTTCTCTTTACAGCCGCCTACTATCGCCATACTTAAACAGGCTTGCCCCATTCGGTGGGATCAGAAAGCCATACCTTACCTAGGCATCAAATTGACGGTTTCCACTCAAGAAACAGTTTCCTTGAACTATTCTCATCTGTTAAAACAGATCCGACAAGATGTGCACCGCTGGCGACCGTTTGGCCTCGCCTGGTTGGGCCGGGTGGCAGCCCTTAAGATGAGTGTTCTCCCCAAAATCTTGTACCTTTTTCTGACATTGCCCATAGAACTCCCTCCCCCCTCCCCCCAGGCATGTTGAAACAGCTTCAAAATGAGTTCCTTTCCTTTGTCTGGGCGGATAAGAAACGAAGGATGAGTAAAGACATGAGCTTTAGACACCCTGGCGAGGGGGGCCTGGGGATCCTAATCTGGATCGCTACTATAAGGCTACTCAGCTACGACCCTTGCTACAGTGGTCTCAGAAGGAATCTGAGAAACTCTGGCTATTCATGGAGCGAGCATTGGCTGGCCAGTCCCTTTGGAAGACTCCTTTCCTCCGCAAAGCCTCTCTGCCCCCTGGGATATATGGATCTCCAATCACACTGGCCAGCCTAAAGGCTTGGGATGCAACAGCTACACGCAGCGGCCTTACTTCTTTCCCATCGCCGCTCACCCCCATAAACAATAACCCTGACTTCACCCCGGGCCTCGACCTGGTAGCTTTTAGACACCGAGACGGGGAGGGGCATAGATCAATATGCCGAGGGCCCCGTCTTTCGAAGACTTTCGATCTGACATTGCAATGCCTGAAACCGAACGATACCATTACCAGCAGATATGACACTGGATAATGCAGCCCCAGATATGCCAAGGAGCGGAGAGAAGGCTCACCCCTTATGAGAGGTGGCTACTCTCCAAGCAGTCAAATAAACGGCTTATTACGGAGCTTTATCATATGCTACGGCCCCCGGAACAGCCAACCAAATCTGCAGATCAGAAGAGATGGGAGATGGAACTGGGGAAGACACTATCTCCGAAGGAATGGGAGATATCTTTTACAGGGTCAGACATTCGGTGCGCAATATCTCTAGTATAGAGTCTGCCACTAAGATAACGATGTACTGGTATCTCACCCCCCCCCCCCCAGACTGCACAGGAGCAACCCCAGTCGCTCCTCGGGATGTGGAGGGGATGCAGGGCAGAGGGCACACTGATCCACCCGCTATGGGAATGCCCCACTCTCATGCAGTACTGGGAACAGATTTTAGATGAGATCGACAAACACTTCAACACTACCATACTTCGCTTCCCGGTATACGTCATCCTGGGCTTGCCCGATAGACTCACATTTCCTCTCAAGTCCTGCAAGGGTATGCAGATGGGAATAGCTCTGGGAGCGGCACTACAGAACATACTGACCCACTGGGGTACCGACAGAGTCCCCACGCTACAGGGGTGGTTGTTCAGGCTATGTCATGTGCTAGGTATGGAACGCATCTCCTTTTCACTTCAAGGGGATGGGGCCACCTTTGCTGAACTGTGGTATTCTTTTGTAGCCCTGCTATGCTCTGAATTCCGCAAGCTAACTTGCCCCAAATACCTGTGACTGCTATGACTCACCGCTCTGCTGCAAGACCCAGCCCAATCTCCAACAATCTGAAATACCCCACGCCACTTATGCTCTTCTTCCCTTGGGGCTGACGAAATTCGGGGGGGGGGAAATCGGGGGGGAGGGAAGTTGGGTTGTTGTTCCTTGTTTCTTTTTATGATGCGCTATAAAGCACTGCAAATGCCTCCAGCCCCCAAATGGGGCTATTTATAACTCACTGCATCTTGTTATGTCTTCTAAATGAATAAAAAGATTTAACCCGAAAACTGCAGAAAACCCCTTGGTGGAATGCTTCATCATCGGGTCCATCCCGATCAGCTACGGATCGGGGAATGCTGTGACCTATAAACTACGTGGGAGCACTTACTGATCTTTATATAATGATAAAGAAAGTGTTATAAGTGGGGGAGTGGAGGATAGTGCTGTGCTATGGTGTAATCTGAAAATACCTGGCTAGTAGGCATATCTATTTTGTTCCTGCCTCTAGTTGGTATGGTTAAAAACCGGGGGGATTTCTAGAAAAACGAGGTTATAATGTGCCTGCGATCCTATAGGTCAACATGTTTTGAGCCATCCCCCTATTGGCTCTTCTTCAGGACCATAGGAACCTAGTTCCTTTGTACCACTCCTGCATATTTCTCACTGAAAACATGCTACTTGCATGCCCTGCCACATGGTGAACATACATACGTTTACCACCTAATTGATGTTCCTTAACTGCTTCTATATTAGAAGCTTTTATATCGCATCATGGTTCCTCCAGGGAGAGGGTTGCCTGATGTCACACTCGCGTCAAGGTGAACCCTCATCCAATGCACCTATTGTGGGCTTGCCCCGGGGCAAGGGGACGAGGGTTTGCCTTGATGCGAGGGTGACAACAGGCCATCCTCTCCCCGGAGGAACCATTATGCGATATAAAAGCATCTAATATAGAAGCAGTTCAGGAACACCAATTAGGTGGTAAACGTATGTATGTTTACAATGTGGCATGGCATGCAAGTTTAGCTGAAAATACATGGAACTCAGCTCTGTTCTGGAAAGAACTCAAAACCTGGCTTTTTCATTAGACTCTCCATATCTCCTCTGTTGCCAGTTTCCTTACTGCTGTGTCTCTGCTTTTTCTTTACCACCTTGGGGTATCTGCTGTGCTTTAAAAAATGTATAACATAACATACAATTAGATAGTCTAGGTAAAATTAAAGACTAGTCATACTCTAAAATAAATCAAAACCCAGCTTTTTCATTAGACCCTCTTTATATCCTCTTTTGCTAGCTTCCTTTCTGGTGTGTTTCTCCTTTTTCTTGATGCCCAGAATGCCCATTTGGGGTATTTGCTGCACTTTAAAAATTGTATAACATAATACATAATTCAGCCTTCTCTGTGCCCTGAGGCACAACACTTAAATTCACTTTTTACCTATTTCCATTTTGCTCCCTTGATCATTCTCGATCAGTCCACATGATATATGTTGCTGTTTTTTTGTCCAAGTTCTTCTGCTGATCAATATTATAATTGTGACTGGCTAGATTCCAATGATACACATTATTTTAGCAGACGTTCTCAACTTAGTGCTCCTGGAACAGGCTGTGTTCTAAAAATCTGTAGACATTTTATTAACTTTTTGCAACATTTCTGTTAAAACATAATATAAGTAAGCCTGGGCAGAGTTCGCAGAGTTCGCGGAACTCCGCGAAGTGCAAAAAAAACTCTGCCACACTATGCGGAGCTCGGCAAGCGGCGGAGTGCATTAGATAAATGCTGTTTGCGGTGATTTTCAGCGCCAGGTGTTTGTCTGCACTGTGCAATCATCGCGAACGGCACCATGTACAGTGCAAGCGGGTGCTGCTTCCTTTCTGTCGCTCGAGTATATTTTTTACTCAAGCAGCAGCTTTCTCAACGCAAACGGACAGTTTATCAATGCGAGCGATCGCGAGCATACGCGACCACCCGCAATGAGAAATCCGACCGCCCGCGTTGAGAAATCTCGCCGGGAGGTTGATTTTCCACGCTCGCCTTCACCAACTTGATGTTGACAATCGCGAACGAGGACAATCTCGGCGGGAGGTGGATTTTCCTCACTCGCGCTCGTCAACTTGACTTTGACAAACACGAGCGAGAAAAAAAACTCCGCTCAGCGGATCGGAGCGGAGTTTTTCGGAGCTCCGCGTAACGCAGAGTGCGGAAAACTCCGCAAACTCCCAAGCGGAGCAGAGTTCACCGCCCAGACTTAAATAAAAGCTTCAGTATGGCTGCTGGTAAATCAAAATTATTTGGTGCCATGGGTTTTAGGATTAGACTGTAATCTGACCTTGTTAAATATATCCTACCCTCAACCAATGGTCACCAAGTCATCGATGTAAAATTGGACCTGCAACATCTTGCTAGTTGCCAAACTAGGATTTGTTTACTGCTTACTGAAGTTATGGAAAACAGAACATTTTACAAACTGCATTTTAGCTGAACAATGTAACCGCATTTGAGCAATAGTGATAAACTAAATGAAAAGTAACGAGAAAGAACATTTTTACAATTATGGTGGCATTGAAGAACTCTTAAAATGCCGCAGATTATCTGCAAAATGTAGTTTTAAATTTCGTAAAATATGCGTCCAGGTGAGGTAGCTTACTTGATTGTGACTGTCTGCTATTACGTTGATTGCCTTGTGTAGTTAAAATGGAGCTGGAAAATTGTAATCTTTTCATACTTAAATTGTGTGCACACGTCCTAATCACTTCATTAAAAAGCTGGATTGCATTATCCTGTATTAATTGGCTTCCTAACAAAAAAGTTACCTATGTAACGTGTTGCCTTGCTGGGACGATGGCCAGCTAGAGGAAACATTATACAAGGAATATGGGCAGGCGTAATAGACAATCGTCCTTATTCTGAGTGCCTCGTTAACCTAACAACTAGGGTGAATGATGTTTACTACCAATTTCAATTCCTTGCTGGGATATAATATTGCTTCCACCTGGGGTTTTGACCATTGGTTAATTTTGAAGAAATAAATGACTGTGCCCATAATTTTTCTTGGGAGACTACTGCCTGCTTCCAGCATTGGTACAGCATAGTTCCACCTCACAGCAGGGGGCAAAATATAGGGCAGGTGCAAGGGTGCTGCTTCCTCTATCTATGTGTGCTGCAGAATGCAGCACACATAGAAAGAGGAAGTAACAAAGAGAAATAACAAGTTTTC
This sequence comes from Calotriton arnoldi, assembly GCA_963921515.1. NCBI lineage: Eukaryota > Metazoa > Chordata > Amphibia > Caudata > Salamandridae > Calotriton > Calotriton arnoldi. The sequence goes on along the minus strand of CAWUFW010001768.1, from coordinate 2,033,664 downwards.
TCCTCGTTACGCTTCTCCTGGGAAGGCGTATCTTTTTGGCACATTTCCAGGTTTACCAGTTCTGGTAAATCTGGGAATGTGTCAAAAACCAAAGGAGTTGAGTGGGAACACTGACACAATGCCCATGGAATGCCTCCAAAGCGCAGAGTAAAGCAATGTAGCGATTTGCGCCGCATTGCTTTACTCCAGATTTATGGAGCCACTCAAGGCCAGGCGACGTGGCCTTGCGTGGTTTCATAAATCACATGTAAGGTTTGCGTCATGCATTAGCCACGTTGTGTCATGCAAACGCGATGCAAACTGGCTCATAAATATGCCCCTATGTCTTTAGTTGGCACATGGCTGGCAGTGCTATCCTGGATATGTCTGTAAATGGCATATGAGAAGAGTGTTCTTGAATATGTCTGCAGTTGGCACATGGTAGAAATAAACAGGCCTTGATATGCATGTAGATGGCACTCAATAACAGTACTGGCCTGGATATGATTGTACAGGGCACCTGATTTCAGTGTCTGTTTCAATATGTATGCAAATAGCATGTGTTGGCAATGACTGATATGTCTACAATATGGCCCTATCTTCTGCATGACTAGAAATCTAGCTTTAGGTCAGCGACAGTTTCTTTACAAATTATTTACTATGACCTCCTGACTGCAGATAAAGATGAACATGCCTCCTGATATTGTTATATATCGCTGCCATCTTCAACATCATTGATTGTCAAATATTTAGCCACACTCTGATGTCTTGAAGGGAAATCACTGGGAACGTCGTTCACTGGATCTCCTACTAATCCACCCAACACCAATTCCCAGTTCATTAATATGTCAGCAAGATCCCTACCACATGCAGAGTCTACCTGGGCACTGTGCTGTCCTCTGTTATTTTAAACTTTTACATAGAGTCCATTGGGAGCCAACTCATGTGATCACTCATCTAAATTCACCAATACACCACACAAAACTTGAATTGGAACCCTCCTCTGTTTCACACAAGCAACGCTTCAAACATTGCCTGGTCTTCACCCAGGATGTCTAGCACCTAAGTGAAATTCAGCATGTCCAAAATAATTATTACTGCTATTAGACAAGACTAACACGCAACAATCCATCCATAATGTGCTCAACAACTTCAACCTAGATAGATTCAAACCCCAAAGACCACCCAATGCCACGTTGCCCTGATTCACTCTGAACATTGACCTCATCCTGAAAACACACACCACCAAAAAAACCAAGACAACGCCCTGGTTCATGGCTGCCCAGACTTCACACTGGCCCTCATTAATGACATTCTACATGTTGAAGTATGATTCACCATGGTGCTGAAGAAATAATACCACATATCCCCTTCCTGAGGGAACTCTACTGGATCCCCCTACCAGCTGCACCATCTTCAAAATCAGATATATCACCTACCAAAGCTATCACGAAGGCACCCCTTTCGCATGATTGACACACCTCATTAAAGAACACAACATCACAATGCAGAAACAGTTCTCTTTGGCTCTCAGAGCCCAGTTATACCTCCAATCACTTGTTGGGTGTACCTTTGGCTTTGAGCCTGTACCGCACTGCATTTTAGCTAGGTTTACACTATACAAATACCATATACATTGATAGAAGAAGGGTTTGCAGGTAGCAGTGTGAATAATTTATGAAATCTGTGATTGGGATCTTTTTGTTTGGTCTCACTGAAAAGCTCTATACCTTATTGACTTTCTCATTTTACAAAGACATCATGGCTAAAAATATAATCTTGTGGATAACAGAAAAAGATAAAGAATTCTGTATGGATGATAGTGAATCTCGTCTGCAAAACACAATTTATAAATGTGCAAAATCCAATTGTTTTAATTGATCCATTGTACACCTTTGTTTTTCTAAAACTCTGATCCATCACTATCCCTTTGTCCTATCGTGTCGTCCTTGGTACTGATGCAAGATATTTTACTGCAGAAACAAATGTTTACATCTGGACCAGTCTGTACCTCAGCTCAGACAGTTTTGAGCAACCTGCACGTCGCTTCTTAAAATGTATTTCTTTTGACCCCGCACCTCTGTTAGAAAGGGAAAACGTCGTGTACACGTCACTTTCTGTTGATGCACCGGTGCACATGTGACACTAACTCAGAATGGATAGAGGACTGCAATATGCTGTGGTGGAGAGGGGGAGCAGGAAACGGAGCTGAGAGAGGATATGACTGATGTTCAATACACAGAGGTTAAATGGTTTGCTCAGTGAAAATAATGGTATCCAGACTGTTCAGGCGTTTGGATAACCACGAAAATGAAAATTGTTTCAGTATAAATTGCAGCTACTGAGCACACATTATATTTGTTCTTTGTCAACCTGAGCCAACTAAAAAACGGAAAAACACTGGTACCTGAAGGGAAGCAGAGCATACACCAATCTCCTACGAGCCAATATTTCATCCATGGAGCTTTGGTTCATATAAGGAATGTGTTCGTTGACAGATATTGCAAAAGCTTACAGTATTACAGCCTTTCTCACAAAGAAAGCTTCGAAGATAGGAGATACGCATTTTAGCTACATTTTTGCAACAAAATAATAAATCGTATCTACAGCACTCAGCTACTGTTGTCTCAAAGTACTTATAACAGGTGCTATTAGCTTACAGAAGGCTCTTTCTTTATTGACCTTGAAAAAATTGGAAGGATGAGAGGCCAGTGTAGGGCTTTGACTTGCCATCTACTGGTCGCCCCCTTCTTTCTGCAGCAGTGGTTGTATCGTGTTAGCTTTCGGTGTGGAGCAGCAAAAATGTAGATTTGATCTGCGCCTTTATTTTTCCCGAAATTGCCCTGTCTCCATAACATACACTAACACTGAAAATCTCAGAGTTAGTGCATGACTTTAAAAACTAAACTCCGAAAATACAGGGCAGTAATTGCTCTCTTTTTTTCCGAGCTTCACTGTCCACTGCTCATGCGTTAACTCAGAGATTTTCTGAGTTGATTTATATATTTGCTGAACTTGTTTTTTGTTGGTATTAGGGTCTGTGCACTTTACCCTTGTTACCCAATGTTCAAGTACTTGTGCCCTAACCCTTAAACATAGTACAGTTTTCCTACACACAGTTAGTACTGTTATGTTCCATATAGGTACCCTAATATAGGCCCGGGTAACATCATAACCCTTCACCAACATTACCGCCCCTAAACTACACTGTAACGGGCCTTTTAGGATTGAACCTTTACCTAGTTCTAGTCCTGGGTGCAGAAGGAGGGTTTCTCCTAAACAATAGAGTCCTATAACTCCATCAATAGACTCACACAGTATGAATGAATATTCATAAGGGTTCTCAGAAACCAGGCTGGGGCTACACCACCTTCCTCCCCATATCTACATACACGGTTCATCCCATACGTCATCCTCACATCCAACAATGGCTAATACAAGCAACAAGGGACAAAGGAACCCTAGATACTGAGGGGCAGATTTACAAGCCCCTTGCGACACTTTTACGCCGCTGTTGCGTCACTTTTGTGACGCAGCGGCGGCCCAAACAATGCGCCACTATGCGACATATTTACAACATGACGCATCTAGTGAGATGCGTCACTTTGTAAAGCCCTGCGCTACATTATACCTGCGTCAGGTATAATGTATGCAGGGTGGGCGTTCCGTCGCAAGGAAGCCCCGTAAAAGTGACGCAGTGAAATCTACAAGTTTCACTGAGTCACTTTTACGTCCCCACTGCGTCAAATCCTTACGCCTGCTTGAAGCAGGCGTAAGGAGTGACGCAGCATGTTAGGTATAGGGCACCCCTGAGCAGTGCTGGAATTGCGTCGCGCTTGCGACACGACTCCAGCACTGCGTCACCCTTACACCGAGAGATGCTTCACGCATCTGTCTATCCTTGCGCCACAGTGCGCCGCATTGTAAATGTGGCGCTTCCATGGTGGCGCAAGGGTTTTTTTGCGTCACGCAAAATAACTGGCGCATCCCTGCTAATATGCAGGGATGCGCCAGTTATTGTAAATCTGCCCCTTTCTGTTAAATACAGCACATCTTGCTAGTGTTAGTTAGAGGGAATCGAGACTTCCAGGCCAACACACTGACCAGAGACGCTGAGGCTCCTGCATGCAGACGCTCCAGCTGACAGTGGTCTGAACATCCCTCGCGGGGTGTCCAGCTCGAGACCAAGAAGGGCTCCTACATTCTCATACTTCAGGTAATGGGGTTCGACTAAATCCTAGAGGGATTCTTGGCTTTACACCAACTCACATGCTCGGTACACTTAGGTACATCTAGATAGGCATCGTAGGAGTATGCGCTTTCTTTTATCAATGCATTTTATATTCATGTATTTATTCATGCGTAGTGCAAGATGGTAGAACTGTACTATCCATTTATATTCACTGTACTGCTAATCATATATCTCTGCTACTGTCTAATGGTTGTTGCAGCTCATATATTCTACACAAGAATAACGACTGTTCAATAAAAGCTTATTGAAACGCCCAGGCTGTTTATTCTGTGTATCTCTGAGACAAGATAAGTGAGCACGAGTGACTGAGCGAAAAGTAGTACATTGTTTCCACGATCCTGAGGGATCAGGGTTGTCATGTTCTAAGGTTGCCAGAAACTATTCTCTCCCCGATAAGAGGAGACACTAGTGGCACTGTGAGCTAGCTTATGCAAACAGGCTAACATTTCTCGGTGGGGTGCTCAGAATCCGTCTGCCACCAAACCCACAGTTTATGTTATCCGAACGCGCAGGTCCTGTATGGGTAATATAGGAACTACACGACAGTACATTGGATTGACTTATATGTTTCTAGTAAATGGTAGAACATGTACCCAGGGCCTGTAAATTAAATGCTACAAGTGGGTTGAAGCACTCTTTCTCCACCTACTAAAGTAGCACTGTAAAACATGGCACTGGCCTGCCACTGCAGCCTGTAGTGCAGTTTTAAACTATCATTTCAACCTGGCGAAATAAACCTTTTACCAGGTCTAAACCTTCATTTTATTTAATACTTATAATTTACCCCTAAGGTAGGCATTATGCATTGAAGCAAGTATGCTCTTATTTTGAACTAAGAAACTAGCCAATAATTAAGGAATAAGGATGCCAAAAGTACAAAAAGTGGACTAAAATGATACCTTGTTCTTCTTCTCTTAAAACAAGGCAACAACAAAGATACTGTTACTGTGATTGCAGCCTAAAAAAAAGCATGCTGACAACTCAGCCAATTTACAGAGTAAATAAAGTACGTTTACGGCAATGGAAGTAAAAAAAGCAGCTAATAAAGTGAAGAGTCTGCAAATGCAGAACTAGACTGTCAATAATTGTTTTTTTCATTCCTTTTCATGCACTATAAGTCGAAGGCGAGAGAACAGCACTTACACTTAGACAATGCGTCATCAATAAAGTAAGTTGCTTTTCGACAAATAACAATTGCAATCAAAAAGCATAACACTGAATGAGGCTGGATTATAACCAGACTGTTTTGTTCTTTTGATTTCTTTTTTTCTTGTTTTGTCTTCTTAAATAGGTTGATAAGCGGTCCAAACAAATAGAAAACAATGACAAAAATGGACTAGATAGTAAACGAAGGTAAAAACTAAAATAACTATGAGGGGTCTATTATAAATCAAATATCCCACAAGACCAGTAAGAGAGTAACACTGCATTTTATTTTCATTTTTTTCCCAGTTCTTCGCAGTTCTGGGTCCTGAGGAGACACTACAATTACAGGATTTGAAACCTGTCGACACTATGTATTAGGGAGTTGTAGGAATCTCTTCTTATTGTGGAGGCAACCCTTAAAGATGAGGTGCCTCTCCTTGGTTCAATTAATAACTATCACAACCCCTGCAATCTCTTTGTCTTAGGAGTATGGACAATTGAGAAAAATAGGATACTCCTTATGTTCAAATGATGGCAATTGGTGAATTTTAATATATAAACAACATAGACATACCCACAAAGGGATATGGTCACTTCGAGTGACACATACAAATTAAACAGGAGCACAGACATCCAGTGGATGTTTAAGAAGACCCCTCACCCACCTACCTAGTCGGTGGCATGCTTCATCATTGGGGTCCCAGCTGGGTTGACGAATGCAACCCAGCTGTGCTTCAACGCCTGATTACAGCGGAGCTGGTATTTGTGAAATGCGGTAAAGTGCTATGTGAAATGTGATTAGATGTTAAAAATGTCTCCAAGAAATGCCCTTGTAAAAAGTTTAATGGAAGGGTCTTAGGACATAGTTAAAAACATGAGCGGGATATGGTAGAGGTTGAAAATTGTACCTCAAAATCTCTTGAATTGTAGGTCGACTAGTTTCAGCCTTCTACGATATTCGTGAGGCTTTCTTCAGGACCAATGTGAAGTGGCTAAAAAGTGGAGTAGCCACTAAAGTGAAAGTTTCAGCACACGTCCTAAAGTGTGCTGTGAGTGTGGTGGGCTCGTTTTACTTACGGACCCGTCTAGGTGAATATTTTAACTTAATGTTAAGCGGACATACTGATCCTGCCAAGTGGGAAGCTTCCTATAGTCACATTCGTCAAGGATAGATTCCTGACCGAACAATGCAGGTTTGAAAAGAGTGAATCACATTGGTCCTGAAGAAAGCCTCCACGAATATCGTAGAAGGCTGAAACTAGTCGACCAACAAATTAAGGGATATTGAAGTACAATTTTTCAACCTCTACCATATCCCGCTCATGTTTTTAACTATGTCCTAAGACCCTTCCATTAAACTTTTTACAAGGGCATTTCTTAGAGACATTTTTAACATCTAATCACATTTCACATAGCACTTCACCGCATTTCACAAATACCAGCTCCGCTGTAATCAGGCGTTGAAGCACAGCTGGGTTGCATTTGGCAACCCAGCTGGGACTCCAATGATGAAGCATGCCACCGACTAGGTAGGTGGGTGAGGGGTCTTCTTAAACATCCACTGGATGTCTGTGCTCCTGTTTAATTTGTATGTGTCACTCGAAGTGACCATATCCCTTTGTGGGTATGTCCATGTTGTTTATTGCTTAACTAGGGGAAGAGGACATAGCCCCATTTAATCTTTTCCTCACTCTCCTGTTGTTTACCAATGAATTTTAATATATCACAAATATTGAGGTTTTGTTTTGAATTGTCTGTTTTTGGACATTTATAATTCATGATTTTGGTATAACACTGAAATGTGACGTGGGCCTAATAAGTATATCAGACATTGATTGATGTATATGCTATATTGGGATATATGATATATACACGGAAAATATTCTAACAAAAAATATCAAAGATGGAATTATGAAAACATAATGTGGTCATGCTAAGAACATTTCTTGATCTCGCAATAACTTGTTGTGCTTGTTAAATTGTTTCAGACAGGGTATAGTGTTTTATTGTTTACTTTTAGAGAGTTGGCATGTTTCTGCCTAAACCAAATGCATCTTTCTGCCAGTGTCTAGGGTCACATGTCTGTTAATGGCTCTCGTGTTGTTTGTTGTATAATCCTTCCAAACAATGAAACAAAAGGGGCCTGGCTGTGGAGAGAGTGTGTCTTCCTGATAGGATGGCTGGGGTGGAGATGTGCCCTGCCCTGTTTAGACTGCCAGTGGCACACACAAAAGAACCTGACACCAGGCCTTTCCCCGTCTTTATCGCCCTAGACATTTTGGAGCAAAACCTAGGAGAAGGGGAAGAACTGACCAGAACCAATTTGGTGAAAAGGCCAGGGATTTCCTCAATAAAAAGATAGGCACCAGGTACAAATGTGGCAGAACCCCTTATCAGAACACTCCTGACCTGTGGAAGATTCTGAAGAAGGGCTGCCCTGCTGATTGAAGAAGGAAGAGTGGACCTCCTTGCCTTGAACCCAGGCTTCCCCAGAAGTGACTCCAAGGGTAAGACAGCTGACCTCCTGTTTAAGCTACAGTGACATAACAAACTTCCAGAGGCCTCCCTGCAACTGCCCAGCTGATCAGCGCCAACTGGATCTGCCTGAACCTCTCTGAACCCTGCTGTTGGCCTCTGCTGGAGTCAGTCCTGATGCCCAAGAGGTGCCCCTTCGAGGTCCAGGACCCTTGGCTGACATCAGAATGTAAAACACACAAGATGATGGACGGAATGTTGCACATTGGCAAACATTCACCCCCAGTCACAGATCTGGGTTTAATCCATCGTTATTTTGCTTCACCACGCCACCCCAGTTCAGACACAGCCATATGCTTGGCAGTTCGGTCTGGACTGTTCCCATGAGGCACAGGGTCAAGACTGATTTGCATATGGCCATGTCTGAACTGGGGTGGCGTGGTGAAGCAAAATAACGATGGATTAAACCCAGATCTGTGACTGGGGGTGAATGTTTGCCAATGTGCAGCATTCCGTCCATCATCTTGTGTGTTTTGCATTTCGCCCTAAGTGGGAAGGGTATGCCCAGACGTGGGTCCCGTGCTCACTACGCCACTGGAGTCAAGCTATCCTGGCTGATGAAGGCTGATAGCCTGAAACCGGTCCTAGGATGCTTGATTCCGGTCCAGGGAAGACATGGCTTGGCAGTTCGGTCTGGACTGTTCCCATGAGGCACAGGGTCAAGACTGATTTGCATATGGCCATGTCTGAACTGGGGTGGTGTCGTGAAGCAAAATAACGATGGATTAAACCCAGATCTGTGACTGGGGGTGAATGTTTGCCAATGTGCAGCATTCCGTCCATCATCTTGTGTGTTTGACATCAGAATGTTGGCATCATGCCTCAAATCTACAATAAACTGCATTCTAGATGAACATTTTGAAGTTTGGACCTCTTCACAACTGTGAGTGGGCTCTTCACGTCACCATCGGTCTGCGCATCACCCGCCAATGTTAAGTTCTGACAGTGACTTGCTCTTCGCTTCAAACAACGACCGCACATATCAACTGTCAATGTGAAGCTGAAGGGAAAACTTCTCCTCACACTAACAACGACCTGCTTGCATTCCCCGCCAACAAGAAGCTCCGGCTCCTCATGCTTATTTTGACACTTAAATGGTAAAATGTCCACCAGGACAAACCTGGTCCCTGTATCTGACCTCCGCTCCAGTGCAGTCATCCTCGGTGTGTGACTTTGACCCGGTCAAGCTAAATCAAATAACTGTGAGTGGTGCTTTGTGCTTCTGGGTGCTAATTCTACCTAAAAATTCGTAACTTCAGTTCTAAGGATTAGATTTTTGCCATTTTGGTGTCATTTTATTTATTTAAATTTACTAAACTGGTTTGGGATTTTTCCTGTGTTGTGTTTTTACGTTATTACTGTTTGAGTGCTGCATAAAAACTTTACAGTTTGCCTCTATGTTAAGCTTGACTGCTTTTCTGTGCGGCTGCCAGAGGGTTAAGCACAGGTTAATTTTGTGACTTTTGCAGATCACCCTGACAAGGATAGTATTTATTAATTGAGTGGGGCTCTCACCCCCTCAATTAATAACCAAATTTCTTACAACACAGAAAACATTCTCTTTGGTCTAGCCATTAAGAGCCAGGCCACAAAATAAACACACAGAAACCTTTGAAGTGCTCACTCCGCAAACACCATTCATTGGACTCAGAACTTCCCCATATGATTGCATTAGCTGCCTTCAGCACTGCTCGGAAACAGAGGGAAAGAACCACTGCCACCTTTAATCTAATTATGCTATATGGGGCTCATGAACTAACGCAGATAAATTCTGAGATAATTATAATCACTTTATACAGTGTAATCAAATAAAAACTGGTACATGGCTGTGCCCCATGTGAGGAAACAACTTCATGATATATGGTTTCTGGATTTTTAATCCTGTGAGCAATCATATTGACCTTAGACCACTTTATATATAAAGTTAAAAGAGCCTTACATCACATTCTTTCATTCATATAGGGTATAAAGTTCACAATATATTTAAGATGAGTCATACTGGACAGACAATTTTACTTTTGTGGTGGACGTGTCCTATCTGGAAGTTAAAATGGGCCAAATGCTGTAACTGTGTTCAGAATTTTGGGGCAGATTTATTATAACAATGGTCACAAAAATGTATCTCAATTTGCTACCAGTATTTTGGCGACAATAGTTGAATTTTGTGAACTGACTGATGTGCCAATATCGCAATCCGACCTACATCGTTAATATTCATGGGATAGGTCACAAACTGCAATTCGCTCTGATTGGCCGCAACAATGGTAATGGTGATTTGCATGGTTCAGCAGACCACCATGTCTGTGATATTGTTTAAATAAAACTTTTTTTAAGCAAAATGTCTCTGTTTTCCTGAAAGGAAACTTGACTTCAATTTTTGAAAAAAAGGTTTTACTGAGATTCAGCAATGGTTCTTAGAACCACTGCATATTCTTCCTGATTTTTTTTTTTCAACATTCACAAAGAGGAAGTAGTCCAAAGGGGAACCTAGTCCTTTTGAGAATGGGCTACTACCAGAACTTAAGGGCCGGGAATTTTTCCATGCTTTGCCACCAAAATTACTCATAAATCAATGATACGTCTTATACCAAGTCTTTACTAGAAAGGGATGACCACAACAGTATGGCAACACAAACCCATTTTAGGAGTCATAAAAAATGTAGGTACAAAGGTTCAAAGACTATTGGAAAATGTGACTTATAGCCGGGACAGATAGCCATTTGGCTGTTAAGAAAAAAACATATTTTTGTGTAATAAGTGTCAAATCTAGAGGAAAATCAACAGTAGGATTTTCTCTCTGAGATTATGAATATGGCTAAAGAAAGTATGCCTCTGGAGTCTCGTCTGAAATTACTTCTTCATCAACAAGTAAGATGAATTTTCGTTATGTGCCTATATTAAGCCAAGCCCATGGTCTTTTTATTTCACACAAACAGAGGACGAATCGGTCTTCCTCTTTTCATATGTTGCCTGTTTAGACTGCTCATATTGACAATGATTCTTATTATAAAATGGAGTGACTAATGAACAAACAAAGCATCTTCAGGATGGGGCGTGGCCATGCCAGCAACCAAGATGGCCGGACGGTCGTGAAGCTTTGGCAAATGCGGCCCCTGAATACTGTGATTTGGTTTATTTCCTTATCCGAGGCCATCAAGAATGTTGCTTCGCACACCCCAACGATTGTTGCATGAGCTGGTGTGATTTTTGGTGCCAAAACTTCAGACCAGCTCGCGTGTGTTGAGGGCCGGCACCAACCACGGAGGACCAGGGATCAGGGACCAGAGGTAAGCCTGAGGTACGGGGCTGCCAAACCCCACTGGGAAGCCAGTACCACTAGCACCCTCCAGATGCCCCCCGGCATTATGTGGGCAGACCCGGAGGGCAAGCCCCGTTGCATCACCAGAGGGCTGCTGTGAGGAGATCGCATCTCGAGGAGCTGCTTGCTTTATCCAACCAAGGCCTAGTGGTAAGGTGTGATCTGTGTTCCACACTGGCAGCAGGAACTCACAACGCCTCCCACCGCAATATCCCTGGTTCAAAAGCATTTTCTGCAGCCTGGGCAATACTGGCTGTCATGCACATGGTGTGCTCCATCCCTGCTCTCCTACCTGGTGGCAGGCCCCTCTGCCTTGCTCCCAGCCCAGCTGGGAGATGAATCCCCTTTAGTGAAGCATCGCTGCGTGCAACCCGATGGGCCTTCAAAATTTGATCACTCTTCCTCCACCACAAACACAACGCACCTTTGGTCTCCTTCTCCTGATTACAGGCCTGCCTGATCTCGCTGGGCCCTGCACTACCCTGCGCACTGTTGCCCAACTGGAGATGCATATACAGTCTAGTTCCCCTCCAATTGTGAGACCCTCATTTCTTTTCCCACGCCTGAGTGCTGCCATGATCTAGGCAGATCAGACAATGATACATGGTGATCCCAAGCAGTGTAAGTTGCTGTTTGAGTGGTTCCGGGCCACCAAACAGCAGGAGACCCATGACGAGGCTGAGACAGGGGCGACTGGGCCCCCTGTAACCAACCAGATGGTTGGCACTATGGCCATCATGGCGGAGCTCCATGTGGGCTTCCGATCTATCGTTGCCCGTTTTGACACTCTCACACCCTCACAAACAGACTCAACTGCATGGAAAAACGCACAGACAGCCAGAATATTAGACTAGATGGTGCAGAGGGGCTAATATCTAGTCTGGAGGATGGCGCATCAACAGGTAACAAAAAGCTGAAGAGTGTTGAGTGTCTTCTAAAAACTGAGGCCATTAAATACAAAGATTTGAAGGCGAGGTCTCGCTGCAACAATCTTCACAAATTAGGCATGGCGGAATATATATATACTTGCTGCATGGACCTATTTGTAGAGCGCCTTCTTCCGGAACTCTTTGGTCCCCAGAACTTCACATCCACCTTTGTGGCTGAGCGTGCACAGTGGTCTCTTGGCCCATGTCCTACTCCTGGTGCCCTAACCCTGCTAGCCCATCTTCACAACTTCTGGGACTGGGATACCGCACTCAGACTGGCTCATGAACATGGCCCAATATACCACCAAGGTGCCACTCTCTCCTTCTTCCCAGACTTCACGATGGTGGTGCAGAAGGCACAATGTAAATTTGCGGATGCCAAGGCTCTGCTACAGAAACTGCATTTGAAATACGGTATGCTTAATCCTTCCCATCTCCGGATTCATCTAAATGGTAAGGTTTGCTTGTTTGAATCAGCAGTGGACACATTAGCCTTCTGCAAACTGTATGCCAAGGAGCGATTTCCACCCCACCGGACAATACTTGAACATTCTCCCATGGATCTGCATGCCTTGGGATGTATTGACGCAGATCATAATTATGGGGGCCGACTTTAACATGATCCTAGATCCCTCACTGGACACCACTGCCAAGGTGCCTAGTTGTAAGCCACGCTTGCTGCAGGTGCTTAACAACGTCTTTGACGTGTATCTCCTCAAGGATACTTGGCGTCAGCTGCATGGCACTGCTCCAGGCTACACATTCTACTCTGCACCTCAACATATCTGGGCTCGTATAGATTTTTGGCTCAGCGACTGTTGCTCCATGGCTGGACAGTGCAACCCACCTGCCACACACCCTCTCTGATCACTCTCCAGTCCAAATAGTTTTGACAATAGCCTTTGGAGGTGGACTTGAAAGTTAATGGTGCTTTCCATGCACCACACATCAAAATTATGTTTTCCCTTCTGAATTACGTGATTCTGTGGAGGAGTACTTTAAATTCAACATAGGCTCTGTATCCAAACAAGCCACTTTGTGGGTGGCCTTTAATGCTTATATCCAAAAGGTCTGCATCACCAAACATGTAGGGGTACTGCATGACATGCGTACTGGTTTGGCCCTAGTGGAGGCTGAATTGGCGGACACGGATCCGGCAAGCACGCAAAATAGCCATGGACCTCTGCTTCACCGTCGAGCTGCACTATTGGACAAATATAATGAACTAGCTGAGCACAAGGTGTCCTGTCTCTGGAAATATGCTCAGACCAGGTGCTATGGGGAGGGTGAGCACATGGGCACACACTGGCAAAACTCCTCCATCCACACAGGGGCAGTAATTACATACCACAGCTCCTTGCGCTAGATGGGGCACGGGTGACAGAAAACACTGGCATCCTTACAGAACTTCGTAGATATTACACATACTTGTACACCTCCCGCACATCCCAGGATGATGCTGTGCTTGCAAACTACCTCTTAGAAATTGCAATGGTATGGATCACAGACGCCCAGCCAATCTTGAGAGAGGAGATAGTGCAGGCGATTGACACCATGGGCAGGTTTAAAGCTCCACTCCTTGACGGGCTCATCGGGGTCTTTTATAAGACCTAAAAAAATGAACATGCTCTACACTTATTGGTGATGTATGCTGAGTCCCCGTAAATGGTCGTTCTCCCCTTGACTCTGAGCGTGGCGGTAATTGCCCTTTTCTGAAGCCTGGCAAAGATCCACTAAACTGCGCTTCATATCGCCCTTTGTCGTTACTGAACTTCGACCACAAAATACTCACTTAAAGTCCTTGCTAATTGGTTGTCGCTCCTGCTGGAGTAAATAATCTTGCTTGTGCAGTCGGGCTTTGTCAATCACTGCTCCACCATGCTAAACTTACAGTGCTGAACAGAGTCTCCCTGTATGTACCTGCGCTGTGCCCTCCTGGATGCAGAGAAGCCATTCGCCTCCCTGGAGTGGCACTTCCTACATGCGACACTGCACAAACTGTGGCTGCTGCAAGGGTTCATTGCATCGGTAGTCCTACTGTATTCACAAACGGTGGCCCACATTCGGGGCAATGGTACCGTTACCTCCTCCTTTCACATTTCCAGGGGGACCAGGTAAGGCTGCCCCCTATCCCGCTACTCTACGTCATTGCTATAGACTCATTTGTCTGGCATTTACAAGAGAACACCTCCACCGGGTCTTGCTGTTTATCTGCCACCCTGCAACCTGTTCACACTCATCCGGGAAATCATCAGATATGATGGATCCTCCGGCCTCATGATAAACTGGAATAAGTCTAAACTATTTCCACTCACAGAGAACTACTCCAGTTTTGTGTGACTTCCCCTTGATGGGGTGTGACGGCTCGGTCAGGTATTTGTGTATGATGCTTTATTGGGATAAAGGACAAGTTGTACACCTGAATTATGGCCCTGCAATTGACAGACTTACTGCCCAAATTGAGAGGTGGGTCTAACTCCCTCTTTCTATGGCTGGTTGCATTGCCATCATCAAGATGGTGGTGCTCCCCCGATTAATGTACCTCTTGGTCAATATCCCAGGCCCACTTACAAACCCATTTTTTACTACCTTACACAGCTTCCTGCTGCACTCACCTGGGGGGGGGGGTCGTAGACCCCATATCAGCTGGAATTCCTTAGTATGCCAATATGAGTGTAGTGTGTTTGGTGTTCCCTACCTCCAGCTATACAACCTGGCTACACAGTGTCACTATGCACACCACTGGTATCACACAGACGCTTGCCTTCCGTACACCAAACCTAAGAGGGACCAGATGGAGCTGTTGCCTCTATGCTCTCTTCTCGCAAAAGGCCTTTCACTGAATCATACCGATATTCAAACCCTCTCTACTACCAGTTGGGTGTGGAGAAAGCTCATTCGACTTATCGGGGGGGGGCTCCTCTAGTCCCCTGCTTTGCCACTGGTGGATAACCAATGACTTCCAATTACACAGGAGAAACTAGTCCAACACACACTGGCACAACACAACTTATACACATTTGGAGACTTATTCCCAGATGGGCACGCCCTCTCACATGGCAACAATGCTAGGTTTAACAATGCCAACTACATGGAACTTTTTGTTCTGCTGTGCATACATAGAATGCTGTAGGCCCAGATTAAATCCTACTCGTTGGTCCGGAGGAGTTCACCCCATTGACATTGGTGATAATAGACAGTAAGGGAGCAAACCTATTTCCAAACTCTACCGTGCCAGGGTAGGCCTTTTGCTCCCAAGAGATGAGAAACTGATGGAGACTTGGGAACAAGACCTCCGATGTCCTCTGACTTACACGATCTGGTACTATTGTTGCAATCAAACTCAGCTTGTCTTTGCAAATTACAGACACAAACTCATACACTACAAGTATCTCTATAGAGCATACACTACACCTAGTGCGCTCGCAAGGATAAACCCTTCGAGACCTGTTGATTGCCCCAAGTGCCATGCTGATGACTCCGATTTCACAGACCTGACATGGTGACATGGACATGCAGTCACTTTGGGGGATTCTGGCATGATGTGCTCTTACGGCTCTCCTTAATGATAGGATTCAATCTAGTCCCTGACCCACTCCTGGCCCTGCTTAGTTATGTAAAAGCTATCCCAAAAGGGGTACACAGATTCACGGCTATTGCATTACTGTTAGCAAAGCTGATGTTTGCACTAGGGTGGGACAGCAAACGTTACCCGACCACAGCTGGTTGGCTGAGCAGTCTGGTCTATTGTGACACCACCAGTGAGATCTATGCTGCGCTACAGCCCCAAACTTCCCATCCTAAACATATTTGGCAGCTGATTTATGCATACTTATTGACTTTGGAGTCTGCCTCTTCAGATTAACTTGTGATACTACAGTGTATATTTTCACACTGCTACATGTCTTAGTATTACCCCTACATGTCATTGTTGACCTAACACAAAATTTGCCATGGTCAATGTCCCCGCTTCCCCTCTCCTCCCTTCTCTACCCTTGATTTGCTTCTGTGGTCATGATATGTGCTCATGCAGAACCAGCCCTTCCGATTCCATCACTATACCACTTTGGAAATTCATGTTGCCCTCACTGTGTTTTTTTGTATGTCTTATGTGGTTTATCAAAAAAATTTAAAACAAAATGTTTAAAAAAGCTACTTCATAGAATGTTGGAGTTTACTGGGTCTTTTTTATCTAGAGATGGGCCTCCTGAGTGCTGCATGTTAAGGAAAAGGAGGTGCAAAGTATTAAGTTCTCTCTTGGGTAGTATGTGAAAACTGCAAAACCAGGTACTCAAATAGATCTATTGTCCAAATATCTACATACATAAATACCCCCAAAAGCACTTGCCTTTGAATAGCAGAGCGATGCAATACTAGAAGACATGTGTGGAGAATTTGAGTTTAGGAATTTTTATAAGAGGTCAACATTTCTCTTGGGAAACATTTGTGTATGTTAGATATTTTAGAATAGATGTTTTAGAGTCAGTTTTTCAGTCTTTGTTTGGAAAAGGAAATGTGTGGGAAATACATATTAATTACTTGTGCCATAAATCCAATTGGTAGACTGTGGTAAATGCGAAGAAGAGTGGTCGAAGACTTTAAACATGCTATGGCAAAATACAACTCTTTATCTGGTAGAGTTCACAGAGACAAACATTCTTAAAACATCCTTATCTTGAACTTAGGTCGGATCTATCATGCTCAAAATAACCAGGTTGGTGTTAGAGGTACTCAATTATTTAAAAAGTGAAGATTATAGGGTATAAAATAACTATATGAAAGCAAAAGAATATTACATGACTACCATAAAGTAATTCAAATCAAACCAATCAACTGTAATTCAAGAGGTATTTTTTTGACTGTTTTAATGAAAGTCTGTGAAAGTAGCCCTTTACATAGACCTTTATGAAGATCAAGGAAAAACAGTAAATATGTGAAATGCTGTGAGTTTTTCTCACATTCACAGGGCGAAAAGCATGAGTAGAATAAGTGAAAAAGGTTTGCGGTTTGATCTTTCAACAAAGTTACTGCAGGCTTAGATGACTGCTATGTGCTCAAGTATCTTTGATGCTAGGTGTCTCAAAGCCTGTTTCTGACAATGCCATCTCCTGGTCTGATAAGTTGTGTGAGAATCTAGGGGGAAGAGCGTTTAAGAAAATGAAGATGTTTGCATGAGTTTAAGCACATGCAAATGTCAGGAAGACAGTGTATTTTTTTAGGGTAGTTGGAGTTTCTTATCACTCATCAGATGGTTCTCTTGAAGTTCTTGGGGAGAAAGGATTTTCTGATGGATGTTACTCAAAGAATCCCATAGACTCCAGATTTCAAGACTTAGAATCCTGCAAATCAGGCAGTTAGTTTGAGGCTGATCACCATACAAACAAGCCCAAAAATACCACTGACCTGGTGTATGGGCATGTGTAGCATCCTTCCCAGCCTGGTTACCCACCAATGACTACACCACACACAGAGCTTAATATTGCCCATCGTTATTCATCTGCGTGTAACTGCGAACTCAAGATTCTAAAACAAGCTTTCATTGCATTCCGCTCGGACACCTATGTCACAGCTCTAGGGAGTCTGTTGGGAGCCAAAATGGTTCAGTCATTAAATTGTTAAATAAAAAATATTTTACTACAAATCAGTATATATAGATTTGCGACTGGGGGTGAATGTTTGACAATGTTCAGCATTCCAGCATCACCTTTTTTGTGTTGCATTTTTGCCATAAGTGGGAAGGGTATGCCCAGATGTGGATCCCCTGCTTGCTAAGCCACCGATTTCAGGCTAGCCTGGCTGATGAGGGGTGGTACCCCAAAACCGGTCCCAGGATGCTTGTTTTCCTTTCCAGGGAGGACCTGCCAGTTTGGTTTGTACTGTTCCCATGGGGAGCAGGGTCAAGACTGATTTATATATGGCTGTGTCCAAATTGGAATGGCGTGGCAAGTAAAATAGCATGGATTAAACCCAGATCTGTGACTAGGGGTGAATGTTTGACAATTTTCAGCATTCCGTCCATCATTTTTGTGTTGTCTTTCCTTCACCATCTCGGTCAGAAGACAGATGATTCAAATTCCAAAAGTGAGAAGAGTTTCTGGTAACAGACTTTCCAGGAGGCTCGGCAGTCACCATGTATACTTTGGTGGACACTATGCGGAAAGGTTCAGCATCATATGGAGCCTCAGATTTCCTCCTTCGAATTTGTCAGGAGATCACTAGATCTCCTCTCTTAAACTTGATGCTCTTTGCATGTAGCCTCTTGTCTGCATAGGCTTTCATTTTCTGCTTGTTAGTCAAGTCATTTGTATGAGTTTTGTTCTCATTTCCTTCTCTTTTGTTGGTCCATTAATGTAACTTGGTTGTCAATCAATCAATCAATCAATCAGGGTTGGTAAAGCACAGTTACTCACCCGTGAGGGTCTCAAGGCTCTACGGGGAGAGGGGGCAGCTCCATTGAGTGCCAGGGTCATCCGAAGAGCCAGGTCTTGAGGTCCTTCCTGAACTGGAGCAGTGTAGGGACTAGCAGGAGGTGGAGGGAGAGATTGTTCCAGGCCTTGGCTGCGAGGTAGGAGAAGGGCTTTTCTCCCGTTCTGGTCTTGTAGATGCTTGGGATTGTGGCCAGAGAGAAGTCAGCTGATCGAAGGTGTCTCTTGGGTACGTGGAAGGAGAGGCAGTTGTTTAGGTATGCTGGTTCGATGTTGTGGAGGGCCTTGTATGCATGAGTGAGGAGCTTAAAGGTTAATCTTCTTTTGATGGGGAGCCAGTGGAAATCGCGGAGGTGTTGGGTGATGTGGTTGTGATGGGGGATTTCTAGGATCAGTCTGGCTGCGTTGTTCTGGACAGTCTGGAGTCTGCAAAGTAGTTTTTTGTTGATTCCGGCATAGAGAGTGTTGGCGTAGTCCAGTCTTCTACTGATGAGGGCATGCGTGACCGTTTTTCTGGATTCAGGTTGGATCCATCTGAATGTTTTTCAGAGTATGTGGAGGGTGTTGAAGCAGGCAGAGGTACATCAAAGTCACAGGACTTTTGCCTGTGGTCGAGTGAGATGTTAAATATTATGCTCATAGGGCAGAACTCAATACTATTTTTAATCTAAGCCTCTCAAGATTTGCATGCTGCACTGCTTTCTTTAGCGTACTCATAAACAGTCAATGAGTCTGTTGGCCTGCGGCCATAAAGGTGTACTCTTCTGATGCTTTCTGTTCAGATGTTCCAGGAAATCCTTGAATTCTCAACTGTTAAAAGGCAGGCCATTATTACACTTCAAAATGGCTGGAATGCCCCATGTCGCAAAGATGCCATCTGGTCTCTCAATGACTCGCTCGTGAGTTGTGGATGAGAGATCTTCGATTAATGGAAAAAGTGAGTACTCGTCCATAATTACCATCAGATGATGCCTATTATCGAGTGGACCAAAGAAATCGATGGCTATTTTCTCCCATGCATGCTTAGGGAGTTCTGGCATGTTAAGAGTATATTTGTAGAAAGGCAGTTGCATAGATGGCACGCCTTGAGTTCATTTCCAACACTTTCGTCTAAATATGGAAACCAAACTCGGTCTTGGAGAGCTCTTTTGGTGGCAACAATACCACGATGTCCTTCGCGAGCTACTTCAATTATGTTCTGTTGCAGACTTTCCAAAATTAGGATTCTCGACCCTAGTAGTATAACTCCGTCCTGAGTTATGGACAATTCATCTTCAACGTTTTTGAATTTCTGGCATTCATCATCATTGGTGAGAGGTCGAGTGTGTTGGTTCCATGACTGATGTGTAATTCTATCTTTCAACTTCAGCATGTCACGTGGCAGAGATGTTCTGGGCTAACGATATAGCAGGTGGCGTATTTGATTTTACAATAAATTAATTTAGGCTTCAGCCGTCTTGGAACGGAGTACCTGACCTTGTATAGGCACTCTGGAGAAGTAGTCAGCAGGGTTTTGATACTTCCCTGGGTGATACACAATGATATAATTGTACTCTTGTAATCATAGTCCCCACCGTTCAATGTGAGGAGGCGTCTTGGCTTTTGGATTGCCAAAGATAGTCAGTAAAGGTTGATGATCAGTTACCAATGTAAAACAGGAATATATGGAAATGTTCACAAACCCATACCATGGCTAAACTTTTTGGTGGGTTGTGAATAAGCACGTTCTGTCTGGGACAAACTTCTACTGGCATATACTACAGTATGCCTTTGAGCATTTGGGTGTTCTCCATGCTGTACAAGGATAGCACCTAACCCGACTTGGCTAGCGTCAACAATAACCTTGGTATGAAGCTTTGGTTGGAAGTAGGTCATTTCAGCAGCAGTTTAAATGACTTGTTTGGATTTCTTGCAACTTCTTTCACATTCTTGTGACCACTTGAATGAAACATTTTCTTCGTTAACTCTCGTAATGGAGCACTTATACGGGCAAAGTCTTGTATGTTGAACAGTGCCTGTCCGTGACAAGAAATGAACGTATCATAGAAACATCTTGTGGGGGATCAGCATTTGACAGGGCATGTACTTTTGCAAGTTCAGGTGTCATACTCCTATCAGAAAAGATATTGCCAAAGAACTTTAACTTTGTTTTGTGGGACTCACACTTGTCTGCATTAAAAGTCAAACCTGCAACAGTAAGTAAGCGACATACTTGTGAGAGAGCTTTATCATGCTCCTTCTGTTTATCTCCAAAAATCAATATGTCATCCCTATAATTGAATTCATTCACAACAATGACGTCTGTGAGAAAGTGCCTCTTTTAAGATGGTTAGCCTCCACTTTTTGCCTGTTTTTGATGTAGTTTCGATTGTTGTACACAGGGTCCCTGCCAACAAGGTCACCTGTGCCAGTGCCTCTACCCTAAAACATACCCATAATTGGTACTTCTGCCCCCGTAAGTCTTTAGTAAACTGTACCCTGGGTAACCAGGGCCTTGGAGCTGAAGAGGGTCCCCTGGACTCCCTCACTGGGACCATACCCTTATCCTTGCAGCTGGCATGCCCCTGTGAGGTGAAAAAATACAAAGTCGACATGGCACCCTGCCTGGGTGCCATGCCTGCCAGCACTGGCTGAAGGGCAGGTAAGTCACCCCTCTAGGAGGCTGCACAACCCTAAGGCATGGTGCACTATACCACAGGTGAGGGCAAATCTGCATGCCACTACAATAGTGAAGTTAATTCTTAAATATTGTAAGTGCCAGGGAAGCCATGAGAAGTACATGGGTTGGAAACACGACAACTCGAGTTCCCCAGCACCATAATGGCTTCACTGAAATCAGGAGTGTTTGGTAGCAAATCACTCCTTCTAATAAATTCACACAGATGCCAGTTGGATATTTATTACACTATGTACTCAGAGGGTGCCTCAGAGGTTCCCCCTAAAAACCTACCGACCCTGGTGTGGGCACTCACTGGTTCTAGGCAGCCTGCCACACACAGACCGGCTTTTGGACCCCTGGGTGTAGAGCATCTGCTCTCTGGAACCAGAAAATTGCACATCCTTGGCAGAGGAGTCACACCTCCTCCCCCAGGTTGGGCCAGTGCTCGAAGAGGAAGCCTAAAAGGCCTGCCACCTTTGTAATATAATACCACAGCCTCTGCGCCTAGCAGCAGATGGCAGCCCCGGGTTTACTCCGGTTTTGGTACTCACCTGACCCTTGCCCCTTGCTGACCTTTGGGCCCGAAGACTGGAATTGTAGTGTTGTACTTACCTGTTAAACTGCATTATTGTTTTCCTCTATAGGATTATATTGAACTGTTCAGGTATTGCACTGTGTCAACTTTTTAAAGTGAAAAGTACTTTTAGTTAAAAATGTGCGTACCTCATTTCAAAGATCTTGGTCTTAAAATAAAATTCAAACAACGCCTATTTTTATAAAATCGGTGTGGATTCCCTTTTTGAGTCGTGTGTCGATTATTGGTCATGTGTGTGCAATAAATGTCTCACACTCCCCTGTGTTAGACCTGAAGCTGCTGGCCCACACTACCACTAATAGAGCACTTTGGGTTGTACGTTGAGCCCAGTACACTTCTGTGGAACCCCTGAACTCTGTGCACTGTATAACCACCAGTGGAGGCTGGTGTTCATGGGCGAGATGGGCGCCGCCCTGCCACTCTTGGGGGATTAAAAAACTGTGAGCTGGAATACCGAGCAGCTAGCAATAAATTGTGCTGGCTACTCGGTGAACAAACATGGGCAAATCTGGGTTTTTCTTTGAGGGGGTGGGGGATGATGGCTGTGAGTCTTGGCTCTGCCTCTGCTGTGCATGCTTTTGGCTGGGCGAAGATTTCTTCGACCTGGAGCCAGAAAGCAGAGCAGTGACGACACACAGGTGGGCAGGATCTGTGTATCACTGCCAGAATAAAGCTTTTAATTTGGGCGAATTTCGTAGAGCCCTGGGAGGAGTCTGAAGCTCCCCATTAATTCCAATGGCTGGGGGCGGGCCAGTTCAGCTTCAGGAAAGTAGTGGGGTGTGGCAGTGGTCTCTGCCTCTTCCTCGAGAGAGACCCAGTAACAGTTGTTGTTTTGATTAGTGATTGGTGTGCTGGGGTCTGGGGTCTGGGGGAGGGGTCAATCCAGAATTTTCCAGTTTGGGATGTGCACTCTGCAGTCACGAGTGAGCCCGGCGCGAGAGAACATATCGTTGAGGCAGGGGCGAGCACTGTCTAAGTAAGTATTGTTGTTGTTATACAGCTGAGTGACCTGACCTGACTAATAATGACGATGGCTGCAGCTTCAGCACCTTGAATGAAAGCGTGGGTGACTAATTTAGAAGGAACACCGGCCGGGCCTTTCACAGGCAGACTGCCAGTGAAAGGCCCGGCCGGTGTTCCTTCTAAATTAGTCACGCACCGTGCACGCTTTCATTGAGGCAGCCAGCAAGCAGCCGGGAAGCCTGTACTTTTGATCTTCCTGTCGTTAAGTCACTGTAGACGTGACACACAAAGCTGAGAAGGTTGGAAAAGGGAAACATGCTGCCGCGTCTTGGATTTTCCTGCTTGACTGCTCCAGGCATAAACTGCACTCCAGTCCACTCTGTGCTGTTGGCGCAGGTCAGGGCCTGATTAAAAAAAAAAATGTTCAGAGCACATCCATGCCATGTTTGCTGCTGCCGGCCGGCTCAGTGTGAGATACAGCTATGTCTGTAGAAATATTAAAATAAATAAGCAGAGTGTTATCACTTAAAGGAAATCGGTTATACTTTATTCCAAAATATCCTGCTTTGCGTTTCAGGACTCGCAGCAATTTCCACTTGAGTGTTGTGTTTACTTGTGACTTGAATCTGCACGTGCGATTGTAATGCCTTCTATTAATGGCCCTCAGCTGCGTCAGTCCTTTGGGTTTCCAGGGATATACTAACACGGGCTTTAAGTGTAAACATCATTTATCTGAGCCGTAGAGCTCGAGAGGAGCTAGCTTTAATTTCTGCATGACGATTGCCTCTGAAGCTGTGAAGAATATGCATTCAGACAGAGAAACACAAACAGGGCCCGTGGGTTCAATAACAAGCTTTCAGAACAAGCATTGGCATAGCCAATAGGTCTCGCCTTTGGGACCTTATAAGTGTTTAACCATGCAACAGTTGATGTTGTTGCACCAAGGATATTGTGCTGGATAACTAAACACTTATAAGGTACCAAAGGCGAGACCTATTGGCTATGCCAATGCTGGTTTATGCAAGCTGTTAACGTACCTGTAAAAGGATACAGTTTTTGTAAGTAATGTAGCATGTGTACGTTTGCTGAAAAAGATAATGAATGTAATTTTGTAATAACGAAAGTGTTGTTTAAAAAAAAAAAAAAGAGCTACAGACTGGGAAATATACCTATGTAATTGCGCACGCAAAACCGTTAAGAATATCAAATCAAGGTTTGGGAGAAAATATGCTAGTTTTGTTCGTTGTTGTGCGCGCAGTAAAGAAATTGTATTAACAAATGTTGGAGCAGATATATTTTTGCATTTGGAAGCGCTGTATATAGTTATATAAAAGCAAACATTACTCAGAAATATTTTAATAAATGCCACAAAACAGCGGAAATATTAAAGTAACTGCAGAGGTAAAAAGTAACAAAAAGTGGGAGCGTAACGATGGGAGTAGAGACATAAGTATAGCGCGAAGAAGATGTATAAAAAGTACAGGAAGAAAAACTAAAGCAAAGGCTTAATAGGACCTTAAAACGAAACAGGTATACTTGTGAGTTGACGCATAAGAAACAGCAATTGTACAGTGATTAGAAAATAAGAGGCAGACGGTGGCAAGGCGCCTTCCAGTCTGGTTTTCCCGGGTGGGCTATTTGCAATAGAATGAAAGTTACCAGGGAGGCGGTTAAAGTTGTAACATGTGACCTAGAACAACAACACTTTACTCTCGTAGCTAATTACGCGTGCACAGTAGATGGTGGTATAGATTAGATGGCTAAATTTGCCGCCCATACAGCAAACAGAGTGCTGGAAGGTATTTATGTGGCTCGTGGGAAGCATGTTCTTTGATAAGCTTTTGACATCTGGTGAACCTTGTAACACCCGTGTTTCAGCGTTTCAGTTTCACATACTGAGGATGCCTCTTTGCAGTACTTTCCAGCTGGTTTTGCCTGCGTATGATGTGATATTGTCGCCTCACTGGGTGAAGGGAGCCGGCACTGTGAGAGTTAAAATATATGTAGTTCCTTAAAATGTAGTTTTCTATCAGAAGAAGCAGAAAACAAAAACATATCACTCGAGCCTCGAACGGTTTTTAAGCAATTAAATATCCAGTAGATGCCCGAAGAAAAATAAATTAAAGAGAATATAAACTACGACTCCCAGAATGCATTTTGCTAATCTGAAAGCAATGAACAGGAAACTGCCTATCCCAGGGCATTGGAATCACATGGCCCTTTACCTCGAAACCCTTGCCCTCCAAGTCCCTCAATAAACATGTTGATACAAATGCAATTAAATATCACTAAGGGCGTAACAAAGTCACAACTTAGTTCAAAAAGTTCTTGGTCAATCTCTGGACCTGGCCTGGTTACAAGAGTAAATAACATTCAAAGACCGTTAAAATCCTGTTAATGATCCCACAAACAGGGAAAACAAAGTCCAAAGTCGCAATGCTCTGTGCCCTGGCTGGGGAGGCAGTGGGAGAGGGGTAAGGGAACTTCTACAGTGAAGTGCAAATAGAGTTGCCCCTCAAACAAATTTTGTAGCCTTCTCTCCTTTTAATGCATATTTGCTGAGCATGTGCCTGGATTGTTAAAGCTCGCTACTGCCAGATTTCCTCACACTCGTCCACCAGCAGCACAACTGATTTTACCTCAGGTCTTTTGTTTTCGTTTCACTCCTCGTAGTCACGTGATTATTTCCATTACAGCTCGTAGGGGATATCGAGTAAATGCACTACCTGTACGTAAACGTACAGCTAGGATTTATGGGAAAAGAGAAAGTCACATGACTACTGGTGACACGTGTGTAGGAAGGTGGAATCTGACTATATGGTTGCCCCCACTTTTTTCCTGGTGTTTTGCTGGTTTATGACTTAGTTGGACTGGGACCCTGCTATTCAGGGCCCCAGTCTATCTGCTCTCTCTAAACGACATGGAGTGCACTCTAGGTGCACTAGTGATTGGATACTGTGGTGCCTTATGAGTCCCTAGTATATGGTACCTTAGGTGCCAAGGGCATAGGTACTTCACAGGCCTACCAGGGGCTGCAGCATGTGTTATGCCACCCCTGGGAAGCAGTCTAAATCTGACACCACAGGCCTGCTACTGCAGCCTGGGTGAGGTGGTGCTAGCACCCCTCACTGAGATATAGGTTTCCTATATCTCTCCTGCACACACATATAAACCTATCAGTCACCCCTAAGGCAGGCCCTATCAATCCTGAGGGCAGGGTGCTTGGCTTCTGGTGCTGTTTGTGGATGCGGTTAAACCATATACTCTTAAGTGCATTATATCCTCGCGGTAAAATGCTAACTTTGGAATGGCTGCACCTAAACATGTCGTGTTTGGTGTCAAACATCTTGGAATACTACCCCCCGCCAATCCTGGCGGCGGGGGTAGCATTCCACCCTTCTAGAGGGAAAGACATGTTAACTCTGGCTTACCCGGTAACTTCTTTCTGAAGCCCTGGCATCACAAAATGGATGCTGCTGCCACAGACACAAGTCTGGCCTCCTGCTGCTGGACGAAACTCCGGCAGGGGAGGCCTGGACAATAGGTTTCCTGTTGCAGGGAGGTGTGACCACCTCCCCAGACAGGATAATGTGTATTGGGGCTGGGTGGGTGCACTCTTAGAGTGCTTTGAAGTCCTGCACTGGGGGAGCAAAAGGCTCCTCTGTGCATATGCCAGTTCAAACCAGCTCAGGGGCTACCTGCCCCTGCTCTGGCGCGAAACTGGACAAAGGGAAGTGGGTGTAGCCACCCCTCCCTTGACCCTCCCATAGGTGGGGTCATAGAGCTAGTCCATCCCCTCTTTTAGTATAAGAGGGGGAACCTTGCCATTGCAAAGCAGATAACCCGTGGACGACGCTCTACAGAAGAATCCTGGCCCTTCGACGTTCCACTACCTTTGGAAGACAGAAGAATCTCCCTTGGAGTCAAGGAGTGACTCCCTGCTTGGCAGGCACCAAAACGACAACGACGGTCACAAACTACGCCGCTCCCGCCGGAGTCCGAAGCCCCTGCAGCTCAAGAAGTGGATTTCCTGACCTCTCCCAGGCCATCGTGAGTCCCCAGCGAAGCTGAGGCAAGTGGACCCCACGAGTAACGAGGAACTGTGACCCCTGGGGACTGTGCACTATTGTCAAGTGCAACCCTTTCACAACATTCTACGAACTTGTGCTTTGGACCACGTGTGGTCCCGATCTCCAGCAGGAATCCCTCCGAAGATCAGAGGCCTACACCGTCCCGAGTGACCGTGGGCCCCTGTTGAGTGATTCCGCCCGAGGTGTCTTTGCAATCCCTTGCCCGCCGGCTTGTGGGTCCCCAGAAGACTTCTTAAAGAAACCAAAGGGCTCCCCTGGTTGCTCCAGGCCTGCCCTGACTTACCCTCGCTGGGTGAGTCCCTCAGACCTTGCTGGTCTGCGCCATCGACTTTTCTTCATCTCCCCGAGACTTGCGGCTGCCAAGGCTTGTTGGCTCCGATCGAGTTGCCAACACCGCAGTCAGCTGCAGACGTCGAGGGATACACCGAATCCAGCTCCTGGTCGCCGTCGACGCCTCCTGGACCACGTGGCTGAAGAGTCAAGGCACCCGCAACCGACCTGAAGCGACCGACGACGGTGGGCATCCATCTTCCTTGCCCCGGGTCACTGCCAAGTGACTTTGAACACTGTCCCCTCTGCTTTCAGGTCATCCTTCTTCAGAATCCAGGCTTGGATTCCACCGGACACTTCTTCAGCTCCCGCAAGCAGCAAGTCTTCTTTGTTCGCCATTGAAAACGACGCCGCGACCCGACACCAAAGGACACCTGTGCACCCGGCTTCCCTGGGTGAGGTAACTCCAGCACTACGGTGCTCCTGTGGGTGTGGGCCCTAGAACAACTTACCCTGTAAGTGACTTGCTTGTAGGTTCTATAGAAGTATCCTAAAACTCTGTATTTCCAACCGCGACTTGCCCCATTGAAGTCAACGGCGATCCGCGCCTGTGTATCTACACTGCACGCGTCCCCCGTGGGTCCTTTACTTACCTGCCTTGGGTGGTTTCGTGAGGCCCCAGCACTTCTGAAGGCCCTAGGCCTTGTCTCCCTGCAAGTCGTTGTCCCTAAGTCTCTTACTTAGTATATGGTCTGGTACGCCCCTAGGGCCCCAGCCATATTTTGTGCTTAACTTATTGTGAAACGTTGATTTGTGCATATGTTTGTCTTCTAATCTCATAAAGAGATTAGTAGAGAGTTATTTAGAAATAAATACATATATATTTGATATATATACCTGTGTGGTGTCTTTTCATTTGGTGATTCAAGAGATTATATGGTAAAACAAGCTGCTTTACATTCCTCCGAGACTTAGCCTGAAGGCTGCTCTCCACAGCTACCACTAGGATAGCTTTCTTTAAAAGGTTGTCTTAAACCTATCTACCATAAGAGTCGATTTGCCCTGGTGCAAGGTGTCCACTTTAATTAGTGAACAGCATATACCAGGCCAACTTCTCACATTGGTGGGCAGCGTGTGGGATTCCAGCTTGCCATTGTTTTACCAGAAAATCTCTATTTGAATTACTAACTGAAAACAATTATAGGTACTCAAGGTACATATAAAGTCAAGCTTAGTATCAATAAGTTCTACTGAACTTAGAGCTGTGTGCCAAGGGATAGCACACCCTTTCCACAGCTCAAGCTAGGATCAGTAGGCCACAAACTAGTGTAGGTAGTACAACACTGCACAACACTAGAATGTCCTTAAGGGGTGGACCCAGTGGATCCACTCAGCCTCAGTATAAGGACATGGCTTTCTCTGACTTGAGAGCCATGTGTGTTGACAGACACCTGAGACTAGGACAGAGTCCCTCAACACTACACCTGATAGATCTGCTGACAGCAGATGACCTTAGATTGGCTCTAGGAGCTAAAGGGTTTGAATCAGTGGGTGGGTCAGTCATAGTATCTGGGTCAGATGATGAAAATCAGAATGACCAAGACTCTGTGATTGAAGGGCCAGGCTCCAAGGGGCCTGAAAAGGACAGAGGAATTCTCCCTAAGAGAACTGACAGAGAGGAGGAGAGGCACAGATCCCCTTCCAGGGAATCTGACCACTCTTATCACTCTGGCAGAGAATTTGTCCAGCAGAGGAGCTCATACTTTTCCTTAAGAGAGACCTCCTCTGAGAGAAGGTGCAAACTGCTCCAGTATGAGGAAGCCAGAGTGGCCCTCAGAACCAAGCAGTTGGCACTGGATAGGGAAGCCCTGGAGATCCAGAGAGCTTCTAGAAAAGAGGGGTTAGAACCCCTGGTGGCAGCAACAGTGTCCCTAGAGGCAGAGAATATATTCCTGACCATAGGAACCTGAGCAAGGTTGTTCCTCCCTACCAGAGTGGGGATGATATCCACAAGTGGATAACTGCTATGGAGAGGGCCTGTAGAGTACAGCAGGTCCCCCAAAAGCAGTGGGCAGCAATCTTGTGGCTCTCCTTTTCAGATAAAGGAAGAGACAAGCTCCTCACTGTTAGAGAGGAGGATGCTGATGATTATGAGGTCCTGAAGAGTGCACTGATAGATGGGTTTGGCTTAACCACTGAGCAGTACAGGTTGAAGTTCAGAGATACCCAGAAGGCACAGACTCAGGACTGGACAGACTTTGTAGATTGTGCATCCAAGGCTCTGGAGGGTTGGCTGGTTGGCAGTAGGGTTACTGATTTCAAAGGATTTTTATAATCTAATGATGAGAGAACAGATCCTTAATAATTGTCAAAACCAGCTTTTACACCAGTACCTGGTGGACTCTGATCTGACCTCTCCCCAAGAATTGGGAAAGAAGGCAGACAAATGGGTCAGAACCAGAGTAAGGCCTAAGAATCAGGGTGGTGACCACAAGAAAGATTCTACCAAGTCCCAAGAGAAAGGTGGGGATAAATCCAAGGATAAGTCCACTACAGGGCCCCAAAATTCCTCTTCTGGGGGTGGGTCCCAAACTCCTTCCTCTCCTGAAAAGAAACCCTATTGCCATGTCTGTAAAAAGCCTGGGCACTGGAAATCTGATCCCAGTTGTCCCAGGAATGGCAATAAAGAAAATGTTCCTCCAACAACTACTACCACCCCTCCTGGTACTACCAGTAGTAATCCTCCAGTTGGGAGTAGTGCACCCAAAAAGTTAGGTGCTTTTGCAAGAGGAACAGAGGTGGGCCCTAGTTTAGACAGGACCCCCTCAACAGACTCCTCAGATTCTGATGGTGGTATAGGATTTGCCACCTTTACCGTGGGTCCCACAGCATTGGGCAGGTACAGACTGGAGCCAATAATTAATGGTCAGAAAGCTGTGGCATTTAGGGACACAGGGGCTAGTGTCACCATGGTGGCAGGGAAACTGGTCCCCCTCACCAGCTTTTACCTGAGTTTAAATACCAGGTGATCAACATTGATGGTGTCAGAACAGATCACCCCATGGCCATAGTCAATCTCAGCTGGGAGGGGGTCACAGGCCCAAAAGAGTGGCAGTGTCCCCAACCTTACCTGTAGATTGCCTGATGGGCAATGATCTGGAAATTTCAGCCTGGGCTGAAATTGAACACCAAACCCATCTGAAGATGTTGGGTGTCCCTGTAAAGGTTAGTGGGGCTGTGATGGCCACAGCCCCAGCCCAAGATTTTGGAGAGATGGAGCCTGGAAGAATGGCCCACTCTCCCCAGAAGAGAGCACAAGGGTTGAAGAAAAGTCTTCTTCCCTCCAGACAGTAGGTAAGGGTCAGCCTCCTCAGGGAACTGACCCTACCCCTAGTGAAGGAACTGCCACAGAGGTAGTCAGGCCTGGCCTGGCCACCCCCTGATGGCAGAGGACCCTTACAAGGTGGTACCCAGTCTGGAGCAGGTAACCTGCCCCTCTCTACCCTGCCTCAGTCAGCCCAGGGCTGCAGAGGTCAGGGAGGTCAGTGGACCCCCAGGGCCCCCTGTCCAGAGGAACCCCCCATCAGCAGATTAGGGGCACCCAGGCTAGTAGCCCTAGCCAGGTAGAAATTCCTCAACCCACTGAGGGATCCCCCATACCTTTATGTAGGGACCTCCCCAGAAGGACTCTGTTAGGCAAGGGCAAACCTGGGACCAAAAGGTTCCAAACATGCCATGTCCCTCCAGTGTTCCACCCAAAGGGACCCAACCCCCGGCTGTAGGCAGTCAAAGGTTGACCCTTAGAGCAGAGTACCACTCAGTCATGGAAAGACAGGCATACATGGTGACCAGTGAGCTGAGAAAGCTGAGGCCAACATTCCTAGGGCCACACTTCCCTACTCAGACACCTCACCAGCCTGGTACTTTACCAAAGCACACCACAGGTAGTGATTCCCCATGGTGGAGACCCTCTCATACCCTTAGGGTGAGGGATTGCTTAGTGGACCATAAGACAGGGGGCAACCATGCTAGTGCAGGTGCTTCCTTATATGGCCACTTAGTCAATAAAGGCTCAACTGGCCAAGGTTAGCCTTATCTCCTTTCGTTTGGGGGGTTATGTAGGAAGGTGGAATCTGACTATATGGTTGCCCCCACTTTTTTCCTGGTGTTTTGCTGGTTTATGACTTAGTTGGACTGGGACCCTGCTATTCAGGGCCCCAGTCTATCTGCTCTCTCTAACGACATGGAGTGCACTCTAGGTGCACTAGTGATTGGATACTGTGGTGCCTTATGAGTCCCTAGTATATGGTACCTTAGGTGCCAAGGGCATAGGTACTTCACAGGCCTACCAGGGGCTGCAGCATGTGTTATGCCACCCCTGGGAAGCAGTCTAAATCTGACACCACAGGCCTGCTACTGCAGCCTGGGTGAGGTGGTGCTAGCACCCCTCACTGAGATATAGGTTTCCTATATCTCTCCTGCACACACATATAAACCTATCAGTCACCCCTAAGGCAGGCCCTATCAATCCTGAGGGCAGGGTGCTTGGCTTCTGGTGCTGTTTGTGGATGCGGTTAAACCATATACTCTTAAGTGCATTATATCCTCGCGGTAAAATGCTAACTTTGGAATGGCTGCACCTAAACATGTCGTGTTTGGTGTCAAACATCTTGGAATACTACCCCCCGCCAATCCTGGCGGCGGGGGTAGCATTCCACCCTTCTAGAGGGAAAGACATGTTAACTCTGGCTTACCCGGTAACTTCTTTCTGAAGCCCTGGCATCACAAAATGGATGCTGCTGCCACAGACACAAGTCTGGCCTCCTGCTGCTGGACGAAACTCCGGCAGGGGAGGCCTGGACAATAGGTTTCCTGTTGCAGGGAGGTGTGACCACCTCCCCAGACAGGATAATGTGTATTGGGGCTGGATGGGTGCACTCTTAGAGTGCTTTGAAGTCTTGCACTGGGGGAGCAAAGGCTCCTCTGTGCATATGCCAGTTCAAACCAGCTCAGGGGCTACCTGCCCCTGCTCTGGCGCGAAACTGGACAAAGGGAAGTGGGTGTAGCCACCCCTCCCTTGACCCTCCCATAGGTGGGGTCATAGAGCTAGTCCATCCCCTCTTTTAGTATAAGAGGGGAACCTTGCCATTGCAAAGCAGATAACCCCTGGACGACGCTCTACAGAAGAATCCTGGCCCTTCGACGTTCCACTACCTTTGGAAGACAGAAGAATCTCCCTTGGAGTCAAGGAGTGACTCCCTGCTTGGCAGGCACCAAAAACGACAACGACGGTCGCAAACTACGCCGCTCCCGCCGGAGTCCGAAGTCCCTGCAGCTCAAGAAGTGGATTTCCTGACCTCTCCCAGGCCATCGTGAGTCCCCAGCGAAGCTGAGGCAAGTGGACCCCACGAGTAACGAGGAACCGCGACCCCTGGGTACCGTGCACTATTGTCGAGTGCAACCCCTTCACAACGTTCTACGAACTTGTGCTTTGGACCACGTGTGGTCCCGACCTCTAGCAGGAATTCCTCCGAAGATCAGAGGCCTACACTGTCCCGAGTGACCGTGGGCCCCTGTTGAGTGATTCCGCCCGAGGTGTCTTTGCGATCCCTTGCCCGCCGGCTTGTGGGTCCCCAGAAGACTTCTTAAAGAAACCAAAGGGCTCCCCTGGTTGCTCCAGGCCTGCCCTGACTTACCTTCGCTGGGTGAGTCCCTCAGACCTTGCTGGTCTGCGCCATCGACTTTTCTTCATCTCCCCGAGACTTGCGGCTGCCAAGGCTTGTTGGCTCCGATCGAGTTGCCGACACCGCAGTCAGCTGCAGACGTCGAGGGACACACCGAATCCAGCTCCTGGTCGTCGTCGACGCCTCCTGGACCACGTGGCTGAAGAGTCAAGGCACCCGCAACCGACCTGAAGCGACCGACGACGGTGGGCATCCATCTTCCTTGCCCCGGGTCACTGCCAAGTGACTTTGAACACTGTCCCCTCTGCTTTCAGGTCATCCTTCTTCAGAATCCAGGCTTGATTCCACCGGACACTTCTTCAGCTCCCGCAAGCAGCAAGTCTTCTTTGTTCGCCATTGAAAACGACGCCGCGACCCGACACCAAAGGACACCTGTGCACCCGGCTTCCTGGGTGAGGTAACTCCAGCACTACGGTGCTCCTGTGGGTGTGGGCCCTAGAACAACTTACCCTGTAAGTGACTTGCTTGTAGGTTCTATAGAAGTATCCTAAAACTCTGTATTTCCAACCGCGACTTGCCCCATTGAAGTCAACGGCGATCCGCGCCTGTGTATCTACACTGCACGCGTCCCCCGTGGGTCCTTTACTTACCTGCCTTGGGTGGTTTTGTGAGGCCCCAGCACTTCTGAAGGCCCTAGGCCTTGTCTCCCTGCAAGTCGTTGTCCCTAAGTCTCTTACTTAGTATATGGTCTGGTACGCCCCTAGGGCCCCAGCCATATTTTGTGCTTAACTTATTGTGAAACGTTGATTTGTGCATATGTTTGTCTTCTAATCTCATAAAGAGATTAGTAGAGAGTTATTTAGAAATAAATACATATATATTTGATATATATACCTGTGTGGTGTCTTTTCATTTGGTGATTCAAGAGATTATATGGTAAAACAAGCTGCTTTACATTCCTCCGAGACTTAGCCTGAAGGCTGCTCTCCACAGCTACCACTAGGATAGCTTTCTTTAAAAGGTTGTCTTAAACCTATCTACCATAAGAGTCGATTTGCCCTGGTGCAAGGTGTCCACTTTAATTAGTGAACAGCATATACCAGGCCAACTTCTCACAACGTGTTATAACATTGTGTATCCCACGCCCTTCGGGTATCTTTTGAAATATAAACTAGAAAGTGGCAGAAGCAGCAGACACGTCCGGGTTGCCTACTGAATACTCAAGTCTGTGGAATACCAAATTCAGTTCAGATTATAAATCATCTCACACTTGCCTGTGGCTGCAGCTCTTCGCTTCTTATCAGAAAGCGTTATTATTATTATTACAGAAAGCCACATGGCGGGTGCACGCTCGCGTGAATGCAAGCTGGTAGCCAGCAAAAGCCTCTCTGGTAGCACTTTTAAAACCCACTTCCTAAATTTCTCGCAGTGCAGCGCATGCGCTGGCTCAGCGAGACCTAAAAAGCGTGGTAATTATGCTCACACTGTATTTCAAGTAGTACAGCCATGAACTATGGCCAAATATTGCCACGGTGTAAAAAAACAAACCCGAGACTCTAAAACTTTGCAATAGGGACACAGAAGGATTCCTGTTGTTTAGGCATCCTTTGTCGTGCACGCACACATGTTCTATAAGATATCACGCATATACAAATATACACTGTTGTTAACTGTTGCTTTTAAAACATTGAAGATGCAGAAGGGGAACAATTGGGGAGATGTGGCCTGTATTTGTCTTCTTTGTCCGGTATGGCAGGTATTGGATTTGTGTATGCTAATAATGCTATTACGCTAACATGACTGATGTAAAGGGCGCTGTATATAGGTAGGTGTGGGGTAAAGCACTAGGCAAAACTGAACCATGTATTAACTTGAAATGATGGCTGGTGTTTATAGGCAAAGTGCCGCAAAGTTGCAAAAAGGCATATAGCGGACTAAAAAGCACTGTGGCTTGTTAAAGTGTAAGCGCGATGGATATTTAAAAAGGCACCTTCTGGAGAATATAGTGCCAAGGTCTGTTAAAGTAAAAGCGCTAACAGGTGTAAGCAGTCATATCTTAGAGAGAAAGTATTGCGTTTTGCTGAAGTGGAATTACTACGGGTAGACTGTGGGGTGGGGGAGGAAGCGGTAGGGGGTGGGGGGTTGCACTAGGGAGTTGTAACGTCAGAGCGAAAAATAATGTAGAAGTGGAATTTGATTACATGTAGTGCGTTGGTGCCCTACTTAAGTTGCTGTTGTACGCTTTAGAACTATGCAATGTCTAAAGTAAAGTAATTAGCAGTATATGTCTGATATAAAATCAACAATAAAAAGTGTAATATAAGGCGAGCTATTCCTACAAAGCATACACAGCATGAACAAAACAAGAGAAGACGCGCGGCCAAGAAACGCGCTCTCTGGTGAGGGAGGGGGAGGAGTGGTGGGGGAGGAGGGAGGGGGAGGAAAGGCAGATGGCGCCTCGCCAGCGATGCGAGGAATGCATGGCAGCTGCGCGCGTGCACGCTCTCGCGAACGCAAGCTGGTCGCCAGCAAAAGCCACCGTTTGCATTTCCAAAACCCGCTTACTAAAACTCTCGCCAGAGCAGCGCATGCGCTGGCTCAGGCGAGACCTAAAAAGAAGAGCGTTCATAGTGCAGTTGACATTAACATTTTTCCAAGATTTAAGTTACGGACGTCATTCCACTTTTTCTGAAATTCACATACTTCTGCCCTTAAAATGTATTTTGGCCGACCCACTGTCGCACTTGGGTGGACTCCGTAGGGCGCTCCCTTGGTGGCTTAGCAGTGCCTGTGAGTATTAATTTCGGCCACCCCACCCAGTCTTTTATCACCAACAGTAGTCTGCATATTTGTGTTTCTTGGCCCTTATTTCAAATGTAAAAGAGAAAATATAACTCTTGGTCTGCAAAGTGATATTAGCTGGAAATCTAATCTGGCTTGCGCAAACACACATCAAATATGCAGCTGTCTCACCAATGTGTACAAACTCAAAGGTCTCTTTATTAATATTGTAATCCGAGTAAAATTAGAATTCTACTTGATGGGCATGGATCTCTCTGGGTTTGAGGGTGGAACTATTTTACCATCCAGTTCCCTGCTTTTACCGTGCAAGTTTAGAGTTTGTGTCATTTTTCATTCAGACTGCCCCATCTATGGAGTGAAAGCCTATGGTCGTCCCTTATTTTCCGCGCTCACATTAGATTCTTTCGGTTCTCCGACTTTTTTAAACAAGCTTCCGGGTACTCTGTAAGACCATAAAATCTTCCAAGCACGTGCTGTGAAGCAGCCTGCAACCTTGTGGTACATTACAAAAGCCAGATAACATTGCTGTCTCCCAGCCCTTTAAAAGTTTGATATCGCCAAATGGAAGTTAAAAATCCAAATTCTCCGATTAGGCTTTACCCTCTGCAAACAGATTGCCCTTCGATGTGCTGTCCGTCCTCAAACCTTTAAAGACACACATATGGCACCGGCAACACTCAGGGAGAGGAGGTGGCACAACGGACAAAGCTGACGACTATCGAGCTGCTGGGGAGCCAGGTTTGAGTTTCGGCGTCGGCTCAATATCCTGTGATTGTGGGCAAATCACAATCTCCCCGGGCCTACCAAAATTAAAACGAATGTGTCCTTGTGTAACTGCTCATGTAAAGCGGTCGAGTCTTGTAAAAAAAAAAAAAAAAAAGAAATTCGCCCAGGGTCACGCTGTTTGGTCACGTCGGAATGGAGTTTCAAATGAAAGTCACTTAGGACGAAGCCACTAGACTACATCTACTTCTTTAATCTTTCCTTTTTCGTTTAATATACTCAAATGCAGGCTCAAAAAAACACGTCCTCAAACTTGGCATGAAAAAGATGACAGGTTTATGTATTTGAACAGTAACCTTTTATACTGCTTTGAAAGCACCCCCAACCAACGCCGTACGCCAGCGCGAGCCTGCCCATCATCCTCCTGCCAAGTAAACAAACGCAACAACAAAGGCACACACTAATTATTTAAATCTAAACACGAAGTGCTAATGAATTATTTTTAAAAAGTAATGTGAATTCTCCACAGGCAACATTTGTTGGCATGGGGGTTCATTTGACGCTATGTGTCCTCCTTTTTTCTTCGCAACAACTTCCATCCCCCCCATCACCTATGAGGTCACGGGTTGGCCCTTGTACACCAGTGGGTGAACGCCATACACCCAAGCAGCCATATACCCTAGCAGACCACACTGGCTGCTGCTGGTAAGCGCCTCTGTACACAACGCCATGAATTCTCAACTCTGTGCTACATCCTGTGCTTACATGGAGCAACATTAGGCGGCCATGCTTCCACAAATCAGCCAACCTATGAACAGCGCCGTACCAACCATACAATCTGTAGGGCATCCAGAAACCCAATACAAATCAGAGCACTTCATGACTGCACCATGCATAAGAAGCGCTATGTAAATAATGCAGTTGAACCACCCAGAAAGCGCTTTAGGCCTACAAGGGGCATGAGAAGGGCTATATAAATAGCAATGCAATAGCTGCTGAGCCCTCCTACTAGCCCTCGTTTGTGAAGCCAACCCACTGGTGCCGATATGCTCGGCGTGGTGGATACTGAGAGCTTGTGGTACTAGTCTGGATACATCTCTCCCACAAGCAGTCGTATCCCCAGCCCCTGTAATATACAGTGAGGAATTTCAGGCACCCAGTCCCACTGTCCCAGACCTTACCTAATGTTGCACTGTGAAGTCAGACCTTTCCATTACAAATCCCACTCCCAGGTAGTGAAAAAAATACGAAGTCCATCTTATGTATGCTGGACCCTAAAAAGGAATCATCGATGTCTGCAGCATTATTTGGATTTTTACTCTCAGTATACGGCGTTCCTGTTATATAAAGGTCTTCCCCATCGAGCCTGTGAGCTGACTGGCAAATGGTGAGCACTGATCTTAGTCAAGATAATGACGATGGCTGCAGCTTCAGCAGCTTGAATGAAAGCGTGCGTGACTAATTTAAAAGGAACACCGGCCTTTCACAGGCAGGCTGCCTGGAACAGGAAATGAGGCTGCCCGCGGCCCCCGCAGGGGGCCACCCTAAAAGGGCGGCCCCTTTAGTGGCATTTGGGCACGTCCCCACCCCCTACGTTGTGGTTTGCGGGACTCCTAGCGGAGTCCCCTTACATGACGTCCCAAGCATGTCACTTCCGGCTAGGATTGGGGAGGGGAGGGTATTTAGGCCTCCCCACTCCATTTTGTGCCCTCTTTTACGCCTGGCACGCCGTTTCGCTGGACGTGTCCACAAGCTGTGTGCCGATCGCACCAGGGCCCGGAGCAGTTTGCGCGGTGAGTTTGCCCCTCTCCCCATCCCCATGGTTGGGCGTCCCCAGGCTGATGGCCTGACCCTGCCATCCCTGAGGTTATTGTCCGCCTAGGGCGAGGTGGGTTTGGGCTGCTACCGGCCCGCTTGGGCCCTGGCCAGGGGGCAACCCGCACACATCGGGCTGTCCTGGCCACGTACGGTGCCCCTGCACTAGCAGGCCCTGGTGGTCGCGGGCCCCGCAGTGCTTGCCCAGCCCTGCCCTGTGGGCTCAGATGTTGCTTATCAGTCCCGGGTCGTGCTAACACAGCTGTGCCTCGGCCCTGCGCGCCTCTCATGGCCTTGCAGCCCTCGCAGGCGGCCGGTTAGGACCTGTGGCCCGGCCACCTCCCCACGCGTCTGCTATCTGCGAGCACTGCGGTGGGGCGGCCGGTGGTGCCCGGTCGTAGTGTCCAGGTAGCGGCGCCCCAGTCTTCCTGCCTGGCGTATGTCGTGGGGGGGGGGGTGTTGCCTTTGTGTCGGTGTACTTGCAGCACTCCCTCCTCCCATCCCGGCCCCTGGGGTGCCCCCGACTCGCGGGCGGTGCTGGTCTGTGTTGGGCTCCTCGGCCTCCCTGTGCTTTGCTGGCAGGGGCCTGACTGGGTTTCGCCGACGGCCTCACGGCTGCGGGACCCGCGGGGGGGGGTTGCATTGCAGGCCGACACCTCTCTATCGCGCTCGATCGGGGCCGGGGGTTATTCTGCCGTGCGGAGGGCGCGGTAGTGGGCTGAACGCTCGGCTCCGTATGGGGCATGGCGCGGTGGCGCTAGTTGCAGCGAGCGGGCCCGTATGCGTGGTACAGGGGGGGGGTCTTTGCCCTGTGCCCGATCTAGATTCCCTTGCGCTCCGGGCAGGTCATTCTCGGGTTTGGACCCCTTCCGTGCCTCAACCCTCGGTCGTGGATACAGACCACCTTTGGGGCTGTTCAAGGTCTCATGCCCCAGACGCGCCGGCGGGAGGGTGATCTGTCGCCACTGCCCCGTTGTCCGGTCCTGCTCCTGGCCACCTCCCCTTCTCTGGGGCAGCCCCGGTGGGCCCAGCAGGCCACGGCGCGACTTGCCTGGGGGAGGGGTGGGCAACTTTGTGTGGCCTACCGCCAGCGGCGGTGGGCAGGGTAGGTCAAGCATGGCATGGGGTCGCCCAGGGTGTGGGAGTCTTGCATAGCCGTGTTTTGCCCGCGTTCGGCTGGGGCAGCATGCGTGCCTCTCGCCCCCTCTCTCCAATCGTGCCCCGAACCACGGGAGGTATGCGTCCCCGGTCTTTGGGCTAGCTAGTTGGGCAGCCCAGGGCCAGGCCGTCTGTCGGGGGGGGGTCATGGGCCGGCGCAGCTGCACCGGGCACGCCCGCCGAGTCTCCTGCAACCGGAGCAGTGCCTACCCCCCTCCCCTGTTGCCCGGCATCCCCACCCTCACGACGACTGCAGCGCCGGTGAGTGTAGCGTCCGGCTCGGGCCTCCACCGCTAGTGCTTAGGCGATGATTACTGCTTGGCCCCTTGGGGGGTTGGCGGCTCCTCCGTCCGGGGCGGAGCACCTGGCTGGAAGCGGTATGCTGCTCACTGGTGAGCACACGCGTCGCATGTCTAGGCCCCGGGTTCAACCCGACACCTCCGGGAGCCTCATTTCCCTCTCTCTGCCCCTGAGCCGGTTCTGCGTCCCCTCGGTGGGCTGCCGGATCAGGTCTCTCCGCACCGGGTGGGGAGGAGGCTGTCCACGGGCGGCGCAGGGCATGAGGCTGGAGGCAGTCTCTCGGGCGGCTTGCCGATTCGGAGTCATGCCGCCCGCCGCTTGTGCCCACCGCCCGACTCTGGGGTCTTTGGCAGCGTAAAAAATTTTGGTTTCTGGACAGCCGCCTCTCCTGCTCTGCAGCTGGGGTCCGTGCAGCACCCTCTTTGTCGTAACCCCCAGCATTATTCTAGGATAGGATGTGGTTTGACCTGCGCTGGGGGGAGAGCACTTTACCTCATCTCAGTCCTCAGAGTTACCTTGTATCCATGTCTGGCTATGCCCATACAGGGTACCTCGCAGTGCACGAGTCTAGCATCCACAATGACAAGCATTACAATGGAGTGCCTGACGGTAGTGGCATAACGGCCGATTACGCAAGGCCATCTCCAAGCAGGGATGTGATCGACTGGGGGCAATACCTTTATGTTTTATCGTAATTTTTTCACTGGTCCGCCATGCATTTAACGTCCACTGTCTTTACCCCCCCAGAGAGAATAAGAAAGCTCGACGCGTGAGACGACAGGTTCAGGCGCCCGAGGGCTAAGCCGTAGCAGGATTGCGCAGCTGCTGCACAGAGGTAGGCGTGGGGGAGCAAGTTGGGATGGGGGGCCCGTTGGAGAGGGGGTATCCAAGGGAGCATGACCCCGGACTTGAGTTAAGGTAGGAGCACACAGCGGTGGGTTGGTGGCTTATTGGAACTATGCTGCCCCGCTAAGCCGGTGCTCGTCCGCATGCTCTCTGGTTCACTTCCCCTGTGGGTCCACTCAGCCTCTCCTTCCATCTTAGGTCAATATCTGCACAGTTGAGTTGGGCAACAACAAGCATCTGTTATTCTGCGCCAAGACACCTGCGGGTATTCTTGCGTTTTGCTAACACACCTGTTACGTCAGGTCATGCAGGGTTAACCTCTGAAGGGACATAACCATTGTTATTTATATCACCAAGGTTTCGAACATTCCCCCACGCACCGAGCAAGAGGACCAAGGGAGGCCACCGAGGCGCACATTTCGTCGAATCAGTGAGTTTCCAGGTGGACCCTCCCCACCCTGTGTTGGGGGGGGGGGTGGCAGGCGGGAGGGGTGCTAGCCGCTAAATTATTGCCCCGTGCTAACTGCTCTTCTTTCAGGATGTGGAGCTGGCGCCCCGTTGACAGTCGTTCCACGCAAGAGCAAGTCCCCGGCGGACTCGGCGTAGGTAAACTTGAGCTACACCCACCCTTCCATCACCCGACCCCCCCCTCCGCTGCGAGGGCCTCCGCTCCGCAACTCAGTCTAACCGTAGTTTTTATCCACAGCAAAGTGAGACACCCACCCCCCTGCTGGCCGGCTTTCTCGGATACCCGCCCCCCCCACTGGGTTCCCTCTCGAAGCGTGCGAACAGCAGACCCACTTCAGGGGATAGGGGAGACGAGAAGCTAAGAAGGAAGTAAGTACAGCAGACGCAAGGGGGGAGGGACTGCGGCCTAGCTGAACGAGGGAGGGGAGCCGTTCTTCAGCCTTGGCTTCTTGTGTAGATACTCACGTGCTTTTATCCCTGCAGGACCTGCGTAGAGGTTGCTGCACGACAAGCCTGAGGCATGGATAGCCAAGGATCCCCTTCCCTACTCTTCTCCCAAATCACCACAGTGGAAGAGTCTCAGGCCGGCACTTCGCAGGAGGACATTTGGGCCGACTTCATGGATATGGCGAAGGCCAGAGGGGTGTCCTGGGCCAAAGGGATGCTAGACGCCCGAGACCAAGCAGACTCTGGCGTAGTTGAGGATGTGCCCACTGGGCCTACAGCAAGGCCAGAAGAGGCAACTCTCGGACGGGCGAAAAGGGCCCGCCGCGCGACAAACAAGGAGTTCCCTCCTGAGCCCACAGTGCAGAGAGTCAGGGTGACCTCCCTCCTCGGACAGCGGTGCCCGCAGTCCCGGCCGTCCCGTCCCTCCCTACCGCAGGGAGCGACACGAACACTGACAAAATGGGTAAGATGATGGACTCTATGTTGGGCATCTTGGAGGACTTTAAATCTCGCCTTGGCAGCACTGTAATATCACCCATGCCCGTGGCTGCTGCACCTAGCGTTGGGGGGCCTCCATCCATTGCTCAAGTCTGGGGGGAAGCGGCCAGCAGCGCGAGTGCTCTGAGTGCACTGGGTCCTTCAGTGGCCGGGGCTCCGGCTGGGGCACAGCAGGGTTGCTTAGCGAAAAAGTAATAGAGCGCGACACCAGGGACCCCTCTGGCGGAGGCGGCCTTACAGTTAGTGCGCAGTTGCTGGCGACTCCCATCCCACAGTTATCGGCTGGGGCCTCCCCCAACAGTCCCGGCGTAGCAGACAAGGTGGCCCTCCCAGCGGGCGGGGCCACAGGGGCTCCCAATCCCGCCACAGCAGCAAAGGCAGGCCTGTCGGACCCAGCAGCACCTCCGGCGCTCGTCACAGTGGCACCACTAGCATCTGGGCGCTGCTCGCTGGCTTGGGAAGTACCTTTGGCTGCGAAAGAAGGGATCTGGAGAAGGGAATTTGTAGACATCTTTACTTTACTAATGCATGGGGCAGACGGTCTTGACACCAGGAAGATGGGGTTAAAAGATGACGAGAAAAAGGTAAAATTCCAGACCTGGCCAGAAAAGACCATTAAGAACTGGGGGATGCTTTCGCAATACTGGCAGCAGTGGTGACGGAGAAATACCCAGAACAGGGTCCAGCCATGTGGCAGTACTCCCGTCTTATCCATAATGAGGCTGAAAAAACTGGGGGCATCGGTTGGTACAATTACGATCGTGACTTCCGCAAAAGAATGGCTATGTGTCCAGACTTATGTTGGGACCAAAAGGAAATTCAGCTCTGGGTAGAACACATGGGGAAGTTCACTGTAGATATCAAGGGGACCACGAAAAGT
Source organism: Calotriton arnoldi (assembly GCA_963921515.1). Lineage (NCBI taxonomy): Eukaryota > Metazoa > Chordata > Amphibia > Caudata > Salamandridae > Calotriton > Calotriton arnoldi. The sequence continues at coordinate 1,990,880 of CAWUFW010001768.1, read as the reverse complement.
CAGAAGGGGCAGGACAACCAGAAGGGACAGAAGCAGTCAGGGAAACGTCAGTTCAAGCAGTCCTTTCGGAAAGGCCAGGGAGGCGGCAACCAGGGGAAAGGGGGCAAGCGATTCTACTCTGGCTCGTGCAGATTGTACAACGCACGGTCTTGTTCTTGGGGGAAGGCCTGCAAGTTTGGGCACATTTGCAGCAAGTGCGGCGCCAGCCACCCGGCGGTGTCATGCAACACCAAGCCAGCCGCCATCAAGCAAGACAATTAACATGCCTATAGCGACAGACCTTTTTCCGCCTGCCTGCCTGCCTCCAGCCTCACCCAGGAGCATCCCCCCCCCTTCAGACTCCACCGATTTCAAGGTTTCCGCTTCTAAGGGCCCCTCACCCATCATTATTGGTAACCTCCTCCCTCTGCTTAGGATCTACCCCAACACAAAGGACAGTATGACGCTGGCGGGGGTTTTCTGGAGGGTTTCAAGATCCCATACCAAGGGCCACTAGTTTGCAGGGATGCAGACAACCTGCGGTCAGCCAGAGAGCTCCCACGCGTAGTGCAGGAAAAACTCCTGAAGGAGACGGTTCTGGGGAGGATAGCAGGGCCTTTTGACCACCCCCCCCTGGACAATTTCCTGGTATCTCCCCTTGGAGTAGTTCCAAAGAAACAACCTGGGTCTTTCCGCCTGATACATCACTTGTCTTACCCGGAGGGCGACTCTGTCAACCACTGGTTGGAGGACGGAACGTGTTCCGTCTCCTACTGTTCCTACGACTTGGCAGTGGACTTGGTCCGGAGAGCAGGGAGGGAGGCCTGGTTGGCCAAGGCTGACATTAAGTCAGCCTTCCGCCTGCTCCCGGTCCACCCAGATAGTCACCACCTACTAGGCTTCAAGTGGGAGGGCAAACTTTACTTTGACAAGTGTATGCCGATGGGTTGCGCGGTGTCCTGCGCTTACTTTGAGGCGTTCAGCAGCTTCTTGCAGTGGGCGCTCACTTGGTCTTACAACACAAGTGGAGTCACGCATTACCTGGATGATTTCCTCTTCATAGGGGAGGCAGGGACTCAGGACTGCAGCAGGGCACTGGGTCACTTTCAGGAACTGACAGGTCACTTGGGGGTCCCTTTGGCACCAGGGAAGACCGAGGGTCCGGCGCAGGTCCTCACGTTTCTGGGCATCGAGATGGACACCATCAAAGGTGTGTCCAGGCTCCCTGCGGAGAAGGTGCAGGCACTGCAGCGGGATATCCAGGCACTCCTGGGCAAGGACAAGGCCCCTTTGTCTGTGGTTCAGAGCCTCTTAGGGAAGTTGAACTTTGCCGCCAGGGTTATACCAGCGGGCAGAGTCTTTGCAAGAAGACTAGCTAGGGCCACAGCCAATGTGCAAAGGAAACATCACATGGTCAGACTAGCGAAGGGTTTGAAAGAGGACCTCCTCATGTGGCACGAGTTTCTGCTGAGTTTTAATGGCACAGTCTTTTGGAGATCCCCCTGGGCTGGGAGCCCCGACATCTGCCTATTCACAGACGCGTCAGGCAGGGAGGGCTTTGGTGCTATTATGGACTGCTATTGGTGCGCGCAAAAATGGCCTAATGCTTGGCGTAAAAAGAAAATTACAGCGAACATAACTGTACTGGAGCTGTTCCCCATCGTAGTTGCCCTTCATCTGTGGCCGGACACGTTGTCAGCCAGAAAGGTGGTTTTCTGGTCTGACAACATGGCAGTGGTGCAAGCCATAAACGGGCAGACAGCCAAATGCCCCCTGGTGCTGTGTCTGCTGAGGGAACTTATCAGGGTGTGCATGCGCTGCAATGTCGAGTTTAGGGCTAGACACGTCGAGGGGGTAAAGAATGTAGCTGCTGACGCTCTCTCTCGTTTTCAGTGGCTCCGGTTCCGGGAGGCCTGGCCACGGGCGAGAGCGGCAATGACCCCTTTCCCAGCGCAGCTTTGGAGACTTCTGCAATGGAACAGCAGCTGAGAGCGATGGGTGAACGGGCACTCGCTTCAGGGACCAGGAAAAGATACAGGACTCAGCTCACCACTTTCCAGAACGTCTCCACGGCACTGGGCCTAGCATCTCACCCCCTAGAACAACAGGTGCAGGGTTTCGTACTCTGGGCAAAAAGACAGGAGAGAAGCCTTTCCTGGGTGCGCGGCCATTTGGCGGCGTTTAGCCACGACGCCAAACTGAGAGGAGAACAGGACCCGACCAAAGCGTTCTTAATCAGGGCGGCGCTAAAAGGGTGGGCCAGGGAAGAAGTCAGAGTTCCAGATAACAGGGCGCCTATTGATTTCCACACGCTGCAGGGCATGCTAGATGTGGTAGGTCAGGTTACCCTCTCACAGTTTGAGGCTCGTCTCTTTGCAGCTGCCTTTTGCCTGGCATTCTTTGGGGCTCTACGCATTAGCGAACTAGTGGCCAGGTCTAAAACCGACCAGTCAGGAGATGCCTTATGCAGCCCGGACGTAAGAGTGACGGATAGATTAGTAATCCATCTCAGGAGGTCCAAAACTGACCAAGCAGGGCGGGGGGCTGACATAGTACTGATGCCTCTGGGGGATCAGAGGTACTGCCCAGTGGGTAGAGTCAAAGAGTACTTAGCTGTTCGCCCCTTGGTCCCCGGGTACTTCCTTATTCATGCAGACCAGGTGCCTCTCTCGAAGTTCCAAATAGATAAGGTCATGGGTGCGTGCCTTGAGCGGGCGGGTTTCACCCGGGCTGGCAAGCGGTATTCTAGCCACTCATTTCGGATCGGAGCGGCCACTGCAGCGTTTAAGGCAGGCATGGGGCAAGAAAGCATAAAGAAGGTGGGACGCTGGGAGTCCCGTTGCTTTGCGCGCTACATTCGACCTTGAGTGGGACAGGTAGCGGCGTGCTGTGCCGGCGTCCCCTGGGGACAACGCATTTATGGGGAGGGCAGTGAAGTCTGGCAACAGAATCAAGCATTTGTTCCTATATTACGTGTGCAGTGAAGTGCGTTTCCGGATCCTAGTATCCGTTTTGTATATTGTGTGCAGTGAATACCAGTAGCATAACATGTAGTGCATTGTGTAAAACCAAGTTTATTAAAACAAGTGAGTAAATACGGCATCCGTTTATTTTGCCAGGTTTTCAAGTGTGGGTGATCGGCCATTCGCTCGTCGCCAGACTGGCTCAGTGGGCTGCACGCAGGAGGTGGATGCAAGGGTTCACAAACACTAAGCTTGTCTGGTGGGGTTTTCCTGGCATGACCTGGAACAGTCTCCTGAACAGGCTAGAGCAGGGCCTGGCTGGGCAGAAAGGTTTCCCCAACATCTTGATAATTCACTTAGGGGGCAACGATCTCACTACCAGGGGCAGGGGTGCCCTACTACAGGCAATGAAGGCTGACCTAGGGGAGATCAGCAAGTACTTGGGGCAATGTGAGCTCTTCTGGTCGGAAATGGTGCCGCGCCTGGCCTGGCACGGGGCCAAGTCTATTGAAGCAGTAGAACATTCGCGCAAGAGGGTGAATAGCGCAATGCGCAAGTTTACAGTCCAGCGAGGCTTTGGGTTTATCAGACATGAGCTGATCCAAATGAAGGTGAGAGGCTATTTTGAGGCTGATGGAGTGCACTTGTCCCAAGTTGGTATGGACCTGTTTCTCTTGGACATACAAGAGGTCCTGGAAACAGCAGGTTGCAAATGAATGAGATTGCTGTGTGGTGTGGGGCTCTTTAGGTGACGGGGGCCGCCTCCTGAGCTGTGGCGGAGTTACAGGGCGATCTGGACGCAGGACGGGTACAGAAGGGTACCTCTGCAAGAGCACAATAGGGGTGCCAGAGCCAAACCCCAGGAACCTCATGGGAGGGTCCTGGAACAATTACGTCGGCGCCCCGTTAGTCCTCCGGGCGGTTGTGGGCCTGAACAACCGGGGGTTTGCCTTGCTACGCTCCGCCCTGAAAGGGGCGTGAGTAATTCGGACCAATGTGTCACGTGATCCAGTAAGGGGATCACCCCCATAAGGGTAGCGCCGATTGGATTCTCCACGGTGCTTGGCTCAGCAGGCGGGCGGGCAGCATAGGTTGGTTTTAGCTGCCTGCCCTTGGATCGCCCGTAAGATAACCCACCATGTTTTGCATACTTTGTATGGAATAAACCTGCAGCATTATTTTCTCCAAACAAAAGGTGTGTGGCGTATTTATTTATGCATGCCTACTCTATTGTGGGGGTGGGGGTCCTGTGCCAATAATGGAACTATGAGGCTGCCCGCGGCCCCGCAGGGGGCCACCCTAAAAGGGCGGCCCCTTTAGTGGCATTTGGGCACGTCCCCACCCCTACGTTGTGGTTTGCGGGACTCCTAGCGGAGTCCCCTTACATGACGTCCCAAGCACGTCACTTCCGGCTAGGATTGGGGAGGGGAGGGTATTTAGGCCTCCCCACTCCATTTTGTGCCCTCTTTACGCCTGGCACGCCGTTTCCCACCCTACCTCTTACCCGGCGTGGGGGCTGTCAGGCTAATTACAGAGGACGTGGTAATGTTTTCTTTGTCGTTGCAGGCAGAGTTACAGGGCGATCTGGACGCAGGACGGGTACAGAAGGGTACCTCTGCAAGAGCACAATAGGGGTGCCAGAGCCAAACCCCAGGAACCTCATGGGAGGGTCCTGGAACAATTACGTCGGCGCCCGTTAGTCCTCCGGGCGGTTGTGGGCCTGAACAACCGGGGGTTTGCCTTGCTACGCTCCGCCCTGAAAGGGGCGTGAGTAATCGGACCAATGTGTCACGTGATCCAGTAAGGGGATCACCCCCATAAGGGTAGCGCCGATTGGATTCTCCACGGTGCTTGGCTCAGCAGGCGGGCGGGCAGCATAGGTTGGTTTTAGCTGCCTGCCCTTGGATCGCCCGTAAGATAACCCACCATGTTTTGCATACTTTGTATGGAATAAACCTGCAGCATTATTTTCTCCAAACAAAAGGTGTGTGGCGTATTTATTTATGCATGCCTACTCTATTGTGGGGGTGGGGGTCCTGTGCCAATAATGGAACTATGGGTCTCCCAGGCTGTGCTGGGTGTTTCTTGCTGGCTGGCATTTCACGAGTGCTGCTGGAGGTGCGCAGTCAGAAACGGATGTCACGATATTCGCATCACAGCGGGTCCCGTAGTCACTGGAACTGGGTACTTTTTAAGGCATTGCCATGTTTGGCCTTCCCTCTTTGTCCCCGTGACAATAGGACCGGGGCCTCCAAGGGCTCTAGCAGTGCCCACCCACCCATACCTCCTCATCTTAAGGTTTTGCTGTGGGTGCTGTAGCTGTCACAGGCCACGGCACCTGCTAATTTTTAAGGTTACCACACCTCTGCAGTATTACCTCCAGAACAGCACTGAGGTGGTCAGACAGGCTTAATTCTATACTGACGATTTTACACACCAGGACGGGAGTGTAGGATCACGGTTCCACTGCATGGGGTATGTCGTGTCCTGCCCCAGCACACCAACACGCAGGACACAGGTAGGGATTCTCAATACCTTTATTTGTGTGAGGTATGTACATGTGTCGTGGAGAGCTCAGCCCTCGCACGTCCGCCCACGATCCCTCTTCTCTGCCGTGTCCCCACCCCCTTGACCGGATGTGGTGTCCGGTTCCCTCTTGGTGTTCAGGGTCCATTGTCCACTGCAGGGTCCTAGTGCCCCGCCCTAGGTCACTACATCTCCCCCTTTTGTTACGAATGAATTGAATGAATGAAATGAATTACATTTCTTCTATCAGTCTCTTTGGCCGTCGGCATGTTCTTCTGTGGCGGGCCTCCGTTTGTTGTTCTTCTGCTGCTCCCTCTCCATTTTCTCTTTCGTTGCTGCCGTGCTCCTGCTCTTCTTGTCCTGCTGTTTCAGTGCCTTGATCTTCTTCTTTCATTCCTTTCAGCTCTCTGAAGTGTGAGCTGTTTCTTGTTATCCTCTGATGATCTGACTCGGCCGTGACCATTGAGCCCTTCACTTTTGTTACTACTAACGGGTCTTTGGAGAACGTGCTGTCCGACTTTCTTTGCTGTCGTTGACGCACTATTACCATGTCTCCTTCCTTCAGGTCTGACGGGCTGGCATGTCGTCTTGCGTCTGCATATCGTTTCATTTTTTCTTTCTCCTCTCTGTCTTTTTCTGCGACACTGCTGCGATCTGACGCTGTCATTGCCTCTATTTGCGGCAGCCTTGTTCTGCTTGTCCTCCCCAGCACGAGCTCCGCTGGGCATCTTCCTGTGGAGTTGTGCGGTGTGTTTCTGTAGTCCCGCAATACCTGGCATAGAGCTTGGCCTAATGATATCTGCGCCAGCCTCGCCCTTTGAACTGCTTTTTGATGTTCCCCATGAATCTCTCCACCATTCCATTAGCTTGAGGCCACAGTGGAGTTATCTTCCTGTGATTTATCCCTAGATAAGTCATGAATCTCCGGAACTCTTCCCCTGAAAATGGGGGACCATTGTCCGTCTTTAGAGTTTCTGGTGAGCCCCATGCAGCGAAGATGTCATCTAAAATCGGTAGTGTTGCTGATGCTGATGTCGACGGGACGTGTCGCACTATTGGAAATCTTGAGTACTCATCAATGACCACCAGCAAGTAGTTTCCTGTGTCCAGTGGGCCAAAGAAATCAGCTGCCAGTGTTGTCCATACTGCTCTTGGAAGCTCTGACATTTGTAGTGGTGTCTGTCTGGCCGGTGCTCCGGTCACTTGGCATAGGTGGCACGTCGTTACTGTGTCTTCGACCATGCAATCCAGTCTAGGAAACCACACTTTCTCTTAATAGCTTCTTTGTTGATACGACGCCTCGGTGTGACTCGTGAGCTAAGTCTATCACTTGTCTTCTGAGTGATCTTGGTATCGCAATTCTCGTCCCTCTCATTAGTATTCCGCTTTCTGTCTCCGACAGTTCTTCATTTATCTTTTGCAGAGCTAGCACTTCTTCTTTGCATATTCCTGCTTCCCAGGTGCAGTTGTTGTTGATGTGCCTCCATCTTTGTTTCCTCGTTATTTCCATTGCCAGTTGTAGCGTGCCATCTTCTCTGGTCTCCTTTCTAACTCCGCTAGTGTTATTGGTGCTGGTGTGCTTTGCTTGAGCACAAAGTTCAGGTATTCCTCTGCTATCGATGTCGTCTCGTGAGCCTGTGGTAACGGGTGTCTTGACATGTAGTCTGCAGGATTATGTTCTTTCCCTGGTTTATGCACAATTGTGAAGTCATAGTCCATCAGTCTGATGCCCCAGCGTTCAATCCTGGGTGGCATTTTGGCCGATGGGCTGCCGTAGATTGTCACCAGCGCTTGGTGGTCTGTTATGATGGTGAACGGCTTCCCATAGATAAACATGTGGAAATGCTCGCACGCCCACACCACGGCCAGGCTCTCCTTTTCTGGTTGCGAGTATGCCTTTTCAATGTCTGTCAAGCTTTTGCTTGCGTATGCGACAATCTTCCTTTGTGACTCTCTTCCTGGCAGATGCTGTGCTAGTATTGCACCCAGTCCCACTGGGCTGGCATCCACAGTCAATTCAGTGCAGAGCAGAGGGTCGAAGTAGGCCAGATGTCCCGCCGTCACCACCGCTTCTCTGATGTCCTCAAATGCCTTGTTGCATTCCTGAGACCAGATGAATTTCTGACCCTGTTTGGTCAGTTCCCTCAGTGGTGTGCTTACTGTAGCGAAATCCTGTATGTATCTCGCACAGTAGCTGGCGAGTCCTAGGAATGATCGTACTTCTGCAACATCCGTCGGTTGCTTTGCATTTTGTAGGGTTTCAACTTTGCTGCGGTCTGGCCTCATCCCTTGTTTCGAGAAGATGTGTCCAAAAAACACTAGTTCCTTTCTTCCTAGCTCGCATTTGTCTCCATTTAACGTGAGGCCCGCTTTCTCCAGTTGTGTTCACACTTGACGTAACGCCGTGTCATGCTCCTTGTCTGTTTTTCCAAACACTAAAATGTCATCACTGTAGTTTAAGCTGTTCGGGACCGGCCTGATCACTTGTCGTATGGTCTCCTGAAATATTTCCGCGGCCGATGATATTCCGAAACTCAGTCGCTTATATCTGAACAGGCCCAGATGAGTGGAGAATGTCGTGATGTACCTGGACTGATGGTCCAACTCTAACTGGTGATACCCTTTGCATAAGTCGAGCTTTGAGAATCAGCACGCTCCAGTGAGGCAACTGATCATGTCGTTCAGGTGCGGTCCCGGGTGGCGTTCCCTTGTGATTGCGGTGTTTGGGATCCTCATGTCCACGCATATGCGTATTTTGGAGGTGTTCTTCTTCGGCACCGCCACGATCGGAGACACCCACAGTGTTGGGCCGTCTGCCGCTTCTATTATATCCTGTGCCAGTAAGCTATTGATCTCCTCTGCCACCTGCGGTTGTAGGTGAATTGGCACCCGACTGTGATGTTGTGCTACTGGCTTGATTGCTTCATTTATGTGCAATGTTATTTGTTTCCCTTTTAGCTTGCCAAGCCCTTTCAGTATGGCTGGGTATTCTTGCAGGATGTTCTCCGTTTCCGACATGTGATAGGTCATTGCCAGTAGTCCCATCAATTGTGTCGTCACATTGCTTAGTAGGCACGGCGCTGGGATGTCACCCTTGAGTACATGTATTTCTTCATGATACGATCTACCTTTGTACGTTAGTGTCTCTGTGAATTTTCCCATGTTTTCTACCGGGCTCTTGGAGCCCCAGGTGAATACATCCACGGTCGATGGCAGTAGCTGTGGCTTTACTCTCATCTTTTTGTATTCGGACATGCACATGATGTTACATGTTGCTCCGCTGTCAAGTACGAAACTTGTCTGGTGGTCTCCTACATTGATGTCCACAGTGGCTGTCTTCTTTATTTCTCTCTTGTCTACCAGATGAACATGCTCTGCCCCATCGCTTTCTCTGGGCGCGTCCGACATTAGGTAGAGTCGCGCCGCACTCGCGGGTGCTGCCGTTTCATCTGACTCGTCAGAAGAGCTGCGATTTGCCGTCTCCATGTGTCGGGCATACCTGTTGCTTGTTATCCGCGGTCTTGTCGCTCGGCCTCTCTCACCTCTGAATTGCCTGGTCATGCACACGCTTGAGAAGTGGTTGTCCCTGTTGCATTTTCTGCACTGCTGGCCCATTGCTGGGCAGGCGCCAGCGTGGGGAAACTCGAGGCCACATCTGTAACATGTCTGTTCGCCCTTTCGTGGCGGGATCGGCACCTGGAATTCCTTCTTGTTTACGTTCCCCGTGACGCGATGTGCTAGCGCTACTCTCTTCTCCTTTCCAACTTCCATCTGTTTTGCCTGTTCCGTTGCTCGTGCTTCTGTGCGAGCCATTGTCAATATCTTTTCTAGCGTTGTTGGTTCCTTCAGGACTCGTGCTCGGAATTCCACTGATTTACAGCCCTCAATGATTCACAGTCTTATTGCTTGCTCATTGTCAAATTTGTCGAATTCGCAGTACGTGACCAGTTTTCTCAGTCTCGTTGCAAAGTCATCTAGGCTTTCTTCGCCTTGCTGGCACGCCGTGTTGAACGTGTATCTTTCAAAATCAACATTGCGTTGGGGGTCGAACTTTTGTGTGAGACACTTTATCACTCCCTTGTAGTTCTCTGTTTGTCCAGCGGGAAACGTTAGCAATAGATCTTCTATCTCATCCCCTGCTAAATTCAAAAGCAGGTGCAGTTGCTTGCTCTCGGGGACGTCTGTGGCGCTCATGTAGCGCTCAAATTTTCTGATCCATCTTTCCCACCGAATGCCTGCTTGTGGTTCCGACAAACTGAATGGTAGAGGCCTGCGGAAGATTGCTTGCGTGCTGTCACTCATTTTCTTTCTGGCGCTTCTCACCACGTCTTCTCTTTCCTTTGCTTTTGTTCTGCTAACAAGTCACTCTACCTCCTTTATTTCTTTTATTTTGTCCTTTATTTGCTTCCTTTCCACTTTGTTTTCTGTCCTGTTGCTTTCTTTTCCTCTTTATTCTCTTTATTCTGCTTTTTTTTTGATTGCCTGACTCCAAAATGGCCGTCGCTTGCTCTTTGCCTCTTATTGGCTCTTTTTGCCTGACCTTGTGATGGCCGCCGCTCTCGCGAGACTTCCTTTCTTATGATGCCCAATGGCCGCCTGATTTCAAAATGGCCGCCGCTTCTATTCGGCCACCGATTGGCCCGTGTTGCCTGGCCTTCCAATGGCCGCTCTCGCGAGAGTTCGCGTTTGACTACATGCGCGTCTCTCTTTCAGTTTCCTTCGCGCTCCTTGTTGCGTGGGCGCTTTCCCGGCCGCGTCCTCTATTACGTGTCTCTCCTTGCAGCGATTGCTCTTACCGCTCGTTTGGCGGCCGGGGTGGGCTCCCGCGTCGTCGCTGCTCCCTGCTGCTGGCTGCTTGTTGCTTCACTCGGACCAGGGTGGGCTCCTGGCTCCGTTTCACTTCTTCCGTCTCCCGCTGCTGCGATAGTTGTTGCGCTGGCCAGCGGACCGGGGTGGACTCCTGGTGGCTTCTGGTTTCGTCGCGGTGTCCACTATCCCAACTCTCGTTGCCAGTTGTCGTGTCCTGCCCCAGCACACCAACACGCAGGACACAGGTAGGGATTCTCAATACCTTTATTTGTGTGAGGTATGTACATGTGTCGTGGAGAGCTCGGCCCTCGCACGTCCGCCCACGATCCCTCTTCTCTGCCGTGTCCCCACCCCCTTGACCGGATGTGGTGTCCGGTTCCCTCTTGGTGTTCAGGGTCCATTGTCCACTGCAGGGTCCTAGTGCCCCGCCCTAGGTCACTACATCGTACCCCCCTGGATACGTGGTGGTGGGGAGGCTCGGGTTCCTAGCAGGTGTCTGGTTAGCCAAGCATCAAAGATTGGGAACCGTCTCTCAGGGTTGCAGGTGGTTTCACCTGTGTGGTACGGGGTAGAACTGAGATCAGAAAATGGGCCTGAGCACTGTGCAATCATACCCTGTAATCTTAAATGTGTATATAAAGGTAAGTGATGTATATGTAGTGGGAGTACTCAATCTTGGCAAATCACTTGACTAATAAATGAATGTGTCCTTAACTGGTGCTCATAAAAAGCACCAATGTTGATGATTAAGTGCCGGTGCTGAGCATTGGAAACCACTGGTTTAAATTAAGCACTGGTGTTGATTGATGCACAGAAAATGAAATGAAAAGAAGGTATAGGCTACATTTCCACATGAATCCACACCTTTGAACAGTAGGCAGCACACAAATCTCTGCACCGGTGCATTCACCCGCTGAGCTGTATTGCTGGAAATGGATGTGGACCTGTGACGTCCAAGTATTGTGCACACACATCTCAGCTTCAGGGAAAATTAACAATCGAGCTCTCGTACCAGGACTGGTCTTTGCAACCTGCCAGTAAAGTGGGTGGGATCTGACGGACTCCGGTTTCAGCGCCCCTACCATAGAGGTCTGTGTGACCTGCAGCTTTCAGGATCCACTCTCCGAGAATAACGGAGGGTTAATGTCCCTGCTGCAGAGGTCGGTGGGGGCTCAACTGGTCACGGAGGGTTAATGCACCTGCTGCAGAGGTCTGTGGGTGATCTACTGGTTACAGGATCCACTCCCAGGAGTGTATCATAAGGTTAATGCACCGGCTACAGAGGACTGTGGGTGAGCTGCTGCTCACAGAGGATTATTTTACCAGTGGAAATATGACCATATCTTGAGTGATGCAGACTAAAGGGTTTTATTTTTGGTTTTGTTGGCAATATTAACTTATAAATATCAACAACTTTTGAGTGCAACATTTTTAATATTTATATATTGATGGCAATTTACGTGTTTAGCAGGATAGAACAGGTACAGTTTTTAGCAATAAAATATGGCATCCAGGAAGGGTGTAAAATAATCCACGTATTTTCTACAATGTCCTGGACATCAAGTATAAAATTGAAGGAATGACTGGGTATTTGAAATTTTCTTGCAGTAATGGATAGTAAGACAAAAGTTCCAGCATGACAATTAGCCATACTATGTAATTCTTATCACTTATCTGAGCTAATTTTTACAAGAGAGGAATTGTGTAGGTGGAATAATTGTATTGCAGCTGTGAAAAATACTTTGCTAGCAGTTTTATGGATGAGCCAAAAATCGGTGTTGAGAGATACAACTTTTATTCAAGGAAGCATGGAGACCAGTATGTTTCTATCTAGAGGGTTTTAGCCAGAAGCTGCGAATCTGAAAACTGCTACGATCAGTATTCGAGGCATCAAATTGTTATAAACTGTTATTCAAAGAAAGTACATGACGGACCTCTGTACTTTCACTATTACGATTGGAAAAAGAGTAGAAAGGTGCATAATTAAATTAATTTTCTGCACAAGGGTTGTCTGGTGATCGGAAATTGGCAATACATGCGAGTGTGAATGTTGTGAAGAAAGACACGAGGGAAATTAAGGGGCCCAGCTCCCAAAGCTCCAGGCCTTGCTCGTTCCATCCCCGTGCTGGCCCCCTGCCCTGCATCTATTGCCTCAGTCCTCCACCAATCAGTATGCTGGATGGTGTAAGGGCTGGGTTGTCCAAGTCAGTAAGTTCTGAACTACTACACTATGATGTGGCAATTATTATACCTCCGTGTGCCACGGCCCCCAACAATCATTCTACCCATAGCTATGGGATCACACAGACACACTCACATGCACAAATACAGGCATGCTTTCTCACACACATATTCTCACATGCCCACAAGACCTGTCATCCACTCAACTTAACTGGAAAGTGGCTGTGCTGATACAGGATTTGCAGTGTTTCTGTGGAGATCATGAAAATACCACAGGGTGTCATTGGCTCCCAGGGTGCAAGAAGTAAGTGTGGGAGTCAGTCACTAGAGAGGAGCTGCAATTCAACCTACGCAAAACAACATTGCACAAGGCCATCAGGGGTATGGGATTGGAGAAATGCAACCAGCAGCTCTCTGCAGCGGAGGCCCCCAGCAGGAGAGTTCAGGGCAGATGCAGATGTGGGCAGATCCGGCTAATCTTAAAAAAATCAAGGATGAACTGCAATCCTGGGATGGATCTCTTTCGCCATCTAATTTCTAAAGTATTTGCAATGTACGGTGTTACCAATGGTGTGAGCCTTGATGACTTCATCAACCAATACAGTAAAGAGGCAGAGATGTGTTACAGGTAGAAAACACTTAGAGGGCCTGTTTCCATTGGTTGTGTGTGCTTGGCAAGGGGGTCATTTTGCAAACAGACCAGTTAGAGGATTGGCCACATTTTTGATATGTTTCTAATGTTTTCTTCTCACTTGTGCTTTAAAATGCTATATTTGGACCCCCTGTTTGCAACAATTTGCAGTAAATATGTGGTGTAAAATCCACCATTTGAATCCATTTTTTGAAAACATTTCTTGCGTGGGGAAAACCCCCCCTGCACCCTCCTTTTGCAGGTCGGGCTCGCTCGCTTCGCTCGCTCGTTATACTACGATACACTTTTTCGCCCCACCACTTTCAAAATCCACCAGCCGCCCCTGATAACCACTTGGTTGTATACCATATGCAGAGCCAGCTTCCTACAAAGTCTTGGAAAAGTTCTGTAGCCGATGACACACCAAAACTGAGTCTCTTGTATTGAAACAGACCAACATGTGTAGAAAAGGTTATAATGTATCTGCAATCTTCTTCGATTTCCAACTGATGATAACCTTTATTAAAATCAAGTTGAGAGAAGACCATTGCACCATTTAAATCTGTTATCATGTCAGCAATGTGTGGACCTGGATGTTGTTCTCGTTCAATTGCCATGTTTGCTAGACGCATGTCAACGCATATGCATACAGCTCCTCCACTGTTCTTTTTGGGCACTACCACTATGGGAGAAACCCATGGCCTTGGACCAGTTGAACGCTTAGTAATGCCATGCTTATGTAATGATTCAAACTATTTTTCAACAGTGTCTTGTGAATGAAAAGCAATTTGTCTGTGTCTCCGAGCAACAGGGTTGACATCTTCATTAATATGCAACTTTACTGTCATAGTCTTAAGCTTTCATAAACCATAAAATAACAAAGGGAATTAACTTACTGTTTTGTGGTGAGCATTCATTTTGTAATTCACAGAAATCAGTCCCATATCAGCAGCTGTACTGAAACTGAGAAGACAGGCACTTGTCACTGTACCTTAAAGCACATGAATGGGTGCCTGCATCTTGGTTATCTTGTGTTTCATTTTTGCTACAAATGAAGCTTAACTTTTTATGGCCGTCAATGCAGCCCATGTGTACACTGGGTTTCAATGGCATAAGTCGTGGCAATGGAGGTAAATAAATGTATCTCTTTTCAGGCATTTTGTTTATCGATGCACCACTATCGATAATAAAAGGTATCAAGCAACCATCTAATTTCAATGTAATCTTCCAACAATCTTTGTATGACTTTGGTGCTTTGACATGTTGACTTTTCTTTGTCTGACATTTTCCTCACATGCAGCCAATCTGACATACGCACCATTTTTTTCTGAGATAAACATCAGCATGGACAACCATCTTCCTCATTTTCACTGGATATTGAGGCAGAAGAACTGTTTGACAATGATTTAGATGATGATCGACTTCGTTCAGTATCGCTTGGCCTTGTGGGTGAAAAGTTGCTTTTGGAATGTTCTTGCGGCCGTTTTGTGTTCACGCCGTGGCACACTTGCTTTTTCCTTCGACTTTGCAAATCGTCACAAAATGGTTCTCTTTCCCACAGCCTTTACTTATCTGTCCAATGGCAGGACATTTACCCTCTTATGGAAATGAAAATCCACATCTAAAACATAATTACTTTTTACGTGTAGACATCACTTTGTGTCCATCAGTCTTTTGCTTACTTTTTATACTCATGACTGATTCACTCTGGGCACCTCCTGCCTCCATGTCAGAAGCTTGTCTTTCAGCATGCTCCTTAACTCGGACAGCCATCAACACTTGTTCCAGACTAAGGGGCATATTCACACTGGAATGGCGGAACGTGCCATTAAGCAAAAAATGCTAGCGCCACGCTCCGGCATTCCGAGAATGCAGGAATTAGCCTTATTTATAAAGATACTGCACATCCCTGCATTTTCCCTTGGGTTGGCATTAAATTAAGCTGCCTAGCGCCAACACTGGCACCCTTGCACCATAGTGAAAGGGTGCCTGCGTTGAGGGAAGGATTGTTTATGTGCAGGAAGGTGTCCCTTCCTGCACATAAACAATCACAAATGGCGATTTGAAACTTCTATGTGTGCTGCATTGTGCAGCACACATAGAAGTTGCGAATCATCATTTTTTTAATGATTGTTTATGTGCAGGAAGGGACACCTTCCTGCACATAAACAATCATTCATTGCATATTTCTGTTTGTATCTGTGCTGCACAATGCAGCACACATAGAAACAGCAAAAACAAGGAGAAATAAAGCATTTCTCCTCATTTCGCCATGTTAAGACTAGATTTTCCCTGATCTTAAATTTGGTGCTGCCTCATATTCACGCCACCTTTGTAAATAGGGGACAGCATCACAATCAATGCATGTTGCAGCGGAACACCCACCGCAACACTCATTGCCTGCCCCTTTCACACTCAGGAAATGAAAAGAAATGAAAATTAGATTTGTTAAGCGTGAATGAGTACCCGAAGGTGTCTAGGCGCTAGCTCTCAGCGCATCTAACAGGGGGATATGACCAGCAAGATTAAAGATTGAAAAGCCAGGTTTTTAGTGCTTTTTTGAATGCCAGCAGTTGAGTTTCTGTTTTTATGGCAAGGGGGAGAGAGTTCCAAAGTCCGGTGGTACCAACCAGGAAACTTCTACCACCCCAGGCAGTTTTCCTGAATCTGGGAATCACAGGATTGTGGGCAATAGAGGATCTGAGCGGACGGGTTGGAACGCACCATTGAAGGTTTTGTTTAAAATAACTAGGACCTACACCATGAATTGCCTTGAAGGCGATGCATAGCGCCTTGAACTCAATGCGTCATCTTACTGGTAGGCAGTGTAATTGTCTAAGTGCAGATGGGTGGATTTGCACTTGGGGACATCCAGCAAATTACAAGCGGCAGCATTTTGCACAATTTGAATTTTAGTAAGGCACTTTTTTCTCAGATTGACAAAAAGACTTGCAGTAATCTGCTCGAGATAGAACCAAAGTTGAGATGACAAGTTTGCGCAGCTCAAGGAGAATGAAAGGGAAAATCTTCCCGAGAAGCTGTAGGGTGTAAAAAGATGCTGAAGTGACCGTATTCACATGGCCTTCGAGCATGAGTTTAGAGTCAAAAGTGACTCCCAGATTCTTCACTCTGTTTGTGGGCACAGGGAGAGAGACGAATTCCTGTGGCCAGTAATGGGGTGACCAAAAAGACGCGTTGCCACCGAAAAGAAGAACCTCGGTCTTGCTAGAATTGAGTTTTAAGCAATTTGCAGTCATCCATTGACCGACACGGAGAAAACAGTCATGAAATCGTGTAGCTGTATCCGAGGGGTTACTCGTCACAGATACAATAAATTTGGTGTCATCAGCATAGGATATAGCTGAGAAACCCAAAGATCATATCAATTATGTCAAGGGGACCACATAGATATTAAAAGCAGTGGGGCTCAAAGAAGAGCCCTGGGGAACCCCACAAGGCAGTGTGAAATTGGGCGATTTAAACTCCAATACAGCAACAAATTGTTCTTGGTCAGTCAAAAACGACTCGAGTAAAGCCAGGGCTTTCCCTCTGATACCTATCAACTCCAGGCACTCTAACAATTTTCTGTGATTAACAGTATCGAACGTGGCAGAGAGGTCTAGCAGCACCAGTGCTGGATTGCCACCCGCGTCGACTGTCTGCCTAACCTGTTCTGATGCGGCGAACAAGGCCAATTCGGTACTGTGGTGTTTCCTAAAGCCATACTGGGTAGAATCCAAATATCCGTACTCTTCCATAAAGTCTGAGATAACTGTGTTCATGGGTTTTTCAATCATGTTTGCTGGTAGTGGAAGCCTAGATTTAGAACGATAATTGCTCGGATCGCCTAGGTCCAAGTTAGGCTTTTTTAAAAGTGGGAGGATAGATGCTAACTTCCACTTAGTGGGAAAAATCCCTGATATGTACATTTGCTTAAAAATAGGTAATAAATGTGTGGCATAAATTGATGGAAGATCTTGGGAGGACTCGGGTCGGGGGGAGCCTGATTTAATGGCCAGCAGTAATTTAATTGCTTGGTCGAGAGTCAGCGGTGGGAAAGAAGATAGCGAGTGGGATTTGGAAGCTTCTACAGAAGAGGCAGAACCCACAGATGAAATGTCCCATTGGCCCAACAGCACTGGGAGAGGCTCGGGCCCTAATGAAGTACCCACCGCAAAATTGCTATAGACTTCCTTAACTAAGTATAGCGTGAAAGGGTGCCTTATTTACAAGGCGGCGTTAAGCCATGTTAAGTGCCACCTTGTAAATAAGGTCAAGCTACTATCACCAGAGGAACGTAGTTAAAAGTGACGTTCCTGTGGTGATAGGGTCTTGTAAATATGCCCCTAAGTTTCTCCCAGCATTCCTCGTCTGAATGAATCTGACACGCATCCATCAATAACTCTAAGACACATATCTTCTTCATCAGTAAATTAATTGAACTTACAGTGCTTGATGAGTGTATCGAGTCTCTCCACAAATTCATCAGTGGTTTCACCAACTTTTTGGCATTCTTGACTGAAAATATATCTTTTGCAATCAACGTTTGGTACTAGATTGAGCTTGCGATTCAGTGTTTCTTTAATCTGACAGGATGTGATTTCTTCATCAGTTTGCTGCATTTTCTTTATGAATTCTTTCACACCATCACCAGTAAGATTTTTGAGATACTTGATAATCTTTTTGTTATCGGTCCCTTCAAGTGCATCAATGAAATCATCAAATTTCTCTATCCAAGCTGCCCATCTATAGGCAATATTTTGCTTTTTGACGGTATCGAAAGGTGGTGGTGATTTCAGGAACGCAGCAGCATTGTAGACCAGTGTGGAACTTACTGACACCACTCGTGGATCAATGTGACTTGGCTTAGGCAACTCATTTGTGAGACCTTGCGACGTGTTGGCCCCTGAGTCATCTTTAATGATAGCTGGAAACATGACTTAGCTGCGATCTGAAAAAGGTCACTATTTCGAGAGTCGATCTTGGTTCTTTATTTTTTGAAGACCTGTGAAGTTGTTCTGAGCCCCACTCTGCAACTTTGTGAATGAACCACTTCAAGAATGGATGGCTTCGTAAGCTCAACCTGAGCACTTCTTGAGCCAACTTTACCGAGTGCTGTGATACGATGGCTCTCAAAGCGTATTAAGTAAGTCATTTATTTCTTCTCTTCTAAATGTCAATTTGCATTTTCTGACACCTAGTTGATCTCTGCCTTGCAGCACTTCTGTTCACAGCGTTAAATTGAAAGTTATGATTATCAGCAGCTGCAGTTCATAAATCGGTGGGAATCCACCTTTAGCATTAACACTGTATAATGTACAATTTTATCTTGCGTGGCAGTACAGTACCGTTATGTATGGCCTGACGAGGAGGTTCTCAGCCATCGACGTGTAGATTCTTTGCAACACTTCCGTTGCCTTCACCTGCTTTACAGCAGCTAGATCTGTGCTTTGACTCCACATGCATGAAGCGTCGATTGCGTACTTCGACAGCAACACACGTGGCACGCACAAGAGGTTGGCTTGGACCACGGCAAACTCTTTGGGACAGCACTGTCATTCTTCTGCTTACTGATTCACTATCCTGTCACCAGTTCTAGCGTCCTCCCCAGCTTGGGTCCCCGCCAATGACTACACCACCCACAGAACTTAGTATTACTTCCAAGCCCGCCGAGCTATGGGAAATCTGCGAGCAGATCGCTGACCTCTCATTAAAATATACCAACTTCTTAGTACTAGGGGATTTCAATGTCCATATGGACAATGATATATGTCCCATAGCTACCCAATTAATAGAGACGCTAATCGGTCTGAACCTTAAACAACTAGTCCTTAAGCCCACACACAAGGCTGGTCACATCTTGGACCTCATTTGCACTAATATCCCCAACTTAACAACCGAAGATCCCATCCCCTCCTATGGTCAGACCACTGTCTTATTCCATTCTATCTTACCACCTCCATTAACCACAATGTTAATAAACTTGAACACGATAAAAATAGGAATTGGAGGAAAGTCACCCTGAAGTATTAAGTCCTATATTAATAAACACTCCCTGCTTTCCACTGGAGACCCGAACAGTGACGCAGTAAGTTTTAATCAATGGGTGACAGCGGCTCTAGACCAAATAACTCCCATGGCAACAATGAAACGGGCTAGAAACGCACCGTCGGCCCCCTGGTTCACACCTGCACTCCAAGCTGAAAAGAGCAGATGTAAAAAACTTGAACGGATCTGGCATCGAGCCTACGACCTTGTAGCTAAGAGCATATATAGAAAGGCAATAAAACAATTTCACAAATTAAAACGTAATGTGATTAAAGATTATATCACTAATCAAATAAAATCGGCGGACAATTCCTCTAAAGAAATTTTCAAAATTGTTCAGGGTTTTCTCAAACCAGAGGCACTGAAAAGTAACATCGTCCCCTCCGCCACACTTTGTGAAAATCTCTCGGCTTTCTTCCAGGAGAAGATTCAAGACATCTATGCAACCTTTCCCTCCCTACAACAACATGGTCGGAATTTAACCCCTTTGACTTGGCCACATCTCTCAAGCAGCTGGAAAAAACAAATTCTGGTTCCCCACTTGACCCCTGCCCATCCAGGTTCTTTAAAATATTAGCTCCACTGATCAATCCGGCCTTAAACCAGCTTTGGAACACCTCGCTGGAAACAGGCATCTATCCATCTAGCTGGAAGACTGCAATTGTTCAACCAATTCTCAAAAAGGAGAACGCAGACCCTACAATTCTGAAAAATTTTAGACCCATCTCCCTCCTGCCAGCACCTGCTAAGATTCTTGAAAAGGAAGTACAAAAACAATTATCAACATTCCTTGAATCCACTAAACTACTTCATGACACCCAGTCGGGATTCAGAGCAGGATACAGCACGGAGTCGGCACTACTTGAGGTAGCAGAAACTGTCAGGGAAACTATGGATAAAGGGAACTGTGCGATGCTGGTATTATTAGACCTCTCGGCGGCATTCGACACAGTCTCCCATAAGATCCTTCTAGACAGGCTCCAACATTTAGGAGTAACAGGAACCGTCTTAGCTTGGCTCGGCTCCTTTATGGAAGGCCGCTCACAGAGAATTCGGCTACACCCCCACACCTCTAGCTCACGTCCTCTGATATGTGGTGTACCTCAGGGTTCGGCACTCAGCCCAACCCTTTTTAATGTTGATCTTGCCCCCTTGCCACTTTGGTAAAGCAACATGGTGTTGATGTCATCTCATACGCTGATGACACGCAGCTCATGTTTTCCTTCAAAGATTGCTCAGAGGCCGGTTTTTCAAACTTTAGGCAGTGTCTCATGGACATTTCAACTTGGATGTCAGCTAACTGCCTAAAGCTGAATACAGACAAAACAGAGGTGTTATTTTTCAACCAGCCCTCACCCCCACTATCTGATCTCTGGTGGCCTTTAGAACTCAATCCTCCCCCCCCTTCCAGTCTCATCTGCTAGGAATCTAGGGTTCAAACTAGATACCTCCCTGTCATGTAAGACCCAAATCAGCCATGTTTCCTCGACCTGCTTCTGGAAAATGAAGGCCCTCCGGAGATTCCTCTACTTTCTACCGATGGACTGCAGGAAAACAATAGTCCATGCAGTAATCACATCACAACTTGATTATGCAAACAGCCTGTACTTGGGGCTGCCAGCATACCTACTTAGAAAACTGCAAATAGTGCAGAACGCGGCAGCTAGGCTCATTAGAAATATCCCACTAAGACATCATATATCCCCCCACTTGCGCAGTCTCCATTGGCTGCCTGTTAAGAGAAGAACTGAATTTAAGCCACTAACTCTTGCATACAGAGCTCTCAATGATACTCGCCCACAATACTTAAAGAAGAGAGTTCGCAAATACCATCAAACTAGGACCCTGAGATCTTATAATCATGAGTGCCTTTTTATCCCTCGTTTCTCTAAATCTAGAATTGGAGGACGGTCCTTTGCTGTCAAAACTGCAATCTTATGGAACTTCATGCCCGACTATATCAGAAAAGCCAAATCGGAACGCATTTTCCGGAAGGTGTTGAAGACCTGGCTCTTCAGCCTCCCGTAACAAACTAGGGACTGACAACTACAACTCACCTCTTTCGTGTCCGCAAGCGCCGGGACACCCCCGTTGGGGGTAGCTGTGCGCTATATAAGCTTAAAGATATATAGATATTACAAATCTTTATTCATCTGCGTGTAACTGTGAACTCAACAGTCTAAAACAAGCTTTCATTGCATTCCGCTCTGACACCTACATCACAGCTCTACGGAGTCCTTTAGGAGCCAAAAGGGTTCCGTCATAAAACTTGCAAGACACTACAAAGGTGTACAACAGTTTGCATGTTCTTTGCCAGAGCTATAGTGTAGAACAGGCAGGTACACAAAGGTTGATGGGAGGAATGCTTGCAATAAGTCTAACCACTGCCAATCGCTCTGGGTAGCATTCCAACCCATAGTTCTTTTGCCCAACATGCCACCTCAGTTTGAGCCCAGTCATATGCAAATCAGTCCTGCTCCAATTGGAATAGCTCTGCCTGGTCAGGTCCTCCCTGACTCAGAACACATGCAACCCAAGACAGATTTTGGCCCTGACTGGGGATACTGCGCTCACTGTACCACTGGAATCAAGGTACTCCCAACTGAAGATGGCCAATCAGGGTAAAACCAGTTTTGGTTTGCTTGTGTTCTGGTTCACAGAGGACTTGGCCTGGCAGTTTGGGATGGACGGTTCCTATTGAAGCCGGGTCAAGAATGATTTGCATATAACTGGGTATACTGAGGTGGCATGATGTGTTCAAAATAACAATGGACTGGGTTGAGGCCCAAATAATTACCAGTGGCTGAGATCAATTCAATGATTCTGCCATCAATCTTTTGTATACTTCAGTATGAGTCCCTGTTGGTGGCTGCTTGTTTTCAGGTTTCCTAATGGGACTGTCTTACATAACTAGAAATTCATATTATGTAAGAGTACCTACTCTACTTCAGATGGCCATTGTGGACCATCAGGCACATGCATCAAAGCTTTTTGCGATCGCAAACGGTGCGATTCGCAAAAATCGGTTGCTTGCGATCGCAAAATTAGCTTTTGCGATGCATCAAGGGTCAAGGCCTTCGCATTTGAGAATTCGCAATTAATTGCGAGTTCTCAATTGCGATTGCATTTAAGGAATCGCAAATTGAGATTCCTTAAATGCAATGCATTAAAGTAAAAAGAATTAGCGATTTCGCTAATAGGGGGCGCAAATTACCATGAAGTTGAACTTCATGGTAATTTGCAAAAACTTTGAAAAATGCACTAAAGTGCATTTTTCTAAGTTCCATTTTACACACACACATGCCCTTGGGGCATGTGTGTGTGCAAGATGTACTCATATGCAGATTTCAGGGGTGCAACAGGGTGTCCTTTTGACACCCTGGCACCCTTGAAATTGCATTCTCAATTTGCGATTCTCTAATTGAGAATCGCAAATTGAGAATGTCTTCCCATTCATTCCTATGGGCCTCTAGGCCCATAGGAATGAATGGGAGGTATTCCTAATTGCGACTCGCAATTTGCGAGTCGCAATTAAGGAATGTTTAGAAATCGCTATTTTTTAAGCGATTTCTACATGCACAGGCTTTTGCAATTCCTTAATTGCGATTCCTTAAAAATCGCAATTAAGAAATCGCAAAATCCAACATTGATGCATGTGCCTGCAAGTGAATTCTTCATTCATAATAATTCCCGTAATATTCCTGAATACCCTTTCACTTTAAATGTGAGCTGCAAGAGTTCAATAATGTTGCTCTGAAAACACTTTTCTCTGTTTTGTTAGTGATAATGTGGTTGCCATAGTAACTGCATTTGATAAACTACATTGAAAATGACTTTTGTGCGCACCCTGCGGTTTTCTTTAGCACCCCACAGTTCATCCTATTGAGAAGGCATCTATATTATGTCTATTATGTGTCGGAACAGGTGCAGCAGTCGGTGGCATGTCAACCCTAAGGCTGCTTTGACCTACTCTGAGATCATGAAGACATTGTACAAAGCTTTCAATGAAGTTTGCTCTTTGACTGCTTACTGACTTACTTGTCACAGTGACAGCCTGTGTAGGTCTACATCTCTGTATAGAATTATTAAAGAACAAAGATGCCATTATACTTGTTGTTTACCACACATTGTCCCCACTTTCTTCATAAACTAGGTGTCCAAAAAGAAAAGAAATAAACTTTTTATCCCATCTTATCTAAATAAATCTGGTATTCTTCTGGGACAAAAACAACTTGCAGTACATAAACAAAAAACTATTAATGCACATATAAGACTTATTCAAGGTGTTTGGGTTTTGCATTATTGCGTGCTAATGTCCTGATTTGCCGTAACCTGTCAGTCTGTGTTATGATGTCATCCATGTGAATAGGACATAACAAATGGTTATGTAAATCCGTGGGCGAACCAAAGATTACAAACAGTTTTGATTAAATAGACAAAGATACTATCGATTAATTAAAGCCTTTTATACTTGCTGTCTTATAAATAAAGGGCCTGATTCACAAAGGTAAACTGAGATGAAAGTCTAACTTTATGACTTTCGGTATTTACAAAGGTCATTTATGAGTAGTAAAGTGAGACTTTTGTCTCAGCTTAACTTAAGTTTTGTCTCAGTTAGACTTAGGACCAAAACTTAAGTTAAACTGAGACACTCGTAATGCCCTTCGTGAATACCGAAAGTCGTAAAGTTAGACTTTTGTCTCAGTTTACCTTTGTGGATCGGGCCAAAAGTGCGCAAATTATTCTAAAAATGTACAGTGCATGTGGGCTGTTTTTTTTTGTTGTAATATAGTAAACATCGGAAAGCATTCTGATATGGTTTAAAAAGTCTCTGCATGGCATATTTAGATAGTCTCAGATTTTAGCAAGAAATCATTACCACTTCCTTATGACTTTTGCTGCCTAATTATCGAGAATCAGTATATTTAAATCGAGAAACTACCTCTATCAATTTTAGCTTGTAGCAAGTTTTGTTGATAGCTGGTCCCCAAAGGTTTGCTCAGAAGCTCGCAGACAGCGTTATCCCAAGGTTGCTTTGTCTTCATTCCACCCCATGCCTCTTTAATCCAGCTCAGGCACTCCATCACTCTTTATCTCACTTTTTCAGGTTCCTTTTTATCCCTGTGTTCTCTCTTTATTGCTGCTTTTCCATCTTTCTCTTCCTCCTTCTTTACCGATTGTGTATTTTTCTCACTTTTGCTCTGGGTGAAAGCCTGATGAGGGGAAATACGTAATGGTCCTTAAAAATAAGTGCCGGTGGGCCCCACCTGCAACCACTAGCTAAAATTAAGCACAGAGGGGTATATTTATGAGAGGGTTGTGTCACATTTGCACCACGTAATGTGGTACATGCGTGACCCAAACCTTTAAGTTGGATTTTTTAAGCCACTCAAAGCCACTTTGCATGGCACTGAGTGGCTAGAAAAATCTGGAGTAACGCAACGCAGAAAAATCGTTGCGTTGCGTTACTCTGCCCTGGAGAGGCATTCCATGGGCATTGCGTGGGTGTTCTCACGCAACTCCCATGGATTTTGACCCATCCCTAGATTCACGAGAACTTGTAAACCTGGGGATGCGGCAAAATCTTACATCTTCTGAGGGAAAGCGTAACCAGGAGAAATATCTCTATTTCTCCTTGTTTCCTCCACTTTCTATGTGTGCTGAATTCTACAGTACACATAGGTAGAGCAATATTCTTCCCAGGATTGTTTTTGTGAGGAAGATGCCCCTACAGTCACAAAAACAATGCTGCATGCAACACAGGCACTCTTGCACCATTGTGCAAGGGTACATGCATTGGTGCCAGGCTGTTAAAAGGACACCAGCTCAAAGGAAAGTACGGAAATGTGCTGAATTCCCTTAAATATGGCACATTTCTGCCCATTCGATGTCACACAGTGAAGCGCAGCAAGCTGACTTGCTGCGCTGCACTGCGTTAGAAGCTCATAAATGAGCCTCTGGGATTTTAGGATCTAGCAAATCTATCAAGACCAGGCAAATTAAAATTGCATTCATACATCAAAGATCTGGCATTAGCAGGCACTTTCTCAATTATTTATTGTCTATAGGATTAGAGTGAGGAAGATATTCTTATCTATGCCCACGGCCAGCTATTCAATAGCACAATACGGCCAAATCCTCCGTGCCCACTAGTTTTAAAACAGTAATAGAAAAAGAAAAAGTAAAGAAAGAAAAGTGGTCAGTCAATTCACTCAGAACATAACATACCCCTCTGTTTAAGTGTATGTGTGCTAGAAAAATGTGTAGAGAAAAGAGAAAGTATCTCACGTGCGCACCACCAGAGGAGCTACTGGTTGGTTCTCACCAGCTTGCCCACGTTTTTGTCATCATTGATAACTTTCTCAAATGAAAACAAGTGTAATGTGTCCAGTGAAGAAAAAAAGTGTGAAAGAAAGAATCAAGACCCCGTGAAAAATGAGACTCGAGAAGTCTCTATTAAAATTGGGCTAGACTCACACGCAACCTTGTCACTTTTATTCCAAACTGTGAGTCTGCACAAAGTTAAAAACACAGCATGTTGTAGACCACTTCAAGGAAGGCCAACATGTTTCATTGCCAGTTATATATTAGCGGCAATTTCGTCAGGGCAACCGAGGTCAACAATCACCTCCCTGGACATCTAACAACAAAAAGAGTGACTGACAGACACATAAAGAAAAAAAGGATTTTGGTTAGAGAAAACACCCATAACTTCAGGCTCCCTTCAGTACAGGTATGGATTAAAAAACGGACGAGAGGCTAAATATTAGCGACTAGTCCTGTGTTAAAATTTGGGGTATTTACCTAGCGGGAGCCATGGGCCCACATACCAGCTCCCACTGAGTCGTAGGGATGTGTATCATATATAATTTCTGTCCCTTCATATAGCACTGTCGTTGCTTACAATTTTATCTGTGGAAATAGACATACATCATTTGGTGTGTTTAAGTTGTACCATCGAGATTAGCACAACATCAATGCCATGCATTCACCAACACGCTCTCCCTCAGTCTGCCTAATAAGTATGCCACAGTGTCCAGTCTGCTAAGGACACATGGCACGGACATACTCAAGTTTAAAACCACACTCGACATCCTCGCTATGCGACTTTAGGTCTTTTGATTTCCAGCCATGCCCCAATATTTAACCTGCTGAAAACTCAAGGCGCGTGCACACTCTAGTTAAAAACAACACTCGACATCCTCGCTGTGCGGCATTAAATACTCTAGTTTTAGCAATGCCCCAGCCGCTGCCGATTCCCTGAACGTGGTAACCGAGTGACATATCATTCATTCATTCACAGTAACATAACTATTCCAAGGGGCGCGCTCGTGCCTCCATCATTCTCAACCGACACACTCTTACCGCTCCCCAGGGACTCAAAGCGGTAGTTCAACCCAGCACGCCATTCACTGGCGGATCTCGTCTATTTAAACACAACGCGCTCTCTCTCCAAGCGCGTCTTGCTGTACCCTCGTCACATGACCCCCATTGCGTGCTCCTCGGCATTACAGCAAGCACGGGCGCCATCTTAGAATGGTGAAAAGTTAAATACAAGTTCAATATACAGCCCCAGAATAATCCTAATGTGGGGATGCATATCCCGGCAGATAACCGAAACCGGCACAATCACAGGACTCAAGCTTCCTGTAAATTTTAACACAACAGAGATGTCAACCAGCGTGGATATTAACACACACGCGTGCATGGGGCATAGATTATACAACTTATTGCACACACTTCAGCCACCATAATTGTCAACCAGCGTGGATATCGACACGTACGTGTGCATAACAGCAGTGGTATCATTCGACCACAGGCTGCTACCCATGGGCTGTATGCAGAGCCTGCAGATCAATATCATCATTATAACAGCAGTGGTATACGGTCACAGCCTACTTCCCATGAGCTGAATGCAGAGTCTGCACGGTACCATTCCTACAGGAAATACAGACAGTTTAGGGTGCATCCATCATCATTGTCAAATATAAAGGGCACCTAATGCCCACCACAGCACACAGGTCACCTCTCTGTCACCATCTACTGATCTTATTCCATTTAATCTGGTCATTTAGGCCAATCTGATCTGCCTTCTCTGAAAATATCCAACGTGCTTCCTTTGTCGCAAGAATCTTGTCCAAACAGCTTACGTCAGCCACTACCTTCTGCAACACCACCCATTTTAATGCTCTATGGTTGTGTTGATGTTCCCTGTAGTGTTGTACCAGGCGTGTAGTCAGTTTTCCTGCTTTTATTGTGCTAAGATGCTCTTGCACTCGAACCTTAATTTTGCGAGAAGTCAAACCTATGTAGTGCAATCCACATTGGTAAGTCAATCTGTAAATTACACTCGCTGAGTTGTAGTTGCTGAACTTATCTAGGTACCATGTCCTTCCGTTCAGCAACTGCACTTCTGTTGTTTTTTCTGTCAATTCGCATACTGAGCAGCAGCCACATGGGTAGTGCCCCGATGGAATAGAAGTATTCACAGTACGTTGTATCGGTCTTGTATGGACAAGCCTGTCCTTTAAATTCTGTGCGCGTTTAAACGCAAATCTTGGTTGTGGCATTTGAAACTCGTTGGTAGATAGTAACGACCAATGTTTTCTTATGGCTTGACGGATCTTTGTGGATAAAGGATCAAAGGTAAGCACAACTGGCAGACAGTCATTAGATTCCTTACAGTTTCTTTCAAGAAGTGCCTCCCGGGGGGTGTCATGGGCCCTTTTACAAGCTCTAGTGACAATCCTCTTCGGATAGGCCCGCTGAACTAACTTCTCAGTCAAACTTTCAGATTGTTGCAAATAATCGTGAGTGGAGGAACAGTTCCTACGATATCTAAGGAACTGGTCCACTGGGAGATTATCCCTGAGGGCTCTCGGGTGGAACGATTGATAATGCAACAACGAGTTTTTGTCAGTGGGTTTTTGGTGCACACTTGTGCTAAGCTTGTTATTAATTACTCCAATATCCAAATCGAGATAGGTCGCTCTCTCATTGCTTATGTTCCATGTGAACTTAAAGCATTCGTCTCGACCATTCAGCCATTCTAGGAACTCATGTAGCTGGTTTTCCGATCCAGACCACACACACAAAACATCATCAATATACCTCTTCCAGAGGCAAAAGTGCCATAAAACACTCCGCAGTCCTTTGTGATGCAATGCGTTGAGTTAGCCTTGACCCGTAACTATTTTTGTTATAAAAACGAACTGTTTTTGCAAATATCTGGTACTTCTATGGGCGCAACTTTTGCGCCCAGTCTGGCCTGCATTTATGTAGGCCAGTTTGAGGAACATCATCTGTACCATTCATCTAACCCCTTCCAGAGGCACATTTGCCTCTGGAAGTGGTATATTGATGATGTTTTGTGTGTGTGGTCTGTGAGAAGTTGGCCTGGTATATGCTGTCCACTAATTATAGTGGGCACCTTGCACCAGTCCAAACAACCCCTTATTGGAGATAGGTTAAAGACAACCTTTATTGAAAGCTATCCTAGTGGTAGCTATGGAGAGCAGCCTTCAGGCTAAGTCTTGAAGGAATGTAAAGCAGCTTGTTTTACCAGTCTATAATCTCTTGAGTGACCAAATGAAAGAGCACCACACCAGGTATATATTCAAAATATATGTATTTATTACTAAACACACCCTCTAGTCTCTTTATGAGGCTAGAGTTCAAAGTACATAAGTTATAAGTTATTTAAACACAGTAATAGCACAAATACACGTTTGGGCCCTAGGGCGTACCAAACCATATACCAATAAAGTGGTATAAGAACCACGACTGAGCTAGACACTAGGCCTAGAGCCTGTAGAAGTGCTTGGACCACAAGGAACCACCCAAGGTAGTGACACAGGGGACCCACGGGGGACGCGTGCAGTGTAGTAACACAGCCGCGAATCGCCGTTAACTTCTATGGAGAAAGTCGCGGTTTGGAATTTAAAGAAAAGGGACACTTAAAGAAGGACTTGGAGCAAACCCTTTGAGAACTAGGTCGTTCTAGAGTCTCTACCCACGGGAGCACCGGAGTACTCTTGTTACCTCACCCAGGGAAGCCGGGTGCATAGATGCCTTTCGGGGTCGGGTTTCGTCGTCGATTTGAATGGCGATCTGCTGCAAAGTGCTGCTGGCGACCAAGTGAAAAGTGTCCGGGTGGATCCAAGGGTGGATCGGAGATCTGAAGAACCTGAAAGCAGAGGGGACAGAGTCTGGGTCACTAGCCAGTGACCAGGAAGGCGATGAGCAGATGCCCACCGATGTCGAGTGCTTCAGGTAGGTTGACGGTCGTCTTGACTCTTCAGCCACGAGGTCCAGGAGGCGTTGTCGGCGACCAGGAGCAGGATTCGGGCTGGTACACAATGTCTGTCGAGTGCTGAGGTGTCGGCGACAGGATTGGACCCAACAGGCCTTGGCAACGGCAAGTCTCGATGAAGATGAAGATTGACGATGGTGCAGACCAGCAAGAGGAACTCACCCAGCAAGAGTAAGTGAGGACAAGCCTGGAGCAACCAGGGAGCCCAAGTAGAAAAAGATTGGCCTTCGTGAAGGGCTACTAGCCAACGGGCTAGCGACCGCGAAGGAGCCTCAAGACGGTGCGCGTGGAGCTGGCTCACAGGACACTCGTGGAGTGGAGGCCAGTGATCTTCGGTGCAGTTGGTGCTGGAGGCTGGGGCTACTCGGAGCCCAAAGCACGACTTTGTGGGAGACCCAGAAGAGGATGCACTTGCAAATGCGTGCGGTGTCCAGGGGTCACGGTTCCACGTTACCCACGACAGCTACGGGCCTCAGCTTTGCTGGGGACTCAGGGCAGCCTCGGGGAAGTCTGGAAATCCACCTCTGGTGATGCAAAGACTTCGGCGTCTGATGGGAGCTTCAGCAATCCAGACCAGACAATTGCTTCTTTGGTGCCTGCCAAGCAGGGGAGTCACTCCTTGACCCCAAGGGAGATTCTTCTGTCCTCTAATCTTTAAGTAGAGCATCGAAGGTCCAGGATTCTGTGTCAGAGTTTCGTCCAGGGATAATCTAAAGTCCTAAGGACTGGGGTCCCATACTTATACTAAGTTTAGGGGTTGGACATACTCTGTGGTCCCACCTATGGGTGGGTCAGGGCAGAGGGGTGGCTACACCCTTTCCCTTTGTCCAGTTCACGCCAAAGCAGGGGCTGGAAGCCCCTGATCCGGTTTGAACTGGGGTATGCACAGGGACACCAAATGTGCCCCCAGTGCAGGACTTCAAAGCACCAGAGAGTGCTCCCGCCCAGCCCCAATACACACTATCCTGTCTGGGGAGGTGGTTACACCTCCCTGAGACAGGAAACCTATTGTCCAGGCCTCCCCTGCCGGAGTTTCGGTCAGCAGCAGGAGGCCAGACTTGTGTCTGTGGCAGCAGCATCCATTTTGTGATGCCAGGGCTTTGGAAAAAAGTTACCGGGCAAGCCAGTGGGTACATGTCTCTCCCTCTAGAAGGGTGGAATGCTACCCCGCCACCAGAATTGGCGGGGGGGTAGTATTCCAAGATGTTTGACACCAAACACGACATGTTTCTGTGCAGCCATCCCAAAGTTAGCATTTAACACGAGGTTATAATGCGCTTAAGAGTATATGGTCAGGCTGCACTACAAACAGCATCAGAGAAGGGTCTCCGACCGCTGCAGAGGGGCCCTGCTCATGCAGGGGCACCCTCTCACATAGAAACCATGCACTCTGCCTTCAGGATTGACAAGGCCTGCCATAGGAGTGACTTATAGGTTTATATGTGTGTAGGTATGTAGTGATATAGGTAACCTATATCACAGTAAGGGGTGCATGCACCACCTTACCCAGGCTGCAGTAGCAGACCTGTGGTGTCATTTTGGATGGCCTTCCAGGGGTGGCATAATACATGCTGCAGCCCCTGGTAGGCCTCTGAGGTACCTATGCCCTGGGTACATAGTATACCATATACTAGGGACTTATAAGGGCACTCCAGATTCCAATTAGAGATGTGCCTAAGGCACATGGATACCATTTTACAGAGAAAGCAGATAGACTGGGGCCCTGAATAGCAGGATCCCAGTCCAACTAAGTCATAAACCAGCAAAACACCAGGAAAAAAGTGGGGGCAACCATATAGTCAGATTCCACCTTCCTACATGGTCTGGATCGGAAAACCAGCTACGTGAGTTCCTAGAATGGCTGAATGGTCGAGACGAATGCTTGAAGTTCACATGGAACATAAGCAATGTGAGAGCGACCTATCTCGATTTGGATATTGGAGTAATTAATAACAAGCTTAGCACAAGTGTGCACCAAAAACCCACTGACAAAAACTCGTTGTTGCATTATCAATCGTTCCACCAGAGAGCCCTCAGGGATAATCTCCCAGTGGGCCAGTTCCTTAGATATCGTAGGAACTGTTCCTCCACTCACGATTATTTGCAACAATCTGAAAGTTTGACTGAGAAGTTAGTTCAGCGGGCCTATCCGAAGAGGATTGTCACTAGAGCTCGTAAAAGGGCCCATAACACCCCCCGGGAGGCACTTCTTGAAAGAAACTGTAAGGAATATAATGACTGTCTGCCAGTTGTGCTTACCTTTGATCCTTTATCCACAAAGATCCGTCAAGCCATAAGAAAACATTGGTCGTTACTATCTACCAACGAGTTTCAAATGCCACAACAAAGATTTGCGTTTAAACGCGCACAGAATTTAAAGGACATGCTTGTCCATACAAGACGGATACAACCTACTGTGACTACTTCCATTCCATCGGGGCACTACCCATGTGGCTGCTGCTCAGTATGCGAGTTGACAGAAAAAACGACAGAAGTGCAGTTGCTGAACGGAAGGACATGGTACCTAAATGAGTTCAGCAACTGCAACTCAGCGAGTGTGATTTACAGATTGACTTGCCAATGTGGATTGCACTACATAGGTTTGACTTCTCGCAAAATTAAGGTTCGAGTGCAAGAGCATCTTAGCACAATCAAAGCAGAAAAACTGACTACACGCCTGGTACAACACTACAGGGAACATCAACACAACCATAGAGCATTAAAATGGGTGGTGTTGGAGAAGGTAGTGGGTGACGTAAGCTGTTTGGACAAGATTCTTGCGACAAAGGAAGCACGTTGGATATTTTCCGAGAAGGCAGATCAGATTGGCATAAATGACCAGATTGAATGGAATAAGATCAGTAGATGGTGACAGAGAGGTGACCTGTGTGCTGTGGTGGGCATTAGGTGCCCTTTATGTTTGACAATGACGATGGATGCACCCTAAACTGTCTGTATTTCCAGTAGGAATGGTACCGTTCAGGCTCTGCATTCAGCTCATGGGTAGTAGGCTGTGACCGTATACCACTGCTGTTATAATGATGATATTGATCTGCAGGCTCTGCATCCAGCCCATGGGTAGCAACCGGTGGTCGCATGATACCACTGCTGTTATGCACGCGTACGTGTCGATATCCACGCTGGTTGACAATTATGGTGGCTGAAGTGTGTGCAATAAGTTGCATAAACTATGCCCCATGCACGCGTGTGTGTTAATATCCATGCTGGTTGACATCTCTGTTGTGTTAAAATTTACAGGAAGCTTGAGTCCTGTGATTGTGCCGGTTTCGGTTATCTGCCGGGATATGCATCCCCACATTAGGATTATTCTGGGGCTTTATATTGAACTTGTATTTAACTTTTCACCATTCTAAGATGGCGTCCGTGCTTGCTGTAATGCCGAGGAGCACGCAATGGGGGTCATGTGACGAGGGTACAGCAAGACGCGCTTGGAGAGAGAGCGCGTTGTGTTTAAATAGACGAGATCCGCCCGTGAATGGCGTGCTGGGTTGAACTACCGCTTGGAGTCCCTGGGGAGCGGTAAGAGTGTGTCGGTTGAGAATGATGGAGGCACGAGCGCGCCCCTTGGAATAGTTATGTGACTGTGAATGAATGAATGATCTGTCACTCGGTTACCACGTTCAGGGAATCGGCAGCGGCTGGGGCATGGCTAAAACTAGAGTATTTAATGCCGCACAGCGAGGATGTCGAGTGTTGTTTTTAACTAGAGTGTGCACGCGCCTTGAGTTTTCAGCAGGTTAAATATTGGGGCATGGCTGGAAATCAAAAGACCTAAAGTCGCATAGCGAGGATGTCGAGTGTGGTTTTAAACTTGAGTATGTCCGTGCCATGTGTCCTTAGCAGACTGGAGACTGTGGCATACTTATTAGGCAGACTGAGGGAGAGCGTGTTGGTGAATGCATGGCATTGATGTTGTGCTAATCTCGATGGTACAACTTAAACACACCAAATGATGTATGTCTATTTCCACAGATAAAATTGTAAGCAACGACAGTGCTATATGAAGGGACAGAAATTATATATGATACACATCCCTACGACTCAGTGGGAGCTGGTATGTGGGCCCATGGCTCCCACTAGGTAAATACCCCGAATTTTAAAACAGGACTAGTCGCTAATATTTAGCCTCTCGTCCGTTTTTTAATCCATACCTGTAGTGAAGGGAGCCTGAAGTTGGGGGTGTTTTCTCTAACCAAAATCCTTTTTTCTTTATGTGTCTGTCAGTCACTCTTTTTGTTGTTAGATGTCCAGGGAGGTGATTGTTGACCTCGGTTGCCCTGACGAAATTGCCACTATTATATAACTGGCAATGAAACATGTTGGCCGTCCTTGAAGTGGTCTACAACATGCTGTGTTTTTAACTTTGTGCAGACTCACAGTTTGGAATAAAAGTGACAAGGTTGCGTGTGAGTCTAGCCCAATTTTAATAGAGACTTCTCGAGTCTCATTTTTTCACGGGGTCTTGATTCTTTCTTTCACACTTTTTTCCTTCACTGGACACATTACACTTGTTTTCATTTGAGAAAGTTATCAATGATGACAAAAACGTGGGCAAGCTGGTGAGAACCAACCAGTAGCTCCTCTGGTGGTGCGCACGTGAGATACTTTCTCTTTTCTCTACACATTTTTCTAGCACACATACACTTAAACAGAGGGGGTATGTTATGTTCTGAGTGAATTGACTGACCACTTTTCTTTCTTTACTTTTTCTTTTTCTATAACTGTTTTAAAACTAGTGGGCACTGAGGATTTGGCCGTATTGTGCTATTGAATAGCTGGCCGTGGGCATAGATAAGAATATCTTCCTCACTCTAATCCTATAGACAATAAATAATTGAGAAAGTGCCTGCTAATGCCAGATCTTTGATGTATGAATAGATGTTGATTGAAGGGTGATCTGGCACGTTTTTGCCCTCTATAGCTCCTTATTGAAAGCAAATTAAAATTGCAAACACTACTTTCAGAGAGGAGATTTGACATAGTGGGTAGAGCTACCAGACCTGGAACTGGGGAACCACGTTTGAATCCCGGCCTCACATCCTGTGGTTCAGGACAAATCACTTATCCTCCTGTGCCTAATAAAAGTGTAACCTCAGGTTCTCATATAAAGTGCTCTAATGACCTTGGACTGAGTCTGAACTATATAAAACAGCAATTTCCTATGGTAAGCAGCTATGACAGATAAAACTGATTTATGATTAGACAGGGTTTGGTGGAAACTTGATGGGAAACACATCCTTGATGGTTTTGCATCTTATGAGTTTTGATTTCAACATCACACTAGAGACATAAGCGTAAGGCCAGTAAGAATGAACCTTACCTTCTGTCATGTAGTGTCTACACAGTCAACTAGTAACCTTACACTACTGATAGGCTTCAGAACTGGAACTAAGGAGTGAAGAGACAAATCCAATAGTGCTATACATAGACTTTATTTAACTGAAAAACCAAAGATTGTAAGAACAATATAACGACTAATGATATGCAAACTAATGTTTAAAATAAAATTAAAAAAACAGTTAACCATTTATACATTACTGGCCTACAAATAAATTGCGCACTACCATTCACTTCTTATGACCATATCTAATACATCACTCATGACATGGTAAATGACAATACTGATGACATTTCAAATGAAATCATTAATAACATCACTGATCACATCACTGAAACATATTTGTAACATGTTGGTGGTGCGCCTGCCCTGATTGGGGCACCACAAAAAGGAAAATATCTGCAATTAGCCCACAAATGGCATTATGGGAAGCTCCTCATCAATACGCAGTGAGCTATGTAGCCATGGTCCCAGGCAGCGAGAACAAGGGGGTATACAACAGTGGATTACAAACCCAGGGGTAGGGTGTTGTGGGGGTTGAGAGGGGGAGAAGGAGCACTTGAGGAACATGGGACTGATGCCCTTGTGGGAGGGGGGATGTCAGGTGTGGGTCTAGGCGTATAGCCTGAGTAATGTCAGGTTTGGATGCAGCAGAGGGGAATGCAACTTGGTGCGTGGCCTAGTGGTGGTCTGCTCAGGGTGGGTCAGTTGCATCAGTGGTGAGGAAGGAGCGCCCAGACTGACTCAAATGTATTAAGATTGTCATTGAGTTTCTACATTGTGCGTTTGTGGCTGGATATCCGATGGATTTCTATTCTCCATTCATTGGGGTAGATACAGTAGGTTGCCTTCAATCCCGGAGGGCATAGAGCTTTGCAACGGCAAGGGCGTTTACCACCCATCGGTGTTCATGAGGTGTTAGGTCTGGAAGATCAGAGTTGTTGTGTAGAATAGCAAGTTGGGGGGTAAGGGAAATCAAAAAGGAGCAGTGACAATGACGCAGGGATGATGCATTCGTTCAGTAGCTTCCAAGATGCTGGCACACCCAGAGTATGTTTAAAAATTGCAGAGATCAGAGTCGCATCTCCAGCATTGGCCATGGGGTAAACACTTGGCACGCTGGAGCTTCCACGGTGACCAGTACCAATCATGCAAAATTTTGAAGTTAAGGAATCTGAGTCTGGATTCCCAGAGGGCTTTGTCATGTTCAGCCAGCAAAGACATCCAAGCCTCCAGTGAGTAGGATTTGCAGATCGTCATCTGCCACTACAGTCATGTTGAAGTACTTGAAGCTTCAGAATGGGAAAATTTTATAAGGACCCCATAGAGGTCCAAGACCATTCCCCGGTAATGTGCTAGAGAGTGGAGGTATTGGAGGACAGGTGATTTGGTGAGTTCTGTCAGTACCGGTCCAAGGGTAGCTCAAAGGCAGTGTGTCAGCTGGAAGTAACACCAAAGATCAGTGGGCAGGAGACCAAATTTGATATGGAGTGCCAGGAAAGTCTTCGGTAGATTAACCGTTCATTTGGTCCACTGAGTGCAGCCCACATGCGTTTCCGGACTCCCAGTAGAACCGGTGCCCCCAATGCAGAGGGCTAAGTTGCACCATAACATCGCCTTCGGGCACATGAACGGGGCACGCGCACCAGTCTGTACGCCTCCTTTCAAGCCTTATCAGTCACAACCAGGACTGCATCAGAGGCTATAACCCTGTGGAAGGAAGACAGATATGGTGGAGGGGGGTGGGAAACCAATTAGGTGATGCTCTAGCCGTGTCCACATTGAGGCAGCCCCAGGTGAACCCGTGATTTGGGAGAGTTGGCACACTAGGTAGTATGATATCAAGTGGGGCAAAAACAGCCCACCAGCCTCTCCATCTGCACAGTGGGTCACCCAGAGCCCAGATTTACGCCCGCTTGAGATGTAAGAAAGGATATCTGCATTTTTTTTCACAAGCAAGGTCCACGCTATTTGTAAGGGCAGCATTCCAAACAAGTAATTGAAATGAGGGGCCACTGTCATCTTAACAGTCTACACTCAGCCCTACAGGGAGGGGTGCAGGAGGGCCACCTCTGAAAATCCTGATTTTTGGTGCTCTATTATTCGGGAGCAGGTTGTTCTACTCCATATGAGTGAGGCCTTGGTTAATCTTGACTCCCAAGAAGGTAAGTCCCATCGGGACCCATTGTATGGGTAGTCTTGGATACAACCTTTGTTGGTCGAGCAAGACACATGGAGGGCTTTACTCTCTGTCCACGTAATTTTGTACTCTGAAAGGTGGGAGAAGTCATCAATGAGCGACATGTCACTGCTATTGAGGTTTGGGGGTGGGACAGGAGAAGTAGGATGTCTTCCACATAGAGAAGTGCCTTAACTTCTCTAACAGCTGTAGGGATACGTGACACTTATGGTGAGTGTCAGATTGCTATCCCTAGGGTCAAAAGAGCAATAAAGAATAAAAGGGGCAGAGGGGATATCCCTGAAGGGTGCACCATTCAACTGAGAGTGGGTCTGATATGAGTTCACTGAAAATGACCTTCTCTACCGGGGTGTTATAGATGATCAAACACCTTCTCAGGGTCCAGAGAAAGCGCTAGGAATTTGGACGGATCGTCCTTTGTTTGCCACAATAGGTGGGATACCAAACGGAGTTGGTCTTGGGAGCTGCGGCCTGGGACAAAGCCCACCTGGGATTCATGGATCAGTATGGGTATTACCTTTCCCAAGCGGGCAGCCAGCACCTTAGCCATAACCTTTGTGTTGACATTAAGCAGCAATATCAGGAGGTAGCTGGCTTAGTCTAGGGGGTCCTTACCCGGCTTGGGAATAAGGGTTGTGACACTGGCTTTATTAGAAATAGCTCCCAGCTTACCTGGAAAGTCCTTGTCAGGTGGGGGACCAGTGGGGCTTTCCCCACCTTCTAATTTAACTTGGGAACCCATCTCCAATGGGGATTTGTATTTAGGAACGGCCACAATTGCATCAGTTACTTCACCTTCAATAAAGGCTCCTGACAATAAGTAACAAGCCTCGTCAGAGATCACCGGCAGGTGTGGGGGAGCCATGAAGGTGTACAATTGTTCTACTGTTGCCCCTTGTTCTGCGGTATAGAGGGAGGCATTGAAGGGGAAGAAACGGGATGCAATGTCACAAGGGTATATGCAGTGACCAGGTTTGATCTCATATTACCGGTATAGCCAGTTGTGACTCCGTTTGGTTCAGCTGGGCAGCTAAGAGCATACCTGCCTTTTCTCCATGGTCATATTGCTGCCACTGCAGTTTGACCAACGCCTTCTCAGCAGCTTTCATGTAATGGGAGTTCAATCGGATTTGGGAAAGTTCAAGTTATTTATGTAGAGACTGGGTGGGGTAGGCTGTGTATTGTGGGCACATATATCTCTTTCTAGGAGGTCCCTGTCAGTGCATTACTTACAATTTGTGGACGTGTATCCACCATCATGGAGCCCCGGGGTGCTGCCTTGCTGGCCACCCACAACACTCGATGTAGGTGCACAGAGCCTGGGTTGTCAGAGAAGTAGGACTGTATGTGGCTGCACATCATGGATTTTTTCCTCAGGTTGTCGACAGGCCAAGGCTTCCATGTGCCAAATATCAGGGGTGTGATGCAGCATGTCCGATGTCGAGCCTGAGCAAAACTGGGCTGTGGACGATGAGGCCCAACTCCAGGATATCGGAAGTGGTGATGTGTGGTAGGAGCTGGCCGTGGAGCATAAAGTAATCGATCCGGGACTGAGTACCATGAGCTTAGGAGAGGAATGTATATTCTGTCTCTCGGGTGCAGGGGACGCACATCCACCAGTGCATGATCAGTCACCAGGCCCCCAAATTGTGCCCTATCCCACCTTTTGTGAACATCTTCCCTGCCTGACCTGTTCAGTATTGGTCCGGCAGCAGATTCCAATCACCGCCCACCAGCACTTGTGTTCTGCTGAGGGAGGACAGGAGCCTGGAAAGCTGAACCAGGAAATGGGATTTACTGGTGGTGGGAGCACAGATAGTCAGTCGGTCAGTCATATACTTTATTTTGGTCCAAGGGCAATAAAAGCAAAAAAACAAAAACTAAACATACAGTATACAATAAACTCATCACTAATACCCTGTGTGTTAACATGATTTAGCATTATTTTAACACAATGGAAATGTAAAGACCACTTGCAACATCACTAGCAACAAAAACCTCTCCGGGTCCGACATGTCACAGCGTCTCCTTTTTCCAGTTACGATTTTCAAGCATACATGACTTCCACCAGTATCATGAATAAACCAAGTTAAATTCCCTTACAGATATAGCAAGTGACATAGCTAGATTTAAAACCAATTCCAGATAAATTCCCCTATGGAAATTATCAAAGGAAGAATGTGCAAATATGAAATATATATACTAGGGTGTTTCAACACCCATCGAGGGCTGTAAACAATACTGTGAGAAGGTGGCCTGGTATATGCTGTCCACTAATTAAAGTGGGCACCTTGTACCAGTCCACACGACCCTTTGATGTATGAGGTCAAAGATAACCTTTAGAAAGCTATCCTAGTGGTAGCTGTGGAGAGCAGCCTTCAGGCTTAATCTTGAAGGAATGTAAAGCAGCTTGTTTTACCAGAGTATCACCTCCTGAATGACTAAATGAAAGGAGAACCACACAGTAGTGATATAAAAATATGTATTTATTAATATAACACTCTCTACTAATCTCTACATGAGATTAGAACACAAAACACACAATACTGAATCAATAGAACAGTCGTAAGTAGCACAATACACAGCGGGCTCCAGGGGGAGACCGAACCATATACTAAAAAAATGGTATAACAATCATGACTTGACTAGACACAGGGCCTAGAGCATGTAGAATCGCTGGGACCCCAAGGAACCACCCAAGGCAGTGACACAGGGCGCCCATGGAGGACGGGTGCAGTGAGGAAACACGACCGCGTGCTGCTTGCAACTCTATGGGAAAGTCGCGGTTGTAAAGTTACAGTTTAAGGACACTTCTTCGAGGACTTTGAGCAAACGCTTTGGAACATAAGAGGTTCTAGAGCCAACACACTAGTGAGTACCGAGGTACTGGTGATACCTATCCCAGAGGAGCCGGCTGCATAGGGGTCAAGTGATGTCGGAAACCTGCGTCGTTTTCAATGGAGAGTTGCGAAGAAGTACTGCTGCCAGGAAGGCGTAGAGTGTCCGGTGGAATCCAAGCCTGGATTCTAGGTGAGAGGAACCTGAAAGCAGAGGGGACAGAGTCTGCGTCACTTCAGGTGACCAAGGGCTCGGTAGACGAATGCCCACTGATGTCGGGTGCTTCAATGTGAAGAAAGGATGCTTGACTCTGCAGCCACGAGGACCAGGAGACGTCGAGGATGACCAGGACCCGGAGGTGAGCTGTCCCACAAAGGATGTCGAGTGTTGAGGGGTCGGTGTCTGGCTGGATCACCAACAAGCCTTGGCAAATGCAACCCACGCAGGAAGAACAAACAGGTTACGGTGTGGACCAGCAAGGTCCAGGGGACTCTCCAAGCAATGGGGAGTCAGGGCATATCTGGAGCAACCAGGGAAGTCCAAAAACAAACAAGGTGACCCTCGCCAGGACCCACAGGCCAACGGACCAGGGATCGCAAGGAGACCTCGAGCGAATTTACAAAGCACCAGCCCACAGAGCACTCGGTGAGTGGAGGCCAGATATCTTCAGTGAAAATGCTACTCGGGGTCAGGACTACATGGAGTCCAATGCACAAGCTCAGGGATTGCCAACAAGCATATCCTCGTGCAAATGTATGCGGTGCACAGGGGTTCAAGTTGCATGGTCCCCACGAGGGATACTGGTCTCAGAATCACGGAGAGGTCAGATCAACCTCAGGGACCTTCGGGAACCCACATCCTGTGTTGCTAAAATCTTTGGAGTCCGCAGGAGCTCTGGAGATGCAAGCCGGTCATATGCGCTTAGGTGCCTGCTACTGCAGGAGAGTAACTCCTTTACTCCAAGGGAGATTCTTCAGTCGTGCAATCATTGTGCAGGCAGTCAAAGTACTTGGTTTCTTCTTAGCAGAATCTTGTCCAGGTAAAATCTAAAGTCCTGTAGCCAGGTATTGTACTTTATACCCACGGGAAAGGGTTGGAAAGATTCTGTGGACCCTCCTAGGGGAGGGGCAGGACAGAGGGGTGGCTACACCCATGTCCTTTGTCCAGTTTTGCACCAGAGCAGGAGCCAATGGCTCCCAGAACTGGTTTGAGCTGGACTATGCAGACGGACACCAAATGTGCCCCCAGTGCAGACTTTCTGGCACTCTCAGAGTGCACCCACCCAGCCCCAATACACTAAACCCTGTCTGGGAGGTGGTCACACCTCCCTGTGACAGGATGCCTATTGTCATGCCTTCCTCTGCTCGAGCTTGGCTCAGCAGCAGGAGAGCAGAATCGTGTCTGTGGCTGGCAGCATCCATTTTGTGCTGCCCGGGTCAAGAAAGCTGGTACCGAGTAGACCGGTGACCCACAGTAGTGGTTTCAGAAGGGTGGAATCATACCTCCCGCACCAGTTACTGGTGTGGAGGTATGATTCCAATATGTTTGACACCAAACACGACATGTTTCTAAGCAGCCGTTTTAAAGTTAGCATTTACCGCGAGGTTATAATGCAACTTAACCTATATGTCTGGCTGCATCACTGACAACCGCGGAGAATGGTCTCCGAAGGCTGCAGAGGGGCTCTGCTCATGCAGGGGCACCCTCTCACGTAAAACCCAGCACCCTGCCTTCAGGATTGATAAGGCCTGCCATAGGGGTGACTGAACGTTTTTAAGTGTAGTGATTTAAATAGATATAGTGAACCTATATCTAAGTAAGTGGTGCAAGCCCCAGCTTACACAGGCTGCTGTAGCAGACCTGTTGTGTCATTTTGAATGGCCTCTCATGGGTGGCATAATACATGCTTCAGCCCATGGGAGGCCTCTGGGGTAACTATGCCCTAGGTACATGGTGTACCATATACTAGGGACTTATAAGGGTACCCCAGTATCCAATCTGGAATATACCTAAAGTACATACATAGCAATTTAAGGGAGAAAGCAGATAGACTGGGGTCCTGGATAGCAGGATCCCAGTCAGACTAGTCCAAAAACAGTGAGACATCAGCAAAAAGTGGGGGTAATCATAAGAAGCAGATCCTACTTTCCTACACAACCCCCCCCAAATGCAAGGACATTAAACTGACCTTGACCAGTTGAGTCTTCATGTTCTAAGTGGAAATATCTGGAGAGTCCATCTGCATTGGCATGGTTACTCCCAGGTCTATGTTCCGCTGTATAGTCCATCCCCTGTAGGGAAATGGACCACCTCAAGGGTTTGGGGTTTTCACCCTTCATCTGTTTTAGCCATAAGAGGGGCTTATGGTCTGTCTGAACAATGAAGTGAGTGCCAAACAGGTATGGCCTCAGCTTCTTCAGAGCCCAAACCACAGCAAAGGCTTCCCTCTCAATAGCTGACCAACGTTTCTCTCTGGGGGTCAGCCTTCTGCTTATGAAAGCTACTGGCTGATCCTGACCCTCCTCATTCAATTGTGATAACACAGCCCCTACCCCCAATTCAGATGCATCTGTTTGAACAATGAATTGCTTGGAATAATCAGGACTTTGTGTAGTGATTTAGATAGATATAGTGAACCTATATCTAAATAAGAGGTGCAAGCACCAGCTTATACAGGCTGCTGTAGCAGACCTGTTGTGTCATTTTGAATGGCCTCTCATGGGTGGCATAATACATGCTTCAGCCCATGGGAGGCCTCTGGGGTACCTATGCCCTGGGTACATGGTGTACCATATACTAGGGACTTATAAGGGTACCCCAGTATCCAATCTGGAGTGTACCTAAAGTACATACATAGCAATTTAAGGGAGAAAGCAGATAGACTGGGGTCCTGGATAGCAGGATCCCAGTCAGACTAGTCCAAAAACAGTGAGACATCAGCAAAAAGTGGGGGTAACCATAAGAAGCAGATCCTACTTTCCTACAAATACCTCGTGAGCAATTCCATGGGTACAAAATGCAATCACTAATGTGATTAGACAGTAAAAAATAAACAAACAATACATCGCATACAGGGGGAACGACCAACAAAATTTAGTTCACCCAGCCCTCATGTAACCTTCTACATGTTAGTCGGTTTGCCCCTCATGTGCAGCTAAAAAAACTATAACGGTAGCCACATGCATTTCCTAATCACTCTCACTGCAAGTAAAAATCTCCTCAGGCAGAAGACCG
This sequence comes from Calotriton arnoldi, assembly GCA_963921515.1. Classification (NCBI taxonomy): domain Eukaryota; kingdom Metazoa; phylum Chordata; class Amphibia; order Caudata; family Salamandridae; genus Calotriton; species Calotriton arnoldi. The sequence goes on along the minus strand of CAWUFW010001768.1, from coordinate 1,947,800 downwards.
TTACCCTATCCGTATACATACCATGGATTCAGTAGGCTGGCGACATATGCCGAAATCCCAGGTTACGGCAGTAGGGTTTCAGCCATTTTGATCTAACAAGTGCATACAGTGGGCAGCTAAACAGGACATGTTCAGTGGTTTCCACCTGATCAGTACACAAAGTATAATACTTAGCATCTGGATTCCCCTTATTACATTTACAGGTATAACTGTTCAAAAACAGTTTATCAACCCTGAACTTGATGAAAAGTGTTTTGTCCCTTTGTGCAGTAACCTCATTGAGGTATAGTTCAAACATCGGAGTAGGTTTATTAACCATAAACCTTTCCGTAAGGCTATTGCTTTTAGAATTCTGCACATGTTCAGCTGGTATTATTCCCCTAGTACAGCTGTTTAATAGCTGGTGAATTGATGGAAAGGGGAGTCGGTCACATTAAATCCAGCCTAGTTTTAGAAAGTAAATTTTTATTATGGCTCAGCCATGGAAAAGATTGGATTCCTGCCCAACCATATTAGTTCCTGGAACCCCTGTCTGTAAGATTCCAGTTCAGGGGTAGACCATAACCTGACCCCGTAGACCAAAGGCCTCAAAGCAGTGTTTCACTGTTTCAGGGCCAGGTCGAAGTATACTGGATCAAGTGGGGTACTCTGTGGTATGCTGAGCATCATAATTTTTTTCTCTAAGTGGAAATGGAGCTGATGGAGCCATCCCCCAAACCTCTGCCCCGTACAAGGCAGCTGATTGGACTGCAGCCTTATACCCTCCTAAGACTGTAGTAACTGCCCTCTGAGTGGTAACCCTAACCATGTTTCAATAGCAGCTGATTTATGCAATATGGTGGCCTTACTTTTCTCGATGTGCAGGGTCCATGAGAGGGAGTTACTTATTCTAATTCCCAAATAATCAATGGGATTGACTTCCTCCAAGACCATATGCTCTAATTTAAAATATAAATGAAATGATTCATGCGGTCTTATAGTCATAAATTTTGTTTCTTGTGAATTAAACTCGAGACCTCTTTGGTTTCCAAAAACTCATACTGAATACCAACTGGGGTTCTTGATATAAGCAGGGTGTCATCAGCGAACTACAACCCTGGAATGGGGATGCCACCAAGATTTTGTGCGTTGTGGATACAATCATTTAGATATTTGAAAGCATAATTTATATACATTGAAAAGAGCTTTGGAACATCGGAGAAAGAATGCATTCTTGACGCACCCCTTGAGTAACATGAATCCATTTTGTCTGGTATCCGTCTTTAACCCACTGAATTTGGGCATAATTTATCTTGTGAAGCCTCATTAGAATTCGTACCAGGGAGGATGGAGCCCCCATCGACCTGAGGCAGTCCCAGATACAAGCACTGGGAACCAGATCAAACGTTTCTATAAGATCGATCAAGGCTACATAAAGATGTTCCTTCTGGAACTTAACGATTTCCAAAGGATCAACATGAGCCTAAAAGTTTGGGGCCTCATGTATGACAAATTTAGTGTAGGGCAGCACCCCACGCCTTCTTGCTGCACTGCCCTATGCCAAGGTGAAATGGCAGGAATGCATCGTATTTATGAAATATGGTGCATTCCTGTCCTTTCCTCCTGCACTGGCGCACAACTTGCTGCCAAGCGCTAATGTTTGCACCCTTCCACCATGGTGCAAGGGTGCCTCCATTGCAGGCAGGATAGGTTTTGTGTAGGAAGGGGCACCTTCCTGCATAAAATAAATCCCAAGAAGTGTTTTCCTCATTCTATGTGTGCTGCAGAATGCAGCACACATGGAAAGTGGAAAAAACAAGGAGAAATGAAAATATTTCTCCTGATTATGCCTGCTCTGGGGAGGCATAAGGGTTTGTCGCTGCCCACAGGTTTACGTGATTTTGTAAATCTGGGGCAGCGTCAAAACCCATGGATGTTTTGCGGAAACACCCACTGCAAATCCCATGGAACGCCTCCTTGGCGCAGAGTAAGGCAACACAGCACTTTGTGCTGCCTTGTCTTACTCCATATCTATGAGGCCATGCAAAGTCACGCAGGGGGGCTTTGCGTCACCTCATAGATATGATTGAGAGGCCTGCGCCACTGGAGCGACAAACAAAGTGACACTTCGGCGGCACAGGCCTCTTGTAAATAAGCCTCTTGATCTGTCTTACCAACTTTAGATCTAAACCCAGCCTGGAATGGGGAAAAGATGTTTTTTTCCAATGCCCACTGCTGAAGTTTGGCTAGAATCTGGCGACAGAACACATTTTGGAGAATATCTATTTGACTAATGGGCCTATATTTGCTGGGATCAGCTCTTGCACCCTTTTGATAGTTTGGAATTATTACAGCCCTTCTGGAAGACTCAGGAAAAGGTGCACCTGACATCATGGGTTTTGACAATATACTAATATACGGGGCTCAGATCTCAATCTGTGATCGATACAGATCACCAGAAACAAAATCCAGACTTGGTGCTTTCCTCGGCTTTAAGGACATTATCGTCTCTCTAGTGTCACCTAGTAAAAAGAACTCCTCGCCAGATGCTTCTGAACTACTACTAATTACAGTAAACTGATCTATGCTGCATGGCATTTTATCAATGAGGGGTGAAGAATAGATGTCGGAAAAGTGCTGAACCTGAGCAGGCGCCCCCCGCGACTAGGGGAGGGGGCGCCCTTAGTCACGCTACGGGCTTGCGCCCCCCCCCTGTTGGCACAGGAAGTGGAAACGGAAGGTCGCCCGGTGACGTGCGACAAAGTCTTGGGACTATTTAATCCAGCACGCCATGTAAAGCTTTCTCTTTGTCCCTTTCATCACGCCTGGTGCAGGCCAGGATCAGCCGTCGCTCGTCAACCACCCACCCACCCCCGAGCTGACGGGGTCCCTGGCAGATGATAAAGGGGGATACACAAGATTTCTGAATCTGGGACTGGACTGCCCCCTTGAAGGGGTATGATTTGTGTGGGCATCGGGCAGGAGTGAGGGGGGGGCTGACCTGCTGGTGGTCTCTGGACTCTCCTGCCCTACCCCGCGATGCCGGGTTTTGGAAGTTTTGGGGATTATGTGAGAAGTTGGCCTGGTATATGCTGTCCACTAATTATAGTGGGCACCTTGCACCAGTCCAAACAACCCCTTATTGGAGATAGGTTAAAGACAACCTTTATTGAAAGCTATCCTAGTGGTAGCTATGGAGAGCAGCCTTCAGGCTAAGTCTTGAAGGAATGTAAAGCAGCTTGTTTTACCAGTCTATAATCTCTTGAGTGACCAAATGAAAGAGGACCATACCAGGTATATTCAAAATGTATGTATTTATTGCTAAACACACCCCTCTAGTCTCTTTATGAGGCTAGAGTTCGAAGTACATAAGTTATAAGTTAGTTATCAACAGTAATAGCACAAATACACGTTTGAGCCCTAGGGGCGTACCAAACCATATACCAATAAAGTGGTATAAGAACCACGACTGAGCTAGACACAAGGCCTAGAGCCTGTAGAAGTGCTTGGACCACAAGGAACCACCCAAGGTAGTGACACAGGGGACCCACGGGGGACGCGTGCAGTGTGAGAACACAGCCGCGAATCGCCGTTGACTTCTATGGGGAAAGTCGCGGTTGGAATTTTAAAGAAAAGGGACACTTAGAGGAGGACTTGGAGCAAACCCCTTTAGAACTGGGATGTTCTAGAGTCTATACCCACGGGAGCACCGGAGTACTCGAGTTACCTCACCGAGGGAAGCCGGGTGCATAGGTGTCTTTCGGGGTCGGGTTTCGTCGTCGTTTTCAATGACGATCTGCTGCAAAGTGCTGCTGGCGGCCAAGTCGAAAGTGTTCGGGTGGATCCAAAGGTGGAGCGAAGATCTGAAGAACCTGAAAGCAGAGGGGACAGAGTCTGGGTCACTAGCCAGTGACCAGGAAGGCGATGAGCAGACGCCCACCGATGTCGAGTGCTTCAGGTAGGTTGACAGTTGTCTTGACTCTTCAGCCACGAGGTCCAGGAGGCGTCGACGACAACCAGGAGCTGGATTCGAGCTGTCCCACAACGTCTGTCGATTGCAGGGGTGTTGGCGACCGGATTGGACCCAACAAGCCTTGGCAACGGCAAGTCTCGTGGAAATAGAAGAAGGACGGTGGTGCAGACCAGCAAGGTCTGAGGGACTCACCCAGCAAGGGTAAGTCAGGGCACTCCTGGAGCAACCAGGGAAGCCCAAGCAAAAGAAGATTGGCCTTCGGGAGGGCCTACTAGCCAACGGACTAGCAACCGCAAAGGAGCCTCGAGTGGACGCACTTAGAGCTGGCTCATGGGACACTCGTGGAGTGGAGGCCAGTGATCTTCGGTGCAGTCGGTGCTGGAGGCTGGGGCTACTCGGAGCCCAAAGCATAACTTCGTGGGAGACCCAGAAGAGGATGCACTTGCAAATGCGATCGGTGTCCAGGGGTCACGGTTCCACATTACCCACGACAGCTACGGGCCTCAGCTTTGCTGGGGACTCAGGGCAGCCTTGGGGAAGTCTGGAAATCCACCTCTGGTGATGCAAATACTTCGGCGTCCGGCGGGAGCTTCAGCGATGCAGACCAGACAATTGCTTTGTTGGTGCCTGCCAAGCAGGGGAGTCACTCCTTGACCCCAAGGGAGATTCTTCAGTCCTCTAATCTTAAAGTAGAGCATCGAAGGTCCAGGATTCTGTATCAGAGTTTCGTCCAGGTAAATCTAAAGTCCTAAGGACTGGGGTCCCATACTTATACCAAGTTAGGGGGTTGGACATACTCTGGGGACCCACGTATGGGAGGGTCAGGGCAGAGGGGTGGTTACACCCCTTTCCCTTTGTCCAGTTTCGCACCAGAGCAGGGGCTGGAAGCCCCTGAGCCGGTTTGAACTGGGGTATGCACAGGGACACCAAATGTGCCCCCAGTGCAGGACTTCAAAGCACCAGAGAGTGCTCCCGCCCAGCCCCAATACACACTATCCTGTCTGCATCGTTGTTTTGAGGACAAAGTTTGTGAATATTTAAGAAGGCTGGTCCAAGCCGTGAAGTGTGCACCACTACGAGAAAGACAGCAGGTTTGCTGTGACAAGTCTGTTAGTCTCAAGCAAACATGGCAGAGAAGCAAATGTCCTGCAGTAAACTGGTTCGAAGTAGCACTAACAAACCCACTGGGGTTATGAAATTTTAATATTGGGCATGTTTTAAGCAGCTAACCCACTGATGGGGTGGATTGTTTTTTCACAGGCTTATACATACCATCATGCACTGTGACTCACTTGAGGCCCACTTGGGGGTGGATATATAATTCAAATGTCGTAATTAGCGCCCAATGCTGTTTCCGCTGCTTTAAAATGCTGGCCAGTGAACAAGGACAGGAAAGCCCGAAACACCATTAGCTGTGCTTGCTGCATGTTGAATAAAAGATTGAAGCTGCTGCGGAGTGCATCTTCATTTCGAGGACAAAGGTTTGTGAATATTATATACATAACACGAGAAGGCACTAACATTTCCGAATCTTCTATGTCGGATATTAATTCTCTCACAAGCGGGAATGAATCAGAGGAAGATAGGAGTTGTGCGCAGAATGACTGTGAAGAAAGAAATAGACTACAGCCGGGGGAAGAGCTGAATTTTTAGCACAAGACCGCAGACAGACATTGAGGCCTCGGAATGTACGGAAACAGGGAGAACAAGAAGAAATAAGAGTCGAAAAGCACGGCGCAAAAGTAGATGCACCAAAAACCAAAAACGCAATGGCGCAGGCGTTAGACGACAACACCATTATAAATCTTTCCACTATGACTCTAACAAAAGCAGAAAATCAATTATTGGCGCTAGGACTCTCCTTCTGTCCTGAGAGCAATTTCAACTATGGCACAACAAGGATCGATGTATTTAGTTACATCCGTAAATTGAAACTCAAAAAGTTTTTCACTATCAAAGAAAGCAATGTTGCACAAAATCAAGACCAGCCTACAGAAAGAACTAGGCGCATTGAGAATTATAATCTTCAGGTGTCAGATGCTCGGCTACTTCTAACGCTACATGAGCTAAGTGCTGAGACATGCCAAGGATCGGATGATCAAGTAGAGCAAAGGCCAACTCAAGAAAGACTGGGAGCGATCCTGACAACCCAATCAGGTGCCAATACAAGTCAATTTAAAAAGAAATCGACCTTTATGCCGATGATGCCTAAAGATGCTATCGATATATTCCACGAAAGAGTTACGGAAGATCTCAAAGGACTGTATCGTAGAGTATGTCATACTAAGACCAAAAAGAAACAACATGAGGTTGAATATAATACATTGATGAACAAATTAAAGAAAAATCATGAAATAATAATTAACAAATCGGACAAAGGGGGCAACTTAGTTATCTGGCCTCGGGAGGAATACATACGCGAGGCACACCGGCAGCTCAGTGATTCTGACTGTTATGTAAAGGTACATACAGGTGAACTTAGAAAAGCAAAAGATACTCTTAAGAAAGAAATGATGAAGTATAAAAGACAGGGACTCATATCTAATCAGGAATTTGAATTTCTGCACAATGAGTTTCCGGTTACCCCTACATTGTACTTAATACCCAAAATACATAAAAAGACAACACCAATACCGGGAAGACCTATTATCTCGGCCATTGGAGGTATTGGCGAAAATATCAGCAGATACATTGACTCGTTTCTTCAGGATCATGTCCGGAACCTACCAACCTATGTAAAAGATACCGGTGACTTTCTAAATAAGATTAGCCATTATGAATGGAATGATGAATATCTGCTAATTACCTTGGATATTGAATCCCTTTATACCAGTATTGATCATCTTACTGGTATATCGGCAGTCAAACATTACTTAGATACACGGCCTCTTTGTTTTCATACTCATAACATGATGTTGGTGGAATTGATTAGGTGGTGCTTGTATAACAATTTTTTTATGTTTGGTAAGGAGTTGTATCTCCAAAAAAGAGGAGTTGCCATGGGAGCCTGCTTTTCCCCCAGCTATGCATGTTTACATGTAGGCAGGTGGGAGGAGCAGGCTCTGAGGGGAACCCATGCAGAAATGTATAATACCCATGTGGTATGTTGGCTCCGATATATTGATGACGTTTTCATCATATGGAATGGAGATCAATACAGTGCTGAATTGTTTGTAAGAACTATTAACAACAACAATGTGAATTTAAAGTTTACATCATGCATTAGTGGTAGTAAGGTTGATTTCTTAGACACAACAGTTTTTGTGCAGGTGGGCAAATTAGAAACCACGTTACATAGGAAGTCGACCTCTGGAAATTCTACACTACATGCTCACAGTTCTCATCCTAAGCACTTAATCAAAAGTATCCCATATGGTGAATTACTCAGAATTAAAAGGATCTGCAGTACTGAGGAGGAATTCACCATATGCTCACAGGCATCATTGAAGAGATTCAGACAGAGGGGATACTGTAACAGAATACTGGGGGAGGCTAGTAAAAAGTACAACTGAAGACTAGAGAATCACTTCTGCCCACTCAAGCCCTCATATCCACTACTGGAGTGCCCCCTGATGGGCACACTGCTTGCAAACCTACTGAAGAGACAGCACCTAGACTTATCACCACTTATAGCAAACATCATAAACAGATTAGGGGGATAATTAATAAGAACTGGCCGATCCTCCTCACAGAGGTTGTATTAGCTTCTAGACTTCCTACCATTCCTACTCTCACGTTTAGACGGGCGAAATCCATGAGAATGGATCTAGTGAAATGTAATCCTGAAATTACACTCGCCACTACTTGGCTCACACCGAAACTGGGTTTCTTTAAATGCTCGACTTGTCTGGCATGTAAATTTGGGGACAACAAAACCCATTACACAGTTCCTTTCAGTCCTAAGGAAAGGCCTATTAAGGGACACTACACCTGTCATACAGAATTTGCTGTTTATGTGCTCACCTGCACATGTGGCCTCAACTACATAGGCAGCACCAAACTACAGGTGCATGTACGTATTCTTCAGCATCTTCGTGCCATAACTAATAATGATTCCAACTATCCAGTGGCACGGCACTTCAAAGCCACCCATGCTAACAATCTTAATTGTCTCAAATACTATGTGGTGGATGCTGTCCCAATACTGCGTAGAGGTGGAAATAGAGAACGCAAACTGAGGCAGTTAGAGACTAGAATGATCATGGAATTCGACAGTAAGGCACCTTTAGGCTTAAATACGTCAGAAGATCTCCATTACTTCCTATAAAGTATTTCCCAAACACGTAAGGCATTTTTTAGTCCATACAATAAACTAGGCTCTTATTGATATAAGAATTGTGATTACTCCAGTCATTAGTAAGGACTTTGCATTTAGGATTTAGTACCTCAGGTTCCGGAATAATAATCTTTTTTATCACTTAATTTATATATATTGTCTCTCTCTTTTTATTTTATAAAAACAGAAAAATATGTCCCTGCAAAAAAAAAAAAAAAAAAGTTTATTAGTTGTGATTTTAGTATTTATTATTGCAGTTTTTGCTGTAATTGCATTATTTAATCATGCAATTTGCATTTCATTATTGCACAATTTGCACATGGCGATATTTGCACATTTTTCAGTAGTACTGTATGTTTTAATTAACTTTTTAAACTTTGCACTAGTATAGTTGATATGTCGGGTATGTTTATTATATTTTTTAGATGCGTATTTTTATTCATTCTCAATATTTGTTCTTATTGTATTACGAGCAGAGGGAAATATGGTTGCTAATAGTATTATTCATATGGAAGCAAGTTGGTGACATTAGGATATTTAATTCCTGTGTACAACAGCGGCATTTGTCTTATTTGTGGAGCCACATGTGGCATGTATGCCATTAAGTAGGTTGTTAGTTATGACCTGATTGGTATGATGACTCCACGCAGCGCATGACAATTCTTTCCCGAGCAATAGACACTAACTTTATAACCACTGCTACCATTACGCATTTGTGCTATGATTTTTAACATCATTTCTCTTAAATAGATTTAATGTTGGATATGTGTATTTAAACGGTCTATTTATTTTCCTAGCTGTGCATTATATGTTGAGTAAGATCTATGAGAAAGAAACAAATGTTTTGAGACGCATCTAAAAACACAACCTTGCAGTCTTTTCTTTATATTTATGTTTTGTTTAGGGTCACGTGACACAATATGGTGGTATTTAATTGGTCATTTGTAACGCTGTATGCTACATGTGAGCAAGGCTGGTTTTGCCGGCCGTAACGCGTAATGACATGATGAGCTAAAATAAAGATTTTCTTACGCCCATTTAAGAGGAGTTTGTGCCTTCTTCATCGCCGTGGGGGTGTTGGAGTTGGATCCTGTGGATATATATATATATATATATATATATATATATATATATATATATTCACTGAAAAAAACATAGGTTTCAGATATGTTATAGTTAGAAATTAGCATTTAAAAAACCTTTGAAATTCACTGAAAAAACCATAGGTTTCAGATATGTTATAGTTGCTTTTACACATGGGGAGCAGCTAACATGCTGCTCCCCGTGTGGAAAAGCAATTGTCTTTGGATATTGGAGCGAGAGCAGGTTTCCCTGCTCTCTCTTCCAATATCCAAGCAGTTGTAATGACAGGACGGGTGCCGCGAGGCTCCCGTCCTGTCATTGCAAACAGCAGTGTCCCGGGGTAGGCACCCCGGGACACTGCAGGAGCCGGCCCTGGGGGTGGCGGTCCCCAGGGCCACCACAGGCTCCAGGAGGGGGGCCGCGCGGCCCCCTCCCCACATCAGCACAGCCCCGGGAGGTGGTGGTCCCCGGGCTTCGGGGTCCAAACGGACCCCCATTTTAATTTGTTAGTGCCCCGGGAGGTGACGGTCCCGGGGCATGTGGGGCTCAAGCCCCCCCACACAGGAAAAAAAAAGAAGCCCCGGGGAGGTGGTGGTCCCCGGGGCTGCGGGAGGGCTCAGAGCCCTCCCGCACCATTTTAAAAGAAAGCCCCGGGGGTGGCGGTCCCGGGGCTTGGGGGCCCTTAGAGGCCCCCATACATAAAATAAACACCCCCAGCATGCCCCCGGGACTTGGCCCACCCGGGGTCAATTAACATCGAAGCGCGGGAGACCGCGCTTCGATTTTTATCGGCAGGATCCGCGCACCCTGAGCGCATCCTGCCGATTTAAAAAAAAAATGCTTTTCTGCCCAGGGGTCCTTATGGGACCCCCTGAGCAGACCTAGGGGGTCAGGGTGTTTCTACCCTGCCCCCTTTGTGCGCTTTGCGCACTTGTTTCTGTCCCTCGGTTCTACCGAGGGACAAAATGGCTGCCAACATTTCCTGAATCGGAATGTTGACAGCCAGCTGACAGCCAATTAACATGCAGCTCGTGATCGGGACGGTGCGCGCAGGGTGCGCTCAGGGTGCGCGGATCCTCCGTGCCCATAGATATATATGTACTTTTACTTTTGATTTTCTCAGCAACTACTGAACGGATTTACACCATTTAACAAAAGGGTTCTTTCTGAACCAAGAACTACCTCTTTGCCAAATTTGGTGTAATTCCGTTCAGCAGTTCGGGCTGTAGCCGTGTCTAAAGTTTCCTATGGAAAAATGAATGGGGAAAACGCGTTTTGGGACCCCCTTTTTCTCGGTCCCCGCTTGACGAATCACCCCGAGACTTTCAGGGTAGGAGCGGACCGGAGCGCCCCACAAAGTTTGAAAATTTTGCGAAGATACGTCAACCGGCAAGAAAGTTATTTCAAATAGAATGTCGCGGATTTCCTATGGAAAATAGGTTCTAACTATAACTATCTACTGGCGACCGCCAGTAGATAATATATATATATATATATATATTCACTGAAAAAACCATAGGTTTTAGGGACAGTTATAGTTAGTTGGACATTGCACTCCTACAAAACCCGTGAAATTCCCCTGTTATAGTTAGTTCAGCTAACTATAACTCACGCCCGCAATGCACTGCTGATGACGTCACATATTACATCACTCATGACATGGTCAGTGACATCACTGATGACATCACTGATGACATCTCAAATGACATCACTGATGACATCATCCAGTGACTGTGTTTCTGTAAAGTTTAAATATGTTTAATATATATAGGGAAAGGCGTATTGAAGAATGAGTGGGTGTATAAGTGTCTGAATGGATGATTTAGTACGTGAGTGACTGACTCTACAAGTGAGTGATTAAACGTATCTTACTGAATGCATGGGTTAGTGACTAAACTGTGTGAATGTCTGTATTCGTCTGTTTGTTGGTGTGTAAGTGGATGCATGGATTTGCGAATAGCTACATGAGTGTCTATATGGGTTATTGATTGGTTCTCTGAGTATCTGTATGGCTGCCTGAGTGTTTGTGTGGGTGGGGTGTGTGTGACTCTATACATAGATGTGTGAGTGGGTGATTCACTGGGTGCATGATTTCAAGAGTGCATCTGTGATGGACTGCTTGGGTGGGTGAGTGTGTGTATGGGTGTGTTAGTGATTGAATGTATATCTCAGTGGTACATGTGCGAGTAACTACATATGTAAAAGGCAGTATATATGTGTGTTAGAGTATTTAAATGGCTATAAGTGAGAGTGTGTTATTCTGAGAGTGGCTGTATGGATGCGTGTGTGCTTGTATCAGTTATTGTATAAGAGCGTAAGAATGTGCTAGTATATGTATGAGTAAGTGAGCTGGTGTGTGTATAACTGTATAGGTGAGTAAATGGGTGTGTGATTAATTTTTTGCATGACTGACTAGGTGTGTGAGTACCTCTATGGATGAGTGGCGGTGTGTGAGTGTTTATATAGGTGTATGAGTGCATATGATAGTCCTGTACTGAGTGACTGTAAGTATGAGTGACTGTACAGGTGAGTGAGTGGATGTGTGTGTAGACCTAAGAATCAGTGAGTGGGTATGTAGTTTTTGGTGTTGGAGTGTCTATGGTTTTGAGAATGGCAGTCTGTAATTTAGAGTGGGTGTATCAAAAGTTATATTAGGGTGTGAGAAGATGCATGAAATTATCACATGGATGATGTCATCAGTGATGTCATTTGAGATGTCATCAGTGATGTCATCAGTGATGTCACTGACCATGTCATGAGTGATCTAATATGTGACGTCATCAGCAGTGCATTGCGGGGCGCGAGTTATAGTTAGCTGAACTAACTATAACAGGGGAATTTCACGGGTTTTGTAGGAGTGCAATGTCCAACTAACTATAACTGTCCCTAAAACCTATGGTTTTTTCAGTGAATTTCAAAGGTTTTTTAAATGCTAATTTCTAACTATAATGTGTCTGAAACCTATGGTTTTTTCAGTGAATTTCAAAGGTTTTTTAAATGCTAATTTCTAACTATAACGTGCCTGAAACCTATGGTTTTTTCAGTGAATTTCAAAGGTTTTTTAAATGCTAATTTCTAACTATAACGTGCCTGAAACCTATGGTTTTTTCAGTGAATTTCAAAGGTTTTTTAAATGCTAATTTCTAACTATAACGTGCCTGAAACCTATGATTTTTTAAGTGAATTTCAAAGGTTTTTTAAATGCTAGTTTCTAACTATGCCAACAGAGGTAGGACATGTGAAGAAAGAAGAAAAACGCACAGAAAGAAGCAAAAGATGTGCAGAAAGAACCAACAGAGGAGCAGAAAGAGGCCTTGTTGCAAAATCATCCTGTGCCCACAACTTTTTCAGACGGGTACTGGTGGTAACTGACTCTGACTAACCAGAGCCAGTGCGCGTTTGCACAGTGGTGAAGGGAGGGGGGGCCTGAGGTGACATGTGTGCAAACGCACCCCGTGGCACGTTTTAAGTTGCGGGATTAAGTCCCCTTGAATCCTGAGGGTCCCTGGGGCCCAACTAGCCCCCCAGGTACCTACAGTTAGGACCACAGAGCTGAGTTGCAGAGAGGCGTTCAGAGGCCACGCACCTTTTTTCACCTCTCTGCAACGCAACTCTGTTGTGCTTACTGAAGGTACCTGGTGGGCTAGTTGGCCCCCAGGATTGAAAGGGAATTAACTCCCCAACTTAAAACGCACCACAGGGCGTGTTTGCGCACATGTCACCTGAGGCCCCGCCCCCTCCCTTCACCACTGTGCAAACGCGCCCCGTGGCGCGTTTTAAGTTGGGGGATTAGGTCACCTTGAATCCTGAGAGTCCCTGGGGCCCAACTAGCCCACCAGGTACTTCCAGTAAGCACCACAGGCCTGCGTTGCAACGCCTGTAACAAATTGTGCAGTTGTGTTTAGGTAGTGAAGAGTGTCGTGCTGGGGGTAGTGTTTTAGGGTTTAGGGTAGTGCAGTGGTGTTTGTGTAGTGTAGGGGGTCATGCTGGGGGTAGATTTAGGGTTTAGGGTAGAGCAGTGGTGTTTGGGTAGTGTAGGGAGTCATGCTGGGGGAGTGTTTTAGGGTTTAGGGTAGTACAGTGGTGTTTGGGTAGTGTAGGGGGTCGTGCTGGGGTTAGTGTTTTAGGGTTTTAGGGTTTAGGGTAGTGCAGTGGTGTTTGGGTAGTGTAGGGGATACTGATGGGGGTAGTGTTTTAGGGTTTAGGGTAGTGCAATGGTGTTTGGGTAGTGTAGGGGGTACTGCTGGGGGTAGTGTTTTAGGGTTTAGGGTAGTGCAGTGGTGTTTGGGTAGCGTAGGGGTACTGCTGGGGGTAGTGTTTTATGGTTTAGGGTAGTGCAGTGGTGTTTGGGTAGCGTAGGGGTTCGTGCTGGGGTAGTTTTGTAGGGTTTAGGGTAGTGCAGTGGTGTTTGTGTAGTGTAGGAGGTCGTGTTTTAGGGTTTAGGGTAGTGCAGTGGTCTTTGGGTAGTGTAGGGAGTCGTGCGGGGGTATTGTTTTAGAGTTTAGGGTAGTGCAGTGGTCTTTGGGTAGTGTAGGGGGTTGTGCGGGGGTAGTGTTTTAGGGATTAGGGTAGTGCATTGGTATTTGGATAGTGTAGGGGGTCATGCAGGGGTAGTGTTTTAGGGTTTAGGGCAGTGCAGTGGTGTTTAGGTAATGTAGGGGGTCGTGCTGGGGGAGTGTTTTAGGGTTTAGGGCAGTGCAGTGGTGTTCGGGTAGTGTAGGGGGTCGTGCTGGGGGAGTATTTTAGGGTTTAGGGTAGTGCAGTGGTGTTCGGGTAGTGTAGGGGGTCATGCTGGGGGTAGTGTTCTAGGGTTTAGGGCAGTGCAGTGGTGTTCGGGCAGTGTAGGGGGTCGTGCTGGGGGTGGTGTTTTAGGGTTTAGGGCAGTGCAGTGGTGTTCGGACAGTGTAGGGGGTCGTGCTGGGGGTGGTGTTTCAGGGTTTAGGGCAGTGCAGTGGTGTTCGGGCAGTGTAGGGGGTGGTGTTTCAGGGTTTAGGGCAGTGCAGTGGTGTTCGGGCAGTAAAGGGGGTCGTGCTGGGGGTGGTGTTTCAGGGTTTAGGGCAGTGCAGTGGTGTTCTGGCAGTGTAGGGGGTCGTGCAGGGGGTGGTGTTTCAGGGTTTAGTGCAGTGGTGTTCGGGCAGTGTAGGGGGTCGTGCTGGGGTGGTGTTTCAGGGTTTAGGGCAGTGCAGTGGTGTTCGGGCAGTGTAGGGTGTCGTGCTGAGGGGTGGTGTTTCAGGGTTTAGGGCAGTGCAGTAGTGTTTGGGCAGTGTAGGGGGTCGTGCTGGGGGAGTGTTTTAGGGTTTAGGGCAGTGCAGTCGTGTTCGGGTAGTGTAGGGGGTCATGCTGGGGGAGTATTTTAGGGTTTAGGGTAGTGCAGTGGTGTTCGGGTAGTGTAGGGGGTCATGCTGGGGGTAGTGTTCTAGGGTTTAGGGCAGTGCAGTGGTGTTCGGGCAGTGTAGGGGGTCGTGCTGGGGGGGTGTTTTAGGGTTTAGGGCAGTGCAGTGGTGTTCGGGCAGTGTAGGGGGTCGCTTTGGTGGTGGTGTTTCAGGGTTTAGGGCAGTGCAGTGGTGTTCGGGCAGTGTAGGGGGTCGTGCAGGGGTGGTGTTTCAGGGTTTAGGGCAGTGCAGTGTTGTTCGGGCAGTGTAGGGGGTCGTGCAGGGGTGGTGTTTCAGGGTTTAGGGCAGTGGTGTTCGGGCAGTGTAGGGGGTCATGCTGGGGGTGGTGTTTCAGGGTTTAGGGCAGTGCAGTGGTGTTCGAGCAGTAAAGGGGTCATGCTGGGGGTGGTGTTTCAGGGTTTAGGGCAGTGCAGTGGTGTTCGGGCAGTGTAGGGGGCGGTGCAGGGGTGGTGTTTCAGGGTTTAGGGCAGTGCAGTGGTGTTCGGGCAGTGTAGGGGGTGGTGCAGGGGGTGGTGTTTCAGGGTTTAGGGCAGTGCAGTGGTGTTCGGGCAGTGTAGGGGATCGTGCAGGGGGTGGTGTTTCAGGGTTTAGGGCAGTGCAGTGGTGTTCGGGCAGTGTAGGGGGCGGTGCAGGGGTGGTGTTTCAGGGTTTAGGGCAGTACAGTGGTGTTCGGGCATTGTAGAGGGTGGTGCTGGGGCTGGTGTTTCAGGGTTTAGGGCAGTGCAGTGGTGTTCGGGCAGTGTAGGGGGTCGTGCTGGGGCTGGTGTTTCAGGGTTTAGGGCAGTGCAGTGGTGTTCGGGCAGTGTAGGGGGTCATGCTGGGGCTGGTGTTTCAGGGTTTAGGGCAGTGCAGTGGTGTTCGGGCAGTGTAGGGGGTCGTGTTGGGGCTGGTGTTTCAGGGTTTAGGGCAGTGCAGTGGTGTTCGGGCAGTGTAGGGGGTCTTGCTGGGGCTGGTGTTTCAGAGTCTAGGGCAATGCAGTGGTGTTCGGGCAGTGTAGGGGGTCTTGCTGGGACTGGTGTTTCAGGGTTTAGGGCAGTGCAGTGGTGTTCGGGCAGTGTAGGGGGTCGTGCTGGGGGTGGTGTTTCAGGGTTTAGGGCAGTGCAGTGGTGTTCGGGCAGTGTAGGGGGTCGTGCTGGGGCTAGTGTTTCAGGGTTTAGGGCAGAGCAATGGTGCTCAGGCAGTGTAGGGGGTTGTGCTGGAGGTGATGTTTCAGGGTTTATGGCAGTGCAGTGGTATTAGGGCAGTGTAGGGGGTCGTGCTGGGGGTGGTGTTTCAGGGTTTAGGGCAGTGCAGTGGTGTTCCTGCAGTGTAGGGGGTCGTGCAGGGGGTGGTGTTTCAGGGTTTAGGGCAGTGCAGTGGTGTTCCTGCAGTGTAGGGGGTCGTGCTGGGGTGGTGTTTCAGGGTTTAGGGCAGTGCAGTGGTGTTCGGGCAGTGTAGGGTGTTGTGCTGAGGGGTGGTGTTTCAGGGTTTAGGGCAGTGCAGTAGTGTTTGGGCAGTTTAGGGGGTCGTGCAGGGGGTGGTGTTTCAGGGTTTAGGGCAGTGCAGTGGTGTTCGGCCAGTGTAGGTAGTCTTGCTGGGGGTGGTGTTTCAGGGTTTAGGGCAGTGCAGTAGGTTTCGAGCAGTGTAGGCGTTCGTGCTGGGGCTGGTGTTTCAGGGTTTAGGGCAGTGCAGTGGTGTTCGGGCAGTGTACGGGGTTGTGCTGGGGCTGGTGTTTCAGGGTTTAGGGCAGTGCAGTGGTGTGCGGGCAGTGTACGGGGTTGTGCTGGGGCTGGTGTTTCAGGGTTTAGGGCAGTGCAGTGGTGTTCGGGCAGTGTAGGGGGTCGTGCTGGGGGTGGTGTTTCAGGGTTTAGGGCAGTGCAGTGGTGTTCGGGCAGTGTAGGGGTACTGCTGGGGGTAGTGTTTTAGGGTTTAGGGTAGTGCAGTGGTGTTTGGGTAGCGTAGGGGGTACTGCTGGGGGTAGTGTTTTATGGTTTAGGGTAGTGCAGTGGTGTTTGTGTAGTGTAGGAGGTCATGTTTTAGGGTTTAGGGTAGTGCAGTGGTCTTTGGGTAGTGTAGGGAGTCGTGCGGGGGTATTGTTTTAGAGTTTAGGGTAGTGCAGTGGTCTTTGGGTAGTGTAGGGGGTTGTGCGGGGGTAGTGTTTTAGGGATTAGGGTAGTGCATTGGTATTTGGATAGTGTAGGGGGTCATGCAGGGGTAGTGTTTTAGGGTTTAGGGCAGTGCAGTGGTGTTTAGGTAATGTAGGGGGTCGTGCTGGGGGAGTGTTTTAGGGTTTAGGGCAGTGCAGTGGTGTTCGGGTAGTGTAGGGGGTCGTGCTGGGGGAGTATTTTAGGGTTTAGGGTAGTGCAGTGGTGTTCGGGTAGTGTAGGGGGTCATGCTGGGGGTAGTGTTCTAGGGTTTAGGGCAGTGCAGTGGTGTTCGGGCAGTGTAGGGGGTCGTGCTGGGGGTGGTGTTTTAGGGTTTAGGGCAGTGCAGTGGTGTTCGGACAGTGTAGGGGGTCGTGCTGGGGGTGGTGTTTCAGGGTTTAGGGCAGTGCAGTGGTGTTCGGGCAGTGTAGGGGGTGGTGTTTCAGGGTTTAGGGCAGTGCAGTGGTGTTCGGGCAGTGTAGGGGGTCGTGCAGGGGTGGTGTTTCAGGGTTTAGGGCAGTGGTGTTCGGGCAGTGTAGGGGGTCATGCTGGGGGTGGTGTTTCAGGGTTTGGGGCAGTGCAGTGGTGTTCGAGCAGTAAAGGGGTCGTGCTGGGGGTGGTGTTTCAGGGTTTAGGGCAGTGCAGTGGTGTTCCGGCAGTGTAGGGGGTCGTGCAGGGGGTGGTGTTTCAGGGTTTAGTGCAGTGGTGTTCGGGCAGTGTAGGGGGTCGTGCTGGGGTGGTGTTTCAGGGTTTAGGGCAGTGCAGTGGTGTTCGGGCAGTGTAGGGTGTCGTGCTGAGGGGTGGTGTTTCAGGGTTTAGGGCAGTGCAGTAGTGTTTGGGCAGTGTAGGGGGTCATGCTGGGGGAGTGTTTTAGGGTTTAGGGCAGTGCAGTCGTGTTCGGGTAGTGTAGGGGGTCATGCTGGGGGAGTATTTTAGGGTTTAGGGTAGTGCAGTGGTGTTCGGGTAGTGTAGGGGTTCATGCTGGGGGTAGTGTTCTAGGGTTTAGGGCAGTGCAGTGGTGTTCGGGCAGTGTAGGGGGTCGTGCTGGCGGGGGGGTGTTTTAGGGTTTAGGGCAGTGCAGTGGTGTTCGGGCAGTGTAGGGGGTCGCTTTGGGGGTGGTGTTTCAGGGTTTAGGGCAGTGCAGTGGTGTTCGGGCAGTGTAGGGGGTCGTGCAGGGGGTGGTGTTTCAGGGTTTAGGGCAGTGCAGTGGTGTTCGGGCAGTGTAGGGGTCGTGCACGGGTGGTGTTTCAGGGTTTAGGGCAGTGGTGTTCGGGCAGTGTAGGGGGTCATGCTGGGGGTGGTGTTTCAGGGTTTAGGGCAGTGCAGTGGTGTTCGAGCAGTAAAGGGGTCATGCTGGGGGTGGTGTTTCAGGGTTTAGGGCAGTGCAGTGGTGTTCGGGCAGTGTAGGGGCGGTGCAGGGGGTGGTGTTTCAGGGTTTAGGGCAGTGCAGTGGTGTTCGGGCAGTGTAGGGGGTGGTGCAGGGGGTGGTGTTTCAGGGTTTAGGGCAGTGCAGTGGTGTTCGGGCAGTGTAGGGGGTCGTGCAGGGGGTGGTGTTTCAGGGTTTAGGGCAGTGCAGTGGTGTTCGGGCAGTGTAGGGGGCGGTGCAGGGGGTGGTGTTTCAGGGTTTAGGGCAGTACAGTGGTGTTCGGGCATTGTAGGGGGTGGTGCTGGGGCTGGTGTTTCAGGGTTTAGGGCAGTGCAGTGGTGTTCGGGCAGTGTAGGGGGTCGTGCTGGGGCTGGTGTTTCAGGGTTTAGGGCAGTGCAGTGGTGTTCGGGCAGTGTAGGGGTCATGCTGGGGCTGGTGTTTCAGGGTTTAGGGCAGTGCAGTGGTGTTCGGGCAGTGTAGGGGGTCGTGTTGGGGCTGGTGTTTCAGGGTTTAGGGCAGTGCAGTGGTGTTCGGGCAGTGTAGGGGTCTTGCTGGGGCTGGTGTTTCAGAGTCTAGGGCAATGCAGTGGTGTTCGGGCAGTGTAGGGGGTCTTGCTGGGACTGGTGTTTCAGGGTTTAGGGCAGTGCAGTGGTGTTCGGGCAGTGTAGGGGGTCGTGCTGGGGGTGGTGTTTCATGGTTTAGGGCAGTGCAGTGGTGTTCGGGCAGTGTAGGGGGTCGTGCTGGGGCTAGTGTTTCAGGGTTTAGGGCAGAGCAATGGTGCTCAGGCAGTGTAGGGGGTTGTGCTGGAGGTGATGTTTCAGGGTTTATGGCAGTGCAGTGGTGTTAGGGCAGTGTAGGGGGTCGTGCTGGGGGTGGTGTTTCAGGGTTTAGGGCAGTGCAGTGGTGTTCCGGCAGTGTAGGGGGTCGTGCAGGGGGTGGTGTTTCAGGGTTTAGTGCAGTGGTGTTCGTGCAGTGTAGGGGGTCATGCTGGGGTGGTGTTTCAGGGTTTAGGGCAGTGCAGTGGTGTTCGGGCAGTGTAGGGTGTCGTGCTGAGGGGTGGTGTTTCAGGGTTTAGGGCAGTGCAGTAGTGTTTGGGCAGTATAGGGGGTCGTGCAGGGGTGGTGTTTCAGGGTTTAGGGCAGTGCAGTGGTGTTCGGCCAGTGTAGGTAGTCTTGCTGGGGGTGGTGTTTCAGGGTTTAGGGCAGTGCAGTAGGTTTCGAGCAGTGTAGGCGTTCGTGCTGGGGCTGGTGTTTCAGGGTTTAGGGCAGTGCAGTGGTGTTCGGGCAGTGTACGGGGTTGTGCTGGGGCTGGTGTTTCAGGGTTTAGGGCAGTGCAGTGGTGTGCGGGCAGTGTACGGGGTTGTGCTGGGGCTGGTGTTTCAGGGTTTAGGGCAGTGCAGTGGTGTTCGGGCAGTGTAGGGGGTCGTGCTGGGGGTGGTGTTTCAGGGTTTAGGGCAGTGCAGTGGTGTTCGGGCAGTGTAGGGGGTCGTGCTGGGGCTGGTGTTTCAAGGTTTAGGGCAGTGCAGTGGTGTTCGGGCAGTGTAGGGGGTCGTGCTGGGGCTGGTGTTTCAGGGTTTTGGGCAGAGCAGTGGTGTTCGGGCAGTGTAGGGGGTCGTGCTGGGGGTGGTGTTTCAGGCTTTAGAGCAGTGCAGTGGTGTTCGGGCAGTGTAGGGGGTCTTGCTGGGGGTGGTGTTTCAGGGTTTAGGGCAGTGGTGTTCGGCCACGGTAGGGGGTCTTGCTGGGGGTGATGTTTCAGGGTTTAGGGCAGTGCAGTGGTGTTCGTGCAGTGTAGGGGGTCTTGCTGGGGGTAGTGTTTCAGGGTTTAGGGGCGGTGCAGTGGTGTTCGTGCAGTGTAGGGGGTCGTGCTGGGGGTGGTGTTTCAGGGTTTAGGGCAGTGCAGTAGTGTTCGGGCAGTGTAGGATGTCGTGCAGGGGGTGGTGTTTCAGGGTTTAGGGCAGTGCAGTGGTGTTCTGGCAGTGTAGGGGGTCATGCTGGGGGTGGGGTTTCAGGGTTTAGGGCAGTACAGTGGTGTTCGGGCAGTGTAGGGGGTCGTGCAGGGGGTGGTGTTTCAGGGTAGTGCAGTGGTGTTCGGGCAGTGTAGGGGGTCGTGCTGGGGCTGGTGTTTCAGGGTTTAGGGCAGTGCAGTGGTGTTCGGGCAGTGTAGGGGGTCTTGCTGGGGGTGATGTTTCAGGGTTTAGGGCAGTGGTGTTCGGGCAGTGTAGGGGGTCTTGCTGGGGGTGATGTTTCAGGGTTTAGGGCAGTGCAGTGGTGTTCGGGCAGTGTAGGGGGTCTTGCTGGGGGTAGTGTTTCAGGGTTTAGGGCAGTGCAGTGGTGTTCGTGCAGTATAGGGGTCGTGCTGGGGATGGTGTTTCTGGGTTTAGGGCAGTGCAGTAGTGTTCGAGCAGTATAGGGGTTGTGCAGGGGGTGGTGTTTCAGGGTTTCGGGCAGTGCAGTGGTGTTCGGGCAGTGTAGGGGGTCGCGCTGGGGGTGGTGTTTCAGGGTTTAGGGCAGTGCAGTGGTGTTCGGGCAGTGTAGGGGGTCATGCACGGGGTGGTATTTCAGGGTTTAGGGCAGTGCAGTGGTGTTCGGGCAGTGTAGGGTGTTGTGCTGGGGCTGGTGTTTCAGGGTTCAGGGCAGTGCAGTGGTGTTCAGGCAGTGTAGGGGGTCGTGCTGAGGCTGGTGTTTCACGGTTTAGGGCAGTGCAGTGGTGCTCGGGCAGTGTAGGGGGTCGTGCTGGGGCTGGTGTTTCAGGGTTTAGGGCAGTGCAGTGGTGTTCGGGCAGTGTAGGCGGTCGTGCTGGGGCTGGTGTTTCAGGGTTTAGGGCAGTGCAGTGGTGTTTGGGCAGTGTAGGGGGTCGTGCTGGGGCTGGTGTTTCAGGGTTTAGGGCAGTGCAGTGGTGCTCGGGCAGTGTAGGGGGTCGTGCTGGGGGTGATATTTCAGGGTTTAGGGTAGTGCAGTGGTGTTCGGGCAGTGTAGGGGGTCGTGCAGGGGCTGGTGTTTCAAGGTTTAGGGCAGTGCAGTGGTGTTCGGGCAGTGTAGGGGGTCGTGCTGGGGCTGGTGTTTCAGGGTTTTGGGCAGAGCAGTGGTGTTCGGGCAGTGTAGGGGGTCATGCTGGGGGTAGTGTTTCAGGGTTTAGGGCGGTGCAGTGGTGTTCGTGCAGTGTAGGGGTCGTGCTGGGGGTGGTGTTTCAGGGTTTAGGGCAGTGCAGTAGT
The DNA here is from genome assembly GCA_963921515.1 of Calotriton arnoldi. NCBI lineage: Eukaryota > Metazoa > Chordata > Amphibia > Caudata > Salamandridae > Calotriton > Calotriton arnoldi. Next base: position 1,926,396 of record CAWUFW010001768.1, on the reverse strand, counting down.
GTTCGGGCAGTGTAGGATGTCGTGCAGGGGGTGGTGTTTCAGGGTTTAGGGCAGTGCAGTGGTGTTCTGGCAGTGTAGGGGGTCATGCTGGGGGTGGGGTTTCAGGGTTTAGGGCAGTACAGTGGTGTTCGGGCAGTGTAGGGGGTCGTGCAGGGGTGGTGTTTCAGGGTAGTGCAGTGGTGTTCGGGCAGTGTAGGGGGTCGTGCTGGGGCTGGTGTTTCAGGGTTTAGGGCAGTGCAGTGGTGTTCGGGCAGTGTAGGGGGTCTTGCTGGGGGTGATGTTTCAGGGTTTAGGGCAGTGGTGTTCGGGCAGTGTAGGGGGTCTTGCTGGGGGTGATGTTTCAGGGTTTAGGGCAGTGCAGTGGTGTTCGGGCAGTGTAGGGGTCTTGCTGGGGGTAGTGTTTCAGGGTTTAGGGCAGTGCAGTGGTGTTCGTGCAGTATAGGGGGTCGTGCTGGGGATGGTGTTTCTGCGTTTAGGGCAGTGCAGTAGTGTTCGAGCAGTATAGGGGTTGTGCAGGGGTGGTGTTTCAGGGTTTCGGGCAGTGCAGTGGTGTTCGGGCAGTGTAGGGGGTCGCGCTGGGGGTGGTGTTTCAGGGTTTAGGGCAGTGCAGTGGTGTTCGGGCAGTGTAGGGGGTCATGCACGGGGTGGTATTTCAGGGTTTAGGGCAGTGCAGTGGTGTTCGGGCAGTGTAGGGTGTTGTGCTGGGGCTGGTGTTTCAGGGTTCAGGGCAGTGCAGTGGTGTTCAGGCAGTGTAGGGGGTCGTGCTGAGGCTGGTGTTTCACGGTTTAGGGCAGTGCAGTGGTGCTCGGGCAGTGTAGGGGGTCGTGCTGGGGCTGGTGTTTCAGGGTTTAGGGCAGTGCAGTGGTGTTCGGGCAGTGTAGGCGGTCGTGCTGGGGCTGGTGTTTCAGGGTTTAGGGCAGTGCAGTGGTGTTTGGGCAGTGTAGGGGGTCGTGCTGGGGCTGGTGTTTCAGGGTTTAGGGCAGTGCAGTGGTGCTCGGGCAGTGTAGGGGGTCGTGCTGGGGGTGATATTTCAGGGTTTAGGGTAGTGCAGTGGTGTTCGGGCAGTGTAGGGGGTCGTGCAGGGGCTGGTGTTTCAAGGTTTAGGGCAGTGCAGTGGTGTTCGGGCAGTGTAGGGGGTCGTGCTGGGGCTGGTGTTTCAGGGTTTTGGGCAGAGCAGTGGTGTTCGGGCAGTGTAGGGGGTCATGCTGGGGGTAGTGTTTCAGGGTTTAGGGCAGTGCAGTGGTGTTCGGGCAGTGTAGGGGGTCGTGCTGGGGGTGGTGTTTCAGGGTTTAGGTCAGTGCTGTTCGGGCAGTGTAGGGGGTCTTGCTGGGGGTAGGGTTTCAGGGTTTAGGGCAGTGCAGTGGTGTTCGGGCAGTGTAGGGGGTCATGCTGGGGGTGGTGTTTTAGGGTTTAGGGCAGTGCAGTGGTGTTAGGGCAGTGTAGGGGGTCGTGAAGGGGGTGGTGTTTCAGGGTTTAGGGCAGTGCAGTGGTGTTCGAGCAGTGTGGGGGGTCGTGCTAGGGGTGGTGTTTCAGGGTTTAGGGCAGTGCAGTGGTATTCGGGCAGTGTAGGGGGTCATGCAGGGGCTGGTGTGTCAGGGTTTAGGGCAGTGCAGTGGTGTTCGGGCAGTGTAGGGGGTCGTGCTGGGGGTAGTGTTTTAGGGTTTAGGGTAGTGCAGTGGTGCTTGTGTAGTGTAGGGGGTCGTGCTGGGGGTAGTGTTTTAGGGTTTAGGGTAGTGCAGTGGTGTTTGTGTAGTGTAGGGGGTCATGTTTTAGGGTAGTGCAGTGGTGTTTGGGTAGTGTAGGGGGTTGTGCTGGTGGTAGTGTTTTAGGATTTAGGTTAGTGCAGTGGTGTTTGGGTAGTGTAGGGGGTCGTGCTGGGTGTAGTGTTTTAGGGTTTAGGATAGTGCAGTGGTGCTTGTGTAGTGTAGGGGGTCGTGCTGGGGGTAGTGTTTTAGGGTTTAAGGTAGTGCAGTGGTGTTTTTGTAGTGTAGGGGGTCATGTTTTAAGATGCAATGCTCCAATACCTGACCAGTCTGCACTACATAAAACTGCAAAAAAATAAAAATAAAAAGTGTTTTGCACACTTTTGTCATTGGGCTATATGTGGGCTACATCTGGGTAATATGTGTGCTACATTTGGGCTCTTTTTTCACTGGTGGCCATCTTGGAAGACTTCTTTGTTATGAAGTTTCCTAATTTCTTCATTTACTGCAGTCTTCTCAGTAGGAAATGCTTTCAGTTTTTTACTTTGATTCCATCAAGAAGGCATTCAGATGTGTCTCACATCTGCCATAAATTCAGAATGTTAGCACTCTAGTTGCTCATTAGATCACTGGAGTAAAGCTACTGCTCACCAGGGAGTTAACTGGTAGTCTGCTGCTGGTATTGAAAGTGATTGTTTCAGTCTGCATGTCAGAATTTTCTAATGAAATAGAAGAGGATATGAGATCTCACTTAAAACATGCCCTAATTTTTCTTTCTGCAGCACTAACCATAATTTCTATTTAAAAAAGAACCCCTCATTTTGTTCCTTTTTAAATTAAATGTTTTAAGTGTTACCGGTTTATTCCAATCAAGATGGCTTCAGGTGTGCTATACTTTTGTCATAAGTAAGGCTGTTAGCGCTCTAGTTGTTCTTTAGAACACTCTGGGAAGCTGCAGTAGAACACAAAGGCATCAACTGGCAGGCTGCTCCTGTTGAAATATAACAGGAAGATATTTGAGATCACACTTGAAATATGTCCTAATTTTTCTTTCTACAGCACTAACCATAATTTCTATGACAAAATGAACCCCCTCATTTTGTTCCTTTTTAAATTAAATGTTTTAAGTGTTACCAGTTTATTCCAATCAAGATGGCTTCAGGTGTGCCATACTTTTGTCATAAGTAAGGCTGTTAGCACTCTAGTTGTTCTTTAGAACACTCTGGGAAGCTGCAGTAGAACACAAAGGCATCAACTGGCAGGCTGCTCCTGTTGAAATATAACAGGAAGATATTTGAGATCACACTTGAAACATGTCCTAATTTTTCTTTCTACAGCACTAACCATAATTTCTATGACAAAATGAACCCCATCATTTTGTTCCTTTTTAAATTAAATTGTTTAAGTGTTACCAGTTTATTCCAATCAAGATGGCTTCAGGTGTGCCATACTTTTGTCATAAGTAAGGCTGTTAGCACTCTAGTTGTTCTTTAGAACACTCTGGGAAGCTGCAGTAGAACACAAAGGAATCAACTGACAGTCTCTGCCCTTGTTGGATGTACATGTTTTACTGAGAATGTCAGACTTCATTCTCACATGAGTGAGAAAGATAATGTGAATTTACAGAAAATATGCTCTCATTTTAGCTTCTGGAGCACCTTCCAAACCTCCATGGGACAAGCATGAGAAAATAGTGTTCTCTCAAACATGATTCATGATATCCCAGCAGAAGGTTTTTCACATGGTAAAATCACCTTAGAATACACCACAATTCCTAAAATTAGTATGGTACCATCAACAAATAAATTCTAATGTAACTAAAGCCTGTTATCACCCTTTATAGTTCTCCTTTTGGTGACCCTCAAAATCTTCTATTCACTACAATGCATTTCAATGAGGTACTATCATTTATATTGGTCCCAAGATGGCTGCCAGCAATTCCAGGATGAAGTGCTGACAGCCAATCAGATATCACGATGACATGTGTGGTTAGGCTCCGCCCAGATATATATGTGACTTTAGCACCTAATGAGCAGTGGTATTTAGTTGGGTAAATGAAGGCGCCACTCGGGAGAGATAACACAAATATTTGATATTTACTTGCTGTATTGATCACGGTGCTGCAAGGTGAAGAGAACCACTGACCTCCTCAAAATACAAAATGGCCTTGGCCAATTGACAGATATACAAAGGAATTCCTCAGCACACGTCTGTTATGTCACAATATACATAAACATGCTAGATGTGAGCATAAGTAAAATACAAGTAGGTAAGTTCTTATTTCTTTTTTCCTTTTTATTTTCCGATGTTCAGACAGCCGACACGTGTTTTGTCGCTTACATGGGAATTAATCCCGCGACTTTATCAAGGCTGCATAAAAACAGAATGAATACTCAATGTATCACCTTCTTTAAATTGGGTGTACAGAACTAGTCAGAGATTACATTCAGCGGCCGGTGCCATGCTTCATCACAATATATTATCTCATTGGTTGTGTGCCCACATGCACAAAATATAAAACACCAGAAACATTGAAAATTTTCTTCAAATGTGACCCAATAATCCGTAGATCAAAAGATCCAGAATCCCAAAAGAAAAAGATGGAGTAAGAAGAATTCCGTGGTATAGTCTCAGTAGTAAGTGCAATATAAACCATATACAGTGCCATTCGGTAGTGTCAAAATATAATTTACTCAGACCGTGTATGACGACTCCAAGAATGAACATTCCTGGGGTGAGATCGGAGTGGAGCCCAAAAGGTGAGGTAAAAGATTTTTTGTTTTAACTTAATTTAACAAAAAACCAAATTATGTTGGGTAAATACCTATTGTCTTCCTATGTATAACCCTGTAAAGAAACCAGAAAGCGCCCTGAGTATAAATAGGACCATCAGGCAAAAGTCACATACGGCTAAAGTTGCAAACTCAAAGTAACAATTGGCCCACCTACTTTATTAGTGGTGTTAATTCCAACCCACACTGGGATTCAATATCTCGCGACGTCTCACTTCTCAATGTTAAATCCAAGGGATCCCTGTATGTCCCAGAAGTCCAGAATCTACAAAGATATAGCCAGTCATGTTTCACTCCATAAGATTTATGGTTCAAAATGAATACCTCATCCAATCTCATTGTAGACTAACCATGTGATATTTACCTTCCCTGAGCAATGTCAAGCTCTATTTATTCAAACCCCAATAGTCAAAATCTAGGTGCAGAATGACCAATCTAACACTGCACCATTTGTCATAACACTGAATACAGCTTGACATCACAACAAAGCTATTCAGTTTATATCCGCTTTATCTATCTGAATAGAAGGTGATACATTGAGTATTCATTCTGTTTTTATGCAGCCTTGATAAAGTCGCGGGATTAATTCCCATGTAAGCGACGAAACACGTGTCGGCTGTCTGAACATCGGAAAATAAAAAGGAAAAAAGAAATAAGAACTTACCTACTTGTATTTTACTTATGCTCACATCTAGCATGTTTATGTATATTGTGACATAACAGACGTGTGCTGAGGAATTCCTTTGTATATATGTGACTTTACTTTTGATTTTCTCAGGAACTACTGAACGGATTTACACCATTTAAGCAAAAGGCACGACACTGAACCAAGGGCTACCTCTTTGCCAAATTTGGTGTAATTCCGTTCAGCAGTTCAGGCTGTAGCTGCGACTAAAGGTTCCTATGGAAAAATGAATGGGGAAAACGCGTTTTGGGACCCCCCTTTTTTCTCGGCCTCCGCTTGACGTATCACCCCGAGACTTTCAGGATAGGAGCGGACCGGAGCGCCCCAACAAGTTGGAAACTTTCACGAAGATTCGTCAACCGGCGCCAACGTTATTTCAAATAGAATGTCGCGGATTTCCTATGGCTAATAGGTTTTAACTATAACTATCTACTGGCGACCGCCAGTAGATAATATATATATATATTCACTGAAAAAACCATAGGTTTCAGGGACGTTATAGATAGAAATTAGCATTTTAAAAACCTTAGAAATTCACTGAAAAAACCACAGGTTTCAGGGACGTTATAGTTAGTTGGACATTTCACTCATACAAAACCAGAGTAATTCGGCCGTTATAGTTAGTTCAGCTAACTAAAACTCACGCCCCCGCAATGCACTGCTGATGACATCACATATTACATCATTCATGACATGGTCAGTGACATCACTGATGACATCTCAAATGACATCACTGATGACATCACTGATGACATCATCCATTGACTGTGTGTTTCTGTAAAGTTTAAATATGTTTTATATATATATATATAGGCCAAGGTGTATTGAAGAATGAGTGGGTGTATAAGTGTCTGAATGGATGATTTCGTAGGTGCGTGACTGACTGTATAAGTGAGTGATTAAATGTGTCTTATTGAATGCATGGGTTAGTGACCAATACAGACATTCACACAGTTTAGTTTGTCAGTTGGTGTGTAAGCGGGTGCATGGGTTGGTGAGTAGCTAAATGAGGGTCTATATGGGTTATTGATTGGTTGTCTGAGTATCTGTATGGGTGCCTGAGTGTCTGTGTGGGTGGGTGGGGGGTGTGACTCTGTGCAGAGATGTGTGAGTGGGTGATTCACTGGGTGTATGGGTTCAAGAGTGCATCTGTGAAGGGCTGTATGGGTGGGTGAGTGTGTGTATGGGTGTGTTGGTGAGTGAATGGATGCCTCAGTGGTACATGTGTGAGTAACTGCATATGTGAAAGGCAGGATATGTGAGTGTTGGAGTATATAAATGACTATATGTGAGAGTGAGTGATTGTGAGAGTGGCTGTATGGATGAGTGTGTGCTTGTATTAGTTATTGTATAAGAGTGTAAGTATGTGTTAGCATATATTTGAATAAGTGAGGTGGTGTGTGTATAACTGTATAGGTGAGTAAATGTGAGTGTGATTGATTATTTGCATGACTGACTAGGTGTGTGAGTAACTCTATGGATGAGTGGCGGTGTGTGAGTGTCTGTATAGATATGTGAGTGCATATGATAGTGCCGTATTGATGGTTGACTGCATATATGAGTGCCTGTATGGGTGAATGAGTGGATGTGCGTGTAGACCTAGGAATTAGTGAGTGGGTTTGTACTAACTGGTATTGGTGTGTCTGGTTTCGAAAATGGTAGTCTGTATTTTAGAGTGGGTGTATCAAAGGTTATATTAGGGTATGAGGAGGTGCATCAGATTATCACGTGGATGATGTCATCAGTGATGTCATTTGAGATGTCATCAATGATGTCATCAGTGATGTCACTGACCATGTCATGAATGATGTAATATGTGACGTCATCAGCAGTGCATTGCGGGGGCGCGAGTTATAGTTAGCTGAACTAACAATAACGGCTGAATTTCTCTGGTTTTGTACGAGTGAAATGTCCAACTAACTATAACTTCCCTGAAACCTGTGTTTTTTCAGTGAATTTCTAAGGTTTTTTAAATGCTAATTTCTAACTATAACGTCCCTGAAACCTATGGATTTTTCAGTGAATTTCAAAGGTTTTTTAAATGCTAATTTCTAACTATAACATCCCTGAAACCTGTGGTTTTTTCAGTGAATATCAAAGGTTTTTTAAATGCTAATTTCTAACTATGCCTACAAAGGTAGGACATGTGCAGAAAGAGGAAGTAAGGCGCAGAAAGAAGCAAGAGAAATGCAGAAAGAGGCAACAGAAGTCCAGAAAGTCGAAGAAAGGTGCAGAAAGAAGCAAGAGATGTGCACAAAGAACCAACAGAGGAGCAGAAAGAGGCCTTGTTGCAAAGTCATCCTGTGCCCCCAACTTTTTGCTGACTGGTACTGGTGGTAACTGACTCTGACTAACCAGGCCCGGAGCCAGTGCTATGCTGAAAGACACTTAGAATACAGTGAAAACACCTACATACACTAGGGTACACTATGGGTTGGGATACCCCTGTGATTGGCATGACCTCCCCTGTATGGCCCTAGTACATAATAGGGTAGGGGGATTAAAACTACCTCTAACTAAGAGGTGCAGAAGGAGGCAAGAGAAGTACAGAAAGAAGCAAGAGCAGTGCAGAAAGAACCAACAGAGGTGCAAAAAGTTGCAAAAGGGGTGCAGAAAGGGGTAGGAGAGGTGCACAAAGAGGCAAGAGAAGTACAGAAAGAGGCAGGAGGGGTGCAGAAAGAAGGAAGAGAAGTGCAGAAAGAGGCAAGAGAATTGCTGAAAGAAGCAACGGAGGTGTAGAAAGAAGCAAGAGCAGTGCAGAAAGAGGCAAGTAAGGTGCAGATTGAAGCAAGAGCAGTGCAGAAAGAACCAACAGAGGTGCAGAAAGAGAGAAGGGGTGGAGAGAGAGGCAAGAGGGGTGCAGAAAAAGGTAGGATGGGTGCACAAAGAGGCAAGAGGGGTACAGAAAAAGGCAGGAGGGGTGCAGAAAGAAGGAAGAGAAGTGCAGAAAACCCAAGAAAAGTGCAGAAAGAGGCAAAAGAGGTACATAAAGAGACAACAGGGGTTCAGAAAGAAGCAAGACAGGTGCAGAAAGGAGCAAGTGAGGTGCAGAAAGAGCCAACAGTGGTGCAAAAAGAGGCAAGAGAGGTACAGAAACAGGCAAGAGAAGTGCACAAAGAGCCAAGAGAATTGCGGAAAGAAGCAACAGAGGTGTACAAAGAAGCAAGAAAAGTGCAGAAAGAGGCAAGTGAGATGCAAAAACAGGCAGGAAAGGTACAGAAAGACAGAAGACGACTACAGAAAGAGACAACAGGGGTGCAGAAAGAAGCACATGAGGTGCAGAAAGAGGCAACAGATGTGCAGAAAGAGGGAAGAGAGGTGCAGAAAAAGCCAAGAAAAGTGCAGAAAGAGGCAAAAGAGGTACATAAAGAGACAACAGGGGTGCAGAAAGAAGCAAGACAGGTGCAGAAAGAAGCATGGAAAGTGCAGAATGATGCAACGGGGGTGCAGAAAGAGGCAAGAGAAGTGCAGAAACAGGCAAGAGAAGTGCACAAAAAGGCAAGAGAATTGCTGAAAGAAGCAACAGAGGTGTAGAAAGAAGCAAGAAAAGTGCAGAAAGAGGCAAGTGAGATGCAAAAACAGGCAGGAAAGGTACAGAAAGAGGGAAGACGAGTGCAGAAAGAGACAACAGGGGTGCAGAAAGAAGCAAATGAGGTGCAGAAAGAGGCAACAGATGTGCAGAAAGAGGGAAGAGGGGTGCCGAAAAAGGCAGGAAAAGTGCAGAAAGAGGCAAAAGAGGTACATAAAGAGACAACAGGGGTGCAGAAAGAGGCAAGAGAAGTGCAGAAACAGGCAAGAGATGTGCACAAAGAGGCAAGAGAATTGCTGAAAGAAGCAACAGAGGTGTAGAAAGAAGCAATAAAAGTGCAGAAAGAGGCAAGTGAGATGCAAAAACGGGCAGGAAAGGTACAGAAAGAGGGAAGACGAGTGCATAAAGAGACAACAGGGGTGCAGAAAGAAGCAAATGAGGTGCAGAAAGAGGCAACAGACATGCAGAAAGAGGGAAGAGAACTGCAGAAAAAGGCAAGAAAAGTGCAGAAAGAGGCAAAAGAGGTATATAAAGAGAACACAGGGGTGCAGAAAGAAGCAAGACAGGTGCAGAAAGAAGCATTGGAAGTGCAGAATGAAGCAACAGGGTTGCAGAAAGATTCAAGAGAAGTGTAGAAAGGAGCAAGTGAGGTGCAGAAAGAGCCAACAGAGGTGCAAAAAGAGGCAAGAGAGGTGCAGAAACAGGCAAGAGAAGTGCACAAAGAGGCAAGAGAATTGCTGAAAGAAGCAACTGAGGTGTAGAAAGAAGCAAGAAAAGTGCAGAAAGAGGCAAGTGAGATGCAAAAACAGGCAGGAAATGTACAGAAAGAGGGAAGACGAGTGCAGAAAGAGACAACAGGGGTGCAGAAAGAAGCAAATGAGGTGCAGAAAGAGGCAACAGACGTGCATAAAGAAGGAAGAGAGGTGCAGAAAAAGGCAAGAAAGGTGCAGAAAGAGGCAAAAGAGGTACATAAAGAGACAACAGGGGTGCAGAAAGAAGCAAGACAGGTGCAGAAAGAAGCATGGAAAGCGCAGAATGAAGCAACAGGGGTGCAGAAAGAGGCAAGTGAAGTGCAGAAACAGGCAAGAGAAGTGCACAAAGAGGCAAGAGAATTGCTGAAAGAAGCAACAGAGGTGTAGAAAGAAGCAAGAAAAGTGTAGAAAGAAGCAAGTGAGATACAAAAACAGGCAGGAAAGGTACAGGAAGAGGGAAGACATGTGCAGAAAGACAACAGGGGTGCAGAAAGAAGCAAATGAGGTGCAGAAAGAGGCAACAGACGTGTAGAAAGAGGGAAGAGAGATGCAAGAAAAGCGCAGAAAGAGGCAAAAGAGGAACATAATGAGACAACGGGTGCAGAAAGAAGCAAGACCGTGCAGAAAGGAGCATGGAAAGTGCAGAATGAAGCAACAGGGGTGCAGAAACAGGCAAGAGAAGTGTAGAAAGGAGCAAGTGAGGTGCAGAAAGAGCCAACAGAGGTGCAAAAAGAGGCAAGAGCGGTGCAGAAACAGGCAAGTGAAGTGCACAAAGAAGCAAGATAATTGCTGAAAGAAGCAACAGGGGTGTAGAAAGAAGCAAGAAAAGTGCAGAAAGAGGCAAGTGACTTGCAAAAACAGGCAGGAAAGGTACAGAAAGAGGGAAGACGAGTGCAGAAAGAGACAACAGGGGTGCAGAAAGTAGCAAATGAGGTGCAGAAAGAGGCAACAGACGAGCAGAAAGAGGGAAGAGAGGTGTAGGAAAACGCAAGAAAAGTGAAGAAAGAGGCAAAAGAGGTACATAAAGAGACAACAGGGGTGCAGAAAGAAGCAATACAGGTGCAGAAAGAAGCATGGAAAGTGCAGAATGAAGCAACAGGGGTGCAGAAAGAGGCAAGAGAATTGCAGAGAGAGGCAACAGAAGTGCACAAAGAGGCAAGAGAATTGCTGAAAGTAGCAACAGAGGTGTAGGAAGAAGCAAGAAAAGAGCAGAAAGAGGCAAGTGAGATGCAAAAACAGGCAGGAAAGGTAGAGAAAGAGGGAAGACGAGTGCAGAGAGAGACAACAGGGGTATAGAAAGAAGCAAATGAGGTGCAGAAAGAGGCAACAGATGTGCAGAAAGAGGGAAGAGAGCTGCAGAAAAAGGCAAGAAAAGTGCAGAAAGAGGCAAAAGAGGTACATAAAGAGACAATACGGGTGCAGAAAGAAGCAAGACAGGTGCAGAAAGAAGCATGGAAAGTGCAGAATGAAGCAACAGGGGTGCAGAAAGAGGCAAGAGAAGTGTAGAAAGGAGCAAGTGAGGTGCAGAAAGAGCCAACAGAAGTGCACAAAGAGGCAAGAGAATTGCTGAAAGAAGCAACAGAGGTGTAGAAAGAAGCAAGAAAAGTGCAGAAAGAGGCAAGTGAGATGCAAAAACAGGCAGGAAAGGTACAGAAAGAGGGAAGACGAGTGCAGAAAGAGACAACAGGGGTGCAGAAAGTAGCAAATGAGGTGCAGAAAGAGGCAACAGACGTGCAGAAAGAGGGAAGAGAGATGCAGAAAAAGGCAAGAAAAGTGCAGAAAGAGGCAAAAGAGGAACATAATGAGACAACAGGGGTGCAGAAAGAAGCAAGACAGGTGCAGAAAGGAGCATGGAAAGTGCAGAATGAAGCAACAGGGGTGCAGAAAGAGGCAAGAGAAGTGTAGAAAGGAGCAAGTGAGGTGCAGAAAGAGCCAACAGAGGTGCAAAAAGAGGCAAGAGAGGTGCAGAAACAGGCAAGAGAAGTGCACAAAGAGGCAAGATAATTGCTGAAAGAAGCAACAGAGGTGTAGAAAGAAGCAAGAAAAGTGCAGAAAGAGGCAACTGACTTGCAAAAACAGGCAGGAAAGGTACAGAAAGAGGGAAGACGAGTGCAGAAAGAGACAACAGGGGTGCAGAAAGTAGCAAATGAGGTGCAGAAAGAGGCAACAGATGAGCAGAAAGAGGGAAGAGAGGTGTAGAAAAACGCAAGAAAAGTGAAGAAAGAGGCACAAGAGGTACATAAAGAGACAACAGGGGTGCAGAAAGAAGCAAATGAGGTGCAGAAGAAGCATGGAAAGTGCAGAATTAAGCAACAGTGGTGTGGCAAGAGAAGTGTAGAAAGGAGCAAGTGAGGACCAGAAAGAGCCAACAGAGGTTCAAAAAGAGGCAAGAGAGGTGCAGAAACAGGCAAGAGAAGTGCAGAAAAGAGGCAAGAGTTTTGCTGAAAGAAGCAACAGAGGTGTAGAAAGAAACAAGAAAAGTGCAGAAAGAGGCAAGTGAGATGCAAAAACAGGCAGGAAAGGTACATAAAGAGGGAAGACGAGTGCATAAAGAGACAACAGTGGTGCAGAAAGAAGCAAATGAGGTGCAGAAAGAGGCAACAGACGTGCAGAAAGAGCGAAGAGAGGTGCAGAAAAAGGCAAGAAAAGTGCAGAAAGAGGCAAAAGAGGTACATAAAGAGACAACAGGGGTGCAGAAAGAAGCAAGACAGGTGCAGAAAGAAGCATGGAAAGTGCAGAATGAAGCAATAGGGGTGCAGAAAGAGGCAAGAGAAGTGCAGAAACAGGCAAGAGAAGTGCACAAAGAGACAAGAGAATTGCTGAAAGAAGCAACAGAGGTGTAGAAAGAAGCAAGAAAAGGGCAGAAAGAGGCAAGTGAGATGCAAAAACAGGCAGGAAAGGTACAGAAAGAGGGAAGACGAGTGCAGAAAGAGACAACAGGGGTGCAGAAATAAGCAAATGAGGTGCAGAAAGAGGCAACAGACGTGCAGAAAGAGGGAAGAGAGGTGTAGAAAAATGCAAGAAAAGTGAAGAAAGAGGCAAAGAGGTACATAAAGAGACAACAGGGGTGCAGAAAGAAGCAAGACAGGTGCAGAAAGAAGCATGGAAAGTGCAGAATGAAGCAACAGGGGTGCAGAAAGAGGCAAGAGAATTGCAGAGAGAGGCAACAGAAGTGCACAAAGAGGTAAGAGAATTGCTGAAAGTAGCAACAGAGGTGTAGGAAGAAGCAAGAAAAGAGCAGAAAGAGGCAAGTGAGATGCAAAAACAGGCAGGAAAGGTACAGAAAGAGGGAAGACGAGTGCAGAGAGAGACAACAGGGGTGTAGAAAGAAGCAAATGAGGTGCAGAAAGAGGCAACAGATGTGCAGAAAGAGGGAAGAGAACTGCAGAAAAAGGCAAGAAAAGTGCAGAAAGAGGCAAAAGAGGTACATAAAGAGACAATACGGGTGCAGAAAGAAGCAAGACAGGTGCAGAAAGAAGCATGGAAAGTGCAGAATGAAGCAACAGGGGTGCAGAAAGAGGCAAGAGAAGTGTAGAAAGGAGCAAGTGAGGTGCAGAAAGAGCCAACAGAAGTGCACAAAGAGGCAAGAGAATTGCTGAAAGAAGCAACAGAGGTGTAGAAAGAAGCAAGAAAAGTGCAGAAAGAGGCAAGTGAGATGCAAAAACAGGGAGGAAAGGTACAGAAAGAGGGAAGACGAGTGCAGAAAGAGACAACAGGGGTGCAGAAAGTAGCAAATGAGGTGCAGAAAGAGGCAACAGACGTGCAGAAAGAGGGAAGAGAGATGCAGAAAAAGGCAAGAAAAGTGCAGAAAGAGGCAAAAGAGGAACATAATGAGACAACAGGGGTGCAGAAAGAAGCAAGACCGGTGCAGAAAGGAGCATGGAAAGTGCAGAATGAAGCAACAGGGGTGCAGAAAGAGGCAAGAGAAGTGTAGAAAGGAGCAAGTGAGGTGCAGAAAGAGCCAACAGAGGTGCAAAAAGAGGCAAGAGAGGTGCAGAAACAGGCAAGAGAAGTGCACAAAGAGGCAAGATAATTGCTGAAAGAAGCAACAGAGGTGTAGAAAGAAGCAAGAAAAGTGCAGAAAGAGGCAACTGACTTGCAAAAAAAGGCAGGAAAGGTACAGAAAGAGGAAGACGAGTGCAGAAAGAGACAACAGGGGTGCAGAAAGTAGCAAATGAGGTGCAGAAAGAGGCAACAGATGAGCAGAAAGAGGGAAGAGAGGTGTAGAAAAGCGCAAGAAAAGTGAAGAAAGAGGCACAAGAGGTACATAAAGAGACAACAGGGGTGCAGAAAGAAGCAAGATGAGGTGCAGAAAGAAGCATGGAAAGTGCAGAATTAAGCAAAGTGGTGTGGCAAGAGATGTGTAGAAAGGAGCAAGTGAGGACCAGAAAGAGCCAACAGAGGTGCAAAAAGAGGCAAGAGAGGTGCAGAAACAGGCAAGAGAAGTGCAGAAAAAGAGGCAAGAGTTTTGCTGAAAGAAGCAACAGAGGTGTAGAAAGAAACAAGAAAAGTGCAGAAAGAGGCAAGTGAGATGCAAAAACAGGCAGGAAAGGTACATAAAGAGGGAAGACGAGTGCATAAAGAGACAACAGTGGTGCAGAAAGAAGCAAATGAGGTGCAGAAAGAGGCAACAGACGTGCAGAAAGAGCGAAGAGAGGTGCAGAAAAAGGAAAGAAAGGTGCAGAAAGAGGCAAAAGAGGTACATAAAGAGACAACAGGGGTGCAGAAAGAAGCAAGACAGGGGCAGAAAGAAGCATGGAAAGTGCAGAATGAAGCAATAGGGGTGCAGAAAGAGGCAAGAGAAGTGCAGAAACAGGCAAGAGAAGTGCACAAAGAGACAAGAGAATTGCTGAAAGAAGCAACCGAGGTGTAGAAAGAAGCAAGAAAAGGGCAGAAAGAGGCAAGTGAGATGCAAAAACAGGCAGGAAAGGTACAGAAAGAGGGAAGACGAGTGCAGAAAGAGACAACAGGGGTGCAGAAATAAGCAAATGAGGTGCAGAAAGAGGCAACACGTGCAGAAGGAGGGAAGAGAGGTGCAGAAAAAGGCAAGAAAAGTGGAGAAAGAGGCAAAAGAGGTACATAAAGAGACAACAGGGGTGCAGAAAGAAGCAATACAGGTGCAGAAAGAAGCATGGAAAGTGCAGAATGAAGCAACAGGGGTGCAGAGAGAGGCAACAGAAGTGCACAAAGAGGTAATAGAATTGCTGAAAGTAGCAACAGAGGTGTAGGAAGAAGCAAGAAAAGAGCAGAAAGAGGCAAGTGAGATGCAAAAACAGGCAGGAAAGGTAGAGAAAGAGGGAAGACGAGTGCAGAGAGAGACAACAGGGGTGTAGAAAGAAGCAAATGAGGTGCAGAAAGAGGCAACAGATGTGCAGAAAGAGGGAAGAGAACTGCAGAAAAAGGCAAGAAAAGTGCAGAAAGAGGCAAAAGAGGTACATAAAGAGACAATACGGGTGCAGAAAGAAGCAAGACAGGTGCAGAAAGAAGCATGGAAAGTGCAGAATGAAGCAACAGGGGTGCAGAAAGAGGCAAGCGAAGTGTAGAAAGGAGCAAGTGAGGTGCAGAAAGAGCCAACAGAAGTGCACAAAGAGGCAAGAGAATTGCTGAAAGAAGCAACAGAGGTGTAGAAAAAAGCAAGAAAAGTGCAGAAAGAGGCAAGTGAGATGCAAAAACAGGGAGGAAAGGTACAGAAAGAGGGAAGACGAGTGCAGAAAGAGACAACAGGGGTGCAGAAATAAGCAAATGAGGTGCAGAAAGAGGCAACAGACGTGCAGAAAGAGGGAAGAGAGATGCAGAAAAAGGCAAGAAAAGTGCAGAAAGAGGCAAAAGAGGAACATAATGAGACAACAGGGGTGCAGAAAGAAGCAAGACCGGTGCAGAAAGGAGCATGGAAAGTGCAGAATGAAGCAACAGGGGTGCAGAAAGAGGCAAGAGAAGTGTAGAAAGGAGCAAGTGAGGTGCAGAAAGAGCCAACAGAGGTGCAAAAAGAGGCAAGAGAGGTGCAGAAACAGGCAAGAGAAGTGCACAAAGAGGCAAGATAATTGCTGAAAGAAGCAACAGGGGTGTAGAAAGAAGCAAGAAAAGTGCAGAAAGAGGCAACTGACTTGCAAAAAAGGCAGGAAAGGTACAGAAAGAGGGAAGACGAGTGCAGAAAGAGACAACAGGGGTGCAGAAAGTAGCAAATGAGGTGCAGAAAGAGGCAACAGATGAGCAGAAAGTGGGAAGAGAGGTGTAGAAAAACGCAAGAAAAGTGAAGAAAGAGGCACAAGAGGTACATAAAGAGACAACAGGGGTGCAGAAAGAAGCAAATGAGGTGCAGAAGAAGCATGGAAAGTGCAGAATTAAGCAACAGTGGTGTGGCAAGAGAAGTGTAGAAAGGAGCAAGTGAGGACCAGAAAGAGCCAACAGAGGTGCCAAAAGAGGCAAGAGAGGTGCAGAAACAGGCAAGAGAAGTGCAGAAAAAGAGGCAAGAGTTTTGCTGAAAAAAGCAACAGAGGTGTAGAAAGAAACAAGAAAAGTGCAGAAAGAGGCAAGTGAGATGCAAAAACAGGCAGGAAAGGTACATAAAGAGGGAAGACGAGTGCATAAAGAGACAACAGTGGTGCAGAAAGAAGCAAATGAGGTGCAGAAAGAGGCAACAGACGTGCAGAAAGAGCGAAGAGAGGTGCAGAAAAAGGCAAGAAAGGTGCAGAAAGAGGCAAAAGAGGTACATAAAGAGACAACAGGGGTGCAGAAAGAAGCAAGACAGGTGCAGAAAGAAGCATGGAAAGTGCAGAATGAAGCAATAGGGATGCAGAAAGAGGCAAGAGAAGTGCAGAAACAGGCAAGAGAAGTGCACAAAGAGACAAGAGAATTGCTGAAAGAAGCAACCGAGGTGTAGAAAGAAGCAAGAAAAGGGCAGAAAGAGGCAAGTGAGATGCAAAAACAGGCAGGAAAGGTACAGAAAGAGGGAAGACGAGTGCAGAAAGAGACAACAGGGGTGCAGAAATAAGCAAATGAGGTGCAGAAAGAGGCAACACGTGCAGAAGGAGGGAAGAGAGGTGCAGAAAAAGGCAAGAAAAGTGGAGAAAGAGGCAAAAGAGGTACATAAAGAGAGAACAGGGGTGCAGAAAGAAGGAATACAGGTGCAGAAAGAAGCATGGAAAGTGCAGAATGAAGCAACAGGGGTGCAGAAAGAGGCAAGAGAATTGCAGAGAGAGGCAACAGAAGTGCACAAAGAGGTAAGAGAATTGCTGAAAGTAGCAACAGAGGTGTAGGAAGAAGCAAGAAAAGAGCAGAAAGAGGCAAGTGAGATGCAAAAACAGGCAGGAAAGGTAGAGAAAGAGGGAAGACGAGTGCAGAGAGAGACAACAGGGGTGTAGAAAGAAGCAAATGAGGTGCAGAAAGAGGCAACAGATGTGCAGAAAGAGGGAAGAGAACTGCAGAAAAAGGCAAGAAAAGTGCAGAAAGAGGCAAAAGAGGTACATAAAGAGACAATACGGGTGCAGAAAGAAGCAAGACAGGTGCAGAAAGAAGCATGGAAAGTGCAGAATGAAGCAACAGGGGTGCAGAAAGAGGCAAGAGAAGTGTAGAAAGGAGCAAGTGATGTGCAGAAAGAGCCAACAGAAGTGCACAAAGAGGCAAGAGAATTGCTGAAAGAAGCAACAGAGGTGTAGAAAGAAGCAAGAAAAGTGCAGAAAGAGGCAAGTGAGATGCAAAAACAGGGAGGAAAGGTACAGAAAGAGGGAAGACGAGTGCAGAAAGAGACAACAGGGGTGCAGAAATAAGCAAATGAGGTGCAGAAAGAGGCAACAGACGTGCAGAAAGAGGGAAGAGAGATGCAGAAAAAGGCAAGAAAAGTGCAGAAAGAGGCAAAAGAGGAACATAATGAGACAACAGGGGTGCAGAAAGAAGCAAGACCGGTGCAGAAAGGAGCATGGAAAGTGCAGAATGAAGCAACAGGGGTGCAGAAAGAGGCAAGAGAAGTGTAGAAAGGAGCAAGTGAGGTGCAGAAAGAGCCAACAGAGGTGCAAAAAGAGGCAAGAGAGGTGCAGAAACAGGCAAGAGAAGTGCACAAAGAGGCAAGATAATTGCTGAAAGAAGCAACAGGGGTGTAGAAAGAAGCAAGAAAAGTGCAGAAAGAGGCAACTGACTTGCAAAAATAGGCAGGAAAGGTACAGAAAGAGGGAAGACGAGTGCAGAAAGAGACAACAGGGGTGCAGAAAGTAGCAAACGAGGTGCAGAAAGAGGCAACAGACGAGCAGAAAGAGGGAAGAGAGGTGTAGAAAAACGCAAGAAAAGTGAAGAAAGAGGCACAAGAGGTACATAAAGAGACAACTGGGGTGCAGAAAGAAGCAAATGAGGTGCAGAAGAAGCATGGAAAGTGCAGAATTAAGCAACAGTGGTGTGGCAAGAGAAGTGTAGAAAGGAGCAAGTGAGGAGCAGAAAGAGCCAACAGAGGTGCAAAAAGAGGCAAGAGAGGTGCAGAAACAGGCAAGAGAAGTGCAGAAAAAGAGGCAAGAGTTTTGCTGAAAAAAGCAACAGAGGTGTAGAAAGAAACAAGAAAAGTGCAGAAAGAGGCAAGTGAGATGCAAAAACAGGCAGGAAAGGTACATAAAGAGGGAAGACGAGTGCATAAAGAGACAACAGTGGTGCAGAAAGAAGCAAATGAGGTGCAGAAAGAGGCAACAGACGTGCAGACAGAGCGAAGAGAGGTGCAGAAAAAGGCAAGAAAGGTGCAGAAAGAGGCAAAAGAGGTACATAAAGAGACAACAGGGGTGCAGAAAGAAGCAAGACAGGTGCAGAAAGAAGCATGGAAAGTGCAGAATGAAGCAATAGGGGTGCAGAAAGAGGCAAGAGAAGTGCAGAAACAGGCAAGAGAAGTGCACAAAGAGACAAGAGAATTGCTGAAAGAAGCAACCGAGGTGTAGAAAGAAGCAAGAAAAGGGCAGAAAGAGGCAAGTGAGATGCAAAATAGGCAGGAAAGGTACAGAAAGAGGGACGACGAGTGCAGAAAGAGACAGCAGAGATGCAGAAAGAAACAAATGAGGTGCAGAAAGAGGCAACAAACGTGCAGAAAGAGGGAAGAGAGGTGCAGAAAAAGGTAAGAAAAGTGCAGAAAGAGGCAAAAGAGGTACATAAAGAGACAACAGGGGTGCAGAAAGATTCAAGACAGGTGCAGAAGAAGCATGGAAAGTGCAGAATGAAGCAACAGGGGTGCAGAAAGAGGCAAGAGAAGTGTAGAAACAGGCAAGAGAAGTGCACAAAGAGGCAAGAGAATTGCTGAAAAAAGCAACAGAGGTGTAGAAAGAAGCAAGAAAAGTGGAGAAAGAGGCAAGTGAGATGCAAAAACAGGCAGGAAAGGTACAGAAAGAGGGAAGACGAGTGCAGAAAGAGACAACAGGGGTGCAGAAAGAAGCAAATGAGGTGCAGAAAGAGGCAACAGACGTGCAGAAAGATGGAATAGAGGTGCAGAAAAAGGCAAGAAAAGTGCAGAAAGAGGCAAAAGAGGTACATAAAGAGACAACAGGGGTGCAGAAAGAAGCAAGACAGGTGCAGAAAGAAGCATGGAAAGTACAGACTGAAGCAACAGGGGTGCAGAAAGAGGCAAGAGAAGTGTAGAAAGAAGCAAGTGAGGTGCAGAAAGAGCCAACAGAGGTGCAAAAAGAGGCAAGAGAGGTGCATAAACAGGGAAGAGAAGTGCACAAAGAGGCAAGAGATTTGCTAAAAGAAGCAACAGAGGTGTAGAAAGAAGCAAGAAAAGTGCAGAAAGAGGCAAGTGAGATGCAAAAACAGGCAGGAAAGGTACAGAAAGAGGGAAGACGAGTGCAGAAAGACAACAGGGGTGCAGAAAGAAGCAAATGAGGTACAGAAAGAGGTAACAGATGTGCAGAAAGAGGTAAGAGGGGTGCAGAAAAAGGCAAGAAAAGTGCAGAAAGAGGCAAAAGAGGTACATAAAGAGACAACAGGGGTGCAGAAAGAGGCAAGACAAGTGCAGAAACAGGCAAGAGATGTGCACAAAGAGGCAAGAGAATTGCTGAAAGAAGCAACAGAGGTGTAGAAAGAAGCAAGAAAAGTGCAGAAAGAGGCAAGTGAGATGCAAAAACAGGCAGGAAATGTACAGAAAGAGGGAAGACGAGTGCAGAAAGAGACAACAGGGGTGCAGAAAGTAGCAAATGAGGTGCAGAAAGAGGCAACAGACATGCATAAAGAAGGAAGAGAGGTGCAGAAAAAGGCAAGAAAAGTGCAGAAAGAGGCAAAAGAGGTACATAAAGAGACAACAAGGGTGCAGAAAGAAGCAAGACAGTTGCAGAAAGAAGCATGGAAAGTGCAGAATGAAGCAACAGGGGTGCAGAAAGAGGCAAGAGAAGTGCAGAAACAAGCAAGAGAAGTGCACAAAGAGGCAAGAGAATTGCTGAAAGAAGCAACAGAGGTGTAGAAAGAAGCAAGAAAAGTGTAGAAAGAAGCAAGTGAGATACAAAAACAGGCAGGAAAGGTACAGGAAGAGGGAAGACGAGTGCAGAAAGAGACAACAGGGGTGCAGAAAGAAGCAAATGAGGTGCAGAAAGAGGCAACAGACATGCAGAAAGAGGGAAGAGAGATGCAGAAAAAGGCAAGAAAAGTGCAGAAAGAGGCAAAAGAGGAACATAATGAGACAACAGGGGTGCAGAAAGAAGCAAGACCGGTGCAGAAAGAAGCATGGAAAGTGCAGAATGAAGCAACAGGGGTGCAGAAAGAGGCACGAGAAGTGTAGAAAGGAGCAAGTGAGGTGCAGAAAGAGCCAACAGAGGTGCAAAAGAGGCAAGAGAGGTGCAGAAACAGGCAAGAGAAGTGCACAAAGAGGCAAGATAATTGCTGAAAGAAGCAATAGAGGTGTAGAAAGAAGCAAGAAAAGTGCAGAAAGAGGCAAGTGACTTGCAAAAACAGGCAGGAAAGGTACAGAAAGAGGGAAGACGAGTGCAGAAAGAGACAACAGGGGTGCAGAAAGTAGCAAATGAGGTGCAGAAAGAGGCAACAGACGAGCAGAAAGAGGGATGAGAGGTGTAGAAAAACGCAAGAAAAGTGAAGAAAGATGCAAAAGAGGTACATAAAGAGACAACAGGGGTGCAGAAAGAAGCAATACAGGTGCAGAAAGAAGCATGGAAAGTGCAGAATGAAGCAACAGGGGTGCAGAAAGAGGCAAGAGAATTGCAGAGAGAGGCAACAGAAGTGCACAAAGAGGTAAGAGAATTGCTGAAAGTAGCAACAGAGGTGTAGGAAGAAGCAAGAAAAGAGCAGAAAGAGGCAAGTGAGATGCAAAAACAGGCAGGAAAGGTACAGAAAGAGGGAAGACGAGTGCAGAGAGAGACAACAGGGGTGTAGAAAGAAGCAAATGAGGTGCAGAAAGAGGCAACAGATGTGCAGAAAGAGGGAAGAGAACTGCAGAAAAAGGCAAGAAAAGTGCAGAAAGAGGCAAAAGAGGTACATAAAGAGACAATACGGGTGCAGAAAGAAGCAAGACAGGTGCAGAAAGAAGCATGGAAAGTGCAGAATGAAGTAACAGGGGTGCAGAAAGAGGCAAGAGAAGTGTAGAAAGGAGCAAGTGAGGTGCAGAAAGAGCCAACAGAAGTGCACAAAGAGGCAAGAAAATTGCTGAAAGAAGCAACAGAGGTGTAGAAAGAAGCAAGAAAAGTGCAGAAAGAGGCAAGTGAGATGCAAAAACAGGGAGGAACGGTACAGAAAGAGGGAAGACGAGTGCAGAAAGAGACAACAGGGGTGCAGAAATAAGCAAATGAGGTGCAGAAAGAGGCAACAGACGTG
The DNA here is from genome assembly GCA_963921515.1 of Calotriton arnoldi. Classification (NCBI taxonomy): domain Eukaryota; kingdom Metazoa; phylum Chordata; class Amphibia; order Caudata; family Salamandridae; genus Calotriton; species Calotriton arnoldi. Next base: position 1,905,157 of record CAWUFW010001768.1, on the reverse strand, counting down.
CAGAAAGAGGGAAGAGAGATGCAGAAAAAGGCAAGAAAAGTGCAGAAAGAGGCAAAAGAGGAACATAATGAGACAACAGGGGTGCAGAAAGAAGCAAGACCGGTGCAGAAAGGAGCATGGAAAGTGCAGAATGAAGCAACAGTGGTGCAGAAAGAGGCAAGAGAAGTGTAGAAAGGAGCAAGTGAGGTGCAGAAAGAGCCAACAGAGGTGCAAAAAGAGGCAAGAGAGGTGCAGAAACAGGCAAGAGAAGTGCTCAAAGAGGCAAGATAATTGCTGAAAGAAGCAACAGGGGTGTAGAAAGAAGCAAGAAAAGTGCAGAAAGAGGCAACTGACTTGCAAAAACAGGCAGGAAAGGTACAGAAAGAGGGAAGACGAGTGCAGAAAGAGACAACAGGGGTGCAGAAAGTAGCAAATGAGGTGCAGAAAGAGGCAACAGATGAGCAGAAAGTGGGAAGAGAGGTGTAGAAAAACGCAAGAAAAGTGAAGAAAGAGGCACAAGAGGTACATAAAGAGACAACAGGGGTGCAGAAAGAAGCAAATGAGGTGCAGAAGAAGCATGGAAAGTGCAGAATTAAGCAACAGGTGGAATGTGGCAAGAGAAGTGTAGAAAGGAGCAAGTGAGGTACCAGAAAGAGCCAACAGAGGTGCCAAAAGAGGCAAGAGAGGTGCAGAAACAGGCAAGAGAAGTGCAGAAAAGAGGCAAGAGATTTGCTGAAAGAAGCAACAGAGGTGTAGAAAGAAACAAGAAAAGTGCAGAAAGAGGCAAGTGAGATGCAAAAACAGGCAGGAAAAGTACATAAAGAGGGAAGACGAGTGCATAAAGAGACAACAGTGGTGCAGAAAGAAGCAAATGAGGTGCAGAAAGAGGCAACAGACGTGCAGAAAGAGCGAAGAGAGGTGCAGAAAAAGGCAAGAAAGGTGCAGAAAGAGGCAAAAGAGGTACATAAAGAGACAACAGGGGTGCAGAAAGAAGCAAGACAGGTGCAGAAAGAAGCATGGAAAGTGCAGAATGAAGCAATAGGGGTGCAGAAAGAGGCAAGAGAAGTGCAGAAACAGGCAAGAGAAGTGCACAAAGAGACAAGAGAATTGCTGAAAGAAGCAACCGAGGTGTAGAAAGAAGCAAGAAAAGGGCAGAAAGAGGCAAGTGAGATGCAAAAACAGGCAGGAAAGGTACAGAAAGAGGGAAGACGAGTGCAGAAAGAGACAACAGGGGTGCAGAAATAAGCAAATGAGGTGCAGAAAGAGGCAACAGACGAGCAGAAAGAGGGAAGAGAGGTGTAGAAAAATGCAAGAAAAGTGAAGAAAGAGGCAAAAGAGGTACATAAAGAGACAACAGGGGTGCAGAAAGAAGCAATACAGGTGCAGAAAGAAGCATGGAAAGTGCAGAATGAAGCAACAGGGGTGCAGAAAGAGGCAAGAGAATTGCAGAGAGAGGCAACAGAAGTGCACAAAGAGGTAAGAGAATTGCTGAAAGTAGCAACAGAGGTGTAGGAAGAAGCAAGAAAAGAGCAGAAAGAGGCAAGTGAGATGCAAAAACAGGCAGGAAAGGTACAGAAAGAGGGAAGACGAGTGCAGAGAGAGACAACAAGGGTGTAGAAAGAAGCAAATGAGGTGCAGAAAGAGGCAACAGATGTGCAGAAAGAGGGAAGAGAACTGCAGAAAAAGGCAAGAAAAGTGCAGAAAGAGGCAAAAGAGGTACATAAAGAGAGAATACGGGTGCAGAAAGAAGCAAGACAGGTGCAGAAAGAAGCATGGAAAGTGCAGAATGAAGCAACAGGGGTGCAGAAAGAGGCAAGAGAAGTGTAGAAAGGAGCAAGTGAGGTGCAGAAAGAGCCAACAGAAGTGCACAAAGAGGCAAGAGAATTGCTGAAAGAAGCAACAGAGGTGTATAAAGAAGCAAGAAAAGTGCAGAAAGAGGCAACTGACTTGCAAAAACAGGCAGGAAAGGTACAGAAAGAGGGAAGACGAGTGCAGAAAGAGACAACAGGGGTGCAGAAAGTAGCAAACGAGGTGCAGAAAGAGGCAACAGACGAGCACAAAGAGGGAAGAGAGGTGTAGAAAAACGCAAGAAAAGTGAAGAAAGAGGCACAAGAGGTACATAAAGAGACAACTGGGGTGCAGAAAGAAGCAAGATGAGGTGCAGAAGAAGCATGGAAAGTGCAGAATTAAGCAACAGTGGTGTGGCAAGAGAAGTGTAGAAAGGAGCAAGTGAGGAGCAGAAAGAGCCAACAGAGGTGCAAAAAGAGGCAAGAGAGGTGCAGAAACAGGCAAGAGAAGTGCAGCAAAAGAGGCAAGAGTTTTGCTGAAAGAAGCAACAGAGGTGTAGAAAGAAACAAGAAAAGTGCAGAAAGAGGCAAGTGAGATGCAAAAACAGGCAGGAAAGGTACATAAAGAGGGAAGACGAGTGCAGAAAGAGACAACAGTGGTGCAGAAAGAAGCAAATGAGGTGCAGAAAGAGGCAACAGACGTGCAGACAGAGCGAAGAGAGGTGCAGAAAAATGCAAGAAAAGTGAAGAAAGAGGCAAAAGAGGTACATAAAGAGACAACAGGGGTGCAGAAAGAAGCAAGACAGGTGCAGAAAGAAGCATGGAAAGTGCAGAATGAAGCAACAGGGGTGCAGAAAGAGGCAAGAGAAGTGCAGAGAGAGGCAACAGAAGTGCACAAAGAGGTAAGAGAATTGCTGAAAGTAGCAACAGAGGTGTAGGAAGAAGCAAGAAAAGAGCAGAAAGAGGCAAGTGAGATGCAAAAACAGGCAGGAAAGGTAGAGAAAGAGGGAAGACGAGTGCAGAGAGAGACAACAGGGGTATAGAAAGAAGCAAATGAGGTGCAGAAAGAGGCAACAGATGTGCAGAAAGAGGGAAGAGAACTGCAGAAAAAGGCAAGAAAAGTGCAGAAAGAGGCAAAAGAGGTACATAAAGAGACAATACGGGTGCAGAAAGAAGCAAGACAGGTGCAGAAAGAAGCATGGAAAGTGCAGAATGAAGCAACAGGGGTGCAGAAAGAGGCAAGAGAAGTGTAGAAAGGAGCAAGTGAGGTGCAGAAAGAGCCAACAGAAGTGCACAAAGAGGCAAGAGAATTGCTGAAAGAAGCAACAGAGGTGTAGAAAGAAGCAAGAAAAGTGCAGAAAGAGGCAAGTGAGATGCAAAAACAGGGAGGAAAGGTACAGAAAGAGGGAAGACGAGTGCAGAAAGAGACAACAGGGGTGCAGAAATAAGCAAATGAGGTGCAGAAAGAGGCAACAGACGTGCAGAAAGAGGGAAGAGAGATGCAGAAAAAGGCAAGAAAAGTGCAGAAAGAGGCAAAAGAGGAACATAATGAGACAACAGGGGTGCAGAAAGAAGCAAGACCGGTGCAGAAAGGAGCATGGAAAGTGCAGAATGAAGCAACAGGGGTGCAGAAAGAGGCAAGAGGAAGTGTAGAAAGGAGCAAGTGAGGTGCAGAAAGAGCCAACAGAGGTGCAAAAAGAGGCAAGAGAGGTGCAGAAACAGGCAGGAGACGTGCACAAAGAGGCAAGATAATTGCTGAAAGAAGCAACAGAGGTGTAGAAAGAAGCAAGAAAAGTGCAGAAAGAGGCAACTGACATGCAAAAACAGGCAGGAAAGGTACAGAAAGAGGGAAGACGAGTGCAGAAAGAGACAACAGGGGTGCAGAAAGTAGCAAATGAGGTGCAGAAAGAGGCAACAGATGAGCAGAAAGAGGGAAGAGAGGTGCAGAAAAAGGCAAGAAAAGTGAAGAAAGAGGCACAAGAGGTACATAAAGAGACAACAGGGGTGCAGAAAGAAGCAAATGAGGTGCAGAAAGAAGCATGGAAAGTGCAGAATTAAGCAACAGTGAGTAGTGGCAAGAGAAGTGTAGAAAGGAGCAAGTGAGGACCAGAAAGAGCCAACAGAGGTGCAAAAAGAGGCAAGAGAGGTGCAGAAACAGGCAAGAGAAGTGCAGAAAAGAGGCAAGAGTTTTGCTGAAAAAAGCAACAGAGGTGTAGAAAGAAACAAGAAAAGTGCAGAAAGAGGCAAGTGAGATGCAAAAACAGGCAGGAAAGGTACATAAAGAGGGAAGACGAGTGCATAAAGAGACAACAGTGGTGCAGAAAGAAGCAAATGAGGTGCAGAAAGAGGCAACAGACATGCAGAAAGAGCGAAGAGAGGTGCAGAAAAAGGCAAGAAAGGTGCAGAAAGAGGCAAAAGAGGTACATAAAGAGACAACAGGGGTGCAGAAAGAAGCAAGACAGGGGCAGAAAGAAGCATGGAAAGTGCAGAATGAAGCAATAGGGGTGCAGAAAGAGGCAAGAGAAGTGTAGAAAGGAGCAAGTGAGGTGCAGAAAGAGCCAACAGAGGTGCAAAAAGAGGCAAGAGAGGTGCAGAAACAGGCAAGAGAAGTGCACAAAGAGGCAAGATAAATGCTGAAAGAAGCAACAGGGGTGTAGAAAGAAGCAAGAAAAGTGCAGAAAGAGGCAAGTGACTTGCAAAAACAGGCAGGAAAGGTACAGAAAGAGGGAAGACGAGTGCAGAAAGAGACAACAGGGGTGCAGAAAGTAGCAAATGAGGTGCAGAAAGAGGCAACAGACGAGCAGAAAGAGGGAAGAGAGGTGTAGAAAAACGCAAGAAAAGTGAAGAAAGAGGCAAAAGAGGTACATAAAGAGACAACAGGGGTGCAGAAAGAAGCAAATGAGGTGCAGAAGAAGCATGGAAAGTGCAGAATTAAGCAACAGTGGTGCGGCAAGAGAAGTGTAGAAAGGAGCAAGTGAGGTGCAGAAAGAGCCAACAGAGGTGCAAAAGAGGCAAGAGAGATGCAGAAACAGGCAAGAGAAGTGCAGAAAAAGAGGCAAGAGTTTTGCTGAAAGAAGCAACAGAGGTGTAGAAAGAAACAAGAAAAGTGCAGAAAGAGGCAAGTGAGATGCAAAAACAGGCAGGAAAGGTACATAAAGAGGGAAGACGAGTGCATAAAGAGACAACAGTGGTGCAGAAAGAAGCAAATGAGGTGCAGAAAGAGGCAACAGACGTGCAGAAAGAGCGAAGAGAGGTGCAGAAAAAGGCAAGAAAGGTGCAGAAAGAGGCAAAAGAGGTTCATAAAGAGACAACAGGGGTGCAGAAAGAAGCAAGACAGGTGCAGAAAGAAGCATGGAAAGTGCAGAATGAAGCAATAGGGGTGCAGAAAGAGGCAAGAGAAGTGCAGAAACAGGCAAGAGAAGTGCACAAAGAGACAAGAGAATTGCTGAAAGAAGCAATCGAGGTGTAGAAAGAAGCAAGAAAAGGGCAGAAAGAGGCAAGTGAGATGCAAAAACAGGCAGGAAAGGTACAGAAAGAGGGAAGACGAGTGCAGAAAGAGACAACAGGGGTGCAGAAATAAGCAAATGAGGTGCAGAAAGAGGCAACATACGTGCAGAAAGAGGGAAGAGAGGTGCAGAAAAAGGCAAGAAAAGTGCAGAAAGAGGCAAAAGAGGTACATAAAGAGACAACAGGGGTGCAGAAAGAAGCAAGACAGGTGCAGAAAGAAGCATGGAAAGTGCAGAATGAAGCAATAGGTGTGCAGAAAGAGGCAAGAGAAATGTAGAAAGGAGCAAGTGAGGTGCAGAAAGAGCCAACAGAGGTGCAAAAAGAGGCAAGAGAGGTGCAGAAACAGGCAAGAGAAGTGCACAAAGAGGCAAGAGAATTGCTGAAAGAAGCAACAAAGGTGTAGAAAGAAGCAAGAAAAGTGCAGAAAGAGGCAAGTGAGATGCAAAAACAGGCAGGAAAGGTACAGAAATAGGGACGATGAGTGCAGAAAGAGACAGCAGAGATGCAGAAAGAAACAAATGAGGTGCAGAAAGAGGCAACAGACGTGCAGAAAGAGGGAAGAGAGGTGCAGAAAAAGGTAAGAAAAGTGCAGAAAGAGGCAAAAGAGTTACATAAAGAGACAACAGGGGTGCAGAAAGAAGCAAGACAGGTGCAGAAAGAAGCATGGAAAGTGCAGAATGAAGCAACAGGGGTGCAGAAAGAGGCAAGAGAAGTGTAGAAACAGGCAAGCGAAGTGCACAAAGAGGCAAGAGAATTGCTGAAAGAAGCAACAGAGGTGTAGAAAGAAGCAAGAAAAGTGGAGAAAGAGGCAAGTGAGATGCAAAAACAGGCAGGAAAGGTACAGAAAGAGGGAAGACGAGTGCAGAAAGAGACAACAAGGGTGCAAAAAGAAGCAAATGAGGTGCAGAAAGAGGCAACATACGTGCAGAAAGATGGAAGAGAGGTGCAGAAAAAGGCAAGAAAAGTGCAGAACGAGGCAAAAGAGGTACATAAAGAGACAACAGGGGTGCGGAAAGAAGCAATACAGGTGCAGAAAGAAGTATGGAAAGTGCAGAATGAAGCAACAGGGGTGCAGAAAGAGGCAAGAGAAGTGTAGAAAGGAGCAAGTGAGGTGCAGAAAGAGCCAACAGAGGTGCAAAAAGAGGCAAGAGAGGTGCATAAACAGGCAAGAGAAGTGCACAAAGAGGCAAGAGATTTGCTGAAAGAAGCAACAGAGGTGTAGTAAGAAGCAAGAAAAGTGCAGAAAGAGGCAAGTGAGATGCAAAAACAGGCAGGAATGGTACAGAAAGAGGGAAGTCGAGTACAGAAAGAGACAACAGAGGTGCAGAAAGATGAAAATGAGGTGCAGAAAGATGCAACAGACGTGCAGAAAGAGGGAAGAGAGGTGCAGAAAGTACAAGAGATTTGCAAAATGAGGTCAAGAGAAGTGCAGAAAAAGAAAGAAACGTGCAGAAAGAGGCAACAGAAATGCAGAAAGAGGCAAGAGAGGCGCAGACGGAAGCAAGAGTGGCTTGCACGCCATTAGTACCAATTTAACACCCACATTTAGCAATAAGTAACAGGTGACCATTCTAGGTTTGCAAAGGGCCTTCCACCACACTGTAACACTTGTCGCTGCATTTTTGGTAACGTTTGACCCGTTTCATCTAGAAACAAGGCTTTTTTGTTCAAATCTGCAGATTAGGGTGCAGATGATGAATTATGTGGCTAATGCAGAAACTGTATAATTGTGCGAAAGTCGGTGCAGCCAAACAGTCACATAATTCCAGTGGCCCTGCTCATACCTCTGACTAGGTCCACAAGTGCTCCTCAGTGATTCCATCTTTTTGTCTCACTGAGTTCATAGTTGAGCTTCTATGGAAACGAGGAAGACTAAACTTGAGGTTACCACTCCACAACACAGACTACCATACCACATAATTACTCTCCATAACACATAATCCCACTCTACATAATTCCTATACACTAAATACCACATACTTTCTATCCACATAATTTCACTGCACAACATATCACATAATTCCACTACACACAACGTACATCCACTCCACTCCAAAAAACATTAGTAAAAAACTTTTGCATTTACAACGCCAATAGCTCTAATTTTCACAAATGCGAAACCTACTACATTGCAAACACTTTTTTAACTAGTAGTCGCGTTTGCAGAGTGGTGGACAAAGGGTGCTAGGCCTCCGACCAGCACTCAGGAATTCCGGTGCGTAGGGCTTACAGGAGGTACCAGTAGGGCTTCTTGCCCCCCAAAGTCCCTCAGGAGTAAATTGGACTTCATCCCCCATCCCGTAGTCTGCCAGGAGACACGTTTGCAGAATGGTGGAGAAAGGGGTGCATGGCCTCCGAAGACGTCTTAGCAATCCCACTGTGCGGGACTTACTGGAGGTAACAAGACGGTTAGTTGGCCCCCAAGAACATCCTTGGGGACCAACTACCCCTCCTATTACTTCCAATAAGTCCCACACAGCAGCATTGCTAAGTTCGAAGAGCAGGCCACGCCCCTTCTTCCCACCACTCTACAAACGCGCTCCCTTCACTGCTGGGGGTCCTTTAGGGGCCAACTAGCCTACGTCTTACCTCCAGTAAGCACCACACAGTGGGATTGCTGAGAGGTGGACAAAGGCCACGCCCCTTTCTCCACCACTCTGCAAACGCGCCCCCTGGCACGTTCTAAGTTGGGGGATTAAGTCCCCTTGAATACTGAGGGTCCCTGGGGGCCAACAAGCCCACCAGGTACCTCCATATATATATATTCACTTAAAAAACCATAGGTTTCAGGCACGTTATAGTTAGAAATTAGCATTTAAAAAACCTTTGAAATTCACTGAAAAAACCATAGGTTTCAGGCACGTTACAGTTATAAATTAGCATTTAAAAAACCTTAGAAATTCACTGAAAAAACCAGAGGTTTCAGGCGCGTTATAGTTAGAAATTAGCATTTAAAAAAGCTTAGAAATTCACTGAAAAATCCATAGGTTTCAGGGGCGTTATAGTTCGTTGGACATTTCACTCGTACAAAACCATAGAAATTCCCCTGTTATAGTTAGTTCAGCTAACTATAACTCGCGCCCCCGCAATGCACTGCTGATGACGTCACATATTACATCACACATGACATGGTCAGTGACATCACTGATGACATCACTGATGACATCTCAAATGACATCACTGATGACATCACTGATGACATCATCCAGTGACTGTGTGTTTCTGTAAAGTTTAAATATGTTTATTATATATAGGGAAAGGCGTATTGAAGAATGAGTGGGTGTATAAGTGTCTGAATGGATGATTTAGTAGGTGCGTGACTGACTCTATAAGTGAGTGATTAAACGTATCTTACTGAATGCATGGGTTAGTGACTAAACTGTGTGAATGTCTGTATCCGTCTGTCTGTTGGTGTGTAAGCGGCTGCATGGGTTTGTGAATAGCTACATGAGTGTCTACATGGGTTGTTGATTGGTTGTCTGAGTATCTGTATGGGTGCCTGAGTGTTTGTGTGGGTGGGGTGTGTGTGACTCTGTTCATAGATGTGTGAGTGGGTGATTCACTGGGTGCATGGTTTCAAGAGTGCATCTGTGATGGACTGTATGGGTGGGTGAGTGTGTGTATGGGTGTGTTAGTGAGTGAATGTATATCTCAGTGGTACATGTGTGAGTAACTACATATGTGAAAGGCAGTATATATATGTGTTGGAGTATTAAATGGCTATAAGTGAGAGTGTGTGATTGTGAGAGTGGCTGTATGGATGAGTGTGTACTTGTATCAGTGATTGTATAAGAGCGTAAGAATGTGCTAGTATTTGTATGAGTAAGTGAGCTGGTGTGTGTATAACTGTATAGGTGAGTAAATGGCAGTGTGATTAATTATTTGCATTACTGACTAGGTGTGTGAGTACCTCTATGGATGAGTGGCGGTGTTTGAGTGTCTATATAGGTGTATGAGTGCATATGATGGTCCTGTACTGAGTGACCGTAAGTTTGAGTGACTGTACGGGTGAGTGAGTGGATGTGCGTGTAGACCTAAGAATCAGTCAGTGTGTATGTAGTTATTGGTGTTGGAGTGTCTATGCTTTTGAGAATGGCAGTCTGTAATTTAGAGTGGGTGTATCAAAAGTTATATTAGGGTGTGAGAAGATGCATCAAATTATCACATGGATGATGTCATCAGTGATGTCATTTGAGATGTCATCAGTGATGTCATCAGTGATGTCACTGACCATGTCATGAGTGATGTAATATGTGACGTCATCAGCAGTGCATTGCGGGCGCAAGTTATAGTTAGCTGAACTAACTATAACGGGGGAATTTCTATGGTTTTGTACGAGTGAAATGTCCAACGAACTATAACGCCCCTGAAACCTATGGTTTTTTCAGTGAATTTCTAAGGTTTTTAAATGCTAATTTTTAACTATAACGCGCCTGAAACCTCTGGTTTTTTCAGTGAATTTCTAAGGTTTTTAAATGCTAATTTCTAACTATAACGTGCCTGAAACCTATGGTTTTTTCAGTGAATTTCAAAGGTTTTTTAAATGCTAATTTCTAACTATAACATGCCTGAAACCTATGGTTTTTTAAGTGAATTTCAAAGGTTTTTTAAATGCTAGTTTCTAACTATGCCTACAGAGGTAGGACATGTGAAGAAAGAAGAAAAACGCACAGAAAGAAGCAAAAGAAATGCAGAAAGAAGCAACAGAAGTCCACAAAGACGAAGAAAAGAGCAGGAAGAAGCAAGACATGTGCAGAAAGAACCAACAGAGGAGCAGAAAGAGGCCATGTTGCAAAATCATCCTGTGCCCACAACTTTTTCAGACGGGTACTGGTGGTAACTGACTCTGAGTAACTAGGCCTAGAACCAGTGCTATGCTAACAGACACTTAGAATACAGTGAAAACACCTACATACACTAGGGAACACTATGCGTTGGGGTACCCCTGTGATTAGCATGACCTCCTCTGTAAGGCCCTAGTACATAATAGGGCAGGGGGATTAAAATTACCTCTTAAAACGCGCCACGGAGCGCGTTTGCACAGTGGTGTAGGGAGGGGGGGCCTGAGGTGACATGTGTGCAATCACGCCCTGTGGGCGTTTGAAGTTGGGAGATTAAGTCCGCTTGAATCCTGAGGGTCCCTGGGGTCCAACTAGCCCACTAGGTACCTCCAGTAAGCGCCACAGAGCTGCGTTGCAGAGAGGTGTAAAAAGGGGCGTGGCCTGGACCACCTCTCTGCAAATCAGGCCTGAGGCGCTTACTGGAGGTACCTGGTGGCCTAGTTGGCCCCCTGGGGCCCTTAGGATTGAAGGGGTATTAATTCCCCAACTTAAAACACGCCACAGGGCGTATTTCCACACATGTCACCTCAGGCCCCGCACCCTCCCTTCACCACTGTGCAAACAAGCCCTGTGGTGCGTTTTAAGTTGGGGGATAAAGTCCCCTTGAATCCTGAGGGTCCCTGGGGTCCAACTAGCCCACGAGGTACCTGCAGTAAGCGCCACAGAGCTGCGTTGCAGAGAGGTGTAAAAAGTGGCGTGGTCTGGACCACCTCTCTGCAACGCAGGCCTGTGGCGCTTACTGGAGATACCTGGTGGGCTAGTTGACCCCCAGGGGCCCTCAGGATTGAAGGGGACTTAATTCCCCAACTTAAAACGCGCCACAGGGCGTGTTTGCACACATGTCACCTCAGGCCCCGCCCCCTCCTTTCACCACTGTGCAAACACGCCCCGTGGCGCGTTTTAAGTTGGGGGATAATGTCCCCTTGAATCCTGAGGGTCCCTGGGGTCCAACTAGCCCAACAGGTACCTCCAGTAAGCGCCACAGAGCTGCGTTGCAGAGAGGTGTAAAAAGGGGCGTGGCCTGGACCACCTCTCTGCAACGCAGCCCTGTGGCGCTTACTGGAGGTACCTGGTGGGCTAGTTGACCCCAGGGACCCCCAGTATTGAAGGGGAATTAATTCCCCAACTAAAACGCGCCACAGGGCGCGTTTGCAGAGTGTTGCTGGGAGGGGGTGGGCCGCTGGCACGATCGCGTCTTTTGTATTTTTCTTTTTTTTTTAGAAAGGGGCTGTGTGGCCCTCCCTTCTTTTCCCTTTTTTTGGGCCCTGGGGACCCCATCCCTCAGGGCCTGACCCCTTTTAAAAAAATAAAAAATAATAAATGAACGGGAAGGGGGCCGCGTGGGCCCCCCTCCCGTGGCCAAATCTGGCCTCGGGGACCCCATCCCCCGGGGCATGGCCAAATATTTTATTTTGTTTATGGAGGGGGGCTGCGTGGCCCCCTCCTCAGGCCATTTATGGCCCCGGGGACCCCATCCCCTGGGGCCGGCCTTTGCGTGATTTAAAAAAAAAATTGTTTTATTATTATTGGGGAGGGGGGTCGCATGGCCCCCCTCCCGGGCCACTCCTTGCCCCGGGGACCCCATCCCCCGGGGCCTGGCCTCTCGTTGGGGACCGTGGGGGGACCCCATCCCCTGGGGCCGGCCTTTTCGTGATTTAAAAAAAAAAAATTGTTTTATTATTATTGGGGAGGGGGGTCGCATGGCCCCCCTCCCGGGCCACTCCTTGCCCCGGGGACCCCATCCCCCGGGGCCTGGCCTCTCGTTGGTGACTGTGGGGGGAGCCCTAATGCCGCCACGGTCCCTCCGGCTCCCCGCGTCCTGCTAGAGCCGGCATTGCTTTTCCACATGGGGAGCTGCTGACATGCAGCTCCCCTTGTGGAAAAGCAATCTGCTTTGCTTCATTGAAGCGAGAGCAGGTTTCCCTGCTCTCGCTTCAATGAAGCAAAGCAGTTTGCAATGACAGGGCGGGAGCCACGAGGCTCCCGTCCTGTCATTGCAAACAGCAGTGTCCCGGGGGTGGGCACCCCGGGACACTGCAGGAGCCGGCCCTGGGGGGTGGCGGTCCCCAGGGCCATCACAGGCTCCAGGAGGGGGGCCGTGCGGCCCCCCTCCCAACATTTTCAAAGCCCCGGGGAGGTGGTGGACCCCCATATTTAATTATTTAGTGCCCTGGGGAGGTGGCGGTCCCCGGGGCGTGTGGGGGGTGCTCGAGCCCCCCCACACAGGTAAAAAAATTTTTTTTTTAAACCAAGCCCCGGGTGGTGGCGGTCCCCGGTGCTGCGGGGGTCTGTGTGCCCCCCACAAATATTTGAGAAAAGCCTCGGGGGGTGGCGGTCCCCGGGGCTGCGGGGGGCTGTGTGCCCCCGCAAATATTTCAGAAAAGCCCCGGGGGGGTGGCTGTCCCCGGGGCTGCGGGGGGCCCCCGCAATTATATTGCGGACCCTCTCCTGTAGATGAAATGACGCTCTTGACCTAACCAGTTGTTTTACTGTTGTACTGATTTTTAAAATCTTTTAAAAAGCCTGCTAGCCCACGTTTTGCTATTTTGCACTGTGTTCTTTTGAAATTGCTAATTTGCACAGTTCGTTTTTGAATTTGCTTGCTTGGAGGGAGGACGGGAATTGAACCCAGCTTAGGCAGGTTTTCCGGGCAGTTCTGAGTGCCGCCATTTCGAGGGTGAGCGCTCTAGCTGCTCGGACCTGGAGTATAAAAGGAAGGGCGCTGCGCTCACGCAGTCGGACCCTCTCCTGTAGATGAAATGACGCTCTTGACCTAACCAGTTGTTTTACTGTTGTACTGATTTTTAAAATCTTTTAAAAAGCCTGCTAGCCCACGTTTTGCTATTTTGCACTGTGTTCTTTTGAAATTGCTAATTTGCACAGTTCGTTTTTGAATTTGCTTGCTTGGAGGGAGGGCGGGAATTGAACCCAGCTTAGGCAGGTTTTCCGGGCAGTTCTGAGTGCCGCCATTTCGAGGGTGAGCGCTCTAGCTGCTCGGACCTGGAGTATAATAGGAAGGGCGCTGCACGCACGCGCAGCGCACGCGCGCAGCGGGCGCGCCGAAAGCGCGCCTAAGGCAAGCCCATCTGCGCCCGTCAGCGTCCCGGAGGCGTCCGGAGGTGAGAACGCTGCGGAGGTTGCTCCCAGATCAGGTGAGAGGATGGTCTACAACAGAGATATCCTACTGAAGTTGGGCAATTCCTCAGGCTGCCATAATCTTGTCTCTATGGAAGCGATTGGGAATAGTCCCACCTGTAATTACTGTAACTGGTCGACCGGGCGTAATTCAGGGGATGGGATACAAGGGCCAAAAGCATCCATTTGTAACCCAGAGATCACTCAGATAGGCATCATTTGTGCTGCTTTACTGAATGTGCGCTCTCTAAATAAACATGCCCTTGACATCTTTGACTTGTTACAAGATTCCAAGCTCGATATCTTGTTTGTGACGGAAACCTGGCTTACAGAATTTGCCAACCCTTCTATTGCTATAGCTATTCCCCCTGGATATCAAATTCTCAGGAGGGACCGTGTTGGTGGCAAGGGGGGTGGCATTGCCATTATTACTAAAAAAGAATACCCTTGTTTATCTCTCCCCATGGAAGAAGTAGAGGGGGCTGAATGTCTCGGTTTTCAGTGCATACTTTCTCCCCATCAATCACTGACCGGAGTCCTTATCTACCATCCCCCGGGGCCTGCAGGGAAGTTCCTTAAGTCTCTGAGTGACGCTATAGCTCCATTAGCCCCCAGGTATAACCATTTTTTCGTATTAGGGGATTTTAATATTCATATGGACAACTTGGAAATGCTGGATACCACTGCACTATTTGAATCACTTGAATGCATGAATCTTTTCCCCTATGTGTCCCACCCTACTCACAGTAAGGGCCACACTCTGGATCAAATTTTCTCAAGTGTCAATATTGAAACGGTTGCCCCTGTACCTTTGATATGGACAGACCACCATTTGATCAGCTTTAGGATAGGTAAACTTATAAGAGAACCCCATGTCCCGGCAAAGAAACAGTTTTTTACTTCCAGACCTTTTTATAGAGTCACTCCGGACGCATTGAGTGAGGAGCTAGCTTCACACGCCATCTCACTCAGTGGCAACACTGAGAGTGATGCCAATAAGCTTGAGAATTGGCTGAAGCAAAGTACCTGGGCACTTGCCCCCAAACATTAGCGTTCTTGCAAGGTCACAAGACATTCCTCTCCTTGGTTTAATCAAGCTCTGAGGCAGTGCAAAAGTGCTTGCAAACGCTTGGAAAGAGCATGGAGGAAGGATTTTAGCCCGGAAAATAAAGAAATTTATAAAACTGCCTTAAATGCATATCACACCAACATCCGTGAAGAAAAGAAGATTTTCTTCACCTCTAAAATTGAGTCCTCCGGCAATAAATGTAAAGAAATCTTTAAAATTGTTAAAGATTTCTCTGCTCCAAATGCAGTGTCTAGACTTTTTACCCCCACATTAGAATGGACTAATCAGCTAGCATCCTTTTTCATGAAAAGATTATTAATATTCAAACTTCCTTTGCCGTATCTCTTTCAGAGGAAGATAAAAATATGATATTGCCATCTCCCAATAGTTTAGGAAATGGTTCTTCCCTTACACAGTTTCCCCCCTTCTTCCAGAGATATCTCTGGAGATTATGAAGGGTCTTAAGTCCGGGTCTCCTGTTGACTCATGCCCCGCGAAAATATTGGCTTTTGTGGCTGAGATTATTAATACTAAGGCTAACACAGTACTTAACTCATCATTGAGTAATGGGCAGGTTCCTCGGATATGGAAATGCGCCAAAATACTCCCACTGCTGAAAAAGCCCTCCGCTGATCCTCTAATTCTTACCAACTACAGACCAATTTCCCTCCTTCCATTTTTCGCAAAGACCTTAGAGAAATATGTAAACTCAGTGATCACTGAGTACGCGGAATCTAATAATCTTTTTCACCCGAGCCAGTCTGGGTTCCGCTCCAACTTCAGTACAGAAACTGCCTTACTTGAAATCTCTGAGGCTATAAAAGGAAAACTTGATAATGGAGGTAAAGCAGTGCTGATCCTTTTGGATTTATCTGCAGCGTTTGACACTGTGCCCCCTGTCCGCCTCCTGCAGAGACTGCGGGAGTGCGGCCTTGGGGACACAGTGTTGAAATGGTTCTCTTCATTTTTAGAGGACAGAAACCAGGAGGTCTGGTCCCCCCCCCTTTTTTGCCACTATCCCACCTCTGAAAGTGGGTGTTCCACAGGGCTCTTTTTGAGCCCAACTCTGTTCAATCTGTATATGGCCCCTCTCGCCCCTTTGGTTGAAGCTTGTGAGGCTACTATCATTTCTTATGCTGATGATACGCAGCTGTTGTTCACATGCGAGAAGGGAGAAGATTTTGACGGAGAGCTGATTAAAAATTGTTTGAAAAAAGTTTTTACCTGGCTCAGACTGAATGAACTTAAATGTAACCCTGAGAAGTCCGAAATTATTTTTTTCGGATCACCACCCCAGGATGTATGGAAACAGTGGTGGCCAGCTGATATGGCACCCCCTCAGTCTTTGGTCAGGACAGTCAAGAATCTGGTGGTGAAATTGGATGATTCTTTGTCCATGAAATCCCAGATCCAGTCTGTCGCAGGTTCTTGTTTCGGTCTTCTTAAAATGCTTAGAAAGTTTCTGCCCATGTTATCTTTCCCTCATCAAAAGATCGTGGTTAGGCCCTCATTACCTCCAGGCTGGACTATGTAAATGTTTTATACTTAGGCCTTCCGGAGTTTCTGATAAACAAGCTTCAGGTCGTCCAAAATGCGGCAGCTAGGGCAGTTCTCAGTATTGGCCCCAGAACCCGGATTTCCCCCCACCTGATTGCTTTGCATTGGCTCCCTATTCGAAACAGAATCCTTTTTAAGGCATTAGTTCTGGCTTTTAAGGCCCTTCATGGTTTGGGGGCCCATTATATCAGGAAGAGAGTCCTTCGTTATGCACCAGGGAGATCTTTAAGATCCTCTTATCAGTATCTCCTAGCGGTCCCGAGATTCTCCCGTGTGTGCAGAGGGGGCCGCTCTTTTCAAGTTCAGGTTGCCCGCAGCTGGAACAGTCTGCCTCAGCATCTCAGACAAGTTCCCGATCTGTTGACTTTCTGTAAACAACTTAAAACCTGGTTATTTCAGTAGAAACGTTAGCCTGGTATTAAGCAGGGTATTGTAGGGCTCCGTCCAGCGCCGGGACACTCTTTTGAGTAGCTGAGCGCTTTATAAGTTCACTATAACATAACATAACATGCCCCCGGGACCTGGCCCACCCGGGGGCTAAATATTAACGAAGCGCAGGAGTCCGCGCTTCGTTTTTTTTCCCCCACGCCTTTTAAAAAAAAAAAAATGCTTTTTTGGGCCCTGGGGGTCCTTGTGGGGCCCCCTAAGCAGGCCTAGGGGGTCAGGGTGTTTCTACCCTGCCCCCTTTTCTTTTCTTTGCATTTTTTATTCTGATTTCTTGTGACTCAGTTCTACCGAGTCACAAGATGGCTGCCAACACTTCCTGGTTTGGAGTGTTGACAGCCAATTAGAATAAAGCTCGTGGTCGGGAGGGTCCGTGGATCCTCCGTGCCTCTAAATATTGAAACATTTATTTTTGATTTTCTCAGCAACTACTGAACGGATTTACACCATTTTTAAAAAGGTCACTTTCTGAGCCAAGCAGTACCTTTTTGCCAAATTTGGGGTAAATCCGTTCAGTAGTTTCGGCTGTAGCCTTGCATAAAGTTTCCTATGGGAAATTGATTTTTTGACTCTTATTTTTTTAATTTCTCTGGAATTACAGAACGGATTTACACCATTTAACAAAAAGGTCTCTTTCTGAACCAAGGGCTACCTTTTTGCCAAGTTTGGTGTAATTCCGTTCAGCAGTTCTGGCTGTAGTCGTGTCCAAAGTTTCCTATGGGAATTAACATGGAGAAAACACGTTTTGGGACCCCCCTTTTTTCTCTGCCCCCGCTTGCCGAATCACCCCGAAACTTTCAAGACAGGAGGTGACCGGAGTGGGCTACGATTTTTGAGAATTTCGCGAAGATTCGTGAACCGGCGCCAAAGATATTGAGAAAACAAAAAACGAGTTTCCTATGGAAACTAGGTCCTAACTATAACTATCTACTGGCGACCAGTAGATAATGTATATGTATATGTGTGTATATATAGATAGATAGATAGATAGATAGATAGATATTCACTGAAAAACAAAAGGTTCAAAGGTCTTTATAGTTAGCAGAAAACATCAGTTAAAACATACAGTTTTGAACTGAAAAAAACACTGAAATTCACCTGTTATAATTATCTCAAGTAACAATAGCTTGTGCTCTAAAGTAACTACAACTCCCAACCTCACCATGCCCAGTGTTGTTATCAATGATGTAATTTCAAATGTTGCAGTGATTTTATCAATGATGTCACAGAACATGTAATGAATTATGTAATATGTGAGGTCATAAGCAGTGCATGGCAAGGGCACGAGTCAACGTTACTTTAGGGCACCAATTATATTTACTTGAGATAACTATAAGTGGTGTATTTCAGTGTTTTTGTTCATTTAAAATGGTATATTTTAACTGACATTAAGCTTTGTTTTTTCAGTGAATTGTAAGTTTTTTTTAATGCAAAGTAAGATATTATTACCATACCTAACTATAACATCACTTTAACCTTTGTTTCTTCTGTGAAAGTGCTATTTTATTACCATAAGTAATGCCAACCCCTTAGGCCATAGACAGTAGCCAACTTTGGCTGTGCGCAGTGGGGAATTGGTGCCAGGGCCTGGCCTGCCAACCCCCAGCGGGTGGACATGGCTGACTATGTAATATTACAATACAAAGAGGTGTTATTTTAAGTAAAATAGATCCACTGACATTGACAAAGAGTCAGAACACCCTAATACAAAAAGTGGGTCTGCTGATTTTATGAGGGGTTCAGCATATTCACATATATAAAACAGACCTAATATCTTTGTCAAAAAGTCACCAATAGTTCTAAACAAATGTACAGTAGATAAATTCACACATTGCAATGTTTAATAATATTGATTGTCATAATTTCTTCTTAATTAAACCTTATAAAAATACATCAATTGGACTATAAATTGTAGCTATGGAACCCACCACAAGGGGACCCTCCACTCCATCTGAAGAGCATACATCTCCAGCTTGGAGTGCCTCAAAAACTGATGTAAAGCCCATAAGGTCTGACTCCATTTTGAATAGACCCTCATAGGAACGGGAGTCGCCACATTCCCATTTTTATGCAGAATCATTGCCATGTCTGCCACTGTTGCAGATGCCGTCTGACCTTATCTTTTTAAGAACCGTGAAAGTGTCAAATCATTCGGCTAATGACATATATATAACACCTGATGCAACATCATTCTGGGACTAGTGTCTTCTTACCACCATGTCAAGGCAAAATAAGAACAAATACAGATTTATAGCCAAAAATAGTGTAGTCTGACTTGACCTCCTTTCACCTTATGTTAATAAGGACATTTCTGGGACGTACACATTGATGCACATAATCTGTGTCAAACATTCCCAAACCGATGTTAGAAATTTCAATCTCTGATAAGATTTAATTTATAAGGACTGCCACTTGATCACTTGTTAGGAGAGGTCCTTCGACCATATTATTTCACAAGATTCTGCCAGAGATAGTCTCACCTACTACTACGGCACTTCGAAGATGTTGCATCTTGCCTGATGCTGATAAGGCTGAGTCCGGGAGGAAGGCTGCTACTGTAGTGCATATTTGCCCTTTTCAGGGAACATTGCCTTTATGCATCCGCTGATAACAACAGGTTTTGCTGTCAACAAGGTATGCAGTGCATTACTTCTCCCTAAGAAGCTCTACACTGCAAATTGCTCTACTGCTCTTCATGCTTACCTAGTGTAGCGCATAAAAGTAGGTTTTACAGTGTTATGTTTTAAATGACAATTAAAAATGTTCAGTTTATTCTCATTCTTCACAACATGCTTTCTTGTTGTTTTTATGATATCCTGTGTGGTTGTATTAGATGTGCTGCAAAAAAGGTTTGCCCTGTTGTCATATATACTTTTAGTTTAGTGTCTAGTCTTCTTAGTTCAATGTGTATGATAATGTGAATAGTGAAATAGGTTTGTTTTTGTTACCACAGTGCCCGATATCCCGTTGCTGGGATTGTTCGTAATCGAAAAGCAATAACTCTACTTTATATATCTATTGGGTGGGATTCTGCGGGGCTACAATAACCTGTTTTTCACATTCTGCGCTAGTGCATTGAACCGAGTGTACTTGTGTCACCCGTTTGTGGGAAAGCAAACCTTGTAGAACTACATCTAAGTCATAGTTTACGCAATATAATATGGTAAGTTCTCCTGAGATCATGGATTTAATATCCCAGGAGACCTACTGTGTCTTTTAAAATTTTGCTGGGGGGCTTATGCATTCCCTGCAGCCCCCCATAAAATGAAAAAATGCTTGGTGGTACTACTGTCACTTGTATAGGCACCATCAAGCTCCAAAATTCTAATTTAAAAGCCCTTGAAGGACATTATGGAGCGCTCCTTTCAAGAGCTGTGAATAAGTGAGCGGCTCCGGACACTCATTTATTATTTCTTTTTTTTTTCTTTTAATTTTAAACTTTTTTGGGTGCCCCATGTTGTATAGATAAAAACATACATCTATACAATACGTTAATATGTTTATTCCACCTGAGAAGTCTCAGTTACAACAGTGCAGACTGTACAGACTGTCAGTTGTTTTGTCTCTTTCTGTCTCTTTCTCATTGAGCTTATTGGAATCTTATTATACATGGATGCCATTAATGACCATTCTATACAACTTAACTCACAGCTCATGCCCCTTTTTGTATACAAAAAAATAAACAATAATAAAAGTATTCTCTACTACAAGATAATACATTAGAACAAGAACAAAAAAATACATCATGCAAAGATAAATATTTGCACACAATCTATTACTGTGAATGTAATCACATAACCATACAGGTGGACTCCTGTTCCTTTTTTCCTCAAGATGGTTTAGAAGACAACTCTGAAAAAGAAAAAGGAGCCCCATACCCCTATTCACAAACATAAGTGTTATCAGCAGAGTTCTAAACTTGCTGTTCTGTCTACCTTCAGTGTTCCCTTGGCAATACCCATCATTTTCACTCCATTCATCCTGTAGCCAACCATAATCATCCTTGCTTCCTTTCTCACCCGAAGCTCTCCAAAGCTCATTAGATCCTTTAGCTACTCTATTCAAAGTCCATACTTTACCATGGATAAAGCTCATTGCATTATGTAAAATTTCCACCACTTTCTCAAGAGGGTAGAATTGAGATTTGCCTTACAGACTTTACCTGCTTTTTGTTAATGTACATCCAATCACCTATTTTTATTCGACAGACTTCACATGATGCTTAGCATCAAAATATTCTATACTTTTGCTATGGCACTCCAACATTCTGCTATCAACATCCTTCACAGACCATTGTTCCACACCTGTATGAAGCAAAGAACCCAGATTGTGGTCCGAATAACACAATAAGACCAAACTATTTTACCAAGTTCTGTGGTCCAATATTTATTACTACTGATTGTAGATTGATTACACCTTTTGGTCACTTGCTTAAACCTTTACATCATTTCATTGTCACTAGACTTGTACAATGAAGTATTTCTATGTCTTATACCCAGTCTTTCAGAGTATGGTTTAGACTTACAAGATAAAATTGCACACCATTAGCACCTACAAGGTGTGCTGCATTAACTTCAGATAAAAAATATGGTCAAGAAATTCTACAACTGTATGGATGTCAGCCTTATCCACCTTCTTCACCGCTGGGCAACGAGAGAACATACCCATTAATATCAAAACATAGTTCTGAGGAACATCAATGGGACCTGTTATATCGATAGCAACAGACTGCCAAAGACCTTAGGAGTCATACCTATAGACATGGGAGGCCTCAGGATTTGTAAGGACTTATCCACCCTTGAGCAACTTTTACAATCCCTTAGCTGAATCAACACCAGTCCATCAAAACAATTTCTTAACAGTAGATTTTGTTCTAATTCCAAAAGGGCCTAATGGCATAGCTCCATTACAACATTGTGTAAACTACGAGGGGGACTTAGTCTATCACCTGTACCTCCCAAAAAGGTCTTTTCAGCTCTGACAACAAATCCTTATTTGATCATTCATGCCGAATGAGCCCCATAACAGACTGTACCACACTGTAGCTTTCATGCTTGTTTTCCCAATCATTCTTGTTTATAGCAGGAGACCCGGAATCATGAATCAGTACCACCTGGAAATAAAACCATACCTTGTCTTTACACCTTTCTAAATGAACAGGCATCCTAGAATAGAAATCTGCAACACCATTCTACTTCCTGGGTGTATACACAATTTTGTGAAGGACATCCTGCACCCTCAAGGAAATAGTGCCAACTTTGCAGAAGTGTTAACCATACCTTCTGTTATTAAAATTTTAACAAGTGGTTTATGGTCACCATGGATGGTAAAAGATTTTTCCCAAATAAAATATTTCAAATGATCAAGTGCCCAAGCGCAAACTAATGCTTCCCGTTCAATAATGGGACACATCCTTTTCATTGGAGATAATAATGATCTAGAAGTGTAGGCAATTGCATGTTCTTTACCTTTACAATCTTTTTGAGTTAAAACAGCACCAAGGGCCAGATGTACGACCAAGAAATTTGCGCATCGCAAATTGCGACTCTTTTGCGAGGCGCAATTTGCGAGGCGCAATTTTCGATGTACAACAGTGTATTTCACACTGTTTGCGATTCCCAATGGGGTCGCAAATTGCGAGGCTCATTAATATTAATTTGCGAGCCCATTGGGAATGCCAGCCCTCCCACGGATGGTGGCCTGCTGGGCTCAGCAGACCACCATGTCTGGGACTGCTTTTTAACAAAACAGCTTTTTTTTTTTAAATACAGCCCATTTTCCTTAAAGGAAAACGGGATGCATTTAAAAAAGGAAAATTAAACATTTCAGTTTCATTTTTTTAAGGGCAGGCAGTGGTAGAGTCCCTTGAAGAGGCAGGGGTACCAACAAACATTTTTTTTAACAGTGTGGGAGGCTGCAGGGAATGCAGCAGCACCCCAGCAACATTAAAAAAAATACAGTAAGTCTACTGGGTCATTAAACCGATGAGCCAAGGAGAGCTTAGCGTATTATTTGAAGGCACCCTGAGCTGGAGATGTCTGTCTTTCAGCTGGAATTGGGGGACCTCTAGAGGTTGGCTCTATGGTTGCACAGTTTGATTTACATTATCATTCTGATCAGGTAACTCAGCGGGTTGAGCCCCTGCTGCAAATGATTGTGTGACCTGCAGATCACATGCTTTAATTCTGGCAAGGAGGGTTTACCATTGTATTAATACATACAATGGCTGCCTTTGCAGTGGAGAATATATTTCATATCAAGGCACAAATCATTTTGCGAATGGTGCATAGTTTATCACAGGCACACAACTTAAGTATTGCATGAAAAAGGCACCCAGGAACCTGCTACAAATTAGGCCTAGAGATCAAGTGTTTAAAGCACTATATAATTTGAACAATGAAATGGACTTTGTTGTATGAGGTGTACAAAAATATATTTACTTTTAAAAATCTCATTGCCTGTTCGTTGTTAGCAGTTCTTCATTTTCTATGTGGGCTGAATACTCTAAAGCAGCACATATTTATAAAGGAAACATTTTCTTGCTTCGACTACTTGAAGTATCTGACCATAGCTAAAAGTAATAAACCATACCATTTACTTTATTGGCAAGCAAGTAACGGGTCTGTCAAAAGCCCCTCACCATAACACTATGCACAGGAAACTTCTTCAGCAGTAAAATTATTATTTGTGATGTTGCACTGGTAAATACACCTCAGTCTCTTGGTAAAGTTCTCAAATATATTTCCCCATTCATTGTATGTTCCTTTGTTAGTCGACTTGAAGCGCTGTCAGGGAGTTAAGATCAACATTTCATATGAATCCATCCAGTATATATGTAAAGTAAAATAGATTCACAAGATACAGCAACATAGTTCAAAGGCTGAAATGTGCCGGTAAATTAAGTCATAATAAAATGAGACACAAAATAGTAACAGCCACAATGCAGAGAAAGGAAACTGTTGCAATAAGGTGTTCCATAAGAAAACTTACCTTTTCTATTCTAAACAGATTGAGAACAGGATTGGCTATTGGGTATTTCTATCCAGGAAGTGTAGAAGATGTCAGCATAAAATAGAACTTCTGTAGAAGTTCAGGAAAATCGCAGAAGTGTTCAGCATGAACTTCACACTCAGGGAAAGCCCAGCAAAAAGAGATCTGTTCCCAGTCAGAGGCAAGGAAATGTGAGTCTAACTTGTTGTGGGAACACCAATTAAATATAACAGTTGCTTCAAAAACATCCATATCTCTCTTTTCACCACCTAGAACCAACCAAATTGCTGAATGCAAGGGGAGTAATGCATACTCCTTAATTTCCCACCTTCTCAAAAACAGATCTGAAGCTGTCAAACTTGAACACCCCATGATCCTGGTATACAGTAATCAGAAGTCCTCCTTTGACCTTTATTTCTCCAAGTTCATTGACACCTTCCTTCCCGCATGCCTCACTATCAGTTGTCTAATACAAACAATAAGTCTTTCTCTAACTAATGACAAGAATGATAATGCACCTCCAGAATGAAAAGTTAACACATTGGCAAATAAAAGAAAGCATTTTTATCTAGGCCTCAGGTCAAGTTAAACTTTTCAGAATCAAAATGCATGTGTGTTACATTATGAAATACACACACAGTGGAGCCAATAATCAAATGTTGCATGTGAGTATGCATCAATTAATTAATACACACACACAGTTGGCCAAACGGCTAGGGCGGTCGACCTCGAATCTGGGGAACTGGGTTCGAGTCTCAGCAATGACGCTGAACATCCTGTGATTCTGGGCAAATCACTTAATCTCCCCGTGCCTAGCAAAAATGAATGTGTCCTCATGTAATGCAACTGGTGCAATGTAAAGCGCTCTGATACCCGATACCTTCGGGTCAAATTTGTGCTATATAAAACTCTGTAAAAAAACACACACATATATGTGTGTGTGTATATATATCTATACATCTTTAGTGTTTGTAAAGGATATACTCAATTGATTCATTTAAATGTAGCACATGTTAATGAAGTTAAATCACACGTTAAAGATAAATGTCATATATGAGTACATAAATGTATATTCATGATATAGAAAGGGTGGAGCCTAAATTAAGCTGTTCCAATACCCCCACAGATGGCTAGGATAGCCATCATAATATTGCATTAATCCTATCTCATGAGGCCAGCTCAATACCTTGTTGTTTTCAATACCTTACGTCTTGTGTTTTCTACATGTTTCATCTCATCATAGAACCTACACTACTCCTGCAGTTCAATATCCCTTCACTTTTTTTCACTCCCCTTTCATGTTGGTCCTCGCGCTCTGATTTTAAACACTTGTAACACTTGAGCATGACGAACAAGAAGATCACACAGATGATGATTACTATAAAGGATTTCAGTTTGGAACCTAGAGTCCCACTACCCAAGTTCCCACACCATTACCCTACTGCAATTCTGTAGCTTCTAACTCCCCAAATTGTTCTTCAATTCCATAATGTTCTTAATGAGCTTCTTAATCTCTTCACTCTTATCCGGTATAAAGGTGAAGCATTGTTGAACCTTCAACATCATACAGACACCACCCTCCTTCACAAGATGGATGTCTAATGAAAAGTAGTTTTGCAAAACCATAGACCTAACAGCTATCATCTCAGTATTGATACCCAACAAGGACACAGATGTACTTGTAACTAATTTGTTTACTATGATTAATACCTTTCTAATCTTGAGATCATTCAGAACCACTCCAAAAGAAGGGATCATTGCACCAAATATATCCTCTACATTTTCAGAGGCACTACTACTTCATTATAATCTACAAGAGGACCCCCAAACTGGGTAACTAAAATGTTCCACATTATATATTTTTGGACAAATTCTAGCCAGAAAGTTCCACATTATATATTTTTGGGAAAACTATAGCCAGATAGCAAGTGCCATACAAATCCCTAGGTAATGAAAAATATACATGCTCCCTGCAAACATAATAAACTCCAGGGATGACGAGATTCTTTTCTCCAAGAAGTTGGCCCAATTTCCTCCGAATGCAAAGATGTGCTCACACTCTCTCCTCCGCATAGGTTGAGTATGAATTCCAGATTTTACTCTAAGCACACACAGCTTACTCTTGTGCTTCAGTCTAAACTAAATGTGGGTAAAACTCCTGACTCTTGGTGCTCTAATTCTTCCTTAGCCCATTTATTTTTGTACTTTTGACATTTACCTGTGTTGTATCTCAAATCCATCACACGTCTCCTGTCTTCCTCAGAGTCTATAAACTTCTTCTCAGCCTCAGTCAGGGAACAGGTCAAATTGTACCTATGAGCATAAGCAGTATCTAACCTTGCAATGGGCTTTCAAAAGCTCCAAACAGTGTCCAATTCTTGAGTATTGGCATGTGGATTCAAATGTTTGTACATCGGAATTTCTTTAAAAAAAATCATCATTTAAAAATGAATACTTAAAATGTCCTAGTCTATATAAAAGGCTAAGTAAAAGGCTACAAGTAATACCGTATGTGAGGGGAATGTGATGATAGGGGATCCCTTTCCCGCTCAGGCAGCTGACTATGTGTAACTATATGAAGGGTGTCATTTTAAGCAAGGTGTAAATACTGACTTTGTCAAAAATAACTATAATCAAATGTATATTTCAAAAATTCACACATTGCAATGTTTAATATGTGTGATTGTCATAAAATATTTTGAATAAGCCCTTTTAGAAAAGAAACATTAATATGTCTTTGACTTTTTCTGTTAACAATTGCCAAGGTTTTCTCTGCAGGATGCACACTGACCTGATAAGCTATTTCACAGACTCACATAGACAAAATTTAAGACATGAGAGTTTTGGTTTAGTGCTTTACTTCATCACAGACGAACCTGGTTAAGTAGGATGTTACCACAGCTTATGCACTACACCTAAAAGATGAGATTGCTTTTGTATCAAGGGATATGATTTTAGGTCATTTGTATCAGAGGGCACTGCCATGGCTCAGAGGCAATTTATCATATATATTTATAAAGCCTTAGTGATATTGCCGCTACTGCTATCTGATCCTGACCAGATGTAATTTCTCTGGTCCTGTGATCATTGAGTAAGAGGATTTCTCTCTGAGCCTCTAAGTTTTGACTATTTCTGGTGTGTATGGCTTGTGATTTTTATAAGCTTTGACAGGCCATATTACCTTGCATAAACACAGCTACTAAGCAGCCTGTAATATATATATATATATATATAAAACACTTTAGCCAACTTTTAAGGGATAGTAAGTCAAAAAATCCACTGTTCTTTCAAACTTTTCTTGGAGAGGGTGAGTCATAATAAGTCTGAGGAAGGTAATGCTTGTAAGGACACCAAAAAGGTGTTTTAATATTCCATTAGTGTCCCTTAATAATTTTTGGAAAGTAATGGAGTACACATGAAAATGGAGCTGAAAAGAGCATATTTTCACACCAGTTAAAAAAAAATAGCGGGAAGAAAACGAAGGAAGTCAGGCTAGGATAGTTATTAAAGCCCCTCCACTAAAATTCGCCAGCCACGCTTGATTAAAACAATTCCGATCCCCCCACCTTTAAAGGTCTTAGCATTAATGCCAGCAAAACCTCTATTTTTCCCATGTTCCAAAATCTTGCTATCCGTAACAACTGGTAATGTTTGTGATGGTGGCTGCTTTCGACAGAGGCCTTTAAGATGTTGATCTCACCAGGGTGGACACTCATGTGTCGGTATTCACTTTGAGCAGGCAGTGGTGAGTCTATGGCCAATCTCGTCCCTTCCTCAGATCTCCACCTCCCTTGTGATTTGGAGGGATCTACTTCTCAACCTGAATTACCACTGAGACTGCCCTTTATGCCTCCTGGAAGCAATCGTTGTAGAGTCTATCTCCTCTGTCTCATAAAGGTTTTCAGCAACCTTCATAGTTGGAGGATGCTCCTTGCTCTGTTCCTCAGTGTCTACTCAGAACTCAGTCAGTAAATCACATCTGACAAAAAGTGACCATCATTTTATTTATTTGTTTATTTATTTATTCCATGTTTTATATAGTGCGAACAAGACCCTGTCTTGGGTGTCAGAGCGCTTTACAATTCAACAGCAATCAATTTAAGCACCATTGAAGCACTAAGTTGCAGAAAAATAATTACTCCTTTTGTTTGTAATTTATTAGATATTAAGATTAAGGTATGCATGTATTTTTGCATTTTCAACTTTCTTTAAGGTAAATGTAATTTACCATGTTTTGGAATATTTCTGTTGGCAATGTTATCGTCTGTGCAAGTGAAAACACTTGGACTGTGTAATTTGTCATTTTTCGTGCTCCTTATCAAATATATTCCATGGTGATTTAAATAACAGAGTTTTGCCTTTCACTATTGGAATGGAGAGTAACGTCAGTCATGATCTTGTATAAGCAAAATATTAGCAGCCAGTTGTGGAAAAGCACAGTGGTAAATGGTCTAGCAAATAGGCATGAGAGCAGGAATTAGCTTTTTTTTTAGCTGGATACTGTACAACAATCATGTTATTGTAGGCATTTTACACCTTTTATCAGTGATAAAGATGTTCCTAGTGCCAAGATGCCTCAGTGTATGTCCTCATAACAAGAACAACAACAATAATAATAATAAGTATTTTTATTATCATTATTATACATAATAGTAGTAATAATAATGATGATAATAGCAGTAATAATAGCAAATTATTATAACAATAATAATAATACTAATAGCAATAATAATAACACATATTAATAATAATAACAATAATACTAACAATAATAATAATAATAATACCAACAACAACCAGAACAATGATAATAATGATAATTAATATTAATAATAACAACAATAACCACTGCGGATACCTGTAGTCAATATTGGGATTTTGCTGACAATAGGGGCCAAAAGAAGATGATGAGACACAGTAGCCCTCAAACACCTGTAACCGTGACTGGGAAACACGTGTCACAGTGGAGTGGGGTGGGGGTGTATATAAAGGCTTCTGAAGAAATGAAGGTGGAACTTCTGGCGCCATGTCCATGTACGTCATAACACCTTAATGCCAATGGTAGGAGAAATTACATCAGGGGCGGCTCCTCCATTTAATGTTACTGCTTCTCGCACTGCGAGAAAGCAGAAGGGTTTGGTTGGGGGTGGGCGGTCCTGTAACAGTGAGGGGAGGAGTAGCTTACCCACTGTTGTGGGTGCTGACTGTTTGGTCGACCCTATGGGGCCGACCAAACCAGTCATGCGCACTCTGCCATTTTCTCCATGTAGGCTGCATGCAGCCTACATGGAGAAAATGGCCTCCCCATAGGCGCCTGTCTGGGTGCCGTCCCCATTATTCACAACGCTGCCGTTGCAGCGTTGTGATTGGCTTAGGGAAGGGGAAGGAGGCTGCCTGCTTCCTGCTACCTGCGAGGAGCAGGGACGACGCGGGACCGGACCGGGCAAGGAAAGTTATATATATATACATTTTTTATTAAATTACATATGATATGGAATTTCCTGCACATATAATTTTGGTAGTAGATCCGAACTGTAAGATACCTAATTTTATTTTAGATCGGTTATGGGAGAAAGAAAAAGAGGAAGCCATGCGGATACCGCAAGCTCTTTTCCCCAAAAAATAAGAACTAATAACAGAGGGAAAATGTTAGCAGCTGGGCTGAGAATGGTTGATTGTGTCATAGCGAATGGGAGGTTACCATCCGACTCTCCCGCAGCTTTTGCACATAAAACTCCAAGAGGAGAGTCTATTTTGGACTATGTGGTGGTGGGATGTGCTTCCTTCTTTTTACTGGGTGATTTAAAGGTCTCTGATTCTTTTCTTAGTGATCATAAGCTTCTAACTCTTCTTGTAAATTGTAATACGTCTCCCGTTAGTTCTTGGGTGCTGGATAGCCAGTCTGCTAGCTTTGATAAGACAACAGGTAGAAGTCATTGGAATTGTAGGGCAATTTCAGGCCTTAGAGGTACCCCAGAGGCTACTTTAGACAAGTTGTCCGGTTGGTCGGGAAATGTAATTGAAAGTTTTAATACTCTTATGCAGTAACTAGCTGAAACTGTCCAACAATTAACCCAAAGGAAAGCCTGAAAGGGGTTCCCCATCCCCTTCTCTGGTTAAATCATGAAATAAACGCTCTCGTCAGGAAACAATATTTGAATGATACCTCTGAAAGACATTCCAGAGTGTTGTTGTTAAAAAGGAGGAGGAACCGTTCTCCCGTTTGCGGCCGCAAAAAAGGGTTGTACATCTGGCCCCAAGTCCTTTGCTACTGTCATCTGTAATTACAATACTATCAGCATTCAGATCAAAACTCTTTTATGCCAAAGTAGAGGCAATGGCTTTTTATTGCAAGAAATATCATCCTCTCATTCTGTCGACCACTCAAAAACATTCTTGTTTTTTAGTAGTTGCCTGATATGGTATGTCTTCTCTGCAAATTTAGGAACATACTTTGCAGAAAATTCTACCATACTTAAAAAGAAATGCACATCATCTTCACTTGCTGGTGTAGATTCACCCTCTATTGCACTCGCCAAGGTGGGTTTAGGTTTAATACCATTCTCATCAATGGTGCGACCAATATATGAAAACCTCTTCTCAGAAAACTTACACTTTGAAAAGTCAATGGATAACCCTTTCTAAAATGTTTAACAATTTCTAGTCTGGCATCATGTTCCAGGCTACCTTTTCCAAAGACAAAGATGTCATCTTGATAAAAAAAACACATGTGGTGCACCCCTACCCAAGCCTTGAAAGGCCCTAGGACTCAATCCACTAGGGCTGGCTCAATGCTTGTGTACTGGGGAGCGCGCCCCTGGGACACTAGTTTCCCACGGGCCAAGAGCTAGACAGGAAAGACTTGTATGATCCCACCCAGCGGTAGCTGCAGAAATGCTCCAGCCAGGTAAGAGCACACATGTTTTTTCCCTGTCCATGCTCTTGCGGGTAGGGAAACAGAGCTTGCTTCCGACTGGCAGGAGTAGAAAAATAAATCTGATCTCGCCAGGTGGGAGCAAAACCGGCTTCCACTGCACCTAGGATGGGTACATGCAGGGGAGCTGGCTGATCACTGGGGGCCATGGGCCTCCCCCGCAGCCCCCAAGGTTGTATGTTTTGTGTGTGCCCCGGATGAGGCAAGCGCACCCACCTTAGGCCCTGGGTGATGGGGTCTCCAGTGCCAGTATTGGCTCGGGGAGGGGTCCGCACGCCCCCTCCAATTTCAAGGAATGTTGGCCCTGGAAGAAGGGGTCCTCAGGGCATTTCAAGTCTTGGGAGAGGGGCCGCACATACCCTCCCCATAAACAAATCATTTGCAACACGGAATGGAGTCCTCGGGGTCAGCAATGGCTCAGGAAGCAGAGCTACACAACCTGCCTGCTCAATATTAAGAAGTAAAAATTCAAAAGAGTTGCTGCACCTGCAGGCACCAATGATGGGGAGTAGCCAGTGGAGCCATGGAAGCTCTGGAGCTCTGGACCTCCACCCTCTCCCCAACAAGAACAAAACACAGTGGGTGTCCCAACTGGGCTTGAGACACCTACAATAAAAATATAAAATAACAAATATAAGGGGAAATATGAATACTAAATGAGCAACAAGAGCTGCTCATTTAGTATTCCCTTCTCCTAGCAAGGATACCCTCATAATGCCCTAAATTTTTTTGAAGTACATATTTTCTTGTTGGTAGAGTCCCCTGAAGAGGCAGGGGTACCAACAAACATTTTTGTTAACAGTGTGGGAGGCTGCAGGGAATGCAGCAGCACCCCAGCAACATTAAAAAAATACAGTAAGTCTACTGTGTCATTAAACCGATGACCCAAGGAGAGCCTAGCATATTATTTGAAGGCACCCTGAACTGGAGATATCTGTCTTTCAGCTGGAATTGGGGGACCTCTAGTGGTTGGCTCTATGGTTGCACAGTTTGATTTACATTATCATTCTGATCAGGTAACTCAGCGGGTTTAGCCCCTGCTGCAAATGATTGTGCGACCTTCATATCACATGCTTTAATTCTGGCAAGGAGGGTTTAGCATTGTATTAATACATACAATGGCTGCCTTTGCAGTGGAGAAAATATTTCATATCAAGGCACAAATCATTTTACGAATGGTGCATAATTTATCACAGGCACACAACTTAAGTATTGCATGAAAAGGGCACCCAGGAACCTGCTACAAATTAGGCCTACAGATCAAGTGTTTAAAGCACTATATAATTTGAACAATTAAATGGACTTTGTTGTATGAGGTGTACAAAAGTATATTTACTTTTAAAAATCTCATTGCCTGTTCGTTGTTAGCAGTTCTTCATTTTCTATGTGGGCTGAATACTCTAAAGCAGCACATATTTATAAAGGAAACATTTTCTTGCTTCGACTGTTTGAAGTATCTGACCATAGCTATAAGTAATAAACCATACCATTCACTTTATTGGCAAGCAAGTAACGGGTCTGTCAAAAGCCCCTCACCATAACACTATGCACAAGAAACTTCTTCAGCAGTAAAATTATTATTTGTGATGGTGCACTGGTATATACACCTCAGTCTCTTGGTAGAGTTCTCAAATATATCTCCCCATTGGTTGTATGTTCCTTTGTTAGTCGACTTGAAGCGCTGTCAGGGAGTTAAGATCAACATTTCATTTCCAGCTTGTTAAACCAATGTCACTCCACAATAAAGACCAAGCATCAATATTTTCAATTAAATGGGTCTATTTTAGGATTCGAATCCATCCAGTATATATGTAAAGTAAAATAGATTCACAAGATGCAGCAACATAGTTCAAAGGCTGAAATGTGCCAGTAACTTAAGTCATAATAAAATGAGACACAAAATAGTAACAGCCACAAAGCAGAGAAAGGAAACTGTTGCAATAAGGTGTTCCATAAGAAAACGTACCTTTTCTATTCTAAACAGATTGAGAACAGGATTGGCTATTGGGTATTTCTATCCAGGAATCGTAGAAGATGTCAGCATAAAATAGAACTTCTGTAGAAGTTCAGGAAAATCGCAGAAGTGTTCAGCATGAACTTCACACTCAGAGAAAGCCCAGCAAAAAGAGATCTGTTCCCAGTCAGAGGCAAGGAAATGTCAGTCTAACTTGTTGTAGGAACACCAATTAAATATAACAGTTGCTTCAAAAACATCCATATCTCTCTTCTCACCACCTAGAACCAACCAAATTGCTGAATGCAAGGGGAGTAATGCATACTACTTAATTTCCCACATTCTCAAAAACAGATTTGAAGCTGTCAAACTTGAACACCCCATGATCCTGCTATACAGTAATCAGAAGTCCTCCTTCGACCTTTATTTCTCCAAGTTCATTGACACCTTCCTTCCCGCATGCCTCACTATCAGTTGTCTAATACAAACAATAAGTCTTTCTCTAACTAATGACAAGAATGATAATGCACCTCCAGAATGAAAAGTTCACACATTGGCAAATAAAAGAAAGCATTTTTATCTAGGTCTCATGTCAAGTTAAACTTTTCAGAATCAAAATGGATGTGTGTTACATTATGAAATACATACACAGTGGAACCAATAATCAAATGTTGCATGTGAGTATGCATCAATCAATTAATACACACACACAGTTGGCCAAACGGCTAGGGCGGTCGACCTCGAATCTGGGGAACTGGGTTCGAGTCTCAGCAATGACGCTGAACATCCTGTGATTCTGGGCAAATCACTTAATCTCCCCGTGCCTAACAAAAATGAATGTGTCCTCATGTAATGCAACTGGTGCTATGTAAAGTGCTCTGATACCTTCGGGTCAAATTCGCGCTATATAAAACTCGGTAAAAAACACATATATGTGTGTGTATCTATATTTATACATCTTTAGTGTTTGTAAAGGATATACTCAATTGATTCATTTAAATGTAACACATGTTAATGAAGTTAAATCACACGTTAAAGATAAATGTCATATATGAGTACATAAATGTATATTCATGATGTAGAAAGGGTGGAGCCTATATTAAACTGCTCCAATCCCCCACGGATGGCTAGGATAGCCATCATAATATTGCATTAATCCTATCTCATGATGCCAGCTCAATACCTTGTTGTTTTCAATACCTTACGTCTTGTGTTTTCTACATGTTTCATCTCATCATAGAACCTACACTGACCCTCCTGCAGTTCAATATCCCTTCACTTTTTTTCACTCCCCTTTCATGTTGGTCCTCGCGCTCTGATTTTAAGCACTTGTAACACTTGAGCATGACAAACAAGAAGATCACACAGATGATGATTACTATAAAGGATTTCAGTTTGGAACCTAGAGTCCCACTACCCATGTTCCCACACCATTACCCTACTGCAATCCTGTAGCTTCTAACTCCCCAAATTGTTCTTCAATTCCATAATGTTCTTAATGAGTTTCTTAATCTCTTCACTCTTATCTGGTATAAAGGTGAAGCATTGTTGAACCTTCAACATCATACAGACACCACCCTCCTTCCCAAGATGGATGTCTAATGAAAAGTAGTTTTGCAAAACCATAGACCTAACAGCTATCATCTCAGTATTGATACCCAACAAGGACACAGATGTACTTGTAACTAATTTGTTTACTATGATTAATACCTTTCTAATCTTGAGATCATTCAGAACCACTCCAAAAGAAGGGATCATTGCACCAAATATATCCTCTACAATTTCAGAGGCACTACTACTTCATTATAATCTACAAGATGACCCCCAAACTGGGTAACTAAAATGTTCCACATTATATATTTTTGGACAAATTCTAGCCAGAAAGTTCCACATAATATATTTTTGGGAAAATTATAGCCAGTTAGCAAGTGCCATACAAATCCCTAGGTAATGAAAAATATACATGCTCCCTGCAAATATAATAAACTCCAGGGATGATGAGATTCTTTTCTCCAAGAAGATGGCCTACATTTCCTCCGAATGCAAAGATGTGCTCACACTCTCTCCTCCGCATAAGTTGAGTATGAATTCCTGATTTTACTCTAAGCACACACAGCTTACTCTTGTGCTTCAGTCTAAACTAAATGTGGGTAAAACTCCTGACTCTTGGTGCTCTAATTCTTCCTTAGTTCATTTATTTTTGTACTTTTGACATTTACCTGTGTTGTATCTCAAATCCATCACACTTTTCCTGTCTTCCTCAGAGTCTATAAACTTCTTCTCAGCCTCAGTCAGGGAACAGGTCAAATTGTACCTATGAGCATAAGCAGTATCTAACCTTGCAATGGGCTTTCAAAAGCTCCAAACAGTGTCCAATTCTTGAGTAATAGCATGTGGATTCAAATGTTTGTACAGTGGAATTTCTTTAAAAAAAATCATCATTTAAAAATTAATACTTAAAATGTCCTAGTCTATATAAAAGGCTAAGTAAAAGGCTACAAGTAATACCGTACGTGAGGGGAATGTGATGATAGGGGATCCCCTTCCCGCTCATGCAGCTGACTATGTGTAACTATATGAAAGGTGTCATTTTAAGCAAGGTGTAAATACTGACTTTGTCAAAAATAACTATAATCAAATGCTTTTTTCAAAAATTCACACATTGCAATGTTTAATATGTGTGATGGTGATAAAATATTTTGAATAAGCCCTTTTAGAAAAGAAACATTAATATATCTTTGACTTTTTCTGTTAACAATTGTCAAGGTTTTCTCTGCAGGATGCACACTGACCTGATAAGCTACTTCACAGACTCACCTAAGCAAAATTTAAGACATGAGAGTTCTGGTTTAGTGCTTTACTTCATCACAGACGAACCTGGTTAAGTAGGATGTTACCACAGCTTATGCACTACACCAAAAAGATGAGATTGCTTTTGTATCAAGGGATATGATTTTAAGTCATTTGTATCAGAGGGCACTGCCATGGTTCAGAGGCAATTTATCATATTTATTTAGAAAGCCTTAGTGATATTGCCGCTACTGCTATCTGATCCCTGACCAGATGTAACTTCTCTGGTCCTGTGATCATTGAGTAGTAGGATTTCTCTTCGAGCCTCTAAGTTTTGACTATTTCTGGTGTGTATGGCTTGTGATTTTTATAACTTTGACAGGCCATAGTACCTTGCATAAACACAGCTTCTAAGCAGCCTGTAATAAATATATATATATATATTCACTGAAAAAACCATAGGTTTCAGGGACGTTATAGTTACAAATTAGCATTTAAAAAACCTTTGAAATTCACTGAAAAAACCATAGGTTTTAGGGACAGTTATAGTTAGTTGGACATTGCACTCGTACAAAACCCGTGAAATTCCCCCGTTATAGTTAGTCCAGCTAACTATAACTTGCGCCCCCGCAATGCACTGCTGATGACGTCACATATTACATCACTCATGACATGGTCAGTGACATCACTGATGACATCACTGATGACATCTCAAATGACATCACTGATGACATCACTGATGACATCATCCAGTGACTGTGTGTTTCTGTAAAGTTTAAATATTTTTAATATATATAGGAAAAGACGTATTGAAGAATGAGTGGGTGTGTAAGTGTCTGTATGGATGATTTAGTAGGTGCGTGACTGACTCTATAAGTGAGTGATTTAACGTATCTTACTGAATGCATGGGTTAGTGACTAAACTGGGTGAATGTCTGTATCCGTCTGTCTGTTGCTGTGTAAGTGGCTGCATGTGTTTGTGAATAGCTACATGAGTGTCTATATGAGTTATTGAATGCTTGTCTGAGTATCTGTATGGGTGCCTGAGTGTTTGTGTGGGAGGGGTGTGTGCAACTCTGTGCATAGATGTGTGAGTGGGTGATTCACTGGGTGGATGGTTTCAAGAGTGCAACTGTGATAGACTGTATGGGTGGGTAAGTGTGTGTAAGAGTGTGTTAGTGAGTGAATGTATGTCCCAGTGGTACATGTGTGAGTAACTACATATGTGAAAGGCAGTATATATGTGTGTTGGAGTATATAAATAGCTATAGGCGAGAGTGAGTGATTGTGATAGTGGCTGTATGGATGAGTGTGTGCTTGTATCAGTGATTGTATAAGAGCGTAAGAATGTGCTACTATTTGTATGAGTAAGTGAGCTGGTGTGTGTATAACTGTATAGGTGAGTAAATGGTAGTGTGTTTAATTATTTGCATGACTGACTAGGTGTGTGAGTACCTCTATGGATGAGTGGCGGTGTTTGAGTGTCTATATAGGAGTATGAGTGCATATGATAGTCCTGTACTGAGTGACCGTAAGTATGAGTGACTGTACGGGTGAGTGAGTGGATGTGTGCGTAGACCTAAGAATCAGTGAGTGGGTATGTAGTTATTGGTGTTGGAGTGTCTATGGTTTTGCGAATGGCAGTCTGTAATTTAGAGTGGGTGTATCAAAGGTTATATTAGAGTGTGAGGAGGTGCATCAGATTATCACGTGGATGATGTCATCAGTGATGTCATTTGAGATGTCATCAGTGATGTCATCAGTGATGTCACTGACCATGTCATGAGTGATGTAATATGTGACGTCATCAGCAGTGCATTGCGGGCGCGAGTTATAGTTAGCTGGACTAACTATAACGGGGGAATTTCACGGGTTTTGTACGAGTGCAATGTCCAACTAACTATAACTGTCCCTAAAACCTATGGTTTTTTCAGTGAATTTCAAAGGTTTTTTAAATGCTAATTTGTAACTATAACGTCCCTGAAACCTATGGTTTTTTCAGTGAATTTCAAAGGTTTTTTAAATGCTAATTTGTAACTATAACATGTCTGAAACCTACAGTTTTTTCAGTGAATTTCAAAGGTTTTGTAAATGACAATTTTTAAATGTATTAATTGTTATATAAATTTTTTTCATACTGATTTCCAAATTTTTTAGAAACAATTTTTTTTACATATTTTATTTTTTAAATTACATTGTAATTACATTATACATTACATTACAAAAAATACTTTCTCAGAATGAATTACTTTAGTTTAATTACTTTGCACATAGGCAATAGACTTTTAAGTACAGTAGTTACAGTTGTTGCAATGGGCAACACATTTTCAAACACAATGCAACATTCAGCTCAATGTGAATTTCTAGTTAAATGCAATTAGTTACTTTATGGATTACTTTTCTAACCACATTACTGGATCCTAGATTCAGTCCTGGGACATCTCCTGTAAACAGTTGAGTAAAAGCGTTTTGGTTACAGTCGTGATTTTTAAGGAATATTATTGTACTTTAAAAGTTCACACTTAGAAACTTTTTCTCATAGAATCACCAATGTTATCCTATGGAAGGAAATTCACTTAGAAGTTAAAAACTGTTATCGTTACTTTTTCTTACTCAGTGTTGGATCCTGGATCCAGCACTGGTGCATCTCCTGTAAACAGTTGAAAGAATGCGTTTAAGTCATACAGGCAATTTTTTAGGAATATTTGTAGTTTGTGAAAATCGACACTTTGAAACTTTTCTGCTGAAAACCAGACAATGGATTCCTATGGAAGGAAATTCAAGTTACTGGTAAGTACGGTTAAAATTACTTTTGAGGATCAGTACTGGGCTGAAAGATGCAGCACTGAGGTCTCTCCTGATAACAGGTGAGTAAATCGGAATTCGTATTTCGGCTGATTTTAGAGGACTATTTTAAAGTTCCAAAACTCCACACTTAGAAGAATTTCCAAGTGAAACCAGTCAATGTTAGCCTATGGAAGGAAATTCAAGTTACTGGTAAGTACGGTTAAAATTACTTTTGAGGATCAGTACTGGGCTAAAAGATGCAGCACTGGGTTCTCTCCTGATAACAGGTGAGTAAATCGGAATTCGTATTTCGGCTGATTTTAGAGGAATATTTTAAAGTTCCAAAACTCCACACTTAGAAGAATTTCCAAGTGAAACCAGTCAATGTTAGCCTAAGAAGGAAATTCAAGTTACCGGTAAGTACGGTTAAAATTACTTTTGAGGATCAGTACTGGGCTGAAAGATGCAGCACTGAGGTCTCTCCTGATAACAGGTGAGTAAATCGGAATTCGTATTTCGGCTGATTTTAGAGGAATATTTTAAAGTTCCAAAACTCCACACTTAGAAGAATTTCCAAGTGAAACCAGTCAATGTTAGCCTATGAAGGAAATTCAAGTTACCGGTAAGTACGGTTAAAATTACTTTTCAGGACCAGTACTGGGCTGAAAGATGCAGCACTGAGGTCTCTCCTGATAACAGGTGAGTAAATCAGAATTCGGATTTCGGCTGATTTTAGAGGAATATTTGTATGTTTCAAAAATCAACACTTAGAAACTTTTTCAGCAAAAAGCAGGCAATGATATCCTATGGAAGGAAATTCAAGTTACTGGTAAGTACGGTTAAAATTACTTTTGAGGATCAGTACTGGGCTGAAAGATGCAGCACTGAGGTCTCTCCTGATAACAGGTGAGTAAATCGGAATTCGTATTTCGGCTGATTTTAGAGGAATATTTTAAAGTTCCAAAACTCCACACTTAGAAGAATTTCCAAGTGAAACCAGTCAATGTTAGCCTATGAAGGAAATTCAAGTTACCGGTAAGTACGGTTAAAATTACTTTTCAGGACCAGTACTGGGCTGAAAGATGCAGCACTGAGGTCTCTCCTGATAACAGGTGAGTAAATCAGAATTCGGATTTCGGCTGATTTTAGAGGAATATTTGTATGTTTCAAAAATCAACACTTAGAAACTTTTTCAGCAAAAAGCAGGCAATGATATCCTATGGAAGGAAATTCAAGTTACTGGTAAGTACGGTTAAAATTACTTTTGAGGATCAGTACTGGGCTGAAAGATGCAGCACTTAGGTCTCTCCTGATAACAGGTGAGTAAATCGGAATTCGTAGTTCGGCTGATTTTAGAGGAATATTTTAAAGTTCCAAAACTCCACACTTAGAAGAATTTCCAAGTGAAACCAGTCAATGTTAGCCTATGAAGGAAATTCAAGTTACCGGTAAGTACGGTTAAAATTACTTTTAAGGATCAGTACTGGGCTGAAAGATGCAGCACTGAGGTCTCTCCTGATAACAGGTGAGTAAATCGGAATTCGTATTTCGGCTGATTTTAGAGGAATATTTGCACAATGGTGAAGGGAGGGGCGGGGCCTGAGGTGGCATCTGTGCAAACGCGCCCCGTGGCGCGTTTTAAGTTGGGGGATTAAGTCCCCTTGAATCATGAGGGTCCATACGGGCCAACTAGCCCACCAGGAACCTCCAGTATGCGCCAGGGGCTGCGTTGCAGAGACATGTACAGAGGCCACACCCCTTTTACACCTCTCTGCAACGCTGCTCTGTGGCGCTTTCTGGACGTACCTGTTGGGCTAGTTGGCCCCCAGGGACCCTCAGGATTGAAGAGGATTTAATTCCCCATCTTAAAACGCGCCACGGGGCCTGTTTGCACACATGTCACCTGAAGCCCCGCCCCTCCCTTCACCACTGTGCAAACGCGCCCCGTGGCGCGTTTTAAGTTGGGGGATTAAATCCCCTTCAATCCTGCATAAAGCCCCGGGGGAGGAGAGACCTCAGTGCTGCATCTTTCAGCCCAGTACTGGTCCTGAAAAGTAATTTTAGCCGTACTTACCGGTAACTTGAATTTCCTTCATAGGCTAACATTGACTAGTTTCACTTGGAAATTCTTCTAAGTGTGGAGTTTTGGAACTTTAAAATATTCCTCTAAAATCAGCCGAAATAGGAATTCCGATTTACTCACCTGTTATAAGGAGAGACCTCAGTGCTGTATCTTTCAGCCCAGTACTGGTCCTGAAAAGTAATTTTAACCGTACTTACCAGTAACTTGAATTTCCTTCCAGAGGCTAACATTGACTGGTTTCACTTGGAAATTCTTCTAAGTGTGGAGTTTTGGAACTTTAAAATATTCCTCTAAAATCAGCCGAAATACGCATTCCGATTTACTCACCTGTTATCAGGAGAGACCTCAGTGCTGCATCTTTCAGCCCAGTACTGGTCCTGAAAAGTAATTTTAACCGTACTTACCGGTAACTTGAATTTCCTTCATAGGCTAACATTGACTGGTTTCACTTGGAAATTCTTCTAAGTGTGGAGTTTTGGAACTTTAAAATATTCCTCTAAAATCAGCCGAAATACGAATTCCGATTTACTCACCTGTTATCAGGAGAGACCTCAGTGCTGCATCTTTCAGCCCAGTACTGATCTTGAAAAGTAATTTTAACCATACTTACCGGTAACTTGAATTTCCTTCATAGGCTAACATTGACTGGTTTCACTTGGAAATTCTTCTAAGTGTTGATTTTTGAAACATACAAATATTCCTCTAAAATCAGCCGAAATACGAATTCCGATTTACTCACCTGTTATCAGGAGAGACCTCAGTGCTGCATCTTTCAGCCCAGTACTGATCCTCAAAAGTAATTTTAACCGTACTTACCGGTAACTTGAATTTCCTTCATAGGCTAAGATTGACTGGTTTTCAGCAAAAAGTTTCAAAGTGTTGATTTTCACAAACTACAAATATTCCTTAAAAATCGCCTGTATGACTTAAACGCATTTTTCAACTGTTTACAGGAGATGCACCAGTGCTGGATCCAGGATCCAACACTGAGTAAGAAAAAGTAACGATAACAGTTTTTACCTGCTAAGTGAATTTCCTTCCATAGGATAACATTGGTGATTCTATGAGAAAAAGTTTCTAAGTGTCAACTTTTAAAATACAATAATATTCCTTAAAAATCACGACTGTAACCAAAACGCTTTTACTCAACTGTTTACAGGAGATGTACCAGGACTGAATCTAGGATCCAGTCCTGTGGTTACAAAAGTAATCCATAAAGTAACTAATTGCATTTAACTAGAAATTCACATTGAGCTGAATGTTGCATTGTGTTTGAAAATGTGTTGCCCATTGCAACAACTGTAACTACTGTACTTAAAAGTCTATTGCCTATCTGCAAAGTATTTAAACTAAAGTAATTCATTCTGAGAAAGTATTTTTGTAATGTAATGTATAATGTAATTACAATGTAATTTAAAAATAAAATATGTAAAAAAAATTGTTTCTAAAAATGTAGTAAATCAGTATGAAAAAAATTAATATAACAATTAATACATTTAAAAATTGTCATTTACAAAACCTTTGAAATTCACTGAAAAAACCATAGGTTTCAGACACGTTATAGTTACAAATTAGCATTTAAAAAACCTTTGAAATTCACTGAAAAAACCATAGGTTTTAGGGACAGTTTTAGTTACTTGGACATTGCACTCGTACAAAACCCGTGAAATTCCCCGTTATAGTTAGTTCAGCTAACTATAACTCGCGCCCTGCAATGCACTGCTGATGACGTCACATATTACATCACTCATGACATGGTCAGTGACATCACTGATGACATCACTGATGACATCTCAAATGACATCACTGATGACATCACTGATGACATCATCCATGTGATAATTTCATGCATCTTCTCACACCCTAATATAACCTTTGATATACCCACTCTAAATTACAGACTGCCATTCTCAAAACCATAGACACTCCAACACCAAAAACTACATACCCACTCACTGATTATTAGGTCTACACACACATTTACTCTCTCACCAGTACAATCACTCATACTTATGGTCACTCAGTACAGGACTATCATATGCACTCATACACCTATATACACACTCACACACCTCCACTCATCCATAGAGGTACTCACACACCTAGTCAGTCATGCAAATAATTAATCACACTCCCATTTACTTACCTATACAGTTATACACACACCAGCTCACTTACTCATACAAATACTAGCACATTCTTACGCTCTTACACAATCACTGATACAAGCACACACTCATCCATACAGCCACTCTCACAATCACACACTCTCACTTATAGCCATTTATATACTCCAACACACATATATACTG
The DNA here is from genome assembly GCA_963921515.1 of Calotriton arnoldi. NCBI lineage: Eukaryota > Metazoa > Chordata > Amphibia > Caudata > Salamandridae > Calotriton > Calotriton arnoldi. The sequence goes on along the minus strand of CAWUFW010001768.1, from coordinate 1,862,988 downwards.
CCTTTCACATATGTAGTTACTCACACATGTACCACTGAGATATACATTTACTCACTAACACAGCCATACACACACTCACCCACCCATACAGTCCATCACAGATGCACTCTTGAAAACATGCACCCAGTGAATCACCCACTCACACATCTATGCACAGAGTCACACACACCCCACCCACACAAACACTCAGGCACCCATACAGATACTCAAACAACAAATCAATAACCCATATAGACACTCATGTAGCTATTCGCAAACCCATGCAGCCGCTTACACACCAACAGACAGACAGATACAGACATTCACACAGTTTAGTCATTAACCCATGCATTCAGTAAGATACGTTTAATCACTCACTCATAGAGTCAGTCACGCACCTACTAAATCATCCATTCAGACACTTATACACCCACTCATTCTTCAATATGCCTTTCCCTATATATATTAAACATATTTAAACTTTACAGAAACACACAGTCACTGGATGATGTCATCAGTGATGTCATCAGTGATGTCATTTGAGATGTCATCAGTGATGTCATCAGTGATGTCACTGACCATGTCATGAGTGATGTAATATGTGACGTCATCAGCAGTGCATTGTAGGGGCGCGAGTTATAGTTAGCTGAACTAACTATAACGGGGGAATTTCACGGGTTTTGTACGAGTGCAATGTCCAAGTAACTAAAACTGTCCCTAAAACCTATGGTTTTTTCAGTGAATATATATATATATAACACTTTAGCCAACTTTTAAGGGATAGTAAGTCAAAAAATCCACTGTTCTTTCAAACTTTTCTTGGAGAGGGTGAGTCATAATAAGTCTGGGGAAGGTAATGCTTGTAAGGGAACCAAAAAGGTGTTTTAATATTCCATTAGTGTCCCTTAATAATTTTTGGAAAGTAATGGAGTACACATGAAAATGGAGCTGAAAAGAGCATATTTTCACACCAGTTATGTTATGTTATGTTATGTTAGCGTGATTTCTAAAGCGCACGAATACCCGAAGGTGTCTTGGCGCTGGATCTTGATATAGCCTTGACAGAGAGAAACAGAAGATTTATAATGGGTTAATTAAACAACCAAGTTTTCAGATTTTTTCTAAAGGAGGTGAGAGAATTGGCCGCTCTTGTACTTACTGGAAGAGTATTCCAGAGTTTGGCTGTACAGTAGCTTATGCTTCGACCTCCCCAATTCGCTGTTCGAATTCTTGGTACCAGCATCAACCTGGCATTAGTAGACCTAAGACATCTACCAGGAAGATACCAGGAAAAGACATTTTTTAATGAGGCTAGTCCAGTATTGTTCAGTGCCTTATAAGCCAGGCACAGTATCTTAAACTTAATACGTTGTGCCACTGGTAACCAATGAAGTTTTCGAATGGCTTCCGCGGTAGATTGATATCTTGGTAAATTTAGCAGGAGCCTAGCAGCAGCATTCTGTACCATTTGTAGTTTTTTCAGATGCTGTTTCTGTAACCCAGAATAGAGACCGTTACAATAATCCAATTTAGATAGCACTAACATTGTTACCACCGTCCTCCTAAGATTTAGGGGGATGTAAGGTGTTATCTTCTTCAATTTTCTTATCAGATAAAATGCAGCTGAGACTGTAGCATTGGTTTGCTGGGAATATGTGAGTTTATTGTCAATCAACACCCCAAGGTTTTTTGCCTTTACTACTGGCTTTGGAAGTTCTCCGAGTTAAAAAGAAATAGCGGAAAGAAAACGAAGGAAGTCAGGCTAGGATAGTTATTAAAGCCCCTCCACTAAAATTCGCCAGCCACCCTTGATTAAAACAGTTCCGATCCCCCCACCTTTAAAGGTCTTAGCATTAATGTCAGCAAAACTTCTTATTTTCCCATGTTCCAAAATCTTGCTATCCGTAACAACTGGTAATGTTTGTGATGGTGGCTGCTTTCGACAGAGGCCTTTAAGATGTTGATCTCACCAGGGTGGACACTCATGTGTCGGTATTCACTTTGAGCAGGCAGTGGTAAGTCTATGGCCAATCCTCGTCCCTTCCTCAGATCTCCACCTCCCTTGTGATTTGGAGGGATCTACTTCTCAACCTGAATTACCACTGAGACTGCCCTTTATGCCTCCTGGAAGCAATCGTTGTAGAGTCTATCTCCTCTGTCTCATAAAGGTTTTTCAGCAACCTTCATAGTTGGAGGATGCTCCTTGCTCTGTTCCTCAGTGTCTACTCAGAACTCAGTCAGTAAATCACATCTGACAAAAAGTGACCATCATTTTATTTATTTGTTTATTTATTTATTCCATGTTTTATATAGTGTGAACAAGACCCTGTCTTGGGTGTCAGAGCGCTTTACAATTCAACAGCAATCAATTTAAGCACCATTGAAGCACCAAGTTGCAGAAAAATAATTACTCCTTTTGTTTGTAATTTATTAGATATTAAGATTAAGGTATGCATGTATTTTTGCATTTTCAACTTTCTTTAAGGTAAATGTAATTTACCATGTTTTGGAATATTTCTGTTGGCAATGTTATCGTCTGTGCAAGTGAAAACACTTGGACTGTGTAATTTGTCATTTTTCTTGCTCCTTATCAAATATATTCCATGGTGATTTAAATAACAGAGTTTTGCCTTTCACTATTGGAATGGAGAGTAACATCAGTCATGATCTTGTATAAGCAAAATATTAGCAGCCAGTTGTGGAAAAGCACAGTGGTAAATGGTCTAGCAAATAGGCTTGAGAGCAGGAATTAGCTTTTTTTTTAGCTGGATACTGTACAACAATCATGTTATTGTAGGCATTTTACACCTTTTATCAGTGATAAAGATGTTCCTAGTGCCAAGATGCCTCAGTGTATGTCCTCATAACAAGAACAACAACAATAATAATAATAAGTATTTTTATTATCATTATTATACATAATAGTAGTAATAATAATGATGATGATAATAGCAGTAATAATAGCAAATTATGATAACAATAATAATAATACTAATAGCAATAATAATAACAAATATTAATAATAATAACAATAATACTAACAATAATAATAATAATAATAATACCAACAACAAGCAGAACAATGATAATAATGATAATTAATATTAATAATAACAACAACAACCACTGCGGATACCTGTAGTCAATATTGGGATTTTGCTGACAATAGGGGCCAAAAGAAGATGATGAGACACAGTAGCCCTCAAACACCTGTAACCGTGACTGGGAAACACGCGTCACAGTGGAGTGGGGTGGGGGTGTATATAAAGGCTTCTGAAGAAATGAAGGTGGAACTTCTGGCGCCATGTCCATGTACGTCATAACACCTTAATGCCAATGGTAGGAGAAATTACATCGGGCGGCTCCTCCATTTTATGTTACTGCTTCTCGCACTGCGAGAAAGCAGAAGGGTTTGGTTGGGGGTGGGCAGTCCTGTAACAGTGAGTGGAGGAGTAGCTTACCCACTGTTGTGGGTGCTGACTGTTTGGTCGGCCCTATGGGGCCGACCAAACCAGTCATGCACACTCTGCCATTTTCTCCATGTAGGCTGCATGCAGCCTACATGGAGAAAATGGCCTCCCCATAGGCGCCTGTCTGGGTGCCATCCCCATTATTCACAACGCTGCCGTTGCAGCGTTGTGATTGGCTTAGGGAAGGGGAAGGAGGCTGCCTGCTTCCTGCTACCTGCGAGGAGCAGTGACGACGCGGGACCGGACCGGGCAAGGAAAGTTATATATATATATATATATATACATTTTTTTATTAAATTACACCCCCGGTGCGACCCCCTTCTCGGGTGACCATCCCCCACACCCACGAGTCATGCCGCCCGCTACTGGGCTACATCACGTACAACTGCCATGATGATATCACAGGTTTAATTTGTTGTACAGCACACACAAAGTGATGTCTAAATCCCGTCCTCTTTCCAACATGAGACATGAGACCGCCATTTTGGTGAGTTGCAGTCTACCTGTGCCCCAGATTGCAGTGAAGCAGCAGAGTCCAGGAAGTGGTAGGGAGGCAGACTAGTGCTGTCTCTTTCCTAACAATTTAAAAAACGATTTTCCCTACCTGTGATTGCATCATTTTTTTTAAATTTTCTTTAACTGTCTTTGCTTGAGGTTGTTACAGTTTAAAATTGTAGTTTTAACCTGCCCGTGATTGCATACTTTATCACCTGTTTTGTGTTTACACTTGTGGTTCTTCCTTGCCTGTGACTGTCTCCATTTAACCTGTTGAATTGTGGGATTTGCAGTCCTAACTCTGTAGTTTTTTCCCTCTCTTTCCCTGTGACTATCAGTTTTTCCCTCCGTTTTTCTCCCTTGCTCTGCTAAGACCTGTATGTTAAGCAGTCCACCCCCAGCTCCCATTTTGTGTTAGCAAGTGAGTGAAACCAGCCCCCCTTCCCCCCCTAGCAACAGGGATATTTCTACATCAGAGAGAAAACAGAGGGTGCTCTGAGACAGCAGTAATCTGATGTTTACGTTGTGTTTAATAGGGACAGTGCACTTCGTTTTTTGGCCAGGAGAGTGAGAAAAGTTTTATACATGCAGTATTGTTAGAGGACAAGTTTGTTAGGCCCTTACCTGCAGAAGTCCAAAGTGTGGATTGAGTCTGTCTGTCTCCTAGCAGATTTCTGAATAGAGGAGCAGCTCCCCAGCCCCACCCCCAGGCCAGCAAACCTAGGCCTGCTGATTGGCTATTCAGCTCCCAGGCAACACTGAGCCCTCCTCTTACACCTGCCCAGGCCCCTTAAGTCCTTGCTGGGTGCACCCCAAAACATTCCCCGCCATTTTGGTGAGTTGCAGTCTACCTGTGCCCCAGATTGCAGTGAAGCAGCAGAGTCCAGGAAGTGGTAGGGAGGCAGACTAGTGCTGTCTCTTTCCTAACAATTTAAAAAACGATTTTCCCTACCTGTGATTGCATTATTTTTTTCTTTTTCTTTAACTGTCTTTGCCTGTGGTTGTTACAGTTTAAAATTGTAGTTTTAACCTGCGCATGATTGCATACTTTATCACCTGTTTTGTGTTTAAACTTGTGGTTCTTCCTTGCCTGTGACTGTCTCCATTTAACCTGTTGATTTGTGGGATTTGCATTCCTAACTCTGTAGTTTTTTCCCTCTCATTCCCCGTGACTATCAGTTTTTCCCTCCGTTTTTCTCCCTTGCTCTGTGCTAAGACCTGTATGTTAAGCAGTCCACCCCCAGCTCCCATTTTGTGTTAGCAAGTGAGTGAAACCAGCCCCCTCCCTCCCTAGCAACAGGGATATTTCTACATCAGAGAGAGAACAGAGGGTGCTCTGAGACAGCAGTAATCTGCTGTTTAAGCTTTGTTTATTAGGGACTGTGCACTTCGTTTTTTGGCCAGGAGAGGGAGTAAAGTTTTATACAAGCAGTATTGTCAGAGGACAAACTTGTTAGGCCCTTACCTGCAGAAGTCCAAAGTGTGGATTGGGCCTGTCTGTCTCCTAGGAGATTTCTGAATAGAGGAGCAGCTTCCAACTCCCTGGCCAGCAAACCTTGTCTGAGGTCGCTGGGACCTTATATAGTCTGCTATTGGTTGGTACATTTGTACACTGATTGGTGGTTGTATCTGGTGTTTCGATTGGATTAGGGTTAGTGTCCTCATTGGTTGGGTATTTAAGGGTTCTGATTGGTTTCTGGGTCTGTGACTCAATCAATGTGGGGTTGGGACTAAGGCTTAGGATTTCTATTGGAAGTAGGGACTAGGGCTTCCTGTGTGATTGGTTGTTGGGACTAGGGTTGGGACTAGGGCTAGGGTTAGGCCTGTAATTGGAAGTAGCAATTAGGGCTTCTGGTGTGATTGGTTGCTGGACTAGGTGTGGGACTTAGAGTAGGGTTAGGCTTTCTATTGGAAGTAGGGACTAGGGCTGCCTGTGTGATTGGTTGCTTGGACTTGGGTTGGGACTACTGGTAGGGCTAGGGCCTCTATTGGACGTAGAGATCAGGGTTTTTGAAACTGATTGGGTGCTTGGACTAGGGCTAAGATTGGCTGTAAGGTCCTGGTCTCCTATTGGTTCTAGATTTTAGGGCTAGTGTTGTGATTGGATTGTGTTAGGGCTAGGGTTCCCATTGGCTGAAGGGGTCACCTGATTAATAGGGCTATAAAAGGCCAAGGCTTAGGGCATCTCAGCCTGGGCGTCGAGGCTAAGGGCAGAGAGGACAAGGGCAATTGCTTGTTTGAGCCAGTTAAGGGCAGAGAGGACAAGGGCAATTGCCTGTTTGAGCCTGTTAAGGGCAGAGAGGACAAGGGCAATTGCCTGTTTGAGCCTGTTCGAGACTGGTCGGGACTAGGGCCAGAAATGCTGCCCATGTTCCCATTCAGTAATACCCAGCCCACACCATCCACATCCACAAACAGAGCAACACACTCACCACACCAAATGTACACCACACACTTACTACAAACCAACCCTATGCACAAATCCATGTCTCAGCCCCCACTACAAAACCACACAAACCACACCTATACACCCTTCTATCCCAGCTACCACACATTTCCGCCATCAACTACAAACAATACACAACTCTATCCTATACCACAAACCAAGCCACTCATCACTAACACAACCCCATTCCACACCATACTTAACTACATCCAAATCCAGACACGCCATCCCTGCTCTAATTACTCCTAACAGACCACTTTTTATCACTAACAAACATATATATATTTTTTTTATTGAACTTTTCAACAATGACATACAATCAAGATTTCAGCAGTTGCGGTGAATATACAGCCGTATCGTGAACAGTAATAAAATATCATGAATCAAAAGGCATCTGTAGCAATAAGAGCAAATGACAGCAATCAGTGAGGATAAATACACATTACCAAAGATCAGTAAGGAGGCATATGGAAGAGTAAAGAAGCAGTTCACAGAATCGCCATAACGAACGCCATCATATGCGGGATGTCAGGGGGGTCGAACATAGGTTACCTAGGATAGGGGAAAAGAGGGCGTATCCCACAGGGCCATTACAAGCAGGGGCCACAGTGTGCACCAATTTGAGTAAGCCCAGGGGGGCAATGTGAGCAGGTCTCATGACCCGTCCGTAGCATTGATAGGATGTTCCAGCAGGTATGCCTGCAGTGGGCCCCAAATGTCGCGGGGACATGAGCAGTGAGGAAGTAATTCAGCATAGGTGCAGAGTTGGTCCTGCCAAAGAATCATGTCTCCCAGCCAGTCCTTAAATTTAGGTGCCCGGCCCCGGCCCCATCTGCAGGCCACTCGCCGCTTAGCCAGCACAAGACAAAAGGACACAAACTTCCGATGTTTGGCAGGGATGTGTTCAGTGTACCGAAGGAGAGTTATAAGTGGTGATCGGGAGATAGGTGCGGACGTCATAGAGTCCAGGGCCATGAGGACCTGTCGCCAATAGGTAAGTACCTCAGGACATCCCCAAGCAAGGTGCAGGAAATCAGCATGTTCTGCTTTATATCTATCGCATCTGTTTGTGTCTCGTAAACCAAAATTGTGGAGTCTGACCGGAGTGTGGTAGCTGCGGTGTAGGAATCGATAATCGATGATGCGGAGCCTGCTATTGGAGGAGACCTGTTCCGTCTGTTTGCAGCAGAATGACCACTGTTCGTCAGTGAGGTCGTGACCTAGTTCCGCCGCCCATTTAGCACGGGCTGCGCACGGGGGATAGACAGTGTCCATATATAAAGTATGATAGAGTGTGGACACCAAGTGCGAGGCAGAGGACGCACGTAAGATTTGGTGCAGTGGGGCCAATGTCACTGACTCAGAGGGGTATGTGGGGTGACATGCTTTGATGCCATGACAAAGGCGGGCATATAGAAAGGTTTCCATGGTAGATGGTGGGGGTAATGACACAGTTGTTGAAGAGTGCGGAATTTGCCACCTACATATAGGTCTCCCCAGCAGCAAATATTTTGTGTACGTGCAACTTTCTTAACTATACCTTCTTGTAATAACGACACCTCTGGATGATAGGTGAGTGGTCAAAGGGGGGAGTAGAGGCAAGACTCAGGTGTGCGATCAAAGATGCGGGACCAGGCTTTGATCGTGCAGTCTACAGAAGTGGGGCATCGCCCACGGGGTTCAACTCTAGAGAGGAGGATGCCATCCAGTGGGAGTGGATCTGCGAGCCAATGTTCAGTGGCGACGTGTGGAGTATAGCGGGGCGAGTTAAACCAGAAATGAGCAAAGTGTGCCTGCGCGCTTATATAATATAATTCAAAGTTAGGCACGTCAAAGCCTCCGTGCGCATAAGCGTGTCCCACTGAATACGCAACTGTTTTCCGCCCCATACTAATCTAATCAGTTCCGATCGGAGGGTAACGAAAAAGTGCCGTCCGGGGTCATAGGGAATATTAAGGAATAAATATAGGAATTTGGGAAGTATGACCATTTTGATGAGGGATATACGACCACCCATAGTTAAGGGGAGTGCTATCCATCGATTGATGCAGCCTGTGACATGTTCCATTGCACATCCATAGTTGAGTCGCATCAGCTCCTCTCGATCCGCCGTGAAGCGGATCCCCAGGTATCTAACATCTTCAGCACACCACACAATGAGATAGTCTGGTTCGAAAGGAGTGGCAGAGCTGGTCAATGGGAATATTTGTGATTTGGACCAGTTGATTTGAATACCTGATTGGCCGCCGAATTTAACAAATTCGCGCAGCAGTGGGTTTAGATTTTGGCGAGGGTCTTTGATGTAGAGGGTAACATCATCCGCGTATAGAGAGATGAGAATTGGGTGAAGGAAGCAGCGTAGGCCTACGTGGTTATAGTGTTGCCTAATCTTGGCTGCCAGTGGCTCCATTACTAAGGCAAAGAGGATGGGGGAGAGCGGACACCCCTGGCGAGTGCCGCGGGATAGAGAGATAGAGGGTGATGTGTGTCCGTTTATTCAAAACCTTTGCCGTTGGTGAGGTGTACAGAAGTCGGACCCATAATAAAAAGCTCATGGGGAGTCCCATGGATTGTAAAATGGTGAAAAGATAATCCCACTCCACTGAATCAAAAGCCTTAGAGGCATCCAGAAATACAGCCACCAGCGCCAGCTTGGGATCTACTGCTTGTAAGATGGAAAACAGCGTCCTAAGGTTGTGAGATGTCGCCCATCCAGGAATAAACCCTGCCTGGTCTGGGAGGACCAACTTGTCCATTAGTAGGCTGAGGTGATTCGCTATTAATTTAGCAAGTATTTTTGCATCTGTGTTTATGAGAGAGAGGGGCCTGTAGGATTCACAGCGGTCTGCGGGTGTTTATCTGGTTTTAATAATGACGTGATTAGGGCTTCTCTCATCGAGGCAGGCAGGATTTGTGCCTCCCAGGCTTCGAGAAAAACCTCTTTCAACACTGGGAGCAACTGATCAATGTAGGTCTTGTAAAACTCAATGGGGAGGCCATCGGATCCTGGTGCTTTCCCCGACTTCATCTGCATGATGGCTTCCCGCAGCTCATCAACTTCAAATGGCGCTGCTAAGAAGTCGCGATGTGAGTTGCCCAACCATCCAAGAGCTATGTCTTCTAAATAAGGACCAAAGTCAGGAGGAGAGGTGCGTTGTGAGCTATATAAATCTGCATAGTAAGCGGCAAATGTGTTTAGTATATCGAGACTATCTCTATGGCGTATCCCTGCATTATCGATCACATCCAACACATAGTTGGAGAAGCGAGGTTGTTTAATAGTAGTTGCCAAGGCATGACCAGGTCTCTCGCCCTCCCCATAGCGACGAGCAACAAAATATTTGCCTCTAAACTTCACTTCACGGTCTGCAGTAGCAGTATAGTCTGTAAGCTTTTCGCGAAGCGTGGCTTGTTGGGTGCCAGAATCCGTAGTCCACATGCCAGCTTCTAGCTGTTTGATCTCAGTCTCTAAATGGTGCAAGTTTCTTCTAATGTCACGGAGCACCCCAAAGGTCTTGGACATACCTATGCCTCGGACAGTGACCTTAAAGGCCTCCCACAGCGTGCCCACCTGATCAACAGAGCCTTTATTCCTGGTAAAGAAATCCGCAATCTCTTCCCCCAGTTCGGTTTGAAAGACGGTGTCTAATAGTGCTTCGGGCACGAGTCTCCAGCAGCGTGGGGTGGCGATTGAGTTAGGGGGAATTATTTCTAGGTAAACCGGCGCGTGATCGGAGTATGTGCGGGCCAAGTGTTTGACAGAGTGAATCCAGGGAGCCACTCCACGTGAGCTGATCCAATAATCTAACCGGGACCACGCGGCATGCCCTGCTGTATAAAATGTGCCTTCCCTGTCAGTGGGGTGGGCATAGCGCCATGCATCCACTAGGCCTTGCTCCGCAATTATCCCCGATAGGGCCTCCCGAGTGTTGGTATAGTGATGAGGAAGGGGGTTAGAACGGTCTAGGGTAGGGAATAGAGCTGTGTTAAAATCGCCCCCCTATGTAACATGCGTGGAGCCGATTGTAAGTACTTGTCCCCAGAGCGAGGTGAAATAGTCAGGATCGTCCAAGTTAGGACCATAACTACAGACAAGTGTGACCGATTGCGTACCCAATGTACCCCAGAGTATGCAGCTGCGACCAGCCGTGTCACTGTATGTGCCACCTAATACAAATGGTGTGTTCCTTTTAACTAGTATGAGGGTGCCTCGTGAGTATGTCGAATAAGAGGAGCACGCGCGTGCAGAAGCCCATTTACTACCATAGCAGGAAGGGCGACGAGGGTCCATATGGGTTTCTTGGAGCATAGCGATTTGTATATGGTGTCTGTCTAGATACGCTAGTATTTGCTTCCATTTACACGGGTCCCGGAGACCCCTGACATTCCATGTGAGCATTTTGATGCATGAGTGATCAGGTTGTGCTGTCATAGTAAAAGGTGGAATTGTATTTGGCGAATGTGTCGGTGTTGAAAGGTATTATGGCCATTCACGTGTGGTTGGGTATGTTGAGCAACAGCTGTCGGATGTGCAACAGAGCAATAAGAAACATTCCCATCCCTTCCCACCCCCCCATAAAAAGAAAACTTTATCAAGCTAACATCAGAACGCTTGTCTAGCTTCGAAGCCTCCCCCACCCACAACGGCACCCCAAACGTGCCTGCATTTTTCTGCCCACCCAATGTCTCCCAATAGGTCAACCGGCTTCCCTGAGCCTGATAAGGCCAGCGAAGCAAAAGGAAAGACCAACAAAAAACAGTCCAATGACAAAAAAGGCAAAGGGGATCTCCCATGGGGGGTGCCAAGAGGGAACTAATCCCTTCCCATGTCCCAACTCTAACTGCAATGCAGTCCCCTGGGTATCATCCCATTAAGGGGAGTAGAGTGATGTGGGGGGGAAGTGGTGCTCGGCGATGCATTAGTTAAATCTACCAATTCTATACTAAAGCGAGTGTAGACATGCATGGATAACACAGTCAATGGTCAAAGCCACTAGGGCACTTATCTGTCCATGACAGTTCTGCAGGAGTGTAGGACCATCCGGAAGAGGTTTACAAGGGAACTTCAAGAGGCGATGAGTGTTGCATAGGATGTCAGCATCTCGTAACAAATTGGCGCAGGTTCAGTAAGGACAAGTGGACTGCACAGCAGACGCCACTGCATGTGTCTTCCTGTTAACCCTCAGCCCCTGGGTGGCGAAGGGAATCTGGAGTGGTGAGCGTCTCGAAACAGTTTTTAGGAAGTCTTCCACTTGTTGCGGGTTCATGCAAAAAATATGTTTGTCCTCATGCGTGATCCGGAGCCTTGCTGGATAGAGGAGGGCATATTCCAGCTGGGCTTTGCGCAGTTTCTGCTTGACTGCAAGGAATTTTCGGTGTGCCTCCTGAACCGCCAGAGTGAAATCTGGGTAAATGGTGAACGTGTTCCCTTCAAATTGTAGTGGCTTCAGTTCACGGGGCTTCTGAAGTGCGACGTCACGGTCCCGATAATTAAGAAATCTGGCAATGATGGGTCTTGGGGTTTCGCCCGGCAGAGGTCGTGGCCCCAGGGAGCGGTGTGTACGTTCAACCACTAGATGGGGTGAGAAAGATTCTGCACCGAGGGAGCTTCTCAGGAGACGTTCAACGTAGTCCTCCATGCGTCCTGTATTTGTGCTCTCCGGTATGCCTATTAAACGGATGTTGTTGCGGCGGCTTCTGGCTTCAATGTCTTCGTTTTTAGCTGCAATGACTTTCAGGAGCTTGTCCATTTGCGTTACCTGGGTTTGCAGCTGAGAAGTGGTGTCTTCATTCTCGGATATACGGCGTTCAGCCTCCTTCAATTGCCCATCATGCTTGTCCACCTTTTGTACGAGGAAGTCCAGACGATTATTCATTGTGTCCATCTTCCCCGACAGGTCCGATAGACTATGCTGTACAGCCAAGAGCAGTGTCTTAACATCATCCTCAGCAGAGTGGGAGGGTGCTGGCGCTTGCTCCATTGTAGTGAGTTCTGTGTTCCCTGAGGATGAGCGTGTCGCGGCCTTTTTGGCATCAAAGGTCAGTCTAGGTTGGCGGCTGTCAGGCTTCCCCATTGCACAGCTCCGCTCGTCCAGACTATGTAGCAGAGCGTGTTGGCAGTTATCCCCCAATCACCCACGCGCACGTCGTGGAGGTGCGGCAAGTCTAAGCAGGAGTGCAATAGGCCTAGGGGAGAGGGGGTTTCACCAGGAGGTCGGGGGCCGTAGAACAACCCAATGGCGGGAAGGCACGAAAAGGAGGAGAGGGGGGGGAGGCTTCACCACCTGGCAGTCGGCAGCGGCGTGCAGTGTCCCGCCCAATTCACGTGTTGAAAATAGAGCCTCAGCGTGGGTTTCTGCTGATTAAAAGGTGTGGATGCAGCTGCCTCAGACGGTATTGTGGGATCAGGAGTTGCGGGCCTATGCCCAGAAGCAGGCCATGCAAGAACAAACACAGTAGGAGGCAGTCGTGCTGTGGCAGACAGCGCCTGCCCACCGATATCTGGAGATAGGCAGGGGTTACTTTGGGCTCCGTGGGGGCAGCAGCGCCAGCGGTTCCCCGCAGCAGAAGGATAGCTATCTGCAGTGTCACTGGAGAAGTTTGAATGGGGTATGCTGCCAGGACGTGAACTTCAGAGCTGGATAGGGGCTGTGGGGGGCCAGTTATGCCAGACATGTGTACAGAAAGTCAGTTTTTGGGCAAAGTCCAGCTTTGAGGTCCCACAAGATGGTGCAGTGCGTGATAGGCCCCCGATGCACTATGCAGCGCTAACCTTGGGGGGTTGGGCCCAGCGCAGCTGTGTGAGTCGGAGAAATGGCGCGCTTCGCACCAAGGAGAAGCGGTCTCGGCTGCCGGGGATCTCACCTCTGTCACGGCGGATGCAGGATTCAGGCGTCCGTATTAAAATGCGCAAACAGCATGGCAAGGCGCACGGCGATGTAACAGGAGCCGGCGCGTAGCGGGGGATCCTCAGCCCAAGTCCGGTAAATGTCCGGCCTAGCCCCACGTGGGATCCTCGGGACTCGAGTGGAGGCAGCGGCCGACCAGGTCTCCAGCCGCGGCACCTGCCTCCATGCCAACAGCGCAAAAAGTCCTACCGCCGAGCGCCGGAGTGTGTGGGAGCCGTGATTTTTCGCCCAGTGCGGCCGGAAGGTCGGAGCAGCAGGTAGCCAGGTTTAATTTCCAAAAATCACTGGTAGATGTGCGGAGAAATAACGGATTATACCGCCGAGCTTCCTGAGCCTCACTGGTGTGTGGCCATCTCGGATGTGCGCCACCTAGCGCCCCCATCACTAACAAACATATAATCAGCCATCCATCATTTGTCAAACCAACACCCTCCTCTTCCTTCTACCATAATAACACAAACGCACAACACATACACTGCACGACACCATACTTTTTAACTCTTGCAGCAAACCAGTCTAAGACAAACACTCTTACCTCTCCTTCATTCCCTCCTACACAAAACATACAGTCTACTCATAAACACATCACCACCCCTCTACCTTACATCCTCCTCTCACAAACAATACTATACAAACAAATCCAGCGCATGAAACAAATACACCAGCACCTCTTTTCACTACTCCTCAAAAACAAAACATATCACTCACACCAACTCAACAAGATCTTCCAAGCGCAACACCTCATAATACTTACATCACAAAATACAAACATACACCCACCTTTCAAACCACACAAAGGAACAAACACCAATGCCAAGCTTTCTCTCTTCCACTACATCTAACACAGCTACAGCAACACAGCAATTCTCTTCCAAACACCTCTCATCCATTGGACAATTTAGAACCTTACTACATGACCCACATGCTGCACCACCACCCCTGACTCATACACCTCCCACCCTAAACACACGCAAACAATATAAGCGATTTGCCACACCTCACAACTTTGCTTCCCCATGTCTACTGCACAACAATGTTACACCACAAAAACAACACAGCACACCAACTCACTCTCAAACACCGTCTCCACCACCTACACACGCAGACCCAACACAATGCCTTCTTAGCATGCTGGATGAGGAACATGATACAGAACAGCTACACGATTGCTATCCTAACACAGCTAATACCAGCACTAAAAACACACCTGCTACAAACCCACACAATACTAATAACTCTTCTACAAAACAAAGTCTCACTATCACCAAAGCCCATTCTCTAAACTGTCTACTAATAAATGCTCGATCCCTCTCTAAAAACAAACATCACATCTACGACGTTATCACCGATGCAAAACCAGACATACTATTCGTAACTGAATCATGGTTGGGAGATGATATGGCTCCAGTCCTGCATGAAGCCGTTCCTCTAGGCTATCAAACGATCACCCAAAATCCTATAGGCAAAAAAGGAGGTGGTCTAGCTGTTGTGTTCAGGCAAACATTACATATCACTAAAGTTGACGACATCACCATAAAGAATTGTGAGGCTCTTCTCACCAGATGCAATCCTACACCGTCTTCCTCCTGTAACTTCCTGCTCCTTTACAGACCTCCACCTAGCAAGGCGACATTCCCAGACGCACTTCTAGACACAGTTTCAAACCTGATAACAATACACTCCAACCTATGCGTTCTGGGTGACCTCAACATTTGGTTGGACAAACCCAATATGACCCATCCAAAAACAATAATCACTGGCCTAGACGCACTGAACCTGCATCAGATTGTCCACAAACCCACACATATCGCTGGACATATCCTAGATGTCATTTTTGCTAATACCGAACTAGTTACCTTTCAAACTATAACTCCAGTCACATGGTCAGACCACCACTTGCTTGCTTTCCAACATAAAACAACACTAAGCGACTCACCTAAAACTACCTTACATCCAGCCACCTATCGACCGTGGAACAAACTCAATTTGGAACACTTAGAAACACAACTAACATCCAGTACAAATCTGGAAACAATAAATTCTGTTTGAAAACTATATGAGTGGTTACAGGAAGCTTTTGCCATCCTGATACCACTCAAAACCACACAACAGAACAAAAGAAAAAAAGCGCCTTGGAGAAACAGAGAGATAAAAGACATAAAAAACAAATTAGAAAGCTGCAACGTACCTGGCTCAAAACAAACGCCAAACAAGACAAACTTCACCTACAGAAAATTAACAGATTATACAAGTCAGCTATCAAAAAAGCTAAGAAAAGGTACTATACAGACAGAATTCAAAATGCTAAACGTGCATATAAAGAATTCTATAAAATACTCAATGAATTTCGCAAACCAAATTGCCTAGAAGGAACTCATCCTGTTACTCAAGATTTCACAGACAAACTGGCATATCACTACACTGACAAAGCAGACACGTTGGACTCATACTTAAAACAGAGACAAAGCACCAGCACTAACCCTTTGACAAAACAACATTCCAAGAATACTCTAACCCAGCCTCTCCATTCCTTCCAACACATCTCACACGATGAATTTATGGACCTGGTCAAAGCAAGCAGGCCTGCCGGCAGCCCTTATGACCCGTGTCCTCCACAAACTTTCAAGACAATTCTTTTAACAACCTCTGCTGCCACTCCAGTAAGAAGAATCATCAACGATTCCTTAACTACTGGAATATTTCCAGAAGAACTCAAAAAGTCATACTTACACCCTTTACTGAAGAAAACAAACTTGGACCCGCTGAACCCTGACAACTACAGACCCATTACAAATGGACCTTTCCTGGGCAAACTGATAGAAAGAGCAGCGTTCCCCCAGATGTCACAATTCATTAAAGAGAATGACATACTTTCAGACTTCCAAACAGGATTCCGTCCAGGAAGAGGCTCAGAATCTGCCCTGCTTGCTGTCTGGGATGACCTGAAGAACACAGTAGACCGCAACGGGGTTGCTGCGATTCTCCTCTTTGACCTCTCGGCTGCCTTTGACACTGTTGACCATGACACTCTGAAACAAAGACTCTATGAATCCGGCATAGAGGGGACTGCTCTAGACTGGATTGCGTCCTACCTTCGAAACAGAATTGATGTCATCCATACCCCACCTTTCTCATCCAAACCATACTCCACAAAAGCAGGGGTCCCTCAAGGCTCTATCATCTCGCCCATGCTTTTCAACATCTACATGAAGTCATTACCGGTACTGATCAATCAATTTCACCTCATGTGCTATAACTATTCAGATGACACACAAATACTCCTTCAACTGGAATGCCCCAAAGATATTGGAAACTCCCCAATTTTCAGTTGTCTCAGAGCCGTGGATCAGTGGATGACTTGGAGCCACCTCAAATTGAATGCTTCCAAAACGGAAATACTCACGTGTGGCGATGGGAAACATTATGACCCGCTTGCCGCCTGGCCTGATGAACTGGGATCACCGCCTAAAGTATCAAAGGAAGTAAGAAACCTCGGAATGACCATGGACTCCAAGCTGTTGATGAATGACCAAGTGGACAAACTAGCAAGATCAAGCTTTGTCACTATAAAAACGCTGCAACGAAGTTTCCCTCATTTGGGATTTCCACACAAGGTCCAAGCTACCATCTCCCTTGTTCTGTCCTAAATCGATTACGCCAATAGCCTCTACCACGGATCACCTTTAATGACCATGAAAAGACTACATTGGATTCAGAACTCGGCTGCCAGACTACTCTTGCATATCAAACCGCGAGACCACATCTCACCAGCCTTGAAAGCCCTGCATTGGTTACCGGTTGCCAGAATATCCACGTTCAAGCTGCTTTGTATCACCACAAAGCAATACATGGAATGGGACCGCTCTTCATCAGGAATAAAATCATCAAACACATTCAACAAAGGAACCTCCGCTCTAAAATGGCACCTCGCCTCAAAATCCCAAGATATAAGAAAAAAAACATGGGTGGCACATCCTTCTCTGTTCAAGCAGCCAAACTATGGAACTCTTTACCCCCCAACATAAGATCCACGGACAGCCACCTTATCTTCAGAAAACTGCTCAAGAATTGGCTCTTCCCCACATAAGCACCATACGCAAACAGAAATTTACAGCATATCCCTCTGTATATAATCATTTATTTTTACTCTAAATATGTACCTATCTTTGTGTATTGCTTTGTATAAACATGTAGAATAATTATGTTAAAAACAAAAAGTACAATAACACTTGAAAACTGGAGTTTATCTGGTGCATATTTGGTCTACATGTACTTCTTCCATTGTGCATTTATGTACCTTCCATGTACTTGGATCTGTGTGTTAGTTACTTTCCTCCTGAAAAGCATATCCAATGCACTACCCTATTTCTCATCCTGTACCTCTATCAATATCTTTAATCTACATATACCTACCTCCTTTATGCATCTATCTACTTTCAATGTACTTATGGATCTATATATTTATCACTTTCTTCTAATTCAGCATATCCAATGCATTACCCTATTTCTCACCCAACTTACTGACTCATCTCAAACTTCTTTCTACTGCTCTTTCCAATGCACTACCCCATTTCTCACCCTATACATCTATCAATATATCCTTTATACCCACTCCCTCATTTATCCCAAACCCCATACCACTACTATGATCCCCAAAATAACCCTTTCTAGACTCTCCCTTACTCTACCCCTCCTTGCATCATCTGACACCTCTTTTACTATACCGATCCCCAAAACAAACCTTTCTAAACTCTTCCCTCTGACTCTTCCCCTCCACAACCCCTTTTTACTCATCCAAAAGCCTCCTCCTACTGCTATGACCTCCAAAAAAAAAAAATCCTTCACTCTTCTATCCCTCCACTATCTTTTTCAATCAAAATAACAGACTAACATGTTCACTTCTCAAATTTCATATTCCACTATACTAATTCATATAGGTTTTGGAGTAGCGTGCTACTCGCCAATAAAGCGCTTCAACACCCAATCAGGGTTACAAGCGCTATATATATGCAAACCTTTTCCCTTTTCTACCCCTCCCCAACCCTTCTCAATCCAAATAACTGACTAACATATCCACCACTCAAATTACTTTCATATTTCACTATACTAATTCAACACTAATCCTTATGGGTTCCAGAGTAGCGTGCTACTCACCAAAAAAGCGCTTCAAACCCCATCAGGGGTAGCAAGCACTATATAAATACAAACCTCTTTTCCCTCTTCTATCCTGCCGCTACCCTTCTCTATCCAAATAACTGAATAACATATCCACCACTCAAATTACTTCATATTTCACTATACTAATTTTCAACACTAATCCTTTTATGGGTTCCGGAGCAGCGTGCTACTCGCCAGAAAAGCGCTTCAACACCCCTTCAGGGGTAACAAGCGCTATATGAATGCAAACCTTTCTCCCCCTTCTATCCCTCCGCTATCCTTCTCACTCCAAATAACTGACTAAAATCCACCACTCAAATTACTTTCATATTTCACCATACTAATTCACCACTAATCCTCTATGGGTTTCCGGAGTAGTGTGCTACTGCCAAAAAAAAAAAAAAAAAGGCGCTTCAACACCCCATCAGTGGTAACAAGCGCTATATAAATACAGACCTTTTTTTGCTCTTCTATCCTTCCGCTATCCTTCCGAATCCAAATAACTGACTAACCTACCCACCACTTTAATTACTTTCATATTTCACTATACTAATTCAACACTAATCCTTTATGGGTCCCGGAGTAGCTGCTACTCGCCGAAAAAGCGCTTTGACGCCTCGTCAGGGGTAGTAAGCGCAATATAAATGCCATTACAATACAATACAATACATGTCCCTATAAATGCCCCTGCTAGGAAATATTTCCACCGATTGTTTTCATTTCCTTGCCAAGTAAGTTTGCAGGTAACTAGCGCAGGTTCCTGATTCGACTTTGTTTATTCCAATCTCATTAAATACCTAGGTATTTCGTCTATTTTTAGCTGTGTGATTCCGGGAAGTGCTGTTTTGTGCAGCTGTGTATTGTTACGCCTACGAGCATGTAAAGCGAGTACAGTCAGAACATGTGAATGGAAAATGAAAGGCGTCTTTTTAAAGAATGTGCTTTAATGTAGCCATTTTCTGTTAGTGCTGTTGTATAACGTTTTTGCATGTGACAGTCTCAAACAAATTGGCCCACTAAAATCTTCCAAACAGGAATATGAAGGCTTTGACTCTGTGTTATACTATTTTAAATCCAGCTTTAATGTGTGTGCAAACATTATTTTACCCAATATCCACTGCGAGAGATGTTTCTTACATTCAGTGTTTGCCACGCACTATTCGATTTACGTCCTGTTCAGAGACTTTGTCACACACATATTTTATATTTTACTACTTTCAGCATGGTCTTCACCTCAATCAGTCAACCATAAACCTTTTTTCCACTAATGAAGATGACCTATGGTTTCTGCTGCCAGTCTGCACTTTGGAGCTTCCATCCTGAGTCCTCCATAAAGTTTTGTTGCTGATATGTCACCTTTTATTGTCTTGAAATATTCTCAGCACTAGAAAGCCTAGGAGATGACACATTGTTCCATCGGTAGTTTCACCAGAACCTTGCAATCTTTTATTAGCACAATGATTTTCTGTCTCTTTTAAAATGTCTCGTTCTACAGAGTACATCTCATAAAAATCCAGGAGCCCTTACTTCTGTTGCAAATTGTGCCACACGTTTAAGCGTATAATATCATAGAAGTGCTAATGTGTTCTTTCTTGTTTTTGAGTAATGCACGGAAGACTGTGGGTGAAGGGCTCTGTCCAAAAGATATGCTTCATAACATTTTGTAAAGCGCTGATCTACTCATCAGCTAACCTAATCCACAATATCACTCCAGTGATCTACTATCTAAATCTACGTTCAAGGATGGGTGAGTGAGTGTATGGATTAGTGCGCAAACTGCAGTAGTGGAAGGATAAAGTATTCTCCTCGTTTCCCAAACAAAAAAATAGGCTGCCTAAGGTACCCTACGCTCATCCATTGGGGAGAGGATGTGGTCCGTCGTCTAGACTGCCCACTTTGGTGCTAGAAACCAGGGTTCGAGCCTCGGGGTCGCGTCCACATCCTGTGATCCTGGGCAAATCACTTAATCTCCCCGTGCCTGAATTGGTTATGTAAATACGGTGCTCGTGTAAAGCGCTCCAATACCTTCGGGTCGAGTTCGCGCCATATAAATATGCAACAAAAAAAATCCATTCATGTACTCTTGAATCATTTTACTGATCCATTCATCCGGTCATATCATTAATTAGCTACTGTTGCATCCATTTACTATTCTGTGCACCCAGTCACTCACACAGTTCAACATGGCACACACTCAGTCACACCTACCCATTCATTCATCCTCCATAGAACCATAGACAAAAACCAATCCATGACGAAGCACTTTCATATGAAAAAAGACAGAGAATTGGTTGATTTCCCCTAGGGAGACCTATATTGTGGTTGGTGGAGGAGAGGTCCACCTTGCTGCCCTTCCCAAAGCCGATATTCAGTGAGTCATGTCTTTAATGGAGAAGTTGTTCCTTGAATAAACCTTATAAAGGGGTTATGGCTTGCTACGCTCTCCATGCACATTTTACAATTCTATTTAAGCCTAATCCATACTTGACCAAAAAGTGTCAGGCAATAAATTGCATTGCACACTGAGGGGTCGATTCCGATTCGGGCCGGAAATCTCTCCGACTGAGCTGGACCCAGAGAGATTTCCGACCGAATCGGACCCATGCAGCCCGACCGAACGAGTACGATGCGTCCGTATGCTATCGTACTCGAGTCGGTCGGACTCCCATTGAAGTCAATGGGAGCCGGTCGTACAACGCGTATGCGGGCTCCCATTGCCTCAATGGGTACGAGGCAAACAAGGGCGCCCCGTACAGCGGGTACGCGGCGAAGCGACTCGCGCCATACACGCACAGGTAGGGGGGACCCATGGGTCCCCCCTGTGTGCGACTCGCACGGCTACGCGTACAGGGGGGTCCGACACGGACCCCCAAAGTACGGCTCCGACTGCTCTTTTGAGCCGGACGGCGAGTGTCAGTCGGACTGCTCGCGGCGCGCATCGTACTTACCAGGCCGGGGAACGTCTCCATTGCGCGGTGCGTGTCGTGTCCGAGCGAGTCGGTCGGTGCGGTTAGACCCGGGAACGTGTCGGTCGGAGCGGTTGGGACGCCCGAACGAGTCGGTCGGCGAATTTGCATCGTACTCGCTCGTCCGGACGCGCGTACGAATCGGTCGGGAAATAGGGCTCCGAATCGGATCCGGTTATGCCGAATCCGATTCGGAGCCCTACCGGCCGAGATCGGAATCGGCCCCTGAGTCTCTCACCTTCGCAGACCACTTTGCTACTTCAGCTGTAAGGTGTCCGGTAAATATGACCCCGAAGGTCAATTCACTAAAAGGCAAGGAGTAGTGGAAGTGGCATCACGCCATCTGCCCTTTATGTTCACTCACACACACACGCTTGCACATACACGCACTCTGTCTTGCATAAACACATTCTCAACTGCACGCATGCACACAACGTACGCTTTAAAAGAATGTTTTATTGACCTCTGCTGCCAGGGAGTGTTATATTCCACGTAAATGTGCTACATTTTTTACTACACTAATAGAGAAAAATATACAGCTGACATTATAAGGAAATTGTAAGTCACTGAGGAGTCCCATAACAATTTGGAGGAACATGGCTGAAGCCCGAGTTTCTTTATAAGGTTATGGAACTCTGAGGTGACTTGCAATATCATTATCATGCACTCCAGTGGTTACTTTATACCATACAATGCATGGTCATACCATCACCTTTCCCACAAACCATTTAAAACCTTGGTGAGTAGCTCTTTCATATGAAAGAGCAAGCATGTTGGTAAACATGAAGAATAAAATTAAAACCTCTTGTGCAAAATTATTCACATCAAGAACCTGTTAGATATTTGTGTCAAAAAGATATTAGAAACAGTGTAATACAAGTCAGTTTTAAAAAAAATGCAGTAGCTTGGAACATGTAGAAACATGCAGATAGTTTCTGGCTTTTCTCTAAGGAGTGCAAATGTGCAAAACATTAACATACTGTCTCTGCTTGTCATAGGAGCTATTAAAACAGATCAGAAGAAAGAAAAGTAACTTTCCATTTTCATTGCTAAACAGCTGCTTTAATTATCCTCAGTGAACTGACCTGCTTTTCACCTCGGCTGCTGCCTCTGGTAACAGGCATTATGGCATCAGAATTCGACTGACCCAGCTCCCCCTTGCACCTCCAAGCAGAAGGTCCTCCCTTGTGCCACCCTCTGACCCCTGCCTGAAGTCTACTTCCTTGTCCCTCTTTCTTGTCTCTCTTTCCTTGCCGTTCCCTTCTGCCTGTTCCTCCCCACTTTTGCTGCCTTCTGATTCCCGCTGCCTCTTTCTGCCCGCATCTGCCTGCTTTAGTGTATTTTGTCTGCTGTTCCCTGTATTTTTCCTGTATTTTGTATTGCACCTGATTGTTTTGTATTTTCCTGATGTTTACTTTTCCTAATTTTTTTTTTTGCATGATTCCTTGTTTTTGCCACATTTTCCCACCTATTTCTGCTGCCTACTGATCCCGCATCCTGTCTCCCGTGAGTATGTCCACCACCACCCAGTGCCCCTCCCTCCACCCAGGGCCTACTTAATGGAGGCCGCAGCATGTCAGAGGCAAGCCGGTCTGTGCCCATCCACACCTGGACCTCACCTATTGCCAGGAACCCTGGCTCTTCTGCCCCCCTGCAGATACACCACTGACGAGCTCCGAGCTGTGGACTCCAGACTCCACAACAACAACTGCTGTCACACCTCTACACGATCAACAGGAGGACCTTTCACCTGCCGGCACTGTCTTTTCTCCTACAACACTAGAGCACCCTCACGCACGACGACCACCACCACGCCAACCAAGACTGCTTCAGAGCAACTCGACTGCCGCCTCCTCAACACACGATCACTCTGAAAGCACACCACTGAAATCTGGGACATCGTCATCACCCTCACCCCAAAGTCATCTTCCTTGCCGAGACCTACTTCACCTATCGCATCCGCTCCCGACATCGCCTTTGTGACTCCTGACGGTTACAAGAAAGCACACCTGAACTGTATCAACAAACACAGAGGGAGTATTGCCATCATCCACAAATAAAACATCCACAGCAACACCACTGCACACGCCACCACCCCGATCAAGGATCACCTCAATTTTAAACTCCAAACAAAGGGCAAATCCACCATCAGGAGCACCTTCACTTACAGACCTCCAGGCCACGCCACAGCTTCTGCAACGCCATTCCTGTCTTCATCACACTGCTCACCATTGACTCCAAGGACTACATCTTCTTTCCACCTCGATGACCTCAACAACACCAACACAGCTGACCTCCTTGAAAGCATGAACAACATCCGCCTCAGCTAACTAATCACCAGCCCAGCACATAACGCAGGGCACACACTTGACCCCATCTTAAGTGAAGCAACAAAGTCAAGTACAGTCATGTCACCGAGCTCACCTGGATAGACCATGCCATCATCCAGTTTATCATCACCAGACCCCCCGGGCATCGACCGAGCCACCCAGGGCCCCCCACTGCAAAGTGTCAGAGAGCCAGTGGACCGACGCTCTCAACGCTTCCCACCCTGACACTACACCCAACCTGGAACAGGCTGTCAAGAATTCACCACTTTGATCAATCACCAACAGAGTCGCCCCCATCAAATCCAGCAAATTCAAAAGATCCACCAAACTGGACAGATGGTACACCATGAAGCTGAGAACCGCAAAATGCACCTGCTAGCAATTAGAAAGAAAATGGCACACCAGCAAGGAATCCGCGGACAGAGTCAGTTTTAAGACTGCCCTCAAGCACCAGCTCCTGAAGGAGATGAAAAATACCACCCTGCCGGGCCGCATCGAAGCCAGCTCAAACCACTATAAAGAACTTTTCAACATTGTCAGAGAGTTCCCGAAACTCTCAGCCACCAAAAACATCATCACCCCTTCCCAGGAACTTTGCAACACCCTGGCAGACTTCTTCTATGACACGATCTTCACTTTCTACAAGAACTTTGAACCCCAACCCACCTGACCTTGTCGACCACCTTTCTTCCACAGAAGCAAGCCCTGACCACCAACTCACCACCTGGGACCAGCTTACCACACAGAAAACCACTGCAATCATTAACTTTGTCCGCTCAGGAGCTCGCACTGACCCCTGTCCTCACCACATTTTCAACCTCGATAGCAAGAAGATCAACAGCGAGCTCACTACCCTCTTCAACACCTACATCACCCCAGCCACCTTCCCCGAAGAATGGTAGGACACAGAAGTCAAACACCTACTCAAGAAACCGTATACTAACTCCAGCGAACTCCAAAAGTACCATTCCATCATTCTGCTCCCCTACCCCGCCAAAGTCTTCAAAAAAGCCAATAACTGACCACCCGGAGAACAACCATCTTCTTTCTGGGCATCTCCTAATACAGATTCCACTCCAACCACAGCACTAAAACCACCCTGATTGCTGCCACTGACGACATCAGAACCCTACTTGATTGGGGAGAAATGGCGCTCTGATCCTCCCAACCTCTTGTCAGCGTTCGACATCATATCGCACCACACACTGATCAAAAGACTACATATCATCGGAATCCAAGGAGATTAAGTGGATTGCCTCCTTCCACACTGGACGAACCCAGAGAATCTGCCTACCACTGTTCACCTCGGAACCCAAAAATATCATCTCCTGGCTTCCTCAAGGCTCTTCCCTCAGCCCCACCCTGTTCAACACCTACATGACCCGCCTGGCCAACATCGTCAAAGCCCATGGATTAGACATCATATCATACGCAGACGACACCCAGCTCATCCTCTTGCTCTCAGAAGACCCCACCACCACGAGAGCCGACTTCTGCAGGTGTATGATGAGCATCGCTCACTGGATGAAAAGCAAGAGCTTGATACACAACACAGACAAAACAGAAGTTCTGATCTTCAGCAACATTATCTCCCCGTGGAACGACTCCTAGTAGCCCTTAAAACTAGAACCCTCACCCACACTGTAAGACCATGCTGGTAACCTCGGCATTATCCTGGAAGCAAACTCACCATGAAAACCCACAGCAATGCAGTCTCATTCACTTGCTTAATCACCCTTCACATGCTCTGGACACTCTTCAAATGGCTCCCCATCAACACCAGATGCACAGTCATTCAAGCCCTAGTCAATAGCCACATGGACTATGGCAACGCACTCTACACAGGAATCAATGCTCACCTCCTGAAGAGACTGCAAACCATACAGAACTCCGACAGACTCATCTTCAACCTCCACAAATGGACCCACATCACACCGCACATCAAGAAACTTCACTTGCTTCCCATAGAGAAGTGATGTCAATTGAAGATGCTTATCCACACCTACAAAGCCCTCCACAACCAAGGACCAACCTACATCAACCACCACCTGAACTTCCACCAACCCTCCAGACACCTGCACTCTGACTCCCTCTCCCTCACGCACAACCCCGCATCCGTCGAAGCAACAGTGGAGGCTGCTCCTTCTCCTACCTCATGGCTAAATCATGGAATTACCTCCCTCTGCACCTCAGGTGCTCCACCTCTCTCCTAGAATTCCGGAAGGCATTCAAGACCTGGCTGTTCAACTGATCCCGGAGAAGTGTGGCTCAATGGTTAGAGCGGCAGACCCTGATGCAGAGGTCTAGCCTGGGACCAGGGTTCAATTCCCACCTCGGCGGGTCTTGGGCTCAATTTCCTCGGACCTGATAATTCTCGCCTCGGTGCCTATTCTGATCATGGGTCCCACTCTGCAACTCTGGGCAATAGCTTGCTTAATCTCCACAACGGCCCCCACAACGCTAGGATGCCTGGCTTCACCTTGGGGGTGCCCAGGAGTGGGCATCTCACAGGGAAAGGCCAGGAAGGGTTCCACAGCGGTATGCGTACAAGCGCCTGAGATACCCCTTCGGGGGTCAATTCGGGCGCTATACAAATACTACTACATTTACATCCCGCCTGTAGCAGCAAGACCCTCTGCGCCCGGTACCCGCACAGGTGATTAGGGATTACAGAATATTATGTATTAATATGCACTATTAATGTAATTTAAAAAATGACAAAAAGAAAGAGATTAAGGCCCAATCAATGTCTATAAAGACAAGCTGCCCATGTGTTCCTGGCACTGATTTTGCTACCACTGAGGCCAGGACAAATGCAGTGTCAGGGGTCACAATGACATCCATGAGATACGCGACTGGTAGAAACCTTTCCATATTATTGGTAAACAGACAGAATATCGAGGTTTTTTTTTTCGACCTACAAGAATATCGAGTTTTAAATATCGAGGTAGAAGAATATCGACATCAAGAGTATCGTGGTACAGAATATCGACAGTAAGGTAAGAAATATCGTTTTTTTAATATCGAAGACAGTAATATTGTTTGTAAAAATATCGCTGTTAATAATATCGATTTTTATATCAGTGTTCTGTATTTTAGTATGTTTGTTAAAAGTATGTGATGTAATTTTTTTGTATAAGTATAGCAATTTTTTTAAATGTATGTGATCAATTTTTAGCAATAAATAATTTTATGTTAATACATTTTTGCATATTTTAGGGGCCCATTACGATGGCGGGCGGAAGCACAACCGCCGTGCTGGCGGATGCAAAAACCACCAGTTACCGCCGGCACGCAGCAGTCCACACGCCCGCCCAATTACGATGCGAAAAGCAGGCCAAACACCGCCGGCAAGCCAGCAACACCGTCCGCCATCAAAGTGCGCCCGCACACGTAGCGGCGCAGCACAACTGACACACAACGTCCGACGAAACACGTCCCGCCCGGCGCATAAATTACGATGCCGCAAACAAACGGCTCCCACGGCAAAGAGACACCGCACGTGAAAGAGAGGCGGAAACACGGACGCAGAGCACGGACAACGAAGAAGCGGCACCCCGGGCATGAATCCAGCACTGCAGGCCCTTCCCATGCTTCTGCTGATGCACCACCAAGGACGCAACGTACCGCGGAGACGCAGGTAGGCACACACACAACAAGTGCACGCAAACAGCGCACACAGTGCAAGGGCGGAAAAGCGGACAACCCCCACCAGCGCGTGTACACTACACATCCACCATCGCATCTACATATGACACACAGGCCAAATCGTAACATCGCAGAACACATGTGTACACACCACCTGGGACTAGGAACCAACCACCCCGTCACGGCCCCAAAGCGCCGATGACGCCGCCACACATGCGCACAACGCAGAGGCCAACCGCAGCGCCATGCATGCGTCGCACACAGACACAGGGACACAACCAAGCAGCACACACATCAGCCCCACCCCGAACGCACATGACACGTGACAGGCCGGCCACAGACATGTCCCCAACGCCCAATTCACGGACAACACCCAACGCCACACAACCGACGCACACATGTCAGTGAAGACACGCAACAGCAGGACACACCCCAGTGTAACAAACATGGCGTAGCACACAGCGGCGGCAACACCAACTAGGAGAAGCAGGGCCCCTTCGGGAAGAGGAACGCCAGTACCACACTGAAAAACCCATACCACCCTGCACATATGAACAAGACACATGAAACGGAACACCAAAGAGCCCGGGGACCGACAACAGGTGGCCCAAGAATAACATCCACACACAAGGCCCAACGCAGAGCGGAAAGGCAGCCTGCCGCCCACACAAGGGAGAGCAGACAGCACTGAATGACCTTCCATTCCAACACCGAAACCACAGCCCTACGACAGAAGCCGGTGAATACAGCCATTGTCCAAGAATAGACCAACACAGGCATGCCGAGGAGACCGACCACAGGGCAGATAGCGCATATCACAGAAGCACACAACGGACGGGGAAGAAAGAAGAAAACACTCCCCCATGTCGGCCACATGCAAGTTAATTGGAAGGAGTCACACAGCACTGACCTTGAACTGTCTGAGAAGCATGTGGGAAGAGGGCCCGTGTCCTCCAAACAAGCCAACAGAACACAAGTCCTGTCTCCCCACGACTACACAGAGCTCACAGCAACTCCGGAGCGTGCACATTGCAGACTGCACACACAGCCGGAGCACGCCACCTCTACGAACCGCTGCGAAATGGCAACCGCAACACACCTACCCAACTACGCCGAACAGCTCAAGCTGTACCAAACCAACACGATACATACATTGGGATGCGATCTCCTGTCCCTGCTGAACGTAAGTTACCGACTGACTTACCGCATCACATTGTTCAGCTGCGTCATGCCCGTCTTCTACTGTCGGAGGTGTCCCTACCAGCATCCCGTCGAGATATGCCTCTCCAACCCGGCATGTCTGAAGGCGGACCTGCTACCACTACTCCTCCCTCTGGACGCACACGACAGGGCCTGCTCTGCCTATGGGGGCATGGCGTATGTGGCCAACATCGCACGCGCACTGAAATGGAACCACTGTGCCTCCACACGACGGATCATCGAGAACAGCTACATCGAATGTCACCCAGCATGCCCCATCATGGTCCTCCAAGGGACAACCTACGAACAACACCTTGACAGCCACCATCCGCTTCATTGGCTGGCAAACATGTACACCACCAATGACATGGAAGCCCTGCTGGACGGCATCGCATACCTGACAACCTGTAAATACGTCGGACCACAACGCAGGTTCCCCGAGTGACCTATGAAGTCCAACCCCGCACCCATGCTCAGCTTCCGCACGGACTGGCCAGTCACCACCACAACAGCCATACCAAACGACCGGCAACTGTAACCACACCATCAACGACATCGCCATGACATCGGATATGACCGGGACATGCACACTGTTCCCCATCACATCCAGGAACACCGCATGCATCGTGGGAGGCAGTGGCATGGGCTCTGTGCATCGCACCCACATGGACGGAACTGCACGAACAACCAGGACACGACATGGATCCAGCGCACATGGACACACACACCGCTCAGTGCACATGAATAGGTCGCCTGGAGTCTGTGGGTGCTGCACCCCTCCCACCCCCGCCCGGGAATCCCATACCAGGACCTTTGCATGGACGACAAGTGCATACAACAACAACACGACCCCAGTGACTGTGACATGTCCAGTAACCACCACAGTGCAACAACAAGTGGCACGCCGCTGCATGCACGCAAGCACATGCCCTGATGTCATCTCACATGCACGCGTGCATGAGGAACAACCGCAGCAAACCTGTCACATGGAACTGAGATGGACTGTGCCCATGATGCCAAGCGGTCTGGTAGGCTACATGTATACCGTCTGTGTCAAAGTCCGCAGCTCCGCAGCTATACGTAAATGTACATTAGCACAGCCTTGGCCAAGCAGATGTAACCCCACACCCTATCCCATTTGTTATCATGCTCAGTATATCCTCAACATGTATTCCGCTGCCAGTAGTGTCCACTATACTGCATCACAGAGGACAGAAGACTCAATATAATGTTTGAAACCAGAACTGTCTCCGCTGACTCATTTCACAAGTACGAATGAGAGAGGATGAGAGTATGTGAAGTACACGGCAGTCGTGACATGACCATGTAGTCCACTGGTATTGGATGTCAACGCAAATGAGTAGCACTACTGTGGAAGACACACATGTGTCGTGTGAAGTCGTATGGACGCAGTGCTCAGGTGGGTGGGTGCGACGGGTAGATGCGCACATGCCAAGTTGGAGCACGCCGTGTTGGGAGGGCTCATGAACAGTACACCACCGCTTCCCTGGGCATTGTGAGAGGACACCTGTCGGGGGGAGTGAACACGTGTGTGCACAGCAGCCGGGCACACGTACAAGCGGTACCAGGCGCACCTCAGCCCACCCTCTGTGGACAAGCTGGATCCTGTTGTGCGCCCGCCATGCCCCTTGACAAGGCACACACAGCCCCAGTCGACCAGGTGTAACCCCAACATAGTCAATCCGCACAGGCGATACAGGGCACGGGATGGCAGTGGAGCATGGTGTGTGAGAGGTCTCCTCGCGCTCCTCCTGGTCATATCACGCAGGCAATAGAACCTCAACGTCTAGCATGGCACAAGTCAAATGGAAGTGTAGGGGGACGCACCACAGCACGAGCAGCACTGACATCACGGGAGGTGGCTCGCACCATCCCATCCATTGCCCATCATACCAACCACGCCACATGCCATTGCGACTAAGTGCAAGCGCGTGCGCCACCACCCCCGAGCCCTCCCCAGAGAGGCCAAAGAGTGAATGTGTGGGCCATCAGCCACAGACGGACGCGGCCTGGCCGCAAGGGCAGCCACAGCCACTGGGTGTCGCAGGTGGCGGATCCGGAAGGCGAAGACTGTGATGCATAGTCCATGCAGGCCGGGTCTCCATTTGGGGCACCACGCAGGTGGACGGCGTCCCGCCACACATCATACCCTGAGACAGCCCACTCGTGCAACTGGACCCACACATACACTCCTTGCCCTCTCTGGTGCGAGCTTGGGGCTGCCTGTGCAAGCGCTAGCCTCGCAGGTGAGCATGCATATTGGGGGCGAGGGGAGGACATGAGGGCTGGGGCGATGATGACTGTATCACTGTCAGTTAGTACAAGGGATGACCCAGATGTGGAAAGGAAGAGACGTGTCCCGTGTGTACTGCAACTAGTCGCCAATCCAACTACCCCCCATGTCCGGAATGTAAGCCCGCACCTAGGCCCGCCCATCCGCCACATCGAACATACCACCAGCACGACAACCTTCCCATTCGAAACACTGACTGGGGGTGGCGACCAGTGAACAATCATGTGTAGCCTACCCACGCGTACATGTGGGCCCTCCATGATCCATGTCACCTGCGGCAAAGACATGACATGCGCAATGAGGGAAGTGAGGAGAGCGGCCCGCCCCACGCGCAGAAGGTGCATCAGCTCCACAGACCCAGCAGCGAGTCCAGCAGGGGTCACATGTGCAGGGGCAGCTGTGCCTGGTGTGAAGGCACATGCATATAGACAGCACATCGACCAATGTGTAGTCTGCCCACATCCACAGTCCATCATCATGCGGACATAGGAATTGAACACAGGGCAACACATATTAGTTGGTGCACCCACCGTGACCAACAATGCGCAATCATCGACGTACCCGCCCTGTGCATGGCCCCCACCCAATGGAGGCACATCCAGTGCCACCATCCCACACACACAAGCCTTCCACGGAACATGCTGTGTCCAATGGTCAGTACAGAGTCAGCGCCCATCTGGTGGATCCTGAACAGGAGACACATGCACTCACATGCCAGCTCCCACTATGTACGTCTGCCACCTTGCACGTGCAATGCAACCTCTCACCTGTGACGTGTGACTGCAAGCACACAGCCGTCTTGGCATGGGGCTGTCAATGTGGACACCAGTCAATGTTTCGGGAGCTGTGATCCGTACAGTGCTGTACATAGGGTGCAGTGCTGACACCTACTACTGTCTCATATCCCCTCGTGCCACAGGTCCCACTTGTATTGGCCGCTCAGCCCGTGCCCACATCGTCGTCGTCGTGTGCCATACTCATCCAGCCTCGGAAGCAGTTCCATGCTCAGCAGACACTCATGTTGCCGTGGCGTTGCCGCTTGACGGATATGCAGTCAGTCCCCATCAGCACGCCCCGCAAGTCATTGGGGCCTAGATCCCCATGTGCATGCACATGGCAGTGGTATGTCTCACTTACCATTGCCATTGTTGGGAGACCTGTGGAAGTGTATTGTGGCCGTGCCGTCCCAGCTTGACAGCTGGGCTGTGGCTCATGTGCTTGCTCAGTCATGTCAGTGATGTGTATGCGAAATTGCTATGTGCCGTGTTGCTTTGACATGTGTCCTCTGCCATTTAACCCAGGCGGAGACCGAACATTGACCGCCCATACCAATTGCTGGCGGACATGGACGATACAGAGGTAATCAGGAAGTTTCGGCTGGACAGGCCAACTCTGCATCGACTGTGTGCCATGTTAGAGCCCCATCTCCGTCCCCGCAGGGTGTATCCGACTGCTGTCACCCCCACGGCTAAGGAGATGGCCGCCATGCATTTCTTCGCCACTGGGTCATTCCAGCACACAGTGGGCAGTGGAGGAGGGATGTCCCAGCCCATGTTCAGCAAGGTGCTGAGGGATGTACTGGCAGCCATGATGCTGTACCGGAACAGGTACATCAGATTCCCCAGGGCTCGTGAATTGGCGGCAGTGAAGGGTGCATTCTATGCCCTTGGCAGAATCCCACACGTCGTGGGAGCCATTGACTGCACTCATGTTGGCCTTGTTCCACCACAGGCCACTGAGCACCTGTACCGCAACAGGAAGCACACGCACTCCCTGAATGTGCAAGTGGTGTGCCTTGAGGACATGGTGATCACCCACGTGTGTGCCAAGTTTCCAGGCTCGGCCCATGACGCACACATAATGCGCAACAGCATCTTGCCACGACTGATGGCCAATCTGCAACAGGATCGTGCCTGTATTGTCGGTGAGTATGTGGAGTGGTGTAGCGTGCTGGTTGTGCGATGCTGTCCCCTGTCCAGTTGGAATTGCAACGGTTCTCTGTGTCCCTCACACCCAGGTGACTCTGCGTATCCGAATGGGGCATGGCTGCTCAGTCCATTGAGGAATCCTCGCACCCCAGCAGACGATCGATACAATGAGGCACATGGGAGGACCAGACGTGTGGTCGAGCGTACCTTTGGCCTCCTCAAGTCCAGGTTCAGGTGCCTGGACCGCACCGGGGGTGCACTGGCGTACTCCCCACAGAAGGTGTGCCAGATAGTGGTGGCGTGCTGCATGCTGCACAATCTGGCCATTCGGAAGCAGATCCCCCTCATTGTGGATGACGGAGATCAACCAGGGCCCCAGCCCGCAGACCAGGACAGCTCGAGTGAGGTGGACAGCGGAGAGGAGGAAGCTGGGAATGTGCGGCAGCAGCTCATCGCCCGCTACTTCACTTGACGGTGAGTGTCCATGTACGACGGATGATGTGTCTGTATCTGTGCAGGTGTGTGTGTGCTGTGTCAGGGTGGCCGTATGTTCACTGCGTGCAGTGTGTCAACGCTCCATGGCCAGGGTAGTATGCCACTGTTGGTGACTGTGGCATTGTGCCCTATTGCTCTGTGCGATGTGTGTACATTGCTTGTAGTTGTTGACATGTACTGTGTGATGGGTGTGTGACACACTCATTGAATGTGCTCCTGTTCTGTCTCCCACCCCTAGGTCCCTACAGGCCCTCCGGATTCCATTGCCATGCCACGCATCAGGTGCCTTTCCGCCCAAGGTGGCCGTTGTATTCCGTACAAATAAAACACAGGGCACAAACAGCAGTTAGTGAAAAAGGTGCATTTATTACAAACTGTGACATGCGATTGTGTGTAAGGTGATGACAAAAGTGGTGCGTGCAGTGACAATGAGCTGTCGGTCATGGCTGCGTGATGATCAGGGTGTACCCACTGGTTCTATGTCCATAGTCCAACACACACATGCCATCCAGATGGCTGTGTGGAGTGGGATCGTAGAGCAAGTCAATGCAGTGGCTGGTCAAGGAAGGCTGGCTGGCTGCCTCACTTGCGACTGGAGCGTGCGAAGTCCTCCCGTGAGATCTGTTTCCTCTTCGGACGGCCCCTTCCACGTTTGGGAGGGGGTGTGTGGTGGCGACCTGCTGGTGGTGGGTGAGGTGTGCTCACTGGCTGTGGACGCAGGGGAAGTGGACACTGCTGCCCGAGCCTGCGCCCTAGCAGGTGGTGGCGGAGGTGGTGTTGCTGGCCTTGCCTGTGACCCCACCGCCACCACCAGCTGGCCCATGAGGTCCACGAGTTGGTCCATACGGGACACGAATTGGCCCATATGGGCGTCCATGGACCTCAGCACCCCCAGCACCTCCCGCGTGTCAGTAGCAGACCTGGCCCATTGTCCTTGGGCCTCTTCATAGGCCCCAAGGACTCTGGCCATTTGAGGCAGGGCATGGCTCCCAGGGGAGGCTGGCGTTTCCCTGACCCTGCTCCTCCTACCAGTCCTGCTGCCACCGGCCTGCCCACTAGCCACATTGCACACCACGGTCCTCGCTGTGGCTCCCAGGGTGGATCCAGTCGGCCGGGCCACCACCTGCGCTGGGGCTGGTGCCAGCGAAGACGTGGTGGTGGTGGAGGCGGTGGTGGTCGGTGCGGCGATGGTGGCGGTTGCGGCAGTGGTAGTGGCCGCAATGACCGTGGGTGTGGCCGCAACGACAGTGGCAGCAGGGGACTGGGACTGTTCAGCATCCCTGGATGATGGGTTGGTGGGTAGGAGGGGTCCTGGGAGCGGCTGGGCCCTGCCACGCCAGATGGGCCAGCTTGGTGGTCCGTGTCCGAAGAGGAGGACAGATCCTCCAGATCCGTGTGTCCTCGTTGGGGGCTTGTAGGCTGGCTGTGCTGGCTGCTGTCTCCATCCCCAGCATCCAGCAGTTCGTCACCTGTGGAGAGAATGAGATTTGTTATTGTGTTGCACCTGGCGAAGTATGTATTAGTCGTCTGACATTGGCAGTTCGTGCAATCTCGTACATGGGTTTCCCGGAGGCGAGTGTGTGGCTGTGGCATCTGTAGTTGTGTGTGCTAGGCAATGGGACTGTGTGCTGTGCACATGTGGCATGGGACGGATTGGCCATGCCGATGGGTGTGTTGCTGTGCCCCTACTCATTGTGACTCTGGTGTATGCGGGCTCCTGGCCCATCCTGGGTCTGGTTTGTACTTTGCTTTTGGGGTTCAAATGGAACGCTTAGGAACGCATATGGCAACATGGGGGCCATGCCCCAGATTCGCATTTGGGAGGGGATATGCTTTTGGGGTTCAAATGGAACGCTTAGGAACGCATATGGCAACATGGGGGCCATGCCCCAGATTCGCATTTGGGAGGGGATATGCTTTTGGGGTTCAAATGGAACGCTTAGGAACGCATATGGCAACATGGGGGCCATGCCCCAGATTCGCATTTGGGAGGGGATATGCTTTTGGGGTTCAAATGGAACGCTTAGGAACGCATATGGCAACATGGGGGCCATGCCCCAGATTCGCATTTGGGAGGGGATATGCTTTTGGGGTTCAAATGGAACGCTTAGGAACGCATATGGCAACATGGGGGCCATGCCCCAGATTCGCATTTGGGAGGGGATATGCTTTTGGGGTTCAAATGGAACGCTTAGGAACGCATATGGCAACATGGGGGCCATGCCCCAGATTCGCATTTGGGAGGGGATAGGCTTTTGGGGTTCAAATGGAACGCTTAGGAA
Source organism: Calotriton arnoldi (assembly GCA_963921515.1). Classification (NCBI taxonomy): domain Eukaryota; kingdom Metazoa; phylum Chordata; class Amphibia; order Caudata; family Salamandridae; genus Calotriton; species Calotriton arnoldi. The sequence continues at coordinate 1,827,370 of CAWUFW010001768.1, read as the reverse complement.
CGCATATGGCAACATGGGGGCCATGCCCCAGATTCGCATTTGGGAGGGGATATGCTTTTGGGGTACATGCTGTGAGCCATGGGTGCCGAACGTGACATGTGTTGTGGCTGCATGACAGTGCATGGTCTGAGGTGTGTGCATGCCTGACATGCCCTGCATATTTGCTGTCTGTTGTGGTTACTGGACATGGCATTGGACGCATCGTTATGGGTGAGTGATAGTTGTGTGCCAGCCAACGTATTGCAGTTGTCCCATCTCCTTGGTGTGCGTGCTGCCCTGTGCCATGTGCATCACTGCAGTGCTCGGGGGGGTGGCCCATGTTGTGTGTTGTTGCTCACAGTGTGTCGTGCGCTTAATTGACTTCTGGCACATGGTTGGTCATGGGCATGTGTCTTAGCGTGACTGCTGTATGTGTGGCAGCTGTGCGGATGACATGCCTTTCATGAGACTGGGGCTGACGGATGGGATGGATGGTATGTTGTATGTGCATGGTGTGTCTGTGAGTTTGATGGGTTCAGTGGTGTTCGTGTGCATTTCTGTTGTTCTGCTCTGTTGCGTCTAGTGTTGTTTGTCTTACATAGGCGTAGTTGTGGGGTGTGTGGTTGACAGGCAGTAGGGGCTACATGGACAGGACTTCAATGGTGTTTCGGTTGTGTGTGATGAGTTGCACAGTGGCTGCTGTGTGGGACTATATTCAGTGTGGCTTGTGCATGCAGACGTGGCTCCTTGGGTGTTGCTATGTCTGTGATGGGTCATGTGGGGTGTGAGTCTGTTGTTCATGTCCGTGTGCACATTGTTCACTTGTTCGTGACGGTGGGCGGTGCTGCGTGTTCGTCTGCTACGTGACATGTCCCATGTGTTGGTGGTGTTATGGTCCTCATGCCTCCAGTAATCCAGCCCTGTCCAGTTTCCCACCTGCAAGTTGTTCGTGCGTGCACTGTACTGGATGCCACATGGCTCTAAGCGGGGGGTGCTCCATGTTGCAGGTCTGTGGGGGTGGGGGGGTGTAGTGGGTCGTGGGGGTGGCTGTACACCCACTGACACCGATTGCTGTGGACCGTGAGGTCTGCCTTTCGGCTGTCGTTGTGCACTGCGGTGGCTGACACGTGGCTGTGGGGTGTGGGGGATGCTCCTCCTTGCTGTGCTGTGGGACTGGGGCCTGGTGTGTGTTGTACTTGGGCTGTCCACCGTCCCACCCACTGCACTTTGTGTTCCTGCTACTTACCTGTTACTTGTCGGTTAGTGCAGCTGTGGCGGACACATGGGTGTGGTGGGTGCTCGTTGTGGCGCTTCTGGCATATTTGGGGACCTGTTGGTGGTTACGTGGCTGGCTTAGTGTACACATGTCCCCACGCATCTTACAGTTGTTCGGTTTGGGCTGTGTGTGGTAGTGTCTGTTGCATGTGTGTGTGATGTGTTGTGTATTGTGTGCTGGACATGGGGGTGTTTGTCCCTGGGAGCTGTGGCATGGTAGTTGCGCATGTGAGTACATAGCGGTGTGCTGGTATACATTAGTTTGTACTTACCAGCCTCCACTCCCCCTGCTAATCCGGCGAGGATCTCCGGATGGATTACGACTCGCACCTTCTCCTCCCACGCTTTGAAGGTCTTAAAGAGCGCGGGATTCCCTCCGCCAGTGACGGCAGCCAGCTCTCTGTTTTTGCCCTCCTTCTTCTTGACCAGGCTTTTTACGTCATTCCAACGTTTGTTTATCTCGACTCTGTTCCTGGGCAGGGTCCCGACTGCATTGACCTGGTCTACGATCCGGTTCCACATTCTGTTTCTGGTGGCTAGTGGTGTGTGCTGGACCATGTTCCCATAGATTTGTGGGTACACCTTGATGATCTCGTCGACCATGACCGTCAGCTCCATGGGCGTGAACTTGGGCATCCTTTGTGGTGCCATGGTGTTTGTGGTGCTGGTGCGGTGTGTGTTGTGTAATGTGCAGGGGGTTTGTGGTGCCGGTGTTTGGTGGTGGTGGTGGTGGTGGTGGTGGTGGTGGTGTTTGGTGGTGGTGGTGGTGGTGGTGGTGGTAGTGATGTGTGCGTTTCTGTGGTGTGCTGCTGTCCTTGCTGTGTCACTGTGTCCTCTCCTCTCCTCTCTGGTTTGCAATGTAGCAAGGGGTTGTGGTCTGTGGGAGTGCTGCTTTTGTACTCACCTATGTGGGTGTGTCCTCATGGTCTGTTGTTTTCAGGTGTGTTGTGTCTGGGGTTCTGGCCTTTGTATTTTTTGTTTGTCCGGGGGGTGTTTTCGGGATGTGTACTGTGCTTGTGTATTTGTGTGTGCCTTGCTGTGTGGACTTGTTGGCCATGTTGTGTGCTATTGGTTTTGTGTGCGGATGGTTTCTGTGCAGGTACGTTGGCGCCATGGCTTCTGCCGTGTCGATTCTCATCGGCGTTGTTTGCGCTGGCGGGCGGTATATTTGTTGTTTTCCGCGCTCATGGCGGTGCAATCGTAATTTCACGTGCGGTGTGTCGGCCGTGTGGGCGGGCGGTTTTGTGTTGTCGTTCGTGTTTCCGTCCGTGGCGGGCGGTTTGACTCCGACTCGGACGATGGCGGGCGGTATTTTGTGTGATTTTTCCGCCGATGGCGGTTTCGGTTTGTGTACTCATAATGGCGTGGTCGGTGTTCAGGCGGTGTGTGCGGGCGGATTTTTGCCGCTTCCATGCCTGGCGGATTCTTTTACGCCGGGTATCGTAATGGGCCCCTTAGTTCTGTAGCGGGTTGTGAGTTTATAGGGGAATAGGGTGGGAAGTAATTTAATTATAATAAAGTAATTATTAAGTTTCATTTATTACTATTTATAATTAATTTATTAATACTTATTTATTAATTGGTTAATAATTTTTATTAATAGATTAATTGATAATTGTAATAATTGAGTTATTTATTTTAGGAGCGGGTTGTGGCTTTATAGGGTAATAGGGTGGGAAGCAGTTTAATTATAATAAAGTAATTTTTAATGTTTATTTAGTAGTATTTATAATTAATTTATTATTAATTACTTATTAATTGGTTATTAATTTATATTAATTGATTAATTGATAACTAAAATATATTTTATTTTTACGAGCGGGTTGTGGGTTTATAGGGGAATATGGTGGGAAGTAATTTAATTATAATAAAGTAATTTTTAATGTTTATTTATTAGTATTTATAATCAATTTATTATTCATTACTTATTAATTGGTTATTTATTTTTATTCATTGATTAATTGATAATTAAAATATATTTTACTTTTAGGAGTGGGTTGTGGGTTTATAGGGGAATAGGGTGGGAAGTAATTTAATTATAATAAAGTAATTTTTAATGTTTATTTATTAGTATGTATATTTTATTTAATTATTAATTACTTATTAATTGGTTATTAATTTGTATTAATTGATAATTAAAAAATATTGTATTTTTAGGAGCAGGTTGTGGGTTTATAGGGGAATAGGGTGGGAAGTCATTTAATTATAGTAAAGTACTCATTAATTTTTATTTATTAGTATTAATAATTAATGTATTATTTATTAATTATTAATGTGTTTTTTTTATTATTAAATTGATAATTAAGTTAAAAGTGTTATTTTGTTAAGAAGTGGGTTGTAGGTTTATAGGGGAATAGGTTGGGAAGTAATTTAATTAAAATAAAGTAATTAATATTTTTTATTTATTAGTATTCTTTTTATATTTCTATTTTATAGTGTTGTTTGTGGTAATTTATTTAATACATTTTAATTATTTATTGTTGGAAAAGTATAAATATTTAATTGGTAAATATGTTAATTCAGTCAAATTTGTATGAGGTGTTTGTGCATTTATAGTGGAATATGGTGTGAAGTAATTTATTTATAAATTATTAATAAATATTTTTGGATTATAAATATGTATTTGTAAAGATAGTTGTTTGTAAAATGTTGTTTTAAAACTTTTATAAATTAAGGTTTGTATTTAATTTTTAGTATTTTTTAATATTTAATTATTTTTGTATCTTTTGGAATTTTGTAATATTTTGCTATATTTTTTTGTGTTATTAACAATATTTGTATTGTAGTTGCTATTTTTTTATTTTTATTTTTTATTTAAATTTTTGAAATTACTAATTTTAACCCTTTGCTATCCAACACTTTCCCTACTGTTGCACTCACTGGAGTGGGAATAGTAATTTTTACCTCTTCGGTATGCAAAACTTTATCTACTGTTTCACTCTTTGGAGTGGGAATAGTAATTTTTACCCCTACGCTATCCAACACTTTCCTTACTGTTGCACTCACTGGAGTGGGAATAGTAATTTTTACCCCTACGCTATCCAACACTTTCCCTACTGTTGCACTCACTGGAGTGGGAATAGTAATTTTTACCCCTACGCTACCCAACACTTTCCTTACTGTTGCACTCACTGGAGTGGGAATAGTAATTTTTACCCCTACGCTATCCAACACTTTTCCTACTGTTGCATTCATTGGAGTGGGAATAGTAATTTTTACCCCTACGCTATCCAACACTTTCCTTACTGTTGCACTCACTGGAGTGGGAATAGTAATTTTTACTGCTACGCTATCCAACACTTTCCCTTCTGTTGCACTCACTGGAGTGGGAATAGTAATTTTTACCCCTATGCTATCCAACAGTTTCCCCACTGTTGCACTCACTGGAGTGGGAATAGTAATTTTTAACCCTCCGCTATCCAACATTTTCTTACTGTTGCACTCACTGGAGTGGAAATAGTAATTTTTATTCCTATGCTATCCAACACTTTCCCTACTGTTGCACTCTCTGGAGTGGGTATAGTAATTGTATCCTCTCCGCTATCTAATATTTTCTTTACTGTTTAAGTTAATGTAGTGTAAAATGTATTTTTAAAAAATTAAAAATATTGTAATATTTTAATTTATTATATATATATTTTATTTTTATTTTTATGTTACTGTTGTATGTGTATATATATGTATTTATATTTTTTTATGTTTGTAACAAAATATAATTTATTAAAATAATTATTTATTAATATTATTAAGTAAATATATATATTATATTTTATATATATCTATGTTTAATGTATGTTTACTTTATATGTATTAATTATAATTTTAAACATTTTCTAATAATTTTAACAATGTTTATTTTAATTACCTGTATTATTTAATTTATATTACATTATTTTTTAAACATTAAAAAAAACGATATTTTTAACAACGATATTTTTTTATCGATATTTTTGTACTTACCATTATGTAGATAGGACTTAGATATTCTGAACTTCGATATTTCGGGTCCAATATTTTTGTCGTCGATATTCTGGGCGTCGATATTCTGTCAGAGATTCCTTATTATTACTGTCTGGAAGTATCACTCTGATCAGTCTGTATTGCTGCCGAATAAAGCGGTGGTTCAAATTGTACTGACATAATTTGAACAACAGTCTTCCCTCTGCTCTGGCGTGATGGACCCTTACTTATCTGTTAGATGGGTGTGGTCTTTGGGAACAGCAGTTCTTCACCATTGTGCGTCACCACCTGCCCTAGTAATGAACAGATTGTAACACATGGACAGCCGCTTAATATGACAAAAAAGGATTTAAAAAATGTGTATAGGTGTCTCCTGTAAAAAAGATCGGCTTATGCAGGGTCAAAACATAGGCAAGTCTTAGCTTGCTTCTTAAAGGGGTGTCTGACTAGAACATCTTTTTCATCCTAACGTCTGACATAAATATTGTATGCTAATTATCGTCTATAAAAATATTACCCCATTGGGGTTAATAATAGAAGATCTACACCAGAAGGGATAATGTTTTTGTAAAAGATATGTAGGACTGATATTTATGTCAGATACTTTTTAGTATACGATATTCTGGCATACACCCATAGGTTGAGTAATTTATTGTTTTACCTACACTTGTGCATACTGCTGGCGTCCATGCGAAGCTTGGTTTGAATAGAAATGTGAAATTGGATGCGTACTATGTGACCTGCACTAGATGTAGTCACCACGTGACTTACAAAAATTAGGCAGTGGACAGTTGTGCAGGAAAGGAATGCAAGATCATTTGTCATTGCAAACGGATGGGAGTTATGCATGCTACATGTGTAAAAATAAAGCAACATCGCCCAACGCTAATTAAAAGTCATATCTTGAATTTTATTGATGAATACCCCCAAACCATTTACTCACTGTTCCCAATGTATCCCGTAAACCCTGTCAGCACATTATGATGTAACTAAATGTTGTTGGGCATTATCTTCATGTCAGAAACACTCACTAGCGGTTTCCTTCCAAAGAAAGTTTGAAGAGCAAAACATTTCCTATACCTATCTATCGCTGCTGCTTCAATGGCCTCCCTCCCTTGTCTCCATAAAGAACAACAGCTAGAAATCCCACAAACGTATGTCTAGAGAAAAAGGCCCTCATTTAGCGAACCCTACTAAAGTTACAGTGATCCCAAGTGCTTAATTTGAGCCGGTGGTTGCAGGTTGGGCACAACGGCTCTCGTTTTTTTGGGTACTGGCACCTATTTTTCCTCATCAGACTTTAACACAGAGCAAAAGAAAGAGAGAGAAAAACTCAAAAGCTGGAAAGAAAGATGAAGAAAAGATGGAAACCAACAACAAAGGGATAAAGCAGGAACAAAACAAACCTGCAAGAAGAAATAAAGGGGCATGGAGTGTTTGGTGGTGGCAGAAAGAGACATGACGTGGAATCAAAACTACGCATCCTTAGTATTTGTAGCATACTGCAAATTCACAATTAACTTAGGAATAATTTCTTTCTGTGAGTTTTTCTGACTTTTAGTTGAGTAGCTGGCTTTCCTATGCTGTGTTGTGATATTACTGCATTACAAATGTTAGAATCAATTTGCAGTGGAGTAATACCATAGCATTTTAAGCACTGAAAGTTGTAAAATATGCAGTTATCCTTTGACTACACTATAATTGGTACTTTGCATGAATCCAGCCCTCTTAAATGGGAGCCCAAGAGTCCTGTAAGGGCCAAGAAGGGAAATGGAAGTTGTGGCATGGTAAGTCACCTCTTTACTTCATTTCCTTCCAGATGGCCAAGGGTCCCTTAATGTACTCCTGTCCCATCGAGAGGCATTCCGTTCCTTAATTATAGCCCGTTTACAGATACCAAGGTGACATTTGTTTTTAATTCACCCTTTGACTCTAGGAAATGTAAAACTTTGACCTTTCATAACTTTGCTTTCAAATATGATATTCCAATTGTTTAAAAAAATATACATTTGAGATGGCACCCATCAAAGTTTACCGATAATTGTGAATGTGGACTTTAAGGATTTGTTCAAGCATGCCTGTAGGCCTCAAAATTGTATGACTGTCTAAAGCCGCTGGTCAGCAAATCATGGTCGGAAACAAACACATCTGTGAAGTTAGGCTACGTTAGGCTACTAGGTGAAAAGAATTCACGATCCACAACCTTATAATGTATGCACACCTCAAAGGAACTGTATCAGCAGGCGTTTTTACACTGCATTAGCTGTGCCTATGTTTTTTACCTCACACGTGCCAATCCACTTGCACGTTAATAGGGACTGAACCGTTGGAGAAGCATAAGCCATTTGAAAGTCAGGATTTGACGAGTTCATTAGATCTCTGGTTTCAGCACAGCTGGAATCCGGAAGTTGAAATAGAAAAAACACTCCGGGCACCCCATGGGCACTGAGGATATCATATGGCAACATCCAAACATGAAAGAACATTGAAGCAATGCATTTTTCCTCAGCAGCAGTAAATCGCAGGTTAAATATACAAACGAAACGCAAAATCAGTATGCTAATGCACAAATTAAAATTGAATGCTGATGCACTGATTTAGAGTTTGGCGAGTGAGTGGAGCACTGCAAAAGGTGACGTAACCTCGGTGTCAAAATGAAGTTCTACTCGCCTCATTCAGATTCAGTCAGTACTTCAGTATGTCAGGAACTGACATTATTCCCTCTTTGTCACTAACATCCACCTCCAGCAGCCCAATGGAGTAAAGGGCATTAGAGGTGTGGCCCTTTGTCCACATGTCCCTTTTAGAATGGGTGGTCAAATGGTCAGTTTTCACTGTGTCAGCTGCAGGCAAAACCTGGTGGTAAGGGGCAGTGAAAACTGCAAAATGGCCCCCACATCGTGGCAGACAACTCCCATAGTGTGGGGGTCATTTGTTTCTTATTTTTCAAAAACAAATTTCTGATTTGCTATTTTGCTTTTGAAATAAAATAGTTTAAAAGTTTGACGGATGGTACTGTCAATTTATTTGGAGCCATCTGTCAAACTTTTAGTACATTGACAGGAGCCACCGTCTCGGCGGTTCCTGCCTATGTAAGTAATGTCCGCTGGCCCAGTGGACATCTCAAGATTCCGAGGATAGTTACTCAATCAGGGCGACAGAGTATTTTACTCGGTCGCTCTGATGAAGAAAAACCTGTTCTCTGCGGTCTAAATCGGGCTTTAATTCCCCCCCCTCCCTCCCGAACAGTAAGCCATTTTTTGACAATTTAGGCTGTGCATGGTTCATAACTTTTTCCCCACGAATGAAATTCAGGCGAAGGTTGTGTCCTTTTCTTTTTCCCCCCTAACACTAGAGAATGCAATGTTGTCCAGGGAGGGCCATAACCTTTGTGGGGACAGATTAAATAGCCAAAGCATGGCACACTTTTTTTTTCAATCGAAAAAATAGTGTGCTATAAAATATTTGTCTGTTTTTAAAATGAACACAAGCAGGTTTGTTCTGATACGATCACCTTCTTCCCTGGTTTCAGAGGCAGCGAGGAACCTAATCCTTTTTCTTTCCCACTGTTTTTGTTCAGCTTGAAGTGATTTCTTATTTTTGAAGTTTGCAACTACTCAAAATTTGTCCTAGAAAACAGGTATAATATGCTTTGTTGGGCCCAGTAAGCTCTACATTTTGGACAATTAGACACACTTTTGATTAACAATGGGTAATTTGTGTCGAATGATTGGGGTTTTCCCCAAGATTAATTGTTAAAATAAATAAACCAGTGATTGTAAATGGAGCAAGAGATAAATTGTAGGCAAGGTTTTCATCTGTAGTGTTTTGCACTTAGGGCTAACCTACAAAATGAAGATACCATTAGAACTGCTAGACTCTTCTAGTTACAGTTTGTCTGGAAAGCAGTGATACCCATAGCCAATATCAGAGCCAAGCAGTAGCTGCCGGCATAACCCACGGGTGGGGGGGTGGGCGTGGTCACACGGAGAGGAGGGGTCGCGCATGGAGGGGGTGGTGGGTCAATAATTTGAAAAAAATGATTTAAACCTACCTTTCCGCCTGCCCTGGTCCTGTGTCTTCACTGCTCCTGCTCTCCTGCCTCCGACAGGAACAGGAAGCAGGCAGCCTGCCTCCCCTCCCCTAATCCAATGACAATGCTCCAGTGGAGCATTGTGATTGGGCGGGACGCCGCCCAGCCAGGGGCTGTAGGGGATGGTATGTTCTCCATGTAGGCTGCAATGCAGCCTGCATGGAGAAGTGCAGAGTGCACATGACTGGTTTGGGCGGCCCGAGAGGGCCAACCAAACAGTCTTTGCACACACAGGAGTGGGCAAACCCCTCCTGCCATGTCCGGGCAGCTCCGCCCACCGCCCACCCGCAATGCACAAAGAAACATAAAATGGTAATAACCAAAAGTTATTACCATTTTATGTTTTGGCTTTCTCACACTGCGAGAAAGCAGTGGGGTGACGCTCCTCCGCCCTAGGGGAGGAGCCGCCCCGGGAGCCACGACGTACAATGGTATATCATTGTGTTCCAAGCTTGCAGCATTAAATAATGAAAACTCTAATAAATATAAATGTTCTTAGAAGGAAAGATAAGCAGTTTTGAAAAGTACCCAAGAATCTGAGTTTAGTTAATAGCGGTCATTTGAGTCATTAAGAATAATGGATTATTCACAATGCAAAAAGTGTTTTTGTCAACGCTCACCTCCAAAGGAAGTCAAAAAATGAAAAACATTAGACCAAAGTTCTACCATTTAGCATTTCTACCTCCCTAATAAAAATGGTAACACACATGTGTGGTTAGAACTATTAATGAAATGGAAAAAACCTCTACAGCACGCCTAAGTGAACAGACTAAAATATGTTTTCTTAAGAGAGACTTAGCAATACTAGATGTTTGGAGTATTGGGCCAAGCGTTCAGTCAGCTCTGAAGTAAAAACTAAAGATAATGGAATCCATGGTGCTGTGGATTTCCATCACATCCTCATACCATTCTTCAATCAACGAAGTATATCTATATATAAAAAACTGAATTCCCTCACATTTCTGTAGATTTGTGGGCAACGGCAAAAGTTAGAGCGCCAACATTCCTACAGTCTTCTGGATAAAAAAAAGTGTCTAGTGTGTGTGTTTGGAGGGTAGCTATTGCCAGGGACAGTAAAGGCAAAACAATTATCTTTTAAAGGAAGTAAAAATTGATTTGAGAAAGGTTAATTTTTTATTATGTGGGTAGCTTGGATATTTGGGCCCGTGGTCAGCTGACACCTAGGGAAGACTATCAACCTTAGATATTTCTGAATACTAGATACCAAAGGAGTCCATGGAGGTGTGGCTTGCATGGATTCCATTACATTTTATAAGCAGAATACCAAGCATAGCAAACAGTATACACAGGAATTTGTAGATTATGGGCAACATCCAGAAATTTGTGGATAATGGCCAAAGTCCTAGCACCCAGCATTCATACCTATTAGGTTTGGCCCTCTCTGCAGGGTCATGCCCAAACATTTGGCCTTCACCCCTCCTTTTTTCTGAACCCATCTTGTTGGCTTTTTTGGACTCTGTGCACTTTACCACTGCTAACCAGTGCTAAAGTGCTGCAGCTCACTCCTTAAATGTGGTACAATTGACCTACACCTGATTGGCACATTTAATTTATTTATAAGTCGCTAGTAAAGTGGAACAACATGTACCTAGGGACTATAATTTAAATCTTACTAGTGGTCCTGCAACATTTATTGTGCCACCCATTTAAGTTGTCCTTTAAAACAGCTCCTTGGCCTGCCATTGCATCCTGCAATGCTGTTTTACATTGCAGATCCGACCTGACAAAATAAACCTTTTGCCAGGCCTAAACCTCCCTTTTAATATATATTAGTGGTTCACTGACAAAATATTGAAACCCTAAATATTGTGGTATTTAAATATCAAGTCAAAAATATCGAGCACAAATATATCGTTTTCCTATACTTATAATGGAAATGACAAAAATATTGAAAACATTTATTTTTGTACACTGTCGATTACAAAAATATCATTTTTAATATATATATTTCAAAATAGCAAACATTCAGAATACTAACATGTAACAGTAATATAATCTAAATTAAATATATTTAAATAATTTAAAATATGTATAAATGCTATTCTTATTTAAAAAAACATATATGTGTATGTTTATTTAGACATATATAATTTAAAACTATTAATACAATAATAATTGTAATTTATATTATAACTTACTAAATTATGGAAACAAATTAAAAAGCTTAGGGGCCCATTACGATGGCGGGCGGAAGCACAACCGCCGTGCTGGCGGATGCAAAAACCACCAGTTACCGCCGGCACGCAGCAGTCCACACGCCCGCCCAATTATGATGCGAAAAGCAGGCCAAACACCGCCGGCAAGCCAGCAACACCGTCCGCCATCAAAGTGCGCCCGCACACGTAGCGGCGCAGCACAACTGACACACACCGTCCGACGAAACACGTCCCGCCCGGCGCATAAATTATGATGCCGCAAACAAACGGCTCCCACGGCAAAGAGACACCGCACGTGAAAGAGAGGCGGAAACACGGACGCAGAGCACGGACAACGAAGAAGCGGCACCCCGGGCATGAATCCAGCACTGCAGGCCCTTCCCATGCTTCTGCTGATGCACCACCAAGGACGCAACGTACCGCGGAGACGCAGGTAGGCACACACACAACAAGTGCACGCAAACAGCGCACACAGTGCAAGGGCGGAAAAAGCGGACAACCCCCCACCAGCGCGTGCACACTACACATCCACCATTGCATCCACATATGACACACAGGCCAAATCCTAACATCGCAGAACACATGTGTACACACCACCTGGGACTAGGAACCAACCACCCCGTCACGGCCCCAAAGCGCCGATGACGCCGCCACACATGCGCACAACGCAGAGGCCAACCGCAGCGCCATGCATGCGTCGCACACAGACACAGGGACACAACCAAGCAGCACACACATCAGCCCCACCCCGAACGCACATGACACGTGACAGGCCGGCCACAGACATGTCCCCAACGCCCAATTCACGGACAACACCCAACGCCACACAACCGAAGCACACATGTCAGGGAAGTCACGCAACAGCAGGACACACCCCAGTGTAACAAACATGGCGAAGCACACAGCGGCGGCAACACCAACTAGGAGAAGCAGGGCCCCTTCGGGAAGAGGAACGCCAGTACCACACTGAAAAACCCATACCACCCTGCACATATGAACAAGACACATGAAACGGAACACCAAAGAGCCCGGGGACCGACAACAGGTGGCCCAAGAATTACATCCACACACAAGGCCCAACGCAGAGCGGAAAGGCAGCCTGCCGCCCACACAAGGGAGAGCAGACAGCACTGAATGACCTTCCATTCCAACACCGAAACCACAGCCCTACGACAGAAGCCGGTGAATACAGCCATTGTCCAAGAATAGACCAACACAGGCATGCCGAGGAGACCGACCACAGGGCAGATAGCGCATATCACAGAAGCACACAACGGACGGGGAAGAAAGAAGAAAACACTCCCCCATGTCGGCCACATGCAAGTTAATTGGAAGGAGTCACACAGCACTGACCTTGAACTGTCTGAGAAGCATGTGGGAAGAGGGCCCGTGTCCTCCAAACAAGCCAACAGAACACAAGTCCTGTCTCCCCACGACTACACAGAGCTCACAGCAACCCCGGAGCGTGCACATTGCAGACTGCACACACAGCCGGAGCACGCCACCTCTACGAACCGCTGCGAAATGGCAACCGCAACACACCTACCCAACTACGCCGAACAGCTCAAGCTGTACCAAACCAACACGATACATACATTGGGATGCGATCTCCTGTCCCTGCTGAACGTAAGTTACCGACTGACTTACCGCATCACATTGTTCAGCTGCGTCATGCCCGTCTTCTACTGTCGGAGGTGTCCCTACCAGCATCCCGTCGAGATATGCCTCTCCAACCCGGCATGTCTGAAGGCGGACCTGCTACCACTACTCCTCCCTCTGGACGCACACGACAGGGCCTGCTCTGCCTATGGGGGCATGGCGTATGTGGCCAACATCGCACGCGCACTGAAATGGAACCACTGTGCCTCCACACGACGGATCATCGAGAACAGCTACATCGAATGTCACCCAGCATGCCCCATCATGGTCCTCCAAGGGACAACCTACGAACAACACCTTGACAGCCACCATCCACTTCATTGGCTGGCAAACATGTACACCACCAATGATATGGAAGCCCTGCTGGACGGCATCGCATACCTGACAACCTGTAAATACGTCGGACCACAACGCAGGTTCCCCGAGTGACCTATGAAGTCCAACCCCGCACCCATGCTCAGCTTCCGCACGGACTGGCCAGTCACCACCACAACAGCCATACCAAACGACCGGCAACTGTAACCACACCATCAACGACATCGCCATGACATCGGATATGACCGGGACATGCACACTGTTCCCCATCACATCCAGGAACACCGCATGCATCGTGGGAGGCAGTGGCATGGGCTCTGTGCATCGCACCCACATGGACGGAACTGCACGAACAACCAGGACACGACATGGATCCAGCGCCCATGGACACACACACCGCTCAGTGGACATGAATAGGTCGCCTGGAGTCTGTGGGTGCTGCACCCCTCCCACCCCCGCCCCGGGAATCCCATACCAGGACCTTTGCATGGACGACAAGTGCATACAACAACAACACGACCCCAGTGACTGTGACATGTCCAGTAACCACCACAGTGCAACAACAAGTGGCACGCCGCTGCATGCACGCAAGCACATGCCCTGATGTCATCTCACATGCACGCGTGCATGAGGAACAACCGCAGCAAACCTGTCACATGGAACTGAGATGGACTGTGCCCATGATGCCGAGCGGTCTGGTAGGCTACATGTATACCGTCTGTGTCAAAGTCCGCAGCTCCGCAGCTATACGTAAATGTACATTAGCACAGCCTTGGCCAAGCAGATGTAACCCCACACCCTATCCCATTTGTTATCATGCTCAGTATATCCTCAACATGTATTCCGCTGCCAGTAGTGTCCACTATACTGCATCACAGAGGACAGAAGACTCAATATAATGTTTGAAACCAGAACTGTTTTCGCTGACTCATTTCACAAGTACGAATGAGAGAGGATGAGAGTATGTGAAGTACACGGCAGTCGTGACATGACCATGTAGTCCACTGGTATTGGATGTCAACGCAAATGAGTAGCACTACTGTGGAAGACACACATGTGTCGTGTGAAGTCGTATGGACGCAGTGCTCAGGTGGGTGGGTGCGACGGGTAGATGCGCACATGCCAAGTTGGAGCACGCCGTGTTGGGAGGGGTCATGAACAGTACACCACCGCTTCCCTGGGCATTGTGAGAGGACACCTGTCGGGGGGGGAGTGAACACGTGTGTGCACAGCAGCCGGGCACACGTACAAGGCGGTACCAGGCGCACCTCACCCCACCCTCTGTGGACAAGCTGGATCCTGTTGTGCGCCCGCCATGCCCCTTGACAAGGCACACACAGCCCCAGTCGACCAGGTGTAACCCCAACATAGGCAATCCGCACAGGCGATACAGGGCACGGGATGGCAGTGGAGCATGGTGTGTGAGAGGTCTCCTCGCGCTCCTCCTGGTCATATCACGCAGGCAATAGAACCTCAACGTCTAGCATGGCACAAGTCACATGGAAGTGTAGGGGGACGCACCACAGCACGAGCAGCACTGACGTCACGGGAGGTGGCTCGCACCATCCCATCCATTGCCCATCATACCAACCACGACACATGCCATTGCGACTAAGTGCAAGCGCGTGCGCCACCACCCCCGAGCCCTCCCCAGAGAGGCCAAAGAGTGAATGTGTGGGCCAACAGCCACAGACGGACGCGGCCTGGCCGCAAGGGCAGCCACAGCCACTGGGTGTCGCAGGTGGCGGATCCGGAAGGCGAAGACTGTGATGCATAGTCCATGCAGGCCGGGTCTCCATTTGGGGCACCACGCAGGTGGACGGCGTCCCGCCACACATCATACCCTGAGACAGCCCACTTGTGCAACTGGACCCACACATTCACTCCTTGCCCTCTCTGGTGCGAGCTTGGGGCTGCCTGTGCAAGCGCTAGCCTCGCAGGTGAGCATGCATATTGGGGGGCGAGGGGAGGACATGAGGGCTGGGGCGAAGATGACTGTATCACTGTCAGTTAGTACAAGGGATGACCCAGATGTGGAAAGGAAGAGACGTGTCCCGTGTGTACTGCAACTAGTCGCCAATCCAACTACCCCCCATGTCCGGAATGTAAGCCCGCACCTAGGCCCGCCCATCCGCCACATCGAACATACCACCAGCACGACAACCTTCCCATTCGAAACACTGACTGGGGGTGGCGACCAGTGAACAATCATGTGTAGCCTACCCACGCGTACATGTGGGCCCTCCATGATCCATGTCACCTGCGGCAAAGACATGACATGCGCAATGAGGGAAGTGAGGAGAGCTGCCCGCCCCACGCGCAGAAGGTGCATCAGCTCCACAGACCCAGCAGCGAGTCCAGCAGGGGTCACATGTGCAGGGGCAGCTGTGCCTGGTGTGAAGGCACATGCATATAGACAGCACATCGACCAATGTGTAGTCTGCCCACATCCACAGTCCATCATCATGCGGACATAGGAATTTAACACAGGGCAACACATCTTAGTTGGTGCACCCACCGTGACCAACAATGCGCAATCATCGACGTACCCGCCCTGTGCATGGCCCCCCACCCAACGGAGGCACATCCAGTGCCACCATCCCACACACACAAGCCTTCCACGGAACATGCTGTGTCCAATGGTCAGTACAGAGTCAGCGCCCATCTGGTGGATCCTGAACAGGAGACACATGCACACACATGCCAGCTCCCACTATGTACGTCTGCCACCTGGCACGTGCAATGTAACCTCTCACCTGTGACTGCAAGCACACAGCCGTCTTGGCATGGGGCTGTCAATGTGGACACCAGTCAATGTTTCGGGAGCTGTGATCCGTACAGTGCTGTACATAGGGTGCAGTGCTGACACCTACTACTGTCTCATATCCCCTCGTGCCACAGGTCCCACTTGTATTGGCCGCTCAGCCCGTGCCCACATCGTCGTCGTCGTGTGCCATACTCATCCAGCCTCGGAAGCAGTTCCATGCTCAGCAGACACTCATGTTGCCGTGGCGTTGCCGCTTGACGAATATGCAGTCAGTCCCCATCAGCACGCCCCGCAAGTCATTGGGGCCTAGATCCCCATGTGCATGCACATGGCAGTGGTATGTCTCACTTGCCATTGCCATTGTTGGGAGACCTGTGTAAGTGTATTGTGGCCGTGCCGTCCCAGCTTGACAGCTGGGCTGTGGCTCATGTGCTTGCTCAGTCATGTCAGTGATGTGTATGCGAAATTGCTATGTGCCGTGTTGCTTTGACATGTGTCCTCTGCCATTTAACCCAGGCGGAGACCGAACATTGACCGCCCATACCAATTGCTGGCGGACATGGACGATACAGAGGTAATCAGGAAGTTTCGGCTGGACAGGCCAACTCTGCATCGACTGTGTGCCATGTTAGAGCCCCATCTCCGTCCCCGCAGGGTGTATCCGACTGCTGTCACCCCCACGGCTAAGGTGATGGCCGCCATGCATTTCTTCGCCACTGGGTCATTCCAGCACACAGTGGGCAGTGGAGGAGGGATGTCCCAGCCCATGTTCAGCAAGGTGCTGAGGGATGTACTGGCAGCCATGATGCTGTACCGGAACAGGTACATCCGCTTCCCCAGGGCTCGTGAATTGGCGGCAGTGAAGGGTGCATTCTATGCCCTTGGCAGAATCCCACACGTTGTGGGAGCCATTGACTGCACTCATGTTGGCCTTGTTCCACCACAGGCCACTGAGCACCTGTACCGCAACAGGAAGCACACGCACTCCCTGAATGTGCAAGTGGTGTGCCTTGCGGACATGGTGATCACCCACGTGTGTGCAAAGTTTCCAGGCTCAGCCCATGACGCACACATAATGCGCAACAGCATCTTGCCACGACTGATGGCCAATCTGCAACAGGATCGTGCCTGTATTGTCGGTGAGTATGTGGAGTGGTGTAGCGTGCTGGTTGTGCGATGCTGTCCCCTGTCCAGTTGGAATAGCTACGGTTCTCTGTGTCCCTCACACCCAGGTGACTCTGCGTATCCGAATGGGGCATGGCTGCTCAGTCCATTGAGGAATCCTCGCACCCCAGCAGACGATCGATACAATGAGGCACATGGGAGGACCAGACGTGTGGTCGAGCGTACCTTTGGCCTCCTCAAGTCCAGGTTCAGGTGCCTGGACCGCACCGGGAGTGCACTGGCGTACTCCCCACAGAAGGTGTGCCAGATAGTGGTGGCGTGCTGCATGCTGCACAATCTGGCCATTCGGAAGCAGATCCCCCTCATCGTGGATGACGGAGATCAACCAGGGCCCCAGCCCGCAGACCAGGACAGCTCGAGTGAGGTGGACAGCGGAGAGGAGGAAGCTGGGAATGTGCGCCAGCAGCTCATCGCCCGCTACTTCACTTGACGGTGAGTGTCCATGTACGACGGATGATGTGTCTGTATCTGTGCAGGTGTGTGTGTGCTGTGTCAGGGTGGCCGTATGTTCACTGCGTGCAGTGTGTCAACGCTCCATGGCCAGGGTAGTATGCCACTGTTGGTGACTGTGGCATTGTGCCCTATTGCTCTGTGCGATGTGTGTACATTGCTTGTAGTTGTTGACATGTACTGTGTGATGGGTGTGTGACACACTCATTGAATGTGCTCCTGTTCTGTCTCCCACCCCTAGGTCCCTACAGGCCCTCCGGATTCCATTGCCATGCCACGCATCAGGTGCCCTTCCGCCCAAGGTGGCCGTTGTATTCCGTACAAATAAAACACAGGGCACAAACAGCAGTTAGTGAATAAGGTGCATTTATTACGAACTGTGACATGTGATTGTGTGTAAGGTGATAACAAAAGTGGTGCGTGCAGTGACAATGAGCTGTCGGTCATGGCTGCGTGATGATCAGGGTGTACCCACTGGTTCTATGTCCATAGTCCAACACACACATGCCATCCAGCTGGCTGTGTGGAGTGGGATCGTAGAGCAAGTCAATGCAGTGGCTGGTCAAGGAAGGCTGGCGGAAGGCTGGCTGGCTGCCTCACTTGCGACTGGAGCGTGCAAAGTCCTCCCGGGAGATCTGTTTCCTCTTCGGACGGCCCCTTCCACGTTTGGGAGGGGGTGTGTGGTGGCGACCTGCTGGTGGTGGGTGAGGTGTGCTCACTGGCTGTGGACGCAGGGGAAGTGGACACTGCTGCCCGAGCCTGCGCCCTAGCAGGTGGTGGCGGAGGTGGTGTTGCTGGCCTTGCCTGTGACCCCACCGCCACCACCAGCTGGCCCATGAGGTCCACGAGTTGGTCCATACGGGACACGAATTGGCCCATATGGGCGTCCATGGACCTCAGCACCCCCAGCACCTCCCGCGTGTCAGTAGCAGACCTGGCCCATTGTCCTTGGGCCTCTTCATAGGCCCCAAGGACTCTGGCCATTTGAGGCAGGGCATGGCTCCCAGGGGAGGCTGGCGTTTCCCTGACCCTGCTCCTCCTACCAGTCCTGCTGCCACCGGCCTGCCCACTAGCCACATTGCACACCACGGTCCTCGCTGTGGCTCCCAGGGTGGATCCAGTCGGCCGGGCCACCACCTGCGCTGGGGCTGGTGCCAGCGAAGACGTGGTGGTGGTGGAGGCGGTGGTGGTCGGTGCGGCGATGGTGGCGGTTGCGGCAGTGGTAGTGGCCGCAATGACCGTGGGTGTGGCCGCAACGACAGTGGCAGCAGGGGACTGGGACTGTTCAGCATCCCTGGATGATGGGTTGGTGGGTAGGAGGGGTCCTGGGGAGCGGCTGGGCCCTGCCACGCCAGATGGGCCAGCTTGGTGGTCCGTGTCCGAAGAGGTGGACAGATCCTCCAGATCCGTGTGTCCTCGTTGGGGGCTTGTAGGCTGGCTGTGCTGGCTGCTGTCTCCATCCCCAGCGTCCAGCAGTTCGTCACCTGTGGAGAAAATGAGATTTGTTATTGTGTTGCACCTGGCGAAGTATGTATTAGTCGTCTGACATTGGCAGTTCGTGCAATCTCGTACATGGGTTTCCCGGAGGCGAGTGTGTGGCTGTGGCATCTGTAGTTGTGTGTGCTAGGCAATGGGACTGTGTGCTGTGCACATGTGGCATGGGACGGATTGGCCATGCCGATGGGTGTGTTGCTTTGCCCCTACTCATTGTGACTCTGGTGTATGCGGGCTCCTGGCCCATCCTGGGTCTGGTTTGTACTTTGCTTTTGGAGTTCATATGGAACGCTTAGGAACGCATATGGCAACATGGGGGCCATGCCCCAGATTCGCATTTGGGAGGGGATATGCTTTTGGGGTTCAAATGGAACGCTTAGGAACGCATATGGCAACAAGGGGGCCATGCCCCAGATTCGCATTTGGGAGGGGATATGCTTTTGGGGTTCAAATGGAACGCTTAGGAACGCATATGGCAACATGGGGGCCATGCCCCAGATTCGCATTTGGGAGGGGATATGCTTTTGGGGTTCAAATGGAACGCTTAGGAACGCATATGGCAACATGGGGGCCATGCCCCAGATTCGCATTTGGGATGGAATATGCTTTTGGGGTTCAAATGGAACGCTTAGGAACGCATATGGCAACATGGGGGCCATGCCCCAGATTCGCATTTGGGAGGGGATATGCTTTTGGGGTTCAAATGGAACGCTTAGGAATGCATATGGCAACATGGGGGCCATGCCCCAGATTCGCATTTGGGATGGAATATGCTTTTGGGGTTCAAATGGAACGCTTAGGAACGCATATGGCAACATGGGGGCCATGCCCCAGATTCGCATTTGGGAGGGGATATGCTTTTGGGGTTCAAATGGAACGCTTAGGAACGCATATGGCAACATGGGGGCCATGCCCCAGATTCGCATTTGGGAGGGGATATGCTTTTGGGGTACATGCTGTGAGCCATGGGTGCCGAACGTGACATGTGTTGTGGCAGCATGACAGTGCATGGTCTGAGGTGTGTGCATGCCTGACATGCCCTGCATATTTGCTGTCTGTTGTGGTTACTGGACATGGCATTGGACGCATCGTTATGAGTGAGTGATAGTTGTGTGCCAGCCAACGTATTGCAGTTGTCCCATCTCCTTGGTGTGCGTGCTGCCCTGTGCCATGTGCATCACTGCAGTGCTCGGGGGGGTGTGGCCCATGTTGTGTGTTGTTGCTCACAGTGTGTCGTGCGCTTAATTGACTTCTGGCACATGGTTGGTCATGGGCATGTGTCTTAGCGTGACTGCTGTATGTGTGGCAGCTGTGCGGATGACATGCCTTTCATGTGACTGGGGCTGACGGATGGGATGGATGGTATGTTGTATGTGCATGGTGTGTCTGTGAGTTTGATGGGTTCAGTGGTGTTCGTGTGCATTTCTGTTGTTCCGCTCTGTTGCGTCTAGTGTTGTTTGTCTTACATAGGCGTAGTTGTGGGGTGTGGGGTTGACAGGCAGTGGGGGCTACATGGACAGGACTTCAATGGTGTTTCGGTTGTGTGTGATGAGTTGCACAGTGGCTGCCGTGTGGGACTATATTCAGTGTGGCTTGTGCATGCAGACGTGGCTCCTTGGGTGTTGCTATGTCTGTGATGGGTCATGTGGGGTGTGAGTCTGCTGTTCATGTCCGTGTGCACATTGTTCACTTGTTCGTGACGGTGGGCGGTGCTGCGTGTTCGTGTGCTACGTGACATGTCCCATGTGTTGGTGGTGTTATGGTCCTCATGCCTCCAGTAATCCAGCCCTGTCCAGTTTCCCACCTGCAAGTTGTTCGTGCGTGCACTGTACTGGATGCCACATGGCTCTAAGCGGGGGTGCTCCATGTTGCAGGTCTGTGGGGGTGGGGGGTGTAGTGGGTCATGGGGGTGGCTGTACACCCACTGACACCGATTGCTGTGGACCGTGATGTCTGCCTTTCGGCTGTCGTTGTGCACTGCGGTGGCTGACACGTGGGTGTGGGGTGTGGGGGATGCTCCTCCTTGCTGTGCTGTGGGACTGGGGCCTGGTGTGTGTTGTACTTGGGCTGTCCACCGTCCCACCCACTGCACTTTGTGTTCCTGCCACTTACCTGTTACTTGTCGGTTGGTGCAGCTGTGCCTGACACATGGGTGTGGGGAGTGCTCCACCTTGCTGGTCTGTGGGAGTGGGGGCCTGGTGGGTGTTGTACTTCAGCTGTCCCCCTCCGACCCACTGCACTTTGTGTTCCTGCCACTTACCTGTTACTTGTCGGTTGGTGCAGCTGTGGCGGACACATGGGTGTGGTGGGTGCTCGTTGTGGCGCTTCTGGCATATTTGGGGACCTGTTGGTGGTTACGTGGCTGGCTTAGTGTACACATGTCCCCACGCATCTTACAGTTGTTCGGTTTGGCCTGTGTGTGGTAGTGTCTGTTGCATGTGCGTGTGATGTGTTGTGTATTGTGTGCTGGACATGGGGGTGTTTGTCCCTGGGAGCTGTGGCATGGTGGTTGCGCATGTGTGTACATGGCGGTGTGCTGGTATACATTAGTTTGTACTTACCAGCCTCCACTCCCCCTGCTAATCCGGCGAGGATCTCCGGATGGATTACGACTCGCACCTTCTCCTCCCACGCTTTGAAGGTCTTAAAGAGCGCGGGATTCCCTCCGCCAGTGACGGCAGCCAGCTCTCTGTTTTTGCCCTCCTTCTTCTTGACCAGGCTCTTTACGTCATTCCAACGTTTGTTTATCTCGACTCTGTTCCTGGGCAGGGTCCCGACTGCATTGACCTGGTCTACGATCCGGGTCCACATTCTGTTTCTGGTGGCTAGTGGTGTGTGCTGGACCATGTTCCCATAGATTTGTGGGTACACCTTGATGATCTCGTCGACCATGACCGTCAGCTCCATGGGCGTGAACTTGGGCATCCTTTGTGGTGCCATGGTGTTTGTGGTGCTGGTGCGGTGTGTGTTGTGTAATGTGCAGGGGGTTTGTGGTGCCGGTGTTTGGTGGTGGTGGTGGTGGTGGTGGTTGTGATGTGTGCGTTTCTGTGGTGTGCTGCTGTCCTTGCTGTGTCACTGTGTCCTCTCCTCTCCTCTCTGGTTTGCAATGTAGCAAGGGGTTGTGGTCTGTGGGAGTGCTGCTTTTGTACTCACCTATGTGGGTGTGTCCTCATGGTCTGTTGTTTTCAGGTGTGTTGTGTCTGGGGTTCTGGCCTTTGTATTTTTTGTTTGTCCGGGGGGTGTTTTCGGGATGTGTACTGTGCTTGTGTATTTGTGTGTGCCTTGCTGTGTGGACTTGTTGGCCATGTTGTGTGCTATTGGTTTTGTGTGCGGATGGTTTCTGTGCAGGTACGTGGGCGCCATGGCTTCTGCCGTGTCGATTCTCATCGGCGTTGTTTGCGCTGGCGGGCGGTATATTTGTGGTTTTTCCGCGCTCATGGCGGTGCGATCGTAATTTCACGTGCGGTGTGTCGGCCGTGTGGGCGGGCGGTTTTGTGTTGTCGTGCGTGTTTCCGTCCGTGGCGGGCGGTTTGACTCCGACTCGGACGATGGCGGGCGGTATTTTGTGTGATTTTTCCGCCGATGGCGGTTTTCGGTTTGTGTACTCATAATGGCGTGGTCGGTGTTCAGGCGGTGTGTGCGGGCGGATTTTTGCCGCTTCCATGCCTGGCGGATTTTTTTACGCCGGGTATCGTAATGGGCCCCTTACTTATCAAATGACACCTAAAAAAGTAAACAATATAAAAAAATTAATTTGACTAAAAATATAATACATATTACAAACATTACTAATTAAAAATAATATAAATACACAAACATCATAATAATATAAATGTAAATATTATAAACAAACCTATAAAATTGTAGGAATAATACATATACAATTCCCATTCTAATCTGTGCAACAGTAGGGAAAGCATTGGACTCAGGAGGGGTAAAATGTACTATTCCCACTACAGTCGGTGCAACACTAGGGAAAGCCTTGGACTCAGGAGAAGTACAAATTACTATTTTAGGGAAATAGGGAAAGTAGGGAAAGTGTTAAATTGCGGAGGGGTAGAATTTATTATTCCCACTTCAGTCTGTGCAACGATAGAGAAAGCATTGGACTCAGGAGGGGTAAAAATTACTATTCTCACTCCAGTCCGTGCAAGAGTAGGGTAAGCGTTGGACTCAGGAGGGGTTACATCTACTATTCCCACTCCAGTCTGTGCAACAGTAGGGTAAGCGTTGGACTCAGGAGGGGTTACATCTACTATTCCCACTCCAGTCAGTGCAACAATAGGGAGAGTGTTGGATTGCAGAGAGGTAAAATCTACTATTCCCACTCCAGCCTGTGTAACAGTAGGGAAAGCGTTGAACTCAGGAAGGGTAAAATGTATTATTCCCACTCCAGTCAATATAACAATATGGAAAGTGTTGGATTGCGTAGGGGTAACATTTACTATTCCCACTCTAGTCTGTGCATCAATAAAGAAAGCGTTGGACTCAGGAGGGGTACAATTTACTATTCGCACTCCAGTCTGGGCAACAGTAGAGAGAGAGTAGTTCTCTTCAAAGAAATTAAATGAAATATTTTAACAACTATATAAAAAAACAAGAAATATAAATATTTAAATATAAAAAATATACATATAAAGTAAAACAAATTAAACAAATAACATATTTATTACAATTTCAAATAAATATTATAAATTAAAACACATATTGTTAATATAATTAAAATACCACACTAGGGGGTTGATCACAATGCCAGTTGGAACGGCTTCCGCTATCCTGTCGGAGTCGGACGAACCGCTGCAGCCACGTCGGAAGCAGTTGCGCCGTTCGGCGTATGACAATGCATGTGAATGCACTGAAATCCGGCCTCTGCGGTCCATCCAACGCCAACAAGAAAAGCTGACCGCGAAGGCTCCACACAGGACTGGCAACAAGCCAAAGGTCTGGTGTCCAGAACATCCTACACACAACACTACAGTGCTACTACTAGGGATGAGTAACATCTCCATCTGATGTCACAATCGTAATGGAAGTTGCCATTCAACACAGCTACCATTTCAAAGTGACTGTCACATTTCTGTCCACTGCCAGATGATGCTGTACACCGATGCACTTCAGTAGACTACATAAGTGTCACTTTTTGCATACAACAGTAGTATGGAGACAAATAGGTACCAAGTGGTGTGTTATAACAGCACAAATGACCATTGTTCAAGACCCCCTCTATGTACACCACTATTAAAGCAAAGTGAGTGCAAGTACATCCCTTCAACATCTGAAAAGTCAATGACAGTATGATACCTGAAGTATCAGAGGCATTGCTTGGAGGTCCTCCATTAAGCTGACAGATCAGCATACACAAGGGCAGATGACTCACTGTACATTCTTGGGATTTGTGGCATCTATATGCATGTAGCTTTGACTGCTGACACGCATGTCACACAAACTTGCCAGCATATCCCTCCAACATGCATGTCACTATCCACTGACTGATGGTTTAGCCATGCACATGTCCTTCCCCGCATACTGCATAGAAGTTTAGTGTTTGGCAGGTGTAAAAAGATGTCTGAGACAACTGGAACATACCAAATTTGTGTGTAATTTCATCTACATGTTTACCTGCAAGTTGACATCTATCAATGAATGTGGGTATGTGTGACTCGTACACCAATATCTCAACATAACACAGGTCATCCTTCCACACAATTCCTGCTGCACAACACTCATCCACATAGCCATTTACACATTGACAAACAAGATTGACACATGCTTACACTAGGAAACCCGTCTATGACCTCTGTAAATGAATACCACATGTGCACTCCTGACAGTTCCACACATCAAGGCACAACTGGCTGCATGTGAGCATCCAATAAGATGGCAACTAGTTATGTGACCAGCATCTTAGTATTGCACACTCACAAATACCAAGGGGACATCTCACACAGTCACTGCACCCCGAGTATAATCCTCCATGTAATCTCAGACGACAATGGCATAAGATTACGCACGATTCCGTTGGAAAAGGTTTCGTACCTCCCTCATTTGAAGAACCTATGGATATTGACACTAGACTCAGGGTTTTCCATGAGGCCATCATTTCAGTTACAGAAACTCTAGCATCGTTCAAACAGCAGCATGCTTAATCTCAAAAGAAATATGCTGCCTGGTATACCCCCGATCTTTGAAGAGAAAAGTCAAACTGTAAAAAATTGGAAAAAATATGACGTAAAACTCAAATGGGGAAGGAGAAACCTATTTATAAAACAGCCCTCACAAGCTACCACAAGAACATTAAAAAGGCACGGAAAGCCCACATTAGCTCAAGACTAAATCAAGCTGGCAACTCTACTAAAGAACTTTACAAAGTTCTCAACTCTTTTACGAATCCCATTGCCTGTACCCATCAGACTCCCCCATCTCAGGGGCTTTGGGATAATATAGCCAATTATTTTGAAGGAAAAATCAATTTAATATACAGTCAATTTCCCAACAATCCTAAACCCCTGGATAACCCTGACCTGCCACCAACATCTCTCAGAATGAAGGATGCCTGCCTAGAGAATGTTCCCGCTCTGCAGATACCTCAATTTGAAGCAATGCTGAGAACAACTAAATCTGGTTCAGCCCTTGACATCATGCCAGCTTTTCTGTTTGCCTCACTCGCCATGCTACTAGCCCCCTCCATCTGCACCATCTTAAATGCCTCTATGAGTGAAGGGATACTTCCACTTGAATGGAAGGCGGCACAAGTGCTTCCGATCCGGAAAAAAGCACATGTACCCGCTGAAATGTTGGCTAACTACCACCCTATCTCGCTCCTCCCACTCATGAGTAAACTACTGGAAGGGTACATCAGTACTAAGATTATGGGATATCTTGAATCTCAAGGCATTCTTGATCCCTCTCAGTCTGGTTTCAGACCTAATCATTCTACTGAAACCACCCTTATAGGTGTCACAGACTACATCAAATTGGCCCTGGATAACAACAAGGCAGTGTTGCTGGATTTGACAGCAGCCTTTGATATTGTCTCTCACCAGAAGCTAATCCACAGACTGAGTGAGATTGGTATACAGGGACAGGCACTAAAGTGGCTCACAAGCTTTCTGGACCAGCGCACTCAAACTGTCAACTTGGGTCTTTTTCGGTCTTGCACCCTGAAGCTCACTAAAGGGGTACCCCAAGGCTCCTGCCTTAGCCCTACCCTGTTTAATGTGTATGTGGCCCCCCTTGCTAAAATCATCAGAGAACATGGGTTCACTCCCTATTCCTATGCAGACGATACCCAACTCCTCTTATTTTTCGATAACGGTAAAGTCTCGACCAAACTTCTCTTCGCTGAGGGCATGGAGTAATATCTGGTTGGATGACCGAAAATTTCCTCCAGCTAAATGCTGCCAAAACCAAGATTCTGCTATTTGGCAGCGCTCAAACGAATTGGTCCCCCGACTTGTGGCCTGCTGTGCTGGGCCCAGCTCCTATCCAGAAGCTTATGGCTAAAAACCTGGGTGTCTGACTGGACCACTCCCTAACTATGAGAGACCAAGTCATGGCCACCTCAGGCACCTGCTACCACACGCTGAGCCTTCTCCATAGAGTGTTCAAAATGCTTCCTCTATCAGCCCGCAAAACCCTGATTCAAGCCTTGGTAATCAGCCGTTTTGATTACTGCAATGCTCTTCCTGCATCTGCCAACGAAGTCCTACTAAACAGAATGCAGGTAATGCAGAATACAGCAGCTCTCCTGGCTCTCAATATGCCCCCTAGAACTTCATCCCAGCCTTTGCTGAGGCATCTTCACTGGTTTCCCGTACGACAGAGAATCAAGTTCAAAATTTGCTGTCTAGCCCACAAGGCACTTCATGGTGGAAGCCCAAGCTATCTGAAGGAAAAACTTAAACTCTACCTTCCTGGCAGATCTCTTCATTCAGAGGGGAAAGGTCTGCTCATTGTCCCCCGCTACAGAAAACTCCAAACTGGGGGCAAAACATTTGCCTATCTGGCACCGAAATATTGGAACTCATTGCCCGATGAGCTGCGTAAGTGCACCAATCTCCTCCTCTTTAGGAAACTCCTAAAGACAGAACTTTTCTGTTACTGATTGCTCTGACCTAGCATAATCCTCTTCTGCAGCGCGGAGATACCCCTTCGGGGGCCATTCCGGCGCTTTACAAATACCTTACAAATAATAATGCAAATGTCACACCACAAGTATGTGGTACAACATCACATGAGACACATCAGTGGGGTAGCTACACTGTAGACACAAGGATGTGGCCTGTGTAGGATCACCTACACACATGACATCATGTGAAAATGTTACAAAGAGTCAAGAAATCTTGCTGTCATGTGGATCTGCCACAATTGTATGACATGTGCAAGTGGACCCTGCTCAGTTGCAGCCATCATGACCTAATGCTCAATCTCCTTCCCTATGCACAAACAACCATACCGACACATTGAAAAAAGCTCCCTTTGTGTGGGAGATCAGTCAGCTCCAAAATTTGATCTGTAAAACTATCTGTGTCAAAGTTACATGCCCATGCTTAGTGTCACGCTGAGGCCAATACTCACCTCCTATTTGCTGCTGTTGGCCACTCAACTGCCCAAGAAGGTCTGGGTGGATCACCGCCAGTAGGCGGACCATGATGGGGGGGTCAAGGTCCAGTGTGCCCCCCTGCCACTCTTGAGGACCACCCCCAGCTGGATTTCAGCAATCCTTCACACCCAGCGCCGGAGGTTGTCCCACCTTTTGCGACAGTGGGCACAGCACCTGTTGGAGACCCTCAGGGCCCGCACCTTGCCTCAAATGGCTCTCCATAGTACCTTCTTCTGATGGGCAGTTGTCTGAATGGATACAAGGATAGGAGAAACAGGTTGTTATTACCCATTGGTGGTCCTCTGCATGGTATTAGAAACATAGCTTGACACCTAGCACAATCATAACTCTGTGTACGACATGACCCATGTGTCAATCTCACATGCTCACCACAAATGCTGCAAGTAAAGGCCCACATTAGCACATATGATGTTGAAGAACAACACTGATTTTGTCCATCACTGACTGAGCCACAACACTTCCAACTTGTGGACCTAAACCTCAGTAGGTGGAATGCTGATGGGAGGGACCATGATAGAGGGTACATCTTTTAGGGAATACTAAAAGGAACACAATCTGTGCATAACTTTTCAGACACCTTTACTGCCAGGCAAAATGCATTGTGCGCATGGCACATAGAGAAAAGTCATACAATTCAGACAACATACTAGGACTGATGTCAAAATTAAAGGGCTAGTCAGTGTGTAACTCAGATTTGAGGGTGTAGTGCTAGAGGCGCTCTTGTGGTCTGACACCACGTGATGACCTTTAACTACCATTTTCTTAATTGACTTTGGTGTTTTATTTTATCCTAGCCTGAATGTACGACGTCCTGCATATGCCTTGTTTCTCTTCAAGGTTTCTTTCTTGTAATCTTGCAGTCTTACAGTGGGAGCTGTCACGGAGTAGAACAGCCTTGCCAAGAACAGAACGTGTGGGATGTGCATTTGAAAGCATGAGAGAGAGAGAGGTGTGGAATGCACTTTTTGGTCTCACAGTGCAGTGTTATGAGCAGTGGTGCACAAATGTGCACTGTGTTGTACATTGAGAGATGAAGTATGTGATGCTATTGGCAGTGGTGCACAAATGTGCATTGTGTTGTACATTGGCAAGTATTATTAAGTTCTTACTATTGGCTTTGATATGGCCTCATGTCATCCTGAATTCTGACTATGCCTTGCTTGAGCTTTTCTGCGCACACAGACAGATTTGCAAGTTGTTTGGGTTAATCACGTTGAAGGACTGTTTTGTGAGAGATTGTTTAATGTACCCTGGAAGGCTTTTGTAAGCTTCATTAAGATAAAGGCTGGAACATGCGAGAATGTAGAGGGAACATGGGAACTTCTTCCTGCCGTGGAATGCTTGCCTGGAAGCTGGCCAGTTCCAGTAAGTTTCCTTGGCGCAGAGGGGAAGACTCTCGAACCTTCTAGTGTGTTTTTGATCCTATAAAGCTAAGGGTTGTTAACAGCCAGAGTGGGAGCTCACTTACAGAGTAGACATACTTCTGTAAGTCGAACGGAACCTGAGTCCCGGTAGAGAGTCCAAGCCCAGCTGTGAACGGGCCCCCCAGCTTGAGTGGGCTAGGATGTCGAGTGAATGATCGGGTGAGGTGATTTGTTTCTGACTAGTGCCATTGTGATGCGTGGTTTCAGTGGCTGTGGTCATTTGAGGTGTTTTCTTTGTGTTGTGTGAATGAGTGAGGTGCACATCCAAAGTAATCATTTGATGTAATTAGTGTATATATCTTTCTTATCTCTTGCAGGACGTCCAGTATATTTGCTTGAGTTTTATCTCATATTATTTCCTGCTTGTTTATTCATTAGTATTATTCATGCAATTAACTGTTGCATTTACCAAGTGTGTTATTATTGCTTGCATATAAATATATATCTCTTCATTTGGCAGCTGGGAAAGCCTTTCTGTTAGAGAGCATTGCATAAATAAAACTCCAAGCCTTATTCTAAAATAAGAGAGTCTTTGCATTTTGTAAAATAAAACCCTTTTCTAGGTGTTACAGTGTTTTATGTCTCATGCTCCGCCGTGTTTGAGCCACCGTGTGGAAGTGGAATTTGTAGAATTGTGTATTATCTGAAAGGCGGAGCAAGACATTTGGCATCACTCGAGGATTCGAAAAAAAATCAATTTTAAAAGGGGAAGATGCTCTCTAAAATGCCCACGTTTTCAGTTGCAGGTTCCCAGATGACAACTGAGTTATTTGAGTGGGAGATTGCCTCTAATGCATGTTCAAAATATGAGGGGCAAACACAGATATTTAAATGTGTACATGATTTTTCTTTTCAAGAGGGAAAACAGCTTGGTATTTCAGACAGAAATAGTGGTGTCATTTTGAATGCATTGCTTAGCATGTATCAAAAATGTGAACAGTTGGAAAAAGAACGAAATGAGTTACAAAGAGAGTTAGCTGACGCTCAGTTTGAAAATAAATCTTTGAAAAAAGAGTTGAACATGTACCAAGCTCTGAAGCCGTTTATTTTGCCAGGCTGTTCAGATAGCCAGAGTGATTCAGTCGTGAAAAATGTGAATGCAGAGAATCTGCAGCTTAATTTACGGTGTTCACAGGAGGTTTTAATTAATTTTTTTTGAGGATTTTCCTCAGCCAGAAATGAATGTTATCTTGGTTGAATTTAAAGCTTCTGAAGTAACGTTGTACCGAGAAAATGTAAACGTGCAGGAAGATAAACAAACCAGCCTGTTAGAATTAGCGATCGTTGGTTGCAGTTATAAATAAGACATGACAGTGAATGACAAACTTTGCTTTACATGGAGAGACGCTATTTTGAAAAAATAAATGACAGAAAATGTGATTTTTAAACTTGACTCTGAGTTTGATTTTGAAGAGGAACAGCAATGTGCTTTTGAATCGGAAAAAGAGATTATGCAATGTGTTTTAAACGTGTGGTCAATATCGAAAGGAGACATTGAATTACATGTGACAGTTCTAGGGTAGTGTGCCACTTTGAGTATGTGCAAAAACCAAGGAAGAAGAGTGTGCTTTTAGACTTTTGGACTGAAACATTTTCAAATGCTGGAGAATGTTTTGCTTGCACAGTGACAGATACAGGGCAAACACAGCTGAATTTGACTTGTGCTCTGATAGATACAGGACAGACACTGTTGATTTTGAGTTGTGTTCTGACAGACACTATGCAGACACGAATATCTGTGTGTTTTTGTGCTGTGACAGATATAGGACAGATACAGATGCTTTTGTGCTTTTGCACGCTGACAGACACTGGGCAGTTGACAATAGGAGATAATGTGATTTTGAATTTTGAACTTTCTCAAATGCAATGGCAAGAAGCAAATGTGATCAAGTTGTACATACAGACAGAAACTGCAGTTTTGCATGAACAGTTGGTGCAGGTTCCAATAGAAAGTCCAGGGGTGGTGTTTGAAGTGCCTGGGACACAGGATTCCCCAGTGAAGTGGCAGATTTTACTGTAAAGCGCAGCTACTGTGTATCATGTAGATGCTCATGGTCCTATACATTCACTAGACAGAACCTTTAATTTCCTAACAGATGAAAAGGCTAAAATCTTGGAGACAGAGGTGGTGACACACAATTCTGATTTGGTGTGCATGACTCAGTGCGAGCACCCAGGAGAGAAAGACCCAACTAACAGGTGGGCAGAGAATGAAGGGATGCATATCCCCCTAGACTTACTTAGAACTGTAATTCCTATGTGTCAGTATACACAGCGCAGACCAGTCCCACAGATGATGAAGGGTCAGTTGAAGAAAGGAAAGTTACCAGAGCAGATAGAGCAGATGGATTGCCTTGGGTTCATGCCAAATGATCAAGGGTGCATGTATTCAGCAGTGTGTGGAGAAATAGTCAGGAAGGAGACGGCCCCAGCCCTTCTTACTGTGCAGGGAGAAGGAGAGTTTCACTCCAATACCAAGAATTCAGAGGCCATAGTGTGGGTAGAACTCTCAGATAAATCCCCAGAGCCAGCAGAGAACTGTGCAGACAGAAATTACAATATTGTGCCATCAGACCCGAAACAGAAAAAGGAAAACGTGCGATTTTGAAAAATATTTTTTGCAAGAAGAGTGATGCTTGTTTTTTTTCCAGATCATACTGCGACATGTTGGTGTACCTGACGTCCCTGTCTTGCGTGTGGGTGCCTTTGAGTGGGCCCGTGAGGGTGTGGGACCCCTCCCCCCCAACCCTGGAGTGATCACCAGACAACGAAAACAGACACCGTTGCTGACATCCTTTGGCTGAACAAACCAGACGAACTTACCAAGCCAGTGATAATAGACTGATTGTGTGAACATGAAGTAAAATGTTTTTTTTTAAAAAATTCTGAAAAAGAGACTGTTGACTTTTCACACAGGAGGATGTTTTATGTTGCCTTTATTTTTAAGCACAAAATATATAAGTTTGGCTGCTTCAATAGTAGAAGTTCCAGAATTAGCCATTTATGGCATTAGGACTAGGAGCATTAATGAGTTCATATGCTTGATTCTATTTGTGCATTTATTTTGTGTATCCATCATACATTTATTCTTGCTGAGTATTTAGATATGCATGAGCTATTTTACATGATTTAAAATGAGTGTTACATGCTTTTATGATTTTACTGTTTTAGTGTGTGCTTCAATTATATTTGTGCTTTCAGTTAAGCACATGTGTTTATAATGTCACTGTTTTAACATGTGTTTCATTTATATTTGTGCATTCAGATAAGCACATGAGTTTATAATGTCACTGTTCTGATGTGTGCTTCAATTATATGAATCACTGACATAATCTCGACAGACACAATATCGACCTAAATTTTTATCGACACAAAAATATCGACGACACTAATATCGATACCCTATACTTAATTAACAAAATACACTATCGACCCCAAAATATCGTCAAACATAATTATCAATTACAGTAATATCGAACACATAAATATCGTTATTCAAAATATCGAACATCCTTTAAAAAAATACATGTCCAAAATATCGATCACAATAATATAGACAACAATATTATCGTTTTTGTAGAAATATCGACAATTTAAAAATAGATAAAACAAACAAAATTCAACACCATAAATATATTCAAATAAATAAACATACTCTGCATATAAAATATAATATATATAATAATTTTAGCAAATACTAAAACATATTTTAAAACATTAAATAATAAATAAACTATTAATAACAATTTAATTTTATATTTAGATTATGTACACACATTATTTAACATCACATATAATATGATACACATTTAAATAATTCATCAAGTGAAAAAAAATAAAAATTAAAAATAACTGACTCTTAATTAGCGTTTTCCATATATGGAAAACAAGTACCAAAATGAGTAAAACAATAAAGATTAACCAATAAAAACACACAATATTAAAATAAACCAACAAGGTTAACCAAACAATTAATACAAACACTATATAAAGAAGGAAAACGTATTCTTATTTTACACCTTAAACCAAAAACAATAAATAAGCCGAAACTCTGCCGGATTTCTACCAGAAACAAGGACTTTATCAAATCAAAAGATATTACATTCTTCAAAAAGTAAGTACATTACCATCTGTAAAATAACTGTAATGCTAATCCTCTAAAACTATTATTTATCATACTCAAATAATTAATATATATCTTTTTTCAATTTATGTCTCCTCTGCAGATAATTCCCAAACCATCCACAAAATTACAGATCACTTCAAAAATCATCTAACTAATAAAGTAAGTATTCAGCAAACAGCATTGTAAAAAATTATAAAACACCCAACCAAACCCCAAATCCATCCCAAACACCCACCCCACCCCATATACATATTTTACAAAATAAGTAAAATTATGTTTTTACTCTTCCACAGAAATATCAACTACTTGACAGAATTCAACCAACAAAGAAAAAGCATCTCTATTGAAAAGCAGCTCAAAACAAACATTGTAAGTATATTAATAACAATATATATTTATTAAGAAAAAAACATGTACAACATTCGTTTTAATAATTTTGATATACATTTTTTGTAGAATTTAACACATTACAATGACAGAAGGCGCCCAATTTATCTCATCCCAAAAGGAAATTTTTTGCTATGTTACATGGGGTAAGTCTATACCCAGGAAAAGCAAAGTGGACTAAAAGTAAATTGGAAATGTAGCAAGTACTATTCAAATAAGTGTTATGGTGGGGCAACAACTAGAGAAACAACTGTTTTGTATACAAGGGAGCATAACCACCCTCCAATTGTTACTGAAATAGAGGTTAGGAATGCCCTTGAGAACATTAAAGAAGCTAGCACTAGCTCACAGACACCTACGACTCAAATACTTAAAGAATTTCTGCCTACAGTACCCAAACATGCTAGTGGGCAAATGCCCTCTATTTCTTCATTAAAAAGAACTATAGCTCACACACAAAAAAGCCACAACAACTACCACACCTGCTCCAAAAACATTTGAAGTGGTGGTAATTCCCCCAGAACTATCTATAACTCATAATGAAGAACCCTTTGTTCTCTATGACAACAAATGCAAAGAAAAAAGAATAATTATGTTTGCAACTGCAAACAATTTAATAAAGCTACAACAATCAGAAACATGGATGATGGACGGGACTTTTAAAATCTGTCCCAAACCATTCTATCAATTAAACACTGTCCATGCCCTATATCAGAACACCAACATTCCCTTTATCTATGCCTTGCAACCCAATAAACAGAACTCCACATATATGGAAGTATTAAGTAACATTAAACAGGAAACAAATAATTATTTTCCACAGAAAATAATAATAGATTTTGAGCAGGCTATGATAAGTGCAATTCTAAAGTCCTACCCACACACATTAATTCAGGGTTGTTACTATCATTTCAATCAGTGTCTATGGAGACACCTTCAGAAATCAACACTAAGGGCCCGATTCCGATCTCGCTCGGAAGGCTTCCGAATCGGATTTGGCTTTACCGGACCCGATCCGTAGCCCTTGTTTACGACCGAATCGTACACAAGTCCGAACGACCAAGTACGATGCGAAGATCGCGTAAGCGCCGACTGAATCGTTTCCGGACCCGAACCGCTCTGTAAGTCTCGTTCGTAGACGAATCGTGCCGTGCAATGGAGCCGATTTCCGACCGAGCAAGTATGATGCACGATTCGGACGGCTGCTTCACCTCGGTCTCAGCGAGAAGAAACTGCTGTCGGAAGCGTACTTCGGGGGGGCCATACCAGGCCCCCCTTCACCCGGGGCACTCCGAATCTATCACGGGGGCCCATGGGTCCCCCCGATCCAAGCATGCACAGTGCGGCGGGCACCATGGGGTGCCCACCACAGGGTGTACGCTTTTCCCCACCCACCCCTTTTCTGCTATGGGAGCCTGTGTACACGTCTGTACACAGGCTCCCGTAGAGTCCAATGGGAGTCCGAGCGAACCGAGTCCGTAAGCATACGGCTGCATCGTACTCGCTCGTTCGGACTCCCGGAGCACGTCTCGCTCGGAAAGCCCTCCGGATCCGAGTCGTACAGAGGGCTTTCCTAGCGAGATCGGAATCGGGCCCTAAGTGTTCAATATGCGACAAACAGTTCATTTGCAAACCAAATAAAAAAACTTATTGCACTGGCCTACGTCCCAGTTACTGACGTGGCCGAACATTACAATCTTTTAATAGAAAGTCCTTACTACCACCAACAAGAACAAAAATTAAGTCCCCTCCTAGACTATTTTGAAGATACCTGGGTGGGAAGACTCCATAGATCAGGACATAGGAGACAACCAAAATACCAAATTCCATGGTTGAATGTCTACCTTAGCACACTAAATCAAGAGGCAAAAACAAACAATGCTGTTGAAGGTTGGCATAATGCCTTCCAAGCAACAACAGGACGAGGTACACCTACTCTACACAAACTCCTACTCTCCCTCCAAAAAGAACAGAGCTACCAACAGCTAAGAATGGAGCAATCTGTCACACAAATAAAGCCTAAACTATCCAAACAAACTAAACAAATGTTTGAATACCTACAACAATAAGTCAGACTATACCCTACAACAAGAGGCCTAGAATACTTAGCAATAATTGCCAAAAGCCTACTCTAAACTCTCAAACCATTGTAAAATATTTAATACTTTTCTATTAAAATTATTAAAATGCATACAAATTAAAAAAATTTTTTAAACTAAATAATTTGTCTAATATATTTTTATGAATGAATAAATATATATATATAGACATATTAATTAGATATTTGAAAAAATAAACAACAATAACAGTAAATATTATAGCATTTCCCTCACACAATAAAGAATTAAATTAACTTACAGTTTCCGTAGCTGTATACAGAAAATCCCACATCTTGTAAAACAATGATGGTAGCTCATAATCCAAATAGAATAAAAATTACCCCCCAAAAAATGAAAAAATCCAACTGTTCCAAAAACGAATCCTCAATCCGTAAATCCACAATCCATAAACCATAAAAAAAACAAAAAAGTGTTTCAAAAAAAGAAACGCTCCATAAAAGCCCGAAAAATTAAGAAAGTGTAAAAAAATTATTAGTTACCTAAACTAATATACACTTCCTTAATTTAAAAAAACGCAATCTTCTAGTAACCGCAACTTCGATCGAACAAAACCTGTAAAAAACACACAAACATTCCCACCCACACAAATATACACATAATAAACAATATAACATTATAACAAACATTATACACACCGTAATAACACATATCCTACCAAACTTTAACATTTCTAAACTAGGCCTCAAAAAATAACGATACATAAATCGTCAAAACCTAACTAACGCATAAAAAACACCACAACTCCAAAAACCTAATTCTACACACACTAACTACAACTTAACTACCTTCAAATTACATTAAAAATGTAGTTTAAATAAAGAAAAGTAATCTTACCTTCCTCGACGCGAAGCAGCTCCCAACCGCAACCTTCTCCCCTTCGAAATAACCCAAAACAACTGCGAGCGGTTGCAAAATACAAGCCCCAAACAAATATGGCAGCTTCAAACATATAAAATAAATCTAATTTAATTAAATAAATGAAATTACATTATATATAAATTACTTACATGTTTAATTAAAATACTACAATTTTTATCTTATTTGTTTAAATGTACTTTTCATTTTTATATCATTGTAAAATTATAATAATAAATATTATTAAACACATAATATTTAATATTATAATTCCATATATTTACAAGTTACATACAACATTTATAAAAACTTTTAATAATTTGTTTTATATTTAAAAAATGTCTACCTTATAAAAAAATGTTTATAAATTAAACCATGTAATAATTAATAAGATTAGTATTTTATATATTAATATTATTAATTAAAATGTATTATTATTTATTTGGAAAATGTAACTAAGTTTATACTTAAAAATGCTTTAATAAAATGTGAAAATTGTTATATAATTAATATGTTACCAATATATGTAACTAAATAAAAAATGTTCACAATACCAAACTGAAATTAACCACTGTTATAAATAAATATATTGTTTTTCAAATGTATGTAAAAAAATGGTAACCTACATTATCTGTTATTACAAAATTTACACAACAGTTTAAAACAATGTACCAATGTTATAATAAAATGTTTTCTTTAATTATTAAAGGTAAAAATATTCATATGTACAAAACATTTTGTATTGGTAAAATAAATATGATTTCCTATCTCTATGTCTTTATTTATCTTACATATTTTTAATAAAAAAATATTTCTTCATGATTTTTAAATAATTTACAATAAACAAAGATCTTTAGAAAATTAAAATGTCTAATTTTTTGGCTACCATTTTATTAATGTTATATTCAATGTTAGATATTAAGTTTATTTTTATTAAATATTGTATTTAAAATAATATGTTTTAATTAAGTATATATACAATGTTTATGTTTTTATTTACAACTATCTTATAATTAAAATATTGTACTACTTTAAACTATATTTTTTTAAGATTATAAATTAATACACATATAGCTAAATTACTAATCCCACTCCAGTTAGCATAAATACAGGATAGGTGCTGGACACTAAACTTAATTAATTTATTATTCCCACACCAGTTAGTATGAATTCAGGGTAGGTGCTGGACACTAAACTTAATTAATTTACTATTCCCACTCCAGTTTTTTTTTTTTTTTTTTAATTGATGTTTTTTATCTCATGGATACAAGTGATATCAGTGACATAAGAACAATACACCCCATAGAAATCATCCCAGATTACAGTAATGCAGAATGAATAGCAGTTACAGAAAGCATACGTATAATGCATAGATATCGGTACTCCTTACACAAACATAGTTCAGGGTAGTATATACCATTATTCAGCTGGGGTGGACAGCAAGTCCGGGTTGGACCTCAAATATTCAGATAATGGCAACCAGTATTCCTTTGGTCTAGCACCCATTGGTAGTTCTTCTTCATATGTTTTTAAGGTGTCTTTACAATAAACCAGATCAGTTAACCATTGTTTCCAGCTAGGTGACCTCCTACCCCCCAGTACATAGATACACGCCTTTTTGCCATCAATAATGCTATAATGCAAAGTTTACGTTTGGCAGATTTTAACTTTCCTATTATGCCCAGCAGGCATGTTTTCACCGTACATTCTATTGATGTTTCCAATAGTTGACCTAGTGTCCTCGTAACATCTTCCCAATACTGATAGATTGTTGTGCAATTCCAAGCCAGGTGTATGAAGTCAGCGTTATCTTCTCCACATCGGGTGCATCTAGCATCTGCCCTCAATCCACATTTAAATAATTTGAGTGGGGTGTGGTACATTTGATGCAGATATTTATAGTGAATGATACGCAAGTTGCCGTTTGGCGTAAGTAGGGTGGTTAGTGCGCAGCTATTGTGCCATTCGTCCTCTTGCAGTGGTGTCTCTAATTTAGAATTCCATCGGTCACTGGCTTTATCGGTATTTCCTGCAATGTCTTCTTGTAATAGTTTGTATAGTTTGGATATCATGTGTGCATTATTTGGGGTGGTAAGAATCATTTGTAGTGCCGACAATGTCGGTGGCTCAGCGGGGAATGCGGTGTAGAGATCTTTAATAGCTCCTCTAAGCCTGTGGAGGGTGAATTTGAAAAGTAATGTCTGATTATGTTTGTAATTGAGGTCAGCGTCATCAATAAATTTGCCATCTGTGTATAAATCTCCCATAGTGGTTATGCCCACCTGTTGTAGTATGGACATGCCATTTCCAGTGTGTGTCACTGTCAGTGCAGGATGGTGCTGAAGCGGCATAGATGGTGTGTATAGAGGTAATTTCTGCGTTAGTTTCCCCATGCGTTGCCATGCCAAGTTCGTAGTATTTATGGTATTTATTTCAGTTCTACTAATATGGGGGCGTGCATGTGGCAGAATACAACGCAATGGGATCGGATTGGCATCTCCATCTTCCACTGCTGTGTGTGGTAGGTACCGTATCGGGAAGAACCAATAGTGCGCGTATTGTGCTTGCTCGCATAAATAGTACAGTAAGAAATCAGGGACAGCAAATCCGCCCTTGGGGTATGGCAGTGTTAGAGTGCGCAGGTCAACTCGTGCTGTCTTCCCGGCCCATATAAGACGATTTGTGCAAGTGGTGAGTCTTTGGAATACTGTTGCAGGGGGAGTTATTGGAATGTTATTAAATAGATATAATAGTTTTGGTAGAATGACCATTTTTACAATGGCCATTCTATCTGCTAACGATAATGGAAGGTGAATCCACCTGTCTATTTTTCCCTCAATTTTAGAGATTGCCATACCATAATTTTCCCTGATCACTACTTCAGGTTCTCTATGATGCCAGATTCCCAAATATCGTACAGGGTCTGTTTGCCATTCTAACGGAAATTCTACTGGGGTCGGTTTGGTAATATCTGTAAGAGGTATGATTGTGGATTTGCTCCAGTTGATTTGAAGTCCTCAATGTCTGCTAAATTTGATATATTCGCGTAATAGTGGGGATAAGTGGATACGGGGTTCTCGCACATAGAGCACCATGTCGTCCGCATACATTGATATGCTTATCGGACGTTGAGGGAATTGCAGTGCTGTAGCTGCATGCTTTTGGCGTAGTTTACATGCTAACGGTTCTAGCGCTATAGCGAATAATAATGGGGACAGTGGGCATCCTTGTCTCGTGCCGCGTTGTATTTGGATAACGTCTGATATATGCCAATTTACTTTTATTCTCGCCACTGGTTGGTTGTATAGGAGTCGGACCCATGTCAGTAAGATAGGGGGCAGGCCCATTTTCTGCAAGACCGTGAATAAGTATTCCCACTCCACCGAATCGAAGGCCTTGGCAGCGTCGAGTAGTACCGCTGCTGCCTCTAACTCCGGATTGAGTTGGTGTGATAGCGCAAACAGTTTGCGTATGTTATGTGATGTAGAGCGGTGGGGAATAAATCCAGATTGGTCGGGCAATATTATGTTTTGCATTAGGGGTTGCAGCCTAGTAGCAATTATTTTCGCTAAGATTTTGGCGTCAGTATTTATTAACGACAGCGGTCGATATGAGTCACTGTAAGTAGGATCTTTATCAGGTTTTAATAATGCTACAATTAGGGCTTCTCGTAAAGTGGGCGGCAAAATTTGTTTTTCATGTGCCTCCCCGTATATTTCAACGAGATACGGACATATTAGGTCTACAAAGGCTTTGTAAAACTCTCCTGTAAACCCGTCAGGGCCCGGAGCTTTGCCGTTTGTAAGTGTTTTTATGGCCTCTGTTACTTCCTCTACCGTGATCGGTTGTGCTAAATAGTCCCTCTGGTTATCAGACAGCCAAGCGATGGCTACGTCTTCAAGGTACTCGAGAATCTCACGACTGCCTGCAGTGTTACGTGTTGCATATAAGTCACCATAAGTGGTCATGAAGGTTTTGAGTATAGCAGCTGTGGTATATTGTGTTACTCCATGTGCATCTTTAATATTGGTGACCACATGCGTGGTACGGGGATTACATATTTTTTGCGCTAAGATTCGGCCTGGTCTACCCCCTTCCCCATATGCTCTAGCTGTCTGGCGATGCGATAGATATCGTAGTTCACTTTCTGCCAATTCCTGATATTCAGCTAAATGATCTTTTATGTTTCCAGCTGACTCAACTTATCTTCACATTTTCGTAATTGTGTGCGAATGTCACGTAGTATACCAGCATTCGTACTGATGCAGACGCCACGTATAGTAGCTTTAAAAGCTTCCCACAGCAGGCCAGCGTCTGATACAGAGTTTGTGTTAATGCGAAAAAATTCTTCTATGGCATCGTGTATGGTTGTGTTATAAAGAGGGTCTAGCAATGCCCTAGCATTAAAGCGCCAGATGAAGGGCGGGGGGGTGTAATGAGGAAGATCCAGTGTAATCATTATAGGGTTATGATCCGATAAGGTCCTGGGGAGGTGCTGTATATTCCTTACCCATGTGCTGGCTATTTCCGTTGCTAACCAATAGTCTACACGTGCCCAACTATTGTGATACATAGATACATGTGTGCCTTCCAATGTGTGAGGGTTGTGTAATCTCCAGATATCTAACATTCCGAATTCGGACATACCCTCCCTCACTACCCTGAGTGCTTGTTTATGGGGTTCTTTTGCAGTGCCTGATCTGTCCAGCTCTTCACTAAGTGTTAGATTGAGGTCACCTCCCCAGAAGAGTTCCATCTGCGGTAAAGTTCTCAATTTGTCCCAAATATTGTTGTAGAAGGCAGGGTCGTCCACGTTAGGGCCATACCTCGCACGTGTCCTGTGATTATAATATATCTACCGTGCTCGTCCAAAAACATTTGATCAATAATAAAATGAGTCCTTTTTTAACTAGTATTAGAACACCTCTGGCATAAGTTGAGTAGGAGGATGTCAATGCTACCTCTGCCCATCTAGTACCCAGTGGACATTTAGGACCTTTCGCTAGATGGGTTTCTTGCAACAGTGCAATGTCCACGTAGTGTCTATCTAAGTACGCAATGACTTGCCTTATCTTCCGGGGGTTATTAAGCCCACGGACGTTCCACGTTAGCATACAAAGTGCAGAGGTCGTTTTCTTATTTTCCATTTTGGGGTGGGTAGCGAATTGTGCTGTGGTATGCTGTGTGCAAGGTAGTATCTACACATAACATTGCCTTCAGGTAGTAGTTGCTGTGATGTCTAGTTCTATGTATGCATGACCAAACTCTTGTAATTTTTTTAACTGTATCTGGGAAACTAAAAAAAAAAAAACATTAACCCCCCTCCCACTTCAGCATCCCAATCATGCCAAAGGATTAGCCCCATAACCCAAATATTTAACATCCAACTTTGTCGGGGATCACCCATTGGGGGCCCGCGAAGTGCACACATCAACATCCGCAAAGCGGATGTGACCAGAACGTCCATAATGCAATTAGTCATATAACGATCAACATTTCAAACAGTATCGCTGTGTCATTCGTCTTGTCATAACAAATAACTTATGTATATCTATCCTTTTTAACATCTGTCTAGAAGCATCTCGGTGCTGTGCATCCCTTCTACCGCATAGATGCCGGCGCATATAGCTGTATTTATATGCTATCGTAGACTAGATTCCCTGGTTCCGGCCGGGTGGCAACTTCACTCTCAATTGTCCACCAGCGCCAGACATTATGCAATCTATATATGTGAACTTAGACAGTGGTTCAAAGCCTATTGATGCATGTAGAGCAAGCATTACAGTTCATAGGTTTAGTCTCTTAGCAGAGTCTGGCCCATCAGTAGAGCACTACTCATGTATATTTATAGTTAGTTAGTATGTATTACATTAAACCATGCCACCAGATGTATTCGATGCACGTGCATATATCTCTCAAAATATAGTATGGCACATTTGGTAGTTTCCACAGTTTTATCCCTTCCCATCAGTTGGGTTATAAACAAGTTTGTCAATGTGCTATTATTAGTCCTGTGGCATCACTCTCCAAATGTATATCAGCATCCTCTTGCATATGCGTCGATGAGCATCATTTTCACAGTCTGTCATTACATGGAGGTGTATACATCGTCCAGGTGCCATGTGTCTAGAGTATATAGTCTTAACAATTCACTAAGCTTACCTCCTTCCCAAATTCGATCAACTGTAGATATCGCCGGTCTGCGAATAGTAGTGCAATTAGCGTCATGTAGTCTTACCATGTTAAGCATGTTCTGTTTATAATTTGCTGTTGCTGTCTTCAGCCTGCGACATGGGAGGAGATTTTTCCTTGGATTTCCGCTTAGTGGAGACATGTTTTATGAAGTTTTGGACCGCTTTCGGCGTAGTCAACAGTCTTGAACTTCCGTCGTGGGTGATGCGCAGTTTCGCAGGATACAGCATCGCGTAGGGTATTTCCAATTCTCTGAGTTTCTTTTTGACTGCTGTGAACTCCTTGCGTGCTGCTTGTACCGTTTGGGTAAAATCTGGATAGAAGGAGACATCATAGTTATGATATATGGTCCGTTGTTTTTCGCGGGAAGTCAAAGTATTGCGTCTCTGTCTCTGTAGTTGAGCACCCGGGCAATGATGGGACGTGGCTGGGCTCCCGGAGGTGGTGTGGGTGCTAGGGATCGATGCGCTCGTTCAATAATGAGCAGCGGGGAGAAGTTCTCTGCGCCAAAACAGTCTTTAAGCATATTTTCTATGTACACTTCTAGCCGTCCAGTATTGGCGCTCTCTGGTATGCCCATTATGCGCACGTTGTTTTTGTCGCGACCTGACTTCTAAATCTTCATTTTTACTCTTGATGACCTCCAAAAGTTTTTCCATGGACGCGCATTTCGTGGCTGTGGCACATGATTCGTCCTCCACCGCTGAGATGCGCAGTTCTGCAGCGTCTAGGCGCTCACCTTGTTTGTCAAGTTTCGTCGCCATGTGGTCGACTCGCAGCGTGAGGGCATCGATTTTGCCATTGATTACCTGTAGGCTTTGCTGGATGGCGTTGAGAGCAGCTTCCATATTAGTTTCGCGATTGCATTCCGAATCAAGTTCTGTGTCAGATAGAGCTTGCGTGTTCCTGGGCGTGCGACGTGTATTAAACGATATTTTAGGCTGCTGCTTGTCCGGTTTACCCATATTGTAGCGCGTAGCTATGTATTACTCTGTGAGATGGGGATGGACTTGCGGCCGTTTCTATATAGGAAATGAGAGGTAGACTTCAGTATGTACCAATGTATTCCTGTTCCTCTGTCTTCCAGCCCGGTGGTCTCGCTGGGCCTCACAGATGCTTCTCCATTGTACTGCTCCACATGCAGCTCACTATTTTACGCACAAGGGGCCGTGTGAGTACGGGCTCTCGAGGAAGCAGTGCAGGGTTAGTGTCAGTAGCTTAGGTGGGCTGCAATCAGTGTCGGCGCCTTTTCCAGCAATTGTGGCGACAGCGCAGAGCCTTAGTGTTTGGGCCGCGCAACCACCTTGTTATTTGTTATATGTCGCTGTAGCTCTCACCCTTCCAGCGCGAA
Source organism: Calotriton arnoldi (assembly GCA_963921515.1). NCBI lineage: Eukaryota > Metazoa > Chordata > Amphibia > Caudata > Salamandridae > Calotriton > Calotriton arnoldi. The sequence continues at coordinate 1,782,938 of CAWUFW010001768.1, read as the reverse complement.
CCCTGCCGGGCCAGATTTCTATATTGGTATTGTGGCACTATATCCCATTGACAGTGTTTTAGCGGTGCAGATAACACAGCCCCGTGTTTCCAGAGAGTGACTCAAGAGGGTTTATTCTCCGTCATGGCTGCCATTTTCTTGTTTTTCCGGACGCGCGGGGGCTGTGCAGCAAGTGGGCCGTCATGCAAAGTGCACAGAACAGATCAGGGTGCTCCCGCCAGCAACAGTCGTTACTGCCGCAATCTGCGCTATATAATCACACTCACCTCCCGTCCGGGCTGCACATGGATCATCGGTCTGCGAGTTATTGCATCCGTTCTCGCTCAGTGGACAGTCGCGGCCGCCATCTTCTTTTGCATATCAGTCACCGCATCCGATAGCTGCAAGTTCGTTTTCTGGGCAATTACAGGATCAGACAGTACGCCCGGCCATATTTTTCGGGTCTTCCAGCACTCCGATGTTGCATCGTGTTCAAATGGTATGTTTGTAGGTGTCGCTTGTGACCATTTTTAACCGATTTCCGTTCCGGTCATGCGGAGCAGCACTAACGCGCTACCATCTCGCAGTGCGCCCTCTAGCGCCCCCTACTATTCCCACTCCAGTTAGTATTAATTTAGGGTAGGTGCTGGACACAAAACATAATTAATTTACTATTCCTACTCTAGTTAGTATTAATTAGGGGTAGGTGCTGGACACTAAACTTAATTAATTTACTATTCCCACTCCAGTAAGAATTAATTAGGGGTAGGTGCTGCACAGTAAACTTAACTAATTTACTATTCCCACTCCAGTTAGTAATAATTCCGGGTAGGTGCTGAACACTAAACTTAATTAATTTAGTATTCCCACTCCAGTTAGTATTAATTAGGGGTAGGTGCGGGACATTAAACTTAATTAATTTACTACTCCCACTCCAGTTAGTATTAATTCAGAGTAGGTGTTTGACACTAAACTTAATTAATGTAGTATTCCCACTCCAGTTAGTATTAATTAGGGTAGGTGCTGGACACTAAACTTAATTAATTTACTATTCCCACTCTAGTTAGTATTAATTAGGGGTAGGTGCAGGACACTAAACCTAATTAGTTTACAATTTCCACTCTAGTTAGTATTAATTAGGGGTAGGTGCTGGACACTAAACTTAATTAATTTACTATTCCCACTCCAGTTAGTATTAATTAGGGGTAGGTGCTGGACAGTAAACTTAATTAAATTACTATTCCCAATACAGTTAGTATTAATTAGGGATAGGTGCTGGACACTAGATCTAATTAATTTAATATTCCCACTCCAGTTATTATTAATTCAGGGTAGGTGCTGGACACTAAACTTAATTAATTTACTATACCTACTCCAGTTAGTATTAATTAGGGGTAGCTGCTGGACACTAAACTTAATTAATTTACTATTCCCACTCCAGTTAGTATTAATTAGGGGTAGGTGTGGACTCTAAACTTAATTAATTTACTATTCCTCCTCCAGTTAGTATTAATTCAGAGTAGGTGCTGGACACTAAATTTAATTAATTTACTATTCCCACTCCAGTTAGTATTAATTAGGGGTAGGTGCTGGACATTAAACTTAATTAATTTACTATTCCTACTCCAGTTAGTATTAATTCAAGGTAGGTGCTGGACACTAAACTAAATTAATAAATTTTTCCCACTCCAGTTAGTCTTAATTAGGGGTAGGTGCTGGACACTAAACTTAATTAATTTACTATTCCCACTCCAGTTAGTACTAATTAGGGGTTGGTGCTGGACAGTAAACTTAATTAATTTACTATTCCCAATACAGTTAGTATTAATTAGGGGTAGGTGCTGGACACTAAATTTAATTAATTTACTATTCCCACGACAGTTAGTATTAATTAGGGGTAGGTGCTGGACACTAAACTTAATTAATTTATTATTCCCACTCCAGTTAGTATTAATTAGGGGTAGGTGCTGGACACTAAACTTAATTAATTTACTATTCCCACTCCAGCTAGTATTAATTGGGAGTAGGTGCTGGACACTAAACTTAATTAATTTACTATTCCCACTCCAGTTAGTATTAATTAGGGGTAGGTGCTGGACAGTAAACTTAATTAATTTACTATTCCCAATACAGTTAGTATTAATTAGGGGTAGGTGCTGGACACTAAATTTAATTAATTTACTATTCCCACTCCAGTTGGTATTAATTAGGGATAGTTGCTGGACACTAAACTTAATTAATTTAGTATTCCCACTCCAGTTAGTATTAATTCAAGGTAGGTGCTGGACACTAAACTAAATTAATTTACTATTCTCAATCCAGTTAGTATAAATTAGGGGTAGGTGCTGGACACTAAACTTAATTAATTTAATATTCCCACTCCAGTTATTATTAATTCAGATTAGGTGCTGGACACTAAACTTAATTAATGTACTATTCCCACTCCAGTTAGTATTAATTAGGGATAGTTGCTGGACACTAAACTTAATTAATTTACTATTCCCACTCCAGTTAGTATTAATTCAAGGTAGGTGCTGGACACTAAACTAAATTAATTTACTATTCTCAATCCAGTTAGTATAAATTAGGGGTAGGTGCTGGACACTAAACTTAATTAATTTACTATTCCAACTCCAGTTAGTATTCACTAGGAGTAGGTGCTGGACACTAAATTTAATTAATTTACTATTCCCACTCTAGTTAGTATTAATTAGGGATAGTTGATGGACACTAAGCTTAATCAATTTACTATTCCCACTCCAGTTAGTATTAATTCAAGGTAGGTGCTGGACACTAAACTAAATTAATTTACTATTCCCAATCCAGTTAGTATAAATTAGGGGTAGGTGCTGGACACTAAACTTAATTAATTGTATATTCCCACTCCAGTTATTATTAATTCAGATTAGGTGATGGACACTAAACTTAATTAATTTACTATTCCTACTCCAGTTAGTATTAATTAGGGGTAGCTGCTGGACACTAAACTTAATTAATTTACTATTCCCACTCCATTTAGTATTAATTAGGGGTAGGTGCTGGACACTAAACTTAATTAATTTACTATTCCCACTCCAGTTAGTATTAATTAGGGGTAGGTGCTGGACAGTAAACTTAATTAAATTACTATTCCCAATACAGTTGGTATTAATTAGGGATAGGTGCTGGACACTAAATCTAATTAATTTAATATTCCCACTCCAGTTATTATTAATTCAGGGTAGGTGCTGGACACTAAACTTAATTAATTTACTATACCTACTCCAGTTAGTATTAATTAGGGGTAGCTGCTGGACACTAAACTTAATTAATTTACTATTCCCACTCCAGTTAGTATTAATTAGGGGTAGGTGTGGACTCTAAACTTAATTAATTTACTATTCCTCCTCCAGTTAGTATTAATTCAGAGTAGGTGCTGGACACTAAACTTAATTAATTTACTATTCCCACTCCAGTTAGTATTAATTAGGGGTAGGTGCTGGACATTAAACTTAATTAATTTACTATTCCTACTCCAGTTAGTATTAATTCAAGGTAGGTGCTGGACACTAAACTAAATTAATTTATTTTTTCCACTCCAGTTAGTATTAATTAGGGGTAGGTGCTGGACACTAAACTTAATTAATTTACTATTCCCACTCCAGTTAGTATTAATACAAGGTAGGTGCTGGACACTAAACTAAATTAATTTACTATTCTCAATCCAGTTAGTATAAATTAGGGGTAGGTGCTGGACACTAAACTTAATTAATTTACTATTCCAACTCCAGTTAGTATTCATTAGGAGTAGCAGCTGGACACTAAATTTAATTAATTTACTATTCCCACTCTAGTTAGTATTAATTAGGGATAGTTGCTGGACACTAAGCTTAATCAATTTACTATTCCCACTCCAGTTAGTATTAATTCAAGGTAGGTGCTGGACACTAAACTAAATTAATTTACTATTCCCAATCCAGTTAGTATAAATTAGGGGTAGGTGCTGGACACTAAACTTAATTAATTGTATATTCCCACTCCAGTTATTATTAATTCAGATTAGGTGATGGACACTAAACTTAATTAATTTACTATTCCTACTCCAGTTAGTATTAATTAGGGGTAGCTGCTGGACACTAAACTTAATTAATTTACTATTCCAACTCCATTTAGTATTAATTAGGGGTAGGTGCTGGACACTAAACTTAATTAATTTACTATTCCCACTCCAGTTAGTATGAATTAGGAGTAAGTGCTGGACACTAAATTTAATTAATTTACTATTCCCACTCCAGTTAGTATTAATTAGTGGTAGATGCTGGACACTAAATTTAATTAATTTACTATTCCCACTCCAATTAGTATTAATTAGGGGTAGGTGCTGGACACTAAACTTAATTAATTTACTATTCCCACTACAGTTAGTATTAATTAATGATAGATGCTGAACAGTAAACTTTATTAATTTACTATACCCACTGTAATTACAGTAAAATAAAAACAATTGCCAGACCTTTAACATATATTTTTTTCATTTCCTATTTAAATTAATGTAATATAATTAACTACATTATACATTTAATTTTAATTATTTGACAATACCTATCATAAATTAGTACATAATTTAACATAATTAATTGCAATATTTTTATGATTTCGAAAATATATTTTCTAATTTATTATTTCTTAAATTTTTAAATAAATTATTTTTAAACACTCCCCACCCTTATCCCCTATAAACCTAACATCCCACTCCTGAAAAAATATTTTTCTAAAATCAAAAATATAATTTCCAAATTATATATTTAATTTTCTTGATTTTTAATTTTTTTTAAATATAATATTTTAAAACACTCCCCACACTTATCCCCTATAAACCCAACATCCCGCTCCTAAAAATTGTTTTTTAAATTCGAAAATATAATTTCTAAGTTATACATTTTAATTTTGAATTTCTTAAATTTTTAAGTACATTATTTTAAAACACTCCCCACCCTTATCCCCTATAAACCCAACATCCCCCTCCTAAAAAATATTATTCTAAATTCTAAATTATATTTTTTAAATTATCATTTTAAATTTCGACATTTTTATAAATTAAAATCAATTATTTTAAAATACTCCCCACCCTTATCCCCTATAAACCCAACATCCCGCTCCTAAAAAATATTAGACAAATGAATTTTTTTATAACATTAACTTACTATTATTATACTACAAACAAACTCTATTTACATTACAATATACTACAATAATTATATTTTAACATAACCATATTTTAACAGTTGGTATTACAAACTTGGATATTTTTAACAATACTTAAAATCGATATTTTTAACCGATATACATAACATCGATATTTAATACTATCGATATACTAAACTCGATATTTATGTATATCGATATTAAAAGTTCGATATTATGTCTACTTACCCAATTATATTTGTGCTTTCAGTTAAAAAGTTCAGTTTCATGATATATGTATGTTATGATAGTCAAAGGTCATGGGGTGGAATGTAGTGCTAGAGGCACTCTTGTGGTCTGACACCACGTGATGACCTTTGACTACCATTATTTTAATTGACTTTTGGTGGGTTATTTTATCCTAGCCTGAATGTACGACGTCCTGCATATGCCTTGTTTCTCTTAAAGGTTTCTTTCTTGTAATCTTGCAGTCTTACAGTGAGAGCTGTCACGGAGTAGAACAGCCTTGCCAAGAACAGAACGTGTGGGATGTGCATTTGAAAGCATGAGAGAGAGAGAGGTGTGGAATGTACTTTTTGGTCTCAAAGTGCTGTGTTATGAGCAGTGGTTCACAAATGTGCATTGTGTTGTACATTGGCAAGTATTTTTAAGTTCTTACTATTGGCTTTGACATGGCCTCATGTCATCCTGAATTCTGACTCTGCCTTGCTTGAGATTTTCTGCGTGCACAGACAGATTTGCAAGCTGTTTGGGTTAATCCCGTTCAAGGACTGTTTTGTGAGAGATTGTTTAATGTACCCTGGAAGGCTTTCGTAAGCTTCGTTAAGATAAAGGCTGGAACATGCGAGAATGTAGAGGGAACGTGGGAACTCCTTCCTGCCGTGGAATGCGTGCCTGGAAGCTGCCCAGTTCCAGTAAGTTTCCTTGGTGCAGAGGGGAAGACTCTCGAAACTTCTAGTGTGTTTATGATCGTATAAAGCTGAGGGTTGTTGACAGCCAGAGTGGGAGCTCACTTACAGAGTAGACGCACTGCTGTAAGAGGAACGGAACCTGAGTCCCAGTCGAGAGTCCAAGCCCAGCTGTGAACGGGCCCCCCCAGCTTGAGTTGGCAAGGATGTCGAGTAAACGATCGGGTGAGGTGATTTGTTTCTGACTAGTGCCATTGTGATGCGTGGTTCCAGTGGCTGTGGTCATTTGAGGTGTTTTCTTTGTGATGTGTTAATGAGTGAGGTGCACATCCAAAGTAATCATTTGATGTAATTAGTGTATATATCTTTCTTATCTCTTGCAGGATGTCCAGTATATTTTCTTGAGTTTTATCTCATCTTATTTGCTGCTTGTTTATTCATCAGTATTATTCATGCATTTAACTGTTGAATTTACCAAGTGTGTTATTGCTTGCATATAAATATATATCTCTTAATTTGGCATCTGGGAAAGTCCTTGTGTTAGAGAGCATTGCATAAATAAAACCCCAAGCCTTATTCTACAAAAAGAGAGTCTTTGCATTTTGTAAAATAAAACCCTTTTCTAGGTGTTGTTGTATTTTATGTCTCCTGCTCCGCCGTGTTTGAGCCACTGTGTGGAAGTGGAATTTGTAGAATTCTGTATTATCTGAAAGGTGGAGCAAGACAGAGGGCCAGTCATGATTGACAAACAGACATATCCACATTGGGTCAATGTCCTTGATTAACAGATGAGGACAATAGGGATGGACATAGCATCTCACAATGACTTGTTGGAAGACCATTGCAGGTGACACATGGGAATGGATTACATCGTACTCATTGTTGTATCAAGGATGTACCTCTTGCCATATATATCACACAGTTTGCACTGTTTATTGTTTCTGTGTGCATCACCTATGGATCACCAGCCATGTAGGATATGTTTCCTTTACACATTGATGATGTAATTTACTGTCTTCTTTGGGTGTCTGTGTTTTCCTTTTAATGTACTTTCATGGAGCCCTGGAGGATGCCAGAGTGAGGAGGAGGACATGTGCATAAGCAGAGGTCTGTGTATAATGCGTGCAACCCATTACACATGGGGATCTGTAGGGTGATGGCTGCCATGTGGCTATGGGGCAAGGAGAGGTGGAGGAGGGGGGAGGTGCAGAGACCAATAGAAGATGATGGTGTTTGGAGTCCTGAGTCGCTCTCCCAGCCCACACTAGTGTAATAGCTACCTACCTGTGAGCTGCAGCTGAGTGCAGGAGATAGCTGCCATGTGGTCATGGTGAACAAACACTGTTGCCTCTTGTTGCCTCTTGTTGTCAGTGAACAGGGCATTATGGTAGTTGTGGTCTTGTCAGTTTTCCTTTGGCAACAATGGGAAACCTGCATCGTGTTACATACTTGGTTGACAAAATGCTGTTGAGTTGCCACATACACTTGTATATTTTCACAAAATAAGGCTCATAATATGGGGTTTTGATGTGAACACACTTGCTAACAAAATTCCCATGTGTGTGATGGTATGGGTGGGGAAACATTTGCGATGATGTGTAGAACTGATGACTGTGCCTGACAATGACACATCTCTGATACATTAGCTACCATATATGTGACAATTGGATGTGGTGGACTCTGGCAAAGGTGGTTTCAGTACACAAAGTGCATTGCAATGTGGGTCCACTTGGAGGGTTGCTACTTACCAGTCTCCAGTCCCCCAGGTATGCCAGTCGAGCTCTCAGTGTGTATGATGGCAAGAATCTTCTCCTCCTATTCAGTGAGTTCCAAAGGGGGCACGGTAGACCCATGGCCAGTCCTCTGAGTCTCCTTTTGGTGTCTGTTGACAAGATTCTTTACCCTGACCTTCAGCCATACCACCTCTTTCTGATGTCCTCCTTTGTGCGGATGATGGAACCTACAGCATTGACCCTGTCAACAGCCGTGTCCCACATTTGCTTTTAGATGTCAACAGAAGTTTGTTGCACTTGTGTTCCAAATAATTTTGACCCTACTCGGAGTATTTCGTCCACCGTCACTGACAACTCATCATCAGAGAATCTTTGTCTTTTTTTGTTAGCCATGCATGACAAGAGAGTGAAATGTCAGTGTGGTTGTAAGGGTGATAGGAAATGTGCAGTGACTAGATTAGATAAGTAGAGGTGTGTGAACAAACTTGTGTGTGGTGTGTGTGTGTGTGCGTGGTGAGGTGATGTCTGCCTTCTTTCTCGCTCACAAACTTGGAATTTTGTGGTCCTACACTACAGAGTAGTGGCAAAGGATCATGGTCAGGGATGGGGTGGGTTTTATACTTTCAAATATGGGCGTGTTCACCTGTGTGATGACCATCAGCTGTGGCCTTTTTGTTGACCCTCCATTGGACAATGTGGAGTTTATCGGTGGAAGCAGGGGATGGAGCAGTCGTGCGCAGTGTTGTGACCGCTGAATCTGAACACTGGTACATTGGTGTCATCGTAATGTGACGGTCAGTTTAACAGCAGTGTTGTTGGCATCGGAAGACCTATTGGTAGTATTTCCGACCACCGAGAAGCATTCTGAGAGCGTTCCGATCGCAATGGTCGGAACAGAGAATTGCATGCATCGTAATCAGGGAGATGATACTTCGCGGTCTTGGTGGGTGGAAATATTCTGCGGCCATGGCGGTCAAACAACCAGTCTAATCAGCATTGTAATCAACCCTTATAGTCTCCAAATCACAGCAACCAACAAATATTATGTTATGTACAATTAAAAAGCATAACACAATTAACCGCTTAACCGCGGCGGCAATTCCGCCGTGGTGCGGCGGTTTGATTGAGTGGGCGGGGCCGCGTCGGCCAACGGACGTGCGCAGCACTACGGAGGTAGTGCTCGCGACGGCCGTTGGCCGACGGACGCATGGAAAGGGTTAACACATAACATAATAAATAACACAATTTGTAATGAATGAATAACTATTTTTACATTCATTATTATTTAATAACTTCCCACCCTATACCTCTACAAACTAAACAACACACACCTAAAACATATCTTTAAAATGTTAATAATAACATATTTTACATGATTAATTATCAACTAAACAATTAATTACAATTCACTAATAATATATTAATTATATTTAATTAACATTCCAACCTTTACCCCTGCAAACTCAATAACCTGCCCCTGTTATATAACTTTAGAAATATTGTATTTACACAATTTACATAATTAATTATCAATTAAATAATCACTAATAATTAACATGCATTATTAATTATTATCATTAATTCTCTTCCCACCCTTTACCCCTACAAAAACCACAACCCACACCAAAAATATAAATTAAAATGTTAATTAATTACACAAATTACATAATTAATTGCCAATTAAATATTTAAAAATAATTACAAATTAATTAATAATCAATTATAATTAAATTACTTCCCACCCTATAACCCTACAAACCCCACAACCTGCACCAAAACGTAACTTTAAAAAAAAATTATCACGTAATTTACATAATTAATTATCAAATAAATATTAAATATTTATTAAAAAAAAATATATCAATTCAGTATAATTCATTTACTTCCCATTCTGTACCCCTATAAACTCCAAAACCCGCTACGGCACCAAAAATGACAATAAACAATATATTTCAAAACGCAACAAAAAATTTACAAACTATATTAGAAACAACAATAATTATTCAAACAATTTATAACAAATACAATTAAAATATATAAGAAACTACGTATAAATAATTAAAAAACAATATTAACAACCACATTTTTGTAAACGATATTAACAGATGTTTTTAAAATCAATATTAATAACAGATATTTTTTTAAATGTTATTAACAACATAGATATTTTTAACATTGATATTACTTACTCTAGAAAATCGATATTCTTGTCAACTATATTTTTGCACACAATATGTGTGCATCACGATATTTGCAACTCGATATTTCTGCATCTTGATATATTTTTCTTGATATTTTGTCCGAACACCCATATTAGTTACCCTTAGGGTAAGCCTTAAGAAACCCATAGGACAGGGTGCATTGTATAAAAAATGTTGGACATGTACTTTTACATTTTATATGTCCTGGTAGTGAAAAACTCCTAATTTCGTTTTTTCACTACTGTGAGGCCTACCCATCCCATAGGATAACATTTTGTTACCTTAATACATTTAAACAAGTACTAACTTTTCATTGAGAGCAGGTAGAAATGTCTTGTTTGAACTCAAATGAATTGCAATTTAAAATCTTATTTAATGGTAAAGTCAGATTTCCGATTACAGTTTTGAAAATGCGACTTTCAGAAAGGTGGCATTTCCTGAGGCTTTCTAGAGGTTTCAAGCTGACTGGGCCTGTTAATTGCTTCCCCACCAGGAATGCATATTGGGCCCAGACAGGGAACAATAGGATTGGGGTGCAGGTGGGAGACGACCACCTTGCCAGCAGGGTAGTGGCGGAGATGTTCGGTGCACCATTTACATTTCAAAGGAGTTGCCTCAGCACACCTTCAAAAAACTTGACACAAGGTTTTTGTCACCCCAGACATCTTGGGACCTGGGCAGGGAAGAAGAAAATTCCAGTACCGTCTGTGGGGGGAAAACTCCAAACGTTTCTTCCACTTCAAAGGTGGCACCAGGGATAAATAGGGGACCTCCAGACCAACTCTTGATAACACTCCTTGGCCTGCAGAAGGCTACATAAGGACTGCCTTATACTCCAGAAGACTCCCTGGCTATCTTTGGCCTCTCTTGTTTCTCAGAGGACTGCCCTGCTGCTTGAGGCCTGCCTTGTTTCTCAGAGAGCTGCCCTGTTGCTACCAGAGGACTGCACTGCTGCTTGAGGCCTGCCTTGTTCTTCAGAGGACTGTCCTATTGCCTGAGGCCTGCCTTGTTGCTTGAAGGAGAGAGGACCATCTCCTTGAGCCCAGGCCTATCAAAGTGACTCCAAGGGTCAATTGGCTGACCTTCTGTTCTGAGCTACAGGGACACAACATGCTTCAGAGGCCTCCCTGCAACTGCCCAGCAGTCCTGCTGCAACTGGCCCTGCATGGAACTGCATTGGGACCTGCCTGTACCACATCTGGACCTACCTGAGCCCTGCTGGCCTCTGCTGGAGTGAGTCCTGATGCCAAAGAGGTGCCTCACCAGGTTGTGGCTGGCATCAGTTGAGCTCATCCTGTGAAATCCTGAAGTTTTTAACTCTGTGCGCCGGACTTTGAGAAGGTAACTTTTTCAGTGGCACTAATGTGGTCTCTGGATCACTGACATAATATCGACTACAAAAATATCGAATATACAAAATATCGGCGTCTAAATATCGACTACAATAATATCTACTACCTATACTTATTTATAAAATTACAAAAATATCGAGTACACAATATCGTAAATAAAAAATATCGTTCACCACAATATCGAAATGCTAAATATCGTTACATTAAATATCGTTTACATTTTTATAACATACAACATTACAAAAATATCGAATACCAAAATATCGACTTTTTACAAATATCGACTATATAAAAACTGCTCAATTAAATATATCTTTAGCACCAAATATAAATTCACATTATAAAACAATATAAAATACTTAAACAACATAATAAAATAATTTGCAAACACATCAATATATAAAACAATATATTTTGGCTAAACAAACATATTACAATAATTAAATATAAACTTTAAATATATAATACTTACATTATTTCACATTAAAAACAACATTTAAATTATTTACAAAAAGTAAAAAGATAAAATATTTACTTTCTACTAACAGTTTCTTAATTAGCGTTTCCCTTATATGGAAAGAAAGTGCCAAAACAATAAAAACAATTAACTTCAATGAATAAAACGCTTACATTTCAAAATACACCAATAACATAAAGCAACCAATTAAATAAACACTATATAAACATCAAACACATACATCTCTTTTACACTTAAAAACTACAACAAAGAAGAAGGTGAAACTGTGCCCAACTGTTTCCTGAAAGAAAACTTTCATTACTAAAAAGAAATTTAAAACTGCACTAAGTAAGTAAAACTGTTTTTAAAATATTACAATACTACTAACCTGCACCAAAAATTATTTCTAAAACCTAATTAACTATTCTTTCATTCCTTACTTTTATATCACCTCTACAGATATCCTACAAAGCCAGAAAATTATTTCAAAAATACTCACCAATAAAAAAACAATAAATGTAAGTATATTCTATTTTTGCCAAACAGACCTAAAAATATTTTCAAAACGTTATTCACTAATATATATTTTGTTTTTCATCTATCTCCTCTACAGCCAACAGCAAAAGCCTCCAAAATAATTCTACAACTACTAACAAAATAAAGACAACTAAAAAGTAAGTATATCATTTTCCATTATTAAACAACGTTAAATACCCACCCAAATAACCCTTTACCCCTAAAATGCCTATCATCTACAAACAATAGAATCAAATTATTAATATGTTTTTCCTCTTCTCAACAGAAATTACATCAAGTAAATAGAAAAGAAAGCTTGAAATTATTTCCTAACCAATTTCATTTACATCAAACTAAACATTGTAAGTATATTCACTGAGATGTAACAGTATTTAATAAACATGTTGTATTTATTATATTAAAATATTTTCTTTTTGAATTTTCCCTAGCATAAAACAAAACAACATGACTGAAGGTGCAGAATTTGTAATGTCACAAAAAAATAAAATGCTATTATGTTATATGGGGTATGTGTATACACAGGAGAAACAAATTGGCCTTAAAGTATTTTGGAAGTGTAGCAAATACTACTCTAACAAATGCTATGGAAGAGCTACAACTCAGGAAACCACTGTTATTTCTGTAAAAGAACATAATCACCCCCAAACATAACAGAGATTGAGGTTAGAGATGCTCTTGAAAGTATAAAAGAAGCAAGCACTAGTACTGACAAAGCAACTACCCAAATACTAAAAGAGCAACTATTAAAATTACCTCAACATGCATCAGGACAATTACCGTCCATAGCTTCTTTAAAAAGAACAATTGCCAGACAAAAAAAGCTACCACAACTACTATACCTGCCCCTAAAACATTTGCAGAAGTAGTTATTCCACCAGAATTAAGCATTACTCACAGTAAAGAACCATTTATTTTTTTGATAACAAATGCCCAGAAAAAAGAATAATTATGTTTGCTACTGCAAACAATTTACTTAAATTACAGAAATGTGACACCTGGATGATGGATGGAACTTTCAAAGTCTGTCCAAAACCATTTTACCAGCTGTACACAATACATGGATTATACCAACACTCAAATATTCCATTCATCTACGCACTATTACCAAATAAACAGCAAACTACGTACATTGATATACTAACTCAAATAAAAGAAGAAAGCAATAATTATTTTCCTTCAAAAATAATTATTGACATTGAAATAGCCATGATAAATGCTATACTAAAAAATTATCCACGCACAGCAATTCAGGGTTGCTATTATCATTTTAATCAGAGTCTCTGGAGACATCTACAAAAATCAACCCTAAGGGGCTGATTCTGATGCGGGTTGGAAAAGCTTCCCGACCGAATCGGTTGGGAAATGGTGTCCGACCCACTCGGATCGGGAAAGTCCGACCGGCGGAGTAGGATGCATCCGGATGCTTCCAGATACGATTTGGTTGAACTCCCATTGACTTCAATGGGAACATTTGTTCCTAACCGCATCAGAATTGGGCCCTCGGTCGGGAAGACACGTTCCCGATCCGATTTGGAAGGAGCAAATGCCGTTAGGAGGCCTTCCTAACCGCATCAGAATCAGGCCCTCGGTCGGGAAGCTTTTCCAACCCGCATCAGAATCGGGCCCTAAGTGTACAATATGCTACAGACAGTACTTTTGCCTACCAAATAAAAAAGCTAATAGCACTAGCATATGTACCTGTAACAGATGTAGCAGAACACTACAATATTCTAATAGAAAGCCCCTATTACAAAAGGAACGAAGACAAAATAAGCCCACTACTAGACTACTTTGAGGACACCTGGGTGGGAAGATTGCATAGATCAGGGCATAGAAGGCAACCTAAATTCCACATTCCTTGGTGGAACGTGTACCTAAGTACCTTAAACAAAGAATCAAAAACAAATAATAGTGTTGAAGGATGGCATAATGCCTTCCAAGCAACAACAAGCAGAGGTAAACCTACCCTACAAAAACTTCTAGAATCTATACAAAAAGAACAAAGCTATCAAGAATTACGGATGGAACAATCTGTAACTCAAATATGTCCCAAATTAACTAAACAAACTAAAAAAATGTTTGAGCTACTGCAAAGTCAGGTTACCCTATACCCATCTACAAGAGGCCTAGATTACCTATCCCTAATAGCCAAAAGCATTTTATAAACAAAAGTTCCACAGGTATTATACTTTTTTCGTTCATAAAACAGAAACTTTACACACATATATTAATATTATATTTTCACAAATATTACTTATTTGTCATATATATTTTCTTAAATTAAAAATATATATTTACAAATAAATAATAATTATCAAAATATACTATAAAACACAATTAATTTTCAAAACATTTCCCACCCAATTTATTAAAATAAAATACACTTACGGTTTATGTAGCTGTAGAAAATGTATTCCAAAAAGAAATAATGCTTCCATCTATGGGGCCGATTCCTATCTCGGCCGGTAGGGCTCCGAATCGGATTCGGCTTTACCGGATCCGATTCGGAGCCCTGTTTCCCGACCGAACCGTACGCGGGTCCGGCCGAGCGAGTACGATGCGAAATCGCCGACCGACTCGTCCGGGCATCCCGACCGCTCCGACCGACTCGCTCCCGGCTCGAACCGCTCCGACCGACTCGCTCGGACTCGACTCGCACCGCGCAATGGAGACGTTTCCCGGCCGGGTAAGTACGATGCGCGCCGCGAGCAGTCCGACCGAGCCGCGAACTCCGGCTCGAAAGAGCTGTCGGAGCCGTACTTTGGGGGTCCGTGTCGGACCCCCCTGTACGCGTAGCCGCGCGAGTCGCACACAGGGGGACCCATGGGTCCTCCCTACCTGTGCGTGTACGGCGCGAGTCGCTTCGCCGCGTACCCGCTGTAGGGGCGCACTTGTCCGACTCGCACCCATTGAGTCAATGGGAGCCCGCGTACGCGTTGTACGACCGGCTCCCATTGACTTCAATGGGAGTCCGACCGACTCGGGTCCGATAACATACGGACGCATCGTACTCGTTCGGTCGGACTGCACGGGTCCGATTCGGTCGGAAATCTCTCCGGGTCCGGCTCGGTCGGAGAAATTTCCGGCCCGAATCGGAATCGACCCCTATGTGTTAATGCATGTTAAAGTTTAAAAAAGCCCCAAAAAAATGCAAAAATACAACACGTCCCATACAAATCCATCGTTCCGAAATCCAAATTACGTAAACCCTCAAAAACCCGAAAAAGATACAAAAATATAAAAAACGCTCCAGGAAATACCAAAAACTAAAAGAAACTGTGATAATAATATTAGTTTAACAAACTAATACACAGTTCTTTTATTAAAAAAAACGCGTCTCTGTCTCCAACGTAAACTCGATTAAAATGAATCTGCAAAAAGATTAAAAGCATACCCACCCACACAAATACACCCAAATACATTGATTAAATACAATAAAATGAATTTATAGCAACAAAACAACACATATTTACTCATATTAATGTCCGTCTACACTACACCGCAAACATTAACTCACGTCATCTCACTAAAATATAACTAACAACTACAGCACACCAAAAACGTAATAACCTAACTATAAATACAATATATAGGTCCTAACTACACTAAAACATAAGTATTAACTTAGAAAAATAAGTAAAATTTCCCTTACCTTGCTCGACGCAACGCAGCTTCCAACCGCGAGCTTCTCCGACCCTCAATGACCCAAAATAACAGTACGCGGTTACAAAATAGTCCCTGTAAACTTAAAATGGCTGCCTAAATAAAGTTTAAAAAATGAATAATGTTAAAAAAAATCATTATAGCAAAGTATAAATTTCACATATATTTTTCTTATGTTGTACACAATTTTCTGTATATTTAAAAATGACTATATAATGTATTATACTTTGTAAACTTATAATAATAATTAATATAAAAATATATTTATTATTATTATAATTGTATGTTTTTTTATAATGATAAAAATTATAAAAAATACATATTAATTATGTAAAATTGTTAAATAAAACTTACCTGTTCAAAAAAAAATTTCATTAATTACAACAATGTGATAATTAATATTATTAATATTTTATATACTAATAATATTAATTAAAAATATATTTACATGTAATAAAGTGCTAATTATTTGTAAATGATAAACAATATTTACTACAACATTATAATGTTACAATATTAAATAATAAATAAACATACAATGCTTTACTTTCTGTATATATATATACCAAAAATGGTTATATAATTTGTATACATATATTACAATGTTACAAATGTTGTAAAATAATGACATAACATTTTTTTCCCTTAAAAAATTCTATTAACGAATAAATGTATGTAAAATAATTTATATTCCTTCAATAAAAATTGACAAATTTTATGTATATTTAATAATGTCTATTGCATTGTATAAATAAAAAAAAAATTGTTTCTCTTTCTATCTACTTATACAAAAATAAAAAAAATTGAAAATAAAAAAAGTCTAATTTATTTTTATATGTATATCTTATTATTAAATATTTTACTTAAATATATTAATTTGATAAATGTACCTTTTTAATTAACATTTGTTTTTTTACTAGAAAATTATAAACTATACATCACTTACACAAGACAAATTCATTTTCACTACACATAATAAAATACATTTATATTCCTTCACATATAAAAACACATACAGTAAGTTTCCTACAACTCTTTATATAAAATAAATAAATACACATCAAATAACATATTTGTTATATAAATATTTAATATTAATTATAAATAATTATAAAAATATATTTCTACATAAACAAACATCACCAACTATTCCCAATACATTTAAATAATATTCATTAAATGTGGTAAACTTAAACAATATATAATTTACTCTTCCCACTACACTTAAAATTTAGTAATAAAACATACAAAACATTAACCATATATAATTTACTATTCCCAATACAGTATACATTAAATAATAAAAACTACTTTACATTGAACAAATTAAAATTACTATTCCCACTGCACTAATTAGTAATTCAGAGAAGTTGCTGGACACTAAACATATAACAATTACTATTCCCACTGCAGTAACTATTAATTCAGGGAAGATGCTGGACACTAAACATATAAAATTACTATTCCCACTCCAATAAAAATTAAATCAGGGAAGGTGCTGGACACTAAGGGGCCGATTCCGATCTCGGCCGGTAGGGCTCCGAATCGGATTCGGCTTTACCGGATCCGATTCGGAGCCCTATTTCCCGACCGATTCGTACGCGCGTCCGGGCGAGCGAGTACGATGCGAAATCGCCGACCGACTCGTCCGGGCGTCCCGACCGCTCCGACCGACTCGTTCCCGGGTCTAACCGCACCGACCGACTCGCTCGGACTCGACTCGCACCGCGCAATGGAGACGTTCCCCGGCCGGGTAAGTACGATGCGCGCCACGAGCAGTCCGACCGAGCCGCGCAGTCCGGCTCGAAAGAGCTGTCGGAGCCGTACTTTGGGGGTCCATGTCAGACCCCCCTGTACGCGTAGCCGCGCGAGTCGCACACAGGGGGGACCCATGGGTCCCCCCTACCTGTGCGTGTACGGCGCGAATCGCTTCGCCGCGTACACGCTGTAGGGGGCGCCCTTGTCCGCCTCGCACCCTTGAGTCAATGGGAGCCCGCGTACGCGTTGTACGGCAGGCTCCCATTGACTTCAATGGGAGTCCGACCGAATCGAGTCCGATGGCATACGTGCGCATCGTACTCGCTCGGTCGGACTGCGGGAGTCCGGCTCGGTCGGAAATCTCTCCGGGTCCGGCTCGGTCGGAGAGATTTCCGGCCCGAATCGGAATCGGCCCCTAAACATATAAAATTACTATTCCCACTCCAATAAAAATTTAAGTCAGGGAAGGTGCTGGACATTAAACATATATAAATTACTATTCCCACTTCAGTCAGTATTAACTCAGGGAAGGTGCTGGACATTAAACATATATAAATTACTATTCCCACTCTAGTGAGTATTAAGTCAGGGAAGATGCTGGACACTAAACATATAAAATTACTATTCCCACTCCAGTAAAAATTAAGTCAGGGAAGGTGCTGGACATTAAACATATATAAATTACTATTCCCACTCCAGACAGTATTAACTCAAAGAAGGTGCTGGACATTAAACATATATAAATTACTATTCCCACTACAGTAAATATTAACTCAGGGAAGGTGCTGGACACTAAACATATAAAATTACTATTCCCACTCCAGTCAAAATTAAGTCAAGGAAGGTGCTGGACACTAAACATATAACAATTACTATTCCCACTGCAGTAACTATTAATTCAGGGAAGATGCTGGACACTAAACATATAAAATTACTATTCCCACTCCAATAAAAATTAAATCAGGGAAGGTGCTGGACACTAAACATATAAAATTACTATTCCCACTCCAATAAAAATTTAAGTCAGGGAAGGTGGTGGACATTAAACATATATAAATTACTATTCCCACTCCAGTAAGTATTAACTCAAGGAAAGTGCTGGACATTAAACATATATAAATTACTATTCCCACTCCAGTAAATATTAACTCAGGGAAGGTGCTGGACACTTAGGGGTCGATTCCGATCTCAGCCGGTAGGGCTCCGAATCGGATTCGGCTTTACCGGATCCGATTCGGAGCCCTGTTTCCCGACCGATCCGTACGCGCGTCCGGACGAGCGAGTACGATGCGAAATCGCCGACCGACTCGTCCGGGCATCCCGACCGCTCCGACCGACTCGTTCCCGGCTCGAACCGCACCGACCGACTCGCTCGGACTCGACTCGCACCGCGCAATGGAGACGTTTCCCAGCCGGGTGAGTACGATGCGCGCCGCGAGCAGTCCGACCGAGCCGCACACTCCGACTCAGAAGAGCTGTCGGAGCCGTACTTCGGGGTCCGTGTCGGACCCCTGAACGCGTAGCCGCGCGAGTCGCACACAGGGGGGACCCATGGGTCCCCCTACCTGTGCGTGTACGGGCGAATCGCTTCGCCGCGTACACGCTGTGAGGGCGCCCTTGTCCGCATCGCACCCATTGAGTCAATGGGAGCCCATTTACGCGTCGTACAACAGGCTCCCATTGACTTCAATGGGAGTCCGACCGAATCGAGTCCGACAGCATACGGACGCATCGTACTCGTTCGGTCGGACTGCACGGGTCCGATTCGGTCGGAAATCTCTCCGGGTCCGGCTCGGTCGGAGAGATTTCCGGCCCGAATCGGAATCGACCCCTAAACATATAAAATTACTATTCCCACTTCAGTCAAAATTAAGTCAGGGAAGGTGCTGGACATTAAACATATATAAATTACTATTCCCACTCCAGTAAGTATTAACTCAAGGAAGGTGCTGGACATTAAACATATATAAATTAATATTCCCACTCCAGTAAGTATTAACTCAAGGAAGGTGCTGGACATTAAACATATATAAATTACTACTCCCACTCCAGTAAATATTAACTCAGGGAAGGTGCTGGACACTAAACATATAAAATTACTATTCCCACTCCAGTCAAAATTAAGTCAGGGAATATGCTGGACACTAAACATATAAAATTACTATTCCCACTTCAGTCAAAATTAAGTCAGGGAAGGTGCTGGACATTAAACATATATAAATTACTATTCCCACTGCAGTTAGTATTAACTCAAGTAAGGTGCTGGACATTAAACATATATAAATTACTATTCCCACTCCAGTAAATATTAACTCAGGGAAGGTGCTGGACATTAAACACATAAAAATTACTATTCCCACTACAGTAATTATGAAGTCAAGAACACGCTGGACACTAAATATATATGTTTTACAATATTAACAACTTTACCATTTTCCCTAATAACCCAACATCCCAGTACTAAAAACAACTTACTATTTATATTTATAAATTATTTTATTTCTTCTAATTATTTGCATTTTTTAAATTTCTACTTAATAAATATTTTTGAAATATTATTTAAATAACACTTCCCACCCTTATCCCCTAATAACGAAACATCCCCTCCTAAAACAAAACATATATTTTAACTTTTTAATATAAATTTCGTTTTTTAAATTATTTTCTAATTTCTAAAAATTTTAAATTCATATCTAAATTTACACTGATATCTTCAAAATACTCCACACCCTTATCCCCTAATAACCCAACATCCCACTACTAAAACAAAAAATATATTTTAATTTTTTTATATAAATTTCGATTTTTTAAATAATTTCGAATTTCTAATTTTTTTAAATTAATATCTAAATGTATACTGATATTTTTCAAATACTCCCCACCCTTATCCCCTAATAACCCAACATCCCGCTCCTAAAAGAAAACATATATTTTACATATTTAATATAAATTTCATTTTTTAAATTAATTTCGAATTTCTAAACATTTTAAATTAATATCTAAGGGGCCCATTACGATACCCGGCGTAAAAAAATCCGCCAGGCATGAAAGCGGCAAAAATCCGCCCGCACACACCGTCTGAACACCGACCACGCCATTACGATTACACAAACCGAAAACCGCCATCAGCGGAAAAATCACACAAAATACCGCCCGCCAACGTCCGAGTCGGAGTCAAACCGCCCGCCACGGACGGAAACACGCACGACAACACAAAACCGCCCGCCCTCACGGCCGACACACCGCACGTGAAATTACGATCGCACCGCCATGAGCGCGTGAAAACTACAAATATACCGCCCGCCAGCGCAAACAACGCCGATGAGAATCGACATGGCAGAAGCCATGGCGCCCACGTACCTGCACAGAAACCATCCGCTCACAAAACCAATAGCACACAACATGGCCAACAAGTCCACACAGCAAGGCATGCACAAATACACAAGCACAGTACACATCCCGAAAACACCCCCCCGGACAAACAAAAACTACAAAGGCCAGAACCCCAGACACAACACACCTGAAAACAACAGACCATGAGGACACACCCACATAGGTAAGTACAAAAGCAGCACTCCCACAGACCACAACCCCTTGCAACATTGCAAACCAGAGAGGAGAGGACACAGTGACACAGCAAGGACAGCAGCACACCACAGAAACGCACACATCACAACCACCACCACCACCACCACCAAACACCTGCACCACAAACCCCCTGCACATTACACAACACACACCGCACCAGCACCACAAACACCATGGCACCACAAAGGATGCCCAAGTTCACGCCCATTGAGCTGACGGTCATGGTCGACGAGATCATCAAGGTGTACCCACAAATCTATGGGAACATGGTCCAGCACACACCACTAGCCACCAGAAACAGAATGTGGAACCGGATCGTAGACCAGGTCAATGCAGTCGGGACCCTGCCCAGGAACAGAGGAGAAATAAACAAACCTTGGAATGACGTCAAGAGCCTGGTCAAGAAGAAGGAGGGCAAAAACAGAGAGCTGGCTGCCGTCACTGGCGGAGGGAATCCCGCGCTCTTCAAGACCTTCAAAGCGTGGGAGGAGAAGGTGCGAGTCATAATACATCCGGAGATCCTCGCCGGATTAGCAGGGGAGTGGAGGCTGGTAAGTACAAACTAATGTATACCAGCACACCGCTATGTACTCACATGCACTACCACCATGCCACAGCTCCCTGGGACAAACACCCCCATGTCCAGCACACAATACACAACACATCACACACACATGCAACAGACACCACCACACACAGCCCAAACCGAACAACTGTAAGATACGTGGGGACATGTGTACACTCAGCCAGCCACGTAACCACCAACAGGTCCCCAAATATGCCAGAAGCGCCACAACGAGCACCCACCACACCCATGTGTCCGCCACAGCTGCACTAACCGACAAGTAACAGGTAAGAAGCAGGAACACAAAGTGCAGTGGGTGGGACGGTGGACAGCCCAAGTACAACACACACCAGGCCCCTAGTCCCACAGCACAGCAAGGAGGAGCATCCCCCACACCCCACAGCCACGTGTCAGCCACCGCAGTGCACAACGACAGCCGAAAGGCAGACATCACGGTCCACAGCAATCGGTGTCAGTGGGTGTCCATCCACCCCCACGACCCACAACACCCCCCACCCCCACAGACCTGCAACATGGAGCACCCCCGCTTAGAGCCATGTGGCATCCAGTACAGTGCACGCACGAACAACTTGCAGGTGGGAAACTGGACAGGGCTGGATTACTGGAGGCATGAGGACCGGAACACGACCAACACATGGGACATGTCACGTAGCAGACGAACACGCAGCACCGCCCACCGTCACGAACAAGTGAACAATGTGCACACGGACATGAACAACAGACTCACACCCCACATGACCCATCACAGACATAGCAACACCCAAGGAGCCACGTCTGCATGCACAAGCCACACTGAATATAGTACCACCACGGCAGCCACTGTGCAACTCATCACACACAACCGAAACACCATTGAAGTCCTGTCCATGTAGCTCCTACTGCCTGTCAACCACACACCCCACAACTACGCCTATGTAAGACAAACAACACTAGACGCAACAGAGCGGAACAACATAAATGCACACGAACACCACTGAACCCATCAAACACACAGACACACCATGCACATACAACATACCATCCATCCCATCCGTCAGCCCCAGTCTCATGAAAGGCATGTCATCCGCACAGCTGCCACACATACAGCAGTCACGCTAAGATACATGCCCATGACCAACCATGTGCCAGAAGTCAATGAAGCGCACAACACACTGTGAGCAACAACACACAACATGGGCCACACCCCCCGAGCACTGCAGTGATGCACATGGCACAGGGCAGCACGCACACCAAGGAGATGGGACAACTGCAATACGTTGGCTGGCACACAACCATCACTCACTCATAACGATGCGTCCAATGCCATGTCCAGTAATCACAACAGACAGCAAATATGCAGGCCATGTCAAGCATGCACACACCTCAAACCATGCACTGTCATGCTGCCACAACACATGTCACGTTCGGCACCCATGGCTCACAGCATGTACCCCAAAAGCATATTCCCTCCCAAATGCGAATCTGGGGCATGGCCCCCATGTTGCCATATGCGTTCCTAAGCGTTCCATTTGAACCCCAAAAGCATATTCCCTCCCAAATGCGAATCTGGGGCATGGCCCCCATGTTGCCATATGCGTTCCTAAGCATTCCATTTGAACCCCAAAAGCATATTCCCTCCCAAATGCGAATCTGGGGCATGGCCCCCATGTTGCCATATGCGTTCCTAAGCGTTCCATTTGAACCCCAAAAGCATATTCCCTCCCAAATGCGAATCTGGGGCATGGCCCCCATGTTGCCATATGCGTTCCTAAGCGTTCCATTTGAACCCCAAAAGCATATTCCCTCCCAAATGCGAATCTGGGGCATGGCCCCCATGTTGCCATATGCGTTCCTAAGCGTTCCATTTGAACCCCAAAAGCATATTCCCTCCCAAATGCGAATCTGGGGCATGGCCCCCATGTTGCCATATGCGTTCCTAAGCGTTCCATTTGAACCCCAAAAGCATATTCCCTCCCAAATGCGAATCTGGGGCATGGCCCCCATGTTGCCATATGCGTTCCTAAGCATTCCATTTGAACCCCAAAAGCATATTCCCTCCCAAATGCGAATCTGGGGCATGGCCCCCATGTTGCCATATGCGTTCCTAAGCGTTCCATTTGAACCCCAAAAGCATATTCCCTCCCAAATGAGAATCTGGGGCATGGCCCCATGTTGCCATATGCGTTCCTAAGCGTTCCATTTGAACCCCAAAAGCATATTCCCTCCCAAATGCGAATCTGGGGCATGGCCCCCATGTTGCCATATGCGTTCCTAAGCGTTCCATTTGAACCCCAAAAGCATATTCCCTCCCAAATGAGAATCTGGGGCATGGCCCCCATGTTGCCATATGCGTTCCTAAGCGTTCCATTTGAACCCCAAAAGCATATTCCCTCCCAAATGCGAATCTGGGGCATGGGCCCCATGTTGCCATATGCGTTCCTAAGCGTCCCATCTGAACACCAAAAGCAAAGTACAAACCAGACCCAGGATGGGCCAGGAGCCCGCATACACCAGAGTCACAATAAGTAGGGGCACAGCAACACACCCATCGGCATGGCCAATCCGTCCCATGCCACATGTGCACAGCACACAGTCCCATTGCCAAGCACACACAACTACAGATGCTACAGCCACACACACGCCTCCGGGAAACCCATGTACGAGATTGCACGAACTGTTAATGTCAGACGACAAATACATACTTCGCCAGGTGCAACACAATAACAAATCTCATTCTCTCCACAGGTGACGAACTGCTGGATGCTGGGGATGGAGCCAGCAGCCAGCACAGCCAGCCTACAAGCCCCCAACGAGGACACACGGATCTGGAGGATCTGTCCTCCTCTTCGGACACGGACCACCAAGCAGGCCCATCTGGTGTGGCAGGGCCCAGCCGCTCCCCAGGACCCCTCCTACCCACCAACCCATCATCCAGGGCTGCTGAACATTCCCAGCCCCCTGCTGCCACTGTCGTTGCGGCCACACCCACGGTCATTGTGGCCACTACCACTGCCGCAACCGCCACCATCGCCGCACCGACCACCACCGCCGCCACCACCACCACGTCTTCGCTGGCACCAGCCCCAGCGCAGGTGGTGGCCCGGCCGACTGGATCCACCCTGGGAGCCACAGCGAGGACCGTGGTGAGCAATGTGGCTAGTGGGCAGGCCGGTGGCAGCAGGACTGGTAGGAGGAGCAGGGTCAGGGAAACGCCAGCCTCCCCTGGGAGCCATGCCCTGCCTCAAATGGCCAGAGTCCTTGGGGCCTATGAAGAGGCCCAAGGACAATGGGTCCGGTCTGCTTCAGACACGCGTGAGGTGCTGGGGGTGCTGAGGTCCATGGACGCCCGTATGGGCCAACTCGTGGACCTCATGGGCCAGCTGGTGGTGACGGTGAGGTCACAGCCAGGGACAGCAGCTCCCCTCCGCCACCACCTGCCGGGGCGCAGGGTCGAGCAGCAGTGTCCAGTTCCCCTGCGTCCACAGACAGTGAGCACACCTCAACCACCAGCATGTCGCAAGCAGGCACCCCCCTCGCAAACGTGGAAGGGGCCGTCCGAAGTGGAAACAGATCTCCCGGGAGGACTTCGCACGCTCCAAACGCAAGTGAGGCAGCCAGCCAGCCTTCCGCCAGCCTTCCTTGACCAGCCACTGCATTGACTTGGACTACGATCCCACTCCACACAGCCATCTGGATGGCATGTGTGTGTTGGACTATGGACATAGAACCAGTGGGTACACCCTGAGCATCAAGCAGCCATGACCGACAGCTCATTGTCACTACACGCACCACTTTTGTCATCACCTTACACACAATCACATGTCACAGTTTGAAATAAATGCACCTTTTACACTAACTGCTGTTTGTGCCCTGTGTTTTATTTGTACGGAATACAACGGCCACCTTGGGCGGAAAGGCACCTGATGCGTGGCATGGCAATGGAATCCGGAGGGCCTGTAGGGACCTAGGGGTGGGAGACAGAACAGGAGCACATTCAATGAGTGTGTCACACACCCATCACACAGTACATGTCAACAACTACAAGCAATGTACACACATCGCACAGAGCAATAGGGCACAATGCCACAGCCACCAACAGTGGCATACTACCCTGGCCATGGAGCGTTGACACACAGCACGCAGTGAACAAACGGCCACCCTGACACAGCACACACACACCTGCACAGATACAGCCACATCAGCCGTCGTACATGGACACTCACCGTCAAGTGAAGTAGCGGGCGATGAGCTGCTGCCGCACATTACCAGCTTCCTCTGTCATAAGGTTTCTGCACATACACAGAGCTATGCACAGGAAAATGGGACCCCGGAATACAGTGGTTTGCCACCATATACCGTAGCACCCAAAAACCCCAACCCAACTAGCTTAGCATCCCATTAGCACCCAAGTACTAATGTTTGGACAACCCAGAACACGGTATCTTTATCTCAGGACTCGCAGAAGCAAGAACACTCTTTCGTCACTCACTCGTACTTGTCCACAAGGTGCGTAGGAAGAGACACTGGATAGTTTAAAATGTTTATTCCAACTTACGTGCTCTAATGTACAGTACACGTGTCAGTACTAATAGCATAATGCATATGACTAATATAAGCAACATGGTTACAATTCCATAGAATACAAACGGGGAAAGCATCTCAGAGCTCAGTGGATAAACGTATAAATAACATTACCACCCTCCCCTTGCAGTAAGATAGTTTATTATAATAATAGAAGACCTCTGGGCTTTGACTAGCGAACCCCCATACCTCAGTCTCTAGATGCAGAGTTACATCAGCAGGACATCATAGCTCTTCTCACTGAAAGGGATTTCTCCAAGTGTGTTAAGCGCCAGTAAAAACTGCAGTATTAAAGGCACACAAAGTTTCATGGCATTTGCGCCTAATGTTATGTCTGGGTGCGCGAGACTGGCCATATCAGGAAGAACCGAAATACATTGTTATGCGACCTTGTACATGTTGTGCAGTCTGAGCCCAAATCGAACAAGAGAAAAGGTGAAAGACAGAAAATGCAGACAGCGCAAAAGAACTTGGCAAGAGCAAAGGGCGAGGGAGCCCTGGCTCAGTGTAACGTGCGCCAAGAAAAGCAGCATGGCAGCTAGGCCTAGGCCAACATAACAAGGCAGGCAACAAACCACAAGACACCCTCCCCTGGTCAGTCCGGCGGCCAAGACAGAGGTCCAATAGAAAAACACATCCAGTAGAGCACAGGGAGCGCCCAAACGGCGAGGGACAAGTCAATCCATGAAAGTGTAAGTGCAGAAAAAAGCCATACCCTCCAAGAGGACATCATTGGAATCGTCAAAAAACATAGATGCCATCCAATCCATGAGATCAAAAGAGCAGGAATGCTCCTCAGCATAGGGAGCATCCAAAAGCAATGCGGGACAACTTGCGTGATAATCGAAACAGCTTTGTTGTAGGAGATCCTGGGCAGCCGCCCAGATATCCCATTGCGCCAAAATCCCCAGTGCAGCCGCACGCGCCATACAGCCAGCAACGGAACAGTCCTGCTCATGGGCCTCTAAGGGACCCATCAACTGAACAAAATCCGGAACAGACAATGACGAATTGGAGAGGCAATAATCCAGAGTCCAGGTGAAAGGACAGCGGACACAAGTCATCACAGGTTGCACGCAAGTGAAATACGCAAAGCGAAATGAAAGAGTATATGACACACTCAGTGTCGCCAATGGCAAGACACCAAAACCGGCCAAAAGTCGCTCACGGAGCAGCTGGAGGCGTTCTGGATCGAGGAGGTCCCATCGGGAGAGCAGCCATTGCGCAGAAAGCAAATTAAGAGCAAGACACCAGCCGCTAAAGCGAGGATCAATGGGAAACCGCCAAAGACACTGGAAAAAATAGAATGTATGAAAGCCGGGATGGCACCAAAAATAGTTTGGAAGGAGGACACCAAGCCCGACCCAACGACCTTAAAAAAGTGTACTAGGCCTTCAGTGTTAGATGCGTTAAAAATACGATGTATTAACTCCCCAAAATGTTGGGGGAGATTAGTGTTTAAAAGGGCCTGTATTTCACTGTGGGTACTCGCCACCTGGAGAATGAATGTCTCCCGGGCGGACGTGAGCATAACTTCCTCGTTTAATAATAGTGCCTTTATTCTGCTCAGTCTATTGAAATCAGCTTCCATGGTAGGGATGGAAGGCCAAATAGAGATATCAACCTTGCCATGAGGGGGAGGAAAAAGCACATTTTTGCAGCAGACAACCCTGTGCGAAACTGTTACAATGTAAGGAATGCCAGCCTGCAGGCCACAACAGTTTTCGTTATTTAAAAGTAAATAACTACCATTGGAAAGGAGAGTGAAAGTAGGAGAAATAACAGGAGCAGGAATACCTTTCAGCACACAAGCAAGATTAGGAGCGGAAACGCTGCATGAGCCATGCAATTTAATGTGTTTACAAATAAGCGAATGACCCATAGTCGAGTCGCAGTACTCCCCCGTGAGAAAGACTTCCTTGCCGTCCCGAAGGCATTTATACATGAAAGGCAAGGACCAGAGTTCATGCAGGAAAGCACTGCCCAAGGGCCGGTAACGGCCCACAGGATAATGTTTCATGCACGAGTCAAATTCAAACAAGGAAAAAGGTAAAGCGATAACCCCATGAACTAACCACACAGCAGAATCGAGTTCTGCAACAGAGAACGGCAAAGGATCCATCTTTTCGATATGTAATAGAGTGTAAGTTGCATCTTTCATGGACATAAATTGCTGTTTGTCAGTTAAGTTAAAAGGTAGAAACAAGGCAGAGGTGTTCAAAAAATGCCAAGGAACTTTACCTAACTTGAGCGTTTGTAAAGTCCATGCAAACTGCATAACCGAACGCAATTGATTCTGACCATGATATAACACAGAAACATCATCTTGTACAATATCAACAACAGAGGACACAATATTCTCTAAAGTATAAATGCGAGAAGACAGGGTATTAATACTATTGTCAACAACAGCAAGCACCTTTTCCAAATTTGCTTGATCTATTTCCCGAAGACGGGAAGCAGCTTCCATCTGTGATAGCTTCCAGAGTTCATTATATGTTTCATAAATGAATCTCTTAGGTCGGAGACCACGAGGTCCCAAAACAAAGTCGGACAGATCAATATTGCCTGAAAGGAGGGACAAATGTTGTTTAACAGAATCAAGGGACGAATGTTGCAGCCATTGTTTGCATAATTTACCAACAGAATATGTAGTGACAGTACGGGAATCAGTAAATCTCGGATCAGGCCTATCCTGTGTGTAGCTAGCACCAGAATCGTGAAAACGCATTTGACATGCATTAGATGATATAGGCCATACTAACCAGGGTGACTGAACCAGCTCAGAAACATTAAACGAATTATTCTGTAACATTGCCTGCAGGGACACGAGGGACAGATTGAATCGTGAGCTTTCATTGGGAAAACTCGACAGGGATGGTATTGATGGAGTATTCAATTGTTTAGTGGTTGCTAAGCCCCAACATGTAGTCTGATAGATGGAGACATTGAGGAACATAATTTGTGTGGGGATGAGGCAAGCACGGTGTAATGCCTCGGTTCCCTGTACCTGCCATGACTTGGAGCCCCAAATAGATTTTAAATCCACTGTATTATCCCAGTACTCATAACCACCCACGGCTAGGGCACTTAGAAAGGAACCTGAATAAAGCAATTTGGTGTGTGTTAACATAATTTTCTGAGTTGATGTGTTATTTAGTCTAAAATAATAGGATGCAGGGTTCGACCGATTAAAATCAGTGAAATAATTAAACTTATTTCGAAGAGTTTGAGAGCTACCTGGCAAGGGGTTTGGACAATGTTCCCATTGGGTATAGTTAACCGAACTTCGCAGGGCACTGGGCTTATGGAGAAAATGATTACCCCAATGTTGGTAACAATACAAATCGGCATAATTAGCAGAATTCATATATAGATCTTCAGCATTAAAAGATGCATAATATTTTAAATCGGCAAACAATGCTTCAACGGCATGCACATCCCAATCATCAGAATGAATATTATTGTGTACTACATCACCCATTGAAACACGAAGGACATTAGGTACATTAATAATTTCCGTCGGACCATGGATTTGATAGTTCACTGCATCCCATACGATGCCATCAGCAACTGGAAAAGCTGAAATGTTCACAAATGTGTGGTCACGCTTCATGATGTGAGACGAGGAATGAGGAGCCAAAGTTCCAGAAACATAGTCTACAGCAGAGCGTTCAGGTAAATAGTGACCATTAATTAGTAGAAAAAACACTGTGACAAAGCCAATGGACATGAACAAAAATATCAAGAAAAGTACCAACCAGATGTATGTCCAGGGTGGAATCAAAAAATTGTCTCTAAACCAGGATATAAAAATACTGAACTTGGATGGAACTTTTGAAGATGTGGAATCCGAATCAAAAGAATAACGAGTCGGGCCAAGTGGCGTTGTTGGTTGATGTGCCACTGATTCTGATGCAGGATAAATATACTGCGTCCTCGTCGATATTGGTGGAGAATTGGGGATCAATCGTAGTTTCAGGCAAAGTAGAGGATTCAGGCAAATCAACCATCTCAATTACAGCATCAGCGATCGTTCGTGCAGATGGACTATGAACATATGTCCGATAAATGGCAGGACAAGAGACCGCTGGTGTGACACTATTCAGGATCGGCCAGGCGCTGTAGCTTGACATTTTCCACTGAGATGTATCTGTTCTCCTTGCGACCAGGAAGCGGTGGTAAAATGACTGTACGTGTTCCCTTCAAGCCCAGAACTGGAACCGGTGCACGAAAGAGGGGCCGAATTCTTTTTGTTTTCAACCTTTTCTCGAACCAGTTCTCCAACCTTTGGAAGCCAGCCAGGCTACCGGAATCTGCAACGCAGGATCTGTGGCTGAAGGCAAATGTGTAGTTGCAAGTTTGTCTCGGGCTTCTTGTAAGTCCTGTAACATAGCAGAATGGTTATCTACATCAAACTTGGCGGATTGCGCCGCGATGTCTGGACCCTCAAGGTCAGGCACAAACATTCTTATGCCAAAGAGCATTTCGTATGGGGTCCGCCCACCCAGAGGTCTTCTAGGGAGATTATTAAGTGCACGCTGAACGGTATACAAATGGGCCAGCCAGTTCCTGCCAGTACCTATAACCCTAGCTGTTAAGGATTGCTTTAAGTCACGGTTCATTCGTTCAACGATAGAGTTGCCCTCAGGCCTATACGGAGACGAAAATTTCACCCGCACCCCAAGCGAAGCCATTGCATCCTTGTAAGCCCTAGAGGCAAACGCTGGACCTTGGTCCGAATGGAAGGTGCCGCATGCGAAAATTCCCACAAAGACACGCAAATCCCTGATTACATTTCGGGCGTCAGCACTCCGTTGTGGCCAGACCCAGAGAAACCGTGTGCACGAGTCCACTGCCACTAAGATGTATTTATAGGCAGTGTCTGATGAGAATGGACCGCAGTGATCCAAGTAAACACACCCAAAGGGTCTGTTAGCAATGCAGAGCGGGGTTTGTGGTGGACGTGTTACCGTGGAAGGCTTAATCTGTTGACAAACATCGCAAGAAAGCACAAAAGCACGGGTGTCTTTATATAACCCACGCCACCAATAACGCTGCTGCAAGATGGAAACCGTAGCTGACACACCTGCATGAGCAGAAGCCATGCCTTCGTGTGCAGCTGATATCAAGGCACTCCTGCGGTCCGCGTTGGGGATCAGCCGATCTCCAACGTCAGGTATCGTTACATAAGGAACCTGATCGGGACTTAATGTGTAAGAATACTTGGAAGGGAAACCTGTAGGGTAATTATTACCTTCCTTGGTTGCAGCAATAGCTGCTAATATAACAGGGTCTATTTTAGACATGGACCTGGTAACCGCTGCTACTGAACACGTGACTACTGCTGAACGGGCAGCTTCATCTGCCAGATCGTTACCTATAGCGTGTGCGCCCACCCGCTGATGGCCTAAGGTGTGAACCACCTGTGTGAGGGGCAGACGTTGTTGCAATTCTGCCACTCGAACCCAAAGCATTTTATGCTTAATTGTGCTCCCTTTTGCGTCCTTGTAGTCGTTTTTCGACCAGAAAAACAGATTGTCATTGTAAGATTGTACACAGTAAAAAGAATCACATACAATAAGAGTGGTCTCATCCTGAGAAGCGAACTCAAGTGCAAGTAGCAATGCATGCAGCTCGGCCAATTGTGCGGTACTATCTCCAAGTGTGCGAGTATGCACTGCAGAGGATTTGAACTTTCCATCTACAAAGGAACCCGCAACAATAGCACATGCAGCTGAATAAGCGTGCTTGGACCCAGTGGCCGGTTGCGCCGAACCATCGGTGTAGATCACACATTTGTAATCCTCAAGCGGTAATAAAAACAAAGGAGGAGGATGAACGAATTCATACTGCAAAAACTCCTGAGTCTGCAGAGAAGAATCAAAAACAAAAGTGACGTCCGAAGACGTCAAGGATGTAGCCCATTGTATCCAACGGGGATACATTGCTTTTGAGTTCGGTACACTTGCCTTTGTTACTGCCTCTAGGGCAGGACAGGGTGTTACCACTAGAATCCGCTTTCCCTGTGCCAGTGCGCGTTCTTTTAGAATCGCCATTTGCACTGCAGTTAGAACTTTTTCGACAGAGGTAAAGCGCAATTCAGCGGAAGTGTACAGATGTGACTTGTATGCGATGGGTACTGTATCACCTTCATTAAAGGTTAAGTATGTGAATCCCACCGCCCCGGAATTATTCTAATCACCAGGTTTGTGTGGTTATCACGAGTCAAAAGATATTTAGACTCCAAAGGTCTGTCTGCAAAGACTGCAGAATTGAGGTATGCTCAGGCAGCCAGCAAGACCTTGAATAAGTAGGTTGTATCAAAGCATACAAAGGCTTGATACGCTGGGCATATTCGGGAATGTAAGTACGCCCGAAATTCAGGAAACCCAGCAAAGACTGAAGTTTCTTCAGAGTATTTGGGGGGCACAAATGTGCACATTTTTCCAAGAAATGGGGGCTAAGCCCTTACCTTCGTTGTTGAGCTCATAGCCCAAGAACAGAACTGTAAATTCAGCAATGTGTGATTTAGCAAAGTTAAATTTGTAACCCTGCTCCGCAAATTCAAGAATAATGCGGTCCACACGGGACAAATGCTGAAATAATTCGTCGTCCGTCAGATAGATGTCATCTACGTACGAACATGCGTCTTGATCAATGTCATTTAACAAAGAAACAACACGGGCGGCGAATATACCCGGACTATTTTGTAGCCCATGGGTAAACGCCGGAACTGGAATAATTTACCACCGGAAGTGAATGCGGTCCATTGACCACTCTCCGGGGCTAGGTTGTGCGTGTAGAAACCGTTTGAAAGGTCAAGTGTCGTTTTGTATTTTTTACGAACAAGACTGTCTACAAGCGCAGAACTGTGTGTATTTTGCACCGCAAAGTTCCGACAATGAGTATTTAAATGCCGGTAATCTAAAACTAAGCGGTACGATCCATCGGGTTTAGAAACCACGAAAAGGGGATTGTTCATAGGTGATACGCATGGTTCAATTACTCCCTGATATTCCAACTGTGTCAGAATTTCGGAGACGGGGCCTTTTGCCTGCCGTTTGATGGGATATTGGGGTTGTGGCTGCGGTAGTGACCGCAAAGGTATTGCATGAGGAGGTGATTCTTCATCCCATCCCACATGGTTGCGGTATAACGCTGGTGCCAGGTACACAGCCCACTCAGCTGCAAGTGCTTCAGCTTTGTCTTTTGGGACATGCCGTGAGAAGCTTGGAAGGATTACCTCCTCTCCTTTATGTGCAGCTAAAACGAATGGGGGTGGCCAATCCACCTCTGCTAACAAAATGTCATATGAAGAGGTCAGATTTTCCCAAAAAATCCCTTTTATTTCACGCGGTATGTCACCTTCAATTTGTATGACTATATTATATAGTCTGTCAGGGGTGCCACTCTCGTGTCAGCTGTCTCTACAGTAACGAATGTTTCAGTTGCTGTCGCCTCCATATGAGGACGTAGCGCCTCCCGCACTATGGTAACTTCCGCGGCGCTGTCTAGGAGGGTCACTGCCCACGTCCAATTCTGGAGTCTCGTTCTCTTGGTCTGAGGCATATTTCGCTGTGACAGCGGCAACTTTTTTCTTCTGAAATTGCGGTCGAGGAAGATGAAAGTCTTCTGCTTTCCCTCTGACTTGTTGTCGAGGTTGGTCTCGCTCCTGGGGAGCCTCTCGGCCCCTTCCTCTATCTTGCCGTCCTCCTCCACCAGCCTGTGACAACGTCTGGGCCTGTGAAGAACGAGGAGAACGCGTATCAGAGCTCTGAAACCTTTCTGGCGATTTAATCCTTGACCTATCACGTAAATCATAAGTACGTTCAGAAGAAACCGAAACTGGGGAAGCGCCTCTCGACCCCGGCTTCTTTTGTTGCTTACCCTGTTTTTCTGTCTCCAACTCTTTTTAGTGAAGACCGGTTTATCATCTTTCTCAGATGCACTTTTTGTTTGTGTAACTTGTGTTTGCGATTGAGTTTGCATTTTTACAAAAGGCTTGTTGCCCAGGCTATTTCTTCCAATTGTTTTATAAGCCCGGGCAATAATTTTCGATGATTCGCGGGGCCTGTCCAACTCTGGGACCAAAGCCAAAGCATTCGCTACTTGAAAGTTCATAGCATCGCCCTTGACATTTCCAAGGATCAGCTCAGCTACTACATCAAACACTCCCACTAGTCTCATCCCTAATTCCACAGCCGCTTCAGGGCCATGTTCATCCTGTACTTTTTTAATTACAGAGGGTAGAACCGTCATGGAAGGAGTTCCAAAACATTTTGAATAAACTGCTGCGAATACCTTACCCCAGTTTTCACATGATGTCAAATCGGGGATTATGTCTTTTGGCAAACTTATCGTGAGGATGCGGTGTTTATCTACCGGGGATGTATGGGGAAACACTGCTTCTATCTGATCGAACTTTTCTGCAAGCCAGTAAGGATAGTCGTCCTTATTTTGTGGACGTTTGCCCATCACAGAATTTACCATGACAGGACTTATAGTCACTCCAGCGGCTATAGCTGGTTGGCCTGCGACTACAGGAGCAGCTCCATGTAGACTACCTGTAACGTATGTCACTAGGGCTCGATGCACTCGTACCAATTCGGTATGCATAGTGCGCAGTTCGCATAGCGGTAATGCCAGATAATTTGGATGCGGGGTATACCCGGCCAATACAGGCCAAGTGGCCCCCTGAATTGACAAGGGGCCTAAACGAACTGCGGTAGTTGGTTGTGGTAGGGCGCCATTAAACCAAACACGGTGCTGCCAAGCCGTGAGAGGTACTTCAAGAGTGGTATAGGGTCGATATGCAGCTGGAATTACGGTGGGTTTATATTCATGAAACAGCTTATCACCTGCATCCACCGCTTCAAAAGTGATCCAAGTGTAAAACACTTCAAAGTGATAAGCCGGATCGGCTTGAACCACAAAGACCAACTCGACCCCTGTATCGGGCACTCCATACACAGCTAAGTGGTCTCGGAGTGCTCTCGACTATGTGCAGCTATCGCCACACCAGCCATGACTAAACAATTATATTCGACAACCTAACAGGGAGCACAAAAATGGGTCTGTTAACTAACCTTTTTAATAATATCAAGCTTGAAAGAACCTATAAAACATTCAATATAGGAGGTATCACCGTCACATACGCCTCCGGAAGCGTACGCGAGGGTTTGTGGACAAGCACAAGTACTACTCAAGCGACTCGCAGATAAGCCGCCCCACGGTGGTCGCGCCATGTCATAAGGTTTCTGCACATACACAGAGCTATGCACAGGAAAATGGGACCCCGGAATACAGTGGTTTGCCACCATATACCGTAGCACCCAAAAACCCCAACCCAACTAGCTTAGCATCCCATTAGCACCCAAGTACTAATGTTTGGACAACCCAGAACACGGTATCTTTATCTCAGGACTCGCAGAAGCAAGAACACTCTTTCGTCACTCACTCGTACTTGTCCACAAGGTGCGTAGGAAGAGACACTGGATAGTTTAAAATGTTTATTCCAACTTACGTGCTCTAATGTACAGTACACGTGTCAGTACTAATAGCATAATGCATATGACTAATATAAGCAACATGGTTACAATTCCATAGAATACAAACGGGGAAAGCATCTCAGAGCTCAGTGGATAAACGTATAAATAACATTACCACCCTCCCTTGCAGTAAGATAGTTTATTATAATAATAGAAGACCTCTGGGCTTTGACTAGCGAACCCCCATACCTCAGTCTCTAGATGCAGAGTTACATCAGCAGGACATCATAGCTCTTCTCACTGAAAGGGATTTCTCCAAGTGTGTTAAGCGCCAGTAAAACTGCAGTATTAAAGGCACACAAAGTTTCATGGCATTTGCGCCTAATGTTATGTCTGGGTGCGCGAGACTGGCCATATCAGGAAGAACCGAAATACATTGTTATGCGACCTTGTACATGTTGTGCAGTCTGAGCCCAAATCGAACAAGAGAAAAGGTGAAAGACAGAAAATGCAGACAGCGCAAAAGAACTTGGCAAGAGCAAAGGGCGAGGGAGCCCTGGCTCAGTGTAACGTGCGCAAAGAAAAGCAGCATGGCAGCTAGGCCAACATAACAAGGCAGGCAACAAACCACAAGACACCTCCTCTCCGCTGTCCTCCTCACTCGAGCTGTCCTGGTCTGCGGGCTGGGGCCCTGGTTGATCTCCGTCATCCACGATGAGGGGGATCTGCTTCCGAATGGCCAGATTGTGCAGCATGCAGCACGCCACCACTATCCGGCACACCTTCTGTGGGGAGTACGCCAGCGCACCCCCGGTGCGGTCCAGGCACCTGAACCTGGACTTGAGGAGGCCAAAGGTACGCTCGACCACACGTCTGGTCCTCCCATGTGCCTCATTGTAGCGATCGTCTGCTGGGGTGCGAGGATTCCTCAATGGACTGAGCAGCCATGCCCCATTCGGGTACGCAGAGTCACCTGGGTGTGAGGGACACAGAGAACCGTTGCTATTCCAACTGGACAGGGGACAGCATCGCACAACCAGCACGCTACACCACTCCACATACTCACCGACAATACAGCCACGATCCTGTTGCATATTGGACATCAGTCGTGGCAAGATGCTGTTGCGCATTATGTGTGCGTCATGGGCCGAGCCTGGGAACTTTGCACACACGTGGGTGATCACCATGTCCGCAAGGCACACCACTTGCACATTCAGGGAGTGCGTGTGCTTCCTGTTGCGGTTCAGGTGCTCAGTGGCCTGTGGTGGAACAAGGCCGACATGTGTGCAGTCAATGGCTCCAACGACGTGTGGGATTCTGCCAAGGGCATAGAATGCACCCTTCACTGCCGCCAATTCACGAGCCCTGGGGAAGCGGATGTACCTGTTTCGGTACAGCATCATGGCTGCCAGTACATCCCTCAGCACCTTGCTGAACATGGGCTGGGACATCCCTCCTCCAATGCCCACTGTGTGCTGGAATGACCCAGTGGCGAAGAAATGCATGGCGGCCATCACCTTACCCGTGGGGGTGACAGCAGTCGGATACACCCTGCGGGGACGGAGATGGGGTTCTAACATGGCACACAGTCGATGCAGGGTTGGCCTGTCCAGCCGAAACTCCCTAATAACCTCTGTATCGTCCATGTCCGCCAGCAATTGGTATGGGCGGTCAATGTTCGGTCTCCGCCTAGGGACAATGGCAGAGGACACATGTCAAAGCAACACGACACATAGCAATTTCGCATACACATCACTGACATGACTGAGCAAGCACATGAGCCACAGCCCAGCTGTCAAGCTGGGACGGCACGGCCACAATACACTTACACAGGTCTTCCAACAATGGCAATGGCTAGTGATACAAACCACTGCCATGTGCATGCACATGGGGATCTAGGCCCCAATGACTTGCGGGGCGTGCTGATGGGGACTGACTGCATATCCGTCAAGTGGCAACGCCACGGCAACATGAATGTCTGCTGAGCATGGGACTGCTTCCGCGGCTGGATGAGTATGGCACACGACGATGACGATGTGGGCACAGGCTGAGCGGCCAAAACAAGTGGGACCTGTGGCACGAGGGGATATGAGACAGTAGTAGGTGTCAGCACTGCACCCTATGTACAGCACTGTACGGATCACACCTCCCGAAACATTGACAGGTGTCCACATTGACAGCCCCATGCCAAGACGGCTGTGTGCTTGCAGTCACACGTCACAGGTGAGAGGTTACATTGCACGTGCCAGGTGGCAGACGTACATAGTGGGAGCTGGCATGTGTGTGCATGTGTCTCCTGTTCAGGATCCACCAGATGGGCGCTGACTCTGTACTGACCATTGGACACAGCATGTTCCGTGGAAGGCTTGTGTGTGTGGGATGGTGGCACTGGATGTGCCTCCGTTGGGTGGGGGCCATGCACAGGGCAGGTACGTCGATGATTGCGCATTGTTGGTCACGGTGGGTGCACCAACTAAGATGTGTTGCCCTGTGTTCAATTCCTATGTCCGCATGATGATGGACTGTAGATGTGGGCAGACTACACATTGGTCGATGTGCTGTCTATATGCATGTGCCTTCACACCAGGCACAGCTGCCCCTGCACATGTGACCCCTGCTGGACTCGCTGCTGGGTCTGTGGAGCTGATGCACCTTCTGCGCGTGGGGCGGACAGCTCTCCTCACTTCCCTCATTGCGCATGTCATGACTTTGCCGCAGGTGACATGGATCATGGAGGGCCCACATGTACGCGTGGGTAGGCTACACATGATTGTTCACTGGTCGCCACCCCCAGTCAGTGTTTCGAATGGGAAGGTTGTCGTGCTGGTGGTATGTTCGATGTGGCGGATGGGCGGGCCTAGGTGCGGGCTTACATTCCGGACATGGGGGGGTAGTTGGATTGGCGACTAGTTGCAGTACACACGGGACACGTCTCTTCCTTTCCACATCTGGGTCATCCCTTGTACTAACTGACAGTGATACAGTCATCTTCGCCCCAGCCCTCATGTCCTCCCCTCGCTCCCCCAATATGCATGCTCACCTGCGAGGCTAGCGCTTGCACAGGCAGCCCCAAGCTCGCACCAGAGAGGGCAAGGAGTGTATGTGTGGGTCCAGTTGCACGAGTGGGCTGTCTCAGGGTATGATGTGTGGCGGGACGCCGTCCACCTGCGTGGTGCCCCAAATGGAGACCCGGCCTGCATGGACTATGCATCACAGTCTTCGCCTTCCGGATCCGCCTCCTGCGACACCCAGTGGCTGTGGCTGCCCTTGCGGCGAGGCCGCGTCCGTCTGTGGCTGATGGCCCACACATTCACTCTTTGGCCTCTCTGGGGAGGGCTCGGGGGTGGTGGCGCACGCGCTTGCACTTAGTCGCAATGGCATGTGGCGTGGTTGGTATGATGGGCAATGGATGGGATGGTGCGAGCCACCTCCCGTGACGTCAGTGCTGCTCGTGCTGTGGTGCGTCCCCCCTACCCTTCCATTTGACTTGTGCCATGCTAGACGTTGAGGTTCTATTGCCTGCGTGATATGACCAGGAGGAGCGCGAGGAGACCTCTCACACACCATGCTCCACTGCCATCCCGTGCCCTGTATCGCCTGTGCGGATTGACTATGTTGGGGTTACACCTGGTCGACTGGGGCTGTGTGTGCCTTGTCAAGGGGCATGGCGGGCGCACAACAGGATCCAGCTTGTCCACAGAGGGTGGGCTGAGGTGCGCCTGGTACCGCTTTGTACGTGTGCCCGGCTGCTGTGCACACACGTGTTCACTCCCCCCCCCGACAGGTGTCCTCTCACAATGCCCAGGGAAGCGGTGGTGTACTGTTCATGACCCCTCCCAACACGGCGTGCTCCAACTTGGCATGTGCGCATCTACCCGTCACACCCACCCACCTGAGCACTGCGTCCATACGACTTCACACGACACAGTTGTGCTACTCATTTGCGTTGACATCCAATACCAGTGGACTACATGGTCATGTCACGACTGCCGTGTACTTCACATACTCTCATCCTCTCTCATTCGTACTTGTGAAATGAGTCAGCGGAGACAGTTTTGGTTTCAAACATTATATTGAGTCTTCTGTCCTCTGTGATGCAGTATAGTGGACACTACTGGCAGCGGAATACATGTTGAGGATATACTGAGCATGATTGCAAATGGGATAGGGTGTGGGGTTACATGTGATTGGCTGTTGCATGTGGGATGTGGGCTTCAGAGTGACATCTGCTTGGCCAAGGCTGTGCTAATGTACATTTACGTATAGCTGCGGAGCTGCGGACTTTGACACAGACGGTATACATGTAGCCTACCAGACCGCTTGGCATCATGGGCACAGTCCATCTCAGTTCCATGTGACAGGTTTGCTGCGGTTGTTCCTCATGCACGCGTGCATGTGAGATGACATCAGGGCATGTGCTTGCGTGCATGCAGCGGCGTGCCACTTGTTGTTGCACTGTGGTGGTTACTGGACATGTCACAGTCACTGGGGTCGTGTTGTTGTTGTATGCACTTGTCGTCCATGCAAAGGTCCTGGTATGGGATTCCCGGGGCGGGGGTGGGAGGGGTGCAGCACCCACAGACTCCAGGCGACCTATTCATGTCCACTGAGCGGTGTGTGTGTCCATGGGCGCTGGATCCATGTCGTGTCCTGGTTGTTCGTGCAGTTCCGTCCATGTGGGTGCGATACACAGAGCCCATGCCACTGCCTCCCACGATGCATGCGGTGTTCCTGGATGTGATGGGGAACAGTGTGCATGTCCCGGTCATATCCGATGTCATGGCGATGTCGTTGATGGTGTGGTTACAGTTGCCGGTCGTTTGGTATGGCTGTTGTGGTGGTGACTGGCCAGTCCGTGCGGAAGCTAAGCATGGGTGCGGGGTTGGACATCATAGGTCAATCGGGGAACCTGCGTTGTGGTCCGACAAATTTACAGGTTGTCAGGTATGCGATGCCGTCCAGCAGGGCTTCCATGTCATTGGTGGTGTACATGTTTGCCAGCCAATGTAGCGGATGGTGGCTGTCAAGGTGTTGTTCGTAAGTTGTCCCTTGGAGGACCATGATGGGGCATGCTGGGTGACATTCGATGTAGCTGTTCTCGATGATCCGTCGTGTGGAGGCACAGTGGTCCCATTTCAGTGCGGGTGCGATGTTGGCCACATACGCCATGCCCCCATAGGCAGAGCAGGCCCTGTCGTGGGCGTCCAGAGGGAGGAGTAGTGGTAGCAGGTCCGCCTTCAGACATGCCGGGTTGGAGAGGCATAACTCCACGGGATGCTGGTAGAGACACCTCCGACAGTAGAAGACGGGCATGACGCAGCTGAACAATGTGATGCGGTAAGTCAGTCGGTAACTTACGTTCAGCAGGGACAGGAGATCGCATCCCAATGTATGAAACAGGTTGGTTTTGTACAGCTTGAGCTGTTCGGCGTAGTTGGGTAGGTGTGTTGCGGTTGCCATTTCGCAGCGGTGCGTTGTGGTGGCGTGCTCCGGCTGTGTGTGCAGTCTGCAATGTGCACGCTCCGAGGTTGCTGTGAGCTCTGTGTAGTCGTAGGGAGACAGGACTTGTGTTCTGTTGGCTTGTTTGGAGGACACGGGCCCTCTTCCCACATGCTTCTCAGACAGTTCAAGGTCAGTGATGTGTGACTCCTTCCAATTAACTTGCATGTGGCCGACATGGGGGAGTGTTTTCTTCTTTCTTCCCCGTCCGTTGTGTGCTTCTGTGATATGCGCTATCTGCCCTGTGGTCGGTCTCCTCGGCAAGCCTGTGTTGGTCTATTCTTGGACAATGGCTGTATTCACCGGCTTCTGTCGTAGGGCTGTGGTTTCGGAGTTGGAATGGAAGGTCATTCAGTGCTGTCTGCTCTCCCTTGTGTGGGCGGCAGGCTGCCTTTCCGCTCTGCGTTGGGCCTTGTGTGTGAATGTTATTCTTGGGCCACCTGTTGTCGGTCCCCGGGCTCTTTGGTGTTCCGTTTTATATGTCTTGTTCATATGTGCAGGGTGGTATGGGTGTTTCAGTGTGGTACTGGCGTTCCTCTTCCCGAAGGGGCCCTGCTTCTCCTAGTTGGTGTTGCCGCCGCTGTGTGCTACGCCATGTTTGTTACACTGGGGTGTGTCCTGCTGTTGCGTGACTTCACTGACATGTGTGCGTCGGTTGTGTGGCGTTGGGTGTTGTCCGTGAATTGGGCGTTGGGGACATGTCTGTGGCAGGCCTGTCACGTGTCATGTGCGTTCGGGGTGGGGCTGATGTGTGTGCTGCTTGGTTGTGTCCCTGTGTCTGTGTGCGACGCATGCATGGCGCTGCGGTTGGCCTCTGCGTTGTGCGCATGTGTGGCGGCGTCATCGCCGCTTTGGGGCCGTGACGGGGTGGTTGGTTCCTAGTTCCAGGTGGTGTGTACACATGTGTTACGCGATGTTACGATTTGGCCTGTGTGTCATATGTGGATGCAATGGTGGATGTGTAGTGTACACGCGCTGGTGGGGGGTTGTCCGCTTTTTCCGCCCTTGCACTGTGTGCACTGTTTGCGTGCACTTGTTGTGTGTGTGCCTACCT
Organism: Calotriton arnoldi; assembly: GCA_963921515.1. Taxonomy (NCBI): domain Eukaryota; kingdom Metazoa; phylum Chordata; class Amphibia; order Caudata; family Salamandridae; genus Calotriton; species Calotriton arnoldi. The sequence continues at coordinate 1,740,388 of CAWUFW010001768.1, read as the reverse complement.
GCGTCTCCGCGGTACGTTGCGTCCTTGGTGGTGCATCAGCAGGAGCATGGGGAGGGCCTGCAGTGCTGGATTCATGCTCGGGGAGCCGCTTCTTCGTTGTCCGTGCTCGGCGTCCGTGTTACCGCTTCGGTTTGTCGTACGGTATCTCTTGGCCGTGGGAGCCGTTTGTTTGCGGCATCGTAATTTATGCGCCGGGCGGGACGTGTTTCGTCGGACGGTGTGTGTCAGTTGGGCTGCGCCGCTACGTGTACGGGCGCACTTTGATGGCGGACGGTGTTGCTGGCTTGCCGGCGGTGTTTGGCCTACTTTTCGCATCGTAATTGGGCGGGCGTGTGGACTGCTGCGTGCCGGCGGTAACTGGTGGTTTTTGCATCCGCCAGCACGGCGGTTGTGCTTCCGCCCGCCATCGTAATGAGCCCCTAAATTTACACTAATATTTTTTAAATACTCCCCACCCTTATACCCTAATAACCCAACATCGCACTACTAAATGAAAAATATATTTTAGATTTTTAATATAAATTTTGTTTTTTAAATTAATTTCGAATTTCTAAAAAATTTCAATTTAAATATACATTTACACTAATATTTTTAATTTACTCCCCACCCTTATCCCCTAATAACCCAACATCCCGCTCCTACAAAAAACATATATTTTACACTTTTAATATAAATTTCTTTTTTTAATTATTTTCTAATTTCTAAAAATTTAAAATTAATATCTAAATTAACACTAATATTTTTAAAATACTCCCCACCCTTTACCCCTAATAACTAAACATCCCGCTCCTAAAACATATGTTAACATTTTTTTTAATACATTTTCACACTAATATTAAAACATTTTTTATAATACAAAATTAATAACAATACATAATATTTAATTATTGACTAATAATTAATATTTTACAGTTTCTATATTTTTTGTTCGATATTTTTTACAATACTAACAATTCGATATTATCTACTTATGATATTACTTATTCGATATTTTGTACTTCGATATTTTTTAATGAAATAAAATAACGATATTTTTGATTGCGATATTCATGTATTCGACATTATCTAACATTCGATATTACAACTTCGATATTACTACAATTCGATATTTATTATTCGATATAATGTCTATTCACCGTGGTCTCTGTATCCGGCCTGCATTCCATCATGGTTCGCCTGAACTTGTGACTTCGTCGTGGTCTAACATGACCAGATGCACACAGTTTTCTGCTTCTTGGTGCAATTTTTACTCAAACCTTTAAAATTGCATATCTCTGGTTCTACTGATTGGATATTTGTTGTTTGGTTTTAATTATTTTACTAAATGTTACTCTATTTTTCTAAATTGATGTGAGATTTTTATTTTGTTGTTTTCACTTTATTATAGTTTGTGCGCTACATAAATATTACACAAATTATACATTGCACCTAAGTTAAGCCTGACTGCTTTTGTATCAAGCTTCCAAAGGGTTATGCCCAAGTTAATTTAGTGACTTTTTTGCTCCCCCTGAAAAGGATTGTGGTTGTTGCTTGGGAAGAGGTTTTACCCCCCTCAATCAAAAACCCAATTTTTTCTAGTAGTTCTCCCCAAAACATGACCAGGAAAAGGGAGGAAATGATTCTTTCATATGAGAGACAATTGGGATGCTGCATAGCCGGAGTATTTGGGCAAGGGTTGTAATCCACCCACGGTAACTTTCAGCATGCCATTTTTGAAAACATGATACCCAGGGTATCCAGGATGGTGAGGTTTAAAACAGTTAATGTTCACACAAATATGGGAGATGTGTGACAAAGCAGTATGGTTGTACATTCACTGTACGCTGGAAGTACCAGAGTTTTCTGTGACATAGATATGTGGAAATTTATCATTTTTTACTTTGACCTCTGCAGGGTATTCTGGATAAGAAAATGTGGTCAGTTCTATGCAAGCCACACCTCCCAGTATTTCCATGAGTCTATAGCTTTTAGAAATGTTTGGTATTGTTAGAGTTACCTGCAGATCTCATGTCTAAATACTTCAGCCACACCTATGTGAATTGGGAGGAAAAATCTAGTTTTCTCTATCCATTGTCTGACGTTTGCAAGGGACTTAACTGATTCCTCTTGTCTTAAAAGTGTGGCCCCCAACTTCTTCTTGGAGCTAAAGAGTTAGCATCAGAAGGCCCCTCCAGAAACTTTTCTTCCCACCGAAGGAACTGTAACAGAGAATACTGAACGCCGATCCTTTGCTTTGTATAGGTAAGCATGTGTCCTGAGAATGTTTTTGTTTTTTGAGGGAATCTATATTTGACAGTTTGCATCGTCCAGAGAGATGGAGGGGCCTGCAGACCGAGGTCTAGATACAGGCTTATCAGTGAATGATCCATTATACCTCGCTCAAGTATATCACACAACAACACTCTAGAGACAAGGGAATATTGGGTAAGAAAAAAACCCATGCAGGAGGATAAATCGTTGGTTGAGGAGTGAGCTAAGATGAAGTCCTTTTCCTGAGATGTGTTAAGTGCCACATGTCCCTAAAGTCATTCTCTCTTAAGAACAGCCTAGCATTCCACAATCAGCATTCTTATACTTATCTAAGCGGTCATTTATTTGCAATATAGGGTTCAGATCCATGTTCTAGTTGCCACCCATTACTACTCTGAAAGCATAAAATTCAGTTGATAGCTTGGGCAGTCCATAAAGAATACGCTGGATGAGTTGGTGCATAAATAGAGTCACTAATCAGTACAGTATCCTTACCCCAAAAGAACAAACCATAGTCTGCTTGCCTTACTCAAACAATACGTACTGGCATTGTTAGTGTATGAGGTCATGATTATGCAATCAGCCATAATGGGGGTCAAATTACTTGAGTCCCATGGAGGAGCAGGTTAGAGGTCTTAGCAAAAATAAAACTGCTGGGTTACTTCAGTTGCAGAGGCAGCAATATAGTGTGGCTCTGAGAAAATCATATATGGAAAACTTTCATCAATAAAGGTGATGTATATGTCATAGAGCATTGCAAGAAAATGTGTAATATGGATCAGAATTATGTTGTCCCATCAATAGTAATACTCCAGGTCTGTCATCTCTTGATTCAGAGACCATTTCTCCTGTGCTCAATCTGAGACACTGTGTACTCTATACTCCATGACAATTAGTCTTTTCTCTGTCAATTCCAGTTTTTGAGGAAAGTAGGTTATGTTTTGGAGCATTAATTTAACCTTGGAAGGCATCTTGGATACATTATTGGCCATTGACTCAATCATGGAGACAAGGGGAGAGAGTTCTTGCAGGATCATATGCAATGTGGGTTCTGACATCTCCTGGGATTATGACAATGTTGACTGCTTCTGTCCAGTAAAAGCCTCCGGAAGCAGAACCTGTCTGCTGAGAAACACACGGGGGCCTGCTAAGTGTGTTACAGAATATGTGTATCGAGTCAGAGTACTCAGTAGGATATGAGAACCTGTTTCTCAGTGATATACATTGGTTGAACAGTGAGCAGCAGAGCATGCCACAGGACCAGTGTAATGCAGATAGGAAGTGTGTTACAGTGTTCAAACACATGGTGCCTTCTATGGTCTGTGCTGCTTAAGGGGAGGTGTAAGATTACTGGATGGTAGGGGTTCAGAGTAAGTATGGGCCTAACATGGAAATGCTGTGTATCAGTCAGATTCCATCAAACAATGCACCTTAAGTACTTATTAAGTGAGGAACATTTGGTTCATCTTACAATTTCCACATTTCAAATTCATTATGCAGATATTAGACTTTGATAGCTGTTGGTAGCATGTATTTCTAGACTGGACAGTACAGTAAGAAGTTCCAAATTTTCATATAAACATGTATACAACTGTACAACACACAGTTGAAAGACTCTTCTTAAGTTGAAATCTGCCACCTTATTGTCAGTTTATCACTTATAGTTGATGGATGAAAATAACAGCCAACATGTGTTTTGCAGATACATGGTTGAGCCTCTTCAGGGTTTAAGCTTTCCAACAAGAGTATAAATAAGCAAACAGAGCAGGCCACAACAATTCTAGCAAATATTCAAACTCTATGTTGAGAGTGAGAAAATGCAGTAAAGCTTATGATAGGGCTAACAACAGAATCCCTGACATAAACTGAGCTTCTGTGTATTCTGGGTCCAGTTTTATTATCTAATGAGCATAATTGGTGGATTGATCAGTCAGACTCATTTAAAGAGTCTGGTTCCTGGCCCTCTTGTCCTTCATCAAAGGTTACGATAATGTAGCAATTGTGAGTGGCAATGATCTTCACTGTGTGGATGACACAGAAAGTTATCTGAAGTAAGAGGTAATGTAGTGGGTCTTGCCAAGATACTGATTTGCTGTTTGGCTCCTTATCTAGTGTTCTACAGATGGACACTGTGCTGTGTTGTGAACTCTGATTACCCTCTTTCTGGCTGCCATATGTTGATCGAGTTCAGTATGAGCCCTCTAAATTGCCTCTGCCTGTATATGCAGGTCCAAACAAACTGTAAGTTGCTGCACAGTGCAGCAGTCAACTTTTGTTGTGTGGACACTGTCAGAGAAGGATGTGATGGTTTGCTGCCTTTGATTACTGGTAAGGAAATTTTGCTTGTGTTTTGCTCCTCATCACATCAAGATTGATGGTTATTGAGCCCCATGTCAGTCAGGAGAAGAACTTCAGAGGTGTCAGTTGGCCTTGTACTGAGCCGCCATCTTGCCTGTGGCTGACTCTGCCTCACAATCAATCTAGCACAAAACCGAGGATAGGATATAAAAAAACTATTAACTGACCCTGTTGATTTCCCTATTTCCATCATGGATATAAGAAGTCAAATAAAGAGATTCCTAAATCACAGTTATTGAAAGCATTCAAGAATGAATGCCATGTCACTAGGAAGTCCCCCAATGTAAATAACAACAGAAGTGTTTGCTTTGTCAGAGGTATGGCTCATGCTTAGAGTATGAAGTAGTGATTGCAAACATTTGTGGCAAGAGTTGGGTTGAAGTTGAGTGGCAAATCAATCACAGCATTGCAATCACCCAAATGATAGTATTTAAAAACGAAATGTAAACAGAGGATTCATAGCAGCAGGCAAAAATCAAACTCAGGATTTATCATTTTGACCACAAATCCAAGGATTTTCTCTTGCAATTCAGCATAAACAGTACTCATTTTGACTCATCCGCTTTTTGGCCCACGTGATACCAGATTGAAATTAACATCAGCACACAAATTGTTTAGGAGTGAAAATGATATGAGTATAACTGAATTGAATGACGTTTTTATTCAGCACTAATATTTTTTAGCCATAAAAGTACAAACCAACATAATATGCCAGGATCCACATTAAAATGCAACTAGATAAAAATGTATAAACCGATAATAAATTAGCAGCTTAAAACATCTAAAAACTTTCAGTGCATTGCATACATCCTTATTACCCGCATAAAAGAAAGCGATGTCCTTTGCAGTCATACTGCAGACTTTAAAAATGACCTATTCAAGCAGAAAGCCCCATGGTTACTGAGGGACTGTAAAAAATACAGTGTACCAGTGTTTTGGGGCTGAGTTTTCATCGCATGTAAGTAAGTAATTTATTATGCTTGATTGATTTAAACCATTGCACATACATAACAATTATAAATAACTTAATTTAAACAAGATTAAAATTTGTTAAAAGTCCTTGTTCAGTCCATCTTAAGAAGTTGGTGTGGTTTAAAATAACCCACAGGAGAGTGCCTCTGGTTTCGGTTTCCTATCTTCGCGCAGAGGTGTCATTTGATTACAAGGGGGACCTTCGATAGTTCCAGAATTATTTATTTTATTTTATTTATTTGTGCAAATTACCGCTGTGCGAAGTAGTCCCTCAGTCCTTCTGTTTTGTTGTGCTGCTCGGCTGCCTTGGCTCTGCCGTGTATTTCTGTGTGCAGTCTCTTCTCTACTATGTTGAGGAATTTTGTGAATCGGCAGATCAATTACGTGGAGTCAGATTTGAAGCAGGCCAGCATCGCCTGTCTGCAGGTGCGAATCCCAGCTTGGTTGTTGAGGGGTCGAAGAAGTAAACGTCGTTCTTTTGCTAAACTTGTGCTGATGCAGATTATATGGACAAGAACTTCCGGTCCATGAGTGCATAGTCGGCAGATATTGTCTCCAGGCTTCCTCTTCCAGGGTTGAAGGTGAGGTAGGATTGGCATTATGCCCAGCCGATATTTTAATTATTTCTCTTTCAGTGTGATATTGTAAGAGTTTTCATCGCATGGACATAGTTTGATTGAAGCTGTGTCATATTTCCCAAGGGGAAAGAAAAATGACACCTTATACTACCTATACGGAATAGTGTCAGAAAGCGTCTTTCCCTTACATTAGGAGCCCACGGAAGGTAAAGTTCTGTTTTAGGATTAGTCTGAATAAGTACATGCTCTGGTGTCGTGGGCTTAGTTATCTCGGTGCCTTCTCTGTTCATCCACCCTTTCACAGTAAAGTTGCTTATTCTATTCTTTCTCTTTTGAGGTTATATTTGTAAGTGCTAGATACAAATCAGGCCTAAAGCTTCCTTTTAAATATTAATAAGTCACTCCTACGTAGGCCTTACTGCCCATAAGGCAGGGTGCATGGTTTTATATGTCGGGCGTTTAAATAAAGGCTTATTGAGTTGTGTTGCTCTTGCACCACACAATGGGGCGCAAGGGCGACACAACTACTAATTCAGATTTATCAAGCCACTCAAGGCCACCTTGTGTGGCCCTGCATGGCTTGATAAATCTAGAGTAACGCAAAGCAAGGCGCAAATTGCTGCGTTGCATTACTCTGCCCTAGGGAGGCATTCCATAGGTGGAGAGTGGGTATACCAACACATCCACCTATGGATTTTGGCACATTGCCAGATTTACCATTATTGGTAGACCAGGGAATGCATCAAAATGCTACGACTCTCCAGGTGAGGCACAACGAGGAGAAATATTGATATTTCTCCCCGTTGTTTCCTCTATCCATGTGTGCTGCATTCTGCAGCACACATAGAAAGAGGTAAATGCCTCAGGTGATTTTTTTTCTGCAGGAAGGTGTCACTTCCTGCACAAAAACAATCCTGTCTGAAGCGCAGGCACCCTTGCACCATGGCGCAAAGGGGCCTGCATTGGCCCTAGGCAGCACGTTGTGCTCCAGCACAAGGAAAGGACAGGAATGCACCATATGTTGCTAAATATGATGCATTCCTGCCCTTTCCCTTTCATGCAGCACAGCAAAGTGGCTTGCTGCGTTGCGCGAAATAATGATAAATCTGCCCCTTAATGTTAAATGTGTCCTTATAGAAAAAAGGCCCTAAAAGTTATTTTCACTGTAGCATGGTTAATAGTTCCATAGGAAAGCATAGTGATGCAATTGTAAATGTAATAATGTTATCTCCAACTAGGTAACAGCTGCACATTTAATTCTTGGACTTTTTGTAATATTCATTGCAAGCCCAATTCACTGGTAAATTAGTATTTATTATGAATGTGATGGAGAAGGTACTTTTAGAAAGCTATCTCTTCCCTGCCTAAGGCCTCTAGCAGCCCATTGTCATGAGCTTCAGTTGTCAACTGGCAGCTGAATAACATCCTTGATTAGGGGTCAACTTACTCCCACAATTGAGACAAAGGCTTGGGTGTGGGGAGGTGTTTCTGTCCCTCTGGCAGAATGACCATCTGGGCTGTGCCCAGGAACTTGATTAGCTTCAAAGATGCTTATCCTGCCACAGGAAAATGTTTGCTGACCACTGGGCAGAGTCCTTCTTTGTTCCTCCAGTCAGCAAGGCTCCAATACCAGTGGGAAAGAAGCTGTCCCCAGAACTGGTTTAGAGGTACCATGGAGAAGGGGCTGCTTGTTTCCCTGGCCACAACTCTAGGGTGGACATAGGAGCTTTGCACATTGGAAGAAAGGTTCTGCCATCTAAGTTTTAGGTAGAGAGGAGCACTGTGGAATTGTTTGCAGACAGTGGAAATGCTGCAAAAGTAAGTAGGGCTACCCCTGGGAACATTTACTCCATTGGTAAAGATGAAGCCAGGAGTCAACCCTACCCACAGGCTAGTGCCATGCATAATTCTGGCATCCCCAGTACCCTCCTCAGAGCACTTTTTGGACATGTTGAAGAACGGAAGAGGACTGGATGTGCTGTCTGTTAGCTGAGATGAACTTTGAAGACTTGACCTGCTTTCCCTCATGTACCCAAGACAAAGAAGTGGACTCCAAGAGTCATAAGGATGACCTCCTGTTCAAGCTACAGGGGCACTGCAAGGCCCTAGAGGATTTTTCTGCAACTGCCTGCTGACCATTTCCAACTAGACCTGCCCTGGACCCTGCTGCTGGTCTCTGCTGGAGTGAGTCTTGACCCCAAAAAGCTGTCCTCATAGTCCCAGATCCTTAAATGATGTCAAAGGGCAATCCTCCTAACTGTTCCTGAAACTTGGTACTTATAAACCTTTTGGCTCCAAAGACCTCAGATGACCAGGACCAACCTGACAAGTGGATCCTATGAAGGTGCGTGGCCGCAGGGACAAAAAATAAGTTTGTTCCTAGTCAGTCTTTCCAAACCAGAAAATCCAAATCAGTTGGACCTCGTGGGGAAGGGATCATGCCTCATGGAGCCCTCTATGCTTACAGCATGCAGCCTTGTCCAGTTGGTAGAATCTGAGCTCCAAAAAAGTGACTAAGTCCGAAGGTAGAATTCTTCACTATACGAAGGGCCCAAAAGAATCCGTCCAGCAAGGGACCTTCTCTGAACACGAAATTCAAATTTCTCCAACTCAAAGGCAAAAGTCAACAGTTTCACCAAGATATCATCCAGCGGCTATCTGACAATGTGGAACACTCTTCAGCACAGCCTGCTGCTTTGCCCTGGTGAGGATGTTTAACTTCCATTTCAGAGACTAAGGGGCATATCTACAAGAACTGACGCATCAGCATCAATGCATCAGATTTCTTGCCCCTGCCGCAAATACCCTAACAATGGCATGGATGCAAAGTACTTACAATACAGTGCTCCTTGGTGCAAGGATTCAGGGAACCGTCAGAAATTCTGATGCATTTTTTGGTGCTAAAGTGACACATTGCTGGAGTTGGTCATAAGACAGACACAACTCCAGCAATGCATCAGAACACAGAGGCGAGGTCCATGTTTCAAGCCCAGCATCAAACCTTACACCTGGTTTGAGAAGGAATAGGGATTTTGACGCAGTCAAGTCAGAGAGTGGCACAGTGGAAAATTTCACTGCGTCAGTTCCACGTGGCTTTTAACGTGGGAGCACCTACCCTACATACATTATACCTGGCGCAGGTGTAATGTGACGCAGGCCTCTCCAAACGGACACATTGGGCCCAATGTATCAGTTGGCAAATGTGCAGCAGTGTGGAGCACTGATTGCACCGCTGCTGCGTAAAAGAATGAATGATGCTGCAGTGGCGCAAGCTCCTTGTAAATATGCCCCTAAGTTTGAAGGTAAAACGTTTGGCTGGGCCAAACCTGGTTTCTATGTGCCTGTCTTCTGTTGCAGTCCGCCTTAACTTGAGCCTTGACTGTGGACAGCGCTTAATGCTTTTTGGTGCTATTTTCAAATTGAAACTTTAAAAATTCGAAACTCGGGTTTCCCTTTTTTTGATTTTTGTCATTTTTGTGTCATTGTATTTATTAAAGTTTACTCTGTTTTTCTAAATTGGATTGAGATTTTTCCTATGTTGGTGTTTTGACTATTTTACTGTTTTAATACTGCATAAACACTTTAAGCATTCCCTCAAAGGTAAGTCTGTCTGCTCCATGCTAGAGATACCAGGGGTTGAGGTCAGGCTAATTTAATGACTTTAAGGGTTCACCCTTACAAGCATAGTGACTATTACCTGAGCTGGGTACTCACCCCCTCAACTAGTACCACAATTTCTTGCAGTGTTTTTGTGCGTGTGTGTGTTTTCAATGTAATTTGTGTAGTGCACAATTGGCAGGTCGCCACAAAACGTACTCTTATGAGTTTACTCCTCCAATGTAGTGTTTCACTCTTCAGCTAGTTCTCTTCTTCTCCATTCTTCAGCCACCCTTCCACAAATCTTATATCTCCCTCTCCTGCCCCACAGTTCTGCAGTTAGAAGATTTTATCTATCTGTTGCACCTCATCCCTTGTCTCTCTCTGATTTTCTCAACATTCCCAAAACCCCTCAAGTTTTCATGCAGCCCCATCCATCAACACCTGCCATGTTATCCATGTACTTCAAAGCTCCCCATTTTCAGATAATTTCCCAGGGAGTAAGTAAACTAGATATTCGCTCATTACTTTGTATCAGCTAGGACCAGGGGAAATTTCAGTTACACCCGCATAATATTGTATAATTCCAGGCATTTTACCTTCTGCTTGTTACATTCAATTCCCAAAATGATGTAATTATGACACATATTTACCCTCCGTTTACAGCAAACTTTTACTGTGGGAGTGTGGAACAACATGAACGAACAGAACGCAAGATGCTGTAGTTCCCAGTAGTTGTTTTTTTTGCTCTATTTTCATAGCAAAATGGACTCATGGATGCATTTCATGATAAAATATAGCATTAAATAGTAGACTAACATTTTGCTAGAAAAAGTGTAATGTTGCATAGTTTTTACAAAATTTCCCACACATACACAAAAGCAAATTATGCACACCTAATATCAACCAGAGGGTTTTGGGTTCCCATATAGTTGAGTGCCTCCACATTAGTAAGTGACGCACTAGTTTATTTTCATATATATGATACAGCTGACTGAATTAGCAATGTGTGGCCATTAATATTGGAATGTTACTAATATTATAGCCAAGATGCCCTGAAATTAATAGAAAGTAAAAGTTGGGGGGGGGGCAAATTCAGATGCCGAGGATAATGGCAGCAGCTTACTAATGCTCCCTGGCTACCCAGGTCCTGGCCTTCTTCTTCCTGGCCCCATAGTGACAGACTTGCCGTGATTGTGCAGTGGATCAATTGGGGGGCCACCCAGGTGCTACCTCAGGGGGCAACTTGAGATGGTACGGGCTGCCACAGGGCTGCCACATGAGAGAACCGGCGTGGAGCGGAGACTGCTGGACACAATACAATGGGCTTCTATGCAGCAGTCACCTGCTGTAGAGGCGCCATGCCACACCCACTCTCCTTGCAGCAATTCGCCTGATGACTGCCTCTAGTCTATGTGCCATGGATCAGCAGCTTGTCCCCAGGTATCTTGACCTGATCCTGCTGCTAGCATCAGTACCCCGATCCTGTACTGCAGTGTACTACCACGGGAATGCAGAGATCACTATCCTGGGCATCACCATGCACCAATGGTGGCTCGCATAGGGCGTGCTGCGGGGCGGTGGGGCAGGGCGGGGGTTTAGTAAACTCGGTCATATGACGGAATGGAGGAAAGTAATTATTACGCTCCCCCCGGAGATACAGAAGGACCACAGAGTTAAGCCTCGTACTCCATCAACATCACTAGCTTATGAGTCATCTTGGCCTGTCTCCTTCGATATCAGCAGGCACAGCAGATTGACCTCTCAGCGTGATAACATGGGCTCTACCAGTCTGAGAATCAATCTTTATATGTATCGGCAGACTTCCCCTTGACACTAGCTGTAAAAGGAAGTAGTTCTTGATAGTACTGTTCCACCTTCAGAAAAGGGATGTATGCTACCATCTCCTAGAACCAGCTGTGATGATAATCACAATAGATGGCAAAACACAAAAATACGATGAACCAAAAGACTTGGTGAAATTCCTGGTTGCCTTGGACACCATGGAAAAGGATACTCACGATCCGAGCACCTGCCCTGTGTCACCCATCAAGCCAGAGGATAGCACTACCAATGACCAGGACGAATGCCAGAGACTGAACACAGTCACCCAAAGGTGGTCATCGGGGAGGGGGCATTCATTTAAAGGCCACGTAGTACCAAAAGACAAATCTCGCTCACCACTGAAGTCTTAATGCAGCTAGTGACCTGTGAAAATACCTAATCATCTGCTTCATAGTGGGCTTACTCCCATACTGGACGCTTGGGACCCATCTGTTCCATGTACTACGGCATGTCGCAGTGCTTCACTGGCAGTATTGGACACCCTTCTTTGCTTCTGCTTTATACGTGAGAGCATGTGCAACTTCTTACTTGCCATTTGTTACTTATAAGTTGCATGCACCTTTAGGGATTTGGGTGTTCATTGGGTTGGTCTCCATGATTGGTGGAATTCAATTATCAATCAGACATACCAACGGCTGAGGTCCACCGCAAGAGGTAGGTGACCATTGCTTTGCCTTAGTACCACAGGTGGACTGCTCCCCTTCTTCCATATTGGGAAAGGAATTACTGACCCGGTACCCACTGCCCTGCCACTGCAGGGTCAGTGCGTTTCTCTTAAGTTTGTTGTATTGCTAACCTCACAGTAGGCATCTAATTGGGCCACCACCCACACATGTACCTGTCCCAATCTCCTGTTGCTTTACTTCCATCCCGATACGATGACTCCTGCATCCGACACCTCGCTTCCCCTGTGGATAGTCTTCCTCAATGTCAACGCACTTTATTCAATGAAATAAAATCTTGACATACATCAAATCCCAATGTCCCAATGTAGCACTCACCCAGGAAACCTACCTGATGGATGCCGAACATGACAACTGAGAAAGGGATGGGTGGGCTCAGTGATTCATGCTAGCAGATTGCAGCATGACCCCTCTACCTCCTCCTCCCCCTTAGGACACAGGAAGGGGAGAGTTGCTATCCTCATTCATAAAACTCCTGCCTCCTGCATGCTCCCAACATAGGGGGACCCGCAGGGACAGTGTGGCTTAGCAAAACTTAAGCTACGCCATAAAACATTGATTATTGGCTTAATTTATGCCCCAGTGGGTGACTAATCAGATCTTTTTACCACCTTATCCAGACTCCATTCATTTGGCAAGAGCAAAATTGTATTGGGGTTTGGAACCTGCCCCACGACCCGCACAGTGGAGAGGTGTGGTGCAGCGGCCAGGGCCGCTGACTTCGGAGCACAGGGTTCACGGTTCGATCTCCGGCGGCAGCTCAGCTCAGCACCATGTGACTCTGGGCAATAGCTCACTTAATTTCCACGACGGCCCCCAGCACCTTGAGACCCGTAAGGGTGAGTAGCTGCGCTATATAAAAACGGACTTACTTACTTACCTTGACAGATCTGGTAATCCTAATGTCAGACAGCCCAGAGATCGATATATTTTGACAGACATTCTCAGCAACAATGCCCTAATGGAACCCTGACACTTGACACACCCACAGGACAGACATTACACTTTCACATCATGGGTCCACAATACCCGTTCCTGTATAGATTACTTCCTGATGGCGGCAACATTATCCTGTAATATGGTGGGTTCCTTTATAACCCCGAATACCACATCTGACCATGACTCGATTGCACTAGATCAAGACCTTGGTATCCTGAAACTTCCTGCACCTCAATGGAGCATGTATATATTTCCCGATATGGAACTCCCGGGGATAAAGTGCGTCTGAACTCGTATTTGCACCAATACTTGGAGAAAAATTAGGTTCTGTTTCCTCCACCCAGATGCTTTGGGTGGCTCGGAAAGCCTGCCTCAGAGGCCAGATGATGCAAGACTTAGTGGCCTTTAGGAGGAACCATAAGGAGGATCTCCACCAACTGACTGAACATACATGTCGTTTGAACACAGCTTATAGCGCAACTCTGACAGCACTCCTCTGGGAGCTCATCCAGGCCAAGTATGACCTGAATTCCCTCTATACCTCACAGGCCAAATTGGCTCAAACAGAGACATTATGAGAGAGGAAAAAGGCAGGGAGAATGCCTGCTGCCCAACTGAAGCAGGCCCACTCACATTCTATTATACCAGCCATTCGTAACGCTCATAATGAGCTCCTTACAGACCCCCAAAGCATCTTACAGGAGTTTACATGCTTCTATGAACCCCTATATACATCAGCGCCACATGGCACTACCGACAATGTGGCGGGCTTTTTAGAGTGGTTAAATCTGCCCACCCTTACACATGGCCAAACCAGTGTCCTAGGGAATGACATTAGTGATGACAAAGTTGCCCAGGCTATTGATGTAATGGCAAATGAAAAGGCACGGGGGATGATGGCCTTCCAACTGAATTTTATAAAATCACCAAGCCATTAGTGGTGCTTTTATTGGGCAAGCTATTTTAAGAAATAATTACTACCACAGTGCCTTTACCTGAATTCAACAGGGCTAGAATATCTCTGACACTCAATCCAAGCAGTGATCCATTAGATTGTACTAACTACCGGCCTATATGCCTCATAAATGTGGATATGAAGATTTAGGCAAAGATCCTAGTCACACGGTTAGCCACCTGTACATGCTTCTTAATTCTTTCCTACCAAGTATGGTTTGTGCCGGGACGATCATCAGTGAATCATCTGCGGATACTCTCTCATATCCTGTGACAAGTTAGACAGAACAGGTATGAGAAGATTCTTAGCTCCTTCAATGCCAAAAAGGCTTTTGACAGTTTTGACTGGTCGGATCCTGTTAACGGTCTTGGCCCACATGAGTCTAGGTCCCTCATTCATTAACAAAATGAGATGGTTATACATGTCTGCTACCACTTCAGTGTCTTGTGCAGGCTACTCCTCCCACTTCTTTGAGATTGGTCGTGGGACGAGATAAGGCTGCACCCTGTTTCCTCTACTATTCTTGATTGCTCTGGAACACTTAGCAGCGAACATACGTAAAATGTATAGCATCCAAGCGGTGCATACAGCTATAGGTGAACAGAAGGCGTTTTATTATGCAGATGATATACTGGTCACATTGTCCAACCCTCAGGACTCTGTAATGGCACTCATAACGATTATTGATTCCTTATAACGTTCTCCGGTTACAAATAAACTGGTCAAATGTGAAGCTATGCTCTTGACATCAACTACCGCCAAAGCTTCCCTAGTAACATCACCATTTGTTTGGCAGACCAACCTCGTTTAAGTACTTATTCATTTACCTCAATGCAGGTCTTGGTAATATGGTCAAAGATAACGTCACGCCTATCATGGATAACATTTCTACTGAATTCATGACCCTGTCTAAGCTCCAGCTTTCCTTGTGCGGCAAAGTATAGACTGTAAAAATGAACGAGTTACCACGTTCAATTACGGTTTGGGTATGCTACCATTGCGGATACCACTATTTAGTGTACGGGGAACTGACAACCTCATTAGAGGTTTTATTTGGGTCGGTCACAAACCACATCTAAAGGCCTCCAAGCTCTATTCTAAATCCACAGCCGGGGGCCTTCGTCTTCCACATGCGGAATCTTATTGGTTGGTGTCCCACCTGGCTCACATGGTATACATGTTGAAAACACATAGTGAGAAGTCCGCATGGATGCATCTGGAAAAACACATACTACGCATGACAGGGAATCTTGTGATGTACTACATATCATATGCTCAAACAGGCCCCAAAGGAAATCCTGTACACAATACCTCTCACTACGCATGGGAACAGGTGCACAAGTTGCTCCAAACCCACTGGACTGTACACCTGCATGCACCCATCTGGAGGAATAGAGCCATCACAGTAGTTGGGGTGCAGCTGCAATGGTCCTTGTGGAGGGACAAGGGCATACTCTACATAGAGCACCTGCTACATGAGGGAGGCTTCCTTTCTTTAGAATCCCTGGTGAAGGAGTATGGGCTCCCGATATTGCATCATTGAAAGTACTTGCAACTCCTCCACTTTTTATGCCCTGTGATGGGTAGGGCGCCTTACACACTCGAGGTTGAACTGATATTACAATACATTATAAGATGGAAACATTTTAAGGGAACTATATCGGGGTTTTATGCTTCCTTGACTGAGATTCTTTTCTCTCAACTGACTACATGGAACTTGCATAATTGGGGGGAATCTAGACTGCAACTTTCCATACCAGAAGACGATTGGCTTCTGCGGCTGGAGGATCACGACAGAACATTACGTGAAGCTAGGTTAAAATTTAGTTATTTCAAGATCCTTTACAGGTGGCACTGATCGCCGGCTAAGATCCATGGGGCACACATGTTACCAAACCCCAAATGTTGGAGATGCCCAGCTGTTGTTTGTGACATAGAACATGTCCTGTGGGAATGCCCACTATTGACGCTCCAACTAGGACTTCCTTCAAAATGAGTTAGGCATACTGACACAGTTGACAAACCGGTTAGCCTTGTTGCATGACATGTCCACCCGCTCACCTATGCCCCACCATGCTAATAGATGGCTCTCAATGGCCATGGCAGTAGCAATGGTGAAAATACTACATCACTGAAAAAACGCTATTCTACCTTCCGACCACAGATGGTTGGCAGACATGTACGCTATTGCCTCATATGGGAAAATTATTTGCAAACTCAATAACCAATTACAGAAATTTGAGGAACTGTGGGGACTGTACCTTCATTTATAGGAATCCGTCGCTCATCCAGTTTATTAGCAGTCATCACCTCCGAGCTAAGAGGATGCTATTCCAGCATCAGTCTGACTGGCACGACTAATGGTGTACTGACTCGGCGAGGCACTCACGCCTGCTGCTTACTCACTTAGAGTTACATTATTGTACTTGGGGCTGCATTGGGACAATGGGACAGGCACTGTGAGAAGTGTGCTACTTCACAACCACCAAGGATAAGGGAATCGCCGAGGGAGACTTTGTCTGTTTGTTTGATTGAGTAATTGCCCGATACTCTGCTGCTTCTGGTATTTATCACACTCAGTTTATGTAACTTTCTTTCCTTTCTGTTGTCATCCTTGGTGGTGGGTAGGCGGACCTTTGAACTTTATACTTGGTTTTGATTGAGAAGACTATTTGTACTTTTTCCTTTATGTACTTCACTTCCATTGCGGAACACTGTTTCTTTTTAGAATGTTACATGTTGCTACCAGTGCGCAGGCAGCATAGTACTTGTTCAACTTTGTAAAAGTCGATAAAGAATTTTGATACAAAAAAAAAAAAGAATGTAAAAGTTTTTTATAGTGAACTAAGTATTAAATAAATACGCTATCAACATATAGGAAATCGATCTATTCTTAGCATTGGAACATATTATTTTCTCCCTTTCAAAAATGAGAAAGACAAATTAATGCAATTATACACTAATATTAAGCAGTCAGAGACATAATTTTTTTAATAGGGTAGCCAAGGAGCCTGCTTGTTTTCATCTAAGATACGTGTGACTTCTCAAATACTTGCCAGCATAGTACAAACGCATGCTGAAAACGCCTACGCTGTAGCTTTAACAAAATGAAACTTTAATACAGAATCAGTCATGTAATTGGAGCATTAAAGTGTTGCCTTCTTTTTTCCCCTATGAAATAAATCACAAGAAAGTCAAAAGAAATGGTTAGCATTTTAATAACAAATTCCTTACCCAATGTGCTGAGTCCTTCAGGGTGGCTTTAGTCTAATCCTTACTCTCCTGATCTTGTCTGATTTGGCGTCAATTTTGTTCCACGTCGTTGTGACCCCTGTGTAGTGACCTGGGTCAGGGGCACTAGGACCCTGCACTCGACCAAGGGGAGGGGACAGAGACCGGACACCACTTCCAGTCAGGGAGTGGGGAGGGCATTACTGGACGTGAGGGCAGAGGGAACAGATGTGCATGTGGGCACCAACATGAGCAAAGAATAAAAGAACCATATAAGCACCTACCAGTCTCTGCGTGGGTCATTCTAAGAACACGACAACTGGCGACGAGCAGGTGGGATCAGGAGTCACCACCAGAAGCGACGAAGCGCGTGCCTCGCCCACTACGTCCAAACGGAGCCAGGAGCCCACCCTGGTCCGTCGATCGACGAGACGACGTCGGGAGTGCATCCGACCACAGAAGACGACAAAACCAGGAGTCTACCCTGGTCCGTTGGGCCCCAAAGAAAGAAGACGCGAAATCAGGAGCCCACCCCGATCGCGAAATAAACGGAGCCAGGAGCCCACCCTGGTCCGCGTGCAGCACCTACAGCGACATCGGGAGCCCACCCCGGCCGCATCAAGGAGAGTGAGGTGAGGGGAAGTGCAAAAAGGCACCCGATCGTGGAGAAAGCTGCCCGCTGACTGAAAGAGAGCCCCGAGCCTCCCGCGTAGAGATTTCACCTGAAATCTCGCGAGACCTCGGCGGCCATCTTGGAGTCAGGCGGGACAGCCAATGAAGAGCTGAAGAAGGCCCGGCGGCCATCTTAGAGTCAGGCAATTCAACAGATAGCAAATCTCGCCCACAGAAGTCTCGGCGGCCATCTTAGAGTCAGGTGGTACAGCCAATGAGAAGCTAGAGAGGGCCAGGCGGCCATTTTAAAGTCAGGCAATAAAAAAAAGCCATAGAAAAGAAGAAAAATAAGGAAATAAAGGGACATTGCAACACAAAGAGGAAACAAGGAATAAAGTACAACAAAAAGAAGATGGAAACATAAAGGAAAGAAGGAAGATGGCCAACGAAAGTGATAAGACCAGCGCACAGGCAATATTTCGCAGACCACTACCATTCAGCCTATCGGAACCACAGACAGGCATCAGGTGGGAACGATGGATTCAGCAATTCAAACGATACATGCGCACCACAGACATCGCCGAGGCCAAACACGTTGATCTCTTTTTAAATTTCGTAGGGAATGAAGTGGAGGACCTGCTAACAACATTCCCCAGCGATCGAATAGCAACATACAAGGGACTGATACAGTGCCTCACAGAGAAGTTTGACCCGCAAAGAAACATCGACTTCGAGAGGTACACATTTAACACCGCGTTTCAACGAGCAGAGGAGTCCCTTGACGATTTCGCAACAAGACTGCGAAAACTAGTAACATATTGCGAGTTTGACGAGTTTGACAATGAACAAGCGATACGACTGCGCATCATTGAAGGTTGCCAGTCCGTGGAGTTCCGCGCACGTATTCTGAAGGAACCAACGACGCTGGAGAAAATACTGACAATGGCCCGAGCAGAAGCAAGAGCAATGACACATGCCAAACAGATGGAGCTAGGAAAAGATAGAAGGGCGGAGCAAGCGAACCGCGTAACGGGAAACAGCAAAAAGAAAGATAGCACACCGCCACCGCCAACCAAGAAGCAGGAAAGAACGTGCTACAGGTGCGGACTTGAATTTCCACACGTAGGTTCATGCCCGGCAATGGGCCAGAAATGCAGGAAATCAACAGAGACAATCACTTTGCAAGCGCCTGCATGAGTAGACAGTTTAAAAGTGAGCGAGGAAGACCGGCAAGACCACGGGTAGTACCGAGCAGATATGCCAGGCACATGGAGACGGCAAATCGCAGCTCCTCAAATGAATCTGACGGAACAGTCGCGTCAGAAAGGGCGGAACGACTGTATCTGATGTCAGATGCACCCACGGAAGAATGAAGGCCAGAGCACATTCACCTTGTGGAGAAGCATCAGATCAAGAAAACAGCAACAGTGGACATTGAAGTAGGATGCCACAGTACATGTTTCGTGCTTGATAGTGAGGCCACGTGCAACATAATGTGCACGTCGGAGTACGAGAAGATGAAGATAAGACCGCCACTATCACCATCTATCGTCGATGTGTTCACCTGGGGCTCGAAGAAGCCAGTGGAAAACATGGGGAAGTTCACAGAGACACTGACGTACAAAGACAGGTCATGCAAAGAGGAGATACATGTGCTACGGGGAGACATCCCAGCACCATTCCTGCTGAGCAATGTCACGGCGCAGGTAATGGGCCTCCTATCAATGACATACCACATGTCAGAGAAACGGAACATCTTACAAGAACATCCGGCCATACTACAAGGCCTAGGGAAACTAAAAGGGAAACAAATAACACTGCACATCAACGAGGCAGTCAAACCTGTGGCTCAGCATCACCGACGAGTGCCCATACACCTACAACCTCAGGTCGAAGAGGAAATACAAAGTCTACTGGCACAGGACATCATTGAGCCTGCGGAAGGGCCGACTCCCTGGGTGTCTCCAATTGTGGCAGTTCCGAAAAAGAACACCTCAAAGATTCGCATATGCGTGGACATGAGGGTACCAAATACAGCCATTGAGAGGGAATGACACCCTGGGCCACACCTACATGACATGATAAGCTGTCTCACTGGTGCATGCCGATTCGCGAAGCTGGACCTGTGCAAAGGGTACCATCAACTGGAGCTTGACCAGCAGTCAAGGTACATTATCACGTTCTCCACGCACATGGGCCTGTTTCACTACAAGCGACTGAGTTTCGGCATATCATCAGCTGCGGAGATATTTCAGGAAACCATAAGGCAGGTAATAAGGCGAGTGAAGAACAGTTTAAACTACAGCAACGACATCCTGGTGTTCGGTCGGTCCGATGAAGCACATGACAGTGCCCTACGTGAAGTATGCCTGCAGCTGGAACAAGCAGGACTAACACTGAACGCTGACAAATGTGAGCTGGGAAGAAATGAACTGGTATTCTTTGGGCACATCTTCTCCAACAAAGGAATGAGGCCGGACCCCAGCAAGGTAGAGACATTGAAAAAGGCGAGTCCTCCAATTGATGTTGCAGAAGTGAGGTCATTTTTTGGTCTTGCCAGCTACTGTGCCCGCTACATAAAAGACTTCGCCATGGAGAGCACACCACTGCGGGACCTAACAAAGCAGGGTCAGAAGTTCATCTGGTCACAGGAGTACAGTTGGACATTTGAGGCCATCAGACATGCCGTGATGGCCGTGGATCATCTTGCCTATTTAGATCCGTTGCTATGCACCGAGCTGACTGTGGATGCCAGCCCGGTCGGACTAGGGGCAATCCTAGCACAGCACTTGCCAGGTAGAGACTCACCAAGAAAAATTGTTGCATACGCAAGCAAAAGCCTGTCTGACATTGAAAGGGCATACTCCCAACCAGAAAAGGAAAGCCTAGCAGTGGTATGGGCGTGTGAACACTATCACATGTTCGTCTACGGGAAACCATTTACCATCGTAACTGACCATCAGGCCCTGGTGACAATATATGGCAATCCGATTGCAAAGATGCCGCCTCACATTGAGCGCTGGGGTATAAGACTGATGGACTACGACTTCAAAATAGTGCACAAGCCAGGCAAAGAACACAACCCGACCGACTACATGTCTCGGCACCCCTTACCGCAAGCAACCGGAGAAGACCTCAATGGCAGAAGAATATCTCAACTTTGTACTAAGACAGAACACTCCTGCGCCAATAACACTAGCTGAACTAGAGCAGGAGACAGTAAGGGATGCCACAATGCAAGCGGCGAAAGTAACAACAAGACAGTAGAGATGGAGACACATCAACAACAACTGCATAATGGGAGACGGAGTAACGAAGGAGGAAATGGTAGCATTCAAAAAGATACATGAAGAACTATCAGAGACTGGAAATGGTATACTAATGCGAGGAACAAGGATAGTAATACTAAGTGGACTACGTCGACAGACTGTCAATTTGGCACATGAGTCACACAGAGGCATGGTCGCAACAAAAAAGATGGAGAGAAAGTATGGTTACCTGGCCTAGACAGAATGGTGGAAGACACCATCCTAAGCTGTCACATCTGCCAAACAACAGGCCAGCCAGCAAAGCCTGAACCATTACAAATGTCGGAACTTCCAAAGGCAGTGTGGACAACGTTGGCAGCAGACTTCTATGGGCCGCTAGACACGGGCAACTACCTGCTCGTGATCATTGATGAATACTCAAGGTTTCCCATAGTACGCCACATCTCCTCCACATAAGCAACTGCGACATTGCCAATACTGGATGACATATTTGCAGCCTGGGGCTCCCCAGAGACACTAAAGACATACAACGGTCCTCCGTTCTCAGGGGAGGAGTTCAAAAAGTTCATGACCTACCTAGGCATTCATCACAGGAAGATAACTCCTCTGTGGCCACAAGTGAATGGCATGGTGGAGAGGTTCATGGGCAACATAAAGAAGGCTGTCCAAAGAGCAAAACTGGCACAGATTTCCATAGGACAGGCACCCTGTCAAGTACTACGAGACTATAGAAACACCTCCCACAGCTCCACAGGACGATGTCCAGCTGAATTAGTGCTGGGGAGGACAAGGTTACCACAGTTAGAAGCGAAGAGGCCACCAGACCACAGCAGCATTGCTGTCAGGGACCAGGGGGCAAAGGAGAAGATGAAAGCGTACGCAGACGCCAGGCGACATGCCACTCCGTCGCACCTCAAGCAAGGGGACCAAGTGGTGGTGTGTCAGCGACAAAGGAGAAAGTCTGACAGTCCATTCTCAAAGGACCAGCTAACAATAACAGATGTCAAGGGGCCAATGATCACGGCGGAGTCGTGCCCCTACCGAATAACAAGAAACAGTTCTCACTTCAAAGGAATGAAGACGGAGAGAGCACTGCGGCAGAGAACATCGGCGCACAGGAGAGAAACGGAGTGATAGACAATGAAGGAAGAGGTACGGACAAGAGTGAAGGACAAGAAGAGGGATCACAGGAAGAAAAAGAAGGGACTTGTCCAAGAAGAGTGAGCAAAAGGACAAAAAGACTGATTGAAGAAATGTAGTGATGGCGATGAATACATGTCTCTCCATTCTTCCCTTTTCTCTCTCTCTCTCTCTCTCTTTCTCTCTCTCTCTCTCTCTCTCTCTCTATCTCTCTCTTTTTCTTTTCCTTCTCGACACATACATAGATCTCTCTCTCTCTCTCGTCGCATTCTTTCTCGTGACAAAGGGGGAGATGTAGTGACCTGGGTCAGGGGCACTAGGACCCTGCACTCGACCAAGGGGAGGGGACAGAGACTGGACACCACTTCCGGTCATGGAGTGGGGAGGGCATTACTGGACACGAGGGCAGAGGGAACAGACGTGCATGTGGGCACCAACATGAGCAAAGAATAAAAGAACCATATAAGCATCTACCAGTCTCTGTGTGGGTCATTCTAAGAACACGACACCCTGATGGGCCGAAGCAGGGAGAAAGAGGAAGTTGGCAATGAGACTGTCCATCGGAAGCAGAGCTAAGCCCTCTAAGGGATGTGACAGAGAGTGCGTGAGGTGAGGGCGGGTCCCTGCAGCACATTGGTCAATCACCACACAGCACACTGCTTGAGCTTTCAAAAGTATACTAATTAATGCTTTGCCAATGTATACCTCAAAGTGGCAGCGCTCATTTGTACATATTTGCTTCTGCACTGAGACTAGGCAGCCTTCGAACAAATGCAAATATGTGCATGCAAATCTACTCGGTCGTTATTATTGCAGCCTTGCAGAAGGACATACTAGGCATCCCTGGTTCTAGAGGAAGAGCTGGCTCAGGCTGCACCATCGTTCAGTTGGTTATCAGGAGCGCTGACAGCCTGCTGGTGGAGCCCAAACAGCACAATCTGACACAAACTAACCATTTCCCAACTCACAAATTTGTTCTACAAAACCTGGATGTGTTATGGGCAGGCTCTACTCTAGTAAGAAAAAAATAATATTTTGTATGATAAAGAATCATACACACACAGTTACTGTTCTAAACATTTCCAGAGGTATTGTTTCACCACCAGTCTACAATGTCACATTATTGAGGCTGCACTATTTCCCTTCCTTTCAATGAATAGGTGCACATAATGGGTGGGATCATTCAGGGTCTGGAAAGCATCAATATGATCTATGTCTCTAGGCATGCATACCAAAATAATGGCCCAGATTCTCAAAGGATTAGCGCCGGGTTAGCATTACTTTTGAAATGTTAAACCATCGCAAAACCTTTTTTGGTATTCACAAACCAAAACAATTTGATATTAGCATTGATTTGTATGAAAAAGTAACACAAAGCAGCACGAAACGCCGCTTTGCACTACTTTGTGTGAAGGAGGTGTTACACGGGTGGTACATGGGGGTATCCGTGCTACCACCCATGCTTTTAACGCTAAACCCTATTCTCAAACAGCAGTAGAAAGGGTTTAGAACCAAAAATTAACGCAGCTGAAAAGCAGGGGTTAAATGGAGAAATGTTATCATTTCTCCTTACTTTTCCGACTTTGCATGCATGTTGCACTGAGCAGCAAAAATACAAAGTAGGAAAAGCTTTTTCACGTGTCTAAGCATAGTATTTTGCACTGGAATGATACGCTTCCTGTACATAACCTATGCTAGACTCAGGCACACCCGCTAGTGCTAAGGCGCTAAGGTGTGTGTGTGGCGCTCAGCAGCTGCAATCAGCACCTGAGCTAGGGAAAGGGGAGGAGAGAGCCGTATCTTTGTGAATATGGCACTCTCTTGCTCTCTCCCTGTCTCGCAGAGCAGCATTTTTGGCTGCTGCGCGCGTTCCCTGACAGTTACGAGAATCTGGGCCAGTATGTTTTTTATCTTGCCAAAGGCACGCAACTATAAAGATGATGGTATATTAGCATGAAATTTCAACAGAGTTGAGAGATTCGCTATCAATATGACTAATACCTCTGATAAGTATCCTGCTTGGATAAAATGTGGCAAAAGCTATGTCACAATTTGTTTAAGCGCAAAACTGAATTCACCTTCATTTACATTGAACAGTTAGCAGTCTCCTTCCCACAAAACCTCTATTGTATATTTGAAAGGGAGCCAGTATTTTATTATGGTTCTGGGCTATAAATAGGCACAGCTGTAAGCAGAAAACTTCAGTTCAGCTCCCCTTTATTGTTACTCCATTCAAAGATGGCCTTTAAACACAGACTCCATTTCAAGATAGCCACCAAAAATTAACCCCATTTCAGTATGTCCATTTGTGAGACTAGCCCCTTCCTGTTAGGTGGCGCCTGTTCTGGGTCCAGTGCCTTTCTATTGGGTGGTTCCGATTTAGATAGCAGTCACAACCTTTCAGGCAGTGGCAGCTGCCACAAACAACGGGTAGTGGGGTGGTGTAGGCAACGTGGGAGAGGGAGCGCGGGGGTGAGTGCACGGGGTATATATAAAAATACATAAAAAACATCCCTGAAGCCGATGGCTGCCTCCCCCGCCACGCTTCCTCTTCTCTTCTCTTCCCGGCAGCCTCTGGGGCAGATTCCCATCCAATCCCGAGAGCAGCGCAGGGATTGGCCTGAGTAGGCTGAAAGAAGCTCCGCTCAATCTAGGGAGACTGTGGGGGATTCTCCAGCCCGGATGTTTAATGCTGCTGGGCTGGAAAAACCTAAGTGCGCATGTGTGTTTTGGTCGGCCTCAGACAGCCGGCCAAACACATATGCACCCTGAGGGAGTACACATAGCACTCCTCCTCCTGAGCCCCGCCCGCCCCGCCCTGCACAAGCTGGCTCAGAGCCGGCAAATGAAACATAAAATGATGCTAGAACATCGTTTTATTTTTCATTTGCTGGCTCTGAGCCAGGCAGTGGGGCAACACTCCTCCAATATTTGGAGGAGCCATCCCTGTACACAACAATAGCACATGATTAAGGGTTCTAAGAAGCAACAGAAACCCGTAGGTTGACAGCAGTAGGTCTAGGTGCCCCAATAAAGATGATCACCTTGTTGCTCCTTCATTCCCTTCATATATAAACCCATTTTCGTGATCGTATTTAGCTTGAAGTCACAAGCTTAGCAATTTTAGGCCTGGCACCTTTCCTTGCTTTCAGCGTTTTTTTAGCTGCATCAGCAAAAGTGTACACAGAAATGGCACAGGCCAGCAATGCTGATGACTGTCTGACAATCTAATACACCAACATAAAAGTTGGAGACATGCGATCAACATGTTCCTCTGTAATATTTGCCCCTCACAATACACTTACTGCACTAAGAAGTATGGATAGTGGAACACAATTGCTGCTTCTTTCATGTCTGATGAGCGGAACAGATCTCACCACTTTCTCATTTTTATAAACACATGGTTTATGTGATAACCTCATTCCCTGTCCCCGTGCCGTCACCCGTGAATTAAAGTGGCACTTGTGCACCGGTGTTACTTAGACAGCTCTTACCATTATACTGCTAATGCTTGGGACAGTTCTGTATTGCACCTTTGGAACCAAAATTGATTTGGTTGAGAGAGGCTGAGAGCACCTCGCTGCTTCTTTGTTGCCAATAGCAACATTACGAAGAGAAAGCTGGTTCTTCTGAAACTCAGTTGCCAGCTTCTGATTGGTGTAATGAATCGAAAGCAAGCTGCGGTTGGACAGCAGCGGAGCAATGGCCTGAGTGTGCATTATGGGTGGCTGATGACTTCATTTGCAGATGGCTACCAAAAACAGGCCTGGAGCAGCTTGCTGTATCTATTGGCTGTGGTTTTGTTGCTTGGCTAAGACTAAGAGGCTCTCACTTTGCTGCATACTACTCTGTTTGGAAGATACTGAGAGGTGGGGGGAGTTTAGTCGAGCAGAACACCAGTCAGTAGCGAGCTGCAGGGAGAGTAGCACTAAATAGATCAGCAGCCGCCGCGGAGTTTGCCAGTTGGAAACGGAAAGTAACACCAAGGGGAGAAGTTATGATGATAACACCACCGCAGTGGGCTTTTTTAAGCAATATGGCCTTAGGAGGATTGGTCTTTGGTCTATGTGGGCTTCCTTCAGTGTGATGGACCAGAATTCCCCCACGCGGAACTCTGCAAAATCTTGCGGGGTGTTTAGGTAACTCCACGGAATTGAGTGGAGTAAATCTGTGAGTTTTGCCCACCCCTACAAATAACCTTTTCTTTTCACTATTGACAAATATGCTGACAAAATATAGTTCATACAAGTTTGCTGTGTTGTAGGAAAATTAGTTTTGACCCATTCAACCCCCCTGTTTTCTTTTTGGACTATATGGTTTTTGGGCTTTTACTGTGAGTAAGCCTCACTAACTGAGTCTCATTATATATGTTTTTTAAATGGCCACCTGGTGTTGACCACAAAATGTGAGGGAGCATTCATAATGTAAGTCTGAAGTGCTTAACTGAAAGGAGACTGTGTTTATTCTGTTATATATTAAGCAGAAAATCTTCACCAAAGCGCAGTTTGACCACAGTTAGGCCTAGATATTAGTATGATGCACAATTCCTATGGTGAAAATGGATCCAGAGTGCAGAGTCAATGTCACGTTTATCATATCTGCACTCCTTCTGACATTTAAGGATTTGTGATATTTCTCTGACTCAGCTACTAATTAGATTTCAGGAATTTGTTCCCCCTTCTGTGCCAGGTTATTCACTCTGCTGGCCAGCTTGAGAATCAAATGCCCCCACAACAGAGACATTTGTCAGGGCTTGGGATGGCTCCTGAAAAAGGAAAGGGTGAGGACAGAAACTGCATGTAACAAATTATTTTTACACTACACCAGGTCTTGGAAAGCTTACCCCATGGAGAACAAAGGGGAAAGTACAATCCTCTGAACCAATCACAGTAGGGAATCCCTTTTGAAGATTTGGAGGGAAGGGACAGGGCCAGCTGTGGCATTTAGGGGCGTCATTTTAGGCTCTCAGAGAGAGGTCTTTCAGCAGACCACTTTAAGTCACTATTTTGAAATGTCCCAAAATGCTGTGTGGAGGGTAGGCATTGGGGTGGAATGGTGTGTCATCTCAGGATTCATCAGAGGTGCCTAACTTCTGAAATTTTCAGCTCCCACCTAAAAACCTTTGCACAGGATATAGAGGGAGAGAAGATGGACTTTGCATGACCCTAAAGAGGACTTGACCCCTGGGTGGGGTGCTGGAGCACCCTGGACTTAGCCTAGATGGGAGTCTGTGGATTCGCCTCTTAAGGGTCAGTGGTGCTGGCCCCCTTTAGCCCTCCAAGGGTCAGTAGCGAGATGGTTCTGCTGTGGAAGCACAGACGAGAAGGGCTTCCTTGGAAAATCTGAAGACTGGGTCTTCAGGGGGGAGGACAACCCTCAGAGGGCTCACCCAGACATCTGCTATCACACTGTGCCCTTCAAGTAGCCACAGAGGCCATGGGTCTTGAATAGTGCAGGCATGGAGGGTATTGTGCATGAAGTACTATGGTGTGCCTGTGGAGGTGATCGCAAGCTGACGAGAACACTAGGTGCTGGAGTAGGCACAGGTCCTGAGTCAGAAGAGCAGTAACAAAAATTAACAAGTTCCCACAGAATTTAAAGATTTCTTGGCCAAGAAGCCTAAAATACATACTCCCAGTGGCTAGTGCTGACCACTAGGATCAGAACACACTCTTCCCCATCAAAAGTGGACAAATGGGTCCAGAGAAAACTAAGGTAGAAGTATGGCCTCCAGGGGGACCGGTTGGGATCAGGAGCGCATGGTGTGCAACTGCTTCTTCCTTCTTCCATCTAAAGTTCAAAGGACCAAAGCAAGAGAAAATTGTGTAGGGAGGGCATGAGTGGCGACCTTTTATTGCTTCGCCCTCCCAAATAATAGAAAATACAGCTCTCCCACACGGTGGCACACACACACGGCGAAGGAATAAAAACACCTGGAAAAGTATTTCACTCTCATAAAATGAGGCACATTAAAAGACAGTTTTCAAGATAAAGCGTGGAGTTGTATTTGTGCAACACTCTCTAACATAAAGGCTTTCCCAGATGTCAAATGAAACAACAAACAAATGTATATGGCGGTCGCCAGTAGGTAGTTATAGTTAGGACCTAGTTTCCATAGGAAAAGCGTTTTTTGATTTGCCAATATCTTTGGTGCCGTTTGACGAATCTTCGCAAAATTTTCAAAACTAATGGGGCGCTCCAGTCAGCTCCTGTCTTGAAAGTTTCGGGGTGATTTATCAATCGGGGGTCGAGAAAAAAGGGGGGTCCCAAAACAAATTTATTCATGTTAATTTCTCTAGGAACTTTTGTTGTGGCTACAGATCGAACTGCTGAACGGAATTACACCAAATTTGGTAGAGAGGTATCTCTTGGTCCAGAGTGCACTCTTTGCTTTAAATGGTGTAAATCCGTTAAGTAGTTCCTGAGAAATGTAAAAATAAAAATATCGATATCTGGTGACCGCGGTGGATTCGCGAACCCTCCTGATCACAAGCTTCATTCTGATTGGCTGCCAACACTCCAAACCAGGAAGTGTTGGCAGCCATCTTGTTACTCCGTAAAACTGAGTCACAAGAAAACAGTAAAAAAAAGATAAAAAAACAAGAAAAGGGGGCAGGGTAGAAACACCCTAACTGCCTAGGAATGCTCAGGGGGTCGCACAAGGACCCCCAGGGCCAAAAAAGCATTTTTTAAAAATATTTTTGGCTGAATTTGCACTGGGTGCACAAATCCAGCCAAAAAAATGTAAAAAAACCAAAGCCCGGGCTCCCGCGCTCCCGCGCTTCATTTCTTTGAGCCCCCAGGTGGGCCAGGTCCCAGGGCAATGAGGAAATTGTATGCGGGGCCCTCGCAGCCCCAGGGACTCCACCTCCCCGGGGCTTTATTTATTATGCGTGGGGGCATGCGGCCCCCCGCAGTCCCGGGGACCACCACCTCCCCCGGGCTTTCTTCATTAATGGGGGGCCTCACGGGTCCCCCAAGCCCTGGGGACTGCCACCTCCCTGGGGCTTTCATTAATTATGGGCGGGGGGGCCATCACCTCCCTGGGGCTTTCTTCATTAATGGGGGGCCTCTCGGGCTCCCCAGGCCACAGGGACCACCACCTCCCCGGGGCTTTCTTCATTAATGTGAGGGTGGCCTCGCAGGCCCCCCATCCCCGGGGACTACTTTTGCCTCTTTCTGCACCTCAGTTGCCTCTTGGTGCACCTCACTTGCTTCTTTGTGTACCCGTCTTGCCTCTTTCTGCACCTCTCTGGCCTCTTTCTGCACCCCTCTTCCCTCTTTCTGCACCCCTTCTGCCTCTTTCTGCACCTCTGTTCCTTCTTTCTGCACTTCTTTTGTTTCTTTCTGCACCTCTTGCTTCTTTCTGAACCCCTCTTGCCTCTTTCTCCACCCCTCTTCCCCCTTTCTGCATGTCTGTTGCTTCTTTCTGCACTTCTCTTGCCTCTTTCTCCACCCCTCTTCCCTCTTTCTGCATCTCAGTTGCTTCTTTCTGCACTTATCTTGCGTCTTTCTGAACCTCTCTTGCTTCTTTCTGAACCCCTTGTGCCTCTTTCTGCACTCCTCTTGCCTCTTTCTGTACATCTGTTCCTTCTTTCTGCACTTCTTTTGTTACTTTCTGCACCTCTCTTGCTTCTTTCTGTACCTCACTTATCTCTTTCTGCTCCCCTCTTGCCTCGTTCTGCTCCTCTCTTGCCTTTTTCTACACTTCTCTTGCCTCTTTCTATACTTCTCTTGCCTCTTTCTGCACTTCTCTTGCCTCTTTCTGCACATTTCTACTCTTTCTGCACCTCTCTTGTTTTTTTCTGCAATTCTCTTGCTCCTTTCTGTACTTCTCTCGCCTGTTTATATATTCAAATGGGCAGTGCAAGCTGTCAAGTTTAAAGGTCTGCGTGCTCTCATGACTGAGGTATATGTCTACTTGCACATGTATTCTCACATGAGTTATGCATCTGAAGATGGTAGCTTAAAAATCGGGTAGCTTCTCTAATAGGTGGTCAAATCTTCTTAGTTCTGCTCTGTCATTCGGTTGCACAGGCAGACATGTCTTATGTATATATGTGTTATAGAGCCCCTCAAATATACTATTGAATACCCATGTGCCCTGTATTGTGAGCAGAAAGAAATGCATACACCTTTTTTTACACAAATTTACAGAGCATGCTGTTTGAAACACAGGTATTCAAGTGTTTGTATGTTTATTTTCATTTAACATGTCACTAGGTAAAAGCATAGACACACATGCATTCCTTCACAAACTTGGTCAAACTTACAACAGTGATATGCTTAGGATTGCTGTTTTATATTTGGTAGGCCTAACATTCTGAGCAGTCGATTAATAGTGAACCTTCAAGAGAAAAGTGAGGTTTAAGACATCTTCGGAGAAGGATTAGTGATTAGGGTACTTTGTATGAGTCTGTTGTAAGGTACAGTCAAAGTAGGCCTCGTTCTGCACCTCTGTTGGTTCTTTCTGCACATCTCCTGCTTCTTTCTTCACATTTCTTCCTCTTTCTGGACTTCTGTTGCCTCTTTCTGCATTTCTCTTACTTCTTTCTGCACCTTTCTTCCTCTTTCTGCACCTCTCTTGCCTCCTTCTGCACTTCTCTTGCTTCTTTCTGTGCCTTTCTTCCTCTTTCTGCACATGTCCTACCTATGTAGGCATAGTTAGAAATTAGCATTTAAAAAACCTTTGAAATGCACTGAAAAAAGAATAGGTTTCAGGGACGTTATAGTTAGAAATTAGCATTTAAAAAACCTTTGACATTCACTGAAAAAACTACAGGTTTCAGGGACGTTATAGTTAGTTGGACATTTCACTCTACAAAACCAGAGAAATTTGGCCGTTATAGTTAGTTGGGCTAACTATAACTTGCACCCCCCAATGCACTGCTGATGACATCACATATTACATCACTCACGACATGGTCAGTGACATCACGCATGACATCTCAAATGACATCACTGATGACATCATCCACATGATAATCTGATGCACCTCCTCACACCCTAATATAACCTTTGATACACCCACTCTAAAATACAGACTACCATTCTCGAAACCATAGACACACCAATACCAATTACTACATACCCACTCACTGATTCCTAGGTCTACACACACATCCACTCACTCACCCATACAGTCACTCATACATGCAGTCACTCATCAATACAGCCACTTTCATATGCACTCATATACCCATACAGATACTCACACACTGCCACTCACCCATAGAGTTACTTACACAGCTAGTCAGTCATGCAAAGAATCAATCACACTGCCATTTACTCACCTATAGAGTTATACACACACCACCTCACTTATTCATACAGATACTAACACATACTTACTCTCTTATACAATCACTGACACAAGCACACACTCATCCACACAGCCACTCTCACAATCACAAACTCTCACAAATAGTCATTTATATACTTCAACACCCACATATACTGGCTCCCCGTCGAGAAGAGAGTCACTTTCAAGATGCTCACCCACGCCTACAAATGCCTCCACAACACCGTACCGCAATACCTCAACAAGAGAATCTCCTTCCAAGCACCCGAAAGAAACCTCCAATCCACCAACCTCACCCTCGCCAAAACCCTGTGCATCCACAGAGCCAGAACAGGAGGAAAAGCCTTCTCCTACATCCCGACCAAGACCAGGAATGAGCTCCCGATCAACATCAGACACGCCCCCTCCCTGAGCATCTTCAGAAAGACACTCAAAACCTGGCTTTTCGGCTGAACGGAGTTGCTCAACCCCCCTTCCAGTGCCTTGAGACCCTCGCGAGTGAGTAGTGCGTTTACAATTCCCTGATTGATTGATTGATTGATTGACATATACTGCCTTTCACATATGTAGTTACTCACACATGTACCACTGAGACATCCATTCACTCACCAACACAGCCATGCACGAACTCACCCACCCATACAGCCCCTCACAGACCCACTCTTGAACCCATATACCGAGTGTATCACCCACTCACACATCCATGCAGGCAGTCACACACACCCCACCCACCCACACAGACACTCAGGCACCCATACAGATGCTCAGACAACCAATCAATAACCCATATAGACACTCATGTAGCTACTCACCAACCCATGCAGCCGCTTACACACCAACAGACAGACTGATACAGACATTCACATAGTTTAGTCACTAACCCATGCATTCAGTAAGACACGTTTATTAACTCACTTATACAGTCAGTCACGCACCTACTAAATCATCCATTCAGACAGTCATACACCCACTCATTCTTCAATACACCTTGGCCTATATATATATAAAACATATTTAACTTTACAAAACACACAGTCACTGGATGATGTCATCAGTGACGTCATCAGCAATGTCATTTGAGATATCATCAGTGATGTCACTGACCATGTCATGAATGTCATGAATGATGTAATATGTGATGTCATCAGCAGTGCACTGCGGGGACGCAAGTTATAGTTAGCTCAACTAACTATAACGGCCGAATTTCTCTTGTTTTGTACGAGTGAAATGTCCAACTAACTATAACGTCCCTGAAACCTGTGGTTTCTTCAGTGAATTTCAAAGGTTTTTTAAATGCTAATTTCTAACTATAACGTCCCAGAAACCTACTGTTTTTTCAGTCAATTGCAAAGGTTTTTTAAATGCTAAGTTCTAAGTATAACGTCCCTGAAACCTATGGTTTTTTCAGTGAATATATATATATATATATATATATATATATATTATCTACTGGCGGTCGCCAGTAGATAGTTATAGTTACAACCTATTATCCATAGGAAATCCGCAACATTCTATTTGAAATAACTCTCTTGCCGGTTGACGTATCTTCGCAAAATTTTCAAACTTTGTGGGGCGCTCCGGTCCGCTCCTACCCTGAAAGTCTCGGGGGATTCGTCAAGCGGGGGCCGAGAAAAAGGGGGTCCCAAAACGCGTTTTCCCCATGCAATTTTCCATAGGAAACTTTAGACACGGCTACAGCCCGAACTGCTGAACGGAATTACACCAAATTTGGCAAAGAGGTAGTTCTTGGTTCAGAAAGAACCCTTTTTGTTAAATGGTGTAAATCCGTTCAGTAATCCCCCAACTTAAAACGCGCCACGGGGTGCGTTTGCACAGATGTCACCTCAGGCCCCGCCCCCTCCCTTCACCATTGTGCAAATATTCCTCTAAAATCAGCCGAAATACGAATTCCGATTTACTCACCTGTTATCAGGAGAGACCTCAGTGCTGTATCTTTCAGCCCAGTACTGGTCCTGAAAAGTAATTTTAACCGTACTTACCAGTAACTTGAATTTCCTTCCATAGGCTAACATTGACTGGTTTCACTTGGAAATTCTTCTAAGTGTGGAGTTTTGGAACTTTAAAATATTCCTCTAAAATCAGCCGAAATACGAATTCCGATTTACTCACCTGTTATCAGGAGAGACCTCAGTGCTGCATCTTTCAGCCCAGTACTGATCCTCAAAAGTAATTTTAACCGTACTTACCAGTAACTTGAATTTCCTTCCATAGGATATCATTGCCTGCTTTTTGCTGAAAAAGTTTCTAAGTGTTGATTTTTGAAACATACAAATATTCCTCTAAAATCAGCCGAAATACGAATTTCGATTTACTCACCTGTTATCAGGAGAGACCTCAGTGCTGCATCTTTCAGCCCAGCACTGACCCTGAAAAGTAATTTTAACCGTACTTACCAGTAACTTATATTTTCTTCCATAGGAATCCATTGTCTGGTTTTCAGCAGAAAAGTTTCAAAGTGTCGATTTTCACAAACTACAAATATTCCTTAAAAATCGCCTGTATGACTTAAACGCATTCTTTCAACTGTTTACAGGAGATGCACCAGTGCTGGATCCAGGATCCAACACTGAGTAAGAAAAAGTAACGATAACAGTTTTTACCTGCTAAGTGAATTTCCTTCCATAGGATAACATTGGTGATTCTATGAGAAAAAGTTTCTAAGTGTCAACTTTTAAAATACAATAATATTCCTTAAAAATCACGACTGTAACCAAAACGCTTTTACTCAACTGTTTACAGGAGATGTACCAGGACTGAATCTAGGATCCAGTCCTGTGGTTAGAAAAGTAATCCATAAAGTAACTAATTGCATTTAACTAGAAATTCACATTGAGCTGAATGTTGCATTGTGTTTGAAAATGTGTTGCCCATTGCAACAACTGTAACTACTGTACTTAAAAGTCTATTGCCTATGTGCAAATTATTTAAACTAAAGTAATTCATTCTGAGAAAGTATTTTTTGTAATGTAATGTATAATGTAATTACAATGTAATTTAAAAAATAAAATATGTAAAAAGAATTGTTTCTAAAATTGTAGTAAATCAGTATTAAAAAAATTAATATAACTAGCCCACCAGGAACCTCCAGTATGCGCCAGGGGGCTGCTTTGCAGAGAGGTGTAGAGAGGCCACGCCCCTTTTTACACCTCTCTGCAACGCAGCTCTGTGGCGCTTTTTGGATATACCTGTTGGGCTAGTTGGCCCCCAGGGACCCACAGGATTCAAGGGGAGTTAATCCCCCGACTTAAAACGCGCCACGGGGCGCGTTTGCACAGTGGTGAAGGGAGGGGCGGGGCTTCAGGTGACATGTGTGCAAACAGGCCCCGTGGCGTGTTTTAAGATGGGGGATTAAGTCCCCTTGAATCCTGAGGGTCCCTGGAGTCCAACTAGCCCACCATGTACTTCCAAAAGCGCCACAGAGCTGCCTTGCAGAGAGGTGTAAAAGGGGTGTGGCCTCTGTACACGTCTCTGCAACGCAGCCCCTGGCGCATACTGGAGGTTCCTGGTGGGCTAGTTGGCCCCCAGGGACCCTCATGATTAAAGGGGACTTAATCCCCCAACTTAAAACGCGCCACGGGGCGCATTTGCACAGATGTCACCTCAGGCCCCGCCCCTCCCTTCACCATTGTGCAAATATTCCTCTAAAATCAGCCGAAAAACGAATTCCGATTTACTCACCTGTTATCAGGAGAGACCTCAGTGCTGCATCTTTCAGCCCAGTACTGATCCTGAAAAGTAATTTTAACCGTACTTACCAGTAACTTGAATTTCCTTCCATAGGATATCATTGCCTGCTTTTTGCTGAAAAAGTTTCTAAGTGTCGATTTTTGAAACATACAAATATTCCTCTAAAAACAGCCGAAATACGAATTCCGATTTACTCACCTGTTATCAGGAGAGACCTCAGTGCTGCATTTTTCAGTCCAGTACTGATCCTGAAAAGTAATTTTAACCGTACTTACCAGTAACTTGAATTTCCTTCCATAGGATATCATTGCCTGCTTTTTGCTGAAAAAGTTTGTGTCGATTTTTGAAACATACAAATATTCCTCTAAAATCAGCCGAAATACGAATTCCGATTTACTCACCTGTTATCAGGAGAGAACCCAGTGCTGCATCTTTTAGCCCAGCACTGACCCTAAAAAGTAATTTTAACCGTACTTACCAGTAACTTGTATTTCCTTCCATAGGAATCCATTGTCTGGTTTTCAGCAGAAAAGTTTCAAAGTGTCGATTTTCACAAACTACAAATATTCCTTAAAAATCGTCTGTATGACTTAAACGCATTCTTTCAACTGTTTACAGGAGATGCACCAGTGCTGGATCCAGGATCCACCACTGTGTGAGAAAAAGTCACGATAACACTACTTACCTGCTAAGTGAATTTCCTCCCATAGGATAACATTGGTGATTCTATGTGAAAAAGTTTCTAAGTGTCAACTTTTAAAATACAATAATATTCCTTAAAAATCACTACTGTAACCAAAACGCTTTTACTCAACTGTTTACAGGAGATGTCCCAGGACTGAATCTAGGATTCAGTCCTGTGGTTAGAAAAGTAATCCATAAAGTAACTAATTGCATTTAGCTAGAAATTCACATTGAGCTCAATGTTGCATTGTGTTTGAAATTGTGTTGCCCATTGCAACAACTGTAACTACTGTACTTAAAAGTCTATTGCCTATTTGCAAAGTATTTAAAGTAAATTAATTCATTCTGAGGAAGTATATTTTGTAATGTAATGTATAATGTAATTACAATGTAATTTAAAAAATAAAATATCTAAAAATAAATAGTTTAAAAAAATGTAGTAAATCAGTATGAAAAAAATAAAAATAACAATTAATACATTTAAAAATTGGCATTTACAAAACCTTTGAAATTCACTGAAAAAAACCATAGGTTTCAGACATGTTATAGTTAGGAATTAGCATTTAAAAAACCTTTGAAATTCACTGAAAAAACCATAGGTTTCAGACATGTTATAGTTAGAAATTAGCATTTAAAAAACCTTTGAAATTCACTGAAAAAACCATAGGTTTCAGGCACGTTATAGTTAGAAATTAGCATTTAAAAAACCTTACAAATTCACTGAAAAAACCATAGGTTTTAGGGACAGTTATAGTTACTTGGACATTGCACTCGTACAAAACCCGTGAAATTCCCCCGTTATAGTTAGTTCAGCTAACTATAACTCGCGCCCCGCAATGCACTGCTGATGACGTCACATATTACATCACTCATGACATGGTCAGTGACATCACTGATGACATCTCAAATGACATCACTGATGACATCATCCATGTGATAATTTCATGCATCTTCTCACACCCTAATATAACTTTTGATACACCCACTCTAAATTACAGACTGCCATTCTCAAAACCATAGACACTCCAATAGCAATAACTACATACCAACTCACTGATTCTTAGGTCTACACACACATCCACTCACTCACCCGTACAGTCACTCATACTTACAATCACTCAGTACAGGACTATCATATGCACTCATACACCTATATAAACACTGACACACTGCCACTCATCCATAGAGGTACTCACACACCTAGTCAGTCATGCAAAAAATTAATCACACACCCATTTACTCACCTATAGAGTTATACACACACCAGCTCAATAAATCATACAAATACTAGCACATTCTTACGCTCTTATACAATAACTGATACAAGCACACACGCATCCATACAGCCACTCTCACAATCACACACTCTCACGTATAGCCTTTTAAATACTCTAACACACATATATACTTCCTTTTACATATGTAGTTACTCGCACATGTACCACTGAGATATACATTCACTCACTAACACACCCATACACACACTCACCCACCCAAGCAGTCCATCACAGACGCACTCTTCAAATCATGCACCCAGTGAATCACCCACTCACACATCTATGTACAGAGTCGCACACACCCCACCCACACAAACACTCAGGCACCCATACAGATACTCAGACAACCAATCAATAACTCATATAGACACTCATGTAGCTATTCACAAACCCATGCAGCCACTTACACAGCAACAGACAGACGGATACAGACATTCACCCAGTTTAGTCACTAACCCATGCATTCAGTAAGATACGTTTAATCACTCACTTATACAGTTAGTCACGCACCTACTAAATCATCCATTCAGACACTTATACACCCACTCACTCTTCAATACGCCTTTCCCTATATATATTAAACATATTTAAACTTTACAGAATCACCCACTCACACATCTATGTACAGAGTCGCACACACCCCACCCACACAAACACTCAGGCACCCATACAGATACTCAGACAATCAATCAATAACCCATGTAGACACTCATGTAGCTATTCAGAAAGCCATGCAGCCGCTTACAAACAAACAGACAGACGGATACAGACATTCACACAGTTTAGTCACTAACCCATGCATTCAGTAAGATACATTTAATCACTCACTTGTAGAGTCAGTCACTCACGTACTAAATCATCCATTCAGACACTTATACACCCACTCATTCTTCAATACGCCTTTCCCTATATATATTAAACATATTTAAACTTTACAGAAACACACAGTCACTGGATGATGTCATCAGTGATGTCATGTGAGATGTCATCAGTGATGTCATCAGTGATGTCACTGACCATGTCATGAGTGATGTAATATGTGATGTCATCAGCAGTGCATTACGGGCGCGAGTTATAGTTAGCTGAACTAACTATAACGGGGGAATTTCACGGGTTTTGTACGAGTGCAATGTCCAAGTAACTATAAATGTCCCTAAAACCTATGGTTTTTTCAGTGAATATATATATATATATGTCCCAAAGTTGCCCAGAAAATGAAGCCGCACACCGCTGAAAAGGTAGGTAACAAGCCTTTATTTCTCAAGCATATTGGTTCCCCTCTGGAAAATCAATCCTTTGGCCTGACGCGTTTCAATGCTTTTGTGCATCTCTTCAGAGGCCGACATGGGGAAGGAATTCTCCGCCGCTACACTCCTTCTGCAATGCAAAATTTATTTCAATTAGCCTCCGGTGTGCTCGTGACATCACGTTTACTTTCAACATTGCTTGCTGGGGAATGTAGTCTTTTTAGGCATTTTTAACCCTCCAGTGGGTCCAGACCCCATGCCTAATCCAGGATACATTAAACTAGCCCTCCAGTGGGCCCCAGACAGGGTACAATATGCCTTATTCCTGAACCTTCAGCGCCGATGCAGAGGGGACGTTACCCCCCAGCCGGTCCTTACTTTGCTTTGCAGGAGGTGCGTCGCTTCCACGGCCAGGGCCGCCATGTAAACATGTCCCAAAGTTGCCCAGAAAATGAAGCCGCACACCGCTGAAAAGGTAGGTAACAAGCCTTTATTTCTCAAGCATATTGGTTCCCCTCTGGAAAATCAATCCTTTGGCCTGACGCGTTTCAATGCTTTTGTGCATCTCTTCAGAGGCCGACATGGGGAAGGAATTCACCGCCGCTACACTCCTTCTGCAATGCAAAATTTATTTCAATTAGCCTCCGGTGTGCTCGTGACATCACGTTTACTTTCAACATTGCTTGCTGGGGAATGTAGTCTTTTTAGGCATTTTTAACCCTCCAGTGGGTCCAGACCCCATGCCTAATCCAGGATACATTAAACTAGCCCTCCAGTGGGCCCCAGACAGGGTACAATATGCCTTATTCCTGAACCTTCAGCGCCGATGCAGAGGGGACGTTACCCCCCAGCCGGTCCTTTCTTTGCTTTGCAGGAGGTGCGTCGCTTCCACGGCCAGGGCCGCCGTGTAAACATGTCCCAAAGTTGCCCAGAAAATGAAGCCGCACACTGCTGAAAAGGTAGGTAACAAGCCTTTATTTCTCAAGCATATTGGTTCCCCTCTGGAAAATCAATCCTTTGGCCTGACGCGTTTCAATGCTTTTGTGCATCTCTTCAGAGGCCGACATGGGGAAGGAATTCTCCGCCGCTACACTCCTTCTGCAATGCAAAATTTATTTCAATTAGCCTCCGGTGTGCTCGTGACATCACGTTTACTTTCAACATTGCTTGCTGGTGAATGTAGTCTTTTTAGGCATTTTTAACCCTCCAGTGGGTCCAGACCCCATGCCTAATCCAGGATACATTAAACTAGCCCTCCAGTGGGCCCCAGACAGGGTACAATATGCCTTATTCCTGAACCTTCAGCGCCGATGCAGAGGGACGTTACCCCCAGCCGGTCCTTTCTTTGCTTTGCAGGAGGTGCGTCGCTTCCACGGCCAGGGCCGCCGTGTAAACATGTCCCAAAGTTGCCCAGAAAATGAAGCCGCACACCGCTGAAAAGGTAGGTAACAAGCCTTTATTTCTCAAGCATATTGGTTCCCCTCTGGAAAATCAATCCTTTGGCCTGATGCGTTTCAATGCTTTTGTGCATCTCTTCAGAGGCCGACATGGGGAAGGAATTCTCCGCCGCTACACTCCTTCTGCAATGCAAAATTTATTTCAATTAGCCTCCGGTGTGCTCGTGACATCACGTTTACTTTCAACATTGCTTCTGGGGAATGTAGTCTTTTTAGGCATTTTTAACCCTCCAGTGGGTCCAGACCCCATGCCTAATACAGGATACATTAAACTAGCCCTCCAGTGGGCCCCAGACAGGGTACAATATGCCTTATTCCTAAACCTTCAGCGCCGATGCAGAGGGGACGTTACCCCCCAGCCGGTCCTTTCTTTGCTTTGCAGGAGGTGCGTCGCTTCCACGGCCAGGGCCGCCGTGTAAACATGTCCCAAAGTTGCCCAGAAAATGAAGCCGCACACCGCTGAAAAGGTAGGTAACAAGCCTTTATTTCTCAAGCATATTGGTTCCCCTCTGGAAAATCAATCCTTTGGCCTGACGCGTTTCAATGCTTTTGTGCATCTCTTCAGAGGCCGACATGGGGAAGGAATTCTCCGCCGCTACACTCCTTCTGCAATGCAAAATTTATTTCAATTAGCCTCCGGTGTGCTCATGACATCACGTTTACTTTCAACCTTGCTTGCTGGGGAATGTAGTCTTTTTAGGCATTTTTAACCCTCCAGTGGGTCCAGACCCCATGCCTAATCCAGGATACATTAAACTAGCCCTCCAGTGGGCCCCAGACAGGGTACAATATGCCTTATTCCTGAACCTTCAGGGCCGATGCAGAGGGGACGTTACCCCCCAGCCGGTCCTTTCTTTGCTTTGCAGGAGGTGCGTCGCTTCCACGGCCAGGGCCGCCGTGTAAACATGTCCCAAAGTTGCCCAGAAAATGAAGCCGCACACCGCTAAAAAGGTAGGTAACAAGCCTTTATTTCTCAAGCATATTGGTTCCCCTCTGGAAAATCAATCCTTTGGCCTGACGCGTTTCAATGCTTTTGTGCATCTCTTCAGAGGCCGACATGTGGAAGGAATTCTCCGCCGCTACACTCCTTCTGCAATGCAAAATTTATTTCAATTAGCCTCCGGTGTGCTCGTGACATCACGTTTACTTTCAACATTGCTTCTGGGGAATGTAGTCTTTTTAGGCATTTTTAACCCTCCAGTGGGTCCAGACCCCATGCCTAATCCAGGATACATTAAACTAGCCCTCCAGTGGGCCCCAGACAGGGTACAATATGCCTTATTCCTGAACCTTCAGCGCCGATGCAGAGGGGACGTTACCCCCCAGCCGGTCCTTTCTTTGCTTTGCAGGAGGTGCGTCGCTTCCACGGCCAGGGCCGCCATGTAAACATGTCCCAAAGTTGCCCAGAAGGCAACAGAAGTCCAGAAAGACGAAGAGAAGTGCAAGAAGAAGGAAGAGATGTGCAGAAAGAACCAACAGAGGAGTAGAAAGTACTCCTGTGCCCCCAACTTTTTGCTGATGGGTACTGGTGGTAACTGACTCTGTCTCTGGTGGTAAAAGACACTTAGAATACAGTGAAA
Source organism: Calotriton arnoldi (assembly GCA_963921515.1). Lineage (NCBI taxonomy): Eukaryota > Metazoa > Chordata > Amphibia > Caudata > Salamandridae > Calotriton > Calotriton arnoldi. Next base: position 1,698,705 of record CAWUFW010001768.1, on the reverse strand, counting down.
ACACCTACATACACTAGGGAACACTATGTGTTGGGGTACCCCTGTGATTAGCATGACCTCCTCTGTATTTGCCATGAGTTAGTGCCTGGGTCATTGGATGAGTACATGGGTACTGACTGGATGATTAGAGTACTGCAAGGAGAGTGGATGGTGAATTTATAAGTGCTTGTGTTTTGGCGGAGTGATTGGATAAGTACATGGTGCTCGCTGGTTGATTGGAGGAGTGCATGGGTAGTGACAGGGCGATGGCTGGACTGCATCAGTAGTGCTCAGGGTAAGTTGGAGGATTAATTCCCCTTGAATCCTGAGGGTCCCTATTTGATAAAAGCCCTGGCGGTGGTGGTCCCCGGGGCTTGGGGGGGCCTTGGAGGCCCCCCAAACATTAAAAAAACAAGCCCCGGGAGGTGGCAGTCCTTGGGGCTGCGGGGTCCCCCGCGGGCCCTGCATATATTTGTTGGCAATGCCCCCGGGACCTGGCCCACCCGGGGGTCTCAATTAAATGAAGCGCGGTATCCCGCGCTTCATTTTTTTTACATTTCGGCAAATTTGCGACCCCAGTGCGAATTTCACCAATTTTTAAAAAAAAAATGTTTTTTTGGGCCCTGGGGTTCCTTGTGGGACCCCCTGAGCAGGTCTAGGGGGTCAGGGTGTTTCTACCCTGCCCCCTTTTCTTCTTTTTCACCTTTGTTTCCCTGTTTTCTTGTGACTCGGTTCTACCGAGTCACAAGATGGCTGCCAACACTTCCTGGTTTGGAGTGTTGGCAGCCAATTAAAATGAAGCTCGTGGTCAGGAGGGTTCGCGGATCCACCACACCTCTAGATATCGATATTTGTTTTTTTACAATTTCTCAGCAACTACCGAACGGATTTACACCATTTTTAAAAAGGTCGCTTTCTGAGCCAAGCAGTTCTCAAATAGCGACAAAGCACTTTTGAATTATTTGTTATCTCTATGTTTTTTTATCCAGTTGACCACTTGATTAAATGTTACGCTTAGGGGAGAAAATGTGGTGTTACCAAGTTGGAGTTTCTGCTTCAGCTCGTCATTCTGTGATTCTGGTCAAATCACTTAATCTCCCCATGCCTACAACCAAAATGAGTTTGTCCTTGTATGATGTAACCAATGCTCATGTAAAGCACTGCAATATCTGAACAGCCTGCACTATATAAAACTGCAAAAAAACAAAGGATAAAAAGTGTTTTCCACACTTCTGTCATTGCTCTATACGTGGGCTACATCTGGGTGATATTTGTGCTACATTTGGGCTCATTTTTCTCTAGTGGCCATCTTGGGAGACTTCAATTACATTCATTAAACTTTATTCGATCTGATTTAGAAACATAGATCATAAAAGTGTACATAAAAACAGTAAATCCTCTTTCTTAATACAATACAGTGAGAATTAATTAAAACCAGTAGGTAAAAACGGGTGTTACAAAGCCCGGTTCAGAGCAACTTCAGGTTAACAGAATAGTAAAGTTCAATGTTTCGCAAGATCAATCTCATGTACTTCGTGCAAAATACGCAATAAGGGGTCCAAGTAAGATCCAACGCTCCAATACCTGACCAGTCTGCACTATATAAAACTGCAAAAAACTAAAAATAAAAAGTATTTTCCACACTTCTGTCATTGGGCTATATGTGGGCTACATGTGGGTGATATTTGTGCTACATTTGGGCTCTTTTTTCTCTGGTGGCCATCTTGGGATACTTATTTGTTATGAAGTTTCCTAATTTCCTCATTTACTGCAGTCTCCTCAGTAGGAAATGCTTTCAGTTTTTACTTTGATTCCATCCAGAAGGCATTCAGATGTGTCACACATTTGCCATAAATTCAGAATGTTAGCACTCTAGTTGCTCATTAGATCACTGTAGTAAAGCTACTGCTCACCAGGGAGTTAACTGGAAGTCTACTGCTGGTATTGAAAGTGATTGTTTCAGTCTGCATGTCAGAATTTTCTAATGAAATAGAAGAGGATTTGAGATCTCACTTAAAACATGCCCTAATTTTTCTTTCTGCAGAACTAACCATAATTTCTATGGCAAATTAAATGTTTTAAGTGTTACCGGTTTATTCCAATCAAGATGGCTTCAGGTGTGCCATAATTTTGTCATAAGTAAGACTGTTAGCGCTCTAGTTGTTCTTTAGAACACTCTGGGAAGCTGCAGTAGAACACAAAGGAATCAACTGGCAGGCTGCTCCTGTTGAAATATAACAGGAAGATATTTGAGATCTCACTTAAAACGTCCTAATTTTTCTTTCTACAGCACTAACCATAATTTCTATGACAAAATGAACCCCATCATTTTGTTCCTTTTTAAATTAAATGTTTTAAGTGTTACCAGTTTATTCCAATCAAGATGGCTTCAGGTGTGCCATACTTTTGTCATAGGTAAGGCTGTTAGCGCTCTAGTTGTTCTTTAGAACACTCTGGGAAGCTGCAGTAGAACACAAAGGAATCAACTGGCAGGCTGCTCCTGTTGAAATATAACAGGAAGATATTTGAGATCTCACTTTAAACATGTCCTAATTTTTCTTTCTACAGCACTAACCATAATTTCTAAGACAAAATGAACCCAATCATTTTGTTCCTTTTTAAATTAAATGTTTTAAGTGTTACCAGTTTATTCCAATCAAGATGGCTTCAGGTGTGCCATACTTTTGTCATAGGTAAGGTTGTTAGCGCTCTAGTTGTTCTTAAGAACACTCTGGGAAGCTGCAGTAGAACACAAAGGAATCAACTGACAGTCTCTGCCCTTGTTGGATTTATTTACATGTTTTACTGAGAATGTCAGACTTCATTCTCACATGACTGAGAAAGATAATGTGAATTTACAGAAAATATGCTCTCATTTTAGCTTCTGGAGCACCTTCCAAACCTCTGTGGGACAAGCATGAGAAAATTGTTTTCTCTCAAACATGATTCATGAAATCCCAGCAGAAGGTTTTTCACAGGGTAAAATCACCCTAGAACACACCACAATTCCTAAAATTAGTATGGTACCATCAACAAATGAATTCTAATGTAACTAAAGTCTGTTATCACCCTTTATAGTTCTCCTTTTGGTGACCCTCAAAATCTTCTATTCACTACAATGCATTTCATTGGGGTGCTATCATCTATATTGGTCCCAAGATGGCTGCCAACACTTCTTGGATGAAGTGCTGACAGCCAATCAGATCTCACGATGACATGTGTGGTTAGGCTCCGCCCAGATATATAAAGTTCTTTTTCCTTTAATATTGAAAAAACTACTGAACGGATTTACACCATTTTTGAAAAGTTCGCTTTCTGACCCAAGCAGTACCTTTATGCCAAATTTGGGGTAAATCCATTCAGTAGTTTCCGCTGTAGCCTTGCACAAAGTTCCCTATGGGAAATTAATTTTATGACTCTTATTTTTTGAATTTCTCAGCAACTACTGAACGGATTTACACCATTTAACAAAAAGGGCTTTTTCTGAACCAAGGGCTACCTTTTTGCATAATTTGGTGTAATTCCGTCCAGCAGTTCGGGCTGTAGCTTTGTCTAAAGTTTCCTATGGAAAATAACATGGAGAAAACACGTTTTGGGACCCCCCTTTTTTCTCGGCCCCCGCTTGCCGAATCACTCCGAAACTTTCAAGATAGGAGCGGACCGGAGCGCCCCACGAGTTTTGAAAATTTCGTGAAGATTCGTCGACCGGCGCAAAGTTATTGGGAATAGAATGTTGTGAATTTCCTATGGAAAATAGGTCCTAACTATAACTACCTACTGGTGACCGCCAGTAGATAATATATATATTATCTACTGGCGGTCGCCAGTAGATAGTTATAGTTACAACCTATTATCCATAGGAAATCCGCGACATTCTATTTGAAATAACTCTCTTGCCGGTTGACGTATCTTCGCAAAATTTTAAAACTTTATGGCCCGCTCCGGTCCGCTCCTACCCTGAAAGTCTCGGGGATTCGTCAGCGGGGCCGAGAAAAGGGGGTCCCAAAACGCGTTTTCCCATGCAATTTTCCATAGGAAACTTTAGACACGGCTACAGCCCGAACTGCTGAACGGAATTACACCAAATTTGGCAAAGAGGTAGTTCTTGGTTCAGAAAGAACCCTTTTGTTAAATGGTGTAAATCCGTTCAGTAGTTGCTGAGAAAATCAAAAGTAAAAAGATAGTGATATCTATGGCCGAGTAGGGTCCGCGTACCCTCCCGATCACGAGCTGCATGTTAATTGGCTGTCAGCTGGCTGTCAACATTCCAATTCAGGAAATGTTGGCAGCCATTTTGTCCCTCGGTAGAACCGAGGGACAGAAACAAGTGCGCAAAGCGCACAAAGGGAGCAGGGTAGAAACACCCTGACACCCTAGGTTTGCTCAGGGGTCCCACAAGGACCCCTGGGCAAAAAAAAAAAAAATGTAAAAAATCGGCAGGATGCGCTCAGGGTGCGCGAATCCTGCCGAAGAAAAATCGAAGCGCGGTCTCCCGCGCTTCGATAGTATTTGCCCCGGGTGGCCCAAGTCCCGGGGGCATGCTGGGGGTGGTTAATTTTATGTGTGGGGGGCTCTAAGGGCCCCCAAGCCCCGGGACCACCACCCCCGGGGCTTTATGTATAATGGTGCGGGAGGGCTCTGAGCCCTCCCGCAGCCCCGGGACCGCCACCTCCCGGGGCTTCTTTTAATTTGAAAAACCTGTGTGGGGGCTCCAGCCCCCACACGCCCGGGACCGCCACCTCCCGGGGCTTTCAAAATGTAAGGAGGGGGCCGCACGGCCCCCTCCTGGAGCCTGTGGTGGACCTGGGGACCGCCACCCCCAGGAGCCGGCTCCTGCAGTGTCCCGGGGTGCCTACCCCGGGACACTGCTGTTTGCAATGACAGGACGGGAGCCTCACGGCTCCCGTCCTGTCATTGCAAACTTGCTTTGGATATTGGAAGAGAGAGCAGGAAACCTGCTCTCTCTTCCAATATCCAAAGCTGATTGTTTTTCCACATGGGGAGCAGCATGTTAGCTGCTCCCCATGTGTAAAGCAATGCCGGCTCCCGTAGGACACGGGGAGCCGGCTGGACTGTGGGGGTTTGGGGACCCCCACAGTCCCCAACGAGAGGCCAGGCCCCGGGGATGGGTTCCCCGGGGCCATAAGTGGCCACGGAGGGGGGCCACGCAGCCCCCCTCCCCAAAAATAAAAAAAAGTTAAACAAAAAAAAAAAGTGCAAGATCGGCCCCGGGGATGGGGTCCCCGGGGCCTTAAATGGCCTGAGGAGGGGGCCACGCAGCCCCCTCCAAATAAAAAAAAAGAGGCCATGCCCTGGGGATGGGGTCCCCGGGGCCAATACAGGCCCAGGAAGGGGGGCCACGCAGCCCTCTTCCCGTTTTTTTTTAATAATAAAAAAAAAAAGGGGTAAGGCCCTGGGGATGGGGTCCCCAGGGCCTAAAAATAGGAAAAAGGAAGGGGGCTACACAGCCCCCTTCAGGGGGAAAAAAAAAGAACGATCGGGCCCGCAGGCCCCGCCCCTTCCTTCACCACTCTGCAAACGCGCCTCCTGGCGCGTTTGCAGAGGGGAACAATTCCCCTTGAATACTGGGGGTCCTGTGGGGCCAACTAGCCCACCAGGAACCTCCAGTATGCGCCAGGGCTGCGTTGCAGAGAGGTGTACAGAGGCCACGCCCTTTTACACCTCTCTGCAACGCAGCTCTGTGGCGCTTTTGGATATACCTGTTGGGCTAGTTGGCCCCCAGGGACCCTCAGGATTCAAGGGGAGTTAATCCCCGACTTAAAACGCGCCACGGGGCGCGTTTGCACAGTGGTGAAGGGAGGGGCGGGGCTTCAGGTGACATCTGTGCAAACGCGCCCGTGGCGCGTTTTAAGTTGGGGGATTAAATCCCATTCAATCCTGAGGGTCCTGAGGGCCAACTAGCCCAACAGGTACATCCAGAAAGCGCCACAGAGCTGCGTTGCAGAGAGGTGTAAAAGGGGTGTGGCCTCTCTACACGTCTCTGCAACGCAGCCCCTGGCGCATATTGGAGGTTCCTGGTGGGCTAGTTGGCCCCTAGGGACCCTCAGGATTCAAGGGGACTTAATCCCCAACTTAAAACGCGCCACGGGGCGCGTTTGCACAGATGTCACCTCAGGCCCCGCCCCTCCCTTCAACATTGTGCAAATATTCTTCTAAAATCATCCGAAATACGAATTCCGATTTACTCACCTGTTATAAGGAGAGACCTCAGTGCTGTATCTTTCAGTCCAGTACTGGTCCTGAAAAGTAATTTTAACCGTACTTACCAGTAACTTGAATTTCCTTCCATAGGATATCATTGCCTGCTTTTTGCTGAAAAAGTTTCTAAGTGTTGATTTTTGAAACCTACAAATATTCCTCTAAAATCAGCCGAAATACGAATTCCGATTTACTCACCTGTTATAAGGAGAGACCTCAGTGCTGTATCTTTCAGCCCAGTACTGGTCCTGAAAAGTAATTTTAACCGTACTTACCAGTAACTTGAATTTCCTTCCATAGGCTAACATTGACTGGTTTCACTTGGAAATTCTTCTAAGTGTGGAGTTTTGGAACTTTAAAATATTCCTCTAAAATCAGCCGAAATACGAATTCCGATTTACTCACCTGTTATCAGGAGAGACCTCAGTGCTGCATCTTTCAGCCCAGTACTAATCCTGAAAAGTAATTTTAACCGTACTTACCAGTAACTTGAATTTCCTTCCCTAGGATATCATTGCCTGCTTTTTGCTGAAAAAGTTTCTAAGTGTTGATTTTTTAAACATACAAATATTCCTCTAAAATCAGCCGAAATCCGAATTCCGATTTACTCACCTGTTATCAGGAGAGAACCCAGTGCTGCATCTTTTAGCCCAGCACTGACCCTGAAAAGTAATTTTAACCGTACTTACCAGTAACTTATCTTTTCTTCCATAGGAATCCATTGTCTGGTTTTCAGCAGAAAAGTTTCAAAGTGTCGATTTTCACAAACTACAAATATTCCTTAAAAATCGCCTGTATGACTTAAACGCATTTTTCAACTGTTTACAGGAGATGCACCAGTGCTGGATCCAGGATCCAACACTGAGTAAGAAAAAGTAACGATAACAGTTTTTACCTGCTAAGTGAATTTCCTTCCATAGGATAACATTGGTGATTCTATGAGGAAAAGTTTCAAGTGTCAACTTTTAAAATACAATAATATTCCTTAAAAATCACGACTGTAACCAAAACGCTTTTACTCAACTGTTTACAGGAGATGTCCCAGGACTGAATCTAGGATACAGTCCTGTGGTTAGAAAAGTAATCCATAAAGTAACTAATTGCATTTAACTAGAAATTCACATTGAGCTGAATGTTGCATTGTGTTTGAAAATGTGTTGCCCATTGCAACAACTGTAACTACTGTACTTAAAAGTCTATTGCCTATGTGCTAAGTATTTAAACTAAAGTAATTCATTCTGAGAAAGTATTTTTTGTAATGTAATGTATAATTTAATTACAATGTAATTTAAAAAATAAAATATGTAAAAGAAATTGTTTCTAAAAATGTAGTAAATCAGTATGAAAAAAATTAATATAAAAATTAATACATTTAAAAAATGTCATTTAAAAAACCTTTGAAATTCACTGAAAAAACCGTAGGTTTCAGGCACGTTATAGTTACAAATTAGCATTTAAAAAACCTTTGAAATTCACTGAAAAACCATAGGTTTCAGACACGTTATAGTTAGAAATTAGCATTTAAAAACCTTTGAAATTCACTGAAAAAACCATAGGTTTTAGGGACAGTTATAGTTACAAATTAGCATTTAAAAACGTTTGAAATTCACTGAAAAAACCATAGGTTTCAGATATGTTATAGTTACAAATTAGCATTTAAAAACCTTTGAAATTCACTGAAAAACCATAGGTTTTAGGGACAGTTATAGTTAGTTGGACATTTCACTCGTACAAAACCCGTGAAATTCCCCGTTATAGTTAGTTCAGCTAACTATAACTCGCGCCCCGCAATGCACTGCTGATGACGTCACATATTACATCACTCATGACATGGTCAGTGACATCACTGATGACATCACTGATGACATCTCAAATGACATCACTGATGACATCATCCACGTGATAATCTGATGCAGCTCCTCACACCCTAATATAACCTTTGATACACCCAATCTAAATTACAGACTGCCATTCGCAAAACTATAGACACTCCAACACCAATAACTACATACCCACTCACTGATTCTTAGGTCTACACACACACATCCACTCACTCACCCGTACAGTCACTCATACTTATGGTCACTCAGTACAGGACTATCATATGCACTCTTACTCCTATATAGACACTCAAACACCGCCACTCATCCATAGAGGTACTCACACACCTAGTCAGTCATGCAAATAATTAAACACACTGCCATTTACTCACCTATACAGTTATACACACACCAGCTCACTTAATCATACAAATACTAGCACATTGTTACGCTCTTATACAATCACTGATACAAGCACACACTCATCCATACAGCCACTATCACAATCACTCACTCTCGCTTATAGCTATTTATATACTCCAACACACATATATACTGGCTTTCACATATGTAGTTACTCACACATGTACCACTGGGACATACATTCACTCACTAACACACTCTTACACACACTTACCCACCCATACAGTCTATCACAGATGCACTCTTGAAACCATCCACCCAGTGAATCACCCACTCACACATCTATGCACAGAGTCGCACACACCCCTCCCACACAAACACTCAGGCACCCATACAGATACTCAGACAACCATTCAATAACTCATATAGACACTCATGTAGCTATTCACAAACACATGCAGCCACTTACACAGCAACAGACAGACGGATACAGACATTCACCCAGGTTAGTCACTAACCCATGCATTCAGTAAGATACCTTAAATCACTCACTTATACAGTCAGTCACGCACCTACTAAATCATCCATACAGACACTTACACACCCATTCATTCTTCAATACGTCTTTTCCTATATATATTAAAAATATTTAAACTTTACAGAAACACACAGTCACTGGATGATGTCATCAGTGATGTCATCAGTGATGTCATTTGAGATGTCATCAGTGATGTCATCAGTGATGTCACTGACCATGTCATGAGTGATGTAATATGTGACGTCATCAGCAGTGCATTGTGGGGCGCGAGTTATAGTTAGCTGAACTAACTATAACGGGGAATTTCTATGGTTTTGTACGAGTGAAATGTCCAACTAACTATAACTGTCCCTAAAACCTATGGTTTTTCAGTGAATTTCAAAGGTTTTTTAAATGCTAATTTGTAACTATAACATATCTGAAACCTATGGTTTTTTCAGTGAATATATATATATATATATATATATATATATATATATATGCCACAAACTTGCCTTACAAATCTTCTCCTGAAGAAAAACGAGCGTAGACCTCAGGTTTGGTGCAATTATTTTATTTGGACACACCACCAGCCGCCATGCTATATATATATATATATATATATATATGCATGTGCAAGCAATAATAGCACACTTATAAGTAAGCAAATGCTACTGTTAAATGCATGGAATAAAATGCAAGCAGATAATATTGATAATACTGGACGCAAAATAATTAGGCACAAGGAATCAAAAGGAAAGCATGAAAAGATATAGAGATATATACACTAAATACATCAGATGATTATAACCACTGGAGACTTGAATGTGCACACTGAGACACTCACACAATACAATGCCAATAATCAAAAAGAATACATCACCGGCTGCAAACACTGCATCTTAGCCCACTCCTGACAGGTAGATTCACAGCCGGGGTCAAGAGACTCAGCAAGCCGGGAACTGCTATACTGAATTAGACGTGTCTGCCTTCATTCAGTTCCAAAATCCCACTTTCCAAGTCAACAAACCCCAATTTTATAATCTCAAAGCACTAGAAGCTTCCGAGAGGACCTCCTCTGTGCCAAGGAAACTTGCTGGAGCTGTCCACTCTCCATGCAAGCATTCCAAAGGCAAAAGAGTTCTCACGTATTCTTCTGTGCTCCCACATGTTCCAGCCCCCTATCTTAGCGAAGCGAACAAAAGTCTCCAAAAGTACAGAAAACAATCTTGAACGTGGATAGCATCAACAACTTGAGTGATCTGGGTGCCTGCCTGTGTTGTGTGCACCAAGCTCAAGCTAGACATAGTCAGAATTCAAGATGGCATGAGGGCATGCCAAAGCCAATAGTAAAAACTTCATAAAACTTCCCAATGTACAACACAATGCACATTTGTGCACCACTGCCTATAGCATCACACACTTCATTTCCAATGTACAACATAATGCACATTTGAGCACCATTGCATAAAACACTACACTCCGAGACAGAGAACTACATTTCACACCTTTCTCTCTCATGCTTTCAAATGCACATCCCACATGTTCTGTTCCTGGCAAGGCTGTTCTACTCTGTGAAAACTCTCCCACTCTGCAGCTACAAGAAAACACGAAATGAAATCTTCAAGGCAAAATACACATGCAGGAAACAAGATGTAGATTCAGGCTAGGGTAAAATGAAACATCTAAAGTCAATTAAAATAATGGTAGTCAAGGATCATCATGCGGTCCCAATATATGGGAGTGCCTCTGGCACTACAACCCTCCCACTCCTAATAGTCCTTGGAATCCCCCAGTGCCACTGGACCGGTGCAAGGAGAAGCTGAACCAAAAAAGCAACATGAGAACCGCTGCGCTCTGTGATGCTCAAGTCCCCTTGGGGTCACCATCACCCAGGGACCAAAGAGGAGGAAAGAGGCAAGCCTTGAGGCTCACAGGGCAGGCCAGAGCTTCAGGAGCAGAGATGGGTGCACCCCAACACCTGTGCCCATGTCTAGAGGGGGAGTGTGTGCACCTGATCAACTGTTCCCGGCCCTGCTTCACGGCGGTGCAGGAAGAGAGAACAGCTGTCTACAAAGCCAGCCCTTTGGAGTCGGGGTGGACATAAGGGAGCCCACAGGACTCAGATGCCTGAAATGAAAAAAAGAAAAAGACGTAGAGTGAGGCAACAGGTAAAAAGAGCATACCAGAAATTAGCTCAGTTTTCTGAGGAAATATCATCAACAAAATAATTACCAAAAATAGAGAGGACACTAATATTGAATTTATATGCTTTGTATTGGAAGTCAAAATATCGACAGCAAAAATATAGAAGACCACAATATTGTCAAAAAATGGGAAAGTATTATACATTTTAGCTATTAAAAATATATTAACTTCAAAAATATTACATTTTAAATATATATACTTAAAAAATGCATAAAAATGCAGAACTTACAGACATACAATAAAAATATATACTTTAAAATATTGTAGAGAAACAATAAGCATAATATTTAAAAAAGAAAGTATTAGTTAGATATGAATGATATGAATGATAAAGCATACTAATAAACTAATTATAAAAGCAATCGCTAGAAAAAATTCAAAATGTATACCAAAAAACGAATCAACAAAACAATTACAACTGACCAATTAAAATAATAAAATAAATCATTTATATCCAACTAAATTTTTAAATCACAACAAAAAATATGATAAAACAGCTTTAAAAAAAAAGTCAAACACAAAAATTAGACTTGGAGGGGTGAAACTCACTACTTCCACTCCAACCTGAGCAATGGTAGGGAAAGCATTGGACTATGGATGGGTCAGATTTACTATTCCGGCAAGGGTAGGAGGGGTGAGTTGCTGATTATTTCAATGGAGATTTACCTAAACAATGGGTCCTCATTGATAGTCATAACCACTGAATAGAATAGAAAACTCATTGCACATACCTGTGGTGGAATAGAAAAGATCCAATGAAATCTAGGCAAAGAGATTGCTCAAGGAGGCCTGTCATACCTGTGCATCTGTTCTAGACTCTGAACTGAGACAATCATGTGTTGTGCAAGTGAGAACAGACTTCCAGGTGGCTGGTTTACAGATCTTGGAAATGGCCATATTTCTCGTTGATATTATTCCCCTAGCAACAATTTACGGTGGAGCCGTAAAATGTATTTTGGGTGCAAACTCTTATTTGCGTCAAAACAGAATCAAAATGTGAACTCAACTCACTGCCTTTTGCTCCTGTGACTGGGGGCAGGTGAAGCCTGGCACACATCACAGGAGTAAAGAGCTCACATATACGGTTTGCACACCTTGAAATAGGAAATGGAAACTATGTACATTTTTTGCTTTATTCCCCATTCCATAGCATCAAATTTGCAATCAAGTGCCAACTGTGCACCCATCGATTTGGAAATCAAGCACTATCACAAACTATGAGGTGCGCAATTTGTTCATAATTTTTGTAGCCCTGTTGTGATCAGCCAAAAGTCCGGTTATGCAAACCAGAACATCAAGATCTGATTAAATCATATGAGACATGAGGACCGAACAGTCAAAGTCCTGGGGGCTTTGCCCTGAAAGGTCTTTACCATGGAGCTGAGGAATTAACCAAGCCTGTATGTCCTGAAAAAAACTTAAGAGGAACCTTCTCAAAAATGCCTTCAGCACACACCTTTATTTTACCGTGGCCATGTCCATAAATAAGGAGCCATGTCTTTCAAGACAAATAGCCATTTTTCTACAAAAGACACATTTGAAGGTTGACCTTCGAATCTCTTTGAAACCAAAGGCGCAATGTGCACAAGGGAAAGTTGCAATAGGACTCTTAGGTGAGTAAAGCTCTTAGTGCTATCAATTGGCAAAAATGAAAGATTAAGAGCCAAATTTATTAATGCTATGCTTTGCCTTTGCACTGCACAAGGTGGCGCCGAGCGACGCAAAATGTAGAATGAGATTTACCAAGCCACACAGGCCAATTTGCATGGCCCCGCGTGGCTTCCTAAATTTGGAGGCAAACTAGTTTACCCTGGGAAGACGTTCCATCGGTGGAGCATGGGTGTTCCCACGTGTCCTCCCATTGGATTTTGGCAAGTTCCCAGATTTAACAAGACAGGTAACCCTGGGAATGCATCAAAATGTTATGCCGTCCCAGGGCAGGTGCAACAAGAAGAAATATCTTTTATTCTCTTTGTTGTTTCCTCTTTCTACGTGTGCTGCATTTGCAGCACACTTAGAAAGAGGAACATTCCTCTGAGGATTGCTTTTGTGCCCCTTCCTGCACAAAAACAATCCTCTCTATAATGCACGTACCCTTTCACCACGGTGCAAGGGTGCCTGCATTGGTCAAGGAAGCACATTGTGCACCAGCGCCAGAAGAGGACAGGAATGCCCCATAAAACGTTCTATAATGCACAATCCTGCCCTCTCCCTTTAACTCAGTGCAGCACAGGAAGATGTCTGGATGTGTTGCGTTGCATGAAAGTATGATATATCTGGCTCCTTAATAAAAAGTGCCTGTTGTACCTGGCCCTTTATGCAGGGTTATCCCCAAACTTTTTGCATTCTTCCTCCTATTTTTCTGACCTGTTTTTAGTGGCTCTAGGACTGTAGGCACTTTACCACTGCTGATCAGAGCTAAAGTGCAAGTGCTCCCTGTGTAAATTGTGATTATGTATAGTTATCCATGGTTGGCATATTTGATTTACTGGTAAGTCCCTAGTAAAGTGCACTGTGGGTGCCCAGGGCCTATAAATGAAATGCCACTAGTGGGCCTGCAGCACTGGTTGTGTCACCCACATGAGTAGCCCTGTAAGCTTGTCTCTGACCTGCTATTGCAGTGTCTGTGAGTGCAGTTTTAAACTGCCATGCCGACCTGGCCAGTACATCCACTTGCCAGGCCCAAATCTTCCCTTTTCTTACATATAAGGCACCCCTGGGTAGCCCCCTGGTCAGGGTGCAGTGTATGTGAAAGGTAGGACATGTAATGGTGTGTTTTACATGTCCTGATAGTGAAATACTGACAATATCGTTTTTCGCTATTGCACGGTATATTTCTCTCAAAGTTTATCATTGGCGCTGCCTTGTAACATCTTACAAGTGTAACTTTCAATTGGGAAAAGATAGAGATTTGGAGTTTGGGTTCCCTGAAATTAGGATTTAAAAATCCACCTTTTAGTGAAGTTGGTTTGAAATTTGTGTGTTTGAAAATGCCCCTTTTAGAAAGTGGGAATTTTCTTGCTTTACCATTCTGTGTCTCTGCCTGCCTGCCTGTCTGCCTGTGGAATCAACGTCTGGTTTAGACTGGCAGTTGGGTTGTTTGTGCATTCACTCTAGACAGTCACACAAAGCGAGCTGAGGTGTGCCCTGCATAACCTGATGGCCCATCACAAGGCTGATGGGCCTTCCTGAGCTAGAGAGGTGGGAGGAGTTGTTACTGACACCTGAATAGGGCTGTGCCTGGCCTCTCACAATGCTGTCTCCACCCACCTGTAGTTTGTCTGGAAACAGGGAAGGGCAAGGCAGGATCTTGTGGACAACAAAGACTTCCCTTTAAAGTATGCCTACTTCAAAGACCAAAAGGGGCATAAGTAGTGGACCTATGACCTCAGACTTTTAGAACACTTTTGGACTGAGGACCCTGCCAAGAAGAAGAGCTGAAGAGCTGTCAGGAGGAGTACTGGCCCTTTCCTGTGTATTGCTTTGCTGGGTTGGCCTGCAGTTGCTGGTTCTGTCTATGGGCAGTGAAAGACCTGGACTTTGCTTTCTTGTATCCTGCTTTTCCAAGGTTCTCCAAGGGCTTGTGTGTGCTTGCCTCCTGTTGAAAGTCTCAGGGCCATCAAAGACTTCATCTGCAGCATCTCTGAACTCCACTGCTGGGAGTTCTGACCTGCTTCTGCTGTTTCAAGACTCCAAAATCCATGCATGGCCCTTCCAGCGCTGTTTTTCCCATCTGTAAGCTTGCCATGCAGTTGAAACACCAGCACATCGCCAGGGTTGAAAAATTGACGCAGCGCCTGTTCGCAGCCTGAAGATCCACCGCAGCCAGAGTTCAGATCACCGAGTCTCTGACGTCCGAGACCTCCGCTCCGACTTCGACACACGCCCTTCTGTGCGGCTGAAGGAATTGACGCATAATGTGTCTGCGGGAGTGAAAATCGAAGGAGTGCCTGTTTCATCACCACATCGACCCGCAACACGTGGATCTTCTCACACATCTCACCTGTGCATCAAGTTTCCAAAGAATCACCCTGCTGAAAGGAGTTGCCTCCGGAAATCGATGCATCGCTTCTCCTCACAGTAAAAAATCGTTGCAACACTTCTCCTGCCTGCAGCAGAACTGACGCATCTATTTGCCTTGGACTCAAGAACCGATGCATCGCTGTGCTTTCTGGTGCTTTCCTCCTTTGCGATTGTTTTTAAACTTGAATTTTGACCAATCAATGGTGCTTTGTGCTAAAATCAACGCATCCATAGAGTTCTATGGCCAGAATTGCTTAAACCTTTAAAAAGTGATATTTTTAGTTATGTATGTTGGATATTTGTTGTTTTTGTCTTGTCATGTTTAGATAAAGATTGTTTCTTTTTCTAAACTGGTGTGGCGTCCATTTGTAGTGTTTTTACTGTGTGTTTATGTACAAACGCTTTGCACATTACCTCGGAGATACGCCTGACTGCTTGTGCCAAGCTACCAAGGGGGTGAGCAGGGGTCATCTTGATTGTGTATCTCCCTTGCCTGATTAGAAGGAAGGGTCCCTACTTGGACAGGGTGCATACCGCTGCCAAGTAGAGATCCCCATTCCTAACAGTGCCATAGAATGCACTATTGCATCCGGAGTATTTGTAGATCTGTTTAGTGCACATTTCTAATGATCCCGAGGGACTCTAAATTAGTGATCCGTGGTGTTTCTTTTTAGCATGTCTGTGGTCTTCTAACAATGCTTGGGTGCCTACTAGTCCACATTATATCAGTGTGACAATTTCTACTACTTTAATTAAGTCAAAGGGGTAATTATGCCCTGGAAACCGAAGTGGGAGATAGATGTTGCCAGCACAAATGAAAAGCTATTTTTATACGTTGCTAAAAGAAATTGAATAGAAATATTACTTTTTTTTTAGGATGCACTGGCATTGCTTTTGTTTCATTTTTAGTGCAATAAAAGGCAAATTAACGATGCTTCTCTTTGAAGCTGCGAACAAAAGGACAGTTAAACTGCACCACAAGCTATTCATAAACCTCGTCTAAAAATGTGATTATTCCGAAGTAGGTTGAAAGAAATTGCTAATTATATGAACACCCGAACAATGGTATGATTAATTGTCCCTTATTGTGTTACTGACATCAAAACCTAAGTCTTCCCAGCGATTGGAGTCGCACAATTATAGATAATTTCTACAGGGCTATTTTCTCAACAAACGTATCCAGGTACTAGAAAGAAAAAACATTATTTAAATTAAACATATATTTAAAGATTCATACATTACACAATCATTTCTTCCATTAAATTGAGTTGCAGCAAGATGTCTCAGTGGATATGCTAGCTTATACTGCATTGCAAAGAAGGCAGTTAGCCATTTGTTTTTTGCGGGGCCAGTGGATCTATGACCACTTAGGGCCTTATTTATGAAGGCCTGCGTCACATTTATGCTGCTGTTGTGTCACTTTTTGTGACGCTGCGGCGGCGTAAATAATGTGCCATGTTGTTCCTTATTTACGAAGTGACACATCTAGGCAGATGCGTCACTTCGTAAACCCCTGCGCTACATTATACCTGTGTCAGGTATAATGTATGCAGGGTGGGCGTTCCCCCGCAAGAAAGGGTCGTAGGACTGGCGCAGTCAAATCTATAAGATTTCACTGCGCCACTTCTAGGATGCCAATGCGTCAAAACCTTACGCCTGCCTCATGGCAGGCGTAAGGGTGACGCAGGGCCTTTCACATGAGGCTTGCCCCATGTGAAAGGACACATTACTTGGGGTTGTGTCTGTTTTCAGACACACCCCAGCAATGCGCCACTTTTGCGCCGACAAATACGTCAGTAATACTGACGTATCTGTCATACCTTGTGACATGATGCTTCATACAGTAAATATGACGCATTCCATCATGTCGCAAGGAGGGCGCACTGAGAAGTGTTGCATCGCTGCTTTCAGGCAGCAATGCGACACTTCTCATAAATGAGGCCCTTAGTCGGAGAAAGTGCAGTGTCTCAGTCCCCCTGGGGGACTGCGTATATGGTTGCAGTGATTTTGCAGCAGTCGGGTAGGTTTGGTGCCTGGTGCGAGTTATGCATTGACTCTCTGTTGAAGTGTGCAGGGCCTACGGCCCTTCTGCAGGTGCATGGAAGATCCCCCTGTGTGGGGTCCAGAGTCGCTCATAGGGGCCCTTTGGACAGGCTACAGAGTGGAAAAATGTGAACTGCAGGAAACGCATGGGCAGCCCCATACTGGTGGCCTTGCAGATGCTGTGTCTTTCAACTTCCTAGGGGAGGCCCTCACCATAGACTTGCGCCAACATTGAAAATGGGACGTGGATCCCAAATCTGGACTTCTACTCATACCAATCCCTTTAGAAAAAAACACCAAGAAACCCAGGAAGAGTAGAATAGGGAGGGGGAAACAAAGGGATAGCTATGTTAGTCTTCTAGGCCCCATATATGCTGATCTGTTCACAAAATGGAGGCAGGGTCTTATTGATTGGCTTCGGCAGATTAAACGGCGAACACACAGAAAAAAGACATACAACGGTTCAGATTTTTAATAGATGTTTGTCCTTGCATCTGTCTATTAATACTCTTCTCATCTACCTGAGACAAGAGCTGTTGCCTAGGTGAATATACGGGAATTTGCAGACACCCAATAAAGAGCATTATTATGACTCTGAATACAAGGACCTCAAAGCTGCAAGGGAAGAGGTGAGGAACACTCAATAAAGCAATGAATAATCTTTCAGTGCTTTCTTATTCCCATAACATCACTGTGATACGTGCGGTAAATCAGCCATTGATCATCAAAGTGCATTACTTACATCCTGTTAGTTATAATCCCGAGTCTTCTCAGACATTTTTGTTAGTCCAGGCTCCTGATTCCTTCACTTGAGAGTTTTTTGCGGCTGTTTGGATTCCTGATTCTTCTCATGAGTTTACTGTTCAAGCATTAGAACAGTGCGGGATATTTTCAATCACATAATAATTCTGTGCCCAAGATCATTTATTTGACATTCAGTAGGAGATATGTTTTTGATGTGTGTCTTTGACCGAGGGGTAGCGCTACCAGCACAAAAATAGTCACTAACATTTCTTACCTTGCATCTTTTTTGTCCTGCAGGTCCTGACCAGAACATGATCCAAGAATCAAAAATGCAGCCTCATGGCACATGTCTGTGACATCCAGGATTCAAGGTACCAGGATTAAGTACAGGAATACCAGGCAGGAATGAGACTTACAGATGCTAGAATGCAAAGCTAGGATTTATCGCTTGGGCACAGTTTAAATACGAAGGGGCTTATTTACAAGCCCCATGCGCCATTTTTGCGTCATTTTTAACATGGGAAAAGTGACGTACGGGTGGCGCAAGGGGCTTGTAAATATGCCCTGAAGTATGACCAACAAGGCCTCGGAACTTCGAAGAGTTAGACACTTGCATGTTGTTGTAAATGGCAATTGCATGAAGCTGATACCTCTGGATTTAGATGTGCTGGGGAAATGACAGAGCATAGGCTCTGCAGGAAAACCAGCATCAGGGGCAATGGTTTGAGCACGAAGGAGTTGAGAGACTCTGGATGGGCAATGAAGCTGAAAACCCAGTGCACAGGACTGGAGGAGGAGACAAGAGGCGCATCGAGGGATGAGGCAGAACTGTACTTAGATGTAGACCCCTCCAGGAGGGGGCTCCTTACAGTGGATTGACAGTGCTCTGTCTTGGCCTAAGAAGTCACTGTTCTTCTGCAACTTAAATCTCCAGTAGGGATTAAAGGAATAATAAGTGTGAGATTTCGAAATCTTGCCTTAGCATTACTGAAACTGCTGCAGACATGTTTCTGATTATGCTAAACATGCATTCAAGCTGTTCCCGGATACAATGTATAAAGACTTGTACTAAGTTTGGCTTTTGGAGCATAACAATGCCTGTATCTGTTTGAAGGTAGTGTGCATACTGTCACTGAGTCCTACACTTGTGTAACTTCTTTGTGCAAATCTCATCAAATGATTGATCTCCATTGGACCCCTGTAAATAAAAATAAAATAAATACATGTATGTCTTGCATGTGCTTATGGATTTTATGCTTATTTTGGGTCCTGGAGTCTATGCCATTGTCACCCGTTTCTGTGACTCACAGATGATATTTATTTTGTTAATAAATATTTTCACATTTTGATTTGGAGTGTAAGCAGATTTTCTTTAACTTTTCTATCTGTCGGAAATGTAACTGGAAGGGTTCCACGGCACTCAGAGTTATTAAGCCCCAACTGTGACAGATGGGGTACTTTACCTCAGATGTCCTAGGGTCGTTGTAGTGCAGACCCTCGAACTGTGGGCTCAAGGTAGTGAACTAGAGCAGTCCAAGGCTTACTCAAGAGGTGCTGTGGACTAAAGCTCAGAACTCACCAACACAGCAAATAGCATTCAAAAACACAAAATCCACACAGAGCTTTTCTTGAAAAGAAGTACTTTAATACATTCATAACTTACCACCACACATAAAATTACAAATATATGCAAAACATCATGTGGAAAGGCCAATGAGAACACCCTCTAGAGACCTTCATATACAAAATGAGATGGATACTACAGAAATGGCACAGAAATCTATTACACCTCCTAAATGCAGACTAGACACCATAAATTTGAGACCTTTTTAACAGTGTTTGCTTCAACAAACTCCTAATACCACATTCCTATCATTTAAACCTTTAGCAAATTATTAGGTAGAGAATTATTAGAAGCTTTGGCACAGAATGTTCAATATACAACTACAATGAAATATAAGCATTTCTCAACAGATGACCTTTTAAAACGTTAACGCAATTATGTTTTACCTTTCTCTTCAGAAACGCCAAACCTAGGGATTTTGACAAGCTTTGCACCTGTTAAATGTTGCAGAACAACACACATTTTATAGAAAGACCCTATTTCTGCATTTAAACAAAGCTACTTAACAATTTCTAAATACCCAACATCACTGAATTACACTCCCTCTCAATATAAACACTAAAATCAGATCACAGAGTCCTTGAACTAAACAAAAACATCTACCAAGGACTCATATTTAAAACCCTGAGAGAGTCGGTGTGCCATTTTGCTATGTCCCATGAGAGAACATGTCACTATTTCTTGTCAGGGAGAGGGGCAAATTAATTTACGGGTATTCTACCCCCCTCCTTCCGTGGGTAGGAGAATGCTAATCCTCGAGGATGGGTCTATTGTTCCATGGAGAGCTTTGAACTGGCAGCTGGTCAACAGAGTAACTAACTGGCCCAGCAGAGAAGCTCAAAGTATAAATTGCATTGAAGTTGGCTAAGGGAATATGCCCAATTTTATAAATGCCTAAATGAATGTGGATAGAATAAAAAATAGTCTAGATAGGTATTTGTGATGCAGAAATGCATAGAAAAAGTCAAAACAATCACGTCCCTATATCATGCAAATCTAAATGATGTTTTAGCCGCACTTTACCCAAAGTGATAAAACTGTTATGCCCTAGAGATTTCATAACTCATGCATGAAGAAAGGAGACATTTCTTCTTGTATTCCCATTTGGAATGCAAAGCCTTAGCAAGCCATAATAAATGTAATCTGGGTCCAATCTGTCACAGTGCTACCTGTATGCAGATCCAAGGCTGGGTTAAAGCAGACGTCCTTCTTCCAGCTCTATAACTGTGCACACTTGTAAACACATATTATGGCAAGTCCTTTACTCCAGATGTACACAGCAGCTGCTTTATTTTCAAAGTTGGGCACTGACAGTTGCAGCTCAATATCAATTTTAATATACACTTACAGTAGATAAGCCTGCTTTAGTGAGACTGACTCACAGCAGAGGACCAGAAACCAGAGGTCTAAAGACAAAAAATGCAGGGTACTGTCACAAGATAGAATCTTCCCCATATGCTGTCATAGTCAGGGAAGGCTCCTCCATCTGAGCGGAGGAGTGTCACCCCACAAGCCCCAGAGCTGAAAACTAAAACAGTAATAAAGTTAATTTATTACGACTTTATTTTTCAGTAACCGACACACCCTGAAATAAGTGTTGGGGCGGGGCCAGCACTGCCGAGTGGCAGCAGCAGGGAGCTGTGCACTTTAAAATGTGCGTGTCTCTTTAGCAGGCCATCTTAGGCCGGCCAGCCAGACATGTGCATTTTAAAGTTCTCTAACTTAGCTGCCATAGACAGCTAGGTTAGAGAAAGAACAGGCCTCCAGTGCTCCTAGGAGCGCTGAAAGAGGCCGCTCCAACCAATCCTGGTGCTGCTCTAATGCTGTGAGAGCAGCGCCAGGATTGGTTAGTGCAGTTTCCTGGTCCCACGTTGGAGCCCTCCTGCCTGCTGGATGAGACCGGAGTGAAGAGGTCATCACATTGTGTAGGAAGGTAAGTGTTTTTTTAATTTTTTTGCGTTCCCACACCCCCGCCCCACCACCCTCGGAACATGGGAGGCGCCATTGTGATTGTCCAGTCAGAGTCATCTACTCTGTCATGGGGAAATATGTTTTAACTCAGCACATAAAACTAAAAGATACATTAAAAATGGCACAGACAGAAGAGAAACATATTCTCTAGAACGTTTTTTCTTTAATGGCCTCTTACAAGTACCTCAACAGTCTACATCACTTTCCTACATGTTAGAGGCCACAACTCAAAAAAATCTAATCGGTTGAGACCATTTATTTCATCCTGTCTGACTTATTTTTATTTTATCTAGTGATGTGGTGAGTTAAGAAAGATACTATGTTTACAAAATCAAAATGTTCTAACTGAACAGATTAGGGACAGATGTCCCAAGACTCTACGACGCAAAAGTGCATTTAAATTTCGCACCATTTCCAAAGGCCACAGCTATCGATCAAAACATTTGGGGATGGAGAGCATGGTCGAAATGGGGGAGAGAAAAGGCCGGGCAGCAAAATAAAAGTAGCCCTCATGTTAGAATAAAAATTACGCTTTGGACTGTTTTACATAAGTTAGCATTCGCTGCACCATTTTGTGTGTTGGCGCCATTTTGTATTACGATCAAAATTAATTCTCTGCCATTTCTCTGAAATGGCCTTCACTAAGGTTATGTTTCTTCCGAGCTGAGTTCTGCTACACTAATGAATGCACTGTTCTTATTAGCGCATACCTTTCCTTCGTTGTAAGACTTCTCCCACTTGTCTAGTGGTGGGCACAGCAAAATGGCCTTGACCTATAGATAATGTGCCCGGCTTCAGAACCGAAACTTACTCCTTTGTAATTTACTGTCCAGCTGCGTCTCCCTGGAAAATTCCATGGTGGGTGTGCTTTCATTGGTGTCAAAATGTATATAATGTATTGTTATGCTTGCTGATGTCAGACTCTCTCTGCAGTACTCTTAGCGACTGGGCAGAGAGGGCTCCACTCTGAGCGGACTTTGAATAAACTGTTATTAGTTTGTGTTCTCTACTGTCTGACCGACTCTTTATTTCGTAGAAGGCAGAGAGGTGGTCGTGAGTGACCCGGGTGGCCCGAATCAGGTCACTTCCTTCAGTTGGCGCCCGAACAGGGACTCCTTCGGGTAAGTGAGCCATCCCCTTCCACAGACGGGGGAGGTCGAGGCTATTGTCGGGCCGGACTGACGGATCAGGGATCCCTGTATGAGGAGCATTGATTGCTTGCAGCTGCCCCTTCTGTCCTGCCGGACGGTGCCTCGCCCAGTGGTCATCCCGACTGGAGTCCTGAACTGCGGAACCCTTGGATCTGACCGTGTGGTCTGAAGAGTCGGCAGGGGGGAATATATTTGTTTTGACCTGCATATATCAGGTGAGTTTGTTTTGGTTCTTTGTGGATATGGTACCATTTTGGTTTGTATTTGGTATGGTCTAAGGACCATCTTTGGAACAAAAACAATTGCAATTGTTTTGCTAGGCATAGAATAGTGAGTTTGTTCTCTTTTGAAAATGCTTAGTCTTAGCAAAGTATTTGCCTTGTGCTGTCGTTATTGCTCTACTGATGCTAGATTGGAAGAAAGTCAGCCGGCGCCTCCGGAAGGCACTCCGAATTTTGATATGTATGTGAAGCATGGTCTTGGCCCTATTATGTTTAGTACATTATGGCACAAATATACGAGGGACAATGCCGAATTGCAGTGGCCGTTGACGGGCACTTTTGATGAACAAAAGATTGAGTATTTACAAGAACAGTTGTTTAAGAAAAGAAGTAGGCAGTTTATGTTTGATTCGCTCAGAACGTGGCAAAAAGCAGCTAAGCAGAGACGAATGAAAGCAGAGAAAGAGGCCTGGAAAGGGAGAATGCAGATGCTGATTCAGAAGGCTGTAGCATATGACAGGTAAAAACAGGAGAAGGGTTTTGAATGTGAAGATAGAAGGTTTCGATTACATATTGACAAATCATATGTGGCTCAGGAGGAAAATGATACTTTTGTGGAAGAATTGTTCGATTCCCGCCCGCATATGCCCCGCAGAGAATATATCCCACTGTTCCGGTCCACTCACAGCTGCCTGTTACAGTTTTGCCTACTGTCTCTGCCCCTGTGTCCACTGTTGTTTCGTCAATAGCTGTGGCTTCAGCTCCTCCTCCTCCTCCTTCTGTTTCTCTGCTGTCTGTGGCCCCTGTGACTGTTAGTACTCCTGATGCACCTATTGTCTCAGCATCTCTTTCGCCAACTCTTTCCCCTGCGACACAACCCCCAGCGACTATAGTGCCTGTTACTTCTGTTGCCTCTCCCACTGTGGTTTTTCATCCTCCGACATTAGTGAGTAGTGGGATGCCGGTGCGTGGATTTGAGGATAGGGATTGGACAAAGTTTAAGGAACTCATGGGCCCGTTAGTGAGGTCTGATGTGGGAGACAATGAGAAACAGGTAATAGCTAATCAGGCTGCACAGTGGGCCCGTAATCCCATCTATAGTGTAGAGGATGTCTGGGCGACTATGAGAGATTTTGAGTCTTTTATACAGCAGCATGCCCTTAAACACATGTCGGCTATTTTGATTGGTCTTTGGCAGCAGTATTTTGGAGCGGAGGCGCCTCAAATTTTATATGATATTAGAGACCGAGTGTATATTAGTGAATTGGGGCCAGAACAAGTCCTTGCTAATGTTTCGACAATCATAGCTTACAGGGGCCGATTGCATGAGAAAAGTCCCAGGTCGGTATCTCAGTTTCCGATGAGAGAGGTTCATCCTATATATCACCCAGAGATACCAGAGTTAACGGATAGGCGAGGTAATGTGACTCGAGTGGCACAGGCAGCTCGGTTTCAAGAACAATGGGCTTATACTCCATGGAAAAGAAGTGAGGTTTTATCTCTTAAAACTCAACTGCCTGATCCTAGGAAGAATCCTACTGCTTATTATAAAGAGTTGACCGAAGCTGCTTCTTCGACGGTAATGACTTTAGCTGACATTGAAATGTTCTTTGGTCTTCTTGTTCCAGTTGATATTTGGAGGCAGGTCCATAATCATGATCATGTTCTGGAGTTGGGTGGTACTTGGGATCAAATTAAGGCATGGGATCAGGAAAGAAAGCCAGGTGACAAGCCTCGGGGACAGACACTTGCTTTGCCAGGCCGCATTATTACGTACATGCATTCTCTTATCCCGCCAAGAAAGGTGGATTGGGACAAATTGTCAGCTTGTCGACAGAAGAAAGATGAGAGTGTGTCTGATTTTTTCACTCGATTTGAAGGTAGATTTTTGGATTACAGTGGGCAGGATTTGTCTATTGAGGGAGGTGTTCGGTTGTTTGTTAATAGATTTGTCTCTAATTTACTTCCCGAAATAGCGACTCGATTGCAGGCTTCTGAAAGTACTTGGTCTACCTCTTCTCCTTCTGTTATTTTGAATAAAGCACAATATTACGAGCGTAGGGATAATGAGGAAAAGGAGAGGACAGAGAAGAGGCATAAGGATCTAAAGACGAAGGTGTTCTTACTGCAGGCTTTTAGAGGGAATGGGAGAGGACGTAGTGGTCCTGCTCAGCAGCTTCTGCGCACTAGTAGGCAGCCAACAAATACGCCTTTGGGTCCAAATCAGTGTGCGTATTGTAAGGAGGTGGGACATTGGCGTAGCGAGTGTCCTGTGCTTTTGCAGAAAGTAGCGGTCCCGAGAGGACGGGGTTCTCGTGGTCGGGGTCGTGGAGCTGGTGGGGCTGATAGGGCACAGACTGCTCCACCCACACAAGGTCGTTCTGATAATAATTATTTTGATGATCCTCGAGAAGGACAGTACTACCATGATGATTATGATATTGATGAAGTGACAGGAATGTCTTAAAGCTAGGACAGCCAGGGACAGAGTGGGGGACCAGTTCAGATACCTGTAGACCAGCGTGGCCCTTATGTAATAGCGGAATTGCAAGGTTCAACTAAGGAGTTTTTGGTAGACACAGGTGCGACAAAAAGTTCTGTTGCTCGAAATATGGTCCCTGGGGCGGCTCTGTCTGACCATAATAATGTGTCGGTTGGTTTTTCTGGTGTACCTTTTGTAAGCCCCATTTCAAAACCTCTTGCATTGACTATTGGTCCTTTCACTGTGGATTCACCATTCTTGCTGACATCTAATTGTGGTGAAAATTTGATGGGTTTGGATTTATTAAAGAAATTGCACGCCACCATTTATTGTTCTCCGGCAGGTGTCTATATGACAATGGGTCCGGATGTGGCGCGTGCTAAGCAGTGTTTGTCCAAAGACGCACCCCTCCCTGTTGAGTTTAAAGATGTGCTACCCACTGTGTAAGCGACAGGTGACACAGATGTGGGATTGTTGCAGATATCACCGGTTTTGATACAGGTTAAGGATGGTGCTATTTTGCCTCGTATCCCTCAGTATAAAATACCACAGGCAGAAGAGCGCGCTTTATTGCAAATTATACAGGATTTGATTAGGAAGGGTGTGGTTGAGGAGACCACTGCCAATATTTGTAATAGCCTTATTCTTCCAATTCTTAAAAGGGCGCCCTCAGGTTCCTCTGATGACCATGAACATGTTTATCATTTTGTGATTGATTTGCGCGAAGTTAATAAAATAGTGTTCCCTCAGTTTCCAGTGGTTCCTGATATTACTACTTTTTTGACAATGATTCCTTCTACTGCTAATTTCTTTCTGTCATTGATTAGAAAAATGCATTCTTCAGTATTCCTATTCATCCGGACAGCAGGTACTTGTTTGGTTTTACCCTAGCTGGTAGGAGCTTTAGATTTTGTCGAGCTCCTCAGGGCTATACAGAAAGCCCAGTATTTATAGTCAGGCATTAAAGAGCCAATTGGATTCTCTTTCTCTTCCACCAGGTAATGTATTAGTGCAGTATGTTGATGACTTCCTCATCGCTTCTGACACAGAACAAGGTTGTAGGGACAGTACAGTTAAGTTGTTGTTGCATTTGGCACACCACGGACATAAAGTTTCCCTTTCTAAATTTCAGTGTTGTCACCAGGAGGTCACCTATTTAGGTCACCTACTGTAGGAGGAGGGTAGGAGACTGACCCCTGAGCGCATTAGCACCAAGGTTAAAATGCCCGTTCTGCAAACTCAGAAAGGTGTGCGCGCTTTCATAGGTATCACTTCCTATTGCCGGCAGTAGATACCTAGCTAGTCGCTATTAATCAAACCCCTGCTTGCTCTAACATTAAAAGATGTGCATGATCTCCTGCCTTGGACGCCTGAATGTCAGCAGTCTTTTGAGCAATTGAAACTGCGCTTTGTTCGGCTCCAGTACTCAGCACCCCCGACTATACTAAACCGTTTGTGTTGTACGTCCATGGGATGGCCGGTTGCATGCTTTCTGTTTTAACACAAACATTTGGAGATAAGCAACGGCCGTGTGCTTATTTCTCTGCTGTCCTTGATCCTGTCGCACAAGCCCTCCCGTGCTGTCTAAAAGCGGTCACGGCCGTAGCTGTCTCGATAAGACAATCGGCTTGAGTAGTACTTGATATTGACCTCACAGTCATGGTACCCCATGCTGTGGATACACTTTTGAATAAGGAAAAGACACAGCACCTCACCAGTGCACGTCTGCCAGGTTATGAATTAACAATGTTCGCAAAACAGATCACGATCAAAAGATGTGCCACTCTGACCCCAGCCACGTTACTGCTCCTCCCTTCTGAGAATGATGAGATTGATAAACAGGATTGTATCTTCCGGACGGAAAAAGAGACAAAGGAACGGGTAGACTTGACTGATGTTCCCTTATCAGACCCCCAAGGGGAACTATATGTCGATGGCTCTTGTTTTAAATTCCATTCTTGATAAATTCTTTTCAAATTTCTTTATTGTGTTATCACTTTTTCTTCATAAGTTTTGTTCATTATTTATTCATGACAATAATTTTCTTACATATGTTATGAGGATTAACCGACTTGCACCACCTACCTTTCTCAGACCGATTTGAAACACACACCAGGGAGTGCGTTCATCTATCCAATTATTGGCTTACATATTAATCTTTTTCTGAGTAAATAGACGACGCACCCACAGCATCATGTCTTACGAAGAAATTGCTAACCTCACAGAGTGCAGAGCGGAAACTTTTTGTTTCACGAGTGATGAAACCCAACGAATATAATCCCTGATTGAAGAAACAGAGAGTATCGGTACTAGCACTGGATCCATACAATCGAATATCAAACAGTTACTATACATTTCAAAAAAGCAATCAACCAACATCTTCACGTGAGTACCCTAATCAAGTATAATAAAGTGCAGCGAATCCCAAGAGGATTAAGAATAGCCTTAAAATCAACGCTATGTAAGAACAACACCAGATTTACAGAAAAGTGGCAAGCAATTTTAAATAAATGCTCCTTAGACTTGATATTATTAATTATCGAAGAACTATCAAAACTCTTGGAAGATCTGAACAAAGAAGTGAATCAGTTAAAGCAGGAACTCACTGAAAAAATGTCCAAAGAAAATTGGGAAGAAACACTTGATGATATCAATAAACAATTAAACGCGTACACGAAAGAAATCAACGAAAGAAAAATTCAAAAATTTAAAAGAGACACAATCGACTACAAACTGGGAGAAGTTTACAATTGGGCAGAAATTTACGCTCAGAGGAGACAACAGAGATCTAACACGGGACGATTATCTGACACTGACGCTTCATCTGCTGATGACTCGCAACAAAGAGGCCAACAGTCTACAGGACAAGGTATCCAAAGATCAGAGAAAGAAGGTCCATCTACATCAGGTAGCACCAATGACGGCAGGCCTTTTTTAGAGAAAGGCCAAAAACCACAAGACGAGGCAGGAGGAGGAGCACAAAAAACAAAACAACAACCGGTAGCGAAAGGCACGAGAAGCCAGAGACTTTAGTTATTAACATTTCCAAACATCAATTGACTGACTTTGAAATCAATACCCTGCATAAAAGGAACATCTTATGTACCGACTTATCACTCTAATGCTTTGGAATCGGAAATCAGTCTATAAAAATGTATGCGCACGCTAAGATTGAGACACTTTTTACTAACGTCGTGGAAGAACGAGAATGTTCACAAACCAACACTTTGTTAGGACTACGGAATAAAAGCATATTCACCGCTCCCATCAGCCATAAGGTCTTGGATGCTTTCGAGACAGTTGTACAACAAGATCTTTGAACTATTTTCAAAGGAACTAAACCCAAAACTTCAAACATAACGCAAAAAGAAAGACAGACACTGCAAAAAATTGCATCTAACCCCAAGATAACAATTTGTCAAGCGGACAAAGGAGGAGCCATGGTTATAATGGACACAGATTATTATTTGGAAAATGTTCAAGATCATGTACAGGATGACAAGATCTACATGAAATTATCTTTTGATCCGACCAATGAATTTCTAAAAATTCTTTCAAAAATAATAGATGACGTAATGGATAAAGGAACTATAACGTAAGAAGACAAGATTTACCTTATCAAAAACAACCCATCAATACCGTACATATACATGATTCCCAAAATACATAAACATCCTACCAAACCACCATTCAGACCTATCGTATTGACTGACAATTCCATACACGAACCGATTGGCAAATATCTGGATAAACAACTTCAGCCACTAGTACAAAACATGTCCACTTACATACGAGATACCACAGACTTCCTGAACATCTTGGAATCCATAAAGACAAATTTAACTTCAGATACCATACTATGCACTATTGATGTTAAATCATTATATACCTCGATCCCCCACAATCTAGGCATCTCTGTGGTGGAATCATTCTTAATGTATTCAGAAAAGGATGAACAACTAAAAGTGTTCTTGATGGAACTGTTACATTTCACTTTATTTCACAGTTATTTTAAATGGCAGAATGATTTCTATATTCAATCTTCAGGGACATCAATTGGCAATTGTGCCGCGCCGGCGTATGCTAATCTCTTTATGTACAGATTCGAATTAGACCACATACTCAATCAGAAAGAATGGGTTGAAAATCTCATCATATATAAAAGATACATTGATGATATATTCGTGCTATGGAAGGGGACACATTTGGAGCTGTCAGAAGCAATTGAGAAATTGAACAAAGTGGATGAAAGAATTGGATTCACATCTGTAATAAGCAAAGAGCAAATTACTTTCTTAGATACTCTCATCCTAAACAAGGATGGACAATTAATTACCAGTGTGTACACTAAACCTACTGATCGAAACAATCTACTCCATTACCATAGTTTTCATCGACCTTCTCTGAAAAAACACATTCCATACTCACAACTACTCAGGTTAAAAAGGATTTCATCTAATGATGAATTATACAAAGAATGCATGACCATCACTATTAAGAAATTCAGAGAACAGGGTTACCCTGAACCCATATTACAGGAGGCCATCCAAAAAGTTGAAATTAAAACACGTGAAAGCTTACTAAAGTGTACTTTTTTCAAAGATAATAAGAATAGATTTGCGTTTGTGTCTAAATTTTCCACCCCTAGCCACAAAATCAAAAACACCATACTTAAGTATTGGCCGATGCTGAGTACAGAACCGGATTTCAAAGGCATTTTTGACCATAAATCAAGATTCGCATACTTACGAACAAGAAATCTTAAACAGATATTAAGCAAAACCATTGACAACAAAGAACAAAATTTTCGTGGAACAGTACCCTGCATGAATTGTGGGAATTGTAATTCCATTATCAAAGGCTATACTACATGACATCCTAATCGAGGAACTATTATAAAATTAAGACTGATAGCCACATGTAACAGTCAGAATGTCATATACATGTTAAAATGCCCATGTGGTATGGCCTATGTGGGAAAGACTGAGCGCAAAATCAGGGTACGTTTGAATGAACACAAGAGCAACATACGAACCAGGAATCCCAAGTCTACGCTACCTGCACACTTTAATTTACTCCATCATAATGTCAGCCAACTCAGGTTTCTGATCCTCGAACAAGTTCCAATAAAACAGAGAAGAGACAACACACAGTTTCTTTTACAAAGAGAAATTTATTGGATCAACTTTCTAGATACTGTGAATCCCAAAGGGTTAAATGAACGGATGGATTTAAGCTGCTTTTTATAACTGAACTTGATTCTGTTGACTTGTTGAATTTTCGGATTTTTTCATTAATTGTATAAACCATGTACATGCATTGCGTATCTTTCGCAAATTGTGGTGTCTAATTTTCAATGTTTTAATTTTCATGTTCTAATTTTATTTTGAATTAACCAAATTTTTTTAGGAAATGAAGTTTCATTGTTTATATCTTTCAAAAATGCACCCATATTGTTTTTGAAGCACACGTAATTATTTTTATTGATAGTATTTATATTGTTTCATGGTCGCGATACCATTGCTTATATCTTTCTAAACGTACCTGTATTGTTTTTTGAATCACACATAATCATTTGTTACATGGTCAAGATACAGACATTCATATTACTTTGTAAATCTAATAGAAGTGTTTTTTGATCGTCAAGTACTTTGATCGTCCACGCAATATTGGCGTTGTTCACCGTTTTCTATCTTAACCAGCGTTGTAGTCTTGTAAACATATCTTTCTGAAGTCACTTCCGGGTAGAATCCTATTGAAAACTCCGGCGTCACCGATGTTGATTACAGTTGTAGTTCTCTAGCTATACGAAAGATCTTTTACTTCCGGGTATAACACCGTCTTAAATCAGGCGTGATGCTCACTATTCAACACGATACTAACTGCACCGAGAAGAGCCATTCACGCACTTCAAAAAAAGCACGGGTAAGCTGTAGGTTGAATGACACCATAATATACCATAGTTTATCGCTTTCGTGTGATATTTACAATCTCTTCATGTTTTCAGCTACGTTTCTAGATACCATATATATCGCGGAATTAGTTTGTTGAACACGCGGTTTTGAGTAAGTTTGCTCGATCACACTTTCTGCTTGAACTCACTTTATACACGGGTGACAATGCACTTCTATGTTTGTATGGTTGCACAGTTGAAAGCATTCAAGAGTTAAAGATTTTTAAACTGAATATTTACCCACACTACTTTTATGAAATTGCTGACATGGTGAAAAGCATGATTTGCCATCACCTTATTTTTTCCACCCCCTTCAGAAAAAGAACCTGCATGTTCTGCATTCTGTCCATCAACTGTTGTTTTTGCATTTGTCACCCCGAGTGGGACGGATATACCTCCACATGGGTCCTGTGCTCTCCATGTCACTGGAGTCAAGCTATCCTGGCTGATGAGGGGTCAAACCCCGAAACCGGTCCTAGGATGCTTGTTTCCAGTCCAGGGAGGACCTGGCCTGGCAGTTCGGGCTGGACTCTTCCCATTGGGCACAGGGTCAAGAGCATATGGCTGGATTCAAACTGGAATGGCATGGTGAGCAAAAAAACGATGGATTTAGGCTCAGATCTCTGTACTGGGGTGAATGTATGACATTGTTCTGCATTCTGTCCATCAACTGTTGTTTTTGCATTTGTCACCCCGAGTCGGACGGGTATGCCCAGACGTGCGTCCCGTGCTCTCCATGCCACTGGAGTCAAGCTATCCTGGCTGATGCGGGGTGAAACCCCGAAACCGGTCCTAGGATGCTTGTTTCCAGTCCAGGGAGGACCTGGCCTGGCAGTTCGGGCTGGACTGTTCCCATTGGGCACAGCGTCAAGACTGATTTGCATATGGCTGGGTTCAAACTGGAATGGCATGGTGAGCAAAAAAACTATGGATTTAGGCCCAGATCTCTGTACTGGGGTGAATGTATGACATTGTTCTGCATTCTGTCCATCAACTGTTGTTTTCGCATTTGTCAACCCGAGTAGGACGGGTATGCCCAGGGTCCCGTGCTCTCCATGCCACTGGAGTCAAGCTATCCTGGCTGATGAGGGGTGAAACCCCGAAATCAGTCCTAGGATGCTTGTTTCCAGTTCAGGGAGGAACTGGCTGGCAGTTCGGGCTGGACTGTTCCCATTGGGCACAGGGTCAAGACTGATTTGCATATGGCTGGGTTCAAACTGGAATGGCATGCTGAGCAAAAAAACTATGGATTTAGGCCCAGATCTCTGTACTGGGGTGAATGTATGACATTGTTATGCATTCTGTCCATCAACTGTTGTTTTTGCATTTGTCACCCCGAGTGCGACAGGTATGCCCAGATGTGGGTCCCGTGCTCTCTATGCCACTGGAGTCAAGCTATCCTGGCTGATGAGGGGTGAAACCCGAAACCGGTCCTAGGATGCTTGTTTCCTGTCCAGGGAGGACCTGGCCTGGCAGTTTGGGCTGGACAGTTCCCATTGGGCACAGGGTCAAGACTGATTTGCATATGGCTGGGTTTAAACTGGAATGGCATGGTGAGCAAAAAACGATGGATTTAGGCCCAGATCTCTGTACTGGGGTGAATGTATGACATTGTTCTGCATTCTGTCCATCAACTGTTGTTTTTGCATTTGTCACCCGAGTGGGACGGGTATGCCCAGACGTGGCTCCCGTGCTCTCATGCCACTGGAGTCAAGCTATCCTGGCTGATGAGGGGTGAAACCCCGAAACCGGTCCTAGGATGCTTGTTTCCAATCCAGGGAGGACCTTGCCTGGCGGTTCGTGCTGGACTGTTCATATTGGGCACAGGGTCAAGACTGATTTGCATATGGCTGGGTTCAAACTGGAATGGCATGGTGAGTGTTAGACCCGGGATCCCTGGTTGGCTGAGGTAGGTACCTTAGGCCAAATAGAGACCCTCGTTCTCACGTCAGGGAAAGGAAGGACACCTTCGCAGATAGCCCCCGCTCACCCCCTTGGTAGCTTGGCACGAGCAGCCAGGCTTAACTTCAAGGTAAATGTGTAAAGTATTTGCAATCATGCTCACAGCAACCCAATGATGACACCACAAATGGACTCCACACGAGTTTTATAAAAACGAGTATACATTTATATAAAAAAGACATACGATAAGACCACACGATATAAATCCAACATATGCATATTTGTACTATTCTTCCTGGCCGGTTGTTAGGCCAGCCAGCCAGCCTTTGTAAGTTCTGGCGATATTAATGAGCACTTCTAAACGTTCCACTGCAGTCCTAATGCAATGTTATGCAGTTCGTAATGCTAGAATCAGGCACTTTGCAATGTAGAAATGATGCAGTTCGTAATGCTCGAATCAGGCACTTTGCAATATAACAATAATGCAGTTTGTAATGCTAGCATCAGGCACTTGGCAATGTAAACATAATACAATGCGTAAAGCATCAATCAGATATTTCGTTATGCAGAAGCGATGCAATGCGTAATACGACAATCAGGTAGTTCGTTATGCAGAAATAATGCAATGCGTAATACGGCAATCAGGTAGTTCGTTATGCAGAAATAATGCAATGCGTAATACACTAATCAGGTAGTTCGTTATGCAGAAACAATGCAATGCGTAATACACTAATCAGGTAGTTTGTTATGCAGAAAGAATGCAATGTGTAATACCACAATCAGGTAGTTTGTTATGCAGAAATAATGCAATGCGTAATATGCTCCAGCAACGATCACGGTGCCTCAGGCGGTCTCTCCGCCACTCGTACTGACTTGCAGTCAGCCTCTGTCAACAGTTGTCCCCACACGGGTATGATGTAAACAAAAAGTGCAGCTCCGCTCTCCGGCCCCGGTACTGCCACTCCGTTGGCAAGTACGGGCCGCGATACGAGCCGAAGCAGAGGCTCGCGCTGCAGGAATGGGAGAGGCCGAGAGCGTCTACTTCCGAGCCCGCACCCCACCCCAGGCATCGACACACGTTACCTGGGGGGTGTGACCTCGCTCTCCTCTCCTCTTCTCGCCACTTGGGCCTCCGGTGCAATCTTTGTGAATTCCGGGCAGTGGGAAACGGGCCCTCCCTCGACGAGGTTGGTTCGAAGTCCCGCTCTGGCAACGGCGGGCTCGGGCCGCTGGCTCGGCTCCTCCGGGGCTGCTGATCCAGGCCTCTGATGCTACGAAGATCTCAGGCTGCAACAGGGCACACGCACACAGCATCGCTGAGACTCACTTGAGCTTTGGGTGCACAATCACAGGGCACTCCTCACGAAGGTCTCAGGCTGCACGAAGCACACACACACACACACAGCGTCGCTGAGGCTCACTTGAACTCTGGGTGCACGATAACAAGGCAATCCTCACGAAGGTCTCAGGCTGCACAAAGCACATGCACACAGCGTCGCTGAGACTCACTTGAACTCCGGTGCACACGATAACAGGACAATCCTCACAAAGGTCTCAGGCTGCACAAAGCACACAGCGTCGCTGAGACTCACTTGGACTCCGGTGCACACGATACCAGGACAATCCTCACGAAGGTCTCAGGCTGCACAAAGCACACGCACACAGCGTCGTTGAAACTCGCTTGGACTCCAGGTGCTCACAATCACAGGGCACTTCTTACGAGGGTTTCAGGCTGCAAAAAGCACACGCACACAGCGTCACTAAGAATCTCCTGGAAACTTTTGTGTTCCTGAGTTTCCGCAACAGGGAGCTAGCTCACCTCGGGCCCTTGGGGATAAGTTACTTCCGGACACAGCACACAGCAAAATCCTTTCAAGCAGGGGGACACAGCACACAGCAAAGTCCCTTCAGCCTCTCCTTGGTTAAAGCAGCAAACTGCAGGCCAGCCCCAGAACACACAGCAAGGGTCAGTACTTTAGTCTCTTCAGCTGTTCCTTCCTTGGCAAAGGTTTCTCTTGACCACAAGTAGCTTCAGTCTTGTTCAATCTTGATCAATCCATTTCTCCAAAGTTCAGGGGCTTCAGCTCTCATAGTTATACCCCTAAATGTCTTTGAAGTATTTGTGTTCAGGGGGGCACTGACCCCTGTTCAAACCAGTTCTGGGTGCCTCCCTGCCAGTGACACCTTATTCCTTTGATAGTGTGGGTGTGGATCCTCAATCACTCAGCAGGGGCCGGAGCCATTGGTTTATGGCTGCAGCCCAGGCCTCTTCACCTCTAGGGGCTACTCCTCCCCCCTACACTCCAGATGCAGGTCAGCCTACTGCTGTCTCACCTCCTCCCCTGGGTCAAGATATTCCCCGGATCCTATCACTTTCAAATCCAGACAGTCAATCCACATCCAGGCAGAGACACACAGAAATATTAGAGCACAAAAACTCAGCCACTTCTAAAAGAGTGGCTTCTAAACACACAATGCAAAAACCACCTTCATATAAAGATGTGTTATTACATTGTGAGTTCAGGCACACTAAACTTCACCTCTCCATCTTAAGCCTTTGGGGAGATGGGCTGGAAAACATATTACACAGCCTCCCCATTCTATCCTATGGGCAAGATGGCCTTTCCACAGTGAAAAACGAAATGGAGGTTATTTCACTGTCAGGACATGGTACACACCTTAGTACATGTCCTACCTTTCACATGCACTGCACACTGCCCAAGGGGGTACCTTGGACCCACCATAGGGGTGTCTGATGTGCATAGAAAGGGAAGGGTAAGGTCTGGCAAGTGGGTGCACTTGTCAGAACAACATGGCAGTTTAGCAAACTGCGCGCAGGCACTGCAGTGGCAGGCCTGAGTTCCCTCTTTAAGGCTACTTGTGTGGGTGGCACAATTCGTTCTGCAGGCCCACTAGTAGCATTTGCATTACCAGCCCTGGCACACATAGTGCACTTTACTAGGACTTTACTAGTAAGGCAAACATACCAATCATGGACAACCAATTACCATTACACTTTATACAGGGAGCACTTGCACTTTGACACTGATTAGCAGTGGCAAAGTGTCCAAAGCATCTAAGTTGGCAACACCATGTCAGAAAAAAGGTCTAGGGGAAAGCAAAACATTTAGGGAACTTTAGCCAAAAGGGCCAAGTCCAACACAACCCCTCCCAGCCAAAAGCCAGGGTAGACCAATCAACTACCTTGATGGACTTCCCTGCTTGGGGCGA
Source organism: Calotriton arnoldi (assembly GCA_963921515.1). Taxonomy (NCBI): domain Eukaryota; kingdom Metazoa; phylum Chordata; class Amphibia; order Caudata; family Salamandridae; genus Calotriton; species Calotriton arnoldi. The sequence continues at coordinate 1,662,254 of CAWUFW010001768.1, read as the reverse complement.
TAGAACACAGACGCAGGCCCTCTACCGCAGGGACACCCTCCTGTTCTATGCCTTCCTGACCCCAGCGGATTCTCTTGGTCACTACTCCCTGGGCCAACTATGCCAGTCCATGGGTACTTCCTGGCAGTTGGGGCCTCTCTAGGGATGCTGGCCCCTTGCCAACCCCCACCTAGAGCGGTATCCCTGGAAGACCCATTAGTCAGGATACTGTTCCCAGTTATCCTGTCTTCCAGGTTAAGAGTGGGTTTACCCTGGTCACTCCTAGGGGGCCTAGCCCTACTGGCTGGACACAGTCCCATGGGTTTTCCCACGGGGGGGACACCTTCCTCCCTTAACCTTCCATTTAGATTTCTGTGCCTGCCATTTAGGAATGGCACCCACAAACTTCAGGACCGCGGGAGCTCTGGTTACAGATGCCCCACGCCCTCCTGACGCTAGGTGTTCTTCTTCACACAGCTGGCAAGTAGGCTCTAGGCCTTCAACCTGGTGCTCCTCTAAGGAACCCTCTAGTCTCCGGGGTGGGGTGGTGAACCCCTTGGTACGCTGCTCACACTCCCTCCCTCTCTTCTGAGACAGGGCGCTAGCCCGCATGCCCCCCCCATTACTCTGGGACCTAACGGTTCTACTTCGCCTCTTTTCCCTCTCTAAGGCCTTTTCAGACCCTTGGACCCATGACCAGGGGTCCAGTTCTTGTGCCTGCTCCCGGGAATCAAAGAGCTCGCACCCTAACACGGGTTGGCGCCATCCTGGAAAACAATTACTGAGCCTAGGCTCCCTAGGGGCAAAGTTGAGCAACCCCTTCAAATCATTCGCCATGCTCACCAACACCCAATCATCTAGTGCATGCTTATACTCATCCACACTTGGCACTGGCTGTACGCTGCCACCATTTAAACTGGACTCTGCCTGTTCAACCTTAATGTCCAGTTCCCTCAGGCTTAACTCATGAGCTAAGAGAATCTTTTTCTCTTCCAAGGCGAGAGCGTTCCCGCTCTCCTCTGCTCGCTTTTCACTTTCAATGAGCATCTTTTTCTCTTCTGCTTGAGCTTTAAGTTTTAAAACCTCCAACTCATGCTCTCTGACCCTTTGGTTTTCCTCCAGCTCCTCTGGTGAAAAACTCCTCCCTGAATGGCTACTACCAGCCCCTAAGGCTGGTCCCTCTACTGGCAAATCCTGTGGACCAAATCCATTCCCTGGGTCATCCTCATCCACCTCAACATCACCCGTCTCCTGAGCCCCTTTGGCTTCCCACCAGGCCCTCAAGGCCATTTGCAGCTCCTCCTTCTTGGTGCTACTTTTCATGGGACATCCCAAAGATCTGCAGAATTGCCTCAATTGATCAACTTTGTAGGTAAGCAATGCCTCAATGTCGAATTCTATTTCTGCAGCCTCACTGGCTACTTGACTCCTCTGAGACATGATGTGTGGCTTAAAGGTCGCTCAAAAATAGAACCAACAAATCAAAAACACAATATGTGGTTGCGTCGTGATCTGCGCTAAACTTGTGATGTACACCAATTACTGTGAGTGAATTTGCAAATACGCGTTTCAGTCCCACACCGCTGACCACCAAATGTTAGACCCGGGATCCCTGGTTGGGTGAGGTAGGTACCTTAGGCCAAATAGGGACCCTCGTTCTCACGTCAGGCAAAGGAAGGACACCTTTGCAGATAGCCCCTGCTCACCCCCTTGGTAGCTTGGCACGAGCAGCCAGGCTTATCTTCAAGGTAAATGTGTAAAGTATTTGCAATCACGCTCACAGCAACCCAATGATGACACCACAAATGGACTCCACACGAGTTTTATAAAAACAAGTATAAATTTATATAAAAAAGATATACGATAAGACCACACAATATAAATCCAACATATGCGTATTTGTACTATTCTTCCTGGCCGGTTGTTAGGCCAGCCAGCCTTTGTAAGTTCTGGCGATATTAATGAGCACTTGTAAACGTTCCACTGCAGTCCTAATGCAATGCTATGCAGTTCGTAATGCTACAATCAGGCACTTTGCAATGTAGAAATGATGCAGTTCGTAATGCTCGGATCAGGCACTTTGCAATATAACAATAATGCAGTTCGTAATGCTAGCATCAGGCACTTGGCAATGTAAACATAATGCAATGCGTAACGCAACAATCAGGTATTTCGTTATGCAGAAACAATGCAATGCGTAATACGACAATCAGGTAATTCGTTATGCAGAAATAATGCGATGCGTAATACGGCAATCAGGCAGTTCGTTATGCAGAAATAATGCAATGCGGAATACACTAATCAGGTAGTTCGTTATGCAGAAACAATGCAATGCGTAATACACTAATCAGGTAGTTTGTTATGCAGAAATAATGCAATGCGTAATACACTAATCAGGTAGTTCGTTATGCAGAAACAATGCAATGTGTAAAACACTAATCAGGTAGTTCGTTATGCAGAAAGAATGCAATGCGTATAATGCAATGCGTAATATGCTCCAGCACCGATCACGGTGCCTCAGGCGGTCTCTCCGCCACTCGTACTGACTTACAGTCAGCCTCTGTCAACAGTTGCCCCCACACGGGTATGATGTAAACAAAAAGTGCAGCTCTGCACTCCAGCCCCGGTACTGCCACTCCGTTGGCAAGTACGGGCCGCGATACGAGCCGAAGCAGAGGCTCGCGCTGCAGGAATGGGAGAGGCCGAGAGTGTCTCCCTCCGAGCCCGCACCCCGCCCCAGGCGTCGACACACGTTACCTGGGGGGTGCGACCTCGCTCTCCTCTCCTCTTCCCGCGACTTGGGCCTCCGGTGCAATCTTTGTGAATTCCGGGCAGTGGGAAACGGGCCCTCCCTCGACGAGGTTGGTTCAAAGTCCCGCTCTGGCAACAGCGGGCTCGGGCCGGCGGATCTGCTCCTCCGGGGCTGCCGATCCGGGCCACTGATGCTACGAAGATCTCAGGCTGCAACAGGGCACACGCACACAGCATCGCTGAGACTCACTTGAGCTTCGGGTGCAAAATCACAGGGCACTCCTCACGAAGGTCTGAGGCTGCACGAAGCACAGGCACACAGTGTCGCTGAGACTCACTTGAACTCCGGGTGCACGATAACAAGGCAATCCTCACGAAGGTCTCAGGCTGCACAAAGCACACGCACACAGTGTCGCTGAGACTCACTTGCACACCGGTGCACACGATAACAGGACAATCCTCACAAAGGTCTCAGGCTGCACAAAGCACACAGCGTCGTTGAGACTCACTTGGACTACGGTGCACATGATACCAGGACAATCCTCACGAAGGTCTCAGGCTGCACAAAGCAAATGCACACAGCGTCGTTGAAACTCGCTTGGACTCCAGGTGCCCACGATCACAGGGCACTTCTTACGAGGGTTTCAGGCTGCAAAAAGCACATGCACACAGCGTCACTAAGAATCTCCTGGAAACCTTTGCGTTCCTGAGTTTCCGCAACAGGGAGCCAGCTCACCTCGAGCCCTTGGGGATAAGTTACTTCCGGACACAGCACACAGCAAAGTCCTTTCAAGCAGGGGGACACAGCACACAGCAAAGTCCCTTCAGCCTCTCCTTGGTTAAAGCAGCAAACTGCAGGCCAGCCCCAGAACACACAGCACGGGTCAGTCCTTTAGTCTCTTCAGCTGTTTCTTCCTTGGCAAAGGTTTCTCTTGACCACAAGTAGCTTCAGTCTTGTTCAATCTTGATCAATTCATTTCTCCAAAGTTCAGGGGCTCCAGCTCTCATAGTTATACTCCTAAATGTCTTTGAAGTCTTTGTGTTCAGGGGGGCACTGACCCCTGTTCAAACCAGTTCTGGGTGCCTCCCTGCCAGTGACACCTTATTCCTTTGATAGTGGGGGTCTGGATCCTCAATCACTCAGTAGGGGCCGGAGCCATTGGTTTATGGCTGCAGCCCAGGCCTCTTCACCTCTAGGGGCTACTCCTCCCCCCTACACTCCAGATGCAGGTCAGCCTACTGCTGTCTCACCTCCTCCCCTGGGTCAAGATATTCCCCGGATCCTATCACTTTCAAATCCAGACAGTCAATCCACATCCAGGCAGAGACACACAGTAATGTTAGAGCACAAAAACCCAGCCACTTCTAAAAGAGTGATACAAAAGGGGATGATGGACGGAACGTTTGAACCAATCAAACACTCACCCCCAGTCAACTGACCTGGGTTTAATCCATCATCATTCTTTAGCTCACTCCACCACCCCAGTTCAGACATGGCCATATGCAAATCAGTCTGACCCTGTGCCTCATGGGAACAGTCCAGCCCGAACTGCCAAGCCATGTCTTCCCTGGACCGGAAACAAGCATCCTAGGACCGGTTTCTGGCATTCCAGCCGTCATCAGCCAGGCTTGCTTGAATCCAGTGGCAAAGTGAGCAGAAAAGAGTGGCTTCTAAACACACAATGCAAAAACCACCTTCATATAAAGATGTGTTATTACATTGTGAGTTCAGGCACACTAAACTTCACCTCTCCATCTTAAGCCTTTGGGGACATGGGCTGGAAAACATATTACACAGCCTCCCCATTCTATCCTATGGGCAAGATGGCCTTTCCACAGTGAAAAACGAAATGGAGGTTATTTCACTGTCAGGACATGGTACACACCTTAGTACATGTCCTACCTTTCACATGCACTGCACCCTGCCCAAGGGGGTACCTTGGACCTACCATAGGGGTGTCTGATGTGCATAGGAAGGGAAGGGTAAGGTCTTGCAAGTGGGTGCACTTGTCAGAACAACATGGCAGTTTAACAAACTGCACGCAGGCACTGCAGTGGCAGGCCTGAGTTCCCTCTTTAAGGCTACTTGTGTGGGTGGCACAATTTGTGCTGCAGGCCCACTAGTAGCATTTGCATTACCAGCCATGGCACACATAGTGCACTTTACTAGGGACTTTACTAGTAAGGCAAACATACCAATCATGGACAACCAATTACCATTACACTTTATACAGGGAGCACTTGCACTGTGACACTGATTAGCAGTGTCAAAGTGTCCAAAGCATCTAAGTTGGCAACACCATGTCAGAAAAAAAGTCTAGGGGAAAGCAAAACGTTTAGGGAACTTTAGCCAAAAAAGGCCAAGTACAACACAACCCCCTCCCAGCCAAAAGCCAGGGTAGACCAATCAACTACCTTGATGGACTTCCCTGCTTGGGGCGATAGAACACGGATGCAGGCCCTCTACCACAGGGACACCCTCCTGTTCTATGCCTTCCTGACCCCAGGGGATTCTCTTGGTCACTACTCCCTGGGCCAACTATGCCGGTCCATGGGTACTTCCTGGAAGTTAGGGCCTCTCTAGGGATGCTGGCCCCTTGCCAACCCCCACCTAGAGCGGTATCCCTGGAAGACCCATTAGTCAGGATACTGTTCCCAGTTATCCTGTCCTCCAGGTTAAGAGTGGGTTTACCCTGGTCACTCCTAGGGGACCTAGCCCTACTGGCTGGACACGGTCCCACGGGTTTTCCCACGGGGAGGACACCTTCCTCCCTTAACCTTCCATTTAGATTTCTGTGCCTGCCATTTAGGAATGGCACCCACAAACTTCAGGACCACGGGAGCTCTGGTTACAGATGCCCCACGCCCTCCTGATGCTAGGTGTTCTTCCTCACACAGCTGGCAAGTAGGCGCTAGGCCTTCAACCTGGTGCTCCTCTAAGGAACCCTCTAGTCTCCGGGGTGGGGTGGTGAACCCCTGGGTACGCTGCTCACACTCCCTCCCTCTCTTCTGAGACAGGGCGCTAGCCCGCATGCCCCCCCATTACTCTGGGACCTAACGGTTCTACTTCGCCTCTCTTCCCTCTCTAAGGCCTTTTCAGACCCTTGGACCCATGACCAGCGGTCCGGTTCTTGTGCCAGCTCCCGGGAATCAAAGAGCTCGCACCCTAACACGGGTTGGCGCAATCCTGGAAAACAATTACTGAGCCTAGGCTCCCTAGGGGCAAAGTTGAGCAACCCCTTCAAATCATTCACCATGCTCACCAACACCCAATCATCCAGTGCACGCTTATACTCATCCACACTTGGCACTGGCTGTACGCTGCCACCATTCAAACTGGACTCTGCCTGTTTAACCTTAATGTCCAGTTCCCTCATGCTTAACTCATGAGCTAAGAGAATCTTTTTCTCTTCCAAGGCGAGAGCGTTCCCGCTCTCCTTGTCAAGGACCACACACTCTTACCTGCTTAGATGCGTGGTGTTGAGTTTCGCAGAGACGCAATGACCAACTTCCCTGAAATCTATATTATAACCGGCGTAAGGTTAATATTTAACACTAGTTACGCTATAGAGATTGGGGAGGAGGGCCGGATACCGGACGTAGTTGTTGTGGAAGCTTGCTGTCGACCTGCGAGGCAACAAGGAATATAGTTGAGTACTTGTGTCCTGATATCGTGATTACACACCTTTAATCTATCACTGTTGCATGGATTTGGTGACGTACTAAAAGAAGACTACCTGCGAGCAGAAGTAGTAATGTCTACGTCCGGGTATGTCTTTAGGAAACTGGTTGGCTGAGACGAAGGGTCGAAGAGCGCGTTTTTTCCCTTCTGGTCGTGAAGTCTTAGTAGCTTTAAATAATAAAGGAGATTCCTATGAGTGGGTGTTATTCTGGCACTATACGTAATTAAACACTATTTTATACATAATCATTAATCAACCTTCTTATGTACTCACAGGCATATTAGACTCTCTATGTTGATTACCAGTGGTTACCAGCTCCTGAGAAAAATAAGTAAAATGCAGACAAACCAACAATATGCTTTAAAATAAGCGTATGAAATTGTAAACTTGACTTATTGTCCTTTTACAAGAGAAGAGGATTCCCCAGGCGCTGCCAAAGAGAAGAGGATTCCCCAGGAAGTCGAGCCGCGGAGGAGAACGTGCAGTGCTGGACTCCGAAGGTAAGTGGTTCACAAGATGCTGCACGCGCTTCCTATCGGATGCAGTACGGAAGGCCAAGCGTCTTCTAGAACACGGGTGTGGTCTTTTATAGACGGACCACACCCGACTGCACCCGCACGTCTCTTCACGTTCTTTCTGAACGTGAGGACGCGCCTTTGCTTACTAACCCGGTATTTCTACAGAGGTCCATCAGAAGGCGTCCTTTTTCTCAAGCGCTTTCCAAAGTTCAAAATGGCTCAGACTTGTCCCTCTGAACTCGCCGTTTTTTATCACTGCTATAATGACGATATCGCTATCAATGAAACCATATCTCCTTGCAAAGTAAACATGGTAAAACATGGTGAACCAATTATTAAACAGCATAATACGTTCACCAATAAGCATTGTACAAATTGTGCTACATAATTATACATACATTTTACACCACATAAAGGAGTGCAGGTGCACGGGATAGGGGTGGGTTTTTATTAACCAAAAACTGGAGTAGTGTTATATACTCCATTCATGACAGTACTCCCTCTCAAGATCCCCCTAAAACCATTGGGATAGGCTTTGGTTTCTTTGGGTATTGGTTATGAAATGCTTTTATCAATCGAGGAGCGTTTTTAAATGCTCTAGGGGTTCCCAGGAACGCTCTTCGGGACCATAGCCTTTCCAGTCTACTAAATAAAACAATCGTCCACGAATACGTTTGGCATCTAAAATTCTTTTTACTTCAAATTCTGGAACCCCCTCTATCATAACAGGAGGGGGAGGTGCATTCATGCGCATTTTTGGATGCCAAGGCTTTAGTAAAGAAACGTGTAAGACAGGATGAAAGCGATATTGCTGCGGCAGAGTCAATTTTACACAAACGGGGTTAATAAGTCGTTCCACAAAGAATGGGCCTATGTATCTAGGAGTGAATATTTTGTTTCCTTTAATTCGCAAATTTTTTGTGGCTAGCCAAACTCTATCCCCGACTTGATAAGAAGGCTGAACAGAGCGATGTTTATCAGCAAAGGTCTTTTTACTTTATTTTGTTTTTGCTAACTGGAATTTTGTGGTTTGATGAATGGAGTCTAACTTAGATAAAAGGTCATCAATAGATGGAACTTCATCTAACACTAATTCTTGGTCAGGGATAGTCATAGGGTGATAACCATAGGTACAAAAAAAAAAGGAGACATATTGAGAGATGAATGATCTCCATTATTGTAAGCGAACTCTAAGGCCCATAAAACATCTGACCATTCCTCTTGATGATCTCTTAACACGCATCGTAAAAATTGTTCTATTGTCTGGTTAGTGCGTTCAGTTACGCCATCTGTCTGTGGGTGATAGCTTGATGACAAGCGTACGTCCATTTTTAAGGCCTTACTCAAATTTTTCCAGACATGGGAAATGAATTGAGGTCCTCTATCGGAAATTACCACAGATGGAATTCCATGCAAACGAATGAAATTTTTTGCTAATAGTTCTGCTAATTCTAGGGCTGATGGCATTTTCTTTAAAGGGATGAAATGAGCCATACGAGTGAATTGATCCACTACTGTTAAAATTGCAGTATAACCTTGTTTTGTCGGGGAAGTTCTACTATAAAATCTAAGGAGATTGTATGCCACGGCTGAGGAGGGATTGGTAGTGGTTGTAAAAGACCACTGGGGGCTTGATGTAAAGATTTATTCTGAGAACAGGTACTACAGGTTTCTACATATTGTTTGATATCATTAAACATAGAAGGCCACCAGAATTTCCTCGTAATTAAATGGTAAGTCTTCGTAATACCGGGGTGGGCAGCCAAAACAGTGTCATGATGCAATTCTATAACAGTTCTTTGAAGTGACAATGTTGGCACAATAACCTGATCATTCATGTATAACAATCCGTTTCTCCATTGTACAGATGGATACAGTAGTTCCCAATCATTCTTTGATTTTGTGGTTACAATGTTTTCTATTTCCTGAATGATGTCTGTTGCTATAAGACCTGCTTGAAAACATGATGGAGGCAGAATGGGTTGTAAATCAGCATTAGTCTCATTTTCCGTCTCTTTTTCCCCTATTTGGGATAAAGCGTCAGCCTTATGGTTTTCTTTGCCTGGTAGAAATATGATAATAAAGTCATAATGATTAAAAAATAATGTCCAATGTAATTGTCTGGCTGATAAAGCTTTTACAGATCTTAAGGATTGCAAATTTCTGTGATCAGTATAAATAGTGATTGGATGGCGAGCACCCAACAAGTAATGGCGCAATTCTTCAAAAACTGCCTTTATTGCCAATAACTCTTTGTCTGCGATGGCATAATTCTGTTCTGCAGCAGACAATTTTCTTGAATAATATGCGATGGGGTGCATTTGACCTGTGTTTTTATTTCTTTGAGATAAAATCCCTCCCAAAGCAAACTGTGAGGCGTCGGCTTCTATGATAAATGGGCTGGAAGGATCTGGGTGTCCCAAGATGGGTGCTGAAGTGAACAATTCTTTTAGCTCCCTGAAGGCTTTTTCTGCAGCTTCATTCCATTCTAACTGTACACCTTTTCGAAGTAGTTTGGTAATTGGTGTTATAATCTGTGTGAAATTTCGAATGAAGCGTCTATAAAAGTTTGCAAAGCCTAAAAGCTCTGAATCTGTTTGACTGAGGTAGGACTGGGCCAGGAACTTACTGCTTCAACCTTTTTGGGTCCATTTCTATGCCCGATGGACTGAGTAAATATCCCAAAAATTCTACTTTGGACACATGAAACATGCTCTTTTCTAATTTTACAAATAGTGAGTTTTGTAGTAGTTTTTGTAGAATGGCGCGTACTTGTTTTACATGCTCTTCAGAATTCCTAGAATAAATAAGAATGTCATCTATGTAGACGACACAACATACATCGATGAATTTGTGCAAGACCTCATTTATAAAAAATTGGAAAGCAGCAGGAGCGTTGCAGAGTCCGAAGGGCATAACTTGATATTCAAAAAGACCGAACTTGGTGCGGAAGGAGGTCTTCCATTCGTCGCCCTCTCGGACTCGCACTAAATGATATGCTCTGCGCAGATCCAATTTTGTATAAATGGTTGCCTCTTTTACTTGATCTAATAAGGTCGGAATTAGAGGCAGAGGATATCGATTTTTAACAGTTACTTTGTTAAAAGCTCTATAATCGATGCACGTGCGCAGGTCCCCCCCTTCTTTGGGATGAAAAATAAAGGGGAAGAGACCGGGGATTTTGAATGTCTGATGAAACCATTTGCCAAATATTCATCTAAATAAGTCCTTAAATAGTAATTTTCCTTTTCCGTCAGTGCATAGATGCGACTACACGGAAGTGTTGCACCTGGAGCTAAATCTATTTGACAATAAAAATCTCGATGTGGAGGCAAGGCGTTAGCCTTTTTTTTATCAAATACATCGAGCAAATCATTATACTCTGATGGAACTCCTTCAAGGATTAATACACTTTGTGTTTCTTTCGGAAAATCATACCCTTGAATAGTATCATTGGTGGTTGGAATATGAAAACAATTGGTGTGACGAAATGAGGAATAGAAAGTAATGGTTTTCTTCACCCAATCAATCCCAGGATTATGGTGGATTAACCACGGGATTCCCAAAATGAGCCTAAACTGAGGTGCGTCAATGACATCGAAGGTAATAACTTCTTTATGAGAAGGAGAACTTGACATTTGTAACTATTCAGTATGGTATTGAATGGGTCCAGATGTAAGTTCCTTACCATCAACAGCTCGAACGATTTCAGGTTGGGATTTCGGTACGGTTTTTAACCCTAATTTTTTCATGAAATGGGTATCAATAAAGTTTCCTGTGGCTCCGGAATCTATTAATGCGTCCACTATCCATGATCGATTAGGATCGTCAGTGGCTGTGAGTTTTACTTGTATACAAAGATGGCGAAATGACTCTGTGGGATCTGTGGAGGCCAAGGTACAAGGTTCACTCGACAAATTGACCTCACTCTTTGTCGAGTTACTTAGTTTTCCGACTCAACTTGGACTATAGGTACCTGTGATGATTTAATTTTATTTTTGTTGGGCCGTGTGGGACACTCTTTTACAAAATGCCCCGTTTTACCACAATAAAGGCATTGATTAAGTTTACGTCTCTTTTCTTTTTCTTCCTTGGAAAGGGGGCCACGTATTGTACCAATTTGCATAGGTTCTTCTTGGTCGGGTTTATTTATTGGATCCTTTACAGGAGCTATTTTGTCCTTGCTTATGAAAAGCTTATGATCACTTCTTCCACGCTCTCCCCTTCTTTCAGATATTCTATGATTTAATTTTACCACTAGGTCAATGAATTCGCTGCAATCAGTGGGAGGATCTAGGATCTGTGCTAACATGTCCTTTAATTTGTCTTTTAAACCTCTGTAAAAGAGAGAAATTTGTTTTTCTTGGGGCCAATTGGTTTCCAATATAAGACGATTAAAGAGAGAAATGTAATGATTTAGTTCCGTAGAACCTTGTTTTAAATTCAAAAGTTCGTTGTCTGCAGATTGTACAAAAACGTGTTTAGCATACAACTTTGTCATAGTTTGTTTGAATAGTTTAAAATTATACAACATAGGGTCGTCACTATCTACCAAGGGGATGGACCATAAGGCGGCATCTCCTCCTAAATAGGAGAGAATAAAGGCCACTTTAGATGAATCGTCAGGAAAGGCTGCTGGTTTCGCAATGAAATGAAGATGACATTGGTTCATAAAAATTGTAAATTTATTACAATCACCGTAAAAACGTTCTGGTTGAGCTAAGGGCACCGCCACTGGGGTTATAACCTGGATTTGGGGCGAAGCACTAGAAGCAGCTGAAGCACTTGGAGCTGCTGCAAATGAGGATGGTTTTAAGACGGGCTTTTGTATTGCTCCCTGTAAATTTGTTACGTCTCTACGTAAAGCAGCATTTTCATTTTTTTAATCTCGTAGCATAGCAGCTATATCCTGTAGACTAATGTCTTGTGCTGGATTCATTGCTGGATTCATTGCATCTGGGCGAAACTATTAACGTGGGCTTGGCCTTCTGTCAAGGACCACACACTCTTACCTGCTTAGATGCGTGGTGTTGAGTTTCGCAGAGACGCAATGACCAACTTCCCTGAAATCTATATTATAACCGGCGTAAGGTTAATATTTAACACTAGTTACGCTATAGAGATTGGGGAGGAGGGCCGGATACCGGACGTAGTTGTTGTGGAAGCTTGCTGTCGACCTGCGAGGCAACAAGGAATATAGTTGAGTACTTGTGTCCTGATATCGTGATTACTCACCTTTAATCTATCACTGTTGCATGGATTTGGTGACATACTAAAAGAAGCCTACCTGCGAGCAGAAGTAGTAATGCCTACGTCCGGGTATGTCTTTAGGAAACTGGTTGGCTGAGACGAAGGGTCGAAGAGCGAGTTTTTTCCCTTCTGGTCGTGAAGTCCTAGTAGCTTTAAATAATAAAAGAGATTCCTATGAGTGGGTGTTATTCTGGCACTATACGTAATTAAACACTATTTTACACATAATCATTAATCAACCTTCTTATGTACTCACAGGCGTACTAGACTCTCTATGTTGATTACCAGTGGTTACCAGCTCCTGAGAAAAATAAGTAAAATGCAGACAAACCAACAATATGCTTTAAAATAAGCGTATTAAATTGTAAACTTGACTTATTGTCCTTTTACATCTTTTCCTTTTGTAAGTTTCTTAGTAACAATGTCCATTAGTCTTTAAAACCGCTGAGCTGCTTTTAAAAGGTTCCAAAAATTAACTGTTTCTTTCTTGCGTAGGGCGCCAGAATAAACATGTACTTAGCTTTCTCTTTCTTGTTTTGCAGGTCCGAGCGTAGCCGAAGAGAAGAGGATTCCCCAGGCGCTGCCAAAGAGAAGAGGATTCCCCAGGAAGTCGAGCCGCGAAGGAGAACGTGCAGCGCTGGACTCCGAAGGTAAGTGGTTCACAAGATGCTGCACGCGCTTCCTATCGGATGCAGTACGGAAGGCCAAGCGTCTTCTAGAACACGGGTGTGGTCTTTTATAGACGGACCACACCCGACTGCACCCGCACGTCTCTTCACGTTCTTTCTGAACGTGAGGACGCGCCTTTGCTTACTAACCCGGTATTTCTACAGAGGTCCATCGGAAGGCGTCCTTTTTCTCAAGCGCTTTCCAAAGTTCAAAATGGCTCAGACTTGTCCCTCTGAACTCGCCGTTTTTTAACAGTGCTATAATGACGATATCGCTATCAATGAAACCATATCTCCTTGCAAAGTAAACATGGTAAAACATGGTGAACCAATTATTAAACAGCATAATACTTTCACCAATAAGCATTGTACAAATTGTGCTACGTAATTATACATACATTTTACACGACATAAAGGAGTGCAGGTGCACGGGATAGGGGTGGGTTTTTATTAACCAAAAACTGGAGTAGTGTTATATACTCCATTCATGACACTCCTCTGCTCGCTTTTCACTTTCAATGAGCATCTTCTTCTCTTCTGCTTGAGCTTTAAGTTTTAAAACCTCCAACTCATGCTCTCTGACCCTTTGGTTTTCCTCCAGCTCCTCTGGTGAAAAACTCCTCCCTGAATGGCTACTACCAGCCCCTAAGGCTGGTCCCTCCACTGGCAAATCCTGTGGACCAAATCCATTCCCTGGGTCATCCTCATCCACCTCAACATCACCCGTCTCCTGAGCCCCTTTGGCTTCCCACCAGGCCCTCAAGGCCATTTGCAGCTCCTCCTTCTTGGCGCTACTTTTCATGGGACATCCCAAAGATCTGCAGAATTGCCTCAATTGATCAACTTTGTAGGTAAGCAATGCCTCAATGTCGAATTCTATTTCTGCAGCCTCACTGGCTACTTGACTCCTCTGAGACATGATGTGTGGCTTAAAGGTCGCTCAAAAATAGAACCAACAAATCAAAAACACAATATGTGGTTGCGTCGTGATCTGCGCTAAACTTGTGATGTACACCAATTACTGTGAGTGGATTTGCAAATACACGTTTCAGTCCCACACCGCTGACCACCAAATGTTAGACCCGGGATCCCTGGTTGGTTGAGGTAGGTACCTTAGGCCAAATAGGGACCCTCGTTCTCACGTCAGGGAAAGGAAGGACACCTTCGCAGATAGCCCCCGCTCACCCCCTTGGTAGCTTGGCACGAGCAGCCAGGCTTATCTTCAAGGTAAATGTGTAAAGTATTTGCAATCACGCTCACAGCAACCCAATGATGACACCACAAATGGACTCCACACGAGTTTTATAAAAACAAGTATAAATTTATATAAAAAAGATATACGATAAGACCACACAATATAAATCCAACATATGCGTATTTGTACTATTCTTCCTGGCCGGTTGTTAGGCCAGCCAGCCTTTGTAAGTTCTGGCGATATTAATGAGCACTTCTAAACGTTCCACTGCAGTCCTAATGCAATGCTATGCAGTTCGTAATGCTAGAATCAGGCACTTTGCAATGTAGAAATGATGCAGTTCGTAATGCTCGGATCAGGCACTTTGCAATATAACAATAATGCAGTTCGTAATGCTAGCATCAGGCACTTGGCAATGTAAACATTATGCAATGCGTAACGCAACCATCAGGTATTTCGTTATGCAGAAGCAATGCAATGCGTAATACGACAATCAGGTAGTTCGTTATGCAGAAATAATGCGATGCGTAATACGGCAATCAGGCAGTTCGTTATGCAGAAATAATGCAATGCGGAATACACTAATCAGGTAGTTCGTTATGCAGAAAGAATGCAATGCGTAATACACTAATCAGGTAGTTCGTTATGCAGAAATAATGCAATGCGTAATACACTAATCAGGTAGTTCGTTATGCAGAAACAATGCAATGCGTAATACACTAATCAGGTAGTTCGTTATGCAGAAAGAATGCAATGCGTAATATGACAATCAGGTAGTTTCTTATGCAGAAATAATGCAATGCGTAATACGCTCCAGCACCGATCACGGTGCCTCAGGTGGTCTCTCCGCCACTCGTACTGACTTGCAGTCAGCCTCTGTCAACAGTTGCCCCCACATGGGTATGATGTAAACAAAAAGTGCAGCTCCGTACTCCAGCCCCGGTACTGCCACTTTAGCTTCGGGTGCACGATCACAGGGCACTCCTCACGAAGGTCTCAGGCTGCACGAAGCACACGCACACAGAGTCGCTGAGACTCACTTGAACTCCGGGTCCACGATAACAAGGCAATCCTCATGAAGGTCTCAGGCTGCACAAAGCACACGCACACAGCATCGCTGAGACTCACTTGAACTCCGGTGCACACGATAACAGGACAATCCTCACTAAGATCTCAGGCTGCACAAAGAACACGCACACAGCGTCGCTGAGACTCACTTGGACTCCGGTGCACACAATAACAGGACAATCCTCACGAAGGTCTCAGGCTGCACAAAGCACACGCACACAGCGTCGCTGAGACTCACTTGGACTCCGGTGCACACGATAACAGGACAATCCTCACGAAGGTCTCAGGCTGCACAAAGCACACGCACACAGCATCGCTGAGACTCACTTGGACTCCGGTGCACACGATAACAGGACAATCCTCACGAAGGTCTCAGGCTGCACAAAGCACACGCACACAGCGTCGCTGAGACTCACTTGGACTCCGGTGCACACAATCACAGGGCACTTCTTACGAGGTTCTCAGGCTGCAAAAAGCACACGCACACAGCGTCGCTCAGACTCTCCTGGAAACTTTTGTGTTCCTGAGTTTCCGCAACAGGGAGCCAGCTTACCTCGGGCTCTTGGGGATAAGTTACTTCCGGACACAGCACACAGCAAAGTCCTTTCAAGCAGGGGGACACAGCACACAGCAAAGTTCCTTCAGCCTCTCCTTGGTTAAAGCAGCAAACTGCAGGCCAGCCCCAGAACACACAGCAAGGGTCAGTCCTTTAGTCTCTTCAGCTGTTTCTTCCTTGGCAGAGGTTCCTCTTGACCACAAGTAGCTTCAGTCTTGTTCAATCTTGATCAATCCATTTCTCCAAAATTCAGGGGCTTCAGCTCTCATAGTTATACCCCTAAATGTCTTTGAAGTCTTTGTGTTCAGGGGGGCACTGACCCCTGTTCAAACCAGTTCTGCATGCCTCCCTGTCAGTGACACTTTATTCCTTTGATAGTGGGGGTCTGGATCCTCAATCACTCAGCAGGGGCCGGAGCCATTGGTTTATGGCTGCAGCCCAGGCCTCTTCACCTCTAGGGGCTACTCCTCCCCCCTACACTCCAGATGCAGGTCAGCCTACTGCTGTCTCACCTCCTCCCCTGGGTCAAGACATTCCCCAGATCCTATCACTTTCAAATCCAGACAGTCAATCCACATCCAGGCAGAGACACACAGAAATGTTAGAGCACAAAAACCCAGCCACTTCTAAAAGAGTGGCTTCTAAACACACAATGCAAAAACCACCTTCATAAAAAGATGTGTTATTACATTGTGAGTTCAGGCACACTAAACTTCACCTCTCCATCTTAAGCCTTTGGGGAGATAGGCTGGAAAACATATTACACAGCCTCCCCATTCTATCCTATGGGCAAGATGGCCTTTCCACAGTGAAAAACGAAATGGAGGTTATTTCACTGTCAGGACATGGTACACACCTTAGTACATGTCCTACCTTTCACATGCACTGCACCCTGCCCAGGGGGTACCTTGGACCTACCATAGGGGTGTCTGATGTGCATAGAAAGGGAAGGGTAAGGTCTGGCAAGTGGATGCACTTGTCAGAACAACATGGCAGTTTAACAAACTGTGCGCAGGCACTGCAGTGGCAGGCCTGAGTTCCCTCTTTACGGCTACTTGTGAGGGTGGCACAATTCGTGCTGCAGGCCCACTAGTAGCATTTGCATTACCAGCCCTGGCACACATAGTGCACTTTACTAGGGACTTTACTAGTAAGGCAAACATACCAATCACGGACAACCAATTACCATTACACTTTATACAGGGAGCACTTGCACTTTGACACTGATTAACAGTGGCAAAGTGTCCAAAGCATCTAAGTTGGCAACACGATGTCAGAAAAAAGGTCTAGGGGGAAAGGAAAACGTTTAGGGAACTTTAGCTAAAAAGGGCCAAGTCCAACAGTGAGCAAAAAAACAATGGATTTAGGTCCAGATCTCTGTACTGGGGTGAATGTATGAAATTGTTCTGCATTCTGTCCATCATTTGTTGTTTTTGCATTTGTCACCCCAAGTGGGATGGGTATGCCCAGACGTGGGTACCGTGCTCTCCATGCCACTGGAGTCAAGCTATCCTGACTGATGAGGGGTGAAACCCCGAAACCGGTCCTAGGATGCTTGTTCCCAGTCCAGGGAGGACCTGGCCTGGCAGTTCGGGCTGGACTGTTCCCATTGGGCACAGGGCCAAGACTGATTTGCATATGGCTGGGTTCAAACTGGAATGGCATGGTGAGCAAAAAAACGATGGATTTAGGCCCAGATCTCTGTACTGGGGTGAATGTATGACATTGTTCTGCATTCTGTCCATCAACTGTTGTTTTTGAGATGGATGATAGTCCATTCCACTTTTACTCGTCAATTGAATTTTCTATAAGTTTAACATCACCAGACTCGCATGTATACTCGATATCCACCATTTTACCATTATGCACTCCCTTTTTGTGATTTTTCACCCTCTTTTCATGCCACATATTGCACTTGGAGGAATCACACTCCATAACTTTGACACAATAGTTTGGCATGTTTGCCATTTATAGTACTGAGCTCGAGTTTCTCCTATCTTTCAGAAAGAAGCCCCTGATGAAGGGCAGCCCGAAATGCATTGGGCACATGAGCGTATGTATAACATAGACATATGTAAGAAAATTATCGTCACGAATAAATAATGAAAGAAACTTATGAAGAAAAAGTGATAACACAATAAAGACATTTGAAAAGAATTTATCAAGAATGGAATAATTGATTCAAAAGTCATTATTGAGTGCTGGTTGGAGACGCCCCTCATGCCTTGAGGCCAGCGCTTTAAGTGTACATTTCTATCCTCATACTCAGAAGGATTAACCGACTTGCACCACCTACCTTTCTCAGACCGATTTAAAACACACACCAGGGAGTGCGTTTATCTATCCAATTATTGGCTTACATCTTGTTTTAAATTACCAGATGGCACTATAACTGCTGCGTATGCTGTCACTACGCTGTGTACCGTAGTTGAGACATCACGAGTTCCCTATCAATCAGCCCAAGCTGCCGAGCTTCTTGCCCTAAATCGAGCTTGCGAATTAAGTGAGGGACTGGTTGTCAATATTTATACTGACAGCCAATATGCCTTCGGAGCCACGCATAAGTTCGGGCGACTCTGGGCAGAGAGGGGGTTCCTTACTTCATATGGGACTAGGATTCAGCATGGGCACCTCATATTGAGGCTTTTGTTTGCTTTGACACTTCCCAAGAAATTGGCAATAGTGAAGTGTAGTGCCCATCGGAAAGTCACTGATGACGTAGGTAGAGAAAATGCTTTTGCAGATCAGACAGCTAAGGAAAAAGCTCAGACCAAAATGAAAAGAATGTTCGTAGCAGGTCCTGCTAGGTGGGTGCCTGAGGTTACTATGTTTGAAGACACACTTGAAAATGTGAAGGAGATTCAAAGTGAGGCCACAACAGAAGAGTTAGCAGTGTGGCAAGAAAGCACAGCACAATTGAACGATGAGGGATGTTGGATTGACAAGTCAGGGAAGCAGAGATGGATGTTGCCAGATGCATAGGTCCCCCCATGTAGTTACAGTGGCCCATGGTCCAGCCCATATTAGTGCTAAGGGTATTTGCAAATTGTTAGATCCTGTATGACAGAATGATAACATTTCGAAGACTTCTGCACATCTAGTGAAGTATTGTATGGTGTGCATGATACACAATCCAGGAAAAGCAACTTTGCGCCACCCACTTTCCCTTTTGAGGTACTTCAGATGGATTACATAGAGTTAGATAGGTGCAATAATTTGAAGTATGTTTTGGTGGTTGTATGTGCCTTCAGTAAATGGGATGAAGCTTATCCCACTAAAGACAATACAGCTGTTACGCCTGCAAAGGTACTCCTGAAGGAGTTCTTTCCTCGTTTCGGCTTGCCCCGTTTGATTTGGAGTGATAACGGAAGTCATTTTAATGCCAAGATCAAATCAGTTAATTTGTGATGGTTTGCACATAAAGCAGAAGTTTCATGCTGCAAACCACCCGCAGTCAGCAGGAGGTTTGGTTGAGAACTACAATGGTACTCTCAAACTGAAATTGGCAAAGATTTAAGAGACGACAGGGTTACAGTGGCCAGATGCTTTACCATTAGCTCTTTTGTCAACGAGAGCAAGAGCACATTCTAGGACAGGATTGTCACCGTACGAGGTCATGTTTGGACGCTCGGCAAATACCTGGGGCGTCCCACGCCCCGTAGGTTCTCTGATGTTGAATTACCGTTGTTGATCGACTACCTTTGCCAATTAACTGAAAATTTGCTTTCTATTCACCAACAGGTCCGGGAAGCCCTGCCAGTTACACCAGAGGGGCCCGGACACTGCATCCAGCCTGGGGATTTAATCTTGGTGAGGAACTTTCAGCGGAAGAAGAGTTTGGAGCCGCGCTGGAAGGGGTCACTCCAGGTCTTGTTGGCAACCCGCACCTCCATTAAAGTTTCTGGCCATAAGAACTGGATTCATGCCTCCCATTGTAGGAGGGTGCCCCTACCGTTACCCTATGATCAGTGGGTTAAGGAAGGGGTAGCTGACCAGGAGTGTGAGCAGATTCCTCGTTTTGTTCCATTCAGCGACGCTGTTTTTACATGGGTGCAAAGTGACAAGGAGAATGACGACATCCTGAACGAGGCTGTCCCACCAGACATAAGAGATATTCAGGAGCCCCTTTTTACTGATCCCTCTGTGCCTGGAGTCACCAGGTATCACTTGCGCCACCGGCTGCGGAGCAGTGCACCAAAGGAGAAGTCAGATTAGACAGGGATGGACTGTGCAAGTTAGGTGTACTTTGCTATAGTACCAACGGAGTCAGTTTAGGGAAATGTGAGATTTGTGCACTGGTTGAACATTGGACAGGATAGATCGAATGTTTTCCTTCGGGGGTACATTATCCTGATCAGCGTGAGATTCATCGAGAGCTTAGGACAGAGCAAGCTCCACCGCCGGTGCTCAAGAGCGCCAACATTTGATGAACAATAGGAGCCTGTACCAGTGAGGCTCAGACGGACACTGGGAACTTGTAAACTTCTTTTGCTGGCTATTCTCCCCCGTGCTTTATCATTTGCTATGCACCCTTTTGGCAGAATGGTTGCTGATGAAGAGCAGCCAGTAATTCCTCTTGTTCATGTACGGACATTTTGGTCTACCGAACAAAAAGTACTTTGTGCTGTTCTTGTGTTATTGTTGCTGTTGATTTTGGGTGAGGTGTCTTGGGTTTTGGAATGTGATCACAATGTACCATCATGTACTACACATAAGATTGTTTCTCAAGTTCGTACAAAAAGGACAATCCAGAGCAATGTATTTCTAGACACACATAAGAAATTCTTTGGTGAAGGTACAGCTTGCTCCCCTACTGAATCTGTCACAAGTTTATGGACTGCTTACCCATTGTCACTGGGTAATTATACATACGTTCACCCACCCCAATTCATAGAGGTAAAGTGTGAGTTTGGGATGGGATACCCCGGACCTTGTTTGTATTTCAGAAAGCCACGAGGGAAGGGATATCCAGGTTGCGACACTAATATGTACTGTAATAATTTGTATATGGAGGAGCAAAATATTACATTTGTGGGCTGGCATTATCAAGATCTGACAGTTACTCGAAAGGCAGGGTATTATCCTGCATGTTGTCCGTTAGTAAACAGTACTGATGCTTTTCTATACGTAAATTGGCCTGGAATAATATTGTTTAAAAATACAATGTCTTTAGTGAAAAAGAAGGATCCAAGTTCAGTAGGAAAAAACACCAGATATGCTCCTGTAGACTATCAAGGTCCACTTTATGCACACCCAGGATTTTACTTTCTGTCCAATGGTACTTACTCGAATGTTTATAATGGTACCGAAGATGTAGCTTTAGGAATGGTGCTTCCTCTTGGTGTGCCTTGTAAGTATAGTAAGCCAAATATAAGATGGGTTAAAAGGACTTTGACCAAGGAATTTTGCGACGAAGTGACAGACCTTGAAGTCAATCATTATAGTAATGGTATCACTTTTGGGTATATTCTTTCCTCCATTATTACTTTTGGTGACCGCTATGGCCAGGGGTGAAAGGGCCAGGGAATATTGTGGACGTAAGCTGCAGATACTTTCTAATTCCACAGTAGCAGCTCTGCGTGACATCACCACCCAATTGGAAAGTATGCAGATATATTCTGAGCAAACCAGATATGCTGTTGATTTCATCCTAGCTAAGAGCGGTGGTGTGTGCGCAGTAGTAGGAGACCAGTGTGTAGTCGGGATCACTAATATGGAAAAGAACATTACCCAGCACATTTTAGATATCTTGGAAAATGTCATGGGAATGGAGAGTGGAAATTGGAGTTGGTCCCTCTTTGGTGGATGGGGTTGAATCCTTGAAAGGGTGATCTATTTTATTGTGTTCTAGTACAGTGTCTTCCCTTATGTTGTTCTTACTGCACTACCCTTCTCGCCCCTAAGAGAGTATCGATTCATGATACCAATGCAACAATTATGATTCAAAAGGAGGTAAACGATCTTATGCAGATCGACAAGGGTATTTTTGAGACTTCTTCCCTCCTTACTGTTTCTCTCCCTGAAGGTGAAGACATGGAATGTTCCTAAAATCGAATTACTCTGTTTTATTGCATAATATGTCTTTTTCCCTTTTGTTATCCTAATATTTTTGCTTAGCTCATGCTAAAAGGAGGGTCTGTTAGAATAAAAATTATGCTTTGTACTGTTTTATGTAAGTTAGCATTTGCGGCTCCATTTTGTGTGCCGGCGCCATTTTGTATTACGATCGAAACTAATTTTCTGCCAATTCTCCGAAATGGCCTTCGCTAAGGTTATGTTTCTTTGGAGCTGAGTTCTGCTACACTAATGAATGCACTGTTCTTATTAGCGCATACCTTTCCTTCGTTGTAAGCCTTCTCCCACTTGTCTAGTGGCGGGCACAGGCAGAATGGCATTGACCTATAGATAATGTGTGCCCGGCTTCAGAACCGAAACTTACTCCTTTGTAATGTACTGTCCAGCTGCGTCTCCCTGGAAAATTCCATGGTGGGTGTGCTTTCATTGGTGTCAAAATGTATATAATGTATCGTTATGCTTGTTGATGTCAGACTCTCTCTGCAGCACTCTTAGCGACTGGGCAGACAGGGCTTCGCTCTGAGCGCACTTTGAATGAACTGTTACTGGTTTGTATTCTCTACTGTCTGACCGACTCTTCATTTCATAGAAGGCAGAGAGGTGGTCGTGAGTGACCCGGGTGGCCTGAATTGGGTCACTTCCTTCACTCATTAGTGAACCAGATAACTAAACTAAATTGCCCATATTTTCAAATCAGGCAAGTTATGAACTTGTAAATACACGTTGTATGGATATTTTGCAAGGTATGGGAGAGTCAGTGCATTTGTGTTTGCTGGAGGCAATGCTTAGGGTAAAATCAGGGTAATCAACAGTAAAAAACCACCTAAGTGGCCATAAAAAAGGTCCACTAACTGCTAAGAAACTGACTTTCTCACCGACCTGTCAGACTAGCCCATCAGGCACTGCCTGATTGTCCTTTTGGCCAGTCGGACCGTGAGGAGAGCAACGATTTTACAACTATATGCACCAATACCTTATGCAGCTGCTTAAAACACTTCTAAATGCAATGTCAAGCTATATAACCCCCCTGGAATTTCCACTCAGACAGAGAGGACTTCTAAAAAAAAGCACAACTTCTACAGGAGTCCAATTTTACTATATACAGTTGATGTCGTGGTTGAAATACACATTCAACTTACTACACTTCCAACACTTAACAAATATATACTAATTGATGCGCAGGTCCTCCACCCTTTTTCAGAATACAATCTTTATGCACAGACAGCACAAGGAGAGATGGTACCAGAATATCAGTATGAACTCACAAAAAGTACGCCTCAACACAGTTGGGAATGAGAAGAAGACAAAACACTAATATAGTGTAGGTATGGGGGCTGAATGTCCCAACCAACAGGGGGAAGGACCTCTCTTAGGACAGGAACCCTCACTCACCCAAAGGTGACATGCTTCATCATTGTGTTCCCTCCTCACACCAAGGACTACGCTCTCGGCCCTAGGGCCCCCTCTCCCTCTGATCCTCTGTGTGTTTATGATCAGAATACCAGTACCAGCATATAGCCTGACACAAATATTGTGTCCTAAATTTCATTTACGAGAAATACCGCTTAGTTGAAGTTAATATTAGAAAATCAACATCCAATGGGGCCATATTGAGATAAAGGGCTTCTGGGTAAGCGTAATTACATGCACCACGGTCAAATGTTAAAGACATATATGACATGCAGTGGGTGAAATGATTAAATTGTGTTTCTCACTTCACATTACAAGGTACAGTGCACATGAAATATGAAGATGCATCATAAACCCATGCAGAATATTCCAGACCCAGTCCTGGATGCATTTCAACACAGCTCTTAACAGAACATAAGTTGATAGAACATACCTTTGGGATACTAAATCACAGATGTAGATAACTACCTCAGTCAGGTTGTAGATAATACTGACTTGTATTTATATAATGCTTCAATGCTGCACATCTGCTTTTTCTAAGCTCTCCAAACACATATGTTACCATTACTCATTCATGGTACTCAGTTTATCCACCTTCAGAAGGATGGACAGCTAAGTTTGACCTTACTGGGAATCCCATGTGTTACCTGATGATCACTGCTTTGTTTCAGCAGTGAAAATGCAGCTGATTGGCCTGTCCCTCCAGCTTGTACACACCGAAAAGCAGTTGCAAAATCATGTTGGGGTGTACTATTCTGCATGACTTTGCTATGAGGAGAGGACTGCATATCTACATAGATGATAATTTGGACTGATGCAAAGAAACAATGGACATCCCTGTTGAAGACAACAATATTAATTCTGCCCAACGGTGCTCGCAGATGAAATGTTATCAACTTACATTTTCGTTGGTCAAGACATATTTATTATATTCTGAATAGTTGAATATGCAATGAAGTACACTATAGATTATAAGCCTGCTAACTGTTGGCTGTAGATTTATATTGATTGCCACTTGATAGGTCAAAGGCATGTCTCGCCTAATGGACGTTGATGATCCCAAAAAACTCTTTCAACACTATAGGCAAGTGTCAGGATTGGGCACCTTCTGAGTTTCTACTCCTTTCCAAATCTCTAGCTGTTTAACAGCCATAGAGGACTGGTGAGAGATTATATGTAGGACATGGTGCTAATCTGCTGATGTCATATATGTTAACGTTGTGTGTTTTCAAACCATCACCCCAGGCATTTTAGTAACTGAGCATCCCTGTTGGACTTCGCCCTTTCAGCAAGGTCATCCTAAAACGTTTGCCTTCCTCTTCTTATTTTGTTGAATTCATTTTGTTGGTTTTAGGACTCTGTGCACTTTACCACTGCTAACCATTGCTAAAGTGTTTGTGCTTGCTTCTCTAAACATGGTTAAATTGGCTTATACCCAATGTGCACGTTTAATTTTCTTGTAAGCCCCTAGTAAAGTGGTACTACATGTCCCCAGTGTTTGCAAATTAAATGCTACTAGTAGACCTGCAGCACTGATTATGCCACCCACTTAGGCAGAAATTTAAACATGTCTCAGGCCTGCCGTTGCAGCCTGTGGATGCAGTTTTAAACTGCCATTTCGACCTGGCAAAAACAACCTTTGCCAGGGCCAAACCTTCCATTTTAATACATACAAATCATCTCTAGGGTAGGCCCTGGAGAGCCCAGAGGACAGAGTGCAGTGTATTTAAAATGTGAGGCATGTACTTTTACGTTTTACATGCCCTGGTAGTGAAAAACTCTTACATTTATTTTTCACTACTGCAAGGCCTGCCTTTCCCATAGGACAACATTGGAGTTACCTTATTACGTTTAATACATTATATCTTCCAAATGGGAACAGGTGACCAGTTCATGTTTGGTGTTTTTGGAATTGTAATGAAAATGCCACTCTTATGGTGAAATTGGATTTTTTGTTACAATTTTAAAAATACTACTTTTAGAAAGATGGCGTTCTCCTCCTTTATGCAAAAAGAACAATTGATGGATGGAATGCCGAACAATGTCAAAATTTCACTCCCAGTACAGAGATCTGGGCCTAAATCCATCGTTTTGTTTTCTCACCATGCCATTACAGTTTAGACTATGCCATATCCAAATCAGTCTTTGCCCTGCTCCCCCATGGGAACAGTTCAGCCCAAACTGCCAGGCCAGGTCCTCCCTTGACCGGAAACAAGCATCCAGGGACTGGTTTCAGGGTATCACGCCTTTCCAGCCAGGCTAGCTTGACTCCAATGGCATGGTGAGCACAGGACTCACATCTGGGCATAACCGTCCCACTCGGGGTGACAAATGCAAAAAGAACAAATGATGAACGGAATGCTGAACAATGTCAAACATTCACCCCAGTTCAGACATCTGGGCCTAAATCCATTGTTATTTTGCTCACAATGCCAATCATGTTTAGACCCAGCCATATTCAATTCAGTCTTGACCCTGCTCCCCAGGGGAACAGTCAAGCCTGAATTGCCAGACCAGGTCCTTACTGGACCTGAAACAAGCATCCTGGGGCTGGGGGTGAATGTTTGCATTGCTCAGCCAAAAAAGTTGTCGCTCGCAGAGGCCACCAACGTGAAGTTCTGTCAACCCGACCCTTCCTGCTACAGCATTGACTACTCGTGGGGAGCGTCATCATGAACCTCCGGGCTGACCATTCGCAACAACAACAGGATCTTCACACTACAGCAGTGACAGTCCACAATGCCAGACCTGCCTTCATGTTACATCAACGACTGTCCGCGATGCTGCCTTGCTCCTTGTTGCCCCCTCCACCATGAACAGGACTCTTTGTGCTGGACTGAGAAGATATACTTTTTAGCAGGACTAACCTAGTCCCTGTACCCAACCCATCCTCCATCGCGGTTGGCCTGAACTTGTGACTTTCTCCAACTCTCGTAGCACCAGATAGCCGCGAGTAGCAGTTTGGGCTTTTTACTTAAATCTTTAAAATTTCATATCCCCAGATCTGCTGATTGGATTTTGTCACTTGAGTCTCGATTTATTTATTACATTTTGCACTACTTTTCTAAACTGGTGTGGGATTTTCCTTGTGTTGTGTTTTCACTTTATTACTGTTTGAAGTGCTGCATAAATACTTCACACATTGCCTATAGGTTAGGCCTGATTGATCTGGGTCAAGCTACCAGAAGGTTGGGAGCAGGCTAATTTTTACAATCCCTGCCTTAAATTCATAATTAGAGGTTCAAAAGCAGATATAGGAGGGAAAAAGCAATCAAACTACTGATTTATAAAGAGATACAGGACCTGCATTTTAAGACCCTTTCAAATCACATTTAATCAATCAAGAAAGAGCTGATGAGAAAGCAATATGAGCATCTCGTACTTTGTCTTAACCCCTTCGATGCTCATGACGGAATGGTTCCGTCATGAGCATCGGTGCCCCTGTGCTCATGACGGAACCATTCCGTCAAGAGGACAGGGGCACGAAATCCCTCTGCTGCAGACAGCAGAAGGATTTCTATTTCTCCCCTGTGACCTCGGGAGCTGGGGAAGAGCTTCCCCAGCTCCCGAGGCCCCCCCGCCGTTTCTGTGAATTGACGATCAGCGCGCACGTCGCGCTGACGTCATTTCACAAAACCCGAAACTGAAATGAGCCTTTAGGCTCATTTCAGTTTCACTTTCTATGTGCTCAGGGGGCTATCTCAGCCCCCTGAGCACGTAGAAAGACGGGAGAGGTATCATTGGAAAGGGGAGAATCTCCCATTTCCAAAGGCACCACTCCCCAGTGGATCCCTGCTTGGGGATCGCCCCAGGAGGGCGATCCCCAAGCAGGGATCTACCCACTAGACACCAGGGAGGGGGGAGCGGCCCCTTGGGCAAGGGCCTTTGCTCCCCCCATAAAGTAATGGGCATAATTCAGTCGTTCTGCCCCCCAGGGGGGGCAGATGGGGCAGAAGCCCCCAATCTGCCCCCCCAGGGGGCAGAGAGCCCACTAAATGCCAGGGATTTTTTTTTGCACAATTTGTTTTAGGGTTATGGCTGCCTGAAACGGGCATGCCAAAGCCCCCACCCCCCTGCCACCATTACATCTTTTCTGCCCCCCTGGGGAGCAGATGGGGGCATTAGCCCCCAATCAGCCCCCCCGGGGGGGCAGAAAGCCCACTTGACGCCAGGGATTTTTTTTTGCACATTTGTTTTTAGAGTGGGGGCTGCCCAAAACGGGCACGCCAATGCCCCCACCCCTGCCACCATTACAGCCTTTCTGCCCCCCCCTGGGGGGGCAGAAATTCCACTAGACACCAGGGATTTTTTTTTGCGCAACTTTTTTTAGGGTGGGGTTGCCCGAAACGGGCACGCCAATGCCCCCACCCCCCCACAAACATGACCGTCTTTCTGCCCCCCTGGGAGGCAGATGGGAGCTGTAGCCCCCAATCTGGCCCCCTGGGGGGGGCAGAAAGCCCACTAGAAACCAGGGATTTTTTTTGTTTTATTCGTGTAGGGGTAGGGGCTGCTCAAAATGGGCATGACAATACCCCCACCCCACCCCCAGAGAAATTCCAGTCTTTCTGCCCCCCGGGAGGGCAGATGGGGGCAGTGGCCCCTGATCTGCCCCCTGGGGGGGGCATAAAGCCCACTAGGCGCCAGCGATTACGCAGGCTTTTTTTATGTGTGGGGGTGGAGCGCTGCCCAAAATGGTCATACCTATGCCCCCACCCCCACAAAAAATAGCCACAGTCTTTCTGCCCCCCTTGGGGGCATATCGGGGTGAACCCCCTTCCCCCGATTCCCTCCCAGGGCGGCAGAAAGCCCACTAGGCTCCGACTTTTTTTTAGCAATGTGCCTACCTGTGGATTTTTGGCTCTAGCGCAGCTGGCACGTAGGGAAACCTAGCAAACCTGTACATTTTTTAAAACTAGACACCAAGGGAAATCCAGGATGGGGTGACTTGTCTGGCTCTCACTAGGTTCTGCTACCCAGAATCCCTTGCAAACCTGAAACTTTGTAAAAAAAAAAACACATTTCCCTCACAATTCTGTTGTGGGAAAGTTCTGGAATCTGCGTGGATCCACAAATTTCCTTCTCTACAGCATTCCCCCAGGTCTCCCGATAAAAATGGTGCCTCACTTGTGTGGGAGGCCCAAGTACCCGCGACAGGCAAGGGCCCGAAACGTATTGAGGCAACATCAAAATTGCCTATCACAAAACGACCTGGTTTTGCAAGGGGGGTCACCTGGGTTTTTGGCCCCGTGCTCGGCGGCCAGCTAGGGAAACCTGCCAAACCCACACATTTATGAAAACTAAACACCCGGAGGATTCCAGGGAGGTATGGTTTGCATGGATCCCCCAACGTTTTCTTACCCAGAATCCCCTGCAAACCTCAAATTTACCTGAAAAAATCACTTTTTCCACACATTTTTGTGTGGGAAAGTAGTGGCATCACTGGGCTGAAACAAATTTCCTACCACCCAGCGTTCCCCAGGGTCTCCCGATAAAAATGGTGCCTCACTCATGTGGGAGGCCCAAGTACCCGCGACAGGCAAGGGCCCAAAACGTATTGAGGTGACATCAAAATTGCCTATCACAAAACAACCTGGTTTTGCAAGGGGGGTCACCTGGGTTTTTGGCCCCGTGTTCGGCGGCCATCTAGGGGAACCTACCAAACCCACACATTTCTGAAAACTATACACCCGGGGGATTCCAGGGAGGTATGGCTTGCGTGGATCCCCCAACGTTTCCTTACCCAGAATCCCCTGCAAACCTCAATTTCAGCTGAAAAAAATCACTTTCTTACACATTTTTGTGTGGGAAAGCTGTGGCATCACCGGGCTGACACAAATTTCCTGCCACCCAGCGTTCCCCAGGTCTCCCGATAAAAATGGTGCCTCACTCGTGTGGGAGGCCCAAGTACCCGCGACAGGCAGGGGCCCAAAACGTATTGAGGCGACATCAAAATTGCCTATCACAAAACAACCTGGTTTTGCAAGGGGGGTCACCTGGGTTTTTGGCCCGTACTCAGCGGTCATCTAGGGAAACCTACCAAACGCACACATTTCTGAAAACTAGAGACCCGGGGGATTCCAGGGAGGTATGGCTTGCGTGGATCCCCCAACGTTTCCTTACCCAGAATCCCCTGCAAACCTCAAGTTTAGATGAAAAAAATCACTTTTTTCACACATTTCTGTGTGGAAAAGTTGTGGCATCACCGGGCTGACACGAATTTCCGAGCATTCCCCCAGGTCTCCCGATAAAAATGGTGCCTCACTCGTGTGGGAGGCCCAAGTACCCGCGACAGGCAAGGGCCCAAAACGTATTGAGGCGACATCAAAATTGCCTATCACAAAAAAACCTGGTTTTGCAAGGGGGGTCACCTGGGTTTTTGGCCCCGTGCTCGGCGGCCATCTAGGGAAACCTACCAAACGCATACATTTCTGAAAACTAGACACCCGGGGGATTCCAGGAAGGTATGGCTTGCATGGATCCCCCAACGTTTCCTTACCCAGAATCCCCTGCAAACCTCAATTTTAGCTGAAAAAATCACTTTTTTCACACATTTTCGTGTGGGAAAGTTGTGGCATCACCGGGCTGACACAAATTTCCTACCACCCACCGTTCCCCCAGGTCTCCCAATAAAAATGGTGCCTCACTCGTGTAGGAGGTCCAAGTACCCGCGACAGGCAAGGGCCCAAAACGTATTGAGGCAACATCAAAATTGCCTATCACAAAATGTTTTGGGCCCTTGCCTGTCGCGGGTACTTGGGCCTCCCACACGAGTGTGGCACCATTTTTATCGGGAGACCCAGGGGAACGTTGGGTGGTAGGAAATTTGTGTCAGCCCGGTGATGCCACAACTTTCCCACACAAAAATGTGTGGAAAAAGTAATTTTTTCATCTAAATTTGAGGTTTGCAGGGGATTCTGGGTAAGGAAACGTTGGGGGATCCACGCAAGACATACCTCCCGGAATTCCCGGGTGTCTAGTTTTCAGAAATGTGTGGTTTGTAGGTTTCCTAGATGGCAGCCGAGCACGGGCCAAAGACCCAGGTGACCCCTGCGAAACCAGGTCGTTTTGAGATAGGCAATTTTGATGTCGCCTCAATACGTTTTGAGCCCTTGTCTGCCGCGTGTACTTGGGCCTCCCACACGAGTGAGGCACCATTTTTATCGGGAGACCCGAGGAACGCTGGGTGTTAAGAAATTTGTGTCAGCCCGGTGATGCCACAACTTTCCCACACAAAAATGTGTGGAAAAGTGATTTTTTCAGCTAAGTGTGAGGTTTGCAGGGATTCTGGGTAAGGAAACGTTGGGGGATCCACGCAAGCCATATCTCCCTGGAATCCCCGGGTGTCTAGTTTTCAGAAATGTGTGGGTTTGGTAGGTTTCCTAGATGGCCGCTGAGCTACGGGCCAAAAACCCCAGGTGACCCCCTTGCGAAACCAGGTCGATTTTGAGATAGGCAATTTTGATGTCGCCTCAATCGTTTTGAGGCCCTGTCTGCCGCGTGTACTTGGGCCTCCCACACGAGTGAGGCACCATTTTATCGAGAGACCCGGGAACGCTGGGTGGTAGGAAATTTGTGTCAGCCCAGTGATACTACAACTTTCCACACAAAAATGTGTGGAAAAAGGATTTTTTAGCTAAATTTGATGTTTGCAGGGGATTCTGGGTAAGGAAACGTTGGGGTATACACGCAAGCCATACCTCCCTGGAATCACGTGTGTGTCTAGTTTTCATAAATGTGTGGGTTTGGTAGGTTTCCCTAGATGGCCGCCGAGCACGGGGCCAAAAACCCAGGTGACCCCTTGCAAACCAGGTCGTTTTGAGATAGGCAATTTTGATGTTGCCTCAATACGTTTTGGGCCCTTGCCTGTCGCTGGTACTTGGGCCTCCTACACGAGTGAGGCACCATATTTATCGGGAGACCGGGGAACGCTGGGTGGTAGGAAAATTTGTGTCAGCCCAGTGATGCCACAACTTTCCCGCACAAAAATGTGTGAAAGAAGTGATTTTTTCAGCTAAATTTGAGGTTTCCAGGGATTCTGGAAGGAAACGTTGGGGGATCCAGGCAAGCCATACCTCCCTGGAATCCCCGGTGTCTAGTTTTCAAAAATGTATAGGTTTCCTAGGTGCCAGCAGAGCTAGGGTTCAAAAACTACAGCTAGGCACTTTGCCAAAAAAGGGTCATTTTTCACTGTGAAATTGTTTTGTGTCCACATTGCGTTTTGCGCCGTTTCCTGTCACGGGCACTAGGCCTACCCACACAAGTGAGGTACCATTTTTCTCGGAAGACTTTGGGGAACGCGGGGTGGGTAGACATTTGTGGATCCACGCAGATTCCAGAACTTTCCACCACAGAAATGTGAGGAAAATGTGTTTTTTTTTACAATTTGTTAGGTTTGCAAGGGATTCTGGGTAACAGAACCTGGTGAGAGGCAGTCGAGTCACCCCATCCTAGATTTGCCTGGGTGTCTAGTTTTCAAAAATGTATAGGTTTGCTAGGTTTCCCTAGGTGCCGGCAGAGCTAGGGTTCAAAAACTACAGCTAGGTACTTTGCCAAAAAAGGGTCATTTTTCACTGTGAAATTGTGGTGTGTCCACGTTGCGTTTTGCGCCGTTTCCTGTCACGTGCACTAGGCCTACCCACACAAGTGAGGTGCCATTTTTCTCGGAAGACTTTGGGAAATGCGGGTGGGTAGAAATTTGTGGATCCACGCAGATTCCAGAACTTTCCACCACAGAAATGTGAGGAAAATGTTTTTTTTTTTACAAAGTTTTAGGTTTGCAAGGGATTCTGGGTAACAGAAGCTGGTGAGAGCCAGACAAGTCACCCCATCCTGGATTCCCCTGGGTGTCTAGTTTTCAAAAATGTATAGGTTTGATAGTTTTCCCTAGGTGCCAGCAGAGCTAGGGTTCAAAAACTACAGATAGGCACTTTGCCAAAAAAGGGTCATTTTTCACTGTGAAATTGTGGTGTGTCCACGTTGCGTTTTGCGGCGTTTTCTGTCGTGGGCACTAGGCCTACCCACACAAGTGAGGTATCATTTTTCTCGGAAGACTTAGGGGAATATGGGTGGGTGGAAATGTGTGGATCCACGCAGATTCCAGAATTTTCCACCACAGAAATTTGAGGAAAATGTGTTTTTTGGACAATTTTTTAGGTTTGCAAGGGATTCTGGGTAACAGAACCTGGTGGGAGCCAGTCAAGTCACCCCATACTGGATTCCCCTGGGTGTCTAGTTTTCAAAAATGTATAGGTTTGCTAGGTTTCCCTAGGTGCCGGCAGAGCTAGGGTTCAAAAACTACAGCTAGGCACTTTGCCAAAAAAGGGTCATTTTTCACTGTGAAATTGTGGTGTATCCACGTTGCGTTTTGCGCCGTTTCCTGTCGCGGGCACTAGGCCTACCCACGCAAGTGAGGTACCATTTTTCTCGGAAGACTTTGGGGAACGTGGGGTAGGTGGAAATTTGTGGATCCACGCAGATTCCAGGACTTTCCACCACAGAAATGTGAGGAAAATGTAGGTTTTTTGACATTTGTTTAGGTTTGCAAGGGATTCTGGGTAACAGAACCTGGTGGGAACCAGTCAAGTTACCCCATCCTGAATTCCCCTGCGTGTCTAGTTTTCAAAAATGTATAGGTTTGCTAGGTTTCCCTTGTTGCCGGCAGAGCTAGGATTAAAAAACTACAGATAGGCACTTTGCAAAAAAAGGTAATTTTTCATTGTGAAAATGTGGTGTGTTCACGTTGCATTTTGAGCCGTTTCCTGTCGTGGGCACTATGCCTACCCACACAAGTGAGGTACCATTTTTATCGGGAGACTTAGGGTAATTCAGATTTGTAAAGCAACTGTTATTACCTATTGACTTTCGATGCATTTCTGCCTTCCAAATGAAGGAGAATGTGTAAAAAAGAAGTAATTTTGAAAAATTATCGATAATTCTCATGCTAGTATGAGTATTCCTAATTTCGGAAATGTGCAAATATCTACTGTTTCTAAACTCTATATTTTGTTCCTATTTCAGAAATACATAGGTGTCTTTCATACCGATTTTTCCATGTATACATTTTCCCAGAATAATTGCTATATACCCGGTACATAATAAAAAACCATTGAAAGTCGCTGCTCAGTTTTTGGCTCTGGGTTCGTCGGGTTCTTGGTGAACCTACAAGTCCTATATATCCCCACAACCAGTAAGGTCTAGCGGATGTAACGGTATATTGCTTTCAAAGAGCTGTCATAATTAGAAGAAGTTACAGGTGAAAACGTTGACACAAAAGGCTGTTTTTTCAACTAATTTTCAATATTTCTTATATTTAACTGTTAGTTTCTATAAAGAAACCTTGAAGGATCTACACAAATGACCCCTTGCTGAATTCAGAATTTTGTCTCCTTTTCCGAAATGTATAGCTTTCCAGGATCCATTATTGCTTTCATACCCATGTCTACCATTCACTGGAAGGAGGTTGAAAGCACAAAAAATAGCAAAAATAGGCTATGTCCCAGAAAAATGCCAAAACTGTGTAAACAACTTTGGTTTTCTGACAAAAGTCTGTCATTCCCTAAAAGCTGGGAAAATGGTGATTTCAGCCCCACAAACTTTTTTTTGATACTATTTGTAGGGAAAAACCCAGACGCTTTCATTTGCTGCACTTTTTCCCATTCTTCCCCAAAAAAACAAAATGTTGCTGTATTTTGGCTAATTTCTGGGTCCCCTCCAGGGGAATCCACAAACCCTGGGTACCTTTAGAATCCCCAGGATGTTGTAAGAAAAGGACGCAAATTTGGCGTGGATACCTTATGTGGTCAAAACGTTACAGGGGCCTAAGCGCGAACTACCCCAAATAGCCAAAAAAAGGCTTAGCACGGGGGGGGGGAAAGGCATAGCAACGAAGGGGTTAAAGTAGCTGAAAAGAGCAAATCAATAATAGGTAATAGAAAACATAACAATAGATATGTAAATGCTTCTAAAACGACTTTCACAATCATCTGTTCATCAGACTGATCATTTCCATAAATTTTCTGTAGAGTAGGCGGTGCCTTATATTGTTAAGGAGGCCTTGCATATTCCTCATTCACTGTTGGTGACTGTGGCAATATTTAGAGCCACCCACCTCCATTGAATATAGAAAGACCTCTGAGGAGCCTGCCCTACCAGCCGAATTTGATAAAACAGCAGCAGGGCATAGAGTCATTTAGGAGACACCAGGGGTCACAGCTCTGACAGCTGGTTTGCCTCTTGCGACCCCTAGCACTGCTTTTACGACCCCAGGACTCAGAGGTGGCAAAAGCAGTACCAGGCATAGAAGATATGCAGTGTTCTGATTAAAACTGTTTACGTTTTGCAGATTTTACTGGGAAATTACACTTTAACTGGAATACACACTCGTTATAATACAAAATAAATGTCAATACATTAGAAAAAACTAAATTTTCAGAATTGTTGCTGCAGTCCATTATTGTGAATATGTGAAAAAGTATATTTTTGAGCAGAACCATCACTTCTGTGAACCTCAAGTATGATAGTTCCTTACAAGTGATGACAATACAAAGGATTAAATCAAGCCAACACCACAGTTCACATGCTATTTTAGTCCCTATGAATTAGTATCAGTGGGTCTGACCACTATTGTTATTTTTAAATCTCTTTTTTGCGCATCTCCTTGTAATTTAGCTATACCTTCTCTCTTTGAGGTGTACTCTAGCCTCCAGTAATGTCAACGATTATTATGTAATCATTATAAAGGTCTTATGGCATCTTTTCTTGGGAGTCAGGGTCAAACGACACATAATGTCACTTCTTGTGATGCAATTGAGATCAAAAAGAGTGGGTGAGGTGACTTCTGCTAGCCCTGGCATTTTTGTGACTCGAGGGAAATGATATAAGAAGGCTGCCACGTAGGAAGCCCACATCCAGAACTCAAGCAAGCATCAATCTGTCCAATTCTGAAAGGAAACGACATAGGCCACCAATACCACACTATTGCTAGAGACGGGGATCGCTTCTAAATGCAGATTGCAGTGGGGTTGCATGAATCCCAACAGACATCTTTGAAACAATTAATTCAGATATAAACTCAAAAGCGAGTTTTATTTAATATTGCGAGAAATTTATAGTGGTTTTTATAATGTGCCAGTTGGCAAGAAGAAGGAAGATAAAATAGTAAGACTTTTCTGGATGCAAAGAACACTTACAATCCCATGGAATTGGGCCACCTCTGCGAAGTGAGGACATGGATTGGATTTGGATGTACCGTCTTCCACATTATTAAGTTGTAGAGTTTGACGACTCAGAATGTAGTTATCAATGGCTGTTCTCTGATGCAGATATTTGGGACAGTGAGTTTAAGGCTTCTTGTGAAAACAGACAATATTGGTTCAATAGGGAGACCGTAGTGGCCAGAAAAGACATACTTAAACAATGAAAACCTCCCGTAACCCATAATTGTAGGTGTAAATATAAACTATTGACCACTGTAAACTGACACGGTGGTTGCAAGTATAGAGATACTCCCAATTGTTAGAGGAAATATATTCCTGGTATTACCCGAGTCGTCGGCCGAGTCATGCTGATTATCTGTTAAAACGAGAAAGATATTTAGACAGTTGGTATTTCTCCTGCCTGCTAACGTCTCTATAGGAAATCATGACTAGAGACAAAGGTTTAAGAGTTGTAGGATTTTTTTATTCTCTTTAACTTTTATCTTGTTATCTGCATAGGTGAGGTGCATTGGGCTTGTCAAATATCAACTCCCTTGTTTCGATTATTTCAATTGTTTGTTTAAAAATGTTCCAGAACAAGTACACTACATTGATAATTCCAGAAGCTAAAAGTTTAAGACAGCCCAGAACAATCATATCATAGAAATTCAACAATGGATTGTTAAAATTTGCCTGCTTCTTTGGGGGAGCAGATGGAAGGGATAATGAAATGGTGAGGGATCCCATCCTATTAGAATGTCCGGACACAGATAAGACATGTATTTTCATAAGCACTACACACTAGACAACCTTTTCTGCAAAGCCGTAGTGAGCAAGTCCTATGCGTCACTAAATCTAAATCCTTTGCCTTAGAATCTATGCATGCTTACATCTAAATACAAGAACTCAATTAATGCTGCTTTCCACTTTATAAAATCCACTACGATAGAACTATTCTAATAGAATGATCTACATTCCATCTCCATTCTAATGGCTGTCAGAGTGACCTAGTCTGATGATCGATCCATTGCCTAAAGCACATATTGAACCAATGCCGTTCGGATGCGACTCGGATCCGAATCGGGCAGTCCGAATGGTTTCCGACCATCGTAATCGGTCGGTTGGAAATTTTTCTGAGTTGGTCGGAAACAAGGCTTCCGACGAACCGAATGCGGTTCAGAGCCTTTCCGACCAACATCGTAATCGACCCCTATGTCTCACATACAGACATGTACAAACTGAGTCCATGAGAGGAGCTTGAAATTTAAAAGGGCTATTCTTGTTTTTCTTCCACCAATCCCATAGTTTTGAGATGTATAACAAGGATCAAAATTAGACAAGGATCAAAATTAGATTTAAAATGGAGCCACATACAGGATGGCACCAATGTTCTCTGCATTATCAAGGTATGTTGCAGTATAGTGTTCTGGATGGTAGCTAACACAGAGATTTACATCACCATTGAGTATTGGTTACCATTTTTTTAAATTTTAGTTTTTAAATATGCCAGCAAAAATATAACTCTTTATATATTTGCTACTTGTGCATTAGCATACAATAGTAGACACTTAACTCCCATATCCGATTAATGAGTGTATAGCTAGTCTATTATTACATTATACATTACATGTTAAAATGTCTGAACATATTTTTAAATGACATCGATTTTATTTGCGTGCACTTCATGGACCAATTTTGAAAGCCCTTCTGATTTTATGTACTTTATGTTTTTGTAATACATTCATTATGCCAAAGGATACTATAGAGTGTTATGGATCAAAAAACTACAAGAAGGGTAAGTCATTCAAGAGCAAATGATTGATGGAAGATGTGGTTCTTCAGTTGATTACAATAGACTCGCATTATGGTTTGATAGTAATGGGACGATGAAAGAGATTTCATGAGGAGAGAGTCTTATTGGGAAAATACCTGTCTCAGAACAATTCAACCTTAAATATCTGCTGAGTTAGTGCTGTACACTCCAGTGGCTCCTTGGTGAAAATGGCAATCTGAGTTTTGGTAAGAAGAGTGTAAATATATATCAAGGGATGTAGTACTCCCTTTTTATTTAAATTAGGCAAGTGTTATGAAGTATCCTCCTTTATTCAACCCACCAAAACAATTGAGGTTCCTCCTGGACAAGGTGACTTTAACCATTAACGCTGAGGTGATAGGAATAGCAGGATAATTCACCTTGTGTATCACTGGTGTGTAAAGCCTTAATTAGACCACAGTTCTAGCTAGAGTATTTCATGCGGCAGTCATAGGGGGTCACTATATTTATTCGTAAAGGCGGCTTTTGTGGCCAGCTCTCAATCACAGTCACAATCAAGACCCTAGACAGAGTGCCATTAACTCTATCTTTGGCTGTGAGTTGAATATATGGTTGCATGTTAGAATATTGTAGTCAGAAATATTGTCTAACATAAATATTGTGTCCTAACTGTCATCTATAAAAAATATCCTCCCTTTGGGTTTAGATGTTCTGCAATTAATTTTAATGGGCAATCTTTTTGTAAATGATACTTAGTACACAATATTTTTTGTCAGGCAGTTTTCTGACTACGATATTATGGTACTACATTGAGTGTACTGCAAGGTCATTTTATGGATGAGATCAATCTTCAACCCAGTTCTGCTCAGAAACTCTAGGAGGAACGCCAACACAATCAAATCAAAGGCGCTTTGAGTCTATATAGACTGCAGCGGACTGTTGGTCAGTATCCAGTTACTGTGGTTTACTATTATATAATGCCTGACTGATCACAAAGCACAAGTCCCTTCACCTAAGGCACATGGCAATAATGCATACCATTATCTTGGCATCAACCTTTAATAAGAAACAGCTGATGGTCGGAAGCGCATATTACACTGTCCCAGCCTGATTTTAAAAGGGCTGTCATTACTCCCTCTCTGGTAGGTGGTAGTAGTGCTCCGTTGGCTCGGGACTCATGTATTTCCAACAGATGGGGTATGACAAAACTGGCATTATATTTAAAGTAACATTCAACTAAGAGCCCATCGGAATCCATGGCCACAACAATGCTTTTGATGGCAATGTTGGCCTTTGGTGAAGGAATGGGTTCTGATATAAGGGCTGACTATAAGCATTGCCAATTAACGCCTTGGTCAAGTCTCAGAATACTGGTAGATCTGAGATGATAATAACAAAGAATTTATTTTAAGACCAATGCAGCAGAACATTCAATGCATTAATTAAGAATGCTCTCACTTTCATGAAGCTCCCTCCCAAATGAGTTTTTCACTTTCAAAATGCTGCAAAGGGCTCTAGATTGTCAACTAAGCCAAGCCGGTGTGTTGCATGGTCACTCACAATCACCGCGTATCCGGGCCATAGTATTTTTGTCTAGGAAGCTAGCCTCTCGGTTTAGTCATGAACAGCGTGAGCTGTAGAGTTAGCTAGAGTGTCCTTCCCACATAACTCGACATCTTGTTGAAGAAGGTTTGCATTCTTAACCACCAATGTATGTAACTGGGACTTTAAAGACTTCTGAAGCCCTGCCTTTTACTCAATGCAGTTAACGCAAATATACATTTTGAAAATCTCTCATATCGATTCCTATATGGAGACAGACTCAACATTTCTGTCAAAATGTTCAATGGTGAATGTGTGTTAGGTCCGGGCAAATTGGTTTTCATGCAAGTGTAATCTACAGTAAATCTCAAATATTGGGTTGTGGATTTTTGTTCTTATTCTTGGGATTTTTACATAGTTTTCGCAATCACAATCACAAGACTGGTTTGAGTAGAACGTGTCTTGCTGTAACTGTAAAATAGTATAAATGCCAGGGCTACATGACCATTATTCACAGTGTAACTTTATAAATTGTATGGCCAATATGTTGAGCTGGAATTTAGCATGACTATTGTACACAACTACATATTCTTGCATGCAATTTCCTTGCAGATAACCACCCACGCATATTTTGCATAACATGCATATTTCTGCAAAGAATATGCATATTGTGTAGGGAAAACATATCCAAATTTTGCTCACCTCTAATGTGTGAACCTTTGCTTTTAACACTGAGTGGGATATTGCCTCTGCTGGAAAGTATCAGAAATGCCCTATGTGGTAGTGAGTAATGATGTTTATAGACATGGTTATTGGAGGATAGTGAGAACGCACTCTGAAAAGAACCGCAGCGTCTCCGACCCAGGGAACAGTGTCTTTGTAGTTCAGTTAGCAGTCAATGAGGGACATTAGCTCTCGCTATGATACGTCAATTAAATGGGCCAGATTTTCCTCACACAGGGAATTACAGATACCGGGCATACCAATAGTTCTAGGAGCAGGGAAAGCTCCTCCCTTTACCAGTTGGACCAGGACAGTCCTCTAAGGAATTATGAGGGGAATTGGTAATTCTGGGTCCTATTCCTCAGTAATATCTTGTTTTGAGCTGGATGTTCACTTGGATATTTCAGTTGCTTTTAGCACCCGAAATATCTGGGCAAAAGTGAAGATGTCTGAAGTGTTTCAGCAGATCTCAAAGTTCTGATGGGGCCAGTAACTAAGAAATTGAGAGATCACTCGTAATAAGGGCCATAGAGTCATGTACCATTGAGTAGTTTGTAAATGCTATCTCTTTACCATGTCTCTGTCTTCAGGGGCCATAATATGACAAGTGGCCTGGTGTGCAATGGACATGTGCACCTGCTTTCTCCAATGCCAGGCACTTTTGCATTGCAGAGTTCTATGCCAATAAGAGAAACATTTGCCTTTGTGTCTATGCCATATAATAGATGTGGGCGCAGAGGCAAAGAAGCAGTGGAGAGGAGCACTGACTCTGCATCACATAGAGGTAGTGTACAGACAGTGTGCCACCCAGGCACGTTCCTGCAAGCAGGTGAAGTCACTCACTGCACCTGCATGCATGGGGATCTCTTGCCTCCTTTAAATCTGAGGGAGAATCTGCTGCTTCAGTGATAAATGGACCTGCAGCTTAAAAACCTGTCCTGTGTATCGCTAATGAGCTGCCCCAGGGCAGGTGCGAGCTTGCAGCTTCCCTCATAGCAATGCATTATCTGTAATTATGCACTCTGTTAAAGGTGTACAGTTTTGCATACTAAGAGGTCGATTACGATGTCATCCGGAAAGGCCCTGAATCAGATTTGGGTCTGCCGAATCCAATTCGGAACTCGTCTTTCCAACCGAATCGGAAAGCTTTCCGAACGACCGATTATGACGAGCGGAAAGAGATCAGACTGTCCGAGTCGGTTCCGGATGGCATTCGGAGGACCCGAGTCGTTCAAAGGCGACTTGTTCAGGTCAACGGTCCACGTTTCCGACCGAGCGATTACGATGTCAGATATGGACAGCCTTTTCTGAATCGGTTGTTTCGACATGGATCGGCTGTCGGAATCTGGCTTTGGTGGCCCGTAGCAGGCCCCCCTTTACCCGGAGCCTTCCGAATGGGGCCCATGGGGGTATCCAAGGGACCCACTTTCAGGACGTGCGCAGTGTGGCAGGCACCAAGGGGTGCCCGCCATAGGGTGCACGATTTTCCCCACTCACCCCTTTCTTCAATGGGAGCCTGTGTATTTGGTCGGAACACAGGCTCCCTTTGAAATCAATGGGAGTCCGACCGAACGGTGTTCGGAACCATCGTAATCGGTCGGTCGGACTCCTCGTATCTGATTTGGTCAGAAACCATTCCGAGACCGATTCGGTTGGAATGTTTTCCAGACAACATCGTAATCGATCCCTAAGTGTTAGAAATGGCCCTTACTGGAGGGTCATTCCCAAACTGTTTGCCTTCCTCCTCCCCTTTTTGTTGGCCTTAGGACTCTGTGCACTTTACCACTGCTAATTAGTGCTAAAGTGCTTGTGTTCTCTCCTCTAAACATGGTAACTGTGTCCCTAGTAAGTGGAAAACATGTGCCCAGGACCTGTAAATTAAATGCTTCTGGCGGGCCTGCAGCGCTGACTGTGCCACCCACTTAAATAGCCCTAGTTTAAACATGTCTCAGGCCTGCCATTGCAGACCACGTGTGTGGAGTTTTAAACTGTAACGCACACAGAGTAGTGTGTATGAATCTCATCAAGAGAGGTGGCACATGCTTCGTGAAAAATACTGCCCTCACTCACAAAATTGTGACATGCTTCATCATCGGGCTTGCTTACAGTACACCCCTGCGCAGACCAACGCCTGGGGTGGAGCAAAAGGGAGGGGAAGACAATACAAACATTTAACATAATATGGGTCATGGATCCTGGGATCACCGAAAGAAAAAGTGCAGTGAAAGTTAAAACTAATTCAGTGGTATCTTTTGTAAATAATTTATTCCTAGATCCACTGACTAGGATTAAAAACGTGAAGGATGGTGGTGACAGGAAAGTATTAGGAGTTCCTTCAGCCCTCCTTACTGCCAAGTTGTCCACATGTTTCAGCTGTTGTAAATGTGCCTACAGATAACAGGTCACCACAGCTTTCATCAGGACCTTTCAGATCCCAGTTTTTAAGAAAATCCCTGAATGCCCCGACTTGGGAGTCCCTGGAACCAGTTGTTCACGGAGAGAGTAACATACTCCTGTTAATCGAGTTTATCATTAGCCATGCTAAAACTGGCGAGTTAGATGAGGAGACCCCCTGTAGTCACACTTACTCCAAGGGTGGTGCTCCGCTTCAACCTCTTGTCCCGTGCTCGCCATGTAGAGAGTTTAAAACTGCCACTTTGACCTAGCAAAGTAAACCTTTTGCCAGGCCCAAACCTTCCATTTAGTACCATCATCATCATACTTTATTTTGGCTGAAGTGCCATAAAAGTTTTCCACATTCACAATTTTGCTCCAGTATCCAGAATATAAAAATACAAAGCTGAACAGTTAATAGATAACGACATGTCTCTATAAAAACTAATGTACAAATGGCAAGGATACATATGAACACCAATGTTGCAATTAAAAGTTCAACATATAAGTACTAACAGGACCAGACAGCCAAAAAGTGCTGATTAAGCCATTTCTGCCTGATACTCATTAAAGTCTCTTGAAATGGCATAACTCTATTGTCCATTACTTTATAAAGGTGCTATAAGGGAAGTATCCAGGGAAAAATAACAATAACTCCGTCAAGGATCCCCCTGGCCTCAGAACATATAGGGGCAGCTTTACAAGCCCCTTGCAACACTTTTACGCTGCCGTTGCGTCACTTTTGTGATGCAGCGGCAGCGCAAACAATGCGCCACTATGCGACATATTTACAACGTGACGCATCTAGTGAGATGCGTCACGTTGTAAAGCCCTGCGCTACATTATACCTGCGTCAGGTATAATGTATGCAGGGTGGGCGTTCCGTCGCAAGGAAGCCCCATAAAAGTGACGCAGTGAAATATACAAGATTTCACTGAGTCACTTTTACGTCCCCGCTGAGTCAAATCCTTACGCCTACTTGAAGCAGGCGTAAGGAGTGACGCAGCATGTTAGGTATAGGGCACCCCTGAGCAGTGCTGGAGTTGCGTCGCACTTGCGACATGACTCCAGCACTGCGTCACCCTTACACCGACAGATGCATCACACATCTGTCTATCCTTGCGCCACGGTGCGCCGCATTGTAAATGCGGCGCATCCATGGTGGCGCAAGGGTTTTTTTGCGTCACGCAAAATAACTGGCACATCCCTGCTAATATGCAGGGATGCGCCAGTTATTGTAAATCTGCCCCATAAAGTGCAAATGCATACAGTACAATAAAGTTAAGGTGCTTACGGTATCAAGTTAAAAAACTATAAAATTCTATTAAATAAATGACCTATGTAAGATAAAACCAACAAGTGAGAATTAAGATCAATAAGAGCCTCCACCTAAGATACTCAATTAGTAGTTGTCAGTAAAGATCTTCAAATAGCCCACATCTTGCCTAAAAACTTGGCAACTGCGCATACTAT
Organism: Calotriton arnoldi; assembly: GCA_963921515.1. Lineage (NCBI taxonomy): Eukaryota > Metazoa > Chordata > Amphibia > Caudata > Salamandridae > Calotriton > Calotriton arnoldi. The sequence continues at coordinate 1,619,001 of CAWUFW010001768.1, read as the reverse complement.
CAGCAGACTGGTATCAGATTTTAAGATGTGCAGTGCTACTTGGTGGGGATGAGTTCCAAAGCTCTTGCAAAGAGGGACTAACCATCTCAACCTTGGGGCACTGTAAAGTGGACATGCAAAAAGTATGTGGGCTATTGTCGCCGGAGCTAAGGGACATCCTGGACAAGATCCCAATCTAGTGGGGAACTTCCCCTAGGATGCTGTGAATGAATTCACCGAAATAGAGCCGAATCTAAATTGCATGTACAGCTTTCTGTCCAATTGAACTGTAATGGCCTCTAAATATTGTTCATATTTCCTTGTCATTTTAAACTCAAGAAAATCCGATGTAAGACGGCCCCATTGGTGATGACTTATAGAAGACTGGTCCACCCAATCCCAGTAATAGTTCTTAATTTTGGCCTTGCTTGGGAGTAATGCAGGATCCCTAACATCCCATAGTCCCTCGAGCCCTTTTGAGGTAAGCAAGATTTTCAGTTTATGAAGCCAACCAATTTTCTTAAAAGGGTCAAGGACAATTACCTCAGATAGAGCAGCGGCATATGGGAGCAACTGGGGAGTACTCCTAAGGTGCAACCAGAACAAGAGGGGTCAGAGCATAGCCTTCTCAGCAATAGGGGTTCTGCCCATATCCAGCCTGAGCGGATGCAGAGGAGTACTCTGTGGAAGTGAGACCGGGGCTCTCAAACATTTGTTCTCCTAGGTCTAGAGACCATCCAAGGTTTCAAACCCCCTCAGTTCAGCACCATAGAGTGCTGAGCTCACTGCCTTATGATCATAGATGTGGAGCGGAGCAGGAATGGGTCTAGTAATAGAGGACCTGAGCTCCTTAATCAGAGCCCCTGTTATCTGTCGGTGTTGCAAGGTTCGCTTTACTATTTGGGGGTTCCATGAATGATCGCCAGAGAGGGTGATCCCCAAGTACTCAAAAGTATTAACTCTTTCCAAAGGTGCCCCACCCAGTATGAGCTTGCAATTAAAGGTTATGTGGGGATTAATCATTACCAACTTGGTTTTCGCAGTGTTAATCTGTTAGAAATGGGGGTCTCTAGTTGGCAAGGGCTTGCACCTTTGTCCAAGTAGGGACCCTTCTTCCTAGTCAGGATAAGGGAGTTACACTCCTAAAATAACCCCTGCTCACCGCCTTGGTAGCTTGGCACGAGCAGTCAGGCTTATCTTAGAGGCAGCGTGTAAAGCATTTGCACATAACCAATAGTAATACAGTGTAAGCACTACAAATGGACACCACACCAGTTTAGAAAAATATCCAATATTTTTATATACTTAAAACAAGACCAATACGATAAAAATCCACAGTACAGTACTTTAAAAATCTTCAGTTATCACAGTATCCTTAAAAACAGTTCCTTGATGTCGATAGCTCCGTCCGGGGCTATCACGGCGTTGTGAACAAACAAATCCAAACAGTTCTGGCTGACCGCGGCGTCGCTGGTCAGCTATGGTGTCGGGAAGACCCGCAAACAGTACCTTTCAGAAATGCAGGGCGTCGATGGCCTTGCGGTGAACTTCCGAAAACACGGCGTCCGCAGGCGTCGGTTCCGGAGGTCGGTGCAGGCGCCGTTGGGGCCCTCGAAGTCACACCCGTTGCAGATCGAACTCCTCTCTGTTGAAGTCAGGAGCGCTGGCGTCGGCAGGCGTCGGGTGCTGCGGTGCGAAGTGCAGCGGTGCGGCGTGCGGTGCCCTCAGGTCGCAGTGCGAGCAGCGTCTCGGTGGCGGCATCAGATGGCGTCGTAGGTGAGACCAGGGTCGCGGTGTGAGGTGAAGGCGGTGCTCGTCACGGTGCTGGCAGGGCACGGTGCAGCAGCGGCGTCGTCGTTGCTGAAGCGCTGTCGTCGATGGCACCGGCGTCGGTAGGCCAAGGCTGCGGTTCTGGATGAGGGTGGTGCGTCGTGTAACTGTACGAGCGGTGCCCTCGAGCCACGGTGCAAGCAGCGGCGTCGAGTCCGGCGTCAGGCGGCATCGTCGGGGATACCAAGGCGTCGTCGTGAAGCAAGACGGTGCGGAGTGCGGTGCCCACAGGTTGTGGTGCGAGCAGCGGCTCGGTGGCGGCATCAGCAGGCGTTGTCGGTGAGACCAGGGTCACGGTGCGGCGTTGCGGCGGTGCCCTCTGCGGTGCCTTCAGGACACGGAGTCGGCAGCGGCGTCGTAGACAGCGTTGGGCTTGAAGTCTTTGCTGTTCCTGAGACTTCTTGAACAGGGGGCAAGCTCTACCTCATGCCCTTGGAGAAACTCACAAAGTAGATTGCAGAAAGTTCAGTCCAGTCCTTTCACTGCCCAAGACAGAAGCAGCCACTGCAGGCCCACACAGCAAAGCACACAGCAAAGTGGTAGTTCCTCCTCACAGCTTCTCCAGCTCTTCTTCTTGGCAGTCTTCTTGGTCCAAAAGAGTTCTAAAATTCTGGGGTTTGGGTCCCCCTTTTTATCCTCAATTTCTCTTTGTTCTCTGAAGGCAGAGAGGCCTTTCCCTAGTCCAAACCAGTTCTGGTCAGTCCTGGAGTACTTTGTGACAAGACTCCTTCTTTCCTTTTGCAGTGTAGGCCAGGGACATCAGACACACCACAGGAGGTGGAGCCAGCATTGTGGAGGAAAGGCACAGCCCTATTCAGGTCCCAGGTGCATCTCCTCCCACCCATCTACATGTATATCTTGCTATTCAGCCCTGTGCTGACTCACCCTGTCTCCTGGAATCCCCCAGCCCCTGTCACTCACACTCCAGACAAGGAATACACAACCTAGCAGAGGCAGGCTTGGATGGTTAGACAAGAAAATACCTAGTTTCTAAAAGTGGTATTTTCAAACACAGAATGTTAAAACCAACTTCACTAAAAGATGCATTTTTATCATTCTGAGTCCAGGCATACTAAACTCGACTTTCTACCATGTTCCCTGGGTCAGTTAGGATCATAGGATGTAATAATCAAAACTGCCCATTCTGGCCTATGGGGAACAGGTAGCCTTGCAATAGTGAAAACGAAGTCGGCTGTATTTCACTATTAGGACATGCCACACACACCAGGGCATGTCCTACCTTCCACATACAATGCACCCTGCCCACAGGGGTACCTTGGGCCTACCTTAGGGGTGACTAACATGTAGAAAAGGGAAGGTTTAGGGACTGGCAAGCGTGTGCACTTGCCAAGTCGATATTGCAGCCGCAGGCTGCACACAGGCTCTGGCTCTTCGATCAGTAGCAGCACCACCCCCCTCTTCCCCCAGCGCCTTGAGACCCTCGCGGGTATGTAGTGCGCTTTATAAGTGACATGATTGATTGATTGATTGATTGCAATGGCAGGCCAGAGTTCTACTTTACAGGCTGTTTGCATGGGTGGCACAATCCAGTGCTGCAGCCCATCAACAGCATTTGATTTATAGGCCCTGGCACTCGCAGTGCACTTTACTAGGGACTGACACATAAATCAAATAGTCCAATCATGGAATCACCAATACATAACACATTTTCTACAGGAGCACTTGCACTTTCCCACTGGACAGCAGTGAGGAAAGTGCGCAGAATCATTACACCAGCAAAAATAGAGTAAAAACCAGGAGGTAAGAAAGCAAAAAGTCAGGGGAAACACGCCAAAAGATGCCAAGTCTAACACATGTCCCCTCCAGCTGAAAGTAGGGAGAACTACCCAACCCCCTGGGAGTTCTCTTCACTAAGGCAGAAGAACCTGGACAGACCATCTGCGTTGGCATGTTGTGTGCCAGGGCGGTGTTCCACCGTAAAGTCTATTCCCTGTAGGGAGATGGACCACCTCAGCAGTTTTGGATTCTCACCCCTCATTTGCATCAACCATCTGAGGGGCCTGTGGTCTGTCTGAACCCGGACGTGAGTCCCAAACAGGTATGGTCTCAACTTCTTCAGTGCCCAGGGCTCAGCAAAAGCTTCCCTTTCTATGGCACTCCACCTCTGTTCCCGGGGGAGTAATCTCCTGCTAAGGAAGACTACAGGCTGATCCAGGCCCTCTTCGTTCAGTTGTGAGAGCACCGCTCCCACACCATGCTCTGAAGCGTCAGTCTGCACAACAAATTCTTTGGAGAAGTCAGGTGCCTTGAGCACGGGCGCCGTGCACATGGCTGCCTTCAGGGCATCAAAAGCTTTCTGGCAGGACTCAGTCCAGATCACCTTCCTGGGCTGCTTCTTCGAAGTCAGCTCTGTTAAGGGGGCAACGATGGTGCCATAGCCCTTAACAAATCTCCTATAGTAGCCGGTGAGACCTAAGAAGGCTCTCACCTCTGTCTGGGTCTTGGGGGGCTCCCAAGCCAGAATGGTGTCAATCTTGGGCTGTAGGGGTGCCACCTGGCCGTTCCTACCTGGTGTCCCAAGTACACCACAGAACCCTGCCCGATCTGGCACTTACTGGCTCGTGAGGCCTGCACCTTGCAGAGCCCTCAACACTTTCTCAAGGTGCTGTAAATGTTCTTCCCAGCTGGAACTGAACACAGCAATGTCATCCAGGTAGGCGGCACTGAAATCCTCCAGTCCAGCCAACACCTGATTGACCAACCTCTGAAAGGTGGCAGGGGCATTCTTCAACCCAAAGGGCATCACCCGAAATTGGTAATGACCTTCTGGAGTTGAGAATGCTGACCTCTCCTGGGCCCCATCGGTTAAGGCAATCTGCCAGTACCCAGACGTTAAATCAAACGTGCTGAGGGACCGGGCAGCTCCCAACCAATCAATGAGCTCATCAGCTCTGGGGATAGGGTGCGCGTCAGTCCTGGTGACGGCATTGAGCCCACGGTAGTCCACACAAAACCGGAGATCTGGAGTGGCACCGGGTGCAGCAGCCTTTGGGACCAAGACCACTGGGCTGGCCCAAGGACTGTTGGAGGGCTCAATCACCCCTAACGCCAACATCTTAGAGACCTCCTCCTTGATGCTGGCCCTGACCCGGTCAGTCAACCTGTAAATTTTGTGCTTCTCAGGAGGGCTGTCACCAGTGTCCACGTCATGGGTACACCAGTGAGTAACACCGGGGGTCAAAGAGAACAGTGGGGCGAACTGTCCCAACAACTGGTGACAGTCCCCCTGCTGCTCTTGAGTCAGTGTAGGGGAGAGGATCACACCCTCCACTGACCCATCATGCTCCTTGGTAGACAGGAGGTCAGGGAGAGGCTCACTCTCCTCTTCCACCCCATCATCTGTCGCCAAGAGCATACTCACTTCGGACCTCTCGAAGTGGGGCTTGAGGCGGTTCACGTGAAGGGCCCTCAAAGGGTTCCTTAGAGTCTGCACTCTGCAAACCCACCAGGTAGGTGACGTTACTTTTGCACTCCACCACCTCATATGGCCCAGTCCACTTGTCCTGCAAGGCACAAGGTTCCACTGGGGCCATGACCCACACTTTTTGCCCAGGTTGAAATTCGACCAGAGTGGCATTCTGGTCATACCACCTCTTCATTTCTTCCTGGCTTGCTTCTAGGTTCGCCTGAGCGAGTTTCCTGAAGCGGGCAGTTTGGTTTCTGAAGGCCAGCATGTAACTAAACACATCCTGGGGAGTTTTCCTGGGAGCTGCCTCCCAGCCTTCCTTTACCAAACTCAGAGGTCCTCTGACAGGGTGGCCATACAGGAGCTCAAAGGGGCTGTACCCAAGAGACTTCTGAGGCACCTCCCTGTATGCAAAGAGTAGGCATGGCAAGAGGACGTCCCACTTACGCCTCATGGGTTCTGTTAGACCCTTGATCATGCCTTTCAAGGTCTGGTTGAATCTCTCCACCAGACCGTTTCCTTGTGGGTGGTAAGGAGTGGTGAACTTGTAGGTTACACCACACTCCTTCCACAGGGATGTCATATACTTGGATATGAAATTGGTCCCCCTGTCAGAAACCACCTCTCTGGGGAAGCCCACACGGGAAAAGATCCCCATTAACGCCCGGCCCACCACTGGCGCTGTCGTTGTCCTGAGAGGGATTGCCTCCGGGTACCGGGTGGCATGGTCCACCAAGACCAGGATGTACCTGTTGCCCAGGGCTGTCTTGGGATCCAGTGGCCCCACAATATCCATCCCCACCATTTCAAAGGGATTTCCAACAACAGGAAAAGGTTGGAGAGGAGCTTTGACCTTCCTCCCACTCTTACCACTTGCCTGGCACGTTTGGTAAGACCTACAGTGTGCATCTGTCTGCCTTCGCATTTGGGGCCAAAAGAAGTGGGTGACAAGCCTGTCAAAGGTCTTGTCCTGCCCCAAATGTCCTGCCAAAGGCACATCATGAGCCAGACCCAGTAGGAAGGTCCTGAAGCGCTGGGGTACCACCAGCACACGGGCTGACCCAGGCTCAGCAACCTTAGGCTCACTGTATAGGAGACCATTCTCCCAGTAGATCAGATGTGACCCCGACTGATTACCAGCTGCCTGGTCTGCAGCCTGCCGCTGCAGACCCTCCAGAGTAGGGCACTTGTTCTGCTCCCTGCAGAACTCCTCCCTGGTGGGACCCCCTTCTTCATGCCAATGGGTCAGCTCAGAGATGTCTCCCAGTTCGGCTACCTGCTTCCCTGTAGGCACCGGGGCATCCCCCTCGAGGTCCGCCTCCTCCCGGTCCGTGGGAACTTCGGGAGCTGGTTTCCCACGCCCCCTGCCCTTCCTCTTGGCAGGGACTTGGGCCATTGTTCCAGGCTCCAAGTCCTCTTGATCACCCTTTCTGGCTGCCTTTGACCGAGTAGACACGCATGGCCACTCTGGCAACCCAAGCATCTCCAAGTGAGACCTGAGCTCAACATCCTTCCATAAGGACTGCTCCAGGTCGTTACCTAGCAGACAATCTACAGGCATTGTAGGGCTCACAACCACCCTCAAGGGACCTGAGACCCCCCCATTCAAAGGGAACCTGCGCCACCATACACTGGCGCTCAGAGTTGTCTACAGCAACTACTTGGTGGAATGCCCCTGGGACTACCTGCTTCTCAGAGACCAGGTGACACCGGACTGAGGTCACACTGGTTCCAGTATCTCTGAGAGCCTCTACCCTGTTCCCATTGACGGTCACCCAGGTGCTATATTTCTTTGTGTTAGGGGGCACCTGGTTTCCTGGGACCATCTCACTGTCCCCTAGTGAGACGAGGGTCATTTCTGCGGGATCCCCACCCTCCTGTGGGCACCCTTCCTCCCCAAGCGCTACACTAGCCAATAACTTAGTCTGTCCACCGGTGGGTGGCTGTGTCCCCTTTGGGCACTTGGGATCCCTGTTCAAGTGACCCACCTGGTCACATGCATAACACTTGCGGGGGCCGGTCTCAACAGGCTTCCCTATAGGGACCCCTTTCTTCTTATCACCTGGGGGATGGGAACCTTTACCCTGGGTACTAGTTTGGGGCCCTTTAGAGAACTCCTGTGTTTTACCCTTGTCCCCCCCACTTTTCTGCTGGGGACCCTGCCTACCTTTGTCTGAGTCTCCCCAAACGCTTTCTTGTGGACCCTGGTACTCACCCAGCGGTCCGCCTCCATAGCAAGCTTCCTGGGGTCAATTAGCTTACTATCAACTAGGTGCTGGCGCAGATCTGCAAAACATAGACTAGACAAGTGCTCCCATGCAATCAAATTGTAGAGCCCCTGAAAATCTGTTACATTACTGCCCTTCACCCAACCATCAAGCGACCTACAGAACATATCCACACATTCCAACCAAGTGTTGGCCTCAGACTTTTACTGGACCTAAACTGATCCCTGTACTTCTCAGGAGTGAGCCCATACCTAGTGAGGAGAGCGTCTTTCATGTCAGCATAGGTGAGGTCCTGCCCCTTACCCAAAGCTATCAGGGTATCCCTAGCTTCTTCTGGAAAGAGAGGCCACAAACCTGCCCCCCAGTTCCTTTCAGGGACCCCATTCATATGAATAGACGACTCGCACCCTTGAAACCACCTTTGTATGTCATCACCCTTTTTGTACTCTTTACCTACGTTCTTGGGGATGTGTACAATCCTGTCTGTGTGTGCTGAAGCGTTGCTGCCACCATCTGAGCCGGTTCTACTCTTTAGCTCCAGCTCCTTGATAATTCTCTCATGATCTAACATCATTTTCCTTTCCTCCTTGGCTATTCTCTTGTCTTCCCTCTCACTTTCTATTCTGAGTTTCTCTAATTCAAACTTCCTTGCTTCCCGCCTGTCCTCCAGCTCCTCTGGGGACAAGCTACTGCTGCCTGGCCTGGAGGGCTTCCCTCCTCCCAAAAGCACATCCACCCTAGGAACAGGCTCTTCCACCTCTCCACTGAGGTCACCAGATTGCCCACTGGTATTTCTGGCTGCTACCCAGGCCCTCAGCGCCTTTTGTAGCTCCTCCTTCCTGATGAGGCCTCTGACCTGGACTTTCAGGTTCTTGCAAATCGATTTTAACTCCTTGACATTGTAGGCTTCCAATCGATCCTCCTCAAAGGCAATTTCTACTGATGCATTTGATGATACTTTAGATTCAGGCATGTTGAAGTAGCAAGTTCAAACTGGCAAGATCAAAAATAGGCCAAAAAAGAAAAAAGGACCTGTATGTGGTACGTAATGGTCTGCGATATGGTTGTAGTGCACACCAATCATTGTAGGTCAAGTGCAAACACAAGTTCTATCCCACCGCTGCCACCAATGTTAGAAATGGGGGTCTCTAGTTGGCAAGGGCTTGCACCTTTGTCCAAGTCGGGACCCTTCTTCCTAGTCAGGATAAGGGAGTTACACTCCTAAAATAACCCTTGCTCACCCCCTTGGTAGCTTGGCATGAGCAGTCAGGCTTATCTTAGAGGCAGTGTGTAAAGCATTTGCACATAACCAACAGTAATACAGTGTAAGCACTACAAACGGACACCACACCAGTTTAGAAAAATATCCAATATTTTTATATACTTAAAACAGGACCAATACGATAAAAATCCACAGTACAGTACTTTAAAAATCTTCAGTTATCACAGTATCCTTAAAAACAGTTCCTTGATGTCGATAGCTCCGTCCGGGGCTATCACGGTGTCGTGAACAAACAAATCCAAACAGTTCTGACTGACCGCGGCGTCGCGGGTCAGCTACGGTGTCGGGAAGACCCGCAAACATTACCTTTCAGAAATGCAGGGCGTCGATGGCCTCGCGTGAGCTTCCGAAAACACGGCGTCCGCAGGCGTCGGTTTTGGAGGTCGGTGCAGGCGCCGTCGGGGCCCTCAAAGTCACACGCGTTGCAGATCGAACTCCTCTCTGTTGAAGTCAGGAGCACTGGCGTCGGCAGGCGTCGGGTGCTGTGGTGCGAAGTACAGTGGTGTGGCGTGCGGTGCCCTCAGGTCGCGTCTCGGTGGCGGCGTCAGATGGCGTCGTCGGTGAGACCAGGGTCGCGGTGTGAGGTGAAGGCGGTGCTCGTCACGGTGCTGGCAGGTCACGGTGCAGCAGCGGCGTAGTCGTTGCTGAAGCACTGTCGTCGGCTGACGAACTGGAGTCGATGGCACCGGCGTCGGTAGGCCAAGGCTGCGGTGCGGGATCAGGGCGGGAGCGTCGTGTAACTGTACGAGCGGTGCCCTCGAACCACGGTGCAAGCAGCGGTGTCGAGTCCGGCGTGGGGCGGCGTCGTCGGGGATACCAAGGCGTCGTCGTGAAGCGAGGCGGTGCGGAGTGCGGTGCCCACAGGTCGCGGTGCGAGCAGCGGCTCGGTGGCGGCGTCAGCAGGCGGCGTCGGTGAGACCAGGGTCGCGGTGCGGCGTTGCGGCGGTGCCCTCTGCGGTGCCTTCAGGACACTGAGTCGGCAGCGGCGTCGTAGACAGCGTCGGGCTTGAAGTCTTTGCTGTTCCTGAGACTTCTTGAACAGGGGCAAGCTCTACCTCAAGCCCTTGGAGAAACTCACAAAGTAGATTGCAGAAAGTTCAGTCCAGTCCTTTCACTGCCCAAGACAGAAGCAGCCACTGCAGGCCCACACAGCAAAGTGGTAGTTCCTCCTCACAGCTTCTCCAGCTCTTCTTCTTGGCAGTCTTCTTGGTCCAAAAGAGTTCTAAAATTCTGGGGTTTGGGTTCCCCTTTTTATCCTCAATTTCTCTTTGTTCTCTGAAGGCAGAGAGGCCTTTGGCTAGTCCAAACCAGTTCTGGTCAGTCCTGGAGTACTAAACTCGACTTTCTACCATGTTCCCTGGGTGAGTTAGGATCATAGGATGTAATAATCAAAACTGCCCATTCTGGCCTATGGGGAACAGGTAGCCTTGCAATAGTGAAAACGAAGTAGGCTGTATTTCACTATCAGGAATGCCACACACACCAGGGCATGTCCTACCTTTCACATACAATGCACCCTGCCCACAGGGGTACCTTGGGCCTACCTTAGGGGTGACTAACATGTAGAAAAGGGAAGGTTTAGGGACTGGCAAGTGTGTGCACTTGCCAAGTCGACATGGCAGCCCCAGGCTGCACACAGGCTCTGCAATGGCAGGCCAGAGTTCCACTTTACGGGCTGTTTGCGTGGGTGGCACAATCCAGTGCTGCAGCCCACCAACAGCATTTGATTTATAGGCCCTGGCACTTGCAGTGCACTTTACTAGGGACTGACACATAAATCAAATAGGCCAGTCATGGAATCACCAATCCATAACACATTTTCTACAGGAGCACTTGCACTTTCCCACTGGACAGCAGTGAGGAAAGTGCGCGGAATCATTACACCAGCAAAAACAGAGTCAAAACCAGGCGGTCAGAAAGCAAAAAGTCAGGGGAAATACGCCAAAAGATGGCAAGTCTAACACAATCTCCAACCTACGCATGGTACAAAAGGGCTCGAAGCGAGCCAGAAGCGTCTGTAGACCACTCAGGGTTTTAGACACCAGCAACATGTCATCGGCAAATAAGAGTGTGACTACTTTTGAGCCCCCCAAGGTAGGAGCGTCTGCAGGAATGTCAGAGAGATATTGGACGACGCCATTGATAAAAAGTGAAAAAAGTGTGGGGGCGAGTACACAGCCCTGCTGAACCCCTTTGTTGACTTGAATCGGGTCTGTTAGCTGCCCTTGGCTTCCCCAACAAACTCTTGCATAATTGGTCTCATGGAGACGGATAACTAATGACAGAATGTCAGATGGAAGTCCCATTTCGTTTAAAACTGACCAAAGCATATGCCTGGGGACCAGGTCAAAGGCAGACCTTAGATCAATAAAAGCAACATATACGCTTTCCTGGCCTATGTCCACAGTTTTCCATACCAATAAAAGGAACCGAAATACCTGGTCAGTAGTACTGATCTTTTGCCTGAACCCTGCCTGATAGTGGGAGAGAATGGTGAAGTCACTACATCAGGCCTGTATTTTCATAAGAAGAGCACAAGCAATCACCTTCTGAACACAGTCTGTAGTTAGAAGGCGAAGATCGATCGCCTTTCTTATATATTGGGATTACTTCAGCTCCCTTCCAGGAAGGTGGAATAGGGGCACCCGCCGCAATACCATTTCCAAGGGCTAAAATATAGACAGTCCAGCTATTAATGTCGTTAAGAAAAACGTCTCCCGGAATGCCATCAGGTCCCGCAGCCCTGGCCCTTCTGATAGAATTTATACTGGACCTGATTACAGCTTCTGTAAAAAGGTCAGCAGAATATAGTGCATATAGGTCGCCCCTAAGGAGGCTCTGGACAGCCCAGAGGGCAGGGTGAAATGTATTTAAAAAGGAGGACATGCACTTTTAAGTATTACAGGTCCTGGTAGTGAAAAACTCATAAATTCATTTTTCACTACTGCAAGGCCTATCTCTACCATAGGATAATATTGGAGTTGCCTTATTACATTTTATAAGTATATTTTCCAAATGGGAAGAGATAACTGGTTCATGTTTGGTGTCTCTTGAATCACATTTTAAAATCCTATCTTATGATGAAGTCATATTTTAAATTGCAATTCTGAAAATGCCATTTTTAGAAAGATGCCAGTTTCTTGCCTTAGCCATTAGGTGCCTGGTCGCATGACTGGGTGTAGTTGGCAGTTGAGATTTGTGTATTCCTCCTAGATAGCCACACTCAATGGGAGCTTAGGTGAGACTGGATGGGCCATCACTGGCAGGATGTGAGGTAGGAGCTGGACACAGCCTCACTTACACTTGAATAGGTTGTGTCCTGTCTCCACACAAAGAGCTTAGCGTCCCTATATCACTCGATCCAGCTTGGGGCCAGGGCAAGGGAGGCAGGGAATTCCTTGCACTTCAAAGCCATTTTCTATAAGCTTCTCCCACCTTCCAGAACCAGGGTATCAGGGTATAAAAGATGGACCTCAGACACCATCTCTTTAGTACACTTCTGGACCTGGGGATGGTCTGGCAGGAAGAAGGACTGCTGTGCTCCTGAAGGACTGCCACTCTGCTGAACTGCATAGTGCTGGACTCCTATTTTGCTGTTCTAACCAGCTGCCTGCTGCCCTCCTGACTGGGTGAAAAGGGCTGGACCTGCATCTCTTGAACCCAGATCCCAGAGTGAATCCAAGGGCTAGTTGGCTGACCTCCTCAACCGAAGCTTCAGGGACGCAACAGGCTTCTAACAACCTTGCATCTGCAACTGGACTCTGGCATCTGTGAGTCTAACCTGCCAAGTGGTGCCACTCCAGTCCTGGACCCTCGGAAGTGGGTCTAAGGAGCTCTGTCAGCCTGAGGATCCTGTGGAACTGATCCATTGCCTCCGCTGCATGGCACAAACCTGAGCAGAATCAATGAAATGGCTGCATGGATTCGACCCTCTGCAAAGACTCACATCGCCATTGCAGCCTGCATTGCCCTCAGAACTGCCATGCATTGCAGCCTTGCAGCTTTTTGGAACCAACACATTACACCGACTGCATGTCGCATCCCCTACACCAGACTTAGCATCGCAAGCCCCATAGCGGGATCCTTGACATCGCAGCGGCAGAACCTCACACAACAGCCTTGCAGTATCCCAGAACAGACTAATCATCTTGGCTGCACGACACATCTTTGACGCGGATCCACGCAATGCTCTGCCAACCAGGATTGAAAGTATTTTTTTGTTCAGCGGGCCTTACTGAGTGCCTGTAGCTGGTCCACGCTCCATTGCGGTCGTCTGAACTTGTGACTTGGTCCCGGTTTGGCACAACCACATATTCACAGCTGGCACTTCGGTTGTGGGCTTCTTATGTTGTGTGTTTTCATTGTGTTACTGTTTGAATTGTTGCACAAATACTTCATATCTTGCCTCTAAGTTAAGCCTGACTGCTCTGTGCCAAGCTGCCAAGGGGTGAGCACTGGTTAATTTGGGCTTATACTGCTACCCTTACAAAGAGTGTGGTTGCTGCTTGCCCATGGCTCACATCCCAGTCAACCAACAACCCACTTTCTTACACAAAGGCAATGCACTCTTTACTTAATATGGCCCCAGGTGTCCCATAGATTAAATATGTTATTAAATTGCAGAATGCCCTTTGCTTTTATCGAAGATGGTCTGCCCAAAGGCTAAGAACTATCCAGTGTCATGCTCAGTATGGTATTAAAGTATCCCACTATATAATGTCACATGTGTCGCCCTATGATAAAACTCATGGGACTCTATATTGAGACTATATTTATTTACAGGTGTGACAAGGAGTTCTAAAATCTTCCAGTGTACTACAAGTGCTCTTTCATCTGCCCTGACTTTGACTGGTAGGTCGCTCCCCCACCACACAGCTCCGTCTGTGTGCCCTGCTGCTGCCCCTGATTGTGCTCGTTTTTTTCCTTCTGTGCCCCCTTGCTGCCCTGATTGTGCTCGTTTTTTCCTTTCTGTGCCCCCTTGCTGCCCTGATTGTGCTCGTTTTTTCCTTTCTGTGCCCCCTTGCTGCCCTGATTGTGCTCGTTTTTTTTCCTTTCTGTGCCCCCTTGCTGCCCTGATTGTGCTCGTTTTTTCCTTTCTGTGCCCCCTTGCTGCCCTGATTGTGCTCGTTTTTTCCTTTCTGTGCCCCCTTGCTGCCCTGATTGTGCTCGTTTTTTCCTTTCTGTGCCCCCTTGCTGCCCTGATTGTGCTCGTTTTTTTCCTTTCTGTGCCCCCTTGCTGCCCTGATTGTGCTCGTTTTTTTTCCTTTCTGTGCCCCCTTGCTGCCCTGATTGTGCTCGTTTTTTCCTTTCTGTGCCCCCTTGCTGCCCTGATTGTGCTCGTTTTTTCCTTTCTGTGCCCCCTTGCTGCCCTGATTGTGCTCGTTTTTTTCCTTTCTGTGCCCCCTTGCTGCCCTGATTGTGCTCGTTTTTTTTTCCTTTCTGTGCCCCCTTGCTGCCCTGATTGTGCTCGTTTTTTCCTTTCTGTGCCCCCTTGCTGCCCTGATTGTGCTCGTTTCTTCCTTTCTGTGCCCCCTTGCTGCCCTGATTGTGCTAGTTTTTTTCCTTTCTGTGCCCCCTTGCTGCCCTGATTGTGCTCGTTTTTTCCTTTCCGTGCCTGTTTCCCGCCGCTGCGCCCCTGCGGCCCCGCCCCCTCACTGCCCATTCGCTGCCCCATTCCCTGCTCCTCCCTCCCACCTCCCCATTTATGGCGGCCGCTGGGCGGCCGCGCAGCGGACATGCGCAGCGGGCAGCGGGCGCGCTGCAAAATCGCCGACATCCACGACAGCTTCAACACCACGACCGCCCCGGCAACCACCGAGACCACTGCCCCCGCAACCACCAACCGCCTGCTCTCCTGGACCAACATCAACGACGAGGACACCAGCGAGATCATGAACACCATCCACTCCGGTTCACCGCTAGACCCGTGCCCTCACCACATCTTCAACAAAGCCAGTACAGCCATCGCGCCCCATCTTCGGAAAATAATCAACATCTCCTTCGAGACAGCAACCTTCCCGGAAAGCTGGAAGCACGCCGAGATCACCGCCTTACTCAAGAAACCCAAGGCAGACCCCAAGGACCTCAAGAACTTCTGACCCATCTCTCTGCTCCCGTTCCCCGCGAAGGTCACCGAGAAAATCGTCAACAAACAACTGACCCGCTACCTCGAGGAGAACAACATCCTGGACCCTTCCCAGTCCGGCTTCCGCAGCTACCACAGCACCGAAACCGCCCTCATCGCCGCCACCGATGACATCAGGACCCTGCTAGACAACGGAGAAACAGCAGCCCTCATCCTCCTGGACCTATCAGCCGCCTTCGACACGGTCTGCCACCACACACTACGAACACGCCTTCACGACGCCGGGATCCAAGAGAAGGCCCTGGACTGGACCACATCCTTCCTTTCCGGCAGAACACAAAGCGTCCGCCTCGCCCCCTTCCGATCCAAGGCCACCAAGATCATCTGCGGCGTACCCCAAGGCTCCTCCCTCAGCCCAATGCTGTTCAACATCTACATGGCACCCCTCGCCCACGTCGCCCGACAGCACAACCTCAACATCATCTCCTACGCCGACGACACCCAGCTGATCCTCTCCCTCACCAAAGACCTTCACACCGCCAAAGCCCACCTCCACGAAGGAATGAAGGCCGTCGCCGAATGGATGAGGACCAGCCGCCTGAAACTGAACTCGGACAAGACGGAGGTCCTCATCCTTGGTTCCAACCCTTCAGCATGGGACGACTCCTGGTGGCCGACATCACTGGGAACAGCCCCGACACCCACCGACCACGTACGCAACCTAGGGGTCATCCTCGACCCCACCCTCTCCATGACTAAGCAGGTCAACGCCGTTTCCTCATCCTGCTTCAACATCCTCCGAATGCTCCGCAGGATCTTCAAGTGGATCCCCACCGAAACAAGAAAAACAGTCACCCAGGCCCTCGTCACCAGCAGGCTGGACTACGGAAACGCCCTCTACGCAGGAACGACGGCTAAGCTCCTGAGACGGCTGCAACGCATCCAGAACGCCTCTGCACGTCTTATCCTCGACATCCCCCGACGCAGCCACATCACACCCCACCTGAGAGACCTGCACTGGCTCCCTGTCAACAAGAGGATAACCTTCAAGCTCCTCACCCACGCACACAAAGCACTCCACAACTCCGGACCAGCCTACCTCAACAGACGACTCAGCTTCTACACCCCCACCCGCCAGCTCCGCTCCACCAGCCTCGCCCTCGCCACAGTCCCCCGCATCCGGAAAACGACCGCCGGCGGCAGATCCTTCTCCCACCTCGCCGCCAAGACCTGGAACACCCTCCCCACCAACCTTCGGCAGACCCAAGACCTACTGGCCTTCAGAAGACTCCTCAAGACCTGGCTCTTCGATCAGTAGCAGCACCACCCCCCTCTTCCCCCAGCGCCTTGAGACCCTCGCGGGTATGTAGTGCGCTTTATAAGTGACATGATTGATTGATTGATTGAGTATAGAATTGGGGGGGGGGTAGAGTTACAGAAAAGCTTTGTGAGATGCCATGGAATTCTGCCAGCGGGCAGAAAATATGCACTTCACACTGCTCGTGCTGCAGTTTTGTGCCAGAAGCTCAAGCAGCGCTGAAAATCAATATTTATGGCACCATACATGGCACAAGAGCACGCCGCCATTCAAGCTGATTTTGCTGCTGCGTGAGTAGAAGATTTTCTCGAGCAGCATCAAATCTACTTGCACGGCAGCCTTTTGACAGTGACCGCTCATGAACGCGGGCGACTGCCAGCGTAAGAAAATCACGCTAGGTAATGTGAAATCTCGCTTGCACTCACCAGCTCACATATTCTGGAGCCTCAGAATTTTTAAATTAATCTACCTTCCAAGGTGATCAAAAGCAACTCAAGAAATAGAAAACGTCTTGATTGTACACCAATGTGGCAGCACAGCTTGTATTTGGCAACGTGGCATAGTAGACAAATACTGTGCATACAATTTCAAAAGGTTTCCAAAGTCATGCTGGGCAATAGACATCATGTTGATATCTAGATGGTTGAGCATATTATGATTTCTGGAACATGCCAAATTGGTACGATTACTCAGAGTTTGAAAATGGCTGTTTTGTAACATATTACAATATAAGGCACATACCAGTACCAGTAGCGGCTGGCAGGGAACGGGAGTGGTGGGGTGGGGGGAACAAAAAAAAAACACTTATCTCCTCACGGCCACCATGACTGTCTCTCCACCATCATGTCTCCTTCTCCAGCGAGTCCCAGAAGCAGGAAACACACAGGCTCTATTAAGCCAATCACAACACGGCAAAGCAGCGTAGTGAATGATCTGAGGGCCGTGGTTCAGTGTTCAGATGGGGGCAGGGAACTAGTGCATGTTCCTTACCAGACTGTGCATTACAGCCTGGTAGGGAACATGCAAAGTGCACATAACTGTTTGCCCGGCCCAAGACGGTCGACCAAACCGTCATGCACACTTAGAGTGTGCAAACCACTTGTTCCTTTTCCATTCCAAACTTTTTGTTGGTCCTTTGCTCATTTCCTTTTCCTCGCCCCTTCAGACTGATTTCCCATTTATCAACTTGATTAGGCTCTAGCACTGGTTTTTGGATTACCTTAATTTAGGCTACATTACTCTCCATCTACAAGCTCACATTTTAGATAACCATCCAAATCAGTTCCTGGAACGTCTTCTGTCCCTTTTTAATATAATACCCTATAGATGTTCCATTGCTCCATCCTGGTAAAAGACTTTGTCTGTCTTACCTTGTTCCTTTATTCATCCTATAACAAGGTTTAGTCATTCTTCGCCTGGCCAACTGCGGTCCACGATTTTATCAATTGATTTGCTTTGTTCACAGGTAGTGCTGTTTGATCAACCTGAATTTCCTGCAACATTAAGGGCGTTCTCTACCTTCCTCGAGGGTGATTAGAATGCCAGTGGCAGGGTTGGGGTAGTCAGTATTACCACAATATCGCTTTTGGGTCCCTCCCACAAGGCTACTATTTAGCTTTAGGAAATCAGACCAGACCTAACGATTCCAGCAACATTTATGGCCTGGGGTTATTTATTCTTGCGCTCCTAGTGTTTGTTATTCAGTGATGCTGGGGATAGTGGAGTGCTGGGGGTGCAGGTATGATCTCAGCCTTCTCCAGTCACAATATCCCTTTGGTTCATCACATCCTCATTTTCAAATTGTACTAATGTCACAACAACTATTTGGAAGGTATTTGGATGTATTTAAATAGAATACGGATTTGGTTTCACTGAACAATGCTGATGATGGATTGGGTTCATAACTTCTCCAAGCTTAAACGAAGTTTATATGCATTTTATGTGTGACAGTCTTGGATAAGCAATAATGATTGCTTGTGATGCGATAACAATTTGAACACTGCAGAGACAATCCATCCTCCAAGTCAGTAAATAAGTTATACAAAAATGGAGAGCTTCAGGTTTTTCTTTTACATCAGTGCTGCTATTTTGTCAGGGAAAACTGCGAGTCAGGTGTGAAGGGGAACTGCAACTATGAAGCATTAAAAAGATATAAGGCTCTATGCATTTTTACTAGTGTGGATCAGGGATATTCAATTTCCACACCCTAATGGGAATGCAATTTGCGATATGACCTATGTAATATTATTTGCTGCATTGAAAATTGTCCATTCACTGGGGTCCCAAAAAGACCTGCTTAATAAATAATAATTTGGCAAATCGCAATTTGTGACCCTCTGTGATTGGCTTCAAAGTACAGCAGACCCTACATCTGCTTTCCCAATTGCAAACATTTTTTAAAGCAGCCTATGTCATTAAAGGAACAGGTGCCGCTTTAAAAAAAAAAAAGATTCCCATTTAGGAAGACATTGGAGCGCTATCTGCTCCCCATGAGGCTGCAAACACGATTTCCAAAGGGGAAGCTGTCCCTAAGGGACAGCTTCCCCTTTATCATTCAGTTACCACCCCAAATCTGGGGTCAGTAACTGACCAATGATATGTGACTGCAGTTGTGGTCACAAACCATTGACACTTCCCTTTCTGAATCACAAAGATTCAAGTTCCCAGAAAGATAGTTTACTGTTAGGGAATAAATTATAAACATCGCAGCACAGTCAATGTTTTCAGGAGAAAGGAGTGATTTTTAGCTTCTTGTTTGCACACTGGGAACGTTTTTTTTATTGCATTTTTAAATGTGAAAAACATACCTAAGAAGAAAATAATAATGCTCCTTTTAAGAAAAAACATCACTTACATTCATACCATTCAGGCACACTGGGAAAGGTTACCAGTAACTATTGCTGGTCTGATGTGCGGACAGAGTGGATGGGAAGGCATGTAATACGCCTGTAGTGATAAGGGTCTTATTTAGAGTTTGTCAGGTGGGATACCCCATCCTAAACATGGAGGGTGTCCTGTCTGCAATATTACAAGTCCACTATTGCCTCCAGCACTTGCAATATTTTGGACGGGATACCTGTTACGTTTATAATGGGTGTTTACTGTCCTCCAAGCTCTAAATAAGGTTCCATGTCATTTTAATTTCCTGAGACTGCTTCGTCAGGTTTACCAACAGATTTTTGGTTGTGTGATCTCCTCCTCCCCTAATGATTCTTACGATGCAGGATAAATCTTTGGACCAAATGTGTGTTCACTTACAGCATAGCTATTCTTGCAGTGAAAACATGTGAAGAAGATCCATTGGCTCTATCACCTAACAGATATTTGATTGCAATGCTGCTTATTCCTGGTCGCTCCAATTTTCAGTGCTTAAATCTGCCCACTGTAGATGTCTCTTGAATGCTCTATTCATTAAAATATACAACGATAGTCACAAAGAAAATAAAACATTTATTTTCATGGGAAAGAAGGAAAAAAACTCGTGTTTGACAATTAGAAGTCCAGCTTGACTGGAAATAAAATGTGACGTGATACGAAGTAAAATGGCAAACAAGATTAGCTATTTTAAAAATCAAGCCCACGCTAGCTAAAATCAATTTAAAGATAAATAGATATAATTTCTCTCCACAGGTAAGCTGGTGCATCTATGTGTTAATGGAAACATTTTTAGTAAAAAAAGACTTCTCAGCCTGAAAAAGCTTGAGCCAGCTATCTCACTGATATCTGCCCAAAGGTAAACCTTGATATACTTGGCAAAATAGACATCAGCCCAATCAGTTCACTGACTTAGATCCTTTCATGAACTTGTCAAATCTACATTTTAGGCTACAGGTTATTTCGTGGCTGGCTCTAATTTCTTCAACAACATTACCATGATCCTGATGTTATTGCATTGACTTCCAGGCAAAGCCTAATTTAGAGAGGCGTGGTTCGGCCACGGATGAAGATGGCCACTTGGTCAATGAGCGCCACATGCCAGACCAGCCTTAGAGACAGCGGCAAAGTTTTCAGAGCCGTGAGTGCACTGTCCGACCTGGCTTTCGCTGCCCTACACCCCCTGGCCCCATCCACAGTGTTTATCAGCCCGACGGACCACCAACTGTATAATCAAGGTCTCTCCCTCTTCTCCGGAAGGCCTGCTGCAGAGATGGGAGCAGCGCGACTAAGTTAGATCGAACCGGGAGGCTCCACCATGACCCACACCACTCGCCCACTGGTTCCACCATTCTTTGGTTCTGATGGCACCGTACCCGTTCCCCCCAGCCACACACCGGTACCCGTGATAAGGCTAATCCTCTGATTCTAGCGGGTCCACTGCAAAACTAAGCCCAGCATCGCTATGTCTGCCAGCCTGGATGGAGGTGTCCATGGCCCCTTCCTTGCCATTCCAGAGGCCCACTACTTGGCAACATGGACACTTCCTGCAAGATGCAACAAATCTGGAGGGCCCCGGAGAGGCAGCCCTCTTCTTTACTGGCTCTCACAGATGACGCCCCAGGTCCACAAACCACACATTGGAACGGCCAAGGGGCCGTTGGACAGCGAACCCGGCCTTTGTGGTGATTCACTGGTGAGTTGTGTCCTCAGCGATTCAGCACCTGCGCAGCAGGGCCCTGGCTAGCCCACGGTGCATGTTGTCTCATCTTTACCCTTAACTTTGAAAGCCAACTTGGACGGGGCCCGATCCCTGTTCTCCTACCCGAGCCCAGGAGCCAGAAGGGGGTGGTCTTGTTCTCCTTGAGTCTACAGTGGGGTTAGAGAGTTCCTCTATCCCCCACCACCCTTTTGCTTCACTGGGAGCCCAGATACCCCTCAAAATCATGGAAGCTGGACTGTAGATACACCCCATGGTGGGTGTGGAGCGCTGCCAATTACCACCCTCCCTACATGCCTTCTTTGTTGCCCTCCCTGCTCCCAGGCCCAAGTGATTGTGGAGTTCTTTTGTCCTTTCGGCACCGGGGGAGGAGTGGCTGGTAGTGGCCCTAGAGACTGGCCCGGACGCAGAGAGGGATCTCTCGGACAACAGACGGTGGCACGCTATCTTCCCTCGCCTGCTCTTTGGAGAAGACACCCCTTCCTACTACAAACTCTGACCCTGCGAGACTATGTTCTCCCCTGAAGTTCTCCAGCTCCATTCCTGGCACACTTGGCCCTTGTACCTGCTATTGGCTCCAGGACAGGCCTGTATCTTAAGGTCCACTATCATCCTTCCTGGTGTTGGCCCAGATGAGACTCAGGCATGCAGTATACCACGGACTACTTGTGACAGCAATTGGTGACAGCATCCAGCAGACACCGGCTGACCCATGTTGGCATAGTCCCCCAGGAGCTGGGATCCTCCCATGCCGCACCTAACCCCCTGGGATCACCCCCTGGCAGCAGAAGGGGACTGCCTACAATCCATCTACAACCCGCACCACCCCACCTGGTGACTGTACACCCTACCACTTTACCTGATGATTTGACAATGCCCTCTGGCAAGTCCCTGTGCCAGGTTCTCTTCATGAAGGTCATCTCTCATCCTCGCCATATGGCTGTGCCCAGGGTGATGTCCGCCGCATCGGCTGTTACAACCTCCTCTTGTCTGCAACTGCACCCCAAAATGGACCGCATCCTTCAAGAGACCACAGCGGTCCACCGCCGCCTGGAGGGAATGGACTCCAAAATGTCTGACCTTACTGCAGAATCTAAATCCACCAGGGCTGAAAAACAAGCTTCCAGGACAGGGTGGAGGGGGTGTAGCATCGCCTCTCAATGATTGTAGAGCATATCAATTGCTTCCCAGACCAAGCTTTGGTACCTGCAAAACAAACTCACAGATCTAGGGGGTAGAAACTGCAGGGACAATGCACATTTTCACGGCTTCCCTGAACACACAGGGGCTCTGATGTTTGGAGCATCCTCAGGGACCTCCTTCCTACTCTCACAGGGCTGACCTTCTTTCCCCCCTTGGAGATCCAGAGAGCCCACTGTCTAGGTCCACCCCACATGGCGACATTGGAGTGGGCGCACGCTCTCATTGACTGCTTCCTCCACCATGAGCAGATGTGGCATTACCTGACAGCAGCCCACACTCCTGGCCCATAAGACCTTGAGGGGCACGAGATTCGCATTGCCGCTGACATTTCTCGAGAGACTAACGATAAGAGGAAGACCTTCCTGGCCCTGCCACTCCAACTGCGGCCTATTAGATTTGGCATATATGTTGATTATGAAGGAAGTATGACAACCCCCCCTTGGGTGGATACCGGGGCTTCGGTGGGGGCCGCCACAGATACAGGGCGCAGGACTGCTTAGCTCGATCACAGGACAGCAAGGACATGACCCTCAAAGTGGTGGCTGCCCTTAATCAGGCTGAAACCCAGCCTGCCTAAGGACCGAGGCATATATCTCCTTTCCCTGGCTGCTGCTTTCCTGCTCTGGCCACTGCTACACTGGACATTCGGCGCCCACCGGACGGACGGCTGAGTATACCCTTGGGGGAAATCACTAAGATGGAAATTGCGCAGGTCATCTCTAGACTCTCATACCAGCAAGTCCTGGGGAAGAATGCTTCCCTACAGAGATTCACAAGTGGGCAGGCAAGAAGGTGGTGGACTTCCTCTTTGAGGCCTTCTGCGAGGCTGAACAATAGGGCTCTCTTGGTTTCATCTCCAACAGAGCAGTAATCGCTGTTTTTCCTAAACCAGGGAAAGAGCTTCTACTATGCAGGAGCTACAGACCCATTTTTCTGCTTGACAGGGAAATTAAGATTCGTGCCTGGGTCCTTGCAGCCTGCCACCGGGCAGTGATTCCGTCCATGATTCAGCACATGCAGGTGGGGTTTGTCTCTGAGAACTCCTCCAGAAACCACCTCTGCACACCTGCTTGCACCCTGTGGTCAGCCAAGGACATGCACGAAGACACCTATGCCCTCTCCCAGGATACAAAGAAGGCTTTTGACAGGATTGAGTGGGGATACCTATATGCGACCCTCCAGAGATTCGGTCTGGGTGAGGACTTTACAACCAAGGTCCGATGGCCCTATGACTCACCCATTGCCCAAGTTAACTGCCAGGGATTTCTTTCAGACCTCTTTCCAGTTCGCTGTGGGACACACCAGCGGCAGCTCCTCCGCAATGGCAGAGGAGCGTCGCCCCACTGCCTGGCTCAGAGTCAACAAATGAAAAATAGACAAACACACTTCCTTCATGCTTCAAATTTTATTATGTTTGTGCTTCCTTACTCTGCATGTCTCTTCTAAGGTCCAACACACATCTGTTCTGTTTACTACCCAGATTGAGAAGGTCCCAAATGGGATGGAGTCATCTCAGGGTATTCCTTTGTTTGACAGCTCAGGCACCCTTTGTTTCCATATGACAGACACCAGTCTTTCCTCTTTTATCACTGAATTTGGTTCACCCTGATGATAAAATCACTCGCCAAAGTCACTAGCACCTAATTTCTACAGATATCCACATTTTAATGGACAAAGAGCAACCCTAAATTGTGAACAAATTGACCTTCTCATCAAATGTATTTATCCTCAAGCACTGAGCCACTTTAGGTCTCATTCACAAAGATTTTGCTATGAGTAAGTGTGCCTTACTCGTGTAGTACTACTGGCTTACTCCTGAATTTCAGGAGTAAGATAGGAATGCTCCTAGCTTATTTTAGGGTTACTACTAGGCCGGTGAACAATTTCAATATTGCCGGAGTAATTAGAGTAATTTTGTCTTACTCTTTTAAAACAAAATTACAGAAAATTACATGATTACACTGGTTCGCATAACTGTGAGTAATTTGGAACAAACATTTTACTGCAGGTGCACATGAACAACAAATTTAGCGAGCACGAGCGGCTGTTGGATGCTGCTGTTCGCTTTCTGTTGCATTCAACCCTATGTTCTTTGCTCAGAATGCATCCTTGGGTCCATTTTGGATGCAAGGGTGCATTTTGCGCTAAGAAAATAGCACTAAATGCTACATTGCACTCCTCTGGTAATTCCAAGTAATCTTGTGTGACTTTTCCATGACTGCACGTAATTACGCTACAGCAAATTATGCTAGTTATGCCCACCATTTGCTATGACTGGAATTCATCAGTATTCATGAGTACCACAAAAACCAGTCACAGAAAAATATTTGTGAATCAGGTCCTTTGTTTTTCTACTGCAGAGTTAATGTGACACCACTGTATAATTTTCCACAGTCGCATTATTTTAATAGTAATGCCAGTTATTGGTGTTTTCAATCATTAAGGTTTGTGAACCTGTGACAAGGTAGCCACCTTTTCGAGTATTGCTGTTCTTTATTAACAGAACAGTGTTTGCAGTCAGGTGGCGATCATGAATGGTGTCTCATTATGATTGCTGTTTAACCATCTAAGTCTAACCCTTCTCAGAGAAACTCATGCTGGATTTGTTTTTTTCTCAAGGGTATTCTAGTGGTACTACTCACTCAGTGATCATAAACAGTGCACGGTGTGCACATACAGGTGCTCTGAATTGCCACTGTACTACCTTTGTATTATGTATTTGGTTTGCATTTTTTTATTGTCCAATGTTCATTTTTACTGTACATATATTTGTATGATGCTACAATCAAGAGAGAGTCAACCTCGAGTCATCTAGAGTGGGCCCACTGGATCTAGAGGAAAGACCTTTTTCTTAAAGGAACTCTCGCTCAGTGAATGTTATCCAGTGACATGCTTCATCCTCAAGTTCTTTACCACCCTCTGAGGGGCGGGCACACTGAGACCTCTTTCCTAACAAGGGAGCACTTTTTAAGGAAAAAGGGTGTGGAATCTATATGAGGTAATCTTTAAAATTGCTTCGGCAGTGCCCAAATCAGTATTTATTCACAGGTCCATCTGGCAAGGTTTAAAATTGGGGAAAACGGGCAAGTTGGAGTTACTATCACTGTCGGGCCCTTATATGTGATCAACTAGTTTCTGCCACATGCCCCTATACAGTGGCTTTCGTGAGGATCAGTATGTCCTTATTAATCCCCTTTTGGGGAATGAGTGGGTAAATTAATGGGTAAAAATGAATAAAAACATTTCATAATGAATAAAAACATTGATGAGCAGAATGTTTATGGTCTGAGGTGGCAATGCAGAGTATCGGAGGTGGCAAAGAGAAAGATTATTGGTCGGCTAGCTAAAGGAATTCCATGAGATCTCATCATTGAGACCAGTCTTATGTGTCTGTATTCTATACACCAAGAGCTGTTCTCTTTCAAAGAGGATATTCTCTGAGTTGGTACTGTTCTCCAATTGTTCCTAAACAACCCAGTTCAAATAATTAGATGTGTGAGGGTGTCTAATGAAATGTGCAGTGAGTTTTGGAGTTTCTCTTTTGCATCTTAGGTTACTGTGATGTTCGCAGATTCTCGTTTTTACCTTCCTTCTGGAGATCCCTATGGGGCACCATGCGTCCACTAAATAAGTAGGCTTTTAATTTAATTCAATTCACCCGAAAACATTCATTCAATATTACCCCGTGTATCATCATCCTGATCAGCTCCCATTTTTAAATCCATGAGGTAATCCCAATTGTCAGTTTGTGCCATATTTTGGGTAATGTTAATGTTACTCAAAAGAGGAGGATTGGAAAGGATGAAGTCAATCTCCTCATCTGTGAATGTCAGTCCTAAAGTCTCTGTCATGATATAATGGGCTGTGTGAAGTGAAAAACAAAAAAGTTGTGAAGTGACTGAGGAGTATAGTTAGAGTACCCACTGAATACAAAAAACAAACAGTGAACACACTCTGATGTTTATATCCTCCTTGACTGTAGATAAGGGCTGCATAGGGGTAGGGGAAAGAGGGGATACCAACATTGAGGAGCCCTTCAAATCACAAAAATTGTCCCACAGCTGTACACTGCTCTAATATACCAAACATCACCAAGAGGGAGGAGAAAGAAGCATTAAAGGATCACTCTGCTTCCAAGTGTAGATTCATAACAATCAAAAGAGAACCATTCCAATTCAGAAGTCCCGCAAGAAAGTATTTGGAGACCCTCACCCACTAGTTTATGCCAGTGGCGTATATCATCACCACTGGTGTGTTCTAGGGGTTTGCTTCATTATCGGGTCTCCAACCTGAACATGAGAGATGTCAGAGTGGGTAAAGCCTCTACCAAGAGGAAGTGCTTCTGGATACAGAATTTAATGGGATCTGTGAAAAAGTGATTCAACTTACTTCCAACTCCTAGAACTCTTCTTTAATATATTTTGGGGTAGGGGTAAGGTTAAAAACAAAGAGAGAGGTATATAGGGATAAACTACTGATCCCTCACAGCTAGCACATACAGAACAACTGGAGATTTATATGTTTTAGCCATTTTTACCCTGCTGGGTCATGTTACTTTCACCAGGACCTCACATAAACAGATCCCTTTGTCAGGTGTCTGGACAATGCCCTAGAATTCTTTATACCTGTTGTGGTAATTATATTCACTTATGGTTCTTCAGGGATATTTTCTGTTACTCATGTTCTAGGGGAGAAGAACAAAACAATTAGATAATGTAAATGCAGCTTAGTTGACATCATACCCATGCCAATTGTGTTCCAGAGAACCAACACAGCAAAAGTCCCAGAGCCACAAGACGGGCTTGACAGTCAGATGCTTCATAGGCAAACAACAGTTTCCTAGAAATAAAGAGACCTTGAGTGAGAAGCCACAATGAATTTGAACTCAGTATTGAGAACCACAGCAGCTCATGCTCCAACACCTTCAGCAGGCCTAAGGCTGCCATATCTTGTCTGCTCCAACAGAATGCAAGTCACTGCTGCTACCGATATCCACTTAATGAAAGCTCACTGAAGAGGGAGAACACAGTGCACATAGCCACCCTAGACTGTTATGCCCCTGTGAAAGGGAAGAAGATCAACAGGTGCTCACAATGGGCAGCATCCACTACCGCGAAGGCATTTAACATCCACACACCCCGTTAAAGTGTTACAGAAGAAGGTGCGCACTCAAACATCAGGAAGAAAGAAGAGAAGAGAGTGACCTGCTGGTCCACCCTGTTGAACCTTAAGACTGCTGCTGCACAGCATAAAAAAAATAATACTGTCATGGCTTCTGATCAGGCTCATTTATACCTGAAGATTTCCACTGGCTTTGAGGCAGGCCACCAATGTAGGGATAATGAATTTGTGAACACCTGGTGATGTCACCAAGGATAATCCGCATGCGCTTGTAACACTTAGCTTCCCACAGCAACAATTCTGTCACCTTCACAGGGCTGCCTTGCAAACCATGGCATAAATGCTGAAGAATAACCAGCATCTTTCAAAGCTCAAAGACATTTAGCCTCAGCAATTCACAGATATACAGGAATGTAAAGTCCTTCCAGTTACCATCACACATAACTTTGACTCTGCAAACCTGCTCTCAAGCCATCGACAACCATTGGAAAGTTATGCTTCACCTTCATCATTGTGGATGTCTCAAAGTAAATTAGTCCTGTGAACACCCACTAAGGATAATCCAGAGGTCTATGTTTTTCAAGAGTGACCCAGCTGGTACCAACATATCGCCAGTTTCCTTTACAAGTACATCATCACTATCACCTACATAGCGTCTTACAACCTAGCTGGAAGTAGACCCATCTGTATCTCACAAAGGCCAAGATACATCCTTGTTATTCTAAACTGGCAGCTGACCTCTGACAATCTGCTCACCATCAGTTGGTCCAATTTTCTGTGACTAGCCAGTGGCTCACAGGCCCACACAGAGCCCACAAGCACCTCTAACACTGCTCTCAGACAGTCCCTTGGCGATGCGTTATGGGGGCCTTGCACATGAGAGAACGATTCTGCGAAGCTCTATTGTAGAACATCCCAAATGGCGGATGCCTAGAGGAAGACGTCAGAAGCTCTTCAATAAAGACTGTCTTTAGAGTGTCAAGTAACACAACTGTTAAAACATAAAGCTTCACAATTAGCAACAACTACAACTTCTGTGTTAAGTTTGGGAGGCCATTTCCGTGGCACTCTCAATAGCTTGCTTGATCTTTTGAAAACTCTTCTCACATTCCCATGACCAATGAAAAGACACATTCTTTTCCATCAGTTCTCGTTACAGTGCACTGACCCTAGCAAAGTCTTGTATTTATATAGAACAGTAGCTGGCCATTTCAAGAAATGATCGTAACATAGAAATGTCTTGTGGGAAGTTTGCAGTAGACAAAGCTTGTACTTTAACTGGATCAAGTTTCATACCCCGATCAGAAAAAAATGGCTAAATAATTTCAAGCTTTTCTTGTGGAATTCACAATTGTCAGCATTCAAAGTTAAGGCTGCATCGTTCAGCAAATGACATACTTGCATGAGAGATTTGTCATACTCTTTCTGTGTAGCTCCGAAAACCAATATGTCATCACTATAGTTAAATACATTTACTGCAGGCTGTATGATTCGTCGAATGATTTCTTGGCAAACTTCTGCAGCAGAGGATATACCAAAACTCAATCGCTTGTAGCGAAACAAACTAATATGCGTAGCAAAGGCTGTAATGCACCTGGATTTTTCTTCAAGTTCCAATTGGTGATAACCTTTATTTAGGTCCAGTTGAGAGAAGAACTTCAAACCATTCAACTGAGTTATCATTTTAGCAATGTGCGGACCGGGATGTCTCTCTCGTTCAATTGCCTTGTTGGCCTGACGCATGTCAACGCATATACATACTGCTCCTTCACTGTCTTTTTAGGCACTGTTATAGTGGGAGAAACCCATGGTGTCGGACCAGTGGAGCATTCAATGATGTCAAGTTTAAGCAACAAATTAAGTTCTTTTTCAACAGCTTCTTTCAAGTGAACCACAACTCATCTCTGTCTTTGAGCAATAGGATGAACATCCTCATTTGTGTAAAACTTTACTTTCATTGTTTTGAGTTTTCCTAACCCATTAAATAATGAGAGAAATTGACTTAAAATTTCATGATGAGCATTAATATTGCAGTTCAGTGATATCAGTCCCATATCAGCAGCAGTGTTGAAACTCAGCAAACAGGCACTTGAAGCTGTTCCTTAATGTACATGAATAGGCACTTGAACCACAGTTTTCTTATGTTTCAACATGGCTACAAATGAACCATGACTCTTTAAGGGTATTGAGGCAGTCTACGTGTATACTGTAGTCTTTAGAAGTTGTGGTAATGGAGATAATTCTTTTTTTTTTTTAACAAATCTTTTTATTAAAAGAAAACAAACAAAATTATACAACACAAACCAATACAAATAATAAATAAAGCAGTCATCAAAATAAGCAATATTCATAAAATAAGAGAATGGTCAAACACAAAGCATAACATTGGAGCTCAGTGTACTGAAGGTTATATCATGGTCTCATGCAAGCAAGCGATTCCAGTGATCAGGAGATTACAGTGACTCATTATCGACAACAAATGGAGGAGCATCGTCAAAGGGGGCACACAACCAACCTCTACTTTCATTCCAGGGGGCCCATATTTTTGTCCATTTACCGGGGCAACCTCTGCTTTCATACACCACCCTCTCTGCTTGCATACAC
Source organism: Calotriton arnoldi (assembly GCA_963921515.1). Classification (NCBI taxonomy): domain Eukaryota; kingdom Metazoa; phylum Chordata; class Amphibia; order Caudata; family Salamandridae; genus Calotriton; species Calotriton arnoldi. The sequence continues at coordinate 1,589,330 of CAWUFW010001768.1, read as the reverse complement.
CAATCCATGTCAGACTCCCAATCAGTGCGTTTCAAATCAACCCCTCCCTTCCATGTTCTAGCAATGTTTCGTTTAGCCACCATGCATCCCAGCGATACCCACAATCTTTCAGTTCGAGATAAATCAGTGGCTTCCCAAATATTCAAAAGACATAACCTCGGAGTAGCCTCAATGGCCTTATGACAAATCTGGGACATAATAGGAATGACCTCGCCCCAATACTTCTGAAGGGACGGACAATCCCACCAATGATGCAAATAGATACCTATGCTGCCGCAGCCACGGGGACATACCGGAGAGCTAAGAAGACCCATCTTGACCAACGCGGAGCTCGCGTAATAGGTCCAATGGAGTACTTTGAGCTGAATTAGTTTAAACCGAGAACGGATCGCTACCTCCCGGGGTGACGCTAGGGTCTCCCTCCAGTCTTCATCAGTAATCTCACCCACGTCATCCGTCCATTTTATATGAACTTTGTCACGAGGATCTGGTGAATTATTAAGGATTTTGCGATAAGTTAATGAGATGGCCTTATCTGGAAGGTAGTCATCCAATAGCCTATCTTCCAAAGGGGAAGATACCGGCAAGTCAGTGCCTCTGGGCAGCGCTTTAAACAATGCGCTTCTCACCTGAAGGTACCGAAAAGTCTCCCTCTCATGCATTTGATACTGCCGTTGCAAATGACTAAAAGGCGCCAAATCACCCCTAGCCCACAGGTCGCCGACCTTGGAAAGGCCAATCAGATCCCACTTATCAAAACCCGGTTGCCTCCAGAGCATACCCAAGCAACAGGATTCGAACAGCGGGGTAGCTCCTGAACACCGGAGGGGCGGCAAAGCTCTGATTGTCCCCCTACGAGCACCACAGACAAGTGGCAGGCACCTACGGCCCCGCAACATCACCCGAGCGCACAACGAGAGAAGCTCGGGGGGTGGACGGGAAGGCCATGGGCCATCCTCCCCACACTCCCTCATCAAAACTTAATAGCAAGTACCTTCCATCCCGTGGGATGTTTGGCCCGTGAGTCTTCTGCCAGGTACGGGGGTTATGGGGTGGTGAACGTTCGCGGCACAGCGGTACGATGCCCCTGGGCTTTTCGTTGCCACCCGAGCCTGGAGGCGCGCCTGGACTTCGCCGCTGCCTCCCCTTTCTCCAAAGTCTGCCCCTTTTCACCCAGGCAGATTTCCCCTGACTCACGATGTGTTGATCGACAACCCTGACGCCCTCGCGGTACTGTGCCTGTGCACGCAAACAGCCGACATTCTACTGCCCTCTGCCCCTCCTTGGTACTGTGGATACGTCCCCCCTATGACCCTACTCGACGGAACTCTGCTCTCTTGGTTTTTTTGTGATCATGCCTTGTATGTATCCTGCCATTTTGAGATGGTTCCCTTCGATACCCACGACCCGGATCCGCCATCTAGTTGAACTTTGTCCTTTCCTTCGTTCCACTGGACTCCATCCTGTCGACCTTCATACATTTCTCTTTTGCTGGACTGCCTTACCTCTAACTCCCCCTCAGGTCCTCCTCTCTCCTCTCACCTATCTCAGCCTCTGACTCTGGTCCCCCCCCAGCTCTCTCCACCCCTTTTGATGTTTTATTTCTCCATTCACGCCACCTACTAATAATGCATTCTTCTGTAATAATTATGCTTTCATCAGTTACCCTTATCTGCTATTCACTAGTAACACTTGTTTTTTTTTACTGTGTAATCATTGTGCAACTAATGTGTAATTTTTGTACATTGCAACTTCGCTGTTCCTTGTGTTCCTTGTGTTCCTGTTCCATGGTTTCTCACCCCCCCAACCACCCCGCACCACTCTGACACTCTCTGAGTACACCTGTTCACTATCCTGGCAGCGGAGTCCGAGCATTATGTCCGACACCCAGTGGAGCTGCTTGGTTCAGCTATTGAGGAGATCGGCCCTGGTTCATCACCTCGGCCGTCACCTACTCAGCCGGACATTGGGCACAGTTTCTCCCCGTCTCCCTGTTTCTCCCTTCCCTTCCCCTCCCATGACGAATTCTTTGTAACTCTGCCCTTTTTCATTGGTTACTAAGTTTTGATTGCTTTTAACAAATGTAAAATGTTAGCCTGTAACTCTGATCCTCATTGTGTAACCTATGTAAAATGTGTAACTTGCAACTCGCTGTTCCTTATGTAAAGCGCTCTGATACCTACGGGTCTAGCCAGCACTATATAAAACTCAAGATAAATAAATAAATAAAAGCTTGTGTAATCTTGCCTTTCCAGCCCAACGCCGAATTTGCAGTATGCCAAATGGAGACCGTAGTAGAGGTCGGAACGTATTTGGGCTCATGTTTTGGTCCCCCATACAGCACCCTTAAATAATTACCCGGGAGCCTGTTGAGTCTGTCCATTCTATAGGCCGGTTTTGTAATGGGTCGATGCATCCAGTGGTTAAGGACCACGAGCTGTTAAGCCCAATAATATGATCTGATGGCAGGCAAAGCAATGCCACCGTCATACCACGTTTTGGTAAGCTTGGCGAGGGCAATTCGGGGTGTTCCATTATTCCACAACAAGCTACGAACCTCTGATTCGACTGAGCAGAAGTACTAGGGTGGGACCAAGTGTGGTGTGTTCTGTAGCACATATAGAAAACGAGGGAGCGCCATCATTTTATAAAGAGCGGCCCTTCCAAGGAGTAATTCTTGATGCTTCTCCTAAGGCATGATATATATTGACGCAGCACTATCAATTATAAATGGATCGAACACCAGTTTATCTTTAGAGTGATCTTCAGACAATGTTTGAATGTTTGTGGTGCTTTTTCATGTTGATTCTTCTTCACCTTTGATTTTTCCTCACAATCAGCAAGTCCCACAAGTGCATGCCTTTTTTTAAGTAAACATCGACATTGCACATTTGTCATTGTCACTTTCACTGGAAACTGATGCTGAGGAACTCTTTGTTGATGATTTATATGATGACTGACTTTGTTTACTGTCGATTTGCCTCAGTAGGTGTGACCGCTTTCGCCTTCTGGTAGCACGTCTAACGTCTCTGAGGTAGTGTTCGGCAGCCCATTTTGTCTTCACGCTGTGATGCACTTACTTTTCTCCTTGCCTTGCAAGTCATCAGGAAATGGTTCACTTTACCACATTCAATGCATATCTGTCCAATGAAGGGACATTTATCTTTGTGTCCACATCTGTAACATATTTTCTTCATCTGTGGAGACATCGCTTTGTGTCCCTCTGCCTTCTTTCTTGACTTACTTTTCATGCTCATGACTGACGCACTTTGGGTGCCTCAGGCCTCCATGTCAGCCACTTGACGATCAGCACACTCTTCAGTACAGGCAGCCTTGAGAACTTGTTCTAAGCTCAGAGTTTCTTTCAGACATCCATCGATTACTCTGAGGTGGGTAGCTTCCTCATTATTAAATTCATTGAATTTACAGTGATTCTCCAGAACATCTAGTCTCTCAGCGAACTCATTGATGGTTTCACTGGGTCTCTGGTGTTCTTGACTGAATATGTATCTTTCATAATCCACTTTTGGCACTGGATTAAATTTGACTTTCAAGGCTGTTTTGATTTGATTGTATGGCACTCCACCTTCTTGTGGTATCTTTTACTCCTTCACCAGCCATGTTTCTCAGATGCTTTTTTTATCATCTTTTTCAACTATTGCGTCTATGAAATCTTCAGAAGTCTTTATCCATGCAGTCCATCTATTGCCAATATTGTGTTTTTTGGCAGTATAAAATGCTGATAGCGGTTTTAAGAATGCATGTAAATATACATTTGTGGACAATAGTGTTCTCTCAGGTGCTTTGTGTGGAACTTGATCAGGCAGAGCCTCTCTAGTGCCTTGTGATGTGGTGGCTGCGGGGTCAGCCACAATGACTTTTTGATCTTGGATCTCACCCTGGCTCTCCATCGGAGCTCTTTACTTGATGGCGTTGTAGGGAGTTGTTCTGAGCACCTACCTGACAACTTTGGTGCTCAGCCACTTAGTTTGGGGACAACTGCGCTAGCACAACCCCCAACCCTCTTTCTGGGGCCGCTACGCTGCACGTCATTGCATGATTACTCATTAGTGGTTTGGGTAATATAAGATAAACCTTGTATGCTACTAGTTCATGAAAGCAGATAACATTATGATATTTAGTCGGCTTTGTGTTTAAATGTTTCATCACAAACACCTGCTTAATCTTTGTTTCATAGCACATGAATTTCAGTTTAATATGTGCTGAACTATTGCTGTGCGCTGCTTTCGTAATGTGTTTGCATCTCCCCTTAGCATTCTTACTCCAAATAGAGTATGACATTAATTTGAGTCATGGCGCAGTACCTTTTGTTTGCAACCGTTTCATTGAGTTTCTGGCCACCGACACTTAGACTTTCAATGTTGCTTTCATCGGTAAGCGTTTTATACATGCTGGCATTGCGCTGAGACTCCACCGACGCCAGCGTCGATTCTGTACTTCCACTGCGGCACACGTGGCATGCACGAGCAGTTTGCTGGACCGCGGCAAACTCTCAGGACAGCGCTTTCAGTGTACAGGCTTTATATTCCCTATCTTGTCACCAGTTGTAGCATCCTACCAGCCCAGGTACTTGCCAATAACGACACCACACACTGAGAGTAATTTTACATATCTTTATTTCACCACATGTAAATCTGTCTTCAACTCATCTCTCCAGCGCTTATGTCACAGGCATACGGTGTACAGTGGGAACCAAAAGAGTATCAGCATACTTTTATTTACAAGACACTACAGTACTTACTTTACAAACACAATCCTAACCATAATGCAGGCACCCTTGCACTATGGTACAAGAGTGTCTGCATTGATGCTAGGCAGCCCAAAATGCAACAGCACAGGGAGAGAGCAGAACTGTCCAATTTCTTTGAATATATGGCACAGTTCTGCTCTCTCTATTTCATAGTGTCATGACCATATGTTATTTCACAGCTGCCTCACTTAACAGTAGTGTACCTACACTTACATATCCCATCTTTCACAGGTTTTACCAGCCAGATGACCATGGTAATAAATAGTAGCAAGCGCAGGTGCCCTCTCTACAGACGTCTACTGCACTCTACCTTCCTGTTGTTTGTTCTATCCAATACCAGCCGAGTGCCCATTACTTTTCAATGCATTAGTAGCAGACGATGGACAACAGGGCTGTTTATTATATTTCATAAAGTTCTCACTCAAAGAGGAATTTGTTTAATGTTCTTGTTTTTTGTTAATAACATTCACTTTGAAACACTCTCTGCACAAGATACTAAAATGTGTGTAATGTTATTGTCTGCAATGGCCACTTGCAAAGTATATGGCTGTTTACTGACCAGGAGCAGATGTGAATAATTGAGATCACTTTTATAATTTTTTGAGTATGCTTGCCGAGTACAATAGATGCAGTTCCATTATATCTCCTCGCGCTGAAGTACTTTTCCTATTAAATGGAAATGCTCGACTTCAGTATTTACCTTTTGCTGATGAATAGGAGATTACAGTGTTTGCTGCTCGTGTGCCAGCCGGTGTAGTTTCATCCTGCTACATATTGAAGAAAATGCATTTGTAAGTGCACGTTTTACATCATAAATATCATTCTGACATTTTTGTTATTTAAATTCTGTTTATATTGATGCATGGGAAAGGAAAGGGAGGAATTTATTAGCAGGGAGCTAGTGAGACAAGCTCACATGCCTAAAAGCTTTGAAACTTGGAAGCATATCTTTTTTCTGACTTCCAGGAATTGTGAGGATGTTTATCTGAAAAATGTATGAATTCAAACCACAGAGCAGAAATGCACGCTCTAATACTTATCAACCATGGTTGCATTTTACAACCGAGACAGCAATGAATATAATATGAGGATGCAATGTAATTTTACAGTGATTCCATCTTGTGGTCGTTTTCAGTTAGCTCTTTTTAAATTAACATAAATCCAACTCCTGCCCTCACCCTTAACCCCTGGGCATAGGAGTTTAGCTCCTGCCAGATAGATATATAAGTTACTGTTGGATTCAAACGGTTATCGGTTATCAGGCAAGGAAGGAAATGCTTGTTGTAAAGACACTCCTATACATATACAAAGAAGTGAAAAGAAGCTAAGGGCCAGTGTACTGCACAACCAGTGAGTCCCACTAAATAAGCTTAATTGTTTCCCACATCCGTAGGTTGGCTACCAGACAACCCAACATTAGAACATTTTGTATCCTATCAAAGAGGCAACAGACAATGTGTTAAAGTTGTTTCAAACAATTTCTTTTGTACTACTTCTTTATTCTTTCTTTCTTCCAAATACTTTATTTCAGTCAATAGACCATAAAAGTGCAAATGCAATAAACTCGCATTACATTAAAACAATCCTCCAGTACACTTGCTCAATACCTCAGTATCCTGTTTCTATATTACAATCTATGCACCAGCACCCTGTTATATAAAGAAGAATCACAACAGTAGATACAAAATGTCATGTTAAAACAGTATACAAGTGTTGGGCAAGGATAAAACCGATACATTTCATGTTTGTAAAACACTAAAAGAGCGCATTTTAAAATCAGAGATAAAAACAGTTAATTAAAAATTGCACATGTCCCAGTAAAATGATGACATTTTTTATTTTTTTTATCAGCGTAGCCCTATGAGTTAATGTTCAAAAGTGTTTTATGCACACACCACATGGATAGTAAAAAGCGCGACACTGCGAATACAATAGGCATTTATGTGTTGTATTTCAACAGCCTAAATACCTCTGCACAATGCTCTGTCCCCAGATTTCTACATAAATGGGTCAGCCAACGGTGTCTATAACCCGGCAGAAAAAGATTACATGCAGCTCTGACTCCTCTACATTGTTACAAGCAGTCAGCCTAGGGAGAGTGTGCCTGCCCTTTTCTTAGAAAATACCCGCAGCGGGAGGACCCCATGCCTGAATAGTATATACAGTTTCCTCGCTAGTGTGCATTGTATGTCATCCAGGGCAGATTCTAGGATATACTGGTCTTTAATTCTCATGAACATAACTGTTAATGTACCTGTTGCTGAGCTCTCCTGGATGCGGGCGAGTTTACCCTTCCTGTAGCTCCAGACCAGTTCTCGCCTGGAAATTGTGGGGCAGGCTTCCTCAGGGTTGTGCCATAGGCTTGCACTACCCATATCCAAAAGTGTGTCCCAGACATGAGATAGCCAAGGCAGTTTCCCAGCACCATGCAAGCCCAGAACCTCTTTTAGCTCTGTCCTGTATACTGCCAATTCCGGGGTTAGCCATATGCGATGCCAGAAAGTTTGGGGACTAAGAGCAATTTCATCTGCAATAGGCCTTACCCCTAGGGTCAGGCGGAGCAGTGTAAGGGGGGAGCTGAGGTGGAGCCCAAATAGCTGCCTAAAAAAAGAGTTCTCAGTCTTGATGATATTTCTAAGAGAACAATGCCCCCAGAGTTCAGCCACGTTCATTGCAGCACCCCTTGTTTGCACTTCGTAGATTTCCATGAGCGGCCCAATGGTTTTATGAAAGGAGTTCCTAAATACCTTAGTCAGCCCCCCGTGGTCTTTGCTAAATTTAAGCCTGTTTTGTTGATTTGTGCCCCCAATCCATTTTTTCAGTTAGAGTGACCCCAAGGTACTCGAATACAGACACCCTCTCCAGCGGGGTGCCATGCAGGCAGGGATTAGGGCGAGTTGAACTAATTGGATTGAAGACCATATATTTGGCCTTCTGGATGTTAATCTCAAGCCCCCTGCTATTATAAAAGGCATTGAAGTTGTTGAGGATCCTCTGTATGCCCATGGGTGTTTTTGAGAGCAAGAGAGTATCGTCTGCAAACATCATTGCTGTCACTTTGGTGTTCGCTATCCTGGGCGCATCAATGTCCTTCCCTACATTCAATGTCTCAACAAGTGCATTTATGAATAGACAAAAGAAAGTGGGAATGAGGACGCAGCCTTGTCTTACCCCCCTGTCAATCACTATAGGTGTGGTAAGTTCTCCATGTTTGCCAAACCTGATTTGGGCATAATTGCCTACATGTAAACGCCTACGCATGTGGCAGAGATGAGTCGGGACACCCAAGTCACTTAAAACAGCCCACAGTTTATCTCTTGGTACCAAATCAAACGCAGAATTTTGGTCCACAAAGATCAAATAGAGGCTACCACCCTCTATAATCACCGTTTTCCAATACAGGAGTTGAAGACTGAATATTTGGTCAATAGTGGAAGTGTTTTTCCTAAAACTGGCTTGATATGGACTCAAAATGTTGTGTTCATCCATCCAGGTCTGAAGACGGCCCAACAATACCCGGGCAAAGATTTTCTGGCTAACATCAATTAAACTTATGGGTCTGTAGTTGACGGGAAAGAGTGGTGACCCCTTTTGTAGATTGGCAGGATTTCCGCTCCAGCCCAAGTTGCAGGGATCGCCATTCCCTGCAGAATAGCATTGAATAAGATCCGAAAATAGGGGCCCCAAATGGTTGGCTCAGTGCAGAAAACATCCCCTGGGATCTTATCTAGCCCAGGAGCTCTAGACAGGGCTATTTTACTTATGGCACTGGCTATTTCTGCAAGGGTTATCTCAGAGGCCTCAGAGTAAGTGTTCTGCGATAGAGTGTTGACTTTGGCTATGGCAATGCCTTCTACCTCCATTCTTGTGTAAAGGGCCTTGAAGTATTTCTTCTAGACATCAGCCGCAATATTAGGTTCAATGGCCTGATTCCCTTCGCTGGTGCCTGAATTGATGATATTCCAAAAAGCCTTCATGTCATGAGTGGATAGGGCCCATTTTAGAGAATCCCACTTGTCCATCTCCCAATTTATTTTAGCTTCGGTGGTGCTATCTTTAAATAATGCCCTCATTTTTCTGATTAGGGGTTTGTCTTTGGTTTTATTGTGTCTGGCAAAGCTAGCTTAGCCATCCAACAGCTGTTAGTGAACCAGGAGTACTTGGCCTTTTTATGCCCTCTTGAGCAATTTGATGGAAAGAATATATCGGCCAGAGTGGATGTCAGCACTTCATGGGTTTCGGCAATACTTGTAGGGGAAGTGAGTAAGCCAACACTGGAGATAAACTGTTCCGCTGCCAATAAAAATGGGATGACAGATTTGTATAAGGAGGCCAGTCTATCACAGGATTGGTGTATGGCTGACCACCGAACTCTTCTTCTGTTGTTCATAAGTGTGAGTCTTTCATCTGGTGGTGTTTTTGAGCCAGATGCTACCTCAAAGACCGACAGCTCCATTTCCATGATCAGGGTATTATGATCTCTATCGTACCAGGACATAACAATAAAATCAGTCACCTTATACCACATCCTGGTGTCTACCAGGATGTAATCTATAATAGAAGAATGTCCAATTCTAGTGAAAGTGTGGTTCCCTGGTGAATCCGATTTGTTTTCGCCCATTATATGCCCTTAGGGACTGATTTAGGGTAAAGGAGTTAATCTGAAGTGCCAGCGGAGTCCAGGCCCTGGGTGGTGGAATATTTGGCTCAGGGATTGCCCATTGCAAATCTTCTTTGCTAGGGATTCCTCCGTTAAGACCATTCAAGCACTCAAATTGGCAGTTACCATCGCCACCAATACCCAACCAAAAATTGTTGGGAATAGTGGATGTAAGAACAGACAGTTGATCAATGGTCGGTGACTCATGACTGTTACTTATGGGCCTGGAATAGACATTAACCAGAGCGATTCTGGCCTTCGATATAAATGTAAGAAGAATGCACTGGATATCATTTGAGGAGAACTCCAGCTGCTTGGTTATACATCCCAAATCAGAGCCTACCCATATGCAGACACCTCCCGATGGCCTACCCTTACCCCTGGTGATGGCGGCTATTCTAAATGAGACAAAACCCAACCACCGGATGTCCTTCCTAGCCCAAGTTTCTTGAAACATACAGACATCAAATTGATCTACAAATACCCCCCAATCAGGGTTATACAATTTATTTCTGAGGCCCACAATGTTCCATGATAGGACCCTCAGCTTGGTAAGTTCTATATGTTTGGCTGGGGTTGGAGTCAGAATATCAGCGTAGGGTAGCCTAGTTTCTCTCTGTTGGCTACTTACGCTCTTTACCGAGGGTCTAATAGAGACATCACCACTGACTGCTGTGTGCACTAGATGATTTGGGTCCCTGGTGATTACTAAAACATTAGCCTGCACCATGGTTTGTGGCAATCCCATGTGTGGGCTTATTAAAGTATCATCAAACAGCCGCCCCACAAGGGTACACCCTGCACTGCTTACACGCTTGGACCAGACCGGTTCTGTTGTGCAGGGTACTCTCTTACTCTACCAGCCCCCAACCCTGATGTAGAATTTGAGTAGGGGGGCTCCCTGATTGAAAAGTCCCTCTTCCGGGGTTCTTCCTGGGTTCTTCCTGATATTCGATTGACTGTTCTGAATGATGCAATTCTTTGAGTCAATTAACCTCTTCTAGGACCCAAATCTGTTCACTATGGGTATGTTGTATATCAGGGGTCTGGAGGGGTTGGTACCACTGTCTCATTTGCTGATGGTTTTGATTCCACTGCTATTGCCCATGGCTTGCTTGCGTTCTAGTTGCTGGTACTTGACTGGTGATGTAAAAGTAGCCTAATGGTAGGGGCCTTATTCCTGCATCCTGCCTATGATTGTTCAAGCATAGAAGGCTTTGGGCAGTCATTGGATTTTTAAAGTTGATCATTATACAATCTCCTTGCACATTTTTAGGTCTGTTGCCCACCCATCTGACCCTACGTGTCATAAGGATCTCGCATGCATCTTCGTAAGCGAATTACCTCTGTCTAACCAGCCAAAACAAACATTTATTACTAAGATCGAAGTGGAGTTCCCTCTGCCCTTGTGTAAGCTCGTCACAATTACTAGGACAATGACATACGGGTATGAGGCAGTGGGTAGGTTGATGGAGGGCGAGGCACTCCGCTTTTCCCTGGGCTCTATTCCAGATTCATACCCAGCCCCTCCCTCCTGTGTCTAGGCCCCTGCAGGTGCACACTATCTTGTTTAGTTGCTAGATTGGGATGTACTGTGTCTCCCCTTTTGACCTCAAGATTAGCCTTATTGACAATGGTGGTATAAATAGAGTTCTGGGCATGTGGGGGTTCAGGCCTTGTTCCTGATGTTGCAGTATTGATGTCTGCCTGGCAGCTGGCGTCAGTCCCCCTCCCCATAGTCTGGACTGGCCTGCCCACACTATGTTCAACCAGTTCTGCCACGGAGCTAAGCTCATCTTTTACAATAGATCTAAACTGGACCAGTAAGTCCACCACCAGATTTGTCACCCAAACTGGTTAGTCTAGGGCTACTCTTGCACTGCCACTGTAGTCCACATTCGTGCTCTCCAGTGTTGGAAGTCCCATCATTTAGCTTCTTCCGTTTTGCCCCTGTCCTAGTCGCTTGCTTGGATTTCCCGTTTTAAGCAGGGCCTACCACAGCATCCCCTTTGCGCGGGTAGACTTTTGGTGCATCTCTCACCTTTACGCAGTCTGCAGGCTGTGACATGGGAGGGTTGGTCTCCAAAACAAGGGTGGTTGGGGGGGAGTCCGAGCCAGTCGACGAAAGATGAAGGTCAGGAGTTAAAGACAACCATCTTTCAGTAAGTTCGATTTCGGTTGCCACTGCACCTATAGCCCTCTGTGACATTCTATCAATTGAAGTTGGAGGTAATGTTGCGGGATGTTGCTGGGGCAGAAGTTGCTGTTTATCCTGACATAACTGTTTCCCCATTGTTACAAAGTGCTTGGAATTAGCAGTAACCACTGTGTCTATGCAATGTTATTCAGCGGAGGTGCATCCCACACAAAACCCGCCCCTGCTAAAGAGCCGGGCAAGATCCTTGACACTTAATATTCGCTTTACTTAGTGTGGTGAAAAATAATACCATACAGTGATTACATGTTAGTTCTTGGGAGCACTGGTACTGGACCTAGGCCCCTTTTTTTCTGAAACTGCTCCCCGTCCCTCATTCTTCAGTGTTGCATGATTTGGTACGGCAGTTAGCCGTGGGACAATTCTAGTCTATCTTTTTTCCTCTTTTCCCTCTTTTGAACCTATACTTGTGAGACCATATAGACCCCCATAGCCTTACTCTCCATACTCCATCTATCATAATCCACATATCCATCCATCAACGATGGATAATCCCGGCCTTAGCTTCGACGATGACACAGTGGCAGAGATACTAAGGGCACCATCACTACTCGATGAAGATGGCAACGCTGCCACAGGGAGTAAAAATGATGATTGGAAATCTTTACAGACATTGAGAAAACTACAGATTAAAACAGCTCTGCATGGCACGATAATGACAGAATACCTGAGGGCTAATATAGCACCAAACGGCCTATTAGTGACATTGACACCCTGGATCTTCTTGGAGGATTTAACATTTAGAAGGGAGTGGTCCAAGATAGCGTGGAAATGCACAAGAGATTGGCTTGTACTTATAATCAATACGGCCAAGCGTCTCTCGGACGAACTCCTCATTCAGATTACCCTAGCGGAATCAGGTCTGAAAGCGGGGATATCAATTACAGCGTACAAGACACGCTTAGCTGAGATCAATGAAGAAATGACAGAACACAAAGACTTCCTCACTAAGCAAAAGGTAACTAAACTTCAAAAAGATGTTAAAAGATTTTCCCAGGAGAAGGTATACCCGTATACGAAAGAGGATCATGTCTTCCAGAACCATGAGACATCCTCAGAAGAATTGAGCAGTAATAGCTCCAGAAGATCTGGGTCAGTGAGTAGCGACTCCAGCTATGAAGAGAGGAATTATGCACCACTATCAAGAGGATCTTGGAGGCAACCACCACCACCACTGTTCCAGAATTTCCCACCCCACCCTTTCCAGCAACAACCGTACCCGGGTCAATGGGTGGGTCACCCACCCATGTGGAACACACCAGTGGGTTATCCATCACAGATGCAGCAATACCACCAATTCCCGAACCCCCCTTTTCACAACAGAGGAAGGGGCAGAGGAAGAGGAAGACGGAAAAGCGGCACGAAGAACGTACATTGGCAGGAACCAGAGCAAATGATATTGAGGAGCAAGACAACCAGAACGATACGCTAGTTGTTAACCTCTCCTCTAGAGCACTGTCTAGGGGGAATCCAATCTCTTGGAGAAGGGATTGGGTTTTGTCCCGACACCCTGTGAGGATCTATTCAGATTGCATCAAGAACTCCACCAATTTTTCAGGAAGGTGAGATTGAAGGCCTTTTTCCAGGGCAAACCTGAGACATCCATCACGGGCACCGGGCTGAAAAAGAAATCTAAATTTACTCCTACGGCAGCCATGACTCCTAACGAAGTGCTTACGTTCGAACAAGCAGTCCTGAAGGATGTCACGAATCTTCCACATCGCCACTCCTTTGATAACATGTCGAAAGATGAGAGACGTATTCTAAAAGGTTTGACAGAAGACTCATCAATCATCCTCAAACCACCCGATAAAGGCGGTGCCATCGTGGTCCAGGACATAGGCACATATGATGTGGAATGCCAACGCCAACTCACGGACACCAAATATTACCTCCCTATTGAAGAAGACCCTACAACAAGACTGACTATGAAGATCAGAAGCCTGGTAACTGAAGCTGTTAGCGAGGATTGGATTACTGCCCAGGAAGCAGAATTTTTGACCAATGACAACCCCAGAACACCCTATTATTACACCTTACCGAAGATGCACAAGGGGACTAATCCTCCCCCAGGACGCCCAATAGTGTCCGGTATCGACTCATTGCTCGAGCCACTGAGCAAGTTTTGTGACTTTTTTCTACGCCCCATTGTCACTAAAACACCTACTTATCTAAGGGATACTACAGAGGTCCTCAACCTCGTTGAAAATTTTAATGACCCAGGATCAATCACTCTACTGGCCACATTAGATGTGGAGGCACTATATACGAATATTCCCCAGGATGCCACACTAGAGGTCATGGAGGCCATGCTACTGGATGTTGACCCATGGCCTTACGAAACACCAGTCTCTTTCATCTGCGAATGCGCAGCTGTGGCCCTCAAAGAAAATTTCTTTGCCTTTAAGAAACAACTATACCATCAAATACAGGGTACTAGCATGGGGAGCACATTCGCGCCGAGTCTAGCCTGTATGTATATGGCTAACTTTGAAGCCAAGTTTATTCTGAATGTAAACAACCCCTACAGAGAGAATCTCATTATATGGCGACGCTATATCGACGACATTCTACTCTTCTGGAAAGGAGATGAGGATCGTTGCAACACTTTTTTCGGATGGTTAAACACCCTAGATCCCTTTCTCAAGTTCACAGGCACGAGATCCAAAGATAGTGTTGCCTTTTTGGATCTCTGGATCACCCTACAAGAAGGTACATTACTAACCACAAACTACAGAAAACCTACTGACAGAAATAGTCTCCTGATGTACCAGAGTCATCACCCTAAGGCATTGAGGGATAACCTTCCTGTAGGACAATTTCTCCGGCTTAGGCGGAATTGCAATACAATTTATGAATTCGAGAAACAATCCACCATCTTGTCACATAATCTAACGATGCGCAACTACCCGCAGAGCACAATAAGAAAAGCACATAAACGAGCTAGGAATAACCACAGGGAGGCATTGTTGGAAGTCAAGGAAAAACCCAAAAGCAATGCACTCACATGTGTAACCACGTTCACCCCTAATTCTAACAAAATCCAGAAACTGATTAAGAGACATTGGGGTATCTTGCAGACAGGGACACTTGACCCAGGACCAATTCCTTTGTTCTCATATAAAAGGACACAGAATTTCAAAGACCTTTTGGTACACACTCGACCTAAACAAACCATCAAGACTCAACCCACTTTGTGGGCTCTACCACCTGTTGAGGGTCATCATCCATGTGGTACCTGCTCCATTTGTCCACTGACGGAGACATCAAAAACGATCGACCTTGGTCTGGCCAGACCATGGGTACAAAAACGACATACAAACTGTAATACTAAAAACTGTATTTATCTTATCACGTGCCCGTGTCATAAAAGATACGTGGGAATGACAACCAGACCCGTAAAACTACGCATAGGGGAACACAAAAGCACGATACGGTGCAAAAAGACCAACACTAGATTACAAAATCACTTCTTAGAAATGAATCATACTCCCAATAACCTCAAATGGACCATCATTGAGGCCAATGCCAACTGGACTACCACCACGCTGTTCAGGCAAGAACAACGCTGGGTGTTCCGATTGAGGAGTAATACACAAGGACTAAATGATGACATCCCGTGGTCTGAACTTATGACCTAGTCTGATGGAAGGCCTATACGAATACTGGTTTAGGTGGGTGGCCCACCCAAGTAACATGAAGGAGGGTATACCCACCATTGACCACTGGTCATAGAAGGATACAACTTTCTTAACTGTAATTGTTAACAGTACTAGGGGTGAGCCATCAGACCCCTTTTCTACATCTACACCCAGTATGAGTAATAGCATTACCCATTAGACTGGTGCCACGCTACTGAGCAAAGATGCAACCATTATAACAAAACATTTGGACACAAGGGCTAACGCCTCCATATGTAATTATAATTACGTGTAGTAGATGGTTTTATGCTCTGAGTGAATGTAACCGAGTACCATACAACAGGCAATATACTTTCACCGCTACTCACCATGCTGTAGGTCCACACGGCAGTTCAATTTGACAAAAATAAATACAATACAGGACACTTGGGCTCCGATAATTTCTGTAATGGCCCTTGACCTGGGACGCCTAGATCCCCCATCTCCAAACACGGAGCACTGTCATCTTACAAGGGGGTGGCCCACGGTGATAAGATGCATAAGCTATGATTTTACACATTGAGTGGGCATCCTTGTGTTGTATAACTTTATTGAGACACAGCGAGGCCACTGATACCACTCCCCACATGACTAGGAGCAATTTAATCAACAACACCATTGTAACTGCACTAAGAATCTATCCACCTTTGTCCAATAGTAGCATGATTACGATTTTGATGTTTTACATCTGATTATAAAGGCACAAAATAGGAACCTTGAGTTCATATGGAGCCATTACAAGATGGCCGCCGCGTATGTTATTTACATTTCACACTCCTCCGATCCCGGGGTGACGTCATTCTTGACACGCCCTCCCACTCCCGTCACTTCCGCCTGCAAGCATTCATAATCGGATGGACGCCGCCTCTGATTCTCCGGCATCCATCCAGCGGCAGGGCAGGTAATGGGCCAGAACGAAGGGGACTGATTGTGAGTATTACTCCGCTGCTTCAACTAGACATCGACAGGTACGTTGAGCATGCATGGGGCTGACCTCGACTCTCTTGATCCACAGAGATTCCCCTCGAGACCGCGGGGACAGCCGAAGAGGCACAAGACTTTGCTTTTTAAGGGGTAATCAGTATGTATTTTTAGAATGAGTGTATGTGAGCTATGGGTGAATAGATTTCACGTATCTATAAGCATTTTTCATGACCTAACTTGGTTATGACATCTCCCGGCATTACGTGATACCTAATTACGTGATAAGAACTTCACGCACAAAACGCGCTTTTGCATTACCTTAGCACTGGTGGCCACCATGATGATAAACGAGTGTTTTTGTCACACTGCACTCGGTATTAGCGGGTATGCACAACCATCACTGGCAAGTGCATGAGATCTTACCAATGATGAAAGACACAGACAGTCGCTGTTGTCACACGTGCACATGTGGCAGTGATAGTATGTCCAGGGCACGTTTTCCCATACACTGCTAGCACGATATGTCAGGCGATTACGCAACAGTACAATAAATCTAATGTGGATCGCTATTTGCCATTACTCATGTTTGTCTCTATATGTGTGTGTTGTTCTTTTCCCTTTTGCTCTAACCATAAGGTAACAAGTGGGAACACGAGAGAGGTGTTCCTTTAAGCGCAAGTAGTGCATACAATCCTGAGAAAAGGTACTATAGGAAGATAGGGTGTCTTTTCCCTACTCCTATTTATTTATATTTTATTTCACTTTCACATGGTCCTGACGAAGCGCACGGGGATCCAGTAGGGACCCAATGATAGCGCGAAACATGTTGACCTACACGCACACTCACAGTCACACATGGGCACTAGGAGCAGTGGAGTAATATCCTGACCTCTATGTTATTTGTCAATAGAGGTGCCCCAACGCCCTGTATAATTCTTTTATCCTTACCTCCCGGACCAACGAATAAATTCTCTCTCACGGTACTGGTGGGGTAATTTTAAAACACTAGCACCAACCCTTTTAGGCCCACACACCCGCATGCACAACTGCGGCGTCTCCTAAAAAGATCTCCGACAAAGAGCCCTCTCGCGGGGTCCGTGGGGGACAGCAGCGCCACCCCCACGAGGAGCAACGCCCGATGATGAAGCATGACACCCGAAAGGGTGTGTGAGGGCACTAATTCCTAAAGGAGAAATTCCCCGACCCTTGTCAATAGGGAACCACATATAGAGACTTCCTTCTTTTTCCTTCTTTTTCCTTCCATCTCTTTCGCCAACATATCCAAATCGGTTATGAACCTTAACTTCAGGAACAGTTACCATACAGTGATTACATTTTAGTTCTTGGGAGCACTGGTACTGGACCTAGGCCCCTTTTTTTCTGAAACTGCTCCCCGTCCCTCATTCTTCAGTGTTGCAAGAAAAATAATACAGGACAAAACGCTGTACCTTAGGTGGTCGTAGCCAGCCCCCGGGGCTCCACGAGCTAATCTTCAGATGCAGATGTCAGAGGGGTGCCCCAGCCCAGCCTCTTCCGGGCTCTGATGGGTGCAGACGGGCCTTCCCTTGGCCCGGGCTTTGCCCTGGCGTGCCCGCAAGCGTCCAGAACTGCGGTAGACTGCCGCAAATATTATGGAGGGGAGGTCTTTCCCTCTCCTAGGTGCGGTGTGGTGGAGGCTGGGGGACCGAGTTCCACACCCAGCAAGCGAGGCAGTGGAGAGTTTGTTGCAGGCTAGCAGAGCCTGCTTAGCGCGTCCTGCACTGCGGGAGACTGCCGTGAATATTATGGAGGGGAGGCCCTTCCCCCTCCTAGGTGTGGTGTGGCGGAGGCTGGGGGACCGAGTCCCACCCCAGCAAGCGAGACAGTAAAGAGTTTGTTGCTGGCTAGCAGAGCCGGTTTAGCGCGTCCGGTGCTGCGGGAGACTGCTGCGAATGTTATGGAGGATAGGCCCCTCCCTCTCCTAGGTGCGGTGTGGTGGAGGCTGGGGGACTGAGTCCCACCCCAGCAAGCGAGGCAGTGAAGAGTTTATTGCAGGGTAGCAGAGCCTGTTTTTTGTGTCCCTCGCTGCGGGAGACTGCAGTGAATTCTATGGAGGGGAGGCCCCTCCCCCCCTACGCGCGGTGTGGTGGAGACTGGGGGACCTAGTCCCACCCCAGCAAGCGAGGCAGTGAAGAGTTTGTTGCAGGCTAGCAGAGCCTGCTTAGCATGTCCCGCGCTGCGGGAGCCTGCCGCAAATTCTATGGAGGACAGGCTCCTCCCTCTCCTAGGTGTGGTGTGGGGGAGGCTCGGGGACCGAGTCCCACCCCAGCAAGCGAGGCAGTGAAGAGTTTGTTGCAGGCTAGCAGAGCCTGTTTAGCGCATCCTCTTTATTCATCATTTCTTCATATACAATTAGCATAAAGAGCAGCCAAAGCATTTCACTCACAATCGAGATTCATCAGGCTGTAACAAACAAAAATATAGAATTTTCTTTAAAAAAACAGAGTTAAAACAAATCCGCAAAAAGCAGTTACATACAAAATAGTTTACAATACAAGGAAATACAAGTCACAAAGAACAACAAGACTGTACATGACAACAGAAACTAACAAATAAATCATAAATGTGGAAAAAATCCAACATCAGTGATTTGGCAGACACCAAACGCCATTGTATTGGCAAGTCCATAAAAATGTTTGCTCACAAAAATTGTAACAAGTTGGCAAAAGAAAATCATAAAGAGTAAATATACTGCATAATAACAGTATGAAAAAATTTGTCAAATTCGTAGGTCAGAAAGACTCACTTTATTGTCAAATAGTACAACAACAGCCAAATCACTATAACTCATTAGGAAAAGGTTCAAATTAGACATCAGGGTTCATGATCTACTTTTAGACAGACTGCTTAAAGGTTTATAAAAAAATAAGCACCATTTGTTTTCATATCCCTTTTAAGTGAATTACATCTATCCTTTTGAACCCTTGTTTAATGTATCTAATCCAGGAGCTCAAATTTACTTCTTTGAAAAAGGTATTTGCCTAATCCAAAAACTCAGCTTTACTTCTTCAAAAAGGTATATGATCTCAACAGTAAATTAAGATTGATCAAAAATGTTCCAGGGGGAAAGTCCTTCAAAAACGAGAAAGTAGAGAGGGGAGGAAAGAAACAGCACTTAATCACAATTCTGTTTTTTAAGTTTATGGTCTCTGTCTGACATAACTCGATATTCCATAAAAGAAGGGGTTTTTGGGACAAATCAACCCCAATGATCATCCATACAATGCTGCACAATATCTTACCATGAATCTCATTATAGCAAAATCCCAAGACAAATTTTCCAGAACTAGAATGCATAGGTAGGCAAAAAGGTCATATGTGGGCAAGGCAGCAACTATCCACGTATAACACTGTAAAGTGCCAAAAAAGACAAAGGTATGTAAAGACAGCAAATAAGTGAAAATACAAATACTGTCCACGTTATTTTAAAACCAGTCAAAACACTATCAAAAGAAAATTATTAGAAATTAAAATAAAGATTAAAACAAAGATTATATCGTGCATATCGCGGAACCCATATGTGGCAAGAAATCAGAATATAAATAATGTGACAAACATGATGCAATATAACACTGTCAAGTAATAAAGGAATACACAAAGAAGAAGTAAAGAACCAACACCAACCACCCAGTGTGGTAAGTGCTATAGTTACTTCCGAGTGCACAAAGACCGAATTTGGCAAAGTACACGATGGTCGCAACTCCCTGCATCAGCATTACGGGTACTTAGCTCATTCATCAATGTTCTCAGAAGTAAAAGTAAAGAGCTAGAAGTAAACAACCTACAAGACATTCAACACCACATATGTATAGCACATATTAAATACGGTCACCATCTTTAGTTTAGAATGATCGCAGGTGCTCAAATTTCCCCTTGAGTATGTATTGATGAAAGCCCTGCAGTCAAATCAAAATGTAATACAACAGATCCCACGCCCGCTTGTAAAACATCATTAAAAACAATACCCATCCAACTTGAAGTGATTGCGTGTACTAGATTCACCCATGTGTGAATATTGGTAAAACACACTACAACCAAGTGGAAACATGAGGCAATGGACTCAATGCCCACATGTTCAAAACCCTTACAAAAACAAAGTTATGAGTCAGGCTACAGAATATTATACATCGCAAACGTGTATATTAGTACTGATGAGGAAAACAAATAGCAAAAAAAAATATTGAACAAGAACGTGTACATAACATATGTACAAATATGCTCCACAAATCTTTTTGGAGGTTCGACCCTTCTGCCAGAGTTGCTACATTTTTCTGGAAGGGGCTCATCGATGAGAATTGGAGGTTCAGCACATTCTGGCTGAATTACTTAAGAAGCACTTTCAATGTCAGAATGAAGACTTACAGAAGCATCATCTGATGTTCCATCACTACAAGCAGTAGCCAAGGACCCATCATTGTAGGCACTACCAACCAGCCTACCCAGTTTTTCATCTACAAGTCACAAATACGGCCTCTTACCATCCTGCAAGACTTTCTCTTCACATCCTTTATCAATCACAATTTTGCACATGTGCCATACACTCTCATCCTCCAGCTCCAGAGCATTATCCATCACCTGGGCATCATTCCTTAGTTCGCTAAACTCAATCTCTCCCTTGGAAAGTGTTTTACTGAATTTCAGTCAGACCCATTGATCAGCACATAATTAGTTGCACATCACTTACCCCCTTTTGTTGTTATACATTTTGTATTTGGCCTTTACATTTTTAATGGTTCTTTTGATGTTTCTGTGAACCAACCTCAGAATTTCTGCTCCTTTTCATCCAACTAGGATTATTCATAGAAAGCTGACAAAACCCTTCATTATGGTAAAGGGGCTCTCACCAGAAGCTTGGTAACCCTATACACTCACAAGTTTTCCACCTTAGAACTCCAGTCTTTACCTGCACTCTTTCAAAGCTGACGCTATATTGATGTCAAATTGTGTCTGATTCCAAAACAATGTGAGCACTTAATTTCACTTAGTTTATATTTATACAATTATCTGGCAATTTAGATGCAGACAAACACACTCTCACAAAAACTCAAATTAAGAATCTTTTTTTTTTTTTTTTTCCAGAATTACTGTCCACAATTTTCATTCCAATTCACTTAGAAAACATGTCATATTTCACACATATACATCTTTATGCCTATCTTCTCAAAGGATCAGGCCCCATCAAATCCAGGGCAACATCTCCCAACAGCAAAGCTGGACAATCAGTGGGAGAAAGAGGCAGTCTCAATATTTTCTGGGACTTGTCTGCATTTTCACATTCCACACAGCGTTTCGCAATTGTCTATGTTTCTAAGTCAATTCCAGGCCACCAGTACAATTCCTTTACCCTCCTTTTCTTTCTATCAATACCATTATGAACTTCATGGAATTAGTCAATGATACTGTTTGTCAACTTAAATGGTGGAACCACCTTTTACCCATTAGTAAAAACTGCCTATCAATGCACAACTCATTCTGAACTTCATAAAATGCTCTAGGTTTGGGGTTTAATCCAGATATTTCCTATCCCAAGCACATTCCACACATTACCTCAACTAATGCAACACACCCTCATTGCCATACCATTTACACCACCCACTTTCAACTACTGCTTGTCTTCCCATTTGGACAACTGAAACACAAACAATATTAAAATCACTCCAACCATCCTCATCCCCTTCCACCACAGGAGTTGACACTTACTTAGGAAATGTGCTGTCACATTCATCACCCCAGGAATACATGCTACATCATATAAAAACATTTAAAGCCATATAGACTGACGGCGGAGGCAAGATGGCGACCGACTGATATCGCCGTGAAGATGCTCCGCTGAGCCTCCCCAATTGCGGTGTTCTGAAGGCTCTCTAATCACCTCTTCGATAGCGGGGAAATGAGGATGATTTAAACCCCCATCAAGGAAAGTGCTTTTAAAGAAAAGGGAAGGGAAGGAATGCGGATGCGGATGAAAATACAAGACTCACCCTGGCTGCTCGCCATTGCGTTTCGCCTTCACTGTGAGGATGCCGAGGTAGCTCTGGGTTCATGGATGAAACCCGGCCTGCGTGAGCTTTTTCTGGTTCTACAGTGGAGGACTGTGCGGAGCAAGGCGCGATCTCTAAACAGAGCTGAGAAACCTCCCGCAGTGGCAGTGGCAACATTGTGGCACTGTAATCCGTGCAAGATTAGAATCGGAGTGTGGAGCAGGTTCGGTCTTGAGACTTCGTGCTGCAGTAAAGGCAATTCCTGCAAGCTCACCAAAGTAAGGATGACTGGTAAGGGGGCGAGGGCAGGGAAGATTCTTCCTGTCCCCTCTGAATCCAAAGCCGCGTTGGCACTTACACGGCAAAAAAGAGCGGATGCCTTGAGCGCGAAAGGCAGTGGTGGTGGTGAGAAAGGCGACGGTATAAAAAAGACCTTGCAAGAAAAAGACTCGACAATGATGGTCGCCGGGCAGAAGGGCACCACTCGTACACCCAAGGATGCCGATGGCTCACAACCTTTAATCACTAGTCGCTTTGCAGCAACTAGTGAGAAAGGGAAAGAGAGCAGTTCGCTAGTTAGCGATGCAGATAGCCTGGGTACAGGAGGGCTGAAATGCGCGGCAGGACAGTTGGTAGATACTTTTTCAACGGATGATACTGGTAAAGCCCTCGCCTTTTTGCCAGTATCCATGCCAGCAGAGGTCAGTCTGGAGGGTAATTCAATCAGCATGCACAATAACTCTTGTATTTTGGCTAGCAATTCAACTGCTCCCAACAACATCGCAGCCACAGCTAACTCTCTTCCACTAGCGCCCCTTGGAGATCGTGTACTTATAGATTGGAATGTAAAGACGCCTGACAATCAGGATAAGTTTTATTCTCTGACAGAGGAATCTGAAATGTCAGATATCAGTATCTCGGTGTCTAGTGGGGAGGAAGGAAAGAAATGGTACAGCAGTCCTAATTCTGATGCTCAGAGAGGTAAACCCGGCACCAAAAAACTACAGAAAAAAAAAGAGCAGAGATCGTGCGCAAAGAAAGGACTACCCTTATGACAATGATAATACAGGTGTAAAAGAGCTGACATGGGACTACAATAACACCCCTCTCACCTTAGTTCCAGGATCCTCCACCGTTTCTGTGCTTAATCAAACAAGCATTGGCAGTGGCAAAGGCAACGATCTTCAAGATACAAGACGCAAACCCGCCCTGATAGATGTTTTACGGTCCATTAAAAGTTTCCAGGAGGAAGTCAAGGCAGACAGTCGTAGATCCCGTATGGCGGCTAAAAAATTGCAAGGGGCAGTTAGAAAGGTTGGTAAAACCTGTGCCGATATTGCGGATCGAATGGCCATGGTGGAAGAAAGGACGGAACAACTGGGAAAAGATGTTGTCTCACTTCAGACTCAGCATGATGAACAAGAGGGGATAGTAAAAGACATGATGTGGAAACTGGAGGAGCAAGAAAATCGACAGAGACGTAACAACCTCCGCTTCTTAGGAATTCCAGAAGGGGTCGAAAAAGACGACCCCAGGAAATTTATGATCACTTTATTGAAAGGGGCTTTTCCTGAACTGCAAGCATGGGATTTGGACAGGGAAATTCAAAGAGCCCACAGATTTCCCCTGTTTCCTGGCAAACATGCAACACCCTCGTGCCATGCTTTTATTTTTTGGAAACTTTTTACTTCGGCAAAGCCTTTTTGATTTGGCCAGACCCACCAAGAAACGAACCTTTGATGGAATTACTTTTTTCACCAGACCCGATTTCGCTCACGCTACGGTGGAGCGTAGGTGGAGGCTCCGGCAGCTCTTTGAACCATTTCAGAAGTTGGGGGCCGAGGTGTACCTACAGAACCCGGCCCGGCTGAAAATAATTTACAAAGGGACTACTCGCAGTTTTGTTTCTGAAATACAGGCGCAAAAATACCTAGAGGAACTCTCGGGGCACAAAAAATGTGGTTAATCATCTCAAGCACATTTGGGACAAGGCGCTAAGTATGGCTAGACAATGTTCGATAAGGTTCGATAATGTTTGTGCAGTATGGTGAAAGGGAAGGCAAGGGGGAGGCAGGTTACAAGGCTTAGCAGCCCTTTCAATTGCCGAACCTGCCTGGTTGCTGATCATGACATAGTTTAGGTATTTTTTTTTTTCTCACACTTTATATTAAGCATGGTATTAATCCTGCGGTTGAGGGTTTTTTTTTTTTTTGTTTTTTTTTGTGCTTCGGGGTAACTGCTACTGGAGCTTTCTTTTCCAGTTTTTGGCTATGCTTGATAGGGAGGCTTGGCGGGATCACAGGGCTTTATACGTCGGATGTCAAATCCCTGGCTCGGCCAGGTAACCTCCAGAGGTGGTGGAGGGTGGGGGCTGGGTGGGAGAAGGGGGGTGGGGGAGGTCAGACAGGTCGCACTAAAAGGCAATTGTAAAAGAAAACTATAAAAATGAGTCAAACCAATCTAGTTTGGTACCCGATTTTGATCTTTGGCAAAAAGGGGAAAAAAGTAAATAAAGGTGGTGATACATACGGATTTTGTAGCGGAAAAAGATGGGACTCCTAAGAGTGTTATCAGTGAATATCTGTGGCCTAAAAGATCTTAGGAAAAGACAGGCGGTGGCAGTAGGACTTCAAACCTGGGGCACAAATATTGTTTGTTTGCAAGAAACGCATATTGAGGGGTCACAAGCACATATTCTAAAATCATTAGGATATAGGTTGATCTGTGCCACGTCACAAGGGGCTAGGGTAAGAGGGGTTGCTATTTTAGCTAGGGGGAGCGGGCTTGTCTTTAGTTGCTCCAAAACAGATAAATGTAGACGCTGGGCAATTACAGAGTGTCAATTCGGGAGTGGGCAAAAGATGACTTTATGCGCCATCTATGGCAGTAACACCGACGAGGCATCAGTTTTTGATGAGATCTCAAATGAATTGATGTTTTGGCCATTACCCTTAATGATATGCGGGGATTTTAACATCAATCTTCCAAGTAACTGGTCTTTAAAGGAGGGGTGGCACTTTACCGGCCGTAAACCCAAAGTATTTAAAGCACTAAGACAAATGTGTTGCATACACGGGCTAGTAGATGGCTGGCAGACTCTAAAATCTGATGATCCCTGGTTTACATATTTTTCCAACCCACACTTCACCCATGCAAGATTGGATTATATTCTAATGTCTAATGCAATCAAAACTAAGTGCCAAATTATGAAACTCCCCCGGATCCTTTCCGATCATAATCCTCTCATTTGTTCTATGGAAATAGATAATAGAAGTGACACTCCTAGCTCATGGACGTTCGAGAAAGCCCTGCTCTTAGATGAGAACTATTGTAGCCACATTCGAGAATGGATTCCTAAATTTTTATCCGATAATGAAGCGAGTTCTTCAATCGAAATTGTCTGAGATACCCTAAAAGCAGGGATCCGAGGGAGACCCTGCAATATTCTTTAAAAGCTAATAAATCAGCTAGGGAAACTATGCAGGGGCTACAAGATAATTTGAAAAAAGCAGAGGAAGATCTAATAAGTATTACAATGGGAAATGCTCCAGCAGGGCAGGAAGATGTAGAGAAAGTCCAGAACCAGGTGGCAATCGCTAAAGCTTTAATTTTGAATATTTTTATGGAAAAAGTAATTAAAAAAGCATTCTCACAGAAGGAAACGATATATGAAATGAACGAGCAAATTGGACAACAATTAGCCGTTCGTATGAGACAACAGGCTTCATCAAATCTGATCCACGAAATCCAGGATCCTCAGGGCGTCCGAGTAGCAGACCCCAAACTCATAAGAGAAGCTTTTTGGCGGTTTTATCAAGATCTATATACTGAGCTAGGGGGGGGGGGATCAGACAAGTATTGAGGACTATCTAGATCAGGTTACTAAAGAGAAATTTAAAGAAGAGGATGCAAATCTCTTAGAGGAGATACCCACAGAGGGAGAAATCATTGGTGTAATTAAAGCTTTGCCAAAAGGGAAAGCTACAGGGTTAGATTGTATCCCGTCAGAATTCTATGCCTCTTTTCTAGATCAAATTAAAAATATTTTTATAGAGCTCATTATACATGTCTTTAAAGGAGGCCAACCCCCGAAATCTTGGTCTCGGGCAAAAATAGTTATCTTCCCTAAAAAGAACAAACCGCTGGAACTGATGGGCTCATATCGTCCCATTACCCTCATTAACTCAGATTCCAAAATGTATTCAAAAGTCTTGGCTAATAGAATCGCTCCCATTATCCACAAGGTGATTGCTCAGAGCCAACATGGCTTCGTTCCAGGCAGGTCCACTACCAACCACATTCAGCGAGTAATTACTTTGTTTGATGGTATGGATGTTACAGGAGACCCTATGGCGCTGATTCTGCTTGATGCGGAGAAAGCTTTCGATAGGGTCTCCTGGCACTTCCTCTGGACTGTAATGTCCAGAATGGGTATTAAGGGAGGCTATATACAGGCAGTCCAAAAATTATACGAGAATCCAAGGGCCGTAGTATTGGTAAATAATATATTAACTGAAGAGCTGATTATATCACGTGGAACACGGCAGGGCTGTCCTTGCTCGCCATTACTTTTTGCAATTTATATAGACCCATTTATCCGGCGATTGGAAAAGGAGGAAGAAATTAAACCTATAATATCACAGGGGTTTGTCACCAAATCGCTAGTCTATGCGGATGATATCGCTATCGTGACATCCGACCCAAATACGGCTATGACAGCTATCGAAAGGGAGGCTAAACAGTTTGGTAATGTGTCCGGCTATGCACTTAATCAGGGTAAAACTCAGATTGTTTTAAATAGGAAAAGTGATTGGAGGGATCCTCGAGTTGTGGAACAGGCGATGTACTTAGGAGTCCACATCACATCTGATTTAGAAAATCTGGTTGAGATAAATCTGAAGCCAATAACTGATGTAATGCGGAAAGATCTTCAACGTCTGGATAATTTACATCTCTCTATTATTGGAAGAGTGAACGCAATTAAAATGGTATTCTTTCCTAAAATTTTGTATATGTTTAGGGCAATTTGTTTAGAATTCTCTTCATCCTGGTTTAAATCAATAGAACGGATGTTCTCTAGCTTTATCTGGGCATATTCACAACCCCGGCGGGCTTACAAGTTCCTCACTCTCCAAAAGGAGCGAGGTGGACAAGCTCTCCCAAACTTGAAGGCATATTATTGGGCTACCGTGTTATTGTATAGCGATGAGTTACTTCAGAATAATCAGGAAGGTATGGAGGGAGTAGTTTATGTACCATCTATTTTCCAATTACTACTCGGCCGGGAGAGCAGAGGATATTGGTGGAGACATTTACACGATAGCTACCATAAAAAGGTTAAATTTAAAACATTATTTAGTGGATTTAAGGTATGGAAGACTATTAGGAAAATGCTTGGTATAGGGAGAATGTCTTTCTATACGCCCTTAAAGAATAACCCAGAATTACCCGAAATTTTTAATGATAGCTCTATACACAAGTGGTATGATGTAGGCATTGTACAGATAGGCTGCCTCTTTTCCGCTATTGGGATTCGGTCTTTCGAAGAATTAAAAACCAATTTCGGACTAGACTGGCGAGACTTTTTTAAGTACTTACAAATTAAAGATTTTTTGTCACGGAAGGTAGGTGGGAAGGGGGGGATGGAAAAAATTGATCTAGTAGAAATACTTCTATCCGGCACCAAAAATACGATTGGGGGTATGTGCTCACGCATCAATGCTGTTTCCAGATGATATGGAGAAAATTGCGCAAAAATGGTTAGAGAAAGCAGCAATAACAAATGTGGAGTTTAATTATGCTTATGAAATGTCGCAAACAATTTTAATGTCAACTAAACTCCAAGCACAATTTTTTAAAACCTGTTTCTTTCTATATTATACACCGGACAAAATAGCTAAGTGGGGAACCGGTAAGAGCACATGTTGTCCTAGATGTATGCTTGTTAAGGCTGATTGTGTACACATCTTTTCTACTTGTGAAGAGTTAACATCTGTTAAACAAGAGATAGGGAAATTTCTATCCACAGTGATGAATTGCACGATAGAGTTATCTAGCGGTGTTATTTTATTAGGGGCAACAGAGCCCGGAAATGCCCGAAATGGGCATGAACTTGTTTTTATAGCAATGGCCGTTTTTAGATTGTGTATAGCCTCAGCATGGTTGGATGCTAATGCCCCGACATTTCAACAATAATTAGCTAGATTTCTCGCCATTTCAAATATTGAAATTGCTATCTATAAACGTAAGGGCAATAGGCGACGGAAAAGAGGTTTAAAAATCTGGACTCCTTTAAAAGAATGGTGTCAATCGCAAGATTGTACAGGTTGAATTGGTTTTCTTAGGCTTAAGTTGCAAGCGGATTTGGGTGCACCAATGTATGTATTAATTTTGTCTTTTGATAAATGTAATTCATTTTATAATGTATGTATGCTTGTCTGACCTGGTGGGTGGGGGAGGGTAAAAAATTTGTGGTTTAAAAAACTGAATAAAGATATTTAAAAAAAAAAAAAAAAAGCCATATAGACAAACTGGAAATCCTAGGAGAAGTCTTAGTGAGGCCTTCGTTAGTGAGTAATTTCATTAAGGTATTCTATTCATTCATGGGTACAAATATTTTTCCTGAAATGTATTTTCATACATATTCTAGAGCCCACACATAGCTTAATGTTTCCCTCTCAATCACTGATTATCTATGCTTAAAAGGAGATAGACAATGTGATGCTTAAGCTATCACCACTTCTTTTCCATCTTCATCCAATTGAGCAAGCATAGCCCCTTGTAAAGAGTGTCTGTGGTCACAAACGTGTCAGATTTGGGGTCACATCACTGCAAGTTAGGTGCCCTGCTGATTGCTTATTTTACTTCATCAAAATCATTTTGGCATTCCCAGGCCTATACAGATTTGATTCTATTTTTTAATAATAACCCTAATATGTCCCCTCAGAAATGTTTCTAACAAGTGTTGAATAGAATTGAGACACATCTACGAACAATCTTAGCTAATCCTTTGATTGTTGCACTGGTGCATTCTTTATAGCCTCCACCAATTTTAATTTTGGTCTTCTCCTAGCCAATCTCATGCCCAACAGGGAAACTTTTGTTTGGCAAACATGCGTTTGCTTACTTCTGCTGTGATCTTTTTGTCCAACATTTCCATTAACCTTCACAATCATAAATCATGTTCTTTTTGTCCTTCCAAGTTACAGATGTAATCTTAGAAGCAAATCACCTCGGCATATCACTAAACAATTCCATCATCAACCTTTGAAAAACAACCAAGGCTGCAGTCAACCCAATAGACATTCAATGGAACAGATTGCACTGAAAATGTGTAATAAATAAACATGGTCAAGGAATGACTCTCTGAGTGCAATTGTATGATATGCCGAAGATAGATAAAGTATCGAAAACAATTTCACATTTCTGGTGAGTGGTAGCAATTCATCAGTCCTTGGTACACAAAACTGATCTATGATTTAGTCGCTATTAAGACACCTAAGATCAACACTCAATCTCACCTCTTTATGTTAGCACAGGGTGACGCCACCAACAGAAAAATCCACTCAGCTGACTCAATAGTCTCTATGATTTTTGCATCACTCAACCTCTTCAGTTCACTTTTTACCTCATCTCTGACAATGAAAGTTATATTTCTTACTGTGTGAATATTTGGCTTAGCATCAGATTTTAATAATCACATTGCATAAATCCATTCAATTTTATTTTTTTCCCTCAAATACTTTAAGACCTTTTCTAAAATAACTTTTTAGTGATCTTACAATTATACCTAAACAAGTCTTCTTCAGTACGACATAGCTCCATCTCAGCACAGATGGACTATCCATGGTAAAGTACAGTTAACATTACACTTTTGTACCTTTAAATTTGAAAATAAGAACTATGTAACCAAGCATCTCAATACTATCCCCTGTATAAATATCAGAAATTGTGTCCAGTGGATTGAAACAGCTATCAATTTTATGAATAAATTAGTCTTCCCACACTTTTTCCCAAAGATAGTATAGGGCGATCCCGAGTCTTCTGCCACCTTGGGGAGAACCCACAAAAAGTTAGCAAACACAAAGGCTTATTGCATTTATTCCCCATTCAAAACCCCTTCCTCATTGACTCTGGTATGCTTGATTTCCATTTTATCTTCACATAAAGCAGAACTATCAACATTTTCATCAATGTACTTGACCATTTATTTGTTAAATTTGCTCCCACATGCCCTTGCAAATTACCCAACCATGACACATTCCAAGCACTTTGCACTGCAGGCAGGATACTTGGAAAAAAAACAGAGAATGTTGTGTGCTCCCATAACTGTAGCAAGTCATGTTAATATTCTAGACTGATGTTGCAATTTCCCACTATTCTCCTTTTCGCTATCAAATTTGCATTCTTATATTTTCTCAGAGGAATCAATGTACATGTCTATTATATGCATGTAGGTTAGCCTTAGCACATCCCTATGACAATTCTGGGGTTTTTCGTTTTATAAAAGCAATGACATACTTTTAAAAAACAGAGTCACTGCTGACCCCATGCTCTTCCTCTATACTTTGTATCCTTTACTACATAACCTTGAAAAATTCATCATGCAATATGCCAAAGCTGTAACTGTTTGCTCTATTATTAAGTGCAGAACCATAATTATCAATAGTTTCAGTTATATTCTGCTTAGACTGGAAAGAATTGTACAATGTAACTCGCATGCACACAGTTGGGGAAAAAATGTTCATCCAACTCATTGAAGGTATTTGCAAAGACATCCTTGTTCCCAGCTCGTATTTCTTTCTTTTGCAACTGATTGTAAACTCTCACACCTTCAATCCCAAGACTATGCAACTGTAGCCATGTTTTCCTTTCTGATTATAACACCACAGCTTCATCTTCAATTGTTAAAATACAATAAAAAATAATCCTACCATTCAGGCAATGGCATGGGAAAGCTGTCTGGCACTGAAAGAAATTATCTGAGTATATTTAGGTTGATGAGAAGTAGCCATTATGCAGCTCTGCTTCAAGGTACAAACCACAAAATGAAAAGGACACAACATCTGCTTTAAATTCACATACACAGCATTTCCTTTCATAAACTGTGAGTGGTTTGACATCAAAGCTAAGTGTCTGAAGAATCTATATCCAATGCACATTTATAAGTTGCTCTTAGGCATATACATGACCTTAGTTTACAACATGAAGTTGCTTTTATCCTGCCATGGTGCAAATACAATGCCATTGAAGTAAGAAAATTATATATTCACAGAATAGGTTGCAGTCTATTTATAGGTCACAAGTATTGTAACAAAATATTTAAGCAAGACAGGAGCATGACATAAACATCACATCAGCTTGCCTTCAACAACAACGAAAATTCCAACATAATGTCAACAGTCAGAGAAGATTGAACTGCTCACTGGCAATGGCGTAGGCAGACATTGGTAAAGCTGGTTAAATGGAGTAACAAGCAGAAACACGCCGTATAGGTACGTCACTGAGTATGGGTTTACAGGAACAGTGGTGATAATGGTTCTGAAGAGATCTCACAAACAAGCACAAGGTAGATACCCAACCATTAGTAGATCAATGTAAGAGATTAGTTTGAGCATCACTCACTTGAATACAGCTATAAGAGGTTCTCCTAGAAGAATGAATATGGGGCAGTCTCAACTGTGATGTGTGTGCTGATACTTCAAGTTCCTACATCATGCGTGTGCTTCAGCCCCAGACCTGAAGGTTCGAGTAGGGCTGATAGCAGTCCAGAAGTATGTCACTAAGTTTTTAAAGACCACTCCAACTCTTTGGTACAATTCAAGCTATGCCTATTTCTGCCAACAGTTGCTGGAACACTTCTCGATTCCCACAACTGTTACCATCAACGGCTCTTCACTAACTCAGAATCATTCACAAACATTCTGAGAAGGACCATAATGACACAATATACAGCAGAAGGGTAGGGAACACCACGTCCCTCCATAGAGTGCCCCATATACCTAGTAGTATTGAATCTCTTTCTCTTCTTGACATCAAACTGAGGAGGTGCATATTGTGATATAGCCACAAAGGCTCACAAACAAAAGCCCAAACGTCTCACAGAGCAACTACATAAACACACTCAATAAAAGAGGGAAGGCGAGCCTGGTAGAAGACAGCCTGCACCTTGATGATGTACATTTCACATGTTTCCTGCCTGTGTGCGCCTCGTATCATTCGTTTGTGCATACTGCATTTATTCATGTATCATGTGCACATTTTCATTTTTAAAATGCATGTTTTTTCGGTATTTCATTGCTCACAATTATCATGCAACATAGTATTTCCACTGTGCACCAATAGGTTACATATTCTGTCTTAATAGTGTGATTTATAAAATGTGATAGTTTTAGGCAAATGTGAAACATAATTTGCATGCTAATGTGTGCATTTTACATCACATACATACCATGAGGTCTTATTGCTCATAATAACGTTTGATTGGTATTTAAGTCTGGCATGAACATATTTCAGGGGAGAGAGCATATTCAGATTTTCCACTGAAACATCAAGCACGCTGCGTGTTGCAGATATTCAAGCTGAGGGCCGTTCACTGTCATGACCCGTATTATCTGTACTTTCAGCGTCGTACAGAGCCAAAGTGCGAGCTCACATGTAAATGCAAAGCACAGTAGCAGATGAACAACAAGAGATGAATGACAGGTATTTGTGTGTCAAAAGCCATCTTAGAAACTCATACAGGCTCTTTAATGCTGAACATGTTTAGCTAGTGGCTATGCAGCGAGGGGTTCCTACAGAGATTGATTTCATCAATTAATTTACTCAATGAATATATGATATATTCTTTTGATATATTCTTTTATTGTATATTCAATTCTAAACATTATGTTTGTTTTAGTGACATTTCTTAATATAATCTAAACTATAATAAGCTATTAATCATTAATAAAACCTTTTAAAGTATATAGTGACAGATTTGCTAAATTCTCACGGAGCGCAGAGCAGCAGCCGCAAATGCTGCGTTGTATGAGGAGAGAGCAGGAGAGCACCATATTTACATAGATATGGCACTCTCCTCCCCTCTCCCTAGCACTACTGCAGAAATTAGCTGCTGTGCGCCACGGACACACCTTTGCACAATAGTGCAAGGGTGTCTCCGTGAGTCTAGCATAGGTTTTGTATTGGAAGGGAAACCTTCCAGTACAAAATACCATGCTTAGACTCACTTGAAACTGTTTCCCACTTTGTATGTGTAATGTATAGTGCAGCCCACACAAAATGGTGGAAAAGAAAGGAGAAATGAAAGCATTTCTCCTTCATAGCACCTATTTGAAATGGGTGTTATTTTCTCACTCTAAACCCTATCTAATTTTTTAAGTAAACAGGGCTTAGCATCAGAAACCTTGGGTGGTTGCATGGGAATGCCCATGCACCACCCATGGTACACCCCCTTGGCACTAAGTAATGCAAAGCAGCACTTTGTACTGCGTTGCGCTACTATCAAGTGATTTTCCAAGTTTAGCACTCGAAAGTAAATTAGTCAAAAAAGTTTTAGAGTCAATTTGCGTCACTTTTGTGCCACAAACATGGCGCTAAAACCTAGTAAATATATTCCATATTGTGATTTTTCTGCCTTTGTTCACCCAAGGGGAAAAAGGGCACTAGTATCCTCTAACAATATAATCCTGTAGTTTCATAAAGAAATGATTGATGCCTAATCCACACCATACACAAGTAAGACATAGGAAGTACATGCTTACAGTCCTCTTGACTCCCTGAGTCCCATGCTCTTCAACGTCTACATGGCCCCCCTCGCAGACATCGTCAAAAAGCCACGGACTCAACATTGTCTCCTATGTTGACAACACCCAGCCGATCCTCTCCCTCCCCAACAAACCCACAACCGCCAGAACCAACTTCCTCAGCGAAATGAAGGCCGTCGCCACCTGGATGAAAGACAGCTGTCTCAATCTCAACTCGGATAAGACCGAAGTACTCATCCTGGGTCCCACCCTTTCAGCCTGGGACGACTCCTGGTGACCAGTGCTCTGGGACCCCTCCCACCCCTAAGGACCACGCATGCAACCTTAGCATCATACTGGACTCATCGCTCTCAATGAACTGCCAAATCAACGCAGTTTCCTCAGCCTGCTTCTACATACTCTGTCTGCTTTGAAAGAAATTCAGATGGATCCCCACAGAATCCAGAAAGACGGTCACCCATGCACTCATCAGCAGCAGACTCGACTGCGGCAACACACTCTACGCCTATGTCACCCAGAAACAGCTCAAGAAATGACAGAACATCCAAAACGCAGCCGCCAGACTGGTCCTGGACATCCCCTGCCGGAGCCACATCATGCAACACCTCGGACAACTCCACTGGCTCCCAGTCAACAAGAGAATCACCTTCAAGCTCCTCACACATGCCTACGAAGCTTTCCACAACATAGGACCAGCATACCTGAACCACCGCCTCGCATTCCATGTTTCCGCCAAACAACTTATTCCGCCCATCGCGCCCTAGTCTCCATCGCCAGGATCCACACGACCAGAACCAGAGGAAGTTCTTTCTCCTACCTTACCTCCAAGACCTGGAACACCCTGCCCCTCCACCTCAGGCAATCTGCGTCACTGACCCAATTCAAGAAGGACCTCAAGACCTGGCTCTTCGAATGATCCTCCACACTGATAAGGACCAGCAGCACCCCCCCCCCCAGCGCCTTGAGACCCTCACAGGTGAGTAGTCATGCTTTATAAACCCCTGATTGATTGATTAACTCCTTGGCACAAATAGGTAAATTGGGTTTTGGGTGTCTTTAAACTGGGCCATATTTGCGAGGCAACATAAAAAATGTATCACTGAAACTTTCCTTAAGGTCTCAGTGCTTAATTCAGAGACTATCCATAGTGACAGTTGTGCACATAAGAAGAATTTAACCCTCTGCACAACAACTCTAATATGTATAGATTATCACATGACACACATGCATCTTTAAACCCCTTAGCTTACCATGTGCCCCGTGGCACTGAATCTTGCCTCTTTGTACACCAAAATATAGTCTACACAACATCAAACTCCTGACTGCAACTGGAACCTTGAGCTGCTCGCCTAACCATTTGCTCTCTTGAACACAAAATATTACTCTTGATTATCAGTCATTCCCCTTTGCATACACCCAACAGCCACACTGTTCCCCACGCTTTTAAAGTGAAAAATATAAAAAGAAAAAAGCCCAACACACAATCTTTAACTCTATTACTGTCACACGTGCACAATTAGAAATTACAAATGCATTCATGTCTAATTTAATGTAGGTATTTTGTGTGGTGACCTTCCTAATCACATACCATCTAAGAGTCCAAACATTATAAATAGTAAGTTTAACTTTGAAAGTTCATTCCAGCTCAAATTTCACTCCTATATCACAGACAGGTTCTCTTCACTACCTGATGCACTCTTTTTTACCAGGCATTCTTCTATCAACTTTCAGAGACATCTTGCCTTCTCTGTAAACCCTCCTTGGAAATCTACCAGCTCTGAGCCAGTCGACCCTATTTTTCTGGAGTATTGAGGCTCTATACACTCTAAATAAGGTGCAGGCAGCCTTCTCACCCATTTTTGACAGATATCCTTCATCTCCCAAACTCTAAATACAACCCTTCAGCTTGCAACATCTACACATTCCAAACAAACTCTTCTTGTCCCCAGATGGACAAGCCACATCTAGATCTTTGCTACCAAGCGTCATCCTCAAAATTCTATCAAGTTTCTTATGGAGCATTCTCCCCACCCTTCATGGAGAATGACCTGAGACTGTAAATGCATAAAGCATTGGATGGATGTCCTGCTGCTCAATTTGGTGTAACAAAGCCCTGATCATTATTGTTACATTAAAAGGATGGATCTATGTGGAATGAGGAGCGAGAGCACAGTGGCCTTGTTTTTATTATACCAACTTCATATCACATTTTGATGAATGGTCCACCCAGGGTACCAACCACCCTAGTCAGGCTCCGTCAAAGACTGCAAAACTCCTCTTTTTCGTTCACTCACAACATACTAGCATGCACCACAGCATTCCAAAGGGGTGCAAGAAAGACACATACACAGGAAACCAAGACATAACACACCTCCCTCCATACAGTAGAACACACATAGACCTCACATATGTGTGAGAAAGAAACCAAAAAGAACATTTACAGGCAGAAACCAAAAGGAACATTCACAGGGAGAGAATATTGTGTGACAAACCAGAGCACTGAAAACATGTTTGCGAATATGTAGTATGTTAACTTCATGATTCTTGAAGACTGGATAAGTAATGAAGAAAAATATTAATATTGAAAGGGGAGATACAATTTGAGAATATCAATCATCTATTATGTGTCGGAGCCAAATGTGTCACAGCCAAAACTATTACTGTTACATAATATTGATAGATATCCTATGATTTCTCTTGCCTCAGAGATCTTCATATTATAAAATGGACTATTCCTATTGGTCTCCCCTAGCCCTTTGTCAAGTTTTCAGTATGTTAATGTACCTCCCTCTGGATAGGTATCTGGGGGCTCTCAGGGGCTGCACAAACTGTGTGCAACTGTGCACAGGCAGTGTTCCTCTTGATAACCTGATTGTCCTTGTTCCCACTTTAGTAATATAGTAGAAAAAAAGTGATGGGTGGGATGCTTAAATTAATCCTAGTCAACGGTAATTACCATGGGCCGCATTCCAGTCCATCGTTCTATTGCATACCATGCCACCTTAGACAGGAACCAGCCATATGCAAATACATTGTGATCCTGCTCCAATAAAGAACAGTCTGGCCCAAGCAGCCAGACCAGGCTCCCTCTGAGTGGGAACTCGAGCAATCCAAGACCAGTTTGGGACCATATGAACCTCTTCACTCATACTTACCTTGAGTTCAAGGCCACAGTGAGCAGGTGATGCATAACTGGGCATACAAGAAGCACATAGGGCATCACACAGAGATACACGATTAAAGTTACAGATGGTATACTTGAATTATTCTCAGCCACTGGTAATTACTCTAGGCACACACCAGTCCATCATTCTTTTGCCTCTCATGTACCACAAATTTGAACCAGCAATACGCACATGAGTGGATCCTGCTCCAATAGGAATATTCCATCCTTAACTGTCAGACAAGGATCCCGCTGAATGGGAACTCAAGCAACCCAAGAAAGTTTTGGGCCAATTTGGGCCTCTTCAGTTAGGTGTAGCTTGGATCCTATAGGAGAGTGAGCACGGACCCACGTCTGGGTATACCTGATGCACATAGGGCATTGCACTGAGGTATACAAAAATTGATGGATGGATAGCTTGAAATAATCTCAGTCGCTGGTAACTACTCTGGGCCACATTCCAGTCCATCATTCTTTTGCCCACCATGCCGGATCACTAACATGATATCTATGCATACAATATCAAAACCCAAAAATATCAGAAAAAAATATTGTTAACAAAAATATTGCCTTCCTATACTTAACTAACAAAACCACAAATATTGTTGCTAAATTTATAGGCTTTCACTTATATCGAAAACACAAATATTGGAAAACAATATTGTGTGTCACCTGTAAATAAACATATAATATGTCAAAAATATCAATTCACACAATATCAACTACAATAATATCACCAAAATAATTACGTCATTAATAGATATTTAAAAAACAATTTTTACATAAAACATGTATTTAAAATAAACATAAAGCATTATATACACATGTTTAAATTAAAAATACAATATAATAAAAAAATGCCACTAACTACATAAATTTATAAATCAACTTAAATATAATATATTCAAAACTATCCAACTATATATAAACATTTATAATTAAAACATAAATCAGCATTTATCGTAGAGGGGCATAACTGATAAATGTACACAATCTAACTAAAACTAAACTAACCAATAGAATCAAACCAGAAAAATCAGGCAAACAATTAAATCAACAATATAAAAAAAACACTCATATTACAAACTAAGGGGCTCATTACGATGGTGGGCAGATCGCCACCGCCGGGCCGGCGGTGGCGCCCGCTCCACTATCGTAACGTGAAATACCCCCCGCCATATCACGATGGCGGTGGGTACCGCGGCGGACGGAAAGTCCGTCCGCCGCTTTACCGCCTGTAGCAATCTTTCCGATTGCCCGGCGGAGCGGTCAGCATGCTCAGAATGGCGGCGGTGACTAGCAGGCTCCGCCGGCGCAATCATGATGCCGGCGGTAGCCAGCCTTTCCGTGGCGGTTGAACCGCCATTGAAAGGCATGCGAAGTATGTCATCGGGGGCCCGTTGCGGGCCCCCCTTGTGTTGCGGGGAGGTGTGGGTGCACTGGGGTACCCCCCTACATTTCACTGCACCAAGTGGCAGGCACAGTGTATTACCTGCCACGTAGTGCAGTGAAATGCACAACATGCTCTTTTTCACATCGCAGCGGTGCTGTTAAAGGTGCGGAATCCGACCGCAGCAGTGGCGGTCCCATCATATTCGCATAGGCGGGACCGCCGCACGCATGGCGGTCGGACCCAATCACCGCTACGGTGGCGGGCGGATCAAATCCGCCCGCCATCGTAATGAGCCTCTTAATACTTCTAAAATGACAAACACTGCAAGATGAGGAAATTCTGCCGGATTTTCTAACCAGACCCTTAAAGAAGAAATATACACATTGTGACTTATTACAAGTTCGGAGGTCCATTGGACCGCCAAACCAGTGGTGGTGGTCTGACCAATGCCACATGGGGGGACCGCCTGCAGTATTAGGACAGCGGTAGTTGGACAACCACGAGACTGCTGGCACCACCCGGATCAAGGATCCCACTGGGCCGGCGGTCTGCTGTAATATGCTGGTGTTGCAGCTGCCACCACCGCAGAAGCATATTGCAAATTGCATTTTCGCTGCACTGTTAATGGGGGTGATCCTGCCATGAAAATGGTGGTGGAAAGGCAACAAAGGGGGCCCTAACAGTCCTTACACTGAATCATCATAAAATACCTCCATTACATAATGAAACAGTAGTAAAACAGTGTCTGAACACCCCAAATTACACACTAGTGAAAAACACTACTATTAATACAACTAAGGCCCGCATTATGATGTCCGCCCGAAACCAATTTAGTGAGGGAACTGCTGAACCATAGGTCAGCAGTTCCAAACACCTAATTAGGATGCCCACACTTCCATATTTCAATGGGAGCTTGTGCGGCGGGCCGAAACCGCCCTCAGCACAAGCTCCCATTGAAATAATGCCACTAACTACATAAATTTAAAAATCAACTTAAATATATTATATTCAAAACTATCAAACTATATATAAACATTTATAATTAAAACATAAATTAGCATTTATCGTAGAGGAGCATAACTGATAAATGTACAAAATCTAACTAAAACTAATCTAACCAATAAAATCAAACGATAAATAACCTTAACCAACAAAATCAGGCAAACAATTAAATCAACAATATTAAAAAAAACACTCATATTACAAACTAAATACTTCTAAAATTACAAACACTGCACGATGAGGAGATTCTGCCAGATTCTCTAACCAGAACTTTAAAGAAGAAAAATACACATTGTGACAAATACCTAACCAAGTATATAAAACTTATATTTAAACTATAACTAAATTTAGAAATGTAAAATAGAAAAC
Source organism: Calotriton arnoldi (assembly GCA_963921515.1). Taxonomy (NCBI): domain Eukaryota; kingdom Metazoa; phylum Chordata; class Amphibia; order Caudata; family Salamandridae; genus Calotriton; species Calotriton arnoldi. Next base: position 1,549,368 of record CAWUFW010001768.1, on the reverse strand, counting down.
AATTAACTCAAAACACTCTCCAACCTCTATCTCGTTACATGTAATTCCTAAAAGAAAGCAATACTACTTCGCAAAACGATAAGCTGCTAGAACGAACACCTATCACAAACCAGCCAAAAGATATAACAATGTATACACAAATTAGTACAAAATATAAACTTACCCCAATAGACAGTTAAAATGAAACTGACATTTTTTCCCCTACCAATAGAAAAGGAAGCACTTGCTCCACATCATAACAACCCCGTTTGACTAGCTGCAAAACAGAGAGAAACACCTAAAGGGACAAAAAATAGAAGTAGTTGTCTAATTTTATATGTAAATAACAAACATATACAACTTAAAAAATGATATTTATTTACACTATTATGTTACTTTCAGATACAATGATACAGCAAGCCAAATATATAACATCCCAGAAAGGAAGTCAGTTACTAAGTCACATGGGTTTCACCTACAACCAAGAATATGCATCGACAGAAAATGTGATTTGGAAATGTACTAAATATTATTGTAATGCATGCTAAGGGAGGGCCACTACAGCAGATGATTTTGTAATTCATGTAAGAGATCACAAATGTGACAGAAATAGAAGTAAGGGAGGTATTGCAGGATATACGAGAGGTAATCACTAGCTCCCAGGAACCCACAATCAAAACTGTAAAAGACATACTGCCTAAAGACTCAGAGCACATCACAGTGCAACTACCACCTATACCCACTTTAAAATGTTTAATTGCAGAAACTGAAAAATCATCCAGCGATACTCCTCCTGCCCCTGGAAGATACCAAGACATAGAAATACCTGACCGTTCAACAATGGCACATAATGAAGAACCTTTCCTTTTACATGACAATCTCAACCATGAGAACTGAATCCTAATATTCTCTACAGCGAAAAACTAGGCTTGCGTCCGCCCAACACCATTTCAGTGAGGGCACTGCCGAACCATAGATCAGAGGTTCCAAACACCTAATTAGGATGCGAACACTTCCAATTTTCAATGGGAGCTTGTGCGGCGGGCCGAAACCGCCCGCAGCACAAGCTCCCATTGAAAAATGGAAGTGTTTGCACATCCCTGCATCGTGTGACAGGCACCGTGGATGTGAAGCAGGGCCACAACTGGAGGGCCAGGGGGGGAGGGTGCCCTGCTAGGAGCCCCCAAAGGCACTTTCCGACAGCAGTTTCATGTCAGAAAGGCAGACATGGAACTGCTTTCGGAAAGTGACATCATAATCCTGATGGCGTAAACGCCGTCCGTTAGGGATTATGAGGCCCTTCTGACTCACCGACTGGCTCCTTGAGCCTGTCGGAACCCAGTCGGATTGACCGGCCTTTTTAAACTCCGACCACCATCTTTGTGATATAGCGGTCGGAGCTCAAACCTTAGATATCGGTCAGAAAGCCTCCGACAGATCATGCCCTCAATGTATAAAAAAAACAACTTACAACACTATAAGTAACCTTTAGATCTACCCCCTGCCCCCCCACACTCTCAAAACCCTCAAAAAACTTTTAAAAGGACAAACAGTGGCACCTTACCGTGGCGTCGATCCCGAAAAATAGGATAAACATAACACAAATAGAGTTCAAAATAGAAGGTAGAGGTAAAAAAAATGGCTTCTAAACTAAACTAAAAAAAAAGACTATTTCCCTATAAAAATAAATGGGAACAATGTAAAAATGTTGAGCAAATGGATTTAAAAATGTTTAAAAATATTAAACGTGTAAAACATGTCAAATGTTTTATAAAAAATGCAAAATAATTGTAAAGTATAAATTAATAATAGTATAAAATATATCAATTATTTCCTATATATTAAAAATATGTTAAAAAGATGTCAAAAATATGCATATAAAGCAATGTGTACAAAGGTAATAAAATGTCAAGCAATGGAAAAAAACTAGAAGATATACAACATGCAATACATTTTAAATATGCTTCACAATTTGCTATGTAATAGTAACAATGTACTTAAAAAAATCATTTATTTCTCTATATAAATGCTTTTTTGTTTGAAATATGCTGAAAAATGTAAAAATATAAATTAAATAAACTTTGAAAACAATAAACACGTAAAAATATGTTAAGTATAATAATAATAATAATTATAATCTTTATCCGGAGGTAATCACATTCATAAAAGATACAACAATAAAAACTGAGACAAGACTTAAAACACGTTCATCAGTACAGCTGAGTAACAATCTAGGCAATGGGTAAAAAACGCAGAATACATTCACCCTATAACACATCTGGTATTTCTAGATCTGAGTGCTGCTCTTAGAAAATTCATAACTGCAAAGAGCGTATAATCATTGGGCATCAGCTGCAGATACATCAAAGCAACCCAGGCTTTTCTAAAACGCATCGCTTTTATAAGGGGTTTAAGATATATTCTCCTGGGGTGAGTAAAATATTTACATAAAAGTACAAAATGTAAGGTATCTATTATCGCAGCCTCAGGGGCCTCTCATCTCATTGTGTAAAACAAAACCGTCCGGCAAAGCTAAAAGATGGTGGAGCTGGTTAAGTCTAAAATGAGTTATTAAAAATCTATCAGAGGTATTTCTGAAAATGCATAGGTAATTCTCCATGCCCTCTACTGATTTTAGAAGAGTGTGCCCTCTCACCACTGACTTAGTAAGCTCGGTATTTTCGCGGGAGGCTTTAGTATGTTTAAAAAATAGCTCCTTCACTATACTCAGGTCCCGCGGCTTCACTGAGTCAGGCTTTAAGAAAATACTTGCCCTGTCTAGAGTTAGAAACGTCTCTTTAATATAACATAATCAGGAAATTTTTTAGCCCGTGGTCTAATGATAAACAATCTGAGACAATCATACGGTTAAGAGCCAGCTCATTATTAGACCAGATTTTCACCCAACAGGTCACTGCCACCATGTCCGCTATGTAATTTAGTCCTAGTTCCTCATGCACAGAAAATTAAGGAGTACCCTGAGGAACCTTCAGAATAAGTTTCAGGAACTTATTCTCTGCGATCTGGAGTTTTTTGGTCGCAATATAGCCCCAAACCTCGCTTCCGTACAGAGCCTTGAATATACAGAAGGGCTGATACAGCTTTATGATCACACTCGGGGTCCAGGTACCTAGTCTATGGGCATAGCTGGCAATGGCTCCCATGGATTTGTTCATATCGCCAACTTTCCTCTCTAGCAACTGTTTCCAGTTCAATTTTTCATCTAAATAAAATTCCCAAATAATGGAAAGCCGGGACATTGTCTAGAGGGGCACCTGCTTTGAATGTCTTAGAGCGGGTCCCCCGAGGGCCATCTTCCAAAACGTACGACTTTGTAAAGTTGGCCGACAAAATGCAACCCACTCATAAAGGCAACAAATCCATCAATCAGGGCTTGAAGGCCCCTCGCAGTGCATGCCATCAACACCTCGTCGTTGGCATATAAAAGAACTGGAATTGCTTTCTTAACCACTTGGGGACAGTCTATCTGCAAACCAGTCAAGGCTGCCTCTAGGCCAATAATATATAAGGTAAATGAAAAAGGGTCTAAAATGCACCCCTGGCGTACTCCCCTGGTACAATTAAAATGATCAGTGGATTCCGCCCCCTGTGAGTGTCTAACCGCGGCTGTAGTGTGGGCATGGAGGGTCCTTAGTAGGTTTACAATGGCGGGCTCACCCCCCAGGAAATCGAGTAGGACCCATACTTTATTGCGGTTCACTCGGTCAAAAGCTGCGGTGAGATCCATGAAACCCAAAAAGAGGGCACCAGGTTGAGCAACCATATATATTTAGCAATTATTAAATAAAGATTTAAACATTGCTCCGTGGTTGACTTTCTAACTCGAAAGCCGTACTGCGCATCAGTAATGATGTTATTCGATTCGGCCCAATCAGAAAGCCTATTAAGTAAGACCCTCCCCAGGACTTTGACTGAAGAGTCAATGAGAGAGATAGGGCGATAACAGTGAGGATTATTCTTTTTCCCCTTCTTAAATATGGGCACGATCGTGGCAGTAGACCACGATGCTAGCAACCTATTCTTTACCACAGCATTTAACACCCTTGTCAAAACCAGGGTCCATACATCAGTATTGTCCCGGAAAAGATCCGGGGGAACCCCGTCAGGACTGGGAGCCTTACTCCGGGCCAGTCCCTCAATGCCTACCCGCACTTCATCCAAGGTGAAAATTATGGGAATGTCCACCTTGGGTAGCCCTATCTCTTGGGCAAATACCTTGCATTGTCCAAAGTTATAAACCCCTTCATAATGGATAAACCATTCTTCCTCTGGTGATGTGTTGACATAAGGCGGGTTTCAGTGGGTCAGAGAAACAGGGTCTGTTTATTACTTGCCAAAATAGAGTGCTATCCCGCTGCTCACTTGCTTGGGTTAATTCCTCCCATGCCTGCCCCTGTAGTGTTCACCTCCGGTCCTTGAGGGCCGCCTTGTAGTTGGTGCAGAAATCAATCACCCTATCTCTGTCCCTTGGGGTCTCTTTCAATGCCTTCTTTAGGAGACGAAGGGCCCGAGAACACTTGCTGTCAAACCATTTTGGGTATTGGGGATGGATTGAACTACAGGAGCTGACAAGAAGCTAGTAGTGGGCTGCGTGATGGCAATGAATGAATTAATAATCTCTTCATCGGATGCTAATGGCTCTAGGCAGGTTTGAATCTCCTTTTGTCTAGTTTTAAAAAGAGAATAATTACAAACCTTATAGTCTACCTTCGACCAACGTAGATGTCTCCCCTGATCAATTAAGGATAATGAACCCACAGATGAAATAGGAAGCCTCTATTGGTTAACCACTCTTTCAAACACTAGTGTCAAGGGGTTATGATCGCTATAAGGACTATGTAAGGTCTTAAAACAGAGTGAGGACCCTCCCAGTGAGACAGAAACAATAATATTGTCAATAATTGTCACGATACCCCTACCTTTATAGGGTGGGGGAATAACAGTATTAAAAGGGTCCGGTCTCTTATCTATAGTAAACACTAAGGGGGTCATTATGATGTCGTAATGTTCGCCACCGCTGAGCTGGCGGTGGCGACCGTTAGGCCATCGTAACGAGTAATACCCCCGCCATATTATGATGGCGGGGGGTATTGCGGCGGACGCAAAGTGCGTCCGCCGCTTTTCCGCCGGTCGGCAATCGTTCCAATTGCCGGCCGGGCAGACTTGGCCCCTAATATGGTGGTGGTGCCTAGCAGGCACCGCCATCCATATTAGTATGCGTGTGGTTAAAGGCCTTTCCATGGTGGCGATGCCGCCAAGGAAAGGCTGGCGGGGAATTGCTTTGGGGGCCCGTGGCGGGCCCCCGGGGAGGGTGGGTGGGTGTGGGGTGCACTTGGGGGGTACCCATGGTACCCCCCTCCATTTCAATGCACAAGGTGGCAGGCACCGTGCGGTGCCTGCCACGTTGTGCATGGAAATGCACAACATGTCAATTTGACATTGCGGCGGGTGCTGCTGTAAGCAGCACCTGCCGCAATGTTAAACTGCGGAATGCGACCGCCAGGGTGGCGGTCGCATCCTAATCAGGGGTGCGGGACTGCTACATGGCAGGCGGCTGGTCCCGTTACCACTGGGATGGTGGGCGGACTAAAGTCCGCCCGCCATCCTAATGACCCCCTAAGTTATGAGCGTGTAGGAGGCTATTCGCTTTACACCCTTCTGTGGAATGTGCCATATGCAATCCTTCCCTAATCAAACATGTTTGTACACTTTTTTGACATTGTAATGAATGGAGGCAGGGGTGGAAGTTAAAGTCCCCAGCTATGATTAAGTTGTCAAGACAGAGGCCCTCTCCCTGCAGCGTGTCTAGGGCCCCTCTCAGCTCTGTATGACTTGAAAGCCCCAATCCTCCCTATTTGGCGTTATAAAAATTTACTATGGTCAGTCGGAGCGATCTTCCCACCACTAATTTGATGCCCTGGAGAACTCTTGAGTCCCACTTCAGTTGCTTCACCAACCCACAAAGATCAAGAGCCACAAAGATAATAAGACCCCCACTCGCTCTGCCTGCCCTGGAGCACACTGCTGGGAGAAAGAAAGTTTAAAACCCTCTTGGAAAAATGTATTCTCGATCTCCCAGGTTTCTTGGAGGCAAATGATATTTAATAACCTAATAAACTAAATCCACCCTGCATCTGCAAATTTTGCTGATAACCCAGCCACATTCCTTGAGACGAGGCTTAGGTCTTTCCCAGTGCCACGGCTGCGGTTTGGGGGAGGAGTTATGATGACTTCTGATTGGGGTATGGAGACTTCAGTAGGGAGCCTGCAGATAAGGGGATCTACACTTGAGTACGAGGGGTCAAAAACATCTGCCAGAACCTGTAAGGGGGCTTTGGAGGGAGATCATTCGTAAAACATCCAGTACCATCAATTGCGAGTCAGTCCAAGTCATTGAGGTCTGCCAGGGTGGCATAGCGATTAGACAATGCATTCAGTCCTCCCTGAGCACAATCTTCCCCCCTACGGGCAGAGAAATGCTCCTTAATTGTGATATTCTCCAGAGGTCTATAAAAAAAAACCAGCAGTAATAATTTAATATACGATTGGGGAAGATAAGACTGGGCTGAATGTTTCAGGATGTTGCGTGCAAGATCAGGATATCTAAGGGTAATGATCACGCAGTCTCCCTCTAAGCTCTTTCTCAAGGACCCTATCCAAGAAATTCTCCTGGCCATCAAGATATGCCTGGGGTCTATTACATTAGAATGTTCGTCCCTTATTACACAAATTGATTCATCCAGACCAATGTGGCTTCATGCCGGCGCGCGGTACTCGGCACTGTATACGACGTCTTCACCTTGCCTTGGCCCACCGCCACCTCCTCACACCATACCTGGCCCTGTTGCTCATCGATTTTGAGAAGGCCTTTGACACGGTTGACTGGGGCTACTTGGAGGATGTTCTCATCACGATGGGTTTCGGCACCCATTTCAGACGCCTCATCCATGTCCTGTACTCCATCCCAAAGCCAGAGTTTTGATCAAAGGTGCCCTCTCGGAGGCGTTTCCAATTTGGAGAGGCACGCGCCAGGGGTGTCCTCTCACGCCGCTCTTATTCGCGCTGGCGATGGAGCCCCTGGCCTGCCTCATATGTAACGACCCCCAAATCCGAGGATGGTCCTGGGACCCCCACCAGGTGGATAAAATCGCCCTGTATGCGGACAACGTCCTGCTTTTCCTGGCAGACCCGGAGAGCTCCGGCCCGCGTTGCCTAGAGGTGCTCCAGGCCTTCGAGAACGCCTCGGGCCTGTGACTCAACCCGACAAAGTCCACTCTGATCCCCCTCCATCCCTCGAGGGCTTGCTTTGACTGGCAGTCTAGTATCCCTTTACGGAGGCAATCGTTCAAATATCTTGGGATCTGGGTAACTCTGCTCCTGGAGTTGGAATGGGCCCTCAACATTACATCCCTGGTCACGAAAGCCAAACATGACCTCAAGCGCTGGCAATCTCTCCCCCTCAATCCCCTTGGAAGAGGGGCACTCTTTAAAATGATGATCCTCCCTCGTTTCCTATACATTCTACAGAACATCACCTTTCACCTTCCGGGTAGTTGGTTCCGAGACTTTGATGGGGTAATTACCAGGTTCCTGTGGGAGGGTGGGAGACCACGTATAGCCTTGGCCCGCTGCCGGATTCCTCCCTTTGATGGAGGCATGGGTATGACAAATCTTCATCTCTATTACTTGGCCACCAGACTTATTGTCGTCCATGATTGGTTTACTGGCGGCTGGTCTGACCCAGCTTACCGGACCGAGCTTAACACTATGGACTTCCCGCAAATCCAAGCCTACTTATATGGGGCCCCCATTCCACAAACGATTCCACCTATCACCAGAGCGGTTCTGGCGGCCTGGCGCTCTGCCCTGCGCTATACAAGATGGGACAAGAGACTTACCCAACATACACCTCTGTGGCACGGCACGTGGCTGCGTGAAACAGCGTCCCTCGAGGGCTTTCGGCAGTGGGATCAGGTCGGGATCTCGTTACTTGGAGACTTCTGGGTGGGTGAACACGTCAGGGCCTTCCCCGATCTGCAACAGTGTCACTCCCTTCACACCACCCAATTTTATAAGTATCTACAACTCCGCCACGCCCTCACTGTGCATATTCCACCAGGCACTTCGCTTCCTGAGTTTAGCCCGCTGGAGGCTCACGTGATGATGGGAAATTTGGGCAGCGGGGGGGTGTCCCGGATATACCGTTCGCTCGTGAACAATGGCCCTGCCACCCTAGACTCGCTACGAACCCGCTGGGAGGAATGGTTGGGTCCCCTGGAGGAGGCAGACTGCCGCGACGCCCTTATGGCCCCCAAAACTCTGACGACTTCCTCTAAACTACGCCTCATCCAACTTTACTATCACATGGCTTTTCTCACTCTTGCGCGTTTATACAGGGCAGGGCTGCGCTCCTCCCCAGAATGCACACGATGCGGCCAAGTTCCGGCCGATTTCTACCACATGGTCTGGTTATGCCCTGCTCTTGCTCCATTTTGGTCGGGCGTGGAATCCGAGCTTACACAAACTCTGGGGTGGCAGGTCCTTCATGATCCTGTACGCCTTCTTCTGGGAGTTTTTGATGGCCTGGATGGCTCTAGAGCCGACAAACGCTTTCTGGGCACAGCGGTGGTGGTGGCCAAGCGAAAAATTGCAGCGGCCTGGGCTCAGGCAAAACCCCCTACCATACGTAAGTGGCAACGGGGGGTGGATTGGTGCGCGGCTCAAGAAGAACCCCTCTTTGAGGCCCGGGGATGTCCTGAGAAATGTCATAAGATATGGGGCAAATGGCTACATTTATTGTCTTGAGTTATGTGCTTGCTCTCTCTCATATATCGTTACACTGCTTCTCAAATGGAGGGGCTAGCTTGAAAGCTTTAAATCATGGCTGGGATTTTTGTTGTCTGCCGGAGATGGACTTTGATTTACTGTGCAATCATATGCTGTCCTTTGTATGCTTGTTTCTTTTAAATGCAAATAAATTTGATTATCAAAAAAAAAACTAGAATGTTTGCCTAGCCATAGCCAATGAGAAACTTTATTAATTAGTTGGCCCGTGGTTTCCTGATTCACCGAATTGAGCCCTGGAACCCCTGCTAAAACCAAGGTATATGGACAGCAATCTGGGGGGAAGTTAATCACAGGAAGAAGAGGAGTGTTGACAGACGTTTTTTGCTCACTCCCATTTATCGGGGTAGATGACAAAAGGTGGTGAGAACTTGCGGCTTAAAAATCTCGGGTGCTATATATCTGGTGGAAATATTCTGGCTAGCATGGCCCATAATCATATCTTTGTTGATATGAGTATGACCTCTACTCGGCTGAGCTGGGAGAGGCTGTTTACTGCATATGACTTGGGCCTGAAGGGTTAAGGGTAGAGGGACTTTACTGATGGTAGACAGAGCATTCTCAGCTTTGTCGAGGATAGCTCTTGAGTCTAACACAAGTCTCGCTATTTTATCACAAAATGGAGTCATTAATTCAGTCAATGTCTCTATAATTTTTTGTGTTAGGAGATCCCCAAGCTCCTCCATGTCCTCCAAAGTGCAACTTTGAAGAGGTGTGGTGCCGCGGCCAGGGCGACTGACGCTGGAATCTGGGGATCACGGTTCGATCCCCGGCAGCAGGTCAGCCCAGCACCATGTGACTCTGGGCAATAGCTTGCTTAATCTTCCTGACGGCCCCCAGCGCCGGGATGCCTTTGGGTAGCTGTTCGTGCTTTACAAATACTGGATTTACATTTACTTGTGTTGTCAGTCCCAGTCCCCTTATGAGAGTTTGCATTGTTTCTGCTTTTTTAGTTTTGCGTTTCTGCTTAGAGGGTGGAGGCATTACTGAGTCTTTTCCCACTGGTGGAGCCGGTGAAGCTGGGATCTTGGGGCCAGGAGGGGGAGATTTGGAGCTAGAGCCAACTAGGTCTATCAGCACACCCCCTGTGTCGCGCTCCTGCATGATCTCGAATGGAGCTGCTCAGTGTAAAGCTTCCCTAGGCAACGTCACAGGTGGTTCTCCCAATTTTACTGGTCCAGCAGACAGCCTCCTCTCCACCCGATCAATCTCTTCTGTGATGGCACCCACCGCCTTCACTAGGAATGAGTCTATGGTCGATCTCTTTGGTCCAATAGGTGATGTAAGGACCACGGCTTTCCTTTTCCCCATTTTTGGTAAGGTACTAGTAACCTGGGCAAGTGAGGGAGGAGGGCAGGGGAAGTGTAAGGGTGTACTGATTGGCCCTCAAAGCCCTAAGGCCCGCCGAGCTGTCCCCGACTGTTTGGCTAATGAGTGGTTACTCACTGTGTAGACTTCTGGTGTGTCCTGCTGCCAGATTGGCTCCTTTATCTCGATCCAGCCCCTCGGGTTTAATGGTGCAGAATATTTTCTTCCTTTTTTCTTCCACAGGTCAAAGAGAGTAGGCACAGCCAGGCCTCTACCAGCCGCTGATGAGCGCAGATAGGCCCACTCTTGGCCTGGTCTTCGCCCGGGCACGCCCTGCACTTGTCCCATACAGTGGGGGTGCAACCACCAGAAATACGCGCCTCAGGGTGTAAGCAGCAGACGTGTGGTGGCGGCGACGGCGCTAGGAATGCAGAGGCTTGTGGTCCTGCCCCTCTCTCTTCTTGAAAATGGGCTCCCGCGCAGCAGGGGCCCAACCGGCAGAAATACGCACCTCCGGGCACAAGCAGCAGATGTGAGGTGGCGGCGACGGCTGCTAGGAATGCAGGGGCTTGTGGCCCTGCCCCTCTCTCTCCTTGAAAATGGGCTTAATTGTTTTTATTATATAAAAATATGTAATTAGTAATACTGGGCCCGATTCACAGAACTAACTTAAGACAAAATCCTAAACTTACTACCATTTTGGTATTCACAGAAGGCACTTACTCATTTTGGTACTCACAGAAGGTACTTACTCATTTTGGTACTCACAGAAGGCACTTACTCATTTTGGTATTCACAGAAGGCACTTACTCATTTTGGTAGTCACAGAAGACACTTACTCATTTTGGTATTTACAGAAGGCACTTACTCATTTTGGTATTCACAGAAGGCACTTACTCATTTTGGTATTCACAGAAGGCACTTACTCATTGATGAGTAAGTGCCTTCTGTGAATACTAAAATGAGTAACTTACTCATTTTGAGTAACTTACTCATTTTGAGTAAGTAAGTGCCTTCTGTGAATACCAAAATTAGTAAGTGCCTTCTGTGAATACCAAAATGGTAGTAAGTTTAGGATTTTGTCTTAAGTTAGTACTGTGAATCGGGCCCAGTGTTTTTTATAAACATACAGCTAAAAAATTTGAATTATATTTCTAACTACAATACTAATTTAATAAGAGAACATATTTCTACTGCAAACAAAAATAACTGAAGCAAAGTATTTTACGCTCAGATTATAAAATTAAAAAATCACACTTAAGAGGCGAAATTTACTGTTCCCACTCCAATCTATACTAATTTGGGGAAGGTGTTGGACATTAAAGGGGTGACATTTCCTATTCCAACTCCAATTTAAACCAATTTAGGGAAAGTGTTCAACACTAAAGGGGTGACATTTACTGTTCCCTCTCCAATCTAAAACAATGTGGGGAAAGTGTTGAATACCACAAGGTTAACATTTACTATTCCAACTCCAATCTAAAGCAATTTAGTGAAAGTGTTGGACACTAAAGTTGTGACATTTACTATTCCCACTCCAATCTATACCAATTTGAAGAAGGTGTTGGACACTAAAGGGGTGACATGTACCATTCCCACTCCAATCTATACCAATTTGTGGAAGGTGGTGGACAAAAAAGGGTGACATTTACTATTACCACGCCAATCTATACCAATTTCAGTAAGGTGTTGGACACTAAAGCGGTAACATTTACTATTCCCACTAAGGTTTATACGAGTTTGGGGTAGGTGTTGAACACTAATAGGGTGACATTTACTATGCCAACTCCATTCTATACCAATTTGTTGAAGGTGTTGGGAACTAAAGGGGTGGCATTTACTATTCCAATTCCAATCTATGCCAATTTGGCGAAGATGTTAGACACTAAAAAAGGTGAAATGTACTATTCCCACTCCAATTTAAAAAAAATTGAGGAAAGTGTTGGACAATAAAAGGTTAACTTTTACTATTTCAACTACAATCTAAAACAATTTGGTGAAAGTGTTAGTTACTAAAGGGGTGACATTTACTATTCCCACTCCAATCTATACCAATTTGAGGAAGGTGTTGGTCCCGAAAGGGGTGACATTTACTATTCACACTCCAATCTATACCAATTTATTGAAGGTTTTGGATAGTAAAGGGGTGACATTTACCATTTCCACTCAACCTAACCAATTTTGTGGAAGGTGTTGGATACCAAAGTGGTGACATTTACTATACCCACTCCAATCTAATCAAATTTGGGGAAGATGTTGGACAGGAAAGAGATGGCATGCATATTTGCACACCAATCTAAACCAACTTGAGGAAGGTGTGGGACACTAAAGAGGTGAAATGTAGTATTTCCAATACAATTTAAACATTTTATGCAAGATGCTACAAGCTAAAAACATTATATACACAATAATTGCTCCATACACAAAATTTAGAACATATAAACTAAACTAAAATGTACTTAAAAACACACTAATTAAAACTACTGAACTATATATGATTATTTAAACATCAAATTATAAAAGAATGTTTTTAACACTATTAATAAATAATCTATTTTTTAAATTATTTACTAACATTCCTAAACTTTGATCCATTAAAAAAAAATCATAATTAAATTATCAATCATTAAAGCAAACAAATAACACCAATTTGTTAAATATAAACTTAAAATAATATTTTCACAATGGCATTATCATTTTCAACAAAAAAAATATTTCAATTATAATATTTTAAAAGAAGGCAAAAAACTATTTTTTTATTAACAAACTTATTGAAATGATTTACCTTATTAAATTAAATGGGTATATATTTTGTAATTTAAAAAGTTAGGTGTCCATTACGATGTCGGGCGGATAAAAATCCGCCATCAACCACAGTGGCGAAAATCCGCCCGCCTACACCGTCTGAATACCGACCGAGCAATTACGATGCCGCGAACCGAAAACCGCCGGAGGCGGAAAACAAACAGAAAATACCGCCCGCCCATGTCCGAGTCTAAGTCCATCCGCCCGCCACGGACGGAAAGACGCACAACAAGCCAAAACCGCCCGCCCTGACGACCGAGACACCGCCCGTGAAATTAGGATCGTACCGACATGAGCGCGGAAAATCCACAAATACACCGCCCGCCAGCGCAAACAACAGTGACGAAAATGGACACGGCGGAAGCCCTGGCGGCCACGTCCATGCACAGAAACCATCCGCTGACGAAAACAAACACACACAACATGGCTAACAAGTTCACACAGCAACCCACGCACAAATACCCAAACACAGTACACATCCCGGAAACACACCCCCTGGACAAAAAAATCAACAACAAATCCCAGAACACCAGCCACAACACACCTGAAAACAACAGACCATCATGACACACCCACATAGGTAAGTACAAAACCAGCCCCTTCACAGACCACAACCCCCTGCAACATTACAAACTGAGGACGAAAGCACACAACACAGCGAGACAGAAAGGACAGCAGCACACCACAGACACGCACCTATCACACCCATCACCACCACCACCAAACACCTGACCCACAAACCCCTGCACATCACACACCACACACCGCACCAGCACCACAAACACCAAAACACACACCATGGCATCACACAGAATGCCCAAGTTCACTTCCACTGAGCTAACGGTCATGGTCGACGAGATCGTCAAGGTGCACCCACAAATCTATGGCAACCAGGTCCAACAGACACCACTATCCACCAGAAACCGGTTGTGGAGCAGGATCGTAGACCAGGTCAATGCAGTCGGGAACGTTCCACGCAACAGAGGAGAAATTAACAAAAGGTGGAACGACCTCAAAAGCGTGGTCAAGAAGAAGGAGAGCAAAAATCGAGAGCTGGCTGCCAGGACTGGTGGAGGGAATCCCGCGCTATTCAAGACCTTCAAGGCGTGGGAGGAGAAGGTGCGAGTCATCATACATCCGGAGATCCTCACCGGATTACCAGGGGGAGTGGAGGCTGGTAAGTACAAACAAACGTATACCAGCACACCGCTATGTAATCACATGCACTACCACCATGCCATAGCTCCTAGGGACAAACACCCCCATGTCCAGTACACAATACACAAGACATCACACACACATGCAACAGAGACTCACACACACTCAGCCCAAAGCTACCAACTAACAAAACCATGGGGGCATGTGTACAGTCAGCCAGCACCGCAACTTCCAACAGGTCCCCTTGTACTCCAGATGCGCCAGAATGAGCACTCCCCACACCCACATCCATGTGTCCGCCATAGCTGCACTGACCGACAAGTAACAGGTAAGTAGCCGGAACACAAAGACAGTGGGTCGGAGGGGGACAGCTGAAGTAAAACACCCACCAGGCCCCCACTACCACAGACCATCAAGGTGGAGCACACCCCACATCCATGTGTCCGCCATAGCTGCACTGACCGACAAGTAACAGGTAAGTAGCCGGAACACAAAGACAGTGGGTCGGAGGGGGACAGCTGAAGTAAAACACCCACCAGGCTCCCACTACCACAGACCAGCAAGGTGGAGCACCCCTCCCTCCCAGTACCATGTGGCATCCATTGCATTGCGCACTGAGAAACAACCTGTAGGTGGGAAAAATGTACAGGGCGGGGCGTCTGTAGGCATGAGGACTGTACTACGACTGACACATGGGACATGTCACGTAGCAGAGGAACATGCAGCACTGCTCCCAGTCACAATCATGAGACCAATGTGCACACGGACATGTTCAACAGAGTCAAACCCCACATGACCCATCACAGATACTGCAACACCCAAGGAGCCACGTCTGCATGCACAAGTCCCACTGGAGCACAGACCCACACGGCAGGCACTGTGCCACCCATCACACACATCAGCAACACCATCGAAGTCCTGTCCATGTAGTCCTCACTGCCTGTCACCCACACATCGTACAACAACGCCCACGTAAGACAGACCGTACTAGAAGTAACAGCTTGGAACCACAATATTGCACACAAAGACAACTGGACCCATGAAACACACAGGCACACAATGCACATTCAACATATCATCCATCTCATCTCTCAGCCACAGTGTCATGAAAGGTATGTCATCCGAACAGCTGGCCCTCATACAGTAGTCATGCAAAGATACCTGCCCATGACAAATCAAGTGCCTGCAGTGACTGAAGCGCACGTCACACTGCGAGTAACAACACACATAATATAGTCAACACCCCAAGAGCACAGCACTGATGCACATGTACCAGGGCAGCACGCACACAAAGGATTTGGTCCATCTGCAATACGTCGTGTGGCACACAACAAGCACGAACTCACAACAATGCTACCAATGTGATGTCCATGAATGATAACAGTCAGCAGATATTCCGGGCATGTGAGACAGACACACACCTTTGTCTATGCACTGTCATGTTGCCAGAACACATGTCACGTTCTGCACCCATTACCCACAGTATGTACCCCAAAAGCATATTACAACCCAAGAGCGTTTAGGGGGCTGTACCCCCTTTGGCATCAGCGTACCTAAGCGTTCCATCCTTCCCCCTAAACCATCGTTCAACCCAACATCGTCGATGGTCCTGGAGCACGCATACACCCGAGCCACAAAATGTAGGAGCATAGCAACACACACCCATCGGCGTTGCTAATCCGTCCCATGCCACATGTCCACATCACACAGTCCCATTGCCTAGCCCACGCATACACACATCGTACATCCACACACACGCCACTGGGAAACCTGTGCACAACAGTGCACGAACTGTGAATGTCAGACAACCAATACATACTTTGCTAGGTGCAACACAATGACCCATCTCATTCTCCCCACAGGTGCCGAACTGCTGGATGCTGGAGAGGGTGACAGCAGCCAGCACAGCCAGTCCGCAAGCCCCTGACCCGGACTCATGGATGTAGAGGAGCTGGACACCTCTCCGGACACAGAGCACCCAGCAGGCCCATCTGGAGTGGCAGGGCACAACCGCTCCCCAGGGCCCCTCCTGCCCACCAACCCATCACCCAGGGCTGCTGACCAGTCACAGACCCCTGCTGCCACGGCCGGTGCGGCCACCACCACCGCTGCAACCACCACCACGCCATCCCTCGCCACAGCCCCTGCGCAAGGGTCGGCACGGCCGTCGGGCTCCACCCTGGGAGCCAGAGCGAGGACCGTGGTGAGCAATGTGGCTAGTGGGCAGGTCGGTGGCAGCAGTACTGGTAGGAGGAGCAGGGCCAGGCCAACGCCAACTGTGCCTGGGAGCCAAGCCCTGCCGCAAATCGACAGAGTCCTTGGGGGCTATCAAGAGGCCCCAAGGAGAATAGGCCAGGTCGGCTAGTGACACGCGGGAGGTCCTTGCGGTGTTGAGGTCCATGGACGCCCATATGGGCCAAATCGCGGCCCTCATGGGCCAGCTGGTGGTGGGGGGGAGGGCACAAGCAAGGCCAGCAACACCACCTCCGCCACCACCTGCTGTGGCGCAGGCTCGTGCAGCATCGCGTTCCCCTGCGTCCACAGTGAGTGAGCACTCCTCAACCACCACCAGTGGAACATCAACACACACCCCCCTACCAAACGTGGAAGGGGCCGTCCGAAGAGGAAACAGGTGTCCAGAGAGGACTTCGCACGCACCAAACGCCAGTGAGTCAGCCAGCCACCTTGACCACCTACTGCATTGACTTGTACTACGATCCTACCCCACACTGCCATGTGAATGGCATGTGTCTGTTGGACTGTGGACATGGAACTTCATGGGTACACACTGACCATCATGCAGCCATGACCGTCAACTAATTGTCACAGCATGCACCACGTTTGTCATCACCTTGCACACAATCACATGTCACCGCTGTAAATAAATACACCTTGAACACAATCTGCTTCATGTGTCCTGGGTTTATTCAACGATGTGCAATCGCCACCATGAGCAGAAATGCATCTGCTGTGTGGTATGTCGATGGGACAGGAGAGGCTGTAGGGACGTAGGGGTGAAAAACAGAACAAGAGTACATTCAATGAGTGTGTCACACACCCATCACACAGTACTTGTCACCAACTACAAGCAATGCACACACATCTCACAGAGCAACAGGGCACAATGCTACAGCCACTGTCAGTGGCATACCAACCTGGACATGGACCATTGACACACAGCACTCAGTGAACAAAAGGCCCCCGTGACAGAGCACACATACACCTGCACAACTACAGCTACATCAGCCGTCGTACATGGACACTCACCGTCAAGTGAAGTAGCGGGCGATGAGCTGCTGACGCACATTCACAGCTTCATCCTCTCCACTGTCCTCTTCACTAGAGCTGTCCTGGTCTGCAGGCTGGGGCCCTGGTTGATCTCCGTCATCCACAATTAGGGGGATCTGCTTGCGGATAGCCAGATTGTGCAGCATGCAGCAAGCCACAACGATCTGGCACACCTTCTGTGGGGAGTACGCCAGTGCGCCCCGGTGCGGTCCAGGCATCTGAACCTGGACTTGAGGAGGCCAAAGGTCCACTCAACCACACGTCTGGTCCTCCCATGTGCCTCATTGTAGCGGACATCAGCTGGGCTCCCAGGACGTCATAATGGGCTGAGCAGCCAGGGCCCATTCGGGTAAGCAGAGTCACCTGGGTGTGAGGGACACAGAGAACCGTTGCAATTCCAACTGGACACAAGACAGCATCGCACAGCCAGCACGCTACACTACTCCACATACTCACCAACAATCCAGCCACGGTCCGGTTGCAGATCGGTCATCAGACGTGGTAGGATGCTGTTGCGCATGATGTGCGCATCATGGGCCGATCCTGGGAATTTCGCACACACGTGTGAAATCACCATGTCCGCAAGGCACACCACTTGCACATTCAGGGAGTGCGTGTGCTTCCGGTTGCGGTAGAGTGGCTCAGTGGCCTGTGGTGCAACAAGGCCAACATGGGTGCAGTCTATTGCACCAACGACGTGGGGGATCCGTCCAAGGGCATAGAATGCACCCTTCACTGCCGCCAATTCACGAGCCCTGGGGAAGCGGATGTATCTGTTCCTGTACAGCATCATGGCTGACAGTACATCCCTGAGCACCATGCTGAACATGGGTTGGGACATCCCACCTCCACTGCCCACTGTGTGCTGGAATGACCCAGTGGCGAAGAAATGCAGTGCAGCCATCACCTTAGCCGTGGGGGTGAATGCTGTTGGATACACCCTGCGCGGACGGAGGTGGGGTTCCAACAAGGCACATAGACGATGCAGGGTGGGTCGGTCCAGACGATATTTGCGGATGACCTCCACATCCACCATGTCTGACAGCAATTGGTAGGGGCGATGAATGTTTGGTCTCCGCCTAGGAAAGATGGAAGTGGACACATGTCAAAGCAACACGCCACATGGCATATTCACATACACAAAATATAAATGACTGAGCAGGCAATTGAATAACAGAACAGCTGACAAGTAGGGACAGCACAGCCACAATACACTTACACAGGTCCCCTACCAATAGCAATGGGCAGTGACACACCCCATTGCTATGAGCATGCACATGGGGATCTAGGCCTCAATAACTTGTAAGGCATGCTGATGGTAACAGACTGCATATTCGGCAAGCGGCAACACCACGGCGACATGACTAGCTGCTGTGCATCACACTGCTTCCGAGGCTGGGTGTGTAGGGCACACACCAACAACCCTATGGACACAGGCTGAGCGGCCAAAACAAGTGGGACCTGTGGCACGAGGGGATATGAGACAGTCATTGATGTCACTACTGCACCCTATGTACAGCACTGTACGGATCACACCTCCAGAAACATTGACAGGTGTACACATTGACAGCCCCATGCCAACACGGCTGTGTGCTTGCAATTACACATCACAAGTGACACATATCATTGCACGTGCCAAGTGGCAGATGTACATAGTGAAAGATGGCATGTGTGTGCATATGCATATCCCATGCTCCCATGCCAATGTGTACATGATGATGTGCCAACAGACATGTGGAGGCTGAGCACTGGCCGTCCCTGCCTATGCACACAGCATGTTGTGGCCCTGTCCATTGTGGACCTGCACCCACACGCAAATCATGGCCACACCTGCAGATGCATTGCGCACATTATACTGTGTGGTGCACATGGCATCAGCGGACTGTACCCACCATGGGCCAGGCCCTTACGGCCAACTCCAATGACCCTCGCCGGTTGCACCCTGCGTGTTCCACTGTGGAGGTAGGCGTCCATGGCCAGCTGGGAGCAGGCCAACGTCTGCAATTGAAGCTGCCAGACATGGTACACGAATTGCAGCAGCTTGTACCCACTGAAACTGCCCCAGGGGGTTATATGTGTGTGTGAGTGGGACAGGCATAGCCACAGCTACCTGGAACTGCAGCCTGGCACCCCTCGACAACACCTGCTGCTGCCACCACTCCACCTACACGTGGTTGACGCTGAGGACATGTCCAGGTCCACTCACCAGCGAGGAGCTGGAGAACCTGGTTTCCGAGCTCCACGCACACTGCACATGGCTATTCCTTGCGAAAGTTGTGTGTGAGAGACAACTGCAGTGTGTGTGGGTGTGCATGTGGGGGACACACATGTCGTTGCTCCGCAGCACTATGAGTCAGAGCCTGTGGTGTTCATTCATGCACTGCTCACCATGCTGACTGCAGGTGGCATGGGTATGTGAGCTCTCGGGCGCTTTGACCTGTCTGTCCCTCCCGAGTGGTGGTACATGGCAACTTCATGTCAGACATCCAGTGACACAGACAATTGGCAATGCAGGTCTCAGTGCACTTGTTGGTCGTGTGGAAGTCAGGCTGGGGCCATGCTGCCCTTCTCAGTCCCAGCAGGCCTGGCCTGCACATTGACTGCACAATGCCAGTAGGTGCCGACACAGACTGCCTAGTGGGTTACATGTGTCTCCTGTTCAGGACCCTCCGGATGAGCGCTTACTCTGCACTGTCGATTGGACACACCATGACTCATGAGGGGGATGTGTGTGAGAGATAGTGGCACTGAATGTGACCTTCGTTGCGGGGTGAGCCATGCACAGGGCGAGTACGCTGATGGTTGCGCAGTGTTGGTCACAGTGGGTACACCCACACAGATGTGTTGCCTTGTGATCTTTTCCAAGGTCCGCCTGACAATGGACAGTAGATGTGGGCAGGCTACACATTGCTCAATGTGCTGTCTATATGCATGTGCCTTCACACCAGGCACAACTGCCCCTGCACATGTGACCCCTGCTGCACTCAGTGCTGGGTCTGTTGAGCTGATGCACCATCTGTGCGTGGGGCAGACAGCTCTGCTCACTTCCGTCATTGCCCCTGACATCACTTTGCCGCAGGTGACATGGATCATGGAGGGCCCACATGTACGCGTGGGTGGACTACACAAGACTGTCCAATGGTTGTCACCCCCAGTCAGTGCTTCGAATGGGTAGAATGTGGTGCTGGTACTCATTTTAATGTGTCGAGTGGGCGGGGCTGGGTGCGGGGCTACATGCAAGACATGGGAAGTTCATCGGCTGATCTACTAGTTGCAATACACACGAGACACGTCTTTTTCCGACCACATCAGGGTCATTCCTTAAACTGGCTGAGAATCAAACAGTCATCTTTTGCACTGTCCTCATGGCCTCCCCTCGCTCACTCCAATATGCGTTTGCACCTGAGCAGCTAGCGCATGCACAAGCAGCTCCAAGCTCGCCCCAGAGAGGCCAAGGAGTGTATGTGTGGGTCCAGTTGAACAAGTGGTCGGTCTCACGGTATAATAAGTGGCGGGACGCCGTCCACCTGCGTAGTGCCCCATACTCGAGACACGGGCAACATTGACAATGCATGACAGGCTCCGCAGTCCGGATACACAACCTGCAACACACAGAGGCTGTAGCTGCCCTAGCGGGCCAGGCCGCGTCCAACTGGAGCTCATGGCCCCACACATTCACTCTTTGGCCTCTCTGGGGCGAGCTTGGAGCTGCTTGTGCACGCGCTGGCTTCTCTGTTGCAATGGCATGTAACGTGTGTGGGTGTATTGTCGATGGGTGGGATGGTGCGAGCCACCTTCCGTGACGTCACTCCTGCTTGTGATGTGTGCGTCCCCCCACTACTTCCATTTTACTTGTGCCATACTACACATTGAGGATGTGTTGCCTGCGTGATGTGACCAGGAGGAGCGCGCCATGACCTCTCACCCACCATGCTCTACTGCCATCCCGTGCCCTGGATTGCCTGTGCATGTGGACAATGTTGGGGATACACCAGGTCGTCAGGGGATGTGAGTGCCTTGGCAAGGGCCTGGCGGACGCACAGCAGTATCCAGCATGTCCACGGAGGGTGGGCTGACGTCTACACTTGATGCGGCATTGATCGTGTGCCCGCCTGTTGTGCACACACAAGTTCACATTCATCACCAGACTGGTGGTCTTTACAAATTCCCAGGAGAGCGCCAATGTACTGTTCCTGACTCCTCCCAACACAGCGTGTTTCAACATTGCATGTGCGCACCTACCCGTCACACCCACCCACCTGAGCCATGCGTAACTCCCGCTTCACATGACACATGTGTGTCTTCCACAGTTGTGCTACTCATTTGCGTTGACATCCAATGACAGTGGACTACATGGTCATCTCACGACTGCCGTGTACTTCACACACTCTCATCCTCTCTCATTCGTACTTGTGAAATGAATGAGCAGAGACACATTTTTGCTTCAAGCCATGTATTGGGACTTATGTCCTCTGTGATGCAGTATAGTGAACACTACTGGCAGCGAAATGCATGTGGAGGATATACTCAGCATGTGTACACATAGCATAGGGTGTAGGGGTACATGTGATTAGTTGTTGACTGTGGGATGTGGGCTTCAGAGTTACAACTGCTTAGCCGTTGATGTGCTAATGTACATTTGCTAATTATTGTGGTGCTGCTGACTTTGACACAGACAGTATACATTTAGCCTACCAGTCCGCTTGTCATCATGGGCACAGTGCATCTCAGTTCCATGTTACAGGTTTGCTGCTATAGTTACTCATACACACGTGCGTGGAGGTGACATCAGGGCATGGGCTTACGTGCATGCAACGGCGTCCCACTTGTTGTTGCGATGTGGTGGGTACTGGCCATGTCACAGTCACTGGGCTCATGTTGTTGGTGGATGCACTTGGTGTCCATGCAAAGGTCCTGGCACGGACGTTCAGAGGGAGGTGAGGTGACAGCTCTCACATTCTACAGCAGGACGATTACTGTCCACTGACCGGTGCATATGTTCATGGGCGCAGGATCCATATCATGGCATGGTTGTACGTGCAGTTCTGTCCATGTGGTTGCCATACACAAATGCCATGCCTCTGCCTCCCCCTGTTCATGCAGAGTTACTGGATGTGATGAGGAACAGAGTGCATGTCCCGAAAATATCAGATGTCATGGCAGTGTAGTTGATGATGTGGTGTCAGTTGCAGGTTGTATGGTATAGTTGTTGTACTGGTAACTGCCTAGTCCGTGCGGAAGCCAAGCATGGGTACGGTGTGGGACATCAGTGCTCAATTGGGGGTATGGCGGCGGGGCCCGACGAATTGACAGGTTGTCAGGTGTGCAATACCTTCCAGCAGGGCTTCCATGGCATTGGTGGTGGACATGGATGCCATCCAATGTAGCGGATGGTGGCTGTCAAGGTGTTGGTCGTGAGTTGTCCCTTGTAGGAGCATGATGGGACATGTTGGATGACATTCGATGTAACTGTAATCCATTATCCGTCGTGTGGAGGCACAGTGGTCCCATTGCAGTGTGGGTCCGATAGTAGCCACATACGCCATGCCCCCATAGGCTGAACAGACCCTGTCGTGGACGTCCAGGGGGTTGAATAGTTGTAGCAGGTCCGCCCTTGGACATGCCGGGTTGGAGAGACATAAATCCACAGGATAGTAGAAGGGACACCTCCGACAGTAGAAGACGGGGATGACGCAGCTGAACAATGCGATGCGGTAAGTTAGTCGGTAACTTACGTTCAGCAAGGCCAGATTGTCACATCCCAATATCTGTATCAGGTTATGTTTGTACAGCTTAATCTGTCCGGCGTAGTTGGGTAGGTGTGGTGCAAGTGCCATTTTGCTGCAGGGCGCTGTGGTGG
The DNA here is from genome assembly GCA_963921515.1 of Calotriton arnoldi. NCBI lineage: Eukaryota > Metazoa > Chordata > Amphibia > Caudata > Salamandridae > Calotriton > Calotriton arnoldi. The sequence goes on along the minus strand of CAWUFW010001768.1, from coordinate 1,526,105 downwards.
CGTGCTCCGGCTGTCTGTGCAGTCTGCAGAGTGCAACCTCCGACGTTGCTGGGAATTCTGTAATGGTCGTAGGGAGGCAGGACTTGTGTTATGTTGGCTTGTGCGGAGGACACGGGCCCTCATCCCACATGCTTCTCTGAATGGTCAAGGTCAGTGGTGTCTGACTCCTTCCAGATAACTTGCATGTGAACCACATGGGGGAGTGTTATCATTTCTTTTTCCGTTGTGAATGTTCTTTGGTGTTATGCGCTATCTGCCCTGTGGCCGCTTCCCTCTGCATGCCTGTGTTGGGCTTTTTTGGTGCAATGACTGTTGTCTCCGGCTTGTTTAGTCGGGATGTGGTTTCAGAGTGGGAATGGAAGGTCATTCAGTGCTGTCTCCTCTCCCGTGTGTGGGCAGCAGTCTGCGTTTCCGCTATGCGTTGGTCCTTGTGTTATAATTGGTCCCACCTGTTGTCTGTCCCCGGTATCTTTGATGTTGCGTATTGCATGTCTTGTTATTGGGTGCAGGGTGGCATCAGTGTTTCTGTGTGGTACTGGCGTACCTTTTGCCGACGGGGTCCATATTCTGCTGGGTGTTGTTGCCGCCGCTGTGTGCTTCGCCGTGTTTTGCACACAGGGGTGTGTCCTAATTTGGCGTGACGTCACTGACATGTTCGGGTCACTTGTGTGACGTCAGGTTGGCAACAGTGAATTGCCGGTTGGGGACATGACTGTGGCAGGGCTGTCACGTGACATGTGCGTTCTGGGTGGTGCTGGTGTGTGTGGTGTTTGGTTGTGACCCTGTGTTGTTTGTGTGCGGCGCATGCATTGCGCTGCCGTTGGCCTCTGCGTTGTGCGCATGTGTGGGTGCAGTGGTGGATGTGTCGTGTCCACGCAGGGGTGTCGGGGGGCCCATATACAGTTTTCCCGCCCTTGCACTGTGTGCGCTGTTTGCGTGCCCCTGTTGTGTGTCTGCCTACCTGCGTCGCCGCGGTGCGTTGACTCCTGGGTGCTGCATCAGGTAGAGCATGGGGAGGGCCTGCAGTGCTGGATTCATGCTTGGGGTCCGCCTCTTTGCTATCCGTACTGTGCGTTCGGTTTTCCGCCTTGCTTTCACGTGCGGTGTCTCTTAGCCGGGGGAACTGTTTGGTTCTGGCATCGTAATTTGTACGCCGGGCGGTACGTGATTTCGTCGGGCGTTGTGTCTCCATTAGGCTGCGCCGCTCCGTGGACGGGCGCACTTTGATGGCGGAGGGCGTAGCTGGCTTACGGGCGGTGTTTGGCTGACTTTTCACATCCTAATTGGGCGGGCCTGTGTGCTGTGGCGGGCGGACGGTAACTGGTGCTTTTTGCATCCGCCAGCACGGCGGTGGTGCTTCCACCCGCCATCCTAATGGGCCCCTTAATTTTAATGTTTTTAATATTTACAATAAAATAATATTTGTACATTTTGTAATATATATTAATTTGCTGTAAAATATTCTTATAAAAGCATTATTGTAACAAAATTAATTTATACATGTTACAATATTAATTTGCATATCATTACAATAATTAACATTAAATTTACTTTATAAAATATACACTTTTTAAAAAACTCTCCACCCTTAACCACTAAGAACCCAATATACCGCTGCTAAACACAATTATAAATCCATTATTTTTATACAATCATGCAACTAAAAACACAAATATCAGCAATTTCATAATTAATAAACTATCTTACTAAAAACAGAAATTAAAAAACGTATAAACATATGGAATAAAAATAACAACAATAAATTACATGCAAAATAACACTTTTAAATGATTTTACATACAATGATATTTTCTAAATGGATATTTTTTACAACGATGTTAAAAACATCACTTAAAATGATATTTTCACCTCTGATTTTCCTGTTGACTATATTTTTGACATCTCGATAATATTCTTGACACAATATTTTTGTATCATACATTTTTTTCCTTTCTATTTTGTGCAAACACACTCCTGGCCACCTCAGACAGGAACCAGCCATATGTAAATCCGTCTACATCATGCTCCAATAGAAACAGTCCAGCCTAAGCTTCCACTGAACAGAAACGCAGACAGTCTAAGAAAAGGTTGGGCCTATTTGAGCCTCTTCAGTCACGTGGAGCTTGAGTTCTATAGCACAAAGAGAATTGCATTGTGTAGTTTGTGAGTAGTACTATTGTAGTGCTACTTTACATACCGGAAAAGGCAGATTATGAATCAAGCCCACTCCAGGCAACAACTAGGTGCAAATCTTCTCTTGGAAATAGTGAATAGTAAAAGAGTGGAGAGTTACAACAAGGAGTAGGAATACATGTACATGTGAGTAAATGCACACCTTTTGTGAATCAGGCTGTATATTTTCAAATTTACCAACGCTAAGTACTTCAATTATACACATGTCTCCTTTAAATGAATAAATTCATAATATATTAATTCCACAATCTATTCTAAAAATATACAAAATTCCTAAAAATGCAAATGTTGAGAAATCGTTCAGGGTTACTATTATGTTATGACTGGTATTCTTTGCAGTACATTACGTTATAGAAACTCAGCACTGAAGGAAAATAGCAGAATTGACCATGATATATAAACTGATATCACTCATGCAATTGTTGAGTTTCTTTGACTTGCTCCCTTTTTCTCTCTATCACTCTCAGTTTGGGAAGTTTTGCTGCCAATGTCATTTGGACAATATTTACTGCTAGGTGCTGCTTTATCAGCAGACGATACCCTATTGGAATCATATAAATCAGCAGTAGAATGCATCCTGAACATAGGTTAGGGCCCTATTTTATGGTAAACCAGACCCAATGGAGGTACATTTTGTAGGGCACTGCGACTTCTTTCGACCACATCCTCCCCCAATAAAACACCATTTTTACCAACTTTTCACTTTTTTTTCTGTAAAAAGGTTCCTCAATTTCTTATCAGATCTCTTGTTCAGTATCAAAATGTCTACGTTTCCAAAAGTTTACAAAATCTTCCTTCAGGAAAGCCCCAGTTATAGAACATTGCAGTTGTTTTTGTTAAGAAAATAACAAATGAGTTGGTGTTAAAATTGCTTCATTCCCTCAGGTTTGGGTAGAACCTGTGGTATCTCCTTCAGACATATAAAGGGAAGTAGTTAAGGGGAAGGGTCAAAATAAATGGACTACATCACGTAAAAGAAGATTCTAAAAAAGCACCATTTCCCAAAAAATGAAGTCCTTAGATGTAGCTTTTGTTCAACTCTCTATGCAAGCTTGCACTTAGCGGATGTGACAAATTATAGCGCATTTACATGTTATCCATGTATCTAGCTACCATGAGACAATTATGCAAATCTTTCTTTTAGAAAAATGCATTTTCTCTGCTTTTCCGAACGTCAACCCCTAATAAAGCAGTATTTGCAACTGATTTTATGTAGTGTTTCCTGCCGCTTCCTTGATGTACACTCTGTCAACAATGCCTTTCTTGCTTAGCATCTCAACACTGAATTCCATTTTTGCACATGTAAATTATGCTTTACCAGTTGGGCCTGCATTACATTTAAGTGAGGATCAGACCAGTAATTGAGGAATTTCATAACTGGGGACAGAAGGTGCCAAGACACCTTATCGCCCTGTGTCACTTGGTTACTGGAGTGAGAAGTGCAACATTTTCCTTGACGAGGAGCGCCATTAAAAGCTTGCCTAGAAGGCTTTTTTCTCCTCTAACATACTTGAGCTCTGACAGCTAGATCGATCAGCCCCTGCATTCTCTGGCGAGAGGAGCCATCCAGTTGGACTTGTAGTATCAACTGCCCGGACCTGCGTGAGACAGTTGCTTTTTCTATTTGAAGCATCCAACATCGGTGTATGATTTATTTCCCTTTACAAATGACACTTGAGCCGTCCAATACCATTTCTGTTCCTCGTGCTGGTCCCATCTGTATTATTAATCTTTTGTCAGGTCTAATTCATCCTAGCTCTTAAATTAATTGAATTTCCTCTATTAGACTGATTGCACTTGAATTCTGACTCCCTCTGGTGCCTATATTTAATGCGAAAAATGGCATGCAATTTTTCCATTATTGCCTTCCAGATATGTGTTAAATATTTGGAAATGTTAGCAATTTTATTTCATTGTGGGCATGCTTGGTGAGTTTATGTGAAAAGTCATAGTAAAGAAATTTTATAAGACACGAGTATCCATAGACCATGGTACATAGAACATTTTTGGAAGGGGCTATTTCATGTCCTTGGTTTAATTAAGGGGGAACTTGGTACCACCCCGTTTTACCACCGTATTATGGAAGCAGATTCGTAAAAGTGGTAATGTGTTTCAAAATACTTGCGGATCTTTGTGTTGCTTTTTTGTGTTGATGATTTACTGTGCTGTTTTTTGTGCTGCATTATTTTATTGTGCTATTGTTTCGTGATGTACTGTGATTGTTATGTTTTTATGTTGTTATTTTACTTTGTGTTATGGTATTGTGTTCTTCTGTTCTGTTGTTCCCTGCAGTTACCTTAAAGATGTCAACAAGTGCTGCTACATTTCCAGCCAAACGCAGCATATACTTATAAACTTTCAGTGACAACCCATTTACCACAGCTTTTTGGCCTGATTACAATTGGCTGGTAAAATTCTGATCCTTTTTGTTAAGAGTTGCCTTATGAATCTGATATCGGTAAAATTTCTATCTAGAATTTACACAGAGGAAAAAGGCTCAGAGGCATATTTATGAGAGGTTTGTGCCACCCTTGCGCCACAAATTTTGATGCAGTGCAAGCAGTACTCCATATCTACAAGCTGATGCATGTGGTCAAATGCCTCATTTCTTTAATACCTGCGTCAGAAAAAAGCTGCGCCATACACAGAGTAAAATATGCAAGGTAGGCATTCCCCTGCAAAATGTAACATAAAACTAACACAGTGATATTTATGGTTTTGTAAGTATGTGACGCATGGACAACAAGCGACACGCAAAGCCAGTAATGCGTCAACATTTCTGTGCATCGGCAACCCAAGCGTAGGAAATGACACTGTGGCTGTGGTATATAAAGACAATCCATCACAAACAATTAGGGACCTAGAGCGAATAAATGTCCAGCATACATTCTCCACTGTTAATTCTCAAAAGAAAAAGGTATGCTGTTCCTAAAGGGGACAAAGGAAAAGGGGAGTAGGTCAGAGAAAAGGAGCCACTACAAGGGGAGTAGTTCCTTTTTGGAAATGGGGCCCTCACACACCCTTGCGGGTGTCATGCTTCATCATCAGCTTGCTCCTCGTCGGGCCGGCACTACAATGCCTGACGAGCATCCTCAAGGGGGCTCTTTATCAGAGATCTTTTTCCAAAGCCATGACTGAGGTGCAAATAATAACCTCCGTTCACATGATAGAAAGCCAAAGATCCAGTTCTCACGTCATACATTGGAGAACTTCACCAACGACCTACCCCTTCTCATGTGCCTCGGGAGTGATGACTTGAAGGTGGTCGTTTGGTTTATAAACCCTCCATCCAGCCCAAATTGGTGACAGGTGGTCCGTATAAAGCGGTTAATTGTTGATCAATAGTCAGCAGTGATGGGCTCGGGATTGTGGGCACCATATTGTAGTGGGTTAGGAGCCCATGTGTCACATCATGTAAACGGAGGTTATTATTCCTCCTCCTGGGTCCCTTCCTGCACAAAGACAATCATTTATGCAACACAGGCACCCTTGCACCATGGTGCAAATGTACCTGTGTTTATGCTAGGCAGCCCATTGTGTGCCAGTGCAGTGTGAAAGGTCATAGATGTGCTGTATGGTCAAAATACTGTGCACTACTACCTTTTCCCAGTGATGTAGTGCAGCGTAGGTTGGTCACTTGCTGTACAGCACTGTGCCATTTCCCCAAATATGTGGCCTCTAGTGTCATGTACACAAAGTGGGAACAACGTACTGCAACATGTAGCTAAGGATTTCCCATATTGACATTCCCTCACTATTCTGCCAATGGCAGTAGCTATAGAACATTTGTGAGTAGTAATGTGTCATTCCACTCTGTGTGAATGGACATAACCTCATCATCTGCACTGGTCAATGGATCACAACAGAAACCATCTGGTATGTCAGACAAGTCAATATGAGTACATAGGGTACACAATAGAGATGTGAGAGATGAGTGTCTCCTCAATGGCTAACCTGCTCTCTATATCAGTTAAATGCCCCCAAATTCAATGTTGTGATAACAAATACTGTGGAAATGAGTAAGTGTGTCACTCATGGCAGTTACTTGTATGTTGACCACAGTTGCAGGAGCAACACTGGAAAAGTAGTTGGAAAGTCCATGTGTGGCATGCAATGTAAGTGTAGGCCCCAGACATGTGTAAATGTCAATATTGGGTACAAATGTTACACCAACAGTGCAAAACATATATATGTCTCAGCCATACTGGCAGTCTAGGTACATAGATACACATAGGTATCAAGCCACATTGACATATGTAACCAATGTGATAGGTCACCAGTTTTGTGGTGTAAGTTGCCCAAATAAAAAGCACATGAATCAAGCAATGTGAAACCCACAAAGTCTAACACAAAGCTGCCAAACATGTCATACATCAGTCATGAACATAGAATAAAATACAACCTGGACACGGCATCTGAGTGTACTCAGGATACCAATCTCAACATTCACTGGCCACAGCAATGATGATAGAATCAAGGCATAGAAGTACAGAATCACCTAAAAGTTAGAGTTATACACATACATTGTATTTTGTGTCCAGGTCTGTAGCAGACAGCTACTTGCAACAACATCAGTGTGTCTTAAATAAAGATGGCCCACATTGAAATACCTCTTTGTCAATCCAGGTGCACTATGACAACTTGTCCGTCTAAAAAGCAATAGCAGACGGCTGACAACAAATTGTACAACTATCCATGTAACATGTTTGAAACGCACCACATGTACTCACCAAATTCACATGCTAAATTAAGTGAGCCATTCAAGGGCTGTGTTAATGTCATGAAGAGAAGCAACAACATCAGTGGTTTCACAGGGCCATATGTATGTGTGAGGGTCAAACATGTTGGCATTGTCATAACCTACCTAGGGATGACCAAATGGGTGAAAATCTGATCAATAATCAGTCACTTTGCACATGTAGTGAGTGCACATAACATAGAGTGGTCAAGAACCTCTCAAAACACCTATCACAGTAAGCTACTTGCCAAACATGAATGTCAGCATGTATAAGTGTCCAAAGTATAAGGGCATGCTCATCATTTTCTATTACACAGAGAACTGGAAGAGACATGTTTAAAGCAATGGCCAAATGTATATGTAACACATGTCGTCAAATACTGTAAGAAATGTGTATGAGTTATTCAGTACACATAACACACATGGGCAGGAATGTTACTGTAACAATGAGCATAATCAATGAGTGTAGTATTTTTTCTACTTTCAGCTGACCAAGGATATGGTCTGCAGCCATGGGTCATGACCCCAATTGCACATCCCCAGACTAAGCAAGAATGACAGTACAACCAGGCACTGGTCAAGACCCGGAACATCGTGGAACATGCTTTTGGTGTGCTGAAGTCCCAGTTTCAATGCCTGGATATGTTGGGGGGATTCGTATACTCGCCCCCTATGGTGTGCAAGATTATCCTGATATGTGCCATCCTCCACAACATCAGTGTACATATAAATGTCCCGTGGGGTGTGAACCATGAGGGGCAGGAACCAATGGAGGAAGAGGAGGAGGAGGATGGAGGAGAGATCCAACACACAATGGCAGGTAGGCGGTGACACGACCATATTGTACAGAACTTCTTTTCTTAATTGGCTTATTACTCAATGTAAAAAATTTCTTAAACTAACTGAAATGTGCAACATGAAAATAAATGTTTTGACTTTTTCTTTGTGTTGGCTTTTATGTCACAGTCACTGTACAAATCAAGTCACTCAGATCTCCTCAACTTGAAGTAGGCCGGAACGTGTAAAAATCATGTCGGCACACTCAGTGAGCAACATGGAGCTGTGGCTCTCATCAATCAATCCACCTATACAAAAATGCAGTCTGATGCAGTGTACTGCACCAAATGGGCAAGCCCGGCATGCCTCACATACACATCCAAAATGATCATTCCTGTCCTTAAGCACTTGAGCAGTGCAGTGCTGCACAGCTAGCAGTCTTGCTGTGTTCTCCAGCAGCAATGCGTATTGCAGATGGTGCTTAGTGAGTGTTGGAACACAAACTACCAATTCTGTCCATACCTGAGGCAAACCTCCCATTGAAGTGTGTCTCACCAATGCGGTAGCATGCCAAATGGCAGCACTTTGCAGGAACTAGTATTGTTGTTGCAGATACCATTACAGGTAACGAGTCTCAGTAGTCATGGACAAAGCACAGTGTCATGAGAACATGTAAACCTGTCATGCACGTGCGACCATCCACAAAACACAGCACATGTAACTCAATTCCTGGCAACATTGTCATATCCCACATCAGGACAAAGTAGTCAAATCACACATTTGCCATGCCATGAGGATGAAATGCTTGTAACATAACACTATGAACAGATGACATTGCAATGTGTGGCATATCCAGAAAAGTAAGACAATGGAGATGTCTTCCAACCATCACATCACCTCAAGCATACAGAGCTGGCTGAAGTGTGAAGTCTCCATCTCAAATGTCAAATGTCAAACACACATTTGTGCACATACACTATCTCATTGAACATGGTGTAATGAGGTCTGGTGGATATGAGCTTACATCTGCATGACAAAAGTGGTCAACCCCTGCCCTGAGTATCCAAGTGCATAGTTGAGGGGGGTCACAAATCTTGTATCATCCCAAAGGGGAAATAGCATTTGAGTTTATGCCAGTACATAGGCCTGTGTCAAGGATTGCAGTCTTTTTGGACCCGGGGGGCCACACAAAGACCTGCCCGCAGAGTAGAAGTAATACACATGCATTTGCCAGGAGTAAGACAGAGCTAAAATGGGGTGTGTATCATGATGTTAAGTGAACAGTACTAGTGATCATGACTTTGCGAGCCTGGTTCAATGCAGTGAGGCCTACTGCCACACTCACCTCTTAAAAATGTTTGTTGCTGTGTGTCACAGTCACTCCTGTCCAACATCATGTTGATCTAAATATGTGTGCAAAATGAAACCATGTGCAGGATAAATGTGCATGTACAAGACATACAGAACACATAGGTTCAAATGTGGAACACTGTGCAGAAGGTGAATGTGTGTGCTGGTGGTGTGTGTTCACCTTCACACACTCTAGCACATTGCAAAAGTGGTGTAGAACCAAAATGAGTTCAGCATCTGAGTGTGAGCTCCATATCATGATGTAGGTGTTGCCTGATATATCTGGACCAGTGTATTGCTCCCCTATAGTTCTGTATCTGCACACAGAGGGGCATATAATGAGCATGACTACACACTGCAGCGCAGATAGTCATCCTACTGCCTGGGTATGCGTGAAAGGAGCATTGGAAGCAATGTGCTGTATCTAATTGAATATAAATCATTTACGTCCTGCGCCGGGACTTTTTAGGCTTTCTTGGGCCAACACAGGTACCCTTGCACCATGGAGCAAGGGTGCCTATGTTGCATGCATGAATGCTTTTGTGCATGAAGGTGCACCTTCCTGCTATGCAAATTATCCTGTGAGCCAAAATATGCAAGCTACGTGTGAAGCAGAATACAACACACATTGAATGATGAAGCAACAAGGAGTATGAGAGAGTCAACTCCTTGTGATGCCACTCATGGGTCAGGTTTTCATCTTTGTGCATTCCTAGGTACACCTGGTTTGCTAAGTCTGGGAATGCAGATCAGGGAATGCACATCAGGGGATGTGATTGGGCACCCCCATGCAACGCACATGGAACTACTCTCTGGTGCGGAGTAAGGCAATACAGTGATGGGCAATGCATTGTGAGTTACTCAATATCAATCACACTTCTCAGGGCAACACAAGGTGGCCTTGGGTGGATTAACAATTATCATAATTGAATTGTGGTATGTGTGTACCATGTTCTGTTGTGCATGCACCACACATATTGGGCTAAACAAATGTCCTTGAGTGCAGTAGTGTCTCTGTCAGCACATTACATGGAGGATCCCACCTATCTTCATACATAAGACATGGTTGCTTGACAAACACATGTGCAACATTTGATTCATACCAGATGGTTTAAGAATGTCCATGAAACCTGCATGCTGGATGCAACATACACTGTAGTATGGTTGAGGCAGCCTGTCTCTGTAATTCCCTAAGAGTGTATTGCATCCCTGACACATCACATGAAAGGATTCCAGACACATTGCATGTTTGAAGAAATTTGGCAGAATGGGGAATACAAAAGAGTGGGCCAAAGGCCCCAGGAACAATCTCCACATGCACACATGTCTGTGGGTGACCTCCAGGTGTGTATCCTGGTGACAACAGTGACAACTGGTGTGTCATGATACAGCTCATGGTTCCTGGCTTGCTGTGCTGCCATTCTGTGTGCTGTCACCCTGACTGGGTGATGATGAATGTACATGCAATCCTTGAATCCAGACTGACACCACAGATGGTCGGCTGGCCCACCTATGAAGAAGTTACAGGGACATGCCGGATTTTCGACCACCCAGATTCAGCACTGTTAGAAATGGGGGTCTCTAGTTGGCAATGGCTTGCACCTTTGTCCAAGTAGGGACCCTTCTTCCTAGTCAGGATAAGGGAGTTACACTCCTAAAATAACCCTTGCTCACCCCCTTGGTAGCTTGGCACGAGCAGTCAGGCTTATCTTAGAGGCAGTGTGTAAAGCATTTGCACATAACCAACAGTAATACAGTGTAAGCACTACAAACGGACACCACACCAGTTTAGAAAAATATCCAATATTTTTATATACTTAAAACAAGACCAATACGATAAAAATCCACAGTACAGTACTTTAAAAATCTTCAGTTATCACAGTATCCTTAAAAACAGTTCCTTGATGTCGATAGCTCCGTCCGGGGCTATCACGGCATTGTGAATAAACAAATCCAAACAGTTCTGGCTGACCGCGGCGTCGCGGGTCAGCTACGGTGTCGGGAAGACCCGCAAACAGTACCTTTCAGGAATGCAGGGCATCGATGACCTCGCAGTGAGCTTCCGAACACACGGCGTCCGCAGGCTTCGGTTCCGGAGGTCGGTGCAGGCGTCGTCGGGGCCCTCGAAGTCACACGCGTTGCAGATCGATCTCCTCTCTGTTGAAGTCAGGAGCGCTGGCATCGGCAGGCGTCGGGTGCTGCGGAGCAAAGTGCAGCAGTGCGGCGTGCGGTGCCCTCAGGTCACAGTGCGAGCAGCGGCTCGGTGGCGGCATCAGATGGCGTTGTCAGTGAGACCAGGGTCGCGGTGTGAGGTTAAGGCGGTGCTCGTCACGGTGCTGGCAGGTCACGGTGTAGCAGCGGCGTCGTCGTTGCTGAAGTGCTGTCGTTGGCTGTCGAACTGGAGTCGATGGCACCGGCGGCGGTGGGCCAAGGCTGCGGTGCGGGATGAGGGCGGTGCATCGTGTAACTGTACGAGCGGTGCCCTCGAACCACGGTGCAAGCAGCGGCGTCGAGTCTGGCGTCGAGTCCGGCGTGGAGCGGCGTCGTCGGGGATACCAAGGCGTCGTCGTGAAGCGAGGCGGTGCGGAGTGCGGTGCCCAAAGGTCGCGGTGCGAGCAGCGGCTCGGTGGCGGCATCAGCAGGCGTCGTCGGTGAGACCAGGGTCGCGGTGCGGTGTTGCGGCGGTGCCCTCTGCGGTGCCTTCAGGACACGGAGTCGGCAGCGGCGTCGTAGACGGCGTCGGGCTTGAAGTCTTTGCTGTTCCTGAGACTTCTTGAACAGTGGGCAAGCTCTACCTCAAGCCCTTGGAGAAACTCACAAAGTAGATTGCAGAAAGTTCAGCCCAGTCCTTTCACTGCCCAAGACAGAAGCAGCCACTGCAGGCCAACACAGCTAAGCACACAGCAAAGTGGTAGTTCCTCCTCACAGCTTCTCCAGCTCTTCTTCTTGGCAGTCTTCTTGGTCCAAAAGAGTTCTAAAGTTCTGGGGTTTGGGTCCCCTTTTTTAACCTCAATTTCTCTTTGTTCTCTGAAGGCAGAGAGGCCTTTGCCTAGTCCAAACCAGTTCTGGTCAGTAATGGAGCACTTTGTTGACAAGTCTCCTTCTTTCCTTTTGCAGTGTAGGCCAGGGACATCAGACACACCACAGGAGGTGGAGCCAGCATTGTGGAGGGAAGGCACAGCCCTATTCAGGTCCCAGGTGCATCTCCTCCCACCCATCTACATGTAGATCTTGCTATTCAGCCCTGTGCTGACTCACCCTGTCTCTTGGAATCCCCCAGCCCCTGTCACTCACACTCCAGACAAGGAATACACAACCTAGCAGAGGCAGGCTTGGATGGTTAGACAAGAAAATACCTACTTTCTAAAAGTGGTATTTTCAAACACAGAATGTTAAAACCAACTTCACTAAAAGATGCATTTTATCATTCTGAGTTCAGGCATACTAAACTCGACTTTCTACCATGTTCCCTGGGTCAGTTAGGATCATAGGATGTAATAATCAAAACTGCCCATTCTGGCCTATGGGGAACAGGTAGCCTTGCAATAGTGAACAACGAAGTAGGCTGTATTTCACTATCAGGACATGCCACACACACCAGGGCATGTCCTACCTTTCACATACAATGCACCCTGCCCACAGGGGTACCTTGGGCCTACCTTAGGGGTGACTAACATGTAGAAAAGGGAAGGTTTAGGGACTGGCAAGTGTGTGCACTTGTCAAGTCGACATGGCAGCCCCAGGCTGCGCACAGGCTCTGCAATGGCAGGCCAGAGTTACACTTTACGGGCTGTTTGCGTGGGTGGCACAATCCAGTGCTACAGCCCACCAACAGCATTTGATTTATAGGCCCTGGCACTCGCAGTGCACTTTACTAGGGACTGACACATAAATCAAATAGGCCAATTATGGAAACACCAATCCATAACACATTTTCTACAGGAGCACTTGCACTTTCCCACTGGACAGCAGTGAGGAAAGTGCGCAGAATCATCACACCAGCAAAAACAGAGTCAAAACCAGGAGGTCAGAAAGCAAAAAGTCAGGGGAAACACGCCAAAAGATGCCAAGTCTAACAAGCACCAAGACACTACCCTCTGTCACCTATATTTGTCAAGTGGTGCCACCCCAGACCTGTACCAATGGAAGTATGCCCAAGTTTGGTAATCCTTTGTCCTCTACAGGACACCTTACACATTGTTCCATTTGCATGGGTCATAACCCGCGATTCGACCCTGCTTTTGGGCGCATTGCAACAGTTGCACCTGCTGTAAGTTGTGCATCGATGCCAATGCATGGAAGTGACTGCAGAAGTGCTAATGCGTTCATCACCCAATCGGCAGTTTAGTAGTAATACATCATAAAAAACAATGCATTTGTTGAAAATGGGTGGTAAACGCCCAGGACATGACACAATAGGTGTAGCAGGCTGCACACTAGGAAGTGTGAAGTTACTTTGAACTTTTCTTACTTTCTGTCAGTTTCTGCTGGGTGTTGTCATTTAATGTTGTATTGTTGTAAAATTTGTCTGTGTATTTTTGGGAGTCTGTCATTTTAGGATTGACATTTAGTGGGGTAGGTATTGTATTAAGGGGTGTTATTTTGGTTTGTACTTTGGGAGGGATAGGGGAGGTCTGGCAGGGGGAAGAATTTCTCAGAAGGAGTGTTGGGGGTCTACTTTGGTACATTTCGCACTACCTGTACCTGTGCCTCTGGAGGTAGGGTAAGCCAAGGGTACCCACGGAAGGACAAGAAAGACAAGTAGAAGCGTGTGCGGAGGCACCTTAACCAAACCTTTGGGATGGTTCGGACTGTTAGCAGGTCTTCTTGTGCATCAATGGCTGACAAGGTGGCACATAAGGCTGATCTCATTGACAACCTAGCACTGGAGAACGGAAGACCAGTAGGTATGTATGTATGGACCATCTGCATGTGGTAATGTATCCATAGCTGTAATGTAAAGCTTAAACATGGAATGTACATCATTTGTTTTGTTGTACCTTCACTTTGGAATGTCCTACAAGTACATTCAAATACCTCACTGTGAGGAAATCTAGCTACCTAAGGGACATTTGTGTGCCTCAGAGTGGCTACATTAAGCAAGCTTACCACAAGCGCTGTGCCTATTGCTGCATTGCTATACCTTGGCACAAGGGGCTGTTCAATGGTTTGCAGGTGGTTGTTTCCTATGTAAATGCATGAAATTATAAGCATTTCCTTATGTCACATATGCGAATGGCCTGGGAATGTTCCAAGATTGCAAGAGAAGCACTGTTCATGGCTGAACAGGAGATATATGTTCAAACTCCATTTCTGAAAAATTATCCTTGTGTGCTGCATTGTGCTACACATGTACATGGATGAATATGATGTTTTAAAAATGTATATGTGCAGAACAGTGGATTTTGCAGGGCAGCACCAACATAGCAAACCTGCAGACCAGGCATGCATCCTTGCCCAAGGTTCGAAGGTATCAGGATATTCCTTTAGTCTGCACTCTGTGCACCAGTGCCATTATGGCCTTATATGGTATTTACGATGCCACATATGGTGTCTGCCTGTCCTTACCCTTCAATGCACTACTCAGCTCTGCTGATGGTCAGTGGTGTCACCCATGTGTCATGGCAGAATGAAGCCTGACATGATGCTTGCCAGCATTACTGAATGCATCCCAAGCATGAGGCATGCTCCAGACATGTGATTATGAATAGCTCAGACATTCATCATCCAGGAAGTTCAGGCCTGCAAGCAGAATCGCTGCATCACAAATTAATATACTATTTAGGAATGTGTGTCAAAGCTGTTGTGTATAACTGAAATACTGGCATGACATAGTTTGTAAGATATGAAAATAAGTATATGTAACTGCACAAATTACAATGCAATGTCCAACTTCATGTCTTCTAGGAGGACATTTCCCATTCACCCATAGTGAGGTGGACAGCTTCCAGGACCCCAACGCTATCAGTAAGTATCATAAGTAAAAACATGTAGCATTTTGATGTCTGTGTGTGACGTATGTGAATTGTAACATTGTGGTGTATTCTGGGACGTGGTGATCACCTACTGCCATTTTGCAGTCAGTATAGCTAAATGACTGAACTTTCCCACAGATTCATTTGTGATGAATAAGGAGGAATTTAATTGTTAATGTAGGGTGTATGCAAGCAGGCCCACAGGATCTAGGCATCTTTCCATTTGTGTTTATCTTAGCACATCTATCATCATGCTGCTTTTGACATAGTGACCATCATCTGCTGCATAATCTGCATGTGTTCAACACAAACACATTAGGTTGGACAACAAATGGCATTAGCCACATGATTCTTGTTTTTACCGATGTAACAGCACAGTTGAATGTCTTTTGCTTAGCTTGTCTGGGCATGTTTCTTTTGCATATGTCCAAATTTGTGTATGACACAGATGCTGATGATGTGCAACTTCAATACACAGGCACTGTTATCATAGATGAACAGGTAGGTCTCATGAAATCAAAGTCACACACCCTGTTAGCTAATATGCCACAAATGTTCCATCAACATGTAGCCTACCATGCTCATACATGCAGCATACTTTTGAGCTCTCCCGCAACACCATTTCAGCGTGAGTGACCATAAGCGTGGCCAAATATACCTGCTGTGTGCACTTAGTTAGTTTGTAGACACATAACTGTAGCACTTTGTCAAACCAAAAGCAACATAGTAGAAACATGTGTGACAGTGTCAGCAGGGAAGCCATCAAAATCAAATCAATTTAAATATGATAGAAGCTGCTTGGGTTGTTGTGATGTGCCCAAATTGTCTTCGTCAATGGAATTGACCCCTTAACCTTACCAAAAGAATTGTCTACATGTGAGCCTGTACGTGTGTCTGTACATTATCATACTTACTTCCAGATCTTCAGTTTCTTACCCTACCTCGAGTTATGGCTGTCGTGAGCCAGCTGCAGGGGTACTTGATCCTCCCTCACAGAAGGCCAGGTCATCATTATGTAAAATGTTGTGACATAGGAACATTCACACCAATGGCCTAGAGCCTGTAGGGCTGCAGGGATGTAGGCCTGCTGCACTAGGAAACCATGGTGTTGTCCAGATCAATGCCTGACTTACTGACTGATGCACAATGTGGATGTCCACATGGCAATGTTGTGATCATATTGCTTTCCAGGTCTGTTGGACTTGGCCCTTTTTGGCAGGTTCACCCCTGAACTTTTTGCCTGGTCTGTAACCTAGTGTTGGTGGTTTTAGGCCTCTGGGCACTTTCGCACTGGGGTCCAGTGGAAAGTGCGTGCGCGCTCTGCGCACATTTAGTGAGATTGACCTGCCTCCCATAGGAATGCATTGGGGATATGTGTGTCCATGGTAATTCCTGGTGTGAGAGGAGTGCAGGGGCGAGTTTAGTATGTGCGAACTCGTGAGAATAAATGCTGCGCAATGGTGTGCGCAGATTTATTATAACTGGTGTAGAAATGCCACTTCTAGAAGTTGGCATTTATGTGTGCTCTGTGTCTGCCTGCCTGATGTGAATTGCATGTCTGGCTTGTGAGTGACAGGGGCTGGGAGGTGTGTGTGGCTCCAGGAGGGGCAGGGTGAGTCAGCGCAGGGCTGAATAGGGAGATCTGCATCTAGATGGGAGGGAGGAGTTGCACCTGGGACCTGAATAGGGCTGTGCCTTCCCTCCACAATGCTGGCTCCACCCCCTGTGGTGCGTCTGATGTCCCTAGCCTGTCCTGTGAAAGGAGAGAGGAGCTGAGCAAAACAAAGTGCTCCAAAGCTCCCCCCAAACCAGTTGTATCTGGTTCCCCCAAACCCTGTACTGTGACACAAAGGAAAATGCTGTATAAAAGAAGGGGCTATGACCCCATGAAAAGGTGCAGTTCCTGGTTGCTGGTCCTACGGGGCGTGCTGCTGTTGGGGTCCAGGGGGGGCTGCCAGGAGGGCTTGCCTCCCTGGGCCCTGCATTGCCCCTTCACCTTTGAGGACTTTTTGCTTCACCTAGCGCCTGGAAGCGCTATCCTTTAATTGCCCAGCCGAGCAGGAGCGGGGGCTGCGCAGCGCGAGGCTGTTCGCCTCGTGGGAGGGAATCCCGATGCGAGGGATTCCCCCGTGATGCTCAAGTGCGCGGGTGCCCACCCCGCGTCTTTGCCGTTTACTGATGGAGCGGGAGCCCACCCCGCTCTATATTTTAATTTCCGAGGGAGCCTACCCCTCATGGCCGCAGCCGAGAAGAAAACGTTGCCGGGCCGCTGCCAGCGCGACCCGGAAGTCAGGCAACCTTGCCTGCGACGTGGGCGGGGCCGGCGGCAGGACCGGAAGTGATGGCGGTACCGGTGCGGGGCTCCCATGAGCGAGGGAGCCCCGGTGTGCAGAGAAAGGGAGAACGGGAGCCCACCCCGCCTCCCGGCGAAGCACTGGAGAAGTCCTGAGCCCTAGGAGAGGGCCCAGGCAGAAGAACAGTGACGGAGCCTCCAGGCTCCACGGTGAAGTCCCGGTCCCAGGAGGGGGACCGGGTGAAGAGGAGCACACGCCCAGAGAGATCCTCCCCGACCAGAGCCGGTGAGTAGGGCTCCGTGGGGGCGACGGCTCTTGGGTATTGTGATATCCGTGGGGCACGGAGTCAGAGCGGCCCCGTCTGGCAGCGGGCCGCTCCAACGTTGGGCATCCCTGCTCCCAGATCGGAGCATATTGTCGGTGCTCGTGCTCCCGCCCCAGCTGCCCCGCCTGACAGTGGGCAGCTGCAGCATTTTGCCACATTCCCCTGGCTAAGGAGTCCCAGTGGGGACCCCAAGGGCACAGAGGTGCCCATGCCGCATTTGAGGGTCACAGCTGCGCCGCACCAGCGCGGGCAGCTGCTGAGGATGGGGCATGTTTGCTTCCAGAGGGCCCCAGAGTCTTGGGGCATATCGAGGCGCATTGTCGGCGCCTGGGCGGTCCCGCCAGAGAGCGGGCCGCCCCAACGATGGGGGCATGTGTCGATTGTCATGTGGGGGTCCAGAGGGCACAGAGGTGCCGGGCCCCCTTGATAAGAAGTGCCACAGCTGCACCGCACCAGCGCGGGCAGTTGCAACCCGTGGGCACAATTAATCCAAAGTCCCCGAGGGGGACAGGAGGCACAGAGGTGCCAGGCCTGCCCGTGATTCACAGCTGCCCAGCAAGTAGTGGGCAGCTGCAACGTTTAGGCAACAGGTCTGAGGGGCGTTCTTGCATAAAGATAGGAGTGAGGTGCACTCCTATGCCCCAGCGCAATTACGCGCTTTTGGATATTGCTGCATTGGCAGCTGAACTCTGACTTTGGACATAGGGCATGTGAGCCCTAGAGAAGGCCGTTGGCCAGGAGGGTCAGGGATTATGTGGTGCTAGGAAATGTGATGCATTTACCCTGATTTACGCACCCTGTGTTATACCTCTAGCTGTGGGTTCAGATTGAGGTTGTTTGGCATATTATGGTTTATGCTAGTGATTTTATTATTACCTAATGCGTTTAGGTTGTGAGTTATTCTCTACTGTGATTTACGCCCCTAATGTGAGTTATACTTAGGAGGTTAGGGTCTAATGTGTTTAGACTGATGAGAGGATTGCATCATGTATTTATGCTGGTGAGGTTGGCGCAGAATGTAATTCGCGCCTAATGTGATACTGGGCATAATGTAGTTTCTGTTACAGGCGGATGCTAAGTACAGGGGTTACCAGTGATTACTGGTTGTACGTTTATGATGTGTTCTACATTTATTATAAGTGATACATATTCTAAGTTCGCTTTGTGCTGGTTCTGACAGTGGTCCAGTTGGCCCTGTCAGGTGTAAATAATCCCTTGTAAATATGACCTAGTGCCAGGTGGCACCATGTATATTATGTGAGTACTATTCTAATGTGTTATGATAATACAAAGGCTATTTTTGATATAACCTTGTGTGGAGTTCCTTCTTGTGGTGTGCCTGGTATGTTGTTGCTGTGTGCGTGCGCAAGCGCTTTACACATTGCCTCCGGGATAAGCCTGACTGCTCGTGCCAAGCTACCAAGGGGGTGAGCAGGGGTTATCTGTGGCGTGTAACACCCTCGCCCTGACTAGAGTGGTGGTCTCTGCCTGGCTTTGGCGCAAGCCTTAGCCAACCAGAGATCCCATTTCTAACATTGGTTGTCAGCGGTGAGGATAGGACTTGCGTTTGCGCAGTACCACAGCGACAACTGGCTGCACTACAAAACTCTGCATTTTAGATAGTCACATGGAAAGGGATTATTGTTTCTGAGTTAGTTTTAAGAGTCATTTCTTTTTGAAATGTGTTTCTTGTGCACTATGAGTTGAGTGTACTGCCAAGGACAGAAACCAGAGAATCTGGAGGAGTGACTGCCCTTGTGCAGACTGCTATTGGGTTGGCCTAAAGCTGGAGGAGGGACTGCCCTTGAGCCATGGTGTTGGTTCTTGGGTTGGCCTGCAGCTGAGGGAGGGACTGCCCCTGTGCTGTCTGCTAGTTCTTGGGTTGGCCTACAGTGGGGACTTAATTGGTATGGAGTCACTAGCTCGGGAGGGTAGATTATCCCCTAAGTGCAGTGTGAGTTTTCTGGATTCACCAGTAAGGGTGGGATCTAGTGGTGGCAGCGAAGTGTGTGTCCAGTGCATGAAGTCCCCGTCCCGTTCCCAGAGTATGGTACCTAGTGCTCAGTAAGAGGGGTACAGGTTGAGATTCAGGGACAGTAAGGAACTGTCTCACCAGTCTGGGGGGTGTGTGTGGATGAGTGATGTGCTGCTGGACGCTGGAGTGAGTTCTCTGAAATAAGGAGCTTGCATGGGGGAGTGACCCTAGAGGAATGGTGCAGGTATCTCCCAACCCGTGAGGTGGAGATGGTTCAGAGGAACACAACTAGGAACCGTTATAGTGAGGAGGTTGCAAGGCCTCACATCATGTCCTGCGAGGAAGGTGTGAGACTGGGCCGTATTCCGAGCCTCAATCTCAAGTCTCCGGTACTGGATGGTTCTTAGGAGGAACACCAGGAAAGGAACCTAGTCTGTCCTGTTGGACTGTTCTGGGTGGGGGATCTCCCCGTGGTAGGTGAGCTGGAAGTGGTTCCAATAAGAGTGGCTCGGGTATCTTCCAGTCCTGTGGGGTGGAAGAGGTGCAGTGTAGCCCAGCTAGGTCCCAGTGGAATGGGAGGGGTGTAGGGGCTCACGTCCGGTCTCAGTGGAGACGGAGTGAGTGTGGGACGGTGTGTCCCACGGTGGCCCGAAACCCCGTCTCAGGGCCTGGAGGGTTCCCTAGGGGAGCGCCAGGTCGGGGGCCTAGGCTGTACTCGTAGGCCATTTGAGGAGGATCTTCTAGTCTCTAGAGGACGTGGAGCGTCTGTAACCAGAGCTCCAGCAGTCCTGGTGCTAGGCAGCACCGCTCCTAAGTGGAGGGTGCAGAAGTCCTGATTGAGGGGTGAGAGGGGGAGAGGTTCCCCAGTGGGAAAACCAGTGGGTCCAGAGGGGCCATGGGGACACCACTTCTGCCCTGGGTTTGTGCCCGGCAGACTGTCACACGACACATTAGTTATGTGTCACCCTCGGGGGCATGCGTGCTCCCCGGGAAGTCCTGGTTCGCCGGGCATCTGACCAAAGGGTAGCGTCCCTGGGTTGGGGAGCCAGGTTCAGGTGTTTGCCTGACCTGGACGGCAGGGCGACTGTAATCAGTGTCCTGGCCGGTTTGCCTTTTAGGGGGTACCACTCCAGTTGGGAGGGTATCGGACTCTGGGGGGTGCAGAGGAGGGAGTCCTCGCCTCTGACCCCGGTGCATCCGGTGAATTTGGATACCAGGTGGTAGACCAGTTGATGGAGAGAGGTCCTGAACTGGTGGGAGAGTTGTGTTCTGGTGGGTGCTTCCCCTGGGAGGGTGCGGAACCCCAGAAGTAGAGGTAGGGTGAGGAGACGCTTCGCCCGTGACCTCTGGTCAGCCTGAGGGTGCGGACCCTAGGTTGAAGGATCAGTGGTAGTTTGGAACTACACTGAGGGAGAGTGGAGAATGGCTGTTGTATGCCAGGGGTTACTGCCCCCACTCTGGATTGGCAAGGACCAGTGGCATCTGGGTGGCCTAGGGCCTGGTCCTGGCCGTGGACAACTAAGGAGTACCGGTGGGGTAGCCTAGTTGGTCCTGAGTTTTTTTCTTAGTTGGATTCCATGGGTTCCAAGTGGCGTAGAACCGGAGGGTGTCCCTGCAGTGCGGGCCTGCGTCCGTGTTCTATCGCCCCAAGCAGGGAAGCCCATCAAGGTAGTGATTGGTCTGCCCTGCGTTTTGGCTGGAAGGGGGTTGTGTTGGACTTGGCCCTTTTTGGCAGGTTCACCCCTGAACTTTTTGCCTGGTCTGTAACCTAGTGTTGGTGGTTTTAGGCCTCTGGGCACTTTCGCACTGGGGTCCAGTGGAAAGTGCGTGCGCGCTCTGCGCACATTTAGTGAGGTTGACCTGCCTCCCATAGGAATGCATTGGGGATATGTGTGTCCATGGTAATTCCTGGTGTGAGAGGAGTGCAGGGGCGAGTTTAGTATGTGCGAACTCGTGAGAATAAATGCTGCGCAATGGTGTGCGCAGATTTATTATAACTGGTGTAGAAATGCCACTTCTAGAAGTTGGCATTTATGTGTGCTCTGTGTCTGCCTGCCTGATGTGAATTGCATGTCTGGCTTGTGAGTGACAGGGGCTGGGAGGTGTGTGTGGCTCCAGGAGGGGCAGGGTGAGTCAGCGCAGGGCTGAATAGGGAGATCTGCATCTAGATGGGAGGGAGGAGTTGCACCTGGGACCTGAATAGGGCTGTGCCTTCCCTCCACAATGCTGGCTCCACCCCCTGTGGTGCGTCTGATGTCCCTAGTCTGTCCTGTGAAAGGAGAGAGGAGCTGAGCAAAACAAAGTGCTCCAAAGCTCCCCCCAAACCAGTTGTATCTGGTTCCCCCAAACCCTGTACTGTGACACAAAGGAAAATGCTGTATAAAAGAAGGGGCTGTGACCCCATGAAAAGGTGCAGTTCCTGGTTGCTGGTCCTACGGGGCGTGCTGCTGTTAGGGTCCAGGGGGGGCTGCCAGGAGGGCTTGCCTCCCTGGGCCCTGCATTGCCCCTTCACCTTTGAGGACTTTTTGCTTCACCTAGCGCCTGGAAGCGCTATCCTTTAATTGCCCAGCCGAGCAGGATCGGGGGCTGCGCAGCGCGAGGCTGTTCGCCTCGTGGGAGGGAATCCCGATGCGAGGGATTCCCCCGTGATGCTCAAGTGCGCGGGTGCCCACCCCGCGTCTTTGCCGTTTACTGATGGAGCGGGAGCCCACCCCGCTCTATATTTTAATTTCCGAGGGAGCCTACCCCTCATGGCCGCAGCCGAGAAGAAAACGTTGCCGGGCCGCTGCCAGCGCGACCCGGAAGTCAGGCAACCTTGCCTGCGACGTGGGCGGGGCCGGCGGCAGGACCGGAAGTGATGGCAGTACCGGTGCGGGGCTCCCATGAGCGAGGGGAGCCCCGGTGTGCAGAGAAAGGGAGAACAGGAGCCCACCCCGCCTCCCGGCGAAGCACCGGAGAAGTCCTGAGCCCTAGGAGAGGGCCCAGGCAGAAGAACAGTGACGGAGCCTCCAGGCTCCACGGTGAAGTCCCGGTCCCAGGAGGGGGACCGGGTGAAGAGGAGCACACGCCCAGAGAGAGCCTCCCCCGACCAGAGCCGGTGAGTAGGGCTCCGTGGGGGCGACGGCTCTTGGGTATTGTGATATCCGTGGGGCACGGAGTCAGAGCGGCCCCGTCTGGCAGCAGGCCACTCCAACGTTGGGCATCCCTGCTCCCAGATCGGAGCATATTGTCGGTGCTCGTGCTCCCGCCCCAGCTGCCCCGCCTGACAGTGGGCAGCTGCAGCATTTTGCCACATTCCCCTGGCTAAGGAGTCCCAGTGGGGACCCCAAGGGCACAGAGGTGCCCATGCCGCATTTGAGGGTCACAGCTGCGCCGCACCAGCGCGGGCAGCTGCTGAGGATGGGGCATGTTTGCTTCCAGAGGGCCCCAGAGTCTTGGGGCATATCGAGGCGCATTGTCGGCGCCTGGGCGGTCCCGCCAGAGAGCGGGCCGCCCCAACGATGGGGGCATGTGTCGATTGTCATGTGGGGGTCCAGAGGGCACAGAGGTGCCGGGCCCCCTTGATAAGAAGTGCCACAGCTGCACCGCACCAGCGCGGGCAGTTGCAACCCGTGGGCACAATTAATCCAAAGTCCCCGAGGGGGACAGGAGGCACAGAGGTGCCAGGCCTGCCCGTGATTCACAGCTGCCCAGCAAGTAGTGGGCAGCTGCAACGTTTAGGCAACAGGTCTGAGGGGGCGTTCTTGCATAAAGATAGGAGTGAGGTGCACTCCTATGCCCCAGCGCAATTACGCGCTTTTGGATATTGCTGCATTGGCAGCTGAACTCTGACTTTGGACATAGGGCATGTGAGCCCTAGAGAAGGCCGTTGGCCAGGAGGGTCAGGGATTATGTGGTGCTAGGAAATGTGATGCATTTACCCTGATTTACGCACCCTGTGTTATACCTCTAGCTGTGGGTTCAGATTGAGGTTGTTTGGCATATTATGGTTTATGCTAGTGATTTTATTATTACCTAATGCGTTTAGGTTGTGAGTTATTCTCTACTGTGATTTACGCCCCTAATGTGAGTTATACTTAGGAGGTTAGGGTCTAATGTGTTTAGACTGATGAGAGGATTGCATCATGTATTTATGCTGGTGAGGTTGGCGCAGAATGTAATTCGCGCCTAATGTGATACTGGGCATAATGTAGTTTCTGTTACAGGCGGATGCTAAGTACAGGGGTTACCAGTGATTACTGGTTGTACGTTTATGATGTGTTCTACATTTATTATAAGTGATACATATTCTAAGTTCGCTTTGTGCTGGTTCTGACAGTGGTCCAGTTGGCCCTGTCAGGTGTAAATAATCCCTTGTAAATATGACCTAGTGCCAGGTGGCACCATGTATATTATGTGAGTACTATTCTAATGTGTTATGATAATACAAAGGCTATTTTTGATATAACCTTGTGTGGAGTTCCTTCTTGTGGTGTGCCTGGTATGTTGTTGCTGTGTGCGTGCGCAAACGCTTTACACATTGCCTCCGGGATAAGCCTGACTGCTCGTGCCAAGCTACCAAGGGGGTGAGCAGGGGTTATCTGTGGCGTGTAACACCCTCGCCCTGACTAGAGTGGTGGTCTCTGCCTGGCTTTGGCGCAAGCCTTAGCCAACCAGAGATCCCATTTCTAACAAGGTCTTAACTGGATTTCAGCCTTCTTATCTCTGTGCAGTGTGTAATTTTGAAGACTTGTTGTGCAATTGCAATTACTGTGAAGACTATGGAGTGCCAGTTGATCATATTGCATTGATTCAGTCTAATTGCAATGTCATGGCCAGCTGGACATACACACTTGTCTGCACATGGATTGGCTTTTAAATGCCAAACCTATACCCCATAAATCCCTTAGGTCCCACTTCCTGAAGGTATTCATACACAGCAAGGTATTCTGCATTGTTGCAGCACTGTGTAGACATTGATGTGCAGGAATGCACATACTGGTGGGCTAAGTGAGACTTGGTGCCAACAAAGTGGTCAACCTGAATCATGGTGTACAGGTCCATTCATAATATGCCACAAAGTTCTTGTTCAGATGAATACTCCAGCATGCATACTGTAGGAAAGTGCCTCTTTTTGCATGGTTAGCCCCCACTTTTTGCCTGATGTAATTTCCCTGCTAACCAGGTTCCCAGTGTCAGTTTTCTTTCCCAAAGCACGGTACCACGTTTGGCATACCTTCAGCTGCCCCCGTAAGTCCCTATTGAGTGGAAAACCTGGTACCTAGGGCCTGGGTACTGAAGAGGGTCCTCCGGGGCTGCAGCACTGGTTTTGCCACCCCAGGCCCCTCACCAAGGCTATGCACTCCTCCATTGCAGGCTGCATATCTTGGTGCAGAAAAATCTGAAGAGTCGACATGGCACACAGCCCTGTGTGCCATGCCACCCATACACTGCATAAGGTATAGGTAAATCACCACTATTGCAGGCCTCTAGCCCTAAGGTAGAGTGCATGCTATCCTATGTGTGGCCATACCACCATGATCAGACATGCCCCTACCATGACCAGCCCATTCTGAGATGTTGGAAGTGAACAGGGAAGCCATAAAGAGTACATGGGCTGAATACTTGTCAACACAGGTTTCCTAGCTCCATGATGGCTTCACTGATTTCTATGATGTTTGGTACCAAAAATCTTGTCTTAATAAATCCTCGCTGATGCCACAGTTGGATTTATTAATAAATCCATACAGGAGACACTTTTAGAGGGTCCCCTGAAATCGAACCAAATGCTAGTGGTGTCTCTGGCTGATTTTAACCAGCCTGCCACCACCAGACATGATTCTGACCTCATGGGGTGAGAGCCAGCACTCTCAGAGGACAGAAACAATACCTGCTCTGGGTGGGGGTGTTGTACACCTCCTCCAGGACAGGATGGCCTTCCTGGGAGGGAAGCTTCAAAGGCAGTGTCACCTTTGAAATCCAACCTAGAAACCTCCAGATAGAGGGAGAGGCCAAGCCCCCTTTCCAGCTCCACTTTTTGTGGGACTAAAGGAGGGAAAATTAGTTAGATTAGGAGGTGGGCCCCCCTCAGCCTACACTACCCCTAGGGCAGGGTAGGCGAGGCAAACCCGTCTCTTGTAATTTCACCATCTTGAGATGGTGAGAAAACCTCCAATCAGGGCTAGGGTGGTGCCTCTTCCCACAGGAAGTGGTCACTAGAGGGTGTTGACAACCTAAAGGTTTGTAGCCCATTTGCTACTACCTGTCTCCCCTTGTAACATCCCTAAATTCAGTATTTAGGTGACTCCCCAAGACCTGAACCTCTGATTCATCGGACAAAAGAAGACCTGCTACATGAAAACACAAGCCCTGTTGCAGAAAGAAAAGGTGCCAAACCCTGCCAGCTGCAAGAAGGACTTAACAATTGCTGCTGCTGTGTCATCCTGAACCATAAAAGGGCTCCAAGAACCCCAGAGCACCTCCAACCTTCAAGAAATTGCTGAGAAGCTCCCCATGAGTGAAGGTCTCACTCCTTTGCAGGCACCAATCCCATGAAGTCCAGTTTGTCGACTTGCTGCTCCCAGAGGACCTCGACGCAGCACTGACAGATCTGCCTCTCCACAGAATTTGGAGGCACCAGAACCTACTGGAGCCGCGGCGTACCAATACTCGGGATACCGGACCCACAAAGGTAAAAAACAATAAAAATAATCTACAATGGACTCCCAAAGCACCAGAAGCAACCAAGGGACGTCAAGACACCCGAGGCCCACTTTCTGAGTGGCCCATCTGTACCGAGATCTCCTCTCAAAGTTGCCTGCTCCTGATCCTGAGGACCCTGAAGCCACACAACGCCTGGCTGTCCTGTTCACTCTGCACCCGGAACCACTGGCCCTAGCACCGACCAACCAGCTCTGCTCCCATGGTCTCCAGGCCCTTGTGACCTTCTCCCTCCAAGGAGACACACCAGACGTACCTGCAAGTCTACCTGTGCAGTGCATTTTCATGTGGCCCCCATCGTCTTTGTGCACCAGTTTTCAAGACCCTCAGCACTGTGCTCCTGCCCGATCCGGGATGCTCCCGAATTTCTCTTGCTGGAACTTTAGACTTGGTCCCAACATTGACCTAAAACTGGAAGGTGAGCTATATAAAAGCATTGCAAGCAATTTACAAAGGAGTCCTTAGACATTGAATACCGTACTTGTTACACTGTAGGAGTGGTATCTAAGTGGTGCTGTGTTCAGGGGAAAAAGCCTCCTAATCCCCTATCAGTGGAGAATATCCACACATTCAGAAACAAAAAACGATCAGCACCCACTAATTTTTGATTAGCTCCTATAATACATCAATATTGAGATAGACTATTGCAATATTATTAGGTCCCAACAGGTGTTCCAAATCACATTCGATAGATAGGATCAAATCCATAGAGACGTTTTTGTTAATTCTGAAATTCTTTACTCTTTACAAAAATTGATCCTCCAAAAGTAGCCAACTTGTTTCGTCCCGTCTTGGGACTTCCTCAGGGCTTAATTTTAGTTTGCTAATTTCCTTATTTCAGACACACATTATCTTCTCTATGATTCCAGTTAAAGGATGTTGATCTTTATAGTATGGATGTTAATCACCGATCCTTGGTTGCAATCAGGTTCATCAAAGATGGATTCTGGCCCATGTCGGCCCCCGCACCAGATAGTTGATTAGTAAGCGTGCATGATTAGTCTTCACATGCAATCCCCTTGTTCGTTGAACAGAGTTGAGGAAGATCACCAAAAGCATGGAAGGCATCTGGCAAGAGCAGGCTAGCCTGCGGGATCATGTGGTTAACATTGAGGAGGTCCTGGGACAGGTTACTCAACTGTTATGAACTCTCGCTTTGGAGGTTACCATCATCATCATCATATGCCTTCTGTGAATACCAAAATGAGTAAGTGCCTTCTGTGAATACCAAAATGGTAGTAAGCTTAGGATTTTGTCTTAAGTTAGTTCTGTGAATCGGGCCCACCGAATTTGGAGGTGACAAAGAGAAGTTGGGTTTGAGGTTGGCAGAGGTATGCACCCTGTCCAAGCAGGAACTACAATCCTAGTCAGGGTAAGATACAACCACACCCTAAATTTGCCTGTGATCACCCCTTGGTAGATTAGCATAGAGCAGTCAGGCTTAACTTAAGAGGCAATGCGTAAAGTATTTGTGCAGCACTTCAAATAGTAAAACAGTGAAAACATAACACAAAAATATACCACACCTGGTTAGAAAAGTAGGGCCCGATTCACAGAACTAACTTAAGACAAAATCCTAAACTTACTACCATTTTGGTATTCACAGAAGGCACTTACTCATTTTGGTATTCACAGAAGGCACTTACTCATTTTGGTATTCACAGAAGGCACTTACTCATCAATGAGTAAGTGCCTTCTGTGAATACCAAAATGAGTAAGTTACTCAAAATGAGTAAGTTACTCAAAATGAGTAAGTTACTCATTTTGGTATTCACAGAAGGCACTTACTCATCAATGAGTAGGTGCCTTCTGTGAATACCAAAATGAGTAACTTACTAATTTGGTATTCACAGAAGGCACTTACTCATCAATGAGTAAGTGCCTTCTGTGAATACCAAAATGAGTAACTTACTCAAAATTAGTAAGTTACTCAAAATGAGTAAGTTACTCATTTTGGTATTCACAGAAGGCACTTACTCATTAATGAGTAAGTGCCTTCTGTGAATACCAAAATGAGTAAGTGCCTTCTGTGAATACTAAAATGAGTAAGTGCCTTCTGTGAATACCAAAATGAGTAGGTGCCTTCTGTGACTACCAAAATGGTAGTAAGTTTAGGATTTTGTCTTAAGTTAGTTCTGTGAATCGGGCCTGTAGAGCTTAGTTTAATGGACACAACAAGACAAAAAATTCCAAAAATCTAATAAGTACAACAGGAGGTATGAATTTTTAAAGAATAAACTGAAATGTATTGCCTAAAAGCATTAAATATTAACAGGGAATAGCTGGTTGTACTAGACTGGGTCAAATCCAAAGGTTCAAGCCAGCCCCAAAGGAGCGCGGATCAGATACAGCCATTGATTAGTCCTGCTGAAGTTTTACCTTCTCAAGAATTGGGCCAAGAGTCCCGTTTGCAGGGAAGAAGTTAGCTGGGAGCAAGGAGAGTGTTGCTGGTGGTTGACAATGAGGCAGGAAGAGCCATCGGGTGTCACGGATGGATGGGCTGGGGCCTTGCAGTCGTGAGCGGTGATACTTCCTATGGGAAGAGATGAACTTGCTCCCGCTGGTACTGATCCTTTGTGTGAGAGACGCGGTTTATATTCACAAAGAGCCCAAAAGCTTGATTTCAAGAGCTGCAGAACCACTCAAGGGCTCAGGGACCTGAGAGGTGCCTCCTGGGGGTAAGGAACGCATAGAAGATGGGCCCTGGAGCTGTGGGGAGCCTGTAATGTCCCTGAGGCACAGATCAGGAGGCCAGCAGACTAGTCCTTTGAGTCACTCTGAGTTCCAGTGTTCAAGATGGGTCCCAGGTCCAGTTCTTCTTCCCAAGATGAGAGGGCAGCAGTCAGCAGGCAGCAGGTCAGCATAGCAAGGCAATAAATAGCTCCTTCAGAGTAGCAGTCCAACAGAGTGGCAGTCCTTTCAGCAGCAGAATTCCAGAAGTCCAGAAATGTACTGCGCTGGTGGCATCAGAGGTCCAGTACTTATACCCAATTGGGCCCTTGAAGTGGGAGAGACTTCAAAGAGATGCCTTTGAAGTAGACAGAGCCCCTGCACTTCCTACCCTGGCTTCAGACTCAATACAGGGGGTTATGCAGCCCTTTGTATGGTGACCGGGCATAGCCTATTCAGGTGTAAGTGTGAGGCTGTGTCCAGCTCCTCCCTCCCTTCAGGAAGTGGATGGCCCATCAACTCACAACTAAGCTCCCTTTGTGTGTGGCTATCTAGAGGGAATGCACAAAGCCCAGCTGTCACCTACCCCAGACGTGTATTCAGAGATTCAGAGACAGGCAGCAGGTACTGAATGGCTAAAGTAAGAAAATTCCAACTTTCTATAAGTGGCATATTCAGAATTGCAGTTTAAAATCTGAGTTCATCATGATTTGTAATTTTAAATTGTGATTCTTGAGACACTAAACTTGGGGTCCAATCGGAAATTACTCTAATAAAATGTAATACGATAATCCCAATGTTATCCTATGGGAGTGACAGGCCTTGCAGTAGTGAAAAATGAAGGTAAGAGTTTTTCACTACTAGGACTTGTAAAACATAAAAGAAAATGTCCTACTTTTTAAATATAATGCACCATGCCCTTGGGCTGTCCAGGGCCTACCTTAGGGGTGACTTATATGTATTAAAATGGAAGGCTTGGGCCTGACAAGTAGGTTGACTTGCCAGGTGGACATGGCAGTTTAAAACGGCACACACAGGCTCTGCAAAAGCAGGCCTGAGGCATGTTTAAAGGGCTACTTAAGTGGGTGGCACAATCAGTGCTGCAAGCCCACCATTAGTATTTAATTTACAGGCCCTGGGCACATGTAGTGTGCATTACTAGGGACTTATAAGTA
This sequence comes from Calotriton arnoldi, assembly GCA_963921515.1. NCBI lineage: Eukaryota > Metazoa > Chordata > Amphibia > Caudata > Salamandridae > Calotriton > Calotriton arnoldi. Next base: position 1,495,934 of record CAWUFW010001768.1, on the reverse strand, counting down.
AATTAAATATGCCAATTGTGGATAAGCCTATGGTACTGTGTTTTAAGCAGAGAGTACTGGTTAGCAGTGGAAACTGTGGTAGTGACAGGTTCTTAAATTGGCACTCCCAATTTACAGTTTATGTAGCACTGCCATCCATCTGCAATGAGCTGAAATGAGTGTTGTGTAAAAGGTACAGTGAGCATCTGCCCACCTGAGAAGGGATCGCTATAGATGGCAAATATGTTGAACAACCACATACATATGGATGCGTGCAGCACTCCTATAAGAAATATTTAAACAAGCATGTGCACAAGCTATTGTGTGCCTGTTGTTTATTAAAATGATATTTGAAATCTTGAGTATTACTTCTTTGAAGGTTCTACATCGGAAGCAGTAGCATTTGCTTATTGCCACACACACAGGGAATCCTGCACCTTAGCAAATCTTGTACCTATTGTAGGTGTATGTGTCCATGTAAGAAAAGATACATTGTTCACTCCTGTAATATAGCTGCTCTTGACTTGAGGAAAGCTACAACGCTTTTGTTAATACTATACTTCTCTTTTATGACTGTAAAGCTTTCACTTTGCAAAAGGCAAAATGATTTATATTAACAAGGAGAGAGGATAGGGCAGAAAAGGGACCATAGTAAAGAGCTCAGGGTGCATAGATGCAAAGCACAGAGCAAAAGGAAGGGATCAAAGGGTTCAAGGTGGAGATACAGGGTGCTAAGAAGAACATAGGGTACATGATGAAAGCCTAGGGAGCAAGGTGAAAGACTTAATTTGCAACACAAAACAAGTATAGCAGAGGTGGCAGCAGTACGTGATTGCTCCCACAATGTGAGAACAGAGACCATACAGGCATATGGAAAGTAGTTTTGCCTCACAAACATACTTACTTACTTACTTACTAACTTACTGCCCATTATGCCAACTGGCATGTAGGACAGCAACAAGGATCTCCACTTCGGGGGCGCTAGAGGGCGCACAACGGAATGGCTGCACGTTAGTGCCGCTCCGCTGGTCGGGAACAGTATCCTTGGTTAAATTTGCGGATTGGCCGATTCCTGACGAGCGAGAATTGTGAAATATTGCGGCGGAACATCGGCGCTACACAGCGACGATCTCACGAAGGAATATACTCACGAAATCACTGCAGAGAACCGCAACGGAAGAGGAGAACTGCCGGAGCTCCTGGACGACACAAAATGGCGGCGTGCTGTGTCGCAGATCGGCCTGTCCGGAGCGCACTGTGAACAGGAACCGGCGCGTGAGTAAACACTCAAATGCCCCACCGCAATGCTGTGCATCCACACCCCGCTAACTTGCGCACTGTGGGGGCTGCTGCTAGTCATTACCTCCAACCCACCAACACCTCTATAAAAACTTGCATGAGACGTAGGAGGGGGTGACAAAAACGGCCCATGTAATGCGGAGAGGACTCCTACTGCACTGTCGTGCTGCATTCGGTGGCATGCGAGCCTGGTGCACAACTGTTCGCTCAACTTATTAAAGGCGACATGCAAGCTACTTACGCATGAACATTGTGGGTGTCTCATAGCAGTGTGGATTGCGTCCTGTTGGGAGCGGGATGGTCCGGGCCGACCACGATTGCTGAACCGAGTGTGGCGCGGGACGCCGCGTGTGGCGTGGACGGCTACGAGATAAATCCTGTAGCCTTTCCTTCAACGACCTACAGCGCGCCCCTAATTGTTGGATACAACAGCGGCCAGGAAGACCGTACAGTCTATGGGCGGTATCCAAGCGCTTCACAGATACAGACCTGGCAAAGCTGCTCCGTGTAGGTCCTGTAGATCCCAGTAATCTACTGTACTATTGATCTGCAATCTGCCATCTTAACGCTTACTGTAGGAGACTGCTGCACCACTTAGCGACTCAATCCTGCTATATACATATAGACAATCACACTCTGGCACTATAAATGGACTGTTACTAGCTAATTGGTGACACACTACAGGAGTACACCCCTGATGGAACCAGTCAGCTACTATCCAGAAGGTACATAATATAAAATACGCTCCAAAGCGTCCCGCCCTTAGCTGAAAATCTACGTGACACCGGCTGTCAACCATTAACAACTACCTGCGCAATTGCAGATAGAATATTAATCTACAGTACAGATTGCACCAGTGGTGCACAATAAGACCTATTGTAAGCACAGCTACAAGCAAGGAAGTGTACATCATCAATAGCATCAACTACCCCAATAGCTGGCTCAGTATAAGGCAATATGGTAGCCAAAGGACCATATAAGACGCTGCAGGATAACCAACTGGCCAATACCTCCCGCAATAACATTTTCTACTAGCCATGGGCAAACCAGATAAGCAACAAACAAAGCTGTCTTTTGACACCCGCCGCACACCTAGAGAGACTTCGACCCACTCTGACACAGAACTTGATGCTGACCGTGCGAAAAAGACCAAAATGGAAGATACTCTACAAGCTATCCAGCAAAGCCTGCAGGCTATAGCTAACAAGATTGATACTCTAACATTAAGAGTGGACAACATGGCAGCTAAAATAGATAAGCAAGGCGAACACCTAGATGATGCCGAGCTGCGAATCTCAGCAGTAGAGGACGAATCCAACACCACAACTCGTAAATGCTTAGAGATGGACAAACTACTAGAAGTTATTAAGAACAAGAATGAAGATTTGGAAGCAAGATCGCGATGCAATAACGTTCGCATTACGGGAATTCCAGAGAGCACAAACACTGGCCGAATGGAAACCTTTGTGGAAGACATGGTGCGAGACATCTTTGGCGCGGAGGCCTTCTCCCCTGTGCTCATTGTTGAACGTGCACACAGAACACTGGCTTCCAAATCTATTCCAGGAGCCCCACCAAGACCCATTATTGCCCGTATCCTTAATTATAGGGATAGGGATATGATCTTATGTCTGGCAAGAGAAAAACAGCAAATCAACTACAAAGGTAACAACGTGTCCTTCTATCCCGATTTTACAATGGCCGTGCAGGCAGCTCGCAAAGAATTTGCGCCCATGAAAAAGAAGCTACGAGACATGGGTGTGGAGTACGCCATGCTCTATCCAGCGAGACTGCGTGTGTCTCATGGAGGGCGCACTAAAATACTGACCACACCCAAGGCCGCACAAGACTTCACCAAAACGATTGCCACTAAACGAAAAACACCGGACCGATCAACTGCTGCATCGGACTCGGATTGATGAAGCACGAATTCATGGTAACGTAATTAACATGTGTTGAGTCCTCAATTTTAGTGTTTTACAACATAGCCTATGCCTGGGTGTGTCTTCACTCTTCAATACCCACAGAAAAATTATGACGAAAAACTATACAAATGTGGGACATCAAGCACGCAACTGCTCTAGAGGTATACATAGATATATACGCTCCTGATGTATTCAGTTGGTAACGGACAAAACAAATGTCACCTAGTGTACTAATATATACCAATTGTACTTGTATTACTTCTTTTATTGACACTTACATGTTGCCTAACACGACACTTTGGGGAGCAAAAAGAAATATGTATCCTATTCCGTAATGTAATGCCTTAACAATTGTTCCAGCCAATCTATAACTAAGTCTATATCTGTTCAATTTTCGGGAAAGCTCTCTGGCATTATAGAGGCCTTGTTAAATATGTACACCCGACCACATCCGCCTATGCGGATGCAACTGTGAGCACTTGGCGGCCCCCCCGAGGGTGCTCCCCGTAACAGTTGTTATGACGTTAATTGTGTTCTATTGGGCATGTCTTTGGCATGATTGGGATGCTAAAGTGGGTGGGGGGATTTGGGAATTGTTTTTCTGTTTACCAGGCAATTGCACAACGAAGTACAATACAGTCAGCTGTAGTGCTAATAGATATCTGCGAACTCATCAGAAAATATTATATGATATCACACACACACAATTAGGGGGTATTCAAATAAATTAAATCTACTCTTAATACTTTACAATGAGCAGTAAGGTAAAACCGTCACAACTTAATTTGCTTACCTGGAATGTTCGGGGTCTGAATAATCCCAAAAAATACGTCAAATATTTGCATACCTTGACAGACACCATATAGATATAGCCCTACTGCAAGAAACCCACCTATCGAAAGCAACTAAACATAGCTTAGGAAACAGATGGGCTGAAGCTACTATCACATCGTCCTACTCATCGTACTCCAGGGGAGTTATGATCCTAGTGAAAAAGGGGGTAAACTTTATTGTAAATCACACACAGACAGATGAATGTGGCCGGTATATCATTGTAACTGGTCAACTTCGAGGTCACAACCTACGATTAGTGAATGTATATGGACCAAACATGGATGACCCTGAATTTTTCAATCATATACGGAAGCAGTTGAGAGATTTGCCCGAGATGGAGACTCTGTGGGGGGGGGGCTTTAATCTGGCACTAAATGATGACATTGACAGATCAGGTGCTACTAAAGAACCTCATACTCATGCAGTACGAATAACACAGGAGAGTATCACAGAATTCAATTTGATGGATGTGTGGAGACTGCGAAATCCACTTGCGCTGGCAGCTACACATAGTTCCGCCATACATAATAGCTGGTCGCGTATAGATTACTGGCTAACGACCGCGGTAGCAAGTACTTGGACACGCGAGATACATCATTTGCCAAAGACACTATCGGATCATAATCCAATCCTGCTCTCTATAGACCTTCCTAACTATATTCCGCCTCCATATATCTGGCGCTTTAATGCCAAAGCTTTACTAGATGAACCATACAAAATTGCTATCCAGCAAGCCACAGAGGAATACTTCCAATTTAATCAACACTCTGTAGACGATGCTTGCTTGGTGTGGGAAGCATTCAAGGCCACTATCCGTGGAGTGTGCATTAACACCACAGCGGGCATTCTAAAAGATATCCGTAACCAACTTACAAAATGTGAAGGCAAACTCAAACATTTAGAGAGAGAATATGAACATACCCACAACACTGCTCTACTAGGCACTATACGTGAAACTCTATCCGAATACCAGGACTTTGCAGATAGTGAACTTAAATATGTGTCGAGGAGACCAATAGCAAGAACATACGGAGAGGGTGGTAGATCAGGATGCGTACTAGCACACAAAATCTGTTATGAACGTACACCACAGGCTGTACTTAAAGTTAAGGATACACAGGGTACCCTACAATATGATACACAAGGTATATTGAAAGCCTTCATGTCCACATATGGGGAGCTATATGCCACACGTAATACAGCGGACCGGCCTGAAATATTAACATATCTTGAGGATATTGCCATAGCCTGGTTGTCAGATCATCAACGTGAATACTTAGCACAACCAATTTCAATTGAAGAAGTTACTGAAGTAATAAAAACCCTGCCCAATGGAAAAGCACCCGGCCCGGACGGATTCACGGGTGAATTTTATAAGGAATATGTCGACCTACTAGCACCTCCCCTTGTGGAAATGTATGGTGACGCTCATAGCAAACAAATCCTCCCACCCACACTTAGGGAAGCCATGATTATAGCCCTCTTAAAACCAGATAAGGACCCTGAAAACTGTGAATCTTACCGCCCACTTTCTTTAATAAATACGGACGCAAAAATACTAGCCAAACTCATTGCCACACGTCTGCAACCGCTTATGTCTAATATTATACTCCCGGATCAATCGGGGTTTATACCCCATCGCTCTACGGCACATAATATACGCACCCTCTTTGCACTATCCCATCAACTCAATCCAGAACTCAAGGCGGCGGCAGTACTGTTGGATGCCGCCAAGGCATTTGATTCGGTAGAATGGCCCTATCTATTTACGGTACTGCAGAAAATGGGTCTACCCCCAATCCTGCTACAATGGATTAACATTTTATATACGAAACCCGTAGCACGTATAAAAATAAATAAGTATGTTTCGGACACGATACAAATTACACGAGGAACTAGACAGGGCTGCCCCCTTTCACCCCTGCTATTCGCCATTGCTTTCGAACCGTTGGCATGCAAAATTAGACAGCATCACAAAAATACAGCCCTACAATTTTTACAATGCCCTATAAATATTTCCATGTATGCTGACGACATGGTGCTATATGTACGTGAGCCACAGGATAATCTGTCTCCCCTCCACCGAGAATACATTAAATTTAGCGGACAATCAGGACTCCAAATAAATTGGAGTAAATCAACCATCATCCCGCTGACAGAAATTACAACGCTGCATTTAGCGGACTTCCCACTGGAGTGGCAGTCAGACCCTGTCCGGTATCTCGGCATCTGGTATCACAGAGATCCGGTAGTAGTTATACGTGCAAACTATGGCACTGCTATAAGTAAACTGGAAGAAAAGGTAGAAAGATGGATACATCTACTGCTATCCCTGGCAGATAGATTGGCTATAGTAAAGATGGTCATACTTCCCCAATTTTTATATCTATTTAATAACATTCCCATAACTCTGCCAAAATCGGTATTTCAAAGACTGACAACCAGCGTAACCCGACTTATTTGGGCTGGTAAGCAAGCACGCATTGAACTACGCGCGCTGACACTCCCATACTCAAAGGGGGGTTTCAAGGTCCCTGACTTTCTGCTCTACTATCTCTGTGCCCAGGCACAATATGCACACTATTGGTATCATCCGATCCGATATCTCCCACATATGGCGGTCGAGGACGGCGACGCCCATCCAATTCTGCTTCAATATATTCTACCACACCCCCGAGCGCATGTCCCGAAACACGAAATAAATACCATTCGCGCTACCAATCTAGCATGGAAGAGAATGGGGAAATTGGCACACAGACTTCCACTGTATGCACCAGCACTGCCTTTACCGCACCACCCGGCCATCTCGGTAACTGAGGAAAAAGTGGGCATGACGCATGACTACATCAAACATATCATACACCGACTAAATTAAAAAAATGCGGCCTTCGTTCAGATGCGTGTTGTAAACGAGGTGGTATTGATGAAGCAGATTTTATACATTTAGCGTGGCACTGCCCACATGTTAGTGAATACTGGAAAACTGTAACAGAAATATTAAGCGCTATATTAGGAACCAAAATTGATTGTACAATCCGTATATGTCTGCTGGCGCTTGTGACAAATCTGAGATCAACTAACCGTAAATTCTGTGCAGTCGCACTACTATTGGCTAAAAGAAGGCTGTCTATGTATTGGAATGGCAAGAAATACCCCACGAGTAAACAATGGCTGCATGATATGGTGTATTGTAAGGACACACTGAAAACCTATGAAGAAGAGCTTCCATCACGATCCAAACCCAGAGACTATTGGATCCCTTTAACGCTTTACCTACAGTCCCATTCAATTGATTAACTACCTCCTAGTATATATTGTGATGTATTCTGATTGTAGATGTGTCAGTAATGTATATTGTATTGTACTAAACAAATGCGACTTGGATACAACTCGAAAGTTGGGGCGAGTGTGCATATTAGCCTGTATCTTTTTTTGTTTTATTGGCGTATGTTTTTGATTCACCTTACAATAAAATTTAATTAAAAAAAAGGATCTCCACTTCTGTCCGTCTTGGGAAAATTCTTGAATGGTGCCCCAGCCGTGGTTCAGGGTCTTCATTCCTGTTCCCACAGTTCACATGTAGGTGTTCTCTGGCATGCCTCTCTTACATTTGCCTTCTAGGGTCCAGTGAAAAGTTGTTCTTGTGATGGAGTTTTGTTCTCTTCTAATGATGTGCCCTATCCTTTTTCTCATAATCATGATGTCCATGCTTTCTGCTTGCTTCTCGTGAGCAGTTCCTGGTTATAAATGGTTCATGGACAAAAAGTGTGCAAGATTCTTCTCATGATACTGGTGTGGAAGGCTGAAAGTTTGGTGATGTCACTCTTGGTCATCTGCCAACATTCTTATCCATACAGAAGATTGGGCAGAATGCTTCTCTGGTAAATCCTCAGCTTATTGTTGGTGCTGTACTGAGATGACCTCCACACATTATTCAGCATCCTGAAGGCATTTCTGTCCTTGTTCAGTCTGCTCTTGATGTCACTGCATGCCCCTCTATCATGTCTGATAGTGCTGCCTATGTAGGTGAACTCTTCAGTCATGGTCTCTCCATCCAACTTAACTGGTGAAGGATTTGGGATTGTTGAGTGGCATGACTTCCGATTTCTTCATGTTGATCTTCAGGCCAGCTTGCTGTGCATAGATGCTGAGACAAGACCTATTTTCCTGCATATGCTGGTGTGTGTGGAAGAGAAAGGTCCTCCTCATAGTCAAGTGCCGCCAGTGTAGAGAATAAGGTCCATTTGATGCCTCTGGCTTTATCTGTTGTGCATCATACGCCACAATTGATGACTAGATTGAGGAGCAATGCTGACATCATGCATTCCTGTCTCACACCATTCTTGACTTTGAAGCTGTATTCACTATCTCCTACCTGACAGGTAAAATTGACATGGAAGCTCTTGATAAGGAGAACTATCTGCTGCAGTATGCCATTTGCTCTCAGTGTACGCCAGAAGCAGACACAGTGGATACTGTTAAAGGCTTTCTCAAAATCAATGAAGTTGTTGTATAGTTGTCTCTGATGTTGCATAGAGTAAGGATATGATCAACACACATTCTTCCCTTGAGGAACCTAGCCTGTTCTTTTCTTAACTGCTTGTCTACTTTATCAGAAATATCAGAATTGTGCTGTATAATGATTTTCGCCAAGATTTAACTCTGGATATCCAGATGAATGATTCCACATCAGCTTTTGCAGTTGATGATGCCTTGGTTCCAGTCATCTGGTACTTTTTTATTTCCCTCCCAAATGTATGTAAACAGTGGCTGGAAGATCTTAGGAATGTTTTAGGGTCTGCCTTGAACATTTCTGCTTTCAGATTGTCTTGGCTAGGAGCTTTTCCATTCTTGAGTGATAAGATGGCTATGATGATTTGTTCCTTCTGTGGTGGGGCAGAGTTCACAATCAAGTTTGCATCTGCTTGTTGTATGTTTGCTTTGCTTTTTGGTACTGATCTGTTCAAACCTTCTTTGAAGTGCTGGGCACAGCATGCTTATTGCTCCTTCTCTGTTGTGAGTTGTCTGCCTTGCTTGTCCAAGATAGAAGTGTTGTATGTTGCACAAGATTTTCCACCATCTTCGTGATCTTGAAGACCTTCACCCTTTTCCTCTACTGGTTGCCTCCTCTGCTTGGCTGGCACGGTTATCAATGTATTAAGAACATACGCACCAAGTATAGTGCCATAATCAGTGAAAAGCTTCCCTTGTACACAGCAAAAGAGCCTGACAGCCATAAGAGAGGGCTTGTGAGCACCAACCCTAAAAACAGTGGGCTGCCTCTCTTGGAAGGGAAGAAACACTGCATTTACAGGAGCCATGATGAACAGGACTGTCCAGGAAGAATCACAAAGTTCATCATAAGCCCTGAGTACATAAGAAGCACTGTAGAAGAGACCAGGGAAGGGCTACAGCCTAGGCAAGAAATGCTTGCTTGAGAGTAGCAGCAAGATGAACAGAGTTGCCACACAAGGTTGCATATATTGTGTCTGGCAGCTTCAACTGTGCAACTGAAGAAGGTGTGAGGCAGAGTCCAGTCCAACTAAAGCATCTTCAGCCTGTTCTCACTGGTAATGTGGCTGACCTCAGAACTAACGCCAGCCCACTGAAATTCAGGGAAAGCTACCACAACAATTAACTGTGATTCCAGTTGATTTAACCAGTTTAGCACTTCCCTGTTAAGGGCATCTAAATACTTTAAATGAAGAAGGGCATCATAAATCTGTAGCTAAAACATTTTGAGCTTCATAGTATTACCTCCCACTGCAGGTGGAAAAGATCAGACATCCAAGTGAAAATACAGCCGGAAGGTCGATCGTCACAATAGCAAAAATGTTAATATCAACTTATATTGACTCCACAATATCAACTACCATGGTATACTCAGGGAAAGTAGATGGGGTACTTGAATAGAAAATCTAAACCTCACCATATATTCTTTACCCTCATGAAATAGTAGCAGTAAACTGATTACTGTAATGTAACATTGTGGATTATTACTGGCAGCACTTATAGTCAGAATATGACTGAGTTCGTTAGCCAGGATCACAGATATGAATTGTTCCTGTTAACTTTCTCTTCTCATATCAACCTGAAGGTATTAAGTTCACTCAACATGAGTGAGAGTCCACCCAGTGTACCCTGCACATGTAAGAGCAGTTCATATGCATGGAATGGCTCACATGTTTGTTTCCCTTTAAAACTGACTTCAGTAGTTTTGCAAATATTATTGCAGCAAAATGAATACTTAAAAAAGTCAATATAAAATATATCATCAGAGATGTTATATGTGGTTATCACTTTTATGTACCATGATGTACCATGATGTTACTAGTGAAGTCAACACTTATGTCATCATTGATGTCATCAGTGATGTATTTTGAGATGCGTTTGACCTGACATCCTTGGTGGTCCCCAAACATTTACCTTCACTCCCCTACTTTCTGAACTTGTTTTAGTTGACATTAGGTCTCTCTTCTCTTTACTCCTGTTAACCAGTGCTAGAGTGCTATTGCTCTCTCCTTAAAACATGGTAAAATTGGCTTGACCCTACATGGCACATTTAATTTACTTATAAGTCCATAGTAAATCATACTACCAATACCCAGGGGATGTAAATTAAATGCTACTAGTGGGCAGCAACACTCATTGTGCCACCTACTAAAGTAGCACATGTCTCAGGTCTGGCACTGCAGCCTGTAGTGCATTTCTATACTTCTATTTCCACCTGGTAAAATAAACCTTTTGCAAGTCCTAAGCCTACCTTTTTAATACTTATAAGCCACCCCTAACATAGGCCCTAACATAGGACAGGGTGCATGGTATATAAAATGTAGGGCATGTGGGATTCAGTTTGACATGTCCTGGTGGTGAAAAATTCATAAAGTCATTTTTCACTGTTGGAAGGCATTCTATCCCATAGACTAACATTGGGTTACCTTATTACATTTAATAAGTGCTAACTTCAGGTTAGGAGCATATAGAGAAATTTTTGGACTTGGCCCTTTTCTGCAGGGTTGCCCCCTAAATCTTTGCATTCACCCCTCCAGTTTTTTTTATTGCGTTTTTCGTGGCTTTAGGACTGCTAACCAGTGCTAAAGTGCTTGTGCTCACTCCTTTATTTATGGTAATATTGACTTATACCCAATAGCCACATTTATTTTACTTTTAAGTCCCAGGTAAAGTGGTACTTCCTGTACCCAAGGCATGTTAGTTAACTGCTTTTAGTGGGCCTTTGGCACTTATTGCGCTACCAACTTAAGTAGCCTTTTATAACTTTTCCCAGGCCTGCTATTGCAGCCTGTGTGCAGCTTTAAACCGGCAATTCGACTTGGAAAAAATAACTCTTCTGCCAGGCCCTAGGATAGATCCTAATTAGCCCATAGAACAGGGTGCATTGTATGTAAAAAGGTGGACATATACTTCTAAGTTTTGATAGTAGAAAACAAAGAAATTCATTTTTCAATACTGTGAGGCCTACCTCTCCCATAGGATAATATTTGGTTACCTTATTACATTTAATAAGTGATAACATTTGTTTGGGAGCTAGCAGGAATATCATGTGTGGCGTCTTAGGAATTGTAGTTTAACATCCTCTTTAATGGTAAAGCCTTTTTTTAAGTCACAATTCTGAAAATGACACTTTTAGAAAGTTGACATTTACTTATCATAACCACTTGCTGCCTGCAGCCTGTTTCCTGGGTCACATACATTTAGTAGTTGGCCTTTGTGTATTCCTCCCATCCTGGGAGGATGAGGGGACATAGCTCTACAGAGCCACACTAACATTTCATAGACACTACCTCAGCTCACACACAAAGATCTGTATACAGGTCAATTGTGACTGAAGACAGCCTGGGACCAGAGATGGGAGGCAGTAAATTCCAGACACTTCTGTGTAGGAAAAAAACTCCAGAAGTTTATTCGACTCCAAAGATGGCACTAGGTATACAATTAGGAGACCAAGATCCACTCTTCAATTCACTTCTGGGTCCTCAGAGGACTGCCCTGCTGCTTGACATACTTTTCTGATTGAACCCACAACTTTTGAGATTGACTAGAAGGGCTAATTGGCTGGCCTCTGATGAGAGCCTCAGGATCAGAAAAGGATCCAACCATCTTGAACCTAATCCTGGACCCAGACTGAGTCCTTACCTTCCAAGTGATTGCCCTACAGTCCTGGACTCTTGCAACTGGTGCTAAAGGTGCCCAGATAGCCCAAATTCAAAACTTAGGGCATAGAATATTTTCTGCCAAAAGTGCTCTGAGAACCGAGTGGAGACCAGGATCTACCTGCTTCCTGATCTGCTCAAGGTACATCACTGGTCTGTCTAACTTTGCAGCAGCTCCTGCTACATGCTTCTCTGTTCAGAGGCTCCTTACAGAAGGGGTATCAGGCCTCATCGTCCTCTCATTTGCTACAGCTCACAACTTTGCCCTCACGAGATTTCTAAATTCCATAAAAGAGACTTAGGGAATCATTTATATCTTGGTGGTCAGGCAGTTGTTCTGCCAGGGTGATGGAGCAAATTCCTCTGTCGCCCTAGTGGAGGTCTCGACTGTCACATTTATAAATGACCACCAAGGTCGCGGTCATTTATAAAGCATTGGCAGGAACAACATTCACGGTGGTTCATGCCAATGCAGTCTGCTATTTGTTGCAGGGCAGCACCAAACAGTATTCTTTTTTTATTTTTATTTTCAAAAATAAAATCATCTCTCATGACTGGGAGCATTTTCTTTTTCTGTCCCTGACAGTCAGGTTTTGCTTGGAAGTGTCAGACAGTAAAAACATGATGGCTACATGTCTTGGCTTTCTGATTGGGCCATTTCCAGAGAGCCATTTCTCTGACAGCCCTTCCTCTGTCGGGTCGTTGGAGAGGCTTGGTTATGGTGAAGATGGAGTAGCCACTGACCTAGCCAAACTGAAGGTCAGCTAACATTTAAATCGAGTGGTGAGACCTTAATGTTGGCAGTATGTACACATCGCAACTGAGTATACATACCACCAACATTTAAATTGAGTTCCAAATGTAGAATCTTTGTCCAGTGGCTCCCCGACAAGTTCAGCTGCCTTGGCCAACTGAAATTTACCTTCTCAGACATTCTTCTTCATAAATTCTTTTAAGTCTGAAGGGAAGCAGAGATCGGGACCAATCCACTTCATGTATCTGAACAGTGCTCCATCGCGGTTGGCCGTACCTTTGAGCCTTGCACCGGTCTCACACCACTAGATGTCCAAAGTTAGCGCTTTGATCTTTTAGGCTTTAAACTTTTAAAATTCATATCTTTGGCTCTATGGATCGAAATGTTGTTATTTTAGTGTCAAATATTTTATTAAAATGTACTTTATTTTTCTAAATTGGTGTGGGATTTTTCTTGTGCTATGTTTTCAGCATATTACTGTTTAAGTGCTGCATAAATACTTTGCACATTGCCTCCAAGTTACGTTAAGCCTGACTTCTTTTGTGCCAAGTTACCAGGCCTGCTATTGCAGCCTGTGTGCAGCTTTAAACCGGCACTGGGGGTGAGTGTTTGATTAGCTCAAGCGCTCCGTCCATCATCCCCTTTGGTATCGCTTTGTTCGCCCTAAGTTGGCAGGGTATGCCCAGACGTGGGTCCCTTGCTCACTTTGCCACTGGATTCAAGCTAGCCTGGCTGATGACGGCTGAATGGCCAGAAACCGGTCCCAGGATGCTTGTTTCCGGTCCAGGGAAGACATGGCTTGGCAGTTCGGGCTGGACTGTTCCCATGAGGCACAGGGTCAGACTGATTTGCATATGGCCATGTCTGAACTGGGGTGGTGGAGTGAGCTAAAGAATGATGATGGATTAAACCCAGATCAGTTGACTGGGGGTGAGTGTTTGATTAGCTCAAGCGCTCCGTCCATCATCCCCTTTGGTATCGCTTTGTTCGCCCTAAGTTGGCAGGGTATGCCCAGACGTGGGTCCCTTGCTCACTTTGCCACTGGATTCAAGCTAGCCTGGCTGATGACGGCTGAATGGCCAGAAACCGGTCCCAGGAAGATATGGCTTGGCAGTTCGGGCTGGACTGTTCCCATGAGGCACAGGGTCAGACTGATTTGCATATGGCCATGTCTGAACTGGGGTGGTGGAGTGAGCTAAAGAATGATGATGGATTAAACCCAGATCAGTTGACTGGGGGTGAGTGTTTGATTAGCTCAAGCGCTCCGTCCATCATCCCCTTTGGTATCGCTTTGTTCGCCTCTAAGTTGGCAGGGTATGCCCAGACGTGGGTCCCTTGCTCACTTTGCCACTGGATTCAAGCTAGCCTGGCTGTTGACGGCTGAATGGCCAGAAACCGGTCCCAGGATGCTTGTTTCTGGTCCAGGGAAGACATGGCTTGGCAGTTCGGGCTGGACTGTTCCCATGAGGCACAGGGTCAGACTGATTTGCATATGGCCATGTCTGAACTGGGGTGGTGGAGTGAGCTAAAGAATGATGATGGATTAAACCCAGATCAGTTGACTGGGGGTGAGTGTTTGATTAGCTCAAGCGCTCCGTCCAGCATCCCCTTTGGTATCGCTTTGTTCGCCCTAAGTTGGCAGGGTATGCCCAGACGTGGGTCCCTTGCTCACTTTGCCACTGGATTCAAGCTAGCCTGGCTGATGACGGCTGAATGGCCAGAAACCGGTCCCAGGATGCTTGTTTCCGGTCCAGGGAAGACATGGCTTGGCAGTTCGCGCTGGACTGTTCCCATGAGGCACAGGGTCAGACTGATTTGCATATGGCCATGTCTGAACTGGGGTGGTGGAGTGAGCTAAAGAATGATGATGGATTAAACCCAGATCAGTTGACTGGGGGTGAGTGTTTGATTAGCTCAAGCGCTCCGTCCATCATCCCCTTTGGTATCGCTTTGTTCGCCCTAAGTTGGCAGGGTATGCCCAGACGTGGGTCCCTTGCTCACTTTGCCACTGGATTCAAGCTAGCCTGGCTGATGACGGCTGAATGGCCAGAAACCGGTCCCAGGATGCTTGTTTCCGGTCCAGGGAAGACATGGCTTGGCAGTTCGGGCTGGACTGTTCCCATGAGGCACAGGGTCAGACTGATTTGCATATGGCCATGTCTGAACTGGGGTGGTGGAGTGAGCTAAAGAATGATGATGGATTAAACCCAGATCAGTTGACTGGGGGTGAGTGTTTGATTAGCTCAAGCGCTCCGTCCATCATCCCCTTTGGTATCGCTTTGTTCGCCCTAAGTTGGCAGGGTATGCCCAGACGTGGGTCCCTTGCTCACTTTGCCACTGGATTCAAGCTAGCCTGGCTGATGACGGCTGAATGGCCAGAAACCGGTCCCAGGATGCTTGTTTCCGGTCCAGGGAAGACATGGCTTGGCAGTTCGGGCTGGACTGTTCCCATGAGGCACAGGGTCAGACTGATTTGCATATGGCCATGTCTGAACTGGGGTGGTGGAGTGAGCTAAAGAATGATGATGGATTAAACCCAGATCAGTTGACTGGGGGTGAGTGTTTGATTAGCTCAAGCGCTCCGTCCATCATCCCCTTTGGTATCGCTTTGTTCGCCCTAAGTTGGCAGGGTATGCCCAGACGTGGGTCCCTTGCTCACTTTGCCACTGGATTCAAGCTAGCCTGGCTGATGACGGCTGAATGGCCAGAAACCGGTCCCAGGATGCTTGTTTCCGGTCCAGGGAAGACATGGCTTGGCAGTTCAGGCTGGACTGTTCCCATGAGGCACAGGGTCAGACTGATTTGCATATGGCCATGTCTGAACTGGGGTGGTGGAGTGAGCTAAAGAATGATGATGGATTAAACCCAGATCAGTTGACTGGGGGTGAGTGTTTGATTAGCTCAAGCGCTCCGTCCATCATCCCCTTTGATATCGCTTTGTTCGCCCTAAGTTGGCAGGGTATGCCCAGACGTGGGTCCCTTGCTCACTTTGCCACTGGATTCAAGCTAGCCTGGCTGATGACGGCTGAATGGCCAGAAACCGGTCCCAGGATGCTTGTTTCCGGTCCAGGGAAGACATGGCTTGGCAGTTCGGGCTGGACTGTTCCCACGAGGCACAGGGTCAGACTGATTTGCATATGGCCATGTCTGAACTGGGGTGGTGGAGTGAGCTAAAGAATGATGATGGATTAAACCCAGATCAGTTGACTGGGGGTGAGTGTTTGATTAGCTCAAGCGCTCCGTCCATCATCCCCTTTGGTATCGCTAAGTTACCAGTGTTAAGCACAGGTTAATTTAGTGTCTTTTTTGTGGTTCACCCAGACAAGTATTATGGCTGTTGCTTGAGAAGGGTTCCCATCTCCCTCAATCAACAACTCATTTTTTCACACAAAATATCTAAATAATTGTGAGAAAGTCATCCTTTTTGCCACGATCACCCCCATTTTTTTTGCTGATACTTGTGGTAACTGACTCTGACTGTGCCCTGGGCTCACCTAACTAGGTCCAGGGCGAGTGCTCTGGTTAAAAAAAGTATATGGTAATTAGGTATAATTACAATTGTCAATGACAGACCCCTGTAAGTTCCTAAAATATAATAAGGCAAGGGGAAGTCCAACTACTTATAAGTCTACTTATAAGTCTCTATTATATAATAGGGCAGGGCGGTTTACAGGCCCAGTATATTTAGTGCACTGAAGTGTCCACTGCTGTGTTGCCTGCTGTCATTTTTAAAGTCAGCCCTGCTTTGCAGACTGTCTTTAAACTATATGCAAATTTGACTTTGGATTTAAAGGTACTTTCAAAGTAGTAATATACCTTATTTTTACATATTCATCACCCCTAAGGTCTACCCTAGGTGCACCAGAGTTTGGGTGCCTTGTAACTACAAGCAGGGACATTATAAAATATGTTTTATAAGCCCTAGTGAGGTAAAAACATCCAATTTCGTTTCCCCCATTGTAGATACTAAGCTCCATAGGCTAACATGAGACTATTTTATTCAAATATAAATATTGCTAGGAAGGAGCTCAAAATGTCTTTCAAGGACTTAAAATATTGATACTGATAAATCCAATAACTTGCCACTGTTGAATTTATGATAACTAGTACAGAAAATAATTTATAGAACCTTCTTTTCTGTGAGCCAAGATACAGCCTTCTAGCAGCCTCTACTGATTGGTCAGTCTTAACAGGCTTAGCCACGCTGCTTTGATGACGTGATTAGTGGCTTCCATAGAGCAGATGTTATCTGATGGGGGGAGCTCTGTAGCAGTAGAGAGCAGGTAGGTCGGGCTGGGTAAATCAAACTGGGCTTCAAAGAGAGCAGGATAGTAAGAACTGCCAGCCAGGCCTACCACCTCTTCCTGTACCCCCAGCCAGATGTCAGGCCCAAGAATGGAATTTACAGAAGGGCAAGTGTTAATGGAAATGAGCTACACCAGTAGATTGGTTTATCCAGGTCTTACTCTCCTGGAGAGGAATTCTCCATTTTGAATTTTGATGCACAATTTTTTATGGGACAAGAATATGCCACACTTTGGAGGACGCTGTCATGCTTTTGGGTGGCACTGTACACTTAATTGGACAGGGGTGCCCCCTTCTTCTCATTCCATATCATTTAATAAATATGTGAGAACTGCATAGCAACTCAGATCCACTGCCTGAAACTACCAGGAGAAGAAGGACTGCCCTGCTGGAACCCTGGTCTGCACCCCAAAGGGTCCTAACCTAAAAAACTGCACCTGCTGCACACTTGGAACTACTGCCCTGAGGCTATTGCCTTGCTTCAAAAAGGATTAAGGAGTGGACTTCCTCAAAGCAAAAGGTTAACAGATCTTCCCTGCACCATCTCCCTCAAGAAGTCCCCAGCCTGGAGTGTGTCTAGTGGACTTTTAAGGATTTGGGTATGTCCATTGTGGGAATTGTAGTTACAAACTTACAAGGACCATTTCAGAGCTTCTAAACCCTTGTATATGTGTTTTGGACACTTTGGACCCTCAAGGGGAACTTCAGGAAGAGGTTCCAGAAGTGTGGAGCAGTTTGGAGCAACGTTTTGAAAAAGCACCATTAGGGGGCCGACTCTATGTCAAGAGCAAGCGGCCTATCTTCAACTGAAACCCGGTATGGATTTCATGTTTGTCCCGCTGAAAGCACTAGAGCTTCAGACTCCCAAGATTTGACCGGGGCCTCGCAGAGAAGCAATCCGATGACATCGCATCAAAAGCGGCCTGTTGGAAGGGACCGCACTATGACGACAGAAAATCCAGAAAAGGTTCTTAGTCCAAAGTAAGATGTCCCAAGTTGTGGCAGAATGATTTTAAGCACTATAAAGTGTTTAATCTTTAAAAATTCTTATCTCCAGTTCCCTTTATTGGACTTTTATCATTTTGGTGTCATTTTAACCATACACATATTTCCTATTTTTATAAATTGGTGTGGGGTTTTTAGTATGTGCTGTATTGTACTTATTTAATCTATTTGTGATTTCAAATGCTTTACATACCTGTCTCTTGATTTAAGCTTGCCTGCTCACCGCCATCTACCAAGGGTTGAGCCAGGGGCTAATGTATTAAGGACCTTGACTGCACTTTATTTTGCGCTGGTGGCCTTATTGCTAATGGGAGGTGCATACTTACCTCTGCTAGCAATAGCAATTCAAACAATAACGCAGCCAAATGATAGTGGTGAATGTGTGTAATCCATGTTGCTACTTTTTGATTGAAAAAACTGTGGGGTATATTCACAAGAACATGTGATAACTACCGCAAGAGTAGCGTAACGCAACTTTCAATATCGCAGCCTATCACGGGAAAATAACCCCATGCGATAGTCACCAGATAATGCGTCAAATGTCAGCGTGAAAATCAACGCCACGCTGAAAAAATGCGAAACGCGAACGCGAGAAATCATGCGATGAGGCCAATCGCGGTACAAAAAGTAGCGAAAAGCAGCCTCAGGCCTGCAAATCCCACGCGTCTGGCTGGAAATTGCACCATAAAAACCACAGACACAACACACCAGAAACAAACCAAAGCACGTAGCAACATGGATGCACCCTGACCCAGCTCAGAGAGCAACGCGAACCCCACAACCCCCACAGACCACCAGCAAGGAACAACTGGCTCGGGGAAGGCCAAGGAGAAAAGGGAGAGGAAGACGGGGTGCAGACCGCAGGAAAACAAGACGAAGGCCACGGAGGCGACAGAACACTACCAGCAACTGACCCACAAGCAGACCACCTGGAATGCAGTCGGAGTGCGCAGGAGGCCAATCCAGGAGGCCCAGAGGCGCCGGCGGGACGTGACAACCTAAACCAGGTACAAACCCGCTGCCAACAGGAAGGCAGCAACGGCGACAGGAGGTGGCAGTCCAGCGCCACAGGAGGAGCTGGAGGAAACCCAGGCCACAGTCATCAGTGTGGAGAGGGTGCAAGGAGTAGGGAGTACGGTCACAGCTCGACAGGACCTGACACAACAACAGCAGGGTGAGGATCCAACAGGGACTGGGGGACGGGGGTGATGGGCACAATGCCACACATGCACAATGAGGTGTAACACACTGCACACCCACAATTACCCAGGGACATGTCCCCCATCCCCGTGGCACACTGCAGCACACACACATAGCAATCACAGCACATACCATGACAATGTGGCACAAAGTGCAACACCCACACTGCGGAACAGGGGACACAACTGGGTCCACCCAGGCGCAGAAACAGAACAATCACATTGGACAGAGCAGGGAACTGTGAGATGAACATCTACTACTACAACCCCACATCAGCCATGTAGGCCAAATGTACACTGTCCCAACTCAAATGGCCACCACCGCCCAAACAGTCACAATGTACATTGTCACACAGTCTGTATGTCGACAAGAACAAGGCGCCAACACAATGCCAACATGCACCTCCCCTTCACAATGCAGGGGGACAAACAACACCTCCAGCAGGTTAGAACAGACAACCCATCAGTGATGCCCGAGACGAACACCACACCCCGACACCGACGCCTTACAACAGCCCATGGACATCCCACACAACCCACCACCACGACCAGGGCAGACAAGCTACTCAGAGGAGAACCCAGCCCCTGCAACAGACCACACAGCATGAAGCACCCGCAATCATGGCTGCCTCACAACACTTCACCCACCCACACATGGCACCCCACTGCCAGGTGGCAGAACGCCAAAAGGAGGTGGCCCAACAGGTGAGGGTGTTGCCGAACCCATGGAATGCGAACTAGAACACATATGTGGGTGTCCAATACCCTTCAGGGACCACCTACACCCCACAAAGGAGACCCACACCTCCACAGAGACACATGCACATATCATGTTGAACTGGCTACGGGCACGTGCGCCCGGCCCCTTTATTGGCAGGGCCACATGTACAGTGACGCCTGTGCTGGATGTGTGTGGGGTGAGTATAAGCCAGCCTGCACGGAGTGCTTGGTGCTGCCAACAACCTGAACAGTGGACACCAGTGTAAATGGAAACAGAAAACACCAGCATAACAGAGTCAAATGCAGAGCAACATGGAGGGATCCGGAGCAAGGACAGAGGTCACCCAATATTCAGTCTGGAGGTTCCGTGAGTTGCAGTGCACTGAGGTAGGGGCACTAGAGAAGAGCGCGCTCATGTGAAGAAATTGCTAGGATTGTGTCCCTTCTGGTTAGTCCTGATGCAGATGCAGTGGGGTGTGTTACACCTGCATCAACTTCCTCATCAACATCCCAGGTCTCCCACACTGCCTGAGGTGACATTGCTGCGCAACCTCACAACAGCACAAAACTCAATCAGTAACGGACAATGGCTTGCGGTGCACTGAGTCACTGGCACCTGGAGTGCTGAGCAGGGTATCAGGCCAATGATGGCATCCACGACAGGTCTGAGCAACTCCGTAAGTCTGTCAGGACCACCGTTTCAACTCTGGCAGATGGCGGTTGGAGGTGGTCCTTGCGGTGGTGGCGTGTGCCTCCTGCGGTGATGCGACGTCCGGGCCAGTCAAGACTCGATGCTTTGTGTGGGCCCTGGTGGCCCGCAGTTGAGGCCGGAGGATGCGGACAGCGCCGGCCCACAGACACATGGCGTTGATGACCCCAAGACCATCGCTACAGAGGCCATTCAATGTCCCAGACAGAGGGGTCCCAGGCCTGAGCAGCACAGAGTTAGTGGCCCCGGATGCACTGCGGCCGGCACAGGCACCCAGCCAGGGGACGGTGACTTGTGGTGCAGTCAGATGGGCCATGCAAACCTGAGCGGGTCCCCATCAATGTCCGAGGTGTACGTTTCGGGGGACAGTGGAAGGTGTCCTCCAGGGCATGATGCGGAAGGTCTGATGTCATCTGGAAGCAGCAAATGGAGGAGTGGAAAGCGCAACCCTCGTTTCCACCAACAATTCGGTATCAGCTACATGAGGATGAATACTAGCCCCTAGTCCATAGACTCAAACGCCACCAATGTGCGACCAGTGAGTGTCCATGAATGTCGGCGAACACACTTAGTGGCACAGGTGCTGAGAGGGGATGCAGTCTGCGATGATGCCAGTACACAGATGTGAACTCCAACATTGCCAAATCAAGACTCTGTGACCTACTGGACCGCAGTGTAGGCCGGAGTCAGCGGTCAGCATGGGCCCACAGACATGTGTCGTGTGCCTGTGATGCATTGGTTTGCTTCACTGAAAGCAGGGAGTTTAGTGATATCACCCCTGCAGTAGGCATCCGGTCACTGCCATGGTGTAATCAAGACTTAGTTCCAAATGCGTGACCTACCTGTCCGTGGTGTAGGCCTGAGACAGCGGTCAGCACAGCCCATTCGCAGAGTGTCGCCGGCATAGGTTGGATGGCCCCACCGGCCTGCGTAGTTCAGGTTCAGTGGCACCACGTGTAGCCGGCTGGCGTTGAACAGGGTTAGTGGCACCACGTGTAGCCGGCTGGCGTTGAACAGGGTTAGTGGCACCACATGTCGCAAGAAGCCCATATGGAACTATGCCTCACTGATCGGGGATCTGGTGCTGTGGCCGCTGTCCCGGATTTGGGGTCACTGCCAGTCATGACTCAGGACACAGTTTCACATATGGGACCTAAAGGTCCGAAGAGTAGGTTGAAGGCGGCAGTGGAGTACGTCAACAAGAAAGGAATAAAGCGGCCTGTGTCGTGGAGGCCTTGGTGGCTGCAAAGGTCTCGGGCCTCGGGCTAGCGCCGGCACGTGGTGGGCCCTCCTTGACACACGCCGGTGTCGGAAGGTGATCAGTGTGGCCTGGCTGCGCAGGGGCTGGCCTGACGTGTTCGTGGTCCAACGTGCCGGGGTCCGGCAGGCGCACGGCATCGCAGGCAACTCCGCTCACGAGGATGGCGTCGGCCTCGTGGCGAGGTGGGAGGCGGCACCCTGGCAGAGACGTGGGTCTTTCCAGAAGAGGACCACGCCCAGGCCTACGTGCTTTTTATTCACACCCGTATGCTGGCGTGGCATACGCCGGGCCATCCCACTCTGCTGACGCTTAGGGGGGGGCGTAACAGGCAACATTTCCGCGAGGTCCCCCACTGGCTGGGGTGACATGGTGGTGTCCACTGTCCACTACACTGCATTCACAAGCGTTGTATGTCGCCATGGATATGGGTGTGTTCTGCATACTGCGAGGTGTCCAGCACATCTCCGGCACTCTTGGCATTGTGTACTTTCCCAATCATGGTTCTACTGCATCCTTCACACATGCCTGGTTGCCACCTCTCCCCACATTCGGCTATTATGTGGCTGAGGTGCCATGCCGTTGCTGGCTCATGTTCAGGGCTTGCCCATGTGGACATTGTAAGTTGTTCTGTCGTGTCTGGTGGGTGGGAATATTGTTGTGCCTGTTGTATGTGATTTTGTGACGTGTGCATTGCTTAGCGTTGTGAGTTGCATGGTTGTGGAGTTGAGGTGTGTGGGGTGTTCATTTGTATATTGCCAAGGGGCTGTGCATTTCCCTTGTTGCCATCCTGTGAACGCTGGTTGATGATGGACTGTCGGAGGATGAAGATATCATGCACACTGGCTGTGTATTTGAAGGCGACATTGTTGGGTGTTCCACAGTGTTCTGTTGTTGCCTGCACATTGGTGTGAGACGTGTGCTTCCTGTTGCGGTGATTGTGTGCTGTATAACCAGGGGGCACAGGTAGTACATGTGTGCTGTGTATTGCCCCCAACACGTGCGTGCATCCTGCTTGGGCGTATGGTCCTTGCTTGGTCTCCAGCGGATCCTGCACATTGTGTTGTACGTATGGGGACTGGGGTACCAGGGTGATGGTGATGTCCAGGACAGGTGTGGGGGACTTGGATGTGGCTGGCTGTGGCTGGCTGTGAGACTCCTCCGACTCTGGCGGGTGTTGGTTGGGGGGTCCCAGGGGCCAACAGGTGCAGCCACGCCATCAGCTTTGTGTGGGGTGGGATGTTGGTTGTCCGCTGTTTTGGTGCCGTAGGCCTGTTAGGCGATGATGGTCAGGATGAGTAGGTTGGTTGTCCCTTCCAGCCTGTAGTGGATGGTGACATTGTCAGATGTTGGGTCTGTGCGGCTGGTACGTTTCCTGGGGTTAAGCTGTCTTTGTCTGCGCTGCGTCTGTGGTGGTCTGGGGGGGGGGTGTTCCGGGTGTGGGTTGGGGTCCTGGGGTGGTGGAGGTGGGTGTTGTGGCCCTCTTGGGTGTCCGTGCCGCATGATGGGTGGCTCCATGGCATCTGTTGCCCTTTGGATGTGGCCCTGGGCTGTGCTCCCTTTTGTAGTGCTGGCTGCAGTCCGACTTTACACCAGATCAGAGCAGGTGAAAATTTCCTGGTGCTAACGCGCCTTACCGCCTGTTTTGTGTTCTTATCGCCGATGTGGCTGGTCGTTGTGAATGTTGAGGTGTGATGTTGTCTCGGCTTTTGTCAAGGACGCCTACTCTGCATCTCATTAGCGATATTTGCGGGGGTCCTCTGTGGCGATTTATTTTGCGGCTGCTATTGCGGGGAAACTGGTGCTGTGGGTTGTTTACACCGGCTTGTGAATGGGGGGGTAAATTTATCACGACTTTGGCTGCGATAAAGTGCTGTTAATTCGGCGATAGCTC
Organism: Calotriton arnoldi; assembly: GCA_963921515.1. Taxonomy (NCBI): domain Eukaryota; kingdom Metazoa; phylum Chordata; class Amphibia; order Caudata; family Salamandridae; genus Calotriton; species Calotriton arnoldi. The sequence goes on along the minus strand of CAWUFW010001768.1, from coordinate 1,471,882 downwards.
CTTGTGAATATGCCCCTGTGAAGTTTCTATTGATTATTATTGCAGTGTCTTGCAAAATGGATTATGGCCCTGCATACATGACATTTACTGTCAGCCTAGTGGGCAGTAAATATATCTACTGGGTAGTGATATTCGGACATGACAATAATGTACAATAATCCCTTTCCATGTGTGTTGGTAGAACTAACAGACAAGCAATCCATTTTCTAACAGATTCAGACATTTTGCCAAACATTTCATTATGTCCCTGTAAAAAATGGTTACTGAGGGCAGGTAGCTGAGGGGGAGTGGGGTTTCTAGGAATGCTCTCATACCAACATGGCCTCCTGCATACTCATATTCCAAGACTAGACCAGCAAAAGAGTGATCTAATTGGCAGTAATGTATTCCCTGCCACTGGCAAGGTGACACCAAATTAGAATTAGAAGCCAGCGTTGAGAAGGGACAATGCCAAATTTACATTGTGATTTCTCAATACAACGTACAATAGATTAGACCTGACTTATGCAGAGCAAATTTAACAAAAAAAGGATACGTCCATATATTTTTGTCGAGTTTTTGTATAATTTACTGCGGGCGGAGTCTTCAACACACTTTGATAAGATAGTCTGGTAAAAAACACAAGCCTAGCATACAATTTTTGTTTCTAAACCAGCAATTCATTTGAATCTTTATGAAAATTTAGGTCCGTTTTGACGGTCCAGTTACTCTGGCCTCTGGAAGGTCTGACCTCTAGGTCAGACTAGAAAGGCTTGGAAGCCATGCCATTGTCATCACAGGCGATGACGTTTTCTGCTACCTGATTTACCTCTTGTTCTCCAGCGACCACCCTATATTCTAGATTGTTTTTTGTCTTCATGATTTCACAAGCCATGTAGTAGACAAGTAGTCAAAACGCTGTACTTTAAATCAATTAAATGACAAAATGAAAGTGTGAGTGTGCATTCAGCCTCACATCTACAAAAGATGCATCAAAAGAACCATTAAAAATATTTGGTTTAAACTGAATTTTCTGACTCTCTGAGTTTATTAGGTGCAGAATACTGTTGCTCAGTTATTTTGATGAGCTGTTTTATACTTAATTAGCAAGGTAGAGGGCATATCGCAAATTGACTCACACGCCTGCAAGAAGTCAGTTCATTTTAGCAATTATACGAGGCACATATGTGTCTTTAGCTTTCCATGTAATTTTATTGTGTGAAAAAGCTGTTAAATACAATTCTGTATTAGGGTGACTTCTTTAACGCTAATTGGAATAGGTGTAGAAAACTCTTGGTCAGGAATCTTGATAAGAACGTTAACATTTCTAAAATTAAAAACAAAGGGGCAGATTTACGAGTTCTGGCGCATCACTGCAAATCAGCAGGGATGCGCCAGAACAGATGCGACACGCAATTCCCTCCCTGCGCCACCACAAATGCGTCGCATTTACAATGCGGCGCACCGTGGCGCAAGGATAGGGCGATGCGTGTCGCATCCTGTGGCGTAAGGGCAGCGCATTGCTGGAGTCGTGTCACAAGCGCGACGCGGCTCCAGCAATGCTCAGGGGCGCCCTATGCCTAACATGCTGCGTCACTCCTTTCGCCTGCTTCAAGCAGGCGCAGGGTATTGACGCAGCATGGACGTAAAAGTGACTCAGTGAAATCTTGTAGATTTCACTGTGTCACTTTTACGAGGCGTTCCTGCGACAGATCCTTCTCCCACCTCGCCGCCAAAACCTGGAACACCCTCCCCATCCACCTACGGCAGACCCAAGACCTGCTGACCTTCAGAAGACTCCTCAAGACCTGGCTCTTCGAGCAGTAGCAGCACTCCTCCCCCCCCTCCCCAGCGCCTTGAGACCCTCATGGGTATGTAGTGCGCTCTACAAATGCTATGATTGATTGATTGATTGATTGAACGCCCACCCTGCGCCGGAACGCCCACAAGAAACCTAAAGCAGGTTTCATGTGGCGCAGGGCTTTACAACGTGACGCATCTCCCTAGATGCGTCACGTTGTAAATAAGGCGCAACGTGGCGCATGGTTTGCGCCGCCGCTGCGTCACAGAAGTGACGCAATGGCGGCATAAATGTGGCGCAAGGGGCTTGTAAATCTGCCCCAAAGTGTATGTCATACCACAAATATTCCTACATTTCCCAAGTCAACAATCATTCTGCCACCATAGTTTAGCATGTTTTGAAATCTGGAGGTGATCTGAAATTCAGAGAAGTTATGTGCAATAAGTATGAAATGCAAAGTACACTTTTCCGCATGCAAAATAGACAAAGGACAGTCTGCAGGGACAGTCTCCGACAGACAAGTACTATTTCTAGGATCTGTGTTTCACTGAAATATCCCCCTTACTGTGGTGTGATTACATTCGACATTCAAATATGCATTTAGTTCAGAGCTTAATGAAACATTTCTCGATCCTCATTGTGAAAACCTGCTTTTCCCTGTGTCTCTAGAAAACCTCTCGGCTGCATATTTGTGCAAGTGAATCCATTGAGGTTCATATAAATGCCTTCCTTACGTCTAACCGACATTTTCCCTCAATAAAATGCAAATACATGTACCAATAGCAGGGCTTTGAATAACGATTTAGGAATGGAAGCAAGGACATCTGGTATGATTTACGGGTTTTATTCTGAAATGTTTTGTGAAGTTGATAAACTTCTCATCTCAAACATTGCAAAACGTGACAATTTTGTAAAGATTTGACTGTGGCTGAAATATTTTTCAGCAATAATTTTTGTAAGAGATTCCTCTAATAATAGTTAATTATGATAGGCAAATTTACATGCAAAATCCACAAATGCACGATTTTTCCTTTCAGTTTTTTTATACTACAGTTGACATCTTTGCATATGTTTCCAAATTTCGAATCAAAAGTCAAATTATTTGTAGAAGTGTAAATAATGACCAAAGAGTAGGTAAATGTAAAAGAAACAGTCGTGACGCGGGCCTGCAGGCGAAGCCGGACCAGATAGGAGCCCGCAAGGAACCCCTATCGGTGGCGGGAACACCGGTAGCGCCACGGGCAAAAACCCGCAAAAAAGACGCGCAATGATTGGGTACGTCTTTTAAAAGATTCGAACCGCCCAATGGATGAAGGAGGGCGGGGCGACCAAGGAGGTCTTTGCCTCATTGCCTTGGAACCCACCCACCCACACCAGGAGAATGCGGTCGTCTCAGTCGTAGGGACAGTGGAAGAGGGCGAGGCGGAGGCAGCACAAAAGGGGACCCAGAGAAAAGAGAAACCTACGTAGAAGAGCTGCTCAGACAGTGTCCTTGGGATGCCTCATGGCAGGGACACGCAAAAGCAGGAGACAGCACACAATGACAGCTAGAATTGAAGAGCTGCTCAGACATTGTCCTTGGGATGTCACATGGCAGGGACATGGGGAGCACCCGAGTGGTCAGCAAGGGTCCAGGGAAGCGTAACACACTTGCAGCTGGGCCTGGTCTGATGGGCGTCCAAAAGGTCGGTAGCAATGTAAGCCTAGAACCCGCAGAACCTGAGACACCTGCAAAAAGGGCCATCATACAAGGGCAGTGCTGTCAGCCAGAAATTAAGGTAAAACTAGTGGACAATAATCGGAGTGATAAGTGTGATATTTAATAAACAAACATGTATCTCGAATGACCAACTAGTAAATTGCGAGATGTATGATCCATGTTTTGTAATAAACTGCAGCCTTTATACCGTAAAAACTGTTGTCCTCTGAATGATTGGAGGAAAGGGGACAATGCATTGTATGGCCAAGAAGGACGGGGGGAACTCGCACGCCTGTGAGGGGTTATATACACAGTAGCAACCCATAATGCCAACCTAGCGAGTAAACATGAATGTGGTCATATGTTGACGAAGACCCTAAATGCACATATGGGAATAAATTGATCCACCCAGAGGAAGACAGAAAAGAGGAAATCTAAACATAGTAATGGTCACAACGACATTTGCAATAAATGATCTATAAGCACAAGTAAAATGATTTTTCGATCTGCCTTAGTTCATATCTGGGCCTTTCCAATACCCATGGGAGATTGTAACTGATATCTCAGAAACATATTTTACCCCCTTATATGATATGGTCCCATAATATATTTTTAGGAGTATCATCAAAGAGAAAAATATCATAAATATCATTTCCAAAGTAATCATTTCATTGACGGTCATAGATAAAAACTTTACAGCCAGTGGTACGTTATTTTTGGAAACTATTTAGGTCACAATACGTATGTTAAACAGTATTTATGATAACAATTTTGTAACATACACCCTATTTCTACCATGTGTCAGAAGTAATCAACCCATCATACCACAGTATTTGCCCATTCACAAAACCACATTTTCAGCTGCAATTAGTGAAAGCCCCCTCCTATTCAGTAGAAATATTTCCACATCACAGGTGGCATAAATTAAACACGTGTGGGATGTATACCACCCACTGACATGACCCACACACACAGAACATGAAACACACATATTCCATTACTGTGAAGGTAAGATGAATTGGAACAATTTGGCTTCATAAACATAAGAGCTAGGTCCCATATTTACTAACACTTTGCACCAGGTTTCAGGGTAAATTACTTTCCAACATAAATCATAATGTGTGTTTGGAAAAGAAACACAATTTAAAGCTATGCTCTACTGTGCACTAGTTTGTTTCAATGTCGACTACCGAGGGTGGTACAAGGGCGTTCCCATGCTACCACTCATGGGTTTTGACATGAATCCATAGCTACTAAAAAGACTGGCAGGACTTTTACCAAAAAACAACACCTCCTTGATGCAGGCGTAACAGTGGAGCAACATTTAAAAGTCTCCACTTTTATTCACCTGTTGGAATGTGGATTATTGGGAAGGGTAGGTAGGCACCTAACACCAGCAATAAGGCCATCAACACTGTCCAGGGCTCTAAATAGGGTCTTTATAGATTAGTTCCTTGCTCAACCCTTGGTAGCTGACGCCAAGCAATAAGGCATGCAAAGCATTTAAAAACACCATTATAGTAAATAAGTAAAACAGAACACACAATAAAAAACCCACACCAATTTATAAAAACAGAATATGTTTTATCTTTATAACAACACCAAAACCATCAAAATCCAATGTAGGAAACTGGAGATAAGAATTTTTAAAGAATAAACACTTTCTAGTGCTTAGAAACCAATAGCGCCACTTCTGGGTGTCTGGTCGCAGTTGAACGGGGCAAAGTCAAAGTTTGCGGCCGACCGCAATGGAGCCCTGCTCAGATACTCCACACGGGAGGCCATAGTCCAAATTTTACCTTCACACTTAGGAACTTTTCAAGAGCTTTTTTTGCCGGGGGTCCTCAATGCTCTCCACCAGTCCGGATTCGGTGAGGGCTAGCCACCTTCACTTTCGGACCTCCAGAGCTCTACAGTGGGACGAACCTGGAATCTGGGTAGAGTCGCAGTTGAAGATGGCTGGCTCAGCCCTCAGGGTCCCCTTATGGAGCTTTTTCCTAAAAGTTTCCCAAACTTTCCAATATTTCTGGAGGTCCTTCCAGAAGGTCTCCTAGTGGGTTCCTAGGGTCTAAAATACAAACTCAAGGGTCTGGAACCTCCTAGATGGTCCTCAGCAGGCCTGGACTTCAATGCACAATGCAGTTGTTCAACACATTAGAACTCCACTGGACGCACTCCAGGAGGGGGTTTCTGGCTGGAGAACGGTCAGTTAAGTTGTGTTAACCTGTAGCTGCAGGGAGTCCACTCCTTACTTCTTGAAGCAAGGCAAAGTCCTTAGAGCTATAGCCCAGATGGTCAGCAGGCACAGTCTTCACCAGGCAGGCCCTTGGGTGAAGAACAGGATTGCAGCAGGACAATTTTCCTTCTTCTTGTAGCTTCAGACAGCAGAACTGAGAGGCTCTGCACCTCTCACATATTTATCCAGTGTTCTCTGGTGACAAGCAGGCGAGCATCCCTGTCCAATACGGCGCAGGGCAACACCCCAAAGCATGACAACTTCCTCCAAAGTATGGCATAGACTTCTCCAAGAAAGCACTATTCTCTCAAAATCCATCATGGCTGAAATTCCAGCAGAGCAGCAAGAGCTAATTAACCCAAACTCAGAGTATGGCTTTTTTCCATAAACTCCCCCCACTCATATATGTCAATTCCTTTCTTAAGACTCCCATATGGCAAGGAGAGGGGGTGGCCCTGGCTGACAGGCTTCCTTGACCTGTTCTTCCTTTGAAGCTGATGCTTTATGGCCCAACCCCCTGCTCTGGCATTCCTGAGCCCCACAGTGCTCCCTCCATCAGATAGCCTCTGCCCACCAGGCCTCTTATCACCTAATCGAGGCAGTCTGTTTAATCCCCTCTGGGCTGACCAATCAGCGAAGAGTGCTAGATGCTGGATTTTGGCTATCAGAAAATAAAGTCTTATACCTACTTTTCTGTACAAGTTAGGATAAATTCGACAATGCCAAGATTCTGAATTTATCAATACCATTCTATTCAGTCTTTGAATGATATTTTTTCACAATCTCCTAGCAATAGTTATGCGTCCATAATATATTGTCATGTCAGCCTATAAGGCCAAAAATCTTCAATGGGGAAAATGAAACTTGCAATGTCTTCCTTACCAGGGTTTATAAAAACCTCTTTTCTAAAGCCCCTGCTCATAATTACAGGCCCCCCACCCCTGGAACACCTAGGGGAGACCTGGGGAGTTCCTGATATGCAAAGATTATTTTGGGTATTACTTCACAGTGCCCACAACACCAAAGTCGACTTTCTATTGAATTTCCTACACTGGGAAGAACAAATGGGCAGCTTTCACTCACCAGGGTTTATAAAACATCTCTAATAGGGACCCTGCTTATAGTTACATGACCCTCCACCCTTGGAAAACCTAGGGGAGACCCTGGGGCTACCCACAATGTACAAATAAGGTAGATTATCACTTTTAAAGTGCCCATACCACCAAAGTCGAGTTTGCAGTGAATTCTGCTTTTAAAAGCAGTGCTGCAACACAGGGCTGCTTTTAAAATGACCCCAGGCTCTCAACAGTGCACACATGCAAGTCCAACAAAGGCTGCTGGCCTCCAAACTCCCATGCCCTATTATATACTAGGGACTTATAGGTAGTTTTTATCGACTTGCCCTATTATCTACTAGGCACTTATAAGGTTGGTCATGCCAATTATAAGTGTACCTCAATGCATGTGTTTGTGTTCAACATAGCACTGGCCCTGGTTCTGACTATCAGAGCCCAAGACACAGTCAGAGTCAGCTACCACCAGTTCCATTCAGCACATAAAAATGGGGGTCAACAGGCCAAAAAGGGTGGCTTTCTAACACCACCTTTGCATGAATTCTGCACTATACAGCACACATACAAAGTTGGAAAAGTATGAATGCATAGTTTTTATACTCAAAAGCTCACCTTCCAGTACAAAACCTATGTGTGACAGAATACACACACCCTTGCACCATGTGTGCCTTGGCACATGGCAGCATAAATGATGTCAGTGCTGGGAGAGAGGAAAGCAGAGCCACATCTTAATAGCTATGGTGCTGTTCTGTTTTCTCCCTTTCACGCAATGCACAACAGCAACTTTAGTTGCTGCACTGTGTTGTGTAAAATGTTAGTAAATCTGCCCTTAGGTTTCCATGAAAGTACACATAACTCTTACTTAACTCAGCACAACATCACACAAATTGGAAAGGGAGAAATGCAGACAAAGCCTGCACTTGGGTATGTATGATACGAATCCTATCTTACTCAACTTGGCAATTGTGACTGGAAACTGAATAGGTTGCATCATTAATAGAGTTGTACAAATGAATGAACACGTCATGACCCAGCAAAAACTATTTCCAAAATAGCATTTATGCATAATATGGTATGTTAAACATGTATGCCTGTGTACTTTGTGGATCAAGTTTAATATACAAGGCAAAGCATAGTATGGCCGTCTGAAACATATAATTTAAAAGGTATGCCATAGATGACCAGATGAATCCATTGAGGCAATGTCTCTTGACACTGTACATGAAAGCCAACATTCAACCTTAAGGAACATTCAGTAGGGCCCTCAGAAAGACACAGAGTGCAACAGAAAAATGTTTCAGAATACTGAAATCCAACATCAGCATAGCACTCTTACCATCCACCAATGAGATTCCTCCAGGTACTGGCATTTCAGTTTTGGAAGTGGTACTTTGTTGTGTTATGCTTTTGCTGCCATCCAGGACCAAAAATGTGATTTATAAGGAATCTGCTTTTTGATTGCATATACATGCACCTACATCAGAACAAGATTCAAACCCACCCTCCAGATTTCACATCCGTGGCATTCATATAAAGGCATATGTGTATCTCGTACACTGCCACATCATAAGTCACTCAGGGGGATATTCACAAGGACTTATCTCCGATTTATCTCCACCTTAACTCATCAAAAGTGGAGATAGATTTAACACCCCATTCACAAGCGGGTGCAAACTGCAGACATCGCCAGTATTCCCGAGATAACTGCCCCAAAATGTATCTCCACGGTGGACACCACCAACTAACCCTAATGAGATGCAGAGTAGGCGTTCCTGTGCAAAAACACATAAAAAACCACAACGCCACTTTCACAACGAACTGCCAGATCCGCGATGCGAACCAAAAACAGGCGATAAGCCGCTGTAGCACCAGGGAGTTAACACCTGCCTTTTGCTGGTGCTAAGCAGGACGACTACCCACAGCATGAAAGGGAGCCCAGCCAAGAGCCACACCTGAAGACCCACAGATGCCATGGAGACAATGATCATGCAGCTCCGATACCCATGAGGGCCTCAACACCCACCTCCACCACCCCCAGCCCCCCCCCGGACATACACATACCGTGCACGACACAAGAGCCACAAAAAGCGCATGATGACGCACATTACCAAAAAATACCACACATGTGTGGCCAGAAGAACGAGAAACAGTCACACAGCACTGAAGTAACAACCAAAAACTTTATTGAAATACAACACAAAACACCAATGCGGAAAACTCCTGTTGGGTCCGTCAGGGACAATCTCGACGTCACAGCCTGGAAAATAAAGCACAAAATCAGAACGTGTGTCATGCGCACATCAAAGGAGCGAGACACAGCGAAACAGAGAAGGAAAGAAAGGCAGAGAGAGAAAGAGAGGGAAGGAAAGGAAGGGAGAGAGAGAGAGAGAGAGAGAGAGAGAGGGAAGGAAAGGGGAGAGAGTGAGAGAGAGAGAGGAAAGGAAGGGAGAAAGAGAGAAGGAAAGGAAGGGAGCGAGAGAGTGAGAGAGAGAGGGAAGGAAAGGAGAGAGAGTGAGAGAGAGAAAGAAGGAAAGGAAGGGAGAGAGAGAGAGACACCGCCGCTCCTGCGCACCCAGGCCCCACTGTTCACCTGCTGCCACCGGTGTGTCTCCAACCACGTGCCGGGATACACTGCAAGCCACCAGGTCTGCAATCTGTAATCGAGGCCAGAGTCAATCATGGCAGAGTCCATCACACATCACACGGCAACAACGCCTGTCTGTCCCTGCACACGCATGCAGCCGCACCCCACCCCCTCCCGCCGGCCAGCGCTGGCTGTCCGCACTTGCGCACCCCGGGCCCACTGCTCACCTGCTGCCAACGGTGTGTCCACCAGTGGGCACACCACATGCCTGTGCAAGCTCCAGGCCCCGGTCCCGCCACCATGGCATGGTCCACATCATGCGGAGCCGCCCCGCGGCCCAGCAGGTCCCACACATGACGCTGAGTCCTGAGGCATCAATGGCAGAGACCACATCAGTGCACACGTCATCATCGCAGGCTGCACACCCGCTCAGCTATTTCGGTGCCACTAACCCTGTGCAACCCCAGTCAGCGCCACGTGGTGGTAGGCCCGTGACGGGTGCAATGTTTCGGGTGCGACCAACCCTGTGCGCAACAACTCATGGGCCCTTTATGATTGAGAACCGTGGAGCGTCCGTCATCCAGTCACCACCGGCAGTGGGGAATGTGACGGTGTCGGCCCCTTATATTGGCGGGGTCACATGGCCTGTGACGCCTGTGCCGGATGGGTGTGGTGTGTGTACAAACCTGCCCTCAGGGAGTGGCCGTGACATGCTGACACCTAGACCAGTGGCCTGCATACCACCAGCGTGTACGCCTGCGACATGTAGCTATGTGGGCCCCCCCTCTGAGTGCAAGCGGAGTGGTCTGGCCTGGCGTACGCAGGACCAGCGCAGGGCTTGCAACAATGACTCGGGGGCTCTGGGCGTGGTTCAGTCCATGTCCGGACAAGGAAGTGACTAATGCGCGTGTCCCTGTTGTAGTGTCTACAGCACCCAGAACACAATCGGCAATGTAGCACACTGTGACTGGCATCCCACTAGATGAGCATAATTGACGTAAGGGAAATCATTGTCCCTACATTCATCCACATATTCATACATGAATGATGAAAGATATGACACAGCAGTGCGTTTCTGGATGTTTTTTGCACATCCGGTGGAGTTTTGCAGATAGAGCAGTACAGGTCCATGCCAAGCACACTACACAATATGGGCCCGTGGAGGGCCAGCCAGAATCCATCCGGGGATGACAAGTACTGCGGAAGAGGAAGGGTACAGTCTGCAGTGTGGTCGCCGTGTCATTGGTCATCAAACAGGATATGGCAGTCCATGTTGCGGTCCAAGGTGAGTGCAGCGGAGTGTATCGGGGGTCAGTGGAAGGTCATGGGGCCATGTGCGCCACCAAGCAGAAACAGGCAAGGTGGCGGAAATGAATGCTAGTGCCTCCTTCTGATCTCAATCCCATCCACGTCCTCGTCCTCGGATGTGTGCTCTGCCCCACCTGTGGGTGTTGCAGTACCGGCTGCGGCACTGTGTGCCACTGACACATCAGGGGCCGGAGGAGGATTGTCGGCCGCACTGTGTGGCAGTGACACATCAGGTGCCGGAGTGGATACGCCTGCCGCACTGGGAGGCACTGACACACCAGGGGGCGGAGATGTGGATGGTGTGGGGGCAGCAGCATTCATTATCGCCACGCCTTGTGGCAGCAATGCCATGATGAGGACATGCAGGGCATGGTAGATCCCAGCTACATTTTGCTGATGTGCAGCGGTGGCTGCCATCCTTTCCGCCGCCATCCGCACCATGTCCTCCATGAGCCGCCGCATGCGTGCCATCTCCTGGCTGAGATTGCTGGAGCCACTCTGAGCGGACAGGTGCTCTTGTCTCCGAGTCATGACTCCAGCAATGTCAGCCAGGGCTCGTTGGAGACCATGGAGCGGCGTGTGGGTGTCCGTTAGGGACTGGAGGTGGTCCCTGATGGGACTCAGACACCCATGGATGGCGTCGAGTTTGGTAGCCATGAGGTCGAACCCCACCGGCACCTGCTCAGCCATCTCCCTCTGGACCTCCAACACACGGCGTTGGAAGGCCATGTGTTGTTCGGGGGGGGTCTTGAATGACAGCCGGGGTTGTGGGTGCCTCCTGCTGGGTGGTTTGTGGAGTGGGTGGGGTCTCCTCGATGCAGCTGGGCTGCCCTGGTCCTGGAGGTGAGTGGCGGATGAGTTCCATGATGTCTTGGAGGGCTTGGGTGTCGATGCTGGTGGTGTCCTCCTCGTCATCAGTGAAGAGTGGCTGGGACTGCTCTGCAGGTGGTGTTGACGGTGCCCCTGCAATGTGAAGGGGAGATGCTGTGTTGCAATGTGTCCTCATGTATGTGGCCGCATGGTACATGTTGACATTCAGACAGCATGGCAATGTACATTGTGACAGTGTGTAGATCAGGGCCATGATCCAGAGTCATTGTGGGTGTGCACTGTGCTCTGCTTGATTGTGCATGTGTGCCATTGTGGCCATCTCCCCCCGTCCCCCCAGTACCTGGTGGTTACTCACCCTGTTGCTGTGGTGTTGTGTCATGTCGAGCAGTGTCCGGTCCCCCGACTCCTGCCATGGTCTCCACACTGATGACTGTCGACACCAGCTCCTCCATGTCATCCAGCTCCAGCTGTGGCTCTGGGCTCCCACCTCCAGTCTGCATTGCTGCCTTCTGGTTGCCTGCGAGTTTCTCCTTGGTATTGCGCTTGATGTCATTCCATCGCCTCTTGACCTCGTCCATTGACCTGATCCGACGGCGTTCACCTTGTCCACGATGGCCCGCCATAATCCATTTCTGGTGCCCAATGACACATTGGAGGCGACGAGCTGTTGTTGATGGTGTTCCATCACCTCCGTGACCAGGATCCCATTCTCCTGCAGACTGTACTTCGTCATCCTCTTCTTCTTGTCCTTGCCCTTCCCTGTCACCGTGGTCCCAGGCTGGTCGTCCGGGGTACTTGTGGGGTTGCGCTCGTCCTCTGCGCCTGCTCCGGCTGCCTCCATGGTGCTTCGGTGTTGGTCATTTTGTGTTTGTGTGTTTTTTCTCCCTTTGTAGTGATTTTCCCGCCTGCCTGTGTGTATGGCAGGCTGGCGCTGCTTATCGCTGATTTCCTCATCGCGAATGGGCTCATCGCATGTTTTTTGGTGTTGGGGTTTGTGTTTTTATCGCCGTCACGGTGGTTGTATCGCGGACATTGTCCACGGTTTCAGGAGACTATCGCATGGTACCGCCGTGTTGTGAATTCCACGTTAGCACAGGGTTATTTTCCCGCAATGGACTGCGATGTGTAAAGTTGCGTTAACTTTCTTTGGAGATGTTTAGCACACGTTCTTGTGAATATACCCCTCAATGTTTTAATCAGTCACTGATTAACACTGTCTATCTCACATCATGTTGTGAGCATGGTCCATAATGCTTTGATTCATAGACATGCTATAATAGGCATTATGGTAATGAATAGGGCCTACCAAATCTATTCAGAGAGCTTTGCTAGTCGACGTTACAAAAACACGGTTTGTGGTTTACAGCCTTTTATTCTATATTTCGGGTGCAGCTCAGTGTATAGTTGGCCTGCATATTATTCTATATGTGCAACCCTTGGTGCGGTAATTTGTCCAGGGTCAGATTGCTAATGGAGGAGAGAATAGTATTTAAAACTGTTTTGCCACTAGTGCATAATAGGACATGAGAGCAAAATTGTGTTTAATCTTTATGTGGCCATGATGTTCCAACCAACCATTAGCTGAAGGAAACTGTCCCTGCAAAAAACTACAACATTGAATTTTAAAACAATCAAAACATATGCATGTGCCGTTTGTGCGTGTTGCACCCCACCACCATTGTGTTACTCTGGTACAAATGTGTTTTGCTCTGGCGTGGTTTTACACCACACATTAACTCATAACAAAGAGCAATGAGACGTACTAATTAGGTAGAGAGTTTTTGGAGTCTGGTTCTTTGCCATCTGAGCGTGATGAAAGGGACTCAACTGGAGACTCAAAGAGAACAGCATTAAAAGGAGATGCCACAAATCACTGTAGGAAATTACAGCTGGCAAATATTTTTTAACTCGCTTGCAGCCCACTTAATCATCGCTCAACTTTGGGGGGATCTAAAGAAATTTCCAAGTGCAGAAATACTGGAGCAAGCTAAATTACGTTATGGACAGCGAAGAATGTTTTTATGAAGGGGTGGGGCTAACTTACACATTCTAGAAGATCTGGGAATCTCTATATGATAAAATTGAACATTGGCAATTGGAATGAGAATTAGACCACCAATCACCAGAAATTTAAACCACAGCTGCTTTAGTATACACTTTACTTGTTAATGATGGAGGCAGCCGGTCTTGTCGTCAAGCAATGGAGCCCATTATACATTATTTAAGTATTGTTTTAAAATGTATTTGTTGTGTTATATATTGCCAGTATATCACCATGGGGAAACTTCACAACACTAAGTCTACCTTGTTGTGCATTAATAGTATCGATGCTCTCTTGAAGGATGTAGAATCCATCAAAGGTTTTGGGTCATTTCCTGAGGGAATTTTCTTGTTCTGTAGTCTATGGAGGCAGAGAAGACCTGTGTGGGAGGTCCCTCAGAACAAACCAGTTTAGTAATTCTTTCCGAATGGGAACAAATTGTGCAGTGCTCTCAGGTCCGAACCCAATGAGATCCACAATGCGTTGGTTTTGCACCCTCTTTCTTAGCATTTGGAATCATGTCTCTGGATCAACCTGGAAACTCAGGATTAGAGTGATCAAGTGGGGTATGCAATGAGGAGCAGGACTCAGTAGAGATTATGTCTCTGATCTCCCCAAAGCTTTATGCAAAATCGTGCACTGATTAATTTGATTCTCTTATCTGCTGGGAGCCAATGTGATGATTCCATAGGGTGTACGGTGGATATCTTGATTTTAATTCAGAAACTGAAAATAACCCATTGCGGTGCTTGGATTTCTTTCTCAGAACAACTAAGCTGATAATTTTGCAATAGTTCAATGTAAAAAAAAAATCAAAAGTCTTGTCACTTTAACTTAGCGATTTGTAGGAAGTAGAGAGAGGACCCTCTACAGAATCAATACTGCAAAATGTATAGTTCTTGATGATGCATTTAAATACTTAGGGGCATATTAGCAAGGAATGGCGGTAACTAGCGCTAACCTAGGTTAGCGCTAGTTTTGCTATCGCCGTAAATCGCCATTATTTCTCGCCCTGTTAGCGACGTATTAGCAACACGTCGCTAACAGGCAATAGCTTCAGCCAAAACTCTCGCTAACTCCTGCGCGATGGCGATATCCGAAGCGGCAATAGCGGGCGGAATCCAGCGATAACATTTTAGCGGACATAAAACGCACGCTAACCCGCAAGTGTGGACTTTGCAAAAATAACCTATCCGTCCACCTCCCATTGAAAAGATGTAAACATTTTTTATAAATGCAGATCTGAGCACCCAGGGCCAAGTGCAGCACACAACAACAACCCCCTCAAGCCACCCAACATCCAGGATGACCAGGATGAGAGCCCGGATGCCCCGCTGGACTTGCGCCTGGAGCCAGGATGCCCCGCTGGACTTGCGCCTGGAGCCTGGATGCCCCACTGGACTTGCGCCTGGAGCCCGGATGCCCCGTTGGACTTGCGCCTGGAGCCTGGTTGCCCCGCTGGACTTGCACCTGGAGCCTGGATGCCCCGCTGGACTTGCGCCTGGAGCCCGGATGCCTCGCTGGACTTGCGCCTGGAGCCTGGATGCCCCGCTGGACTTGCGCCTGGAGCCTGGATGCCCCACTGGACTTGCGCCTGGAGCCCAGATGCCCCACTGGACTTGCGCCTGGAGCCTGGATGCCTCGCTGGACTTGCAACTGGAGCCTGGATGCCCCTCTGGACTTGCGCCTGGAGACTGGATGCCCCGCTGGACTTGCGCCTGGAGCCTGGATGCCACGTTGGACTTGCGCCTGGAGCCCGGATGCCCCGCTGGACTTGCGCCTGGAGCCTGGATGCCCCGCTGGACTTGCACCTGGAGCCCGGATGCCCCGCTGGACTTGCGCCTGGAGCCCGGATGCCTCGCTGGACTTGCGCCTGGAGCCTGGATGCCTCGCTGGACTTGCGCCTGGAGCCTGGATGCCCCGCTGGACTTGTGTCTGGAGCACCCATGAGGGCCTCAAGGCACTGAGGGGTGGGGGGCGCAGATCTGTCAGCCAAAGAGACAGGTCTTTAGGGTCTTCCTGAAGGTGCTCAGGGAGGGGGCACCTCTGATGGCTGCCGGTAGCTCATTCCAGGTCTTTGATGCAATGTGGGAGAAGGATCTTCTGCCTGCTCAGGCTCTGTGGATGCGCGGGGTTTCTGCCAGTGCGAATTTGGAAGATCGGATGTCTCATTTGGGTACGTGGAACTTGATTCTGTCGTTGAAGTATTTGGTTACGTTGCTGTGTAGCCATTTGTATGCGTGAGTGAGGATTTTGAAGGTGACTCTTTTCTCCACAGGGAGCACGTGGAGTCTACGTAGGTGTTGGCTGATGTGTTCGTGCAGGGGGATGCCGAGGACGAGTCTGGCAGCGGTGTACTGTAATGACTGGAGTTTGCGGAGTAGGGACTTGTAAATGCCGGCGTAGAGTGCGTTTCCATAGTCCAGTCTGCTGGTGATGAGTGCATGGGTGACTGTCGTCCTCGACTCCAGGGGGATCCATTTGAAGGTCTTGCGGAGGATGCGGAGGGTGTTGATGCAGCTGGAGGTGACGGCGTAGACATGTCGGTTCATGGTGAGGGATGGGTCAAGTACGATGCCGAGGTTTCTGCCGTGGTCCGAGGGGGTAGGTGGTCTTCCAAGGGCAGCGGACAACAGGTGTCGTCCTATGCTGAAGGTGTGGTTCCAAGGACGAGGACTTCTGTCTTCTCTGCATGGAGCTTCAGGCAGCTGTTGCTCATCCAGACTGCGACATCCTGCATTCCTTCATGGAAGTTGAGTCTGGCGGTGGTGGGGTCTTTGGTGAGGGAGAGGATGAGCTGGGTGTCATCAGCGTAGGATACGATGTTGAGGCCATGTTGTCTGGCGATAGCGGCGAGGGTGCCATGTAGTTCTTGAAGAGGGTTGGGCTCAGAGAAGACCCCCCTGGGACTCAACAGGTGATTTACGTGGGATCGGAGAGGAAGGGTGGCAGTCTCATCCTTTGACCCGTTCCGGTGAGGAATGATCCTAGGGCTGTTCCTTGTATGCCGTCGTCGTGTAGTCTGGCGACTAGTGTGCGGTGGGAGACGGTGTCGAAGGCCGCTGAAAGTTTGAGTAGGATGAGGGCTGTGGAGTGGCCTTGGTCCAGGAGGGTGCGGATGTCGTCTGTGGTAGCGAGTAGGGCGATCTCGGTGCTGTGGTAGATGTGAGGAGGGCAGGGGTCGGTGGGGGCCCCCGAGTGGATGCCTTTAAATGGTCGAGGCGGTGTATTCAGCTGTGACCGGCGTCCAGGTGGAGATGGTGGGCTGGCTGGTGTGTTGGTGGAGCGGGGGGCCGACTGTGGCATCTGGTGGATGGTCAGCAAAGTTGTTGTGGAGTATTTTTGATCTTGAGATGGAAGTAGGTTCCACGCTTATTGCAGAGGTCTTGGGACGGGGTGATGTCTGTGGCTACGCTGCGTGGGTTGGTGAATTCATGAATGACCTTGAAGAGTTGCCTGGAGTTGGTGGAGTTGTTAAGGATTCGGTTGTGGTAGTCCGTCATGGCGTCCTTGTAGGTGGTGTAGATTTCGGGTGTCTTGGTGTTTCTCCAGTTCTTCTCCAGGCATCTGCAGACGCTTCTTGGAGATCGGTGGTGAACCAGGTGGCATTCCAGGGGGGCTGTTTGTCGGGCTTGCGTAGCGGGGTGAGCTTGTATGTGCAATTGGAGATCCAAGTGTGGTGTTCACTGGCTGCGACGCTGGCGTCGGCTGTGTTGGAGGCCAGGGTGGTGGTTAAGGTCTGGCAGCAGTGGAGGCAGGTGAACCTGCCGTGGGTCGTGTTTGGCGAGGCCTGTCATCAGTCTCTGATTTTTACATAGTTGAGTGCGTGGAGGGTGGCTGAGCTGTAGCAGTGGGTGGCCCGTGATCCAGGGTTCCTGGCGCTGGTCGTGGTTGGGTTGCGGACGGGCGCAGACGGGCTTGTATTAGGCGCTCCATCTGTGCGTCAGGGGCGCGTGTCCGCTGCGCAATCGCGCAGTGTCTGCCATGTATGAGGGGAGGGTGGAGGATCAATCAGCTGGGAGGCGGGAATGGGCGAGGACAGGGGTGTGGGTCTGCAGGGGCAGCAGCGGCGGGAAGCGGGAAGTGCGGGCTCAGAGATGCCAAAAAATCATTTATGAAGGGGGAACACAAGGGCTAACTAACTGATGTAATTATGCTATGTATCCTCGGGGGAGGGTGGGTAGGACTGCTCCAAACACGGAGCAGGGTATGGGCGGATTGGCATGCCCACTCAAGTGCGCAACAACTGTTTCTTCGGCCCACTCAGGCTGCCCAATGCAGTCATGCACACTTCCCTGTTCGCAATGCAGGCTGCATTGCAGCCTGCATGGAGAACATGCCCACCCCTCCGGTCCCGGGCTGCATGACTTGTCCCGTTGCCAATTACCAATCCCACCACTGCATTGCAGCGTTGTGATTGACTCCGGGGAGGGAGCCTGGCTGGCTACTTCCTATTCCTGGAAGCAGACGCAGGAGAGCAGGAGCTAAGAAGACACGGGACCCGACTTGGAGGTAAGACTTACCTCAATAAATTTTCACAACACCCGCTCACACACACATCCCCGCGTCCATGCACCATCCAGTGTTCTTTCCGGCGTTTACCACCCCACAGCTGTCCAGACCCCCTGCACTTCTCAATGGTGTCCGCTGTGCGCCCATGCACAGAGGGCATACCACTCGTGTGCCAAAGGCACATACGTAGTTGCGATGCATGCCATAACCTCGCATTCCATTCCAATGCATACTAATACCAGGCACATTGCAACACTAGGGTAGGTGTTGCATGCCGGAGACATCAAGATCACTGTTCCCACTTCAGTGAGTGCAACCCAAAACTAACCTTTGCACAACAAAACCTAACATGGACCCTTGAATCCCTTTTAGAACCCCCAGAACGCACTGAAAAATCACATTTGAGTCAAATGCACACCCCAAATTTCATATTTTACCCCAAAACACACCCCAAATTTCATATTTTACCCCAAAACACCCCAAATTTCATATTTTACCCCAAAACACCCCAAATTTCATATTTTACCCCAAAAGCACACCCCATTTATCAAATCTGACCCCCAGAAAAACAACAATTTTTCTTTTTGACATCCAAAACACATTGACACAAGAAAAAGTTAAAATTACCCCATAACTGACCTCACAATGCGTTGTAATCGAATGCGATGTTAAGGCACCCGCGCTGTCGGAGTTGCGTTGCTAACAATGTACTGCCTGCATTGTAATGGTCGTCTCCCATGCCAAAGGCAACCCATAGGCTATGCCGTTTGCGTCCGTCAGCCCCTGGACCGCGCTCAACACCAAGGAGCATTCCTCTTGGCCACTCCACCGCTACGACGCCTGCACCCTCCTCGCCATCAACCCTGGACTCCAGCTCGCCTGCCAGGACCTACCTCTGCTCCGTACCGGACTTCGCCTTCGCCATCACAGACGGCTGCAGTATCACCCGCAAGGAGCACCCCAACAGTCAAGGAGGAGGCATTGCCGTCACCTACAGGGGCACACTCCGACTGACCACGCACTCTAATGTGCCAAGGGTGACCATGGACCACGTCAACTCCCTGATCCGGACCAAGCACAAGAACATCCTCTGCAGCACCCTCATGTGCAGGCCCCCCGGGCCGTGGCCCCCCATTCTCCAATCCCATTTAGGACCTCATTGCACCTCAGGGTCTCACATCCACCAACGACATCCAACTTGGTGCACTCAAGTTCCACCTGGGCAACCCCAGTGACCAGAGCACCACCCCCTCCTGGGGAAGGTCACCGACATCAGACGCAAGCAGCAAGTCACCTCAACAGGCCACATAGCAGGACACACGGTCGGGCACGTCACCTCCGCCAGCGGGTACTTCAACTACAGCCACAACACCGGACTCTTCTGCACTACCATCATTGGATGAATGACGTCTTCACCTTGCCCACCTGACGCTAGCACCAACATCGCACCCCGTCGCAGCTGGATCCAGGCCACTGCAGAATGTCTCGTCGACTCCCTCCGCACCAACACTGCACCAATGCTTCCAAACGATGACACCACAGCGCGCAACCACCACCGATGGATCTCCAACATCGCAGACATTCGGGCACCCCTCATGAACGGCACTGCGTCAGTACCTTCTGCCTGCCTGATGGCAGGCATGAGGGTGATGCTGTGCCACAGGGATGGGCTGGCCCCATGCATTGCTGGGGTTGCGTCATGGTTGTGACACGACTGCAGCAATGCATGACTTTAGCGCAGACAGATACGTCAAGATTCCTGATGTATCTGTCGTTACTTGCGTCATGGAGCGCTGTCCAGTGAGTACAGCGCATCCATGCTGTTGCAAGGAGGGCGTGATGAGAAGTGTTGCAACGCTGTCTTGTCGCAGCGCATAAACACTTTTCATGACTGGGGCACAGGAATGCGCACTATCTTAGTGATGGTGCGCATTACTGCACTATGGGGCAGATTTACAATAACTGGCGCATCGCTGCAGATCAGCAGGGATGCGCCAGTTATTTTGCGTGACGTTAGGAACCCCTTGCACCACCATGGATGCGCAGCATTTACAATGCAGCGCACCGTGGTGCAAGGAGAGACAGATGCGTGACGCATCAGTCAGCGTATAGGTGACGCAGTGCTGGAGTCGTGTCGCAAGCGCGACGCTACTCCAGCACTGCTCAGGGGCATCCTATACTTGCAATGCTGCGTCACTCCTTACGCCTGCTACAAGCAGGCGTAAGGTTTTGACGCAGCGGGGACGTAAAAGTGACTCAGTGAAATCTTGTAGTTTTCACTGCGTCACTTTTACGGGGCTTCCTTGCGACGGAACGCCCACCCTGCTTACATTATACCTGACGCAGGTATAATGTAGCGCAGGGCTTTACAACGTGATGCATCTCACTAGGTGTCGTAAAGATGTCGCAAGGGGATTGTAAATCTGCCCCTATATTTTTGTCGCAGGGCAGCGCTGCAACATTGCTTGCAGCGCAGTCCAGCACCAAAAACATGCATAGGTGTGGGCCCAAGTCTTATTCACATTTTTAAGACCTGCTTTTTTTTCTGGTCTTAAATTCCTGCTGCTAACATGCCTTAGCGACACTTTTTTATTGCTTCGCCGGTCCGGGCCATCCTTGCTAATAGGACGAAGTGCGGTTAGCGGGCGTTTTTGTGAAGTTTAGAGACAGAACGCCTACCTTGCATGTCATTAGCGATAAATATCGCTGGCATGCAAGGCGATAAAATAACCGCCCGCTATCGCCAGAAAGCTGTCGCTAACGGCTGTTAGCGACAGTTTGCTAATAGGGCGATAGAAATATCGCCGCTTTAGCGGAAAAAAAGTGCCGCTAAAGCGGCTATGGGCCCTTGATAATATGCCCCATAGTGTTTTTTTGGGTCCCGCTGCAAACAAAAGCCCATCCCCTGGCCTATTAACAAACAATGTTTACACCAACTGAGCACTGAATGATTTGGGGAGACAGAATTGATCTATTGGAGAGATAGCCAGCAATAGCTAACAATCATCAAATGCACAACTCTCACTTATCGACCCCCGGCAGCTCACATTTGTGCAAGTGCTCTTACAGCATGAGTAATGCTGGATAAAGCCTAGAGGCAGAAAGGACAAAAGTAAACGCAAATTAAGGCAACCAAGCATCATGATCCACATTGGAGCGTGGACAGCCAAACACAGACATCCGGGAAGAAGTGGCATGCCCCCAATCCTCAAAGGACACAATAAATCAACCACCCAACAGCCCTAATCCTAGTCAGAATGTGCAACCCACAGTGAAGCCTTCGATCTCTCCCTCCCAAATTAGAGCCCAGGAACACAGTACACCACAATCCAGGCATGATTGAGTCAGCGAACCGCTCTTCGGAACACCTTTGTCCATGTTGGAGAAGAAAAAAAGCGAGACAGAATGCTGTAATCAGCTTATAATGACCAAAAACAGCAGACCACTCAATAAATCATAGCAACAACCAGGAGGTTCTGGAACAAGATGTTTGGAAGTGCCTATTCAAACTCTGGAAGCAACATCAAGTGCGCTAGAATTCTAATGTAGTAAATTTGATATCCAAATCTCACTATTGGAGACTTTAGCCCAGTACATAGTATCTACTAACTCCTGCTTTGATCGCCTTCACATGACTGTCAAGGAATATCTGACTAATAAGGAACTTCCACCTTCCAAACAGGAATAGCCACGTGAACCATTCGTGGATAAATTAGTCACGCTCCCAATAATACTATTCTCGCTGATCACGGAAGTTAAAAATGTCAAAACTCACTCCAACGCAGTATTGAAGAATGACACATTGCCTATTTTTCTTATGCCAGAGCCACGAGGAGAAACTTCACAAAAATTCTACCAGGAGAGTAAGGTCCTAATAAAGTTGGCATGGCCAGTCATATAGCAGAGATTTACATCCAACCACGCTCTGTATATAAAGACAACATGGAGATTTTTAAACTGCCTCCAGTACCATTTGACATCCTGGATCTAAACTCAAAAAGCCTAGAGCCTGCTGCTGATTCTTCAGATGGCAGGACCAATGCAGACCAAAAGAAAATTAGCCAGATCCCACATCAGATGATAGATAGAGGCGCATATATGTCATCTAGCTCCAGTAAGGGCTCTAAGAAATCAGCTATGTCTGTATTGGCAGAAGACAATTCCCCCAGTCAGATCAGACTCAGAGGATGAATAAAGAGCATGGCAGCTCACTCAGAGCAGCATTTCAAAGGAAGTGACAAAGAGTAGGTCTTATCTTGGAGCATCTCCTGAATTACCGGAAGCAAGAGCCTAAAATCAGATGACTCCCTCTGCACTAACACAAGTTCCATGGATGAAGGGTGATATGCAGCAGGGTACAAAGCGGAAAAACCCTTTGATTTTAACTCATTTGATGAAATCAAATATATAGGACTCCAGTAATTCCATTAACATGATGACCCTTTTTATCCAGAATATAAATCAAGAAGCTATAAGGACATTTTGAACAGGGGAAATATCCTGAGACTGCTAGTTGTACTCAATGATCTAAATCACCTGACCAAGCCTGTATAGAAGCTATTGAATTTAGATCACCCTCAAATGGGACACAGAATGAAGCTACTATTGTTACTGGGGCATCAGAGGAAATAGCCAACTTCATATTGTTAAAGCGACACATTTTTGTGGATTGGGTATCATTGTGTCTAAAGTGTCTGAGGAAAGTTATCCATCAGTTCTGCTTTTTGTAGAACCAAAAGTCAGCAGCGTAGAGCACAATTAGCCAAAAAGGACACAACAGTCAAAGCGTCAATTTTCAAATTTGCACAGGGATCAGAATTTGATATCAAAGCATTTTCTACAGAATCAATAACAGTTTCATGGAATAAATTATATGGCCAACATTGCAAACTAGGTCACTCAATCAACTAACAGTTAGCTGACGGGGATAGTTTGTGATGGCTTTGAATGAGAATAAAATCATTTGACTCTGCACACAGGATAGACCTGCAAATCCAGAGACACAACAGTTTCGAAAGGTCTCTGCTTTATCTCTAGGAATTTAGCAGGCTTAAAGAAAATCTGCATGGACACAGAACTGAAAAACTACCTAACCTCTCATGACCTCCTATGTTTTCAGGAAATGTGGAAGGGGAAAGAACTTCCAATAAGAGGTTTTGTCGAAATCTTTACCCTGGCAGAAAAAACAAAATGAAAAGGCCACCCGAAGGAAGGCCTGGCAATATATGTATCCATCAATAATGCTTTTAAAACAACAAACCTACACCTGAGTAGCACAAATATGTTTGGCATAAAAACTGAAAGTTGGGACTTTTGTGCTAATAGTAGGCCAGTGGTGGCATAAATATATACATTAACCTAAACTGAGCATGAAAAAAGATCACATCACTATTATGTAACATAACCTGTGAGAGCTGGCACTCAACTATGGCAACATCCCCTTGATAGTGACAGAGAACTTTAAATTAAATCCTGCCAAGCATCTAAGGAGATAAATAGAACTGATGCTAGTTGGGGAATCCCAATTCAGGAGTCCAGATATAGTAACTCGGATCCGTTTGATCACCCAGTTCTTGTGACCTTAGAAGCACTGGGGTTGCAGGCTTTCAACAGGCATTTTTCTGCCAGTGAAGCAAATAGCCCATACTCATAAGGTGAATAAAAGTCCCACAGTGTTAGATTATAGTGTTATTACAATATGCTTGTTTGACAGAATTAAAAGTTTTACAATAGTTCCAAGATCCAAAGATATCATTATCTGGTGCAGGTCTCGGTCAGACATAATAACAGGGCTGCGCTATCAATTTCACATAAAAAGTCACAAGACAGTCAATACCAATGGAAAATAATATCATGGAATAGCCAGTCTTTAACAATAATAATGAATGGAGAAATGCAACAAGCATCTTAATCTCGCAGACAATAGATCCAATTTCAGTGTCTGTAGAACACACCATGAAGGTAGATGAGCTAAGAAAACTTACCAAAAAGCATTGTAGGAGGTCAGATGGGCCCAAGGGGACCTGAACTAGACATACCTCTTTGTGGCAAGCAATTGGAAGAACTAGAACGTCTGATGGCTCCTTGTTAATCACCAAGAGAGAGGTTCTGGTTGCTTACTGGGTAAATATGTTGATCAATCAACTTGGATGAATTAAGCAAGAGCGCTCTATCAGGCGATGTGCTCTCAAACGATTTTGAAACACGATCGCATTCCCACCTGCGTTCTGCCACAGAGGAGTAAAAGAATAAAACTTATTGGGCGGGGGAGATAGAGCCCCTGGCCCAAACGGCCTACCCACCTCTATTTATTATTAAGAGCCCGAGTTCTGATCTGAATACTTTCATATGTTATTCAATTTCTGCTTGATCTCAGAAACTATAGCGGATTCAAGGCCAGGGCAAGTACTTCATCCAATTTTTAATAAAGGTTCATAGTCATGCCCTGATAGCTATTGTTTGATAGCACTACTGGATATGTAATCAAGGTACTTCACAAGGCTACTTTTGACAGATCTGAAAGAGTGAGATTTCAAACAAAGACTAATCCCATTTAACCAAATGGGGTTTAAATTGGAGTTAAGTACAACTGATAATTGGTAGCCGTATCAATGATAATTGAGAAGCCAGTTAAGAGAAAACGACTACTCTACACCTGCTTAATTGATTTTACTAAGGCTTAGACAGGAACATTTACTTCTTCATTTACTGACCTCTTGAAATATTCCAATATAAATGAGAGCAAAACATATTCCTGCGTTAACTTTTGGCACAGAAGGCTTCCAGGGAAAATCAATTTATTCTTACTCAGAATGCCTCCCAAGCATAAATAAGGCTGGAGGTTGGCTGATAGATAAACAATTAGCTCAGAAAACATCCCTTCTTAAATACACATTTTTACTGAGGCAGGCAGAATGATCAGGACTAAAAGCCTTTATTTGGAAGGAGATGATTTTGAGGGAGAACACAAATGCATGTGGGGGCAACCATTATTATACTTCGAGCCTTGGAAGCTGAACATCTATGGGAGCAAAACTTTCCATAAATTGGTTCAAAAAAATTGTTGAACAAACAAGTTAAGTGGGCTTCTTTTATCAATGACAAACAAAATTCAGCAAAAATATCCAAGCTTGGCTCACAATTAATACATATAAATGCCTCCAGCCACAAAATCTATTTTCTGCAGCTTTTAAGGGCCAGTTTAAAATACAATTATGGTTTGGTCAATTTTCCTCTTATGATTTATTGCCAAAATGGCCTGACAAGCCTGTTTCGGCAGCATGCAGGCCAGTGGTGGTTGGCATCTTCAGAGAGGGGGAGGGCGGTCAAATGGGTGGGTGCACACATGCAAAAAAAACTCAATTAAAAAGAAATCATTTACTGGGTCCAGACGAAACAATGTCCTCCTCGCCCCGGACTTCTTCTGCTGTGACTTCAGTGCGGGCCCCAGCAAACTCTCTTGACCAATCCTGGCCTGCTCACATCCTGTGCAATCAGCATGAGAGGAGCACCCTGATCGGTGGGAGCGGTCTCTCTCAGCTCTCCCCAGCGCACTGGAGGCCTGCACCTGCTCTCAAACCAGCTGTCTTAAGATAGACAGCTGGGTTAAGAGGTTTAAATTGTGTATGTCTGGCTGGCGTCGCAAGACAGCTGGCCAAAGAGACATGCACACTTTAAACAGTGCACATGCAGCCCTCTGCCCACCACTCCTTCCTGCTGCTGCCACTCAGCAGGCCCCGCCCCGTCCTGACACTCGGTTCAGGACGGGATGATGAAAAATGAAATGGTAATAAATTACAATTTATTTTTAATCTCTGGGGCTTTGGGTGCCATTTAAAAGGGGCAATGCTCCTCTACTCAAATGGAGGAGCCTCCCGTGATGCAGACTATGACTACATCATCAAGATTTGTTAACTCATACATTATGCACTTGCACCTTTCTGCTGCATGAACATGGATATTGACTTTAACATGTTTTTACCTAATTCGGTGTCAGAGTGCGTCGCCAAGCATCAATTTTTTGAATGCACAGAGAATTTACCATGTTGACTGTAAGATTTATAAAATTTATGAACAGAGTAGATAAGTTATTAACAGCAAAAGAACTCTAAAGAGGAATACGTGTTTATTAGCGAAAAATGTTTGTTCACTGCAAAATGATTGAGCTTACGGGGTTAGGCAGCTAGCAATATAAGTCTTTGATGTTCGTACAGGAATTTTACATCTTGGCACATGCCTGAGCTGCATACGTCACTCGTGCTATCCTTCCTCCCTTGCCTTGGCTGATAACCATGAGTTTTATTTTACATGTGGGCTTGGAATAAGCAAAATGGTTCTAATGTTTTATCAATTTTAACATGCTGCACTTTTGTTATGTAAAATGTTTATGGTTTTTTATTACCTGAAATAAAAGATTTACTATCTTATATGTAGCCTACTTCATCTAATAAAGACAGTTACCCTCAAAACATTCTACATTTTTTACACAGTTTCTGGATAACTATACTACCCAGGAAATATCTAAAAATAATTAATATTACAAGTAGGTTCATGTGGGAGTTCAGGTAGGTGGTGTTCCCCTTGAAACAAACTCAGTGCGTCATCACATGAAGTGTCACGTAAAAGTATCAAACACCAAAATGTTGAGGAGATAAGATTAGGAAATTATTACTCTCTCTGGGGTCCCATGTTATGGGATAAAATGCCCTCACCCACTAATAGTGGCTTGCTTCATCATAGGGCTGCTACTACACACCCTGTGTCACCATCAACAGGGGTGGAGCAATAACTTTTTACCTATAAATCACAATACACACTAAGGGATCCACAGTTCAATGTATAGATAAAATTACCTTAGGAGTATCCAGTCATAAATAAATCTAATTGCTTTAACCCCTTCGCTGCTAGGCCTTTTACCCCCCCTGTGCTAAGCCTTTTTTTGGCTATTTGGGGTAGTTCGTGCTTAGGCCCCTGTAACTTTTTGACCACATAAGGTATCCACGCCAAATGTGCGTCTTTTTCTTCCAACATCATGCGGATTTTTTTTAAAAATGGGAAAAAAGTGCTGCAAATGAAAGCATCTGGATTTTTTTCCTGCAAATGGTATCAACAAAGTGTTTGTGGGGCTGAAATCACCATTTTCCCAGCTTTCAGGGACTGACAGACTTTTGTCAGAAAACCAACATTTTTTACACAGTTGTACACAGTTTTGGCATTTTACTGGGACATAGCCTATTTTTGCTATTTTTTGTGATTTCAACCTTCTTCCAGTTAATGGTAGAAATGGGTAAGAAAGCAATAATGGATCCTGGACAGCTATACATTTTAGAAAAGTAGACTTCTGAATTCAGCAAGGGGCCATTTGTGTAGATCTTTCAAGGTTTCTTTATAGAAACTAACAGTTGAAAATAGGAAAAATTGAAAATGAGTTGAAAAAACAGCCATTTGTGCCAACGTTTCCACCTGTAACTTCTTCTAATTATGACAGATGTTTGAAAGCAATATACCGTTACATCTGCTGGACCTTTCTGGTTGTGGGGATATATAGGACTTGTAGGTTCACCAAGAACCCAACGCACCCAGAGCCAATAACTGAACAGCGTCTTGCAATGGTTTTTTATAATGTACCTGGTATATAGAAATTAATTTGGGAAAATATATACAATGAAAAATCAGAATGAAGGACACCTATGTATTTCTGTAATTGGAACAAAATATAGAGTTTAGAAACAGTAGCTATTTGCACATTTCCGAAATTGCGGGTACCCATACTAGCATGAGAATTATAGGACATTTTTCAAAGTGACTTCTTTTTTACACATGGTCTTTCATTTGGAAGGCAGAAATCAGGGCCGGACTGGCCGTAGCAGGCACCGGGCATTTCCCCGGTGGGCCGCCAGGGTGGGGGCCGGTTTTGGGCCCCTGGGGGCCGTTTTGTTACAGGGCCGTTTTGCAGCATAGCTGCAATATCGGCCCCTGTAACAGAAATCGGCCGAAACCGGCCCTGGCAAAGTGCTCGGCCGCACCCCCAACCCCCGGGAGCCAGCCGAGCACTTTGCCAGGGCCGGTTTTGGTTCCCAGTCCGGCCCTGGCAGAAATGCATCAAAAGTCAATAGGAAATAACAGTTGCTCTACAACTCTGTGTTACACTAAGTCTCCAATAAAATGGTACCTCACTTGTGTGGGAAGGCCTAGTGCCCGCGACAGGAAACGGCTCAAAACGCAACGTGGACACACTTCATTTTTACAGTGAAAACTGACCCTTTTTTTGCAAAGTGCCTACCTGTAGATTTTGAACCCTAGCTCTGCTGGCACCTAGGGAAACTTAGCAAACCTATACATTTTTGAAAACTAGACACCCAGGGGAAACCGGGATGGGGTGACTTGTCTGGCTCTCACCAGGTTCTGTTACCCAGAATCCCTTGCAAACCTCAAACTTTGTAAAAAAATCACATTTTCCTCACATTTCTGTGGTGGAAAGTTCTGGAATCTGCGTGGATCCACAAAATTCCACTGACCCCACATTCCCCAAAGTCTTCCGAGAAAAATGGTATCTCACTTGTGTGGGTAGGCCTAGTGCCCGTGACAGGAAACGGCCCAAAACGCAACGTGGACACACCACATTTTCTCAGTGAAAACTGACCCTTTTTTTGCAAAGTGTCTAGCTGTGGAATTTGAACCCTAGCTCTGCTGGCACCTAGGGAAACCTATACATTTTTGAAAACTAGACACCCAGGAGAATCCAGGATGGGGTGACTTGTCTGGCTCTCACTAGGTTCTGTTACCCAGAATATCTTGCAAACCTCAAACTTTGTAAAAAAAAACCATTTTCCTCACATTTCCGTGGTGGAAAGTTCTGGAATCTGCGTGGATCCACAAAACTACACCCACCCCGCATTCCTCAAAGTCTTCCGAAAAAAATGGTTCCTCACTTGTGTGGGTAGGCCTAGTGCCTGCGACAGGAAACGGCCTAAAAAGCAACGTGGACACACCACATTTTCACAGTGAAAACTGACCCTTTTTTTTGCAAAGTGCCTAGCTGTAGATTTTGAACCCTAGCTCTGCCGGCACCTAGGGAAACCTAGCAAACCTATACATTTTTGAAAACTAGACACCCAGGGGAATCCAGTATGGGGTGACTTGTCTGGCTCTCACCAGGTTCTGTTATCCAGAATCTCTTGCAAACCTCAAACTTTGTCATAAAAAAACACATTTTCCTCACATTTCTGTGGTGGAAAGTTCTGGAATCTGCGTGGATCCACACATTTCCTACCACCCAGTCTTCCCCCAGGTCTCCCAATAAAAATGGTACGTCAGTCGCATGCGTGGGTCAAGTACCCGCGATAGGCAAGGGCCCAAAACGTATTGCGCAGGGGATTCTGTGTAGGAAAACGTTGGGGGATCCATGCAAGCCATCAGAGGTTACTGCCCCCATCTGCCTCCTGGGGGGGGCAGAAAGACTGTGGCATTTTTTTTTGGGGGGTGGGGGCATTGGCATGCCCATTCTGGGCAGCCCCCACCCCGAACATTGGAGAAAAAAAATCCCTGGTGCCTAGTGGGCTTTCTATTGCCCCATCTACCTCCCAGGCGGGGGGCAGAAAGACTATAGCATTTTATTTTTTGGGTGGGGGCTTGGCATGCCCATTCTGGGAAGCCCCCACCCCTGCGTATATATAAAATAAAAAAATCCCTGGGCCTAGTGGGCTTTCTGCCCCCCCGGGGGGCAGATCAGGGGCTATTGCCCCATCTGCCTCCTGGGGGGGCAGAAAGTCTTATGCCTTCTTTGGGGGGGTAGGGGGGGGACATTGGCATGCCCATTCTGGGCAGCCCCCACCCCTGGCATATCAAACAAATCCCTGGTGCCTAGGGTGCTTTCTGCCCTCCTGGGGGGGCAGATTGGAGGCTACTCTCCCCATTGCCCCCCAGGAGGGGCAGAAATGCTGTCTGGCAAAATTGTATGGGGGAGCAAAGACCTTGGGGCGATCCCCAAGCAGGGATCCACTAGCGAAGGGTACTATTGGAAAGGGGATATTCTTCCCTTTCCAATGATACCTCTTCCAGGTTTTTCGGTGCTCAGGGGGCTGAGATAGCCTCACAAGCACCGAAACTGTGAAACTGAAGCTAAGTTTCAGTTTTGTTTTCATTGTAATGACGACAGTGCGCCATGCGCGCGATCGTCATTACAATGAAAACCCAATCTTTGATTTGGGAGGTTGGGGAAGCTCTTCCCCACCTCCCAAAGCAAAAAATAAATAAAAAATGGGAAATCCCTCTGCTGTTTACAGCAGAGGGATTTTTTTAAAGTTTGCTCATGATGGAATGGTTCCGTCATGAGCACACTTGCACTTATGCTCATGACGGAACCATTCCATCATGAGCTTGGAAGGGGTTAAGGTCTCCTAGGTAGGGTTAGAAACAACATGAGATGGTCTTGGGGTACTACCACCCTAACATCTCTCCAAACTGTCTGTCGACATGGTTAGGCTAATCTTCATCGTCACTTAGGGTTGGTGGCCTTCTTCAGCACTATGATCCCTACATTCACTGTCACCGTCAGTCAATCCTGCTCAATAGTGAACTGCGAAATGATAGCATCATGCAGCGACCTTGTGTGTCTCCTATATTCCTGAAACCAGGATATTTCTGTAAAACTATTAGACAACATTGTCAATCACATACATCGAGA
This sequence comes from Calotriton arnoldi, assembly GCA_963921515.1. NCBI lineage: Eukaryota > Metazoa > Chordata > Amphibia > Caudata > Salamandridae > Calotriton > Calotriton arnoldi. Next base: position 1,441,133 of record CAWUFW010001768.1, on the reverse strand, counting down.
GGGTGAATGTATGCACTCTACAAATTCAAACTTACAATTTTGTGATCTGATATTCTTAAGATAAATCATGCCATGCACTCTTATTAATTCAATGTGCAAAAACACTGCAAAATTGTGAAGCACCTCTAAACAGACTTGTGAGTACATGGGTGGAGTCAAACGTCAATATTTAGGTAATAAGTTCACTCATCTCCCTGGTTTCTGTATGCTATCTCTTATCCTGGGTTGGGAGCAGGGGCATAACTCTGTAGTCACACTCTGTATAAACAATGTATAAATATTATCCAGCATGCTTTATATTAAAAAGTCTTGTGTGCAGACATCTCTACTTTCAACATGAATTGTGGGAGCTAACTTTCACGTTTGCAATACCAGCTGGTCAGAATTGATCATTGTTATTGATGGAGCAAGGTAAACGAATTTTTTTTTGAACCCCCTAATATTAACATTAATAATTAATAAAATTGTTCGTTTCAGTGAATAACCAACAACGTATGTTTTCTTCATAAATGTTTTGGTAACATGCCACTTCATGTGCAAACTAATCCACTTACAATTGTTAATGTGAATAACGCTAACATAGGGCCATATGTAGGTGGGCTAATACCGGTCGGTAACGGCCGAAAATCGGTAAATTTCCCGTTACCGACCGGTATTTAGCCCTTTGCGATGTAGGAGGCCGGATTTAAGGAGTCGGTAATTTACCGATTCGTTATTTTAAGGAATCGGTAAATTACCGATTCCTTAAATCCTACGTAGGAGCACTCAAGTGAGTGCATTTTTGGTTTAAGGATTCGTTATTTACCACCAACTACAAGTTGGTGGTAAATACCGAATACCTTTTAAAAAGCAATTTTGTGCTTTTTTAAAAGTGCCATGTGGCAGACATACATGCCCTTAGGGCATGTATGTGCGCCTATCTTGCACACATGCACGATTCAGGGGTGCAACAGGGTGTCAATTTGACACCCTGCCACCCTTGAATATGCTCCCCCTATTACCGATTCGGTATTTACCGAATCGGTAATAGTGAATGGCTTCCCATTCATTCCTATGGGCCTCCAGGCCCATAGGAATGAATGGGAAGGTATTCCTTATTACCAATTCGGTAAATACCGAATAGGTAATAACGAATATTACCGAATCGGTAAAATTTACCGAATGTTTACCTACATTCTATTTACCGATTCTTAAATACCGAATCAGTAAAATTCGGTATTTAGGAATCGGTAAATAGAAATTACCTACATATGGCCCATAATGATTTGCGTACTAATTAGAATAATATTGCAAGATTTGTGCTTCGTAGAAAATTGTATGGTGGCAAAATAAAGCGATTGGTAAGTAAGGAATAGCTTTATATGTTGCTTCTGCTAGGTAACACCTAATTGGGGTACGTAGAATGATGGGAGGGAAACGAAAAGGCTTATTTTCCTTATTCTTAACTATTTTCTGTTTATTTCTATGATAGTTCGCTTAGGCCTGCTAGGCCGTGCTGTAGAAATGGCTGCTGAGGCGAAAAGGCTAAAGTACGCGTGCGCAAGATGGCTTCCAAGCGAAAGAAAGAAGCTGTAAATGAAAGCGTCACGTGGTTATTTCCAAAGCCTGGGATGAAAGCGGGATCAAGGCTGTGATGACCTTATCACCCGTGCGTGTGCCAAGGGGGACTTAGCGAAAGAGCGTGAGAAGTCGCAGTGCATATGAGAATGGACAATGAACTGTTCAAAATAAAGTATCAGAAAGAAGATACAAATAGAGACGGATGATTGGATTGGTAATGTCCTAAACGTGAGAAAGGATCAAGTTATATACATTCCAAAGAACTGGTTAGAACAAGAAGAAGAATAATGAGATGTGTGACATCCCCCAAATGGACCAATTAGAGTGAATCTCGCCCCCAAAATGTAATTTTTTCTGTTTAGTAAGCTAGTATTAGGGTATAAGAGGACCTACTCTTAAGTAGGAGGAGCGCTGTTTTTATATTTTCTTATTGAGCACTGGACGCTGACGCTGACGCAGGAGAAGCCGCTGCTATTTTTTCTATAGGCCTTTATATTTTAATACGATTAATCTTTTGCTCATAATTCTGATTGAGAAGGAACAAGAGGGATTGGCGGAAAACCTATATGGGTGGTCCATCGAGGAGGCCTGTTTTGTAGAACAGACAGTCAGTTTTGGGAGTTCTATGCTGAGATCTGAAATTAATTGCTGTGACGGACTTTATTTTTCCATCTAAAGGGTATGCATTGCAATTTCAATTTATTCCTAATATTGATAATAAATGTATGGATCTGATTAATAAAACTGATTTTATTCATGCTTATAAAATTTAGATAAACTATATTATAATTAAATCTACGAGTCTGTGGTTCTTTAGCTCAATGATAAATATAAAATGTTTAATAAGAGTTTATAGTGATTGAGCTGGTCTTAATCACCATCAACTGATTCCTACTAGTTGGTCCATCGACCAATGAGCGGAATACCTGAGAGATTTAAGAATTATTATGTTGATTTAAAAAGGTATCCCGTCTCCTTCCAGCAAATCATTAACTTTTTCTCCTAAGGTAAAGGTGGATGTGTTCCAGGGAATATATGTGAGAGTGATTGTATATTACGGTGTTATGGGCCCCACCGTCATATGGGTATAGTTGTGAAGAGGAATGTTTTTCAACCTGGACATCAATATCTAAAGGAGAAGAAATTTTATTGATAGCGCTGGATCAGATTTCTTGGTAGCAGAGTTATGGTTACTATAGATTAGTTTGGTGATTATCGATTATTGATTATTGGTTATTTTATGTATAACACTATATGTTGAACTGTATTACGTTATATGTAAGTCGAAGTTTTTGAAGCTTCCGGGAAGTAGGAAGTGGACACGTGTGGCAAGAGAAGTCACATGGAATAGTGCATTGTCTGAGTTCATATTGGTGATAACACAGGTTGTGTTATGATAGGGACAATTTCCGTATAAAAGGTGTGTGAGTGAAATAGCAACCGGTTTTCTTGTGAAACTCTGGCCTTAATTCTCAGGAGCAGTGTAGTCTCCACATGTGTTTTATCCCCAGAGAAACGGGTTTACCTCTTGCTTGAAAGAAGGGTAAGGTAGAGGGAAGTGCTACACTTATCGAACGAAACTGTATTCTTGTGAAATAGAGTAAAGCTGTCACTTTTGTTAGCGAAATCAGACAATGGAAATGTGTTTTTAATGTCGTAACTAACCGAGAATAGTTGAAAACAATTGCCGATAAAATTTGTAAAGGAGGGGTCAGGAGCAGAACTGACGTCAACAAAGAGCTGCGCTGGAATTGGTCAGTGCACTGGTCATATTGAAAACGCCCTGATTGGAGCGTTGGTGTGAGACACGCTGTGATAGGTTGAATAAGTTGTGACGTAGAAGCTTCGGATTGGAGCGTTGGTGTGAGACGCGCTGTGATAGGTCCGAATAACGCATAGAGAACAGTGTTGAGTTGTGAATTTTGAAAAAGGAAAGAAAATCGTAAAATAATGGCTTATTATGAGTATGGTAGAGAGAAAACGTCGTGGATGGCGAAAATTAAGAACTTTTTTAAGAAAGACAAAAAGGTAATGACTAGAGAGGGACAAGTAATTCCTCCGCCGAAATCACCAGCTTCGCATATGATGCTGAAATACGGATATCATACCTGCATATGGTTAGAAAATTGGACTAAATATACTCAAAATGATGGAGTATTAGCTTTTCCCGAGAATGGTTCATTCAGCGTAGCTGTACTTCGGAATTTGAGAGAGAAAATGACGAAGCTTGAACCTAAACCTAGACCGACACAGTTTGAAGCGTTGAGTGAATGGGAGGATGAGATGTATGAACGAGAAAGATTCAGAGGAGTAAAGAATCATGATTTCGTTCCTGGAAGGTTGTGGGGAGTGAATCATGAGGACAGAATAAAGCGTTGGAGATATGCTAATATGACAGGAGGTTTGTTTCCAGCTTTTACGGTTGAAGAGGAAGCAAGGAGAAAATGTACTGAGAAAAAGAAACATTTAGTTACTGAAAGGTACGGGTATGGTGGTAGCGAGACAGAGGATGAATTGCTGGAAGATATTTTAAACCGAAACCCACCTCCATACCAACAGAATTCTGCGGTGGTGACACCTAATGCACCGCCAATGGAAACTGGGAGGAATAAAAGTCCAGAACGAAGATACGAAATAAATAGGTCAAAAGAACAGTTGAAAACCCCACAAAGCGAAAAGGATGAAGGTGACAATACAACCGAATTAGCAAAAACCACGAGAGAGTTGACTGAGAAAATAAGAGAGTTAACCATGAATATGGAGGCCGTAACTGTACCAGTAACAATAGGTCCAGTAATACCAGTTTTTGAGAATCAGAAAATAGATGAACATTCTTTAGTCATTCCAATGAATTCGAATTTGCAAAGAAGAAAAGAAGGGATGGAACTAGAAAAAGAAGGTGCAAGAAATTTGGTCAGCTCATATAGACCAAGCCCACCTACTAATTTGACAGTAAATGAGAGTGAGTTTAGGAGGATTCCTATGGGAACTGAATCTGCGTCAGAAACACCAGAGAGGAGTAGAAATTGGGTAGAATTAAATAGTACACCTGTAGGTCCAACTCCAGACGAATTAAATGAATGGATGAAAGCCCTGCAAAAGAAAGAGACAGAACCAAAACCACTAGATGTAATTAGGTTAAAAATAGATATGGAAGAGTTAATTTTAGGGACTATTGGTACAGAAAAACTGAAAACATACCAGGACGATGAGATAATGTTCTTATGTAAGAGCATTACATGGAGAGCAAGAAATTTGCATGACAAATTAGAAGAGACAGCGAATGAACTAGGAGTAGAATTTGTAAAAGTGAGAAGTTTGCAGAAGCCATATAGGGTAGATTTTTGTGAGAAAGATATAGAAAATCTAAACACTTCAGGACGGTTGACCCAGATAAAAGAATTAATTGTTTTATTGAGAAAATGGGGTGATGTGGACAGATGGAGAAGCAGGTGGACTAAAAGGAATGAGAAAACGACCGATAAAGCGTCTTTGGCTTTTGCGGTGACAGACAAAGAACCAATTGTAAGGGAGTACCCGATGAGAGAAACTCCAGGAGGTAGTTATGTGCATGTCCCTTGGTCCAGACAAGATATATTGTCATTTACAAATGACTTCCCAAAATTAAGAGAAAAACCAGTAGAATGGTACAGACAAGTGGAAAGGTTTGTTAAAGTTTCGAAAGTGTTGTGGGTAGATTTGGACGGATTATTTGACATTGTAGTACCAGCTGATTTATGGACAGAATGTAAGATTACCATTGATTGGCCAACTGTAGAATACCCGAGAGACGCAAAAACAGGAGCGCCAGGACTTGAAGTCATGAGAAAATACGATCAGGTTATTACCTTTTTGAAAAATAAAATTCCACCCAAAGAGACGGATTGGGTAAAAATCGATAGAACTACACAGGAGAGTAAAGAATCTGTACATGCCTATTATGAAAGGCTACTTCTCGTTTTTAAACAGTATAGTGGTTATGAGACATTAAATGAGAAGGACATGAGTCATTTTGTATATAGATTTGTTTATGGATTAAAACCAGAGATAAGTGAAATGATCAAACAGCATATGATCTGCTGGCAAAACAGCACAGTAGATGAAGTGTTGAGGTATGCTAAATATTGTAGTGATGATATCGAGTGTAGACAGCGTAAATTAAAAGAGAAAGCAATGTGGGCACAAGTGAAGGTTGCAGAAAAACAAGAAGCTCAACTGAATAATCAGATTACTGAGGCAGGACAAACTAAATCCAAACCGAATATAGGTAAAGGAAAAGGCCAAATGAGTATAGAAGAGGCAAAGAAAAAGTGGCCATGCCACAACTGCGGAAAGCTAGGGCATTGGAGAAACGAGTGTAAATTTCCTCCAAAAGCTAATGCAGAAAATCAATCATTAAATCCACAGGTGCAGAGTGAGGTGAGTTACCAACAGCTGCAGCAACCGCAGGTAGTTACTCAGCAGAGTCAGGTGCCTCAACCACCACTTCCCAAGAGTGTAAATCAACAAAGATACAGTGCAGAAACAGGATTCTACGGAGGAGAGCAGGTAACACAATTGCCGCGCGCAGCTGCAATATCTCAATACTGGTTACGACAGGATGGGAATGAGTCGGATGAAAGTTTATGACGGTGCCTAGGAGAGGAGGAAGAGTGCGTGCTTGGCGCAACTCTAGAGGTAGATCAAGCAGGTCCATTTGTGGATGGAGAAGTGAATGGTGCAAATGTAACATTCCTTGTGGACACTGGAGCTACCCGTTCTACTGTTAGATCAGTGGAAATTCCAAACCTTCCTCTCTCAGGTGAACATATCCAAGTTGTTGGTGTCTCAAATCAGCAAATTAAAACGCCTCTTACCAAATTAGTCGAGGTAAAGATTGGACCATTCAGAGAAATGCACCGATTTGTGGTATGTGATTGCAGTCCTGTGAACCTATTAGGACGCGATCTACTTTGCAAAATGAATTGCACCATCTATTGTACTCCAGATGGGATTGCATTTCAGACCCCGATGAAGATGTACTGTATAAAATGACAATGGTGAATTTAGAGTCAGAAGTGAATGATTTATTTCCTGTGTTTGATGTAGAGAAAATCCCAATTGAACTGAAAGAAACAGTAAAACAGGAAGTGTGGGATTTTACGGGTGAAGATATAGGGTTAATGAAAGGAGTAGACCCTGTTAAAATTTCTGTTAAAGAAGGAACAAATTACCCAAATACTCCACAGTATAAATTAACGCCAGAAATAATTGAAGGTATAACACCTGTAATAAACAAAATGATTGAACAAGGAATTCTGAAAGAAATAATGAGCAGTCCGTGTAATTCGCCTATAATGGGACTGAAAAAGCCAAACGGAACATATAGAATAGTACAAGATTTGAGAAAGATAAATAAAATCGTTGTTCCTTGTTGTCCGATTGTACCAAACCCTGCTGTAATTCTATATCAAATTCCACGTGAAGCCGAATGGTATACCGTCATTGATTTATGCCATGCATTTTTCTCTATCCCATTACATTCAGATAGCCAGCCATTATTTGCGTTCAGGTTCGGAGAGCGTATTTTGGCATGGTGCCGAATTCCTCAGGGGTACACAGAAAGCCCCTCAATCTTTAATCAGATTCTAAAGAAATCACTGGAAGATTTAAAAATGCCTGAAAAATCTGTGATGGTTCAGTACATTGATGACCTATTGGTGGCATCAAAAACCAAGGAAGCATGTGTTGTCGACACAATTGCTTTGCTGAACCATTTAGCAAAAGGAGGACATAAAGTATCACCATCAAAATTACAGTTTTGTCAACAGGAAGTTCAATATTTAGGTCATAAGATTGAAAAGGGAGTACGAAAAGTAACAACTGAGAGAATAAAAATAATTCAAGGAATGAGAGCTCCAATGACACAAAGAGAGGTAAGAATGTTTCTGGGAATGGTTGGATATTGCCGACAATGGATAAGTGGATTTTCATTAATTGCCAAACCTTTGCAGCGTTTGACAAAAAAGGATATTAAAGATCCTTTTGAATTAAATGATGAGGAAATGAAAGCGTTCAGAGAATTAAAAACGAAATTGTGTGAAGCCCCGGCACTGGGAATGCCTGATTATGAAAAAGATTTTGAGCTGTATTGTAGTGAGAGAGATGGGTGTGCGCTTTCAGTCTTAGTGCAGAGACATGGAAACATGAAAAGACCTATTGCATATTTTTCAGCTGTTTTAGACCCGGTAGCAAAAGCGTTGCCTGGATGTTTGAAAGCAGTTGCTGCTACTTGTGTGAGTCTGGAGCAGAGTGAAGGCATTGTGATGGGATATCCATTGAGAGTATATGTTCCTCATTCTGTAGAAATTCTTTTGACAAGAACCAAAACTCAATACATGACACATAGTCGGCTGACTAGATATGAAAAAGTGATTTTGAGTGCAGACAATGTAACCATTGACAGATGCACTAATGTAAATCCTTCAACATCATTGCCAGATGAAGAGAGTGTGATAGATATGGATGAAGTTGATCACGATTGCTTAAATGTACTCGAGTATTGTACAAAACCGCGTCCTGACATCAGAGACGAGCCTTTAAAAGAATCAGATTATGTATTGTTTGTGGATGGCTCATGTTTGAGAACGAGTGAAGGAGTTTTGAGTGCGGCGTATGCAGTATGCACAGTAGCTGCTATAATGGAAGCATCTTGTTTGAGAGGAATACGTTCTGCCCAAGTGGCTGAACTAGTTGCTCTAATTCAGGCATGCAAATTGGGAAAGAATGTTCGAATCACAGTAATCACGGATAGCCAATATGGCTTCGGAGTGGTTCATGATTTCGGGCAGATCTGGTCTCAGAGAGGTTTCTTGACGTCTGCAGGAACTCCAATCAGAAATGGTGAGTTTGTGAAAAAGTTGCTTGAGGCGATACAGCTGCCTAAACAGATTGCGGTAGTAAAGTGCAATGCACACAAAAATGGGGAAGACTACATAACTGTGGGCAACAAATTTGCCGATGAAATAGCTCAGTACTGTGCCAAAAATGTAGTCTCATTGAACCGAAGCAGAGAAAGAGAGCATATTTCATGTCCTTTGCTTTTTACTAACCCTGTCGAGACATGGGACGAGGTGAGACAATTGCAGGAAGCAGCAGATGATGAAGAAAAAGATAGCTGGATCAAAGCAGGATGCAGGAAAAGGGAGGAAAATGATGTTTGGGTTTATAGAGACGAAAGACCAGTTATGCCTGATAGCATGATTGCTGACATGGCACGGATGTACCATGGACAAGCTCATATTGGAAGAGATGCAATGATCAGACTTTTTAGACAAACCTGGTATAACCCAAAATTCAGAGCCATAGCTGAGAGTCTTTGTCAAAGATGCCTTATCTGTCAACAGATAAATCCAGGAAGGAAGACAGTAGTGAGTCTAGGAACAATAGGACGAGAGGGAGGTCCTTTCACCAGAATGCAGATGGATTTTATCGAAATGCCCCCAAGCAACAGGCTAAGATATGTTCTTGTAGTCGTCTGTTTGTTTTCTCGTTGGGTGGAAGCCTACCCGACTAGAAGGAATGATGGGATTACAGTGGCAAAACTCATGCTGAGAGAATTCATTCCTAGGTACGGTTTCCCAGTAACGATTGAAACAGATAGAGGAACACATTTCCAGAACGAATTAATTCAATTGATATGTGAAGCACTTGGTATTAAACAGAAACTGCATTGTGCATACAGACCAGAGGCTTCTGGAGTAGTAGAGCAAGTGAATGGAACGATAAAGAACAGATTAGGGAAAATGTGTCAAGCCACAGGACTCAAATGGCCAGATGCCTTGCCCTTGGTCTTAATGACTATCAGAAGCATACCTGAAAGAAAGACAGGTTTGAGTCCCCACGAAATAATCATGGGACGAGCAATGAGGCAAGCACATGTACCTGTCAACAAACTGCTGACTATAACTGATGATCTCGTATTGGATTATTGCAAAGGATTGGCTGATGTGGTACGTTCTGTGTTTCATCAGGTTGGACCGGATGCGACCACTCTCGAAAGAAAACCAGCTCATGACTTGAATCCTGGAGATTGGGTCCGCATAAAAGTCCACAGAAGAAGAAACTGTTTGGTTCCCCGCTGGGACCAACCACGACAAGTGATCCTGGTGACAACCACTGCAGTAAAATGTGCAGGAGTGAAACACTGGGTACATGCCAGTCACACCATCAGAGTTCCAGATCCTGAAGCTCGACCTGTAAGTCGACATCTGGAAATATATGATACCAGTTCAGCATCCGATGCAGAAGAAGGAACGAACAGGGCCCCAGAACCTGAAGATCGACCTGTAAGTCGACATCTGGAAGTCCCAAGTACCAGTTCAACGATAGAAGAAGAGAATAAAATAGCAAAGGTTCCAGAATCTGAAGATCGACCTGTAAGTCGACATCTGGAAATATCAGACACCAGTTCAGCCTCTGATACAGATCACTCAGATTGTGATGAAAATCTGAAACAGGATTGGAAATTTGATACCATAAAAGAAGAAACTGAGCAAAAAGATAGCAATAGTGAGCAACTAAGTACAAACTGTGGTAAAGATCCTTCAGAAATCATTTTAATAGATGAAGAAGGGATAGTTTCAAACAGAAAGATAGAAGAATCGGAAGATTCCCGAGGAGCAATAGGGACAGATCGGCGAATAAAGGAACAGGGAAATATAGAAACAGATAGAGAGATCGACACAGAATCGGAAGAACCTCGAGGAGGGACAGAAGTAGGCGATCAAGGAAAGAGACAAGGAGGATCAGAACTAGAGGAAAGAGGTGAAATCATAAAGTTCAAGATAAGTGATAATAAAGAAAAGTCTGAATCAGAATCAGAAGAAAGTGGAGAAGAAAGAAAACAGAAATTAGAAACAAGGAAGAGAACTTGGAGAGCAGAAAGAGAGGAAAAAGAAAGTGAACCAAAAAGGCAGAGAAAAGGAGATAATTGGCCCCACAAAATTAAAAGATTGAGATACAAGATCATAAACTTGAATGGAAAGAAAGCAGAACAATTAAATGAAATAACTAGTCAAAAGGAACAAGAAAAACAAGGTGGAAAACACTTGCAGAAAACAAAAAGAGTAAAGAAAGCTAATCTGAAGTATAAATCGCCTGAATGGCTATACATTGCGTTGACTGATATCAAAGAAGAAGAAATCACTCACGAGAACCCTGAACCAAGCTACAACCAAATGGGTGAAAGTGAAGTGCAACAAGTTTAAAGAAATTTGAAAGAAATTTCTACCGGACTGGACAAAACACTGAATTTGACAAGAAAGAGTTCTGAAAAGAACTAAAGAAAGTACCAAACAAGACAAAGTGAGAGCGTAGGGTGGCTGAGAGGTCATTCCTGAGGTGTGGTGACACATTTTCTGTACATATTATAAATATAGGTAATAGAACAAAATGGTAGATACTAAAAATAGAACATGTAGATGTGAGTTCTTACGTAGATGGTGCTTCTTTTGTACAGGATTATTAATGACCGTATGGATTATTTTAGCAATTACCATTCCAATTAGATTAGCTGTAGAAGAATCGTCTATATTAAAGAATAACACAGAGAAAGAAAAAGGAGCTAACATGCAGGAAACAGCTATATTAAAAAGTAGTGCAGAGTTACATAAAGACAAATCAATAACAGATTTTTCAAAAAATGTTTTCACTAAATTATTGTATGAGTATGTAGAAACAATGGATGTGAGAGATTGTTATGTTTGTATGCAATTGCCTGCGTCTGTTGCAGAAGGTGTGACCTATCATCACCTTCCTTTGACGTATGGAATAACATGTAGGGGCCGATTCCGATCTCGGCCGGTAGGGCTCGAACAGGATTCGGCTTTACCGGATCCGATTCGGAGCCCTGTTTCCCGACCGAACCGTACGCGGGTCCGGCCGAGCGAGTACGATGCGAAATCGCCGACCGACTCGTCCGGGCGTCCTGACCAGCTCCGACCGACTCGCTCCGGACTCGAACCGCTCCGACCGACTCACTCGGACTCGACTCGCACCGCGCAATGGAGACGTTCCCGGCCGGGTAAGTACGATGCGCGCCGCGAGCAGTCCGACCGAGCCGCGCACTCCGGCTCGTAAGAGCTGTCGGAGCCGTGCTTCGGGGGTCCGTGTCGGACCCCCATGCATGCGTAGCCGCGCGAGTCGCACACAGGGGGACCCATGGGTCCCCCCTACCTGTGCGTGTACGGCGCGAATCGCTTCGCCGCGTACCCGCTGTAGGGGCGCCCTTGTCCGACTCGCACCCATTGAGTCAATGGGAGCCTGCGTACGCGTTGTACGACCGGCTCCCATTGACATCAATGGGAGTCCGACCGACTCGAGTCCGATAACATACGTACGCATCGTACTCGTTCGGTCGGACTGCACGGGTCCGATTCGGTCGGAAATCTCTCCGGATCCGGCTCGGTCGGAGAAATTTCCGGCCCGAATCGGAATCGACCCCGTAGTGTTTTAGCTAGTTTATTTTATAGAACAGGGAGATTAGAATATTATTATACTGACATAGATGAGATTTTTGCAAAGATTCCTATAGTTTCTGAACTAAACAAGGTGAAAGAGGCAAGAACGTTTGGAGAATTTTTCATTGAAAATAAAATTCTAACATCAGATGATATAGTTAAACACAACCTTACCTGTGAGTTAAGGAAGGAAGAAAAGGTGTTTTTAGAAATGGTTGAAAACAGAAGAGTAAAATTTCAAAGAAAAGTGATAGAAGAGACAAAAACACCTCTTTGGGCATTTGAGGAAGAAAATAAGGATAAGAAAAAGACAAATGCAGCTATGACTCTGGATTGGCCCCAACAGGGAAGGTTGTGCATTAGTAGAAATAGAACAAGGTATGATAACTATTTCGTGGGTTCCAGTAATTGTCAAGATAACTATAACATTTTAGGAGGTTGAGGATTCAAAGGGGGAAAAGATCCAATATTTCCAGGGATCTATTATATTTGCGGAAACAGAGCTTATTATAGGTTGCCGGACCATTGGTATGGCTCATGCTACTTAGACCTGGTCTTTCCAAAGATTTTTCATGTTGATAGAAAAGAAAAGGGAACACACGAAATGGTTGAGACATTCACACGTAGAAAAAGGGAAAGCTTTTCAGAAATAGTAGGTGATATTTTTGGAGCAATGATACCAGCAGTGGGAATATCTTTGAATGCATTTAAAATTCGGAAATTATCCACAGTAGTAGATCGTTTATCTACAGATACTGCTGGAGGGTTCTTGATGGTAAATACCGAGATGATTGCCATTGAGAGCTATGTTAATGCAAAATCGGCTTGCCCTTGACATTCTTTTGGCAAAAGAGGGTGGAGTCTGTGGAATGCTGAAAGTTCAACATTGTTGCACTTACATTCCAGATAAAAGTGAAAATATACAAAGGTATATAAAGAATATTACAAATTTGCACAAAGAACTTGTTCCACTGGAGGTTGAAAATGCCTGGGAGAGACTTGGTAAGAGTTTTTCCTCAGTATCAAATTGGTTTTCTAAGATAAGTAGTTTTATTATAGGGAAAGTTATGATAACAGCAACGATAATAATTTTAGTAGTATTAGTTGTGAGATTCGTTATTATATGTATCAAAAGAAGAAAAGACAAAACAAGATAGAAGAGAAAATAAGATAAATAAAGAAAGAGAAAGAGAGATAGGTGAAATAGAACTGGAAGAACTAAAAGAAAGCATGTATAAGAAGACAAAAAGACAGAATGAAAAAGATACAGTAGTGTAAAACTAACCAGAAGCAAATGGAAAAGAAATATGCTATCTGACAAATTGGTGTGACATGGTGTTTTGTGGTGATATTAAAAATCACCAAAGGGGGAGTTGATGGAGCAAGGTAAACGAAAAATGTTTTGAACCTCCTAATATTAACATTCATAATTAATAAAATTGTTTGTTTCAGTGAATAACCAACAACGTATGTTTTCTTCATAAATGTTTTGGTAACATGCCACTTCATGTGCAAACTAATCCACTTACAATTGTTAATGTGAATAACACTAACATAATGATTTGCGTACTAATTAGAATAATATTGCAAGATTTGTGCTTCGTAGAAAATTGTATGGTGGCAAAATAAAGCGATTGGTAAGTAAGGAATAGCTTTATATGTTGCTTCTGCTAGGTAACACCTAATTAGGGTACGTAGAATGATGGGAGGGAAACGAAAAGGCTTATTTTCCTTATTCTTAACTATTTTCTGTTTATTTCTATGATAGTTCGCTTAGGCCTGCTAGGCCGTGCTGGTAGAAATGGCTGCTGAGGCGAAAAGGCTAAAGTACGCATGCGCAAGATGGCTTCCAAGCGAAAGAAAGAAGCTGTAAATGAAGAGCGTCACGTGGTTAGTTCCAAAGCCTGGGATGAAAGCGGGATCAAGGCTGTGATGACCTTATCACCCGTGCGTGTGCCAAGAGGGGACTTAGCGAAAGAGCGTGAGAAGTCGCAGTGCATATGAGAATGGACAATGAACTGTTCAAAATAAAGTATCAGAAAGAAGATACAAATAGAGACGGATGATTGGATTGGTAATGTCCTAAACGTGAGAAAGGATCAAGTTATATACATTCCAAAGAACTGGTTAGAACAAGAAGAAGAATAATGAGATGTGTGACATCCCCCAAATGGACCAATTAGAGTGAATCTTGCCCCCAAAATGTAATTTTTTCTTTTTAGTAAGCTAGTATTTGGGTATAAGAGGACCTACTCTTAAGTAGGAGGAGCGCTGTTTTTATATTTTTCTTATTGAGCACTGGACGCTGACGCAGGAAAAGCCGCTGCTATTTTTTCAATTAGGCCTTTATATTTTAATACGATTAATCTTTTGCTCATAATTCTGATTGAGAAGGAACAAGAGGGATTGGCGGAAAACCTATATGGGTGGTCCATCGAGGAGGCCTGTTTTGTAGAACAGACAGTCAGTTTTGGGAGTTCTATGATGAGATCTGAAATTAATTGCTGTGACGGACTTTATTTTTCCATCTAAAGGGTATGCATTGCAATTTCAATTTATTCCTAATATTGATAATAAATGTATGGATCTGATTAATAAAACTGATTTTATTCATGCTTATAAAATTTAGATAAACTATATTATAATTAAATCTACGAGTCTGTGGTTCTTTAGCTCAATGATAAATATAAAATGTTTAATAAGAGTTTATAGTGATTGAGCTGGTCTTAATCACCATCAACTGATTCCTACTAGTTGGTCCATCGACCAATGAGCGGAATACCTGAGAGATTTAAGAATTATTATGTTGGTTTAAAAGGTATCCCGTCTCATTCCAGCAAATCATTAACTTTTTCTCCTAAGGTAAAGGTGGATGAGTTCCAGGGAATATATGTGAGAGTGATTGTATATTACGGTGTTATGGGCCCCACCGTCATATGGGTATAGTTGTGAAGAGGAATGTTTTTCAACCTGGGCATCAATATCTAAAGGAGAAGAAATTTTATTGATAGCGCTGGATCATTATCATGTTCCCAAAATCTAAGGCTGTATTTGTCTTACGCATCGTAAGTGCTCACTTTTACGTCTGCAGTATCTGCATAATATGAGATAAACTTTGTGGACTGGTTCCCAAAATATCAGCCCCCCACTTACTTCGTCAAGTGACTGATGCCACCCAGGATACCACTCTCCGACCCTCCAACGATAGTGAGACAGTCTTGGTGTGTTCATTTGTAATGCCTATGAGTATTGCATCGTATTGCGCCACATGATGGTGTCAGTGGTTAATGTGGCTCAAAGTCTAGACCGTCACTGTCTTCCAGAGTGCGTGGTAAAGACACAGGTTGAACTAGATCTCATGTGCTCCCCTTAAAAAAAAAAATCAGTTATTGGCTAAGTAAAATAAAATGTAATCAAAAAATACAATAAACACTGTTGACTTTCCCAATTTGACTGCCCTTTTTTTGCCTCCTGCATTGGGCATGGTTCCTACATGTTATCACCTGTACTAATGTATTATTTGCAACAGCTCTGCCTGTACTAACTTATCTATTGTTGTATCTAGACATTCTCTAGAGGAAAATATGATGGGTCACTTGTCTGCTATGGTAAGTGTTTCACAGGCAATTTAGGTGGTGTCAGTGAATCTCGCCAATTAATTCCCTACTTGGCTACCTAACCTATAAATCCATCATTGTTCAGGTTCAAACAGGAAATTCTTTATATCCTTCAAATAGGATGGAATGTTAGATTTATCTAGCACTGCCCATGCTAGATCATTCATGGAGTGATTAATTTCAAGAAAATGTGTCATTAATTTAGTCAATGTTCTTTTGCATTCCACACTACTTCTGTGCTCCATGATCCATATCCTAACCTTTCTAGTTGAAATGCCCACATATAGTAAGTTTCGGGGGCAGCGAATGAGATAGATGACATTCTCAGAGTTGCATGTTGTGTGCCATGTTAGGACCCATGGGTATCTTTTACCCATATCAAGAGTCTTAGTGGTTGTTGTGAGGTGGCAGACTTTACATAATCCACACGCATTGTGTCCCACTACCGTTGGTAAATTCTAAACGAGGTTCCAATATAGATTTGTTCTCCTGAGAACTAGAATGCACCAAAACGTACCTAATACTGGCACTCTTTTTAAATGAAAACATAGGTTTTGTAGCCTTAAACCATTTGAATTTAATATGCACCAGTTTTTGTTAAAGAAATGTCTTAATGTGATTTGAGGCTGTAGAGAAGGTTGTTAGACAGATGTTTCTAACTGGCTGTGGTCTCTCATTTGTTTCTAGTAATGCCTCCCTATTAATATTTCTCACTCTCTTTCATGCTTTTGAAATTACTTGATCTGGATAATGTATGTCCCTAAGTGTGATTCTTAATTTGTCTGCTTCCTGGTTGAAATTGCCGATGTTAGTACAATTTCTGCATAGACGAAGGAATTGACCATATGGCAAATTTTGTCTAAGGGACCTAGGATGGTAACTTTCATAGGAAAGTAAATTATTTCTGTCAGTGGGCTTGCAGTACATTTGTGAAATCAATTTCCATCTTGAGCCATAATGTTCAAATCACAAAAAAGGAAATGACATGTTGGTAATTTGAGCAGTGAAGTGTGCGAAGGGAATTCCCGAATTTAGCCAGTCCAAAAAAATGTTTACTGACCCTGGGTCACCTTGCCTAATTAGAAGATCATCTTCGATGTACCGCCGCCATTGTCTGAACCTTGCTCTGAAAAGGATTATTTGGTGAACATATAAACTCCTTTTCGAGCTCAAAAACATACAAACAGGCAAAGTTTTTCATTGAATTCCCCAAAACTTTTTGGGAGTGTGATTCTTGCCAAATTCAAGATAAAGGGCCTCAGAGCCTGAAATTCCCAGTCTTGTTGGCAAATAATTTCCTCAAAAACCTATAGAGTCTCCTCTTGAGGGATGTACATATAGAGGGATTCAATGTCAAGACCAACCAACGCTTCTGTTTGGGGATCAAATGAGAGATTCTTAATAAGGTTCAGAACTTCCCTAGTATAATTCAGACACGAAGGCATCTTCGCTACTGGAGGTCTAAAGAAATAGCATCAGAACTGTGAGAGTGGTTCTAGTACAGATCTTGTGCCTGACACAATATGTCGGCCATGTGGGGAGCTCATTGGTTTATGTACCTTAGGTAGTGTGTAAAACTATGCCATAATAGGTTTTTCTTTACATAGAAAAGCCCCCTCATTTAGTGAGATCCAATTATTATTGGTCGTTTTCTCTGCTAGTGTCCTGATCTATTTCTGGAAGTCTGGGATAGGATCCCTGGTCAGTATCTGGTAATCACGCCTTTCAGAGAGGAGACGGAGGCATTCGGTGTCATATGCCTCCTTAGTTTGAATAACTATTACTCCTCCCTTATCTGCAGGCTTTATCACTATACCAGGGTTTTGTCTCAGTTCTTGTATAGTATTTCTCTCTGAGTTCCATAGATTTTTTTAAATTTGATTGTTAATATCACCCATGTTTTCTACTTTGTGGGACAGACATTATCGACATGCAGCTCTGAGAATGTCATCTATCTCATTCCCTGCCCCTGCAACTTACTATATGTGAGCATGACCACTAGGAAGGTTAAGATAAGGAACATGGGGCATAGAAGTAATGTGAAATGTCAAAGAACATTAACTTAATTAACAGCACATTTTCTTGAGATGAATCACTCCAAGAACGACCTAACATGGATAGTACTAGATAAACCTAACATTCAATCCAGTGTGAAGGATATAAAGAATTACCTGTTTAAATGAGAATAACAATGGATTTATAGGTTGCGTAGCAATGTTAGGGGGTTAAATGAGGACATTCAATGCCACCACCTAAATTGCCTGTGAGACAATTATCAAAGCAGACGAGTGACCTATCATATTTCCATCTAGAGGATGTCTCGATACAGCAATATATAAATTAGTACCGGCAGAGCTGTCACATATAATACATTAGTACAGTTGATAAAATTGAGGAACAATGCCCAATGCAGGTGGCTAAAAAGCAGCATTCTAATTGGGATAGTCAACAGCCTTGATTATATATTTATATTGCAAAGTCTGAATTGTTTTTTTTATTAAGGAGAGCACATGAGAGCCACTGCAACCCATATGTCTTTACCATGCACTCTTAAAGAGGGTAACGGTGTAGACTTTGAGCTTTACACACTGATGCCATCACACAGCGCAATGCGACAAGATACATGGGCTTTACCAATGAACGTGCCACAGCTGTCTCACTATTGTTGGATGGTTGGAGAGCAGTATCCTGGGTGGCGTTGGTCCCTTGACGAAGTAAGTGGGGGGCTAAGATTTTGGGAACCAGTTAACAAAGAAAGATTATCTCAGAATATGTAGATACCGCAGCCGTGGAGGTGAGCATTTACGATGCGTTTAACATATACAGCCTAATATCTAAGCGAGGGGCTGAGATTTTGGGAACATGATAACAACGATCATCTCAGACCAGCTGGTACCGCGCAATGGAAAGTTAGCTCCCACTATGCATGTAATGCATTCAGCTCCATATTTTGAAAATATAGCTTTTTTGTATAAAGCGTTTTGGATAACATTTATATATTGTTTATGCAGAGTGTGACTATAGGGCAATGCCCCCTCTCCCAACACCGGGTTATAAGATAGCATACAGAAATGAGGGTAAGGAGTGAACTTATGACCTCAACATTGACCTTTGACTCCACCTATGTACTCACAAGTTTGTTTAGAGGTGCCGCACAATTTTGCAGTGTTTTTGCACGTTGAAGTAATAGGTGTACGTGGCATGGTTTATTTTAAGAATATCAGATAACAAATTATATGTTCAATGTGTGGACTGCGTGCATTCACCTTCTCGATGTATGTGATTGACAATGTTGCTTATTTGATTTATGGAAAAATCCTGGTTTCAGGAATATAGTTGACAAGTGAGGTCGCTCGTTGGTATTATCCTTTCACAGTTCACTAACGAGCAGGATTGACTGAAGGTAGCAGTATATGTAGGGATCTTAGTCCTGAGGAAGGCCGCCGACCCTAAGTGGTGGTTGAGGATTTGCTGAAACATGTTGACAGACAGTATGGAGAGATGGTAGGGTAATAATACCCAGAGATGATCTCATGGTGTTTTTAACCCTACCTAGGAGACCCAGAATAAATTAGACTTACTTATGAGTGGACCCTCCTTAGGTAGTTTTAACTATACATTGAACCGTGTATCCCTTAAACTGTGCTGTGATTGACATTTAAAAAATCATTGCTCCACCCCTGTTGATGGTGACACAGGGTGTGTAGTAGAAGCTCGATAATGAAGCATGCACAATTAGTAGGGGAGGACACTTTTATCCCATAAGATTGGACCCCAGAGAGTGTAATAATATCCGAGTCTTACCTCCTCAAATTTTTGGTGTGTGATAGGTTTTTGTTTCGGGAGGAAGGTTGAGGGGTTGTTCCTTTCACCGCTTTTTTTATGTGTTTAGTGTCACATAAAAGGGCATGTTTATTAAAGACTTGTGTCGCCCTTGTGAGACGCAATGGGGCTCAACAGGAGTGCAACTCTTAAGTTAGATTTATCAAACCACTCAAGGCCACCTTTTGTGGCTTGATAAATCAAGAGTAATGCAAAGCAGCGCAAATCGCTGTATTGCGTTACTCTGCCCCAGCTGTGGAGTTTAGGTGTTTTCACGCACCCACCCATGGATTTTGACACATTCATAGATTTACCATTACTGATAGACCCGGGAATGTATCATAATGCTACATCTCCCCAGGTGAGGTGTAACAAGTGTTATATTTCATATAGGTACCTCCGATATAGGTCTAGGTATCATCATAACCCTTCACCTACATTCTCTCCTATACTACATACATAACGGCTTTGGAGGACTGACCTTTCACACAGTTACAATACTACACATAAGTGCGTAGGGTTTTTCCCTGGACACTGGCCTCATAAATTATGCATGAGGATTCTTAGTTTCTTGGAATCACATCAGGACTATCAGCTCCTGCATAATAACTGTGTATAAAGTTCATTCCGACTTCATCCTAAGTCAAACACTGGCACAGCAAGGTAGAACCCCTGGGGATACCTTAGGGTATAAAACACCACTTCTTGCTGAGATAAGGAGAGGAGATCACGACTTCCACGCCGACACACTGACGCGAGACGCTGAGGTTCCTGCATGCAAATACTCCAGCTCACAGTGGTCTGACATCCCTTCGGGGTGTTCAGCTCGAGACCAGAATTGGGTCACGCAGGCTAACATCAGGTAAAGGGGTTGGCTATATCCTAGAGGGATTCTTGGCTTTACACCTACTCACATGCTAGGTACACTTAGGTACATCTAGTTAGGGTGCATCGTAGGAGTACGCATTTTATTGCCATGTATTTTATATGCTCGCCTATATTTATGATTTTAGCAAAATGGTAGAAACCTACCATCTGTTTACTTTCTTAGTGCTGCCACTCATTTATATATGCTACTGTCTACTGGTGATTTCAGTGCACTTATTTTTTGCAAGAATAACGACTGTTCAATAAATACTTATTGAAAACGTCCCAACCGTTTATTCTGTGTATCTCTCTGAGAACAAGTGAGCACGAGTGACTGAGCGAAGAGTAAGTTACTGTTTCCACGTTCCTGAGGGATCAGGGTTGTCATGTTCGATAGTTGCCAAGAACTATTCTCTCCTTGGTGAGAGGAGGTTATAGTGGCATTGCGAGCTAGCTGGCACACAGGCCAACATACCCGGTGGGGGTGTCTGGAATCCGTCTGGATATCAATCCCGCAGTGTATGTTGTCTAAACGCGCAGATCCTATATAGGTCTTATAGGAACTACACGACACAAGGAGAGATATCTTGATTTCCTCGCGTTACTTCCTCTTTCTATGTGTGCTGCATTTTTCAGCACACATAGAAAGAGGAAAATACCTCTCAGGATTGTTTTTGTGCAGGAAGGTATCCCTTCCTGCACAAAATAATCCTGCTTACAATGCAGGCACCCTTGCACCATAGTGCAAGGGTGCCCGCATTGGCTCTTGGCAACACATTGTGCACCAGCACTCGGAAAAGATAGTAATGTGCCATATAGTGTTAGATACGACAAGGTGACTTGCTGCGCTGCTTGATTTTTTAAAATAAACATGCCCCCAAATGTGCTTGTGGCTCTTGGTACTGTAGCAAGAATGATTTATGTTTACGTACATTTACATAGTTAGAATCTCAGCAGCTAGTTTAAAATTCAGTGTAACAAGAAAGTAGCTTTTTGGATAGCCTACAAGTAGTAATATCATAATACATTTTTCAGATGCCCAGAAAGTGTCTGCCTAGCCACAGGCTGGCTATGTTCAGCTTGTGTCTTTAGGCAGGTGTATGGTTTGCCATCAGATCAGAGACATACTGACTGCAGAAAGGTCCAGATGAGGCACTGAATGGGGACAGGTGGCTGCAGCTCTCCTGCTAATTGCACCACAGATATGCGATTTTCATATGATGAGCTGGCAAGTCTATAACCCTCTCTGTCTCTAGATTCCATCCAGGGCCGTAGGTGGTGAGGAACAAAGTCTACCACTAGAAAAACCCACTAGGCAGTGGTTCTTACCAGGATAAACATTATCAGAGGAACGTGAATAAGAAGAGAGCAACTGAGCCACAGATGAGATGATCTCCTTTGCTAGGAGTCCAAACTTCTCCTTGCCCTCTCATTCAATCAATTAATCAATCAATATTTGTTAAACGCAACTACTCACCCATGAGGGTCTCAAGGCATGAGGGCGGGGGGGCGCAGGTCTGACTGGTCGCTGAAGTACAGTCGAAGAGCAAGGTCTTGAGATCCTTCCTGAATTGGGTCAGAGACAGGGATAGCCTGAGGTGGAGAGGCAGGGTGTTCCAGGTTCTGGCGGTGAGGTAGGAAAAGGATCTTCCTCCAGTCCTGATCTTGTGGATCCGAGGGACGGTGGCAAGGGCCAGTCTGGTGGGTACGTGGAATGCGAGGTGGTGGGTCATGTATGCTGGCTCGTCATTGTGGAGAGCTTGGTAGGCGTGTATGAGGAGCTTGAAGGTGACTCTTTTGTTGACTGGGAGCCAATGGATTTCTTGCAGGTGTTTGGAGATGTGGCTGCGGTGGGGGATGTTCAGGACCAGTCTGGCTAGGGCGTTCTGACTTCTGAACATTCTGTAGTTTCCTGAGGAGTTTCTGGGTGACGCCTGCATAGAGTGCATTGCCGTAGTCGAGTCTGCTGCTGATATGTGCGTGGGCTACCATCTTTATGGCCTCAGTGGGGATCCATCTGAAGGCCTCTCGAAGCAGGCAAAGCATGTGGAAGCATGATTGGGAGATGGCGTTTATCTAGAGGTTCATAGTGAGGGAGGAGTCCAGTATGTTGCCAAGGGTTCATGCGTGGTCTGTGGGTGTGGGGGGATTCCTAACACAGCAGGCCACCAGGAGTCTTCCCAAGTGGAGCAGTTGGTCCCAGGATGAGGACTTTGGTCTTTTTCGAGTTGAGCTTGAGGCAGCTGTCTCTCATCTAGGTGGTGACGGCTTTACTGTCATTGTAGAAGTTGTTGCTGGCGATTGTGGGCTCATTGGTGAGGGAGAAGATCAGTTGGGTGTCGTCAGCGTATGAGATGATGTTGAGTATGTGGTTCCTGACTACAGCTGCGAGCGGGGACATGTAAATGTTGAAGAGGGTGGAGCTCGGAGAAGAGCCCTGGGGTACTCCGCAGCCGAGCTCTGTGGCTTCTGAGAAGAACGGTGATAGTCTGACTCGCTGTGTTCTACCGGTGAGGAAGGAATGGATCCAGTCCAGGGTTTTGTCTCGGATGCCGGCGTCATGAAGTCTCGTGCTTAGCGTGCGGTGGAAGAAGGTGTTGAAGGCAGCCGAGAGGTCCAGGAGAATGAGGGCTGATGTTTATCCCCGTTCGAAGAGGGAGCAGATGTCATCAGTGGCAGTGAGGAGGGCGGTTTCCATGCTGTGGTTGCTTCAGAAGTCGGATTGAGAGTAGTCCAGGACATGGTTGACTTCGATGAACTTTGAGAGAAGGGTGTTGATGGCCTTCTCGATGATCTTGGTTAGGAAGGGGAGCAGGGAGATGGGTCAGAAATTCTTGAGGTCTGTTGGGTCGGTGGATGGTTTCTTTGGCAAGGGGTTGCTCTCGGCATGTTTCCAGTCATCGGGGAAGGTGGTGGTCTTGATGGAGCAGTTGAAGGTGCGGCTTAGTTTGGGTGCGATGGAGGTGGAGGCTCTGTGTAAGATGTGGTGCGGGCAGGGGTCCGAGGGTGCTCCAGAGTGAATCCTATTCATGGTCTTGAGCGTGTCGCCGTGGTGAGCAGGGTCCAGTTGAGCAGGATCTGTTGGGGGGGTGTCGTTGTCTAGTGTGGTGGCAGCAGGAATGATGAGCTGGTCTTGGGTGTCGAAGCTGTCGTAGATCTGCTTGATCTTGTGGTGGAAGTAAGTGCTGAGTTTGTTGCAGAGGTCTTGGGAGGGCGGGACTTCTATGGTCTCGCTGTTGGGTTTTGTAAACTCCTTGACGATGGCGAAGAGTTCCTTGCTGTTGTGTGCGTTGGTGTTGATTCTGTCTCGGAGGGCTGTTTTCTTTGTAGTTTTTAGGAGGTGGTGTGCGGTTATGGCGGCTTTGAAGGCTGCGTGGGCTTCCGGGGTTTTGTTGTTCCTCCATCTCTTCCCGAGCTGTCTACAGGTGCATCTGGACTCGTGGAGGACAGCAGTGAATCAAATAGCTTTCTTGGAGTGTTGCTTGCCGGGTGCCTTCTTGAGGGGCGCCAGCATTTCAGAATAGTTGGAGATCCATCGGTGAAGTTTGCGTGCTGAGGTATTGGCGTCTGTGGATGTTGGCAGTGTGGTTGTGTTGAAGGAGGCGGTGAGATGTTCTTCGGTAACCTTCTTTCAGTTACAGTGGGGAGTTCGGTGGGTGCAGTGGTGTATGGTGGGTTTGGTGAAGGCGAAATTAACTCAGTGTTGGTTGGTCCAGATGTGTTCGGAGGTGTGGCTATTGGTGATGTTTTCACTGGTGGTGAAGACGGGATGGAGCATGTGTCCTGCTGCGTGAGTCAGAGAGGTGACTAGCTGCTTGAGTCTTATGTTGGCAAGGTTCTCCAGAAGGGATGCAGTGTTCTGGTCATTGGGGTTGTCCATGTGGAATTTGAGGTCGCAGAGTAGGATGTAATTGGTAGATGAGAGAGCCTTGGGTGCGATAAAGTTGATAATGGCATCGGTGAATGGTGGGTGGGGGCCAGGAGGTCTGTAGACGAGGGTGCTGCATAGGGTGGTGCTGGGGTTGATCTGGACGTGGAAACCGAGATGTTCCATGGTTGTCGTTGGGTCGTCTGAGTGGGTGGTCAGGCGGAGGGAGTTCTTGTGAACGATGGCGATGCCTCCTCCTGGTCGGTCAATGTGGTCCTTGCGGGTGATCTTGTAGCCATCGGGGATGGCGGTGGCGATGTCCCGGCCTGAGCTGGGGTTCGTCCAGGTTTCCGTGAGGAAGGTGATGTCGGGGGAGACAGAGTAGAAGAGGTCCCAGATTTCCGTGATGTGTTTGTGGAGGGTGTGTGTGTTGAGGAGGATGGAGCTGAGTCGGTCAGGTGCGCTGTGGATCATCCAAGTGGCAGGAGGAGCTGGAGGGCCTAGGTGGGAGAGGGTGCAGCTGTAGTTTCGGCAGGAGAAAGGTCCTTGGGTGTCAATCTCATTGGAGATTCTAAACCATAGAATAAGGATTGTCAGGTGTAGGCATGCAAACCCAAACCAAAATTACACCAGATACGTCTCTTGTTCCGATTGACATCAAAGGAAGATGGAAACTCCACGCCAGTAGGATGATGAAATGTCTTGCATAGATTGAGTCTCGCAATTTTGGTGCAAAATTGTACTACTGTCCTGCGAAACCTTGAAAATTAATGTATAGGCCTAACACTTTGGCACTTCCAAAGAGGCTGTCAGAGGAAAGGAACTAAAGCTTCATTAAATTCATACAAATACTAAACTAGAGAGAAGTTATTGGACTTGTTTTTCTTTGCGAATTTTCGTTGTAATTACTCTCAAGATATTTTTGATATGCGCAATGTGCGAAAAGAAGAAAAAAGGACTCTGTGTTATTAATAAATGTTTTTTTTTTTTTAAATCATGCATTTTAATGAATGTCTAGAAAATATTGCAAATAATTAAACAAATGGAATTACGGGGCGTTCTGTTCAACTCTTCGAAAATACATAACATTGCAGAAAATCTACTGTTCTCAACGTAAATGCTTCATATATTAATGACAGAATGGGTCTTCGCTAAAATAAGTAACTTTTTATGTGTGTACTATTTAGGTTAACAAAAAAATAAAGCACTGACATAGCAAAGAAATAGCAAGGAAAAGCATATTCTGGGTGAAAAGACATGCTTCTTTTGTAGCCCATCAGGAACACGTTGCAATTAATAAAATCGGAGGTTTAACATTAGGTGAGACTGAGCATAAAAAAATCAAGACTTGTTTTAATTAGAAGCAAAGACCTCGAAAAAAAAATTCATAGACATACTTTCAAAATGCATACCTAAATTGTGCAAATTTTTATTTTCGATATATATGTTAATTCATTCTGACTCTTCGAGTCCACTGAATAATAAATTGCTTGACTGAAGTGAAGTCCGGCGTTGGGATCGCCTTTGAATGGCTGAGAGAGGGTTTTCGGAATTTCAAAACAATAGTGACATACCAAGTAGATTTTCGTAATAAAAGATTACCTGTTAAATCTAGCTGACTCCTGCAAAATGCATCGATTGTGTGAAAGAAGAAATATACAAACATGTGCAAAGTCAAAAGCTGTATTTCAAAATATCTCATCCATGACATGTACAGTTGCACTAACATAAGCCACCAGAACAATTTTAGTCAGGCAATTATATAAAATAACACTGTTACATTCACAGAGATATATGGAAATAATTAGAGCTCATAAGCGCTTCGTGTCATTTACTACATGTGCCAAGTCAGTGTACAGACAAAATATTGGAGGAAAAATGTGGACAAAATATCATGTCAAGAATATTGAGGAAAAAGGTACGCTAATGTGGAGTTAAGAATAGTAAATCTATACTTACCTATTTGCACTTACCTTCTCGATATTTTGGTCCTCGGTATTTTTGACATGACATTCTGTCCACGTGATATTTGTGTTTCCGAAATTCTGCCAGTTATCCACGCTAAGTGTTATCACTGTAGTATTAAACATTTCGGGCCAGATGTACATAGATTTTTTCAGGTTGCAAATGGCCTGATTCACAGAATCAGGATATTTGCAACCAGAAGAAAGGCTTTTACTATGTACCAAACCCTATTTTGCAATTTGGTTACCTATTACCCAATTGCAAAATGGGTTAGCGATTCGGTATTAGGAAGGAGTTTGTTAAGGGGGACCCTTCTTAATAGCGACTCGCAGTGGGACTCCTTCACCTTTGTGAATGGTTGCGGAAAAGTTTTTTAAGAGCTGGCTGACAGTTGTCCCACGGATCACTGCCTAATCTTAAAAAACTGAAAAGAAAACTTTTCAATTTTTTCTTAAACACATCTTCTTTTTCTTTAAGGAAAACAGGCTGCATTTAAATAAAAAAAATTGCTTTATTTAAAAGCAATCACAAACATGGTGGTCTGCTGACCCCACCAGGTCCCCATTCCTGTGATTTTAGAGATTCCCAATGGGTCACAAACAGAGACCTACCTCATGAATATAAATGAGGTAGGTCAATTGGCGACCCATTGGGTTTTGCAAACACTGTAAAAACAAAGTGTTGTACATAGCTGTTTGCGATTTCATAATAGCGAATTCTCTATTAGGTAATCGTAAACCTGAGTCTATGTACATCTGGCCCTTCATCCTTCCACTAATTATCGATGTTTAGACTGACAGAAACTCAGAGTATGGTTTCTCATAAAAATAGTTTTAAACCAATACTTCTTATGCTCTTGATATAGGGGATGTGACAAACAAATGGGAAATGTTAAATGTTTCCTGTTGACCTCTAGAGTTCAAGCATTCATCACAGGTGGTCCTATCAATGTCCTCCGCTTAGCCGTGGATGTAGCCACTGGTGATATTCCAATCCTGAATTGTACATATAGTTTAAGGTTTAAAAAACACAAGTGTATCTAATCAAAATAGGATTCTCTTCCTTGGAAAATCTTCAATACCTTGGTACAATGTTGTTAGTATTGTGTCCAAGCATCTTCCCAACCATTTTTTTCCAATGCTGAGTTTAAACAATCAATGCCCTTAACCCCTTTGGTACAGTGTTCAGAGCAGGCTAAAAACCCTTAGTCTTAGAGCTCAAATTGTTCATTTTACAAACTTTAACCTGGGTGAAGCACAGAAAGATAAAGTAACTCTTTCAGGCCTCTGTTGAATGTTTCTAAATTTTTATTGCCATATATCCTAGTCCAGAAGATTATTATCTCAGCTACACTGCTAGTTCAAATAGTTCAGTTGCTAATTCTAGCCAATGGGTATAGTTGGGGCACTCAGAGGAAGAGCTAACAGTTGTTTAGTCAATAGAAGTTCCTTTTGCTCAATAGTTCCCAATTGTAATGGCTGAATAATGTGACCCGTGTCTACAGGGTCATGGTAACACTTTGATTTGGTGGAAACTACTTGTATATAATCACGAGTCGTACATAAATAGGACCACAAATATAGCATCAAATAGCTCCACAGGAGCCCATCTTATTTAAGGGGATTCACTCACGGTGAGGAGCAAATCATATGACAAATCATGCCACTTCAAGTAGCTGTGTTTTTTTGTCCTTTTGTATGACAATACTCTAGCCCAGACATAATGGCACTCAATTCTAATTAAGAGCAGAGGAGATGTTGCATATCAACTAGAGCTGCAGACTTTAGAAATGGGGACCCAGGTTTAATCCCATTTTGTTGCAAATGTCACCCTGTGTGACCTGTGTACCCCCACCTGGTGGTAACTGACTCTGACTGTCCCTGGGCTCTGTATATCCAGGGCCAGTGCTATGTTGAAAACACAGTGAAAACACGCACTGCATTAGGGTACACTAGGTATTAGGGTACGCTTGCCATTGGCATGACCTACCCTATAAGTCCCTAATAGATAATAGGGCAGGGGGATTAAAACTACCTATGAGTTCCTAATATATAATAGAACATGGCAGTTTAGAGGCCAGAAGCCTTTGTTGCATTTGCATGTGTGCACTGCTGAGTGCCTGAGGTTATTTTAAAAGCAGCCCTGCCTTGCAGCACTGTTTGTAAAAGTAAATTAACTGCAAAATCGACCTTCGTGGTAGAGGCACCTAAAAAGTGTTGATCTACAATATTTATGCATGTTCAGTACCCCCAGGGTCTCCCCTAGGTGTCCCAGGGTTGGGTTGTCATGGAATCATTTGATATAAAAATGTTTTATATGCCCTGGGGATAAATAAATTGTACATTTCACTTCTCGTGGTAAAAGGCCTCCCAAAATCGACTTTGGTACTATGAGCACTGTGGAGTGAGGATCTACACTATATTTGCATATTTAGGACCCCAAAGGTCTCCCCTAGGTGTCCCGGGGCGGGGGGGAGGGGGGGTGGTCATGTAACTATAGGCAGGGCCCTTATAAAAGATGTTTTGTTTGCCCTGATGATGGTGAAATTGCACATTTCAGTTTCCCCATTGTAGAGGCCTAGCCTTTTAGGATAACATTGCACTAGTTTATGAATGGATAGATATTCCTAGGAATTGAAGAGAATATCATTCCAAGACTTAGGAGAATGGTATTGATAAATCAAACAATATGCTATTGATGAATTGATCCTACCTTGTACAGAGAAGAAGTTATAAGACGTTCTTGTCTGTAAGCCAAAATTCAGCCTTCCTGCAGTCTTCCCCGATTGGTCAGAGTTAATAGGATTAGCTAGGCTGCTTTGATGAAGTGATAAATGGCTCACCCATGGAGAGGTTTTTTGTTGGAAAGAGCTCTGCTACATAGGAATGCCAGAGCAGGGGCGAAGGGTCATAAAGCATAAAGCTTCAAAGGAGGAATAGGACAGGCAGGGAATGCCAGGTCCATCTACCCTCATACCCTCTGACCCAGCCAGATGGGAGGCTTCAAAGGAGGAATAGGACAGGCAGGGAATGCCAGGTCCATCTACCCTCATCCTCTCTGACCCAGCCAGATGGGCAACTTAAGGAAGGAATCTGCAGATGTTAGGGGTGAAAAGCTATGAAAATATGGAAATGAGCCATACTGAGAGTTGGTTTAGTTAGCTCTTCATGCTCTGCTGAGATTTCAGCCATGTTGAATTTTGAAGGAATAGTGCTTTCTGGTAGAAGATTATGGCACACTTTGGAGGAAGTAGTCATGCTCCGGGGTGTTGCCTTTCACCTTATTGGACAGGAGTGCTCTTGTGCTTGACCCCAGAGACCCCGGAATAAATATATGAGAGGTGCAGAGCCTCTCAGATTTGCTGCTTGAAACTAAGAGAAGAAAAAGGATTGCAATGCTGGAACCTTGATTTGCACCACCAGGCCCTGCATTCTGACTGACTGCGCCTGCTGCACAATTTGGAACTATAGCCCTTTGGCTGTACCTTGCTTCGAAAGGATTAAAGAGTGGACTCCCTGCAAGCAACAGGTTAACAGAGCTCACCTGCATCATCACCACCAAGAGTCCCTTGCCTGAAGTGTGTCCATTGGCCTTTTAAGGGTTTTTCCTAGGAGCTTTGGGGGAATTGTGGTCCCAATGAAGGATGTGACCTAATTAGGGTCACCCGGGTCACTCACGACCACCACTCAGCCTTCCATACAAATGAAGAGTCGGTCAGACAGTAGAGAATACAAACTAATATATGTTTATTCAGATACGCTCGAGCAGAGCCTGGTCTGCCCAGTCTCTTAGGAGTGCTGCAGAGAGGGACTGACATCAGCAGGCATAACGATACATTATGTACATTTCAGAACCAATGAATGCCCGCCCATAATGGAATTTTCAAAGCAGATGCAGCTAAACAAAGGAGTACAGAAGGATAGGTTTCGATTCTGAGGCTGGGCACACATTATCTCCTACTCAAGGTCGTTCTGTCCGTGCCCGCCACTAGACTAGTGGGAGAAGGCCTCTATCTAGTGAGAAAGGTATGCGCTAATAAGAACAGTGTATTCATTAGCAAAGCAAGGACCAACCTTGGAGAAACTAAACTTTCCACAACCCATTTTCTTGAAGCGGCAAGAAGCAGTTTCGAGCATGGTTCAAAATGGCGGCTGAACATAAAATGGTGCCGCAAATGCTAACTTACATAGAACAATGCACAGGCAAAATTACGAAAACATTTTCATTTCAACACCAAACTTTCAAGGACCATCTTGGAGCTTCCAGATCCTTTGACTGTGTTGTGGACACTTTGTACCCTTAAGAGGAACTTCAGGAAGAAGTTCCAGAAGTTTGGAGCAACTTTGGAAAAAAAGTTCCATAAGGTCACCGCCTCAACCGTAAGGACCAAGCTGGCCACCTTTAAACGCGACCCGGCCTGAATTCCAGGTTTGTCCCACTCAAGAGCTGAATTCCAGAGTTTGACCGGGAGCTCCATCAAAGTCAAGCCAGCAAACCCTCACATAATTTGTACTGGTGAAAAGCATCGAGGGACCCCGGCAGAAAAAGCTCTATATTCAAAAGTAAAATTTAGACCTGGGCCTCCCGCTCAGTGTATCCATGCTGGGCTCCATCGCGTCAGCATGAAAGTTTGACTTTGTCCCAATCAAGCTCAACCAGATATCCCAGAGCAGTGCTATAGGTTTGTAAATGCTAGAAAGTGTTTAATGTTTAAAAATTCATATCTCCAGTTCCCTACATTGGATGTTTGTCATTTTAGTGTCATTTTGAAGACAAAAATAGTTCCTATTTTTATAAATTGGTGTGGGATTATTATTGTGTCTTAATTATTTATTGAATTTGTGTTTTTAAATGCTTTACATACCTGTCTCCTAAGTTAAGCCTGCCTGCTCGCAGCTATATTGTTGGAATGATTGAATTTTCGTTTTTGAGATAACTTGCTTCTTCATAGTTGATGCCCTCATCTGACCAAGTTTTGATTTTCTGGTTGAAATTGATGGTCAGTTCATTCAATGAACTGACCATCAATTGCAACCAGAAAATCAAAACTTGGTCAGATAAAGGCATCATAAACTATGAAGAAGGAAGTTATCTCAAAAACGAAAATCCAATCATTCCAACAATATATTTACTCCCAAAGGTGCACAAAACACTGATTAATCCTCCATGCAGGCCTATTATTTCCAGCTCTGGATCGTTGTATGAAAATGTATCTGTATATATATACAATTTAATAGCACCGATAGTGACAACATTAAACTCATATATCAAAGATGCAGGAGATTTCCTAAAACATCTGGTGGACATGGAGTGGCCTACTATTAGCCACAATTGACGTAGTCTCACTATATACGTCAATCAATCATGATACAGGTCTTGAGGCAATGGCATACTTCTTAGCGCAAAGAAATGTCCAATGTTTGAAACAGTCTGAAACTGTGTCTACGCAATAATGTTTTCCTCTTTGATAAACAGTTCTATCTACAAACATGTGGGACGGCCATGGGAGTTTCCTCTTCCCCAAGCTATGCAAATCTCACCATGGGATGGTGGGAAAGAACCGTGGCTTGGGGAGAAGGGAATGAAAGATACACAGAAAAGGTGCACCTGTGGCTACGTTATATAGATGATTTATTCATCATTTGGAATGGAACTGAAAAGAATTCCTAGACTACTTTGATTGTCTCAATCAAAATAACGTCGGCCTTTCTTTCACATGTAACATCAGTGGAAATGAAGTACAATTCTTAGACCTTACAGTCTACATCGAAAATGATCAGATAAAAACTACAGTCTATCGCAAACCCACTGCCACAAATAGCATTCTACATGGTAGTAATTTCCATCCTGGGCCCCTAAAGAAAAGCATCCGGCATGGGGAATTTTTGCGGATGCGGAGAAACTGTTCAGATGACGCAAAATTCAAAGAGAAATCCGACGAAACTGTAAACAAATTTAAACAAAGAGGTTACAAAATGCGTGATATTGAGGAAGGGAAAAGACGACCCAAGAACCTTTCACAATCAGAAACCATAAACAAATACGGTTTACTTAAACAGAAGGAGAAAGACAATAAGATCAGACTAATAATGACATACAACAAAGAACATGACCCAATCAGGAAATTCATGAATAAATAGTGGGACATGGTCAAAAAGGATCCAGACATTGGAGGTAGTTTGAGTGAGAATGTCAACATTTCATTTAGAAAGGCTCCTTCTCTAAAGGACAAACTCATCAAAAGCCACTTTGTAAGATCTAAAAGCGATACATGGCTGTCGAACCATCAAAAAGGCTTCACCAAGTGTGATAAATGCAAAGCGTGAAAGATAGGTAAGAACATGAAACATCTAACAGATTTCAAAGGGAAACAATTTGCCATTACATACAAGATCACTTGTGAAACCAATTATGTGGTATATATGATTATGTGTGACTGTGGAAAACAATACATAGGCAGTACCATCTGCCCTCTCAAGAAAAGAATACTAGAACATATTAGAGCGGCACAAAATAAAGATGTCAACTATGCCATGACAAAACACTTTGAAACACATGCTAACTTCACATGGAAAAACATGAAATATTGTGACATTTCACACGTCCCAAATCAAGAGAGGGGGCGACAGAACACAAAAATTGAGATGCTAAGAATCTAAAATGATCATCTGATTCGGAACCAAACAGCCACAAGGCTTTAATGCTGAGAAGATCTTTATGTACATCTATGACAACCCAATTTTGGATTACTGAAACATAATATGTAGCATGGATTATTATACAAATTAAAAAACAGTAAAAAAAAACAGTTAAAATTTGTGGACATCCACAGAAAAATATGTGTTTGCATTCAAACTGTAACAAAGCCGCTAAGGCTAGACGTATATTTGTAACGATGACAAATTATACAACGATGTCACTTAGACAAACTGTTTGTACTTACACAACTCCGGCACTTTTCTTCAGGATAATGAACTATACAATTTGTGATTATTAATTGTAAAGTCACCAAGACAATAACCTTTCACATGATTCTTACACAAATAATGCTTTAATTAATGAATTAATTAATCTTTTGTTTTGACTGGCAAATAAATCCTTGCATATACTATGAATTCATGATTGAATATAATATCAAACTATATTTATGGAATGAGATCATTTGTAATTATGTAAATATATTTTGTCATAACTACAAACCCCAGAATGCCTCATAATGGGCTGTTGTGGGAAATATGTATACAATGGTAAAGGAAACAGGACTTACTCAACCATGAACAAGCCCGTGTGGTAAAACGCATTGGTGGTAGGGGTGGTGCAATAAATAACCTTGAAAGACATCTCTGGGGTGCGGCAACCGTTCTTGCTTATAAAATTTATATCGGGTATGATTCCACCTGTCGTGCCTGCACTAGTTGGTAGAGTGCGCTGTGAATTGAAATTGATTGCTGTTATATATATATATATATATAACAGTATATATATTTGTATAAAGTATGGCAGGAAACGCTGTTTGGTGTTTACAGGAACAATGCCACTGAGGAAGGGAACTTCGTTCCTGATACGCGTGTGGTGTGGTTCCGCATTTGATGAATTTTTTTGCCATATGTCTGCATGCAAGCTGCCATGAAATAAATCGAGTATAAACCACGTACCTGCTGGCTTCTCTCATCGGGGCTAACCTTGTTGATGGATATATATATATATATATATATATATATATATATATATATATATATATATATTACCTACTGGCGGTCGTCAGTAGGTAGTTATAGTTAGGACCTAGTTTCCATAGGAAAAGCGTTTTCCTTTTCCCAATAACTTTGGCGCTGTTTGACGAATCTTCGCAAAATTTTCAAAACTAGTGGGGCGCTCCAGTCAGCTCCTGTCTTGAAAGTTTCGGGGCGATTCGTCAAGCGAAGGCCAAGAAAAAAGGGGGTTCCAAAACGCGTTTTCTCCATGTTATTTTCCATAGGAAACTTTAGACAAAGCTACAGCCCGAACTGCTGAACGGAATTACACCAAATTTAGCAAAAAGGTAGCCCTTGGTTCAGAAAGAGTCCTTTTTCTTAAATGGTGTAAATCCGTTCAGTAGTTCCTGAGAAATTCAAAAAATAAAAAGGTTTGATATCTGGGCGGAGCCTAACCTCCCGAGCACGAGCTTGCCTCTGATTGGCTGCCAACACTCCAAACCAGGAAGTGTTGGCAGTCATCTTGTGCTCGGACCGATGGAGAAAGAAAAGGTGAGTAAAAGTTAAAAAAACAAGAAAAGGGGGCAGGGTAAAAACACCCTGACCCCCAGGCCTGCTCAGGGGGTCCCACAGGGACCCCCATGCCCCAAAAAAGCATATATATTTTTTTAATTTTCGGGCGGGGTCGTGCCGGGTGCGTGAATCCGTCCGAAAATAAAAAAAAACTAAGCGCGGTCTCCCGTGCTTCGTTTTCAAAGCCCCTGGGTGGGCCAAGTCCCGGGGGCATTCCTTAATTATGTAGCGGGGGCCCACGGGGGCCCCCGCAGCCCCAGGGACCACCACCTCCCTGGGGCTTCATAATTTATTCACCGGGGGCACGTGGCCCCCCCGCAGCCCCGGGGACCGCCACCTCCCCGGGGCTTGTTTTTAAATCGGTGGGGGGCCTCCCAGGCCCCCCCAAGTCCCAGGGACTGCCACCCCCCGGGGCTTTACAAAAATATGCTTGGGGGCACATGGCCCCCCCGCTGCCCCGGGGACCACCACCTCCCCGGGGCTGTTTTAAAAAAAAAAATAAGTGTGTGGGGGGGCTCGAGCCCCCCCACACGTCCCGGGGACCACCACCTCCCCAGGGCTTTGTCAATTAAATGCAGGGGGGCACGCAGCCCCCCCGGAGCCCCGGGGACTGCCAACTCTCCGGGGCTTTCTCATTTTTTAAAAGAGAAATGTGTGGGGGGCTCGAGCCCCCCCACATGCCCCGGGGACCACCACCTCCCCGGGGCTCCAAATATTCAAATTTGGGGGTCCATAACAGAAACCAAGCCCCGGGGACCACCACCTCCCCGGGGCTTTGAAATAGAGGGAGGGGGCAACGCGGCCCCCCTCCTGGAGCCCTCGATGGCCCTGGGGACCGCCACCCCCCAGGGCCGGCTCCTGCAGTGTCCCGGGGTGCCGGGGTGCTATTTGAAATGGCAGGGCGGGAGCCGTGCGGCTCCCGCCCTGCCATAGCAAACTCTGCTTTGGATTTTGGAAGCGAGAGCAAGTTTCCTGCTTTCCCTTCCAAAATCCAAAGCAGATTGCTTTTCCACAAAGGGAGCTGCATGTCAGCAGCTCCCCGTGTGGAAAAGCAATGCCGGATCCCGCAGGAGGCAGGGAGCCGGTGGGACCGTGGGGACATTGAGGCTCCCCCCACGGTCCAATTCACAGAGGCCAGGCCCCGGGGGATGGGGTCCCCGGGGCCAGAAGTGGCCTGACGAGGGGGTCCACGCGGCCCCCCTCCATATAAAAAAAAAAAAAAAAAAAGTGTGGCCATGCCCCGGGGGATGGGGTCCCCGGGGCCGAATTTGGCCTCGGGAGGAGGGCCACACAACCCCCTTCCCGTTTTTTTAATTTTTTTTGAAAAAAAATAGGGGTCAGGCCCTGGGGGATGGAATCCCCAGGGCCACAAAAATGTAAAAAAAAAAGGGGGGCCACACAGCCCCCCTTGTTAAAAAAAAAATCCGCCATCTCGCCGGAGGCCACACCCCCTTTCTCCACCACTCTGCAAACGCGCCCCCTGGCGCGTTGTTAGATGGGGAATTAATTCCCCTTGAATACCGAGGGTCCCTGGGGGCCAACTAGCCCACCAGGTACCTCCTGTAAGCGCCAGAAGCTGCGTTTGCAGAGTGGTGTACAAAGGGGCGTGGCCTCCGACCACCTCTCTGCAACGCAGCTCTGTGGTGCTTACTGGAGGTGCCTGGTGGGCTAATTGGCCCCCAGGGACCCTCAGAATTCAAGGGGACTTAATCCCCCAACTTACAATGCACCAGGGGGCGCGTTTGCACAGTGGTGCATGGCTGGGGCAGGGCCTGACAGAACAAGTGTGCAAACGCGCCCCCTGGCGCATTGTAAATTGGGGGATTAAGTCCCCTTGAATCCTGAGGGTCACTGGGGGCCAACTAGCCCACCAGGTACCTCCAGTAAGCGCCAGGGAGCTGTGTTGCAGAGAGGTGGTCCAAGGCCACTCCCCCTTTTTACATCACTCTCCAACGCAGCTCTGTGGCCCTTACTGGAGGTAGCTGGTGGGATAGTTGGCCCCCAGGGACCCTCAGGACTCAAGGGGACTTAATCCCCCAATTTACAATGCACAAGGGGGTGCGTTTGCACAGTGGTGCAGGGAGGGGGCGTGGCCTGATGTGACAAGTGTGCAAATGCGCCGTGTGGCGCGTTTTAAGTTGCGGGATATAGTCCCCTTGAATCCTGAGGGTCCTTGGGGGCCAACTAGCCCACCAGGTACGTCCAATAAGCACCACAGAGTTGCGTTGTGAAGAGGTGTAAAAAGGGGCGTGGCCTCGGACCACCTCTCTGCAATGCAGCTCTGTGGCGCTTACTGGAGGTACCTGGTGGGCTAGTTGGCCCCCAGGGACCCTCAGGATTCAAGGGGAATTAATCCCCCAACTGAAAACCCTCCAGGGGGCGAGTTTGCACAGTGGTGAAGGGAGGGGGTGGGGCCTGAGGTGACATGTGTGTACTTATCCAATTACTCCGCCAAAACCCAAGCACTTATAAATTCACCATGCACTCTCCTTGCAGCACTCTAATCATCCAGTCACTACCCATGCACTCATGCAATGACCGATGCACTAACTCATGCACTGCTACAATACCCTGAGCACTACTGATGCAGTCCAGCCATCTCCTTGTTACTACCCATGCATTCCTCCAATCACCCAGCCAGTTCCATGTCCTTATCTAATCACTGCGCCAAAACACAAGCACTTATAAATTCACGATGCACTATCTTCGCAGTAGTCTAATCATCCAGTCAGTACCCATGTACTTATGCAATGACCCAGGCACTAACACATTCACTGCTACAATCCCCTGAGCACTACTGATGCAGTCCATCCATCTCCTTGTCACTACCCATGCACTCCTCCAATCACCCAACCAGTTCCATGTCCTTATCTAATCACTGCGCCAAGACACAAGCACTTATAAATTCACCATGCACTGTCCTTGCTGTACTCTAATCATCCAGTCACTACCCATGTGTTCATGCAATGACCCTGGCACTAACACATGCAGTGCTACAATCCCCTGAGCACTACTGATTCAGTCCAGCCATCTCCTTGTCACTACCCATTCACTCCTCCAATCAGCCAGCCAGTTCCATGTCCTTATCTAATCACTGCGCCAAAACACAAGCACTTATAAATTCACCATGCACTCTCCTTGCAGTACTCTAATCATCCAGTCACTACCCATGTACTCATGCAATGACCCAGGCTCTAACACATGCACTGCTACAATCCCTGAGCACTACTGATGCAGTCCAGCCATCTCCTTGTCACTAGCCATGCACTCCTCCAATCACCCAGCCAGTTCCATGTCCTTATCTGATCACTGCGCCAAAACACAAGCACTTATAAATTCACCAGGCACTCTCCTTGCAGTACTCTAATCATCCAGTCACTACCCATGTACTCATGCAATGACCCAGGCACTAACACATGCACTGCTACAATACCCTGAGCACTACCCATGCAGTCCAGCCATTTCCTTGTCACTACCCATGCACTCCTCCAATCACCCAGACTGTTCCATGTCCTTATCTAATCACTGCGCCAAAACACAAGCACTTATAAATTCACCATGCACTCTCCTTGCAGCACTCTAATCATCCAGTCACTACCCATGTACTCATGCAATGACCCAGGCTCTAACACATGCACTGCTACAATCCCTGAGCACTACTGATGCAGTCCAGCCATCTCCTTGTCACTAGCCATGCACTCCTCCAATCACCCAGCCAGTTTCATGTCCTTATCTGATCACTGCGCCAAAACACAAGCACTTATAAATTCACCAGGCACTCTCCTTGCAGTACTCTAATCATCCAGTCACTACCCATGTACTCATGCAATGACCCAGGCACTAACACATGCACTGCTACAATACCCTGAGCACTACCCATGCAGTCCAGCCATTTCCTTGTCACTACCCATGCACTCCTCCAATCACCCAGACTGTTCCATGTCCTTATCTAATCACTGCGCCAAAACACAAGCACTTATAAATTCACCATGCACTCTCCTTGCAGCACTCTAATCATCCAGTCACTACCCATGCACTCATGCAATGACCCATTCACTAACTCATGCACTGCTACAATACCCTGAGCACTACTGATGCAGTCCAGCCATCTCCTTGTCACTACCCATGCACTCCTCCAATCACCCAGCCAGTTCCATGTCCTTATCTAATCACTGCGCCAAAACACAAGCACTTATAAATTCACCATGCACTCTCCTTGCAGTACTGTAATCATCCAGTCACTAACCATGCACTCATGCAATGGCCTAGGCTGTAACACACGCACTGCTACAATCCCCTGAGCACCACTGATGCAGTCCAGCCATCTCCTTGTTACTACCCATGCACTCCTCCAATCACCCAGCCAGTTCCATGTCCTTATCTAATCACTGTGCCAAAACTCAAGCCCTTATAAATTCACCATGCACTCTCCTTGCAGTACTCTAATCATCCAGTCACTACCCATGTACACATGCAATGACCCAGGCACTAACACATGCACTGCTATAATCCCCTGAGCACTACTGATGCAGTCCAGCCATCTCCTTGTCACTACCCATGCACTCCTCCAATCACCCAGCCAGTTCTATGTCCTTATCTAATCACTGCGCCAAAACACAAGCACTTATAAATTCACCATGCACTCTCCTTGCAGTACTCTAATCATCCAGTCACTACCCATGTACTCATGCAATGACCCAGGCACTAACACATGCACTGCTACAATCCCCTGAGCACTACTGATGCAGTCCAGCCATCTCCTTGTCACGACCCATGCACTCCTCCAATCACCCAGCCAGTTTCATGTACTTATCTAATCACTCCGCCAAAACCCAAGCACTTATAAATTCACTATGCACTCTCCTTGCAGTACTCTAATCATCCAGTCACTACCCATGCACTCATGCAATGACCCATTCACTAACTCATGCACTGCTACAATACCCTGAGCACTACTGATGCAGTCCAGCCATCTCCTTGTCACGACCCACGCACTCCTCCAATCACCCAGCCAGTTCCATGTCCTTATCTAATCACTGCGCCAAAACACAAGCACTTATAAATTTACCATGCACTCTCCTTGCAGTACTGTAATCATCCAGTCACTAACCATGCACTCATGCAATGGCCTAGGCAGTAACACATGCACTGCTACAATCCCCTGAGCACCACTGATGCAGTCCAGACATCTCCTTGTCACTACCCATGCACTCCTCCAATCACCCAGCCAGTTCCATGTCCTTATCTAATCACTGCGCCAAAACACAAGCACTTATAAATTCACCATCCACTCTCCTTGCAGTACTGTAATCATCCAGTCACTACCCATGTACTCATGCAATAACCCAGGCACTAACACATGCCCTGCTACAATCCCCTGAGCACTACTG
This sequence comes from Calotriton arnoldi, assembly GCA_963921515.1. Taxonomy (NCBI): domain Eukaryota; kingdom Metazoa; phylum Chordata; class Amphibia; order Caudata; family Salamandridae; genus Calotriton; species Calotriton arnoldi. The sequence continues at coordinate 1,401,278 of CAWUFW010001768.1, read as the reverse complement.
ATGCATTCCAGCGATCTCCTTGTCACTACCCATGTACTCCTCCAATCACCCAGCCAGTTCCATGTCCTTATCTAATCACTGTGCCAAAACACAAGCACTTATAAATTCACCATGCACTCTCCTTGCAGTACTCTAATCATCCAGTCCCTACCCATGTACTCATGCAATGACCCAGGCACTAACACATGCACTGCTACAATCCCCTGAGCACTACTGATGCAGTCCAGCAATCTCCTTGTCACTAACCATGCACTCCTCCAATCACCCAGCGAGCACCATGTACTTATCCAATCACTCCGCCAAAACCCAAGCACTTATAAATTCACCATGCACTCTCCTTGCAGTACTCTAATCATCCAGTCAGTACCCATGTACTTATGTAATGGCCCAGGCACTAACACATCCACTGCTACAATCCCCTGAGCACTACTGATGCAGTCCAGCCATCTCCTTGTCACTACCCATGCTCTCCGCCAATCATCCAGCCAGCACCATGTACTTATCCAATCAGTCCGCCAAAACCAAGCACTTATAAATTCACCATGCACTCTCCTTGCAGTACTCTAATCATCCAGTCAGTACCCATGTACTTATGCAATGGCCCAGGGACTAACACATGCACTGCTACAATCCCCTGAGCACTACTGATGCAGTCCAGCCATCTCCTTGTCATTACCCATGCACTCCTCCAATCACCCAGCCAGCACCATGTACTTATCCAATCAGTCCGCCAAAACCCAAGCACTTATAAATTCACCATGCACTCTCCTTGCAGTACTCTAATCATCCAGTCAGTACCCATGTACTTATGCCATGGCCCAGGCACTACCACATGCACTGCTACAATCCCCTGAGCACTACTGATGCAGTCCAGCCATCTCCTTGTCACTACCAATGCACTCCTCCAGTCACCCAGCCAGTTCCATGTACTTATCCATTCACTCCGCCAAAACCCAAGCACTTATAAATTCACCATGCACTCTCCTTGCAGTACTCTAATCATCCAGTCAGTACCCATGTACTTATGCAATGGCCCAGGCACTAACACATGCACTGCTACAATCCCCTGAGCACTACTGATGCAGTCCAGCCATCGCCCTGTCACTACCCATGCACTCCTCCAATCACCCAGCGAGCCCCATGTACTTATCCAATCACTCCGCCAAAACCCAAGCACTTATAAATTCACCATGCACTCTCCCTGCAGTACTCTAATCATCCAGTCAGTACCCATGTACTTATGCAATGACCCCGGCACTAACACATGCACTGCTACAATCCCCAGAGCACTACTGATGCAGTCCAGCCATCTCCTTGTCACTACCCATGCACTCATCCAATCACCCAGCCAGTTCCATGTCCTTATCTAATCACTGCACCAAATCACAAGCACTTATAAATTCACCATGCACTCTCCTTTCAGTACTCTAATCATCCAGACACTACTCATGTACTCATGCAATGACCCAGGCACTAACACATGCACTGCTACAATCCCCTGAGCACTACTGATGCAGTCCAGCCATCTCCTTGTCACTACCCATGCACTCCTCCAATCACCCAGCCAGTTCCATGTACTTATCCAATCACTCCGCCAAAACCCAAGCACTTATAAATTCACTGTGAGAAGTTGGCCTGGCATATGCTGTCCACTAGTTATATTTGGCACCTTGCACCAGTCCAAACGACCTTTATTGATGATAGGTTTAAAGACAACCTTTATTGAAAGCTATCCTAGTGGTAGCTATGGAGAGCAGCCTTCAGGCTAAGTCTTGAAGGAGTGTTAAGCTGTTCTTTTACCAGTTATAATCTCGTGAATGACCAAATGAAAGGAGAACCACACCAGGTATATATATAAAATATATGTATTTATTACTAAACACTACCCAATAGTCACTTTATGAGGCTAGAGGTCAAAGTACACAAGTTACAAGTCAAATAGCACAGTAAATTAGCACAATATACGATTAGCCCTAGGGGTGTACCAAACCATATATTAAGAAAGTGGTATAAGAACCACGACTTAAGTAGACACAAGGCCTAGAGCCTGTAGAATTGCTGGGACCACAAGGTACCACCCAAGGTAGTGACACAGGGGACCCACGGGGGCTGTGTGCTGTGTGTGAACACAGCCGCGAGCTCCTTTAAAGTCTGTGGGAAAGTCGCGGTAAGAGTTTTAGAGTTTAAGGACACTTAGAAATGGACTAGGACCAAACCCTCTTGGACTTAGACAGTTCTAGGGTTAACACCCACGGGAGCCCCGGAGTACTCGCGTTACCTCACCCAGGGTAGCCGGGTGCATAGGTGTCGAATGGTGTCGGGTCGCTGCGTCGATTTCAATGGCAGCCTGCAACGAAGTGCTGCTGCCGGGAAGATGCGAAGTGTCCGAAGGGATCCATGCGTGGATCAGAGATGAGAAGAACCTGAAAGCAGAGGGGACAGAGTCTGGGTCACATGTCAGTGACCAGGGGCACGATAGTCGAATGCCCTCCGGTGTCGGGTGCTTCAGGTGAAAGAGGTGAAGCTTGACTCTTCAGCCACGAGGACCAGGAGGCGTCGATGACAACCAGGAGCTGGATTTGCGCTGTCCCAGAAAGGATGTCAAGTGCTGCAACATTGGTGTCCGGATTGAACACAACAAACCTTGGCAACAGCAACCCACGCAGAAAGGAGAAAGATGCTTCGTTGCAGACCAGTAAAGTCTGAGGGACTCACCACTCGGTGGAGAGTCAGGGCACGTCTTGAGCAACCAGAAACACCCAATGAAAATCAGAGTTGCTTTCACAGGGACCCACCAGTCGACAGACCAGGGATCACAAAGGAGCCTCAAGCGGAAATGCAAGAAGCAAGCCCCCGGAACACTCGTGGAGTGTAGGCTCACAATCTTCGAAGCAAATGGTGCTCGGGCCTGGGCTACAAGTAACCTAAAGCAAGACTTCAAGAGTTGCCGAGAAGTTGATGCACTAGCAAATGTGCACGGTGACCAGGGGTTCCAGTTCCACGTCACTCATGAGGGCTGCGGGTCTCAGCTTTGCTGGAGACTCAGGTTGGCCTCTGACAGGTCTGTAAATCCTCTTCTTGGGCTGCAAGTACTTCGGAGTCCGGCGGGAGCTTCGGAGATGCAGACCGTCAAATGCTTCGTTGGTGCCTGTAACATCACCAATGAAGAGTTGATGGCGATCTCTGCCCTGTCTAACGACACTAACATCACTATCAAACCAGCCGACAAAGGCGGGGCCACTGTCATCATGGCAACCACTGACTATGACATTGAATGTCTGAGACAACTGAGTGATCGGCGGTATTACACTCCCATCACCACCAGTCCAGTGACACGCCTTAATACAACTATAACCACACTGATCTTTGAGGCAGAGACCCAGGGCTGGATACGTAGGAAGGAGGCTGACTTTCTCATGAAGAAAGACCCTAGGATCCCCTATTTCTATATATTACCGAAAATACACAAGGGAGTCTTACCAGTACCTGGACGCCCCATCGTCTCCGGGATAGATTCCATACTTGAACCTCTGTCACAATTTTGTGACCATTTTCTACAACCGTTAGTGAGACAAATACCATCTTACATACAGTTCACCACTGATGTACTACGCCTGATCTCAGAATTTCAACATACAGGCGATATTGATCTCCTCATCACTCTAGATGTAGAGGCGCTCTATACTAACATCCCTCAGAGAGCGACCCTAGATGTGATAGAGGAGGCACTTAATTCGACACTTTGGGACTCGAGCACACCATCCTGTTTTGTCCTTGAGTGTGCATCTTTGGCCTTGACTGAAAACTTTTTTGAGTTTAAAGGACAGCTTTACCATCAAAAGCAAGGTACTTCCATGGGGAGTACCTTTGCTCCCAGTTTAGCATGTCTTTATATGGCATCCTTTGAGGGTGAGCAGATCCTCCATGATTCTAATCCATATCGATCTAATATCCACCTATGGAAGAGATTCATAGACGACATTTTGGTTTTCTGGAAAGGTGATGTGACATCTTGCGAACAATTTTGTGCATGGATTAACACACTGAATCCGTATCTGAGATTCACCAGCACCATCTCACAGGAACAGATACCATTCTTGGATCTCACGATCAGACTTGAACAGGGTAGTCTAACTACTACTATGTACAGAAAAGAAACAGACCGCAATAGCCTGCTGCTATATAGTAGTTACCATCCTCATGCTTTGAAAGAGAACCTCCCCTTTGGACAGTTTCTAAGGGTGAGACGAAATTGTAGTGAAATTACAGATTACAGAACAGAATCAGAAATACTGGCAAAAAAATTGGTGGCACGAGATTACCCCCCAAGAAGTATTGCCCTAAGTAGAAAAAGAGCCAGAAACAATAACAGGGAAGCACTCTTAGAACAGAGAACCAAGATCCCTAGGGATACCCTCACATGTGTGACCACCTTCACACCTGGGTCGAACAGACTAAGCAAAGTGATCAAGAAACATTGGGGTATACTTAACACCGGTGACATGACACTGGACTTACCGCGCTTTGCTTTTAAGCGCTCACGTAATTTGAGAGACATGCTAATTAACACCAGACCTAAGACAGTTGCACTAGCTGTCCAAAGAACCCTATGGGATTTACCACCGGTTAAGGGTCACTACCCCTGTGGGTCCTGTACAGCATGTGCGTTCACCACCATATGCAAATCTATCACTTTTTCCAATGGTTTCACGTGGGAATTACGGTCCCATACTAATTGCAACACATCAAATTGCATATACTTGCTGACCTGTCCCTGTAATTTACAATATATAGGGATGACCACCCGCACCATCAAAACCCGTGTTGCTCAACACCGGAGTAACATCCGATGTCAAAGATCAAACAGGAAAATGTGCTCCCACTTCCTGGAGAAACACCATTCACCTGATGCACTTAAATGGATGGTGTTAGAAACATTCACGAGGATTAACAAGCATGCCCTCTTTTTGAAAGAACATAGATGGATACATCGTTTGTCCTTACATACTCAGGGTTTAAACAATGACATACCTTGGAGCACACTGAGGATATGACATGTCAAATACCCTCCTGCTCATGAAGGGGTTATTAAAATTTATATTAATATAGACTGCAGGTTTTCTCCTAAAACATATGAGACTCATGTTGGTTTCGTGACTGAGACTCAGGTTTCTGCTTACCCACTCTGGTCTTACGATCTGACTTCTGCTCACCTACTTTGGTCCTATGACCTGACACCTGCTTACATACGGTAGTCATGTTATTGCTGTATCATGACTAGTTGATGACACAATACTATCAACTGAAAGACATTATTTCCTTGCCACTTACTCTATGATTTAAATTGTGCACCAACACCAATAAGTGTGAATCATTATCCCCGAACGATATTTCAGGACACCTCTCTTAACGCACTTTTTGAACAGTCCCAATCCTACTACACTTATGGATTGATACTGTGCCAAGATGTCTGCCATAGTCATCTTCATTCCATCAATATATGACCTATTTCCATAATGGCGACCATTTATGTTAATGTTTGATGCACTTATACTTGTTTCATTTACCTTCCGCCTCCCGGAAACTAGGAAAATGCCCATATACACGATAGACCTACACCGCTTTATGCTATTCTTGTACAGCCTCTAACTTACAACACCTACTGATTGACACTGTTCCAAGATGTCTGCTATAGTCATCTACATTTCATTTACGAATGACCTCTTTCCAAAATGGCCACCATTGAGGTCAGCATTCGATGCACTCATACCTGCTACACTCACTTCCCGCCTCCCGGAAACGAGGGATATGCCTAAATACACGACAGACCTACACCACTCTACCACCCGGACCCGGCAGGAGTGGGTAGGTCTGCAGCCCTCGTGCGATCAGCACTAACGTGAGTACTTCCTTGAGGAAGATTTATTTCCTGTAGCACTTATAGGATGTAGGGGGTAACTTTGCCATACGGGGTTTAATTTGTAGTTTTTGGTTTTCTGCGTTTTATATTATGCGCAGCCTATAATTAGAGGGAGTCTTTAACTTAGAGTTAATCGAGTTAAGTTAGGCCGATACAGTTTTTATCGTGCCTCGACGCGACCCCTGAGCCGAATCCACTAACAGCATCCGGCACCAGACAGATTTTTCCCAACAGGGCATACAACAGCGCTCTTCGAGGTGTAGACCTATATGAATTTAGTAAAAAAAAAAATTTCAGGCTGTGGACCTATTCCTTACCGCTATATTTATAGCTGATGTCGTTTCCTTACCACAGTTGACAGGGCAAAGAAGGTCAAGTGTGTACACGTGTGAGTGCGTAATTGTGCATACATTTATTATTATATATAGTTTTTTGGACATGCCAGTTGTCTCCTCTCCTTCCTTCTCCCTGTTTGTTTCCAGTACATGAGGAACCCCTCATGTGTACAACCTACCGGGTACTGTGATGCCTGGCTAGGTCATTAATTGGGGTAAGACCCTCCTTCTTGCTCGTTCTGCTACCTCCACGTGTGTCACATTGGGTGAAATTCTATGCTTGCTCACCTGATGTTTTTACCGTTTGACACCGTGGTATGTAATGGTTTTACAGTGTTTTAAGTGATTGATGCTCACTAAAATTTACTGAGAGACAGTTTAATACAGACAATTTGATGAGAAGTTAGTCACTATTACATAACATTGATCCATGTGATGCATTCTCTCTTCTTAGGTAGTTCCTGCACCACCAGGTATTCGACAATTTAGTCGTATGGTTGTTGTGAGTATGTTGCCACAACATCAATTGATTTTTAGTTGTAGATAGTTATTCTCTTGGTCCTGACGAATCGCCTGCTGAATACTCATTTTTGGCGAGAAACATGTTGACCGATCACTTATAAGAGCGTCACAACCTGAGATATTACTTCAGCTTTACGCCTTATAATTTTTTGTTTTTATTTAGGGTAGGAGACCCCCTGATTAAAATTGTTTTCATAGGTACCCCTAACCCTATTTTATATTCACTTTCATCCCTTACACACATCTACACATACGAGGCCCCCCACCCGCACTTCACCTGACGGCGTTTGGAAAAAGATCTCCGATAAAGTGCCCCTACTATAGGGAGCCCGTCGGGTATTGCACTGCCGACCCGACGAGGAGCTTCCCGATGATGAAGCATGACACCCGACAGGGTGTGTGAGGGCATTCTAATCCAACATGATGGATTCCTGACTCTGATTCTTCTAGACCTAGTCGGTTGAGAATCCCCTGTGTTTTGTCTTTCGTTCCATAGGAACAGCATAACCTCTTTGTTGTAATCATTGCCAAGCAGGGGAGTCAGTCCTTGACCCCAAGGGAGATTTCTTCAGTCCTCTAGTCTTTAGTAGAGCGTCAAAGTTCCAGGATTCAGTTGCAGAGTTTCGTCCAGGGATATCTAAAGTCCTGTTGCCAGGGGTTCCTTACTTATACCTAAGAAAGGGGTTGGACTAACTCTGTGGACCCACCTATGGGAGGTTTGGAAAGAGGGGTGGCTACACCCATTTCCTTTGTCCAGTTTCGTGCCAGAGCAGGGGCTGGCAGCCCCTGCAACCGGTTTGAACTGGGGTATGCACGAGGACACCAAATGTGCCCCCAGTGCAGGACTTCAAAGCACTCTTGGAGTGCACCCACCCAGCCCTAATCCACTAAGGCCTGTCTGGGAGGTGGTAACACCTCCCTGAGACAGGAAATCTATTGTCCAGGCCTCCCCTGCCGGAGTTTCGGTCAGCAGCAGGAGGCCAGACTCGTGTCTGTGGCTGCAGCATCCATTTTGAGATGCCAGGGCTCTGTTTAGTTGGTACCGGGTATACCAGTGCTGTCATGTCTCTCCCACTAGAAGGGTGGGATCATACTCCCACACCAGTTACTGGTGTGGGGGTATGATTCAAAGGTGTTTGACACTAAACACGACATGTTTCCGAGCATCCATCCCAAAGTTAGCATTTACCGCGAGGATATAATGCACTTAAGAGTATATGGTCAGGCTGCACCACAGACAACCCCGGAGAGGAGATTCCGAGGGCTGCAGAGGGGCTCTGCTCATGCATGGACACCCTCTCACATATAACCAAGCACCCTGCCTTCAGGATTGATAAGGCCTGCCATAGGGGTGACTGATAGGTTTCTATGTGCAGTGATAGGTGAGATATAGTGAACCTCTGTAAGGGGTGCATGCACCACCTCACTCAGGATGCAGTAGCAGTCCTGTGGTGTCTTTTTGGATGGCCTTCCAGGGGTGGCACAATACATGCTTCAGCTCCTGGTAGGCCTCTGGGGTACCTATGCCCTTGGTACAAAGTATACCATATACTAGGGACTTAGAAGGGCACCCCAGAATCCAATCTGAAGTGTACTTAAGGTACATGGAATCAATTTAGAGAGGAAGCAGCTAGGCTGGGGTCCTGGATAGCAGGGCCCCAGCCAGACTAAAGTCGAAAAACAGTGAGACATCAGCAAAAAAGTGGGGGTAACCATAAGAGGCAGATCCTACTCTCCTACCCAACCCCCCCCCCCCAAACGCAGGGACATTAAACTAACCTTGACCAGTTAAGTCTTCATGTTCAAAGTGGAAATATCTGGAGAGTCCATCTGCATTGGCATGGTTACTCCCAGGTCTATGTTAACTGTATAGTCCATCCCCTGTAGGGAAATGGACCACCTAAGCAGTTTGGGGTTTTCACCCTTCATTTGTTTTAGCCATAGGAGGGGCTTGTGGTCTGTTTGAACAAGGAAATGAGTACCAAACAAGTATGGTCACAACTTCTTCAGAGCCCAAACCACAGCAAAGGCCTCCCTCTCAATGGCTGACCAACGTTTCTCTCTGGGGGTCAGCCTTCTGCTAATAAAAGCTACTGGCTGATCCTGACCTTCATCATTCAACTGTGATAGTACAGCCCCTACCCCCAACTCAGATGCATCTGTTTGCACAATGAACTTTTTGGAGTAATCAGGACTCTGCAGAATGGGAGCAGTGCACATGGCCTGCTTCAGGTCATCAAATGCCTTTTGACAGCTAACTGTCCACTGAACCTTTTTTGGGCATTTTCTTGGAAGTTAAGTCATTCAGGGGTGTCACTATTGATCCATACCCCTTGACAAATCTCCTATAGTACCCAGTCAGGCCTAAGAAGGCTCTCACCTGAGTCTGGGTAGTTGGAGCAACCCAGTCCATGATGGTCTGGATCTTGCTCTGCAATGGTTGAACCTGGCCTCCACCCACAAGGTGGCCCAGGTACACAACCTGACTCTGCCCTATCTGGCACTTGGTGGCCTTGATAGTGAGGCCTGCCTTTTGCAGGGCCTCCAAAACATTTCTGAGGTGGACCAGGTGATCCTCCCAGGTGGAGCTAAAGACAGCAATATCATCTAGATATGCTGCACTATAGGCCTCCAGACCTGTAAGGACTGTATTCACCAACCTCTGAAAAGTGGCAGGTGCATTCTTCAGACCAAAGGGCATTACCACAAATTGATAATGTCCACTAGGGGTTGAGAATGCTGTCTTTGGCTTTGCATCATCAGCTAGTCTGATCTGCCAGTAGCCAGCTGTCAGGTCAAATGTGTGAGAAGTTGGCCTGGCATATGCTGTCCACTAATTATAGTGGGCACCTTGTACCAGTCCAAGCAACCCCTTATTGGAGATAGGTTAAAGACAACCTTTATTGAAAGCTATCCTAGTGGTAGCTATGGAGAGCAGCCTTCAGGCTAAGTCTTGAAGGAATGTAAAGCAGCTTGTTTTACCAGTCGATAATCTCTTGAGTGACCAAATGAAAGAGGACCACACCAGGTATATATTTAAAATATATGTATTTAGTCTTAAACACACCCCTCTAGTCTCTTTATGAGGCTAGAGTTTGAAGTACATAAGTTACAAGTCGAATATCAACAGTAATAGCACAAATACACGTTTGAGCCCTAGGGGCGTACCAAACCATATACCAATAAAGTGGTTTAAGAACCACGACTGAGCTAGACACAAGGCCTAGAGCCTGTAGAAGTGCTTGGCCCTCAAGGAACCACCCAAGGTAGTGACACAGGGGACCCACGGGGGACGCGTGCAGTGTGAGAACACAGCCGCGAGCCGCCGTTGACTTCTATGGGGAATGTCGCGGTTGGAGTTTTATAGAAAAAGGACACTTAGAGGAGGACTTGGAGCAAACCCCTTTAGAACTAGGTTGTTCTAGAGTCAATACCCACGGGAGCACTGGAGTACTCGAGTTACCTCACCCAGGGAAGCCGGGTGCATAGGTGTATTTCGGGGTCGGGTTTCGTCGTCGTTTTCAATAGCGATCTGCTGCAAAGTGCTGCTGGCGACCAAGTCGAAAGTGTTCGGGTGGATCCAACGGTGGATCGAAGATCTGAAGAACCTGAAAGCAGAGGGGACAGAGTCTGGGTCACTAGCCAGTGACCAGGAAGGTGATGAGCAGATGCCCACCGATGTTGGGTGCTTCAGGTAGGTTGACGGTTGTCTTGACTCTTCAGCCATGAGGTCCAGGAGGCGTCGACGATGACCAGGAGCTGGATTCAAGCTGACCCACGACGTCTGTCGATTGCAGGGGTGTCGGCAACCGGATTGGACCCAACAAGCCTTGGCAACGGCAAGTCTTGTGGAAATGAAGAAAGGACGGTGGTACAGACCAGCAAGGTCTGAGGGACTCACCCAGCGAAGGTAAGTCAGGGCACGTCTGGAGCAACCAGGGAAGCCCAAACAAAAGAAGAGTTGCCTTCGGGAGGGCCCACTAGCCAACGGACTAGCGACCGCAAAGGAGCCTTGAGTGGACACACTTGGAGCTGGCTCACAGAACACTCGTGGAGTGGAGGCCAGTGATCCTCGGTGCAGTCGGTGCTGGAGGCGAGGGCTACTCGGAGCCCAAAGCACAACTTCGTGGGAGACCAGGAAGAGGATGCACTTGCAAAAGTTCTTGGTGTCTGGGGGTCACGGAGAACACATTACCCACGACAGCTACGGACCTCAGCTTCGCTGGGGACTCAGGGCAGCCTCAGGGAAGTCTGGAAATCCACCTCTGGTGATGCAAAGACTTCGGCGTCCGGCAGGAGCTTCAGCGATGCAGACTGGACAGTTGCTTCTTTGGTGCCTGCCAAGCAGGGGAGTCACTCCTTGACCCCAAGGGAGATTCTTCAGTCCTCTAATCTTGAAGTAGAGCGTCGAAGGTCCAGGATTCGGTTTCAGAGTTTCGTCCAGGGTAATCTAAAGTCCTAAGGACTGGGGTCCCATACTTATACGACGTTAGGGGTTGGACATACTCTGGGGACCCACCTATGGGAGGGTCAGGGAAGAGGGGTGGTTACACCCATTCCCTTTGTCCAGTTTCACGCCAGAGCAGGGGCAGGTAGCCCCTGCAACCGGTTTGAACTGGCATATGCACAGGGACACCAAATGTGCCCCCAGTGCAGGACTTCAAAGCACCAGAGAGTGCTCCCGCCCAGCCCCAATACACACTATCCTGTCTGGGGAGGTAGTTACACCTCCCTTCGACAGGAAACCTATTGTCCAGGCCTCCCCTGCCGGAGTTTCAGTCAGCAGCAGGAGGCCAGACCCGTGTCTGTGGCAGCGGCATCCATTTTGTGATGCCAGGGCTCTGGAAAGAAGTTACCGGGTAGCCCGGTGTGTACATGTCTCTCCCTCTAGAAGAGTGGAATGCTACCCCCGCCACCAGGACTGGCGGGGGGGGCAGTATTCCAAGATGTTTGACACCAAACACAACATGTTTTGGTGCAGCCAGTCCAAAGTTAGCATTGTACCGCGAGGATATAATGCACTTAAGAGTATATGGTCAGGCTGTACCACAAACAGCATCAGAGGAGGGACTCCGAACGCTGCAGAGGGGCTCTGCTCATGCAGGGGCACCCTCTCACATAAAAACCAAGCACTCTGCCTTCAGCATTGGTAAGGCCTGCCATAGGAGTGACTTATAGGTTTATTTGTGTGTGCAATGGTAGTGATATAGGTAGCCTGTACCACAGTAAGGGGTGCATGCACCACCTTACCCAGGCTGCAGTAGCAGACCTTTGGTGTCAGATGGGCTGGCCTTCCAGGGGTGGCATATTACATGCTTCAGCCCCTGGCAGGCCTCTGAGGTACCTATGCCCTGGGTACATAGTATACCATATACTAGGGACTTATAAGGGCACTCCAGATTCCAATCAAAGATGTACCTAAGGTACATGGAAACCATTTTAGATAGGAAGCAGCTAGGCTGGGGTTCTGATTAGCAGGGTCCCAGCCAGACTAAAGTCGAAAAACAGTGAAGCATCAGCAAAAAGTGGGGGTACCCATGTGAAGCAGATCCTACTCTCCTACACAACCCCCCCCAAATGTGAGGACATTAAACTATTCTTGACCAGTTGAGTCTTCATGTTCTAAGTGGAAGTACCTAGAGAGTCCATCTGCATTGGCATGGTTACTCCCAAGTCTATGTTCCACTGTAAAGTCCATCCCCTGTAGGGAAATGGACCACCTAAGCAGTTTGGGGTTTTCACCCTTCATTTGTTTTAGCCATAGGAGGGGCTTGTGGTCTGTTTGAACAAGGAAGTGAGTACCAAACAAGTATGGCCACAACTTCTTCAGAGCCCAAACCACAGCAAAGGCCTCCCTCTCTATGGCTGACCAACGTTTCTCTCTAGGGGTCAGCCTTCTGCTAATGAAAGCTACTGGCTGATCCTGACCTTCATCATTCAATTGTGACAGTACAGCCCCTACCCCCAATTCAGATGCATCTGTTTGGACAATGAACTTCTTGGAGTAATCAGGACTCTGGAGAATGGGAGCGGTGCACATGGCCTGCTTCAGGTCATCAAATGCCTTTTGACAGCTAGCTGTCCACTGAACCTTTTGGGCATTTTCTTGGAAGTTAAGTCATTCAGGGGTGTCACTATTGATCCATACCCCTTGACAAATCTCCTATAGTACCCAGTCAGGCCTAAGAAGGTTCTCACCTGAGTCTGGGTAGTTGGAGCAACCCAGTCCATGATGGTCTGGATTTTGCTCTGCAGTGGTTGAACCTGGCCTCCACCTACAAGGTGGCCCAGGTACACAACCTGACTCTGCCCTATCTGGCACTTGGTGGCCTTGATAGTGAGGCCTGCCTTTTGCAGGGCCTCCAAAACATTTCTGAGGTGGACCAGGTGATCCTCCCAGGTGGAGCTAAAGACAGCAATATCATCTAGATATGCTGCACTATAGGCCTCCAGACCTGTAAGGACTGTATTCACCAACCTCTGAAAAGTGGCAGGTGCATTCTTCAGACCAAAGGGCATTACCACAAATTGATAATGTCCACTAGGGGTTGAGAATGCTGTTTTTGGCTTTGCATCATCAGCTAGTCTGATCTGCCAGTAGCCAGCTGTCAGGTCAAATGTGCTTAGATACTTGGCTGAGGCCAAAGTGTCTATTAGCTCATCTGCCCTAGGTATTGGATGGGCATCAGTCCTAGTGACTGCATTGAGACCCCTGTAGTCCACACAAAACCTCATCTCTCTTTTCCCACCGCTGGTGTGAGGTTTTGGCACAAGGACCACTGGACTAGCCCAAGGGCTATCTGAGGGTTCAATAACTCCCAAATCCAACATTTACTGGACTTCTGTCCTGATACAGTCCCTGACATGGTCAGGTTGCCTATAAATCTTATTTTTAATAGGCAGACTGTCCCCAGTGTCCACTTCATGAGTGCACCAGGTGGTCTGACTTGGAGTCAGAGAGAACATATGTCTGTACTGATTGAGCACCTGTCTGCAATCAGTTTGCTGCTGAGCAGTGAGGCTGCCTGCCAAGGCTACACCATCCACTGACTCATCATCAGGGTTCTGTGAGAGCAGGTCAGGGAGTGGATCACTCTCTTCCTCCTGTCCCTCATCAGTAGCCATGAGCAAGCCCATGTCTGCCCTGTCCACATATGGTTTCAATCTGTTGACATGGAGAACCCTGTGGGGACTCCTGGGTGTTCCTAGGTCTACTAAATAGGTAACCTCAACCTTCTGTTCAACAATGGTATGGGGTCCACTCCATTTGTCTTGGAGAGCTGCTGGGGCCACTGGCTCCAGCAGCCACACCTTCTGTCCTGGCTGGTAAACAGTCAGCACAGCCTTTTGGTCATGCCAGGCTTTTTGCAGTTCCTGGCTAGCCTCAAGGTTTTTAGTTGCCTTTTTCATGTATTCAGCCATCCGGGAGCGGAGACCAAGTACATAGTCCACTATGTCTTGCTTTGGGGGCTTGAGAGGTAACTCCCATCCTTCCTTCACCAAGCACAATGGACCCCTGATAGGGTGACCAAACAAAAGTTCAAAAGGGCTGTAGCCAACCCCCTTTTGAGGCACCTCCCTGAATGCAAACAAAAGGCAGGGCAAGAGTATGTCCCATATTCGCCTAAGCTTTTCTGGGAGCCCTTTAAACATGCCCTTTAAGGTTTTGTTGAATCTCTCAACTAAACCATTGCATTGTGGGTGATAGGGTGTGGTGAACTTGTAAGTCAATCCACACTCCTTCCACATTGCCTTCAAGTATCCAGACATAACGTTTGCACCCCTGTCTGATACAACCTCCTTAGGGAAGCTCACTCTTGAGAAAATTCCCAGGAGGGCTCTTGCCACCACAGGTGCTGTAGTGGTCCTAAGGGGTATAGCCTCTGGGTACCTAGTGGCATGGTCCACCAACACCAGGATAAACCTGTGCCCAGATGCTGTTTGGGGATCCATGGGACCAACAATATCAATCCCCACTCTTTCAAAGGGAACCCCCACCACAGCTAGTGGTATCAGGGCGGCCTTTGTGGTGCCACCTGCCTTCCCACTGGCTTGGCAGGTTACACAGGAGCGACAAAACTCCTTGGTGTCTTCAGACATGTGGGGCCAGTGAAAGTGAGGGACAATTCTGTCCCAAGTCTTGTTCTGGCCCAGGTGACCTGCTAGAGGAAGTCATGGGCTAGGGTCAATAGGAAGCCCCTGAACTTCAGAGGTATAACCAACCTCCTGGTGGCACCAGGCTTGGGGTCTCTACACTCTGAGTACAAGAGTCCATCATCCCAAAACACTTTATGGGGACCACTAGCATTCCCAGCAGCCTCAACAGCAGCTTGCTGCCTGAGGGGTTCAAGAGAGGGGCAGCTCTGCTGCTTCTGGCTCAGATCTGACCTGGAAGGGCCCCCTGTCCCCAAGAATTCAACCTGATCAGGTTCAACCTCCTCTGGGACAATTCCTTCTTCAGGACTGAGATCATCTCCCTCAAGAGACTGATCTTCCTTCTGAGCCAAGGGGGAAGGCACTGCCTTTACCCTACTACTCCTCCTCTTGGATGGCACTTGGTCCATTGTTCCAGGATCCAAGGCCTGTTCAGTGTTAGACCTTTTGGCCTGTGACCTGGTCACAGCAAACACATCTGCAGGGATCCCCAGCATTTCTGCATGGGTCCTGAGCTCCACTTCTGCCCAAGCTGAAGTTTCAAGATCATTGCCAAGCAAGCATTCAACTGGTAGGTCTGCACTTACCACAACCTTCTTAAGGCCAGTTACCCCTCCCCAGGAGAAGTTAACAACTGCCAGAGTATGGTCTGTTCTGACACTGCTAGCATTGGTCACTTGGTACATCTCACCAAGTATAATCTGCCCAGGATCCACAAGATCTTGTGTCACCATGGTGACACTTGCTCCTGTGTCCCTAAATGCCAAAGCCTCTTTTCCATTAATCAATGGCTGTTGCCTGTACTTGCCCAGATTACTGGGACTCACAGAGGAGGTCACATCCATGCCTCCATCACAGACTAGGACAGCCTGAGTGAGTTCTCTGACTAGGCCAGAGCTCATCTCATTAACCAGGGTCAACCCTTCTAAACCCTTAGCTTGAGTACTTCCACCACCATTTGTAACTGTACTAGGGGGAACAGGTGCCTTAGGGGCAGTGGTAGTGGCTGGAATAGAGTCTTTGGACTTGGTGCAATCACTGGTCCAGTGTGTCTTTTGCTTACAGACTTTGCACCATGGTTTCTTTTGGCCTTTCCCTTTGTTAGACTGTGAATCCCCACCTGAAGAAGATTTTTGGGGGCCTTGTGAAGACTTCTGGTCTTTACCCTTCTCCCCACCCTTATCAGAGTTTTTAGAATCTTGCTTCTTAGGGTCACCACCTTGGTTCTGTACCTTCTGCCTCACCCTGGTTCTGACCCATTTGTCTGCCTTCTTTCCCAATTCTTGGGGAGAGGTCAGATCAGAGTCCACCAGGTACTGATGCAACAGCTGATTTTGACAGTTATTAAGAATCTGCACCCTCATGATAAGATTGTACAATCCTGTGAAGTCACATACCTTACTGCCCATCAACCAACCTTCCAGAGCCTTAGCAGAACAATCAGCAAAGTCCACCCAGTCTTGAGTCTGTGCTTTTGGGTATCTCTGAACTTTAACCTGTATTCTTCAGTTGTTAGGCCAAACCCATCAATCAGAGCACTCTTCAAGACTTTGTAATTGTCAGCATCCTCTTCTCTAACAGTGAGGAGCTTATCTCTACCTTTGTCTGCAAAGGAGAGTGTAGGAGAGTAGGATCTGCTTCACATGGGTACCCCCACTTTTTGCTGATGCTTCACTGTTTTTCGACATTAGTCTGGCTGGGGCCCTGCTAATCAGAACCCCAGCCTAGCTGCTTCCTCTCTAAAATGGTTTCCATGTGCCTTAGGCACATCACTGATTGGGATCTGGAGTGCCCTTATAAGTCCCTATTATATGGTATACTATGTACCAAGGGCATAGGTACCTCAGAGGCCTACCAGGGGCTGCAGCATGTATTATGCCACCCCTGGGAGGCCATCCAAACTGACACCACAGGTCTGCTACTGCAGCCTGGGTAAGGTGGGGCATGCACTCTTACTGTGATATAGGTTACCTATATCACTAAATACATACACACATATAAACCTATAAGTCACTCCTAAGGCAGGCCTTATCAATCCTAAAGGCAGAGTGCATGGTTCCTATGTGAGAGGGTGCCCTGCATGAGCAGGGCCCCTCTGCAGCGTTCGGAGACCCTTCTCTGATGCTGTTTGTAGTGCAGCCTGACCATATACTCTTAAGCGCATTATAACCTCGCGTTAAATGCTAACTTTGGAATGGCTGCACCTAAACATGTCGTGTTTGGTGTCAAACATCTTGGAATACTACCCCCCGCCAATTCTGGTGGCGGGGGTAGCATTCCACCCTTCTAGAGGGAAAGACATGTTAACTCTGGCTAGCCCGGTAACTTCTTTCCAAAGCCCTGGCATCACAAAATGGATGCTGCTGCCACAGACACGAGTCTGGCCTCCTGCTGCTGGACGAAACTCCGGCAGGGGAGGCCTGGACAATAGGTTTCCTGTCCCAGGGAGGTGTGACCACCTCCCCAGACAGGATAATGTGTATTGGGGCTGGGCGGGAGCACTTTCGGGTGCTTTGAAGTCCTGCACTGGGGGCACATTTGGTGTCCCTGGGCATACCCCAGTTCAAACCGGATCAGGGGCTTGCAGCCCCTGCTTTGGCGTGAACTGGACAAAGGGAAAGGGGTGTAGCCACCCCTCTGCCCTGACCCACCCATAGGTGGGGCCACAGAGTAGTCCAACCCCTATACTTAGTATAAGTATAGGAACCCAGTCCTTAGGACTTTAGATTATCCCTGGACAAAACTCTGAAACAGAATCCTGGACCTTCGACGCTCTACTCACGATTAGAGGACAGAAGAATCTCCCTTGGGGTCAAGGAGTGACTCCCCTGCTTGGCAGGCACCAAAGAAGCATCTGTCCGGTTCGCATTTCTGAAGCTCCCGTCGGACGCCGAAGTCATCGCATCACCAGAGGTAGATTCTCAGACTTCCCCGAGGCTACCCTGCGTCCCCAGCAAAGCTGAGGCCTGTAGCTATCGTGGGTGACGTGAGACCGTGACCCCTGGACACCGAGCACATTTGCAAGTGCATCCTCTTCTGGGTCTCCCACGAAGTCGTGCTTTGGGCTCCGAGTAGCCCTAGCCTCCATCACCAACTGCACCGAAGATCACTGGCCTCCACTCCACGAGTGTCCTGTGAGCCAGATCCACGTGCAACGTCTCGAGGCTACTTCGCGGTCGCTAGCCCGTTGCTAGTAGCCCTTAACGAAGGCCAATCTTTTTCTTACTTGGAATCCTAGTTGCTCCAGGCCTGCCCTCACTAACCCTCGCTGGGTGAGTTCCCCAGACCTTGCTGGTCTGCACCATCGACGATCTACATCTTCATTGAGACTTGCCGTTGCCAAGGCTTGTTGGGTCCAATCCGGTCGCCACCACCTCAGCACTCGACAGACATCGTGTACCAGCCCGAATCCTGCTCCTGGTTGCCGACAACGCCTCCTGGACCTCGTGACTGAAGAGTCAAGACGACCGTCAATGCACCTGAAGCACTCGACATCGGTGGGCATCTGTCCATCGCCCTCCTGATCACTGGCTAGTGACCCAGACTCTGTCCCCTCTGCTTTCAGGTTCTTCAGATCTCCGATCCACTCTTGGATCCACCCGGACACTTTTCACTTGGTCGCCAGCAGCACTTTGCAGCAGATCGCCATTCAAATTGACGACGAAACCCGACCCCGAAAGACACCTATGCACCCGGCTTCCCTGGGTGAGGTAACACGAGTACTCCGGTGCTCCCGTGGATAGAGACTCTTCAAAGTACTAGATCTCAAAGGGTTTGCTCCAAGTCCTCCTTTAAGTGTCCCTTTTCTTTAATTTCCCGATCGCGACTTTCTCCATAGAAGTCAACGGCGTATCGCGGTTGTGTATTTACACTGCACGCATCCCCCGTGGGTCCCCTGTGTCACTACCTTGGGTGGTTCCTTGTGGTCCAAGCACTTCTAGAGGCTCTAGGCCTAGTGTCTAGTTCAGTCATGGTTCTTATACCACTTTATTGGTATATGGTTTGGTACGCCCCTAGGGCCCAAACGCGTATTTGTGCTATTACTGTGTTTAAATAACTTCTAACTTATGTACTTCGAACTCTAGCCTCATAAAGAGACTAGAGGGGTGTGTTTAGCAATAAATACATATATTTTGAAGATATACCTGGTGTGGTGCTCTTTCATTTGATCACTCAAGAGATTATAGACTGGTAAAACAAGCTGCTTTACATTCCTTCAAGACTTAGCCTGAAGGCTGCTCTCCATAGCTACCACTAGGATAGCTTTCAATAAGGTTGTCTTTAACCTATCTCCAATAAGGGGTTGTTTGGACTGGTGCAAGGTGCCCACTATAATTAGTGGACAGCATATACCAGGCCAACTTCTCACAGAGAGCCACAAGATTGCTGCCCACTGCTCCTGAGGGACCCTCTGTACTTTACAGGCCCTCTCCAGTGCAGTTATCCATTTGTGGATGTCATCCCCACTCTGGTAGGGAGGGACAACCTTGCTCAGGTTTCTATGGTCATACGACCTTTCCCTATCTCTGGGGAAATTCCTGCCACCATGGGACTCTAGCCCCATCTTTTTTCTCTGTCTAAAGAGATCTAGGGACTCCCTGTCTATAGCCAACTGCTGTCTTCTGAGCTCAAGCTGGGCTTGTTCATACTGAAGCAGTCTCTTTCTCCTCTCATGAGAGGATTCCCTCCTATGAGAAGAAACAGAGGTCCCTACTGAGGTGTCAGAGTGGTCAGACTCCTGAGAAGGAGATCTAGACCTTCTGGGCACACTCACAACTCTTCCTGGGGGACAAAGGGAGGTCATCTTGGGCCTCCCCTTATCCTCAGGAGTAGCTGCATTGTCCAGGTCAGGATCATTGTCATCCCCCTGGCCAGTTTCAGAGGTCAGGTCCTGGGAATTTTCATCCCTGGCCCCTCCCTCATCTTCTGCCCCACCCTCTCTGCCTACCCTTGCAGACCCTAGGGGTCTTCTAAGATCATCTAGCAGAAGCATCTCCAGGAGACGTTGGGTGTTGGCACTTTTGCCTGTCTTCAACTTCCTAACTTTGCACAACTCTCTTAATTCCAAGAATGAGAGATTGTCATATCTGGATGGCAGGAGCTCACTGGTTCCTGGCAGTGAAGACATTACTAGTGTGGTGTGGTGTATGCACTACCTACTCTAGTGTGGCCTACTAAACTCTCTTGGGTTGTAGAAAGGGTGTGCTATCCCTTAACACACAACTCTAAGTTCAGTAGAACTTACTGTATCCTAAGCTTGATTTATATGTACCTAAGGTACCCTTAGTGGTTTTCAGTTGATCACTTCAATTGAGATTATCTGGTAAAACAATAGCAAGCTGGAATCTCACACGCTGCACACCAATGTGAGAAGTTGGCCTGGTATATGCTGTCCACTAATTATAGTGGGCACCTTGTACCAGTCCAAACAACCCCTTATTGGAGATAGGTTAAAGACAACCTTTATTGAAAGCTATCCTAGTGGTAGCTATGGAGAGCAGCCTTCAGGCTAAGTCTTGAAGGAATGTAAAGCAGCTTGTTTTACCAGTCTATAATCTCTTGAGTGACCAAATGAAAGAGGACCACACCAGGTATATATTTAAAATATATGTATTTAGTCTTAAACACACCCCTCTAGTCTCTTTATGAGGCTGGAGTTCGAAGTACATAAGTTACAAGTCGAATATCAACAGTAATAGCACAAATACACGTTTGAGCCCTAGGGGCGTACCAAACCATATACCAATAAAGTGGTATAAGAACCACGACTGAGCTAGACACAAGGCCTAGAGCCTGTAGAAGTGCTTGGCCCTCAAGGAACCACCCAAGGTAGTGACACAGGAGACACACGGGGGACGCGTGCAGTGTGAGAACACAGCCGCCGTTGACTTCTATGGGGAATGTCGCGGTTGGAGTTTTAAAGAAAAAGGACACTTAGAGGAGGACTTGGAGCAAACCCCTTTAGAACTAGGTTGTTCTAGAGTCAATACCCACGGGAGCACCGGAGTACTCGAGTTACCTCACCCAGGGAAGCCGGGTGCATATGTGTCTTTCGGGGTCGGGTTTCGTCGTCGTTTCCAATGGCGATCTGCTGCAAAGTGCTGCTGGCGACCAAGTCGAAAGTGTTCGGGTGGATCCAAGGGTGGATCGAAGATCTGAAGAACCTGAAAGCAGAGGGGACAGAGTCTGGGTCACTAGCCAGTGACCAGGAAGGCGATGAGCAGATGCCCAGCGATGTTGGGTGCTTCAGGTAGGTTGACGGTCATCTTGACTCTTCAGCCACGAGGTCCAGGAGGCGTCGAGGACAACCAGGAGCTGGATTCGAGCTGTACCACAACGTCTGTCGCTTGCTAAGGTGTCGGCGACCAGATTGGACCCAACAAGCCTTGGCAACAGCAAGTCTTGTGGAAATGAAGAAAGGACGTTGATGCAGACCAGCAAGGTCTGGGCGACTCACCCAGCGAGGGTAAATCAGGGCACCTCTGGAGCAACCAGGAAAGCCCAAGCAGAAGAAGAGTTATCTTCGGGAGAGCCCACTAGCCAACGGACTAGCGACCGCGAAGGAGCCTTGAGTGGACACACGTGGAGCTGGCTCACAGCACACTCGTGGAGTGGAGGCCAGTGATCTTCGGTGCAGTCGGTGCTGGAGGCGGGGGCTACTCGGAGCCCAAAGCACAACTTCGTGGGATACCAGAAAGAGGATGCACTTGCAAAAGTTCTCGGTATTGAGGGGTCACGGTTCCACGTTACCCACGACAGCTACATGCCTCAGCTTCGCTGGGGTCTCAGGGCAGCCTCTGGGAAGTCTAGAAATCCACCTCTGGTGATGCAAAGACTTCGGCATCTGGCGGGAGCTTCAGTGATGCAGACCGGACAATTGCTTCTTTGGTGCCTGCCAAGCAGGGGAGTCACTCCTTGACCCCAAGGGAGATTCTTCAGTCCTCTAATCTTGAGTAGAGCGTCGAAGTTCCAGGATTCAGTTGCAGAGTTTCGTCCAGGGATATCTAAAGTCCTAAGGACTGGGGTCCCATACTTATACTAAGTTAGGGGGTTGGACATACTCTGGGGACCCACCTATGGGAGGGTCAGGGAAGAGGGGTGGTTACACCCATTCCCTTTGTCCAGTTTCGTGCCAGAGCAGGGGCAGCTATCCCCTGCAACCGGTTTGAACTGGCATATGCACAGGGACACCAAGTGTGCCCCCAGTGCAGGACTTCAAAGCACCAGAGAGTACTCCCGCCCAGCCCCAATACACATTGTCCTGTCTGGGGAGGTGGTTACACCTCCCTGTGACAGGAAACCTATTGTCCAGGCCTCCCCTGCCGGAGTTTCAGTCAGCAGCAGGAGGCCAGACCCCTGTCTGTGGCAGCGGCATCCATTTTGTGATGCCAGGCCTCTGTAAAGAAGTTACCGGGTAGGTCGGTGGTTACATGTCTCTCCCTCTAGAAGGGTGGAATGCTACCCCCGCCGCCAGGACTGGCAGGGGGGTAGTATTCCAAGATGTTTGACACCAAACACAACATGTTTTGGTGCAGCTAGTCCAAAGTTAGCATTGTACCGCGAGGATATAATGCACTTAAGAGTATATGGTCAGGCTCTACCACAAACAGCATCAGAGGAGGGACTCCGAACGCTGCAGAGGGGCTCTGCTCATGCAGGGGCACCCTCTCACATAAAAACCAAGCACTCTGCCTTCAGGATTGGTAAGGCCTGCCATAGGAGTGACTTATAGGTTTATATGTGTGTGTAATGGTAGTGATATAGGTAGCCTATATCACAGTAAGGGGTGCATGCACCACCTTACCCAGGCTGCAGTAGCAGACCTGTGGTGTCATTTTGGCTGGCCTTCCAGGGGTGGCATAATACATGCTTCAGCCCCTGGCAGGCCTCTGGGGTACCTATGCCCTGGGTACATAGTATACCATATACTAGGGACTCATAAGGGCACTCCAGATTCCAATCAAAGATGTACCTAAGGTACATGGAAACCATTTTAGAGAGGAAGCAGCTAGGCTGGGGTTCTGATTAGCAGGGCCCCAGCCAGACTAAAGTCGAAAAACAGTGAAGCATCAGCAAAAAGTGGGGGTGCTCATGTGAAGCAGATCCTACTCTCCTACAGTGACTGCATTGAGGCCTCTGTAGTCCACACAAAACCTCATCTCTCTCTTACCATCTTTGGTGTGAGGTTTTGGCACCAGGACCACTGGACTAGCCCAAGGGCTATCTGAAAGCTCAATGACACCCAGTTCCAACATTTTCTGGACTTCTGTCCTGATACTGTCCCTGACTTGGTCAGGTTGCCTGTAAATCTTACTTTTAACAGGCAGACTGTCCCCAGTGTCCACTTCATGAGTGCACCAGGTGGTCTGACTTGGAGTCAGAGAAAACATGTGTCTGAACTGATTGAGCACCTGTCTAAAATCAGTTTGCTGCTGGGCAGTGAGGCTGCCTGCCAAGGCTACACCATCTACTGACCCATCATCAGGGGTCTGTGAGAGCAGGTCAGGGAGAGGGTCACTCTCCTCCCCCTGTCCCTCATCAGTTGCCATGAGCAAGCCCATGTCAGCCCTGTCCACATATGGCTTCAGCCTGTTGACATGGAGCACCCTGTGGGGGTTCCTGGGAGTTCCCAGGTCTACCAGATAGGTAACCTCTCCCTTCTGTTCAACAATGGTATGGGGGCCACTCCACTTGTCTTGGAGGGCTGCTGGGGCCACTGGCTCCAACACCCACACCTTCTGCCCTGGCTGGTTAACAGTCAGCACAGCCTTTTGGTCATGCCAGGCTTTCTGTAATTCCTGGCTAGCCTCAAGGTTTTTGGTTGCCTTTTTCATGTACTCAGCCATCCTGGAGCGGAGACCAAGTACATAGTCCACTATGTCCTGTTTAGGGGGTTTGAGAGGTAACTCCCAACCTTCCTTCACCAGACACAATGGACCCCTGACAGGATGGCCAAACAAAAGTTCAAAAGGGCTGTAGCCAACCCCTTTTGAGGCACCTCCCTGTATGCAAATAAAAGGCAGGGCAAGAGTATGTCCCATATTCGCCTAAGCTTTTCTGGGAGCCCTTTAATCATGCCCTTCAAGGTTTTGTTGAATCTCTCAACTAAACCATTGCATTGTGGGTGATAGTGTGTGGTGAACTTATAAGTCACTCCACACTCCTTCCACATTGCAGTCAAGTAACTGGACATAAAGTTTGCATCTCTGTCAGATACTACCTCCTTAGGAAAGCCCACTCTTGAGAAAATTCCCAGGAGGGCCCTTGCCACCACAGGTGCTATAGTGGTCCTAAGGGAAATGGCTTCTGGGTACCTGGTGGCATGGTCCACCACCACCAGGATAAACCTGTGCCCAGATGCTGTTTGGGGATCCATGGGACCAACTATGTCAATACCCACCCTCTCAAAGGGAACCCCCACCACAGGTAGTGGTATCAGGGGGGCCTTTGTGGTGCCACCTGCCTTCCCACTGGCTTGGCAGGTTACACAGGAGCGACAAAACTCCTTGGTGTCTTCAGACATGTGGGGCCAGTGAAAGTGAGGGACAATTCTGTCCCAAGTCTTGTTCTGGCCCAGGTGACCTGCTAAGGGAATATCATGGGCTAGTGTCAATAGGAAGCCCCTGAACTTCAGAGGTATAACCAACCTCCTGGCTGCTCCAGGCTTGGGGTCTCTACTCTCTGAGTACAGGAGTCCATCATCCCAATATATCTTATGGGTGCCACTAGCATTCCCAGCAGCCTCAGCAGCAGCTTGCTGTCTGTGGGGTTCAAGAGAGGGGCAGT
Source organism: Calotriton arnoldi (assembly GCA_963921515.1). Taxonomy (NCBI): domain Eukaryota; kingdom Metazoa; phylum Chordata; class Amphibia; order Caudata; family Salamandridae; genus Calotriton; species Calotriton arnoldi. The sequence goes on along the minus strand of CAWUFW010001768.1, from coordinate 1,376,561 downwards.
TCAGCTGCTCCTGGCTCAGATCTGCCCTGGAAGGGCCCCCTGTCCGCAAGAACTCAACCCGATCAGGTTCAAGCTCCTCTGGGACAGTTCCTTCGTCAGGCCTGAGATCATCTACCTCAAAAGACTGATCTTCTTCCTGAGCCAAGGGGGAAGGCACTGCCTTAACCCTACTGCTCCTCCTCTTGGGAGGCACCTGGTCCATTATTCCAGAATCCAGGTCCTGTTCAGCTTTTGACATTTTTGCCTGTGACCTGGTCACAGCAAAGACATGTGCAGGGATCCCTAGAATTTCTGCATGTTTCCTGAGCTCCACCTCTGCCCAAGCTGAGGTTTCAAGATCATTGCCAAGCAAGCATTCAACTGGTAGGTCTGCACTCACCACAACCTTCTTAAGGCCAGTTACTCCTCCGCAGGAGAAGTTAACAACTGCCAGAGAATGGTCTGTTCTGACATTGCTAGCATTGGTCACTTGGTACATTTCACCAAGTATAATCTGCCCAGGATCCACAAGATCTTTTGTCACCATGGTGACACTTACTCCTGTGTCCCTGAATGCCAAAGCCTCTCTTCCATTAATTAAAGGCTGTTGTCTGTATTTGCCCAAATTATTGGGTCTCACTAAGGGGGACATATCCATGCCCCCATCACAGACTAGGACAGCCTGAGTTGGCAATCTGACTAGGCCAGAGCCCATCTCAGTACCCAGGGTCAACCCTACTAAACCCTTATTCTGAGTGTTTCCACCACCATTTGTAGCTGGACTAGGGGGAACAGTTGCCTTAGGGGCAATGGTGGCTGGATTAGAGTCTTTGGACTTGCTGCAATCACTTGTCCAGTAAGTCTTCTGCTTACAGATTTTGCACCATGGTTTCTTTTGGCCTTTTCCTTTGGTAGATTGGGATACCCCACCAGATGCAGATTTTTGGGGACCTTGAGAAGACTTCTGTTCTTTACCCTTTTCCCCACCCTTGTCAGAGTTTTTGGAATCTTGCTTCTTCTGGTCACCACCTTGGTTCTGTACATTCTGCTTCACCCTGGTTCTGACCCATTTGTCTGCCTTCTTTCCCAATTCTTGGGGAGAGGTCAGATCAGAGTCAACCAGGTACTGATGTAGCAACTGATTCTGACAGTTATTAAGAATCTGCTCCTCATGATTAAATTATACAATCCTTTGAAGTCACACACCTTACTGCCAAGTAACCAGCCTTCCAGAGCCTTAGTAGCACAATCTACAAAGTCCACCCAGTCCTGTGTCTATGCCTTTTGGGTATCTCTGAACTTTAACCTGTATTGCTCAGTGGTTAGGCCAAATCCATCTATCAGGGCACTCTTCAGGACTTGGTAATCATCAGCATCCTCTTATCTTACAGTGAGGAGCTTCTCTCTACCTTTGTCTGCAAAAGAGAGTGTAGGAGAGTAGGATCTGCCTCTTATGTTGCCCCTACTTTTTTTCTGATGTTTACACTGGTTTCTGGCTATAGTCTGGCTGGGACCCTGCCAATCAGGGCCCCAGCCTCTCTGTTCTCTCTAAACGATTTGGAGTGCACTCTAGGTGCACTAGTGATTGGATACTGTGGTACCTTATGAGTCCCTAGTATATGGTACCTTAGGTACCAAGGGCATAGGTACTTCACAGGCCTACCAGGGGCTGAAGCATGTATTATGCCACCCCTGGGAAGCAGACTAAATCTGACACCACAGGCCTGCTACTGCAGCCTGGGTGAGGAAGTGCTAGCACCCCTCACTGAGATATAGGTCCCCTATATCTCTCCTGCACACACATTGAGACTTATCAGTCACCCCTAAAGCAGGCCCTATCAATCCTGAGGGCAGGGTGCTTAGTTTCCATGTGAGGGGGTGTCTCTGCCTGAGCAGGGCCCCTCTGCAGCTCTCAGAGTCCCTTCTCTGGGGCTGTTTGTGGATGCGATTAAACCATATACTTTAAGTGCATTATATCCTCGCGGTAGAATGCTAACTTTGGAATGGCTGCATCGAAACATGTCGTGTTTGGTGTCAAACATCTTGGAATACTACCCCCCGCCAGTCCTGGCGGCGGGGTAGCATTCCACCCTTCTAGAGGGATAGACATGTACCTACTGTGGAAACGCGGTAGAATCCTGCAGAGCCCTGGCATCACAAAATGGATGCCACCAGTCACAGACACTGGGCTGCCCTCCTGCTGATGACCAACACTCGCAGTGGAGGAAGCCCAACAATAGATATCCTGTCCCAAGGGGGTGTGACCACCTCCCAGACAGGGTTTAGTGTATTGGGGCTTGGTGGGTGCACTATTAGAGTGCTTTGAAGTCCTGCACTAGGGGAGCAGAAGGCTCCTCTGTGCATACCCCAGTTCAAACCGGCTCAGGGGCTACCTGCCCCTGCTCTGGCGCGAAACTGGACAAAGGGAAGTAGGTGTAACCACCCACTCCCCTGACCGTCCCATAGGTGGGGTCATAGAGCTAGTCCCTCCCCTTCTTTTAGTATAAGAGGGGGAACCTGTGCATTGCACCCCAGATTTCCCTGGATGACGCTCTGAAGAAGAATCCCGGACCTTCGACGTTCCACTACCTTTGGAAGACTGAAGAATCTCCCTTGGAGTCAAGGAGTGACTCCCCTGCTTGGCAGGCACCTAAAACAACAAATGACGGTCGCAAACTATGCCACTCCCGCCGGAGTCCGAAGTCCCTGCAGCCCAAGAAGTGGATTTCCTGACTTCTCAAAGGCCATCGTGAGTCCCCAGCAAAGCTGAGGCCAGTGGACCCCAAGAGTGAAGAGGAACCGCGACCCCTGGGTACCGTGCACTATTGTCAAGTGCAACCCCTTCATAACGTTCTACGAACTTGTGCCTTGAACCACGTGTGGTCCTAGCCTCCAGCAAAAATCCCTCCGAACATCAGAGGCCTACCACGTCATGAGTGACCGTGGGCCCCTGTTGAGCGAATCCTTCCGAGGCGTCTTCGCGATCCCTTGCCAGCCGGCTTGTGGGTCTCCAGAAGACTTTCTAAAGAAACCAAAGGACTCCCCTGGTTGCTCCAGGCCTGCCCTGACTTACCCTCGCTGGGTGAGTCCCTCAGACTTTGCTGGTTTGCACCATTGACTTTTTACACTTTCCCCAAGACTTGCTGTTACAAAGGCTTGTCGGCTCCAATCGAGTCGCCGACACCGCAGTAAGCTGCAGACATCGTTGGACACACCGAATCCAGCTCCTGGTTGTCGTCGACGCCTCCTGGACCTCGTGGCTGAAGAGTCAAGGCACCCGCAAACGACCTGAATCTTGCGACGACGGTGGGCATCCATCTTCCTTGCCCCGAGTCACTGCCAAGTGACTTTGAACACTGTCCCCTCTGCTTTCAGGTCTTCCATCTTCCGAATCCAGGCTTGGATTCCACCGGACACTTCTTCTGTCGCCGCAAGCAGCAAGTCTTCACTAGCTCCCATTGAAAACGACGCCGCGACCCGACACCAAAAGACACCTATGCACCCGGCTCCCCTGGGTGAGGTAACTCTAGCAGTACGGTGCTCCTGTGGGTGTGGGCCCTAGAACTACTTACCCTGTAAGTGACTTGCTTGTAGCTACCCTAGAAGTGCCCTAAAACTCTTATTTTCTAAGTGCGACAATTGCGCTGACTCGTACAGGGTTCGCGTCTGTGTTAGACACATCGCGTCCATCTCCCTTGTAACACTATCTATAACCGTGTCCTTCGACTCATACTGAGTCCGATCGGTGTTCGCCTCGAACACACAAGGGGCCTGTAACATTGAAATCTCCATTGCGCTGACTCACACAAGGTTCGCGTCTGTGTTAGACACAGCGCGTCCATCTCCCTTGCAACTCTATCTGTAACCGCGTCCTTCGACTCGTACAAGGACCGATCGGTGTGTTCGCCTCGAACACGCAAGGGACCTCTAACATTGAAATCTCAATCGCGTCTGTGCGCATAGACTCGTACAGGACTCGCACCGGTGCCAGGACACCGCGTCCGTCCCCTGTGGGTCTCCTACAACTACCTGGGGTGGTTCTTGGGGGTCCCTCGATTCTAGATGCCCTAGACCTAGGTCTAGCCAAACTAAGATTGTGATATTCGATTGTGCTAAACTTATTTTGATAACATTTGACTTGTACATATGTTCCTGACTTCTAATCTCATAAAGAGATTAGTAGAGAGTGTTTATTAATAAATACATATATATTTGATATATATACCTGTGTGGTGTCTTTTCATTTGGTGATTCAAGAGATTGGGTGGTAAAACAAGCTGCTTTACATTCCTTCAAGACTTAGCCTGAAGGCTGCTCTCCACAGCTACCACTAGGATAGCTTTCTATAAAGGTTGTCTTAAACCTATCTACCATAAGAGTCGAATTGTTCTGGTACAAGGTGTCCACTTTAATTAGTGAACAGCATATACCAGGCCAACTTCTCACATTGGTGGGCATCGTGTGGGATTCCAGCTTGCTATTGTTTTACCAGAAAATCTCTATTTGAATTACTAACTGAAAACCACTATAGGTACTTAAGGTACATATAAAGTCAAGCTTAGTATCAATAAGTTCTACTGAACTTAGAGCTGTGTGCCAAGGGATAGCACACCCTTTCTACAGCTCAAGCTAGTATCAGTAGGCCACAAACTAGTGTAGGTAGTACAACACTGCACAACACTAGAATGTCCTTAAAGGGTGGAACCAGTGGATCCACTCAGCCTCAGTATAAGGACATGGCTTTCTCTGACTTGAGAGCCATGTGTGTTGAAAGACACCTGAAGCTAGGACAGAGTCCCTCCACACTACACCTGATAGATCTGCTGACAGCAGATGATCTTAGATTGGCTCTAGGAGCTAATGGGTCTGAATCAGTGGGTGGGTCAATTACAGTGTCTGGGTCAGATGATGAAAATCAGAATGACCAAGACTCTGTGATTGAAGGGCCAGGCTCCAAGGGGCCTGAAAAGGACAGAGGAATTCTCCCTAAGAGAACTGACAGAGTGGATGAGAGGCATAGGTCCCCTTCCAGGGAATCTGACCACTCTTATCACTCTGGCAGAGAATTTGTCCAGCAGAGGAACTCATACTTTCCCATAAGAGAGAGCTCCTCTGACAGAATGTGCAAACTGCTGCAGTATGAGGAAGCAAGAGTTGCCCTCAGAACCAAGCAGTTGGCACTGGATAGAGAAGCCCTGGAGATCCAGAGAGCTTCTAGAAGAGAGGGGTTAGAACCCCTTGGTGGCAGCAACAGTGTCCCTAGAGGCAGAGAATCTATTCCAGACCATAGGAACCTGAGCAAGGTTGTTCCTCCCTACCAGAGTGGGGATGATATCCACAAGTGGATAACTGCTATGGAGAGGGCCTGTAGAGTACAGCAGGTCCCCCAAAAGCAGTGGGCAGCAATCTTGTGGCTCTCCTTTTCAGACAAAGGTAGAGACAAGCTCCTCACTGTTAGAGAAGAGGATGCTGATAATTATGAAGTCCTGAAGAGTGCACTGATAGATGGGTTTGGCTTAACCACTGAGCAGTACAGGTTGAAGTTCAGAGACACCCAGAAGGCACAGACTCAGGACTGGACTGACTTTGTAGATTGTGCAACCAAGGCTCTGGAGGGTTGGCTGGTTGGCAGTAGGGTTACTGATTTCAAGGGATTGTATAATCTGATGATGAGAGAACAGATCCTTAATAATTGCCAGAACCAGTTGTTGCATCAATACCTGGTGGACTCAGATCTGACCTCTCCCCAAGAATTGGGAAAGAAGGCAGACAAATGGGTCAGAACCAGGGTAAGGCAGAAACCCCAGAACCAAGGGGGTGACACCAAGAAGCAAGATCCTAAGGGCTCTGAGAAAGGTGGGGATAAGTCAAAAGACCAGAAGTCTTCACAAGGGCCCCAAAAATCTGCATCTGGTGGGGAGTCACAATCCAACAAGGGAAAAGGCCAAAAGAAGCCCTGGTGCAAATTCTGTAAACAGAAAGGGCACTGGACTTCTGATTGTAACAAGTCCAAAGACCAAACCACCACCACTCCTGCCCCTAAGGCAACTGTTCCCCCTAGCTCAGCTACTGGTGGAGGTGGTACACAGAATAAGGGTGTAGTAGGGTTGACCCTGGGTTCTGAAGTGGACTCTGACCTAGTCAGAGTGCCCACTCAGGCAATGCTGATTTGTGAGGGAGACCTTAATATATCCTTCCTAGTAAGTCCCAGTAATCTGGGCAAATACAAACAGCAGCCTGTAATAAATGGCAAACAGGCTTTGGCATTTAGGGACACAGGTGCTAGTGTCACCATGGTGGCCGAGGATCTTGTGGACCCTGGACAGATCATCCTGGGTGAAATGTACCAGGTGACCAATGCAAGCAATGTCAGGACCAACCATAGTCTGGCAGTTGTGAATTTCTCCTGGGGAGGGGTAACTGGCCTCAAGAAGGTTGTAGTCAGTGCAGACCTCCCTGTCGAATGTCTATTGGGCAATGATCTAGAGACTTCAGCCTGGTCTGAAGTAGAGTTATGGACTCATGCTGAGATGTTGGGCATCCCTGCAGAGGTATTTGCTGTGACCAGGTCACAAGCAAGAATGCATAACACTGAACCAGCTCTGGATCCTGGAACAATGGACCAGATGCTTCCCAAGAGGAGGAGCAGTAGGGTAAAGGCAGTGCCTTCCCCTCTGTCTCAGATCACAGATTCACCCCCAGAGGGAGGTGAAGCAGATCCTGAAGAAGGAACTGCCCCAGAGGGACTTGAGCCTGATCAGGTTGAGTTCTTGGGGGCAGGGGGCCCTTCTAGGGACGATCTGAGTAAGGAGCAACAGTGCTGCCCCTCTCTTGAACCCCTCAGACAGCAGGCTGCTGCTGAGGCTGCTGGGAGTGCTAGTGGGTCCCATAAAGTTTATTGGGATGAGGGACTCCTATATTCTGAGGGTAGAGATCCAGCCCCTGGAGCCACCAGGAGGATGGTAATACCTCAGAAGTTTAGGGGGTTCCTCTTGACCCTAGCACACGATATCCCTTTGGCAGGTCACTTGGGCCAAAACAAGACCTGGGACAGGCTTGTTCCACATTTTCATTGGCCACATATGTCAGAGGACACAAAGGAGTTTTGTCGCTCCTGTGTCACATGCCAAGCCAGTGGTAAGGCAGGTGGCACAACAAAGGCCCCCTGATACCACTACCTGTGGTGGGGGTACCCTTTGAAAGGGTAGGGATTGACATTGTTGGTCCCCTTGACCCTCAAACTGCATCTGGGCACAGGTTTATCCTGGTGGTAGTGGATCATGCCACCAGGTACCCAGAAGCAATTCCCCTGAGGACCACCACAGCCCCTGTGGTGGCAAGAGCCCTCATTGGAGTTTTCTCCAGAGTGGGTTTCCCAAAGGAGGTCATTTCTGACAGAGGTACCAACTTCATGTCAGGATATCTGAAAGCAATGTGGAAGGAGTGTGGTGTGACTTATAAGTTCACCACTCCCTATCACCCACAATGCAATGGTTTAGTTGAACGCTTCAACAAAACCTTGAAGGGAATGATTAAAGGACTCCCAGAGAAGCTTAGGCGGAAATGGGACCTTCTTCTTCCTTGCCTGTTGTTTGCATACAGAGAGGTTCCACAGAAGGGGGTTGGTTACAGCCCATTTGAGCTTCTGTTTGGGCATCCTGTGAGAGGTCCATTGTGTTTGGTAAAAGAGGGCTGGGAGTTACCTCTCAAGCCCCCCAAACAAGATGTGATGGACTATGTACTTGGTCTCCGCTCCCGGATGGCTGAGTACATGAAAAAGGCAACCAAAATCTGGAGGCCAGCCAAGAATTACAAAAAGCTTGGCATGACCAAAAGGCTGTACTGACTGTATACCAGCCAGGACAGAAAGTGTGGGTGTTGGAGCCTGTGGCCCCAGCAGCCCTCCAAGACAAGTGGAGTGGCCCCCATACAATAGTTGAACAGAAGGGAGAGGTCACCTATCTGGTGAATCTTGGAACTCCCAGGAGCCCCCTGAGGGTGCTCCATGTCAACAGATTAAAGCCATATGTTGACAGGGCTGACATGGGCTTGCTCATGGCAACTGATGAGGAACAGGAGGAGGAGAGTGACCCTCTCCCTGACCTGCTCTCGCAGAACCCTGATGATGGGTCAGTAGATGGTGTTGCTTTGGCAAGCAGCCTCACTGACCATCAGCAAACTGAGTGCAGACAAGTTCTGCAACAGTACAGACATATGTTTAGCCTGACCCCTAGTCAGACTTCCTGGTGCACCCATGAGGTGGACACTGGAGACAGTCTGCCTGTCAAGAATAAAATCTACAGGCAACCTGACCATGTCAGGGACTGTATCAGGACTGAAGTCCAGAAAATGTTGGAGCTAGGTGTAATTGAGCCTTCAGATAGCCCTTGGGCTAGCCCAGTAGTCCTGGTACCCAAGCCTCATACCCAGGGTGGTAAGAAAGAAATGAGGTTTTGTGTAGACTACAGAGGCCTCAATGCTGTCACTAGGACTGATGCCTATCCCATACCAAGGGCAGATGAGCTGATTGATACTTTGGCCTCAGCCAAGTATCTAAGCACGTTTGACCTAACAGCTGGCTACTGGCAGATCAGATTAGCTGATGATGCAAAAGCCAAAACAGCATTTTCGACCCCTGGTGGGCACTACCACTTTGTGGTGATGCCCTTTGGATTGAAAAATGCACCTGCCACTTTTCAGAGGTTGGTGAATAAAGTTCTGACAGGGATGGAAACTTATTGCTCAGCTTATCTAGATGATATTGCTGTCTTTAGTTCCTCCTGGCAGGATCACCTGGTCCACCTCAGGAATGTTTTGGAGGCTCTGCAGAAAGCAGGCCTCACTATCAAGGCCACTAAGTGCCAGATAGGGCAGAGTCAGGTTGTGTACCTGGGCCACCTTGTAGGTGGAGGCCAGGTTCAGCCTTTACAGAGCAAAATCCAAACCATAATGGAATGGGTTGCTCCAACCACCCAGACACAGGTGAGAGCCTTCTTAGGCCTGACTGGGTACTATAGGAGGTTTGTCAAGGGATATGGATCTATAGTGACCCCCTTGAATGATCTGACCTCAAAGAAAATGCCAAAAAAGGTTCAGTGGACAGCTAGCTGTCAGAAGGCATTTGAAGACCTAAAGCAGGCCATGTGCACTGCCCCCATCTTACAGAGTCCAGACTACACCAAAAAGTTCATTGTCCAAACAGATGCTTCTGAGCTGGGTGTGGGAGCTGTACTGTCTCAACTGAATGATGAAGGTCAAGACCAGCCAGTAGCTTTTATTAGCAGAAGGCTGACCCCTAGAGAGAAACGTTGGTCAGCTATAGAGAGGGAGGCCTTTGCTGTGGTGTGGGCCCTGAAGAAGCTGAGGCCATACTTATTTGGCACTCACTTCATAGTTCAGACTGACCACAAGCCCCTCCTATGGCTTAAACAGATGAAAGGTGAAAACCCAAAACTTTTGAGGTGGTCCATTTCCCTACAGGGGATGGACTATACAGTGGAACATAGACCTGGGACCCAACATGCCAATGCAGATGGACTCTCAAGGTATTTCCACTTAGAACACGAAGACTCAACTGGTCAAGGTTAGTTTAGTGTCCCTGCGTTTGGGGGGTTGTGTAGGAGAGTAGGATCTGCCTCTTATGTTGCCCCCACTTTTTTTCTGATGTTTACACTGGTTTCTGGCTATAGTCTGGCTGGGACCCTGCCAATCAGGGCCCCAGCCTCTCTGTTCTCTCTAAACGATTTGGAGTGCACTCTAGGTGCACTAGTGATTGGATACTGTGGTACCTTATGAGTCCCTAGTATATGGTACCTTAGGTACCAAGGGCATAGGTACTTCACAGGCCTACCAGGGGCTGAAGCATGTATTATGCCACCCCTGGGAAGCAGACTAAATCTGACACCACAGGCCTGCTACTGCAGCCTGGGTGAGGAAGTGCTAGCATCCCTCACTGAGATATAGGTCCCCTATATCTCTCCTGCACACACATTGAGACTTATCAGTCACCCCTAAAGCAGGCCCTATCAATCCTGAGGGCAGGGTGCTTAGTTTCCATGTGAGGGGGTGCCTCTGCCTGAGCAGGCCCCTCTGCAGCTCTCAGAGTCCCTTCTCTGGGGCTGTTTGTGGATGCGGTTAAACCATATACTTTAAGTGCATTATATCCTCGCGGTAGAATGCTAACTTTGGAATGGCTGCATCGAAACATGTCGTGTTTGGTGTCAAACATCTTGGAATACTACCCCCCCGCCAGTCCTGGTGGTGGGGGTAGCATTCCACCCTTCTAGAGGGATAGACATGTACCTACTGTGGAAACGCGGTAGAATCCTGCAGAGCCCTGGCATCACAAAATGGATGCCACCAGTCACAGACACTGGGCTGCCCTCCTGCTGATGACCAACACTCGCAGTGGAGGAAGCCCAACAATACATATCCTGTCCCAAGTGGGTGTGACCACCTCCCAGACAGGGTTTAGTGTATTGGGGCTGGGTGGGTGCACTTTTAGAGTGCTTTGAAGTCCTGCACTGGGGGAGCAGAAGGCTCCTCTGTGCATACCCCAGTTCAAACCGGCTCAGGGGCTACCTGCCCCTGCTCTGGTGTGAAACTGGACAAAGGAAAGTAGGTGTAACCAGCCACTCCCCTGACCCTCCCATAGGTGGGGTCATAGAGCTAGTCCCTCCCCTTCTTTTAGTACAAGAGGGGGAACCTGTGCATTGCACCCCAGATTTCCCTGGACGACGCTCTGAAGAAGAATCCCGGACCTTCGACGTTCCACTACCTTTGGAAGACTGAAGAATCTCCCTTGGGATCAAGGAGTGACTCCCCTGCTTGGCAGGCACCTAAAACTACAAACAACAGTCGCAAACTATGCCACTCCCGCCGGAGTCCGAAGTCCCTGCAGCCCAAGAAGTGGATTTCCTGACTTCACAAAGGCGATTGTAAGTCCCCAGCGAAGCTGAGGCCAGTGGACCCCAAGAGTGATGAGGAACCGCGACCCCTGGGTACCGTGCACTATTGTCAAGTGCAACCCCTTCACAACGTTCTACGACCTTGTGCTTTGGACCACGTGTGGTCCTAGCCTCCAGCAGGAATCCCTCTGAAGATTAGAGGCCTACCACGTCCCGAGTGACCGTGGACCCCTGTTGAGCAAATCCTCCCGAGGCGTCTTTGCGATCCCTTGCCAGCTGGCTTGTGGGTCCTCAGAAGACTTTTTAAAGAAACCAAAGGGCTCCCCTGGTTGCTCCAGGCCTGCCTTGACTTACCCTCGCAGGGTGAGTCCCTCAGACCTTGCTGGTCTGCGCCATTGACTTTTTACACTTTCCCCAAGACTTGCTGTTACCAAGGCTTGTTGGCTCTAATCGAGTCACCAACACCGCAGTAAGCTGCAGACATCGTAGGACACGCCGAATCCAGCTCCTGGTTGTCGTCGACGCCTCCTGGACCTCGTGGCTGAAGAGTCAAGGCACCCGTGAACAACCTGAATCTTGCAAAGACGGTGGGCATCCATCTTCCTTGCCCCGAGTCACTGCCAAGTGACTTTGAACACTGTCCCCTCTGCTTTCAGGTCTTCCATCTTCCAAATCCAGGCTTGGATTCCACTGGACACTTCTTCTGTCGCCGCAAGCAGCAAGTCTTCACTGGCTCCCATTGAAAACGACGCCGCGACCCGACACCAAAGGACACCTATGCACCCGGCTCCCCTGGGTGAGGTAACTCTAGCAGTACGGTGCTCCTGTGGGTGTGGGCCCTAGAACTACTTACCCTGTAAGTGACTTGCTTGTAGCTACCCTAGAAGTGCCCTAAAACTCTTATTTTCTAAGTGCGACAATTGCGCTGACTCGTACAGGGTTCGCGTCTGTGTTAGACACATCGCGTCCATCTCCCTTGTAACACTATCTATAACCGTGTCCTTCGACTCGTACTGAGTCCGATCGGTGTTCGCCTCGAACACACAAGGGGCCTGTAACATTGAAATCTCCATTGCGCTGACTCGCACAAGGTTCGCAGTCTGTGTTAGACACAGCGCGTCCATCTCCCTTGCAACTCTATCTGTAACCGCGTCCTTCGACTCGTACAAGGACCGATCGGTGTGTTCGCCTCGAACACGCAAGGGACCTCTAACATTGAAATCTCAATCGCGTCTGTGCGCATAGACTCGTACAGGACTCGCACCGGTGCCAGGACACCGCGTCCATCCCCTGTGGGTCTCCTACAACTACCTGGGGTGGTTCTTGGGGGTCCCTCGATTCTAGATGCCCTAGACCTAGGTCTAGCCAAACTAAGATTGTGATATTCGATTGTGCTAAACTTATTTTGATAACATTTGACTTGTACATATGTTCCTGACTTCTAATCTCATAAAGAGATTAGTAGAGAGTGTTTATTAATAAATACATATATATTTGATATATATACCTGTGTGGTGTCTTTTCATTTGGTGATTCAAGAGATTGTGTGGTAAAACAAGCTGCTTTACATTCCTTCAAGACTTAGCCTGAAGGCTGCTCTCCACAGCTACCACTAGGATAGCTTTCTATAAAGGTTGTCTTAAACCTATCTACCATAAGAGTCGATTTGCCCTGGTGCAAGGTGTCCACTTTAATTAGTGAATAGCATATACCAGGCCAACTTCTCACAGAGAGCCACAAGATTGCTGCCCACTGCTCCTGAGGGACCCTCTGTACTTTACAGGCCCTCTCCAGTGCAGAAATCCATTTGTGGATGTCATCCCCACTCTGGTAGGGAGGGACAATCTTGCTCAGGTTTCTATGGTCATAAGACCTTTCCCTACCACTAGGGAAGTTGCTGCCACCATGGGACTCTAGTCCCAACTTTCTTCTTTGTCTATGAAGCTCTAGGGACTCCCTGTCTATAGCCAACTGCTCTCTTCTGATCCTAAGCTGAGCTTCTCCATACTTGAGCAGTCTCTCTTTCCTCTCATGAGAGGATTCCCTCCTATGAGAGGAAACTGAGGTGTCAGAATGGTTAGACTCCTGAGAAGGAGATCTGGACCTTCTAGGCACACTCACAACTCTTCCTGGTGGGACAAAGGGGAGGCCATTCTGGTCCTCCTCCTCATCTGCAGGAGGAGCTGGATTTTCCAGGTCAAGATCATTGTCATCTTCCTGGCCAGGTTCAGAGGTCAGGTCCTGGGTATTTTCACACCTGGTCCCTTCCTCATCTTCTGCCTCACCCTCTCTGCCTACCCCTTCAGACCCTGGGGGTCTTCTGAGATCATCCAACAGAAGCACCTCTATGAGGCGTTGGGTGTTGGCACTTTTGCCTGTCTTCAGCTTCCTAGTACTGCACAATGCTCTCAATTCCAAGAATGGGAGAATGTCATACTTGGATGGTAGAAGCCCATTGGCTTCTGGCAGGGACCCACTGGTTCCTGGCCTTGAAGACATCACTAGTGAGGTGTGGTGTATGCACTACCTACTCTAGTGTGGCCTACTAAACTCTCTTGAGTTGTAGAAAGGGTGTGCTAAGCCCTTGACATACAACTCTAAGTTCAGTAGAACTTACTGTATTTCTAAGCTTGAATTTATATGTACCTGAGGTACCTTTAGTGGTTTTCAGTTAGTCACACACTTGAGATTATCTGGTAAAACAGGGCAAGCTTGAATCCAACCGCTGCACACCAATGTGAGAAATTGGCCTGGCATATGCTGTCCACTAGTTATAGTGGGCACCTTGCACCAGTCCAAACGACCTTTATTGATGATAGGTTTAAAGGCAACCTTAATTGAAAGCTATCCTAGTGGTAGCTATGGAGAGCAGCCTTCAGGCTAAGTCTTGAAGGAGTGTTAAGCTGTTGTTTTACCAGTTATAATCTCGTGAATGACCAAATGAAAGGAGAACCACACCAGGTATATATATAAAATATATGTATTTATTACTAAACACTACCCAATAGTCTCTTTATGAGGCTAGAGGTCAAAGTACACAAGTTACAAGTCAAATAGCACAGTAAATTAGCACAATATACGATTAGCCCTAGGGGCGTACCAAACCATATATTAAGAAAGTGGTATAAGAACCACGACTTAAGTAGACACAAGGCCTAGAGCCTGTAGAATCGCTGGGACCCCAAGGAACCACCCAAGGTAGTGACACAGGGGACCCACGGGGGCTGTGTGCAGTGTGTGAACACAGCCGCGAGCTCCGTTAAAGTCTATGGGAAAGTCGCGGTAAGAGTTTTAGAGTTTAAGGACACTTAGAAATGGACAAGGACCAAACCCTCTTGGACTTAGACAGTTCTAGGGTTAACACCCACGGGAGCACCGGAGTACTCGAGTTACCTCACCCAGGGAAGCCGGGTGCATAGGTGTCGAATGGTGTCTGGTCACGGCATCGATTTCAATGGCAGCCTGCAACGAAGTGCTGCTGCCGGGAAGATGCGAAGTGTCCGAAGGGATCCAAGCCTGGATCGGAGATGAGAAGAACCTGAAAGCAGAGGGGACAGAGTCTGGGTCACTTGCCAGTGACCAGGGGCACGATAGTCGAATGCCCACCGATGTCGGGTGCTTCAGGTGAAAGAGGTGGAGCTTGACTCTTCAGCCACGAGGACCAGGAGGTGTCAACGACAACCAGGAGCTGGATTCGAGCTGTCCCACAAAGGATGTCGAGTGCTGCAGCAGTGGTGTCCGGATTGAACAACAAGCCTTGGCAACAGCAACCCATGCAGAAAGGAGAAAGATGCTTCAGTGCAGACCAGCAAAGTCTGAGGGACTCACCACTCAGTGGGGAGTCAGGGCACATCTGGAGCAACCAGAAACACCCAATGAAAATCAGAGTTGCCTTCACAGGGACCCACCAGTCGACGGACCAGGGATTGCGAAGGAGCTTCAAGCGGAAATGCAAGAAGCGGGCCCGCGGAACACTCGTGGAGTGTAGGCTCACAGTCTTTGGTGCAAATGGTGCTCGGGCCTGGGCTACAAGTAACCCAAAGCAGGACTTCAAGAGTTGTCGAGAAGTTGATGCACTAGCAAATCTGCACAGTGACCAGGGGTTCCGGTTCCACGTCACTCGTGAGGGCTGTGGGTCTCAGCTTTGCTGGGGGCTCGGGTCGGCCTCTGAGAAGTCTGGAAATCCTCTTTCTGGGCTGCAAGTACTTCGGAGTCCGGCGGGAGCTTCGGAGATGCAGACCATCAAATGCTTTGTTGGTGCCTGCCAAGCAGGGGAGTCACTCCTTGACCCCAAGGGAGATTTCTTCAGTCCTCTAGTCTCTAGTAGAGCATCAAAGTTCCAGGATTCAGTTGCAGAGTTTCGTCCAGGGATATCTAAAGTCCTGTTGCCAGGGGTTCCTTACTTATACCTAAGAAAGGGGTTGGACTAACTCTGTGGACCCACCTATGGGAGGGTTTGGAAAGAGGGGTGGCTACACCCATTTCCTTTGTCCAGTTTCACGCCAGAGCAGGGGCTGGCAGCCCCTGCAACCGGTTTTAACTGGGGTATGCATGAGGACACCAAATGTGCCCCCAGTGCAGGATTTCAAAGCACTCTTGGAGTGCACCCACCCAGCCCTAATCCACTAAGGCCTGTCTGGGAGGTGGTAACACCTCCCTGAGACAGGAAACCTTTTGTCCAGGCCTCCCCTGCCAGAGTTTTGGTAAGCAGCAGGAGGCCAGACTCTTGTCTGTGGCTGCAGCATCCATTTTGTGATGCCAGGGCTCTGTTTAGTTGGTACCGGGTATACCGGTGCTGTCATGTCTCTCCCTCTTGAAGGGTGGGATCATACTCCCACACCAGTTACTGGTGTGGGGGTATGATTCCAAGGTGTTTGACACCAAACACGACATGTTTCCGTGCAGCCATCCCAAAGTTAGCATTTACCGCGAGGATATAATGCACTTAAGAGTATATGGTCAGGCTGCACCACAGACAACCCCGGAGAGGAGATTCTAAGGGCTGCAGACGGGCTCTGCTCATGCATGGGCACCCTCTCACATATAACCAAGCACCCTGCCTTCAGGATTGATAAGGCCTGCCATAGGGGTGACTGATAGGTTTCTATGTGCAGTGATAGGTGAGATATAGTGAACCTAAATCTCTGTAAGGGGTGCATGCACCACCTCACTCAGGCTGCAGTAGCAGTCCCGTGGTGTCATTTTGGATGGCCTTCCAGGGGTGGCACAATACATGCTTCAGCCCCTGGTAGGCCTCTGGGGTACCTATGCCCTTGGTACATAGTATACCATATACTAGGGACCTATAAGGGCACCCCAGAATCCAATCTGAAGTGTACTTAAGGTACATGGAATCAATTTAGAGAGGAAGCAGCTAGGCTGGGGTCCTGGATAGCAGGGCCCCAGCCAGACTAAAGTCGAAAAACAGTGAGACATCAGCAAAAAAGTGGGGGTAACCATAAGAGGCAGATCCTACTCTCCTACATTCACCATGCACTCTCCTTGCAGTACTCTAATCATCCAGTCACTACCCATGTACGCATACAATGTCCCAGGCACTAACACATGCACTGCTACAATCCCCTGAGCACTACTGATGCAGTTCAGTCGTCTCCTTGTCACTACCCATGCACTCCTCCAATCACTCAGCCAGTTCCATGTCCTTATCCAATCACTGCGCCAAAACCCAAGCACTTATAAATTCACCATGCACTCTCCCTGCAGTACTCTAATCATCCAGTCACTACCCCTGTACTCATGCAATGACCCAGGCACTAACATATGCACTGCTACAATCCCCTGAGCACTACTGATGCAGTTCAGCCATCTCATTGTCACTACCCATGCACTCCTCCAATCACCCAGCCAGTTCCATGTCCTTATCTAATCACTGCGCCAAAACACAAGCGCTTATAAATTCACCATGCACTCTTCTTGCAGTACTCTAATCATCCAGTCACTACCCATGTACTCATGCAATGACCCAGGCACTAACACTTGCACTGCTACAATCCCCTGAGCACTACTGATGCAGTCCAGACATCTCCTTGTCACTACCCATGCACTCCTCCAATCACCCAGCCAGCACCATGTACTTATCCAATCACTCCGCCAAAACCCAAGCACTTATAAATTCACCATGCACGCTCCTTGCAGTACTCTAATCATCCAGTCAGTGCCCAAGTACTTATACAATGGCCCAGGCACTAACTCATGCACTGCTACAATCCTCTGAGCACTACTGATGCAGTCCAGCTATCTCCTTGTCACTACCCATGCACTCCTCCAATCACCCAGCCAGTTCCATGTACTTATCCAATCACTCCGCCAAAACCCAAGCACTTATAAATTCACCATGCACTCTCCTTGCAGTACTCTAATCATCCAGTCACTACCCATGTACTCATGCAATGACCCAGGCACTAACATATGCACTGCTACAATCCCCTGAGCACTACTGATGCAGTCCAGCCATCTCCTTGTCACTACCCATGCACTCCTCCAATCACCCAGCCAGTTCCATGTACTTATCCAATCACTCCGCCAAAACCCAAGCACTTATAAATTTACCATGCACTCTCCTTGCAGTACTCTAATCATCCAGTCAGTACACATGTACTTATGCAATGGCCCAGGCGCAAACACATGCACATGACTGATGCAGTCCAGCGGTCTCCTTGTCACTAACCATGCACTCATCCAATCAGCCAGCCAGCACCATGTACTTATCCAATCTGTTTGCCAAAACCCAAGCACTTATAAATTCACCATGCACTCTCCTTGCAGTACTCTAATCATCCAGTCAGTACCCATGTACTTATGCAATGGCCCAGGTACTAACACATGCACTGCTACAATCCCCTGAGCACTACTGATGCAGTCCAGCCGTCTCCTTGTCACTATCCATGCACTCCTCCAATCACCCAGCCAACACCATGTACTTATCCAATCAGTCCGACAAAACCCAAGCACTTATAAATTCACCATGCACTCTCCTTGCAGTACTCTAATCATCCAGACAGTACCCATGTACTTATGCAATGGCCCAGGCACTAACACATGCACTTCTACAATCCCCTGAGCACTACTGATGCAGTCCAGCCATCTCCTTGTCACTACCAATGCACTCCTCCAGTCACCCAGCCAGTTCCATGTACTTATCCAATCACTCCACCAAAACCCAAGCACTTATAAATTCACCATGCACTCTCCTTGCAGTACTCTAATCATCCAGTCAGTACCCATGTACTTATGCAATGACCCAGGCACTAACACATGCACTGCTACAATCCCCTGAGCACTACTAATGCAGTCCAGCCATCTCCTTGACACTACCCATGCACTCCACCAATCACCCTACCAGTTCCTCGTCCTTATCTAATCACTGCGCCAAAACACAAGCACTTATAAATTCACCATGCACTCTCCCTGCAGTACTGTAATCATCCAGTCACTACCCATGTACTCATGCAATGGCCCAGGCACTAATGCATGCACTGCTACAATACCCTGAGCACTACTGATGCAGTCCAGCCATCTCCTTGTCACTACCCATGCACTCCTCCAATCACCCAGCCAGTTCCATGTCCTTATCTAATCACAGCGCCAAAACACAAGCACTTATAAATTCACCATGCACTCTCCTTGCAGTACTCTAATCATCCAGTCACTACCCATGTACTCATGCAATGACCGAGGCACTAACACATGCACTACTACAATCCCCTGAGCACTACTGATGCAGTCCAGCCATCTCCTTGTCACTACCCATGCAGTCCTCCAATCACCCAGCCAGCACCATGTACTTATCCAATCAGTCCGCCAAAACACAAGCACTTATAAATTCACCATGCACTCTCCTTGCAGTACTCTAATCATCCAGTCAGTACCAATGTACTTATGCAATGGCCCATGCACTAAAACATGCACTGCTACAATCCCCTGAGCTCCACTGATGCAGTCCAGCCATCTCCTTGTCACTACCCATGCACTCCTCCAATCACCCAGCCAGTTCCATGTCCTTATCTAATCACTGAGCCAAAACACAAGCACTTATAAATTCACCATGCACTCTTCTTGCAGTACTCTAATCATCCAGTCACTACCCATGTACTCATGCAATGACCCAGGCACTAACACTTGCACTGCTACAATCCCCTGAGCACTACTGATGCAGTCCAGTCATCTCCTTGTCACTACCAATGCACTCCTCCAATCACCCAGCCAGCACCATGTACTTATCCAATCACTCTGCCAAAACCCAAGCACTTATAAATTCACCATGCACACTCCTTGCAGTACTCTAATCATCCAGTCAGTGCCCAAGTACTTATACAATGGCCCAGGCACTAACTCATGCACTGCTACAATACCCTGAGCATTACTGATGCAGTCCAGCCATCTCCTTGTCACTACCCATGCACTCCTCCAATCACACAGCCAGTTCCATGTACTTATCCAATCAGTCCGCCAAAACCCAAGCACTTATAAATTCACCATGCACTCTCCTTGCAGTACTCTAATCATCCAGTCACTACTCCTGTACTCATGCAATGACCCAGGCACTAACACATGCACTGCTACAATCCCCTGAGCACTACTGATGCAGTCCAGCCATCTCCTTGTCACTACCCATGCACTCCTCCAATCACCCAGCGAGCAACATGTACTTATCCAATCAGTCCGACAAAACCCAAGCACTTATAAATTCACCATGCACTCTCCTTGCAGTACTCTATTCATCCAGTCAGTACCCATGTACTTATGCAATGGCCCAGGCACTAACACATGCACTGCTACAATCCCCTGATCACTACTGATGCAGTCCAGCCATCTCCTTGTCACTACCCATGCACTCCTCCAATCACCCAGCCAGCACCATGTACTTATCCAATCAGTCCGCCAAAACGCAAGCACTTATAAATTCACCATGCACTCTCCTTGCAGTACTCTAATCATCCAGACACTACCCATGTACTCTTGCAATGACCTAGGCACTAACACATGCACTGCTACAATCCCCTGAGCACTACTGATGCAGTCCAGCCATCTCCTTGTCACTACCCATGCACTCCTCCAATCACCCAGCCAGTTCCATGTACTTATCCAATCACTCCGCCAAAACCCAAGCACTTATAAATTCACCATGCACTCTCCTTGCAGTACTCTAATCATCCAGTCACTACCCATGTACTCATGCAAAGACCCAGGCACTAACACATGCACTGCTACAATCCCCTGAGCACTACTGATGCAGTCCAGCCATCTCCTTGACACTACCCATGCACTCCTCCAATCACTCAGCCAGTTCCATGTCCTTATCCAATCACTGCGCCAAAACACAAGCACGTATAAATTCACCATGCACTTTCCTTGCAATACTCTAATCATCCAGTCACTACCCATGTACTCATGCAATGACCCAGGCACTAACTCATACACTGCTACAATCCCCTGAGCACTACTGATGCAGTCCAGCCATCTCCTTGTCACTACCCATGCACTCCTCCAATCACCCAGCCAGTTCCATGTCCTTATCTAATCACAGCGCCAAAACACAAGCACTTATAAATTCACCATGCACTCTCCTTGCAGTACTCTAATCATCCAGTCACTACCCATGTACTCATGCAATGACCGAGGCACTAACACATGCACTACTACAATCCCCTGAGCACTACTGATGCAGTCCAGCCATCTCCTTGTCACTACCCATGCAGTCCTCCAATCACCCAGCCAGCACCATGTACTTATCCAATCAGTCCGCCAAAACACAAGCACTTATAAATTCACCATGCACTCTCCTTGCAGTACTCTAATCATCCAGTCAGTACCAATGTACTTATGCAATGGCCCAGGCACTAAAACATGCACTGCTACAATCCCCTGAGCTCCACTGATGCAGTCCAGCCATCTCCTTGTCACTACCCATGCACTCCTCCAATCACCCAGCCAGTTCCATGTCCTTATCTAATCACTGCGCCAAAACACAAGCACTTATAAATTCACCATGCACTCTTCTTGCAGTACTCTAATCATCCAGTCACTACCCATGTACTCATGCAATGACCCAGGCACTAACACTTGCACTGCTACAATCCCCTGAGCACTACTGATGCAGTCCAGTCATCTCCTTGTCACTACTAATGCACTCCTCCAATCACCCAGCCAGCACCATGTACTTATCCAATCACTCTGCCAAAACCCAAGCACTTATAAATTCACCATGCACACTCCTTGCAGTACTCTAATCATCCAGTCAGTGCCCAAGTACTTATACAATGGCCCAGGCACTAACTCATGCACTGCTACAATACCCTGAGCATTACTGATGCAGTCCAGCCATCTCCTTGTCACTACCCATGCACTCCTCCAATCACACAGCCAGTTCCATGTACTTATCCAATCAGTCCGCCAAAACCCAAGCACTTATAAATTCACCATGCACTCTCCTTGCAGTACTCTAATCATCCAGTCACTACTCCCGTACTCATGCAATGACCCAGGCACTAACACATGCACTGCTACAATCCCCTGAGCACTACTGATGCAGTCCAGCCATCTACTTGTCACTACCCATGCACTCCTCCAATCACCCAGCGAGCAACATGTACTTATCCAATCAGTCCGACAAAACCCAAGCACTTATAAATTCACCATGCACTCTCCTTGCAGTACTCTATTCATCCAGTCAGTACCCATGTACTTATGCAATGGCCCAGGCACTAACACATGCACTGCTACAATCCCCTGAGCACTACTGATGCAGTCCAGCCATCTCCTTGTCACTACCCATGCACTCCTCCAATCACCCAGCCAGCACCATGTACTTATCCAATCAGTCCGCCAAAACGCAAGCACTTATAAATTCACCATGCACTCTCCTTGCAGTACTCTAATCATCCAGTCAGTACCTTTGTACTTATGCAATGGCCCAGGCACTAACACATGCACTGCTACAATCCCCTGAGCACTACTGATGCAGTCGAGCTGTCTCCTTGTCACTACCCATGCACTCCTCCAATCACCCAGCCAGTTCCATGTACTTATCCAATCACTCCGCCAAAACCCAAGCACTTATAAATTCACCATGCACTCTCCTTGCAGTACTCTAATCATCCAGTCAGTACCCATGTACTTATGCAATGACCCAGGCACTAACACGTGCACTGCTACAATCCCCTGAGCACTACTGATGCAGTCCAGCCATCTCCTTGTCACTACCCAAGCACTCCTCCAATCACCCAGCCAGTTCCATGGCCTTATCTAATCACTGCGCCAAAACACAAGCACTTATAAATTCACCATGCACTCTCCTTGCAGTACTCTAATCATCCAGACACTACCCATGTACTCTTGCAATGACCTAGGCACTAACACATGCACTGCTACAATCCCCTGAGCACTACTGATGCAGTCCAGCCATCTCCTTGTCACTACCCATGCACTCCTCCAATCACCCAGCCAGCACCATGTACTTATCCAATCTGTCCGCCAAAACCCAAGCACTTATAAATTCACCATGCACTCTCCTTGCAGTACTCTAATCATCCAGTCAGTACCCATGTACTTATGCAATGGCCCATGCACTAACACATTCACTGCTACAATCCCCTGAGCACTACTGATGCAGTCCAGTCATCTCCTTGTCACTACCCATGCACTCCTCCAATCACCCAGCCAGTTCCATGTACTTATCCAATCACTCCGCCAAAACCCAAGCACTTATAAATTCACCATGCACTCTCCTTGCAGTACTCTAATCATCCAGTCAGTACCCATGTACTTATGCAATCACCCAGACACTAACTCATGCACTGCTACAATCCCCTGAGCACTACTGATGCAGTCCAGCCATCTCCTTGTCACTACCCATGCACTCCTCCAATCACCCAGCCAGTTCAATGTCCTTATCTAATCACTGTGCCAAAACACAAGCACTTATAAATTCACCATGCACTCTCCTTGCAGTACTCTAATCATCCAGTCACTACCCATGTACTCATGCAATGACCCAGGCACTGACACATGCACTGCTACAATCCCCTGAGCACTACTGATGCAGTCCAGCCATCTCCTTGTCACTACCCATGCACTCCTCCAATCACCCAGCCAGTTCCATGTCCTTATCTAATCACTGCGCCCAAACACAAGCACTTATAAATTCACCATGCCCTCTCCTTGCAGTACTGTAATCATCCAGTCACTACTCATGTACTCATGCAACGGCCCAGGCACTAATACATGCACTGCTACAATCCCCTGAGCACTAGTGATGCAGTCCAGCCATCTCCTTGTCACTACCCATGCACTCCTCCAATCACCCAGCCAGCACCATGTACTTATCCAATCACTCCGCCCAAACACAAGCACTTATAAATTCACCATGCCCTCTCCTTGCAGTACTGTAATCATCCAGTCACTACTCATGTACTCATGCAATGGCCCAGGCACTAATACATGCACTGCTACAATCCCCTGAGCACTAGTGATGCAGTCCAGCTATCTCCTTGTCACTACCCATGCACTCCTCCAATCACCCAGCCAGCACCATGTCCTTATCTAATCACTGCGCCAAAACACAAGCACTTATAAATTCACCATGCACTCTCCTTGTAGTACCCTAATCATCCAGTCACTACCCATGTACCATGTACTTATGCAATGGCTCAGGCACTAACACATGCACTGTTACAATCCCCTGAGCACTATTGATGCAGTCCAGCCATCTCCTTGTCACTACCCATGCATGAGTTTGTACACATCGATTAGACATGATTTAGGGATTCAGGCTATTTGCCATTTCGTGCAAGCCAGACCCATCTCACTTCTATTCCATACAGAAATGCTGATTGAGATGATTAAATACTGTCTAACCAATAACTTCTTCTATTTTGACGATAAATTGTACAAACAGATACAAGGTACTGGAATGGGCACCTGCTTCGCCCCCAGCTATGCAAATCTTTTCATGGGCTGCTGGGAGGAGCAGGTGTCCAATTGCTATGAGTTGTACGGGGAACAAATTGTGTTATGGTCAAGATTTATTGACAACATTTTTTTAATTTGGCGAGGGGATGAGCCCAGCGCCGAAGCTTTTATTTCGTAATTGAATGATAATACCTTAAACATAGAATTGACCTCGCACATAAGCAATAGTAAAATTGTTTTCCTTGATGTGGAAGTGACGGTGCAAGGGAATCATTCGGCAACCAAGTTCCATAGAAAGGAAACGGCTGGGAACAGCCTTTTATTTGCTTCAAGTGCTCACCCGTATAGTCTCATTCAGAGTATCCCCTATGGGGAACTCATAAGAGCAAAAAGAAATAGAAGTATGATGAAGGAGTTTGCAAATGAAAAAGCTGTGATGTGCAAGAGGTTCAAGGAACGGGGATATACTCAGAAAGTAATACAAGCAGCAGTGACAAAAGTTGATCAGTTATAAAGAGCATCCCTATTAAACCCCAAACCAAGACAAGATCGGAAGGAGGATCATATTAGGTTCATAACTACCTATTCCAGCCAGGCATACAAAGTACGTAAAATGCTAAATCGTAACTAGCATATTCTGAAGACTGATTCAGTTTTGGATAGGTATTTGTATGAATCTCCACAAATAACCTTTAGAAGGGGAAGTCTCTCAAGGATGAGTTAAGTCGAAATCTGGTTACAACACATTCGACGGTCAATCAACATCTGAATAATACAGGATTTACATGTTGTATGCATTGTAAAGCCTGTATCAACAGTAGCAATTGTACAAAGATAAGAGTACCGAACAGCAGCAGGGACTTTTTAATTCGGGGCAGTTTTGACTGTAATACAGAGTTCTGTGTATACTGTTTGATCTGCCCTTGCAAAAAACTATTATATCGGCAGTACGAAACACAGAGCTAGGAAAAGAAATCTAGAACACAAAAGAGCTATATGCAATAACAACGAGCAGTATCCGGTAGCTCGTCATTTCAAGGCGATTCATGGCCAAAATGACAAACTACTGTCTTTTGTTATTTTAGATGTGGAGAACCCACAGGAACGTGGTGGCGATAGAGAACGCCAACTAAGGATCTTAGAATCTAAATATATTATAGATTTTGAGAAATTAATTCCTGTAGGTATGAATTCCAGTGAGGAGCTGGCCATACATCTAGGGTAGACAGTGTAAGTAATATTCGAACGATTGTGAGGAATCATGGAAAGTATTAAATGACGTGAACTTGTAATAAGGAGAGTACATGATTTATTAAATCTCGTTGTGATGTCACTTCCTTTTGCACAATTGTAGTATCAGTATTTTAATTGTAAATGGGATTTTATATAAGAATATAATTTTTGTTTTGTTTTTCCGTTTTTCTTATATAAATAGGACTATGCATTATCTGTGAGCAACAATTCACCCGAGTATCAAGGCGTGTTTTGAGAGAAAGATGCATTCAATAAACTAGGGACAACACAGTTATCCTTGGCTTCGACAAGCAGCAATCAACAAAGTTTTTGGCCCACTTGGGCAGGATGTGTTATTGACATTATAGTAAATGGTGTCTTAGTTTGCACTAATGTGTATATGTATAGTGGTTTTCCATTGATCATAGTTGAATGAAAATCTGCAATGGCCCACTGAGGCTTGATTAACTTTACTAGGTTAATATGCTGCAAAAACATTCTATGAGGAATTTATTGAACTATGGTATTTCACAGCATTTATTTGAGCTTAGCTCTATATGGAGGAAAACCTCTTTTGGGGTGAATTAATCATGGCCCATATGGGCAGGACTGTGATAGCGCTATACGCGCAAGAATTATCATTATGACGCAAATAATTGTACATAATGTTAATGATTGCTGTATGAACTATTTTAAAAAAACGCTTGATGTATGCATTCTTTAAAAAATATAAATGTATAATCAGAGGATTGATTTTGTTACAATTGCGTGAAGCTAAAATGAAATATTTGCACTTTTTCTTTAATCACAATCATGTGTTGAAGAGCCTTGTAAACAGGGATTCTTTGCCATTTAAAGATGGCGGGCAATATTTTGAACCAGTAATATGCTAGTCCACTTTTTATGTTTAACGCACTAGTATATGTAAACGGAAGCGAAACATGACTTGCTTTACCGTGAGAAAGCCGTAATGGCGAAACACGTCGGTGTGAGGCTTTCTGTTACACAATAAACAGAATTTAGCATCTTGGTGAGTCCGAAGAACTTTTTTCATTACTGAAGACAGAAATGCTGATATATATATATATATATATATATATATATATATATATATATATATTTTATCTACTGGCGGTCGCCAGTAGATAGTTATGGTTAGGACCTATTTTCCATAGGAAATTCACAACATTCTATTTCCAATAACTTTAGCGCCGGTTGATGAATCTTCGCGAAATTTTCAAAACTCGTGGGGCGCTCCGGTCCGCTCCTATCTTGAAAGTTTCGGGGTGATTCGGCAAGCGGGGGCCGAGAAAAAAGGGGGTCCCAAAACGTGTTTTCCCCATGCAATTTCCCACCTGTCTGGCTTCTTTCTGCACCCCTGTTGTCTCTTTATGTACCTCTTTTGCCTGTTTCTGCAACTCTCTTGCCTCTTTCTGCAGTACTTTTGCCTCCTTCTGCACCTCTGTTGCTTCTTTCTGCACTTCTCTTGCCTCTTTCTGCACCCCTGTTGCTTCATTCTGAACTTTTCATGCTTCTTTCTGCATCTGTCTTGCTTCTTTCTGCACCCCTGTTGTCTCTTTCTGCACTCGTCTTCCCTCTTTCTGTACCTTTCTTGCCTGTTTCTGCATCTCACTTGCCTCTTTCTGCACTTTTCTTGCTTCTTTCTACACTTCTGTTGCTTCTTTCAGCAATTCTCTTGCCTCTTTCTGCATTTCTCTTACCTGTTTCTGCACCCCTCTTGCCTCTTTCTGTACCCGTCTTCCCTCTTTGTGCAACTCTCTTGCCTCTTTCTACACCTCTCTTCCCTTTTTCTGCACCACTCTTGCATCTTTCTGCACCCTTCGTGCCTCTTTCAGCACCTCTGTTGCTTCTTTCTGCACTTCTCTTCCTTCTTTCTGCACTCCTCGTGCCTCCTTCTGCATCTCTGTTGCTCCTTTCTGCACTTCTCTTGGTTCTTTCTGCACTGCTCTTGCCTCTTTCTGCATCCCTCTTACCTCTTTGAGCACCTCTTTTGCTTCTTTCTGCACTTCTCTCTCCTCTTTCTGCACCCCTCTTGCCTCTTTCTGTACCTCTGATACTTCTTTCTGAACTTCTATTGCCTCTTTCTGCACCTCTCTTGCTTCTTTCTGCAGCTGACTTGCCTCTTCCAGCACCTCTGTTGTCTCTTTCTGCACTAGTCTTCCCTCTTTCTGTAACTTTCTTGCCTGTTTCTGCATCTCACTTGCCTCATTCTGCAGTTTCCATGCTTCTTTCTGCACCTGTCTTGCTTCTTTCTGCACCCCTGTTGTCTCTTTCTGCACTCGTCTTCCCTGTTTCTGTACCTTTCTTGCCTGTTTCTGCATCTCACTTGCCTCTTTCTGCACTTGTCTTGCTTCTTTCTACACCTCTGTTGCTTCTTTCAGCAATTCTCTTGCCTCCTTCTGCACTTCTCTTGCCTGTTTCTGCACTTCTCTTGCCTGTTTTTGCACCCCTCTTGCCTCTGACTGTACCCGTCTTCCCTCTTTGTGCAACTCTCTTGCCTCTTTCTACACCTCTCTTCCCTCTTTCTGCACCACTCTTGCCTCCTTTTGTACCTCCGTTGCTTCTTTCTGCACTTCTCTTGCCTCTTTCTGCACCCTTTGTGCCTCTTTCAGCACCTCTGTTGCTTCTTTCTGACCTTCTCTTCCTTCTTTCTGCACTCCTCGTGCCTCCTTCTGAAGTACTGGGTTTTATTGGACCCAGCGGTGCCAGGGAACACACCCAATGACCTCGAGTTCTTCCTGTCTCAGACTACAGAAACACAGAGTCTTCTTGGTGGCTTCAAAGATCAATTTATTGGCTGCAGCCAGCAACAGGTATCCTAGAAGTACAACAATGTGTATGTTCTCAGGAGACTGCCTTTATCATGCAAACCAGCTATCTCTTTTATACAGAATATTATGCTTTAGGCAAACATTCCTTATTTTTACAGTGAGTCATTCACATATTTCTTACAACAACAAAAAAACAGATTCATGATGACAAGCCCATTTTCAGTTTGTCCAGCCCACAACCAAATACCCAGTGAGGCCCAACACCTGCAACAGATATAATCTGGACCCCTAATAAAACCGGGCACCTCCTCCTCGTAAAGCAGGTCATAAAGAAAGAGCAGTGACAGGTGTGAATAAGATTTAGATATAGATGTGTGCAATGGAGGGTTTATGGCATGCTGCACCTGGGCCCCTAATCTCGATCGGCCACTGGGAACTAAAACTGGCCGAACAGGTTCTGGCTCTGGACAGTGGAGTCAGCTTGCCCAGGTCACTGAAAGTGTACGTGTCCCCTAAGGTGCGTTTTGGCTTTAGTCATTGCCTTATGTGAGGGCAACCACAAAATGGCTGCCGTACACAAAATGGAACCCGAGGGTTCACAAGGGAATCGTTAATATTAGAGTGATCCCGTCACTCGAATATGACGCAAATACTCAGATATAACATACCTGTCATTACCGGTCTGCTGATACCAAAATCGTCATGTTACAATGATGTTAATGACACAGGTCCAGAATTTTCAGTACCACAGACCCTCCTTTTGCCCTTACATAGGCAATTTACTTATACTCATGCTAATCTGAGTCTAGGTCTATGTTCATGAATTCATTGAGATGTTGCTGTAGCATCATCCTATTACTTAGCTCGTCCCTTGATACAGGTTTCCTTACACATGATGTAACACATAGGCCGCATATGGCAGGAACACACTGTATGCACAGACAAAACAGGAAAAGGATGGCTAGAAGTATCCCAATGACCATCAGAACTTTCCATCCCCAGGTGGATAACAGTTCCCAGAACCATCCCATCAACGACCAGTCTCCTTCATCTATATGGATGGATTCAGAGATCCTATGTAGTTTGGAGATGGCCTGGTACACTGTTGGAGCGTTATCTGGAATGAAAATGCAACAACTGGATTGGATCACTCTACATACCCCACCACGGTCTGCAAGTATGATGTCTAACGCGACCCTGTTCTGCAGGGTCATAAGGCGGTCCGACTGGAGCTCAGCAGTCAAATTATTAAGGGCACCAACAGTTTCGACTATGGTGGATTCAACCACTCGCGTCAATTGCCTCACATTCCTGTTGTTAGCCATAGGTCCCCAGAACGGCAGAAAACCCCTAAAGAAGTCTCCCGCTTCTTGTCCTGCAGTGTCTTCCTTGCTGAAGACACCCCTAATTCTTCTTATCTTATGGTAATCTGCCGCAGCTGTGTAGGTGGGAGGCAACAGGAATGAAACGAAGCATGTGCCCGAGAAGTCAGGGGGCAACCACGTGTAGGCCCTATCATGGCAGATAAAGTAGGTACCCCTAGCTGCTAAGAACAAAGGGGAAGTCTGAGACGCAAAAATATACGTTTCAGTGCAGATACTCTTCCCTAACTGAGCTCTTGGATTCTTGCCATTACCTTGCAGACATAGATGACCCTGATGGGGTACAATCCAAATTGGAGCGGATCTTTTTGCTTGCTGGTTCTCGCTCAGACTCGCTCCATATCCAGTCACGTTCCATCCAATATACGCTAGTGTCTCATCTTCCGGGATAGTTTCGTAGGAACTAGTTCCCCTTATCATGTCGACTATCCCCTTAACTAGAGCACTATTCTTTGGGTTGTCTTTGACGGAACGTAGGGGGTGGATTTCGCGAGCATAGATGAACATCGTTCGGTATGCCCACACAGAACCATTGTAGCTGAATGGTAGCACTAGGTAGGGAATACCTTTCTCAGTAGTATGAGGCATAAGGCCACACACCCAACAGTTGGTTCTGTTCACTACTAGCTGGTGTTGGTGTAAGAGCTGAACAAAGGAGTTGTTCATAAACTCTAATCTTCTAACGGACTCGTGTTCAGGTAGAGGGTGAAAAGAATGTGAGGAGATAGTAGAGGAAGGCATGGGCTGTACAGTGGGTGCAGATGTCACTTGAAAAGAGAATATGATATACCCCACTAAAGACATCATTAGACTAAGTAAAATACAAAGACACATAATTAGAAAACATTTTCTGCTCATGGTTGCACATATTTTCCTCTTGAAACTTATTCTTTCAACAGGTCTCTCCATCTGAAAAGGCTCCATCCTCTAACGTGCTGTTCGCGGCGGTTGGTTTTCTTCACTTGAGAGTGTTTCTGAATGTCCCAGGGAACGCCCTAGAACAAACCAGACCCGTAGACCTTGTGTCCGCAGGCTACACACTCAAGTCTTTTCACCACGACCCTACAGCTGAACCCGGATGGTGGTTCAAAAACAGGTTTTCGGATGGGAGGACCAAAATTTCATTTTATTTGTCCATGACTCTCGGTCGCAAGTTATAACGGCTTTTTCCAGGCAATGTCTGGTCGCAAAACAAAAGTTCAGGCTCAGTAGTGTCCAATCGAAGTGGTGATGGTATTGCTCTTTGGAGAAGATCGTCACTTTCTCGCTCAGAATTTGTCCCTGTGACGCGTGCGTCACTAAAAGGCAGAAAACGAGGCACTGTTTCAGTTTCCGAGTCAGCAATTCCCTCCTGGACCCACCGGTCATATGGTAGAGGCAAAGGGACCCTCTTACAGTGTACGCCGTGGATCCAGTTTTTCTTCCCTTGTACTCGCACTGCAGATCTTGTGGACAAAATCACCAAATAGGGGCCAATCCAGCTGGGCTGATCGTTCTTTGTCCGCTGAAAGTTCTTGATTAACACCCACGATCCGGGATTGATTGCATGCCCTGGATCTTTAGAAGCCTGAGGCAGTGTATTATGAACCTGTTGGTGTAAAACACGCAATTTAGCCGTCAAATCATGCAAGTAATCAAGCAGTACAGGGTGTTCAATCTCGCTGAATTTCGTTGGCCTCGGCACTCCCCATATGTTAGCCGGGCGACCAAACACTATCTCATGAGGACTAAGTCCTACTCGGGAATGTACGGTCATCCTAGTTGACAACAGTGCTAATGGCAACGCATCAGGCCATTTAAGGCCAGAGCTTGCTTGTATCTTGGCCAGTTTTAGTTTAAGAGTGCCATTATAGCACTCAACTAATCCAGCTGATTGGGGATGATATGCAGCGTGAAATTTCTGCCGGATTCCTAAACCTTCACACACTCGTTTCATCACTTGACCCACAAATTCACCCCCATTATCACTCCACACCATTCTCGGCAAACCAAACCTAGGGAAGAACTCTTTGAGAAGGGCTTTCGCTGTGGACAAGGCAGTATTATCTTTCAGAGGATATGCCTCTACCCATCTTGAAAAGGCACAAACAACAATGAGTACGTATTTCAAATTGTTGCACCTCTCCATGTGGATGAAATCTAGCTGCAAAACCTCGAACGGATACGTTGGAGGCGCAAAATGACCAGCTGGAGTTGGGGTTCCCTTACCAGGATTGTATTTCAAACAAACCATACCATTTTTGACCACATTCTCTGCACATTTGGGAATTCCAGCATTTTGCCACATTGGAGCCAATAACTTACAGATTCCTTTCACACTGATGTGGGCCATCCCATGTGCCATTGTAACCACTGCAAGCACATATGTATCGGGTAACAACCATCGCTGATGCTCCGACAATTCAACCCAACAACCATTTGCATCCAATTTACCCGTAATCTCTCTCCACGTACTTAATTCCTTCTCCGTAGCTTCAGCTTGGATGGACTTCACACTCTCTATCGTATCTTCACACATTCCAACGTCACCAATCCATCTTGCAGGGCCCGCAACATACATTTGACTCATCACATCTCTTGCTGTTTCTTTCGCAACTTCATCAGCAAACATATTACCGCGACCAACGTCGTCAGTGATCTTCTTATGTGCACTGCATTTCACAATCGCGACTTGCAATGGCAAAGTAAGTGACTCCAGGAGCTCATTCACCAATTGACCATGCTGTATTTTCGTACCGTGAGACGTGAGGAACCCACGTTCCTTCCACAAGCGTCCAAAACTATGTGCCACACCAAACGCATACTGGCTATCGGTATATATGGTCACTTTCATTCCTTTTGATAATACACACGCTCTCATAAGTGCAGTCAACTCTGCTGCTTGAGCTGAATTATGTGGGATACGTGCAGTTTCAACAATCGTATGTAAAGTCGTGACAGCATATGCCGCAGTCGTATCACCATTCGGAAGCTTGAAGCATGACCCATCCACCCATAAGGTACCATCACACTTTACAAGAGGAGTGTCCCTAAGATCTACTCTCCCTTTCGTTTCTTCTTCTGTCCTAAGAAAGCAATCATGCTGTTCCGGAACATCTGTCTTTGTTATAATTGGCAACAATGTAGCTGGGTTCAGCGTGTTGCATTTTCTTATGTGCACATGGCTCGCTAAAAGTGTCAACTCGTAACCTGACAATCGAGCACTAGTTAAGTGCTGTGTCTTGGTCCTGTTTAACAAAATATCCACTGCATGTGGGACCATCACGACCAGCGTATTATTCATCACCAAACCAGCAGACTGTCGAATAGAAACAGCTGCTGCCGCTGTGGCTCTCAAACAACTCGGCAACGCTCTAGCCCACGGGTCCAAAATCGACGAGAAATATGCACATGGACGTTGCTTGTCCCCAAAAGACTGTGTTAACACTGATAATGCACATCCTTCTCTCTCATGGACATACAGCGTAAAGGGCTTGCTGTAGTCGGTGGGTACCCAACACAGGAGCCGAACACAATGCATCACGCAATTCGGAAAAACTTTTCTGACAATCTTCGGACCAAGGAAGGGGATTCTGCGTGTCTTTATAGGTCAATGCTACCAAAGGTTTAGCCATCAATGAAAAATTCGGTATCCATTGTCTGCAATAGGATGTAATACCTAAGAAAGCACGCACTTCTCTCTGTGTCATTGGCACACTTAATTTTGCAATTGCCTGAATTCTTTCTGGGGTCAATCTTCTTCCCTCTTTCGATAAGAGGTGACCTAAATAGGTCACTTCTTGTCGACAATACTGTAACTTGGAAAGAGACACCTTGTGGTGTAAATCAGACAAATGACGCAACAATGACAAAGTGGCTTCTTTACAAATCTCCTTAGTATCTGCAGCAACTAACAAATCATCGACGTACTGTAGAAGGGTAGCGCCATCAGGTAACACAAGAGTGTCAAGCTGAGACTTCAGAGCCTGACTATAGATAGAAGGACTTTCACAAAAACCTTGAGGAGCTCTCTGAAATCGGAAGCTTCGGCCTCCTAAACAGAATCCAAAAATATCCCTGCTCTCTACGGCAATAGGGATGCTGAAGAAAGCATTCTTCAAGTCAATCACCGAGAACCAAGTGGCTGAGGCTGGAATCATTGTCAGTAAAGCAGTGATATCGGGAACGACTGGAAACTGTGGCACAACTATCTTGTTTACCTCTCTAAGATCAATCACAAACCTGTAAACAGGTGGCTGAGAAGAGTCAGTACGCTTCAAGACAGGTAAAACAGGACTATTGCAAACATTACCTCTTGTCTCTTCAATTACATTTTTCTCAATCAAATCATAAATGATCGCTAGCAACGCTTTTTCACCTTCATTAGAGATCTTGTATTGGGGAATGCGCGGCATTTTAACATTGGCTTTCAACGTTACAACATATGGCGGTATTTCCAAAAGACCTACATCATTGGGACCAGTAGCCCAAAGAATATCAGGGAGAAACGACAATTCTGTTGGAAGTTTGTCCTTTGACAAATATATTGGTGAAACCACTGTCTTACCCAATGTGAGTTGTACTCCCGAAGGAGAACAATACAATGTCGCATACAATCTTTTCAGCAGATCCAATCCTAACAAGTTCTCACCACAACCTGTCGTTAGAATAAGTGGTGCTTCGATTTCACAAGGTCCAACAGAAAGAGACATAGGGCTAGAAATCGGGTTCCTAACCGGGCGCCAGAAAAAACTACTGAAACATTAGTTTCGCCAGACAAAGGTGCGCCAGGGAATTTAGAGTGCATAATAGAACTCTTTGTAGCACCAGTATCCAACAGAAAAGGCTCTGACACACCTGATGTAATCACCTCAATATAAGGTCCACTCTGATCTACTGGAACTGAAACAACTCCCTCTCTTTGTCTATGGCTGTCCTAGCAATCATCACCTTCCATACTCTCACCTTCTGCATAGTAGTCATCAGCATAGTACTGAGTCGTCCTACCAGACGCGTTATTCTGCTGATCAAAACTATTCATTGAATTTTGAGGAGGAAATGGGCGCGCGTTCTGGGTGAAATTTCCGCGTCCTCTAGCTCTAGGTGCTTGTGGAACACCTCGACCTCTTGCGCCAGAAATACCATTCATACGCTGCAACAAAATAGGGCAATTATATTTAAAATGACCTTCTTCCTTACAATATGAACATTGGTTAGGGCCTATCAGAGCACGTTGTTGAGGATACTCAAACCTTTGCGAATTCCTCTGATACTGTTGAGGTTGCTGATAGTCACGCTGATTACTACGAGGCGGATACGCTTGTTGTAAAAGAACCTTTGTTTTTAACTCTTTAGTTTTCTTGTCTGCTCTATCTTTCTCATCTTTATCTCTATTTTCGTAGTATTGTGCAGTAGCCAATATCTGTGCTGAAGAGGAAACGGCCCAAGAACTCTCTGAATCTTTCAATTTTTTACACAATTCGGGAAGCAAATTATGCACAAACTTGTCAACAAACAACCTTTGACCACCTTCTGTACTCATATCCTGACCACTGTGGTCGATAAATGTCTCTTCAAACCTAGTGAAGAAGTCAGATACACTTTCCTCCTTCTTCTGCTTGCATGCAGACAATTTATCCCAATTTACACGCATTGCAGGCATCAAAGTCTTCATGTAAGTAACGATCCTACCAGGGAGGTCTGCTACTAAAGGCTCTGGTTTAGCACCGCCTACTTGTCTGTCATTTGCCGCATTGGTATTAATCCATGTGTCCCCTAACTCCGGCGCATGATCCGTGTGACGGATCACTCTCCATAAAGGCTGTGGGACCACATTTCCAAACAACATGTCTATATCAGCTAAATTCATAACACAGGAGTCTGCAGTCTGTGATAATTCCTTATAATAACCTGCAGGGTTTTTATGGGGGTCGGGTAGAGTCTGCTTAAGAGCCAGGACTTCAGTTCTCTTCCATGGAACATGTACCCACACACGTTGAAAATGAGGCTAAATAGGTGGAACAGCATTTAGGTCTCCTTCTTTCCAAACTGGGGAACTTCTCTCATGGGATACTGTCTGACCTTCCTTTTAACAGAGGGTTCTGGCTCAAACAACAGTCGAGAAATACCCTCACTCCTAAATGATAATAATGTCGCAACTGCTTTCTCAATATCGGAACCCACAATCGTGCCTTTGGAAAACTCAAACCGTACATGACACAACTCAGGCGGATTGGCCTCCATATCACAATCTTTTAATCTTTCAAGAAGAACTTCGCACATTTTGTCAAAAACATATCTCTGTTTCGGTGCTTGCCATTGGTGGAAGACATCCATAACAGACTCTAACTCATATCTTGTAGGGTCAGTGACCCATTTATGCGCCAAATGATCCAATACTCCCTTCTCTCTAGAATCGGGCAATTGGCTACGCAATTGTTTACGCTCTAAAACGGGGGTCGTAGTCGGTGACCCAAAGAAAGGAGACAAAATACTAGTAACAGTGTTTGTCATTCTCTGTCGGACAGAAGGAGAAGTTGACAAATGAACAGGAGGAAAAACAGGAGGAGACAAAGCAAATGCAGAGGCAGTGTCAGAAGGGATAGTGTGGAGGGAAATAGATGCAGGGGGCAAAGTCATAGGAAGTAAAGATGGAACAGGTAGTAAAGGTGGCAGCCCTTGAGGGGCTGCGCCATAGTAGTAGGAGCCAACTGAAAAACAGCTGGTGGTTGTGGAAGAACCGGAGGTACAACAACTGGGGGTTGTACAACTAAAGGTTGCGGAGGTGCTGTAGCACTCTGCGCATAAGGAGGTGGTGAATTCAACAAATGAGACATTAAAGGATCCTTCTCAAGTTCCTTCACTGTATCTTGCTGAAGAGGTGGCAAAACTGGATAACATTTATCAATTGCCAATTTACGTTGCCTGTGCAGCTGTTCACTCGCTTGTTCCTCTTCATCATCCTTATACTGCATAGCAGCTTGCATTATTGAAATACCCTTTTCTCTTTTATTCTTCTTTACTAATTTAATTTCTTTCTGTTTGGCTTCTTTTCGCCATAGGCGGAAAGAGTCAAACATCGCCGGCTCGGAGCTTTCTTCTTAAAAAGTCTAACCTCTAAATTATCCAGAATTTCGGTGTCAAAACTACCATATTGGGGCCACTTTAGGACACCACCTTTCCTTGTGTACCTAACCCATACGTTATTATACGTGATAGGGCCCACTCCATGCTTCACGTAGAGCTCATAGGTTGGAGTTCCAATTGGAGGAACCGGACACGAGTCCTCCAATCGGGAATCCCTATTACAACCAAGACAAAACAAATTTCCAAGTCTGCTAAGACCAGGCATCTTCGCTCACTAGTCTAGCTTCAAACTTCAAAGGATTATCGAATACGACAGTCTCGTGAATACACGAGTCCTTCGGCTTTGGTACTTGCAAGTTCCAAATCAAAAGATCCTAACAAATCAAAGATCCCATGGGATACCCAAAACTAAGAACCAAGACTAAGGACTGGGAGACGCTCCACTTATACTTAACTGAGGTATCGATGACGTCACCAGAAGACTCGTCTATTGTCTCGCTCTACAAATCATAAAAGGGTCCAAGACAGGGCGATAGTCAGGGCAACAGTCCTTCGTAGCCGTCGGGACGCGGGGAACCTCGCAGCAAAGACTTTCGGACCACGAACGACATACAGGGGTCGATGAAGTGGTTGGCCTTCCTCCAGAATTTTACACGAAGCTCCTCACGACCTCTGGCTTGGACCGGTACCGCTGAAATCGCCCCACGTTGGGCGCCAATTGAAGTACTGGGTTTTATTGGACCCAGCGGTGCCAGGGAACACACCCAATGACCTCGAGTTCTTCCTGTCTCAGACTACAGAAACACAGACCTTCTTGGTGGCTTCAAAGATCAATTTATTGACTGCAGCCAGCAACAGGTATCCTAGAAGTACAACAATGTGTATGTTCTCAGGAGACTGCCTTTATCATGCAAAACAGCTATCTCTTTTATACAGAATATTATGCTTTAGGCAAACATTCCTTATTTTTACAGTGAGTCATTCACATATTTCTTACAACAACAAAAAAACAGATTCATGATGACAAGCCCATTTTCAGTTTGTCCAGCCCACAACCAAATACCCAGTGAGGCCCAACACCTGCAACAGATATAATCTGGACCCCTAATAAAACCGGGCACCTCCTCCTCGTAAAGCAGGTCATAAAGAAAGAGCAGTGACAGGTGTGAATAAGATTTAGATATAGATGTGTGCAATGGAGGGTTTATGGCATGCTGCACCTGGGCCCCTAATCTCGATCGGCCACTGGGAACTAAAACTGGCCGAACAGGTTCTGGCTCTGGACAGTGGAGTCAGCTTGCCCAGGTCACTGAAAGTGTACGTGTCCCCTAAGGCGCGTTTTGGCTTTAGTCATTGCCTTATGTGAGGGCAACCACAAAATGGCTGCCGTACACAAAATGGAACCCGAGGGTTCACAAGGGAATCGTTAATATTAGAGTGATCCCGTCACTCGAATATGACGCAAATACTCAGATATAGCATACCTGTCATTACCGGTCTGCTGATACCAAAATCGTCATGTTACAATGATGTTAATGACACAGGTCCAGAATTTTCAGTACCACACTTCTGCACCTCTGTTGCTTCTTTCTGCACTTCTCTTGGTTATTTCTGCACTGCTCTTGCCTCTTTCTGCATCCCTCTTGCCTCTTTGAGCACCTCTTTTGCTTCTTTCTCCACTTATCTCTCCTCTTTCTGCACCCTCTTGCCTCTTTCTGCACCTTTGATGCTTCTTTCTGCACTTCTATTGCCTGTTTCTGCATCTCTCTTGCTTCTTTCTGCAGCTGACTTGCCTCTTTCAGCACCTCTGTTGTCTCTTTCTGCCCTCGTCTTCCCTCTTTCTGTACCTTTCTTGCCTGTTTCTACATCTCACTTGCCTCATTCTGCACTTTCCATGCTTCTTTCTGCACTTGTCTTGCTTCTTTCTGCACCCCATTGTCTCTTTCTGCACTTGTCTTCCCTCTTTCTGTACCTTTCTTGCCTGTTTCTGCATCTCACTTGCCTCTTTCTGCACTTCTCTTGCTTCTTTCTACACCTCTGTTGCTTCTTTCAGCAATTCTCTTAGCTCTTTCTGCACTTCTCTTGCTTGTTTCTGCACCTCTCTTGCATCTTTCTGCACCTCTCCTGCCTCTTTCTTCACCCCTGTTCCCTGTTTCTGCATCTTTCCTGCCTGTTTCTGCACATCTCTTGCCTCTTTCTGTACCTCTGTTACCTATTTCTGCACTTCTCTTGCTCTTTCTGCACCCTTCGCGTCTTTTTCAGCACCTCTGTTGGTTATTTCTGCACTGTTCTTGCTTCTTTCTGCACCTCACTTGCCTCTTTCTGCACTTATCTTGCTTCTTTCTACACCTCTGTTGCTTCTTTCAGCAATTCTCTTGCCTCTTTCTGCACTTCTCTTCCTTCTTTCTGCACCCCTCCTGCCTCTTTCTGTACCTCTCTTGCCTCTTTGTGCACCCCTCCTACCTTTTTCTGCACCCCTCTTGCCTCTGTTTGCACCTCTGTTGGTTCTTTCTGCACTGCTCTTGCTTCTTTATGCACTTCACTTGCCTCTTTCTGCACTTCTCTTGCTTCTTTCTACACCTCTGTTGCTTCTTTCAGCAATTCTCTTGCCTCTTTCAGCAATTCTCTTGCCTCTTTCTGCACTTCTCTTCCTTCTTTCTGCACCCCTCCTGCCTCTTTCTGTACCTCTCTTGCCTCTTTCTGCACCTCTCCTACCTCTTTCTGCACCCCTCTTGCCTCTTTTGCACCTCTGTTGGTTCTTTGTGCACTGCTCTTGCTTCTTTCTGCAAGTCTCTTGCTTCTTTCTGCACCCTTCTTCCCTTTTTTGCATCCATCTTGCCTCTTTTGGCTGTTCTCTTGCTATTTTCTGTACCTCTCTTGCCTCTTTGTGGACCTCTCCTACCGCTCTGCCTCTTTTTGCACCTCTGTTGGTTCTTTCTGCACTGCTCTTGCTTCTTTCTGCACCTCACTTGCCTCTTTCTGCACTTCTCTTGCTTCTTTCTAAAGATCTGTTGCTTCTTTCAGCAATTCTCTTGCTTGTTTCTGCACCTCTCTTTTGTCTTTCTGCAACCCTGTTGCCTCTTTCTGCACTTCACTTGCTTCTTTCTGCACCTCTCTTGCCTCTTTCGGCACCTCTGTTAATTCTTTCTGCACCCCTCTCCCCTATTTGTGCAACTCTCTTGCCTCTTTCTACACCTCTCTTCCCTCTTTCTGCACCACTCCTGCCTCTTTCTTCACCTCTGTTCCCTGTTTCTGCACCTTTCCTGCCTGTTTCTGCACATCTCTTGCCTCTTACTGTACCTCTGTTGCCTCTTTCTGCACTTCTCTTGATCTTTCTGCATCCTTCGCGCCTTTTTCAGCACCTCTGTTGGTTCTTTCTGCACTGCTCTTGCTTCTTTCTGCACTTCACTTGCCTCTTTCTGCATTTCTCTTGCTTCTTTCTACACCTCTGTTGCTTCTTTCAGCAATTCTCTTGCCTCTTTCTGCACTTCTCTTCCTTCTTTCTGCACCCCTTCTGCCTCTTTCTGCACCTCTCTTGCGTCTTTGTGAACCTCTCCTACCTCTTTCTGCACCCCTCTTGCCTTTTTTTCACCTCTGTTTGTTCTTTCTGCACTGCTCTTGCTTCTTTCTGTACCTCACTTACCTCTTTCTGCACTTCGCTTGCTTCTTTCTAAACCTCTGTTGCTTCTTTCAGCAATTCTCTTGCCTCTTTCTGCACTTCTCTTGCTTGTTTCTGCACCTCTCTTGAGTCTTTCAGCACCTCTGTTGCTTCTTTCTGCACTCCTCTTCCTTCTTTCTGCACCCCTCGTGCCTCCTTCTGCACCTCTGTTGCTTCTTTCTGCACTTCTCTTGCCTCTTTCTGCACTTCTTTTCCTTCTTTCTGTACCCCTCGTGCCTCTTTCTGTACCTCTCTTCCCTCTTTGTGCACTCCTCCTACCTTTTCTGCACCCCTCTTGCTTCTTTTTGCACCTCTGTTGGTTCTTTCTGCACTGCTCTTGCTTCTTTCTGCACCTTACTTGCCTCTTTCTGTACCCCTGTTCCCTGTTTCTGCACTTTTCCTGCCTGTTTATGCACCTCTCTTGCCTCTTTCTGCACCTCTGAGTTAGAGGTGGTTTTAATCCCCCTGCCCTATTATGTACTAGGGCCTTACAGGGGAGGTCATGCCAATCACAGGGGTACCCCAACCCATAGTGTACCCTAGTGTATGTAGGTATTTTCACTGTATTCTAAGTGTCTTTCAGCATAACACTGGCTCCGGGCCTGGTTAGTCAGAGTCAGTTACCACCAGTACCAGTCAGCAAAAAGATGGGGGCATAGGATGACTGCACCAAGGCCTCTTTCTGCACCTCTGTTGGTTCTTTCTACATATCTCTTGCTTCTTTCTGTACTTTTCTTCATCTTTCTGGACTTCTGTTGCCTCTTTCTGCATTTCTATTGCTTCTTTCTGCGCCTTTCTTCCTCTTTCTTCACATGTCCTACCTCTGTAGGCATAGTTAGAAATTATTATTTAAAAAATCTTTGAAATTCACTGAAAAAACCATAGGTTTGAGGGACGTTATAGTTAGAAATTAGCATTTATAAAACCTTAGAAATTCACTGAAAAAAACCACAGGTTTCTGGGACGTTATAGTTAGTTGGACATTTCACTCATACAAAACCAGAGAAATTCGGCCGTTATAGTTCGTTGAAAGGAAAAAAAAAGTTAAATATGAAGAAAAAGGGGCAGGGTAGAAACACCCTGCCCCCCTAGGCCTGCTCAGGGGTTCCCATAGGGACCCGCAGGCCCAAAAAAAGCATTTCTTTTTTTGTTTTCGGCTGGAGTCGCGCTGGGTGCGTGAATCCCGAAGAAAATTTTTTAAAAAATGAAGTGCGGTCTCCCACACTTTGTTTTCTTAAAGCCCCCGGGTGGGTCAGGTCCCGGGGGCAATATTTAATAATGGAGCGGGGGCCCATGGGGCCCCCACAGCCCTGGGGACCACCACCTCCCTGGGGCGATCCTTATTTAAATGTGGGGGGCTCGTGGCCCCCCCGCAGCCCCTGGGACCACCACCTCCCCGGGGCTTTATTTAAAAAAATTAAATAAAAAGCGTGGGGGGTGGGCTCTTGCCCCCCCACGCAGCCCCGGGGACCACCACCTCCCCAGGGCATACAGTAATTTAAATTCGGGGGTCCGTAGCAGACCCCCGGCCCTGGGGACCACCACCTCCCAGGGCTTTGCATATATGTTGGAGGGGGGCTGCACGGCCCCCCTTGTGGAGCCCTCGATGGCCCTGGGGACTGCCACCCCCCAGGGCCGGATCCTGCAATGTCCCAGGGTGACCACCCCCGGGACATTGCCACTTGCTATGGCAGGGCGGGAGCATGGCTCCAGCCCTGCCATAGCAAACTCCTGCTTTGCTTCTTGGAAGCGAGAGCAGGAAACCTGCTCTTGCTTCCAAGAAGCAAAGCAGAAATGCTTTTGGGCAAGGGGACCTGCATGTTAGCAGCTCCCCTTGTCCAGAAGCAATGCTGGCTCCTGCAGGAGGCAGGGACCTGGCTGGGACCCTGGGGGCATTGGGGCTCCCCCCACGGTCTCCAACTTGAGGGCCGGCTCCAGGGGATGGGGTCCCTGGGGCCAGAAGTGGCCCCCTCCCTAAAAAATTGTTTTTTTAAAGCTTTGGCCATGCTCCGGTGGATGGGGTCCCCGGGGCCAAAAATGGCCTCAGAAGGGGGGCCACACGGCCCCCCTCCAAACAAAAATAAACAAGGATGGCCAGCCCCCAGAAATGGGGTCCCTGGGGCCAGAAGTGGCCCAGGTGAGGGGGGCCATGCGGCCCCCTCCCGGGAAAAATATTTTATAAAAACGAGGCCAGGCCCCGGGGGATGGGGTCCCCATGGCCAATAGTGGCCCAGGGAAGGGAGGCCACGCAGCCCCCTTCCTGTTTTTCTTTTAAAATAAAAAAGGCTCAGGCCCTGGGGGATGGGGTCCCCAGGGCCCAAAAAATACTAAAAGAAGGGAGGCCACACAGCCCCCCTTCTAAAAATATTTAAAAAAAGAAAAGCCGGCATCTCACCGGAGGCCCCGCCCCCTCCCTGCAACACTTTACAAACGCACCCCCTGGCGCGTTCTTAGTTGGGAGATTAAGTCCCCTTCATTCCGAGGGTCCCTGGGGGCCAACTAGCCCACCAGGTACCTCCAGTAATCCCCACACAGTGGGATTGCTGAGAGGTGGTCTGAGGCCACGCCGCTTTTTACACCATTCTGCAAACACGCCTCTTGGTGCACTGCTGGTGGGGTGATGAGGTCCTCTTGTGTCCTGAGGACATCAGGACTAAAGTGGACTTCATCCCCCAAGCAGCAGTGCACCAGGAGGCATGTTTGCAGAGTGGTGTAAAAAGGGGGCGTGGCCTCGGACTACTTTCAGCAATTCAGCTGTGTGGGGCTTACTGGAGGTAACAGGAGGGCTAGTTGGCCCCAGGGACCCTCAGGAGGTAAGGGGACTTCCTTCCCCAACCAAGAGAGTGCCAGGAGGTACGTTTGCAGAGTGGTGGACAAAGGGGGCATGGCCTGTGTCCACCTCTCAGCAATCCCACTGTGTGGGACTTACTGGAGGTAACAGGTAGGCTATTTGGCCCCTAACCACCCCCAGCAGCGAAGGGGACTTCAATCCCCATCCAAGAGCGCGCCAGGGAGCGCGTTTGCAGAGTATTGGGCAAAGGGGGCGTGACCTGCTATGAGAACTTAGCAATCCTGCTGTGTGGGACTTACTGGAGGTAATAGGAGGGTAGTTGGCCCCCAAGGATGTCCTTGAGGGCCAAC
This sequence comes from Calotriton arnoldi, assembly GCA_963921515.1. NCBI lineage: Eukaryota > Metazoa > Chordata > Amphibia > Caudata > Salamandridae > Calotriton > Calotriton arnoldi. The sequence continues at coordinate 1,333,474 of CAWUFW010001768.1, read as the reverse complement.
TACCCTCTTGTTAACTCCAGTAAGTCCCACAAAGTGGGATTGCTAAGACGTCTTCGGATGCCATGCCCCCTTTCTCCACCACTCTGCAAACGCGCCTCCTGGCAGACTACAGGATGGAGATGAAGTCCACTTTACTCCTGAGGGACTTTGGGGGTTAAGAAGCCCTCCTGGTACCACCTGTAAGTCCTACGCAGCAAATTTCCTGAGCGCTGGTCGGAGGCCCAGCACCCTTTCTCCACCACTCTGCAAATGCGACTACTAGTTAAAGAAGCATTTGCAAGTAATAGGTTTTACATTTGCGAGAGTTAGAGCTATTGGCGTCGTAAATGTAAAAGTGTTTTCATAATGTTTCTTGGAGTGGAGTGGATGTAGGTTGTGTGTAGTGGAATTATGTGGTATGTTGTACAGTGAAATTATGTGGATAGAAAGTATGTGGTATATATTGTGTAGGAATTATGTAGAATAGGATTATGTGTTATGGAGAGTAATTGTGTGGTATGATAGTCTGTGTTGTGGAGTTGTAACCTCAGGTTTAGTCTTCCTCGTTTCCATAGAAGCTAAACTATGAACTCAATGAGACAAAAAAAAGAAGGAACCACTCAGGAGCACTTCTGGACCTAGTCAGAGGTATGAGCAGGGCCACTGGAATTATGTGACTATTTGGCTGCACCGACTCTTGCACAGTTATACATTTTCCGCATTTCCCACATAATCCATCATCTGCTGCATAATCTGCAGATTTGAACAAAAAAACATTGTTTCTAGCTCAAACGGCTCAAACATTACCAAAAATGCAGCGACAAGTGTTACAGCGTGGTGGAAGGTCCTGTGCAAACCTAGAATGGTCACCTGTTACTTATTGCTAAATGTGGGTATTAAATTGGTACTAATGGAGTGTAAACCACTCTTGCTTTTTTCTGTGACTCTCTTGCCTCTTTCAAAATTTCTGTTGCTTCTTTCTGCAAACCTCATGCCTCTTTCACACCACTCTTCCCTCTTTCTGCACCCCTCTTCCCTCTTTCTGCACCTCTCTTGTTTCTTCCTGTATCCCTCTTGCCTCCTTCTCCACCCCACTTCCCCCTTACTACATCTCTGTTGCTTCTTTATGCACTTCTCTTACTTGTTTCTGAACCTCTCTTGCGTCTTTCTGCACCTCTGTTGCGTCTTTCTGTACCTCTGTTGGTTCTTTCTGCACTTCTCTTGCTCTTTCTGCACCCTTTGAGCCTCTTTCAGCACCTCTGTTGCTTCTTTCTGCACTTCTCTTCCTTCTTTCTGCACCACTCCTGCCTCTTTCTGAACCTCTCTTTCCTCTTTGTGCACCTCTTCTACATTTTTCTGTACCACTCTTGCTTATTTTTACACCTCTGTTGGTTCTTTCTGCACTGCTCTTGCTTCTATCTGCACCTCACTTGCCTCTTTCTGCACTTTTCTTACTTCTTTCTACACCTCTGTTGCTTATTTCAGCAATTCTCTTGCCTCTTTCTGCACTTCTCTTGCTTATTTCTGCACCTCTCTTCCGTCTTTCTGCACCTCACTTGCTTCATTCTGCACCCCTCTTGCCTCTTTCTGCATCCCTCTCCCCTCTTTCTGCACCTCTCTTGCCTCTTTCGGCACCCCTGTTCCCTCTTTCTGCACCTTTCCTGCCTGTTTCTGCACCTCTCTTGCCTCTTTCTGTACCTCTGTTGCATTTTCTGCACTTCTCTTGCCCTTTCTGCACCCTTCGCACCTCTTTCAGCACCTCTTTCTGCACTTTTCTTGCTTCTTTCTACACCTCTGTTGCTTTTTTCAGCAATTCTCTTAGCTCTTTCTGCACTTCTCTTGCTTGTTTCTGCACCTCTCTTGTGTCTTTCTGCACCTCTGTTGCCTCTTTCTGCACCTCACTTCCTTCTTTCTGCACAACTTCTGCCTCTTTCTGCACTTCTCTTGCTACTTTCTATACCTCTCTTGCCTCTTTCTGCTCCTCTCTTGCCTCTTTGTGCATTTCTCTTGCTTCTTTCTACACCTCTGTTGCTTCTTTCAGCAATTCTCTTGCATCTTTCTGCACTTCTCTTGCTTGTTTCTGCACCTCTCTTGCATCTTTCTGCACCTCTGTTGCCTCTTTCTGCACCTCACTTGCATCTTTCTGCAACCCTCCTGCCTCTTTTTGTACTTCTCTTCCTTCTTCTGCACCCCTCCTGCCTCTTTCTGTACCTCTCTTGCCTCTTTGTGCACCTCTCCTACCTCTTTCTGCACCTCTCTTGACTCTTTATCACCCCTGTTGGTTCTTTCTGCACTGCTCTTGCTTCTTTTTGCACCTCACTTGCCTCCTTCTGCTCCTCTCTTGCCTCTTTCTGCTCCTCTCTTGCCTCTTTATGCACTTCTCTTGCTTCTTTCTACACCTCTGTTGCTTCTTTCAGCAATTCTCCTGCCTCATTTAGCACTTCTCTTGCTTGTTTCTGCACCTCTCTTGCTTGTTTCTGCACCTCACTTGCTTCTTTGTGCACCTCTCCTTCCTCTTTCTGCATCCCTCTTGCCTCTTTTTGCCCCTCTGTTGGTTCTTTCTGCACTGCTCTTGCTTCTTTCTGCACCTCACTTGCCTCTTTCTGCACTTCTCTTGCTTCTTTCTCCACCTCTGTTGCTTCTTTCAGCAATTCTTTTGCCTCTTTCTGCACTTCTCTTGCTTGTTTCTGCACCTCTCTTGCGTCTTTCTGTACCTCACTTGCTTCATTCTGCACCCCTTTTGCCTCTTTCTGCATCCCTCTCCCCTCTTTCTGTACCTCTCTTGCCTCTTTCTGCACCCCTGTTCCCTCTTTCTGCACCTTTCCTGCCTGTTTCTGCACCTCTCTTGCCTCTTTCTGTACCCCTGTTGCATTTTCTGCACTTCTCTTGCTCTTTCTGCACCCTCCGCGCATCTTTCAGCACCTCTGTTGCTTCTTTCTGCACTTTTCCTCCTTCTTTCTGCACCCCTCCTGCCTCTTTCTGTACCTCTCTTGCCTCTTTGTGCACCTTTCCTACCTCTTTCTGCACCCCTCTTGCCTCTTTTTGCACCTCTGTTGGTTCTTTCTGCACTGCTCTTGCTTCTTTCTACACCTCTGTTGCTTCTTTCAGCAATTCTCTTGACTCTTTCTACACTTCTCTTGCTTGTTTCTGCACCTCTCTTGCGTCTTTCTGCACCTCTGTTGCATCTTTATGCACCTCACTTGCTTCTTTCAGCACCCCTCCTGCCTCTTTCTGCACTTCTCTTGCTTCTTTCTACACCTCTCTTGCCTCTATCTGCTCCTCTCTTGCCTCTTTGTGCATTTCTCTTGCTTCTTTCTACACCTCTGTTGCTTCTTTCAGAAATTCTCTTGCCTCTTTCTTCACTTCTCTTGCTTGTTTCTGCACCTCTCTTGCGTCTTTCTGCACCTCTGTTGCCTCTTTCTGCACCTCACTTGCTTCTTTCTGCACCCCTCCTGCCTCTTTTTGCACTTCTCTTATTTCTTTCTGCACCCATCCTGCCTCTTTCTGTACCTCTCTTGCCTCTTTGTGCACCTCTCCTACCTCTTACTGCACCTCTCTTGCCTCTTTTTTCACTTCTGTTGGTTCTTTCTGCACTGCTCTTGCTTCTTTTTGCACCTCACTTGCCTCTTTCTGCTCCTATCTTGCCTCTTTCTGTACTTCTCTTGCTTCTTTCTAAACCTCCATTGCCTCTTTCTGCTCCTCTCATGCCTCTTTCTGCACTTCTCTTGCGACTTTCTACACCTCTGTTGCTTCTTTCAGCAATTCTCTTGCCTTCTGCACTTCTCTTGCTTGTTTCTGCACCTATCTTGTGTCTTTCTGCACCTCTGTTGCCTCTTTCTGCACCTCACTTGCTTCTTTCTGCACCCCTCCTGCCTCTTTCTGCACTTCGCTTCCTTCTTTCTGCACCCCTCCTGCCTCTTTCTGTACCCCTCTTGCCTCTTTTTGCACCTCTTTTGGTTCTTTCTGCACTGATCTTGCTTCTTTCTGCACCTCACTTGCCTCTTTCTGCACTTCTCTTGCTTCTTTCTACACCTCTGTTGCTTCTTTCAGAAATTCTCTTGCCTCTTTCTGCACCTCTGTTGCCTCTTTCTGCACCTCTCTTGCGTCTTTCTGCACCCCTCCTGCTTCTTTCTGCACTTCTCTTGCTTCTTTCTACACCACTCTTGCCTCTTTCTGCTCCTCCCTTGCCTCAATGTGCATTTCTCATGCCTGTTTCTGCACTTCCCTTGCCTCTTTCTGTACCTCTCTTGCCTCTTTCTGCACCTCTCTTGCCTCTTTCTGTACTTCTTTTGCTTCTTTCTGCACCTCTCTTGCTTCTTTCTGCACCTGTCATCCATTTTTGCACCCCTATTGCCTCTTTCTGCTGTTCTCTTGACATTTTCTGAACCTCTCTTGCCTCTTTCTGCACCTCACTTGCCTCTTTCTGCACTTCTCTTGCTTCTTTCTACACCTCTGTTGCTTCTTTCAGAAATTCTCTTGCCTCTTTCTGCACCTCTGTTGCCTCTTTCTGCACCTCTCTTGCGTCTTTCTGCACCCCTCCTGCTTCTTTCTGCACTTCTCTTGCTTCTTTCTGCACCACTCTTGCCTCTTTCTGCTCCTCCCTTGCCTCAATGTGCATTTCTCATGCCTGTTTCTGCACTTCCCTTGCCTCTTTCTGTACCTCTCTTGCCTCTTTCTGCACCTCTCTTGCCTCTTTCTGTACTTCTTTTGCTTCTTTCTGTACCTCTCTTGCTTCTTTCTGCACCCGTCATCCATTTTTGCACCCCTATTGCCTCTTTCTGCTGTTCTCTTGACATTTTCTGAACCTCTCTTGCCTCTTTCTGCACCTCTCTTGCGTCTTTATGCACCTCTGTTGTCTCTCTCTATACCTCATTTGCTTCTTTCTGCACCCCTCTTGCCTCTTTCTGCACCCCTCTTTTCTCTTTCTGCACCTCTCTTGCCTATTCACCCCTATTCCCTCTTTCTGCACCTTTCCTGCCTGTTTCTGCACCTCTCTTGCCTCTTTCTATACCTCTGTTGGTTCGTTCTGCACTTCTCTTGCTCTTTCTGCACCCTTCGTGCCTCTTTCAGCACCTCTGTTGCTTCTTTCTGCACTTCTCTTCCTTCTTTCTACACCCCTCCTGCCTCTTTCTGTACCTCTCTTGCCTCTTTGTGCACCTCTTCTACCTTTTTCTGTACCTCTCTTGCTTCCTTTTGCACCTCTGTTGGTTCTTTCTACACCCCTCCTGCCTCTTTCTGCACTTCTCTTCCTTCTTTCTTCACCCCTCCTGCCTCTTTCTGTACCCCTCTTGCCTCTTTTTGCACATCTGTTGGTTCTTTCTGCACTGATCTTGCTTCTTTCTGCACCTCACTTGCCTCTTTCTGCACTTCTCTTGCTTCTTTCTACACCTCTGTTGCTTCTTTCAGAAATTCTCTTGCCTCTTTCTGCACCTCTGTTGCCTCTTTCTGCACCTCTCTTGCGTCTTTCTGCACCCCTCCTGCTTCTTTCTGCACTTCTCTTGCTTCTTTCTGCACCACTCTTGCCTCTTTCTGCTCCTCCCTTGCCTCAATGTGCATTTCTCATGCCTGTTTCTGCACTTCCCTTGCCTCTTTCTGTACCTCTCTTGCCTCTTTCTGCACCTCTCTTGCCTCTTTCTGTACTTCTTTTGCTTCTTTCTGCACCTCTCTTGCTTCTTTCTGCACCCGTCATCCATTTTTTGCACCCCTATTGCCTCTTTCTGCTGTTCTCTTGACATTTTCTGAACCTCTCTTGCCTCTTTCTGCACCTCTCTTGCGTCTTTATGCACCTCTGTTGTCTCTCTCTATACCTCATTTGCTTCTTTCTGCACCCCTCTTGCCTCTTTCTGCACCCCTCTTTTCTCTTTCTGCACCTCTCTTGCCTATTCACCCCTATTCCCTCTTTCTGCACCTTTCCTGCCTGTTTCTGCACCTCTCTTGCCTCTTTCTATACCTCTGTTGGTTCGTTCTGCACTTCTCTTGCTCTTTCTGACCCTTCGTGCCTCTTTCAGCACCTCTGTTGCTTCTTTCTGCACTTCTCTTCCTTCTTTCTACACCCCTCCTGCCTCTTTCTGTACCTCTCTTGCCTCTTTGTGCACCTCTTCTACCTTTTTCTGTACCTCTCTTGCTTCCTTTTGCACCTCTGTTGGTTCTTTCTACACCCCTCCTGCCTCTTTCTGCACTTCTCTTCCTTCTTTCTTCACCCCTCCTGCCTCTTTCTGTACCCCTCTTGCCTCTTTTTGCACATCTGTTGGTTCTTTCTGCACTGATCTTGCTTCTTTCTGCACCTCACTTGCCTCTTTCTGCACTTCTCTTGCTTCTTTCTACACCTCTGTTGCTTCTTTCAGAAATTCTCTTGCCTCTTTCTGCACCTCTGTTGCCTCTTTCTGCACCTCTCTTACGTCTTTCTGCACCCCTCTTGCTTCTTTCTGCACTTCTCTTGCTTCTTTCTACACCACTCTTGCCTCTTTCTGTTCCTCCCTTGCCTCAATGTGCATTTTTCATGCCTGTTTCTGCACTTCCCTTGCCTCTTTCTGTACCTCTCTTGCCTCTTTCTGCACCTCTCTTGCCTCTTTCTGTACTTCTTTTGCTTCTTTCTGCACCTCTCTTGCTTCTTTCTGCACCCGTCATCCATTTTTGCACCCCTATTGCCTCTTTCTGCTGTTCTCTTGACATTTTCTGAACCTCTCTTGCCTCTTTCTGCACCTCACTTGCCTCTTTCTGCACTTCTCTTGCTTCTTTCCACACCTCTGTTGCTTCTTTCAGCAATTCTCTTGCCTCTTTCTGCACTTCTTTTGCTTGTTTCTGCACCTCTCTTGCGTCTTTATGCACCTCTGTTGTCTCTCTCTCTATACCTCATTTGCTTCTTTCTGCACCCCTCTTTTCTCTTTCTGCACCTCTCTTGCCTCTTCACCCCTATTCCCTCTTTCTGCACCTTTCCTGCCTGTTTCTGCACCTCTCTTGCCTCTTTCTATACCTCTGTTGGTTCGTTCTGCACTTCTCTTGCTCTTTCTGCACCCTTTGTGCCTCTTTCAGCACCTCTGTTGCTTCTTTCAGCACTTCTCTTCCTTCTTTCTATACCCCTCCTGCCTCTTTCTGTACCTCTCTTGCCTCTTTCTGTACCCCTGTTGCATTTTCTGCACTTCTCTTGCTCTTTCTGCACCCTCCGCGCCTCTTTCAGCACCTCTGTTGCTTCTTTCTGCACTTTTCCTCCTTCTTTCTGCACCCCTCCTGCCTCTTTCTGTACCTCTCTTGCCTCTTTGTGCACCTTTCCTACCTCTTTCTGCACCCCTCTTGCCTCTTTTTGCACCTCTGTTGGTTCTTTCTGCACTGCTCTTGCTTCTTTCTGCACCTCTGTTGCATCTTTATGCACCTCACTTGCTTCTTTCAGCACCCCTCCTGCCTCTTTCTGCACTTCTCTTGCTTCTTTCTACACCTCTCTTGCCTCTATCTGCTCCTCTCTTGCCTCTTTGTGCATTTCTCTTGCTTCTTTCTACACCTCTGTTGCTTTTTCAGAAATTCTCTTGCCTCTTTCTGCACTTCTCTTGCTTGTTTCTGCACCTCTCTTGCGTCTTTCTGCACCTCTGTTGCCTCTTTCTACACCTCACTTGCTTCTTTCTGCACCCCTCCTGCCTCTTTTTGCACTTCTCTTATTTCTTTCTGCACCCATCCTGCCTCTTTCTGTACCTCTCTTGCCTCTTTGTGCACCTCTCCTACCTCTTACTGCACCTCTCTTGCCTCTTTTTTCACCTCTGTTGGTTCTTTCTGCACTGCTCTTGCTTCTTTTTGCACCTCACTTGCCTCTTTCTGCTCCTCTCTTGCCTCTTTCTGCACTTCTCTTGCTTCTTTCTAAACCTCCATTGCCTCTTTCTGCTCCTCTCATGCCTCTTTCTGCACTTCTCTTGCTACTTTATACACCTCTGTTGCTTCTTTCAGCAATTCTCTTGCCTTCTGCACTTCTCGTGCTTGTTTCTGCACCTCTCTTGTGTCTTTCTGCACCTCTGTTGCCTCTTTCTGCACCTCACTTGCTTCTTTCTGCACCCCTCCTGCCTCTTTCTGCACTTCGCTTCCTTCTTTCTGCACCCCTCCTGCCTCTTTCTGTACCCCTCTTGCCTCTTTTTGCACCTCTGTTGGTTCTTTCTGCACTGATCTTGCTTCTTACTGCACCTCACTTGCCTCTTTCTGCACTTCTCTTGCTTCTTTCTACACATCTGTTGCTTCTTTCAGAAATTCTCTTGCCTCTTTCTGCACCTCTGTTGCCTCTTTCTGCACCTCTCTTGTGTCTTTCTGCACCCCTCCTGCTTCTTTCTGCACTTCTCTTGCTTCTTTCTACACCACTCTTGCCTCTTTCTGCTCCTTCCTTGCCTCAATGTGCATTTCTCATGCCTGTTTCTGCACTTCCCTTGCCTCTTTCTGTACCTCTCTTGCCTCTTTCTGCACCTCTCTTGCCTCTTTCTGTACTTCTTTTTGCTTCTTTCTGCACCTCTCTTGCTTCTTTCTGCACCCGTCATCCATTTTTGCACCCTATTGCCTCTTTCTGCTGTTCTCTTGACATTTTCTGAACCTCTCTTGCCTCTTTCTGCACCTCACTTGCCTCTTTCTGCACTTCTCTTGCTTCTTTCCACACCTCTGTTGCTTCTTTCAGCAATTCTCTTGCCTCTTTCTGCACTTCTTTTGCTTGTTTCTGCACCTCTCATGCGTCTTTATGCACCTCTGTTGTCTCTCTCTATACCTCATTTGCTTCTTTCTGCACCCCTCTTGCCTCTTTCTGCACCCCTCTTTTCTCTTTCTGCACCTCTCTTGCCTATTCACCCCTATTCCCTCTTTCTGCATGTGAGAAGTTGGCCTGGTATATGCTGTTCACTAATTAAAGTGGACACCTTGCACCAGGGCAAATCGACTCTTATGGTAGATAGGTTTAAGACAACCTTTTAAAGAAAGCTATCCTAGTGGTAGCTGTGGAGAGCAGCCTTCAGGCTAAGTCTCGGAGGAATGTAAAGCAGCTTGTTTTACCATATAATCTCTTGAATCACCAAATGAAAAGACACCACACAGGTATATATATCAAATATATATGTATTTATTTCTAAATAACTCTCTACTAATCTCTTTATGAGATTAGAAGACAAACATATGCATAAATCAACGGTTCACAATAAGTTAAGCACAAAATATGGCTGGGGCCCTAGGGGCGTACCAGACCATATACTAAGTAAGAGACTTAGGGACAACGACTTGCAGGGAGACAAGGCCTAGGGCCTTCAGAAGTGCAGGGGCCTCACGAAACCACCCAAGGCAGGTAAGTAAAGGACCCACGGGGGACGCGTGCAGTGTGGATACACAGGCGCGGATCGCCGTTAACTTCAATGGGGCAAGTCGCGGTTGGAAATAAAGAGTTTTAGGATACTTCGGGAGAACCTACAAGCAAGTCACTTACAGGGTAAGTAGTTCTAGGGCCCACACCCACAGGAGCACCGTAGTGCTGGAGTTACCTCACCCAGGGAAGCCGGGTGCATAGGTGTCCTTTGGTGTCGGGTCGCGGTGTCGTTTTCAATGGCGAACAAAGAAGACTTGCTGCTTGCGGGAGCTGAAGAAGTGTCCGGTGGAATCCAAGCCTGGATTCTGAAGAAGGATGACCTGAAAGCAGAGGGGACAGTGTTCAAAGTCACTTGGCAGTGACCCGGGGCAAGGAAGATGGATGCCCACCGTCGTCGGTTGATTCAGGTCGGTTGCAGGTGCCTTGACTCTTCAGCCACATGGTCCAGGAGGTGTCGACGACGACCAGGAGCTGGATTCGGTGGGTTCCTCGACGTCTGCAGCTGACTGCGGTGTCGGCAACTCGATTGGAGCCAACAAGCCTTGGCAGCAGCAAGTCTCGGGGAGATGAAGAAAAGTCGATGGCGCAGACCAGCAAGGTCTGAGGGACTCACCCAGCGAGGGTAAGTCAGGGCAGGCCTGGAGCAACCAGGGAGCCCTTTGGTTTTTTAGAAAGTCTTCTGGGGACCCACGAGCCGGCTGGCAAGGGATCGCGAAGACACCTCGGGCGGAATCACTCAACAGGGGCCCACGGTCACTCGGGATGGTGTAGGCCTCTGATCTTCGGAGGGATTCCTGCTGGAGGTGGGGACCACACGTGGTCCAAAGCACAAGTTCGTAGACCATTGTGAAGGGGTTGCACTCGACAATAGTGCACGGTTCCCAGGGGTCGTGGTTCCTCGTTACTCGTAGGGTCCACTTGCCTCAGCTTCGCTGGGGACTCACGATGGCCTGGGAGAGGTCAGGAAATCTGCTTCTTGGGCTGCAGGGACTTCGGACTCCGGCGGGAGCGGCGTAGTTTGCGACCGTCGTTGTCGTTTTTGGTGCCTGCCAAGCAGGGAGTCACTCCTTGACTCCAAGGGAGATTCTTCTGTCTTCCAAAGGTAGTGGAACGTTGAAGGGCCAGGATTCTTCTGTAGAGCGTCATCCAGGGGTTATCTGCTTTGCAATGGCAAGGTTCCCCTCTTATACTAAAAGAGGGGATGGACTAGCTCTATGACCCCACCTATGGGAGGGTCAAGGGAGGGGTGGCTACACCCACTTCCCTTTGTCCAGTTTCGCGCCAGAGCAGGGGCAGGTAGCCCCTGAGCTGGTTTGAACTGGCATATGCACAGAGGAGCCTTCTGCTCCCCAGTGCAGGACTTCAAAGCACTCTAAGAGTGCACCCACCCAGCCCCAATACACTAAACCCTGTCTGGAAGGTGGTTACACCTCCCTGTGACAGGATGCCTATTGTTGGGCTTCCTCCACTGCGAGTTTCGGTCATCAGCAGGAGGGCAGCCCAGTGTCTGTGACTGGTGGCATCCATTTTGTGATGCCAGGGCTCTTTAGGATTCTACCGCGTTTCCACAGCAGGTACATGTCTTATCCCTCTAGAAGGGTGGAATGCTACCCCCGCCGCCAAGATTGGCGGGGGTAGTATTCCAAGATGTTTGACACCAAACACGACATGTTTTGATGCAGCCATTCCAAAGTTAGCATTTACCGCGAGGATATAATGCACTTAATAGTATATGGTTTAACCGCATCCACAAACAGCACCAGAGAATAGACTCTGAGAGCTGCAGAGGGCCCTGCTCAGGCAGAGGCACCCCCTCACATAGAAGCCAAGCACCCTGCCCTCCAGGATTGATAGGGCCTGCCTTAGGGGTGACTGATAGGTTTATATGTGTGTGCAGGAGAGATATAGGAAACCTATATCTCAGTGAGGGAGCTAGCACCACCTCACCCAGGCTGCAGTAGCAGGCCTGTGGTGTCAGATTTAGACTGCTTCCCAGGGGTGGCATAACACATGCTGCAGCCCCTGGTAGGCCTGTGAAGTACCTATGCCCTTGGCACCTAAGGTACCATATACTAGGGACTCATAAGGCACCACAGTATCCAATCACTAGTGCACCTAGAGTGCACTCCATGTCGTTTAGAGAGAGCAGATAGACTGGGGCCCTGAATAGCAGGGTCCTAGTCCAACTAAGTCATAAACCAGCAAAACACCAGGAAAAAAGTGGGGGCAACCATATAGTCAGATTCCACCTTCCTACACTGCACCTTTCCTGCCTGTTTCTGCACCTCTCTTGCCTCTTTCTATACCTCTGTTGGTTCGTTCTGCACTTCTCTTGCTCTTTCTGCACCCTTCGTGCCTCTTTCAGCACCTCTGTTGCTTCTTTCTGCACTTCTCTTCCTTCTTTCTACACCCCTCCTGCCTCTTTCTGTACCTCTCTTGCCTCTTTGTGCACCTCTTCTACCTTTTTCTGTACCTCTCTTGCTTCCTTTTGCACCTCTGTTGGTTCTTTCTGCACTGCTCTTGCTTCCTTCTGCACCTCACTTGCCTCTTTCTGCACTTCTCTTGCTTCTTTCTACACCTCTGTTGCTTCTTTCAGCAATTCTTTTGCCTCTTTCTGCACTTCTCTTCCTTCTTTCTGCACCCCTCCTGCCTCTTTCTGTACCTCTCTTGCCTCTTTGTGCACCTCTCCTACCTCTTTCTGCACTCCTCTTGCCTCTTTTTCCACCTCTGTTTATTCATTCTGCACTTCTCTTGCTTCTTTCTACACCTCTGTTGCTTCTTTCAGCAATTCTCCTGCCTCTTGCTGCACTTCTCTTGCTTGTTTCTGCACCTCTCTTGCCTCTTTCTGCACCTCTGTTGCCTCTTTCTGCACCTCACTTGCTTCTTTGTGCACCTCTCCTTCCTCTTTCTGCATCCCTCTTGCCTCTTTTTGCCCCTCTGTTGGTGCTTTCTGCACTTCTCTTGCTTCTTTCTGCACCTCACTTGCCTCTTTCTGCACTTCTCTTGCTTCTTTCTCCACCTCTGTTGCTTCTTTCAGCAATTATTTTGCCTCTTTCTGCACTTCTCTTGCTTGTTTCTGCACCTCTCTTGCGTCTTTCTGTACCTCACTTGCTTCATTCTGCACCCCTTTTGCCTCTTTCTGCACCCCTCTCCACTCTTTCTGCACCTCTCTTGCCTCTTTCTGCACCCCTGTTCCCTCTTTCTGCACCTTTCCTGCCTGTTTCTGCACCTCTCTTGCCTCTTTCTGTACCTCTGTTTCATTTTCTGCACTTCTCTTGCTCTTTCTGCACCCTCCGCGCCTCTTTCAGCACCTCTGTTGCTTCTTTCTGCACTTTTCCTCCTTCTTTATGCACCTCTGTTGCCTCTTTCTGTACCTCTCTTGCCTCTTTGTGCACCTCTCCTACCTCTTTCTGCACCCCTCTTGCCTCCTTTTGCACCTCTGTTGGTTCTTTCTGCATTGCTCTTGCTTCTTTCTACACCTCTGTTGCTTCTTTCAGCAATTCTCTTGCCTCTTTCTGCACTTCTCTTGCTTCTTTCTAAACCTCCATTGCCTCTTTCTGCTCCTCTCATGCGTTTTTCTTCACTTCTATTGCTTCTTTCTATACCTCTTTTGCTTCTTTCAGCAATTCTCTTGCCTTCTGCACTTCTCTTGCTTGTTTCTGCACCTCTCTTGCGTCTTTATGCACCTCTGTTGCCTCTTTCTGCACCTCACTTGCTTCTTTCTGCACCCCTCCTGCCTCTTTCTGCACTTCACTTCCTTCTTTCTTCACCCCTCCTGCCTCTTTCTGTACCCCTCTTGCCTCTTTTTGCACCTCTGTTGGTTCTTTCTGCACTGATCTTGCTTCTTTCTGCACCTCACTTGCCTCTTTATGCACTTCTCTTGCTTCTTTCTACACCTCTGTTGCTTCTTTCAGAAATTCTCTTGCCTCTTTCTGCACCTCTGTTGCCTCTTTCTGCACCTCTCTTACGTCTTTCTGCACCCCTCTTGCTTCTTTCTGCACTTCTCTTGCTTCTTTCTACACCACTCTTGCCTCTTACTTTTCCTCCCTTGCCTCAATGTGCATTTTTCATGCCTGTTTCTGCACTTCCCTTGCCTCTTTCTGTACCTCTCTTGCCTCTTTCTGCACCTCTCTTGCCTCTTTCTGTACTTCTTTTGCTTCTTTCTGCACCTCTCTTGCTTCTTTCTGCACCCGTCATCCATTTTTTGCACCCCTATTGCCTCTTTCTGCTGTTCTCTTGACATTTTCTGAACCTCTCTTGCCTCTTTCTGCACCTCACTTGCCTCTTTCTGCACTTCTCTTGCTTCTTTCCACACCTCTGTTGCTTCTTTCAGCAATTCTCTTGCCTCTTTCTGCACTTCTTTTGCTTGTTTCTGCACCTCTCTTGCGTCTTTATGCACCTCTGTTGTCTCTCTCTCTATACCTCATTTGCTTCTTTCTGCACCCCTCTTTTCTCTTTCTGCACCTCTCTTGCCTCTTCACCCCTATTCCCTCTTTCTGCACCTTTCCTGCCTGTTTCTGCACCTCCCTTGCCTCTTTCTATACCTCTGTTGGTTCGTTCTGCACTTCTCTTGCTCTTTCTGCACCCTTTGTGCCTCTTTCAGCACCTCTGTTGCTTCTTTCTGCACTTCTCTTCCTTCTTTCTATACCCCTCCTGCCTCTTTCTGTACCTCTCTTGCCTCTTTGTGCACCTCTACTACCTTTTTCTGTACCTCTCTTGCTTCCTTTTGCACCTCTGTTGGTTCTTTCTGCACTGCTCTTGCTTTTTTCTGCACCTCACTTGCCTCTTTCTGCACTTCTCTTGCTTCTTTCTACACCTCTGTTGCTTCTTTCAGCAATTCTTGTGCCTCTTTCTGCACTTCTCTTCCTTCTTTCTGCACCCCTCCTGCCTCTTTCTGTACCTCTCTTGCCTCTTTGTGCACCTCTCCTACCTCTTTCTGCACTCCTCTTGCCTCTTTTTCCACCTCTGTTTATTCATTCTGCACTTCTCTTGCTTCTTTCTACACCTCTGTTGCTTCTTTCAGCAATTCTCCTGCCTCTTTCTGCACTTCTCTTGCTTGTTTCTGCACCTCTCTTGCGTCTTTCTGCACCTCTGTTGCCTCTTTCTGCACCTCACTTGCTTCTTTGTGCACCTCTCCCTCCTCTTTCTGCATCCCTTTTGCCTCTTTTTGCCCCTATCTTGGTTCTTTCTGCACTGCCCTTGCTTCTTTCTGCACCTCTCTTGCCTCTTTCTGCACTTCTCTTGCTTCTTTCTCCACCTCTGCTGCTTCTTTCAGCAATTCTCCTGCCTCTTTCTGCACTTCTCTTGCTTGTTTCTGCACCTCTCTTGCGTCTTTCTGCACCTCTGTTGCCTCTTTCTGCACCTCACTTGCTTCTTTGTGCACCTCTCCCTCCTCTTTCTGCATCCCTTTTGCCTCTTTTGCCCCTATCTTGGTTCTTTCTGCACTGCTCTTGCTTCTTTCTGCACCTCTCTTGCCTCTTTCTGCACTTCTCTTGCTTCTTTCTCCACCTCTGTTGCTTCTTTCAGCAATTCTCCTGCCTCTTTCTGCACTTCTCTTGCTTGTTTCTGCACCTCTCTTGTGTCTTTCTGCACCTCTGTTGCCTCTTTCTGCACCTCACTTGCTTCTTTGTGCACCTCTCCCTCCTCTTTCTGCATCCCTTTTGCCTCTTTTTGCCCCTATCTTGGTTCTTTCTGCACTGCTCTTGCTTCTTTCTGCACCTCTCTTGCCTCTTTCTGCACTTCTCTTGCTTCTTTCTCCACCTCTGTTGCTTCTTTCAGCAATTCTTTTTCCTCTTTCTGCACTTCTCTTGCTTCTTTCTACACCTCTCTTGCCTCTATCTGCTCCTCTCTTGCTTCTTTGTGCATTTCTCTTGCTTCTTTCTACACCTCTGTTGCTTCTTTCAGCAATTCTCTTGCCTCTTTCTGCGCTTCTCTTGCTTGTTTCTGCACCACTCTTGCATCTTTCTGCACCTCTGTTGCCTCTTTCTGCACCTCACTTGCTTCTTTCTGCACCCCTCTTGCCTCCTTTTGCACCTCTGTTGGTTCTTTCTGCACTGCTCTTGCTTCTTTCTACACCTCTGTTGCTTCTTTCAGCAATTCTCTTGACTCTTTCTACACTTCTCTTGCTTGTTTCTGCACCTCTCTTGCATCTTTCTGCACCTCTGTTGCATCTTTCTGCACCTCACTTGCTTCTTTCTACACCCCTCCTGCCGCTTTCTGCACTTCTCTTGCTTCTTTCTACACCTCTCTTGCCTCTATCTGCTCCTCTCTTGCTTCTTTGTGCATTTCTCTTGCTTCTTTCTACACCTCTGTTGCTTCTTTCAGCAATTCTCTTGCCTCTTTCTGCGCTTCTCTTGCTTGTTTCTGCACCACTCTTGCATCTTTCTGCACCTCTGTTGCCTCTTTCTGCACCTCACTTGCTTCTTTCTGCACCCTTCCTGCCTCTTTTTGCACTTCTCTTATTTCTTTCTGCACCCCTCCTGCCTCTTTCTGTACCTCTCTTGCCTCTTTGTGCACCTCTCCTACCTCTTACTGCACCTCTTTTGCCTCTTTTTTCACCTCTGTTGGTTCTTTCTGCACTGCTCTTGCTTCTTTTTGCACCTCACTTGCCTCTTTCTGCTCCTCTCTTGCCTCTTTCTGCACTTCTCTTGCTTCTTTCTACACCTCCATTGCCTCTTTCTGCTCCTCTCATGCCTCTTTCTGCACTTCTCTTGCTTCTTTCTACACCTCTGTAGCTTCTTTCACCAATTCTCTTGCCTCTTTCTGCACTTCCCTTGCTTGTTTCTGCACCTCTCTTGCCTCTTTCTGCATCTCACTTGCTTCTTTCTGCACCCCTCCTTTCTCTTTCTGCACTTCTCTTCCTTCTTTCTGCACCCCTGCTGCCTCTTTCTGTACCCCTCTTGCCTCTTTTTGCACCTCTGTTGGTTCTTTCTGCACTGATCTTGCTTCTTTATGCACCTCACTTGCCTCTTTCTGCACTTCTCTTGCTTCTTTCTACACCTCTGTTGCTTCTTTCAGAAATTCTCTTGCCTCTTTCTGCACCTCTGTTGCCTCTTTCTGCACCTCTCTTGCGTCTTTCTGCACCCCTCCTGCTTCTTTCTGCACTTCTCTTGCTTCTTTCTACACCACTCTTGCCTCTTTCTGCTCCTCCCTTGCCTCTTTGTGCATTTCTCTTGCCTGTTGCTGCACTTCCCTTGCCTCTTTCTGTACCTCTCTTGCCTCTTTCTGCACCTCTCTTACCTCTTTCTGCACTTCTTTTGCTTCTTTCTGCACCTCTCTTGCTTCTTTCTGCACCCTTCATCCCTTTTTTGCACCCCTATTGCCTCTTTCTGCTGTTCTCTTGACATTTTCTGAACCTCTCTTGCCTCTTTCTGCATCTCACTTGCCTCTTTCTGCACTTCTCTTGCTTCTTTCCACACCTCTGTTGCTTCTTTCAGCAATTCTTTTGCTTGTTTCTGCACCTCTCTTGCGTCTTTATGCACCTCTGTTGTCTCTCTCTCTACACCTCATTTGCTTCTTTCTGAACCCCTCTTGCCTCTTTCTGCACCCCTCTTTTCTCTTTTTGCACCTCTCTTGCCTCTTCACCCCTGTTCCCTCTTTCTGCACCTTTCCTGCCTCTTTCTATACCTCTGTTGGTTCTTTCTGCACTGCTCTTGCTTCTTTCTGCACCTCACTTGCCTCTTTCTGCACTTCTCTTGCTTCTTTCTACACCTCTGTTGCTTCTTTCAGCAATTCTTTTGCCTCTTTCTGCACTTCTCTTCCTTCTTTCTGCACCCCTCCTGCCTCTTTCTGTACCTCTCTTGCCTCTTTGTGCACCTCTCCTACCTCTTTCTGCACTCCTCTTGCCTCTTTTTCCACCTCTGTTTGTTAATTCTGCACTGCTCTTGCTTCTTTCTGCACCCCTCTTGCCTCTTTCTGCACCCCTCTTTTCTCTTTCTGTGCCTCTCTTGCCTCTTTCTGCACCCCTGTTCCCTCTTTCTGCACCTTTCCTGCCTGTTTCTGCTCCTCTCTTGCCTCTTTCTGTACCTCTGTTGGTTCTTTCTGCACTTCTCTTGCTCTTTCTGCACCCTTTGTGCCGCTTTCAGCACCTCTGTTGCTTCTTTCTGCACTTCTCATCCTTCTTTCTGCACCCCTCTTGCCTCTTTCTGTACCTCTCTTGCCTCTTTGTGCACCTCTCCTACCTTTTTCTGCACTGCTACTGCTTCTTTCTGCACCTCACTTGCCTCTTTCAGTACTTCTCTTGCTTCTTTCTGCACCTCTGTTGCTTCTTTCAGCAATTCTCTTGCATCTTCTGCACTTCTCTTCCTTCTTTCTGCACCCATCCTGCCTCTTTCTGAACCTCTCATGCCTCTTTGTACACCTCTCCCACCTCTTTCTGCACTCCTCTTGCCTCTTTTTGCACCTCTGTTGGTTCATTCTGCACTGCTCTTGCTTCTTTCTGTACCCCTCTTACCTCTTTCTGCACCCCTCTTTTCTCTTTCTGTACCTCGCTTGCCTCTTTCTGCACCTTTCCTGCCTGTTTCTGCACCTCTCTTGCCTCTTTCTGTACCTCTGTTGGTTCTTTCTGCACTTCTCTTGCTCTTTCTGCACCCTTCGTGCCTCTTTCAGCACTTCTCCTGCTTCTTTCCACACCTCTGTTGCTTCTTTCAGCAATTCTCATGCCTCTTTCTGCACCTCTGTTTCCTCTTTGTGCACCTCTCTTACCTCTTTCTGCACTTCACTTGCTTCTTTCTGCACCTCTCTTGCCTGTTTTGGCACATCTGCTGCTTCTTTCTGCACTTGTCTTGCCTCTTTCTGCACCTCTGACTTAGAGGTAGTTTTATTCCCCTGCCCTATTATGTACTAGAGCCTTACAGGGGAGGTCATGCCAATCACAGGGGTACCCCCAACCCATAGTGTACCCTAGTGTATGTAGGTGTTTTGATTGTATTCTAAGTGTCTTTCAGCATAGCACTGGCTCCGGGCCTGGTTAATCAGAGTCAGTTACCACCAGTACCAGTCAGCAAAAAGTTGGGGGCACAGGATGACTTTGCAACAAGGCCTCTTTCTGCACCTCTGTTGGTTCTTTCTGCATATCTCTTGCTTCTTTCTGCCCTTTTCTTCGTCTTTCTGGACTTCTGTTGCCTATTTCAGCATTTCTCTTGCTTCTTTCTGTGCCTTTCTTCCTCTTTCTTCACATGTCCTACCTCTGTAGGCATAGTTAGAAATTAGCATTTAAAAAACCTTTGAAATTCACCGAAAAAACCATAGGTTTCAGGGACGTTATAGTTAGGAATTAGCATTTAAAAAACCTTAGCAATTCACTGAAAAACCCATAGGTTTGAGGGATGTTATAGTTAGAAATTAGCATTTAAAAACCTTTGAAATTCACTGAAAAATCATAGGTTTCAGGGATGTTATAGTTAGAAATTAGCATTTTAAAAACCTTTGAAATTCAAAGTGATTCTGTGAATATATATATATATATATATATATATATATATATATATATATATATATATATATATATATATATATATATATATATATATATATATATATATATATTATCTACTGGCGGTCGCCAGTAGATAGTTATAGTTAGGACCTATTTTCCATAGGAAATCCGCGACATTCTATTTGAAATAACTCTCTTGCCGGTTGACGAATCTTGCGAAATTTTCAAACTTTATGGCCCGCTCCGGTCCGCTCCTACCCTGAAAGTCTCGGGGTGATTCATCAAGCGGGGGCCGAGAAAAAGGGGGTCCCAAAACGTGTTTTCCCCATTCATTTTCCCATAGGAAACTTTGAGACACGGCTACAGCCCGAACTGCTGAACGGAATTACACCAAATTTGGCAAAGAGGTAGTTCTTGGTTCAGAAAGAACCCTTTTTGTTAAATGGTGTAAATCCGTTCAGTAGTTGCGGAGAAATTAAAAAATAAGAGTCAAAAAATCAATTTCCCATAGGAAACTTTATGCAAGGCTACAGCCCGAACTGCTGAACGGAATTACACCAAATTTGGCAAGAGGTAGTTCTTGGTTCAGAAAGAACCCTTTTGTTAAATGGTGTAAATCCGTTCAGTAGTTGCTGAGAAAATCAAAAGTAAAAACACATATATATCTGGGCGGAGCCTAACCACACATGTCATCGTGAGATCTGATTGGCTGTCAGCACTTCATCCTGGAATTGCTGGCAGCCATCTTGAGACCAATATACATGATAGTACCCCATTGAAATGCCTTGTAGTGAATCAAAGATTTTGAGGGTTACCAAAAGGAGAACTATTAAGGGTGATAACAGACTTTAGTTACATTAGAATTCATTTGTTGATGGTACCATACTAATTTCAGGAATTGTGGTGTGTTCTAAGGTGATTTTACCCTGTGAAAAACCTTCTGCTGGGATATCATGAATCATGTTTGAGAGAAAACTATTTTCACATGCTTGTCCCATACAGTTTTGGAAGGTGCTCCAGAAGCTAAAATGAGAGCATATTTTCTGTAAATTCACATTATCTTTCTCAGTCATGTGAGAATGAAGTCTGACATTCTCAGTAAAACATGTACATCCAACAAGGGCAGAGACTGTCAGTTGATTCCTTTGTGTTCTACTGCAGCTTCCCAGAGTGTTCTAAAGAACAACTAGAGTGCTAACAGCCTTACTTATGACAAAAGTATGGCACACCTGAAGCCATCTTGATTGGAATAAACTGGTAACACTTAAAACATTTAATTTAAAAGGAACAAAATGATGGGGTTCATTTTTGTCATAGAAATTATGGTTAGTGCTATAGAAAGAAAAATTAGGACATGTTTCAAGTGAGATCTCAAATATCTTCCTGTTATATTTCAACAGGAGCAGCCTGTCAGTTGATGCCTTTGTGTTCTACTGCAGCTTCCCAGAGTGTTCTAAAGAACAACTAGAGTGCTAACAGCCTTACTTATGACAAAAGTATGGCACACCTGAAGCCATCTTGATTGGAATAAACTGGTAACACTTAAAACATTTAATTTAAAAGGAACAAAATGATGGGGTTCATTTTGTCATAAAAATTATGGGTAGTGCTGTAGAAAGAAAAATTAGGACATGTTTCAAGTGTGATCTCAAATATCTTCCTGTTATATTTCAACAGGAGCAGCCTGCCAGTTGATGCCTTTGTGTTCTACTGCAGCTTCCCAGAGTGTTCTAAAGAACAACTAGAGCGCTAACAGCCTTACTTATGACAAAAGTATGGCACACCGGAAGCCATCTTGATTGGAATAAACCGTTAATACTTAAAACATTTAATTTAAAAAGGAACAAAATGAGGGGTTCTTTTTAAATAGAAATTATGGTTAGTGCTGCAGAAAGAAAAATGAGGGCATGTTTTAAGTGAGATCTCAAATCCTCTTCTATTTCATTAGAAAATTCTGACATGCAGACTGAAACAATCACTTTCAATACCAGCAGCAGACTTCCAGTTAACTCCCTGGTGAGCAGTAGCTTTAGTACAGTGATCTAATGAGCAACTAGAGTGCTAACATTCTGAATTTATGGCAAATGTGAGACACATCTGAATGCCTTCTTGATGGAATCAAAGTAAAAAACTGAAAGCATTTCCTACTGAGGAGACTGCAGTAAATGAGGAAATTAGGAAACTTCATAACAAAGAAGTCTTCCAAGATGGCCACCAGAGAAAAAGAGCCCAAATGTAGCACAAATATTACCCAGATGTAGCCCACATATAGCCCAATGACAAAAGTGTGCAAAACACTTTTTATTTTTAGTTTTTTGCAGTTTTATGTAGTGCAGACTGGTCAGGTATTGGAGCGTTGCATCTTAAAACATGACCCCCTACACTACAAAAACACTACTGCACTACTCTAAACCCTAAAACACTACCCCAGCACGACTCCCTACACTACACAAGCACCACTGCACTATCCTAAACCCTAAAACACTACCCCCAGCATGACCCCTACACTACACAAACACCACTGCACTACCCTAAACCCTAAAACACTACCCCCAGCACGATCCCCTACACTACCCAAACACCACTGCACTAACCTAAATCCTAAAACAATACCCCAGCACGACCCCCTACACTACCCAAACACCACTGCACTACCCTAAAACACTGACCCCCTACACTACACAAACACCACTGCACTACCCTAAACCCTAAAACACTACCCCCAGCACGACACCCTACACTACACAAACACCACTGCACTACCCTAAACCCTAAAACACTACCGCCAGAACGACCCCCTACACTGCCCGAACACCACTGCACTGCCCTAAACCTTGAAACACCAGCCCCTGCACAACCCCCTACACTGTTCGAACACCACTGCACTGACCTAAACCCTGAAACACCACCCCAGCACGACCCCTACACTGCCCGAACACCACTGCACTGCCCTAAACCCTGAAACACCACCCCTTCACGACCCCCTACACTGCCCGAACACCACTGCACTGCCCTAAACCCTGAAACACCACCCCAGCACGGCCCCCTACACTGCCCAAACACCACTGCACTGCCCTAAACCCTGAAACACTATCCCCAGCAAGACCCCCTACACTGCCCAAACACCACTCCACTGCCCTAAACCCTGAAACATCACCCCAGCAAGACCCCCTACACTGCCCGAACACCACTGCCCTAAACCCTGAAACACCACCCCCAGCACGACCCCTACACTGCCCGAACACCACTGCACTGCCCTAAACCCTGAAACACCACCCCCAGCACGACCCCTACACTGCCCGAACACCACTGCTCTGCCCAAAACCCTGAAACACCAGCCCCAGCATGACCCCCTACACTGCCCGAACACCACTGCACTGCCCTAAACCCTGAAACACCAGCCCCAGCACGACCCCTACACTGCCCGAACACCACTGCACTACCCTAAACCCAGAAACACCACCCCCAGCACGACCCCTACACTGCCTGAGCACCACTGCACTGCCCTAAACCCTGAAACACCAGCCCCAGCATGACCCCTACACTGCCCGAACACCACTGCACTGCCCTAAACCCTGAAACACCAGCCCCAGCACGACCACCTACACTGCCACGAACACCACTGCACTGCCCTAAACCCTGAAACACCAGCCCCAGCATGACCCCCTACACTGCCCGAACACCACTGCACTGCCCTAAACCGTGAAACACTAGCCCCAGCACGACCCCCTACACTGCCAGAACACCATTGCACTGCCCTAAACCCTGAAACACCAGCCCCAGCACGACCCCTACACTGCCCGAACACCACTGCACTGCCCTAAACCCTGAAACACCACCCCCAGCACGACCCCCTACACTGCCCGAACACCACTGCACTGCCCTAAACCCTGAAACACCACCCCCAGCAAGACCCCTACACTGCCCGAACACCACTGCCTGCCTAAACCCTGAAACACCACCCCCAGCACGACCCCTACACTGCCCGAACACCACTGCACTGCCCTAAACCCTGAAACACTACCCCCAGCACGACCCCTACACTGCCCGAGCACCACTGCACTACCCTAAACCCTGAAACACTACCCCCAGCACGACCCCCTACACTGCCCGAACACCACTGCACTGCCCTAAACCCTGAAACACCAGCCCCAGCACGACCCCTACACTGCTCGAACACCACTGCACTGCCCTAAACCCTGAAACACCAGCCCCAGCACGACCCCCTACACTACCCAAACACCACTGCACTACCCTAAACCCTAAAACACCATCCCCAGCACGACCCCCTACACTGCACGAACACCCCTGCACTGCCCTAAACCCTGAAACACTACCCCCAGCAAGACCCCTACACTGCCCGAACACCACTGCACTGCCCTAAACCCTGAAACATCACCCCCAGCAAGACCCCCTACACTGCCCGAACACCACTGCCCTAAACCCTGAAACACCACCCCCAGCAAGACCCCCTACACTGCCCGAACACCACTGCACTGCCCTAAACCCTGAAACACCACCCCCAGCACGACCCCCTACACTGCCCGAACACCACTGCACTGCCCTAAACCCTGAAACACCACCCCCAGCACGACCCCCTACACTGCCCGAACACCACTGCACTGCCCTAAACCCTGAAACACCAGCCCCTGCACGACCCCCTACACTGCCCGAACACCACTGCACTGCCCTAAACCCTGAAACACCACCCCCAGCACGACCCCTACACTGCCCGAACACCACTGCACTGCCCTAAACCCTGAAACACCACCCCCAGCACGACCCCCTACACTGCCCGAACACCACTGCACTGCCCTAAACCCTGAAACACCACCCCCAGCACGACCCCCTACACTGCCCAAACACCACTGCACTGCCCTAAACCCTGAAACACTACCCCCAGCACGACCCCCTACACTGCCCGAACACCACTGCACTGCCCTAAACCCTGAAACACCACCCCCAGCAAGACCCCTACACTGCCCGAACACCACTGCACTGCCTAAACCCTGAAACACCACCCCCAGCACGACCCCCTACACTGCCCGAACACCACTGCACTGCCCTAAACCCTGAAACACCACCCCAGCACGACCCCCTACACTGCCCAAACACCACTGCACTGCCCTAAACCCTGAAACACTAGCCCCAGCACGACCCCCTACACTGCCCGAACACCACTGCACTGCCCTAAACCCTGAAACACCAGCCCCAGCACGACCCCCTACACTGCCCGAACACCACTGCACTACCCTAAACCCTAAAACACCACCCCCAGCACGACCCCCTACACTGCCCGAACACCACTGCACTGCCCTAAACCCTGAAACACCAGCCCCAGCACGACCCCTACACTGCCCGAACACCACTGCACTGCCCTAAACCCTGAAACACCAGCCCCAGCACGACCCCCTACACTGCACGAACACCACTGCACTGCCCTAAACCCTGAAACACCAGCCCCAGCATGACCCCCTACACTGCCCGAACACCACTGCACTGCCCTAAACCCTGAAACACCAGCCCCAGCACGACCCCTACACTGCCCGAACACCACTGCACTGCCCTAAACCCTGAAACACCAGCCCCAGCACAGACCCCCTACACTGCCCGAACACCACTGCACTGCCCTAAACCCTGAAACACCACCCCATGCACGACCCCCTACACTGCCCGAACACCACTGCACTGCCCTAAACCCTAAACACCACCCCAGCACGACCCCCTACACTGCCCGAACACCATGGCACTGCCCTAAACCCTGAAACACCACCCCCAGCAAGACCCCCTACACTGCCCGAACACCACTGCACTGCCCTAAACCCTGAAACACCACCCCCAGCAAGACCCCCTACACTGCCCGAACACCACTGCACTGCCCTAAACCCTGAAACACCAGCCCCAGCACGACCCCCTACACTGCCCGAACACCACTGCACTGCCCTAAACCCTGAAACACCACCCCCAGCATGACCCCCTACACTGCCCGAACACCACTGCACTGCCCTAAACCCTGAAACACTACCCCCGCACGACCCCCTACACTGCCCGAACACCACTGCACTGCCCTAAACTCTGAAACACCACCCCTGTGAGAAGTTGGCCTGGCATATGCTGTCCACTAATTATAGTGGGCACCTTGCACCAGTCCAAACAACCCCTTATTGGAGATAGGTTAAAGACAACCTTATTGAAAGCTATCCTAGTGGTAGCTATGGAGAGCAGCCTTCAGGCTAAGTCTTGAAGGAATGTAAAGCAGCTTGTTTTACCAGTCTATAATCTCTTGAGTGATCAAATGAAAGAGCACCACACCAGGTATATATTCAAAATATATGTATTTATTGCTAAACACACCCCTCTAGTCTCTTTATGAGGCTAGAGTTCGAAATACACAAGTTATAAGTTATTTAAACACAGTAATAGCACAAATACACGTTTGGGCCCTAGGGGCGTACCAAACCATATACCAATAAAGTGGTATAAGAACCACGACTGAACTAGACACTAGGCCTAGAGCCTCTAGAAGTGCTTGGACCACAAGGAACCACCCAAGGTAGTGACACAGGGGACCCACGGGGGACGCGTGCAGTGTAAATACACAACCGCGATACGCCGTTAACTTCTATGGAGAAAGTCGCGATCAGGAAATTAAAGAAAAGGGACACTTAAAGGAGGACTTGGAGCAAACCCTTTGAGAACTAGGTACGTTCTGAAGAGTCTCTACCCACGGGAGCACCGGAGTACTCGTGTTACCTCACCCAGGGAAGCCGGGTGCATAGGTGCCTTTCGGGGTCGGGTTTCGTCGTCGATTTGAATGGCGATCTGCTGCAAAGTGCTGCTGGCGACCAAGTGGAAAGTGTCCGGGTGGATCCAAGAGTGGATCGGAGATCTGAAGAACCTGAAAGCAGAGGGGACAGAGTCTGGGTCACTAGCCAGTGACCAGGAAGGCGATGGACAGATGCCCACCGATGTCGAGTGCTTCAGGTGCGTTGACGGTCATCTTGACTCTTCAGCCACGAGGTCCAGGAGGCGTTGTCGGCGACCAGGAGCAGGATTCGGGCTGGTACACGATGTCTGTCGAGTGCTGAGGTGTCGGCGACCGGATTGGACCCAACAAGCCTTGGCAACGGCAAGTCTCGATGAAGATGAAGATCGTCGATGGTGCAGACCAGCAAGGTCTGGGGAACTCACCCAGCGAGGGTAAGTGAGGGCAGGCCTGGAGCAACCAGGATGCCCAAGAAGAAAAAGATTGGCCTTCGTGAAGGGCTACTAGCCAACGGGCTAGCGACCGCGAAGGAGCCTCGAGACGTCGCACGTGGATCTGGCTCACAGGACACTCGTGGAGTGGAGGCCAGTGATCTTCGGTGCAGTTGGTGCTGGAGGCTAGGGCTACTCGGAGCCCAAAGCACGACTTCGTGGGAGACCCAGAAGAGGATGCACTTGCAAATGTGCTCGGTGTCCAGGGGTCACGGTCTCACGTTACCCACGATAGCTACGGGCCTCAGCTTTGCTGGGGACTCAGGGTAGCCTCGGGAAGTCTGAGAATCCACCTCTGGTGATGCGAAGACTTCGGCGTCCGACGGGAGCTTCAGAAATGCAGACCGGACAGATGCGTCTTTGGTGCCTGCCAAGCAGGGGAGTCACTCCTTGACCCCAAGGGAGATTCTTCTGTCCTCTAATCTTGAGTAGAGCGTCGAAGGTCCAGGATTCTGTTTCAGAGTTTCGTCCAGGGATAATCTAAAGTCCTAAGGACTGGGTTCCTATACTTATACTAAGTATAGGGGTTGGACTACTCTGTGGCCCCACCTATGGGTGGGTCAGGGCAGAGGGGTGGCTACACCCCTTTCCCTTTGTCCAGTTCGCGCCAAAGCAGGGGCTGCAAGCCCCTGATCCGGTTTGAACTGGGGTATGCACAGGGACACCAAATGTGCCCCCAGTGCAGGACTTCAAAGCACCCGAAAGTGCTCCCGCCCAGCCCCAATACACATTATCCTGTCTGGGGAGGTGGTCACACCTCCCTGGGACAGGAAACCTAGTGTCCAGGCCTCCCCTGCCGGAGTTTCGTCCAGCAGCAGGAGGCCAGACTCGTGTCTGTGGCAGCAGCATCCATTTTGTGATGCCAGGGCTTTAGAAAGAAGTTACCGGGCTAGCCAGAGTTAACATGTCTTTCCCTCTAGAAGGGTGGAATGCTACCCCCGCCGCCAGAATTGGCGGGGGGTAGTATTCCAAGATGTTTGACACCAAACACGACATGTTTAGGTGCAGCCATTCCAAAGTTAGCATTTAACGCGAGGTTATAATGCGCTTAAGAGTATATGGTCAGGCTGCACTACAAACAGCATCAGAGAAGGGTCTCCGAACGCTGCAGAGGGCCCTGCTCATGCAGGGGCACCCTCTCACATAGGAACCATGCACTCTGCCTTCAGGATTGATAAGGCCTGCCTTAGGAGTGACTTATAGGTTTATATGTGTGTATGTATTTAGTGATATAGGTAACCTATATCACAGTAAGGAGTGCATGCACCACCTTACCCAGGCTGCAGTAGCAGACCTGTGGTGTCAGTTTGGATGGCCTTCCAGGGGTGGCATAATACATGCTGCAGCCCCTGGTAGGCCTCTGAGGTACCTATGCCCTTGGTACATAGTATACCATATACTAGGGACTTATAAGGGCACTCCAGATTCCAATCAGTGATGTGCCTAAGGCACATGGAAACCATTTTACAGAGGAAGCAGATAGACTGGGGCTCTGATTAGCAGGATCCCAGTCCAGACTAAGTCATAAACCAGCAAAGCACCATGCAAAAAGTGGGGGCAACCATATGAGTCAGATCACTCCTACCTACTCCTACTACCCCCTACACTGCCCGAACACCACTGCACTGCCCTAAACCCTGAAACACCACCCCCAGCACGACCCCCTACACTGCCCGAACACCACTGCACTGCCCTAAACCCTGAAACACCACCCCCAGCACGACCCCTACACTGCCCGAACACCACTGCACTGCCCTAAACCCTGAAACACCACCCCCAGCACGACCCCTACACTGCCCGAACACCACTGCACTGCCCTAAACCCTGAAACACCAGCCCCAGCACGACCCCCTACACTGCCCGAACACCACTGCACTGCCCTAAACCCTGAAACACCAGCCCCAGCACGACCCCCTACACTGCCCGAACACCACTGCACTGCCCTAAACCCTGAAACACCACCCCCAGCACGACCCCCTACACTGCCCGAACACCACTGCACTGCCCTAAACCCTGAAACACCAGCCCCTGCACGACCCCTACACTGCCCGAACACCACTGCACTGCCCTAAACCCTGAAACACCACCCCCAGCACGACCCCCTACACTGCCCGAACACCACTGCACTGCCCTAAACCCTGAAACACCAGCCCCAGCACGACCCCCTACACTGCCCGAACACCACTGCACTGCCCTAAACCCTGAAACACCACCCCCAGCACGACCCCCTACACTGCCCGAACACCACTGCACTGCCTAAACCCTGAAACACCAGCCCCAGCACGACCCCCTACACTGCCCGAACACCACTGCACTGCCCTAAACCCTGAAACACCACCCCCAGCACGACCCCCTACACTGCCCGAACACCACTGCACTGCCCTAAACCCTGAAACACCACCCCCAGCACGACCCCTACACTGCCCGAACACCACTGCACTGCCCTAAACCCTGAAACACCAGCCCCAGCACGACCCCCTACACTGCCCGAACACCACTGCACTGCCCTAAACCCTGAAACACCAGCCCCAGCACGACCCCCTACACTGCCCGAACACCACTGCACTGCCCTAAACCCTGAAACACCAGCCCCAGCACGACCCCCTACACTGCCCGAACACCACTGCACTGCCCTAAACCCTGAAACACCAGCCCCAGCACGACCCCCTACACTGCCCGAACACCACTGCACTGCCCTAAACCCTGAAACACCACCCCCAGCACGACCCCCTACACTGCCCGAACACCACTGCACTGCCCTAAACCCTGAAACACCAGCCCCAGCACGACCCCCTACACTGCCCGAACACCACTGCACTGCCCTAAACCCTGAAACACCACCCCCAGCACGACCCCCTACACTGCCCGAACACCACTGCACTGCCCTAAACCCTGAAACACCAGCCCCAGCACGACCCCTACACTGCCCGAACACCACTGCACTGCCCTAAACCCTGAAACACCACCCCCAGCACGACCCCCTACACTGCCCGAACACCACTGCACTGCCCTAAACCCTGAAACACCACCCCCAGCACGACCCCTACACTGCCTGAACACCACTGCACTGCCCTAAACCCTGAAACACCACCCCCTGCACGACCCCCTACACTGCCCGAACACCACTGCACTGCCCTAAACCCTGAAACACCAGCCCCAGCACGACCCCCTACACTGCCCGAACACCACTGCACTGCCCTAAACCCTGAAACACCACCCCCTGCACGACCCCCTACACTGCCCGAACACCACTGCACTGCCCTAAACCCTGAAACACCACCCCCAGCACGACCCCCTACACTGCCCGAACACCACTGCACTGCCCTAAACCCTGAAACACCACCCCCAGCACGACCCCCTACACTGCCCGAACACCACTGCACTGCCCTAAACCCTGAAACACCAGCCCCTGCACGACCCCCTACACTGCCCGAACACCACTGCACTGCCCTAAACCCTGAAACACCACCCCCAGCACGACCCCTACACTGCCCGAACACCACTGCACTGCCCTAAACCCTGAAACACCACGCCCAGCACGACCCCCCACACTGACCGAACACCACTGCACTGCCCTAAACCCTGAAACACTACCCCCAGCACGACCCCCTACACTGCCCGAACACCACTGCACTGCCCTAAACCCTGAAACACTGCCCCCAGCAAGACCCCCTACACTGCCCGAACACCACTGCACTGCCCTAAACCCTGAAACACCACCCCCAGCAAGACCCCCTACACTGCCCGAACACCACTGCACTGCCCTAAACCCTGAAACACCACCCCCAGCACGACCCCCTACACTGCCCGAACACCACTGCACTGCCCTAAACCCTGAAACACCACCCCCAGCACGACCCCTACACTGCCCGAACACCACTGCACTGCCTAAACCCTGAAACACCAGCCCCAGCACGACCCCCTACACTGCCCGAACACCACTGCACTGCCCTAAACCCTGAAACACCAGCCCCAGCACGACCCCTACACTGCCCGAACACCACTGCACTGCCCTAAACCCTGAAACACCAGCCCCAGCACGACCCCCTACACTGCCCGAACACCACTGCACTGCCCTAAACCCTGAAACACCAGCCCCAGCACGACCCCCTACACTGCCCGAACACCACTGCACTGCCCTAAACCCTGAAACACCAGCCCCAGCACGACCCCTACACTGCCCGAACACCACTGCACTGCCCTAAACCCTGAAACACTACCCCCAGCACGACCCCCTACACTGCCCGAACACCACTGCACTGCCCTAAACCCTGAAACACCAGCCCCAGCACGACCCCCTACACTGCCCGAACACCACTGCACTGCCCTAAACCCTGAAACACCAGCCCCAGCACGACCCCCTACACTGCCCGAACACCACTGCACTGCCCTAAACCCTGAAACACCAGCCCCAGCATGACCCCCTACACTGCCCGAACACCACTGCACTGCCCTAAACCCTGAAACACCAGCCCCAGCACGACCCCCTACACTGCCCGAACACCACTGCACTGCCCTAAACCCTGAAACACCAGCCCCAGCACGACCCCCTACACTGCCCGAACACCACTGCACTGCCCTAAACCCTGAAACACCAGCCCCAGCACGACCCCCTACACTGCCCGAACACCACTGCACTGCCCTAAACCCTGAAACACCAGCCCCAGCACGACCCCCTACACTGCCCGAACACCACTGCACTGCCCTAAACCCTGAAACACCACCCCCTGCACGACCCCCTACACTGCCCGAACACCACTGCACTGCCCTAAACCCTGAAACACCACCCCCAGCACGACCCCCTACACTGCCCGAACACCACTGCACTGCCCTAAACCCTGAAACACCACCCCCAGCACGACCCCCTACACTGCCCGAACACCACTGCACTGCCCTAAACCCTGAAACACCACCCCCAGCAAGACCCCCTACACTGCCCGAACACCACTGCACTGCCCTAAACCCTGAAACACCAGCCCCAGCACGACCCCCTACACTGCCCGAACACCACTGCACTGCCCTAAACCCTGAAACACCACCCCCAGCATGACCCCCTACACTGCCCGAACACCACTGCACTGCCCTAAACCCTGAAACACCACCCCCTGCACGACCCCCTACACTGCCCGAACACCACTGCACTGCCCTAAACCCTGAAACACCAGCCCCAGCACGACCCCCTACACTGCCCGAACACCACTGCACTGCCCTAAACCCTGAAACACCACCCCTGCACGACCCCCTACACTGCCCGAACACCACTGCACTGCCCTAAACACTGAAACACCATCCCCCTGCACGACCCCCTACACTGCCCGAACACCACTGCACTGACCTAAACCCTGAAACACCACCCCCAGCACGACCCCTACACTGCCCGAACACCACTGCACTGCCCTAAACCCTGAAACACCACCCCCAGCACAGACCCCCTACACTGCCCGAACACCACTGCACTGCCCTAAACCCTGAAACACCACCCCCAGCACGACCCCCTACACTGCCCGAACACCACTGCACTGCCCTAAACCCTGAAACACCAGCCCCAGCACGACCCCCTACACTGCCCGAACACCACTGCACTGCCCTAAACCCTGAAACACCACCCCTAGCACGACCCCCTACACTGCCCGAACACCACTGCACTGCCCTAAACCCTGAAACACCACCCCCAGCACGACCCCCTACACTGCCCGAACACCACTGCACTGCCCTAAACCCTGAAACACCACCCCCTGCACGACCCCCTACACTGCCCGAACACCACTGCACTGCCCTAAACCCTGAAACACCAGCCCCAGCACGACCCCCTACACTGCCCGAACACTACTGCACTGCCCTAAACCCTGAAACACCACCCCCAGCAAGATCCCCTACACTGCCCGAACACCACTGCACTGCCCTAAACCCTGAAACATCACCCCCAGCAAGACCCCTACACTGCCCGAACACCACTGCCCCTAAACCCTGAAACACCACCCCCAGCAAGACCCCCTACACTGCCCGAACACCACTGCACTGCCCTAAACCCTGAAACACCACCCCCAGCACGACCCCCTACACTGCCCGAACACCACTGCTCTGCCCAAAACCCTGAAACACCAGCCCCAGCACGACCCCCTACACTGCCCGAACACCACTGCACTGCCCTAAACCCTGAAACACCACCCCCAGCACGACCCCCTACACTGCCCGAACACCACTGCACTGCCCTAAACCCTGAAACACCACCCCCAGCACGACCCCCTACACTGCCCGAACACCACTGCACTGCCCTAAACCCTGAAACACCAGCCCCAGCACGACCCCTACACTGCCCGAACACCACTGCACTGCCCTAAACCCTGAAACACCAGCCCCAGCACGACCCCCTACACTGCCCGAACACCACTGCACTGCCCTAAACCCTGAAACACCAGCCCCAGCAAGACACCCTACACTGCCCGAACACCACTGCACTGCCCTAAACCGTGAAACACCAGCCCCAGCAAGACCCCCTACACTGCCCGAACACCACTGCACTGCCCTAAACCCTGAAACACCACCCCCAGCAAGACCCCTACACTGCCCGAACACCACTGCGCTGCCCTAAACGCTGAAACATCAGCCCCAGCAAGACCCCCTACACTGCGCGAACACCATTGCACTGCCCTAAACACTGAAACACCACCCCCAGCAAGACCCCTACACTGTCCGAACACCACTGCACTGCCTAAACCCGGAAACACCAGCCCCAGCAAGACCACCTACACTGCCCGAACACCACTGCACTGCCCAAAACCCTGAAACACCACCCGCAGCACGACACCCTACACTGCCCGAACACCACTGCACTGCCCTAAACCCTGAAACACCACCCCCAGCACGACCCCTACACTGCCCGAACACCACTGCACTGCCCTAAACCCTGAAACACCACCCCCTGCACGACCCCCTATACTGCCCGAACACCACTACACTGCCCTAAACCCAGAAACACCACCCCCAGCACGACCCCCTACACTGCCCGAACACCACTGCACTGCCCTAAACCTTGAAACACCAGCCCCTGCACGACCCCCTACACTGCCCGAACATCACTGCACTGCCCTAAACCCTGAAACACCACCCCCAGCACGACCCCTACACTGCCTGAACACCACTGCCCTAAACCCTGAAACACAACCCCCAGCAAGACCCCCTACACTGCCCGAATACCACTGCACTGCCCTAAAGCCTGAAACACCACCTCCAACACAACCCCTACACTGCCTGAACACCATTGCTCTGCCCTAAACCCTGAAACACTGCCCCCAGCAAGACCCCTACACTGCCCGAACACCACTGCACTGCCCTAAACCCTGAAACATCAACCCCAGCAAGACCCCTTCACTGCCCGAACACCACTGCTCCTAAACCCTGAAACACCACCCCCAGCACGACCCCCTACACTACTCCGAACACCACTGCACTGCCCTAAACCCTGAAACACCACCCCCAGCACGACCCCTCCACTGCCCGAACACCACTGCTCTGCCCAAAACACTGAAACACCAGCCCCAGCATGACCCCCTACACTGCCCGAACACCACTGCACTGCCCTAAACCCTGAAACACCAGCCCCAGCACGAACCCCTACACTGCCCGAACACCACTGCACTACCCTAAACCCAGAAACACCACCCCCAGCACGACCCCCTACACTGCCCGAGCACCACTGCCTGCACTGCCCTAAACCCTGAAACACCAGCCCCAGCACGACCCCTACACTGCCTGCAACACTACTGCACTGCCCTAAACTATGAAACACCATCCCCAGCACGACCCCCACACTGCACGAACACCACTGCACTGCCCTAAACCCTGAAAAACTACCCCCAGCAAGACCCCTACACTGCCCGAACACCACTGCACTGCCCTAAACCCTGAAACATCACCCCCAGCAAGACCCCCTACACTGCCCGAACACCAATGCCCCTAAACCCTGAAACACCACCCCCAGCACGACCCCTACACTGCTCGAACACCACTGCACTGCCCTAAACCCTGAAACACCACCCCCAGCACGACCCCTACACTGCCCGAACACCACTGCTCTGCCCAAAACACTGAAACACCAGCCCCAGCATGACCCTACACTGCCCGAACACCACTGCACTGCCCTAAACCCTGAAACACCAGCCCCAGCACGAACCCCTACACTGCCCGAACACCACTGCACTACCCTAAACCCAGAAACACCACCCCCAGCACGACTCCCTACACTGCTCCGAGGCACCACTGCCTGCACTGCCCTAAACCCTGAAACACCAGCCCCAGCACGACCCCCTACACTGCACTGAACACTACTGCACTGCCCTAAACCATGAAACACCATCCCCAGCACGACCCCCTACACTGCACCGAACACCACTGCACTGCCCTAAACCCTGAAAATCTACCCCCAGCAAGACCCCTACACTGCCCGAACACCACTGCACTGCCCTAAACCCTAAAACACCAGCCCCAGCACGACCACCTACACTGCCCGAACACCACTGCACTGCCCTAAACCCTGAAACATCAGCCCCAGCACGACCCCCTACACTGCCCGAACACCACTGCACTACCCTAAACCCTGGAGACACCAGCCCCAGCATGACCCCCTACACTGCCCGAACACCACTGCACTGCCCTAAACCCTGAAACACCAGCCCCGGCACGACCACCTACACTGCACGAGACACCACTGCACTGCCCTAAACCCTGAAACACCAGCCCCAGCACGACCCCCTACACTGCCCGAACACCACTGCACTGCCCTAAACCGTGAAACACTAGCCCCAGCACGACCCCCTACACTGCCAGAACACCATTGCACTGCCCTAAACCCTGAAACACCAGCCCCAGCACAACCCCCTACACTGCCCGAACACCACTGCACTGCCCTAAACACTGAAACACCACCCCCAGCACGACCCCTACACTGCCCGAACACCACTGCACTGCCCTAAACCCTGAAACACCACCCCAGCACGACACCCTACACTGCCCGAACACCACTGCACTGCCTTAAACCCTGAAACATCACCCCCAGCAAGACCCCTACACTGCCCGAACACCACTGCCCTAAACCCTGAAACACCACCCCCAGCAAGACCCCTACACTGCCCGAACACCACTGCACTGCCCTAAACCCTGAAACACTCAGCCCCAGCACGACCCCCTACATTGCCCGAACACCACTGCACTGCCCTAAACCCTGAAACACCACCCCTGCATGACCCACTACACTGCCCGAACACCACTGCACTGCCCTAAACACTGAAACACCATTCCCCCTGCACGACCCCCTACTCTGCCCGAACACTACTGCACTGGCCTAAACCCTGAAACACCAGCCCCAGCACGACCCCCTACATTGCCCGAACACCACTGCACTGCCCTAAACCCTGAAACACCACCCCCTGCATGACCCACTACACTGCCCGAACACCACTGCACTGCCCTAAACACTGAAACACCATTCCCCCTGCACGACCCCCTACTCTGCCCGAACACCCCTGCACTGACCTAAACTCCTGAAACACTACCCCAGCAAGACCCCCTACACTGCCCGAACACCACTGCACTGCCCTAAACCCTGAAACATCACCCCCAGCAAGACCCCCTACCTGCCCGAACACCACTGCCCTAAACCCTGAAACACCACCCCAGCAAGACCCCCTACACTGCCTGCCAGACACCACTGCACTGCCCTAAACCCTGAAACACCAGCCCCAGCACGACCCCCTACATTGCCCGAACACCACTGCACTGCCCTAAACCCTGAAACACCACCCCTGCATGACCCACTACACTGCCCGAACACCACTGCACTGCCCTAAACCCTGAAACACCACCCCCAGCACGACCCCCTACACTGCCCGAACACCATTGCACTGCCCTAAACCCTGAAACACCACCCCTGCACGACCCCCTACACTGCCCGTACACTACTGCACTGCCCTAAACCCTGAAACACCGCCCCAGCATGACCCCTACACTGCACGAACACTACTGCACTGCCCTAAACCCTGAAACACTACCCCCAGCAAGATCCCCTACACTGCCCGAACACCACTGCACTGCCCTAAACCCTGAAACATCACCCCCAGCAAGACCCCCTACACTGCCCGAACACCACTGCCCTAAACCCTGAAACACCACCCCCAGCAAGACCCCCTACACTGCCCGAACAACACTGCAGTGCCCTAAACCCTAAAACACCACCCCCAGCACGACCCCTACACTGCCCGAACACCACTGCTCTGCCCAAAACCCTGAAACACCAGCCCCAGCACGACCCCCTACACTGCCCGAACACCACTGCACTGCCCTAAACCCTGAAACACCACCCCCAGCACGACCCTCTACACTGCCCGAACACCACTGCACTGCCCTAAACCCTGAAACACCACCCCCAGCATGACCGCCTACACTGCCTGAAAACCACTGCACTGCCCTAAACCCTGAAACACCAGCCCCAGCACGACCCCCTACACTGCCCGAACACCACTGCACTGCCCTAATTCCTCAAACACCAGCCCCAGCACGACCCCTACACTGCCCGAACACCACTGCACTACCCTAAACCCTGAAACACCAGCCCCAGCAAGACACCCTACACTGCCCGAACACCACTGCACTGCCCTAAACCAGTGAAACACCAGCCCCAGCAAGACCCCCTACACTGCCCGAACACCACTGCACTGCCCTAAACCCTGAAACACCACCCCCAGCAAGACCCCTACACTGCTCCGAACACCACTGCGCTTGCCCTAAACGCTGAAACATCAGCCCCAGCAAGACCCCCTACACTGCGCGAACACCATTGCACTGCCCTAAACACTGAAACACCACCCCAGCAAGACCCCCTACACTGTCCGAGACACCACTGCACTAAACCCGGAAACACCAGCCCCAGCAAGACCACCTACACTGCCCGAACACCACTGCACTGCCCAAAACCCTGAAACACCACCCGCAGCACAACACCCTACACTGCCCGAACACCACTGCACTGCCCTAAACCCTGAAACACCACCCCCAGCACGACCCTACACTGCCCAGAACACCACTGCACTGCCCTAAACCCTGAAACACCACCCCTGCACGACTCCCTATACTGCCCGAGACACCACTACACTGCCCTAAACCCAGAAACACCACCCCCAGCACGACCCCCTACACTGCCCAAACACCACTGCACTGCCCTAAACCCTGAAACACCACCCCCAGCACGACCCCCTACACTGCCCGAACACCACTGCACTGCCCTAAACCCTGAAACACCAGCCCCTGCACGACCCCTACACTGCCCGAACATCATTGCACTGCCCTAAACCCTGAAACACCACCCCCAGCACGAGCCCCCTACACTGCCTGAACACCACTGCTCCTAAACCCTGAAACACCACCCCCAGCAAGACCCCTACACTGCCCGAATACCACTGCACTGCCCTAAAGCCTGAAACACCACCTCCAACACGACCCCCTACACTGCCTGAACACCATTGCTCTGCCCTAAACCCTGAAACACTGCCCCCAGCAAGACCCCCTACACTGCCCGAACACCACTGCACTGCCCTAAGCCCTGAAACATCAACCCCAGCAAGACCCCCTTCACTGCCCGAACACCACTGCCCTAAACCCTGAAACACCACCCCCAGCACGACCCCTACACTACTCGAACACCACTGCACTGCCCTAAACCCTGAAACACCACCCCCAGCACGACCCCTCCACTGCCCGGAACACCACTGCACTGCCCAAAACACTGAAACACCAGCCCCAGCATGACCCCTACACTGCCCGAACACCACTGCACTGCCCTAAACCCTGAAACACCAGCCCCAGCACGAACCCCTACACTGCCCGAACACCACTGCACTACCCTAAACCCAGAAACACCACCCCCAGCACGACCCCTACACTGCCCGAGCACCACTGCCTGCACTGCCCTAAACCCTGAAACACCAGCCCCAGCACGACCCCCTACACTGCCTGAACACTACTGCACTGCCCTAAACTATGAAACACCATCCCCAGCACGACCCCTACACTGCACCGAACACCACTGCACTGCCCTAAACCCTGAAAAACTACCCCCAGCAAGACCCCCTACACTGCCCGAACACCACTGCACTGCCCTAAACCCTGAAACATCACCCCCAGCAAGACCCCTACACTGCCCGAACACCACTGCCCTAAACCCTGAAACACCACCCCCAGCAAGACCCCCTACACTGCCCGAGACACCACTGCACTGCCCTAAACCCTGAAACACCAGCCCCAGCACGACCCCCTACACTGCCCGAGACACTGCACTGCCCTAAACCCTGAAACACCACCCCCAGCACGACCCCTACACTACTCGAACACCACTGCACTGCCCTAAACCCTGAAACACCACCCACAGCACGACCCCCTACACTACTCGAACACCACTGCACTGCCCTAAACCCTGAAACACCACCCCCAGCACGACCCCTCCACTGCCCGAACACCACTGCTCTGCCCAAAACACTGAAACACCAGCCCCAGCATGACCCCTACACTGCCCGAACACCACTGCACTGCCCTAAACCTGAAACACCAGCCCCAGCACGAACCCCTACACTGCCCGAACACCACTGCACTACCCTAAACCCAGAAACACCACCCCCAGCACGACCCCTACACTGCCCGAGCACCACTGCCTGCACTGCCCTAAACCCTGAAACACCAGCCCCAGCACGACCCCCTACACTGCCTGGAACACCACTGCACTGCCCTAAACTATGAAACACCATCCCCAGCCACGACCCCTACACTGCACGAACACCACTGCACTGCCCTAAACCCTGAAAAACTACCCCCAGCAAGACCCCCTACACTGCCCGAACACCACTGCACTGCCCTAAACCCTGAAACATCACCCCCAGCAAGACCCCCTACACTGCCCGAACACCACTGCCCTAAACCCTGAAACACCACCCCAGCAAGACCCCTACACTGCCCGAACACCACTGCACTGCCCTAAACCCTGAAACACCAGCCCCAGCACGACCCCCTACACTGCCCGAACACCACTGCACTGCCCTAAACCCTGAAACACCACCCCTGCATGACCCCTACACTGTCCAGACACCACTGCACTGCCCTAAACCCTGAAACACCAGCCCAGCACGACCCCTACACTGCCCGAACACCACTGCACTGCCCTAAACCCTGAAACACCACCCCCAGCACGACCCCCTACACTGCCCAAACACCACTGCACTGCCCTAAACCCTGAAACACCACCCCCAGCACGACCCCCTACACTGCCCGAACACCACTGCACTGCCCTAAACCCTGAAACACCAGCCCCTGCACGACCCCTACACTGCCCGAACATCACTGCACTGCCCTAAACCCTGAAACACCACCCCAGCACGACCCCTACACTGCCTGAACACCACTGCCCTAAACCCTGAAACACAACCCCCAGCAAGACCCCCTACACTGCCCGAATACCACTGCACTGCCCTAAAGCCTGAAACACCACCCCCAGCACGACCCCCTACACTGCCTGAACACCATTGCTCTGCCCTAAACCCTGAAACACTGCCCCCAGCAAGACCCCCTACACTGCCCGAACACCACTGCACTGCCCTAAACCCTGAAACATCAACCCCAGCAAGACCCCCTACACTGCCCGAACACCACTGCCCTAAACCCTGAAACACCACCCCCAGCACGACCCCCTACACTACTCGAACACCACTGCACTGCCCTAAACCCTGAAACACCACCCCCAGCACGACCCTCCACTGCCCGAACACCACTGCTCTGCCCTAAACACTGAAACACCAGCCCCAGCATGACCCCCTACACTGCCCGAACACCACTGCACTGCCCTAAACCCTGAAACACCAGCCCCAGCACGACCCCCTACACTGCCCGAACACCACTGCACTGCCCTAAACCCAGAAACACCACCCCCAGCACGACCCCTACACTGCCCGAGCACCACTGCCTACTGCCCTAAACCCTGAAACACCAGCCCCAGCACGACCCCCTACACTGCCTGAACACTACTGCACTGCCCTAAACCATGAAACACCATCCCCAGCACGACCCCCTACACTGCACGAACACCACTGCACTGCCCTAAACCCTGAAACACTACCCCCAGCAAGACCCCCTACACTGCCCGAACACCACTGCACTGCCCTAAACCCTGAAACATCACCCCCAGCAAGACCCCCTACACTGCCCGAACACCACTGCCTGCCTAAACCCTGAAACACCACCCCCAGCAAGACCCCTACACTGCCCGAACACCACTGCACTGCCCTAAACCCTGAAACACCAGCCCCAGCACGACCCCTTACACTGCCCGAACACCACTGCCCTAAACCCTGAAACACCACCCCCAGCACGACCCCTACACTGCGCGAACACCACTGCACTGCCCTAAACCCTGAAACACCACCCCCAGCACGACCCCTACACTACTCGAACACCACTGCACTGCCCTAAACCCTGAAACACCACCCCCAGCACGACCCCTACACTGCCCGAGACACCACTGCTCTGCCCTAAACACTGAAACACCAGCCCCAGCATGACCCCTACACTGCCCGAACACCACTGCACTGCCCTAAACCCTGAAACACCAGCCCCAGCACGAACCCCTACACTGCCCGAACACCACTGCACTGCCCTAAACCCAGAAACACCACCCCCAGCACGACCCCTACACTGCCCGAGCACCACTGCCTGCACTGCCTAAACCCTGAAACACCAGCCCCAGCACGACCCCTACACTGCCTGAACACTACTGCACTGCCCTAAACCATGAAACACTCATCCCCAGCACGACCCCCTACACTGCACTGAACACCACTGCACTGCCCTAAACCCTGAAACACTACCCCCAGCAAGACCCCTACACTGCCCGAACACCACTGCACTGCCCTAAACCCTGAAACATCACCCCCAGCAAGACCCCCTACACTGCCCGAACACCACTGCGCCTAAACCCTGAAACACCACCCCCAGCAAGACCCCTACACTGCCCGAACACCACTGCACTGCCCTAAACCCTGAAACACCAGCCCCAGCACGACCCCCTACACTGCCCGAACACCACTGCACTGCCCTAAACCCTGAAACACCACCCCTGCATGACCCCTACACTGTCCGAACACCACTGCACTGCCCTAAACCCTGAAACACCAGCCCAGCACGACCCCTACACTGCCCGAACACCACTGCACTGCCCTAAACCCTGAAACACCACCCCCAGCACGACCCCTACACTGCCCGAACACCACTGCACTACCCTAAACCCTGAAACACTCACCCCAGCACGACCCCTACACTACCCGAACACCACTGCACTGCCCTAAACCCTCAGACACTACCCCCAGCACGACCCCTACACTACCCAAACACCACTGCACTGCCCTAAACACTAAAACACTCCCCCAGCACGACCCCCTACACTGCCCAAACACCACTGCACTGCCCTAAACCCTAAAACACTACCCCCAGCATGACCCCTACACTGACCCGAACACCACTGCACTGCCCTAAACCCTGAAACACCACCCCCAGCAAGACCCCCTACACTGCCCGAACACCACTGCACTGCCCTAAACCCTGAAACACCACCACCAGCACGACCCCTACACTGCCCAAACACCACTGCACTGCCTAAACCCTAAAACACGACCTCCTACACTACACAAAGACCACTGCACTACCCTAAACCCTAAAACACTACCCCAGCACGACCCCTACACTGCCCAAACACCACTGCACTGCCCTAAACCCTAAAACACTCAGCACGACCCTACACTGCACAAACACCACTGCACTGCCCTAAACCCTGAAACACTACCCCCAGCACGACCCCCTACACTGCCCAAACACCACTGCACTGCCCTAAACCCTGAAACACTACCCCCAGCACGTACCCCTACACTACCCGAACACCACTGCACTGCCCTAAACCCTGAAACACCACCCCCAGCAGACCCCCTACACTGCCCAAACACCACTGCACTGCCCTAAACCCTGAAACCACTACCCCCAGCACGACCCCCTACACTGCCCGAACACCACTGCACTGCCCTAAACCCTGAAACACCAGCCCCAGCACGACCCCTACACTGCCCGAACACCACTGCACTGCCCTAAACCCTGAAACACCAGCACGACTCCTACACTGCACGAACACCACTGCACTGCCCTAAACCCTGAAACACCACCCCCAGCACGACCCCCTACACTGCCCGAACACCACTGCACTGCCTAAACCCTGAAACACCACCCCAGCATGACCCCTACACTGCCCAAACACCACTGCACTGCCCTAAACCCTGAAACACCACCCCCAGCACGAACCCCTACACTGCCCAAACACCACTGCACTGCCCTAAACCCTGAAACACTACCCCCAGCACGACCCCTACACTGCCCAAACACCACTGCACTGCCCTAAACCCTGAAACACTACCCCCAGCATGACCCCCTACACTGCCCGAACACCACTGCACTGCCCTAAACCCTAAACCACTACCCCCAGCACGACCCCCTACACTGCCCGAACACCACTGCACTGCCCTAAACCCTGAAACACCACCCCAGCACGACCCCTACACTGCCCGAACACCACTGCACTGCCCTAAACCCTGAAACACCACCCCCAGCACGACCCCTACACTGCCCGAACACCACTGCACTGCCCTAAACCCTGAAACACCACCCCCAGCACGACCCCCTACACTGCCCGAACACCACTGCACTGCCCTAAACCCTGAAACACCACCCCCAGCACGACCCCCTACACTGCCCGAACACCACTGCACTGCCCTAAACCCTGAAACACCAGCCCCTGCACGACCCCTACACTGCCCGAACACCATTGCACTGCCCTAAACCCTGAAACACCACCCCCAGCACGACCCCCTACACTGCCTGAACACCACTGCCCTAAACCCTGAAACACCACCCCCAGCAAGACCCCTACACTGCCCGAATACCACTGCACTGCCCTAAAGCCTGAAACACCACCTCCAGCACGACCCCTACACTGCCTGAACACCATTGCTCTGCCCTAAACCCTGAAACACTGCCCCCAGCAAGACCCCCTACACTGCCCGAACACCACTGCACTGCCCTAAACCCTGAAACATCACCCCCAGCAAGACCCCCTACACTGCCCGAACACCACTGCCCTAAACCCTGAAACACCACCCCCAGCACGACCCCCTACACTACTCGAACACCACTGCACTGCCCTAAACCCTGAAACACCACCCCCAGCACGACCCCCTACACTGCCCGAACACCACTGCTCTGCCCAAAACACTGAAACACCAGCCCCAGCATGACCCCTACACTGCCCGAACACCACTGCACTGCCCTAAACCCTGAAACACCAGCCCCAGCACGAACCCCTACACTGCCCGAACACCACTGCACTACCCTAAACCCAGAAACACCACCCCCAGCACGACCCCCTACACTGCCCGAGCACCACTGCCTGCACTGCCTAAACCCTGAAACACCAGCCCCAGCACGACCCCTACACTGCCTGAACACTACTGCACTGCCCTAAACCATGAAACACCATCCCCAGCACGACCCCTACACTGCCACGAACACCACTGCACTGCCCTAAACCCTGAAAAACTACCCCCAGCAAGACCCCCTACACTGCCCGAACACCACTGCACTGCCCTAAACCCTGAAACATCACCCCCAGCAAGACCCCTACACTGCCCGAACACCACTGCCCTAAACCCTGAAACACCACCCCCAGCAAGACCCCTACACTGCCCGAACACCACTGCACTGCCCTAAACCCTGAAACACCAGCCCCAGCACGACCCCTACACTGCCCGAACACCACTGCACTGCCCTAAACCCTGAAACACCACCCCGTGCATGACCCCCTACACTGCCCGAACACCACTGCACTGCCCTAAACCCTGAAACACCAGCCCCAGCACGACCCCCTACACTGCCCGAACACCACTGCACTGCCCTAAACCCTGAAACACAACCCCCAGCACGACCCCTACACTACCCGAACACCACTGCACTACCCTAAACCCTAAAATACTCCCCCAGCACGACCCCTACACTACCCGAACACAACTGCACTGCCCTAAACCCTCAAACACTCCCCCAGCACGACCCCTACACTACCCGAACACCACTGCACTGCCCTAAACCCTAAAACACTCCCCCAGCACGACCCCCTACACTGCCCAAACACCACTGCACTGCCCTAAACCCTAAAACACTCCCCCAGCATGACCCCTGCACGACCCAAACACCACTGCACTGCCCTAAACCCTGAAACACCACCCCCAGCAAGACCCCCTACACTGCCCGAACACCACTGCACTGCCCTAAACCCTGAAACACCACCCCCAGCACGACCCCCTACACTGCCCGAACACCACTGCACTACCCTAAACCCTAAAACACGACCTCCTACACTACACAAAGACCACTGCACTACCCTAAACCCTAAAACACTACCCCCAGCACGACCCCTACACTACACAAACACCACTGCACTACCCTAAACCCTAAAACACTGCCCCCTACACTACACAAACACCACTGCACTACCCTAAACCCTAAAACAATGCCCCCAGCACGAACCCCTACACTACCCAAACACCACTGCACTACCCTAAACCCTAAAACACTACCCCCAGCAGTACCCCCTACACTACCCAAACACCATTGCACTACCTAAACCCTAAAACACTACCCCCAGCAGTACCCCCTACACTACCCAAACACCACTGCACTACCCTAAACCTAAACCACTACCCCCAGCACGACCCCTACACTACCCAAACACCACTGCACTACCCTAAACCCTAAAACACTACCCCCAGCACAACCCCCTACACTACCCAAACACCACTGTAATACCTAAACCCTAAAACACTCCCCCAGCACGACTCCCTACACTATCCAAACACCACTGCACTACCCTAAACCCTAAATCTACCCCCA
The DNA here is from genome assembly GCA_963921515.1 of Calotriton arnoldi. Classification (NCBI taxonomy): domain Eukaryota; kingdom Metazoa; phylum Chordata; class Amphibia; order Caudata; family Salamandridae; genus Calotriton; species Calotriton arnoldi. The sequence continues at coordinate 1,288,475 of CAWUFW010001768.1, read as the reverse complement.
GCATGACCCCCTACACTACACAAACACCACTGCACTACCCTAAACCTAAAACACTACCCCCAGCACGACCCCTTCACTACCTAAACACAACTACACAATTTGTTACAGGCGTTGCAACGCAGGCCTGTGGTGCTTACTGGAAGTACTTGGTGGGCTAGTTGGGCCCCAGGGACCCTCAGGATTCAAGGTGACCTAATCCCCCAACTTAAAACGCGCCACGGGCGCGTTTGCACAGTGGTGAAGGGAGGGGCGGGGCCTCAGGTGACATGTGCGCAAACACGCCCCTTGAATCCTGAGGGACCCTAGGGGCCAACTAGCCCACCAGGTACCTTCAGTAAGCACAACAGAGTTGCGTTGCAGAGAGGTGAAAAAGGTGCGTGGCCTCGGAGCGCCTCTCTGCAACTCAGCTCTGTGGTCCTAACTGTAGGTACCTGGGGGGCTAGTTGGGCCCCAGGGACCCTCAGGATTCAAGGGGACTTAATCCCGCAACTTAAAACGCGCCACGGGCGCGTTTGCACACGCGTTTTAAGAGGTAGTTTTAATCCCCTGCCCTATTATGTACTAGGGACTTACAGAGGAGGTCATGCTAATCACAGGGGTACCCCAACGCATAGTGTTCCCTAGTGTATGTAGGTGTTTTCACTGTATTCTAAGTGTCTTTTAGCATAGCACTGACTCTGGTTAGTCAGAGTCAGTTACCACCAGTACCCGTCTGAAAAAGTTGTGGGCACAGGATGATTTTGCAACATGGCCTCTTTCTGCTCCTCTGTTGGTTCTTTCTGCACATCTTTTGCTTCTTCCTGCACTTTTCTTCGTCTTTGTGGACTTCTGTTGCTTCTTTCTGCATTTCTTTTGCTTCTTTCTGCGCGTTTTTCTTCTTTCTTCACATGTCCTACCTCTGTAGGCATAGTTAGAAACTAGCATTTAAAAAACCTTTGAAATTCACTTAAAAATCATAGGTTTCAGGCACGTTATAGTTAGAAATTAGCATTTAAAAAACCTTTGAAATTCACTGAAAAAACCATAGGTTTCAGACACGTTATAGTTAGAAATTAGCATTTAAAAAACCTTTGAAATTCACTGAAAAAACCATAGGTTTTAGGGACAGTTATAGTTAGTTGGACATTTCACTCGTACAAAACCATAGAAATTCCCCGTTATAGTTAGTTCAGCTAACTATAACTCGCGCCCGCATAATGCACTGCTGATGACGTCACATATTACATCACTCATGACATGGTCAGTGACATCACTGATGACATCACTGATGACATCTCAAATGACATCACTGATGACATCATCCATGTGATAATTTCATGCATCTTCTCACACCTAATATAGCTTTTGATACACCCACTCTAAATTACAGACTGCCATTCTCAAAACCATACACACTCCAATACCAATAACTACATACCCACTCACTGATTCTTAGGTCTACACACACACATCTACTCACTCACCCGTACAGTCACTCATACTTACAGTCACTCAGTACAGGACTATCATATGCACTCATACACCTATATAAACACTCACACACCGCCACTCATCCATAGAGGTACTCACACACCTAGTCAGTCATGCAAAAATTAATCACACACCCATTTACTCACCTATACAGTTATACACACACCAGCTCACTTACTCATACAAATACTAGCACATTCTTACGCTCTTATACAATAACTGATACAAGCACACACGCATCCATACAGCCACTCTCACAATCACACACTCTCACTTATAGCCATTTAAATACTCTAACACACATATATACTGCCTTTTACATATGTAGTTACTCGCACATGTACCACTGAGATATACATTCACTCACTAACACACCCATACACACACTCACCCACCCAAGCAGTCCATCACAGATGCACTCTTGAAATCATGCACCCAGTGAATCACCCACTCACACATCTATGTACAGAGTCACACACACCCCACCCACACAAACACTCAGGCAGCCATACAGATACTCAGAGAACCAATCAATAACCCATATAGACACTCATGTAGCTATTCGCAAATCCATGCATCCACTTACACACCAACAAACAGACGGATACAGACATTCACACAGTTTAGTCACTAACCCATGCATTCAGTAAGATACGTTTAATCACTCACTTGTAGAGTCAGTCACGCACGTACTAAATCATCCATTCAGACACTTAAACACCCACTCATTCTTCAATACGCCTTTCCCTATATATATTAAACATATTTAAACTTTACAGAAACACACAGTCACTGGATGATGTCATCAGTGATTTCATTTGAGATGTCATCAGTGATGTCATCAGTGATGTCACTGACCATGTCATGAGTGATGTAATATGTGACGTCATCAGCAGTGCATTGCGGGCGCGAGTTATAGTTAGCTGAACTAACTATAGCAGGGGAATTTCTATGGTTTTGTGCGAGTGAAATGTCCAACTAACTATAACTGTCCCTAAAACCTATGGTTTTTTCAGTGAATATATATATATATATATATATATATGCTGAATACTCCTGCTGACGCCGCCGCACTGCAAGAAGGGCCCGCACTCCAGGTTAGTCCAATGAAAGTTTATTCACTGACGCGTTTCGACCGAGAGGTCTTTGTCAAAGCTGGGGAAAAACATACTGACAGTGTATTTGTTACCTCACAGGGAGACACTGTTGCATTATTCATAGACATAAGCAAAAGACTTGGGCATTTAAGAAAATGCCATTTCATCAGTCCTGGGAAAACAGACTACATTAGTCCAACCAAAAACAACAGACATAAAAAATAAAATAATTTTTACACGTTACATCCCAGAAAAATCAAATAAAGGGTGCCCCACCCAAATAAAGCAAAAATATTAGATATATGAGAAACCGTATCTACAAGGGGGTGCACAATCAAACATACAGGTACATATAAACTCGCAAGTGCATGTAATAATCAAAACTACAAATCCAATTGTAGTGCCCAGAAAGAGATTGAAAAGTACGTCATACAGAGTTGGTCAAGTGACCCATTGTCGGACACACAGGTTAGATGCGTTTAAAAAGGGGGGAAAGAAAAAAAAGAAAGAGAAAGGACAGACAACCCTCTGCTTCTGTTCTGGGAGGTCATGTGACCCTGGAAAGTGAGATGTCCAAAGAGGGTGCAAAAATGTCCCTGCCAAAATGTACAGACGTCCCTGCCACATAATGAACTGAAGAAAGGAGCATGCTCCAAACGAAATTAGTTAGAGTATAGGCTGGGACAGTGTAAGTAGGCGGGAAGAGAAGCAAGCAATGCGAGAGGGTGCCCTACTCCACGAGGTAAGGAAGGAGGGAAGAGTAGGGGTGCCAAGGAGTAGAGAGGGTCATGGGAGAGGGAGGGAAAACAGATGGCAGCATAAGGCAAAACAATAAAGAGTAGATGAAGCCAGTGAGAGGCAGAAGAGGGGACAGGAGCACTATGAACTGGTCCCATACCCCTGGACATGCCAACCTAGAACCCTATATACTACAGGCTAGAGCAGTAAGTGAAGGATGACTATCCCAAATGGACATGATGCTCCTCGTCCTGGTTAAGACCTCCTGGGTATTTACTGTGGAGACTGATTATGTATCTCGATTTCAGTCTTCTGAGTACTCTCTAGCTGTCTCCACCCCGGCTCTTAGCTGGAACCCTGTCAATGCTAAAAAACGAGATTTTAGGATTCTCACTGTGGGCAGAACTGTGCAGAGTATTGTAATGCCTAGTCATGGGGCATGTAACATCCTTATTCTTGATGGCCCTGAGATGCTCTAAGATACATTTTTTCACTGGGAAGATCGTGCTCCCAACATATCGCATACCGCACAAACACACCAATACATAAACAACAATGTCACTGTTACAGTTCATAAAGGGCCCAATTTTATGATGTTTCCCATTGGGTAATGGGACTGTCTTAACATTGCTGCTATGGGTGCACACCTTGCACCTCCCACATTTATAGTACCCTGGGAGCTCCCTCAGCCATGTACTGTTCTGTGACTGGCCGGGTTCAGTCATGGTATGAACCAACACATCTCTCAGCGAGTTGCTTCTGCGATATGTAATGTGGGGGCTTGGGGTAACCAATTTTCCAATAGTGGGGTCCATCCTGACCAGATGCAATGCTTTCTGACAATTGCCTGAACAATAGTACAGTCAGGGTTATATGTGGTGATGAGCTTGATCTCTGGTTTAGAGTCCTGTCTAGACCTAGGTTTCAACAGGGTTTCTCTCTTAACCTCACTCACTTTACGCCTGGCTTCTTCCACTACTTTACGTGTATAACCCCTCTGCAGGAATCTCCCTACAATTTTACCCTCCTCATGTGTATATGCCTCTGATGTACTGCAATTTCTCCTAGCTCGGAGGAGTTCTCCGTAGGGGATACTGTTTTTAAGCTTGTGAGGGTGGTGGCTCCTAGCAAGGAGGATACTATTTCCAGCTGTCTCCTTTCTGTGCAAACTGGTCTGTATTTTGTTATTAGTCACTTCAATTGTGACATCAAGGAAATTCACCCTGTTGGTGCTGGTGGTGCTGGTGAACCTGAGATTAAGTTCATTGGCCGAGATGGCTACCAAGAAATCATTCAAACTGGATTGTGGACCATCCCAGATAAGGAGGATGTCGTCAATATATCTGGTCCATAAGATCAGATGCTTGGTATATTCCTCAAAACTCTCAGACCAGACACATTCCGATTCCCACCATCCCATGAACATACAGGCGTAGCTCGGTGCGAAGCAGCTGCCCATCGTGGATCCGGACAGCTGCCTGTACCACTGCTTGCCATGTAGGAAGTTGTTGTTTTCCAGGCAGAAATGGAGCATCTAAAGCAACATGTTAGTATGCCTGTAAGTAGCTATGGGTCTGTCTCTGAAGAAATGTCTACAAGCTGTGATGCCTAGGTCATGCTGTATACAGGTGTACAGTGCAACTACATCCACTGTGGCTATGATGTAATCAGACTGCCATGGGATCTCTGACACCTTGGAAATAAAGTCCATACTGTCGCGGCAGTAAGAGGGTAAGCTACAGACATACGGAAATAAAAAGTGGTCTAAAAAGATAGATGCATTTTCAAGGAGACTGTCATTGGTGAGATGATGGGCCTACCCGGGGGGGTTAGTACTGTGTTTATAAACTTTAGGTAACATGTAAAAACATGGGGCAACAGGCTTTTTGACAGTTAAAAACACAGATTCATCAAAGCTCAAAAGTCCATGGGTATGCCATTTGGAAATCATATCATGAAAGCAAGTTACAGTGGAAACATATTGGCTAAAATTGGCATTGATGTAGCTGCCAGAGAGATCAAGCTGTCTCTTAGCTTCTGCCATGTACTTCTTAATGTCCCATAGTACCACATTTCCCCCTTAGTCCGATGGTTTTATTACAAAGGTGGTAGCTTGCTTCAGGGACTCCAGTGCCGCTCGTTGGCCAATGGTAAGATTAATCACGGCACCTTTGTTATCTCCAGCTCTCAATTTAAACAGATCATGCACCACTGCCTCGTGGAAAGAGTCAATATTGTCATGGGGGTGTTGGGATTGAACCTGGACTTGGGTTTGAAATTACTGCGACTTCTCCTATTGGTTTCCAGGTCCAGAGCATCTAAAAGTTCTTGCTCAGAGGACCAATCCCTATTGCCAAGTTCCAATTCCCTTAAAGATGCCAGGCCATCAATGTCCCCTATGGATAGGAGATTTGAGGGCGTGCTGAGTGTAGCGGGGTCACTGCCTATCAGTGTTCCATCTCGCATCCCCTGGAACTTTTGAGAGTGTGAATTTTCAGGAGTTTTAATTTTCTGGCAAACAAGAAAATATCAATCCTGGTGCGGGGTAATCAAAATCATTTGTGGGGCAAAAGGAGAGACCTAGCTCCAACAGTGATTGTTCATCAGTGGTCAGAACATGGGAGGATAGATTAATAACTGTAAAGGTAGCCTCACCCATCATTTGTTCCTCTTGCTGAACCGGACTCCTTTCCCACGCGGTTTTTTGATATATATATATATTATTATAAAGGCTTCTGACTGGTGTCATAGCGGGAAAAATCTGACCGCCGGGGCCGGGGACTATCCGATGGCCCCATTACGATATATGCACTGGAGAACTCCGACCACAGCAGTCAGAAAGACATCAATTCTGACCAATGAGGTCGGAAAGCTTGCAGCTCCAACCGATGCGATAGAAAAGCCAGTGATTTCATATACGGCAGGAGTGGTGGGGTCCGCTACGGTGTCAGAATTCATAGTAATAGAGCAGGTAGAGCAGTGGCAGGACTTGTAAGGCAGGATCCATGGTGTCCCAGGACATTGAGAGATGCATGAAGTTGAGTTTGTGCCGTCTGTCCCTCTGTTTCTGCCAACTCTGATGAGCCGGTTTAATCGCCTCAGTCAGATGGCCTGATAGGCGCATCGTCATAGGCTGGGCGTCCGGAGTGGCTTTCTGCCCAGTTGACTGTTGTCATTGGCTCCTTCCAACACCGGCGCAGTCGGAATTTCCTGTCGGAGTCGGAAGGACCACGTCGGTTGGAAAACTGCCTATCAGTGCCCATTGTAATATGGCGGTCGGGAGGACGGCTTTTGACGCAACAGCAGCAGTGTTTTGTGACTCCGACAGGACTGTGGAGGCCCTTCTGACCGCCATCATAATCAGGCCCATAGATACCCACTCGCAGACTCACTGAGACACTCACTCATCCATTCACGGACCCACTCAGACACTTACTCAGTGAGAGACCTACTGAGACAATTGCACCCACTCAGAGACCCACTCAGACACTGTTGCACTCATTCACAGTCCCACTTGGACAGTGGCATTCACAGTCCCACTGAGACACTCACACACCCACTCAGAGACCCACTCAGACACTCCTGCAGCGTTACAAGCCCACTGAGACACTTATGCACCCACTCTCAAAGACCCTCTCAGAGACTCATACACTTAGTCACATAGACACTTACCAACTTGCAGAGCCACTAAGATCCACTCATGCATCCATTTACAGATTGACTCAGACACTCACGCAGTCAATTGTAGTCCCACTCAGAGATTCATGCACCCACTCTTAGACCCATTCAGATACTCATGCACCCACTCTTAGACCCACTGAGATGCTCACATACCCACTCATATACCTACTCAGAGACTCATGCACCCACTCAAACACCCACTCATAGACTCTTGCTCCCACTGAAAGGCTCACTCAGACACCCACACACCCGCTCAGTGGCCCACTGAGACACTTATGCACTCACACACAGACCCACTGAGGTACTCATGCACCCACTCTCAAAGCTACTCAGACACTCAAGTAGCCACTCACAGAGCCACTCATACACTCTTGCACCCTCTTACAGACACAGTCATAGAATCATGCATGCACTCACAGACAGACCGAGAGACTGCTGCACTCACTAACTGACTGACTCAGACACTGATGCACTCACTGAGAGACCCAATCAGACACAATCGTGCACCCACTAACAGATGTAGCCAGACAATGATGCATCCACTCACAGACTCAGCCTGAAACTCATGCACCCACTAACAGTCCTACTCAGACACTCACACAACCACTCACAGACCCACTTTAAGACTTATACACCCACTCAATCACCCAGTGAGCTGCTCATCACCCCGTCACTGACTCACTCAGTGACTTATAGATCCAATCACAGACTCACTGTGGCACTTATGCAACCACTGACATATCCGCTCAGTCACTCACACACCCACTCTCAAAGCTATCTCAAACACTCATGCAGCCAGTCACAGAGCCACTCAGACACTCTTGCACCCACTTATAGACACACTCAGACTTATGCAAGCACTCACAGACCCTCTCAGACACTCATGCACTCGCTAAGAGACCCACTCAGATGCTGATGCACCAACTGAGAGACCAAGTCAGACACTCATGCACCTACTGAGAGATGCACATGCTTGTTCACAGACCCCATTAGAGACTCACTTACTCACTGACACACCCACTTAGAGATACACACACCCACTCACCGAGCCACTCAGAGACTCATGCACCCATTCACACACCCACTCAGAGACTATTGCACCCACTCATAGCCCCACTGAGAGAGTCATGCACCCACTCACATACCCACTCAGGCACTCACTCTCCCAGTCAGAGGCCTACTCAGAGACTAATGCACCCATTCACACACCCAATCAGAGAGTCATGTACCCACTCAGAGATCCACTCAGAGTCTCATGCACCCAATCACGGACCCCACTCAGATACTCTTGCACCTGCTTACACAACCAATCATACACAAACACACTCCCACTGAGAGATTCATGCACACACTCCCACTCCCAATCAGAGACTCACACACTCAATAACATACCCACTGAGAGACTCACACGTAGTCACAGATACCACTCTGAGACTCATGCACCCACTCACACACCTACGGAGAGAGTCATGCACCCACTCAGAGACCCATTCAGAGTCTCATGTACACACTCATAGATCCATTGAAAGACTTATACATTTGCTCATGGACCCACTCAAATACTCATGCCCTCAGTTATACACCCAAACAGACACTTACATACTCTGACCCAGAGTCCTATGCACCCACTCACACACAGACTTAAAAATACTGAGAGACTCACACTTTGCCACTGGATTCAAGCAAGCCTGGCTGATGACGGCTGGAATGCCAGAAACCGGTCCTAGGATGCTTGTTTCCGGTCCAGGGAAGACATGGCTTGGCAGTTCGGGCTGGACTGTTCCCATGAGGCACAGGGTCAGACTGATTTGCATATGGCCATGTCTGAACTGGGGTGGTGGAGTGAGCTAAAGAATGATGATGGATTAAACCCAGATCAGTTGACTGGGGGTGAGTGTTTGATTGGCTCAAACGTTCCGTCCATCATCCCCTTGTATCGCTTTGTTCGCCCTAAGTTGGCGGGGTATGCCCAGACGTGGGTCCCTTGCTCACTTTGCCACTGGATTCAAGCAAGCCTGGCTGATGACGGCTGGAATGCCAGAAACCGGTCCTAGGATGCTTGTTTCCGGTCCAGGGAAGACATGGCTTGGCAGTTCGGGCTGGACTGTTCCCATGAGGCACAGGGTCAGACTGATTTGCATATGGCCATGTCTGAACTGGGGTGGTGGAGTGAGCTAAAGAATGATGATGGATTAAACCCAGATCAGTTGACTGGGGGTGAGTGTTTGATTGGCTCAAACGTTCCGTCCATCATCCCCCTTTTGTATCGCTTTGTTCGCCCCTAAGTTGGCGGGGGTATGCCCAGACGTGGGTCCCTTGCTCACTTTGCCACTGGATTCAAGCAAGCCTGGCTGATGACGGCTGGAATGCCAGAAACCGGTCCTAGGATGCTTGTTTCCGGTCCAGGGAAGACATGGCTTGGCAGTTCGGGCTGGACTGTTCCCATGAGGCACAGGGTCAGACTGATTTGCATATGGCCATGTCTGAACTGGGGTGGTGGAGTGAGCTAAAGAATGATGATGGATTAAACCCAGATCAGTTGACTGGGGGTGAGTGTTTGATTGGCTCAAACGTTCCGTCCATCATCCCCTTTTGTATCGCTTTGTTCGCCCTAAGTTGGCGGGGGTATGCCCAGACGTGGGTCCCTTGCTCACTTTGCCACTGGATTCAAGCAAGCCTGGCTGATGACGGCTGGAATGCCAGAAACCGGTCCTAGGATGCTTGTTTCCGGTCCAGGGAAGACATGGCTTGGCAGTTCGGGCTGGACTGTTCCCATGAGGCACAGGGTCAGACTGATTTGCATATGGCCATGTCTGAACTGGGGTGGTGGAGTGAGCTAAAGAATGATGATGGATTAAACCCAGATCAGTTGACTGGGGGTGAGTGTTTGATTGGCTCAAACGTTCCGTCCATCATCCCCTTTTGTATCGCTTTGTTCGCCCTAAGTTGGCGGGGGTATGCCCAGACGTGGGTCCCTTGCTCACTTTGCCACTGGATTCAAGCAAGCCTGGCTGATGACGGCTGGAATGCCAGAAACCGGTCCTAGGATGCTTGTTTCCGGTCCAGGGAAGACATGGCTTGGCAGTTCGGGCTGGACTGTTCCCATGAGGCACAGGGGTCAGACTGATTTGCATATGGCCATGTCTGAACTGGGGTGGTGGAGTGAGCTAAAGAATGATGATGGATTAAACCCAGATCAGTTGACTGGGGGTGAGTGTTTGATTGGCTCAAACGTTCCGTCCATCATCCCTTTTGTATCGCTTTGTTCGCCCTAAGTTGGCGGGGGTATGCCCAGACGTGGGTCCCTTGCTCACTTTGCCACTGGATTCAAGCAAGCCTGGCTGATGACGGCTGGAATGCCAGAAACCGGTCCTAGGATGCTTGTTTCCGGTCCAGGGAAGACATGGCTTGGCAGTTCGGGCTGGACTGTTCCCATGAGGCACAGGGTCAGACTGATTTGCATATGGCCATGTCTGAACTGGGGTGGTGGAGTGAGCTAAAGAATGATGATGGATTAAACCCAGATCAGTTGACTGGGGGTGAGTGTTTGATTGGCTCAAACGTTCCGTCCATCATCCCCTTTTGTATCGCTTTGTTCGCCCTAAGTTGGCGGGGTATGCCCAGACGTGGGTCCCTTGCTCACTTTGCCACTGGATTCAAGCAAGCCTGGCTGATGACGGCTGGAATGCCAGAAACCGGTCCTAGGATGCTTGTTTCCGGTCCAGGGAAGACATGGCTTGGCAGTTCGGGCTGGACTGTTCCCATGAGGCACAGGGTCAGACTGATTTGCATATGGCCATGTCTGAACTGGGGTGGTGGAGTGAGCTAAAGAATGATGATGGATTAAACCCAGATCAGTTGACTGGGGGTGAGTGTTTGATTGGCTCAAACGTTCCGTCCATCATCCCCTTTTGTATCGCTTTGTTCGCCCTAAGTTGGCGGGGTATGCCCAGACGTGGGTCCCTTGCTCACTTTGCCACTGGATTCAAGCAAGCCTGGCTGATGGCGGCTGGAATGCCAGAAACCGGTCCTAGGATGCTTGTTTCCGGTCCAGGGAAGACATGGCTTGGCAGTTCGGGCTGGACTGTTCCCATGAGGCACAGGGTCAGACTGATTTGCATATGGCCATGTCTGAACTGGGGTGGTGGAGTGAGCTAAAGAATGATGATGGATTAAACCCAGATCAGTTGACTGGGGGTGAGTGTTTGATTGGCTCAAACGTTCCGTCCATCATCCCCTTTTGTATCGCTTTGTTCGCCCCTAAGTTGGCGGGGGTATGCCCAGACGTGGGTCCCTTGCTCACTTTGCCACTGGATTCAAGCAAGCCTGGCTGATGACGGCTGGAATGCCAGAAACCGGTCCTAGGATGCTTGTTTCCGGTCCAGGGAAGACATGGCTTGGCAGTTCGGGCTGGACTGTTCCCATGAGGCACAGGGTCAGACTGATTTGCATATGGCCATGTCTGAACTGGGGTGGTGGAGTGAGCTAAAGAATGATGATGGATTAAACCCAGATCAGTTGACTGGGGGTGAGTGTTTGATTGGCTCAAACGTTCCGTCCATCATCCCCTTTTGTATCGCTTTGTTCGCCCTAAGTTGGCGGGGTATGCCCAGACGTGGGTCCCTTGCTCACTTTGCCACTGGATTCAAGCAAGCCTGGCTGATGACGGCTGGAATGCCAGAAACCGGTCCTAGGATGCTTGTTTCCGGTCCAGGGAAGACATGGCTTGGCAGTTCGGGCTGGACTGTTCCCATGAGGCACAGGGTCAGACTGATTTGCATATGGCCATGTCTGAACTGGGGTGGTGGAGTGAGCTAAAGAATGATGATGGATTAAACCCAGATCAGTTGACTGGGGTGAGTGTTTGATTGGCTCAAACGTTCTGGTCCATCATCCCTTTGTATCGCTTTGTTCGCCCTAAGTTGGCGGGGGTATGCCCAGACGTGGGTCCCTTGCTCACTTTGCCACTGGATTCAAGCAAGCCTGGCTGATGACGGCTGGAATGCCAGAAACCGGTCCTAGGATGCTTGTTTCCGGTCCAGGGAAGACATGGCTTGGCAGTTCGGGCTGGACTGTTCCCATGAGGCACAGGGTCAGACTGATTTGCATATGGCCATGTCTGAACTGGGGTGGTGGAGTGAGCTAAAGAATGATGATGGATTAAACCCAGATCAGTTGACTGGGGGTGAGTGTTTGATTGGCTCAAACGCTCCGTCCATCATCCCCTTTTGTATCGCTTTGTTCGCCCTAAGTTGGCGGGGTATGCCCAGACGTGGGTCCCTTGCTCACTTTGCCACTGGATTCAAGCAAGCCTGGCTGATGACGGCTGGAATGCCAGAAACCGGTCCTAGGATGCTTGTTTCCGGTCCAGGGAAGACATGGCTTGGCAGTTCGGGCTGGACTGTTCCCATGAGGCACAGGGTCAGACTGATTTGCATATGGCCATGTCTGAACTGGGGTGGTGGAGTGAGCTAAAGAATGATGATGGATTAAACCCAGATCAGTTGACTGGGGGTGAGTGTTTGATTGGCTCAAACGTTCCGGTCCATCATCCCCTTTTGTATCGAGAGACTCACACCTAGTCACAGACCCTTTCAGAGACTCATGCACCCACTCAAAGACTCATTCAGACATGTATGTACCCACTCAAATACTTTGTCAGCCACTCATGCACCCACTCACATACCCAGTGAGACACGTATGCATCCACTCACAGACCTACTCAGAGACTCAAATACCCACTTACACACATACTTACACATACTGGGAGACTCACACCTAGTCACAGACCCATTCAGAGACTCATGCACCCACTCACAGACTCATTCAGACATGTATGTACCCACTCAAATACTTTGTCAGCCACTCATGTACCCACTCATATACCCAGTGAGACACTTATGCATCCACTCACAGACCTACTCAGAGACTCATGCACCCACACACAGATCCACTCAAACATTCATGTACCCACTCACAGACCCACTCAGACACTCATACACCCACTCACAGATTCACTCAGACTCATACACCCAGTCTCAGACTCACTCAGACCCTCACACATGCTCTAGTAGACCCTCTCAGAGTCTTACACACCCTCTAACAGAGTTTCTCAAACAGTTATGCACCCAATGACAGACCCAATATAACACTCATACACGCTTTCACAGACACACTCAGAGATTCATACATGTTTTCATAGAGTTATCTAGATACTGATGTGCACAGTGTGGTACACAGAATCACCTATATAGTTATGAATTTTGAATGTGCTGGTGTGTATTGAATGTCTGCCTTTATTTTGCGTATTTGCGATGTTGTTTAAAAAATTGAAAAAAGATATTTATAAAGAAAATGTATAACATTTTGCCAATAGGGTGGCCCTGAGAAGAGCCTTCGTGCTTATTGTGAGTATGCTGAGAAACACCCTGTTGCCTTTGTCTGTGAAGTGAACTTCATCACTTCTATAGATTTCATACATGTCAAAACACAGGCTGTTGTAGATAGAGCCCATGTTAAGGTCTCTGATGAATGCTAAAAAGGTTTTATTATCATGTTTCCTGGCTTTGTCTATCTGTAGACAGAATTGATATGACCACTTCCATTTCTGCCTTTGGCATATGTTGGAGTACACCCAGACAGTGTGAGGGAAAAGTGTCATTAATTGTGCAAAGGTATCCTGCATTACAATTTCCAGTCCTACCGCTACCCCATACATCGAGTTATGATAATAGTGCTACATGAGGCACGAGGAACAGATGACCTCCGGCGCAGGTTTACTCACACAATTCAGGAGGTTTGATTGCTGAAACAAGTCAGACAGAATAGCCCTGATGAAGTCATAGGGATACTTCCCAGAGACGACAAAACATATGTTTGTTAAAAGAAGGCCTTACAAAGAAAATAAAACACGACACAAGACAAGAAATCTTTCGTGTTTATTATATTATTTGTCTAGAATGTATTGGTTGATAAAAATTGTGTGTGCTTCATGAGGCTAGCCATTGTTGTTCAATCTCAGGATTGTACTAAGGGGAGTAGGTTGTATCTTCCCACCACTGAAGGCACCATGGGCTAAAACCCTGTTCATGCACACTTATATGGGATAACTATATGAGCGCTGAAACCTCACAAACACCCAACTGCGAAATTAATGATTTTGTAACTCGTATGGTGCTTCTAGAATGTGCTGTGAACTTGTGACCTATTGGTTCTAGTGGTTTGCCATAGAAACTGTGCTAAGAGCGTATTGGGGAAAGAGTGTTAAAGGGAGAGTTGTCTGAAATTAGAGGTGTTTAGACTCATTGTTGCGTAATAAGAGTTTGATTTCATTTTAACGGCTTGCTAATAAAGTTTAATGTAGCTTTAAAGTGATAAAACCAGCAAGCTAAATATGTTTTTGGACTCCTGTAATTTTTTGCAATTTAGTTGCGCTGATCCGGAATTTGTCGCAAATATGCACAAACACCCGACCATATTGGACTTCCTTATGAAGGTGCATAAAAGGGTTGAACATACTAACCATTCAAAAGTGGAGTTACAAAACGAAAATATGAAAGATATGTTTTTGTTTTGCTGGCTTACACAGCATCGGCTAGTGCAAAGTTGAAAAGGTTGCCATTAATGGTTGCTTTGTATGAAAGTGGTGTGCCATTCTTATGCTTAGTTTTCACATTTTCTGAGAGTATTGAATCCACCTTATAAGAGAAAGAAAAACAATTTCACCAACCAACTACATTTTCAGGTATGTGAATTACATTGAATTATGAGAGAAAAATTATTGAAAAGGTATATGTCTATAAATATATAGAAAAGTATTGAAACTTTATGAGATGATCTATGAGTGGTAGTGTGAGTGCTTTTTATATATCTATTATTAGGTAAGGCCCTTTGTGAGTGTGTGAGTATGTGTTTGTCTGTGGTGCAGACTAGCTGAGTGAGAAGTTAGTTCACAATGTGTTGTCCTAGAACTGAATATTGTACTTGTACTGTTTTACTGCATGCTCTAATTGCCAGAAAAAAAGTGCTTGCTAAGGCTTAAACTTATACTTTACAATGTATTATAAGTGCTACAAAGATGTATGTGGCTATACATGATGTGCTGCTCACCAACAATGTTTTTCTTTGAATTCTGGGACTTGTAGTCTTATTTATTTCATTTCAAAAGTGGACTACAAGTCTCAGAATTGAAAGGAAAAACATGCACTGAAGGTGTACATAATGCATGAACCTGTAAAACATGGCAGCTATGTATTAGATACCCTTTAGGTTAGGTGTTGGTAAATTATAGGGCATGTTTGCATGTGCTTATATGGTAAGACATGCCCTTTTAACTAATACTGATTCACGTGTGCAGTATGTGAGCCCTAGGCATAGTTACATATGGGTTAGACCTATGAGTGCAGACCTTGTCTGTGCACTCTCACTGCCACCTTCTCTTGGCATGTAAAAGTTGCTTGTCAAGACTTAAATTCACATTATAGTACACATAACTCCCTTCTGAGATATGCTGTAGGTAGGCCATAAAGCCAGGTGCTTTGTGCTTGAAAGGTAACAGATAGATGTCCTTTAAAGTTTCACTAAGCTACTTGAGACTGTTGCAAGGTGGAATATTAGGTGGTATGGCTTGGAGGCCTTACCATACAATATTCTCACAGTACACAGAGATGATCCTTGGATTCAACAACAAAAATCCTTAGTTCAGTCCTGGTAGTGTGGCAAAGAGCAGTCAGACCTTACTGTAGGAACATGTGTTTTACCGTACTATTATGGTGCATAAGTAATTGAGACAATTCGAAAGAAATCTGGCAGCTATTTATAAAAAGAATACAGCTTATTTTTAAATAAATATAGACACCCAAACAAACTTTATAACATACATACAACCGGAGTTGTGGATTTTTGAAGTGTTAAAAAATAAATGCAGTTCATTTTTCAAAGTGGTCCCATTGAAATCAATGGGGGAAACCACAGGTGATACTCGGTCACTTGCAGGGTGAGTTCAAACAAACCCTCTTGTGGATAAGGTCAAGCAGGTCCCTACACCAAGTTCCAACAGTCGTAACTTTGTTACCTTGCCCAGGGAGTCCGGGTGCAGAGGTGACTTGGCTGTCCTTGGTACTGAACGGGATCCACCGGAGCTGTCAAACTTGCAGCACTTGACAATCCACACTTGGGTTTTGACTTCCACTCTACCCACCGGGAGTAGAGGCCCTTTGGGTCCTATTAACTGGGTTCAACAGCTGGATTTACTAAAATTTGCTCGGTGACCGGGTGCAGAGGTAGCTGGCAGCTGTCAATAACTGGGGCAGGTCATGCCAAAGATGCGATACCACCCACTCGACGACTCCAAATTCAGGATGCAGGAACACCCACAGCGGGGTCGTTGCCGACATCGTACGCTGCGAGTTGCTATTTGGCTGGAGATGTCACTCAAGGGGTTGATCACCTGACTGGTATAACCAAGACTTGGTGCGGAAAATGTAGTTCACAGTTATTTCAGTGGCTGGGGGGCGGCAGAAGTGGAGTACCGACTTAAAACTTAGTGAAAGGTTAGCTACCACGCCGGGCTTGCAGGACACCACTTCTCTGTGGGCTCACTCTCGACAGGCCCAGCGACATTGATTATCCTGCAGCTTGCAGGAGACTGGTCCCAACAATCAGAGGGAGACTGCTTCAGTTTCTGGAATCTAGCGGAGTCCCTCTTGCTGGGAGCAATGAGCTTTTCCCCACTGACACACGTGGAACACACGGTTCTAGTATATGGTCTCTTCATGGCACTTAAGTGTCCTCTCTTTGCGTTGCGGCAGAGTTCAAAGTCCTGTTGTTAGTGATGGTATCTTCTTTGTGCCTATTCTCTGATTCAAAGTTAGAACTGAAGTTCTGGTGCCCGGGGAGCCCCTTAAATCCTAATTTAGGGGGTGTTAAGGGTGTTAGGGACAGTGGCCATTGGGTTACTGGTCCCTGCGGCTAACCTGCACCTGAAGTGACAACATCCTGCGGGTGTGCATCACCTTTCTATCCAGAGTCCTCTAATTTAGGATCTTCCAACATGGCAGAACCCTTCCTTGGCTGTAAAGTCCACCCTAAAGATGTGGCTAGCCCTTTGGAGGTGTATGGCTCCTGAATAACTAATTTTCCCACCTGTCAGGCTACACAAGGTGGGAAGGGCTTTGTCCTCGAGTGGGGGACAAGAAATTACACATCATGGGTGGTTAAAGTCTTTGAGACTTACTGCCTTGATGACTGTAAACACTAGCCATCCTGGGATGGAGGGGGTGTGACCTCTTTCATTCCAAGGGCTTTGTCTCTATCCTGGAAAGGACTAGCATATCCCACCAGGAGGGCAGTTTCTTGTCTTGATGGCAAACGACTCGGGGAAGCCCTCTAAGGCATTGAGCCACTGTATCCTAGGGGGGCACCCACTCAGAGTAGCACCCCTGTGCATGCAAGCTCACCCTCAACACGAGAATTGTGTTGAGGTGAAAAAGCATGGTGTTTGACACCAAACACAACACAATTCAGTCGTTCCATAATGGAGTTGGCTATGCCGAGTTTCCTCGGTATCCAGCCCATGTTACTCTTGGACCGCTGGCCACTTACAGTAAAACCTTGCTTTACCGGGTTACTGTAGGAATATATATATATATGTATAAATATAGATATCCATACCTTTAATGTAATGCACTCTACCTTCTGGGCTTAGGAGGACAACCTTAAGAGTGACTTACTTACATTAAGGTAGTGGTGTGTCTCTGCAGCACATGGTGTGTGCAGAGTCACTCTCGAGCAGACAGGCTGCTCGTGCAGGGCTGCAAAGGCAGATCTGCAGACACACTTTTACTTGGGTCACACAGGATGGCTTTACCTATTCTGCAGCCCTGGTTATCACTGGTACCATATACTAGGGACTTATAAAGGGGCAAAGTACCTTGCCAATTGGGTGTACCAATTCACATCACTTTTAGGGCAAAGAGCATGGGCACTGGGACCTGGTTAGCAGGTCCCTGTGCACTATCAGAGTAAAAAAATAGCATCTAGCAGTTTAAAATGGGGATAAAAGTGGGGGGAATCTGCAAAGAAGCCCAGTTTCCAGCACAGCCCCTATGCCAGGTACTACATAGAGTATACCACCCAAATATGCAACTGGCATACATGTTCACAGAAGCATAAAGGCTCTCCTCTTCCAGTCAGACAGCAACAGAGGGACTTTTATACATTCACTCATATACTCACTGCATGTGCATGCAGCAGTATCAAAAGCACTAACAGATACACTTACATACCCCTCTAGTCCCTAACACAGGCACTGAGGTATTTTTTCAACCACTAACATACACATTGAGAGTGCCATAGAGTTACTAAAAAAGACAGTCATGTACCAGCACACTTACTTAAAAATCTCATGGCACTGCTACAGGTTGACACCGACACTCACCCAGATATTCAGGCATGTAGTGACACAACCTGGTCATCTATTCAGACAAACAGTCCTTTAAACATGGGTCAGGCCTACTTGTGCAGACCGTGTCTGTGCACTGTCACTGCCAGATGAACTCGGCATGTGAAAGCATTTCGTCAAGTTTTAAGACCATGTTTTAGTACATATAACTCACCTCTGAGATACAATGTAGGTATGCCATAAAGTGTAGTGCTTTCGTTTTAAAGGTGTGTGATGTCCGTTTTAGTAAGTTAGTCATGTACTTGCAGACTCTCATGCCTAGCACTACATACGCTATACCACCCACAATGCAATTGACATACATACTCAGACACTACTTATGTATGCCGAAAATAAGGAACAAGGAAACCCTACTCACACGGAACAAGGGTAAGTATTTTATCAACAGAAACAGCGGATCCTGTGGGAAAATGACAAAGAATGTGGTACTAATATGCGCAATTGCAATGTCTAAGGATTACATCGATGTCCAAAGGAGAAAAACCATACACACCTCAATGTTCAATAATAGTTATTTATATGAGTATAAATACAATTTTTCAAATTTTTCAAAAAAACAGTGATTGAGTGTCCCCAGTGAACATGTAACCTAAAAAACTGTGGTGACATATTAGTGACATATACAATTGGTTTCCAACATTTGCAAAGTCGACCATTAGAGAAAATGAATGATTACAACAGCATCCTTATTAAGTAATAGGAGCTGGAAAAAATGGTTCGCTTTGCTTTTGTCAATGGCGTTTCGACCCCTAGTGCAATGAGAGGTCTCTTCAGGACCTATTAATGTAGGGACATCTGAAAGTGAGGGTATTAGGTCAGCGTGAAGAAAGTGCACCGCAGGGAAGTGATAGTGTGATGAAAGAAGGGTATTTACTCACATGGGACCCAGCCGGGCACCATGGAGGGGAAGGGGGGCTGACACTGGCGGCTGCGCAGGAAGCAGAATGTATTGAAGAAAAAATAATTTGGACCACAACAATCCGAGTTGTATAACTTGGCCTCGGGAGCAGGAAAGAAAAACGTTCCGCCCTCTGTTATTAGAGATGTAAAATTGTGGCACTGATGTACACGTCGCTCCGTGTATCTGCCGGATGAGACCTCCAAATGGAAATGCGTGCGTCCGCTACGCGCAGTGCAGAACCGCTTGAGTCCGTCTGCGTGCTGTAGGTATGCTATAAAGCATGGTGCTTTGTGCTTCAAAGGTGGGAGATGTCCTTTTGAGTTTTAGCAAGTTACTCATGCCCTTGCCGCCCCCTATTCTAACTACTACATAGAGTATACCACCCACAATGCAACTGACATACATGTTCACAAAAGCATAGAGCCTCTCTCTCACCCAGTCAGACAACGACATAGGGATTTATACATTCCTTCACATACTCAAAAACTACTTATGTATGCAGCAGTACCAAGGCGTTTGCAGAGACACCTACATACCCCTCTATTCTCTAACACAGGCACTGAAGGATTCATTCAGATACCTACATACAGGTTTAGAGAGACATAGAGTTATTAAAACAGTCAAATATTTACACATTTACTTAAACTTCTCACTCAAATATGTAGACCAATAGTGACACAACCTTGTCATCTATCCACACAAAAAGTCCTTTAAACAAGGATCAGGCCTACTAGTGCAGACCCTGTCTGTGCACTGCCACTACAAGCTTGATTTGGCATGTAAAAGCTGTTTGTGAAGTTTTAAACCCATGTTTTAGTACACATAAATTATCTCAGAGATAGGCAGTAGGAATGCTATAAAGCATGAAGCTTTGTGCTTCAAAGGTGAGAGATGTTCTTTTGAGTTTTAGTAAGTTACTAGTGCACTTGCAGACCCCTAGTCCAAGTACTAAATAGAGTATACCACCCACAATGCAACTGATATACATGTTCACAAAAGCATAGAGTGTCTCTCTCACCAAGGCAGACAACGACAGAGGGACTTATACATTCACTCACATACTCAGAAACTACTCATGTATGCAGCAGTATCAAAAGCAGTTGGAGACACATCTACATACCCCCTATTCCATAACAAAGGCACTGAGGTATTCAAATCAAATCAAATCAAATCAAGCTTTATTCGGTTAGAAAGATACAACCATAAAAGCATCCTAGAAATGAAAAAACATCTTCACATTTCATCACAGGGTATACAATGAAGCACATTAAAATGTAAAAATTCCTACAATTCATGAGTGTACGTAAAAGACATAATGCCATAAAAACATAAAAACCATCCCAAGAGACACTTTGTACATAAAGTGTCACGTGCAATACATACAGTGCGAGAGCCATTATTAGTCAGTATGTATCCTATCTTCTTCATATATAAGGGCCTCAAGGTGTGAATTATTTTTCCTTATTCTGATTTCCTTCTGAATGTAGACCGCCACTGCATTACTAACTCTGTCGTTAGCTAGGTTACAAATAAAATCAAAGAAAATTTTATATCTAAACAATCTGTTCTTTAAAAATAATGGACGTAGAATGCTCTTCCTAATATCTCTATAAAAATCAGAAATAATAAAGTGCAAGGTTGTCTGATCTGATTTTCCATCGCAGGGATATTTTGGGAGATTTCGTTTCCATTTGCCCATAGTTGGAGAAGCTATTAAAAAATGGGCAATCCCCATTCTTAATCTTGTAAGATAAAATCTATGTTTTGTATTCATGACCTGAATTAGATTACATTGCATCCCTGGTCCGATGGGCCTATCACAGTAAGCCTTGGTCCACTGCTTCGAGTTAGCCTCAACGTCCCATAGCCATTCCCATGGTTCTATAAGTCCAGTTTTTAGATCCTTTTTACTATAATCGAGTATTTGCGAGGGGTTGTTAAAATCAATATTTTCAGCGCATTCTTTTAAAAGATTGTTAATATACATCAGCCAGGGGATTTTTTTACCATACTCAAGGGCAAGGCAGTCCTTAATGATTTCCTGGGTAAATTTTGTACCCTCCTTACTCCATATCCCATACCAAATGGTAAGACCTGCTACACTAATAAAATCGTTAATATAAGATGCAGAAAGCTCTTTGTGCACGCTATATATCAAAGTAGAGTTGGGGATGGCTAGCAATTTTCTTAAAAATATGTTTTCTTGAGTTTGAAGGATAGAATGGTTTGCAGCTCCCCAAAGTGCAGCACCATAGCAAGTTCCAGTTAGGCACTAGATCTTATATAGTGTCAGAATTTCACTGATCGGTTTATTACCCATTTTATTTGAAAATCTAAAGATTGCCTCAGTAATCCGAGTGAATTTTAATTTACAGTGGTCAATGTGGGCTCCCCAATGTCCGTTTGCTGTAAATACCAGTCCTAAGTATACAAATGAGTGCATTGCTGTAATAGGAACACTGTGTACATGGTGGGCCCTAGTCTTTACTTTTCCTTTGCCACACACCATCGTAAATGTCTTTTTCAAATTAAGTACCAGGTCATTTTCCTGCATATATTCTGCAAATTTCTCAATCAAACACTGGAGCCCATTAGCAGTCCTGGATAAGAGAACTGCGTCGTCCGCATAAAGCAAAGTGGGGACTGCACGTTTACCAGCTCTAGAGAGATCAGCATTTAGCTTTTGCAAACCTTCATCTACTCCGTTTATATATAGAGAAAACAGGAGTGGAGCAAGAACACATCCCTGCCTTATACCCGTGTTACTCTGAAGCTAGTAGTGCACTCTCCTTTTGTCCCATATCGTACTCTTGTACTCAGTCGATTATATATTTGTGACAGGTATACAATAATGTCGTTCGGTGCACCCATAAGAGCCAAAGTTTGCCATAGTCTCACATGGTTTACTAGGTCGAAAGCACTTGTGAGGTCAACAAAACAAAGCTGTAAATGGCCCTTTTATGCAATTGTATATTTATTTGATTATTAAATGCAGATTAATGCACTGTTCAATAGTCCCTATCTCGCTTCTGAATCCATACTGTGATTCTGTAAGGATTGAGTTTTCAGCTGCCCATATTTCCAATCTCTCCAAAAGGATTCTGCACATCAGTTTTCACGTTGTGTCGGGAAGGGAGATAGGGAGATAGCATTTGGCGTCACTTCTATCGCCCTTCTTAAATTTCAGGACTATAATGCTTTCCGTCCAAGTTTTCGGCACCTGGTCACCTGCTACAGCATTAAACACTTTTTGTAAAATCAGGGCCCAGAGATCCATGTCTGTTTTAAAAATGTCTATTGGAACCCCATCGGGGCCTGGTGCCTTTCCATTTGCACATCTCTCTAGGGCCAATGTAACCTCATCCAGAGTAATAGGGACCAGATTAGGGGGGGTCGAAGGTAATAAAATCCTTGTTATTTAACGGTGCTAAATTACCATTAAAATCACTTTTATCTACCAATACGGGTGTTTCATTTTCTGGGTTAAAAACCTGTCCAAAGTGACTTATCCAATCTGAGGGCTGGACCAGGCTCTCAATTTTAACTGCAGAATAATCTTTAAAATAAGGGTGATTAATTGTCTTCCAGAATAGGGGGGCATCCTTCGTATTTGCTGCCTGTGTTAGTTTCTCCAATGCTTGATCTTGTATCTCCTTTTTCCTTCTAGTAAGGGTCCGTTTATATATCATCCTCTGCTTTTTGATAAGTTTGCTATCTCTGGGCCTAATTTTTAAGGCATTTTTAGAAATTGATGGGCCTTGGTGTATTGGCAATCAAACCAACTATCTTTTTTTGGGACTTTCTTCTTCTTGATTTTCAGTCCCCCAGAGATTACAGAGGTAATATTACAGAAGGCTCCAATGATCTGGCTGTCAGAAGAATCCCCCTTATTACAGATTTCAATATCGTATTTACAATCGTGCATTAATCTATCCATAAATTCGTTTGGATTAACACCAGACCATTTGATAGTAATGCCATTCTCTCCTTGTGTTGATATGGAAGGGGCAAGGCAAGACCCCTCCGGTGGGGTTTCATTAAGTCTAACTGTTAAGAATAGCGGGTGATGGTCACTAAAGCAACTTTTTACCACCTCCATTTTCACTATCTGTCCTTGTCCAGATTCAGAAATTAATATGTGATCAATGATTGAGCACTGTCTATGACCTTCATAGGTTGGCAACTGGGGTTCTCCTTCTGCAGTCGATTGGTCCAGTAGTTCTAAATTGTATTTATACATTGCCCCATTGATAGAATCACCATATAAACAATGTGGAAAATGGGAATAATTTTCTCCAGACTCGTTTCCATATCCACAATATTTCCCTTCTAAGATTCCACATTTCTTACTATTAAAATCCCCAACTCACATAAAAAAGCAGTCACTTCTAATGTATTTTAAAAATAAGTCTAGCTCCTTTTCAAATGCTAATATGACTTGGTTTCTAGTATTATCAAATACATTATTATAAAAATTGATTATTGCTAAACACTTATTGTCAATAGTTAAGAACCACAAGAATTGAAAATGGGGTGAGTCAGTATGGACTTTCTTAAGAATTAATGGGCAAGTGACAGAAACTAAAACAGCTAATCTCCTCTAGCCCTTCCATTCTGAGAGGGAGTTGCTAGTGTATCAACTGTTGAAAAACCATCGATGTGGAAGGGTTCCATGTGCCAGGTTTCTTGCATGTGGATAATTTGGCAATTACATATTAATTCAAGCCATACTGAGGTATTCATTCAGCCTCTTACATACACCTTTAGAGAGCTATTGAATTACTAAGAGACTGTAAAATACTAGCACACTTACTTAAACATCTGATGGCACTGCTACAGGTGGACTCCTACACTCACTCAGATATGTAGACAAGTAGTGACACAACCTCGTCATTCATCCAGACAAATATTCCTTTAAACAAGTGTTAGGCCTACTAGTGCAGATCCTGTGTGTCCACTCTCGCTGCCAGCTTGACTTGATATGTGAAAGCCCTTGGAGAAGTTTTAAACTCATGTTTTAGTACACATAACGCACCTCTGAGATTGGCTGTATCTATGCCATAAAGCACAGTGCTTTGTGCTTAAAAGATGAGTGGTGTCCTATAGAGATTTAGTAAGTTACTCATGGACTTGCAGACCCCTATGCCAAGCACTACATGGAGTATACCAGCCACAATGCAACTGACATACATGTTTCTAAAGCCTAGTGCCTCTCTCACCCAGTCAAACAATGACAGGGGGACTTATACATTCACTCACAAACTCAGAAAGTACTTATGTATGCAGGAGGTAGTTGCAGACACACCTACATACCCCTGCATTTGCTTACACAGGAGCTAAGGTAATAATTTTGCCACTTACATACACATTTAGAGAGGCACAGAGTTACTAAAAGACATAGTAATATACTGCCACACTTAAACATGTCATGGCATTGCTACAGGTGGACTCCTACACTCACTAAGATATGTTGGCAAGTACTGACACAAACTCATCATCCATCAGACAAATAGTCCTTTAGACATGAGTCAGGCCTACTAGTGCAATGACTGTCTGCGCACTCCCACTGCCAGCCTGACATGGCATGTAAAACCCCTTTATCAAGTCTCAAAAACATCTTTTAGTATACATAACTCACCTCTGAGATAAGTTGTAGCTATGACATAAAGCCCAGTGCTTTGTGCTTAAAAGATGAATGTTGTCCTTTAGAATTTTAGTAAGTTACTTGTGCACTTGCAGACCCCTATGCCAAGCCCTACATAGAGTATCCCACCCATAATACAACTAATATACATGTTCACAAAATCATAGAGACTGTTTCTCACTGAGTCAGACAGAGGCACTTATATATTCAGTCACATATTCACAAACTATTTATTTATGCAACAGTATCAAAGGCAGTTACATACCCCTCTATTTCCTAACACAGGCACAAAGGTATTCATTCAGCTACTTACTTATATATTTAGAGAGCCATAGAGTTAGTAAAATAGAGAGTCATACAGCGGCACACTTACTTAAATATCTTATGGCACTCCTACAGTTGGACTCGTAGACTCACTCAGATATGTAGCCAACTACTGACACAACCTAGTCACCTATGCAGGTAAGTAGTTCTTTAAACAAGGGTAGATGCACAGGTACACAGTAATGGATATGGTAGTATACCCATTGAGAGACTAATAGATTAATGTTAGCTATATTATAATAACACAACTGTTTTTATTGGTAATAAAAAACCTAAAATATATAATCTTATAGTGTAAAATTAAAAGGTTCATGTAGTTATTTTTTTCTTTTCAAACATCAAGTACAGATAGTTAGAATGCCATCAAAAAGTCAGAGAAGAAAGAAACAGAAGCAAGGATACTATATCGTCACAACTAAGAAGCAAAAGTGGCAAAATTCTGAGAAAATGATGGAAGAGAAAAGAGCTGCTGGTAAGAAAACAAAGACATTTCTTAAGAAAGTATGTGGACAACTGGAAAGTCAGCAAAATCAAGTTAATAAAAAACAAAGTTTAAGATCAACTAAGAGAGGATAAAAAGTACATCTTAGGAAGAATAAAAGATTGTATGAAAAAACTGATTCACAAGAAGACAGAGGAAGTTTAAGGAAATCAGAGTTAGAGTGTTTTGTAGTAGACTAATTCAGAATCAAATAAAAACTGAAGAAGTATAAAAGAAGAAGATAAGCAGTCAGACAAAAGGAATGCGTTGAGACTGTAGTAAATAAGGCCTTTGCTCTCAAGAAGAAGCTATTTATTGTGATTCTAAACAGAACGAGGACGCTGGATAAAATAGTATTGTGTATGAGGAAAACAAGCCAAAAGAAAAGACTTGCCAATAAAAATAACTTTTGCGGCTAAACCTGGACGAAGCAAGATGGCATCTGTGTCGGGCACGGACCGGGTCGCTCCTGCCTGAAATGCCCCATGGAGGTCAATAAGGGCAAGAAAAGGAATCTTCTTTCCGGCAATGATATCCGGACGTTACCTGCTTTCGCGGATCGGGCACTGTGTACCGGGAACTGTTTCTCGATCGAAGTTGGGACTGCGGACGCCGGCTGATTGCTCTGCCTACGCTGCGTGCCTCCAGATGCTACTCGCATGGCTCCAACGTTCCCTGCAACAGTGTTGCAGGGGAGGCAGCGGCAAATCCAAAACAATCAGGATGCCTGGCCGAGGAGTGAAGAAAACCAGCCCGAACGCTGGATCATCAGTGGGGCTCCCTTCCTCCTCCTCCTCCCAGGATACTGGTAAGGGGTGAGAGGGGGGGAAACAAAATCAAGAAGGGGCTGCGGACAAAGGAGGGCGTAAGGCTGTTAGCACCGAGAGTGGCACCAGGACCCGACTAGGAAAGACTGGGATGCAGGCCAATCTTTAATCTCTACCCTGTTTTCGGGCAGCAGCAAGACAACAGCAGTGGAAAGAGTGGAGGGGGAAGCGGATCCTCCCCCCCCCTCCCCGGGAGACTTATTGGATTTGGGGAGTGCAGACTGTTCTAGCCCTGCTCAGAATGAGGCATTGAACCCCACTGATGGCTCTAAAATTAACCCTATTAATGGTGTTGAGGGCTCAATAGAGATAGCTCCTACTATGGCTTCAGGTGAAATTGCTAGCAGAGATAGCTCCAACATGGCGATCAATAATAAAGATCAGGATCAAGATGATCGCAAACAGATGCAAGTACCCAGGGGGCATAAGGAAGCACGATGCCCGACCCAATCTATAGCTACAGGTCAGCAAAGGGCCGCTAACGGAAACATTGCAGGACTTCCAGTGGAGAAAGTGCAAGATTGGGGGAAGGTGGCAAACGAGCTATCATCATGAATAGCTAAGTCTCCTGATGCTGGTGATAAGTTTTTTTAATTAACGGACGAGTCAGACCTGTCGAATATTGGAGAATCGTCATCCTCCCTAACCGATGATCCAGTCTCAGATTTGTCCTCTAGTGACGTCCCGGAAGAATCTACCTTCGCAACACAGCATAAACGGTCAGAGAGAAGATCTCGGGGAAAGAAAAAGAAGGATAAGAAAGGGCAAGCAAGTGGAGAAGCATTTAAAGGCAGTAGTGAGGATGGACCCTTGGGCAATCTTCACTGGGACTATTCCACCTTGCAGCTGGCGTTTTCTGGGGGGAGCTTGAAAGATCTGCCAAAGAAAGCACAATGGGAACATCGGATACTCAACCGCAAACTACCTCAGTTGAGGGATCTCTAGCAACAATTCTGCAAACCATAAGGCAAGTTCAAGAGGAAACCAGGAGCTCAAGTCATCGAGCGAGGCTTGCGACAAAGAAACTGCATGGGACTGTGAAGAAAATCAATAAAACCTGCTCTGACATTGCCGGCAGACTGACCATGGTGGAGGAACGCACTGAGCATTTGGAATCCGATGTCAAGACATTAAAAGTACAAGAAGCTTCCCAGGCTGCAACGATGGTCGACGTCTTATGGAAACTGGAAGTATATTAGAACAGGCAGAGACAGAATAATTTGAGAGTCCTAGGGATACCTGAGGGAGTGGAGGGCTCTGATATACGTGCTTATATCATCTCCCTCTTTAAGGCGACGTCCCGGACAAAACTAACTGGGACTGGAATACAGAGATCCAACGTGCCCACAGGTTCCCCCTAATGATGAAGAAGACTCGACCCAATGATGCCGAAAGACCCAGGGTGATCCTGGTATATTTTGGGAACTTCCTGCTGCGGCAAGAAATTTATGACCAAGCCCGTCCTAACTCAAGGAAGGTCTTCGGGGATGTGTCTTTTTTTGTAAGACCTGACTTCGCCCATGCCATAGTAGAGAGGTGATGGTGGATGAGACAATTGATTAATCCTTTTCAGCAACGTGGAGCGGAAGTATTTCTTCGAAATCCTGCTCGCCTGAAAGTGACTTACAAAGGACAAACACAAAGCTTTACTTCTGAAATTAGTGCTCAGGAGTATCTGAAAGAAATAGGGGAGGAAACATTGATAAAATATAGCTCAGTAAGAGCAGCTCGGGATTTCTGCTCCTTATCTTCAGGAGACGGATAGTATAAAGTGGATTTTTTTTTCTTATGGTTAATTTAGTTGGATAGTTAATTTAACAGCTTTTTCTCTGTGATTATTATTTGATTTTTTCTTTTTCTTCGTTTACCTAAGAGGGGGCACGGGTTAGGAGCAACCGGAGATGCATTCTTTCATAGGAGCTATCCTTCAGGCTTTCGGCCTGATTGCTTTGGTGGTGGGGGGAGGAGGGAGGGGTCTGTGGGAGGGGGGGTCGGGTGGGGGAAGGGAGGGACGCTACATGGGAGGATTTTTGGGTATAAAAAAATAATAAGAAAAGTACAGAAAGAGATAAAACTGCCTAGGATATGAAGTTACTATTTTCGGTTGGTTAGGGGCAAAATGATTAGTAGGAGAGGTGCAAGAAGGGCCTTAGGAAACTGGATCAATGGGTAAGCTAAGAGTCGCTACAGTGAACATCTGTGGCCTTAATGATAAGAAGAAAAGAGCCAGGGTAACCTTGGAACTGCAAGCTTTAGAGGCAGATATACTTTGCCTCCAAGAGACCCACATTGAGGGAGCGCAGATGTCTTTATTGGATATGCTAGGTTTTAAACTAATTGCGGGCATACGACAAAGCACACAAACTTGTGGGGTGGCAGTTCTCGCCAAAGAGATTTGGCTCAGTTTTTTTCACACATTAGTACAGATAGCCGGGGGAGATGGGTGATGCTGGGATTTCGGTCTAATAAGTGCACCTTTACACTGTGCTCTTTATATGGGCCAATTCTTGATGATACTGGGCTTTATGACTGGTTAAACAACAAACTGGTGTCTTGGCCAGCTCCCATTATTTTATATGGAGATTTTAACATCAATTTGGCCAATAATTGGTCGTGCAAGGAACACTACAAATATTATGGGAGGAAACCCAGGGTATTTCGGGTGCTTAAAAGTATGTGTAAAGATTATACCCTGATGGATGTTTGGCAGAGCAGGTAGCCAACTGAACATGGTTTTACCTTTTTTTCTTCACCCCATAAATCACACGCATGTCTTGATTTTATTTTGTTTCACATGCTATAATTCAAGATTGTGAATAGAACTCTTCCCCAGGGTCATGTCTGACCACAACCCGTTAGTCTTGGTAGTTAAGGAAGGGGTGTCCTGCAAAAATGGTAGTCAATGGAGTTTTGAGCGGGCACTACTGGTAAATGATGAATATGTGACTCTTATGAAAACTTGGATTCCGAGGTTCCTCAGTGAAAATCTGGGTAGCACTTCTCTGGAAATAGTGTGGGATACATTAAAAGCTGGAATTCGGGAGGAAACTCTCCAATTCTCGCTAACTAGGGTAAGGAAGGAGAAGCAAAAGATGCGAGAACTATATGCCCTACTAGCCCTGGAAGAAAGAAAATTAATAATGATTACACTACAGGGGGGGGGGGTTGTCAGGAAGCACAGATTGGAGTCATGATGGCTAAAGCAGCCATAAAAGATATTTTAGTATGCAGTGAACAAGCGTATGAATACGGTGAACAAATGGGGCGCACACTGGCCATAAGAACTCGGCAAAAATACGTCCAGAATGAAGTTAGGGAAATCAGGGACCCAGATCAGGGCATTATTTCTGATCCTGCTGGGATAAGATCTGCATTTACATTTTTTGCCAGAGATTGTATTTGGAAACTAGTGTGGGGGATCTGAAGGACATTTCCAATTATTTAGATTTAAGCACAATCATGAAACTTGATGATGATGATGAGGCAGGGTTAGAGGGGACTCCCTCGTGGGAAGAGATCCTGACTGCCATTTCCACATTGGCGATTGGGAAGGTGGCTGGGGAGGATGGGATTCCAACGGAATTCTATTTGACATTTGCATCAGAGCTTAGGGATTGCCTTGTGGGACTGTTCAAGCAGATATATGTAGGCAATAAACATCCTCCTTCTTGGTCTAAAGTAAAGATTGTGGTGTTTCCCCAAAAACCAAATCTGTTAGAGAGCTCGGATCATATAGGCCGATCACACTTATTAACGGGGACACTAAAATGTATCCTAAAATGTTAGCTTCTCGTTTGTCCCCTGTCATTAGCAAAGTAGTGAGTGGACGGCAACATGGGTTTATACCCAGGACAAGCACCACAGATCACATTAGGCGGGTAATAATGTTATTTGATGCCACCCAGATAGCAGGAGACCCTATGGCTTTAATTTTATTAGACGCCGAGAAGGCTTTTGATAGGGTCTCCTGGAGCTACCTATGGAAAATGCTTGAGCGAATCAACACAGGCCCTGAATTTAGGCACGCACTCAAGGCGCTTTATAACAAACCTGAGGCCAGGGTGTTTGTAACTGGGGAACTTTCAGAGTTATTCTTAATTCTGAGAGGGACGAGGCAAGGTTGCCCCTGTTCCCCATTGCTGTTTTCCCTATACATCGATCCGTTCATTCGCAGGCTAGAAGCTAACATTCGGATTGTCCCGATGAAATATAATGGATGGGATACTAAAACGCATGCGTACGCGGACCACATCGCGGTAGTTACACCCGAGCCCGAGACTGCAATGTTGGAAATTGAGAAAGAAGCGGGGCATTTTGGACATATTTCAGGTTACTCGCTAAATAGGGACAAAACCGTAATCTTGGTTAATAGTACGCTGTCTTGGCAGGACCCATGAGTGGCCGTAAAGGCGACATATTTGGGAGTTACTATCACGCCTAATGTGGATTGTATTATCAGGTATAATTTTGAGCCCTTAATCAAAAAATCTAAGAAAGATCTGCAGAGACTCAATAACTTACACCTATCCCTGCCAGGACAATGCAATGTCATAAAAATGATTTTTTTTCCCCAAGATTATTTATTTATTTAGGGCAATCCCGTTAGGAATAAGGAATTTATGGTTTAAAAAGTTAAATGACATAATTTCTCAATTTGTTTGGGTTTATTCTAAACCCCGGCGAGCCATGAAATTCTTGACGCTCCCTAAGGACCGGGGAGGGTGGGGGCTCCCTAACTTAAAACTGTATTACTGGGCCACGGTGCTACAAAATCTTGGCCCGCTATTACAAGAGAAAATTCCATCATCTGCAGGTGCTGTTTACTTCCCCTCCCCATTTGAGTTACTGATAGGTGAAGGGGTGTGGGGGAATTTATGGAGGCAAATCGATATGAGCTATTTCAAACGTGTTCGTTTTAAGACCTTGCGGAATGCGTTTGAGACTTGGTTTTCAGCGCGCAAATTGTTGGGTTTAGGTCGACTCAATTTCTACACCCCCTAAAGGATGATGTAAATCTTCCAGGATTTTTTTCAGACATATATATAGCAAGGTGGGTTAATACTGGCTTAAAAAGGTGGATCTGTTTTTCTCAAATAGGGGGATAAAATAATTTCAAGAAATCAGAGAAGAATTTGGGCTTACTCATAAGGATTTTTTTTTATTTTTACAAGTAAGGGATTTTCTTTTTTGTAAAACTAGTGGGGCAATAGGGTTTCAACAGTGTAAGTTGGTTGATGCTTTGGTAGCTGAGCATACGCCCTCAATAGGATTTATAAACTCCTTTCTCAATAACTACACGAGGGATGATTTAGATAAGCACTCGCAGAGATGGCAAGAACAACTGAACATCTCAGATGCCTCTTTCCGGGAATCTTTTGCTCTTGCTCAGACATCATTTCTATCAGCTAAATTACATGTTCAATATTACAAAACATGTTTTAATTTATCTTATACTCCTATTAGGAATATCAAATGGGGGATGGCAAAGGCACCCGTTGCCCTAGATGTCATCTTAGGGATGCTGATATTGTGCATATTTTTGCCACCTGTCCGTCCTTATCAACCATCACATCTCAGATAACTGATTTCTTGTTAAATAAATTAAATATTCAGGTAAATTTATCCCCTGCTGTGATCCTCTTAGGAGTGTCTGAATTTGAGAGACCAACAAGAGGCAGAGAGCTGATTTTTATTGTTATGACTGTTTTTCGTTTATGTATTGCTTCTGCCTGGCTAGATAGCAACCCGCCTTTGTTTCAACAGTGGCTAGCAAGGGTGCTGGCTGTTTGTAATTTAGAAAAGGCAATTTTCCTAAGGAAGGGGATTCGCAATAAAAGAAAGGGATTGAGGAGGTGGGGTCCGTTATTATATTGGGTGGATGTTAGGAGTTGTTGAAGGTAGGCACGATGCACTTTAAGCTTGTGTTTACGTAAGCACTTTGGCACTTTACTGGCAGCTTGCAGCTTTGGTTATATTTGCTTTGTTTTTTCTACTTTCTATCCTCTTGTGGTATTATTAGTACTGATCTATTAGGGTATGGCAACTGTGATCAAATTTTCGCATCTGTTTTCTGCTGGAGTAGGTGGTAGATATGATCACTGGCCTGTATAAATACCAGCAGCTAAGTGCAGATCAACTAGACTATACTCAGAAGATCCTAGATTTCACCAGTATGTTCCCCATATATTTACTATATGAGAGCGACTTGTCAGGACTATCTTATGCAGTAAATCACATTCTCAAAACGGGGGTGAATCTGCAAAATCTCACAGCAAGGGAATTTGTTGACAAAGTGCAAGGAAAAGAGGAAACCCTGGAATGCAACTTGATTAATTTGATGGCGTGCCAACGTGGCACCAACGAGTATTGATACCATCATCACGATTATGTATAAGATGGCCTGCTTGAATTCTTGTGAGAAGCAAACTCAAACAAAAAGGACATCAAAGTGAAAACAGCTGGAGAGCTTTTCTCAATGCATCCTGCAAATGTTTGCAGCTATTTCAACCACAGGTTTCAGGCCATGATGTCCTTCATCTGCAACAAAAGTAATCCCCCTCTTGGTGAACTAACTGTTTTCTTTTGGCACAAAGAGTACCAAGCTAGAGGTACTCCACATATTCACATGCTGTTACGGATAAAAGATTAACCAAAATTTGGAACAGACCGTGATGAGTCCGTCTTGAGTTTCATAGAGCAGCATGTGACATGCACCATCCCAAAAGACGGTGGTGAATACAGCTTGAGACAGCAAGTTCTATGATTTCAAACTCATAGATGTAGGAAGTATTGTCATCAAAAATACAGATGTAAACATTTTTTTTACACAAGATGTCAGTCAGTCAGTCAAAATCCCTTTATTCAGTTAATTAAAACCATAAAAGCATACTACAAAAAAATCATTTTTAAAACAACAATGTGACATAAGCAGCAAACAACGTATAATAAACATGCATCTTAAACATAGCAAACAAACAATTCATCATATAGTTTGTTAAAAATATATAAAAATAAATATTTGATACACTCTAGCTCATGGGTGTCCCCCTCTTATTCTAACCGCCGCAGTTAAAAAACTTGCTATGTTAAAAATTTCCCAAACATTGGTTAGCATCTGTAGATATATAAGAGCTGGCCTCGTCTGTAAAAAAGCTTTGCCCCTTAAAATTGGTAATATAAAACCTTTTTGGATGTGCAAAAAATGCTCGCAGAACAGAACAAAGTGCAACGTATCATGGGTGGAGAAGTTATCACATGTGCAGGTACCCAGATCCTCTACCTTTCTCCATCCCTGAGGTTCAGCAAGTAATATGTGCAACTGATTAAATCTAAATCTTACCTGAAGGAAACGATGATGCGGGTTAGTTACTACGTTTAAATAGGGTTCGATTGCACATGTAGTTTTTAATAGTTGATGTGCTTGTACCATTCGTTTTATCAATTCCCTGGCCTCTCTTTCCATGTATGCCATATGTAGGTAAGTTTTCTTGGCCCACAACTAGTCTTCCTTCAATAATTTATCTGGGGAATTAAATAGCTTGGGCCATCCTAATTGCATTGTTAACCTTTTCACATAACTCAGCCAGGGGATACTACTTGCTCTATCTAGTGCTAGACAATCGTGCACGATTTCGCGATTCATTTCTAGCTCCGGGGTTATCCATATAGATATCCATTTAAGTAGGGGTGCCATTCCAATTAAATCTGACACAAAACCTGTGCCAGTTTCTTGGTGAATTACATACGAAGGTGTTGATTGTGGCACCGATAGCAAATTTCTTAGAAATTTATTTTCCACTATTTGGATATCCTTAACTTCTCTATATCCCCATATTTTAGAGCCATAGTTTAAAATAGCAATGCGTTTGGCTCTATATATATTTAACATCGCTTGTATTGGCTTTGCCCCTAGCCTACGTACAAAATCAAGAACCGCTATTGTAGATCTGGCCATTGCATTTCTTTTGGCTTTCTTCTGTGGTACCCACGTGCCCCTATCATCAAATAGGATACCAAGGTAGGAAAATGTTGTTACCCTGGCTATTTAATTTCTTTCACAATGATATGTTTTAGCTCTTCTGGGTTTAGAGCCCATGATCATTGTGTGAGATTTAGAAAAGTTTACATTTAAATCCAACGATCTCATAAAATCGGCAAAGGTAGTTAAAAGACACTGTAGGCCAACCGCTGTTCTGGCTAATAAGGTGGCATCATCAGCATAAAGTAGAGCTGGAATCAGCCGTTCCCCCATGCGCGAAATGTCCTTACGAGCTCCCCCTAAGACTGAGTTCAAGTTATTATTGTATAAAGTAAACAGTAGGGGGGCTAGGATGCATCCCTGTCTAACACCTTTTATGATGCGTACTCCCTGCGTGTGGTTGCCCCTTTGATCGATTCTCACTGTAGCTGTTAAATCCCTATGCAGGTTGGCCAGCAAATTTGCAATATTCTTATCCACTCCTAGTTTTAATAACAATGCCCATAGCTTGGATCTGTTCACCCGGCCAAAGGCCGAGGACAGATCCATAAAAGCCAAGTATAGCGTCCCTTTCTTGGCAATGGTATACTTCCCTACTAACAAATGCAGGTTAAGGCACTGGTCCGTGGTGCCTCTCCCTTTCCTGAAACCGTATTGCAGGTTCGAAAGTATGTTGGTCTCATTTTGCCAATCAGTGAGTTTATTGAGTACCGCTCTTTCTAACACTTTCACTGCTGAGTCTATCAGTGAGATTGGCCTATAGCATCGTGGGTCTCCTCTAATTCCTTTTGTAAAAACTGGGACAATAGTTGACTGGGACCATGATCTAGGCAGGCCAAATTTACAGGCCATATTAAAAACATGAGCTAATAATTTTGACCATAATGTCACGTTGGATTTAATAAGATCGGCCGGGACACCATCCGGTCCGGGAGCCTTGTTACTTGACATTTGAGCGATGGCCACAGCTATTTCTTTGTCTGTGAAAGCCAAGGTATAAGCCTCAACCGTAAACTGTGCAGCTGGGGGTCCTTGGTCCTCCTGGTCGCCGTATATGTGTTTAAAGTGACTAAACCACTCCTCCTCAGGAATGTTACATTCCAGTGGGCTACCCTTAGTATCAGAGAAAAATGTTTTTTGAATGATTTCCCAAAACCTGGCGCTATTCCTAATGACGTCTATAGACAATAAATCATTCCAAGCGTCATGTTTAATTTCAGATTTACGTATGTGTATAGCCAACTTATAGGTTTTCCTAAGGGCAGCTATTAAGGTTTTGTCTTGTGGTTTATGCTTTAACGCGATCAGCAACTTCTGATGGGCAACTGTGCATTTGTGATCAAACCACCTCTCATTTCTGTTTAAAAATTCCTTTTGGGGATATGTGAGGGCTCTGGCCACCTGGTTACAGATCTTTGCATATGCTGTAAGGATTTCATCATCCCTTTTCGTATTGTCTAAGCAGAGATCGATCTCAGTTCCAACAATACTCGCTAAGTCATCATAAAACTCATCCGGAACTACCTTGCATCACTTAAGTCTGCGACCTTGGTCTTTTGTTTTTAAATTAGAGATAGGAACACATCTATTTATTTTAGGGTTAGTCTTGATGCCCCCTACCAATATAAGGTGTATGGGGTTATGATCACTAAAATGTGACCACTTGGCCGATTATGCCACAACCAGGGGTCCCAAGGCAGTGTTAATAAAAATGTAATCAATGGTAGAATTCGTCCACCTTCCCTTAAAGGATGGA
This sequence comes from Calotriton arnoldi, assembly GCA_963921515.1. Lineage (NCBI taxonomy): Eukaryota > Metazoa > Chordata > Amphibia > Caudata > Salamandridae > Calotriton > Calotriton arnoldi. The sequence goes on along the minus strand of CAWUFW010001768.1, from coordinate 1,252,117 downwards.
ATATCATCCTTGTCACACATGGCATTAGGGTATGATAGGCCAAATTCCGCTAGGGTATCCTCTAAAAAACCACCTTGTTGGGTGTGTTCAAAGTGTGTCTCTGAGTAGTTACCAGGGCCAAGGCTATCAGTAACATGGCAATTCTTTGGACATAAGTGTATATTAAAATCTCCTAAAATAATAACCGAATAAGGTGCAACTTGCTTTTCCTTGTAAGACCCCAGAAAACAATTAAGACTGCCCAAATGTTCAATACCAGAACTTCTGTCAAATGAATTGTAAAAACTAACAATAAGTACTCTAGGTGCATTAGTGGGCGTAATCTGAACCACTAGACAGTTTACTGACTCAGAGTCCAGTTTACAATGGTTACCTATAACCTTTAGAGAAATTAAGGTTATTAAACCGCCCTTTGGCCTACCAGCAACAGAGGGCCTTGCAGGCTCAGAATAAGATGTATATCCGTCCAACCAAAAAACATTTTCAGTTTCCCAAGTCTCTTGAAGCCCCACCACATCATATTCCCTTAGTAAACCATTCCACCTAACATCATACATTTTGTTTTTTAGCCCTGCCATGTTCCAGCTGAGTACCTTGAATTGTTCAATCATACTAACCTCCTCCCCCAGTATGGGGCTGATAATGTGACCCCTACAACTACCTGTAACCTGCCCGTGCATAGGGGAACAATTGGTTGAGTTTCATAGAGCAGTATGTGACATGCACGATCCCAAAAGAATGTGGTGAAAACAGCTTGAGACAAAAAGTTCTATGATTTTAAATTCATAGATGTAGGAAGTATTGTCGTCAAAAATACAGATGTAAACTTTTTTTTTTACACAAGATGTCATTTTGGATTCCCATGACCTATTATTTCTGAAGTAAGAAACAACAGCTTTTTGTCTGCAGTCAGACATACCCTGACACAGAAATCACCAAAAAATACATTCAATCTCAGAAGAAGAGAGGCTTCAAAGTGTATTAATGACTACAACCCTGTTATTCTGAAGATGTGGAATGCAAATATGGATCTACAATTTGTTCCAGACAACTCCATCGCTGTTGTTCGCTATGTGACTTCATATATAACAAAATCATAGAAAACAGAAATGAAAGAGATGTGGGAGGAGATTTCTGAAGAAACTAGTCTTACTAAGAAACTGTACAGATTCAGCTTCAAAATGCATTCCCCCACAGAGGAAAAGGTCCCTATGAGTGTTTGGACCACTTGAGCTTGGCTAGTTTGTTCTCAAAGTCAAGAGGAACTGTATGGGTAAGTCTAGGGCTTGCAAGCAGTTGGAATAGAGTATTAAAGTATTTCCCAGAAATACAGTATGCCATGCAGTTTGATCCAGAAAGTAGAGACAATCTGAAAACTAATAAGTTGGATACATACTACCCATGAAGGAGTCTGCATCTTCAAAACATGTGTCTCTATGAAGTACTTCAATATTACACATTTAGAAGTAATGTAACTGAAAACAGAAAAGAAGGGAGATAAGCAGTGCTTAGATTTGATGGCTGTTTTGTAGGACACATAAAGGAAATCTAATTAACCATGGAAAGCTTAGTTGCCAAACCCAAGAAAGAAGAACGTTTTTCTACTTGGCATTTTTGAAGTTGTTCAAGCCATGGCGTACTGAATCAGAATTACTTGGACACTATGACTGTTACAAAGACTCTTTCAACACTATGAAAGACAGCATTGAGTGTTTAGTCTTTCCAACTTGCTTGCAAATCTTGAAAGGTGAGATTCAATAGGAAGAAACCATTGCTACTGAAATGCCAAGAAGTGTACACAAAGCAGCCAAAGTTCTGGACCACTGACTCACGATCCTCCTGGAGAAACAACTATTCAAAATGAAGCAGTTATAGCTATGAATGAGGTGGAGAGTGCAATGCAGCAAGCAAGTGAGGAAACTGTTCATTTCAAACATTTAGTTGAACAACTGAATGATGAACAGGAAGACATTTTTAATGAAGTAAAAGATAAAATAGAGCATGAATTTCTCCAAGAGAAGAAACAATGTGAATGGTCTTCATATAAACCAATATTACTATTCATCAGTGGTCAAGCTGGCACTGGAAAAAGCTTTCTAATTAAAGATTTGACTGTTTTCTATAGAAGACTACAGAATCAAATTTGTGTTGTGCAGTAACAGCACCACCAGGATTAGCTGCACATAACATTAAAAGGATTATTTTACATCGGCTACTAATGCTGCCTGTTGAACATGACAATAAACTGGAATACCAGGAATTATCTGGTGAAGCTTGCCATGAGGTATCAAGAGTATTGAAGAAGCTGCAGCTTTTCATCATTGATGAGGTCAGCATGGCATCCAACTTAATGCTTGCTTTCATACACTTAAGAATGCAGCAGATTTTAAGAACAAACTAGTACGTGCTCTTTGGAGGAAAGCATTTTATTTTACTTGGTGACCTACTGCAACTTACGCCCGTAAAAGGACAAACTGTTTAAAAAAAAATAAAGAACAGAAATCCATACTCTGTTAAATGCTTACACTGCAAGAGTGCTCCAACTTCAACAAACACTTACTAAAACTGTAGAAAGAAGAGATTTGAGAAATTACAGCTGTCAATGAAATGGAAATCAGGGAGAGATAATACTGCTCATAGAAAAACTAAGAGCAAAATTAGATACTTTGGAGAAGTCTGTAGCTAGTGCAAGAACATTGGAGTAATTTTATTGCATAATTTAAATGTTGAAGAAGGGTTAGTAAATGGTGCAATGGGTAAAGTTATTGATTTCATTAATTTTCCAAATAGAGAAGAGGTTGAATACTTGGCCATAAATTTGTTCAGATTGAAGGCGTGAAGCAGATTGGCCAATGTATTGTATGTTTTTTTCTAGCGAAAGACTTATATGTGTGGCGCCAACATTTCCCACTCTCTCTAGTGTTTGCTTTAACTGTTGATAAATCACAAGGTTTAGGTGGAGATGTAGATTCTGTTGATAATGGAAGTACTGTATTTAAAGAAGGAATGTCATATGTAGCATTGTCACGAGTTAGAACATTGTATGGTTTGCTTTTGATTGAATTTGATGGTAAGAAAGTTAGTGCTGATGCAAGCTGTGTAAGAGAGTACGATCAGTTAGTAAGTGTATGCACTCCTCATTTAGGCCAATACGCTGTTTATGAGAAATGGATAATCTGTCCAAAGCAGAAGATTACAAAAGAGTGTACAGATGCTGAAAAAAAAGAAAAGACACAAGTTGCCTGACTCCTGATAGCACAGGCGCCATCTTAGGTAGGATTCATACCCTATTTTATTCATTTTATGATTTATATGTTTGCTTCTGAATGGTATGTTCTCCCCCTGTCTGCTATGACAGCCATTGCTCTAAGCAACTTTGAGTTGTCACAGCATCATACAGCCTACGGCCAGTTTTTCTTTTCCTTGTAGGCATATTAGTGCCATTGTTTAGGAGTTGCCTAGCTCCTGATAGCACGGGCGCAATCTTAGGAGGGGTGTATACCCTATTTTATTCACTTTATGTTTTATATGTTGTCACTCATATTTTATCTTTGTTTTTGGTTACCAGTATCAGCCCGGCGCAGGGGAGCCTGTCAATGGAACGCAGGGGTTGCTTGACCCCAGTTTTAGTTGTAATTTTCCCCACCTGGACGCGGAAAGCGGTAAGTGTAGCCATGCCTCCTGGACACACCCCCTATCCTCTGAGGGCTACTTGAATCACATTGGAGCACGTCCCTGCCGCTGGTGCACCAAAGGCACACCAAAGGCAAGCCCGTCTGCGCCCGTCCATGCCCGGATTGCACCTCGTGCCAGAACCCCCGGCATTTTTACTCCAGATCAACCGTTATTGATCAAATATGCAAGGGAGGAACTGATGGCACTGAATACAGCCGGCAAGAGGACAAACTGTGCAATTTTTGGCCCCATCTCGGCCCTTCTCAGAGTGCATTCTGCAAACTGATTTTTTCTTAGGCCACCATACCAACATGTCGTTCTATTAGCCACAACTAACTACGCATCAATTTCTTTCAGATACATTCAGATGCCCTCTAGTTAATGCACTTTCCATATGAAACACAATTTAGACTTCCAGGAGTTTGTAGAATCACATAGACTAGATGTTATATTTATCACAGAGACCTGGGAAAACCCTTTTGCTAACCCCAATCTGGCCCAAGCGGTTCCAGCAGGCTTCTCTATCCTCAGGGCTGACAGACTGAAAAGGCACGGAGGTGGTCTAGCCATAATCTTTAGCGATAAATTGAAAGTATCACGTTTCCCAACAGGAAGCGGTCTAGATTGTGAACTGATGCCTTTCCAGATTAGTCTAAGCAAAACATACTCTTTTAACGGCCTACTGGTCTATCGACCACTGGGCACAAAAACTTTCCTTCTTAATAATTTTAGTCCATTTCTGGAGTCAAGCATTGAATCTCCAGATTTCTCCATATTAGGTAATTTTAATTTCCACCTTGAAAACTCAGGTGACTGCAAAACCCTTTCCCTGATTGATTCACTTACCAGTTTTGATTTATACCAGCAGGTAGCACTGCCCATTCATAAATCAGGACATACTCTTGATGGTATCTTTATGAGCAATCCTCATCATAACTTCACAGAGGTATTATCTTTATTATGGTCTGACCACAAAGCAGTTAGATTTGATATCAGTGTACCCTGCTCACAACATAGCAATAACAACTCCTCTTCCTCTAGTAGAGGATGAGCCTGGCATAGGATCGACCCCCTTGAATTTTAATCACTATTGATTACCTCTAAGCCAGCTGCCAATTCTGACCTAAACCTTACTGCTTCCACCTATGCATCATGGATTAGCTCGGCAGTTGAAGAAGTAGCTCCTGAAAAATCTTTTTCTAACAAAAGAAAAACCCCTTTTGAACCATGGTTCACTAACAAACTAAGAACACAGAAACAGCTTTGCAGGAAATTAGAAAGGAAGTGGAGAGCTAATTTTTACTCCCAAGATAAAAAAATCTACTCCTCAGCAATTACAGACTATACAACTCTAATAAAGGATAAGAAGACTAAATATTTCTCCGATAAAATCACACAGTCAAAGAACACCACTAAAGAACTAATCGCCACAGTTAAAAGCCGGGCGAAAGCACCAGAAGCTACTTTAAAACACTGCAGCTTGCACTTCTGCAACACACTGGCTAAGTTTTTCCAGTCCAAAGTAGAAGAAGCTTATAATATGTTTAACAGCAACATGCAAAATATCACCAATTCGGCCATAACCAACAACTTCCTCTACCAACAGTCTGCTGGAGGCTTTTTCTCCATTGGATCTGGGAAAGGTACAGAAACTAATCCTCGCAAATAAATCAAGTTTACCCCTTGACCCTTGTCCACCTAGAATAATACATCTTGTGCCATATATTATCAGTGAATCACTGGGGAAATCTTTAATGAAATCTTAATAACAGGACTCTTTCTGGTTAAGTGGAAAATAGCATCAATTCTGCCATTATTGAAGAATTCTAACCTGGAACCATTGGAAACCAGCAGTTCCAGGCCAATCTCCAGACTGTCATTTTCACGAAAGTCTTGGAAAGGGCTATGAACCTAGAACTCACTTCCTTCTTTAACTCTAATAAACTCCTAGATCCTACTCAATTCGGCTTCAGGGAAGCCCATAGCACAGTGACTGCCTTGATTACAGCAACCGAAGATCTGAGATTAATCCTAGACAAGGGAGGAAAGGCAGCCTTGATCCTACTGGATCTCTCGACGGCCTTCAATGCCGTTGTCCATCATATATTAATCAACCAATTCTCTGAATTTGGAATTAAAGGTACTGCTCTTAAAGTTCTAAAGTCCTTCCAGTCTGATAGGGAATAGCATGTGGCAGTAGGCGAATTCACCTCGGTCAGCTTTAAGCTACCTTGTGGGGACCCACAGGGATCATCATTGAGCCCTACCTTCTTCAATCTATACTTAGCCTGATCCAGCGGGTTACTGGGCCCATTCATTCATACTAGGCTAGCAATTTCCGCTGGTGAGTCAGTTGTACTCTTTATCAATATCCCTGCTACCAATTACTTTTCTAATTGAAGAGTAATGACATACCAATGGACCCTTTGATAATTGGGAAGTTTAAAATGAGTGACATTCAATAAAATTCATAATCCTGAAATAATCACTGAGTCAGAAAGTTTTAAAATGTTTATCAAAAGTTTTAGCAGAGTAAAATACAGAACCACATGATACTTAATCGTATATCAAGGATGAAGCATAATAATCAATTATCGATCAATGACGGTTCCTCAGAAAGAAGAAGATAGAGACAGCAGCACAGCTAAAGGTTGCATTTATATTTACCTAAAGATGTGAGAACCAAACCCCTTAGCCAAGGAGTTGGAAAGATAGGTCCCAGAAAGGATGAAGACCAAAGACCTCCGGACCAGGTTCAGGACAGGATAGGTGACCTCTCTATCAACGACGCCTGCGTCGTTCCCCTCTCTGACACTTCACTCCTTCTCGAGTTCTTCCGTGTCTTCCTTCTAATGGACTCCGTCGCCCCCACCTCAGGACCTCTCTGGACAGCGGTTCAGTCTGCAATCGATCAGCTTGTGATTCTGAGCTAGAGCGTCCTAATGCTGGAGCTTGTGCTAACTAATTAGCTAATTCTATATCTATTATACTCTTCTACACCCAGGTACCTCCCATTAATGTTTCAAAATTATGGGCCCACTACTTCTGATTGGACGGGGACAGGGGGTTGATCCTCACACCATGTCAATTTAGTTCAATTTCTTTAAGCCCATTGTTTTAAAATACCGCCCCTCACAATTAATACATTTGCTTTATTTCCCACCCATCTCACGACAAAGTTTAATACATTGTTTATATAAATTGTTGCATTTTCAAGAACATCGCTGATGTAGTGGAGTTGGCCACCAGGTCACGGCGTTGGATGACGTCCAAGTTGACTTCATCGCTGTGCCTTGTTTTCCAGGACGCATGCGTACTTCGCATTGGCTTCAAGCTGCCTTTCCGTTAACCCAGGCCCCATTTTATGAACTAATAAAAGTCAAAGAAGAAAAACATTAAAATCACAAATAAATGTTTTCACTGTATACCCCCTATTTCTACTCTATTCCCATTTAATTATAAATCTATCCCGCATTAGTAGCATTAGAATACCACAGTTTTAATTGAAGCATATGCGCAAGCTTTAGCACGTGAAAACATTGAGCAGCCATTTTAATGCACACTGCGCAGAAGCAAAGTTTTCCCTCCAAGCAAAGAAAGACGTCATACCACGTGATATAGTTGACACATGCGCACTGAAATTCCCGCGCTTTAGCGGCCATTTTGGATTAGACAAGCGTTAGTTATTAGTTTAAACACATAGGCAAGCTTCACTAGGATAGTGTTTATGTGTGCATTTATTAGTAGAGACATTACAAAGTTTAATAAATTAATACTGTGAGAGGATTGCTTACGAACAAGTCTCATTTCGAGTTCTTGCTCCATCAAGCCTCACTAGCACGGCTCATCAGATCCTACGGTTTTTCAGCCATATCCTACCCTGATGACACTCAAATCATTGTCTCAGTATCTAGCAACATGCTTCAATATCTGTATGACTCAGATCAATAATTGAATGCAGCTTAACAGCCGAAAGTTAAATTCCGGTAAGGCGGAGGTTCTACTCTGGGAAAGGACACCTCATTTTGGTCACCTGTCTGGTGTCCTAAGGATATGGGTACTCTCCCTTCACCTGCAAACAAGGTATGACATTTTGGAATTATCATTGACAACAAGCTGACCTTTAATTATCAGATCAATGTTTTAGTATCTTCAGGTGTTTTTCATCATGAAGTTGATCAAAAGTATCTGTCCTTTTATTCCACCTAATCTTCAGAAGACAGTTGTATTTGTCCTGGCCCTATCGAAACTTGACTATGGAAATGCCTCATTTCTAAACATTAAAAATAAACTCCTGCATAACTACAAATGCTACAAAATGCTTTGGCACGCCTACCCCTGAGCATACCTAAACAGCAGTCTGTATCCCACGGTCTGGTAAAATTATACTGCCTCTCAGCTGACAAAAGGATCAAGTTTAAATCACTATGCATTGCTTTCAAAGCATTACACAATGTTGGTCCAGATTATATAAAACATTGCTTTACTTGGTACACTCAATCTCGGACTGTGCGATAATCTGCAGCCAAGCTTCTAGTGATCCCTAGAACAAAGAGAGCCTCCTGGGTTGGAAAAAGCTTCATCGCAGTTAAACTGTGGAACATGCTTCCTATCATGTTAAAATCCAGCCCTAACATATGGACCTTCAGAAAAGCACTAGAAACCTGTTTCTTTAGCACCTAATCACTATTCCTTAGTACTTCCTATACTCCACTTTTCAGAAACAGCACCAAGATGCCAATGGTATTAAAGCGCTTTATAAAATTATAAATCAAATCAAATCAAGGACAAACTAAAAACTGCTTTTTAGTTGTCAACTACTATGCAAATGTTGTTCTCAATGTACTATTTCATTTAAAACATCTAGTAAATCAAATTCAACAAAAAACAGATAAGAGATTGTGTTCTGCACTATATCATTTGCTCCAACGTTTACTGACTGACAGAACTGTGATACATTCTGCTTCAGGTATTCAAGATATTTTAGATGAATATAGAGGATCAGTAATATTTACTCTTAACACTCAACAAGACGCACAAGAATTTGTTATGGCTATGTTTGGAGTTTTAGATAAGATGTAAATATTGATGATTTATTTAGACTAAGTTACAAATAGAACCATGACTGTGAAGATTTTGATTATTCATCATCCACTCAAATACAATCTGGGCATTTTCTCTATTTAACATTACCAGATTCCGAAACTGTGCCTTTTGACAAATTGTTGAAGAAGGCTAACCAAAATATGACCCGCTGTTGGACTTGGCCCTTTTTGCAGGGTCATCCCTAAACTTTTTGCCTTTCTCCTAGCCTTTTCTCTGACATGGTGTTGGTGGTTTTAGGACTCTGGGCACTTTAGCACTGCTGTTCAGTGTAAAGTGCGTGTGCTCTCTCTGATAAATTTGGTAAGATTGGTCTACACCTGTTTGGCCTATTTCATTTACCTGTCAGTCCCTTGTAAAGTGGTATCCCATATACCCAGGGCTTGTAAATTACATACTACTGGCGGGCTTGCAGCGCTGATTGCGCCACCCACCAAAGTAGCATTTCAAACCTAACTCAGGCCTCTGCCATTGCAGGGCCTGTGCGCGCAGTGTTACTGCCGCTGTGACGTGGCACCTAAAGTGTGTGCCATGTCTGTGACACCCCTTTTACTACATATCAGTCACCCCTAAGGTAGGCCCTAGCTAGCCCTATGGGCAGGGTGCATTGTAGGTAAAAGATAGGACATGTACCTTCAGTGTGTGACATGTCTTGGTAGTGACAAACCGCCATTTTGGTTTCTCACTACTGTGGGGCTGCCCTCCCATAGGAATGCATTGGCGATTCCCTGATAAGTGTTTCAGTGGTAATTCCTGATATGAGAGGCGCAGCGTGGTCAAGTTTGGTATGTTTGAAATAGTAATAATAAATGCTACGCAATGGTGTGTGCAGATTTATTATGACTATTTTAGAAATGTCACTTTTAGAAGTTGGCATTTCTGTGTGCTATGTGTCTGCCTGCCTGATGTGAATTGCATGTCTGGCTTTTGAGTGACAGGGGCTGGGAGGTGTGTGTGGCTCCAGGAGGGGCAGGGTGAGTCAGCGCTAGGCTGAATGGGACATCTGCATTTGGAGTGGTGGGAGGAGAAATCCCTGGTCCCTGAATAGGATGGTGCCTGCCCTAGTGAATGCTGGCTCCACCCCCCTGTGGTGTGTCTGATGATGAGCCCCCACCTAACAATAGGGAAGAGGAGCTCCAGAACCAGTTGGGACTGGTTTCCCCAAGCCATGGGCTGTGTCGACAAAGAGGAATATGTGTATACATGTAGGGGCTGTGACCCCATGTAGGAGAGCTGTTCCTGGACCTTGGGGGGCTTGCTGCTGCTGGGGCCCAGGAGGAACCGCCATGTGGGCTTGCCTCCCTGCTGGAGGACCCTGTGTGCTGGCCTCCCTGGGCCCAGCTATGCCCCCTGAACCTTAAGGACTGTTATTCCTGCCTGCTGGATTCCTTGTGGGACATCAAGCACCTCGTGAGCGCTATATTTAAATGTCCAGGGAGAAGAGGAGCATCTGTGGCTTGGCCTTGCAGCGCTGGTCTGCGACGACGTTGGGAGGGAATCCCGACGTGGGGATTCCCCCGCCCTGGGGCTGATTAGAGCGGGAGCCCACCCGGCGTTTGTGCCGCATTTATGCTTATGTGGAGAGCGGGTGCCCACCCCGCAATTGCGTGTTGCTGAGCAGGAGCCCACCCCGCTTTATTATTACTTAAAATGGCGGGTGCCCACCCCGCTTGCGCTTTACATCATTTGCGGGTGCCCACCCCACGTCCAATTTCTGGGAATCACTGCCACGGCCCTGATTGCGAAACGGAAAGTCAGGCACGTCTGCCTGGCCTGGGGCGGAGCCTACGGCCGGAAGGAAGAAGTTCCGAGAGGCGGCCAAGGCCGCCAATGGCAGCGCGGGGCTCCCGTGAGTGAGGGAAGCCCCGCGTGCAGGAGGAAGACCGGCGCTGGTCCGCGGGGCTCTTGTAGTGAGCCCCGCGTTGTGTTGGCCTTGCCGAGAGAAGCTGCGGCCAGAGAGGAAGTCCCGGCCCCAGGAGAGGGACCGGGCAAAGAGGGGCCGAGTCGTCTGCCCAGAGAAGTCACAGGAGGCCGAGAGCAGCGCCGGAGGAGTACAAGGGAGCCCCCGGACAGCCCCGGTGAGTGGGGCTGAGCTTATAGCCTTTAGTTGTTTTTAGTGCTCCCTAGGCACGTTGAGTGCCCGTGCTGGTTTCTTTCTGCTCAGCTGCACCGCACAAATGCGGGCAGCTGCAACCAGGGCGCATTCTTGTGATCCAGAGCCCCAGAGGGGGGCTCCAACATGCCAGTGTTCTTTTGGGCTACACAGCGGCGCCGCAGTTGCGGGCCGCTGCAACGTTTTGGGCAATGTTATTTCTAGAGTCCCATGGGGGGCTCAGGAGGCACGGTAGTGCCAGGTGGCATTTGCTCAGCTGCACCGCAGTTGCGGGCAGCTGCAACGTTGGGGCAAGTTTTATTTGGTAAAGTCCCTGAGTGGGACAGGAGAGGCACAGTGAGTGCCAGGGCCTACAGTGATCTTCACAGCTGCACGGCAATTAGCGTCAGCTGCTACGTTTAGGCCAACAGTTCTTTGGGGGCAGTTTTGTAGGAGATAGGAGTGAGATACACTCCTCTGCCCCAGCGCAATTGCGCACGTGGATTCTGCTGCATTGGCAGCCGCCCTGACTGTGCGGGACATAGGGCATTTGAGCCCCAGTGGAAGGCCAGTTGGCCTGGGGGTCATTTCAGTGTTTAGGCTCCTGAAGGTTATTGCATAATGTGTTTATGCTGATGAGGTTTGGGCCTAATGTGGGTTTATGTCTAATGCTAATAGGATAATGCTTAGGTCATTAGGGTACCAGTAGTTACTGGTTGTGTTTTATATTTGCATTTACTTACCTGTTCTGATGGTTCTGACCATGGCCCAATTGGCCTGGTCCTGTATATAATTCTCCTGTGAATATTGCCCGTGCCAGTTGGCACAGTGTAAATGTGTGATTATGTTTCTAATGTGTTTATGATAATACAAAGGCTATTTTTGATATAACCTTGTTTGGAGTTTCTTTTGTAGTGTGCCTAGTGTGTTGCTGCTGTGTGTGTGTGTGTGTGTTGCGCAAACGCTTTACACATTGCCTCTGGGATAAGCCTGACTGCTCGTGCCAAGCTACCAAGGGGGTGAGCAGGGGTTATCTTGGGTGTGTAACTCCCTTGCCCTGACTAGAGTGGTGGTTTCTGCCTGGCTTTGGCGCAAGCCTTAGCCAACCAGAGATCCCATTTCTAACATTGGTTGTCAGCGGTGAGGATAGGACTTGCGTTTGCGCAGAACCACAGCGATAACTGGTTGCACTACAAACTCTGCATTTAGAGAATCACATGTTTGGGGATTATTGTTTCTGATTTTGTTTTTCTCCTCAAGAGTGTCATTTTTAAATGGTGTTTTCTGCTCTTTTATTTTGGTGGCAGAAGAGAGAAAATGACAGGGCGAGGATGCCAGTAGGTGGGGAGGATCCCATAGATAGGGAGTCCCTTGCTGGGTCCAGTGCCCCATCCCTTTCCTGTCCCCAGAGGAGTGGGTGGATAGGAGGGAAGAAAGGGAGTGTGGAGGAGAAAAAGCTTGCTCTGGAGGGTAGGTTATCCCCTGAGTGTAGTTTGGTTGTCTGGATTCACCAGTAAGGGTGGGATCCAGTGGTGGCAGCAATAAGGAGTCCAGTGCAGGAAGTCCCATTCCCAGTTCCCAGAGTATGGTACCCGGTTCCCAGTTAGAGGGGTACAGGTTGAGATTCAGAGGCAGTAAGGAACTGTCTCACCAGTCTTGGGGGGGGTTTGTGGATGAATGTTGTGTTGCACTGGACGATTGGGTAATGGTTAGCACGGCAAATGATTTTGAAGGGCTGTTCAATCTGTGTGGCAGAGAACACGTGTTCAGTAATTGTTTTCCGGGGTTGCGCCAACACCTGTTGGGGTGTAAGTTCTCTGATCCCAGGGAGCTTGCACGGGAGGCAGACCTCTGGCTGTGTGCTAGAGGGTCTGAAGAGGCATTGGGGAGTGATTCCAAAAGTAGTGGCTTGGGTATCTTCCGGTCCTGTGTGGTGGAAGAGGTTCAGTGTAGCCCAGCTAGGTCCCAGTGTAGTGGGAGGGGTGTAGGGGCTCACGTCCTGTCTCAGTGGAAAAGGAGTGAGTGTGGGACTGTGTGTCCCAAGGTGCCCGAAACCCAGTCTCAGGGCCTGGAGGGTTCCCTAAGGGAGCGCCAGGTCGGGGGCCTAGGCTGTACTTGTAGGCCATTTGAGGAGGTTCTCCTAGTGTCAGGAGAACCTGGAGTGTCTGTAAGCAGAGCTCCAGCTGTTCTGGTGTCTGGCGGTGCCGCTCCAGTTGGGAGGGTGCAGAAGTCCAGAGTGAGAGGTGAGAGGGGGATGTGTTCCCCAGTGGGAGAACCAGTGGGTCAGGGACCAGCCAGAAGGGCTGAGTGTCCTAGAAGTGACCATGGCAACACCATTTCTGTCCTGGGGGATCTTCGCGCACTGTCAGATGGACAGGGGTCGGGAGATCTGCGCCAGGCAGACTGTCACACAACATATTAGTCATGTGTTACCCTCGGGGGTATACTGTGTGAGTCCCCAGAAGTCCTGGTGTGCCAGGCAAGTGCTCAGCCGCGGGGTTCAGCCCCAAGGTTGGGAGGCCAGGTTCAGGATCTGCCTGACCTGGGAGAAGGTCATCTGTAATCAGAGTCCTGACCGGTTTGGCTTCCAGGGGTACCGCTCCAAGGTGGGAGGGTGCAGAACTCTGGAAGGGGGTGCAGAGGGAGGGAGCCCTCGCCTCTGACCCTAGTGCAACCTGAGGGTTTAGACCCTAGGTTGGGAGACTTGGAAACTTCGTGATCGAGGGGGAATCCCTGCCAAAGAGAACAGCTGAATAGACTTAGGAAAAGTGCCGCCATTGCTGTGTGTCTGGGGGCTGACCTACAGTTTGCTGTTTCTGCTGAGGAAGAGGACTAAGGGACTTTGCTGTGTGCTGTGTCCCCCCTGCATGAAGAGGAACTGTGCTGTGTGCTTTGTTTTTCTGAAGACAAGAGTCTCCGAGGGTCTGAGTGAGCTGGACTCCTGTTAGGGAGTTTCAGCTGGTGAGAGTTGTGTTCTGAGGTTGCCTCTCATAGGAGGAGAGTGCGGAACCCTAGAAGAAGAGGTAGGGGAGGAGAGCCTCGCCCGTGACTTCTGGTCAGCCTGAGGGTGCGGACCCTAGGTTGTAGGATCAGTGACAGTTTGGAACTGCACTGATGAGAGGGTAGAGTGGAGAATGGTCACTATGTGCCAGGGGTTACTGCCCCCCACTATGTGGATTGGCAAGGACCAGTGACATCTGGGTGGCCTAGGGCCTGGTCCTGGCCGTGGACAGCTGGGTAGTACCAGTGGGGTAGCCTAGTTGGTCCTGAGAGCTTTGACAGAGGGAACCACATGTGTTCAGAGTGGCATAGAACTGGAGGGTGTCCCTGCAGTTGCGGGCCAGCGTCCGTGTTCTATCGCCCAAGGCAGGGAAGCCCATCAAGGTGGTGATTGGTCTACCCAGCGTTTTGGCTGGAAGGGGGTTGTGTTGGACTTGGCCCTTTTTGCAGGGTCATCCCTAAACTTTTTGCCTTTCTCCTAGCCTTTTCTCTGACATGGTGTTGGTGGTTTTAGTACTCTGGGCACTTTAGCACTGATGTTCAGTGTAAAGTGCGTGTGCTCTCTCAGATAAATATGGTAAGATTGGTCTACACCTGTTTGGCCTATTTCATTTACCTGTCAGTCCCTTGTAAAGTAGTATCCCATATACCCAGGGCTGGTAAATTAAATGCTACTGGCGGGCTTGCAGCGCTGATTGCGCCACCCACCAAAGTAGCCTTTCAAACCTAACTCAGGCCTCTGCCATTGCAGGGCCTGTGCGCGCAGTGTTACTGCCACTGTGACGTGGCACCTAAAGTGTGTGCCATGTCCGTGACCCCCCTTTTACTACATATCAGTCACCCCTAAGGTAGGCCCTAGCTAGCCCTATGGGCAGGGTGCATTGTAGGTAAAAGATAGGACGTGTACCTTCAGTGTGTGACATGTCCTGGTAGTGACAAACCGCCATTTGGGTTTCTCACTACTGTGGGGCTGCCCTCCCATAGGAATGCATTGGGGATTCCCTGATAAGTGTTTCAGTGGTAATTCCTGATATGAGAGGCGCAGCGTGGTCAAGTTTGGTATGTTTGAAATAGTAATAATAAATGCTACGCAATGGTGTGTGCAGATTTATTATGACTATTTTAGAAATGTCACTTTTAGAAGTTGGCATTTCTGTGTGCTATGTGTCTGCCTGCCTGATGTGAATTGCATGTCTGGCTTTTGAGTGACAGGGGCTGGGAGGTGTGTGTGGCTCCAGGAGGGGCAGGGTGAGTCAGCGCTAGGCTGAATGGGACATCTGCATTTGGAGTGGTGGGAGGAGAAATCCCTGGTCCCTGAATAGGATGGTGCCTGCCCTAGTGAATGCTGGCTCCACCCCCCTGTGGTGTGTCTGATGACGAGCCCCCACCTAACAATAGGGAAGAGGAGCTCCAGAACCAGTTGGGACTGCTTTCCCCAAGCCATGGGCTGTGTAGACAAAGAGGAATATGTGTATAAATGTAGGGGATGTGACCCCATGTAGGAGAGCTGTTCCTGGACCTTGGGGGGCTTGCTGCTGCTGGGGCCCAGGAGGAACCGCCATGTGGGCATGCCTCCCTGCTGGAGGACCCTGTGTGCTGGCCTCCCTGGGCCCAGCTATGCCCCCTGAACCTAAAGGACTGTTATTCCTGCCTGCTGGATTCCTTGTGGGACATCAAGCGCCTCGTGAGCGCTATATTTAAATGTCCAGGGAGAAGAGGAGCATCTGTGGCTTGGCCTTGCAGCGCTGGGCTGCGACGGCGTTGGGAGGGAATCCCGACGTGGGGATTCCCCCGCCCTGGGGCTTATTAGAGCGGGAGCCCACCCCGCGTTTGTGCCGCATTTATGCTTATGTGGAGAGCGGGTGCCCACCCCGCAATTGCGAGTTGCTGAGCGGGAGCCCACCCCGCTTTATTATTACTTAAAATGGCGGGTGCCCACCCCGCTTGCGCTTTACATTATTTGCGGGTGCCCACCCCACGTCCAATTGCTGGGAATCACAGCCACGGCCCCGATCGTGAAACGGAAAGTCAGGCACGTCTGCCTGGCCTGGGGCGGAGCCTACGGCCGGAAGGAAGAAATTCCGAGAGGCGGCCAAGGCCGCCAATGGCAGCGCGGGGCTCCCGTGAGCGAGGGAAGCCCCGCGTGCAGGAGGAAGACTGGCGCTGGTCCGTGGGGCTCTCGTAGTGAGCCCCGCGTAGTGCTGGCCTTGCAGAGAGAAGCTGCAGCCAGAGAGGAAGTCCCGGCCCCAGGAGAGGGACCGGGCGAAGAGGGGCCAAGTCGTCTGCCCAGAGAAGTCGCCGGAGGCCGAGAGCAGCGCCGGAGGAGTACAAGGGAGCCCCCGGACAGCCCCGGTGAGTGGGGCTGAGCTTATAGCCTTTAGTTGTTTTTAGTGCTCCCTAGGCACGTTGAGTGCCCGTGCTGGTTTCTTTCTGCTCAGCTGTGCCACACAAATGCGGGCAGCTGCAACGATGGCGCATTCTTGTGATCCAGAGCCCCAGAGGGGGGCTCCAACATGCCAGTGTTCTTTTGGGCTACACAGCGGCGCCGCAGTTGCGGGCCACTGCAACGTTTTGGGCAATGTTATTTCTAGAGTCCCATGGGGGGCTCAGGAGGCACGGTAGTGCCAGGTGGCATTTGCTCAGCTGCACCGCAGTTGCGGGCAGCTGCAACGTTGGGGCAAGTTTTATTTGGTAAAGTCCCTGAGTGGGACAGGAGAGGCACAGTGAGTGCCAGGGCCTACAGTGATCTTCACAGCTGCACGGCAATTAGCGTCAGCTGCTACGTTTAGGCCAACAGTTCTTTGGGGGCAGTTTTGTAGGAGATAGGAGTGAGATACACTCCTCTGCCCCAGCGCAATTGTGCACATGGATTCTGCTGCATTGGCAGCCGCCTTGACTGTACGGGACATAGGGCATTTGAGCCCCAGTGGAAGGCCAGTTGGCCTGGGGGTCATTTCAGTGTTTAGGCTCCTAAAGCTTATTGCATAATGTGTTTATGCTGGTGAGGCCCATTGTGTAATGTGTTTATGCTGATGAGGTTTGGGCCTAATGTGGGTTTATGTCTAATGCTAATAGGATAATGCTTAGGTCATTATGGTACCAGTAGTTACTGGTTGTGTTTTATATTTGCATTTACTTACCTGTTCTGATGGTTCTGACCATGGCCCAATTGGCCTGGTCCTGTATATAATTCCCCTGTGAATATTGCCCGTGCCAGTTGGCACAGTGTAAATGTGTGATTATGTTTCTAATGTGTTTATGATAATACAAAGGCTATTTTTGATATAACCTTGTGTAGAGTTTCTTTTGTAGTGTGCCTAGTGTGTTGCTGCTGTGTGTGTGTGTTGCGCAAACGCTTTACACATTGCCTCTGGGATAAGCCTGATTGCTCGTGCCAAGCTACCAAGGGGGTGAGCAGGGGTTATCTTGGGTGTGTAACTCCCTTGCCCTGACTAGAGTGGTGGTTTCTGCCTGGCTTTGGCGCAAGCCTTAGCCAACCAGAAATCCCATTTATAACACCCGCTTAAACTGCAGATCAGATGTTATGTCTACATTAATCGTAACAACAACTGGAAAATACCTTATAGTCATGCTACAACAATGCAGAGCAGATGGTTCCAAATTGGAAACTCAATTACAAATTTCAAAGCTGGACAAATATCTATTTCATGAAGAACTTTTACTACTTTGGCTTTTATTTTTCATGAAGGAATTAATACAACCTCTGGACACTACACTGTCTAATTAAAGAGCAAAACTGGATGGACTGAATGCAATGAAATCAACCTAAAATTCAAACCAAACCTAAATTTCATACTACCAAACTATTTTTCTTTTCTTCAGCCAAAGTTCTAAGGAAGAATTCTGCATAAAAAAGTGGTGTACGGTGTTTCTTGTTTGTGGCTCATCTGTGTTTTAGACATTATTCAGCCTATTGGAGGTAATGTCTTTTAAAAGTTCTTCAAAATGCAACATTCCATTTTATTTTCCAGAAAGGAGGTAATGCCAAATGTAAATACTACACTGTCTAATTAAAGTCTGAAACTGAATGGCTACAATCCAGTTAAAGCACCCTTATTTTGAAAGCAAAAACTGCCTTTGAAACTAAAAAATGACCCCTTTTGTTTCATCAACTAAACTTCTATGTACTATTTGTGGAAAAAAACTACAGTCTGGGATTTTGTCTATATGGATTATCAGCATTTTAGACAATTAAAACCAAGAGTGATGTTTTTAAAAGGATCTCCAAAATTCAAGAGTTCTTTACATTTATTTGTAGAATTGTACCAGATATAACAATTTAAGAAGTATTTTTAACATAGCTTTGTTTAGTGTAGTGAAATAACTCCAGAAAAAGCATCTAATTAATGAATAGTAAAACATCAAAATGATCCAGCACTCCTAAACAAATTCAGATTAAAGCAGTTAATAAAAAATAAGTTCAAAGAATAATTCAGCAGGTCTGGTCTCGTTCACGGAGCAGTTCGAAAGCCGGATTACAAATAGCAATGGGATTATCATACATACACCGTTGATAATAATGGCCCTTGATAATGTTTGAATGGATCATATTGGATGATGTACACACCATTGGAAAATACTTAAGGATTTAATTCATTCTATCCATAAACTGAGTTTCCAAATAAAAGAAACTTCCTTCCATGAAACCTAGAGGAACAAACGTCTTACTGTCTCGCCCTGAAGAAGTCCTTGATGGACGAAACGCGTAGGCTACAATTTCTCTTTTAAGAAGAATCTGAATAAAGAATTGGAACGAGACCAGACCTGCTGAATTATTCTTTGAACTTATTTTTTATTAACTGCTTTAATCTGAATTTGTTTAGGAGTGCTGGATCATTTTGATGTTTTAATGATTGGTGGGATCTTGTATCCTAGGGGACTTAAGGGTATTGAGTCTCAGGTCCCTGGCACCCAGTCAACTTGATTTACCCTTCACCCCACATAAGGGTTAAGTGCAGTCATTATTGCCCCATACCCCTCTTTGTTGTGCATCTAATTAATGAATAGTAGTGAGTGCAATGCATAGTGTTAGTTATTTATAGTGATGTACTGTGCAGCTTTGTTTTTTTTTTATAGTCCATTGATATTGTTTCCCCACTGTTCAAGGATGATGCTTCATACAGAACATTGTTTATGGTGAAGAAGTATGAAAGAGAAAATGTTAGTTTTACTATATTGTGATACAGGGTACAGTATAACGAATGTGTATTGTTATGTTTCTGTAATTTTGAAGATGAAATACTAACATAAGTTTATGTTTTTTTTCTTTTTCAATAGCGGCTGCAGGTGAAAGTCTCTAGATGACTCAAAACACTTCTCCTACCACAGAAATATTGCTTAAAGATATCCATGGAGAGTATTTTTGAACATAAAGCGCTCTTGCCGTAGCTTGCCATCACTGTTTTGCCTATCTTGTAATTAAAACTTTTATTGCAGTTCAACACATTTACACTATAAATCATACCCCAAGGTAGAGTCTTGCACAGCCACTCATATATTCAAACATATGCTGATTACACAACTCATATATCCAGACTCTCATCCATTCAACTACTTACTCACCCACTAACTCAGTATCAGAGGTAAAAGCACACCATATCACTTACAAGTACATCTACTACTATATGATTTTACTTACTCAGCTAGGGGTTTGTATATATGCCCTTAGTTACTTCCTAATACAGGTACTAAAATGTGCACTCAGTCACCTACACATATACAACCAGTCAACCATGCATACAATCACTAAAGTACTTAGTCATTTTCCCATGTAACTACTGATATAGCCAATCACTCACCTGTACAGCTCAAAAGACATACACTCACGTCTGTAAACAGTAACACATATACTTAATTACTTATCTAAACAGCTACTAACACAGCCAACCAGTTACTTATACAGCTAGTGCCATACATATACAACATTACATACAGTCACTGACTAAGTCAGTTTGCCCACTATCCAAGCACCAATTAGTCATTCATACACACATTCATGTGCCCACTTACTCATCTATATAGATACCTACACAAGCATTTACACACAGATATAGACTGTGACACACCCAGTCACACAGTGTTGTATACACTACCACCCCAAGTCACACATTGATACAGACACTAACATACCCAGACACGCACACATGCATAGGCTGGCACACTCAGTTGCACACTCATTAATACACTAATGCATCCACCCACACACTGACAGATACAGTAACATACCCAGGCATTCACAGACACACCCAGTGACACTCTTGTGTATATACTGATATACCCAAGCACACACTATTCTATACACTATTATACCCATACAAACAATAATACAGCCACTGATACACCCAGTCATGCACTGATGGAAACACTGACATAACCACTGACACCTACACATGCATACCCTTACCAATATAAGCACTCATACAGTTAGTTATTCACCCACACAACTTCTCACACTGCGAGTCACTGACTTATACAATCTCTTACACCTCCATTAAGTCATATATACCGCTATATACATAATGAGCAACTGACGTATACCTACACTTACATACCCACTCAGTCATCTCTACAGCCACTAATACACCTAGTCACTCACTTATACACACACTCACTCACTTAATGACTAACTCACACAGGCACTAACACACGCAGTGTCTCACCTATGCAGACAGTCACACAACGAATCACTAAATCATTCAGGCACTCACATATGCATTTACTCATCCATACAGCCACTCACACAGTGTGCCACTCAATTATACAGGCACCAATATACTCACTATTTCACTCTTACAGTGGGTCTAAAACAGCAACTAATACACACTTATGCAGATTCTCACTCAGAGCCACTCACACCCATTCACTTATCCCTAGAGCTACAAACATACCTAGTTACTTACTTATACAAACACTGCCCCACCTAAACACTCACTCATGCAAGCACTCAGACATATGTTTGCTCCTTTATACAGCCACTTACACACCCACTCTCTCATCGATGCAGCCACTCACACAGTCACTCACTGGCCCACAGAGGTACTCAGGCATTCATTCACTTACTCATACATCCTTTCACACACCCTCTCAATCACTCATACAAATACTCACACACACACTCATTCATATTGCCACTTACATACTCACTATCTCACTCAAACAACTCAAACAACAGCTCATATGTCCACGCATTCACTCATAAACCTACTCACACACTCTCTCACTCACTCATTGTCAGACAGTCAGAGCTGAACTGCTAACCTGAGGCAAGCGACCAGCAGAGGCGATGTACGATGCTCTATAACCCTTTTCCCCCTGATAGTGTCTGCCAGGAGTGAATGAAGCAACACTCATATAACAGACGCCACTCAGGGGAAAGGAGTAAAAAGGGATAAACGAAACAAAGAAGAAAACAGCCTTGGCAAAGCAGCTAGTGGCGACCACTAGATGAGGCAGATGCGGTCCTATTCTCTCTGGGATAAGTAGTGCTGACAATGTGCCATGTATAAGACAAATAAACAATGATTACAACCTGGTGTGTACTATGGCAGTGTGTCAGTTTGTGCGCATTACATCACTATGTACTCACATTCATCATACATAGCAACAGCAACAGGATGGTTCTTGCACACAGAGTTTGAAAACCAAAATAGGAAGCTGATAGTACTTAGCCACAGCGTGAATCCACAAACATCTTGCCCTGAGGCGCGTGATTGGTATTCTGCTGTAGCATGAAGAGCCTTGACTATAAGGTAGGCCAGAAGGGATTTGCGCCACAACACACAAATACCTAAGGAAACAAAATCAGCAAAGGAAACAAGGTCGAGCTCCTGCGCAGTTCCGAAGAAGTATGCTGTACACGCTCCTACGCGGTTACTGGAACCAAACAAAATCAGCAAAGGAAAAAATGTTGCGCTCCTGCGCGGTTAGAGGGAGTCTCCTACAACTTCCCTCTAAGCGAGCAAAACTCAAAGAGTGCACCGCTCTCTAGAGCGTGCACTGGTAGCCCAACGGATCCAAGGAATAGCTGCACCTCCGGAGAATTAGAGGCCGTGACTCGGCTTGCTTTCCAAGGCACAGAAGGAGGAGGAGCACGCTGCAGTGCTCTTCCAGTAATCACCTGAAGCTTCGATCGCCAGAAATCCTCCCCGCTTGGAAATGCTCCCAAACGGGAGAACCGGAGCTAGTAGGCGTAGATGGTCCACAGCGCCGACAGGGGAAAGGAATACACAGCTGAGAACACTTTGCCTTGCGATACGTCCAGGGAGTGGCAGATACACAGGTATCTGATACCGGCTCAGATTGTCAAGCATTTGACTGTCCGAGGGCGGTGCCTTTTATATGCAGGAAGCGGGATTTTCAGCAGCAGTCTGGGTGTATCCTGGTGGTTTGCTGGGACTTGTAATCCCCTATAGTTATTAGTCACTTAATGTGCAATCAAATGCACACTCACCACTATGAAGCCCCGCTATGTCTCTATATACGTGTGACGTGTTAGGTCTACGTACTGGGGTCGTAACACTCATATAGCCACTCTCACACTAGTATACACTCACCCACCCAGTCACTTACTGACACAGTCATTCACGCACCCAGTCACTCATTTATGCAGACACACAGTCATTTACCTATACAGACACTAACATAAACAGTCACTCAATTATCCAGGTACTTACACAGCCTTTCACCCACCCATACACACAATTACAGAGGCAATCACTCAGTCATGCAGGCACTCACACACCCAATCATTTTCTCAAGTAGTCACACAGCCAATCACTCACCTAAACAACCACTCAAACAACCACTCATTCAATTGCACAACCAGTGACACAACCCACTCCCTCCCTCATATAAACAGTCACACACGCAGTCATGTAATGATGCAGGCACACACTCACACAGCAGCTTACTCACTCATACAGCCACTAATATATCCATTATTTCCCTCTTGCAGTGGGTCACACCCCCTTGTTGACTCAAATAGTGACTGATACAGTCACTCACTCATGTAGCCACTCACACATGCAGACACTCACTCAAACTCCCACTCACACCCAGCCACTCACCCCTAGAGCCACAAACATACACAGTCACTCACTTATACAGATACTCACCCACCTAATCACTCATTCATACATGCACTCAGACAACCACTCACTCCCCTATTTAGCCACTTACACAGCCACTCACCCACCCATGCAGCCACTCAGACACTCACTTACTCACTCAAAGAAACACTCATCTATTCACTCACTCACTCACTGATATATCTTCTCACGCACCCTCTCATTCACTCATACACTGATACTGCCATTTACACACTCACTATCTCATTCATATAGCAACTCATACACCCATGCATTCACTCATAAACCCATTCACACACTCACTCACTCACTCACCCATACAGCCCCTCTCACACAGACACTCACCCACCCAGGCACTCACCGACCCAGTCATTCACATACCCAGTCCCTCACTTATACTGACACTCACCCACCCAGTCAGTCATTCATACTGCCAGTCACACAGCCAGTCACTCACCTATAAAGCCACTTAGAAAACCACTCACTCAATTATACAACCACTGATACACCCAGCCACTTACCCATAGAGACATACACACATACACACACACACACACTCACTCAGTCATGCAGGCACTCACACAACCAGTCACTTACCATACCATACAGTCTCTCACACAACCGGTCACTCAGTCATACAACCACTTACATGCCCACTATTTCACTCATTGAGGGGGTCACATCCCCACTTATTGACTCAAACAGCAACTGACACAGACAGTCACTCACTCACTCATGCAGCCACTTACACATATAGACACTTACTCAAAAGAGCCACTCACACCCAGTCACTGATCCCTAGAGCCACACACATACCTTATAGAAACACTCACCCACCTAATCACTCACTCATGCAACCACTCATTCTTTCACTCCCCTATACAGCCATTTACACAGCCATTCACTCACACATGCAGCTACTCACACAGTCAGTCACTCACCCATAGAGGCACTAATGCAATCATTCACCCACTGATACATCCTCCCATATATCCTCTCACACACTCATATAAGCACTCAGACACTCACTCATACTGCCACTTACACACTCACTATCTCACTCATACAGCAGCAAATACACTCACTTATTCACTCATAAAGCCACTCACACACTCACTCACCCACACAGTCACTCTCACACTAATACAGGGACTCATCCACCCAGTCACTCACTCATACAGCCATTCACTCACCTATATAGACACTTACACACCCAATCACTCACCCATGCAGCCACTAATACACTAACACACTCAGTCACACACGAGCACTCCTCTTTATATTTACACAGACATACAACCATGAAAGGCAGATCTGACAAGAAACTTTTTTTTCTTCTTTTTTTCTGGAACTGTGTTTTTCATTATTTTTCTAACATTTTGTTCTTTTTTTGAATTTTTCTCAAATAAAGTGGCAATGAGGGGAAAAATATTCCAACCATAAACACAAAACAGTGGAAAAACTGAATTATCGAAAAAAACACCAGGTATGTTGCCTTGCTGTCTCCAAAATCACATTGGCAGACTGCTCACCGACTGTGAGGGTGGTGTTACAGTCAAGGCAATATGTTCCAATGTGCCTTAACTCAGGAGATATTTGTGCCTGCCGCCTCTCTACTTAAGCTGGCACTCTCATTCAAGGAGCAGGTGGTGCAGCCCTAGAGGTGGATTGTCCATCTCCAGCTCTCTCCTTCTGTGCCCTTTTAAGAATGATTTTATGATAAGTTTTTCAGTGGTACAACATACTTGTATCACATGAATTTCTTTTTGCAGTGCCCCTTGATAGGGCTGTTTCGCACGAGGTGCACTTTACAAACTTTGCCACCATTTTAGATTCACCAGATGGGATGGTGAAAAAATCCCAAGCTATGCTTTGTTTCTTGGCCGGTGGTTCCTCATCAGGAGAGTCTTCTGCTTGTGCCGGTACCTCCCGCTCCTCAGCTTCTTGATGGTGTTCTTCCTCCTCCTTACCTCTTACTGATGCCATTTTATTTTAGAAAAAAATGTCAAAGAAATACATAAACCACAGTTCTGCACTCAAAGTACAGCGCACCTCCAAGAATAAACTAAATGGCAACTGGAACCTTCAAGAAGGAAGAAATAGGTGGGAACTTCCTTTGAAGGGTAATGAAAATTGTCTCCTCCAATCATATATCTTTGTTACCAAATCACATGATATTCACGAACGAAGACCGGCGTCATTGCGACAATGTGAAATATAATTAAAAAGTGCTCTACGTTAATATTACTTACAGATATACAAATTTAAACACTGTATTAGTAAACAGTTGTTGGCAAACATTAATTACAATATGTGTATATATGTGTTTTACACTTTTTCCCAAAAACTTTTTCTTTGTAACTTTTCCGTGAAACCGAACACACGTACCGTAATAATTCACAATGAATAATTGATGATTAAAATTTTTTTTTTAAATACACAGTTATTATCCCACTGAAACAAATGGCAAGGAGCGACACAGAGAAATACGTAAATAGGTGGTCCATTACGCAGCTGTAGTGTACAATATACACTATACATTTACACAATGTAAAAGCATTTACTAATTTGCCAGTACAAAGTTCCACAGTTGGTTATACATCTTTTAGGCAAAACTGTAGACTCTTGTTGAAAAAAATGAGGTTCCATTATGGCCCTGAGCTCATTTCAGATCAATGAAACCTCAACGGGAAGCACTGAGTAAAGTGGAAATGATCCTAACTTCTTTGCGAATGCTAAGTGAGTATGTTTCCTGTAGTCTGCATTGAGAAATAAACTGAAATCCTTAATAGAAGTGAATGCATCATTAATCTATTGACGCGCAATCTGAACTTGGACAACTGTGATGACTGGTTTCTTTATTGACATGCCCTTTTAAGAGCAGGCTGCATGGGTCTCCTTTCTTAATACCCTATGTATGCAAATGTCCAAAATCCATTACACTGCTCAAACACATGCACTCACAGGCCCAGACAGCCACTCACACACCCACCCACAGACCTATAGCAGCACTCACACAGCCACTCACAGTGATATACAGGGACTGACACAAACACTCACAGGCCCACACAGTCCCTCACACACCCACTGACACCCATAGTGGCACTCACAGTCCCAGTCACAGAGTCACAAAGAAACTCACACCCCCACTCATATCCTCACAGAGCCACTCACACACCCACTCACAGACCCATAGTGCTACTCACAGACCCATATAGTCACTCACACACCCACTCACAGCCCCATACACCTACTCATATACCTACTCACTGACCTATATAGCCAAGCACACACCCCTTCTCAAACTTTACAGGTTACAGTTAGGAAATACAATTTAAAAGACATAGGGCCCGATTCACAGAACTAACTTAAGGCAAAATCCTAAACTTACTACCATTTTGGTATTCACAGAAGGCACTTACTTACTCATTTTGTGTAACTTACTCATTTTGAGTAACTTACTCATTTTGTGTAACTTACTCATTTTGGTATTCACAGAAGGCACTTACTCATTGATGAGTAAGTGCCTTCTGTGAATACCAAAATGAGTAACTTACTCATTTTGAGTAACTTACTCATTTTGTGTAACTTACTCGATTTGAGTAACTTACTCATTTTGTGTAACTTACTCATTTTGGTATTCACAGAAGGCACTTACTCATTGATGAGTAAGTGCCTTCTGTGAATACCAAAATGAGTAAGTTACACAAAATGAGTAAGTTACTCAAAATGAATAAGTTACTCATTTTGGACGCGGCCCCCCTCCCCTGTTTTAAAAAAAAAAAACACGGAAAGGCCGGCCCCGGGGGATGGGGTCCCCGGGGCCATAAATTCCCTGAGGAGGGGGACCACGCAGCCCCCCTCCAATAATTTAATTTTTTTTTTTTTAAACTGGCCATGCCCCGGGGGATGGGGTCCCCGGGGCCGAATATGGCCTCGGAAGGGGGGCCACGCGGCCCCCTTCCAATTTAAAAATATATATATATATGGGTCAGGCCCTGGGGGATGGGGTCCCCAGGGCCAATAAAATAGGAAAGGAATTTTTTTTTTTTTTTAAAAGACCGGCATCGCGACAGAGACCCCGCCCCCTCCCTGCAGCACTCTGCAAACGCACCCCCTGGCGCCTGGTAAGATGGGGAACTAATTCCCCTTGAATACTGGGGGTCTCTGGGGGCCAACTAGCCCACCAGGAACCTCCAGTATGCGCCAGGGGGCTGCGTTGCAGAGAGGTGTTCAGAGGCCATGCCCCTTTTTACACCTCTCTGCAACGCAGCTCTGTGGCACTTAATGGAGGTACCTGGTGGGCTAGTTGCACCACAGGGACCCTCAGGATTCAAGGGGACTTAATCCCCCAACTTAAAACGCGCCACGGGGCGAGTATGCACAGTGGTGAAGGGAGGGGGCGGGGCCTGAGGTGACGTGTGCAAACACGCCCTGTGGCGCGTTTTAAGTTGGGGAATTAATTCCTCTTCAATCCTGAGGGCCCCTGGGGGCCAAGTACCCCACCAGGTGCTTCCAGTAAGTGCCACTGCGCTGCGTTGCAGAGAGGTGGTGCAGGCCGTGCCCCTTTTTACACCTCTCTGCAACGCAGCTCTGTGGCGCTTACTGGAGGTACCTAGTGGGCTAGTTGGACCCTAGGGACCCTCAGGATTCAAGGGGACTTAATATCCCAACTTAAAATGGCCACAGGGCGTGTTTGCACACATGTCACCTCAGGCCTCCCCCTCCCTTCACCAGTGTGCAAACGCACCCTGTGGCGCGTTTTAAGAGGTAGTTTTAATCCCCCTGTCCTATTATGTACTAGGGTCTTACAGAGGAGGTCATGGTAATCACAGGGGTACCCCAACGCATAGTGTTACCTAGTATATGTAGGTGTTTTCACTGTATTCTAAGTGTCTTTTAGCATAGCACTGGCCCTAGGCCTGGTTAGTCAGATTCAGTTACCACCAGTACCCGTCTGAAAAAGTTGTGGGCACAGGAGGACTTTCTGCTCCTCTGTTGGTTCTTTCTGTACATCTCTTCTTCTTCCTGCACTTTTCTTCGTCTTTGTGGACTTCTGTTGCTTCTTTCTGCATTTCTTTTTTTTCTTTCTGTGCGTTGTTTCTTCTTTCATCACATGTCCTACCTCTGTAGGCATAGTTAGAAACTAGCATTTAAAAACCTTTGAAATTCACTGAAAAAACCATAGGTTTCAGGCACGTTATAGTTAGAAATTAGCATTTAAAAAACCTTAGAAATTCACTGAAAAACCATAGGTTTCAGGCACGTTATAGTTAGAAATTAACATTTAAAAACCTTAGAAATTCACTGAAAAAACCATAGGTTTTAGGGCCAGTTATAGTTAGTTGGACATTGCACTCGTACAAAACCCGTGAAATTCCCCGTTATAGTTAGTTCAGCTAACTATAACTCGCGCCCCGCAATGCACTGCTGATGACGTCACATATTACATCACTCATGACATGGTCAGTGACATCACTGATGACATCACTGATGACATCTCAAATGAAATCACTGATGACATCATCCACGTGATAATCTGATGCACCTCCTCACACCCTAATATAACCTTTGATACACCCACTCTAAATTACAGACTGCCATTCGCTTGCTTCCAAAAGATTATGAAGATGGTATTGGGGGAGGTACCAAATGTCTTGTTTTTTCAGGATGACTCTTATTTATGGGAAGGACGCTTTGAAAAATAATGATACTTTACGACAAGTTTTGAGAAAATTGGCCAATAGGGGTTTAATCGTGAAGAAGCAGAAGTGTAAATTGGGGTTACATCTGTGACTTATCTGGGTAATGCTATTCCAGGAGAGGGTATTCCAAAATTGGAGCTGGCTGACAGCATGAGAGCCCCAAGCCAGTTGACAAGGAGCAAGTGAGATCCTTCTTTGGCATTGTGGAAGTTTGCTTTTTGTTTGTCAAGAGGGTTGTGTGTGTTGTTGAGCCTATTCGAATACTTTTGAGGAAAGGAGTTCCTTTTGTATGGTCAGAAGATTGGGACATAGGGGCAGATTTACAAGCCCCTTGCGCCATTTTACATTTTATTTGTGGGGCATTCTTTTTTTGGTACCTATGGATTATCGTCCTTTGGTGCAAATTCTTTTGTGTAACTATAGTGAAATACTGATTCCCAGGCTTATGAGGTGGAGTGCGGATTTGGAGGAGTATAACTTCCAAGTGCAGTACTGACCAGGCCTGGTGAACAAAGTGGTAGACTGTCACGGTTACCGGTTGAGAACAGTAATGATGATGTTATTGATGACTTGAGCTGTGTGAAATGGATCAAAGTACCGGCTAACACCAGAAATGAATGGGTGGAGAGGGAGAAGGAGGATGTCTTGTTTCCATTGATCAAGACATATGTGGTGAACTGCTGGCCAGAATATAAGGTTTTAGATCCGGATTTGAAACCTATTTGGTTAGTAAAGAATTAACTAATTATTAGTCAGGATGGTCTCATGAGGGGGAGAGAGTTATACCCCCATGAGGTATGAGATCCAAAGTGATTAATTTGGCACATGAGGGACATCTCGGGAGGAATCTCACAAAGCCAGAGTAAGGGAGTGGTATTGGTGGCCGACTATGGATCGACAAGTGGAGGGTGTAGTCAAAGAATGTTTCATGTCTGCCTCCAGCGACAAGACCTGGATCATCAGTCAGGTTCACTTGTCAGCTGTGGCAGTACCTGAAGAACCATGGACCAAATTGGGTTCAGATATTATGGGTCCATTAGAATTGTTACCACCAACAGAGAGATCTGTTGTTGTTAATGTACTATGCATCTAAATGGGTGTCAACTAGGTGTGTGAGTACGGTGTATGCTAGAACAGATTTGAATTTTCTCAGGGATTAGCTTGTGTGTGAAAGTGTGCCCATACATCTGGTGATGGACAATAGGGTGCAATTTTCTTTAAAGAAAATGCAAGTGATTTTGGCATTATTCATCAAAAGACAGCTCTGTATGGGCCCCAGGCCATTGGCCTTGTGGAACGCATGAACTGGGTGGTGAAGCCCTGTGTGCAAAGAGCTATAGAAACTAGAGTTTCTCTTTAGGGCGTGCTTAGAGAAATGTGATGGGCACGTCCCACCACTCCCAACTGTGTGACTCAGAGATCGTCATTCGAATCATTGAGAGGAAGAGTGGCAGTGTACAAATTAAATTCAGGTTGGTTGCCTCTTAAGAGAACCAATGGTATAGACAAAGAAGAAATCTGGTGCAGGTATAGGAGTTACCAATAAAAGTACAAACAGTGATATGATATGAAAAACTCAGTTAAGTGCAAGAAGTGGAATGTGGGTGATCTAGTCCTGGTAAAGAAACCACGTTAGGAAAGGAAGGGTGTAACCCAGTTTATAGGTCCCTTCAAAAGTGACTGTTCACACAGGTAGTACATGGAGTGTGTCCAGATTGGTAAAGCACTTTGGGTATGAGAACAGGTTGCGCAACAAGCATGAAGCTGGTGAAAAGGATGTTGCACAGGATCATGATGATGGTGTGTGTGTGTGGGGACATGCCAAGATGTTGTGACTCAAACTGGTAGCACTACTGAGAGGGGTGGTTCTACTAGGAATAGTTTCCAGCCTAAAGTGTTCACCAGATCCAGGAGGGTACCATCTTGGTTTAAAGATGATGCAATGCATTAATGTTTTAATGTAATCACCAGAATTGTGAGTTTACTATCTGGTTCAGAGATAGGTCATGTCTTATCATGACCAATGTGGGTTGGCTGCATAATGCTGCATGGTTTAGTTATACCCTTTCTCTTCTTTTTACTGTACAGATTTTACTGTGTACTTTATTTTCTTGTATTACTTAAGTGGGGGCAATGTGTTGTGGCCTTAGCCTATTATTGTTCCTTCCTATTATGTGTAAGCAGTGCATGCATAGAATGTTGGCAGCCTCTATGCGGGGAAGTTCCAGTGGGTGACAGTTGGGGACTGGGAGCCGAGTTGGGCTGCTGACAGCAATGGTGGTGCTGTGTGTAAGAAATAAACCATCTTGTAAAAACAACCTTTCTTTACATCTTAACAGTTTGCTCTTTGACCTACAGTCAGTAACCCCACATCAGAAGTTAGAGATAACTTTTGTTAATGTTGTGGGTGATTTCCACTAGTTTATAAGTCTTTATTGCTCAATAGACCTTTCAAATATGAGCAACAATAAAGAAATGATATATGTATACACAATTGCTACATAAAAATAACAACATAGTGCATGACTAAACTCCGACTCCATCAAGATGACAAGCAGACTCTGTAAGGTAAGCGGCATATATAGGCATATGTTAATGATTTATGCGGACATCTACCTGAGTTTAAGGTTTATTAAAGGATCTGATCGCAGAAAATGTAATTAGGTCAGATCAAAATAGTTCCTGCTGTGATGAAGCCTGAGACTTTGGTGTGGGCTCAACATTCTACCTTTTAGGGTGGATTACCATGGCTTTTATATTTTACACACAAAATGTAAGAATTGGATTTCTTGATTTGCTGTGAAAAGTGTTCAGATTTCTGAAGGAAAAAAATGCAATTTGGAGGGGAATTACTCCTGCTTGATTTCCACACCATAACTTTTTTAGTGAGGGATTTCATCTATTCTATTCTCCACCAGATTTAGACCTTTATTCTGAGGTGTGCAGGAAGACCGATGAAGTATCCCTGCACTTCGAGTTACTTACGTCAGGGATAATTCCAGCCAGGGCACGTGCAGGTAAGAGCGGTGGGGTGATGGGGCCGGGTTGGGGGGGATTCAACATATTACCAGGAGGGAAAATTGATAATTTATTTAATTTTCCCTCGTGATCGTCAGTCGAATCCCCCCCCAACCCAGCCCCACCGCTCTTACCTGAGCAGGCTGCGGCTGGATAATTCCTACAAATGAAAATACTAAAATACTGGGGTGCCAAATTTATACCATGAGGTCCCAATTATCAAAGGTAAACTTAGACTTAAGTCTAAGTTTACTATTTTTCGGTATTCACAAAGGCACTTATGAGTAGTACCTTTACTACTGCGTAGTTTCCGCACTTCCCAAAATCTCTGCATTTGGGGTGGAATCTCTGCACTCAGGCAGAAAAAGTGAGAACTACACATCTGACCAAACTGACCAAGCACATACACCTGCAATCCATTAATTACACATGAAACTCATGATATACACCTGAATCTCTGACTCAGATCGGAGAAAGTGAGAACTACATGCCTAACTAACTAGTAAGTACAAACACCTGCAATCAATTAATTACACCTGAAACTCATTCATTTAAACCACATAAAAGCAGCCCATATCCAAGACTCTGTTTCTTCCAGCCTCATTTGACAACCTGACTGCTTCCTGTATGACTTGGATACGCCTTGACCTACCTGCCTGCCCCCTTTGAAATCTCCACTCAAGATGTTGCCAATCTTAAGGAGGAAGCATAATTTTACAGAGGAGGAGACTGAAACCATCATCAGGTCTATAGTCCAAAATTACAAGAGCTACCCCCTCATTTATCAAGTGTGACACCAAAGGCATCCTTATGGCAGCAGTTGGCAAATAGAGTCACTGCAATGAGCGAGGATGTCCGAACCTTGTGTGGCATCAAAAAAAGGTGGCAGGATGTAAGAGACAGGTGAAGGAGAAGTTCACTAGGATAGAGATGGCAAGAGCTCTTTCCGGTAGACTAACTGGAACCTGTCTCCATTTCATCCCACTAGAGAAGGACATTCTCTGCACTATTCACTCTCACCTGCTGCATGGGCTGCTTGTGACAGACAACCGTATTGGGTGCCAAGTAATCAATGAAGCACAAAGATCCATTCAATATGTAAATATGTTCCTTTCCATTAGTAATTGTGACTGTAGAAGTCACTCCATGTTTGTTCTATGACTCATTGTGATTTGTATATTTCTGTATGTCATTTTCTCAATCACAGTACTAGTCCCAGAACCCTGTATATTCAAATTCAAAGTTCCATCATCATCTTGAGTACATGTTGTAAATACTCTACCTGGGACTTGAGATATGAATTATAACTGGCTCATGGATTTTATCCTTTGTGTTCCCCCCAACCTGCATTGCATATTTTACGACATAGCTATGTTCATATATATGTATGTAAGCATCAATTGTTATATTTATGTGTAATCTGCTATATTTAGTTTCAACATACAGCCAGAGTGAATCCTTCCCTCTGGGCAGAAGTCCCTGAATCTGCAGGAGGTTGATGTCAAGGGCCAGGTCTACTAACAACTGGTAAGTAAATGTGTTAACAGAAAGTTTGTTCCATGTTGTACTGTAATTTTATTCAATCATTAGATATGTTTAGTCACATCCATTTGTTGATTTTCTACATGTAAATTTAACTTGCACACTTAGGGGCCGATTCCGATTCGGGCCGGAAATCTCTCCGACCGAGCCGGACCCGGAGAGATTTCCGACCGAATCGGACCCGTGCAGCCCGACCGAACGAGTACGATGCGTCCGTATGCTATCGTACTTGAGTCGGTCGGACTCCCATTGAAGTCAATGGGAGCCGGTCGTA
This sequence comes from Calotriton arnoldi, assembly GCA_963921515.1. Lineage (NCBI taxonomy): Eukaryota > Metazoa > Chordata > Amphibia > Caudata > Salamandridae > Calotriton > Calotriton arnoldi. Next base: position 1,218,601 of record CAWUFW010001768.1, on the reverse strand, counting down.
CAACGCGTACGCGGGCTCCCATTGCCTCAATGGGTGCGAGGCGAACAAGGGCGCCCCCTACAGCGGGTACGCGGCGAATCGACTCGTGCTGTACACGCACAGGTAGGGGGGACCCATGGGTGTGTGACTCGCGCGGCTACGCGTACAGGGGGGTCCGACACGGCTCCGACTGCTCTTTCGAGCCGGACGGCGCGTGTCGGTCGGACTGCTCGTGGACGCTCGCGGCGCGCATCGTACTTACCCGGCCGGGGAACGTCTCCATTGCGCGGTGCGAGTCGTGTCCGAGCGAGTCGGTCGGTGCGGTTCGACCCGGGAACGAGTCGGTCGGCGATTTCGCATCGTACTCGCTCGTCCGGACGCACGTACGAATCGGTCGGGAAATAGGGCTCCGAATCGGATCCGGTTAAGCCGAATCCGATTCGGAGCCCTACCGGCCGAGATCGGAATCGGCCCCATAGTCTGATATATTAAATTTCATCAGAACTGCACCTGTATTCTTATAGTCCCTGTGATGTTGGCCAGGACCCCGCTGCAGACAAAGGTAACTTCTGCTCATCGTATTGAGGTCACAACTGGTCATGCACCACACAGCGGGTGGATGGTAGAAACTGGTAAGTTCACTTACAGATAACTAATTATCTGATTTAATCAATGACATGTTAGCAGTATGTGGCTTTGCAAACATCCCTGGTGTCACCCAGCTCAATACACACAATTATGGTTTCTAAGATTAGAAGCCTTCATTACATGTTGTGTAATGTGTGTGCATGACTAAACATTTTCAATACATGTAAAATGTATGGACACAATAATTCATAGTATCTCCTCTAAGTAGGATTGGCTCCAACTGCTTAAAAAGTGAATTTGATTATCACAACCATTTTCTTTGAACACTTAAGCAATTTTTAAAAAATTAGGTGTGTGCTGACTTCACCATAGATGTCAGTTATCAGGAGCACCAGCATGAACACGCCTCCGTTACGAGGAGACATACTGGCAGCAGCATCTATACCCACTACCATCTGTCCATTAGGTAAGTGTGCCAAAATTTGTTGGTAACCTTTATTTTGCATAGTGTTCACAATAACTAACTCTTAGAGAAATTAGCTTGGAACATGATGCAACTTGTTCTAAGCATGTAATGGTGATATGTGATTTACTCAATATTTGCAGTGATGTCCATGCTTTGTTGTTCATGTCCACTTATTGATAACGCTGACAATTAATGAAGGTGAAACTTCCTTTTGAAGCTGCTGGATGAAGGAACTCATCATCCATCAAGGACTCAAGGAGCTAAGTTCAGAAGTTGGCCTCACAGGAGGTTTCCAAAGCACACTGATCTGTAACTGGAGTTGGTGAATCTGAGTTTGCATTTCACATGTTTGTTTATAACATCACTGCCAAACTCAGGGCTATCATATGTTGGGTTTCACAAACCACATATCATGTGTAGCTGAAAACAGCCCAGAAGATGTATTGAATCAATCTGTTGTTTTGTAGCACATTAATTAAGCATGGGCAAGAGGAAATTAGTCCGAGGCCAAGCTAGAAAATGCCCTAAAACCCTAAAAACAACCAACGCCATAACAAACTACCTTACAGATGCAATGGGTTTAATAAAAAATTGAATTGTCAATGTAGAAGAGAGACTGTCTGTGAATAAGAAAGCAGCAAGTGAGGCTCTCTGCAGTGCCATTGTGAAAGTCACTAGCAGGATTACATCATTAGTCATTGGTACCCAAAACTCATCTGACATTGCCCAAGTACCATTAAATACACTCTACTCTGAACTGGCACCCTGTATCTCATCACACTCATAGAAATTACAGAACTTTCTTCCAACAAATAGCCAATTTCTCCCCCAGCAAAAAGAAGCAGAAAGCCAATAGAAACACTGGAAACTAGATTGAAGAAGCTTTCTAAAGAGCAAAGGGAATTACGAAACATTTAGGGGCATATTTACAATGACTTGCGATAAATATCGCAAAGCGCGCTTATCGCTATTTTATTTATCGCCGGCTATCGCTGGATTTCAACGCCGAGATAGCGCATTATTATCAATGCTTATCTCCGAGGCGATATGAAATCCAGCATTAGCGGCGAAAAGCGCCAATATCGCTTGAAAACCAGAGATAAATTGTGGGAGATAATGAAATCCTTGCTGATACGCCCCTGTGACCTTAACCCTGCAATCCACCTCCCATTATGTAGATGGCTTAGTCAACTTTTAAGCAGGTGTTAAAATCCTGCGATAAGGGGGCTTAGCGCGATTATTCTTGTCGCTAAGCGGGTCTGCTGCAGGCTTGTAAATACTGCAAAGCCCTGTTTTACGACTATTTCCATGTAGTTTTGCTCCGGAACGCCTACTTTGCATGTCATTAGCGATGGCATGCAGGGCGATAAAAAACGGGAGCAAACTCACGGAAACTAGCGCTAACAAGGCTTAGCGCGAGCTTGTTAATAGTGCGATTTGAATATCGCTGCTTTTCTGGCTTTTAAAGCCAGAAAAGCGGCGATATGGCCCTTGATAATATGCCCCTTAGTAACTCTAAAGACCCTGACAAAGAGCAGGAGCAGTCCACAGCAAAGAATTTGAAGGTGATGATCAAAAGAGTACATACAAAATTGGACAACATGAAAAAAAGCTCCAACTTGAAATAAGAGAAATAAAGGAAAGAATTATTTACACTTCAGCAGGTTGTTAATGACAAATTAGTACGGGGACTGTAGGAAGGTGGAATCTGACTATATGGTTGCCCCCACTTTTTTTATGGTGTTTTGCTGGTTTATGACTTAGTTGGACTGGGATCCTGCTATTCAGGGCCCCAGTCTATCTGCTTTCTCTGTAAAATGGTTTCCATGTGCCTTAGGCACATCTCTGATTGGAATCTGGAGTGCCCTTATAAGTCCCTAGTATATAGTATACTATGTACCCAGGGCATAGGTACCTCAGAGGCCTACCAGGGGCTGCAGCATGTATTATGCCACCCCTGGAGGGCCATCCAAACTGACACCACAGGTCTGCTACTGCAGCCTGGGTAAGGTGGTGCATGCACCCCTTACTTTGATATAGGCTACCTATATCACTACATACCTACACACATATAAACCTATAAGTCACTGCTATGGCAGGCCTTATCAATCCTGAAGGTAGAGTGCGTGGTTCCTATGTGAGATGGTGCCCCTACATGAGCAGGGCCCCTCTGCAGTGTTCGGAGACCCTTCTCTGATGCTGTTTGTAGTGCAGCCTGACCATATACTCTTAAGCGCATTATAACCTCGCGTTAAATGCTAACTTTGGGATGGCTGCACAGAAACATGTCGTGTTTGGTGTCAAACATCTTGGAATACTACCCCCCCGCCAATTCTGGTGGCGGGGGTAGCATTTCACCCTTCTAGAGGGAGAGACATGTTAACCCTGGCCTGGCCGGTAACTTCTTTCCAAAGCCCTGGCATCACAAAATGGATGCTGCTGCCACAGACACAAGTCTGGCCTCCTGCTGCTGACCGAAACTCCGGCAGGGGAGGCCTGGACAATAGGTTTACTGTCCCAGGGAGGTGTGACCACCTCCCCAGACAGGATAGTGTGTATTGGGGCTGGGCGGGAGCACTTTCGGGTGCTTTGAAGTCCTGTACTGGGGGCACATTTGGTGTCCCTGTGCATAACCCAGTTCAAACCGGATCAGGGGCTTGCAGCCCCTGCTTTGGCGCGAACTGGACAAAGGGAAAGGGGTGTAGCCACCCCTCTGCCCTGACCCACCCATAGGTGGGACCACAGAGTAAGTCCAACCCCTAAACTTAGTATAAGTATAGGAACCCAGTCCCTAGGACTTTAGATTATCCCTGGACGAAACTCTGACACAGAATCCTGGACCTTCGACGCTCTACTACAAGATTAGAGGACTGAAGAATCTCCCTTGGGGTCAAGGAGTGACTCCCCTGCTTGGCAGGCACCAAAGAAGCAATTGTCTGGTCTGCATCGCCTAAGCTCCCGTTGGACACCGAAGTCTTTGCATCACCAGAGGTGGATTTCCAAACATCCCCGAGGCTGCACTGAGTCCCCAGCAACGCTGAGGCCCGTAGCTGTCGTGGGTAACGTGGAACCGTGACCCCTGGACACCGCACGCATTTGCAAGTGCATCCTCTTTTGGGTCTCCCACGAAGTCGTACTTTGGGCTCCTATTAGCCCTAGCCTCCAGAACCAACTGCACCGAAGATCACTGGCCTCCACTCCACGAGTGTCCTGTGAGCCAGCTCCACGTGCACCGTCTTGAGACTCCTTTGTGGTCGCTAGCCCATTGGCTAGTAGCCCTTCACGAAGGCCAATCTTTTCCTACTTGGGCTCCCTGGTTGCTCCAGGCTTGCCCTCACTTACCCTTGCTGAGTGAGTTCCTCAGACCTTGCTGGTCTGCATCATCATCAATCTTCATCTTCATCGAGACTTGCCGTTGCCAAGGCTTGTTGGGTCCAATCCAGTCGCCAGCACCTCAGCACTCGACAGACATTGTGTACCATCCTGAATCCTGCTCCTGGTTGCCGACAACGCCTCCTGGACCTCGTGGCTGAAGAGTCAAGATGACCGTCAACCTACCTGAAGCACTCGACATCGGTGGGCATCTGCTCATCGCCTTCCTGGTCACTGGCTAGTGACCCAGACTCTGTCCCCTCTGCTTTCAGGTTCTTCAGATCTCCGATCCACTCTTGGATCCACCCGGACACTTTTCACTTGGTCGCCAGCAGCACTTTGTAGCAGATCGCCATTCAAATCGACGACGAAACCCGACCCCGAAAGGCACCTATGCACCCGGCTTCCCTGGGTGAGGTAACAAGAGTACTCCGGTGCTCCCGTGGGTAGAGACTCTAGAACGACCTAGTTCTCAAAGGGTTTGCTCCAAGTCCTCCTTTAAGTGTCCCTTTTCTTTAATTTCCAAACCGCGACTTTCTCCATAGAAGCTAACGGCGATTCGCGGCTGTGTAATTACACTGCACGCGTCCCCCGTGGGTCCCCTGTGTCACTACCTTTGGTGGTTCCTTGTGGTCCAAGCACTTCTAGAGGCTCTAGGCCTAGTGTCTAGCTCAGTCGTGTTTCTTATACCACTTTATTGGTATATGGTTTGAGTACGCCCCTAGGGCCCAAACGTGTATTTGTGCTATTACTGTGTTTAAATAACTTATAACTTATGTACTTCGAACTCTAGCCTCATAAAGAGACTAGAGGGGTGTGTTTAGCAATAAATACATATATTTTGAATATATACCTGGTGTGGTGCTCTTTCATTTGATCACTCAAGAGATTATAGACTGGTAAAACAAGCTGCTTTACATTCCTTCAAGACTTAGCCTGAAGGCTGCTCTCCATAGCAACCACTAGGATAGCTTTCAATAAAGGTTGTCTTTAACCTATCTCCAATAAGGGGTTGTTTGGACTGGTGCAAGGTGCCCACTATAATTAGTGGACAGCATATGCCGGGCCAACTTCTCACATTGGTGTGCAGCGTGTGGGATTCCAGCTTGCTATTGTTTTACCAGATAATCTCAATTGAGTTGATCAACTGAAAACCACTAAAGGTACCTAAGGTACATATAAATTAATCTTAGTATACAGTAAGTTCTACTGAACTTAGAGTTGTGTGTCAAGGGATAGCACACCCTTTCTACAACTCAAGAGAGTTTAGTAGGCCACACTAGAGTAGGTAGTGCATACACCACACCTCACTAGTGATGTCTTCAAAGCCAGGACCCAGTGAGTCCTTGCCAGAAGCCAATGGGCTTCTTCCCTCCAAGTATGATACACTCCCATTCTTGGAATTGAGAGCAATATGCAATGTGAGGAAACTGAAGACAGGCCAAAGTCCCACCACCCAACATCTGAGAGAGATGTTAATGGCTGATGATCTCAACAGGCCCTTAGGGACTGAAGGGGTAGGTGCAGAGGGTGGGGCAGAAGATGAGGATGGGGCCAGGGGTAGCAACACCCCCAGCCCCCTCTGGAACTGACCAGGAGGGTGACAATGACCCTGACCTGGAAAACCCAATTCCTCCTGTGGATGAGGAGGAGGCTCAGGATGACCTCCACTTTGTCCCCCAGGAAGGATTGTGAGTGTGCCTAGAAGGTCTAGATCTCCTTCTCAGGAGTCTAACCACTCTGGCACCTCAATAGGGACCTCTGTCTCCTCTCATAGGAGGGAATCCTCTCATGAGAGGAGAAAGAGGCTGATTCAGTATGAGGAAGCTCAGCTTGAACTCAGAAAACAGCAGTTGGCTATAGACAGGGAGTCCCTAGATCTCTTTAGAGAGAGAAAAAAGTTGGGACTAGAGTCCCATGGTGGCAGCAATATCCCTACAGATAGGGAAAGGTCTTATGACCATAGAAACCTAAGCAAGATTGTCCCTCCCTACCAGAGTGGGGATGACATCCACAAATGGATAACTGCACTGGAGAGGGCCTGTAAAGTTCAGAAGGTCCCCAGAAGCAGTGGGCAGCAATCTTGTGGCTCTCCTTTGCAGACAAAGGTAGAGACAAGCTCCTCACTGTAAGAGAAGAGGATGCTGACAATTACACAGTCTTGAAGAGTGCTCTGATAGATGGGTTTGGCCTAACCACTGAACAGTATAGGTTGAAGTTCAGAGACACCCAAAAAGCTCAGACTCAAGACTGGGTTGATTTTGTAGATTGTGCTACTAAGGCTCTGGAAGGTTGGATACATGGCAACAAAGTGCATGACTTTTTAGGATTGTACAATTTGATTATGAGGGAGCAGATCCTTAATAATTGTCAAAACCAGCTTTTGCACCAGTATCTGGTGGACTCTGATCTGACCTCTCCCCAAGAATTGGGAAAGAAGGCAGACAAATGGGTCAGAACCAGAGTAAAAACAAAAAGTCAGGGTGGTGACCAGAAGAAAGATTCTACTAAGTCCCAAGAGAAAGGTGGGGACAAATCTAAGGATAAGTCCACTACAGGGCCCCAAAATTCCTCTTCTGGGGGTGGGTCCCAAACTCCTTCTTCTCCTGAAAAGAAACCATATTGCCATGTCTGTAAAAAGCCTGGGCACTGGAAAACTGATCCCAGTTGCCCCAGGATTGGCAATAAAGAAAATGTTCCTCCCACAACTACTACCACTCCTCCTGGTACTACCAGTAGTAATCCTCCAGTTGGGAGTAGTGCACCCAAAAAGTTAGGTGCTTTTGCAAGAGCAACAGAGGTGGGCCCTAGTTTAGACAGGGACCCCTCAACAGACTCCTCTGACTCTGATGGTGGTATAGGATTTGCCACCTTTTCCATGGGTCCCACAGCATTGGGCAGGTACAGATTGGAGCCAATAATTAATGGTCAGAAAGCTGTGGCATTTAGGGACACAGGGGCTAGTGTCACCATGGTGGCAGGGAAACTAGTCCCCCTCACCAGCTTTTACCTGAGTTTAAATACCAGGTGACCAACATTGATGGTGTCAGAACAGATCACCCCATGGCCATAGTCAATCTCAGCTGGGAGGGGGTCACAGGCCCAAAAAGAGTGGCTGTGTCCCCAACCTTACCTGTAGATTGCCTGATGGGCAATGATCTGGAAATTTCAGCCTGGGCTGAAGTTGAACACCAAACCCATCTGAGGATGTTGGGTGTCCCTGTGAAGGTTAGTGGGGCTGTGATGGCCACAGCCCCAGCCCAAGATTTTGGAGAGATGGAGCCTGGAAGAATGGCCCACTCTCCCCCAAAAGAGAGCACAAGGGTTGAAGAAAAGTCTTCTTCCCTCCAGACAGTAGGTAAGGGTCAGCCTCCTCAGGGAACTGACCCTACCCCTAGTGAAGGAACTGCCCCAGAGGTAGTCAGGCCTGGCCTGGCCACACCCCTGATGGCAGAGGACCCTTCCAAGGTGGTACCCAGTCTGGAGCAGGTAACCTGCCCCTCTCTACCCTGCCTCAGTCAGCCCAGGGCTGCAGAGGTCAGGGAGGTCAGTGGACCCCCAGGGCCCCCTGTCCAGAGGAACCCCCCATCAGCAGATTAGGGGCACCCAGTCTAGTAGCCCTAGCCAGGTGAAAATTCCTCTACACACTGAGGGATCCCCCATACCTTTATGTAGGGACCTCCCCCAGAAGGACTCTGGTAGGCAAGGGCAAACCTGGGACCAGAAGGTTCCAAACCTGCCATGTCCCTCCAGTAGTCCATCCAAAGGGACCCAACCCCCAGCTGAAGGCAGCCAAAGGTTGACCCTTAGAGCAAAGTGCAACTCAGTCATGGAAAGACAGGCATACATGGTGACCAGTGATCTGAGGAAGCTGAGGCCAACATTCCTAGGGCCTCACTTCCCTACTCAGACACCTCACCAGCCTTGTACTTTACCTAAGCACACCACAGGTAGTGATTCCCCATGGTGGAGACCCTCTCATACCTTTAGGGTGAGGGATTGCTTAGTGGACCATAAGACAGGGGGCAACCATGCTAGTGCAGGTGCTTCCTTATATGGCCACTTAGTCAATAAAGGCTCAACTGGCCAAGGTTAGCCTTATCTCCTTTCGTTTGGGGGGGTTATGTAGGAAGGTGGAATCTGACTATATGGTTGCCCCCACTTTTTTTTATGGTGTTTTGCTGGTTTATGACTTAGTTGGACTGGGATCCTGCTATTCAGGGCCCCAGTCTATCTGCTTTCTCTGTAAAATGGTTTCCATGTGCCTTAGGCACATCTCTGATTGGAATCTGGAGTGCCCTTATAAGTCCCTAGTATATGGTATACTATGTACCCAGGGCATAGGTACCTCAGAGGCCTACCAGGGGCTGCAGCATGTATTATGCCACCCCTGGAGGGCCATCCAAACTGACACCACAGGTCTGCTACTGCAGCCTGGGTAAGGTGGTGCATGCACCCCTTACTGTGATATAGGCTAACTATATCACTACATACCTACACACATATAAACCTATAAGTCACTCCTATGGCAGGCCTTATCAATCCTGAAGGCAGAGTGTGTGGTTCCTATGTGAGAGGGTGCCCCTACATGAGCAGGGCCCCTCTGCAGCGTTCGGAGACCCTTCTCTGATGCTGTTTGTAGTGCAGCCTGACCATATACTCTTAAGCGCATTATAACCTCGCGTTAAATGCTAACTTTGGGATGGCTGCACAGAAACATGTCGTGTTTGGTGTCAAACATCTTGGAATACTATCCCCCCGCCAATTCTGGCGGCGGGGGTCGCATTCCACCCTTCTAGAGGGAGAGACATGTTAACCCTGGCCTGGCCGGTAACTTCTTTCCAAAGCCCTGGCATCACAAAATGGATGCTGCTGCCACAGACACAAGTCTGGCCTCCTGCTGCTGACCGAAACTCCGGCAGGGGAGGCCTGGACAATAGGTTTCCTGTCCCAGGGAGGTGTGACCACCTCCCCAGACAGGATAGTGTGTATTGGGGCTGGGCGGGAGCACTTTCGGGTGCTTTGAAGTCCTGCACTGGGGGCACATTTGGTGTCCCTGTGCATACCCCAGTTCAAACTGGATCAGGGGCTTGCAGCCCCTGCTTTGCGCGAACTGGACAAAGGGAAAGGGGTGTAGCCACCCCTCTGCCCTGACCCACCCATAGGTGGGACCACAGAGTAAGTCCAACCCCTAAACTTAGTATAAGTATAGGAACCCAGTCCCTAGGACTTTAGATTATCCCTGGACGAAACTCTGACACAGAATCCTGGACCTTCGACGCTCTACTACAAGATTAGAGGACTGAAGAATCTCCCTTGGGGTCAAGGAGTGGCTCCCCTGCTTGGCAGGCACCAAAGAAGCAATTGTCCGGTCTGCATCGCCTAAGCTCCTGTCGGACGCCGAAGTCTTTGCATCACCAGAGGTGGATTTCCAGACTTCCACGAAGCTGCCCTGAGTCCCCAGCAAAGCTGAGGCCCGTAGCTGTCGTGGGTAACGTAGAACTGTGACCCCTGGACACCGCACGCATTTGAAAGTGCATCCTCTTCTGGGTCTCCCACGAAGTCGTGCTTTGGGCTCCGAGTAGCCCTAGCCTCCAGCACCAACTGCACCGAAGATCACTGGCCTCCACTCCACGAGTGTCCTGTGAGCCAGCTCCACGTGCACTGTCTCAAGGCTCCTTTGCGGTTGCTAGCCCGTTGGCTAGTAGCCCTTCACGAAGGCCAATCTTTTCCTACTTGGGCTCCCTGGTTGCTCCAGGCTTGCCCTCACTTACTCTCGCTGGGTGAGTTCCTCAGACCTTGCTGGTCTGCATCATCATCAATCTTCATCTTCATCAAGACTTGCCGTTGCCAAGGCTTGTTGGGTCCAATCTGGTCGCCGTCACCTCAGCACTCGACAGACATTGTGTACCAGCCCGAATCCTGCTCCTGGTCGCCGACAACGCCTCCTGGACCTCGTGGCTGAAGAGTCAAGACAACCGTCAACCTACCTGAAGCACTCAACATCGGTGGGCATCTGCTCATCGCCTTCCTGGTCACTGGCTAGTGACCCAGACTCTGTCCCCTCTGCTTTCAGGTTCTTCAGATCTCCGATCCACTCTTGGATCCACCCGGACACTTTTCACTTGGTCGCCAGCAGCACTTTGCAGCAGATCGCCATTCAAATCGACGACGAAACCCGACCCCGAAAGGCACCTATGCACCCGGCTTCCCTGGGTGAGGTAACAAGAGTACTCCGGTGCTCCCGTGGGTAGAGACTCTAGAACGACCTAGTTCTCAAAGGGTTTGCTCCAAGTCCTCCTTTAAGTGTCCCTTTTCTTTAATTTCCAAACCGCGACTTTCTCCATAGAAGCTAACGGCGATTCGCGGCTGTGTAATTACACTGCACGCGTCCCCCGTGGGTCCCCTGTGTCACTACCTTGGGTGGTTCCTTGTGGTCCAAGCACTTCTAGAGGCTCTAGGCCTAGTGTCTAGCTCAGTCGTGGTTCTTATACCACTTTATTGGTATATGGTTTGAGTACGCCCCTAGGGCCCAAACGTGTATTTGTGCTATTACTGTGTTTAAATAACTTATAACTTATGTACTTCGAACTCTAGCCTCATAAAGAGACTAGAGGGGTGTGTTTAGCAATAAATACATATATTTTGAATATATACCTGGTGTGGTGCTCTTTCATTTGATCACTCAAGAGATTATAGACTGGTAAAACAAGCTGCTTTACATTCCTTCAAGACTTAGCCTGAAGGCTGCTCTCCATAGCTACCACTAGGATAGCTTTCAATAAAGGTTGTCTTTAACCTATCTCCAATAAGGGGTTGTTTGGACTGGTGCAAGGTGCCCACTATAATTAGTGGACAGCATATGCCAGGCCAACTTCTCACAGGGACAAGCCACAATCTAATTCCATGGCTATTTCTGCTAATGCTGCTGCCTATCGTGACCATTAGTCTATAGTTAATGGACCATCACCCTCCAGGATACTTTGCACACTTCATACACACCCAAATAATTGTACACGGGAGGGACATTCTACTCCAACCACATCTGAGGAAGTGATGAATGCCCAACATGGCAGTGAAGGCCTACACAGTAACTTTGGTGACTTCACCAAACACTTTGCATCAATTACAGGATGCTACCTCTTATGTAATTCTTCTGAAGGATGTTCCCAAATTAGGCTTGCATATTGTGGAGAGCTGGTGTGATTTAAAAAAACAAAGTAGTTCATTGGACCTCGGATCAGATTCGTCATATACATTTTTTATACTATGAAATAGTAATGGTGAGAAGGGTGAATTGAGTTGGGTACTCCAGGAAAGTAGGTCATGGGTATTGTATCATAGTTATCTTTCGACACCCAGCTGTGGTAAAGTGAAGTCCCTGCTTTTTGTCCTACAAAGCAGGCAACATCGTATAGATAGCCCTCATGGGAAGATCACAGCTGGACCAATAGGCTTCTTTTATAAACCCCCTGACACTAATCCACCCCATCAAGGGCCCCTGCCCCTGCATCACTGATGTCAACCCAGACTGGGCATGCCCCTGAATACATATAACAGATTTGCACCACTTAACAATTGTAGTGAACTGGAGAGATAACAGGGGACACCTGGGCCTGAGGTAGATCAATTGGTGTTGGAAGACATGAAAGACCAACAGGAAACAAGGGTAGGGAAACAACATGTTAGCAATTCTGTTAACACAACAGTTATCAAAACTTGGATTGTTGCAGGCATTAAAAACAAATTAGAGAACAAAGAATGATTAAACATAAACAATACATCACAACTGATATGCTTGCAGAAAATCTGGCATATGGGAGGTTTTAATGTTGAAGGCTATGCCTCCCTTATTACACCTGTCCCACTCTTGCATAGCGGTCAGGCAAAGGTAGGTCCCCCCGAATCAAGAAAGACCGTCACCCACGCACTCATAACCAGCAGACTGGACTACGGAAACGCCCTCTACACCGTAATCAAAAAGTCTCTGCTCCGCAAACTCCAGACCATACAGAACACCGCAGCCAGACTCGTCCTCTGCATCCCTTGACAAGAACACATCACCCAACTCCTGCAGGACCTCCACTGGCTTCCCGTAGAGAAGAGAGTAACCTTCAGGACACTCACCCATGCCTACAAATGCCTCCACAACACCAGACCCCAATACCTCAACAAGAGAATTTCCTTCCACTTACCCAAGGGAAACCTCCGATCCACCGACCTCCCCCTCGCCGAAAGCCCGCTCATCCGCAGAGCCAGAACGGGTGGAAGAGCCTTCTCCTACATCACGGGCAAGACCTGGAACATGCTCCTGATCAAAATCAGACGCGCCCCCTCTCTGAACATCTTCAGGAAGGCCCTCAAGACCTGGCTCTTCGACTGACTGGAGCTGCTTACCCCCCCCCCCCCCAGCGCCTTGAGACCCTCACGGGTGAGTAGCGCGCTTGAAAATTCCCTGATTGATTGACTGATTGATTGATTGATAGGTCTAGTGGTATTAATTTCAACCACAGCCCGATTCACCTTAAAGTAGCCTTACCCGAACTCAACTTATTTCCACTTCTTACATCTACAGAATGACATAAAACCAAATATCATACTGATAATTATATATAACAAAGTATTTAAAAACTTAAAACGTTAGGTTTTTGTAGATTTCGAAAAGAAACTGATAAGCTATGTCAGTGGTCATGAGGCAAATTGCGTCTACATCTGGGTGGGGAACTGTCATATAAGTAAATGACAGCTCACAGCTGGAGAGGCCTGTTGGTACACGGACAAAACAGCAAGCAGCCAGTCACACTTCTCACATGACCTAGATGGAGAGACCTTAAATGAGATGATATACTAGTACAACCCAGAACTGCTGGAGCAAAGATCTGACAATGAAAAGGCCCCATTGCCAACTTTTTATGGGAACCGCTGAAGCTTGATCATCAACAACAAATTGATCTCAGAAAATGGACTGGGGTTGTTTAAATCATTTGGGACCGAACTAAGCCACTTTGGTGACCATCTCCCACTAACACTTACCCTCAAAATTGAAGCCAAACTCAATTGAGGGCCAGAATTAGGAGCACACATAGCAACAGAGGGTAACAATGGTGTAAGCCTAAAGTGGACAGGCATAAACAAATCTGACTTTTTAGAAAAAATAGCAGAAGATAACCTTGATGAATTTATCATTTGCAGAGAATGGGATACCACCCTACACAAGATCCTAATGGCCTTTGGCAAAATACCCTCTGCTATAGGTGCTAATTTAAGAACTGTAAACAAAAGCTCCAATAAAAAGAACATTGGTTGGTTTGACCACCAATGCACACGTGCGAATCAGAAGCTCAAGAAATCATTGCAGTCTATACCTAGAAATAGGGAGGAGGTTAAAATATTAAGGCTTAACTATAAGCAAGCATTGGGCAGGAGAAGAAAAGATCTGGCCCAGCCTGGAACAGGCCTCTGAAACCAGAGATTCCGCATTATTTTGGAAAACAATCAATCCACCATTTCTCGGGAATACCTCAGCCCCAGAGTCGAGGCGCTTGTTTCTCAAGCATATTGTACTAGTTATTTTGGCAGGATCTTTAACCCCAACAATGATTGTGCAGAGCTGACCACACCTGGCAAGCATTCTCCAGGATCACCATCGCTAAAACCTATTAGTTTTAAAGAAGTAAGCAGTGCACTTCAAAAGTGCACTAAAGGGAAGGCACTTAGTCCCGGTGGGGTTCCCATGGACATTTTTAAATCACACATAACACTTTAGGCACCAATTCTGACTTAGGTATGCAATGCTACAGTTCAAGGCTGCTTCCCAGCAACATGGACTGAGAGCGTAATAGTTCAGATTTTTAAAAAGGGGGACAGAGGGCATGCCCGGTGCTACCGCCCAATATTCCTTCTGGACTCATCTGCAAAACTAATGGGAAGAATAATTTTGGAGTGGTTGGAAACCAGGGCATTAGATAGCCAGGTACTTGCTGACTCACAGTATGGGTTCAGGAGGGATATGTGTACTGTGGAGCAGTGTATCAATCTACACCCCCTTATTAGTAAATATACTTTAGTCAATCAATGTAATATTCACCTCTGTTTTGCATATCTGAGCACAGTCTGGTTGATGCTGTAAATCATGCCATGCTGTGGCAGACCTTGGCAAAAATGGATGCCCCTGCAGACATCGTTTCACATCTCCCACAGTTGTATGAACCCTTGACTGTCTGAGTATAGTACGGAGCAAACAGGGAATGCACAGCAAACTTAAGTGTTAAAAGAGGCATCAGATAGGGCGCGTTCTTGCCCCATTTTTGTTTTCGTTATATATTATTGGGGTGGATAAGATATTGCAACAGATGAACATTGATGCCCAGAAAGTTGGCAAGTGACCGACCCCCGTCCTCCCATATGGAGATGATGCAGTGCTGCTATCTAGAACTGCTACTGGTCTGCAGCTCCTGATTGACAACTTTGTCGCATTTATGGAAGAGAAAGATTTGAAACTCAACCTAACTTTTATAATAATATGTCTGTATTAAACTGGTTTGCCTCCTTTCTCATCAACGGAATGCAAAGATTTAAAGTCAATCATTCCCTTTCTAACTTCCTGCCATCCACTCTTGGGGTCCCTCAGGGATCTGCACTCTCTCCCACGCTCTTCAACTTGTTCATGTAGCCTCTTACGGATTTACTCAATTCATCCAACATTCACTATCACATGTATGCCGATGACACCCAACTTTACCTGAAAATCTCTTCACCAGAAGACATCAAATCACTCAACTCAACCCTTCTCAAAACTCAACACTGGCTGACTTCCCAACATCTTAAGCTCAACTCCTCCAAAACGGAATTCCTCCTGATAGCACCAACCAAACAGACTGCCATCATCGCTGAGTTCTTGAACCACCTAACAGCACTCAACTGTACCCCACACATCATTGACTCTGCTAGGTCTCTGGGAATTATACTTGACAAGTCATTGAGCATGCAGGAACAAATTAGCTCAGCCACCAAAGGTGCCAACTTCCACTTGAGTATTCTAAGAAAGATAAAACGCTTCCTCCCCCCGGACGACTTCAAGTCTGCGGTTCAAGCGCTAGTAATATCCAGGCTAGACTATGGCTGTGCAACACTCTGTGGGCTACCCAGATACAAGTTGGATCCGCTCAGGGCTTCCCTGAACTCAGCGGCTAGGCTCATCACAGGTTCCAGAAGAAATAGCCACATCTCGCAGGTACTGAAATCCTTAAACTGGCTGCCTTTGGAGGCTAGGATCCATCTCAAGATTGCGTGCATGACTCACAAGGCCCTTCACTTTGACACCCCTCTGTACCTAGCCCAAAAACTGGAGCTCTCTGGTGGGAGCCGATCTTCTAGGAGTTCCAGCACTCTGCTGCTGAAACCTCAAAAATTCCAGAAAAAGAAAACTTATAATCGGGCGTTCTCGGGTATTGCCCCGAGAATCTGGAACTCCTTGCCTCCGCACATCAGACTGATTCCCTCTACGGCTTCATTCAAAAAAGAACTGAAAGCCCTATGGATGAATGCCCTTGTTTGACGGCACCTACCGTCAGGAGGGGGTCCTTTGCTTTATATCTACGATGTTGGTTTGTGCTCTACCCCTCTATTTGTCTGTTGAATTTATATGCTATATTATTTCCTCTTGCCTGGGCATATTTTACTGCTCCATTACTTTGCTTATCATTGTTATTGTTTTTTACATGCAATGCTGTTTGTACGTCTGTACTTCTGTAAATCGCTCTGATACCCACTTGGGTCATGTCCGCGCTATATCAAACTTTTAATAAATAAATAAATATGGGGAAGGGAAAACGAAAAAATGAAACCCATTATGCCAAAGGTCTTGTATAGCAGAAACACAAAATTTTACAAACTTGGGAATACACTTCTCACATAGTGGACAATGGGGCTCTCAGCTGAGAATTGCGAAACTGAAATTCATACGGTCAGTAGAAGTACTGTTTAGATTTGCAGCAAAATTAGGTAATAAATCCATTAGAGAAATGCTGCAACGGTACAAAAGCAAATGCCTATTGGGTGCACGTTTGGGACTACTCTGTGGGGTATGGTAAACAGCATAATCCTATGGACCCAGGAGAAACTCTTCCTATGCAGACTCCTAGCAGTGCCACGCTCAACATCGACCTATATAGTTCACAATGAATTGGATGTTCCTTACTAAGAAGATGTAATTCAGATAAGCCTGATCATTATCTGGCATAGTATCTGGAGTAAGACAGGCACTAAGTTCACCAACGAAATTATAGAAGATGCATAGCACTTGAGCACTGCAACAAACTTCCCTGGCAGGCATATGTGACCAACCTGTTAAGGGAGATTGATGATAATTCTAGTACAGAACACCCCATTTGCATCTTGCAATAAAGCAAAAAGGAATTGAAAATGGTCCTCATGAGAAAAAGAGAAACCGAAAGGGAAACTAGAGAGAACTAAAACCAACAGTCTGCAAATATAGCTCGGGACACAGGCACCAAGGCATCCAAAGGTACTTGATAGCTGTAACTAACATAAAGCATAGATTCGATCTCACTAGACTAGGTTAGGCATTTTGCATTTCATGGTAGTTTTCCCCACAATGGAGGCATGGGATCAAAAACTACCTAAATGCCCAAGCAATGGGAAAACTACTCAATCTATGTTGCATTTCAACTTATTCTGCAAGATCTATAAAGATATAAGGAAACGTTTTTTGCAGCTAATATTTCTGCCAATTAAATTTATTTACCATCAGGATGCTTTTAACTTTCTATGCAAACTGTAGGATGTTGGCATTTGTCACGCAGTTTCTTCATACATTTTTCTGCCATTGAGAGAAGGAAATCGAATTCATACCTAGAGGGCCACATTTATGAAAAGTGACGCATCGCTGCGTCAAAACAGCGATGCGTCACTTTTCATTGCGCCCTCCCTGCGACACCAATGATGCGTCATATTTACAGTATGACGCATCATGTCGCAAGGAGGTACAGATACGTCAGTATTTCTGACGTATCTGTAGGCGCAAAAATGACGCATTGCTGGAGTGTGTCACAAAAGTGACGCAACTCCAGCAATGTGTCCTTTCACATGGGGCAAGCCCCATGTGAAAGGGCCTGCGTCAGTCTTACGCCTGCCATGAGGCAGGCGTAAGATATTGATGCATTAGGGTCAAAGAAATGGCGCAGTGGAATCTGATAGATTTCACTGCGTCACTTCTACGGCCCTTTCTTGTGTCAGAACGCCCCCCCTGCATACATTATACCTGGCGCAGATATAATGTAGCGCAGGGGTTTACAAAGTGACGCATCTACCTAGATGCGTCACTTTGTAAATGTGACGCAACATGGCGCATTTTTTACACTGCTGGTGCGTCACAAAAAGTGACGCACCGGCGGCGTAAAAGTCACGCAGGGGCTCATAAATAAGCCCCAGAATGTCTAACGTATGAAATGAATTTGTACAGCGCACTGCTACCCTGAGGCTTCCTGGCGCTGAACGCATACCGCTGTGGAACCCTTCCTGGCTTTTCCCTGTGAAATGTCCACTCCTGGGCGCTCCCAAGGTGAAGCCAGGAATCTCAGCACTGGTGGGGCCGTTGTGGAGATTAAGCAAGCTATTGCCCAGAGTTGCACCCATGATTAGAATAGGTACCGAGATGAGAATTATCAGGTCCGAGGAAGTTGAGCCCAAGACCCGCCGAGGCGGGAATTGAACCCTGGCCCCAGGCCAGATCTCTGCATCAGGGTCTGCCGCTCTAACCATTGAGCCACACTTCGCCAGGTTGAATAATGAAGACACTGTTCCTACATCTTTTATCTTTTATGCCAGTCATCTATATGACTTTTATATTTCTTTGTCCTTAGTTAACTCATGTGATCTTGTATATTTGACAGTTTTGCAGTTTTACACTGTATTCCCCATTTGCACTATTGAGTCGGATAAGGTTACTATATGTGTACTATAAGCTGAATGGCATGGATTTTTTTTTAAACTTTCATTTATTCCAGTGAACATTGTACTCAAGATTTTCCTGTACGGTCCCTTTTTATGCATTCCAGACCAATAGTGATTTTTTTTCTTCTTCATTTTTATTAACCATGATACAATACATTCATACAGTGACAGTGTTCTCGCACTTTAACCAACAAATGCAAAATTAGCCTTTCAAGATTTGGACAATTTATGAAGCTGCCAAGATGGCAGTTTAAGACATTCGACTTATTTATGCGACTTTTTTGCATGCAGAATTATACTGTATTTTATGCTCTATATGTACAACGGATCAACACCCTACTTTGTTTTATTAATAAAGATGCTCCGTCGACCTATAAATTCACACTTTTAAAATGCTTTTTATGACAAATTGTAGTGTATTTTTATCTTGTCTTATTCTTCTATGGATTCTTGCAAAAATGAGTGAGTTTTGAAGCAATCAGTACTGTTGTAGCACTTAAACTAGTATGTTAAATACCTCATCTTTTGCAAACTCCATCTTACAGATACTGTAAGACTGTGATAACGAGTTGCTCGAAGAAGCCAAACCATGTACCAGTGGAGGACGGTGGGCAAATTGAGGAGAGAATCCTATCCTTCTTCAAACAGCCATATCTGTGGCCAGTACTGCTCAATAGAAGAGGATGAGGAGAATGAAAATGAGCAGGAGCTGTTCAAGAAGGAGCACATAAATGCCCACTGCCCACTGCCAAAAAGACATAATGAAACGTCATGTCTGGCCAGCATTGTACCTCCTACCGCCCTTCTGAGGATTGGCAGGCCTCAAAAGTCAGCCAACCAGCCACAGAGTCTACAAACCCTGGCACAATCCTCACCTCCTCACAGCCCCACGTCCTTGGTTAATGTGTAGATTCACTTACACACTGATCCCGTTGATGAGTCAAAGGCCTATGCTCAAATAGCTGAAGAAGAGAACACACTTGGCAAGGAACAGGTATCCCCTAGGCATGAATCACCTCCCCACAGCCTCCCACATGCAGACCCTCCCCGTGATGGTTGACCTTATGGTCATATCAGTGGATGTCCCATGCGTAGGGTGATGGCAGATGCTCATGTTGTGAAGATTGCGCGCCCCCTCCAGGGGTGGCGTCCCTTAGATGCACTGCCGAGTTTCAAATGGAAGACAGTATTCACGTTATTCTTGATGATTACAAATTAAACTTGATTTCAATATTTTTTTCCATCTTATATTGCATCATTCAAGTATGCATTCAAACTTCAATGTGAATCACTTTTTCGTAAATACATCCATGAAATGTATCAATAACATCGTAGTTCATCACACATTGTTATTCATCCCAATGCATTTTGGGATAATATAGCCCTTTATAGCCCTTCATCAGGGGATATGTTCCTGAAAGGAAAAGTAAAGCGTAGTAGGAAAATGACCACTGCGGTACTAAGATATACCGGCACCGTGTGTTCAGTGCCTAGTAGATTAGTATGGTGTACATGACGTAGGTTTGTGCTTTCAATATATTAATAGATTAATGGTAGTTGCATCAGGAGCTCACATAGTTCATGTGTTAGTAATGATGTATAGATTACTAAATTAATCAATGAACCATGACACTAAAACGGTTAAACACCCTTAAGTTTGTGAAATACACCAGTGCAATAAAGCCGGGTCGTAAGGTAAATGCACTCGATCACAACAGTGAACGCCGTGTAATATAATGTGAATGAACCCACAGTGGAAAGCCATGATTAGAAATCATGCTAGTGAACGATAGACATACTCAAGACTGTGAATAAACCATAACGATGATACCCAGATGGTATCATGCATATACCAAAGTTATAATGATAGATGCTGTAGCATGTAACCCAGATGTACGACCACGGGGCAATTCAGTGTCTACCAACATACAGGTAAATAGTATTTACAAACATGCATCAATCCTGATTGATAGAGTTTGTGTATAGTCTGTATTTCCTTCTCCTGGTTCAGGCAAAAGGAACGCAATTATAAGTCTTTGCCATTAAAAACTCAATGTCACCGTTCTTTCTCAGGAAGCAGATGATTACGGTTGTTTGCTAATTGTACATCTTAAAATTGATAATGTTCCTATCTCTTTGTTTAATGTTTATGGACCTACCAAAATTTACAATGTTTTTGGCCAGTTATTTCTGTTAAATGGATGTCTATACCTACACAATATATACTTTTTGGTGGTAACTATAATTTCGTTTTTGACCCTTATATAGATCGTTCCTCTAAAGTAACTTTTGTTCCATCTTTACTGCATCAGGAATATACCACACTAATATACCAAAGATCTTGTGTCGACTCTTGGAGATTACATAACCCACAGTTGCTAGAGTATACTTTTTTCTCTCCTACGCACTTCTCTCAATCTCATATAGATTATTTGTTTGTCTCTAAATCATTAACACAGCACATTATACAGGCAGATATTGGCTCTATATTGATTTCTGACCATGCTCCTGGATTTTAGACGCATAATTATGCCTTCCTGTCTAGAGTAATAGAATATGGCACTTCAATACCTCCTCACTAATTGATCCAATCTTTACCTCTACTTTTGAACCTTTTATTGCTGAATTGTTTACTCTTAATTTGACCTCTGATCTTCCTTTTCATGTAGTATGGGATGCATTTAAAGCTTCAGCTAGAGATTTGATTATATCTTACATTTAAAAAAAAAGAAATTAAACTTTCAAAAAGCACTTGATACCCTTAAACATATCAAATTATTAGAAGCCTGTTATAATACTACAAATTCTAAATCTGACCTAGATAAACTTATTACAATTTTTTTTTAATATAACAAGCTCTCCACAGAGAACGCTACTTCCTATCTTCTTAGAGGCAGTGCAAGTTATTATGGTGGTCAAAACAAGGCAGGTAAATTGCTTACCACATATCTTAAAATCAAAAAGAACGTACCAAAATTGATTCTATTTTGAAAACAGATTCCCCATCTGTATTTAAAGATGCAGACATTTTGGAACAAATTAAAACATATTAATCCGATCCAAATTCAGCTGACATACAGCATTATTTACATCGATTCAGAAGAATTTCCCAACTGAGAAGAAAAGTGTATACTTTTCTTCATTTGATAAGGACTTCTCTCAAAAAGTCATTTCTCATGCATTAAAGGTGATTAAGACTGGCAAAGCTCCAGGACTAGACGACTTTCCTTTTTTAAAATGTATTTTTATTGCCATTAAATAACACATTCTGATACAAAAACAAAAAAAACCATTTAGGTTGGGGAACAGAGTCTTTTTGTTTCAGAATGTGCTTTTTAATGACCAGACGACTTTCCCGTAGAATTTTATTCCCATTTTTCTAAACTCTTGCTCCCAAAACTTCATCTTTTATTTTCTCATTTTATTCCATCTAAAGCTTCTTGTGACACTTTTCGGGAAGCGCTCATTTGTCTCATTCCTAAAGATGGTAAGGATTCGCATTAATGTAAGAACTACAGGCCAACTTCTTTAGTTAATTCTGACTATCCAATATTTGTTAAAATTCTTGCTCCCCGATTAGATCCACTTTTACCTTCACTTATTGGCAACGAACAGTCGGTTTTATTAAAGGAAGAGGTATTTCTGATAATACTAGAATCTTCTTCAATATATTGAATAAATTTAATAAATATTCCCACTCGTTGTCAACTATCTCCCTTGACGCAAAAAACGCTTTTGATCATTTGGAATGGTCTTTTATTTTTCATGCGCTTTCCTAGTTCGGCTTTAGTCCCAAATGTATTTCTTTTATCTCCTCATTACATACTGCTCCAATGGCTTTTATTTTTGCTAACTGTCTTATTTCCCCTTCACTCTCTTTAAAGAGAGGGGTTTGGCAAGGTTTCCCTTTATCTCCTCTTCTGTTGATTCACGCGTTGGAGCCTTTTCTTACAAAAATTAGGCAAAACACTAATATTCTTGTTTTTCAACATGGAAATTCACATACTAAATTGAGTGTTTGTGCTGACGATATTCTCTTATTTTGATCTAAACTTGAATCTACTCTGTAGGAAAGTAGGATCTGCTTCTTATGGTTACCCCCACTTTTTGCTTGATGTCTCACTGTTTTTGACTAGTCTGACTGGGATCCTGCTAATCAGGACCCCAGTCTATCTGCTTTCTCCTCTAAATTGTCACACATGTACTTTGGTGCACTCCAGATTGGATACTGGGGTACCCTCATAAGTCCCTAGTATATGGTACCCATGTACCCAGGGCATAGGTACCCCAGAGGCCTCCCATGGGCTGAAGCAAGTATTATGC
Source organism: Calotriton arnoldi (assembly GCA_963921515.1). Classification (NCBI taxonomy): domain Eukaryota; kingdom Metazoa; phylum Chordata; class Amphibia; order Caudata; family Salamandridae; genus Calotriton; species Calotriton arnoldi. The sequence goes on along the minus strand of CAWUFW010001768.1, from coordinate 1,195,899 downwards.
CACCCATGAGAGGCCATGCAAAATGGAACTCCAGGGCTGCTACAGCAGCCTGAGTAAGTTGGTGCTTGCACCACTTACTTTAGATATAGGTTCACTATATCTATAGGTCACTACACTTAAAACTTATAAGTCACCCCTATAGCAGGCCTTAACAATCCTGAAGGCAGGGTGCTGTGTTTTTAGTGAGAGGGTGCCCCTGCATGAGCAGAGCACCTCTGCAGCCTTCGGAGACCATTCTCCCGGGTTGTCTGTGACTCAGCCGGACATATAGGTAGAGGTGCATTATAACCTCGCGGTAAATGCTATCTTGAAAACGGCTGCATAGAAACATATCTTGTTTGGTATCAAACACCTTGGAATCATACCTCCACACCGGTAACCAGTGTGGGAGGTATGATTCCACCTTTCTGAAGCGAGCTTCGTGGGGTCACTGGTCTATCCGGTGTCAGTCTTCTCGACCCGGTCAGCACAAAATGAATGCTGCCGACCAGAGACACACTTCTGCCGTCCTGCTGCTGAGTCAAGCTCGAGCAGAGGAAGGCAGCACAATAGGCATCCTGTCACCGGGAGGTGTGACCACCTCCCAGACAGGATTTAGTGTATTGTGGCTGGGTGTGTGCACTCTGAGAGTGCCTGAAAGTCTGCACCCGAGGCACATTTGGTGTCCCTGTGCATAGTCCAGCTCAAACCAGTTCTGGGAGCCATTGGCTCCTGCTCTGGTGCAAAACTGGACAAAGGACAAGGGTGTAACCACCCCTCTGTCCTGACCCTCCCCTAGGAGGGACCCCCAAATCTGTCCAACCCTCTCCGGTGGGTACATAAGGGCTTACCTGGCTGTAAGACTTTAGATTTTACATGGACAAGATTCTACAAGAAGAAACCACTGACCTTTGACCGTCTGGACACTCTGGACTTCGCTAGACTTCGACTGGGCCCGAATTCCTCTCCCTCTCCGTCCAAAGCTTTGTCTGTGCCCTTGCTCCATACAGGCTCCATGCAGGACCTGTGGTGCACTAAGGACAACTGAAGAATCTCCCTTGGAGTGAAGGAGTCACTCCCCTGCCCTAGCAGGCACCTTAACGCAACTGACCGGTCTGCTGCTCCTGAGATCCTTTGGACTCTGAAGATTTCAGCAACACAGGAGGTGGGTTTCTGAAGGTCCCTGAGGTTGATCTGCCCTCTCAGCAAGATTGAGGCCTGTATCCCTCGTGGGGACTGTAAACCCGAACCCCTGTGCACCACATCCATTTGCAGTTGCATATGCTTGTTGGCAATTCCCGAGCTTGTGCATTGGACTCTGTATAGTCCTGACCCTGAGCAGTATTTTCTCCAAAGAACTCTGGCCTCCTCGCACTGAGTGCTCCGTGGGCTGGTACTTTGCAATATTGCCCGAGGTCCCCTTGCGACTCCTTTTCCTTCAGCCTGTGGGTCTCTCTGAGGGTCATCTTCATTTCTGTTGGGCTTTCCTGGTTGCTCCAGACTTTCCCTGACTCACCATTGCTTGGTGAGTCCTCTGGACCTTGCTGGTCTACACTGTAGTTTGTTTTAACTTTCCTTCATGAGTTGCTTTTGCCAAGGCTTGTTGGTTCTCCAGCCAGACACTGACCCCTCAGCACTCGCCATCCTTTGTGGGACAGCTCACCTCTGGCTCCTGGTCATCCTCGACATCTCCTGGTCCTCGTGGCTGCAGAGTCAAGCATCCCTTCTCCGCATCTGAAGCACCGACATCGGTGGGCATTCGCCTACCGAGTCCCTGGTCACTCTGAAGTGACCCAGACTCTGTTCCCTCTGCTTTCAGGTTCTTTCCTTCCCAAATCCAGGCTTGGATTCCACCGGACTCTTTTCACCTTCACGGCAGCAGTACTTCTTCACAGCCCTCCATTGAGAACGACTGCAGTTTCCGACGCCACTTCAGACCTATGCACCCGGCACCACTGGGATAGGCAACTCGGGTACTACGATATCCACGGGTTGGGTGGCTCTTCAAACCCTTAAGTTCCAAAGGGTTCGCTCGAAGTCCTCCTAGAAGGGTCCTTAAACTTTAAAAGTGTAACTGCGACTTCCCCATAGAATTGTACGGAGCCCGCGGTTGTGTTCTCACACTGCACCCATCCTCCGTGGGGTCCATATCTACTCACCTTGGGTTGTTCCTTGGGGTCCCAGTGATTCTCCGTGCTCCAGACCTTGTCTTGATCTCAGTCGTTACTCTTATACCACTATTTTAGTATATGGTTTGGTCTCCCCCTGGAGCCCACTGTGTATGTGCTACTTACAACTGTTCTATGGATCTCGTATTGTGTGCTTTGTGTTCTATCCTCGTGTAGAGGATAGTAGAGAGTGTTATATTAATAAATACATATTTTTATATAACTACTGTGTGGTTCTCCTTTCATTCAGTCAATATAGGAGGTGAAATTCTGGTAAAACAAGCTGCTTTACATTCCTTCAAGATTATGCCTGAAGGCTGCTCTCCACAGCTACCACGAGGATAGCTTTCTAAAGGTTATCTTTGACCTCATACATCATAAGGGTCGTTTGGACTGGTGCAAGGTGCCCACTTTAACTAGTGGACAGCATATACCAGGCCAACTTCTCACATTCTCTTCCTGCCTTTCTTGCAGAAGTTAAATATTTTTCGACCCTCTGTGGTTAGAAGTTCAATGATGACAAATGTGAAATTCTGCCTCTCAATATTTTATGCTATAAGCAAGACTTCTCCGTTTCTAACTTTGCTAGGAACCCCCATAAAATGAAATATTTAGGTCTTTGGTTTGCACCTTCCATTAAACAATCTCTAACATTAAATATGAATGCAGTTCTTGCTGTTTTATCCACTTCAACAGCTAAATGGCACCCTCTTTATCCTGGTGGGGTAGACTTAACACTATTAAAATTATGCTTACACCTATTGTTTTCTACACCATTTCTGCTATTCCCAGCACTATTCCTGCTTACCTTTTCAAAAACATTTATTTTATACTATCTTCTTTTTTATGGAGTCATAAGAAGCCTCGTATGTCCCTTCTTAAGCTTAAATGTAGTAAACTTCATGGAGGTGTAAATTTTTCCTGATTTCCAGTCTTATCATACTGCATTTCTACTTAAGCAGGTTTCTATGTGCTTATTCAATTCACCTCCAGATTCTTCTTCCCTTTGGAAAGATATTGAACTTTCCCTCCTTTCTCCCTTTTTGTTTCAAGAATTTAACCATAAAACTCGTTATCTATTATGTCCTATTCATAACACTACTTATAAGTTTCTGAAATCTATTTTCTTTTCACATCTTTCTGATAAGGATCAATTTCTTCAATCTTCAATTTGGTATATTAATCTTATAAAATTCAATAATAAACCTATTTTTTTGAAATCCTGGAGCGATAAGGGTTTACTTTGGGTACATCAACTTCATTCAAATGATTCTTTTCTTCCATTCTCAGTGCACATCTACTATTTAAGTTTCCACAATCATAGTTTAACAAATATACATCTTTGATCCAAATTGTTTCTACTTCCCTATCTTCCTTATCATCAAATACTCCCTCTGTGTTGCCACATAAACACATTCTCCCTATATTAGCCTCTCACCCAAATGCCTCCATAGTCTATAAATTACTTGATAAATCTCCAGAGCATAGGGATAAAACAGACATTGAATTACAGTGGGAGTGAGATTTTTAGACTTCATGGTCTATTGCACTTTGGGACAAACTTTGGTTAAAACTTCGCAAAACATCAAGATCGACCAACACGACCCAAACTCTCTTCTTCCTATATGACAGACTCATGATCACTCCATATACCTTACATGCAATTAATTCAGAGGTTTTGGCACATTGCTGGTCTTGTAATACTACCTTTGCTGATTTATATCACATTCTTTTTTTCTTGTCCTAATACTCACCAATTTTGATTAAATGTTTGGTCTCAAATGAATATTATTTTTCATACAAATTTTACATTTTCCCCTACAAATATTCTGGGTACCCTTTCAGACCATTAGTCCACCCTTGCATGTAATCCTGCTATAGTAGACGTATTAATATCAGTTGCCTTTCAACAAATTACTAACAATTGGAAGCAATCCTCACAACTTTCATATCAAGCTTGTTGGTATAGTGTCTGTTACAATCATGGATTAGACCGAGCTAATGTCTCCCCATTATCCCTCTTTATTAAAAGAGATAGTATATGGTCTCCTGTAGCTGTGTTTTAAAAAAAATTCTGCTAGTAATTTTGCTCATAATCATCCATTATTAGAATAAGTTCCCAAACCACCCTGAAATGTTTACACCATTTTAATTTTCCTTATTTAATTATCTGTGTCTCTATATTTATGTCATTATATTGATAATCTGAGATGTTATGGTTTTTATATTTTTGCTCTCTGTTCTTTCTCTTACTTTTTCAATGTACATTATTAATATATAATTGCTCTCTTTTCCTCTTTTCTTTCCATTTAGATACATTATAATGTCTTTATATGCAACGGGTTGATTTTATCAGCAATTTTATATTTATACTTGTTCTATTGTTATCCATATAATTGTAATTTTCAAGGAGGTTGTATGCAATACGTTGCATCCTTCTTTAATAAACTTCTTTTCAAAACTTAAAAAAAACATACTCTCAATTAAATGAATGCAAATAACCCACTGCTACTTCATGCTCCACCCGTTAACGCCTCAATATTGCGCTGAATGTGAACCCAAAGATTGTGTTAGAAAAGCGAACAAAGAAATGTTTCTTACTAAATGTGGCTGTTGTTACACCATGAGTTGAAAACACCCCGTGCTAATATCGAACCCTATGCAAAAATGAAACATGTGCCACCCCCGACCTCCACCAAGCAATATCCTACAAAATATATAACCTGCATCTCCACTGTCTCAACTCCGTGTCTGGCAGTGTGCTTGCTTCATCTAATATCCATAAAACAAATGAATTGTGCGCAGAGTCAGCTGACCATAAATCAACCTGTTTGAAAGCCCCACAGGTGAAACTCATCCTTTTAAGCATGCCGTGGAGCATGAAGTAGTGGTGGTTTGTTTGTATTCATTGGGTGAATAGGTATGTGGTCACTCAAGATAAAACATTTATTCTAACTGGCTGCAGAAAACAGCCTGGATGGGCATTTCTTCAGCTTTTAAAGTTTGGAATAATGCTGCCTGTGTTTGAACTTAGAAAGTATTGAAGAACGGTGGAATAAATAGAGATTACATTGGATTACTTTTGGATTATTGGATGTTTGATTCTTGCATGCATGTACCTGTATGGCTGTCGCACCTTGAGTCTGGTGTAAGATGATTCACCAGTTAGTTATGGCAATTTTACATCCATGCTAAATTGGGGCAGAGCCTGTGTCAAGCCAGCACGCCAAAATCTTGACATTGAGTATTTTCCTAAAATATTGTTGATCATGAGAAAAACAAGAAGTGCATCTATCACTTAGTTTTGAGGTGGCTGAAGTGCCACATAAGAGCAATAAATTGCTCATAGCATACGTGGAAAGAGAAAATGAGACAAAAATTCAGAGTAACCATTTGCCTTCCAGCCAGTGTAAGTGGCATGACTGTAGTGATGCACTCTCCTAGTAATGCATCTCAGAACCTGAATCAAGCAAAGAAATGTAGAGCTGCTAAGATCTTCACATAGACTGGAATAGCCTAGCAGCAGTATATAGCAGAATCAAGATCCTGCTCTAACTCAGAAACCATGCCCAAGAAGACATCAGGTGAAGAAGAATCTGGAAAACACATCTTGGCCAGACATCTCAAAGATGTTGATTCTTTGCCTGAAAATCATCTCTGATCTTTTCCGTCTCATCCTCCTGTTCAGACCATTAATTCTCATGATAAGGGGCAAAACCACAAACGTATACAGTGACATGTTAAAAGGTCTGAAAGAGTTTACTTCTGGTTGCTCTTTTTTTTTAATGTAATCAGCCTTCCTATGATTGCTTGTTGAGCTATTGACATTCTGGTGGAGATAGGTGGGGGATGGTAAATACATTCAGAGGCATGTGAAGTGTTTAATACACTGTTGGAAATGTGAGCTTTGATTTAAGGTTTTGACTTATGACTAACGTTCACATTAGAACAAATTGTGAGAGAAAATACAGGACAAATGAGTCACTTTTATATTGGCACTGAATGTTTCAATGTTTTTAAGTTACAAAATTAAATTACATTTGAATGAATGTATAATTAATATTTCAACACTGGGGTGGGTGTTGCCCATCTCAGTAACCCTTAAAAGATCCTCTTAATATAGCTAATAGCTCCTCCATAGTACCCTTACATTTTATCCATAGTGGCTGGCTTTTGTTCCCAGAGTTATATATGTTCCTCACTCATTGCGTACTCCAGTGTTTAGTTGCATGATGCCACACTCTACTGTTTCATACATGACCTGCATACATACACAAGTGGAACAGGCTGAGGCTCGAGACTGCAATGTATTGTGATTTTGTTTTTGGACTACTGTTTGTAGTACTAGAAAATGTAAATGTAGAACATGATATGGTGTCTGATTCTGGACCTATGTGCAGAAGCTTGCACCTCCGAGTGTGGAGATTTTGCCCCGAGCTCAGAAATTCCACACTGAGTGTGGATACTCCACAATCATGAAGATACTACTCATAAGTGCCTTAGTGAATACTGAAAAGTAGTAAACTTAGACCTATGACTAGGTTTACCTTTGTGAATCGGGCCCTGAGTGTCTCTGAAGGAATGGGGGATTGCTATGGGAATTGGTATTTTCACATCTGATTCCTGCAGTAATTATCCATTTTCTGCCCCTTCCTGTCCAGAGTTTGCTCCAGCTTTTAGCTGATCTACTACTACTCTTCGAATTTAACACACAACGGTTATTTCTCTGTACCATCAGAAGAACCGGTGTGGCAGCGGTGCCTCCGAAGGTACAAAAGGTTTGGTGGACGGCCCCTGCCCATTTTGAAGTTTATCCTCCTAACTTTTTGTTTTGTAAAAACAGACTCCTAAAGTGGGATTTGTTTATTGAAAAATAAATAACTAATAACTTCACACTCAGGGAATTTTTACCCCGGTTGTGGGGATCATTATTTTGTTTCTTCTTTTGATCACCGTCAGGTTTTCCCTGGCAGTAACTGACAGAAAAAGGGGACGTCAGGCCAGCAGCCATAAATAGGGTGGGTGGTCTGATGCACTTACTCTGACTCTCATGTAATCCATCAGGTAATCGCAGTAAACCAATGGCAGCACTGCCATCGGAAAGCAGATGGTTCAACAGACTCTATATAGTGCGGCTAGAGAGCTTGGAGGTCAGTACATTTCTGACAGAGTACCTGCCAACCAAACTTTACATATCACCCGCTATGTCAAATCCTTGATGGGGCTGAAACTGCACACTCACTCAACACCTCCTGAAGCAGCGGTTGCTGCCATAAATGAAGGGTGGTGGGGTGGGTGGGGTAGCGTGGGAGGCATTGCGCGGGGGGGAATACAATATTTTTAAAAAACGTACCTTTTGCTGCCGGCCGTTCCAGCGTCGTATCTTATCGCACCGCCTCTCCTCTTCGTGCCTGCTGGTCCCAGCAGCCCTTAAGACAGACTCCCTGTCCAATCCCTGCATTGCAGAGCAGCACAAGGATTGGTCTGAGCAGGCAGGAAAGATGCCCGGCTCAGACCAAGGAGTCTGTGGGGTTTCTCCAGCCCGGCTGCTCAATGCTACTGGGCTGGATAAAACCTAAGTGTGCATGTGTGTTTTGGTCGGCCTGAGACAGCTGGCCAAAACACATGCGCACTTAGGGAGTGGAGTGCACGCAGCACTCCTCCTTCCCCCTCCCATGCCTCGGCCCACCCTTCCCAACACCAATGGCTAAGAGCCAGCAAATGTAAATTAAAACCATGCAGGAACATCGTTTTAATTTACATTTGCTGGCTCTGAGCCAGGCAGTGGGGCGACGCTCCTCCGCCATTGCGGAGGAGCCACCACTGTCCTGAAGGATAGCAACAGGATCAACATGAAAGTTTAAATCACTGTAAAATTAGCATGCGATCATAACCAGCTAAACTGTTATTACTGCAGCCATGCCTTGCTCTACTATAAGCAAATGAAGCGTGGGTTATGCACAATGAAAGGCCAAACGCAATACTATTTCTGATACCGATCACCATGAGTTGCATTCAGAGGTAACACTGAAAATAAGATGGTGCACATGTACAATGTAAGTGCTATGTATGAGAAGCAGGCTCTCCCTTCTGCACACTGTATGAGAGCTGCTTTTAATTTAATATCAGTTCTTCATGCCTCCTTGCCCGATTTTTTAAATTACATTTCAGCCTCAGCTACTGTTATTGAAAGATTATTACATTAATCCAATTAGACCCTTGGAGAGCAAACATGTTTTTAAATGCTACTTAAAGTCTAATAACACAAAATTACATACTCGATGCGGCGGTTCTGTTTCTGTAGCTCTAAAATGGTCTTGCCGCCTTTTAATAGCTTCCAATTTTCATAATCCATCTCGTCTGCTCTAGTATTTAGAAGTCAATATAACAATGATGAAAATCTTTCTTCAGCAATTTGTATTGTATGTTGAGTTTATTATGGACGGTGATTGATTTGCAACAATTCCTTGTAGGATAAGTAGTTTCTTTTTCACCCTCCAGATTTTCAGAAAAAAATGACTGCAATTCAATATGGTGCTTTGCTATAAAGCATTTTTTAATTTTGTACTTAAAATATGCTTTAATTGCATAATTAATACTAATTTGAATTTAGGCAAACTGCGCGTTTTCTTTTCGAGAGATTCATCTCAAATAAAAGCAAATAGCGTATATATTCTGCATGATATCATATTCCTGGCCTACTGACGTTTTTTTTAAATTTCATCTATGTCCAATATTTGTTGAAATGGAAAAGATCAATAGATATTGTACATTTATATAGATTGCCATTAATTGTGGAGTGAAATTTAGCATTTTCTTTCTTTCAGATGTATTTACAAAAATGAATCAATTTAAGGAAAAAATAAACACCATAAAAATCACACCAGCTCCCTACACCGTTTTTATTTTTCACCGGAATGGATTACCTAGTTGTTTGGGGGAGGTGGCGTCCAGCAGAAGACACAAGTTGTGAGTGCATTATCGGCCTGGCGGCAAGTTCTTAGCAGGTGGCTAGGACTTGGGAGAGAAACTGTTGCTCTTCAGCATCCTGGTGTTGAGTGAAGAGTGGTCTTGTTCCTCATGCAAAGTTTAGAGGAGATTCTCTTTGCAGCAGAGGGCCACAGGCAGAAGTGACCCAGGCTCTATTGAGCCCCATGAGACTTTTTCATGTTTGTACTGTATGCCAGGCAGCATGACTTCTGACATTCCTGTGGCTAGAGCTAGGATATTTAAGTGTCTGGGAGCTGTCTACCTATAATCATGAGCACCATCAAAACAGGTCAGAGTGTAGTTTTGGACTTGGGAACTGATTGCAGTATAGGTTTCTGGGGACAAATACTTCCATGGAGAGGAGAGGGTACTACAATGCAGTAGGGGTTGTGAAAGATGCATAATGTACTCATCAGTTAGGGCCAGATGTACGACCAGCAAAATTGCGCCTCGCAAATTGCGACTCATTTGCGAGTCGCAATTTGTGAGGTGCAATTTGCCATGTACAACAGTGTGTTTAACACTGTTTGGGATTTCAAATGGGGTCGCAAATTGCGAGGCTCATTAATATTAATGAGCCTCTCGCAATTTGTGAGCCCATTGGGAATGACAGGCCCTCCCAGGTATGGTGGCCTGCTGGGCTCAGCAGACCACCATGTCTGGGACTGCTTGTAAATAAAGCAGTTTTTTTTTTTTTTAAAGGCATCCCGTTTTCCTTAAAGGAAAACGGGATGCATATAAAAAAAAAAAAAAAATGAAACATTTTCGTTTCATTTTTTTAAGGGCAGTAGTGGTCCCTGGACCACTGCCTGCCCTTAAAAAATATTTTTAGAGACAGTCACAAAGTGGAAGGGGTCCACTGGGACCACTTCCAAATTGCGACTGCATTACCACCCTCTTGAAGAGGGTGGTAATTTGCGAGTGTTTTGCGACCGCAATTGCGGTCACAAAACATTCGTAGATTGATTTGCGGATGCAATTAGGAAGGGAACGCCCCTTCCTAATTGTGACTCACAATTCCTAAATAGCGAGTCGCAAATAAATTGCGACTCGCTATTTAGGAATTGTACATGGCCCTGGGCCATTTTGGAATGCGCAAACGGGTCGCAGACCCGTTTGCGCATGCAATTTAGGGTCGTACATCTGGCCCTTAGTGTAGTATTTAAACTCTTCTTTTGGTTCTTCCTATCTGTTTTGTACATCCTCCCCTCCAGTTCCTCGAGCCCTTGGGACTATTGAACTGCTTTTGAGGGGGCTGGTTGCACAGAATGCTTTTGATTCAACCGACCCAGTCTATCTGCCGTAGTGGCAACTGTTTTTTGCAGCCTGTGTCTGGGGTTGTTTATTGTATCACTGGTAACATACAGGAGGAAAAATTGAAATATAAAACAATTATTCAGCAGTAGAGGAAAAGGTGCAAGCAACCTCTTAGTGATGTCGAGCCTTTTTTCTGTCAGAGTGCCTGGGGGAGACTCAAAATGGAGTATGGCAGTTGGTAGTTCCAAGGGGTTAGAGGGGTTTTCAAGGAATTGTTTTATGAGGCCACCGGTAAAACCTAATTCAGCAATGAACATGTCAACTTTTGATGGGACATGGTAGATGGCTGAGGATCCCCCATATGAACAAAGGGGCAGCATAGGAGACTTAAGGCCTGATTTAAAGTTCGATGGACTGGTTAATCCATCACAAATGTGATGGATATCCCGTCCTCTGTATTCTCCGTAGTCTCTGTACTGGGGTGATTGTATGACATTGTTCTGCATTCTGTCCATCAGTTGTTCTTTTTGCATTTGTCACCCCGAATGGGACGGGTATGCCCAGACGTGGGTCTCCTGCTCTCCATGCCACTGGAATCAAGCTATCCTGGCTGATGAGGGGTGTAACTCCGAAACCGGTCCTAGGATGCCTGTTTCCAGTCCAGGGAGGACCTGGCCTGGCAGTTCGGGCTGGACTTTTCCCATTGAGCGCAGGGTCAAGACTGATTTGCATATGGCTGGGTTCAAAATGGAATGGCATGGGGAGCAAAAAAACGATGGATTTAGGCCCAGATTTCTGTACTGGGGTGGATGTATGACATTGTTCTGCATTCTGTCCATCAATTGGTCTTTTTGCATTTGTCACCTCGAGTGGGACGGGTATGCCCAGACGTTGTTCCCATTCTCTGCATGGTATTGGAGTCAATCTATCCTGACTGATGAGGGGTGTAAACCCGAAACCGGTGCCTGGATGCTTGTTTCCAGTCCAGGGAGGACCTGGCCTGGCAGTTGGGGCTGGACTGTTCCCATTGGGCACAGGGTCAAGACTGATTTGCATATGGCTGGGTTCAAACTGGAATGGCATGGGGAGCAAAAATACGATGGATTTAGGCCCAGATCACTGTACTAGGGTGAATGTATGACATTGTTCTGCATTCTGTCCATCAATTGTTCTTTTTGCTTTATATCGTTCGTTCGTTCAAATAACTTTATTCGATTCAATTGAATCATAAAAGTTTGCATACATACATTAAATAATAAAACAAAAATATACATACATAAAAAAGGTTTTGTGCAGAGATTAAAAAATACAGTACACATACTGTCTTTGCCAAAGCCATATTACCCCAGCACAAATTCTAAGAATTTAAAAACCTCCTACCGTTCTACAACACATTTATACTAAATACTAAATATTAAAACCCCTAAAATCACTAAAAACTTGAATTCATTTTAAGATTCATAGCGTTTCCTGATTAGAAATGCGATTTTAATGAAGTTAAGCACAGCGCTGCAGATGGCAGCAGTGGACAGTGACTGCAGGTAATTAAAACCCTCCTGATAAGAACAGGGAAGGATTTCCTTTAAAATGGGCTTGATGAAACGTGCCCTTGGGTCTTTATAAAGTGTGCAAAACAGCAAAAAGTGCATTGTGCTCTGATGGGCTAAATTATTACAGGGACAGGGGGTTAGTCTCTCACACCAACCTGCCTGTTTGGGGAAAGTCACAAGAAAGTGCAATGTGCAAAGGCGAAATCTAGTCATAAGGAAACGCGATTGAACATGCAAAGTAAAAGACAAATAAAATTGCTGTTGACTTGGGAACACACAATCTGGTATTCCATAATCCTGGTTAAACATACATAATTCAGTGCAATATGCATTTTTTATAACCTGTTTCATGTTTGATTGGATACCATGGGATTGTCATAATAATTTTCCAAGCCTATTTTATAAAAAGTATCTTTGACATAACGAAGCCAGGGGAGTGACATTGCGTTATCAAGATTCATACAATCTCTAAGGATACTCCTTGAGAATAATAGGTCCTCTGAAGTCCAGATTTTCCCCCATACAATCAATGGGGCAATATTTATCCTATCTTTTACATAATCCAGACCCACTTCAGAGTGACAAAAAAGTGTTGAAGAACTGCTAGGAATCATCATTAATCTTTTTAAAAATGTGTTCTCTAAAATCTGAATCTGGGAACTTTTATGGTAGCCCCATACTCCTGCCCCAAAAGTAGCTACTGACAGACATTTTGATTTATATAAAGTTATCATTTCTGCTACCGGCTTATGTCCAAGCTTGCAAGCAAAGCGAAACAGCCCCTCTATTATTCTGCTCGTATGCTGAATCCTAGCCACAATTAGATGATCCCAATTTAATTTATTATTAAAAACATTTCCTAGGTAGGTAAAATTTGGAACTTTATCAATAATTTTTTCCTTTACTATAAATGTTCTTGTTTTTGTTTGATTGGGACCGCATACCATAATAAATGATTTGCTAAAATTTACCTTTAGGTCCAATGCCATCATAAATTCTGTAAACACATTCAGACATTTTTGAAGGCTATTGGCCGTTAAGGTCATCAGAACTGTATCGTCTGCATAGGACAGCAATGGAACCCGTTTGCCTTCTATACTTGGGAAATCCAATTGCTGTTCTAACAGGAATGATTCCAAACCATTTGTATATATTAGGAATAAAAATGGGGCCAGAATGCAGCCCTGGCGTACCCCCTCAGTGGAAGCAATGGGCCTAGTCTTCTCTCCTCCAGGACCAAAACGAATAGCTACAGTGGTAGACGCATGTAGCCTGCGCAACAGGGTAATGAGGGGTTCTTCGAAACCCATATTTTCCATCAGTGTCCACAACTTTCCCCGGCTCACTGTATCGAAAGCACTGGACAAGTCCATGAAGGCCAGGTGGATCGACCCCCCACTGGCCTTCATGTACTTGCCCATAATCATGGAAAAGTTGAGGCACTGTTCATTTGTTCCCATCCCCCTCCTGAAGCCATATTGGGTACTTGATATGAGTCCGGTGGCATTGGCCCATGACTCCAAACGTGCAAGGATTACCCTCCCCATAACGTTGCACGTGGCGTCAATTAGAGAGATCGGCCTATAGCATGTGGGGTCATTCCTGTTACCTTTTTTGAAAATCGGGACTACCACTGCATTTCTCCATGATAATGGAATACGACCCACTATTACTGCTTTAAAAACGCTAAGCATCAGTGGGCCCCAAAGTTGAGGATTGCTTTTGAATAAATCCAAGGGCACCCCATCTGGTCCGGGGGCTTTCGAGGAAATGCCCTTTGCTAGGGCGTCCTCAACCTTGCAAAAGGAGAGGGATGAACTAAGTTGGAATCCTTGAGAGCACTAGCTCTTTCGAGATCTTTCCAGGCCAGTCTTCTCAGTTCGTCCTTCCTAAGCTTAATCATGCTTTTGTAGGTCTGTCTAACAGCCTTGATCAAAACCCTATCACGGGGGACTGCGTGCAAAGCTTTCTTCAGGTCTTTTTGCGCCTTGGAACATTCAGCATTAAACCATCTTATTTCCGGTGAATTCCGACTCCTCACTGATTTAGTCAGGTTTTTGGCCACATCTTCACAAATTGATTCAAAGCATTGTATTATAGCATCTGGATGGGAGTCAAAAGCTAAGCATGTCATGATTTTACTTAGATTCGCTTTAACAATGGCTTCCTCAAATTTTGAGGGATTTATTGTGCTCCACTTTAATCTAACCCCCTGGTGGCGATTATGTTTTAATTGGTACTCATCACCCATACCCTTCTGTGCTATAACATGCATGGAGGCAATAAGGGGATTATGGTTGCTATCAGGGTTTGGTTCAACCGCAAAACTAACTACTAGACATGCATGCTTATTTGATATCAACATAAAATCAATTGTGCTAACTCTACCACCACCCTGATAGGTTGGAAGCTGGCATACTGACCAAAGTATCAATCATGCATACATCATTTACTACAATAATAGTATTTAGTGCTTCACCCTGTGGGGTATGCTTAAAGTGCTTAAAGTGAGACAAAGGTTGATCTGCGGTGTCTACAATGCCACATATTTTGTGCATACTGTGCTGACATAGTGTACAGTTAAAGTCACCCACCCAGACTATGCACAATGGGAAGAATCTCACCACAACTTTATCAATTTCCTCTTTAAGGGTGTTAATAACCCCACAGTTTGGTGGGTCAAAAATATTGTAGTACCAGTTAATCAATAATAGGGTGGCATCAATCAAGTTAGAGATCAGGATAAGCTGGTACCAAGGAGAGTCTGTTATATTCTCTATCTTTAGTGACTCATATTGGACAGAAATGAAAGTCACTAAGCCACCCTTTGCCCTCCCTGCAGGCGATGGTATTGCCTGGACATTAAATGAACAATATCCGTCCATAGTGACATCATCCCTGCTCCAGGTTTCCTGGGCACAGATAATATCAAACGTCTTCACATATTGTACCCAAGCCTCATCTGATAGTTTTGAGGAAATGCCCGCAATATTCCATGAGATGAGCCTGAGTGGGCGGGTATTAGGATTCCTAACCATTAGGACTTCCCCAGCAGTGTTACTAGAGACTTGCTCTGCGGGCAAAATATCTGAATCCAACCCTATAATTCTTGCACTATCATTATACTGGTGCAGAAGTGGGTATCGGCTGTTCTCAAGGTCTGATATGAAAGGGGAAGCAACTGTACTATCTACTTTGTTAGGGGCCATCTCTGGGGCATTGTTTAAAATGACATTATTCCCTGATTTTCTCAAATTTGATGTTAGTCAATCTATGTCTGCAAGACCACTTAAAGCCTCAAAACGATTTGGGTGGAACCAAGGGGGAGGCTGGGGGTGCTGGTTCGCCCATGCACATCTGTTGTGTTCCACTGTGTGCCATCGTGGTCTAGGTGGCTGATAGAAAACCCCCAAGGGTAGAATGGAAATTCCCCTCTCATTTGCAAAGTAGTCATCCATTCTCTCTAATATTGTTCTGACCAAGCCTGGGGATCTAAATGTTTATGCAATACAATCTCCGGAGAATGTCTTGTTAGATTTCCCCACCCACCCAGTCCTGCGCGCCATCTTAAATTCAGAAAATAACAATTTATTATTAATACCTGTCCTTGCACTCAAAAAGTGCAAAGATTTGTTCCGCAGTGTTGACCAGTGCTCCATATCACCGGGCAACAATGAAGGAACATTAGCCAACACTACAATATATGGGGTTGCTTCTGGGGGCAAGTGCAGGTTAGAGTGTGAGCCACTAGGGGGTCTTTGACCAAAGGGCCGACCTTCTATAGTGCCTGTGTTTCGGGGTCTCTCATCATAGTTATTACTTGCATTACTAGCTCGGGCACTTCTTGGGGCATAGGCAGTCTGGGCGTTCCTGTGAGGCAAACATTCTGTCTGGAGTGAAGTCTCAGTGCCATTCAAAGGAGGGCATGCTACCCTTGGGGGAGGCAAACCATCCCGAATCGCAGATCTTACAGAGGGTTCAGGGCACTGCACAACCCCATTCACAGCAGTACCCTCAGCCCTGTTTTGCCCATAATCTGCAGGGGTTAAGGAAGCACTAGGTGCCGGTTTTTCTAAATGCGCTAACCTAGCCTCGATTTCAGTTAGCTTTTGCAATATTGGGTCCAGATGAGCTGAAATCACAAGTTCCAGTTTTTTCATAAAAGCTTCCCTCTCCTGACTAGGTAATGCTACCAATGATACCCCATCATCTGTAGTTAATGCTTGTGTAGCCCCCTGATTATGCTCTTTGTCAGCAGGTTTACTCCTATGGCCCAAAGGTTTAGGCAAAAGATAACTTTGTTTATTTTGTTTATTTGGCGCCTGCCCCTTCCTTTTCTTTGACGGTGGAGCAAGACTACTCCCATGGTTAATCTTAGCTTTTTGACCCCGTGTGACAACATTTGGCCTTGCTGAAGTATCGGATTTTTCAGTTATATCAGAGGCGTTAATGATTTCAAGGCCTGGGGAATGTAACACACTAATTTGTGATGAGCTAACTTCCAAACCCGTATGTGAAGCAGGGACGATAAGAGCAGTTCGATTATGAGGGTTTTGTGGTTCCAAGGACAATCAGCGCTCAGTAAGTTCAATTTCGTGAATGAGTGCCGATTCGGCCCTCAATAAAAAAGCGTCCAATGTCCCCACTACCCCTTGCCCATTTCCAGATTTTAACCTGTTCATTTTATCCCCCCTCCTTGATACGGAGTCAGTACCAACAATGATAAAGTCACAGTACCTTCAAACGTCGACACTGATTGAAACCAAGGCAATGTAGAAATGTTAATAGCGTGGCCCAGCCCAGCCTCCTTCGGGCGGCAAAGACCTGAGGCACAGAAAATCCAAGGTAATGGCGCTCCTGCGCTGTTTTCCTTTTAAGCCCCTCCTGGCGCTTGGTTCCGGCGTGGGCGGCGTGCGCGCCGCTAGGGTTGCTGGGGGTTGTGGTCCTAGACCGGCCTCCTCCAGCGCCGCCCCCAAATGACTCCGATGGCGGTGGCGGCAAAGACTAGTGTTACCAGAGGTTCAAACAAATATAGTAGTCTGCTTGTGTCCGATACTAATGTTCTCCCCGGGCTTCACAGTCTTTAAAAGTCTTTCAAGGTAGCAATACTCAGGGGGGTGGCCCAGCCCAGCCTCATCCAGCCTCTGACGGGATCGTACGGGCTCGGATGGGCCCACCCTTAGCCCGGGCTTTGCCCGGGCACGCCGGCGCGCATCCTGCGCTGCGGGTGCCCGCGGCGAAATTTAAAGCGCCTCCGGGTACAAAGCAGTGTAGGCAGCAGCGACGACAGCCGCAATGAGGCCGGGACTTGTAGTCCTTGTCCCCCTCCTCCGGTGGCCAGGCAACGGACAGCAAATTGGCAGGAGCGGGCTTCCCGCACTGCGGGAGTCCGCAGGAAAATTTAAAGCACCTCCTGGCGCAAAGCAGTGCGGGCAGCAGCGGCGACGCCCGCAATGAGGCCGGGACTTGTAGTTCTTGTCCCCTCCTCCGGTGGCCAGGCAACGGACAGCAAATTGGCAGGAGCGGGCTTTATATACCATGGTACTTGTAATACTGCGGACAAGATATCCAATATATTTGTGACAGGGTAACCAACCTAAATCAGGCCCTAAGTAATGCTATTTTTCACACTCACAAGGTGAACTGGGATCAGGGGAAAGGAGTCATTCCTAGAGTATGATGAATAATAAAAGGGGAATACTAATACAGAAATGCTGCATAAATAGTACACTTGGAAACAGGAAAATAGCCTGGTCTGTGGCTTGAAGGGACCATGTATCACCGAGATGTGCTTTGGTGAAGGTCACAAGTAATAATGAGAAAGAAACAAAAATGCAAAAGACAACAGCTTAGCTAAATAGTTAATAATATCCATTCATCTGAGGACTGAAGAAACAGAGCAGTGGCCATAAATCATGTCACAAGCTACAAAGGAGGCATCCATCCTTATTCTTTTACCTGGCCATATGACCCATCGTGGTCATCTTGGGTGGTGTCCATGCCGGCTTCCAGTCAGTCTTTTATTTATTTCTCCCCCTACAAACATAATGCAGTCCTCATGTATTCATTTTAGAGATTATGATATAGTTAGGTGATGATTTGACATAAGAACTAATGTTTAAAACCTCAAAATACTGAAAGTCGCCAGTTATAGTCCATTTATCTAACTATAACTGGCACCACTGTCATACACTGCTGACTGTTGTATCCTTATATTTCGTAATTTTTTTGTGTATGATGATTGAATCTATGGTGATGGTCATGCTGTGCCCATACAACCAGTATGCTTCCACTTCTGGAATCCGGTGTGTGGATTCCAAGAAACTGGAAGGACACAGTTGCAGAGGATCAGGGCCAGACCAGGGTCCGTTCTTGCTGGCTTAATAAAAAACACTTTTACATGGATTTCCTGTGCCTCATCTTTCCAAAATTGGCAAGGAGGATGTGATTGCCCATGTGAGGATGAAGCTGTGAGTAGCAAAGTATCATTATCAAGAACTTTGGATGGTATTGCCTGCTATATCAGGAGCCATTGTGGCCTCTGGTACAAGGAACGCCCTGTCGAGTGATAACTATCATTACAGATGTCGTAACTGTGATGGGTGTGTATGTGCATGTTTTTTAATGATTGTAACTAGTGGAAGAGTGCTGCATGAGCTTCTCTGTTAATCCAGTTGTTTGGATTTGATCCAGCATTACTTTGTAGCATGAGGGATAGTGCGTGCATGGCGGTGACTTGAATGGGCTCTGTTGAACCTGCCAAAGGTAGGAGGAGTTTACACACTGCAGTGGCAATATTTAAAGGGTGAGAGTGCGCTGATCTTCCCGTGCTGTACGAAGACTGCAGTGGCAACATTTGAAGTGGGAGAGCATGCTGGTCTGCCCGCGTGCACGGAGAATGAGCTACTTGCTCAATGTTGCCCGTATTCTTCTTGTTGAGGGCATGGGATGTGGCTACGCAGGGTGCATATGTGTCCCTGGTGCGGCCACAGCCTTGGCAACCCTTGACGTGGGGGACACATTTGCATGCCACCATATTGGTGAAGATTCGATGGGGTGGATTGAGCAGCATTACTTTGGCATCAAGAAGGTTTACAGTGATAGGCACACCACACATCGGCTTATCAGAGAGACACTACGAGTTGGCCTATCAGAGAAAGACACATGTTTTGGTTTCAGTGACATGCAGACCATATTTCTGCCTGTGGATAGTACAGTGAGGAATACAAGTGATGGGCACGATCTAAGGGATTTATACATTGCTGCGATGGCAGCTTTTGATTTACCATTTTCCCAGCATCCATTGCAACTTTGGATCACCGGTGTGGAGGAGTATGCTTTGGGCTTGAGGCACTACCTATATGAGGTATTTGCTTGGCTAACTTTGTTTATACCTGCAATCTGGCTGGCACAAGTTGCCTAGTGATAATGTCTCAGTATAAATTTGTGTGTAGGTTCAAACTAGTGCACGTTTTGGGACAATTGAGTGCAAAATATTTTAGAGTGTCATAGGCAGGTAGTTTTCTGTGCCAACCATGCCTTCTCAATCTATTCATGCTCCATTGTGTTTCCTACAAGATCCTGGTCTTCCATGCATGGTGTGGGAAGATTGAAAGGAGAAATTCCTGAATTATTTGGAAGCTATTGAAGGAGATGGGTATGTGGCCAAGAGGAAATGGGCCATTCTCAAACACAGTTTTGGTATTGAGGGAAGTAAAGTTTTGAAAACTGTTGAAACCTGCATTTGTAGGAATAAATGTGGATGCTGGTTCAGACAATGAGGAAGAAAATGAATATGAGAATGCACTTAAAGCACTTGAGGAGAATTATGGGAGGATAGTTAGTATTGTGGTAGAGCAGCAAAGATTCTTTTCTTGTGCACAGGAGCCCGGCGAGTCAGTTAGTCAGTACATTAAGGAGATTGGCAGTCACATTTAAGTTTAGGGATCTCAGAGAAGAGATCATAAGAGACCAATTGATAAACAGAATTCCTAATATAAAAATCCAGGAGAAATTATTGTACCTGAAGGATCTCACTTTGGACAAAACTATTGATGTGGTTAAACACATGGAGAATACTTCTGGTTATGCGAAAGAGTTGGGTGGGTCCGGGTCCAAATGTATTTGCTGAGTCTGAAAAAGTATGCGAAGTGTCCACTGGTAAGAAATTTATACGTAATGCAAATGAGAAAAAAGATGTTGGAAGAAAATCGGATAGTAAAAAAAGAAAAGTGTGTTTCAGGTGTGGTAGCATGAGACACACTGCCAATGCCATTA
Source organism: Calotriton arnoldi (assembly GCA_963921515.1). Taxonomy (NCBI): domain Eukaryota; kingdom Metazoa; phylum Chordata; class Amphibia; order Caudata; family Salamandridae; genus Calotriton; species Calotriton arnoldi. Next base: position 1,175,678 of record CAWUFW010001768.1, on the reverse strand, counting down.
ATTGTCTGGATTTGAAAAGCAGGTGATTTAAATGTAAGAAAATTGGCCACTTCTCCAGGGTGTGTATGGGGGATTCAGCTGTCACCAAGAAGTCAGTGAATTTGTTGAAGAATTCAGATATACAGTATCAAGAAGGGATTCTGCCAATAGTGATGTTGACGATATGGAAGTGTTGATGGTGAATGTTGGGGAAAATCAGTCGATGAACATTTCAGTAATGAATTGTGATGAATATCGCCCACCGAAATGTACTATCTGGGTGAATGGAAAAGAAGTGCATGTATGGGCTGAATCATGTTTGCATTTCACCATAATAGATAAGTCCATCTGGCAGGGTTTGGGGTCAAATGTGTTGTGTCCCACAGAAGTAGTGCCGGAAGGATATTGTGGCAACAAATTACGTCTATTAGGATATTTTGCAGGGAATTTAGAATTTCAGGATAGGAAGGCTAAAGGGAAATTGTATGTAGTGGAAAAAGGCAAATCTCTTGTTGGATGGAAGGAACAACGTATATTGGGGATGGTACTCAATCCCAACCATTCTCAACAGGTACTATTGACGGAAGCACAGGATGTGGAGGAGCGGCTTGCTAGATTTCCGGTATTGTTTAGAAGTGAGTTGGGGTGTTTAAAATTTTTTTAACACTGAATCATATTAAAGAAAGGAGCCATACCCAGGATGCACAAAGTGCACAATATTCCTCTGGCTCTAAGAGATAATTGATTACGGAACTACAAAGATTATGCAGAGAAGGTGTGATAGAGCCCATAGAGGCCTCAGAGTGGCTTAGTTCTATTGTGATCGCAAGAAAACCGAATGGCAAGATCTGCATGTGTGTGGATTTGAGGGACGTGAATGAATGTATTTGGATAGACCTCTTTCCTCTTCTCCACATCAATGAGATGCTTGTAAGTATATTTGGTGGGAAGCGATTCACCAATCTGGACCTGCCAAGTGCCTATTTTTAATATTGATAGAATCAATACCAATATTTATCATGATACATTTGCACATAAGAACAAAATCGCATCACTATTATCAAATTTGCCTGTCATGGACCCTCTATCAAACCTGGCTCAGAAATATGTGCTCAGACAGACTCTGTGACCTCGGCCGGAAGTTACTGATTGACAAGTCACAGGTGGGCCGGCATGAAGCTGGCGGACAAATGCGCAAACAGGAAACTCAGGTCAATCCCACAGATAGGCGCAGTGACACCAAAATGGTCCAGGGAAATTGGCCACCATAAAAAAACACATGGCCAGAGAGGTGCGCGCATTCCCAAAACACCATAAAGTCAGATGCCACATGAAGTTAGGAGCACACAGTCAATCAGGACACAGCACACACAGGACACTCAGTGATCACGCACCCCTCATGCCGGACATCTGGATACATTACCCACTGGTCCATATTAAGTCCACACAAGGTTGAGGTCCACCTCCATTTGTTATCAGGGGCCTTATTTATGACTCCACGGACAAGGCCAGCATTCTTTTACTCAAAAAGGCTCTATGGAAGCACTTTATGATACCCAATTAAATGTATAAAACCCTGTTCAGATTGATTGTACTTCGAGACAGTCCTCGGACCAGTTTCTGTAACTGTGCTCCCAGCCGAGGTGATTAATCAAATCAACTGTTCCTGTTTTGCCAAATGTCTCTTGTCTTTTGCTTTTTCAAGGATAATTCTTATTCGAGCAACACTATCACCAGGTGAATCTAGGCATTCGAAGTCCTTCATTAGGCCCGAGGGGGCTTACCAATTTATCTGCATGACCTTTGGATTGGCATCTGCGTCCGCAGTACTGCAAAGGGTTATGCAAGGCGTTTTGAAAGATACGTCAAATGTGCTAGTTTTCCAAGATGATGTGCTGGTATGGGTATTGGCTAGGGCTCAGCATGATTTGATTCTAATGGAAGTGCTGGATAGGTTTGAGAAGGCTGTTCTCATCATTGGTCTACAGCAATGCGAGTTCTGCAGGAATGAAGTGGAAGACTTGGGCCACCCCCTAACACACAATGGCATCAAGCCTAAGCATAATTTGGTTGAGGCTATTGCGAAAGCTCCCCCACCGCAAGACAAAGAACCGTTAAGATCTTTCCTTGGTCTTGCGAAGTACTATGCCAAGTTTGTGCACCATTTTGCAGAAAGAGTACATATCCGGCGTGAATTGATGAAAAGGAGTGTGACATTACAATGATCGGAAGAGTGGCAGCTGGCATTCGATGCAGTGAAGGCAGCCATTATGAAGGTTGTCAGGCTGAAGCACTTTGTCCCAAAGGACAACACAGTAGTAGTGACGGATGCCAGGGGATATTGTCTCGGTGCGGTGCTGATGCAAGAACATGATGGAAAAGAAAGAGTGGTGATGTTTGGGTCACGCACCCTCAAGGAAGCAGAGATTACTTATTCCATGGTAGAGAATGAAGCTCTGGCCTGCTGGTGGGGGTGCCGCATTTTTGTATGGGGAGTGCATTTGGAGCTCCGTATTGACCACAGACATATATCTCTACGGAAGATGCTGGAAGAGCTACCCCACAAGTCGAAAAATGGCTGCATTGCCTTCAAGAGTATGTGTTCTCAGTAAAATATGTTCCAGAAGTAAGGAATATTAATGCTGATTGCTTGTCTAGATTTCCATTGGATGATGGAGAGTTGTGTGAAGAAAAAGAATGGAAAGTAGGAGAATTATCTGAGGTATGTCGAGCTGTAGGGGAGACTGAGTGGAAGGAGGGCATTTGTGCAGATCCTGTGTTGTTAAAGGCAGTGGAGATTTTACCTGTACCTTGGAAACCAGATGATGTCTTGTTGGTTTACAATACTGTGTGGGAGGTACTGTCAGTGGTGGATGGCATTGTCAGGTGGTGTGAGAAAATGGTTGTGCCTGAGAGTTTGCGGGGAGGGTATTGAATTTGATGCATGAAGGTCACCAAGGGATGTCTGCAATGTAGAGGAATGTCAGAATGCATTTCTCGTGGCCAAGGATGGAAAAGCAGGTAGAGAGGTTTGTTTGGGAATGTATCCCTTGCATGCCTAGTGACAAATCACATATGTTGCAAGAGACCATGATAGTTCCTGTGGCGTTGCCCAACTGTGCTTGAGAGAAGGTTGCCATAGACATATGTGGTCCATTTGATAGTTTGGCGGCAAATGAGAGATATGCACTTATGCTTATGGACTATTACTCCAAGTGGCCAGAGGTGGCATTTGTTAGGGAGGTGAAATCCAGCAATGTCATTGTTTTTTGTGAGGATATTTTTCACAAGGAAGGATGTCATGCAGAATTCCTTAAAAATAATGGTTCACAACTTGTATCTGAAGATGTTTGTGGTTTCCTTGAGAAGTGGGGTGTAAAGCAAAGCAGCACGCCAGTGTATTATCCCTGGGGAAATGGTCTCATAGGACGCTTTAACCTCGTGTTAAACGAAAGTGTTCAGTTGGCACTGTCAAGCAATTTATTTTGGAAAAAACAGGTAAAGGAGATGTTGTGGAGTTACAGAACTACTCAGCTTTCAGCTTTTTTAAGGGCAGAGTGCCTTGTACTGTGGCTGTGCTGGCATGGATGGCAAGGTGCAGACAGAAGAAAATAGAGAATGAAAAGCTGCAAAATAAAGTAGAACAATATTCATGGAGCAAGGGCTCATAAGAAAGAGACTTGCTTGGAGGCAATCCGCTCGTTTAACTCATTAACAAGTTATTAAACGTAATCTGTGAATAACTAATACGCACCACATGCACACGCGGGTTAGTGAAGCTTGCTTATGTGTGTACTAATGCGGATACCAATGAAAACGGACTAATACCACTTTAAAACGGGGAAACTGTAGTGTGCATGCGTCAACTGCATCAACGCAATATAACGAGCTAACGCTTGGAGGGAAATTCTAGCGCATGAGCAGAAGGCACTAAAATGGAGTCTTGAAGACTCGCGTGCATGGCATCTGCTTAGCTGAAACTAAAACAGGCTATTTTACTAATGCTAATGCGGGGAAAGTATTAATAAGAGAATGGGAATAGAGTAGAGGTGGGAGGTAAACAGTGAGACCATTTATTTTGTGAAAATAACATTTGTCTTTTGACTTTATTATTAGTGCGCATTTGGGCCTCTCTTGTATAACCAGACTAGATGAAATGACGCAATGCCTGCGCATGCCTACTGAGAGAAGCTATGAAGGTCAATGACGAAACACTTGAATGGAGGCAAAATTGGAGCGCCATGCCCTGGGAATGGATGGTGAAAAGTTCAGCGATGAGATGTTCTATTCTTCGTAGTTACAATCCTTAATGGAGCCAAGTTGTACTCCTTAACCAGGTGCACAGCGTATTTTATGATTCTCACGCAAATATTTCTTCAGTTTTTCCAACTTAGAAAATAATTATACAAACTACCCCAATGAATTTCATTCACTTGTTTATTGTCCTTGTTATTTCACACGTAAGATGCTGATGTTTCCAACAACGTTTCTCATGCGACAGATATGCCCATCCGGGCCTTTTTCTGGGTACACAAGAATACACCAAACATCCTCAGTCATGCATAATATTGTACCCAATGCATTTCGGGCCATTGATGGCCCTTCTTCAGCAGTTTACTACAAGTAAAAGAACATTGCCATTAGATTTGTGATTTAAAATCTCCATATCTTCAAATGCAAACAATATAAGACATTGTACAAAAACCCATGCCATGTTTTACAGCTGACCCTGCACAGCGTTTTCCCTCTACACGTATAACTATACGCTGCAACAATTTTGCCTGAAAGAGCCTCTACCGCGCTCCATCAACCTTCATGAATTAGCTTTCACATTATCAAATACAACCAACAAGATGTTCCCCCTCGTGAGCGTTCTACCTCCTCGTTCTTAATGCGCAATGCTATAATAAACAACAACTCGAACTAGCTTTCATACCTTCATGACTTCTCCTGGTGTAATCAACTTCCCAACATGATTTTCTCTAATGAGAAAGCGTTCCACGCATTGCTGGCTTCTCCCCTCTTTTAATTAATGAGACGAAACTCCACCCCTCACAGTTAACCAATGCCCACAGCCCAACTATTTCGATGCCTATCCTCCATAACTACACTGCCCATAATGCACTACTGGAGTCTACACTTAAACGCTGGCCCGCTATTTCATAATGTTGCAGTGATTGCTCTTACCCTGACTTAAATAGAGGACTCAACCCAAGCAACTATATCAAAATGCCCCGCCCTCCCTATTGCTGTTATATGTAACGCTAATGCTTGAATGTTACCATTTCCTATTCCCACGCATGCAAATAATCTGCACATGAAATACAATATTTACAAACATAAAAAGACTTTATATCACTCAATGTTTGTGTGTCCATGATCTAAAAAGAATCCAACAAAGTTCCTTGATGTCCGTTACCGGGATGTAGCATCCTACATGTGCGGTATCCATGTAATCTGTTTTACTAATAGTCCAGTGGGTGCAACATGTAGGTAGGGCAGACGTATTACTTGAATGAAAAAGCGGTACAGTGCACACCAATTTTACCATCTTTGCCTTGAATTTTGATCATGTTCGTGAATTTAAACTTATTGCGTGCAGCCTGGGCAACGTGATCCACCCTGGTATCACGCATTCGTAGATACAATCCTTAATGGAGCCAAGTTGCACTCCTTAACCAGGCGCACAGCGTATTTTATGATTCTCACGCAAATATTTCTTCTGTTTTTCCAACTTAGAAAATAATTATTCCAACTACTCCAATGAATGTTTATTGTCCTTGTTATTTCACACGTAAGATGCTGATGTTTCCACCAACGTTTCTCATGCGACAGATATGCCCATCCGGGCTTTTTTCTGGGCACACAAGAATACACCAAACATCCTCAATCATGCATAATATTGTACCCAATGCATTTCGGGCCATTGATGGCCCTTCTTCAGGGGTTTACTACAAGTAAAAGAACATTGCCGTTAGATTTGTGATTTAAAATCTCCATATCTTCAAGTGCAAACAATATAAGACATTGTACAAAAAACCATGCCATGTTTTACAGCTGACCCTGCACAGCATTTTTCCTCTACACGTATAACTATACGCTGCAACAATTTTGCCTGAAAGAGCCTCTACCACGCTCCATCAACCTTCATGAATTCGCTTTCACATTATCAAATACAACCAACAAGATGTTCCCCCTCGTGAGCGTTCTACCTCCTCGTTCTTAATGCGCAATGCTATAATAAACAACAACTCGAACTAGCTTTCATACCTTCATGACTTCTCCCGATGTAATCAACTTCCCAACATGATTTTCTCTAATGAGAAAGCGTTCCACGCATTGCTGGCTTTCCCCCTCTGTTAATTAATGAGACGAAACTCCACACCTCACAGTTAACCAATGCCCACAGCCCAACTATTTCGACGTCTATCCTCCATAACTACACTGCCCATAATGCACTACTGGAGCCTACACTTAAACGCTGGCCCGCTATTTCATAATGTTGCAGTGATTGCTCTTACCCTGACTTAAATAGAGGACTCACCCCAAGCAACTATATCAAAATACCCCGCCCTCCCTATTGATGTTATATGTAACGCTGATGCTTGAATGTTACCATATCTTATTCCCACGCATGCAAATAATCTGCACATGAAATACAATATTTACAAACATAAAAAGACTTTATATCACTCAATGTTTGTGTGTCCATGATCTAAAAAGAATCCAACAAGGTTCCTTGATGTCCGTTACCGGGATGTAAAATCCTACGTGTGCGGTATCCATGTAATCTGTTTTACTAATAGTCCAGTGGGTGCAACATGTAGGTAGGGCAGACGTATTACTTGAATGAAAAAGCGGTACAGTGCACACCAATTTTACCATCTTTGCCTTGAATTTTGATCATGTTTGTGAATTTAAACTTATTGCGTGGAGCCTGGGCAACGTGATCCACCATGGTATCACGCATTCGTAGATACAATCCTTAATGGAGCCAAGTTGCACTCCTTAACCAGGCGCACAGCGTATTTTATGATTCTCACGCAAATATTTCTTCTGTTTTTCCAACTTAGAAAATAATTATTCCAACTACTCCAATGAATGTTTATTGTCCTTGTTATTTCACACGTAAGATGCTGATGTTTCCACCAACGTTTCTCATGCGACAGATATGCCCATCCGGGCTTTTTCTGGGCACACAAGAATACACCAAACATCCTCAATCATGCATAATATTGTACCCAATGCATTTCGGGCCATTGATGGCCCTTCTTCAGGGGTTTACTACAAGTAAAAGAACATTGCCGTTAGATTTGTGATTTAAAATCTCCATATCTTCAAGTGCAAACAATATAAGACATTGTACAAAAAACCATGCCATGTTTTACAGCTGACCCTGCACAGCATTTTTCCTCTACACGTATAACTATACGCTGCAACAATTTTGCCTGAAAGAGCCTCTACCACGCTCCATCAACCTTCATGAATTCGCTTTCACATTATCAAATACAACCAACAAGATGTTCCCCCTCGTGAGCGTTCTACCTCCTCGTTCTTAATGCGCAATGCTATAATAAACAACAACTCGAACTAGCTTTCATACCTTCATGACTTCTCCCGATGTAATCAACTTCCCAACATGATTTTCTCTAATGAGAAAGCGTTCCACGCATTGCTGGCTTTCCCCCTCTGTTAATTAATGAGACGAAACTCCACACCTCACAGTTAACCAATGCCCACAGCCCAACTATTTCGACGTCTATCCTCCATAACTACACTGCCCATAATGCACTACTGGAGCCTACACTTAAACGCTGGCCCGCTATTTCATAATGTTGCAGTGATTGCTCTTACCCTGACTTAAATAGAGGACTCACCCCAAGCAACTATATCAAAATACCCCGCCCTCCCTATTGATGTTATATGTAACGCTGATGCTTGAATGTTACCATATCTTATTCCCACGCATGCAAATAATCTGCACATGAAATACAATATTTACAAACATAAAAAGACTTTATATCACTCAATGTTTGTGTGTCCATGATCTAAAAGAATCCAACAAGGTTCCTTGATGTCCGTTACCGGGATGTAAAATCCTACGTGTGCGGTATCCATGTAATCTGTTTTACTAATAGTCCAGTGGGTGCAACATGTAGGTAGGGCAGACGTATTACTTGAATGAAAAAGCGGTACAGTGCACACCAATTTTACCATCTTTGCCTTGAATTTTGATCATGTTTGTGAATTTAAACTTATTGCGTGGAGCCTGGGCAACGTGATCCACCATGGTATCACGCATTCGTAGATACAATCCTTAATGGAGCCAAGTTGCACTCCTTAACCAGGCGCACAGCATATTTTATGATTCTCATGCAAATATTTCTTCAGTTTTTCCAACTTAGAAAATAATTATTCCAACTACTCCAATGAATTTCATTCACTTGTTTATTGTCCTTGTTATTTCACGCGTAAAATGCTGATGTTTCCAACAACGTTTCTCATGCGACAGATTTGCCCATCCGGGCCTTTTTCTGGGCACGCAAGAATACACCAAACATCCTCAGTCATGCATAATATTGTACCCAATGCATTTCGGGCCATTGATGGCCCTTCTTCATGTGCATTATGGGCAGTGTAGTTGTGGAGGATAGGCATCAAAATAGTTGGGCTGTGGGCATTGGTTAACTGTGAGGGGTGGAGTTTCGTCTCATGAATTAAAAGAGGGGGAAAGCCAGCAATGCGTGGAACGCTTTCTCATTAAAGAAAATCATGTTGGGAAGTTGATTACATCGGGAGAAGTCATGAAGGTATGAAAGCTAGTTCGAGTTGTTGTTTATTATAGCATTGCGCATTAAGAATGAGGCGGTAGAACTCTCACGAGGGGGATCATCTTGTTGGTTGTATTTGATAATGTGAAAGCTAATTCATGAAGGTTGATGGAGCGCGGTAGAGGCTCTTTCAGGCAAAATTGTTGCAGCGTATAGTTATACGTGTAGAGGGAAATTGCTGTGCAGGGTCAGCTGTAAAACATGGTATGGTTTTTTGTAGAATGTCATATATTGTTTGCATTTGAAGATATGGAGATTTTAAATCACAAATCTAACGGCAATGTTCTTTTACTTGTAGTAAACCCCTGAAGAAGGGCCATCAATGGCCCGAAATGCATTGGGTACAATATTATGCATGACTGAGGATGTTTGGTGTATTCTTGCGTGCCCAGAAAAAGGCCCGGATGGGCATATCTGTCGCATGAGAAACGTTGTTGGAAACATCAGCATCTTACGTGTGAAATAACAAGGACAATAAACAAGTGAATGAAATTCATTGGAGTAGTTGGAATAATTATTTTCTAAGTTGGAAAAACAGAAAAAATATTTGTGTGAGAATCATAAAATACGCTGTGCGCCTGGTTAAGGAGTGCAACTTGGCTCCATTAAGGATTGTATCTACGAATGCGTGATACCAGGGTGGATCACGTTGCCCAGGCTGCACGCAATAAGTTTAAATTCACAAACATGATCAAAATTCAAGGCAAAGATGGTAAAATTGGTGTGCACTGTACCGCTTTTTCTATTCTTCGTAGTGTCATTAATGTTGCAAATAGGATACATGTAGTGGATGGGAATAAAGTATTGAAAAAAAGTTAAGGGGATGGGTTTGCGAACAATGGTTTAACAGAATATAGTGACATGTAAGCATGGTGTGATAATCATCCCCCCTTGACTGACCAATTAGATTTAGTATTTTTACGATATTGTAACTTTAGCGGGTGGAACATGAGGAAACGAATGTATAATTAAGGTAGCTTTAATTAGTTAGAGAGAGAGAGCCGGAGAGACAGAGACTGAGACGGAGATGCTGTCTGGGAGTCGGGGATGCTGTTGCTGGAGAGATGCTGTGATGTGCTGATGAAGACTCGAATGCAGACGCTGAAGAAGAACTTTCTATCCTAACTTAATTGGGTTAGATCAGAAGATCGCAGAAGAATCTTGATGAGGAAGAGTGTCAGAGAGGGGTGCAACGCAATTCGTCGGTATTCTAGAGAGGTCATCTATCCTGTCCTGAATCCTGTCCTGAAGTCTTTGTCTCCTGACCTATCCTGGGGACCCTTACCAGCCCTTTGGCCAGGGGGTTGGTCTTTCACACCATTCTGGGTAATTATAATTTCACGTTATTTGCAAATGTTCTTTTCTCTCTGTCCTCTCCCTTTCTGAGCATTAATTATTGTATGAGTCCGAAGTATATGTTTTGATGTTTAATCAATTGAATTTCTCTCCTAAGAAGGAGGGTGACTGCACTGTATTTCTGAAATGGTTCACATGCACTTAATTTAGATAAAGATTTTAAACCTTCCTGAGTCTGTGATTATTTTCGTCAAACCAAGAATAGTTAAGGGTTAAGTTAATTATCACCATCAACTAGTTCAACTAATGGTCCATCGACCAGAGGAAAGAACTTTTTGATCAGTGAAAGGTTAGTTAAGAAAATTAAATAACTAATCCTGAATATTGTGAAGTATAAATATAAAACTTTAACCGCTCCAGCGGTTTACTCAATGTGTGTGTTTTTATGGGCCCAGGTGAGTATATGGTAGTGGAGTATCTGTTGTTGGTTTACCGCTGGATCAATATCAGGCGCATTATGAGTAAAGACATAATGATAGAGTAACTGGAAGAGGCAGGAAGTATGAACAAGGAATGTTAGTGACAGAATGTTCTGGAAATATGGCCAAGAAGGATAGTTCCAAGTTGTTGGAATTAAGGAAGGTGGTGATGGTGCGGGGTAATTTCCTTATGCTTTCTGATGGCAAAGGGTGGAATGCAAGACAGGTGACCATTTGCAGTGAGACTGAAGAAAGAGAATGGATGAAAAAGGTTGGTGATTGCAGCAGAGTGGAGAATGGTAAGGAAAAAAGAATTGAGCAAAAGGGAGCCTAGCATGCAGAGCAAGGCTAAGCCCAAGTGGCAAAGAGTTTACATATGCTTTTAAGAAACTATAATGGAACAAGGTCAAGCCTTTGTGGCAAATAGGTTTAGATATGTTTCTTAGGAATTTATAGTGTTGATGTGTTCCTGGAAAGGGGAGGTTTTGTAAGGAAGGTTGATGTGTTGTCCTTACATGCCATGTGATGATTGTATCTATGGTGATGGTCATGCTGGTCCCATGCATGCTTCCAATTCTGGAATCCAGTGTGTGGATTCTAAGAAGCTGGAAGGACACAGTTGCTGAGGATCAGGGCCAGACTAGGGGCTTATTTTGCTGGATTAATAAATAACACTTTTATATGGATTTCCTGTGCCTCATCTTTCCAAAACTTTCGACCTCACATATTATATCACTCATGACATGCTAAATAACATCATTGATGATATGACCAATAGCATCTCAAGTGACATTATTGGTGTTATCACGCATAGCATCTCTAATTACATCATCCACAATACTGCTATTCACATCACTCCATTAGCTCTTACATCATTTGGTAGTAAAGGGCCTATATTCATACATGGCATAGATTTACTCTGGGTACACATGTGGGTGCATAGAATGGAAATAGTGTAAGCCCTGAAGGTAGATGGAGTTGAGCATGTTGAAAACAATATGGTGTACCATTTACAAATGAGTTAAGCTTGGTGTGCTAGTAGTACTTCATGTTGAACAAGGTAGAGGTGGCGCACACTTGATGTGGGTTACAGAGACATGTTCCAAAATAGGTTGAGGCTTAATGCCAATTCTTGTTGCAAAACATATGTGAAAAAAGTCAACGCTTCTATCGACAATAGATTATCCATCAGTGGGTGTTTGGGCAAATGCCCATGTTAAGTAGTTGTAATTTAGAGCTATAGACAAATTGTATGTAATAAGGATGTTTGTAATGTGTGGATATTTATTTCCAGAACTTCGCTGAAAAATTTGATGTATTGCAGATTGTTGAATAATGTAAAATGTAGAAATGAGCCACTTACAGGTAGTTTAACTCACACTTGAGTTGTAAGAATGTCTCTAAGTTTTTATGCCATTGTGCTCATCTGAGGAAGGTGGGAGGTGTATTTTAGCAAACTGCGGGGAGTTATCCATAGGCCTGCCAGAAGGTGTCTTATCAGTGACAAATGCATACCTGTTAACATCTTGACTTATAATTGGAGGTCATGCAAAGTCTTCCAGAGGGTGATCCTGTTTTTTTGTAGCAATCATTTTACTGGTAAAGATTAACAATTGAGCAATAACAACAAATACAGTGACATGCAAGTCCAGCTTATTCCCATGTGGAGTTACAGATGTTAATTGTGATAAATGCACTATCAGCAAACAATATTTGTATACAATATTTAAGAAACGATGGAAAAAGGGGTGAGAGAGAATAAGCTATAGAAGGAAGAAAGTAAGGAGAGGAAAGGAAGACGGAGAGAGAGAGAAGAAGAAGGGAGGAAAAGACAGAACTACAAAACAGGGAAGATAAACTGGTTAGGCAAATTCCAAGTATAATAATACAGGTGGTTGGAGAAAGGTGGTGTAATAATAGTGATGAGGAAGACTTCAGAATCTATGCAAATGAATGCAAATTATGGGGGTGGGGGATCCTGTAAAAGGGGAGACCATCTAACAAGAATAAATCTGTTTTTTCCACTAAGTTGTAAATTACCATTTTTATAGGACGCTTATACATTTCCGTGATCCATTCCTCATGCAATGGCAATTTTGGAGAACGCCAATGCCATAAAATACAGATTTGGCAACTGTAAGGGCAGTGATAAGCAAGTGTCAAGCATGCTGGGTCAGCTCGGTAATGTCTGATAAGTCATGAAAGAGAATTAGGGGTTGTGAAAGTGGTGTGGGTAAATCCATAGATTTCCAGAATGTAGACCCTACTGCCATTCAAAAGGGGTTCGTGCTGGGACAGTCCAGTAAGATATGAACAATATGAGATGGTGCATGATCACATTGCCAACAGGCAGAGTGAGGGAGCAGCACTGCAGCCTGAAGCTGTGCCGGGGTCCAGTGCCAGCCCTGAAGGATCTTAAAAAGGGTGAGCTTTATCCATGCCTCATGGACTCCTCGTTCTAGGGCCTCCAAAATTTCCGCCCATTCTACCACATCATATTCCACCTGTAGGCGAGTCTGCCAAGTCATCCTGAGGCTTGCTAATTATGGTTGGCTATAAAGATGGCGAATCAGGAGGTTGTAGAATCCAGACATCACGCCTTTAAACTGAAAGTATTGAGGTAAGAGAGAACCAGGGATCTGGAGACAGTCCAGGGTTGGGGACCCAATCTCCTCAGCGGACAATTACGTAATTGTGCATATTGCCATTGTTGGCTATGCGACAAGTCACCTTCCTTCCGGAGCATGTCAAATGACTTGAGTTCACCACCCGAGATCAGGTGTGTAAGATTCAGGATCCCAGCTCTGCACCAAGGGCCCCAATCAAGAATGTCTCCCCATGCGATTGCCAGTATTATTCCAAATGGTAGCTTCGTCATGAAGATGCGTGTTCACTGATAAGAGCTTGAGAGCCCGCATCCAGGCAGCGTACATGGCTTTCAGCATGGGATTGGGTATGTTTGAGGTGGGGGGACTAGGAAGATAGAGGGCCTATAATCCTAAAGTGGCCTCCTGGAGTCTCTGTTCAATCACAACCCATAATGGAGGTCTTGTATCTGAGTATTCATTTACGCCATTTGTGCCAAATGCAGGGCTAAGCAGTATTGTTCCACAGAAGGCAGACACAATCCCCTCCTGATCTGTGGATGATAAACTTCTGAATTTCCAGGCGAGGTCTCACTGAACCCCAGATGAAGGCCTTAATGGTCTTATGTATCTGATGGAGAGTTGAGAGGTGTATTAATTGGGGTAGCATGCCTAATACATACGTGATTTGGGGAAGGGTAACCATTTTTACCACCTGGGTCCAACCCCAAAGAGAGAGACTCAGGTGAGACCAATTTGAGTAGTCCAATCACATTTTCTGCATTAATGCATCCGGGTTATCCACCACCATACACTCCAATCCCCTGTTTACTAGAATTCCCAGATACCTGAGGCAAGAGTTCTTCCACTGGAAAGGGTAACCGGCCATGCCAGTGCAGGTGGTGATCCACGACAGCGGTAAGGCCTCACTCTTTCCCCTGTTCACCTTGTAGCTGGATATTGCCGCAAAGGCATCAATTGTCTCCAACACCGCAGGAATAGAGGTGGGTAAGGCCAAAAAAGTGAGCAAAATGTAATCTGCATATAGATTCAATGTTGAAGGACCTCCAGGTGTGGGAATGCCTATGATCTGATCTGAATGGCGCATGGATGCCTCTACAAGCTTCATCGCAAGAAGAAATAGTAGGGGGGAGAGTGGGCAACCTTGAAGTGTTCCTCTGCAGACCAGGAATGGGTCTAAAAGAAAGCCTCCATGATTGACCTGCGCCAAGGGGGCCTCATTGAGCCATCTCACTTTGGAGATGAAGTTCTCACCAAGGTCAAATTTTGGGTGTGTGGGAAATAAATATTTCCATTCTATCCTATCAAAGACTTTCACAGCGTCCAAAGACAATGTCAAGGCCACATCCAGAGGGTCTGCTGCGAACCACACCGCATGAGCTAATGCACAAGATGATTGCATGATGATCGGCCTGGGACAAACCCCATTTGTGAATGGTGAATAAGAGAGGGGAGAATTTGCATAAGACAGGCTGATAAAATGCTTGCCAGTATTTTGACGTCTCCATTAAGCATTGATATGGGACAATAACTGCCACAAAGGAGAGGATCTTTTCCTGGTTTGGGGAGTACCAAAATCATCTCCCTGTTGGAGAGTAAACCCAAGGAGCCAGAGCGGTCAGCCTCAGCAAAGACCTCTTGAAGAAGATCACTACCTCTGGTCAATTTATAGAACTCCACTGGGAAACCATCTTCACCCGAGGCTTTGTGATAGTGTAGATCCAAGATGGCTTGCTTTATCTCCTCCTTGGTGATCTCGCCTTGAAGCAGCTTTCTGCCACCCTCTGAGAGGCACAGTAAGCGAAAACCATCCAAAAAGGTGTTCACCTGCTCTGTTCCATGGACAGTTTCCGGGGAGAAGAGGGCCATAAAGTAGAATGCAAATGTATTTGCAATTTCCTGTGGCTTGGTGACCAATGTCCCCGAATCAGTGATGATAGCAGGAATGGCTATTCCTGTCTCCCTCTGCTTGAGCTGCCCTGCCTCTAGTCATCCCACCTTCCTTCCCTGCTCATAGTGCCGGCATTTCAACCTCTGTAGTGCATACTCTGCTTTGGCGATTTAGAGGGTATTGAGGACCATGCACGCCTCCTCAAGACTGCACCTGATAATGATGGTAGGATGAGCCGCATAAGCGTGCATGAGGTGGGCAATATCTGCCTCTAAAGCCTTCTGACTCTCCTCCATCTATCTGTTGGACAGGGCTGCATCCCTCATCAGCTGCCCCCTGATGGCTGCCTTTGCTGCCTCCCACGATGTCAGGGCAGAGTCAACAGAACCATCATTATTCTCCTGGTAAGTATGTACATGTGTTTTGAGCTGGGTCTTGCCCCCGGATGGTTGTTTCAGGATAAATTGAAATGCCAGGGGCTTGTGTATTGGCCGTGACATACCCAGATCAATTTCCAGGGCAATGGGGGGGGGGGGTCTGAAAATGCACCCTCTAATATTGAGGTCTCACAAAAAACAGGAAATAAAGGGTGGCCATCAGGAAAAATCCAACCTTGATTGTGTGCCATGAACCATGGACAGATAAGTGTATTCCCCTGCCCGTTGGATGTAATAGATGCCATATGTCACGAAGATCATGATCAGCCTCAAGATCTCCTAGGAGTGCTCTATTTGCATTATTGGATACATCAATTGGACCGGTACGATCTAAGATCGCATCTCGGGCCAAGTTCCAATCCCCACCTATCAGGATGTTGGCAGTATCCATCTCCGTCAATACTTGAGTGAGTTAAAGAAGGAAGACACACTTTGAATCCATGGGTGCCTACACTGAACCCATGCATAGTATCTTTCTAATAATTCTGAATTTGGCGAACACATAACGACCCTCCGGATCGGCCCACGTCTTAAGCACTACAAGGGGCAATCTTTTCCAAATCAGGATGGATACATCACATTTCCGTGGGGTTGGTAAGTCATCCGCCGCTCGCAACTGTGTACCTCTTTTCCCACCCAATCCCATTGAAGCTTCTTCGAAGCTGTATCAGTGAGGTGCATCTCCTAGGGAAGAGTTATGTCAGCATATTTGGAATTAAGATAGCAGAGCACTTTTTATGGTTGATGTAGTGCGTGAGACCATTGATGGTCCAGGAAAGAATGTGTAATGATGTGTGCACTGACATGGAGATCACAAGAGCCAAAGTAAATGTTCAAGGGTCGTAAGTGGGAAGTGATGTTAGTCAGGTCCCACTGGCAGTCTACAGATGATTGAAAGGGTAGACCAAAACCTACTGGAGGAAGGGGGAGGTGAGTGGGAAAGAGCAATAAAAAGAAAGTGCAAAAGAAAGTAGGAATAGGTTCAACCGAAAACAGAATAGCTGAATGGAAAGAGGGGGAGGAAGAACAAGGATTAGGGTGGTGAAAGAAAAGAACAATGCACAAATAAAAACAATAATTTGTCAAACCAAAAACCAATGATATAATCAGTATAATTGTGTGTCCTATCAACTGTGTTCGGCAGGTCTACACCTGATGGGCCATTGCACTAGGAAGGCCCCGCGGTCTAGTGATCTAGAGGAAACTAGGATGATGGGAAGGTAGGCACTACAATGTATTCAGGACTTTGAAAATGACAAAAAACAGGCAATGGGTGAGCAAAGACACAGAAGAGAAAGGATGTAAGACCTGCTCCTAAGTCCAAGAGAGGAGTGGAACATGAATTAATAAGAGGACAGGACATAGTGTGTCTCACCAGTATGCATGCACTTGAGGAGTGAATGAGGCAAAGGATGAGAGGTACATGTGTGTGCCTGTTTTTGATATTATAATCTATGAAGAGTGTAAACAAGGGGAGCATGAAATTTCATGTTAAGATGGGGAAGGGAAGGTAAGAAGGAAGTGAACTACAATGAGAAAGGTGACCCCATCAGTGACAAAGATGTAGTCTACTATATCCTGTTTGTAGACCGGGGACATTCTGAGTGTTCAGTATTTGCATGCAATACATCAACCATTAGACTTCAGGCAAATTCGGCTTAAGTGCAGATTGAGACTTGTCACACCCTCTATTCTGTGTGTGTTCCACCACTGCCGCTTTTAATATCTTTTCCTTATCACGCTGCAGTCAATGGTTTTTGTTCTGTCGTCGGGCCCCCTTTTATGTGTTTTGAACTTCCTCTGGACAGGGGAGTTTCCCTCCACGGTAGAAAGATCAGGAGAACATTGTGAAGTGTCCATCGCCCCTTTGTGTAGTTAATCTAAAAAGTCTGCAATTCCCCAGGGTCAAAAAAGCACCTCGACTTTTTCTATTTGGTGATCCACATGCATTCCAGTTTGAAGAGGCCAAGTTTGATGTCCCATTTGTGAAGAAGTAGTCATAAGTAAAGAAAAGCCTTTCTTGGGTCATAAGTTTCCTTTGAGAAGTCTGCTGCCAACTGAATCTTGTGACTATCAAAATCATACGGCCCATGAGCTTTTGCTTCTGCAAGCATCTGACGGACCTGCTCAAGACGGAGGAAACAGGGAATTATAGGCCTAGGTCCAGATGAGGTCGAGGATCGCTGTGGTCTTATTCTATGCACTCTGTATCTCAAGTGGAGATGACAAGTCAGTCTGTAGGAGGGTTGTTGTAGAAGAAATCCTCTAACTTTGCACCTTCTGCTGTTTCAGGGATCCCGAAGAGGCATACATTATCCCTACGGCTTCAGTCCTCAAGGTCCACAATTTTGTTGAGCATAACACGGATTTCCAAGTCCCTGTTTGGCTGTAGCTCAACCCAGGATTTAAGAGAGGACAAGCAGTGATCAAGCTTCTCCACTTTGCCATGGAAGCCAGATATCTCAGCACAAACTGACTTTGTCTCAAAGGTGAGGTCATTTATTTTCACTTCCATTGTCTTCAGCCTATGACTTACCACAATTACGTCCTTGAGAATCAGGTTTATTGTGGACTCTGAAGGTCCTTGTTAAGAGGAAGAAGGTTTTGATTGTTTATTTTTGGATACTTTCTCTGTGATAAGCAGCTGCCTCGTTGATTTTCCCGGGCTCCATAATGCGTGTTGATTCTTGCCTACAGACAATATCCCAATACAGGAAGTCTGTTTATCCTCCTCTTCGTCTGGGGGAGTCAGGTGATGTTGATTTAGTGCAGGTTTCCTTGATAATATCCACTTGTACCTGGCAGGGAGGATGTATTCAATATAGTGAACTAGAAGCGGAATGCATCTGGTTAGAAGCACCTAAAGCGAAATCAATCTTTCAGGTATCAACTGTTGTTTGCTAGTTGAATTAGACTTATGGGTCAGACTTGGACTAGTTACAGACACAGGTGGTCAAAAAAGCCAAGTTGTGAAAAATAGGTTCCAAGTCATGGATTCTCACTCTGTTAGGGGACCAGCTGTTTTCCACAAGAAAAGTCTGGTAAAAGTGATTAGCTCCCGCTCACGCTGCTTGCTCAACTGTTTGGTGGGGGAAATCACTCTTTCCAACCTTTGGTGCCGTTTCTGGGTCTTAAAGCTTATAGGGCTATAGGTTTCTTCCTCAATTGTGTTATTATTCAAAATCTGGTCTGGGATAGGTGAACATATAAAAGTTCCATCAATACCATGATTGCCTCTGTAGAAACCTTGCTGCTCCACTCACTTCCAGATTGCCTGCAGAGATGAAAGGAGTATATTCGTGGAAAGCTGCTATACAAGGTACTGATTCACTCTGTGCAGCCTCTCCTCATCAACTGTCAAATGGCCTAGCTATCAAGATTCAAGGAAGAGACATCATTCACTCCATCATCATCCAAGATGCAAAGAATTAATTGCCAATGCGCAGCCTCTTCTTTTTTTTCTCTGGATTACATTTAATATTTTATGTGCTTCATTTATCACAGCCTGACAGCAATTTATTGACTTCAAAGAGCAGAGGAGTCTAAAATATAAATAGCACTGTATTTCCTATTATATTTATGCAGGATGGGAGGGAAAACGACTTGTATATGCATTACTATTGATTTTACTGTCATCTTCTTAGTTCCCTTCTGCCATCCTGTGTTAACTTATAGGTACTGCGTGTCCCAACAAATTTTTTTCTAAAGCCAGCTTAAATGGGGTAGAGATGATTGCGAGAGGGTTGGCGATGCCCAAGGTGCGGCTTAACGGTTGGCATCACCTCAGATGCAGGCCAGGCCTACTGACAGACGTTTCTGTGCAGTCGGAGCTCAGAGCTCAGTGCACGATGCCCCCACGATGGCCCAATGCATTTGCCGCAAAGGCGGGCGTTTTTTCCAACTATCACGTCGGAAAAAAACTGCTGGTTTTCTGCTCTCTTCTCCCAAGGGACCTACCGGCACAACGGAACTGCAGCTTCAGGCCGCCCTCTTCAACACCTCACTTCAGTCATTAATGCCATTCGCCCCGTTATCCTTGATACTCTGAATTCCTCCATCACCTCTGGTATGGTACCTACAGCTTGGAAATGCGCGATGGTTTGGGCCCTTCTGAAGAAACCCAATTTGGATCAATCCAATCTGGCCAACTATCGCCCAATTTCCCTCCTCCCTTGGCTGAGTAAGCTGGTTGAGAAGCATATCAACACCATATTGGTTGACTATTTGGAATCCAACGGGCTATTGCATTACTCTCAGACAGGCTTTCGTCCTCAGCATGGGACGGAAACGGCCTTAGTAGTAGTAACAGAGGAGGCAAGAAGGTTACTGGACCAAGGAGGAACAGCGGCAATCATCCTCCTGGATCTCAGTGCCGCGTTTGACACTGTTAACCATAACATCTTAGCCCATCGACTTAAAAGCATGGGAGTGTCAGGCATGGCACTGACTTGGTTCCAGTCCTTCCTCAGCAACCGCTTCTTCCAAGTCTTTGAAGGAGATGTGGTGTCCTCTCGGTTGCCTCTTAGCTGTGGGGTTCCTCAGGGCTCTGCCCTGAGCCCCACGCTTTTTAACATCTACATGAGTCCCCTGGCGGAGATTGTCCATCCATTCGGCGTTAAGATTATCACCTATGCAGACGACACTCAGTTAGTGGTAGCATTGAATCACTCTGAGGGGTCGTCTAGCACCCTAGGTCCTTGCCTAGAGGCGGTGGCCGAGTGGATGGAACTCTCCTGCCTCAAGCTCAACGGGGACACAATGGAGATTATGCTCCTGGGCAACCCTCCGTCCTCCATCCCGTGGCCGGTATGCCTGGGCCCTGCTCCACCTCCTAAGGCACAAATTAAAAGCCTTGGCATATGGCTGGACAGCTCTCTTGATTTTACCACCAGGCCACCAAGCTTTCAGCCACGTGTTATGGACTGATGAGAATGTTGCGGAAAATCATTCCCCTCCTCCCCTTCCAGGCGAGAAGAATTATGGTACAGGCCCTTATTCTTTCTCGCCTTGATTATGGGAACGCCCTATATCTCGGTGCTCCTCAATTCACCATTCACAAACTGCAAGTAACTCAGAACTGTGCAGCCCGCCTGCTTCTCCAGATTCCGCGGTGGCAATCTGCTAAACCAGCATTGAGGAGTCTCCACTGGCTCCCTATTCCGGATAGGATACAATTTAAAGCTATGTGCCTAGTTCATAGAGCCATCCGGAAGACTGGTCCGGCTATTATCCACTCCTTGGTCACTCCCTATCTCCCTCACAGAACCCTGCGATCCAGCTCCTTATGCTTAGCTGCCCCCAAGAAAATTCAAAGATCCAGGTGGGGTGGACGCTCCTTTTCGTTTAATGCTGCAAAGATCTGGAACACTCTTCCTCCCACCTTACGTAAGGGCAATAACCTCTTGGCCTTCCGGAAGCTCTTAAAAACCTACCTCTTTAAGACAGTCCCTTAACATCACGGCTTCTGTTTTCCTCTACTCTTCTATCAAACAGCGCTGGGAGGCCTCAGGGTAGCCATGCGCTATACAAGTACAATTTCATTCATTCATTCATTCATTAGTGGCCAGTGTACACCCCAGGGGATCCTGTTAAGGTGACTGGAGTACACATGATTTTTTGGAAAGTGTTCGAGGTTTGAAAAGGGAATGACCCCATCATGGTCTATGGAGGCATTTTTTATTAGGTTGGCGAATACCAATCCAAAGAGAGTAACAACCACCAAATGTGGGTGACTTAACAGATATGCTGTGTATCCAGCATGTGGTCAAAAGCTATATCAATTATCACATGGTTAGTGATAGAAAATTGTGCACAGTTATAGCGTATATAATTACTTCAAATCTACCAACTCTAAGGACTGCTGTCACAATGGCTGGCCGAGGTCATCAATGATGTCCTCAATTAAGTCATTTAATATGTCATCATTAAAGTCATGAATCAACTTGGATTTGCAAAGCGCTGCGATTTGTAATGTGAGGGTGTCCAGGAACTTGGTTCTTGCTGGAATCAGTCACAGAGCCAGTTCTTGAGTCCCTTTCTGAATGTCTGAATTCAGGGAGAGAGGATAATGTACGGAGGTGAAGGGGAAGGTCATACCAAGGCTTGTCGGTGAGGTAGGAGAAGTATCATCTTCCATTGTTTCTTCGGTGGATGCGGGGAGTGTGTGCAAGGGCGAGGGAGGTGGAGGCAGGTGTCTGGAGGGTTGGTGGAAGTTCAAGCAGTGGTTGATGTATGCTGGTCGATGGTCATGGAGGGCCCTTTAGGAGTGTGTCAGCATCTTGAATTGGCATCTGTTCTGGATGGTGAGCCAGTGGAGGTTCCTGAGGTGGCGGGTGATGTGGGTCCATTTGAGGAGGTTGAGGAAGAGTCTGGCAGCTGAGTTCTGCATTGTTTGGAGTCTCTTCACGAGTTGTGGGGTAATTCCTGAGTAGAGTGTGTTGCTGTAGTCCAGCCAGCTGGTTACTAGGGCTTGAGTGACAGTTTTCCTGGTGCTGAAGGGGAGCCATCTGAAGATCTTTCAGATAATGCGGTGGATGTAGAAGAAGGCGAAGGAAACTGTGTTGATCTGGCCTTTCATGGTGACTTCACTATCCAGGATGAAGCCAAGGTTGCGGGCATGGTCTGTCAGTGTGGGTACGAGTTCGAAGGGCCACCAGGTGTCATTCAATGGGGAGGTGTTGTTACCAAATATCAACACTTACATCTTGTCTGCGTTGACCTTCAGGCAGTTGGTCTTCATCCACTCAGTGATACTCGTCATGCAGTTGTGGAAGTTGGTCCACGTGGTGGAGGTGTCTTTGGAGAGTCAGAGAATGAGCTGGGTATCATTTGCGTAGGATATGATGTTGAGGCCGTGGAGTCTGACGATGTTGGCCAGGTGTGTCATGTAGGTGTTGAACAGGGTGGGACTGAGGGTTGAACCTTGAGGGATGCTGCAGAAGGTTCTCTTTTGTTTGAGGTGAAGGATGATAGGCAGATTCTCTGGGTTCGTCCTTTGAGGAAGGAGCGATCCATTTGAGGGCGTCTCCCTGGATACCAATGTGGTGGAGTCTCTTCATGAGTGTGTTATGGGATATGGTATTGAACGCTGCTGAGAGGTCAAGGAGGATCAGGGCTGCTGTTTTACCCCGGTTGAGGAGGGTTCTGATGTCATCGGTGACAGAGTGGTCTTGCAGCTGTGGTTGACACGGAAACCGGATTGAGAGGCGTCCAGCAGGTTGTTTCTCTCCAAGTGTTTAGTGAGCTGGCATTTGATGGCCTTCTCGAGGACTTTGGCGGGGAAAGGGGAGCAACAAGATGGGGTGGTAGTTCTTGCGATTGCTGGGGTCGGCGGAGGGATTCTTGAGGAGGGGGTCTGACCTCTGCGTGTCTCCACCCATCAGGGAAGTCAAATGTGGTGATGGATGCATTGAGAATGGAGGTGAGTTTGCAGATGATTTCCTTGTTCACGAAGTTGAAGAAGTGGTGGGGGCAGGAGTCGGTGGGTGCTCCAGAGTGGATGGAGTTCATGATGACTGTAGTTTTCTGTGTAGTGAGCTGTTCCCTTTTGGTTAGCAGGTGGTAGTTGGTGGGTCCGTTGGTGTGAGGAGATTGCGGAGGTCAGTGGGTTGGGGTTCAAAGTTGCTGTAGATGGTGAAGATCTTTTTGTGGAAATAGTCCACCAGGGTGTTGCAGAGTTCCTGGGAAAGGGAGACCATGTTCTCCGTGGTTGACGGACAGGAGAACTCTGTGACAGTGCTAAAGAGCTCCTTGGTGTGGTTGGAACCTGCTTCGATATTGTCTGTCAGGGCACGTCTTTTTGTGTTTTTAAGTCATTGGTGGTATTTGTTAAGGGCTGACTTGAAGGTGGCTTGGTCTGTAGAATATCCGCTGGTGCGCAATCTTACTTTGCTTGCAGTTGCATTTTCTTGTCCTGCGTTCTGGTGTGTACCAACTGTCTTGTCTTATGTATCTGCTGGTCTTGGTCGGCTTGATGGGGGCGACTTTGTCAGCGCAGTCGGTGATCCAGATGGAGAAATTCTGGACGGCCTCTTCCAGGTTGGTTGCAGAGTCGGGTTGGGTGGTGTTGAGGGCATCAATCCATTGCGTTTCTGTCACTTTGGTCCAGCAGTGGTGGGAGTAGCTGGGGGACCTGGTGTTAGTTCATGGGGATCCTTCAATGGTGAAATGGATGATGGCGTGGTTGGTCCAAGTGATTTTGGTGGCATGACTGTACTTTGCTCTCTTGCTGACAGTAAAGATTTGCTCAAGAGCGTGTCCTGCACAGTATATAGGGTTGGTGATCCATTTGGTGAGCCCGATGTTGCTCATGCTTTCCAGGTGTTTGGCCAGTTAGCGTATTTGGGGTCGTCGAGGTGGAAGTTGAGGTCACCGAGAAAGATGTAGTGCTCAGAGTCAATGGCTAGTGAGGCGCTGAAATCAGAGGCAGATTCACAGAAGCCGGGGCGTGTTCCTGGGGGTCTGTAGGTGAGGGTGCCTCTGATGATAGGCCTACCATTGGTTTGGAGTTAGAAGTTGAGGTGTTCCATGATCAGTGTTGTGTTGTCATCGCTTGTGGTGCATCAAATGGTTTCATTGTGGATGAAGGCGATGCCTCCTCCGTGTGTGTTGGTGTGGTGCCAGTGAATCATCTTATATCCATTGGGTGTTGCGGTGGCGATGTTGGGGGTAGAGGAGGGGTTGAGCCAGGTCTCTGTGATGAAGAACACTTCAGGGTGAAGGTGGTGATGGTGTCCAGATTTTGGTGGTGTCTTTGCAGAGTGATCGTGCGTTGATCAGGAGGCAGTGGAGTCGCTCCGGGATGGTCATGGTTGGTGTGGTGGGTGCAGTGAGGGTTTCAGTGACGGCGGGAGGTCCTGAGTTGCAGGTGAAGAAGCAGCGGTTGCAGGTAAATGGTCCTACCGTTGATCGAGGAAATGCGATGCAACGGTTGTTGTTGCGGCCTCTGGGGTCCAGGGCTAATAGCTCTGCAGTGGAGTATCTGTGAGTGGCCGGAGGACCAGGGTTCCTGGCACTAGGCCCGGTCAGGGCACGGACAGGTATACATGGACTTGTCTTTGGAGAGCCTTAGGTGCGCCCGCTGCATGCAACCACTTGTCTTTGGTGCGCCTTTGGCATGCCTGCTGCACGGTCATGCTGCGACCTCCATTAAGTAGGTCCTGGGAGGTAGGCGGGTCACTGGGAGGTGGTGGACAGGGACAGCAGGATTCGGGAAGTGGGAGGGAGGAAACGGTGGGAAGCAAGTGAGCGGCAGGGGCACACAGTACAGCAAGCAACAACAGGTAAATGGAAAACAAGCACAACTATGGGCAAAGACAAGTGGTAGAGCAGCAGCACAGAGAAAACAAACAGTCAGGTGAAAGTAAAACGAGCAAACTATTGGCAATACAATGGGCAGAGACAAGTATTAGAGCACCAACACAGAGAGGAAAGTAACAGTCAGGCAAGAGGAATCCAGCAGGTTATGAGCAAAACAAACTGCAAAGGACCGATGGTGGCGCTACAGAGGCAGGAAAGGGGAGCAAACATCAATGATATTATTTAACATGTCATGAACGATGTAATGTGTGAGATCATAAGCAGCGAATGGCAAGAGAACAAGTTATAGTTAGTTCAGTAAACTGTAACTGGCAAATTGGAATAGTTTTTTTGTTTTTAAACTTTAGCCCTTGTGTGACTTTGTCTCCCAACTATAATGTCATTTTAACCTTTGTTTGTTTCAGTCAATTTTGATGGTGTTATTTAAGTTAAGGTCTTATTTCCACATCTAACTATGACGTCACTTTGGCCTTTTGTTTTTTACGGGAATATCTGGGGTGGCTTTACAATATTTTAATTTTCATATGTGTATAAGTATTGTAGGGTGGACAACAACCTATGTCTTTGTGCACTGAGCTTAGTGATTAGGTCCAGGCCTCCAGCCCCCCTTTCTGCACAGTACCACTATATATGTAGTGATCGTTTTATTCAACTCTTTGCATGTTGACATTCATTATTTTTATTTTTTTTGTATTTTTTTTAACCTCTTTGGAATTATGGGGCATATTAGCAAGACCCACGTTAAAATTATCGCCGTTTTAGCGGCAGGAAACTGCCGCTAAAACGGTGATAATGGGCTTGGTAATATGCGTTATAGAATTCAATAGACCCAGGTTAGATGTCCTGCACATCTAACCTGGGCTTCTATTGAATTCCATAACGCATATTAGCAAGCCCATCATCGCCGTTTTGCGGCAGTTTCCTGCCGCTAAAACGGCGATAATTTTAACGTGGGTCTTGCTAATATGCCCCCCATCTTTCTTCTTTTGAGTTTTTTAAACAATGTTGAACTGT
This sequence comes from Calotriton arnoldi, assembly GCA_963921515.1. Lineage (NCBI taxonomy): Eukaryota > Metazoa > Chordata > Amphibia > Caudata > Salamandridae > Calotriton > Calotriton arnoldi. The sequence continues at coordinate 1,149,827 of CAWUFW010001768.1, read as the reverse complement.
TATTTTCTTTTTCAATTTTAAATGTTTTCTTTTTTGATTGTTTGCTTTTTTAAAGCTTTTTTGCTTATTTATGTTATTTATATACATTTTTATGGTGGTCTTTCAAGGGTGTGTGCATCACTTTAAAGAAAACTCTCCTGTTGACCTCGCCTGAAGAGACCACCTAGTGACATTTGTTGAAGTATGTCGTGAAAAGCTGCATAGTGCTGTCTCCTTCCTCTTGTACCATTTGAGTACATCAGCAGGTTATTTACACTTCTTCTTCAACTCCTGGATGTTCTCGTTCATACTCAGTCGGAGAAATGTCATCAGGGTGCCTCAATGTTAGGTGTTCCACATTTCAGAAGTCCCCATGGGGTAGTGCCCAGGATGGCCTCTGTGAAGTGCTTGATTGGACAACGTGCATTTAACATTGCAGGCATTGATTATCTTTTGCCGGGAAGAAGGTTAAGATACTTCCACATGACTGAATTCTTCTCAGGCTTAGTGGACTGTGATCTGTGGATGTTATAGGCACTACAATTATATTATCATTCTGGGATGGGGTTTTTAAGTTAAGCCAGTGCTTGCACGGGTTGATAAGTCTTTCCCTCCAGTTTTTCTGGATGCCATGATGGAACTGGATTGTAGTTCATTTCAGCTGCTTGTGTCAAATAAAAATGGTAAATGGTATTCAGGAAGATTCTTTCTGTTTTTACTACAGCCTACGTGCTTGTTTTAAATTCGATTCACTTTCTAGCCAATCAAATGCCTGCTTTTATTTGTATGTTTATTGTTGATCTCCCATAGGTACCAAGATACTCATGCAGGACCCATGCATCCAAAGAGAGTGTGCTGCACCACTCCTGTGGAGCCTTTACTTCCTTTTCCAGATCCCCCGGGAGTCCCATGGGACCTGGAAGTTTAAACAGAAAAATGTGTTTACTACGAAAGAGTTATTGTAGTGTTTTGTGCATCTCCTGAGTTTTTAGGTGTTGGTACAGTGGCACCTTAATATTCTTTGGCAAAATGTTGTGCAACATACCCAAATAAGCCCTGATTTACAAACATTTTGTACAGGATTTGTTTGTAACACAAACACGGAATAAAATGTTGTGGTCCCATCTAGCTGCAGTGGACCACCTCACTGCTGTGCATGGCCTCTAGCCAGGCCCTGCACCCAGGGTGGCCATGGCCGGAAAGCCCCTTACTGTACCCAACCACGCTGGTTGGTTTAATATTATTGGATTTGGGGCGTGGCTTGACGCCAGCCGAAGATGGCCGCTGCCTGAGGAGGCTCCGGAACGGCTCAGGAGAAGTGCGGGCTCTCCGGCAGACCTTTTCCTCCTCGCTGCTCCTTGCGCACCCGAGCTAGCATGCGATGCATTCCCCCATCGTTTGTGAACTTTCTGCAGCCTCGGTGAGCATTTCTACATAATAAACGAGCTCGACGCGTCTTCTCTTCACCCCGCGACCGCCATTTTGTGATTCAGGACGCCTGTTCCCTCAACGCATTCTCAGTGAGGAATGCATTCAGAGACATTTGTTTTTGGCATATAACCATGCTTTCCTCTGCCAATATGTGAATTTCAACGCTGGGGTTATTTTAATGCCTGCACTTGACCTGACCTGAAAATGTGCTTTTGTAACTTGCTGCCACCTTATGACAGGAATGTGATGTTTGCTGGAGCTTCGCTATACAAGGTTGCCTCCCCTTAATATTTTTTACACTTAACCAGTGACCTACCCGTTATTCTCAACCCCATTTTTTCTCCTCAAATTTATGAACATTGCAGTTTTCTTTGGAAATATTACTTGAAGCAGACAATAATACTATATTACTACTTGCAATTGTATGGGGAGAACGAAATCTCGACGGAGTGTAGCTGGTCCTCCTATCCCTTTTTTCTCTTTGTCGGACCACAATCCCTACTCTATTCTCTCCACAAATATGGACACAATTGAGAATCCTACATCGCCACCTCATATGGACGTTCTGGCACTATCTGCTAATGTCTCACTTTCCTAAGCTTCTCTTGCATCGAAATTACCCACCACTACTAGTAAACGAGCTAAAACAAATCCTCCGTCACCTACTACATCTCCTACACCAGACATTATGGAGGTGCTACTTGAAGAAATACGAGCTCTTCATCCATGTATGGAGGAGACAAACAGACGTCTTCAATCCTTAGAGGATAAGTGGTCTACTATGGACAATAGAATTATATTAATGGAACGACGAATAGATTCTGTCCAAGATGTAGTCCACCAAATGCCTGCTGTACAATCTGATGTTCTCTCTCTCCAGAAACAGGTGGAAAATTTGGAAAATCGCAGCCGTCGCAATAATCTGCGCATTTATGGCCTGGCAAGGGGGTTTGGAGGGTTCAGATCCCATCTCCTTCTTTAAGACATTTCTTCCACAAATCCTTGGTCTCCCTTTGTATCCTGCTTTGAATAACCAACGAGCTCACCGTTTGGGTCAGAATCCAACTACAGCATCCTCATCATCCAAACCTAGAGGAGTCATCATCTATTTTTTGGAATACACTGACTTATTAAAGATTTTACAAACTGCTAAATCAAAAGATCGTATCACCTGGCAGAACTCCACCCTCTACTTTGCTCAAGACTATGCCAAAACAACAGCAGATCATCTGAAGAAATTTCTTGCTATGCGACCAGCTCTCCGTAATCTCAATGCTCGCTACGGACTTTTTCACCCCTGCCCCTTCAAAGTTACATACCAAAATAAAACAACAACTTATGAAGATCCTGCTCTGCTCCAGCGATTCTTGGACCAATGCCGTGAAAATGCCATGGACATGTTTGTTCCTCTCTAGTTGGTGTCCTCTTATGTTTCTTCGTATTTTTCATATCTAAGCTTTTTTGGTGTTTATTTCCCAGTCTATTCTATGGTGTGTTAATGTATCGTGTTTTGTGTTTTTACTCGTTCAACTTCTCTATCTTTTTTATCCGCTACGCAGTAATTCAGCGTATGTGATCTATGACCTCCCCGGTCTGTTTTGGATGATGTCCTCCTTCCCTGCTCTGCCCTGAGTCTCCCGGTCAGTTGTGCCATTTTCCCGATGTTGCTTCACCACCCTCATCTTTTTATGTTATTTGTAGTAAGTCAGTATGTTTTTGAATCTTCTACCTTACCTTCTTTCTTCGATGTATTTATCTTTCTTTCTTTATTGTATTCTCTTCATCCTTCTTCTCAAACTTCTGAATCTCCTCGTTTCTCAATGATGCCTTCTTCTTCGCTTTCCTCTTTCTTTCCTTTCTTTATTTCTCTCCTTTCTTTTATCTTCTCTTTTTCCTTTCTTTCTTTTTCTGTCATTCTCCTCTTCTTTTTATTTCTATACTCCTTTTCATAACTACATTCTTTTTTCTTTTATTGAGCAATTTAATATTATGTGATATAACTGCTTATTTACTGTGTTACTCATTGATATTCTTTACTGTTCTCCAAATTTCAATTGTTATATTGATTTTAATGCACTGTTTATATTGTTCCATTTCTTATAAATGGCGTTAAAAGTTGTCTCATGGAACGTTAAAGGTTTAGGCTCCACGATCAAGCGTCAGAGGGTTCTTTCCCATTTAGCTAATTTGAATTGTGATATACCTTTATTACAAGAGACTCATGTTGTGGAGAAAGAAATTCTTAAACTTAAAAGATTATGGGTAGGTAACATCTTTGCATCCCCAGGCACAGGCCATCGCAATGGCGTTATCATTTTGTGTCATAAACGCCTTGACTTGCAGGTTATTACTCAAGAGTAGGATACCTCGGGTAGATGGGTTTCTGTCTCACTGTTACTTAATAACATTCCCCTGACTCTTTTCAACCTTTATGCCCCTACTGCTCCAGATGTCACCTTTTGGCCCACTATTTTATCTAAATTAATGTCCTTTCAAGATGATTATTTGTTAGTTGGAGGTGACTGCAATATGGTTATGGACCCAATTATTGATTGCAAATCCAACTCTAAATTCATCCCGTCCACTATGTTCTCCCAGTTTACCTCTACTATTCAACAACGGTCTTTAGTAGACTCATGGCGCTTGTGTAATCCTACTCTTTTAGAATATACTTTCTTTTCCACAGCACACTCTTCACATTCTCGCATTGACTATCTTTTTACCTCACAATCACTCACTCAACATATTCTGCAATCTGACATTGGTTCTATCTTAATTTCTGATCACGCGCCGGTTATTTTAAGTCTAGATATCTCTTCTTCTACACAAGGCACCAGAAGGTTGAGATTTAATAACTCTCTTCTTCTAGACCCTAATTTCACCCAACAATTTGAATCGTTTACCAATACTTTCTTTGCTGAAAATGAATCCCCTTCTATATCTCCTCAAATTGTTTGGGATTCTTTTAAAGCAGCTTCTAGAGACTTTATTATTTCTTTTGTATCCCGTCGTAAAAAATCTCTCTCTAAATTACAACATCTTATGACACAAATTAAACATTTAGAATCTTCCTTCGCTGTTTCTGGCTCTAAATCTTGCTTGGATGAACTTGTTTGCGCTAAATTTCAATTCAACAAGCTTTCTACAGAAAATGCCAACTCATTTCTACTTAAATCCTCAACCAAGTACTATGGCGGCCAGAATAAAGCAGGGAAACTTCTAGCCAATTATTTGAAAATTAAGAAAGAACGTACCAAGATCAGTTCTATCCTTGACTCCAATAATCGTATGCTTTATAAAAATGAAGACATTTTGTCAGAATTCACTCATTTCTTTCAGTCTCTCTAAACCCCGGATATTTCTGTTTCTCCAGATACAATCTCTCAATATCTTTCTTCTATTACCCCTCCTTCTCCTCCTGATCTGGACTTTTCGGTGTTGAATGACGACATTAAGGAATCTGATATCAGCAATGCTATTCGTACTATTAAACGGGGTAAAGCCCCAGGACCTGATGGTTTCCCCATCAAATTTTATTCTCATTTCTCTTGTTTACTTATTCCCAAACTATATCAATTATTTCATTTCTTTATTTCTTCTAAAAAATCTGGAGGATCTTTTCAAGAAGCTTTAATATGCTTAATACCTAAAGACGGTAAAGATCATAATTTGTGTAAGAATTATCGCCCTATTTCTCTAATTAATCTTGATTATAAGATTTTTGCAAAAATCCTTGCATTTCGTTTAGAGAAATTTCTCCCCTTGTTAATTGGTCGTGAACAATGTGGTTTTATTAAAGGCAGACACCTTTCTGACAATACTAGACTCTTTTTCAATGTTCTTACTAAAGCTAGATCGTATAAAGAATCATTAGAAGCCATTGGTTTGGATGCTGAGAAGGCCTTTGATAGAGTTGGATGGCCTTTTATTTTCTCTACTTTATCCTGGTTTGGTTTTGGCTCTACATTCATAAATTATGTTTCCTTACTTTACTCCTCCCCGGTTTCTTCTGTTCTCTCAAATGGTCTTCTTTCATCTAATTTCCAGCTGCATCGTGGAGTACGACAAGGTTGTCCCCTTTCTCCACTTCTATTCATCCTTGCCTTGGAACCTTTCTTAATGAAGATCCGCTTAAATTCCCAAATTACAGGTTTTAAATATGGCTGTAATCAATTGAAATTATCGGTTTATGCAGATGATATTTTGCTCTTCTTATCCCATCCGCAATCGTCTCTCCCGGCTTTCTTATCAGAAGTAGAATCTTTCGCCTCTGTATCTGGTTACAAATTAAATATTGACAAATGTGAAATTCTGCCATTGAATAAATTATGCTTTTCTGCAGATTTTACTGCATTTGGTTTCAAATGGAATCCTGACAAAATTAAATACCTGGGCTTATGGTTTAAACCCTCTATTAAAGGCTCTATTTTAACTAATTTAAAAGATCTCCAATCCTTTTTGAAGTCTGCTACATCGAAATGGAATCCTTTATTTTTATCATGGTGGGGTCGTCTTGACACAATCAAAATGATGTTAGTCCTGGTTATTCTTTTTTATCTCTCTAATATTCCTATAGCTATTGCCAATTCCCATTTTAAACCTATATATTCCATATTATCTAAATTTTTATGGAACAACAAAACGCCCCGCGTCTCCTTACAGAAACTTAAGCGTCCAAAATCTTTAGGAGGCGTTAACTTCCCGGACTTCCAGATCTATCATAATGCATTCTCTCTTAAACAGGCCTCATTATTCTTATTAGAAGATAATGATTCTCGTTCTCTACCATTGTGGGTTGACGTTGAAAAATCCTTTTTTCAGCCCTTTTCTTTTCAAGAAGCTGTATCATTTTCTCAACGACCCTTTTCTTTTCCTCTCCCTATACTCCATAACTCTTGCAAACTTCTTAAACCGTTATTTTCCAATCATCTTTCTTCTTCAGACAAATTTCTTCAATCTTCCATATGGTATAATAAAGATATTAAATTAAATAACAAAGTTCTATTATGGAAAGATTGGCATCTTAAGGGTCTTTATTGGGTTCACCAACTTCGTCATGAGGATACTTGGCTGTCCTTCTCTTCTGCTCAAACACGCTTTTCTTTTCCTTCATCATATCTTTACAAATATACCTCCTTGCTTTCTTTAATCCAAACATCCTACCACGCCATCACCTCCGCAACCCATCCTTCCTCTTCACCCCCTCATGTTTTATCCATTTTGTCTCTCTCCCCATCAGCCTCGCAACTCTACCAATCCCTATCAACTTTTTCACCCATTAGGGATAAAACTGTAGTGGAAGCACTTTGGGAGACTGATCTTCAATCCTCCTTTTCTACGTCCACGTGGAATAAGATTTGGATTAAAATTAGAAAGTCTTCTCGTGCTGCTAACACCACCCAAACTTTGTTCTACATTTACAACTGACTTTTATTTACTCCTATCTCATTACACAAAATGAATCCTACTCTTTCCACCTCTTGTTGGTCCTGTAACGCAAACTTAGCAGACCTAAAACATATGCTTTTCCTATGTCCTAAGGTTCATAATTTTTGGAAACAAGTCTGGACACAGATTAATACCATTTTCCGTACCCAAATCCCCTTGTCTTTTGTTAATATATTTTTAAGTAGTCTTTCCGATGATTGGAATTCACAGCCTCGTGGTTTCCTTATCATTGATCTACTCCTTGCAGTTGCCTTCCAACAAATTACCAAATCATGGAAAGATACCTCCAATCTTTCCTATCGTGCTTGGTGGTATGGAGTTTGCTACAACCATAGGTTGGACAGAGCATATGTTCACCCCATCTCCCTTGCCATTAAAAGAGACCTCCTATGGTTACCTATTACTACTTTTCTTGATGTATCAGCACGTGCCTCACAAACTCATGACCCTCGAATTGAAGAAGTCCCTAAACCTCCATGAATAGTATTTTTAATGTATATGCATATATATTTCCTGTTGTTTTCTCTTTTTAGCCAATTTATCTCACTTTCCCTATATCCTTTACATTTATAACTTTGAGTCTTACTAAAAATTATATAGTAGTTATGATATATTGATATTTGATTACCCTTACCCTTTGCTCCTTCCTGTTCATTTTTCCGCTTTTAGTCTCTATTACTGTATGAGTTTGCATACAAATTTTTCTTATATTACCATTTTGTATTGCATTTTATCTTGCATCAATAAACTTTCTCTTAAACTTAAAAAAAATATATATTATTGGATATATATGTGTGTGTGTGTGTGTGTGTGGACGTGCAGGCTAGTTGCGGCACCTCTCCTGCCTTTTTTTGAACCATTTTAACCTCTCTAACCATTTTAAGCAATTGTACTTTATTGCACTTGGCACTTTGAACAGGCAATATCTAACATGTTTTGGTTTCTTTAGTTCAACAATTTTAATCAGGTATCTTTAGCTCTGCAATTCTAAAAATGTGTATTGTTACCTTTAGCTCAGCACTCTGTCTAAGCTGCCCTGTGTCTCGCCCGCTCTCCGTTCCACTGTGGTGATTGCCATTAGAGTGGAGAGAGCGAACGAGAAAGAGCGAGCGTATCATTTCCGGTTCCGGTCAGGGCTGCAGGAGTCAGTAGTCTAGCTGCTCTCCCGGCCCTTATTTAAAGCACATGTCGCAGCTGACGTGCAGCCCATTTGCGCCCGTCCGTGCCCAGCCCTCACCAGGAGCAAGGACCCCTGCACCTTTTGCACCAGATGTCTCTAATACACCAAAACTCTCCTATTCGGCGGAGGAACTTACAGGTATTAGACTTCTTGGCAGGGCCTCAAGCTCTAATAATTTATGTGGCAAACCAAGTGCTCTTCTCATCCCTGAAGGCCCTTTTTCTTGCATACATTGCCAATATGAAAGAGTTATACTGAAGCAGGAGGCAGAATTACCTCCTTTCCCTTACAGGGCGGTCCTGAACCCAGTCTATGACATATCTCCACTCCCCCCTAACATCCCTCCCCTTAAACCTGCACAAGCCTGGAAGGGCTTTTTAGCAATGTCAGAACTTTGCCCAAGCACGCCTGTGAAATATGGGACATGCTAACCTCAGAATCACCAGATCTTGGTGTCCTCACAGAGACATGGCTGAAACCTGCCTTCACACCCTCTATTACTTTGCCACTCCCCGAGAATTCCGATATTTTAAGGACTGATAGGGAGGGCAGAACAGGTGGAGGAATTGCCATTATTCACAAAGATTCCTTGAAAGCTTCTATAATTGATACCCACTCAGAGGATGAGATAGAGATTTGTATCTTCAGAATTGACCTCTCGCCCCATGATTGCTGGAAAGGAGCCCTTGTGTATTGTGCCCCAGAACACCTACGAGATTTCAATCTCAAATTCATGGAACTGATTGCTATTCACATTATTTCTACAAAACACTTTGTTCTATTGAGAGAATTCAACATACCCAGTGCAAATCCCTTCAATATGGAGTCAGCTCAGCTCCTCTCAGATCTGGCCACATTAGGCCTGAAGCAGATTAATTCAGGTCCCACCCATACAACGGGACACACGCTGGATCTTATTCTGACCGATTCTCCTTGCATCTCTAACAAGGCCCCTCACCCTTTAGATTGGACAGACCACTCTCTGATTGGTTTTCAGATCACTGGTACTCATGCGGCCACTCCCCATAATAATTCCACTTACAACATGAGAAGACAATGGTGTAAAATCACTCCAGACTCCTTCGTTAAGGAGTTCACTGCTCCGACGAGATGGGAGTCAGGTGATGTCAATTTAAGACTAGCTGACTATCATGAAGCCCTAAAAACAGCTATTGACAACTTATCCTCTTTAAAACAGCAACACAAAGACAAACAGGGAAGGCATGCGTCCTGGTACTTTTGGCCAAATTGCGCAAGGAGGAAGCAAATTGTAAAAAATTAGAGAGACGTTGGCGTCAGTCCCACAACCCTAACGAGAAAGGAACTTATAAAATAACCATAGCGTTTTATCATAAGAACATAAAAAAAGCTTGTAAAGCCAGCATTGCCTTACAACTTAGCCAAGCGGGAAATTCTTCCAAAGAACTATATAAAGTTCTCAAATCTTTTACTAACCAAATTGCCTGCACCAATAACCCCCCCCCCCCACAGGCTCTATGTGATGCTATCGCTAACCACCTCTATGATAAAATAAATCAGATCTATGACAAATTCACTGGTGCTAGCGACCCTTCGAGAGAAGTACCCCTCAATAGTCCATCAGATACAGACAATGCATGCCTTCTAGAGCACTTTACCCCCCTTAGGGCTGATACCATTGGAGAAATGTTGATTTCTGCTAAATCAGGGTCGCCTTCAGATATAGTGCCAGCCAAGATGTTGTTATGTTATGTTATGTTATGTTAATTAAATTTATATAAGGCGCGACAGTTACCCAAAAGGGTTTCCCGGCGCCCGCCAGAGGAACAGAGAGGTCAGAAGTTACTGATTGAACAACCAGGTTTTTAGTGACTTGCGAAAATGCACATAAGAAGTTTCCTTGCGGAGAGCCAAAGGCAGTGTGTTCCACAAGGAAGGGCCTAGGTAAGAAAAGGAACGACCTCCCATACGGGACAATCTAATCCTAGGCACCTGGAATTTAGCCTGGGTGGAGGAACAAAGAGCGCGTGATGGCAAATATGGATGGACAAGATTTTGAAGATACTGCGGAGCCGTAACCTGCCTAATTTTGAACATGTAGTTCAGAGCTTTAAACTTGATACAGCTCTCGACCCTAAGCCAATGGAGGTCTTTCAGAGAGCCTGAGATTGATGCAGCTCTAGGAACCTGGCATATCAACCTAGCAGCGGAGTTCTGCACCAGTTGTAGTTTGCGCGTCACATCTTTATTGGCCCCCAGATAAAGGATGTTGCCGTAGTCCAGTCTAGATGTAATAAGAGCTTGGACTACGGTCCTCTGGGTGGAGCTGGGCAGCATCCAGACAATTTTTTTAAGCCATTTCAGTATGGTGAAACATATTGCAGCCACCGTGACGGCTTGTTGACGCATAGATAGTGAGTCGTCAATAAGAAAGCCAAGATTACGAACATGATGGGAGGGCTGAGGCAAAACACCCATTTCTGTGGGCCAATGGTGGGGGCCCCAAAGATTTTTGTTTTTCCCCAAAATGAGGACCTCAGTCTTTTCACCATTAAGCTTAAGAAAATTAGTTTGCATCCAGGAAGCGATTTTGCGCAATCCCGTCTGAAGAATGGAAGGCTCCAACTCCTTCCCCGCAGAGAGAGAGAAAATAATCTGGGTGTCGTCTGCATAAGAAAATAGAGACAACCCTGCTTCCTCTGCAATCACTGCCAGGGGTTTGATGTAAATGTTAAAAAGCAGAGGACTAAGAATGGACCCCTGGGGAACCCCATGGGGAGAGGAGTGGATATTAGAAGAGGCCACCGGAGAAAAGACTTGAAACGTACGGTCTGTGAGATAAGATTTTAACCAACTTAATGCTAGGCCAACAACCCCCAAGGAATGAAGGGCCTTCAGTAACACGATGTGAGACACTGTGTCGAAGGCCGCGCTTAAGTCGAGCAATATAAGTGCCACTGTATCTCCACTATCCAGACGATGACGTAACGCTTCTGTAACTCCGATAAGAGTTGTTTCTGTAGAAAAGCCGGCTCTAAAGCCAGATTGTGACGGGTGGAGAAAATCTTAAATTGCGACAAATTGGGCTAGTTGTCCATTGATGTGTTTCTCTAAAACTTTAGAGAGCGCTGGGAGGAGAGAGATCGGGCGATAATTAGCGGACACAGTGGGATCAGCGTTAGTCTTTTTTAGCAAAGGTAAAACCATTGCATGCTTCCAATCAGAGGGGACCGTTGCCTCTTTTAAGGAGGAATTGAGAAGCTCCATAATTATAGTAAGTGGAGGCAGCTAAAGCTGTTGCAGTACTGAGATGGGAAGTAGATCACGAGGGGAGCCGGATTTAATGCTACCTAAGTGTTGTTTAAAAGTGGTGATATCTAGTGGTATCTATCAGAAGCCTTGATGGTTGAAATCCAACAGACGGAAAACCATTTTAAAACTACATTGACAGGCTTCAAGAAAAACTGGATGAAGTTAATAAAGACATCACTGATTATAAGGATGGCTTAACACAATCTAAAGTGATTAAATTCCAGAAAGACCTAAAACGATTTACCTTTGACAAAGTCTATCCCTATGCTGACCCTACCTACATACCTCCCACAAAAAATAACTCTAACTCAGACGTCTCAGATGATAGTACATCTACTACCAGTGGGTCTAGTAATGGGAGTTTTAGACAAAGACAAAGGGGCGGAAATAGGGGCACACCGAGACAGAACTATGCCCAACCTATGTGGCCACACTTTCCAACACCGGGACCCGGTATGCACCCAATGCACTTCCAACAACCACCTTTCCCCTTAATGGGCTGGAATCCGGCCTACATGCCAGCTCAGCCTTTTCATCAGAATCCCTACCGTCCTTTTTTAGAGAGAGGCCGCAGAGGCAGGAGGAGAGGGCAGAATCAAGTGCGATGGGAACAAGAAGACACAGTGGGCAACCACACACGCAGCAAATCTCAGGAACCCCAGGCAGGTACCACTGCCAGGAGAGTTTAATCACCAATCTCTCCGATGTAATTTTGTCCCCAGTGGAGAAACAGGTTTTAGAAAAGGGTTTAGGGTTTGTTCCCTCAGCCCGCCTAGACAAGTTTAAACTACATTGTGAGCTAGCGGAATTTTTCAGAAAGCTCAAACTGAAAGCCTATTTTGAGGGTAAAGAAGTCAGTGAACCACAGGAGAATCCAGCTAATACAGGATTGAGGTTGAAATCATCTTTCACCCCCTCCTTATGGGGTACCGGCTGAAATTATAACTTTCGAACAGGCAGTTTTTCACGAAATAGAGAACTTCGAAGAGGGCAACACGTTTAAAAATCTAAGTAAAATGGAATATCAAGCGCTTCAAGGTTTGCAATCAAATACTGCAATCACCATTAAACCAGCTGACAAGGGTGGAGGGGTCGTAATTCAGAATAAAGGGGACTACGAGCAAGAATGTCAACGTCTCCTTGATGATAGGAAGAACTATACCCCCCTTACTATTGACCCCTCCCTAGAACTCAAGACCGAAATTAAGAATCTGGTAAAAGAGGCAGAAGAGAATGGTTACATTACCAGTAAAGAGGCTGCTTTCCTGACTGAGGGAGGAGGCGTTATACCCTATTTTTACACATTACCAAAAACGCACAAAAACAGGATACCTCCTCCAGGACGTCCCATCGTTTCGGGTATCGGTTCCTTACTCGAGCCCTTGTCACGGTTTTGTGACTTCTTTTTAAAACCACTTGTACAGCAGACATCTACGTACCTTAAAGACACCAAGAGTCTTTTATGTCTTTTGCAAGAAGTGACCATTGAGGATACTTCAACCATACTAGTGACGCTTGACATAGAAAGTCTATATACCAGCATTCCCCAGGACGACACCATCAGGGTCCTGGGTGAGGCACTGGATGAAACAGTCTGGGATCACCAGACCCCTAAAGAATTTATTCTGGGATGTGCCACTCTGGCTCTCAAAAAGAATTTTTGAGTATAAAAATAATCTGTTCTTACAATCAACTGGAACTTCGATGGGCAGCACTTTTGCCCCAAGTGTGGCGGGTCTGTACGTCTACAATTTTGAACGCAGATTCATCCTCTCTGGCGATAATCCATACGCCTCTTCCATAGTATTTTGGAAAAGGTATATTGATGATATCCTAATGATATGGAAAGGACCAGAGTGCGTTCTTAACGATTTCCTTTCCTGGATTAATACCCTTGACTTGAACCTCAAATTTACCCACACCTGTAATCAACATGAGGTGGTATTCTTGGATGTGGTCATCACAAAATCAGAGAGAGGCCTTACTACTAAGACCCATTACAAACCTACTGCCAAAAATAACCTACTTGAGTTTTCTAGCTTCCATCCTAGGCCCCTACGGGAAAACCTACCGTATGGACAATACCTTCGGTTAAGAAGGAACTGTAGCAAATTGGATGATTTCCGCAATCAATCAGCAAATCTCACCTCCAAATTGAAGAATCGAGGTTACCCAGAAAGAATTCTCAATAAGAGCTACAAAAGAGCCCGGAACCAACCAAGGGAGGCTCTTCTGGAAGACAACCCCAGAATGAAGAAAGACATTCCCCTTACCTGTTTTACCACATACAGTACTGCATCTACTACAGTTAAGAAAGCGATTAACAAACATTGGAGAATAATTACAAGTAGTAATCGGTCATGGGAGAAACCCCTTTTTTCTTTTAAAAGGGGCCGCAGTCTCAGAGATTCATTGGTCCACACACGACTTAAAATTGAGGAATCTATTGGCACTCCGTTCATAACTGCAGCATGGGGTTTACCAAGAGTAGTGGGCCATTTTCCTTGCGCCAACTGCAGTATCTGTCATTTGACTACACACACAAAGGCCCTCAATCTTGAACCAGGAAAAACCTGGATACAACGCACTCACACCAACTGCAATTCCACAAATGTGGTATACTTGATCACCTGTCCCTGTGGTTTGCGTTATGTAGGGATGACGACTCGGAAAGTGAAACAACGTATTGGCGAACATAGAAGCAACATCCGGTGTAGGAGAATCACGACAAAACTTAGTGAACATTACATACACCATAATCACACCACGAATGACTTGCAGTGGACAGTCATTGAACAGGTGACCTTATGTAGAAACATACCGCAGTCCCTGTTTGAGAAAGAACAGAGGTGGGTCTATCGTCTGGGCACAGATAAAGAGGGGCTGAATGATCACATTCCCTGGAGCACTGTACTCAGAAGCTAACAGAATTATTTTCCAATTTTTCCGTTTAGTTTCATGACCCCCACAGAGATTGTTTGACCTATATCCTCGGTACATGTGTATATTATAGACACTCCTTGTCAGGGTCCCTGTTGACACTATCTGATACATTCTGACTATCTATAGACGTGTTATACATCTTCATGGACTGACACAGCCACATGATATGACATTTAAGCAAGTAATGCACGTAAGAGGACAGACATAACCTCTATATACGAGAGAGGGCAAATGTCTTTTGGCTTCTTTGCCAAATAATACCCCTGCTTTTTCAGTCTCTAGCTTCCTTTTAGATCCCTTCTTTATCACTCCTTTTACAATCATAAAATTTTCCCTTTGATTCGTAGCGTAATTGACATTTGACATTGGGTGCCTATCGCCTGTCAATAAAGTTTTGTTGTGTTTCTTTTCGCAGCGGTATGACTGAAGTCAGCGTCCGAGTCTTTTTGGTGACGCGGCGGGCCACATGATTTAATTTTCTAACATCCTGATTGGCCCCTGTGATGCCGTACACGTAATGACGTAGCTACCAGGGCCCTCCCAGGGACACCGACGTTCAAACCGAGGTTCTTGGATCTTTCCTCATACCCCCCTATATAAACACGTGGAACACCGGCCCTTCTATCGACGGGGTCCGGTTTTCCGAGGGTTCGATCAGGTACCAAGCGGGTGTTTGGCTTTCCCGGCGTGAGTTTATTTCGAGCAGCCCTACTATACAGATAAGTGACCAGCTTGCTGATTTAGGACTGAATCTTATATTTATATATTTTTGTCTCTACCTTTTCCTATAGGGTGTGCCAATTAGCCACCACCCCCCTCCCGAGACCCAGGGTGTGATTAGTGATCACCCTATATGTAAGACCTCCTTTCTTTCTCTTCTTTTTGTTTGTTACTCACCTGACAATACCGCTTTGACGAGCCCGTTGTAGTCACTATAGCGTTTTCTGACATTGACGCTCTGTTGCTTTCAACGTCACAGTAGGCGTGTAGGTAAAATAGCGCTATAAATGTGATATCATTTTATTATTAGTGGTTTCAGTCTTTGCCACTTTCAATAATTTTCAAAAATATGTGCACATTCATATCTCACTACTGCACTATAGCTTCCTGAGATATAGTTTCGGTGCACTTCGAGAAGAGCACTTATGTATGCTGAAACTGGAACAACGAACGTCCTATGACCACATGCTTACTGAATGTATTTATTTTTGTGTGTTTGTTCGTTCTTGTTCTTTCTTTTCAGAGATCTGCTGGGTCCCAATAAGTAAGAAGGATCCCGCAGTGATAGTAGGTTTTTAAAGACATTTTCCTACTTTTTCACGTATCTGACCTCCAGGTTAGGGTGAGCCTTAGCGTGCTCATACCGCCGGGGTCTTCACCATGGTCCTGACGAATGCCTAGCTAGTAGCATCATAGAGGCAGAAACATGTTGACCACACACAGTGAGATTTAGCTGACCAATCCTTTCAGCGATCATATCACTCACATTGTTTTTATTTGTGCCTGACTGACCGACGAATAAAATTATTTTCGGATACAGCCTAGTCACTTTTAATTCACTTCACAATCACTTGCACTTGCCACTTTAACCCGCTCCGCAGTAATTCTGGTGTTGAAGCACACCGGGGAGGTACTCGACCTTCCTGGTGGGGCCCGATGATGAAGCATGTCACCAACTAGGTTGGTGAGTGAGGGCTTTATAAGAATCAAATTTGATTCTTTACGCTAGCTCTTCTCCAAAGAAGGCACACTCTTTTGTTGTTTGGACGATATCTAGTGGTAGCCAAAGTTCCAACTCATTGGCTAAATCAATGCGGCTGTCTCCATTTTTAAGTATGCTAGCTTCCTGAGAGAGGCTGAATGGTCTCCTCTTTACTAGCTAAACAACTAGCTCCGTCCATCTGCCCGATACTAAACCTATCAATGAGTGAAGGTCAGCTTCCACTAGATTGGAAGGCCGCACAGGTGATTCGCATTCACAAGGAGAATCTCTCTGCGTCGGATTTGTCAAATTATCATCCTATCTCCCTCCTTCCTCTGATGAGCAAACTTTTAAAAAGTCATATTAATAAGCAACTTACAGAGGTCATAGAGTCTATTCGATGCCTGGACCCTTTGCAGTCCGGCTTCAGACCTATGTACAGCTCTGAATCAGCTCTAATAGCGGTAACGGACTACATCAGATATTCTCTAGATGACAACCAGGCCGCTCTGCTGGTGTTGTTGGATCTATCGGCAGCCTTTGACACAGTGTACCATCGCAGACTGCTTCATAGATTAGAAAAGATAGGTACTCGCGGCCGAGCTCTACAATGGTTTTTGAGCTTTTTAACCCAATGCACGCAGACCATCAATCTCGCACCATCGAGCTTAACAAGGGAGTGCTGCAGGGATCCTGCCTTAGCCCCACATTGTTCAACATTTATGTGGCTCCTGTTGCTAAAATCATCAGAGAGTTTGAATTCACCCCCAGCTCATATACGGATGATACCCAACTTCTCTTATCCATCAACAACGATGCAGCTACCACTAAAGCTCGCTTTTCTGAGGGCATGAAAGCAATCTCATCTTGGATGACGGAGAACTTTCTCCAGCTGAATGCCTGTAAGATGGAAATTATGCTCCGTGGTAAAGCCCAAGTGCTCTGGTCTCCGGAGTGGTGGCCTAAAGACTTGGGCGCAGCACCTGCCCCCAAGACAGTGGTTAAAATCTGGCTGTCTTCCTGGATCAGACTCTTAGTATGAAAGATCAGGTAGTGGCTACCACTGGCACCTGCTTTCATATGGTGAGTCTTCTGCGTGGAGTATTCCCACTCCTCCCACTCTCTGTGCAAAAAACTCTAGCACAGGCACTGGTCATCAGCCGCCTGGACTATTGCAATGCACTCTTGGCTGCAACGAGTGAAGCTCTACTGAATAAACTCTAGGTGGACCAGAACACAGCGGCCTGACTAGTCCAGAATATGCCAGCCAGAATTGCCTCTCTCCCCTTCTGGAACTCACTACACTGGCTCCCTATACACAAGAGAATCAAGTTCAAGATCTGTTGTATAGTACATAAAGCACTAAATGGCAGAAGATCTAGTTATTTAACAGAAAAACCTATCCTGTACGTGCCGAGCAGATCTATACGATCTGGGGAGAAATCCCTCCTCACTTTTCCCCAATTTAGGAACTCTCGCTCGGGACAAAGCCTTTTCCTATATGACTCCCCATTATTGGAGCCACCTACCCTCTCACCTTCGGAAGTGCACGGATCATCTTCATTTTAGAAAGCTACTCAAAACTGAGCTTTTCTGCAACTAACACTACCTGCCTGTGTTTTTTCTCAGTAGCGCAGAGATACCCCTTCGGGGGTGATTCAGGCCCTTTACAAATCCAAATACAATGTGTTTTGTATGTGTATTTTTATTATGTAAGACTTTTGAAAAACAAGAGGTTAGCAAGAAATTGTCACAGTTCCAATACTGAAAAACATTACTAGATGTCACCATTTAGTCAGATAAAGAGTCAACAGTTTGAAAATCTTTTACAAGGATGCAGTACCTCAAGTTGTTTTTAGATGCCCTCTTGTGTCAAATGCAAATTCTTGATAAATTTCTCACAAAGTGGCAGTACCACTATGCGTTGCTAGACGTTTCTCACAAGTAAGATGTAAAGGGTGATATACGCCTTCAAAAGCTGAGGGGGTGGGTATTCAACTTACACATTAGCAAATTCATTTTTAATACACTAATGATGTGTGCTTATTTTCTATAATCTAAATAAATACACCAAAGCTTGTTTATGATGATGATTCAATGATGCAACTTTCAATAAATACCTTGATTGTTATGGAGGACTGTGATGATACCCTAATGTACATGAGTACCACCAGTAATTGATGCAACATACACAGTGGATTTGCAAATTAAGGGGCCGATTCCGATCTCGGCCGGTAGTGCTCCGAATCGGATTCGGATTTACCGGATCCGATTCGGAGCCCTGTTTCCCGACCGAATCGTACGCGGGTCCGGCCGAGCGAGTACGATGCAAGCGCCCGCGAAATCGCCGACCGACTCGTACGCGGCTTCAACACGCTCCGACCGACTCGCACGGACACGACTCGCACCGCGCTATGGAGACGTTTCCCGGCCGGGTAAGTACGATGCGCGCCGCGAGCAGATCCGACCGACTCGCGCCGTCCGGCTCGAAAGAGCTGTCGGAGCCGGACTTTGGGGGTCCGCATCGGACCCCCTGTACGCGTAGGCGCGCGAGTCGCACACAGGGGGGACCCATGGGTCCCCCTACCTGTGAATGTACGCCGCGATGCGCATGGACGCGTACCCGCTGTAGGGGCGCCCTTGTTCGCCTCGCACCCATTGAGTCAATGGGAGTCCGCGTACGCGTTGTACGACCGGCTCCCATTGACTTCAATGGGAGTCCGACCGAATCGAGTCCGATAGCATGCGAATGCATCGTACTCGTCCGGTCGGACTGCTAGGGTCCGATTCGGTCGGAATTCTCTCCGGGTCCGGCTCGGTCGGAGAGATTTCCGGCCGGAATCGGAATCGGCCCCTTAGCGATACAAAAGGGGATGATGGACGGAACGTTTGAGCCAATCAAACACTCGCCCCCAGTCAACTGATCTGGGTTTAATCCATCATCATTCTTTAGCTCACTCCACCACCCCAGTTCAGACATGGCCATATGCAAATCAGTCTGACCCTGTGCCTCATGGGAACAGTCCAGGCCGAACTGCCAAGCCATGTCTTCCCTGGACCGGAAACAAACATCCTAGGACCGGTTTCTGGCATTCCAGCCGTCCTCAGCCAGGCTTGCTTGAATCCAGTGGCAAAGTGAGCAAGGGACCCACGTCTGGGCATACCCCCGCCAACTTAGGGCGACCAAAGCGATACAAAAGGGGATGATGGACGGAACGTTTGAGCCAATCAAACACTCGCCCCCAGTCAACTGATCTGGGTTTAATCCATCATCATTCTTTAGCTCACTCCACCACCCCAGTTCAGACATGGCCATATGCAAATCAGTCTGACCCTGTGCCTCATGGGAACAGTCCAGCCCGAACTGCCAAGCCATGTCTTCCCTGGACCGGAAACAAACATCCTAGGACCGGTTTCTGGCATTCCAGCCGTCCTCAGCCAGACTTGCTTGAATCCAGTGGCAAAGTGAGCAAGGGACCCACGTCTGGGCATACCCCCGCCAACTTAGGGCGACCAAAGCGATACAAAAGGGGATGATGGACGGAACGTTTGAGCCAATCAAACACTCGCCCCCAGTCAACTGATCTGGGTTTAATCCATCATCATTCTTTAGCTCACTCCACCACCCCAGTTCAGACATGGCCATATGCAAATCAGTCTGACCCTGTGCCTCATGGGAACAGTCCAGCCCGAACTGCCAAGCCATGTCTTCCCTGGACCGGAAACAAACATCCTAGGACCGGTTTCTGGCATTCCAGCCGTCCTCAGCCAGGCTTGCTTGAATCCAGTGGCAAAGTGAGCAAGGGACCCACGTCTGGGCATACCCCCGCCAACTTAGGGCGACCAAAGCGATACAAAAGGGGATGATGGACGGAACGTTTGAGCCAATCAAACACTCGCCCCCAGTCAACTGATCTGGGTTTAATCCATCATCATTCTTTAGCTCACTCCACCACCCCAGTTCAGACATGGCCATATGCAAATCAGTCTGACCCTGTGCCTCATGGGAACAGTCCAGCCCGAACTGCCAAGCCATGTCTTCCCTGGACCGGAAACAAACATCCTAGGACCGGTTTCTGGCATTCCAGCCGTCCTCAGCCAGGCTTGCTTGAATCCAGTGGCAAAGTGAGCAAGGGACCCACGTCTGGGCATACCCCCGCCAACTTAGGGCGACCAAAGCGATACAAAAGGGGATGATGGACGGAACGTTTGAGCCAATCAAACACTCGCCCCCAGTCAACTGATCTGGGTTTAATCCATCATCATTCTTTAGCTCACTCCACCACCCCAGTTCAGACATGGCCATATGCAAATCAGTCTGACCCTGTGCCTCATGGGAACAGTCCAGCCCGAACTGCCAAGCCATGTCTTCCCTGGACCGGAAACAAACATCCTAGGACCGGTTTCTGGCATTCCAGCCGTCCTCAGCCAGGCTTGCTTGAATCCAGTGGCAAAGTGAGCAAGGGACCCACGTCTGGGCATACCCCCGCCAACTTAGGGCGACCAAAGCGATACAAAAGGGGATGATGGACGGAACGTTTGAGCCAATCAAACACTCGCCCCCAGTCAACTGATCTGGGTTTAATCCATCATCATTCTTTAGCTCACTCTACCACCCCAGTTCAGACATGGCCATATGCAAATCAGTCTGACCCTGTGCCTCATGGGAACAGTCCAGCCCAAACTGCCAAGCCATGTCTTCCCTGGACCGGAAACAAACATCCTAGGACCGGTTACTGGCATTCCAGCCGTCCTCAGCCAGGCTTGCTTGAATCCAGTGGCAAAGTGAGCAAGGGACCCACGTCTGGGCATACCCCCGCCAACTTAGGGCGACCAAAGCGATACAAAAGGGGATGATGGACGGAACGTTTGAGCCAATCAAACACTCGCCCCCAGTCAACTGATCTGGGTTTAATCCATCATCATTCTTTAGCTCACTCCACCACCCCAGTTCAGACATGGCCATATGCAAATCAGTCTGACCCTGTGCCTCATGGGAACAGTCCAGCCCGAACTGCCAAGCCATGTCTTCCCTGGACCGGAAACAAACATCCTAGGACCGGTTTCTAGCATTCCAGCCGTCCTCAGCCAGGCTTGCTTGAATCCAGTGGCAAAGTGAGCAAGGGACCCACGTCTGGGCATACCCCCGCCAACTTAGGGCGACCAAAGCGATACAAAAGGGGATGATGGACGGAACGTTTGAGCCAATCAAACACTCGCCCCCAGTCAACTGATCTGGGTTTAATCCATCATCATTCTTTAGCTCACTCCACCACCCCAGTTCAGACATGGCCATATGCAAATCAGTCTGACCCTGTGCCTCATGGGAACAGTCCAGCCCGAACTGCCAAGCCATGTCTTCCCTGGACCGGAAACAAACATCCTAGGACCGGTTTCTGGCATTCCAGCCGTCCTCAGCCAGGCTTGCTTGAATCCAGTGGCAAAGTGAGCAAGGGACCCACGTCTGGGCATACCCCCGCCAACTTAGGGCGACCAAAGCGATACAAAAGGGGATGATGGACGGAACGTTTGAGCCAATCAAACACTCGCCCCCAGTCAACTGATCTGGGTTTAATCCATCATCATTCTTTAGCTCACTCCACCACCCCAGTTCAGACATGGCCATATGCAAATCAGTCTGACCCTGTGCCTCATGGGAACAGTCCAGCCCGAACTGCCAAGCCATGTCTTCCCTGGACCGGAAACAAACATCCTAGGACCGGTTTCTGGCATTCCAGCCGTCCTCAGCCAGGCTTGCTTGAATCCAGTGGCAAAGTGAGCAAGGGACCCACGTCTGGGCATACCCCCGCCAACTTAGGGCGACCAAAGCGATACAAAAGGGGATGATGGACGGAACGTTTGAGCCAATCAAACACTCGCCCCCAGTCAACTGATCTGGGTTTAATCCATCATCATTCTTTAGCTCACTCCACCACCCCAGTTCAGACATGGCCATATGCAAATCAGTCTGACCCTGTGCCTCATGGGAACAGTCCAGCCCGAACTGCCAAGCCATGTCTTCCCTGGACCGGAAACAAACATCCTAGGACCGGTTTCTGGCATTCCAGCCGTCCTCAGCCAGGCTTGCTTGAATCCAGTGGCAAAGTGAGCAAGGGACCCACGTCTGGGCATACCCCCGCCAACTTGGGGCGACCAAAGCGATACAAAAGGGGATGATGGACGGAACGTTTGAGCCAATCAAACACTCGCCCCAGTCAACTGATCTGGGTTTAATCCATCATCATTCTTTAGCTCACTCCACCACCCCAGTTCAGACATGGCCATATGCAAATCAGTCTGACCCTGTGCCTCATGGGAACAGTCCAGCCCGAACTGCCAAGCCATGTCTTCCCTGGACCGGAAACAAACATCCTAGGACCGGTTTCTGGCATTCCAGCCGTCCTCAGCCAGGCTTGCTTGAATCCAGTGGCAAAGTGAGCAAGGGACCCACGTCTGGGCATACCCCCGCCAACTTGAGCCGTCCGGCTCGAAAGAGCTGTCGGAGGCGGACTTTGGGGGTCCGCATCGGACCCCCCTGTACGCGTAGGCGCGCGAGTCACACACAGGGGGGACCCATGGGTCCCCCCTACCTGTGCATGTACGCCGCGATGCGCATGGACGCGTACCCGCTGTAGGGGGCGCCCTTGTTCGCCTCGCACCCATTGAGTCAATGGGAGTCCGCGTACGCGTTGTACGACCGGCTCCCATTGACTTCAATGGGAGTCCGACCGAATCGAGTCCGATAGCATGCGAATGCATCGTACTCGTCCGGTCGGACTGCTAGGGTCCGATTCGGTCGGAATTCTCTCCGGGTCCGGCTCGGTCGGAGAGATTTCCGGCCGGAATCGGAATCGGCCCCTTAGTCTTACTCGATTTAAGCTGGTACACACACTCATAAATAGCTATAATGTGCTATCATGGAGAAAGGAAAAATATGAATGAAGTTTGGACAGATTAATGGACAAGAAAAATTATACTAATGCAATTTCTTTTATGATTTTGATGGAAATTATGGACTAGGACGACATTCATAAAGCTGCAGTACTTCAAGTTGTGAACAGGTGTTCTTCTCAAGTCAGAAGTAACAGCTTAGAAATTATTTCACAAAGCTGCAGTACCACAAGAATTTACCAGGTATCCCGCTCGAGCCAGATGATAATAAATGAAGAATTCTACACAAGCTGGTGGGTCTCCAATATATAAATTTGCATATGCGCTTGTGCTTCCTAATGATATGTGTTGTTTCTAAAATCTAATAAGTATGCCAAAGCTGCTTTATGATGATCAATGCTACAGCTTTCCATTAATGTCTTGGGTGACATGGAAGACTGGGATGACACCCTAATGTACATAGATACTATCATTCACTGGTAAGTAGAAGAGCCTTCAACCTTCTACCTTCAGTTGATTATGTTTTCGGAGGGTGGTTGTTAGCAAAATGTAATTATTTAAAGTGATGGTAAAAAATTAACTGTATTGTGCTGACACGTTCTTATCTGGGGTGAGCTGTGATGGAAGTAAATTGTTGTTGATATTTGAGCAGTGCTATCAATATAGGTGGTTGATTAAATATTTTTTAATAAATACATATGCATTTTTACTATGATGTTTTGGAAGACATGACGCTAGCAAGACTTTAAAGAGTTACCTCAAGTAAACAGTGCAACGCTACAATTCATCCAATCAGAGCACAGTCAGGCTGAAATATTTCTGGGTGGAGCATACACAAGTGAAGGGAAAAAAGTCATTGAATTTTAAGAGAGAGAGCAAGACAGCACCATTCCCTTTAGGATATCGCATTGCTGCTCTCTCCTCTTGCTTGCTCTGGCACACTTTAGACTGCTTTGCCCCATGCACACACCCTGGCACCAATTCATCAAAATTTTGCACTGGATTAATGGCACTTTTTTTTTACCTGTGCACTAAGCCAAAACCTTGAAAAATCTGCCTCTAACTATATTGGAAACAATAAGTTTCCTTACAAATATCTCAAGACCTAAAAAACTGTGGAAAAACTCAGTAAGATGTCATTTTTGAGAAAAAGAGTAACACCACTTTTTACCCAAGAATTTCCCGTCTAAAAAAATAATTCTGGTTGGAAAAATCTGAAGTTTGATTTGGAGGAAATTTCATTCCCTGGCGAGTTTCTGAAAATTTCACATACCTCGCAGTTTGAGAGTTGTGACACTGCACACTTTGCATTAATTCCTTTTTGGAATTTAAATTTTGAGAAACCCTAAGATTTACCTGCATCAAAATAATGATGCCGTTGATTATGTAATAACCTAATAGCTATATACAGGGCATAAATATCACCTCGTGTTTAAGCAATTGTATAAAGAACGTTCTTTTTCACCAATGGGGAGTGTTTCTTACTGATGGTTTTTTTACTCGATGTCATGTTGGATTACATTTATGCCACCGCCATAGAGACTAATATTGAGAAAAATCTGCTTTCAACTACACAAGGCACAGTTTTTGTCTCAGAAAGCTCTTATCTGTGGGTGATTGGAATTTTAATACAGTGATTTAACTTAAACACAGAAAATTTAAATTAATTGGTTCATAAATTGGGTAGACAGTGGAAATGAATTACGTCCTGGGTGCCTATTTGAGTCTTCAGTGTGGTTGAAAGCAGAAAGATAAAATCTTCGGAGAGACTAATGGAATAATTATAAAGAACGTATCTGTACTTTTTGAATCACATTTTTTCAGAATGAGGATTCATTGTTCATTTGAAATTATAAAAAAGACTCCTCTGAGAGTTGAGAAGGTTCAAGAAGGAATATAAAGAAAGGCTATTTAGAGTCTTTTGTAGAAGTTGTTTATCATTGCCTTTGAAAATGTCTGTTTTAATGGAGTTTGCCCTGTCATAAATTGCAATTCGTTTGACATCTTTAAAAAAAAAATTGTCTGGTTCAAAGAGCGAGTGTGGTTTTGCAATGAGGGCTGTGCGGGCACTAGCGACGTTTGATGCTGCGTCAACTGCCTTTTGTAGTAACCAAGTTAAGACAATGCTTTGTACTGATATGCGTCACTAAAGTGTATGTGCAAAACGTTAGTAAATAACCCCCACTTGTGGGTGTGGGTGCTGCACCTTGTGGTTGAGAAAGAGTGAATGGGCCTGATTCACAAAGGTAAACTTACACTTTTGTTTAAACCTACAAATGTTTGGTATTCACAAGGGGATTTATGAGTAATATCTTTACAGAGCAGAATCTCGGCACATAAAAAGATAAGACTGTTCTATTTTTTTCATGTGTGGACACTCTGCACTCATAAATAAACTGCACGTAAATCTCTTTGTGAAACCAGACAATAATAAACGTACACAAAAGTGTAAGTTTTTTATTTTATGGAGTTTTATATAGCGCAAACTTGACCCGAAGGTATCGGGTATGTGAGCACTTTACATAGCACCAGTTGCTTTAACTGAGGAAACATTCATTTTTGTGAGGCAGGGGGAGATTAAGTGATTTGCCCAGAATCACAGGATGTTCAGTGTCATTGCTGAGACTCAAACCCAGTTCCACCAGATTCGAGATCGACTGCCCTAGCCCTTAGGCCAGCTCCTTTCCACCAGTCTCTCCCCAAAGTTTACCTTTGTGACTCAGGCTCAATGTGTTCAAAATCTGTACCAGTAATGACAAGGTTCTTAAAATAACAAATATTGGGATTTTCATGTGTTTCTGTAATAAGCAAATAATGAATTGCTGACCAACATTCGGAAATGATATGGCTATCCTCACAGATCTCGATTCACCAACAGCAATTTTTATTATGTAAGTAATACCCCAGTATTACTATTTTCTAATAAGTGCAATTCACAAACCTATTGGTGGAGATCTCCACCTCCGTCCCTCCTATTTTATTCTGTGTGGAGATCTCTCTGAGCCAGTGCTGGAGTTTTCCCCACACATAAGTATACTATTGTGTGGCAAATGTGGGAGGAACCTGGGAAATAGTGGGAAAATTGGGAATAATTACCCACAATCATTCGAGATGTCATCAGTGATGTCACTGCCTATGTCTTGAGTGATGTAATATATGAGGTCATAAGCAGCGCATTGCAGGGGCGCGAGTTATAGTTACCTCAGCTAACTCTAACGGCTGAATTTCTCTGGTTTTGTACAAGTGAAATGTCAGACTAACTATAACGTCCCTCTAACCTTTGTTTTTTCCGTGAATATCTAAGGTTTTTTAAATGCTAATTTCTAACTATACCGTCCCTGAAACCTGTAGTTTTTTCAGTGAATTTCTAAGGTTTTTTAAATGATAATTTCTAACTATACCGTCCCTGAAACCTGTGGTTTTTTCAGTGAATTTCTAAGGTTTTTTAACCAGCAGACATGTTTGCAGAGTAGTGGAGAAAGGGTTCTGGGCACCCGACCAGCTCTCAGGAATTACATTGCGTAGGACTTACAGGAGGTACCAGGAGGGCTTCTTGGCCCCCAAGGTCCCTCTGGAGAAAAGTGGACTTCATCCCCCAACCAGTAGTGTGCCAGGAGGCGCGTTTGAAGAATGGTGGACAAAGGGGGCGTGGCCTCCGGAGACCTCCTAGTAATCCTGCTGTATGGGACATACTGGAGGTAATAGGAGGGGTAGTTGGCCCCCAAGGACGTCCTTGGGAGCCAACTACCCCTCCTAATACCTCCAGTGAGTCCCACACAGCAGGATTGCTGAGTTCTGATAGCAGGCCATGCCGCTTTTGTCCATCATTCTGCAAACACGCTTCCTGGCGCACTCTTGGTTGGGGGATGAAGTCTGCTAGGGTTCCTTAGGGGCCAACTAGCCTACCTGTTACTTCCAGTAAGCCCCACACAGTGGGATTGCTGAGAGGTGGTTGCAGGCCACTCCCCCTTTCTCCGCCACTCTGCCAACGCACCTCCTGGTGCGCTCTTGGTTGGGGGATGAAGTCCCCTTGCCTCTTGAGTGTCCCTGGGGGCCAACGAGCCCTTCTGTTACCTCCAGCTAGCCCCACACAGCTGGATTGCTGAGAGGTGGTCCAAGGCCATGCTCCCTTTCTCCACCATTCTGCAAATGCACCTCCTGGCCCACTGCTGCTTGGGGGATGAAGTCCACTTTAGTCCTGAGGTCCTCAGGACACAAGGGGACTT
Organism: Calotriton arnoldi; assembly: GCA_963921515.1. Lineage (NCBI taxonomy): Eukaryota > Metazoa > Chordata > Amphibia > Caudata > Salamandridae > Calotriton > Calotriton arnoldi. The sequence goes on along the minus strand of CAWUFW010001768.1, from coordinate 1,122,736 downwards.
TATCCCCCACCAGCAGTGCGCCAAGAGGTGCGTTTGCAGAGTGTTGTAAAAAGGTGTGTGGCCTTCGACCACCTCTCAGCAATCCCACTGTGTGGGGCTTACTGGAGGTACCTGGTGGGCTAGTTGGCCCCTAAGGACCCTCAGCAGCGACGGGTACTTCATTCCCCAACCAAGAGCGCACCAGGAGGCGTGTTTACAGAGTAGTGGAGAAAGGGGGCGGGCCTCTGGCGAGTTGCTGGTTCCTATTTTTTTTTTTGTCAGGAAAGGGGGCTGTGTGGCCCCCCTTCCCTTGGTGCTTTTGGGCCCTGGGGACCCCATCCCCCGGGGCCTGACCCATTTTTCAATTTTTTTTAATTGAAAAGGGAGGGGGCCATGTGGCCCCCCTCCCAAGGCCAATATAAGCCCCAGGGACCCCATCCCCCGAGGCCCGGCCAATTTTTCTTTTCTTTTATATTTTTTTTATGGGACGGGGGCTGAGCGGCCCCCATCCCCCCGGTCATTTTCAGCCCCGGGGCCCCCATCCCACGGGGTTTGGCCATTTCTTTTGTTTTTTAAAGAAGGGGGGCCGTGCGACTCCCCTCCCGGATGATTTTCAGCCCCAGAGACCCCATCCACCAGGGCTTGGCCTTTCATTGGGGACCGCGTGGGAAGCCCCAAGGCCCCCGCAGTCCCTGCCGGTCTCCTGCCTCCTCCAAGAGCCGGCATTGCTTTTGGGCAGAGGGAGCTGCAAACATGCAGCTCCCTTTGCCCAAATGCAATTCTGATTCACTTCATGGAAGCAAGAGAATTTTCCATGCTCTCGCTTCCATGATGCGAAACAGTGTTTGCCATGGCATGGTGGGAGCAGTGCTCCCGCCATGCCATAGAACACTGCAATGTCCCGGGGGTGGGCACCCTGGGACATTGCTGGAGCCGGACCTGGGGGGTGGCGGTCCCCTGGGCCATGGAGGGCTCCAGGAGGGGAGCTGTGCAGCCCTCCTCCCATCTTGTTTGTAGCCCTGGGGAGGGGATGGTCCCCGGGCCAGTGTCCCCACACTTTATTTTTTAAGATAGCCCTGGGGAGGTGGTGGTTCCTGGGGCTGTGGGGGGGCTGCGTGGCCCCCTGCTTTTCATTAATATAGCCCGAGGGAGGTGGCGGTCCACAGGGGTGCATGGGGGGTAGGAGCCCCCACAACTTTAAAAAAAATAAAGCCCCAGGGAGGTAGCGGTCCCCGGAGCTGGGGGGGCCCACGTGGCCCCCCACATTTAATTAATATAGCCCCGGGGAGGTGGCGGTCCCCAGGCTGCATTGGGGGGCAGGAGCCCCAAATGCATTTTTTTAAAACAAAGCCCCGGGGAGGTCACGTCCCTGGGGCTGTGGGAGGGCCCTCATGGCCCCCTATTTAATGAACATAGCCCCAGGGAGGTGACAGTCCCCGGGGCTGCAGGGGCCCACTCGGACCCCCGCATATATTCAGATCACTGCCCCCGGGACCTGGCCTACCCGAGGGCTTAAAGAAAACGAAGTGCGAAAGCGCACGCTTCGTTTTTGTTTTTATTTTTCGGCAGGATTTGCGGACCCTATGTGACTCCAGCCGAATTCTTTTTAAAAAAATGCTTTTTTGGGCCCTGGGGGTCCTTGTGGGACCCTCTGAGCAGGCCTAGGGGGTCAGGTTGTTTCTACCCTGCCCCCTTTTCTTAATTTTTCACATTTTTTTACCTTTTTCTGTGTGACTCGGTTCAACCGAGTCACAAGCTGGCTGCCAACACTTCCTGGTTTGAAGTGTTGCCAGTCAATCAGGTCTCAGGCACGAGATCGGGAGGGTTTGCCGATCCTCTGCAGCCATATTTGTATATCTGGGAAATGTTTAAAATTCTCAGGAACTACTGAACAGATTTACACCATTTAACAAAAAGAGTGCTTTATGAACCATGAGCTACCTTTTTGCCAAATTTGGTGTAATTCCGCTCAGCAGTTCAGGCTGTAGCCGTGCCTAAAGTTTCCTATGGAAATTAACATAGAGAAAAAGCATTTTCGGACCCCCCTTTTTCTTGGACCCCGCTTGACGGATCACCCAGAAACTTTCAACACAGCAGCTGAAGTCAGCGGGCCATTCGTTTTGAAAAAGTTGCCAAGATTCGTCTAACGGCACCAAAGATATTGGCAAAAGAAAAAACGCTTATTCAATAGAAACAAGGTCCTATCTATAACTACCTACTGGTGACTGCCAGTAGGTTATATATATATATATATATATATATATATATATATATATTCACTGAAAAAACCATAGGTTTCAGACACGTTATAGTTACAAATTAGCATTTAAAAAACCTTTGAAATTCACTGAAAAAACCATAGGTTTCAGACACGTTATAGTTACAAATTAGCATTTAAAAAACCTTTGAAATTCACAGAAAAAACCATAGGTTTTAGGGACAGTTATAGTTACTTGGACATTGCACTCGTACAAAACCCGTGAAATTCCCCCGTTATAGTTAGTTCAGCTAACTATAACTCGCGCCCGCAATGCACTGCTGATGACGTCACATATTACATCACTCATGACATGGTCAGTGACATCACTGATGACATCACTGATGACATCTCAAATGACATCACTGATGACATCATCCAGTGACTGTGTGTTTCTGTAAAGTTTAAATATTTTTAATATATATAGGAAAAGACGTATTGAAGAATGAGTGGGTGTGTAAGTGTCTGTATGGATTATTTAGTAGGTGCGTGACTGACTCTATAAGTGAGTGATTTAACGTATCTTACTGAATGCATGGGTTAGTGACTAAACTGGGTGAATGTCTGTATCCGTCTGTCTGTTGCTGTGTAAGTGGCTGCATGTGTTTGTGAATAGCTAAATGAGTGTCTATATGAGTTATTGAATGCTTGTCTGAGTATCTGTATGGGTGCCTGAGTGTTTGTGTGGGAGGGGTGTGTGCAACTCTGTGCATAGATGTGTGAGTGGGTGATTCACTGGGTGGATGGTTTCAAGAGTGCATCTGTGATAGACTGTATGGGTGGGTAAGTGTGTGTAAGAGTGTGTTAGTGAGTGAATGTATGTCCCAGTGGTACATGTGTGAGTAACTACATATGTGAAAGGCAGTATATATGTGTGTTGGAGTATATAAATAGCTAGAAGCAAGAGTGAGTGATTGTGATAGTGGCTGTATGGATGAGTGTGTGCTTGTATCAGTGATTGTATAAGAGCGTAACAATGTGCTACTATTTGTATGAGTAAGTGAGCTGGTGTGTGTATAACTGTATAGGTGAGTAAATGGCAGTGTGTTTAATTATTTGCATGACTGACTAGGTGTCTGAGTATCTCTATGGATGAGTGGCGTTGTTTGAGTGTCTATATAGGAGTAAGAGTGCATATGATAGTCCTGTACTGAGTGACCGTAAGTATGAGTGACTGTGCGGGTGAGTGAGTGGATGTGTGTGTGTAGACCTAAGAATCAGTGAGTGGGTATGTAGTTATTGGTGTTGGAGTGTCTATGGTTTTGCGAATGGCAGTCTGTAATTTAGAGTGGGTGTATCAAAGATTATATTAGGGTGTGAGGAGGTGCATCAGATTATCACGTGGATGATGTCATCAGTGATGTCATTTGAGATGTCATCAGTGATGTCATCAGTGATGTCACTGACCATGTCATGAGTGATGTAATATGTGACGTCATCAGCAGTGCATTGCGGGGCGCGAGTTATAGTTAGCTGAACTAACTATAACGGGGAATTTCACGGGTTTTGTACGAGTGCAATGTCCAAGTAACTATAACTGTCCCTAAAACCTATGGTTTTTTCAGTGAATTTCAAAGGTTTTTAAATGCTAATTTGTAACTATAACGTGTCTGAAACCTATGGTTTTTTCAGTGAATTTCAAAGGTTTTTTAAATGCTAATTTGTAACTATAACGTGTCTGAAACCTATGGTTTTTTCAGTGAATTTCAAAGGTTTTTTAAATGCTAATTTCTAACTATAACGTGCCTGAAACCTACGGTTTTTTCAGTAAATTTCAAAGGTTTTGTAAATGACAATTTTTAAATGTATTAATTGTTATATTAATTTTTTTCATACTGATTTACTACATTTTTAGAAACAATTTTTTTTACAGATTTTATTTTTAAATTACATTGTAATTACATTATACATTACATTACAAAAAATACTTTCTCAGAATGAATTACTTTAGTTTAAATACTTTGCACATAGGCAATAGACTTTTAAGTACAGTAGTTACAGTTGTTGCAATGGGCAACACATTTTCAAACACAATGCAACATTCAGCTCAATGTGAATTTCTAGTTAAATGCAATTAGTTACTTTATGGATTACTTTTCTAACCACAGGACTGGATCCTAGATTCAGTCCTGGTACATCTCCTGTAAACAGTTGAGTAAAAGCGTTTTGGTTACAGTCGTGATTTTTAAGGAATATTATTGTATTTTAAAAGTTGACACTTAGAAACTTTTTCTCATAGAATCACCAATGTTATCCTATGGAAGGAAATTCACTTAGCAGGTAAAAACTGTTATCGTTACTTTTTCTTACTCAGTGTTGGATCCTGGATCCAGCACTGGTGCATCTCCTGTAAACAGTTGAAAGAATGCGTTTAAGTCATACAGGTGATTTTTAAGGAATATTTGTAGTTTGTAAAAATCAACACTTTGAAACTTTTTGCTGAAAACCAGACAATGGATTCCTATGGAAGAAAATATAAGTTACTGGTAAGTACGGTTAAAATTACTTTTCAGGATTAGTACTGGGCTGAAAGATGCAGCACTGAGGTCTCTCCTGATAACAGGTGAGTAAATCGGAATTCGTATTTCGGCTGATTTTAGAGGAATATTTTAAAGTTCCAAAACTCCACACTTAGAAGAATTTCCAAGTGAAACCAGTCAATGTTAGCCTATGGAAGGAAATTCAAGTTACTGGTAAGTACGGTTAAAATTACTTTTCAGGACCAGTACTGGGCTGAAAGATACAGCACTGAGGTCTCTCCTTATAACAGGTGAGTAAATCGGAATTCGTATTTCGGCTGATTTTAGAGGAATATTTGTATGTTTCAAAAATCAACACTTAGAAACTTTTTCAGCAAAAAGCAGGCAATGATATCCTATGGAAGGAAATTCAAGTTACTGGTAAGTACGGTTAAAATTACTTTTGAGGATCAGTACTGGGCTGAAAGATGCAGCACTGAGGTCTCTCCTGATAACAGGTGAGTAAATCGGAATTCGAATTTCGGCTGATTTTAGAGGAATATTTTAAAGTTCCAAAACTCCACACTTAGAAGAATTTCCAAGTGAAACCAGTCAATGTTAGCCTATGAAGGAAATTCAAGTTACCGGTAAGTACGGTTAAAATTACTTTTCAGGACCAGTACTGGGCTGAAAGATGCAGCACTGAGGTCTCTCCTGATAACAGGTGAGTAAATCGGAATTCGTATTTCGGCTGATTTTAGAGGAATATTTTAAAGTTCCAAAACTCCACACTTAGAAGAATTTCCAAGTGAAACCAGTCAATGTTAGCCTATGGAAGGAAATTCAAGTTACTGGTAAGTACGGTTAAAATTACTTTTCAGGACCAGTACTGGGCTGAAAGATACAGCACTGAGGTCTCTCCTGATAACAGGTGAGTAAATCGGAATTCGTATTTCGGATGATTTTAGAAGAATATTTGCACAATGGTGAAGGGAGGGGGCGGGGCCTGAGGTGACATCTGTGCAAACGCGCCCCGTGGCGCGTTTTAAGTTGGGGGATTAAGTCCCCTTGAATCCTGAGGGTCCCTAGGGGCCAACTAGCCCACCAGGATCCTCCAATATGCGCCAGGGGGCTGCGTTGCAGAGACGTGTAGAGAGGCCACACCCCTTTTTACACCTCTCTGCAACGCAGCTCTGTGGCGCTTTCTGGATGTACCTGTTGGGCTAGTTGGCCCCCAGGGACCCTCAGGATTGAAGGGGATTTAATTCCCCATCTTAAAACGCGCCACGGGGCCTGTTTGCACACATGTCACCTGAAGCCCCGCCCCTCCCTTCACCACTGTGCAAACGCGCCCGTGGCGCGTTTTAAGCTGGGGATTAAGTCCCCTTGAATCCTGAGGGTCCCCGGAGTCCAACTAGCCCACCATATACCTCCAAAAGCGCCACAGAGCTGCGTTGCAGAGAGGTGTAAAAGGGGTGTGGCCTCTCTACACGTCTCTGCAACGCAGCCCCTGGCGCATATTGGAGGTTCCTGGTGGGCTAGTTGGCCCCCAGGGACCCCCAGTATTCAAGGGGATCGTTCCCCTCTGCAAACGCGCCAGGGGCGCGTTTGCAGAGTGGTGAAGGAAGGGGGCGGGCCTGCGGGCCCGATCGTTTTTTATTTTTTATTTTATTTTATTTTTTTTGTCCCCTGAAGGGGGGCTGTGTGGCCCCCCTTCCTTTTTCCTGTTTTTGGGCCCTGGGGACCCCATCCCCCAGGGCCTTACCCCTTTTTTTTTATTTAATTTAAAAAAAAAAAACGGGAAGGGGGCCGCGTCGCCCCCTTCCCTGGGCCTGTATTGGCCCCAGGGACCCCATCCCCGGGGCATGGCCTTTTTTAAATTTTCTTGGGAGGGGGCTGCGTGGCCCCCCTCCTCAGGCCATTTAAGGCCCTGGGGACCCCATCCCCGGGGCCGGCCTTTCCATTTTTCTTTTTTTTTCTTTTTTGGGGAGGGGGCCGCGTGGCCCCCTCCTGGGCCACTACTTGCCCCGGGGACCCCATCCCCCGGGCTGGCCCTCTCCGTTGGGGACTGTGGGGGTCCCCAATCCCCCCACAGTCCCGCCGGCTCCCCACGTCCCTTGGGAGCCGGCATTGCTAGTTCCACATGGGGAGCAGCTGACATGCTGCTCCCCATGTGGAAAGCAATGTGCTTTGGATATTGGAAGAGAGAGCAGGTTTCCCTGCTCTCTCTTCCAATATCCAAAGCAGTTTGCTATGGCAGGACGGGAGCCGCGAGGCTCCCGTCCTGCCATAGCAAACTACAGTGTCCCGGGGTAGGCACCCCGGGACACTGCAGGAGCCGGCCCTGGGGGTGGCGGTCCCCAGGGCCATCAAGGGCTCCAGGAGGGGGCCGCGCGGCCCCCTCCCTACATCAGCACAGCTCCGGGGAGGTGGTGGTCCCCGGGGCTTCGGGGTCCAAAACGGACCCCATTTTAATTTGTTAGTGCCCCAGGGAGGTGGCGGTCCCGGGCGTGTGGGGGGGCTGGAGCCCCCCACACAGGTTGTTCAATTAATAAAAAAAGCCCCGGGAGGTGGTGGTCCTCGGGGCTGCGGGAGGGCTCAGAGCCCTCCCGCACCATTTTTAAAAAGCCCCGGGGGTGGCGGTCCCCGGGGCTTGGGGGCCCTTTGAGGCCCCCCACACATAAAATTAAACCCCCACCATGCCCCCGGGACTTGGGCCACCCGGGGCAAAATACACTCGAAGCGCGGAGACCGCGCTTCGATTTTATTTTTCGGCAGGATTCGCGCACCCTGAGCGCATCCTGCCAATTTTTAAAAAAATTATTTTATTTTTTTGCCCAGGGGGCCTTGTGGGACCCCTGAGCAAACCTAGGGGTCAGGGTGTTTCTACCCTGCTCCCTTTGTGCGCTTTGCGCACTTGTTTCTGTCCCTCGGTTCTACCGAGGGACAAAATGGCTGCCAACATTTCCTGAATCGGAATGTTGACAGCCAGCTGACAGCCAATTAACATGCAGCTCGTGATCGGGAGGGTACGCGGACCCTACTCGGCCATAGATATCACTATCTTTTTACTTTTGATTTTCTCAGCAACTACTGAACGGATTTACACCATTTAACAAAAGGGTTCTTTCTGAACCAAGAACTACCTCTTTGCCAAATTTGGTGTAATTCCGTTCAGCAGTTCGGGCTGTAGCCGTGTCTAAAGTTTCCTATGGAAAATTGCATGGGGAAAACGCGTTTTGGGACCCCCTTTTTCTCGGCCCCCACTTGACGAATCCCCCGAGACTTTCAGGGTAGGAGCGGACCGGAGCGGGCCACAAAGTTTGAAAATTTCGCGAAGATACGTCAACCGGCAAGAGAGTTATTTCAAATAGAATGTCGCGGATTTCCTATGGATAATAGGTTGTAACTATAACTATCTACTGGCGACCGCCAGTAGATAATATATATATATATATATAAATATATGTATATATTTATATATATAATTCACAGTAATTTAATGGTGAAATAATTTTAAGGATCCTCATACAACTACCCCCTGACCAATTGGAGTGGCATTAATGAAAGTTTAAGATTGAATAAATGTCAAATTTATCAGTGAGAAATCATAGATTTTCTGATGGACTAGTATATTCAAAAGAGTCAACAATGTCAGCTTTGTATTAAACATATATATATATGTTTAATACAAAGCTGACATTGTTGACTCTTTTGAATATACTAGTCCATGGGAAAACCTATGCTTTCTCACTGATAAATTTGACATTTATTCAATCTTAAACTCTCATTAATGCCACTCCAATTGGTCAGGGGGTAGTTGTATGAGGACTGTTAAAGTTGGTCAGAGGGTAGTTATATGAGGATCCTTAAAATTATTTCACCATTAAATTACTTTTAACCCGCAAAAAATTGTGCGAATGCCCCTCTCTCTTACACTTTCAAGGCTTAAAAGGGCAGCTGGGAAGGGAATAAAAACATATAAGATTTGCTCCTTCCCTTTTTATTCCTGGAGCATAGAGGGGGCTATTGGCAGGCTCATCTATCTGACCTAGAGACTGATGGCTGAACAAAAGCAGTAGGGCTGAGACACTCAACTCTCCGCTCTGCTGCTAGTTCTTCATTCTTGTGATGTCTGGAGGACCTTAGCTTCTACTATTTGCCTAAACCAATTCCAAGGCTCAATTTGTGTGGGAGGGAAAGGAATGTGGAGGTTTACAGTGGCTTTGACCTTGGAATGTAATTTTGAACCTCCTAGATTCCCAATCAGATTAACTCAAATAGGTAATAAAAGATCTTGCAGTTGCTCACTAGCATTTCATATTCGCATAGGTAAAACTGCAGGAAGACTGCAGTGTGACTTTCAACATACAGATGTTCCCATAATGAATGTCTGTGGAAATAAATTGATTTTGCTGTGTGCTGATATTTTTGTTTGCTGTGCAATCCCAAGTTGTATGACAAAATATCGGAGCCAAAAATTTGAAATGCAAAAACATTGCCCAAAAAATATCAGAGACAAAAATGGTGACTTTACCAACTGCAAAAATATAGATTGTGACCAAAATAATGTCACAAAATAGCTAAGAGCATTTAGGAGGAATGTCAAAAGGTTTCAAGATGAATATGGCTCCGCACCACCAAACCTGTGTAGGAACCGCCCGCCAGATCAGGAGTTTTCTCCTGGTCTGGCGGGCAATTCTTTGGCCTCCCCAAAATAGGCACCGTAATGGGAACGTTAAAAGTAGTGCCTACACGGCATGGACTGCTGCAGTCCATGACGTGCAGGTACTGGGGTGCATGCACACAGGGGGGCACATGTTGTGCCCCCCTGTGTGCATCCACATGGCGTGAGGCACCAGGTGGCCCTATTGGACCCCCTTTGTTTCCTCTCCACCACAGTTTTCATGGCGGGCTCACTGCCATGAAAATCGTGGCAGAGAGGAAACTTATAATATGCTTGGTGGAGCTGTGACAGTCCCTCTAAGCATATTGCGGCCACAGGGCCGCAGCTCAACTGAAGGAAGTGACCCATTTAGGGCTACCTGGGTCACTAATGGCCACCTCTCAGCCTTCCGTACTAAATGAAGATTCGGTCAGACAGTAGAGAATACAAACCAATAACTGTTTATTCATGTACACTCAGAGCAGAGCCCCATCTGCCCAGTCGCTAGGAGTGCTGCAGAGAGGACTGAAATTGACAAGCATAAAGATACATTATGTACATTTCGTAACTGGGCTAAAACACGCCCATAGTGGAATTTCCCAGGCAGGTGCAGTTAAACAGTGTAATACAGAAAGAACGGTTTCAGCACTCCTATCTTACACAAAGTATTGTAGTCCAAGGTCGTTTTATCCGGAGCCTGGCACCAGACAAGGGGGAGAAGGCCTCCATCTAGTGAGAAAGGTATGCGCTAATATGAACAGTGTATTCATTACTGGAACAAGACAGAAACAAAGAAAACTAAACTCTAAGGGGAGCATTTCTTGGAATTTGAACGAGATCAGTTTCGGACAGCTTAAAATGGCGCCGGTAAAGAAAATCCTGCAGCGAACGCTAACTTACATAGGGCAATGCGCAAACATGAACATTTCTATTCTAACAGACCCTCCTTTTAACATGAGCTAAAACATTTTCTAACAACAACAAGCAGAGCAAACCGCAAACAATAATAAAATCACAACAATGAACAATTTGGAGCATTCCATGTCATCAACATCAGGAAGTGAAACAGTGAGGAGGGAAGAATATCCTTCTGTATCATGATTGCAGCATTTGTATCATGGATTGATATACCTTCTTTTTGGGCATGAGAAGGGTAGTACAATAAGACAACAAAAGGGAAGACACTGAACAAGAATACAGAAAAGAACCAATGCCATTATGAGATAAATGACTTTTTTGAGAACCCAGCCCCAACTTCCAAAAAGAGACCAACTCCAATTCCCGCTTTCCATTCCTTTGACGTTCTCGAGGATGTCTAAGATGTGTTTAGTAATATTCTTCTCCATATTTTTGGTCCCGACTACGCACTGGTCACCCACTACCGCACATACACCAACACTCTTAGCTAAAATAAAATCAACTGCATATCTGCTCTGTTCTGAATATATATGCATGCTCTCCAATTGAGTGGTGATGTCACGCACAGCTGCTACCGTGGTATTAGACATAATTTGCAGCTACATCCTAAATATTCTCTAGCTTTCTCACCCCTGGCCATTGTAGTGCCACCTAATGTGAAAATGGAAGAAAGGATGTATCCAAAAGTAATCCCGTTACTATAATTATTGACCTCCATATCGGTCACTTCCTCACAGAATTCTTTTGTGAGAGTTCTTTTAACCCAATGTACATTAGGCTTAGCATATTTACAGGGCACACCCAAGGGCAATACCATCCCAAGAGCTACGTCGTCTGTACCATTATGGACGTTGGAATAGGTACCGTTAGACAAGAAGTAAAACCCTGGGTGTGCATAAATCGGCCCCTCATAGTCCACTGCTACATATCTAGATTTCATTCCAAAAGTGTTCGGATCCTTATCGTTCACTAGGGGGAATCGTATTTTTATATATCACTATTCCAGAACAGTTGATATACAAAGAAGTGTCAGTGCTATTTAAAATAGGGCAACAAGCAGGATAGTAACCAGCCTTTCGGGGAACTACCAGTACCTTATAGTGTCAACCCACCGGTGTGACATTCTGTTCTACCATATAAAAATGATCGCAATATGTATTGTTATCACAACCTGGATAACCCATTCCTAGTGGTTTTCTATAATATAGACAAGGTCCTGGATAGCCGAAACCAAAAACTCCCTTTACTTCTGTAAATTCCGGTGGGCGAATATATGTATAATTTACAAGTGACAATGGAAATGCAGTTCATAAGCTAGTGACAGATTTAGTGGGGTAACAAGCTGTCCCTTCTCCAAAGAATCTCTTATGTGTTTCTAAAAATACATTACTCTGGGCTGTTCTTTTAGTTCTTTTCAGGGAGATAACCTTACCCTTATTGCACAGAGGCATAGTTTGATCATTTTCCAATACCCATGACACTCCACACAATATTATTATCAGCAAAACCAACAAAATAACGCATGTTAGTTTCCTTTTTCGTGTCCACACCATATCACGCTGGGCAACAAGAACCATTGGCTGCTCTTCCTCAGCAACCTTTCTACCAAAGGGATGCATAAAGTATAATAAAAAGGGGGGCGAAATGCAAAACAATATACAAATTCCCAGAGTCCGTCAGAGCCTCACTGGTACAGGCTCCTATCGTCCATCAAAAGGTTGGCGCTGTTGAGCACCGGCGGTGGAGCTTGCTCTGTCCTAAGCTCTTTTAATGTATCCCACGTTGATCCAGATGGTATACCTTCAAGGTATACTTCAGTCTTCCATAACTAATGCTCAAACAACTAAGATAAAGTAAACAGAAAATTCTCCACTAGTTTCTGTTAATTCCGTTGGTACTGTAACTCAGTACTAGCTACCTTACGCAGTCCATCCCTAATTTGTTTTCTCTTTACACTCAGTATCCCTCAGCTGAGGGCGCAATTTGTACCTAGTAGCCCCAGGCACCGTGTGATCAATGAACAAAGGCTCTTGGATAGATCGTATTTCTGGGGGAACAGCCTCATTTAAAACATCCTCGTTTTCCTTATCCATTTGCGTTAACTGGGCGTCACTGAAAGGAACAAACCTGGGCACCTGTTCATACTCCGTGTCCCCTATACCATCTTTGACCCACTGATCATATGGTAACGGCAAAGGAATCTTCAGACAGTGGGTAGCGTGTACCCAGTTCTTTCGACCAGCAACCTTTACATCCGTTCGTGTCTCCAACAAAACCTGTTCAGGACCTTGCCAGCGTGGCTCCAAATTTTTCTTCCTCTGGAAGTTACGAAGTAGGACATAATCACCAGGCTGGATGTCGTGGCCGGGTCCCTCTGGTATAGAAGGTAGGGACTCCCGCACCTGTTGGTGAATAGAATGTAAACTTTCTGTTAAGTGGCCAAGGTAATCAAGTAACACAGGATACTCAATATCGGAGTACTTACGCGGACGCGGGACGCCCCAGACATGTGCCGGGCGTCCAAACACGACCTCGTAAGGAGACAATCCTGTCCTAGAATGAGCTGTTGATCTCATTGACAGAAGAGCTAATGGTAAAGCATCTGGCCACTTTAACCCTGTTGTCTCCTGCATTTTTGCCAGTTTCAGTTTGAGAGTGCCATTGTACTTCTCAACCAAACCCGCTGACTGTGGATAATTGGCAGCATGAAATTTTTGTTTTACATGTAGACATTCACAAATCAATTGAATCATTTTCCCATTAAAATGACTTCTGTTGTCACTCCAGATAATTCGGGGCAAGCCGAAACGCGGAAAGAACTCCTTAAGGAGTACCTTTGCAGTCGTAATGGCTGTGTTATCTTTAGTGGGGTAAGCCTCAACCCATTTGCTGAATGTACATACAAACACCAAAATATACTTAAGATTGTTACACCTCTCTAATTCTATATAATCCATTTGTAGGACTTCAAAAGGAAAAGAGGGTAGTGCAAAATTACCAGGTGGTGTTGGGGTACCCTTTCCTGGATTATGCATCATGCAAACCATACAATACTTAACTAAATGTGCAGCTGTCCTGGAAATATTGTCATTCTGCCATACAGGGGCTAACAATTTACAAATGCCTTTTTCACTAATATGAGCTGGACCATGTGCCATAGTAACCACGGGAAGAACATATGCATCTGGCAACATCCACCTCTGTTTCCCTGATTTATCGATCCAACATCCTTCCTCGTTCAACTGTGCCGTACTCTCCTGCCATTCTGGTAATTCATAATTCTTCTATAGTGGCTTCACTTTGTATCTCCTTTACACTCTCAAGGGTATTTTCAAACAGAACAACTTCAGGAACCCACCTAGCTGGACCTGCTATGAACATGCGTTTCATCTTTGTTCGGGCCGTTTCCTTAGCTTTCTGATCTACAAAAGCATTTCCTCTACCCACATCATCTGTAACCTTCCTGTGGGCACTACACTTTCAATTCAATTCAATATAAGCTTTATTCAGCATATACAAACACCATAAAAGCAGCGGCAACATTAAAATACATTAATAACAACAATTGTTTAAAAAAGTTTTAGCAGCAAATAATATAAAAACATGTCCTTGTTAAGTACATATTAATTTTTTTCCACGGACAATGCTTTTTCTTACAGTTATAACTTTTAAAAGCATAAAGTGAACGGTGCTTTGCTTAGTCTGCCCAACATATCGACAGGGGGAAGAATCTAAAAGGCAGAATTTCATTACAGGGAACGTGACTAAATGGTATACTATTCAAATTCAAAAAAATCTGAAATTTACTTTATTCGATTTGTTAAAAATAAAATCATAAAAGCACGAGCAAAAACCCCATGTTATACATTAAAAATCAAATCGTATTCCGATACCTGATGACTGTTTTTAAAAAGGACGAAATAGCCATAATAATATGGTCATTTTCCAGCATTTGTAGTCTTAAAAAGCCGCTCTACATTGTCTAAAATCCCAGCTTCTGAGGATAGGCAATAAAAACTTTTCCTTGGTAAAACATAGTATTTACAGAATAAAGTGCAATGCATAGTTGATTGTAAAGAACAATCATCACATGGACATATGAGAGAGCAATTTGACCAGTCATTTATTACAGGGAAGGTAATCAATCTAAAAAATGTCCCACATCGAAAACGTGCCAAGAGCGTACGAGAAAAGCTGCTCTGTTCTATTATCAAGTATGGTTGGAGGCCTATACACGTAGTCATCAGATGATTCTCCATTACTGATTTCTTTTCTCTCTCAACGACCCAACGCTTTTCATCTAGGTAATTTAGACAATATGCCCTTAAGGTTTTTCTTGGGACAATTTCAAGACAGCTCGGATTATCAAAATATTCTGGGTGGCCAATCTCATATGCCAAACTTTTTATATAACTAATCCATGGCATTTTTGCCACCCTGTCCAATTTGAGACAGTCCATAATCACATCTCTGTTAAAACCAGTTTCTACAGACCCCCAGATTTTATGCCATAAAAAGGAGGGGAGTGATCTTTATAATGTCAGAAATATATGGGAGGCCAAGTTCCCTGTGGCAACTATAAGTGGCAGTGGAGCTAGGAACTGCTAGCAGATAACGCATGAAAACATTTTCACAACGTTGAATTTGATCTGAATATTCAATGCCCCAAATGCCAGCCCCATATGTCCCTGTGGATATGCATTTAGATCTATAAATGGTCAGCAGCTCTGGAACAGGTCTTCCCCTAGTTTTTTCGAGAAGTTAGTGACAGCACCTATGGCTCTAGCAAAGGTCAATTTCCTCGCAGTCACAGCCGCTTTCCATGATCCCTTTCTATCAAAAACTACCCCAGATAACTAAAACTATCTGTCATTTCAATTTTCTTGTTATCAATAAAAATGTCACAAGTCGTTCTTTTATTCATCCCACAGCTCATAGTAAAGGTTTTCGCAATGTTTACCTTCAGACCCCTATCAGTCATATAAGCAACAAACTTTATGACTGATCTTTGTAATCCCCGCTGCGTACGTGACATTATAACAGCGTCATCCGCGTATAATAAGATGGGAACAGGGGTATCTCTAATAGCTGGATAATCATATTTTTGTTCCATCATGTGCTGTCCTAAACTATTTATATAAAGAGAAAAAAGTAGGGGGCAAGAATACACCCTTGTCTTACCCCTCTTTTTATAGAAAACTTATCTGAGCATTCCCCCTGTTTCCCATATCGTACCCTTGCACCCGTGCCCCTATAAAGCTCCTTTATAAATACTAACAAGGGGGGATCAACCTTTAGATCGTTTAGAATCTCCCATAACTTCTCATGCTTAACACAATCAAATGCGGAACTTAAGTCCACAAAACTGAGGAAAAGTTTGCCCTCCTTTGCCTTTTTATATTTATCTATAATCAAAGACAAATTTAGCCCCTGTTCAATGGTTCCTAAACCTGGACGAAACCCATATTGGAAAATTGATAAAACACCTGTATCCTCTGCCCAAGTCTGAAGTTTATTTAAAATAACCCTACCCGCTATTTTCATGAAAGCGTCCAGTAGTGAAATCGGGTGGTAACAACTTGGTTCATTTCTATTGCCCTTTTTAAATATGGGCACCACGATGGCATCTAACCAAGTGGGAATCAGCCTATAATGATTACAGCTGATTAATACATTTGTTAGGAGGGGAGCCCATAAACCTATATTTGATTTATAAACATCCACTGGAATACCGTCCGGTCCTGGTGCTTTCTTTGCTGCGCTCTCATTTATGGCTCTAATTACCTCCTTAACGGTAATGTCAATTTGTATAGGAAAATAACCATTTTCATTTATCTGTTCTATTCTGGGCCCTGCTATCAGTGCCCTATTATCCTTTGTACTTTCATCAGTATACAGGCCAGAAAAAAAGTCAACCCACATTTCTCCGCTAATGGCTACATCTACAAAATCAGCCTCCCTGGTATTAAAAAAAGGGGCATTTACTGCTCTCCAGAAACCAATGTTATCTTTCTTTCTACAAGCCTCATGTAGGGCATCCCAGGCTTCCTTTTTTAATTGTGTCCTTCGCTTATTAAGCGCTAATCGATACGAGGTTCTTGCCTGCCTTATTTTTTCCTTACAACTAGGTTCCTTATGCAGGATATTTTTTAAATAAGTATGGGCCTTCGTACAGTTTTTATCAAACCATCCATGGGAGGACTGCTGTCCCTGTCGTTTTTCCCCAGTTAGTAGTTTCTTAGCCTCGACAGATATTTTAAGGAAAGCATTAAATATTTCTTTCTCCTCACTCTCCTGTGAGAGGCATATCTCTATTTCCTCTGTAGTGTTATTAATCAAGCGTTTCAGAAAAACCTCAGGTTCCACCTTAGCCCAGTTAAGAGTATAGCCGTTTGTGCTAGCAAGATAAAAGTCAGAATTGTGATAAAGATTATTTTCAAATCCTCTCGTTAGCCCTCCTATAGCAAGAACTAGGGAGATTGGGTAATGGTCGCTCATTAGAATATCGAGAGACTTACAGGTAAGCACATTACATGAGTATCTCTTAGAGATTAATACAAAATCAATAATTGTATTACATCCCCTCCCATTAAATGTCGGAGTAAACGGCGTAGGGAATGAGCATAATTCATTTGCATAGCCTAAATCAAACTGAAAAACTATGTTATTTAACCAATCGCCCAACGTTGAATGTAAAAAAATGTGTGGGTGTCTCATCAATTTCATTCCCCAGGCCATAAATACCTTGACCACTATTGGGACACAAAGGGCAGTTAAAATCGCCCACCCAAGCAATAAGCATATCTCCTATCTTATTGGACTCAAGTGTAGTCAGTGATTTACATAGATTTTTAAGGACATTCATTTCCAGAGGTTTTGGGATGTTATTATAAAAATGTATAATAACTACATCCTTTTGCCCACCAATATACATTCTTAAAACTTGATAGTAGTCACTGGCATCTACAATTTTCACATTTGTAGGTCCTATCACGTTAGAGACATATGTGCATAGTCCACCTTTATTGCGGCCATGTTTACTAGCAGTCGCCGGGGTGTTAAATGTTTGGAAGCCAATTATATGCATATCATTTAATGCCCAAGTCTCTTGGAGGCAAATTATAGAATAACCATCTATATAGCTTATCCACTGGGGATCTCTTATTTTCACGGATAGTCCTGCAATATTCCAAGATAATAGTGTACATGTTCTACTAGTATTTGAGTTAGGAGCTTTTAATACATTCGCCCCTTGTGTGCACTGTGTGGAAAGTTCAGCTTTACCATTACCAACCAGATCTCTTTTTAAAGGTGTGTGTCTATCTACAGACTCCATGTCGCTATCTCTATACGATCTCACATTATCCTTTTTTCCCTGAATGTCTGTAGCAGGTACTTCAACTTCCACTTGTACGGACATATACAGGGCCATACCCAATTCCCCTTGTACTACCTCCCTCTCTGGGCATATGGATGGTCAATCTAGATCTTCCATTCCTCCTAAAGGTTCAAAACGATTATAAGTTGGGACATTTATACCTGCCATAGGTCTCCCAAATTGCTCCCTTCTAGGTATTCTATCTATATCTGATCGTTTCCTTTCGGACCTATGTAGATACCATTTTGGGGGGTAGAAGGCTCCTAATGGCAATACATTGATTGCATCATGGGTAAAGGAAACATTCCCTATCCTATTTAAAATGGCATGAACTAACCTAGGATCACTGAACGTCAAAACTATACAGTCTCCTAATAATTCTTTATTCTCTTTTCCAACCCATGGCACCCGCCTAACCATTTTCAAATGTGTATATAACACGTCAGTGAAACCACTGTGCCTACCCAGCCAATGAAGGGACTTATTACGCAGTTCTATCCAAGTTTCCGAATCACATGCCTTCAATACTAGGGCGTTTGCCAGGACAATCACATACGGTGTAGCTGCCGGTGGCAAGTCCAGTCGGGTATGTGATAAAAGTTCCCTTGGTTGCCTATATTTCTTAGAGGCTGTCTCTATACTTTTTTTATGTTCATGCTTCTCGCCCGCCGCCCTTTTTTTACCATTAAGGTCATGTAGGTCTTCTGCGTCTACCCCCTGGTCATAATTTAATGGTTCAGGGCATGTCACCTTAATATCTGGGTTTAGGCTGACTGTATCAGTAACACTACCAGTACTGCCGGTCCTCAATTGGTCACAAGTTGATAAAGACTCATTAATTTTACAATTTGTCCTTGTTATGCGCTCCTCCAAATTAGCTATTCTCTGTATCAGTGTGTCCAATGCGCCCACCATATAGCCATGTAAGGCATCAATACTTTTCGTTATCTTTTCTAATGTCCGTGTTTGGCCCTCCATCTGGGCGTGGGTGATAGATTTCCCTGAGCCCAGGGTACTTTTCCGAATTGATTGATTTTGCAAAGAGTTTCTTCCCAGGGTAGACTTCTTCTTCATCTGGACAGGCATTTTCTTCTTCTTTCCCAAGCTTAAGACCCCGGTATTCAAAGATGTTTGAGCATCTGAACTATCGGGGTTTTTACTACGTTTTGGGGGCGGTTGTATAACCTCTACCAGGTCACTTAGATCATCTTGAACTATATTGGCTGAAATTTCTAAAATGCAACCAATTGATGGTTCCTGTATGGTATTAGACCTATTTAAGTCCTTATTTCTAAGACCTCCCTCCTCTCTTGTTACACCCTGCCTCCCTTTTGATAGTGACTCCTCCACGGTGTTAATTTGATCTTCTATTGCCCCCATTGCCCCGGTAAGATACGACAAAAGCGATGTTTGGCTAACTCCCTTAACTTCTAATTTGGCTGCTGAAGTTGTATGCTTTATCTTTCTTTTTGGCATTTTTTTTACCAATGCTATAATATACGCCCAATGCAGAAGTGTTAGGAAAACTAGACACAAATATGCTTACTTTCAATGTTCCGTAACGCAGTCCTCAAACGGAATTATAGTTGACAACTTAGAGGGCTGGCCCGGTCCGGCCTCAGTCAGCCCCTGACGGGCACAGACGGGCCCGCCCTTGGCCCGGGCTTCGCCTACGCGCGTCCCGCGAAGCGGGTGCTGCGAGTTGTTATAAAGGCCCCCTGGGGTCAGCAGAGCATCACGGGGCGCGCCTCCGGGCGAGTCACAGGCAAGGCTTCTGGGGCTTGCAGTCTCCACCCAGGCAGCAGGTAACGATAATGTCAAGCAAAGCGGCTCCCGCGAAGCGGGTGCCGCGAGTTGTTATAAAGGCCCCCTGGGGTCAGCAGAGCATCACGGGGCGCGCCTCCGGGCGCGTCACAGGCAAGGCTTCTGGGGCTTGCAGTCTCCACCCAGGCAGCAGGTAACGATAATGTCAAGCAAAGCGGCTCCCCACTTAATTATGGCCAATTTCCTGGGGAGCATTAAAGCGGACAAAAGCCTCATGCTGAATCTTGGTGCCATGAGAGGTAAGAAACCCTCTTTCTGCCCAAAGCCGGCCAAAATTATGGGCAACCCCAAATGCGTACTGGCTGTCACTATAAATATTGACAACAAGCCCTTCACTCAGTTCGCAAGCTCGAATAAGGGCAGCGAGCTCAGCAGCTTGGGCCGACTGATAAGGGACCTGTGATGTCTATACCACCATGCACAACATAGTAATAGCGTAAGCTGCAGTGGTGGTGCCATCTGGTAACTTAAAACAAGAGCCATCAACATATAGTTCTCCTTGGGGGTCAGATAAGGGAACATCAGTCAGGTCTACCAGTTCCTTCGTCTCTTCCTCCGTCCAGAAGATACAATCATGTTTGTCGACTGCATCATTCTCAGAAGGGAGGGGTAGTAATGTGGCTGGATTCAGAGTAGCACATCTCTTAATCGTAATATGCTTAGCAAACAATGTCAATTCGTAGCCAGTAAGACGTGCACTGGTGAGGTGCTGTGTCTTTGTCTTGTTCAAAAGGGTATCCACAGCATGGGGTACCATAACTGTGAGGTCTGTATCAAGTACGAGTCCAGCCGATTGTCTGATTGAAGTGGCCACAGCCACGACCGCTCTCAGACAACTCGGGAGGGCCCTTGTGACAGGATCAAGCACAGCAGAAAAAGAAGCATACTGCCTTTGCTTATCCCCAAATTTTTGTGTTAAGACAGGAAACGCGCAACCAGCCATCTCTTGGACATAGAGGACAAACGATTTACTATAGTTAGGTGTGCCAAGCACTGGAGCTGAACAAAGCACAGTTTTCAATTGCTCAAAAGACTGCTGACATTCAGGCGTCCAAGGCAAAGGCTCATGCACTGTTTTCGTTGTTAATGCAAGCAAAGGTTTGATTAGTAGCGAGTATTTAGGTATCCACTGGCGACAGTAGGAAGTGATACCAATAAACGCGCACACATCTTTTTGAGTTTGTGGAATGGGCATTTTAACAATGGTACTAATGCGCTCAGGGGTCACCTCCTGCCCTCCTTCGACAGCAGGTGACCTAAATAGGTGACCTCCTGTTGACAATACTGAAATTTGGAAAGGTAATCTTTATATCCATGGTGAGCCAAATGCAGTAACAATTTCACTGTGCTGTCTTTGCAACCTTGTTCCGTATCAGAAGCAATGAGCAATTCATCGATATACTGAACAAATACATTACCTGGAGGAAGCGATAGTGAATACCAAAAGTCTTAAAGTTAGGATTTTTCTCAGTTTAGGAGTAGTAAAGTTAGTACTCCTAACTTTAGGACTCCTAAATGCCTTCTGTGAATACCGAAAGTCTTAAAGTTAGGATTTTTCTCAGTTTAGGAGTCTCCTAACTTTACTACTTTAGGAGTCCTAACTTTACTACTCCTAAACTGAGAAAAATCCTAACTTTAAGACTTTTCGGTATTCACAGAAGGCATTTAGGAGTCCTAAAGTTAGGACTCCTAACTTCTGTGAATACCGAAATGAGTAAGTGCCTTCTGTGAATACCAAAATGAGTAAGTGCCTTCTGTGAATACCAAAATGGTAGTAAGTTTAGGATTTTGTCTTAAGTTAGTTCTGTGAATCGGGCCCCATGGAAGGAGAAGCAACAGAAGTAACAGGTACAATCGTTGCTGGCGCTTGCACCGGAGGAGAAAGAACAGAAGATACAGGAGTTAAAACAGTAGATGTACTAGGAGTCACAGTTGTCAAAGATGGCGAAGACAAAGAAGGAGCAGGAGGTGCCGTAGCCAAAGCCGTCGAAGCAACAGCCGTAGATAGGGAAACAGCGGAAGCAGATGAAACAGGCTGCTGTGGCTGTAAGGGAACAGTGGGATATATCCTCTGCGGGGCATAAGGAGGCGGAGGTCGAGTGTCTAACAGCTCCTCCACAAAAGTATCATTTTCCTCTTTGGCCAAATAGGATTTATCAATGTGTAATCGAAATCTCCTATCTTCACATTCAACTCCTGCCTCCTGTTTTTTTCTATCATATGCTACAGCTTTCTGCATCAATGTTTGCATTTTCCCCTTCCGTGCATCTCTTTCCATCTTTAACCATCTCTGTCTAGCCTCCTTCTGCCAAGTTCGAAGAGAATCAAAGATCGACTGCCTACTCCGTCTCTTAAACAACTGTTCCTGTAAAAACCCAATCTTTTGTTCATCAACTGTGCCCGTCAACGGCCACTGCAACTCTGCATTGTCCCTCGTATATTTGTGCCATAATGTACTAAACATAATAGGGCCAAGGCCATGTTTCACATACATATAAAATTAGGGCTGCCTTCAGGAGGCGCAGGTTGAGCTTCTTCCAATCGAGCATCTATCTACAGAACAACAACACAAATTCCAAACTTTGCTAAGACCAGGCATTTTTAAAAGGAAAACAAGTTTGTAATTTTTACCTGGCAAAGTAGTTGCAAGTACTTTTCATCAAGACAGTCCTTAGACAGTACCAAACTCAAACCCAAATGGTACCATATCCACAAAGAACCAGAATAAACTCACCTGATATCAGTAGCACAAACGAACCAGTTCTCCACTGCCGACTCTTCAGACCAAACGGTCAGATCCAAGGGTTTCGCCGTTCAGGACTCCAGTTGGGATGTCCACTGGGCGAAGCACCGTCCAGCAGGACAGAAGGGGCAGCTGCGAGCAATAGAATCTCTTCGTGCAGGGTTCCCTGAACCGTCAGTCCGACCCGACGATGTCCTCGGCCTCCCCCCATCTGCGGAAAGGGGATGGATCAATCACCCGAAGGAGTTCCTGTTCGGGCGCCAACTGAAGGAAGTGACCCGTTTAGGGCCACCCGGGTCACTAATGACCACCTCTCAGCCTTCCGTACTAAATGAAGAGTCGGTCAGACAGTAGAGAATACAAACTAATAACTGTTTATTCATATACACCCTGAGCAGAGCCCCATCTGCCCAGTCGCTAGGAGTGCTGCAGAGAGGACTGAAATCAACAAGCATAAAGATACATTATGTACATTTCATTTCCAGGCAGGTGCAGTTAAACAGTGTAATACAGAAAGAACGGTTTCAGCGCTCCTATCTTACACAGTATCGTAGTCCAAGGTCGTTCCAAGGTCATTCCATCCGGAGCCTGCCACCAGACAAGGGGGAGAAGGCCTCTATCTAGTCCCTATCTAGTGAGAAAGGTATGCGCTAATAAGAACAGTGTATTCATTACTGGAACAAGACAGAAATGAAGAAAACAAAACTCTAAGGGGAGCATTTCTTGGAATTTGAATGAGATCAGTTTCAGATGGCTTAAAATAGCGCCGGTAAAGAAAATGGCGCAGTGAATGCTAACTTACATAGGGCAATGCACAAACATGAACATTTCTATTCTAACAAAACCACCAGGGAACGGCGGTTCCCTGTTGGTTGCGGCGGTGCCAGGGCGGCCTGACCATCCTAGTCGTAATAGGGCGGTCGGGAGACCGCCACCGTGAGTCCAGCTGTCCATGGACCACCAGACTCATAATAGGGACCTGAGAGCATAGTGATCACTGTGCCCTAAATCAAGAATGCTAAAGTGTTTTACACAATGAAAGTGATGGATTGGGACAAACATATAATCAATGGGCATATAGATATTGCCATATGTAAAGGCTCTAGTGGCTGGTATGTCACCATTGCACCAACCATTAACATTGATCAAGTTCTGTTGGACTAAACAAGGTTTTACCTTCACATCTCCTTTACTGGTACTTGGTGGAAAAATACAGTCTGGAATGTTTAATGCAGCCATAGCTCTTTCAAAGAATCATCAAACTCTTTAAATGCTGATTTCTCATTACACCACCCCCCACACAACTAAGAGAGCATCAGGATAATCCAGTGACAATTTTTGTACATCATTGACCAGATTCAACAGTACACAATCAGGTAAGGGGCAAGTTGGAGGAACATATATGATTAGACAAATCATTTGCTTTAACTCCACATCATCAGTGAACAGATCGATTAAATAGGCAAGGACCCATAAACAGGTAGTTTGCAACTTCATTACCGTATTCCCATAATGAACAGATATCATAATTAGTAATCTACCCACTGCTCTTCCACTAGTCACGGCCTTGGCATTTTGGGCTATAACGACATACCCCTCAATAACTGGGCACTCCAACAGCCAGGTTTCTTGGAAGAACAATACTGGGTAATTGGTCAGAACCTCTCTATAACTTCCCATTTCCATGAACGATTTGAACCCACGAATGTTCCATACCAAGAGACACCCTGGCAGTTGATGCCCTGGTTCCTACCAGTTAATCTCCTCACCACCTCTATCACTCCAAGCAGGAATATAGTGACCCTGCATGCGCTTGAGGGGGTGCTCCACTCTCCAAGAACTATACCTTTTACAGTTATGGCCATCATTCCTCCTGGAATTTCAAGGGTGTCTGAACGCACCAAAATTCGGGAGGTGGGGTAGATCTTGATTTCCCCTGATTTGGGCTCAGTCATTTTGAGACATGATTTTTGGGAACTACCCCATTCCCACCAACACCTTTTAACACCTAATCTCTGTCCTACACCCAAAAGCCTAGCAGAGGTAACCTGATTGTGTTTTAACCCTCCATGTTCACATAAAAATGGGGTTATCTGGAGGGAACAACCACCCCTCGCAAGTTCTCTAACTTCTGTGGATTTACTTGGCTCATATATATACCATGAATTGGACACATGGATCTCTGTTTGATGCTTCCTTTGGCTCACTCAATAGACCATTGTGACTTAAAGGGTGCTTGTAAGCCATTGGATTGTTAATTAAGGGGATTGACTACTCATGATAAGCAACCAACAAATTCCTTGTCAGAGTGAACCTCTAAAGTCAGTAAATTAAGCTAAGCTTAATAACTTGGTCACTAAGGCGCAGTGCAGAGGCAATGTGTAAAGTATTTGTGCTGTAACAATGCATAACACAAGAAAAATCACAAAACAATTTTGAAAAATAGAGTACCTTTTAATAAGTAAAATGACACAAAAATGGCAAAAATCCAATAAGGGAAAATGGAGATATGATTTTTTAATATTTTAAATCAAAATGCGTTAAGCGACAACTGCAGTCAACTAGCCACAGTAGACCGGAACATATGTGCGATTTGAGACCGACCGCAATAGAGCGCGGGTCAGATACAGGTACCAGGTTGGTTCCGGTTAAAAGATTTACCTTAGTCAGTGCTTAATTTGTAAACAAATAAGTGCCTGGGCCCTCATCAGGATGCCACTGCTGCTTGCACCACCTATTGCCTTTGCCAGCACCACCAGTGAAAATACCCACCAGTGACAATACCCACGCAACTACTAACCAACACAACCTCCAGTGTAGCAATGCAGACTATTCCAGGTCCTCTAAGCCATTAAAATGGCTTTTGGCAGCAGGTATTAGTCATTTGTAATGTACATTGTATTACTATTAAACAACTGTTGTTGTGTTAATCTCTAATTTAGACAAACAGTGCCACAATATGGCAGACTGTCATAAGTGCCGGTGTTGACAATTAAGTGCCAGTGCCAAGCACCAGAAACCGCAGTCTCAAATTAAGCACTGGGCTTAGTCTCACAAAAGGAAGTTCTTTTATTTTCATCAGGGCAAGGCAGCAGGCTGTAACCTAGGAGGGCCCAAATACCTGTAGGATGAAATCTTGGTGATTTGTTTTTGGTGTGAAGTTCCAGAGTGGGAGAAATTTGAATGTTGTGCCCTGTAAGTGTCCCTCACCGGATCATTTTGGCACCCGATTTCTATGTTTTTCACTTTTTTGGAACTCGGATTCCTCCAACGGGGGAAAGATGCAGGATGTAGATGAAGAGAGATCTACAATGCCGAATACCTTCTCCACAATGTCTAGCACAATAAGATTTGCTGCTGTGGAAAAGCTCTAAGTGGAGGAACCTGAATCTTCAACCCAGTGGCAACGCACCTTGGTTGGAATGGGCTTGACTGGTTTGTCCACATACTGCTTGGTGCCAAAACGTTTCTTAGTCCCAGGTTTTCAGGGGTGGTAGGAGAAGGTCACCCAGATCCATGCAAGGGTTCCAGGATCTTAGGAACAGCACTTGGGGTGTCAGGACTCACTTCAACAGTGGCCACCAGAAGGGTCCAGCCCAGGTCCAGTTTGAAAAAGTCAGCTGGGCATTTTCAGAAAAGGTCTCTTTTAGCTTGTTGTGTCCCTGAAGCTTGAAGAGGAAGTCAGCCTTATGACCACTGGAGTTCACTTCTTTGTTGTGGGTACATGAGTGTAGGTCCAGTCCTTCAGAGCTCTTCTCAGGTCTCAGACTGCAGGTTGAGTCCTCTTCTGACCTTCCTCATGTCTAGTAGTGTTCTGATGAGGGTACTGGGGATGCCACATTTATACCTGGCACCAGCTGGTGGAACAGGGCTCCTCCCTAACAAATGAGGTGAAAGTTACCAGGGGTTGCCCTACCCACTCTTGTAGCAGTTCCTTTGTGCCCTACTGCAAGCAATCAAACAGTGCCCTTCTCTGCCTAAATACAAGATGGTGAAACCCTTCTCCCATTGTGCAGACATTGTGTGCCCACCCCAGAGATGTGGCCAGGGAAATGACCAACCCCTCCTCTGTGGTCACCTTAAACCAGTTCTGGAGGTAGCACCTCCCAACTGGGATGGGTGTCTGACTGACTAAGGGAACAAAGGAAGGGCTGTGTCATGGTGTCATCTAATATCTGCCTGTGACAAAGGAGACCCCTTTGAAGTAAAATATGCTCCTGGGCACTATCCAAATAGTCATCCTGCCAGAGGAATAGAAAACACGTCCCCACATCCAAGCCTTTGTCTGAACTCTCAGAACAGTTTTCACACCTCATTCAGGGCTTGGGCACTCAGAGGGCTGAAGCTCAAGGCTAAAGCAAATTTCCCTTCAGAGGCAGGGAAAAGTAGCTCTCCAAAATTACCTTTTCCTTAATAATGATTAAAAATCCAACTACGCCATTGAATTGGGCTTTAAATATATATCACAAAGAGTCCAAGATCCAAGTTTCGAAGTGTTTCCTAGCCTACGACAGCATTATTAAGTTTAATAGTGCATCCCAGCCTCTCAGCAGTCTTCAA
This sequence comes from Calotriton arnoldi, assembly GCA_963921515.1. Lineage (NCBI taxonomy): Eukaryota > Metazoa > Chordata > Amphibia > Caudata > Salamandridae > Calotriton > Calotriton arnoldi. The sequence continues at coordinate 1,095,952 of CAWUFW010001768.1, read as the reverse complement.
CACCGTATCCCACTGCACACTGATCAAAAGACTCCACCACATCGGCATCCAAGAAGACAAGCTTAGATTGATCACCTCCTTCTTCACTGGAAGAACCTAGACCCAACTCATCCTCTCAATCACTGACGACCCCACCACCACCAGAACCAACTTCCACAAATGCACAACAAACATTGCTGACTGGCTGAAGAACAACTGCCTGCTGCTGAACACAGGCAAGATGGAAGTACTGATCTTTGGCAACAGCAGTAACACATGGAACGACCCCTGATGGCCATCAGACCAAGGACCCACACCCACTCACTCCAGCATTGCCGTACGCATCGGAATCATCATTGACAACAAGTTCACCATGAAATCACAGTTCAACGCTGTCTCCTCTGCCTGCTTCCTCACTCTGCACATGCTATGTAGGATCTTCAAGTGGCTACCCTTACACATGAGACGCACCATGACACAAGCCCTCATTACCAGCCGACTGGACTACAGCAATGCCCTCTAAGCAGGAATCGCTGCACACCTTCTACAGAGACATCAGACCATACAGAATGCTGTTGCCAGAGTCATCCTTGCCGAACCCACAACACACCCCACCTCAGGAAACTCCACTGGCCCCCTTATAGAAGAGATGCCAATTCAACCTGCTGACCCACGCACGCAAGACTCTACGCAACCAAGGATCCGCCTACATTAGCCACCGCCTGAACATCCACCAATCATCGTGAACACAACGCTCCTCCCCCTGGACTTCTGAGCTATGAGGCCTACTTAGGGGCAAACTATTAATATTTAAAATGAAGTTTTAGACCTGTCAAATGCATTTTTTACAGGTTTTATTGAATTTTTAAAACTGCCATGTTTGCACTGTCACTGTAGTGGAAGGCACAATAGATGTTGCAGTCCACAAGAGAAATTTACCTCACAGGTCCTGGGCACAACTTGTACCATGTACTAGGGACTTTTATGAAAGCAAAATATTCCAATTAGTGTTATGCAAATTCAACTATGTTTAAAGGGGGAGCACAGGCGCCTTACTACTGATTAGTAGGGTTAAAGTGCACGGAGGTGTATAACTAATAAAAACAATATGGCAAAAATCTGGGGATACCCCAATACAAAAGATGGTCATTCCATATAGTAATGTTTTGTATTTTGTTTTCTGGAGGTTTGATTGTTGTGGAATGCTATGAGCTATTTTGTCAATGAAGTTCTCTGTCAAATCAGAGTGGAAGTGGGGAGACATTACATTTAGAAGCAGAGCATTGAGCTGATGTGTCAAATGTATCTAGCATAGGGTCTATGTTCGAGAGCCTCTCAATATATTTATGAACTGAAATACTTGTCGCTGCTGTGCCCACCCAGAATCACACCATGCTGCACTTACATGCATTAATAATGTTTTATTTCCTTAGGTTCTAGTGCAACTTTGCACTTGCATGAAGACTACTCACATCGAAAAAGCATGCTTCATGCCGACCACCCAAGAAGAATCTTAAGTGTGCATTGATATATTGATTTGCATTACATACAAACTATATGATGATGCTGGACCATCACTTGGATTAGACTAATGGTATCAGTATGGCGTTTTAGAGGATGTCTGCAAACACTAGTCCAAGTGATGAGAAGTAAGCCTGAGTTATCTAATATGGCGTTTACCTTCATGTAAGGTTGTAGGGAAACTGGGTTATTAGTTGTGCGTGATGTTAGGCCTGCACAAGTAATAGGTCCACAATTAGTCACTCACTTGGAAACAAGCATCCCAATGTAAAGGTTGACTCTTAAAGGGGATAGAAGCAGATCAGTCCAAGGCCTACTCATGGGAGGTGGTACGGGTTAGAAATTGGCAATCGCTGGCATGCAATAATAGCACAACAAAAATTATTGTCCAGTCTGTGCATTTTTTTTTAGAAAGGTAAATGTATTGCACATAAATACTACTCAAAACTGCACAGTAATTTACAATATACATAAGGCTGGAGGAAATACCTTAAGTGACATTACCTTTGAACCCTAAAAGTACCCCTCATACCTTATAGCACATTATCATATAGGAGGGTGCCACTTTAAATCATCAGGCCCTTTGAAATTCTCAAAGTTATCACATTTAAGGACCAAGTACCACATGTTATAATGTATCGCTCTATCACTGACTTCAGTAACCATATTTCATCTTCAATCATTATAATTAATAAAGCATTGCAGACATTCATGAAACATAAATGTGAGCAATACTGTTTGAATAAAGCAAGGTAAAACAATGTTATAGGTGTCTCTGTCATTCCTTAACAACTTTAGGCCACAAAATATGCAGCCATACGACAAACCAATATGAGTCACTGCACTCCCAGGCTATTAAACAAACGTTCCAGTGTGGGGAGTGCTTAACATAGGCTGAAAAGCAGGAGGGTCATAATTTCTTTGACCCTGCAAATATAGAGTCACGTTGGAATTCATTTTTCTCAGGAGGCTGCTGCACACTTGCAACCCCTACTACTCTTTCTGTAACATTGGTTGTACCCAGGCCATCCTAGAGCCTCCCTGACTGCCACTGCCAGCTCGTCATCCAGCCAGTGTCCTTCTGTGTTGATGCAGGAACTGGCATCTTGATTTTCCCGGCTGTTCTCTCTCTTCTTTCCTTGGCAGGGGCGCAGAGATGGGATCCCGGGCCCCTCCCTGTATAAACTGGCCCAGAGAATGAGGTCCTAAAAGAGCTCTGGAGAGGAGACTTCACACATGCCCTCTCCCGGGCCATAAATAATTAATGTGACTTTGGTCGACCCCTGGGCATTGCCCACACCAAGAGTATCTTGGAAAACTTGCGGTGAAGCCGCACGCGCTCTGTCATTGGAGCTGTGATATCCCAGACCCTATTGGCCCGATTTCCATAATTTTGCACTCACTCTGCTAATGGTGGCAAGTCCTTGCCACCTGAATACTTTCCAGCTGGCCTTTTATGTGGTCCACATTGCAGGGAGCTGGTTCCACTGGCTCCCTGCACTAGCCCTTCTCCTTTTCCTGGTCTCTGGTGCTCCTTTCCTTCTGATTGGGCATAGATGCCCAGATTGTCAACCATCTGGTTCTTAGAGGGTAAAAGGGAACCAGCTTCACTGGTCCCGGAGAGACCCACTGCTCTTGGTGTCAACTATGGGCAGAGTCCCTAGACCATTAGGTCATCAGGGTGCTTGTCCTTCCAGATGTCCATGGTGTTTCGGCCATCCAATTCCAGTGTCCAACTCTTTCCCCCTCCCTTGTGAAAGAGGTTTTAAGGGGTAGATGGAAAGTTGTAGAATAAAGCCACTTTTGGACAATTCTAAGGTGCCAACTCACCATTCTATCACTGTCCCAACCCTCTTGCACGGCTTGCTGAGACAATTCAAGATGGCGCCGTCAAGTGTTCCCTGTTCACAACTTCTCTGGGGGCTTCAGCTCTGTCTCAATCTGACATCACTATCACTGCCAGAGATTTTCTCACCAAAACCTCAAAGGGGAGCCCCCTCCTGTGTTGGCTCCAGAGGTCTGGGCTTCCTCCTTTGTTCAATGGGCCTGGCCTGTCCCAGCCTTGGTAGAGTGTGACTGCCAATTAACAGATACGGATTATCTTCCCAACCCTTTCCTACTCAGAAGCTGAATGGAACACTGATAATTGCTCTGTTGGGTTTGGGAGACCATTGTTCACCCTGCTGGGGAGCAGTGCAATTAAATTGGCCCAGCATGGTGGCAAAAGACCTGGACTCTGATCCTGAGCCAAGCAAGAGAAATATGAACATTCTGGCTGACCCATAAGGTGTACGTGTAGACTGTTGGGGCTTGCAGATTCAATCTTGGTACACACGTTTCACCCCATTTTGATACCTTACTGGACTATGTAGGCCAAAGGGAAGCAGAACTTCACTCTAAGGCAGACTTCCCCCTATGTGTATAATAGAGTGTGACTACAAACAATACAGTAAACCATACTGACTTTACCAATAAGCGCCTATCAATATCATAAGGCCTACCTCAGGTCAACATCTTACCTTGCAGAATCCCCTCTGCGACAGGCTACCTGTGTGTAGTTATTGATCTGAGCATGACAGTAGTTTCACATGCACAACCCTTACATATGTGCAAACAGGTGTGCACACATGTTCATGTGTAACCATTTCCCCTTACCCTTGCTGCGTCGCAGCAGTCTTATCTTAAAAGGCAGACACTGGTGGTAAACATGCAAAGTCCGTTTACCATGTCGTTACTGTGGGTGAGACACATTTTATTTTATTTTTTATTTAAGAAGTTTTATATAGCGCTGGCCTGACCAGAGGGTATCGGAGCGCTTTACAACAGATACATTGCAGAGATTCACAACAAACAAAACAAAACAAAACAAAACAAACAAAAAAAACACATTAACAGTGCAGGACGATGGTTGGGAGATCTGCTTCGCAGTCTTGGGGACCAGGAGTCGCAACAGTGCGAGGTGTCTGCTTCCCCGCTCCGATTGATCCTATCGGTTCCCTAGGGAGTGTTCGAGGAACAGGATTTTGAGTTGGCTTTTGAATTTTACAAAGGAGGGAATGGTTCTGATGTGAGGGGGAATAGCGTTCCAGATTTTAGGCGCGTTTCCGGCGAAGGATCGAGCCGCAGTTTTTTGTTTTTGAGTTTTTAGCGGGATGAGTAGGAAGGAGTTTGAGCTTCTGAGGTTCCTGGCCTGCCCGGCTTTTTTGAGTTTGGCCGCCAAATATTCGGGTTTGCCGGTGTGTAGGGCTTTATGTGTGAGGCAGGCTGTTCTGAAGCTGACCCGCATTTCGACTGGGAGCCACTTAAGTTCTCTGAGTGCCGGAGAAATATGGTCGAATTTCTTGATTCCGGGGACCATTCTGGCTGCCGCATTCAGAGTTGTTTTGATGGGAGCCAGATGTGATTTTTGCTATTCCTGAGAGGACTGCGTTCCCATAGTCCAGTCTTGACAGCACCAGTGCTTGAGTGGCCTGTTTAAGATCACTGGGCGGAATGAAAGGTTTTATTTTGTTCAATAGTTTTAGGTTAAGGAAAGCGCTCTTGGCCGAATTCTTGATGTGTCTGGTCATGTCCAGTTTCGGGTCTAGCGTGATGCCTAGTGATTTGACAGAGTCGGCTAGGGTGAGATTCCCGTTGAGCGCATCGACGGCTTTTAGCCATTCAGCAATTTGGGGGTTCTCCTCTTTGTTCGAGATGAGGAGTATCTCAGTTTTGTCGGGGTTTAGTTTAAGGTGATTACATGACAGCCAGTGTTGAACATCTCTCAGTACATCATTGAGTCTTTGAATGTCTCTGATGGAGGCGGTTTCCAAGTATATCTGAGTATCGTCAGCATAAAGATGGAAGCGGATGTTGGCTTTTTTGAGTTGTTTGGTGAGAGGTTCCATGTAGATGTTAAAGAGTTGCGGGGAGAGCACTGAGCCTTGAGGGACTCCCTTGTTGACTGGGTGAAGGTCGGATGCAATGTTTTTGATTTTGATTTTTTGAGTGCGATTGTGCAGGAAGGAAGAGAACCATTGGAGGACCACCTCGCCAAGACCGGCTCTTTCTTGGAGAGCCCTAATGAGGAGTTTGTGGTCTACCGTGTCGAATGCTGCCGATAGGTCTAGGAGAATGAGGAGGCAGCATTGGTCAGAGTCTAGTGATTTGTGGATATCGTCGATGATGTTGAGGATCGCGGTTTCGGTGCTACAGCCTTTTCTGAAGCCAGACTGATGGACGTCCAGGAGGTTGATGTTGTCCAGGTGTTGGGTTAGTTGTTGAAGTACGCATCTTTCTAGGATTTTGGACAGAAGGGGAAGGTTAGAGACAGGTCTAAAGTTATTCAAATCCGTTATGTCAAGGCCGGGTTTTTTCAGCAAAGGTGTGACTTGTCCCACTTTAAGGCAGTCTGGAACGACTCCATTTTTCATGGAGCTGTTTATGATCGTGCACCAGATCGGTGCTAGGGAGCGCTTCAGTTTTGTGGTCAGTAGGGGTGGAATGGGGTCTAGGACATGAGATGAGGGTTTGGAGGTGGAGATCAGATTGATTATCTCCATTTCCTGAATGGGGCGGAAGCTTAGCCAAGATTTGGAAGAGGGATAAGGAGCACTATCATGCTCCCCGGACATGCTGCTCTTTGTGGGGCGAGTATTGTTAGTGTCCAGTGAGAGTTCGATCTTAGTAATCTTGTCATTAAAGAAGTTGGCGAAGTTGTCGCAGAGTTCTTTGGACGCCTGTATTGAGGAAGTAGCGGGCTTGGAGGTTTGTTGCCTGATGATGTTATAGAGCTCTTTGGGTCTATTTTTTGCGTTGTTCAGCGCAGAGCGGAAAAAAGTGGATTTCTTGTTCTTGATGTGATTGTTGTACTTCCTACGAGCTGTTTTGAGTTGTTCGCGGAGGGTGGAAGTAGGGTTATTCCTCCAGCTTCTTTCTTTGGCTCTTAATTGTCTCCTTTCGGAATTGATGTCAGTGTTGAACCATGACCTGGACGGAATGGCTCGGCTTTTTTTTAGCTTTAGAGGAGCTAGTTGGTAAAGCATAGCCACCAAATTTGAGTTGTAAAGCGAGGTGATTTCGGTTGTGGAGAGGTGGTCGTTGGCCCAGGGAAGGAGCGAGCTTATCCTTTCTTCTAGGGCTACCATGGGAATCTGGGTGAGGTTTCTGGCCCATTTGGGGGGGTCTTGGATAGGTGGTTGGGAGAGTGTTTTTTGGTTGATATGAAATAAGATCATGTGATGGTCCGACCAGTCCACGGGGAGTATGTGGTCGATCGTAATTGTGTCTTGTTGAGCGATAATGGCATCCAAGGTAGCTCCTTTGTAGTGCGTTTCCTCTGAGCAGTGTTGGGCTAAATTGTTGTCATAGAGAAGATTGGATAACGTTTGAATTAGCGGGTTGTTTGTTTCATTCCACCGAAGGTTTAGATCACCAAGAATTAGGTTGTTGGCGTCTCCGAGTGCACAGTGAGCAATCAGGTCGGATAAATGCTCCCCGAATACGGAGGTGTTGCCTGGTGGGTGATAGAGAAGGTGGCAGAGTAGTGCTCCATCATCTTTAGTCTTTATATTGGTGGTAAGACATTCAAAGGTGTTGTACTTGCATGAGTCTATTTCCATGATGGCGATGTTGTCCTTATGAATGATAGGTCCCCCTCCCCCTCGTTGGTCTTTTCTGTCTTTGTTAATAATGGAAAAACCTGGGGGCACAAGCATGTCTAAGCATGGTGAGGAGAGCTCATTGAGCCACGTCTCCGTAATGAACGCAATGTCAATGTCCTGCGAGAGGATGGCTGCTGCTAGTTCGGTTGCATGCATAGAAGCCGATCTGCAGTTGATGAGCATGCAGTTGGTGGAAAGCTCTTTTTTGCTGGGGTTCTTTCCCCTGGGCGCCCTGGGTAAGGTGGTGAGGAAGGGTGGTCTGGGGGGTTTCGTGAAAGGATGGTCTCTTCGGAGACCCGTGATCACTTGGATCTTGGATTTTGGGGAGTCAGTAGGAGGTGCGTCGTATGAAGAGGCTAGATCGGCCGCTTCTTCGTAAGACATTGCGGCTTTGGTTCTAGTGGGTCTTGAAGTCATGGGCTCAATGTCGGTATTTATGCGTCTCTGTAGCCTGGGAGCGAGGGCTGTGTTTCCTAGGGTTTTCTGTGACAGGGCCTCGGCGTCCGTTCTTGAGGGTCTCTGTAACCGTGTCACGGGGGTTGCTACGGGCCTTGTAGGGCGTTTAGGGTGGTTGGAGCTGGATGGAGAGGGCGCCCTGGGAGGGGATTGCTGGGGCATTTGGGCCTTGTCGAGGTTGGTGAGGATTTCATTCAAGCCCCGGGATATCATTTCTAGCTGGCTTTCTAGTGAAGCGAGACGCTGCGCCATGATGTCGTGGGCAGGGGTGAAGGGATCTTGGGACGGGTCACCCTGTGCAGTGTAGGTCGTGTTTAGGTTATGTTGCCTATTACTACTTGTGTAGAACATGTAATATTTTGGGACCCTGGGAGGGGGGTGCATTTGGTCATGACATGGTTTCGACCTCCTGAGGTCTGCGTGAGTACTAGTGTGATTAAAGGCCGATGTCGGCAGGGCGGGGTCGTGGTGTTGAGGTGGGTGGATCAAATGAGGAAGTTGAGTTTGACGTTCCTCTGGGAGTTGGAGAACACGATTTGTGGGGGCGCTGGAGTGGGAGGTGACTCGGGGGAGGCGGGAGGTGGAGGCGTAGGGCGAGGTGGTGATTGTTTGTTTTTCCTGGTGAGGCCGGTTATCTGTTGGTGGGAGCTGGGTCAGGAAGGGTCGAGACAGGTGGGGGAGAGCGGTTTGGAGTGTGGGGAAGAGGGAGTCGAAAGCCTCTAGGTTCTCATTGTTTGCCTGTATCAGGACAGTGCCGTTAGTGTAGATGGTCACAGACGTATTCCTACCCCTTGACGAGCGATTAGGGAGCGAGGTTGTTAGTTTGCAGCTATGCGAGGTGGTTGTGGTTTTAGAGATGTAGAGTTGTGTTCTGAAAGTGGTGTTCCAGTCCTCTGGTCTTTCAGTGTGAAAGATTAGGTCCATCTTAATCTGTCCTTTGGAGGAGCAGTGATATGTGTCCGTAAATAGAGTATTTACATAATACATATTGTTAGGCTCACCTACAGTAAAAAGTTCACAACCAGATGATCCAAAAAGTGAAAAATCTTGGCAGATTAAATTGGCAGAATCCATTTTGCTACAGAAGCCTATAGTCACATAGGATTGTATGCATCCTATAGTGCTTTAAAATGAGATCTCTGTGGGATGTTAATTATGCTATTTGTGACACCTGGAGAACCTCAGAGGCAAAGTAGGATTGTCAGGAAATCAACTTCTTCTCAGTTGTCATGATATTTGATGTGCATTTCTGGATGGTAGAGCATTATATGAGATGTGACTAGTTGTAGCAGGTCCTGTTTATGCAAAGCGAAGGAGCAAATAGATACGCCCATTATGTATTCTTCTAGGCTTCAGGCGATACCTTGAAGCATTAAGGGTAATGAAAGGCAATACCACACCCTACACTGTGATTGCTTTGAGCATCTTTCTATTCGATGAAGGGGTTTTGAGGAAGTAAAAGGGTTTAAAATTCAAATATGTAACTGATTCTATAAGGTTGTTACTATGTTGCACGTGAGAGTATAAATGTTTAAGCTGCAGGCCCTTAAAAGTGTATTAGACATATGTACAAAGTATAATGAAGTGCCATTGTTAAATGGTAGACGATTATGTTACCTGCAGTCCCTCTTGTCTGTTTAGTGTATTCAATGCTACATTTTAATTGTTTTAAAAGCATTTGCACTTCAAACCTTCATATCATAGATTGGAAGGCTGCTATAGCTCTTTTTTCTTCTTTATCGATTTTAATTAACAATATGATTTAATGTTCTTTGAAACACAATAGCACACTATTATGATTTCTGCTTTTATCTAGTTTTTCATCACAAGTTTTATTATACTTTGTCATTTGGAGAAAATGTATTCAACTGTATGTTTTAAGGAACGTTATTTTCCGAAATAAACAATTTGTTCAACTAGCAGGTCCATGATGATGCTCTTGGTGGGTGTGAATTGCTCTAGCAATGTATGGTGGATGTATTGCTGGGCTGTTGTCCTTTTCTTGAACCTTCTTTTTCTGTATGCTGTCCTCTTTGCCCTCATATCTAGCATGAGAATACGTAGCAGCTGGAGTAGAAGGGTGAAGAGGTGTAGCTCTTGTCACATTGCTCTTATGCAATCTTTTCTGAGTCATTTTTGAGAAAATTGGTTAGTGAACATTGGTTTACTAGTGGATTGCTGAGCAAGATATGCCTTTCTCACAATACCCTTCCTTCATTTGTGGAATTCAAAGTGTGGATACAAGAAGTGAAAACATTATTGGTGGGCTATTATATGGTTGTTTGATAGAAGACTTAACTTTACACGTTTCGCCTTGTCAAGCAACCTTGTTTATCTTTGTGATACTTAAATTCTCACTTAGCCCATCTTTGGCTAATTGCCAAATGTTTGGTGCCACAGAGACACTGCCTGTGCCAGCGTAGCAGCCACCAGCACACAATATTGATAGTAATATTTATTGCTGTACCCATAAGCAATGATAGATATAGGGAAAACAAAACATGTGATGTGTGCTATGAACAATAATGCTGTAGTTAGCTGAATAACTGTAACAGAATACAAATATTCATTGCAGTGATGTCACAACAGTGGTTAAACAAAGTGGTTAACCGCTGTTGTAATCTTACCCCCACCCGCCACCTCTTCCAGAAGCTTGAGCGTGGGACTACGGTGGAGATTGGTGGTCTTACTCGCCTTCTCCCACCTCTCACGTGTCTTCTCAGACTCAAGGGAGATGGAAGAAAGCAGGTTGTGCTTGTGCCAAATGCCTTCTCCCCTCTTAGCGCAGGTCTCTGCACTGACAGGAAAAATGAAATTGCACCGACACGCTGCTCCCAGAGAGCCACTGTCAGCATGGTGCTGGCTCTCTGCTCTCAGTGTGAGATAGAGAGGTGCAGATTTAGGCTGGGAGGGGTGGGTTTGCAATGAGGGGGGTGAGTATTGGTGACAGGAGACCAGGTTATTTTCTTTATGGTTTTTTTTCACACAGAGATAGTGGGGGTTGACAGGGGGCCAGGATGTTTTTGGGCAGAGCTTATTTTGAAGAGCAGGAAAATGGGGTAGATGCAGATGGTAGTGTGATTAGCAGGCAAGAGGCCAGATATTTCATTTAATATTTCTGAGATGGGATGGGGAGGGTTTTTTCAGAAGGTTGTAGGGTTGGGTAATGGAAGGACAGGTTTTTATTATTAAGCCCTGGGTAGGAGGAGGGCATTTTTTAGAGGTGTGGGTAGTGTGCAGTAGAAGGCAAATATCTGTAACTGTTTTTTTTACAAGTTATTTATGGCTCACCCATTACTCCTCTGCACCTGCATATGTATTCTAAATGGAAGACAGGGAAAGATGGTTTTGGGGACCATATACAACATAAAATGGATAAAAAGTAAATGTTGGTGATGTTTTTGATGTTGAGGTTCTGAGTGGCATTATAGACAACCCGAGCTTCGCTCTAGTTCTCTATTTGATGACACAAAACCCCTCGGTGAAAAGCATCCTCATATTTCACAGTTACCCATCTATAATTCGATATATCTACTCTCTGCTCAGATGCCTCTGTTGCTTCAGTTGCCATGTCAGAAACTCTAAAGCTTCAGTCCTGCTTTATGAATCTGAAATTTCTTCTAGGTTTTGTTCATTTGCTATGCTTGTCAAAAACGTTTCCCATATTGTTTGATGAAAACGCGTGCAATGAAAGGAGGGAATCAGTCAAATAAATATCAATTTCTTCTGTTTCATGATTGCCTTCATCTGACTGTGTATCGTTTCTTTTATTTTGGCTTCATGGGGCGAATGGTTGTCATTTTTCAAGAAATTATTCTTTTCAATGTTTGACATTTTTAAAATACAAATAGCAATTTAAGAGAACTCAAAAGCTTCTTGGTTATGCAGACGTAGAGGACAATGAAACTGAATGCGATAAAACGTCCACTGTAAATGTATACTTTTATGAAAACCTTGAATCTAAATTCTGCTTTGTTTAGTTTCGGGCATGCACACACCTCACTTTTCAGAACTGTTTAAGGTAAGTTATATTTTCCGTGACTCTAGTAGGTTTAAAACAGTATAAATGCATCAGTATGTGCAAATGTTTAAACCACTGTTTGAAAGCTATGCAGAGCGCAATGAACAATAACCTAGCTTTAAAGGAATTTATCATGGCATATTGAATAAAGCATCCATGTACAAAAATCAATGCATAAACCCAACATTCGGCCAGATGTTCTATTTACTAATTGTATTGTATTGTAATTGCATTTATATAGCCCTTGCTACCCCTGACGAAGCGTCAAAGCGCTTTTTCAGCGAGTAACACGCTACTCTGGAACCCATAAAGGATTAGTGGTGAGCTAGTATAGTGAAATATGAAATTAATTTGAGCGGTGGATATGTTAGTCTGTAATTTGGATTGTGATGGATAGTGGAGGTATATAAGAGTGAACGTTTTGCATTTATACAGCGCTTGCTACCCCTTATGAGGTGTTGAAGCACTTTTAGGCAAGTAGCACGCTAATCTGGAAACAAAAAAGGATTAGTGGTCAAAATTGTCTGGGGACATATGAAATTAATTTGAGGGGTGGACATGTTAGTCTGTTATTTGGATTGAAACAGATAGTGGAGGGATGGAAGAGGTAAGGGTTTGCATTTATATAGTGCTTGCTACCCCTGATGAGGTGTTAAGCGCTTTTTATGGCAGGTAGCACGCTACTCCGGAACCCAAGCAGGATTAGTGGGGAATTAGAACAGGAAAATATGAAATTAATTTGAGTGGTGGATTTGTTAGTCTGTTAATTGGAATGAAAAGGAATAGTGGAGGGATAGAAGAGGGAAGGGTCTAGGATTTTTCTTTAGGGAGTTCATAGCAGTAGGAGGGTGTTGGGCTGAGTAAAGGGGAGGTGGAGGGGAAATAGTCAGAGGGAAGGGTTTAGAAAGGCTTGTTTGGGAGATCTGAATAGTAAAAGAAGTATGAGATGATGCAAGGAGGGGTAGAGGGGGAAGAGTCTAGAAAGGGTATTTTGGGGGTCATAGTAGGTGTATGGGGTTTGGGATGAATGAGAGAGTGGAGGTAGAGGCTATATTGATATCTCCACCTGGTGGAAATTTTGATTTTTCAGTTGTATGAATTGGAGAACTCTGGAAACCTGCGACTGACTTATGGAATGGAATGGAATGGAAAAACATTTATAGAGCGCATGGCTACCCTTAAGCGTCTCAGCGCTATGAACTGACACGGAGGAGACAGAGAGCTAAGGAAACAGCGCAGTCTTTAGTTGCTTCCGAAAAGCCAGATGGTTGGAGACTGTGCGAAGGTGTAAAGGCAGAGAGTTCCAGAGTTTGGAGGCGTTGTAAGAAAACAGCCGACCACCACTTCTGGACCTCTTAATCCTCGGGATCTCTGCTAAATACAGGTTATCTGACTGGAGATTCCTACTTGCTTTATAAGGGCGTATCATGGTTGAATTAATGGGCGGCCCAATCCCCTGCATAGACTTATGCGCCAGACATAGGGCCTTGAATCTAATGCGTTCCTGTACTGGGAGCCAATGGAGGGAACGGAGAGCGGGTTTTGAAGATTGTCTGTTGGTAGTTCCAGTCAGTAGTCTGGCGGCGCTGTTTTGAACCGATTGGAGTTTAGCGACTACTGAGATGGGGGCGCCCAAATACAAAACATTCCCATAGTCCAGTCTAGAGAGTATGAGTGATTGGACCAGTACTTTTTTGGCCTGAGGTTGGAGGAGGGGCAGAACTTTTCGGGCCATTCTAAGTAGGCCATAGCAGAGGCCTGCCGTCTTCCTAGCCTGCGTCCTAAAGCTCAAGTCCTGGTCCAACCATATACCCAGGCTCTTAATTTCTGACTTCGGGTCCGGGGCTGGACCCATGCAGGGAGGCCACATGGAACAGGGCTTAAAACTCATGGTATTGCCCAGTAGCATAATCTCAGTTTTTCCTCCATTAAGCTTAAGCTGGGACGCATCCATCCATTTTGAGATGTCCTCTAGACAGGTATAGAGGGCATGAGTTTTTGGTCAGCTTGGTTTAGCCCCACCACAAGTTGCGTGTCGTCGGCATAGGTTATCATCCGGATTCCATAGGGGGCTACAATGGCTGCCAGAGGGGCCATATAAACATTAAAAGCGTGGGGCTAAGTGACGAGCCCTGCGGTACCCCACTCAGCAGGGAGGTGGGTTTAGATGCAATATTCTCTTCAAATACCTGAAAGGTTCTACCCTCCAGAAAGGAGGATAGCCATTGAAGTACCATGCCATCTACTCCTATATTCCTGAGACGCCGGATCAGGATCGAATGATTCACCGTGTCAAATGCGGCGCTCAGGTCTAGGAGTAGTATGGCTGCCGCACCTCCTGAGTCCAGAATTTTCTTGCTTTCCTCTACCACTGCTAGTAGTGCCGTTTCGATACTCTGGCGTGGTCGAAACCCTGTTTGAGAAGAGTGGAGCAAGTTGTGTGTTTCAAGGAATCTGGAGAGGGTCTGATTAACATATTTCTCAGCTACCTTGCTTATTGCAGGCAGGAGGGATATGGGGCGGTAGTTGCCCAGGTCTGCCGGGTCCAAATTGGGCTTCTTAAGTAGGGCTTTTACCATGGCTCCTTTCCCTTTAATGGGAACTATTCCAGTGGACAGTGAGGCATTAATCAGATTTGTCATATTGGGGGCTATAATAGAGGTGACCTGTTTCAGAATATTGAGTGGGGCTGGATCATTAGGGGACCCGCTCTTTACCAAGGACAACAGGGTGAGAAAGTTTCCTGGGACAGAGGGGGAAAGGCCTCGAGCATGTATTCAGGGGGGCAGGAATAAGAGTCAGTCTGTCCGTACGAGGGGTTGCCTTCATCCTCCTTACATGGGAGGGATTCCAAGATATGCTGAACCTTGGTGGTAAAATACTCGGCTAGTTTGTTGCACCGTTGCCCAGAAGGGTCAGGGGCTGTTCGTGGGGCGGGGGCTTTGAGTAGTTTTTTGATAATAGAAAAAGTTTCTTTGGGCGAATTGGCAGCTGATAGAATCCTACCCTCGTAGTAGGAGGCCTGGGCTCTTCTTAGTTCTGCTTTATAGGCAAGGATGACTGCCCTGTAGTCCAGCTTTTTGACAGGTAGAAAATCTTTCCTCCACTGTCTTTCCTTAACCTTGCAGCGCTGCTTTAGGGTGCGCAGTTCAGGAGAAAACCATGGGGAGTTGTGGGGCCCAACAGTCTTTTTTATCCTGGTCTTTGGAAGGACAGAGTTAAGTGACTCATCAATCCAACTGTGAAAATCCTCGTTGGCTTTGACTGGGCCCGGATTCAAGATAGGTTTTGTCCTTTCAAGTTCCTGGGACCATTTCTCCAGGGGGAGCTTGTTCCATGGGCGACCGAGGGCCCAGGTAGATTGAGTCCTGGGTCTAGTAGTCTGAGGTGACCAAGAAAGGGTTACCAGGAAGTGATCCGACCACGGAAGTGGGACGAGGTCGGTCCCTTTAAGGTCATCTAGATTGGAGAACACCGGGTCAAGGAGGTGTCCTTTGGTATGGGTGGCATGTTCGATTTTTTGGGACAATTGGAGAGACGTAAGGTCTCTGGCCAGCTCGACTGCATTTACAGCTCGCGGATCATCAAAATGGAGGTTAAAATCTCCAAGGATCGTAAAGTTAGCCGCCGAGCTGGCAAGGTTAACCGTCGCCTCTAGTAGCGATTTATTGAAGGCTCCGATCGCTCCAGGGGGTCGATAGGCAAGAATGCCTGTGAATGAGAGGAGAGGAGAAAATTCAATGATAAAATGGGCGTTCTCACAGTCTTCAAGAGGGTTCCCCAGCAGGCGATAGATGAACTGTTCCTTATAAATAATGGCGATCCCACCGCCTCTACCTGTTGACCGGTCTGTTCTTTGCATCACGAAGCCAGGGGGGAGTGCTTGCACAATATCGGGCTCCGAGCTGGCGCTGAGCCAGGTTTCCGTGAGGAACAGCACATCAGGGTCATAATCTTTAAGGAGCATCCAGATCTCTGCAGTATGTTTCGGCAGGGACCTGCAGTTAAGAAGTAGGATTCTGAATTGGGCCTTAGGTGAGGTGTGCCGTAGCCTATTGGGAGTGAGGTCGAGCTTACAATATGGGCATTGTTTAGGAAGTTTATCCGGAGGGAATAGATGACCACAGTTGGTCCCAGGGGCGTCGTTTAGTTTCTTGAGCTGGGAACTGGGGTAGATGTGTTGGGTTAAGGGGAGAGATGCAGGGGTTCTGGCCCCTGGGCCCGGCCGTGCGCGGACGGGCGCAGACGGGCTTGCCTTAGGCGCGTCCGCTGTGCGGTCGCGTCACAATGTGCATTTTATCGGAATCAGGCTGTGCCGGGAACAGCAACTAGACTGCTGACACGGCGATGAGTAATGCAGAAGTGCGAGTGCCCCCGAGCCCCTAGAGCATTGAACACAGCTCTATCCCCACACACAAAGAGAAATACGTTTTTTCAAAAGATTAAAAAAGTTTTTAAAACCTTAAAATCCTCGTAACAAGTTGCAGCACAAGCACACTGACCTGCAGACTCACTCGATAACACGAGTGCTCTGCCGCCGGCCTGTGTCAGATTCAGCGCGGTCGCGTCACAATGTGCATTTTATCGGAATCAAGCTGCGCCGGGAACAGCAACTAGACTGCTGACCCGGCGATGAGTAATGCAGAAGTGCGAGTGCCCCCGAGCCCCTAGAGCATTGAACACAGCTCTATCCCCACACACAAAGAAAAATACGTTTTATCAAAAGATTAAAAAAGTTTTTAAAAGCTTAAAATCCTAGTAGCAAGTTGCAGTTGTTTCTTTAGTGTTTTCCGAGAGCACTTTGTGAAATTCCAAAATGTTAGAAATTGTTTCCAAATGTAGAACTAGTCAAACAAGGGCACATTTCCTATTTTCCCATCCATACCACTGGAAATCTGGCCCCCTGCTGTTAATTACCAAGTGCAAGACTATTAGGGAAATACATAATTAGAGAATTACAAGTTAAATCCTGACTTTTAAAGTAAAATGAAAACTGCTCTGGGTCTTTATTTGCATGCTGATTCTGTGGCTCAGATCCGGACAAATTAGCCTACGCAAACCTCTTGTCGAGTAGGGAATATCGTGATACCAGAATACTGTAGTCTAAATATAATATTGAGGACCAAAGTATTGACAAATATATATATATATATTATCTACTGGCGGTCGCCAGTAGATAGTTATAGTTACAACCTATTATCCATAGGAAATCCGCGACATTCTATTTGCAATAACGTTGGCGCCGGTTGACGAATCTTTGCGAAAGCTTCCAACTTGTTGGGGCGCTCCGGTCCGCTCCTACCCTGAAAGTCTCGGGGTGATACGTCAAGCGGGGGCCGAGAAAAAGGGGGTCCCAAAACGCGTTTTCCCCATTCATTTTTCCATAGGAACCTTTAGTCGCAGCTACAGCCCGAACTGCTGAACGGAATTACCCCAAATTTGGCAAAGAGGTAGCCCTTGGTTCAGACTGGTGCCTTTTGCTAAAATGGTGTAAATCCGTTCAGTAGTTCCTGAGAAATTCACAATTAAAATCACATATATATCTATGGGCGCGTCGGATCCGCGTACCCTCCCGATCACGAGCTGCATGCTAATTGGCTGTCAACACTCCAAATCAAGAAGTGTTGGCAGCCATTTTATCCCTCGGTAGAACCGAGGGACAGAAACAAGTGCGCAAAGCGCAAAAAGGGGCAGGGTAGAAACACCCTGACCCCCTAGGTCTGCTCAGGGGGTCCCACAAGGACCCCTGGGCAGAAAAGATTTTTATTTTTTTTAAAATCGGCGGGATGCGCTTAGGGTGCGCGTATCCCGCCGAGAAAAAAAAAAGAAACAAGTGCGCAAAACGCACAAAGGGGGCAGGGTAGAAACACCCTAACCCCCTAGGCCTGCTCAGGGGTCCCACAAGGACCCCCTGGGCAAAAAAGCATTTTTTAAAAAAAAAAATCGGCAGGATGCGCTCAGGGTGCGCGAATCCTGCCGAAAAAAAAATCGAAGCGCGGTCTCTTGCGCTTCGATGTTAATGGCCCCCGGGTGGCCCAAGTCCCGGGGGCATGGTGGGGGGATAATTTAATGTGTGGGGGGCCTCAAGGGGCCCCCAAGCCCCGGGGACCGCCACCCCCGGGGCTTTTTAAAAAATGGTGCGGGAGGGCTCTGAGCCCTCCCGCAGCCCCGGGGACCACCACCTCCCCGGGGCTTTTTTAAAATTAATAATAAAACCAGTGTGGGGGGCTCCAGCCCCCACACGCCCGAGACCGCCACCTCCCGGGGCACTAAACATTTTAATATGGGGGTCCGTTACGGACCCCAGAGCCCGGGGACCACCACCTCCCCGGGGCTGTGTAAAGAATGGGAGGGGGCCGCGCGGCCCCCCTCCTGGAGCCCTTGATGGCCCTGGGGACCACCACCCCCAGGTCCGGCTCCTGCAGTGTCCCGGGGTGCCTACCCCGGGACACTGTAGTTTGCTATGGCAGGACGGGAGCCTCGCGGCTCCCGTCCTGCCATAGCAAGCTGCTTTGGATATTGGAAGAGAGAGCAGGGAAACCTGCTCTCTCTTCCAATATCCAAAGCGATTGCTTTTCCACATGGGGATCAGCATGTCAGCTGCTCCCCATGTGGAACAGCAATGCCGGCTCCCAAGGGACGTGGGGAGCCGGCGGGACTGTGGGGGATTGGGGACCCCCCACAGTCCCCAACGGAGAGGGCCAGCCCCGGGGGATGGGGTCCCCGGGGCAAGTAGTAACCCGGGAGGGGGGCCACGCGGCCCCCCTCTCCAAAAAATGTAAAAAAAAATGTTAAAAAAAAAATGGAAAGGCCGGCCCCGGGGGATGGGGTCCCCGGGGCCTTAAAATGGCCAGAGGAGGGGGGCCACGCTGCCCCCCTCAAAATAATAAATATAGAGGCCATGCCCCGGGGGATGGGGTCCCCGGGGCCAATACAGGCCCAGGGAAGGGGGGCCACGCGGCCCCCTTCCCGTTTTTTTTTTTTGTAATTTAAAAAAAGGGGTAAGGCCCTGGGGGATGGGGTCCCCAGGGCCCAAAAAGAGAAAAAAGGAAGGGGGGCCACACAGCCCCCCTTCAGGGGACAAAAAAAAACAAAAAAAAAAAAAACGATCGGGCCCGCAGGCCCCGCCCCCTTCCTTCACCACTCTGCAAACGCGCCCCTGGCGCGTTTGCAGAGGGGAACGAATTCCCCTTGAATACTGGGGGTCCCTGGGGGCCAACTAGCCCACCAGGAACCTCCAATATGCGCCAGGGGCTGCGTTGCAGAGACGTGTAGAGAGGCCACACCCCTTTTACACCTCTCTGCAACGCAGCTCTGTGGCGCTTTTGGAGGTATATGGTGGGCTAGTTGGACTCCGGGGACCCTCAGGATTCAAGGGGACTTAATCGCCCAACTTAAAACGCGCCACGGGGCGCGTTTACACAGTGGTGAAGGGAGGGGCGGGGCTTCAGGTGACATGTGTGCAAACAGGCCCCGTGGCGCGTTTTAAGATGGGGAATTAAATCCCCTTCAATCCTGAGGGTCCCTGGGGGCCAACTAGCCCAACAGGTACATCCAGAAAGCGCCACAGAGCTGCGTTGCAGAGAGGTGTAAAAGGGGTGTGGCCTCTCTACACGTCTCTGCAACGCAGCCCCTGGCGCATATTGGAGGTTCCTGGTTGGCTAGTTGGCCCCTAGGGACCCTCAGGATTCAAGGGGACTTAATCCCCCAACTTAAAACGCGCAACGGGGCGCGTTTGCACAGATGTCACCTCAGGCCCTGCCCCTCCCTTCACCATTGTGCAAATATTCCTCTAAAATCAGCCGAAATACGAATTCCGATTTACTCACCTGTTATCAGGAGAGACCTCAGTGCTGTATCTTTCAGCCCAGTACTGGTCCTGAAAAGTAATTCTAACCATACTTACCAGTAACTTGAATTTCCTTCCATAGGCTAACATTGACTGGTTTCACTTGGAAATTCTTCTAAGTGTGGAGTTTTGGAACTTTAAAATATTCCTCTAAAATCAGCCGAAATACGAATTCCGATTTACTCACCTGTTATCAGGAGAGACCTCAGTGCTGCATCTTTCAGCCCAGTACTGGTCCTGAAAAGTAATTTTAACCGTACTTACCGGTAACTTGAATTTCCTTCATAGGCTAACATTGACTGGTTTCACTTGGAAATTCTTCAAAGTGTGGAGTTTTGGAACTTTAAAATATTCCTCTAAAATCAGCCGGAATACGAATTCCGATTTACTCACCTGTTATCAGGAGAGACCTCAGTGCTGCATCTTTCAGCCCAGTACTGGTCCTGAAAAGTAATTTTAACCGTACTTACCGGTAACTTGAATTTCCTTCATAGGCTTACATTGACTGGTTTCACTTGGAAATTCTTCTAAGTGTGGAGTTTTGGAACTTTAAAATATTCCTCTAAAATCAGCCGAAATACGAATTCCGATTTACTCACCTGTTATCAGGAGAGACCTCAGTGCTGCATCTTTCAGCCCAGTACTGATCCTGAAAAGTAATTTTAACCGTACTTACCGGTAACTTGAATTTCCTTCATAGGCTAACATTGACTGGTTTCACTTGGAAATTCTTCTAAGTGTGGAGTTTTGGAACTTTAAAATATTCCTCTAAAATCAGCCGAAATACGAATTCCAATTTACTCACCTGTTATCAGGAGAGACCTCAGTGCTGCATCTTTCAGCCCAGTACTGGTCCTGAAAAGTAATTTTAACCGTACTTACCGGTAACTTGAATTTCCTTCCATAGGCTAACATTGACTGGTTTCACTTGGAAATTCTTCTAAGTGTGGAGTTTTGGAACCTTAAAATATTCCTCTAAAATCAGCCGAAATACGAATTCCGATTTACTCACCTGTTATCAGGAGAGACCTCAGTGCTGCATCTTTCAGCCCAGTACTGATCCTCAAAAGTAATTTTAACCGTACTTACCGGTAATTTGAATTTCCTTCATAGGCTAAGATTGACTGGTTTTCAGCAAAAAAGTTTCAAAGTGTTGATTTTCACAAACTACAAATATTCCTTAAAAATCGCCTGTATGACTTAAACGCATTCTTTCAAATGTTTACAGGAGATGCACCAGTGCTGGATCCAGGATCCAACACTGAGTAAGAAAAAGTAACGATAACAGTTTTTACCTGCTAAGTGAATTTCCTTCCATAGGATAACATTGGTGATTCTATGAGAAAAAGTTTCTAAGTGTCAACTTTTAAAATACAATAATATTCCTTAAAAATCACGACTGTAACCAAAACACTTTTACTCAACTGTTTACAGGAGATGTACCAGGACTGAATCTAGGATCCAGTCCTGTGGTTACAAAAGTAATCCATAAAGTAACTAATTGCATTTAACTAGAAATTCACATTGAGCTGAATGTTGCATTGTGTTTGAAAATGTGTTGCCCATTGCAACAACTGTAACTACTGTACTTAAAAGTCTATTGCCTATCTGCAAAGTATTTAAACTAAAGTAATTCATTCTGAGAAAGTATTTTTTGTAATGTAATGTATAATGTAATTACAATGTAATTTAAAAAATAAAATATGTAAAAAAAATTGTTTCTAAAAATGTAGTAAATCAGTATGAAAAAAATTAATATAACAATTAATACATTTAAAAATTGTCATTTACAAAACCTTTGAAATTCACTGAAAAAACCGTAGGTTTCAGGCACGTTATAGTTAGAAATTAGCATTTAAAAAACCTTTGAAATTCACTGAAAAAACCATAGGTTTAGGACACGTTATAGTTACAAATTAGCATTTAAAAAACCTTTGAAATTCACTGAAAAAACCATAGGTTTCAGACACGTTATAGTTACAAATTAGCATTTAAAAAACCTTTGAAATTCACTGAAAAAACCATAGGTTTTAGGGACAGTTATAGTTACTTGGACATTGCACTCGTACAAAACCCGTGAAATTCCCCCGTTATAGTTAGTTCAGCTAACTATAACTCGCGCCCGCAATGCACTGCTGATGACGTCACATATTACATCACTCATGACATGGTCAGTGACATCACTGATGACATCACTGATGACATCTCAAATGACATCACTGATGACATCATCCACGTGATAATCTGATGCACCTCCTCACACCCTAATATAACCTTTGATACACCCACTCTAAATTACAGACTGCCATTCGCAAAACCATAGACACTCCAACACCAATAACTACATACCCACTCACTGATTCTTAGGTCTACACACACACATCCACTCACTCACCCGTACAGTCACTCATACTTACGGTCACTCAGTACAGGACTATCATATGCACTCTTACTCCTATATAGACACTCAAACAACGCCACTCATCCATAGAGATACTCACACACCTAGTCAGTCATGCAAATAATTAAACACACTGCCATTTACTCACCTATACAGTTATACACACACCAGCTCACTTACTCATACAAATAGTAGCACATTGTTACGCTCTTATACAATCACTGATACAAGCACACAATCATCCATACAGCCACTATCACAATCACTCACTCTTGCTTATAGCTATTTATATACTCCAACACACATATATACTGCCTTTCACATATGTAGTTACTCACACATGTACCACTGGGACATACATTCACTCACTAACACACTCTTACACACACTTACCCACCCATACAGTCTATCACAGATGCACTCTTGAAACCATCCACCCAGTGAATCACCCACTCACACATCTATGCACAGAGTTGCACACACCCCTCCCACACAAACACTCAGGCACCCATACAGATACTCAGACAAGCATTCAATAACTCATATAGACACTCATTTAGCTATTCACAAACACATGCAGCCACTTACACAGCAACAGACAGACGGATACAGACATTCACCCAGTTTAGTCACTAACCCATGCATTCAGTAAGATACGTTAAATCACTCACTTATAGAGTCAGTCACGCACCTACTAAATCATCCATACAGACACTTACACACCCACTCATTCTTCAATACGTCTTTTCCTATATATTTTAAAAATATTTAAACTTTACAGAAACACACAGTCACTGGATGATGTCATCAGTGATGTCATTTGAGATGTCATCAGTGATGTCATCAGTGATGTCACTGACCATGTCATGAGTGATGTAGTATGTGACGTCATCAGCAGTGCATTGCGGGGGCACGAGTTATAGTTAGCTGAACTAACTATAACGGGGGAATTTCACGGGTTTTGTACGAGTGCAATGTCCAAGTAACTATAACTGTCCCTAAAACCTATGGTTTTTTCAGTGAATATATATATATATATATATATATTATATATATATATATATATATATATATTCACTGAAAAAACCATAGGTTTCAGACACGTTATAGTTAGAAATTAACATTTAAAAAACCTTTCAAATTCACTGAAAAAACCATAGGTTTTAGGGACAGTTATAGTTAGTTGGACATTGCACTCGTACAAAACCCGTGAAATTCCCCTGTTATAGTTAGTTCAGCTAACTATAACTCGCGCCCCGCAATGCACTGCTGATGACGTCACATATTACATCACTCATGACATGGTCAGTGACATCACTGATGACATCACTGATGACATCTCAAATGACATCACTGATGACATCACTGATGACATCATCCAGTGACTGTGTGTTTCTGTAAAGTTTAAATATGTTTAATATATATAGGGAAAGGCGTATTGAAGAATGAGTGGGTGTATAAGTGTCTGAATGGATGATTTAGTACGTGAGTGACTGACTCTACAAGTGAGTGATTAAACGTATCTTACTGAATGCATGGGTTAGTGACTAAACTGTGTGAATGTCTGTATCCGTCTGTTTGTTGGTGTGTAAGTGGATGCATGGATTTGCGAATAGCTACATGAGTGTCTATATGGGTTATTGATTGCTTCTCTGAGTATCTGTATGGCTGCCTGAGTGTTTGTGTGGGTGGGGTGTGTGTGACTCTATACATAGATGTGTGAGTGGGTGATTCACTGGGTGCATGATTTCAAGAGTGCATCTGTGATGGACTGCTTGGGTGGGTGAGTGTGTGTATGGGTGTGTTAGTGAGTGAATGTATATCTCAGTGGTACATGTGCGAGTAACTACATATGTAAAAGGCAGTATATATGTGTGTTAGAGTATTTAAATGGCTATAAGTGAGAGTGTGTTATTGTAAGAGTGGCTGTATGGATGCGTGTGTGCTTGTATCAGTTATTGTATAAGAGCGTAAGAATGTGCTAGTATTTGTATGAGTAAGTGAGCTGGTGTGTGTATAACTGTATAGGTGAGTAAATGGGTGTGTGATTAATTTTATGCATGACTGACTAGGTGTGTGAGTACCTCTATGGATGAGTGGCGGTGTGTGAGTGTTTATATAGGTGTATGAGTGCATATGATAGTCCTGTACTGAGTGACTGTAAGTATGAGTGACTGTACAGGTGAGTGAGTGGATGTGTGTGTAGACCTAAGAATCAGTGAGTGGGTATGTAGTTTTTGGTGTTGGAGTGTCTATGGTTTTGAGAATGGCAGTCTGTAATTTAGAGTGGGTGTATCAAAAGTTATATTAGGGTGTGAGAAGATGCATGAAATTATCACATGGATGATGTCATCAGTGATGTCATTTGAGATGTCATCAGTGATGTCATCAGTGATGTCACTGACCATGTCATGAGTGATGTAATATGTGACGTCATCAGCAGTGCATTGCGGGGCGCGAGTTATAGTTAGCTGAACTAACTATAACAGGGGAATTTCACGGGTTTTGTACGAGTGCAATGTCCAACTAACTATAACTGTCCCTATAACCTATGGTTTTTTCAGTGAATTTGAAAGGTTTTTTAAATGTTAATTTCTAACTATAACGTGTCTGAAACCTATGGTTTTTTCAGTGAATTTCAAAGGTTTTTTAAATGCTAATTTCTAACTATAACGTGCCTGAAACCTATGGTTTTTTCAGTGAATTTCGAAGGTTTTTTAAATGCTAATTTCTAACTATAACGTGCCTGAAACCTATGGTCTTTTCAGTGAATTTCAAAGGTTTTTTAAATGCTAATTTCTAACTATAACGTGCCTGAAAACTATGATTTTTTAAGTGAATTTCAAAGGTTTTTTAAATGCTAGTTTCTAACTATGCCAACAGAGGTAGGACATGTGAAGAAAGAAGAAAAAACGCACAGAAAGAAGCAAAAGATGTGCAGAAAGAACCAACAGAGGAGCAGAAAGAGGCCTTGTTGCAAAATCATCCTGTGCCCACAACTTTTTCAGACGGGTACTGGTGGTAACTGACTCTGACTAACCAGAGCCAGTGCGCGTTTGCACAGTGGTGAAGGGAGGGGGCCTGAGGTGACATGTGTGCAAACGCGGCCCGTGGCGCGTTTTAAGTTGCGGGATTAAGTCCCCTTGAATCCTGAGGGTCCCTGGGGCCCAACTAGCCCCCCAGGTACCTACAGTTAGGACCACAGAGCTGAGTTGCAGAGAGGCGTTCCGAGGCCACGCACCTTTTTTCACCTCTCTGCAACGCACCTCTGTTGTGCTTACTGAAGGTACCTGGTGGGCTAGTTGGCCCCCAGGATTCAAAGGGAATTAACTCCCCAACTTAAAACGCACCACAGGGCGTGTTTGCGCACATGTCACCTGAGGCCCCGCCCCCTCCCTTCACCACTGTGCAAACGTGCCCCGTGGCGCGTTTTAAGTTGGGGGATTAGGTCACCTTGAATCCTGAGAGTCCCTGGGGCCCAACCAGCCCACCAGGTACTTCCAGTAAGCACCACAGGCCTGCGTTGCAACGCCTGTAACAAACTGTGCAGTTGTGTTTAGGTAGTGAAGAGGGTCGTGCTGGGGGTAGTGTTTTAGGGTAGTGCAGTGGTGTTTGTGTAGTGTAGGGGGTCATGCTGGGGGTAGATTTAGGGTTTAGGGTAGTGCAGTGGTGTTTGGGTAGTGTAGGGAGTCGTGCTGGGGGAGTGTTTTAGGGTTTAGGGTAGTACAGTGGTGTTTGGGTAGTGTAGGGGGTCGTGCTGGGGTTAGTGTTTTAGGGTTTTAGGGTTTTAGGGTTTAGGGTAGTGCAGTGGTGTTTGGGTAGTGTAGGGGATACTGCTGGGGGTAGTGTTTTAGGGTTTAGGGTAGTGCAATGGTGTTTGGGTAGTGTAGGGGGTACTGCTGGGGGTAGTGTTTTAGGGTTTAGGGTAGTGCAGTGGTGTTTGGGTAGCGTAGGGGGTACTGCTGGGGGTAGTGTTTTATGGTTTAGGGTAGTGCAGTGGTGTTTGGGTAGTGTAGGGGTTCGTGCTGGGGGTAGTTTTTTAGGGTTTAGGGTAGTGCAGTGGTGTTTGTGTAGTGTAGGAGGTCGTGTTTTAGGGTTTAGGGTAGTGCAGTGGTCTTTGGGTAGTGTAGGGAGTCGTGCGGGGGTATTGTTTTAGAGTTTAGGGTAGTGCAGTGGTCTTTGGGTAGTGTAGGGGGTTGTGCGGGGGTAGTGTTTTAGGGATTAGGGTAGTGCATTGGTATTTGGGTAGTGTAGGGGGTCATGCGGGGGTAGTGTTTTAGGGTTTAGGGCAGTGCAGTGGTGTTTAGGTAGTGTAGGGGGTCGTGCTGGGGGAGTGTTTTAGGGTTTAGGGCAGTGCAGTGGTGTTTGGGTAGTGTAGGGGGTCGTGCTGGGGGAGTGTTTTAGGGTTTAGGGCAGTGCAGTCGTGTTCGGGTAGTGTAGGGGGTCGTGCTGGGGGGAGTATTTTAGGGTTTAGGGTAGTGCAGTGGTGTTCGGGTAGTGTAGGGGGTCATGCTGGGGGTAGTGTTCTAGGGTTTAGGGCAGTGCAGTGGTGTTCGGGCAGTGTAGGGGGTCGTGCTGGGGGTGGTGTTTCAGGGTTTAGGGCAGTGCAGTGGTGTTTGGGCAGTGTAGGGGTCGTGCAGGGGGTGGTGTTTCAGGGTTTAGGGCAGTGCAGTGGTGTTCGGGCAGTGTAGGGGGTCGTGCAGGGGTGGTGTTTCAGGGTTTAGGGCAGTTGTGTTCGGGCAGTGGGGGTGGTGTTTCAGGGTTTGGGGCAGTGCAGTGGTGTTCGAGCAGTAAAGGGGGTCATGCTGGGGGTGGTGTTTCAGGGTTTAGGGCAGTGCAGTGGTGTTCGGGCAGTGTAGGGGGCGGTGCAGGGGGTGGTGTTTCAGGGTTTAGGGCAGTGCAGTGGTGTTCGGGCAGTGTAGGGGGTGGTGCAGGGGGTGGTGTTTCAGGGTTTAGGGCAGTGCAGTGGTGTTCGGGCAGTGTTGGGGGCGGTGCAGGGGGTGGTGTTTCAGGGTTTAGGGCAGTACAGTGGTGTTCGGGCATTCTATGGGGTGTTGCTGGGGCTGGTGTTTCAGGGTTTTGGGCAGTGCAGTGGTGTTCGGGCAGTGTTGGGGGTCGTGCTGGGGCTGGTGTTTCAGGGTTTAGGGCAGTGCAGTGGTGTTCGGGCAGTGTAGGGGGTCGTGCTGGGGCTGGTGTTTCAGGGTTTAGGGCAGTGCAGTGGTGTTCGGGCAGTGTAAGGGGTCATGCTGGGGCTGGTGTTTCAGGGTTTAGGGCAGTGCAGTGGTGTTTGGGCAGTGTAGGGGGTCTTGCTGGGGCTGGTGTTTCAGAGTCTAGGGCAATGCAGTGGTGTTCGGGCAGTGTAGGTGGTCTTGCTGGGGCTGGTGTTTCAGGGTTTAGGGCAGTGCAGTGGTGTTCGGGCAGTGTAGGGGGTCGTGCTGGGGGTGGTGTTTCAGGGTTTAAGGCAGTGCAGTGGTGTTCGGGCAGTGTAGGGGGTCGTGCTGGGGCTAGTGTTTCAGGGTTTAGGGCAGAGCAATGGTGCTCAGGCAGTGTAGGGGGTTGTGCTGGGGGTGATGTTTCAGGGTTTAGGGCAGTGCAGTGGTGTTAGGGCAGTGTAGGGGGTCATGCTGGGGGTGGTGTTTCAGGGTTTAGGGCAGTGCAGTGGTGTTCCGGCAGTGTAGGGGGTCGTGCAGGGGGTGGTGTTTCAGGGTTTAGTGCAGTGGTGTTCGGGCAGTGTAGGGGGCCATGCTGGGGTGGTGTTTCAGGGTTTAGGGCAGTGCAGTGGTGTTCGGGCAGTGTAGGGTGTCGTGCTGAGGGGTGGTGTTTCAGGGTTTAGGGCAGTGCAGTAGTGTTTGGGCAGTGTAGGGGGTCATGCAGGGGTGGTGTTTCAGGATTTAGGGCAGTGCAGTGGTGTTCGGCCAGTGTAGGTAGTCTTGCTGGGGGTGGTGTTTCAGGGTTTAGGGCAGTGCAGTAGTTTTCGGGCAGTGTAGGCGGTCGTGCTGGGGCTGGTGTTTCAGGGTTTAGGGCAGTGCAGTGGTGTTCGGGCAGTGTACGGGGTTGTGCTGGGGCTGGTGTTTCAGGGTTTAGGGCAGTGCAGTGGTGTGCGGGCAGTGTACGGGGTCGTGCTGGGGCTGGTGTTTCAGGGTTTAGGGCAGTGAGGTGGTGTTTGGGCAGTGTAGGGGTCGTGCTGAGGGTGGTGTTTCAGGGTTTAGGGCAGTGCAGTGGTGTTCGGGCAGTGTAGGGGGTCGTGCTGGGGCTGGTGTTTCAGGGTTTAGGGCAGTGCAGTGGTGTTCGGGCAGTGTAGGGGGTCGTGCTGGGGGTGGTGTTTCAGGGTTTTGGGCAGAGCAGTGGTGTTCGGGCAGTGTAGGGGGTCGTGCTGGGGGTGGTGTTTCAGGGTTTAGGGCAGTGCAGTGGGGTTCGGGCAGTGAAGGGGGTCTTGCTGGGGGTGGTGTTTCAGGGTTTAGGGCAGTGGTGTTCGGGCAGTGTAGGGGTCTTGCTGGGGGTAGTGTTTCAGGGTTTAGGGCGGTGCAGTGGTGTTCGTGCAGTGTAGGGGGTCGTGCTGGGGGTGGTGTTTCAGGGTTTAGGGCAGTGCAGTAGTGTTCGGGCAGTGTAGGGGGTCATGCAGGGGGTGGTGTTTCAGGGTTTAGGGCAGTGCAGTGGTGTTCTGGCAGTCTAGGGGGTCATGCTGGGGGTGGGGTTTCAGGGTTTAGGGCAGTACAGTGGTGTTCGGGCAGTGTAGGGGGTCATGCAGGGGGTGGTGTTTCAGGGTTTAGGGCAGTGCAGTGGTGTTCGGGCAGTGTAGGGGGTCGTGCTGGGGCTGGTGTTTCAGGGTTTAGGGCAGTGCAGTGGTGTTCGGGCAGTGTAGGGGGTCTTGCTGGGGGTGGTGTTTCAGGGTTTAGGGCAGTGGTGTTCGGGCAGTGTAGGGGGTCTTGCTGGGGGTGATGTTTCAGGGTTTAGGGCAGTGCAGTGGTGTTCGGGCAGTGTAGGGGGTCGTGCTGGGGCTGGTGTTTCAGGGTTTAGGGCAGTGCAGTGGTGTTCGGGCAGTGTAAGGGGTCATGCTGGGGCTGGTGTTTCAGGGTTTAGGGCAGTGCAGTGGTGTTTGGGCAGTGTAGGGGGTCTTGCTGGGGCTGGTGTTTCAGAGTCTAGGGCAATGCAGTGGTGTTCGGGCAGTGTAGGTGGTCTTGCTGGGGCTGGTGTTTCAGGGTTTAGGGCAGTGCAGTGGTGTTCGGGCAGTGTAGGGGGTCGTGC
The DNA here is from genome assembly GCA_963921515.1 of Calotriton arnoldi. Classification (NCBI taxonomy): domain Eukaryota; kingdom Metazoa; phylum Chordata; class Amphibia; order Caudata; family Salamandridae; genus Calotriton; species Calotriton arnoldi. The sequence continues at coordinate 1,066,838 of CAWUFW010001768.1, read as the reverse complement.
TGGGGGTGGTGTTTCAGGGTTTAAGGCAGTGCAGTGGTGTTCGGGCAGTGTAGGGGGTCGTGCTGGGGCTAGTGTTTCAGGGTTTAGGGCAGAGCAATGGTGCTCAGGCAGTGTAGGGGGTTGTGCTGGGGGTGATGTTTCAGGGTTTAGGGCAGTGCAGTGGTGTTAGGGCAGTGTAGGGGGTCATGCTGGGGGTGGTGTTTCAGGGTTTAGGGCAGTGCAGTGGTGTTCCGGCAGTGTAGGGGGTCGTGCAGGGGGTGGTGTTTCAGGGTTTAGTGCAGTGGTGTTCGGGCAGTGTAGGGGGCCATGCTGGGGTGGTGTTTCAGGGTTCAGGGCAGTGCAGTGGTGTTCGGGCAGTGTAGGGTGTCGTGCTGAGGGGTGGTGTTTCAGGGTTTAGGGCAGTGCAGTAGTGTTTGGGCAGTGTAGGGGGTCATGCAAGGGGTGGTGTTTCAGGATTTAGGGCAGTGCAGTGGTGTTCGGCCAGTGTAGGTAGTCTTGCTGGGGGTGGTGTTTCAGGGTTTAGGGCAGTGCAGTAGTTTTCGGGCAGTGTAGGCGGTCGTGCTGGGGCTGGTGTTTCAGGGTTTAGGGCAGTGCAGTGGTGTTCGGGCAGTGTACGGGGTTGTGCTGGGGCTGGTGTTTCAGGGTTTAGGGCAGTGCAGTGGTGTGCGGGCAGTGTACGGGGTCGTGCTGGGGCTGGTGTTTCAGGGTTTAGGGCAGTGAGGTGGTGTTTGGGCAGTGTAGGGGGTCGTGCTGTGGGTGGTGTTTCAGGGTTTAGGGCAGTGCAGTGGTGTTCGGGCAGTGTAGGGGGTCGTGCTGGGGCTGGTGTTTCAGGGTTTAGGGCAGTGCAGTGGTGTTCGGGCAGTGTAGGGGGTCGTGCTGGGGGTGGTGTTTCAGGGTTTTGGGCAGAGCAGTGGTGTTCGGGCAGTGTAGGGGGTCGTGCTGGGGGTGGTGTTTCAGGGTTTAGGGCAGTGCAGTGGTGTTCGGGCAGTGAAGGGGGTCTTGCTGGGGGTGGTGTTTCAGGGTTTAGGGCAGTGGTGTTCGGGCAGTGTAGGGGTCTTGCTGGGGGTAGTGTTTCAGGGTTTAGGGCGGTGCAGTGGTGTTCGTGCAGTGTAGGGGGTCGTGCTGGGGGTGGTGTTTCAGGGTTTAGGGCAGTGCAGTAGTGTTCGGGCAGTGTAGGGGGTCATGCAGGGGGTGGTGTTTCAGGGTTTAGGGCAGTGCAGTGGTGTTCTGGCAGTCTAGGGGGTCATGCTGGGGGTGGGGTTTCAGGGTTTAGGGCAGTACAGTGGTGTCGGGCAGTGTAGGGGGTCATGCAGGGGGTGGTGTTTCAGTGTTTAGGGCAGTGCAGTGGTGTTCGGGCAGTGTAGGGGGTCGTGCTGGGGCTGGTGTTTCAGGGTTTAGGGCAGTGCAGTGGTGTTCGGGCAGTGTAGGGGGTCTTGCTGGGGGTGGTGTTTCAGGGTTTAGGGCAGTGGTGTTCGGGCAGTGTAGGGGGTCTTGCTGGGGGTGATGTTTCAGGGTTTAGGGCAGTGCAGTGGTGTTCGGGCAGTGTAGGGGGTCTTGCTGGGGGTAGTGTTTCAGGGTTTAGGGCAGTGCAGTGGTGTTCGTGCAGTATAGGGGGTCGTGCTGGGGATGGTGTTTCTGGGTTTAGGGCACAGCAGTAGTGTTCGAGCAGTGTAGGGTGTTGTGCAGGGGGTGGTGTTTCAGGGTTTAGTGCAGTGGTGTTCGGGCAGTGTAGGGGGTCACGCTGGGGGTGGTGTTTCAGGGTTTAAGGCAGTGCAGTGGTGTTCGGGCAGTGTAGGGGGTCATGCAAGGGGTGGTGTTTCAGGGTTTAGGGCAGTGCAGTGGTGTTCGGGCAGTGTAGGGTGTTGTGCTGGGCTGGTGTTTCAGGGTTCAGGGCAGTGCAGTGGTATTCAGGCAGTGTAGGGGGTCGTGCTGAGGCTGGTGTTTCACGGTTTAGGGCAGTGCAGTGGTGTTCGGGCAGTGTAGGGGGTCGTGCTGGGGCTGGTGTTTCAGGGTTTAGGGCAGTGCAGTGGTGTTTGGGCAGTGTAGGGGGTCTTGCTGGGGCTGGTGTTTCAGAGTCTAGGGCAATGCAGTGGTGTTCGGGCAGTGTAGGTGGTCTTGCTGGGGCTGGTGTTTCAGGGTTTAGGGCAGTGCAGTGGTGTTCGGGCAGTGTAGGGGGTCGTGCTGGGGGTGGTGTTTCAGGGTTTAGGGCAGTGCAGTGGTGTTCGGGCAGTGTAGGGGGTCGTGCTGGGGCTAGTGTTTCAGGGTTTAGGGCAGAGCAATGGTGCTCAGGCAGTGTAGGGGGTTGTGCTGGGGGTGATGTTTCAGGGTTTAGGGCAGTGCAGTGGTGTTAGGGCAGTGTAGGGGGTCGTGCTGGGGGTGGTGTTTCAGGGTTTAGGGCAGTGCAGTGCTGTTCCGGCAGTGTAGGGGGTCGTGCAGGGGGTGGTGTTTCAGGGTTTAGTGCAGTGGTGTTCGGGCAGTGTAGGGGGCCGTGCTGGGGTGGTGTTTCAGGGTTTAGGGCAGTGCAGTGGTGTTTGGGCAGTGTAGGGTGTCGTGCTGAGGGGTGGTGTTTCAGGGTTTAGGGCAGTGCAGTAGTGTTTGGGCAGTGTAGGGGGTCGTGCAGGGGGTGGTGTTTCAGGATTTAGGGCAGTGCAGTGGTGTTCGGCCAGTGTAGGTAGTCTTGCTGGGGGTGGTGTTTCAGGGTTTAGGGCAGTGCAGTAGTTTTCGGGCAGTGTAGGCGGTCGTGCTGGGGCTGGTGTTTCAGGGTTTAGGGCAGTGCAGTGGTGTTCGGGCAGTGTACGGGGTTGTGCTGGGGCTGGTGTTTCAGGGTTTAGGGCAGTGCAGTGGTGTGCGGGCAGTGTACGGGGTCGTGCTGGGGCTGGTGTTTCAGGGTTTAGGGCAGTGCAGTGGTGTTTGGGCAGTGTAGGGGGTCGTGCTGAGGGTGGTGTTTCAGGGTTTAGGGCAGTGCAGTGGTGTTCGGGCAGTGTAGGGGGTCGTGCTGGGGCTGGTGTTTCAGGGTTTAGGGCAGTGCAGTGGTGTTCGGGCAGTGTAGGGGGTCGTGCTGGGGCTGGTGTTTCAGGGTTTTGGGCAGAGCAGTGGTGTTCGGGCAGTGTAGGGGGTCGTGCTGGGGGTGGTGTTTCAGGGTTTAGGGCAGTGCAGTGGTGTTCGGGCAGTGAAGGGGGTCTTACTGGGGGTGGTGTTTCAGTGTTTAGGGCAGTGGTGTTCGGGCAGTGTAGGGGTCTTGCTGGGGGTAGTGTTTCAGGGTTTAGGGCGGTGCAGTGGTGTTCGTGCAGTGTAGGGGGTCGTGCTGGGGGTGGTGTTTCAGGGTTTAGGGCAGTGCAGTAGTGTTCGGGCAGTGTAGGGGGTCATGCAGGGGGTGGTGTTTCAGGGTTTAGGGCAGTGCAGTGGTGTTCTGGCAGTCTAGGGGGTCATGCTGGGGGTGGGGTTTCAGGGTTTAGGGCAGTACAGTGGTGTTCGGGCAGTGTAGGGGGTCGTGCTGGGGCTGGTGTTTCAGGGTTTAGGGCAGTGCAGTGGTGTTCGGGCAGTGTAGGGGGTCTTGCTGGGGGTGGTGTTTCAGGGTTTAGGGCAGTGGTGTTCGGGCAGTGTAGGGGGTCTTGCTGGGGGTGATGTTTCAGGGTTTAGGGCAGTGCAGTGGTGTTCGGGCAGTGTAGGGGGTCTTGCTGGGGGTAGTGTTTCAGGGTTTAGGGCAGTGCAGTGGTGTTCGTGCAGTATAGGGGGTCGTGCTGGGGATGGTGTTTCTGGGTTTAGGGCACTGCAGTAGTGTTCGAGCAGTGTAGGGTGTTGTGCAGGGGTGGTGTTTCAGGGTTTAGTGCAGTGGTGTTCGGGCAGTGTAGGGGGTCGCACTGGGGGTGGTGTTTCAGGGTTTAAGGCAGTGCAGTGGTGTTCGGGCAGTGTAGGGGGTCATGCACGGGGTGGTGTTTCAGGGTTTAGGGCAGTGCAGTGCTGTTCGGGCAGTGTAGGGTGTTGTGCTGGGGCTGGTGTTTCAGGGTTCAGGGCAGTGCAGTAGTGTTCAGGCAGTGTAGGGGGTCGTGCTGAGGCTGGTGTTTCAAGGTTTAGGGCAGTGCAGTGGTGTTCGGGCAGTGTAGGGGGTCGTGCTGGGGCTGGTGTTTCAGGGTTTAGGGCAGTGCAGTGGTGTTCGTGCAGTATAGGGGGTCGTGCTGGGGATGGTGTTTCTGGGTTTAGGGCACTGCAGTAGTGTTCGAGCAGTGTAGGGTGTTGTGCAGGGGGTGGTGTTTCAGGGTTTAGTGCAGTGGTGTTCGGGCAGTGTAGGGGGTCGCGCTGGGGGTGGTGTTTCAGGGTTTAAGGCAGTGCAGTGGTGTTCGGGCAGTGTAGGGGGTCATGCACGGGGTGGTGTTTCAGGGTTTAGGGCAGTGCAGTGGTGTTCGGGCAGTGTAGGGTGTTGTGCTGGGGCTGGTGTTTCAGGGTTCAGGGCAGTGCAGTGGTGTTCAGGCAGTGTAGGGGGTCGTGCTGAGGCTGGTGTTTCACGGTTTAGGGCAGTGCAGTGGTGTTCGGGCAGTGTAGGGGGTCGTGCTGGGGCTGGTGTTTCAGGGTTTAGGGCAGTGCAGTGGTGTTCGGGCAGTGTAGGCGGTCGTGCTGGGGCTGGTGTTTCAGGGTTTAGGGCAGTGCAGTGGTGTTCGGGCAGTGTAGGGGGTCATGCTGGGGGTGGTGTTTCAGGGTTTAGGGCAGTGCAGTGGTGCTCGGGCAGTGTAGGGGGTCATGCTGGGGCTGGTGTTTCAGGGTTTAGGGCAGTGCAGTGGTGCTCGGGCAGTGTAGGGGGTCGTGCTGGGGGTGATGTTTCAGGGTTTAGGGTAGTGCAGTGGTGTTCGGGCAGTGTAGGGGGTCGTGCAGGGGCTGGTGTTTCAAGGTTTAGGGCAGTGCAGTGGTGTTCGGGCAGTGTAGGGGGTCGTGCTGGGGCTGGTGTTTCAGGGTTTTGGGCAGAGCAGTGGTGTTCGGGCAGTGTAGGGGGTCATGCTGGGGGTAGTGTTTCAGGGTTTAGGGCAGTGCAGTGATGTTCGGGCAGTGTAGGGGGTCGTGCTGGGGGTGGTGTTTCAGGGTTTAGGTCAGTGGTGTTCGGGCAGTGTAGGGGGTCTTGCTGGGGGTGATGTTTCAGGGTTTAGGGCAGTGCAGTGGTGTTCGGGCAGTGTAGGGGTCATGCTGGGGGTGGTGTTTCAGGGTTTAGGGCAGTGCAGTGGTGTTCGGGTAGTGTAGGGGGTCATGCAGTGGTGTTCGGGCAGTGTAGGGGGTCATGCAGGGGCTGGTGTTTCAGGGTTTAGGGCAGTGCAGTGGTGTTCGGGCAGTGTAGGGTGTCGTGCTGGGGGTAGTGTTTTAGGGTTTAGGGTAGTGCAGTGGTGTTTGTGTAGTGTAGGGGGTCATGTTTTAGGGTAGTGCAGTGGTGTTTGGGTAGTGTAGGGGGTCGTGCTGGGGGTAGTGTTTTAGGGTTTAGGGTAGTGCAGTGGTGTTTGTGTAGTGTAGGGGGTCGTGCTGGGGGTAGTGTTTTAGGGTTTAGGGTAGTGCAGTGGTGCTTGTGTAGTGTAGGAGGTCGTGCTGGGGGTAGTGTTTTAGGGTTTAGGGTAGTGCAGTGGTGTTTGTGTAGTGTAGGGGGTCATGTTTTAGGGTAGTGCAGTGGTGTTTGGGTAGTGTAGGGGGTCGTGCTGGTGGTAGTGTTTTAGGATTTAGGTTAGTGCAGTGGTGTTTGGGTAGTGTAGGGGGTCGTGCTGGGGGTAGTGTTTTAGGGTTTAGGATAGTGCAGTGGTGCTTGTGTAGTGTAGGGGGTCGTGCTGGGGGTAGTGTTTTAGGGTTTAAGGTAGTGCAGTGGTGTTTTTGTAGTGTAGGGGGTCATGTTTTAAGATGCAATGCTCCAATACCTGACCAGTCTGCACTACATAAAACTGCAAAAAACTAAAAATAAAAAGTGTTTTGCACACTTTTGTCATTGGGCTATATGTGGGCTACATCTTGGTAATATTTGTGCTACATTTGGGCTCTTTTTTCACTGGTGGCCATCTTGGAAGACTTCTTTGTTATGAAGTTTCCTAATTTCTTCATTTACTGCAGTCTCCTCAGTATGAAATGCTTTCAGTTTTTACTTTGATTCCATCAAGAAGGCATTCAGATGTGTCTCACATCTGCCATAAATTCAGAATGTTAGCACTCTAGTTGTTCATTAGATCACTGGAGTAAAGCTACTGCTCACCAGGGAGTTAACTGGTAGTCTGCTGCTGGTATTGAAAGTGATCGTTTCAGTCTGCATGTCAGAATTTTCTAATGAAATAGAAGAGGATTTGAGATCTCACTTAAAACATGCCCTAATTTTTCTTTCTGCAGCACTAACCATAATTTCTATTTCAAAAAGAACCCCTCATTTTGTTCCTTTTTAAATTAAATGTTTTAAGTGTTACTGGTTTATTCCAATCAAGATGGCTTCAGGTGTGCCATACTTTTGTCATAAGTAAGGCTGTTAGCGCTGTAGTTGTTCTTTAGAACACTCTGGGAAGCTGCAGTAGAACACAAAGGCATCAACTGGCAGGCTGCTCCTGTTGAAATATAACAGGAAGATATTTGAGATCACACTTGAAATATGTCCTAATTTTTCTTTCTACAGCACTAACCATAATTTCTATGACAAAATGAACCCCATCATTTTGTTCCTTTTTAAATTAAATGTTTTAAGTGTTACCAGTTTATTCCAATCAAGATGGCTTCCGGTGTGCCATACTTTTGTCATATGTAAGGCTGTTAGTGCTCTAGTTGTTCTTTAGAACACTCTGGGAAGCTGCAGTAGAACACAAAGGCATCAACTGGCAGGCTGCTCCTGTTGAAATATAACAGGAAGATATTTGAGATCACACTTGAAACATGTCCTAATTTTTCTTTCTACAGCACTAACCATAATTTCTATGACAAAATGAACCCCATCATTTTGTTCCTTTTTAAATTAAATTGTTTAAGTGTTACCAGTTTATTCCAATCAAGATGGCTTCAGGTGTGCCATACTTTTGTCATAAGTAAGGCTGTTAGCACTCTAGTTGTTCTTTAGAACACTCTGGGAAGCTGCAGTAGAACACAAAGGAATCAACTGACAGTCTCTGCCCTTGTTGGATGTACATGTTTTACTGAGATTGTCAGACTTCATTCTCACATGAGTGAGAAAGATAATGTGAATTTACAGAAAATATGCTCTCATTTTAGCTTCTGGAGCACCTTCCAAACCTCCATGGGACAAGCATGAGAAAATAGTGTTCTCTCAAACATGATTCATGATATCCCAGCAGAAGGTTTTTCACATGGTAAAATCACCTTAGAATACACCACAATTCCTAAAATTAGTATGGTACCATCAACAAATAAATTCTAACGTAACTAAAGCCTGTTATCACCCTTTATAGTTCTCCTTTTGGTGACCCTCAAAATCTTCTATTCACTACAATGCATTTCAATGAGGTACTATCATTTATATTGGTCCCAAGATGGCTGCCAGCAATTCCAGGATGAAGTGCTGACAGCCAATCAGATCTCACGATGACATGTGTGGTTAGGCTCCGCCCAGATATATATGTGACTTTACTTTTGATTTTCTCAGGAACTACTGAACGGATTTACACCATTTAAGCAAAAGGCACGACACTGAACCAAGGGCTACTTCTTTGCCAAATTTGGTGTAATTCCGTTCAGCAGTTCGGGCTGTAGCTGCGACTAAAGGTTCCTATGGAAAAATGAATGGGGAAAACGTGTTTTGGGACCCCCTTTTTCTCGGCCCTTGCTTGACGTATCACCCCGAGACTTTCAGGATAGGAGCGGACCGGAGCGCCCCAACAAGTTGGAAACTTTCGTGAAGATTCGTCAACCGGCGCCAACGTTATTTCAAATAGAATGTCGCGGATTTCCTATGGATAATAGGTTTTAACTATAACTATCTACTGGCGACCGCCAGTAGATAATATATATATATATATATATATATATATATATTTCAAAACAACAATGAATGACACTGCACTCCTGGAGGCTCCACTTGCCAGACTGATTTAATACAAATCAGCAATAGAGCAATACACCAAACATCACCAACTCCTTTCAACCATTACGGTCTTCTTCACGGCAGCCTGAGTCTGTGTGTAATTACGACATTCGTATTCCTGCCATTTATACCCTAATGGGCATGCTGGTACTTGTAGTATTTATAGTGCTATTACTATAACACTCCTGCTGGGATGAGTCTTTAATCGGAATTCTAAGGCAAAAGTACATTTTATCATGATCTTCTCTACATATTTTCAGTAGAGGAGCGCTTCATTTTGAATCTTTCCGCACAGTACTGATGGTTTAATTAACTGTGTTTCTCCTCCACATTTATAATTGCCAGTCCAGGCATTTAGACATGGTTCCCCAACCAGCAAGACATTGATTAAACTGAAATGTTACAAAGTACTCACTTATATTCTTGCGCAATTACGTATGCTGAAAAACCATGGGAAACGGAGTATCCAGACCCTCTCCATTTAAGGATCGAATTGGCATGAAGGATAATATCCAAAGACATGTGCTCACTTTCTCCATGAGACTGTCTCCAGTATCTGTTCGCATAGCAGAGATCCACAAGGTGCATTTAAAGTCATTGCCTATCTGAGCTGTTTTAGTCTTTAAATGTCTAGCGCACGTGCATAGATTCGTATCTTGTGTTTCACGGTGCATCAGTTTTCTGTTGTAAAGATTCCTTTCAGGTTAGGTGCCACCACTTAAAGACAAATCCCAACACAAAGTGGTCAAGAGCGGCGTACTCTAATTGCTGGTGTGAGCATTAGGATGTGACCAATATCCTCAGAATTATTTCACATCCTAATGCTCGCACCAGCAATTAGAGGACGCCGCTCTTGACCGCTTTGTGTTAGGATTTGTGTTTAAGCAGTGGTGCCCGTCCCGAAAGGAATCTTTACAACAGAAAAATTCTGCACAGTGAAACAAGAGTTATGAATCTATGCATGTGTACTATACATTTGAAGACTAAAACAGCGTGGATAGGCAATGACTTTAAATGCGCCTTGTGGATTGTGGGGGCACAAGTTATAGTTAGCTAAGGTAACTATAACTGCTGAATTTCTCTGGTTTAGTATGAATGAAATGTTAGCCTAACTACAACGTCCCTGTAACATTTGTTTTTTTTAGTGAATTTCTATATTTTTTAAAATTCCATTTTCTAACTATAAAGTCCCTGTAACATTTGTTTTTTTCAGTGAACTTCAATAGTTTTTTAAAATCTATTTCCTAACTATAACGTCCATGTGACCTTTATTTTTTTCATTGAATATCGACAGTTTTTTTCAATGCTGTGGAAGATTGTTACAGTACCTGCCCTACAACCACACTCAAGACTCAGTGGCCAACCTTCTGCATTATTCCTAGTTCACAGTATATTTTAAAAAGAATGAATAAATAATTTCAAAATATGGCAAGAAAGTAATTACATTTTGGCACAAACAATCACAAAATGTTGTAAATACTACAAAAAGAGCAAGGTGAAAGCAGTGACAATGATGAAAAATGAAGGAAACTATAAAGTACATAGAACAGAAAAATCAACAACAAAGCAGTGAGAATGAGGGCAAAATATATGCAACAAAAATAAATTTAGTTGGTTAAAACAATTGTGCAGTATTAACAATATACACAAAACTATTATTACAGGTTTAAAAAAAAAAAAATACATTTTCGGATTCTCAGATTTCCCGCAGAACCGTAGATTTCCTCCGGTTCGTACTTTGTGGTTTTTGTTCCGCTCAAGAGTCTGCCGAGCCGGGAGGCGCGCGCACCGCGACCTAAAATGGCCGCCTAGCGTCGGAGCTCCGTTTCGCACCGGACTTTTGCCGCATTTTCGGAGCGGTTTCACTGCTCGCTTTGCCACCAAAATGGCATAATCTTGAATCGGAAGGTTGGCGCTTTCCAGGGATGCCTTTTACAGAGATGGTCAATAATTTGCTGAAATAATTCTATACAGGTGACTGTTTTGCACTATCAACGGCCGCCATTTTGTTTCTACTTATGCGGATTTCTCCTCATTCTTCCTTCATTACGCCCTTTTTTCTTGACATTTCTACAAATTTTATGCATTTTCTCCCCCTACCTGACTATCACTATCCGGGGAAATTGCTTTTGATCGATTTGGGTGTATCCTTTGGAATACTGTTTCTCCAGTGTAACGTCATCATTTTTCTGCGTTCTCCTTACCTCACTTCATGGGCAGGAGTAGACGTTTACTTCATAACACAAGAACAGTGGAAGTACATGACCCTAACTCTTTTGGAGCCAACGTTTCTACTTCCAATAAGTTCTCTTGTTTATCTGGACTTTCGTCTCAGGAGACTTGCTCTACTCTCACAAAAAATTCCATCAGTATGGCATCTAAAGCATCGTTGCCTTCAACCACCGGCAAGAGGCTTAAGCAAGATCCTCCTTCACCACCTAAATCTTATTCTCCGGTGTCATTGGACATGGTCTGGGAGGAGTTACGCGCTCTCCGTCCTTTTATGGAGGAAACAACCGGTCGTTTACAGTCATTGGACGACAAATGGTCTTCTATGGAGTCCCGTATGACTGTGGTGGAACATCATCTCACTGAAGTACAGGCCTCATCTTCTAAAAATATCCTCGATGGAGAAGGAAATCTTACATCTGAAGAGGGCGACTGAGGATTTGGAAAATAGGAACCGTCGCAACAACCTACGCATTTATGGCCTTCCCGAGGGCCTTGAAGGGGATGACCCCGTTACGTACTTTGCATCTTTTCTACCGCAGTTTCTGGGCCTCCCTGCTACCACCAAATTGAACCTACAACGAGCCCATAGATTGGGTCCTCGTCTTTCTTCCTCATCTGCCCCTGCCAACCCTCGTGGAATAATTATCTTATTTTTACAATTCACTGATCTTCTGTTGGTTCTTAATGCTGCCAAAGCCAAAAAGAACCTATCCTGGCACGGCACCAAGGTGTTCATCTCCCAAGATCTCTCTTCAGTGACTGCCAAACGTCGAAAGGAATTTCTGGATCTTCGCCCTGCTCTCCGCTCCTTGGGTGCAAGATATGGTTTGTTTCATCCCTGTCTATTTAAAGTTACCTTCCTTAACAAAACTTCCACGTTTGAGGACCCAGCTGATCTCCGCAGATTCATCCAGTCCCATTCTTCTGCATCAATGGAAACTACCCCTTCTTCCTATGGATCTTGACTTTTATATTTTTTCTCATTGTGATATTATATTGAAGTTGTTATTCTAATTATTTATTGCCTCCTCCTCTCCCCTACTGGTACTATGCATTAACATCTATTTCCTTTACAGGTACATTATTGACTTTATCCTATCCTACTCTCTCTCATATTCTCCATTTTTTTATTTTCTGTGATTATTAAACACTTTACTATACTACCTGCTCCCCTTGCTGTTCATACTATTATTCTCTCTGTCCTTCATCATCTTATTCTTTATTTGTTTTATCACCTTCCTAAATATTCCTACTTCTACTTCCTCTTCTTCTTATTCTATTTCTGGTCCGTAATGGCTTAATTAATTTCATTATCTGTTCCCCTTTTTCTTATATATATTTTTATTTATATTTACAGGTTCACCGTAATCTCTAGTTTTTATCCCTACTTCATACCCCCCGCTCCTGATCGAGTTTATTGTATAGATGTCCTGGTGTGGTGTGTTGCCCCCTGTTGGGTGTGCTGTTTCCGTTGTCCCTTGCCGCATCTCGTTTTTGTCTCTTGTTCCTTAAGGTACGTATTACAGTCGTCGTTTTGACATGTGCTGTTTTCTTTTATTTTTCTTCTCTCCTTCCTTCCTTTCCCCCTTCCTATTGTTTCTAATCCTCTTTCTCCCTCTTTGGTCTTACACTTCCCATTTTCCTATTGGTTATCTTGTTTCCCTCCCTTCCTTATCTTTCATGCCTTTGGTGATGCATATTTTGTGTTTTATGTCCGTTCAGGGTTTTTGCATTCAGAGTTATCTCCTGGAATGTGAAAGGTTTTGTTAATCCGATTAAAAGACAGAGAATACTCTCTCATTTGGCCTCTTATAACCCGGATTTAGCTCTTTTACAGGAGACCCATCTTACAGACATTGAGGCGTTAAAATTAAAAAGAGGTTGGGTGGGTTCAGTTTTATTCTCACCTACCACTAATAAGAAAAACGGTGTTATATTACTATGCCATAAGAATTTGAATTGTAAGATTATTTCACAAGAAACTGATACAGAGGGCAGATGGTTGTTGGTTAAAATGTTGATCAATAATGTTCCTCTAACTGTTTTTAATATATATGGTCCTACACAGCCTGATTGCACTTTTTGGCCTCTGGTTACTCAGAAATGTATACAGTTCAGAGATGATCTCTTTATATTAGGAGGCGATTGCAATCAAATAGTCGATCCCTTCCTTGACCGCCAATCTCAAGTTCGCTTCACTCCCCACAAAACTCATAAACATTTTCTTAACACTATCTCTCAGACACACCTCGTTGACTCTTGGAGACTCTCCCATCCTGATACTTTAGACTTTTCTTTTTCTCTCCTCCTCATAACTCTCTTTCCCGTCTAGATTATATATTTCTTTCTCAATCTCTCTCTCAAAATCTAATATCCTCCTCTATCGAACCTATTGTCATCTCTGATCATGCCCCAATTGTGACAGATCTCGACTTGCTCCCTCCGCGTCCCAGGTCCTCCCGTTGGCGTTTTAATAATCACCTTCTTTCTGACCCCTTTTTCTCTTCCTCTTTCCAATCTTTTACCAAGGAATTTTTGACCTTAACAGTGACCCTGATACCCCTCCTCATATTCTATGGGATTCCTTTAAAGCTACTGCGTAGAGGCTTTATTATAGATTTTGTATCCAAAAAAAGAAACGGTTCCTTCAACAACAAAAAGTCTCCTTAGCTCATATTAAGGATTTAGAACATAAATTTTATACTTCCTCTATGGATACTATACCAACAGATTTGATACGAGCCAAGTTAGCGTTCAATAAATCTTCGACTGATAATGCATCCTCAATACTTCTCCGCAGTAGCGTCGCTACTATGGTGGTCGTAATAAGGCAGGAAAACTTCTTGCGAATTATCTGAAAATACGCAAAGATCGTACTCTGATCGAATCTATCTCCTCCTTAGATGGTTCTCTCATCTACAAAAACCAGGATATTCTTAATGAGTTTAAACGTTTTTATGAAGACCTTTACACTCCAGAATCTCCTCCATCTTCCTCCCTTATCCAAACATATCTTAATAATCTTCCAATTCCGTCTAATTCTCGTCTAAATCTCTCGAACCTTGAGTCAGATTTATCCTTTAATGAATTATCCAATGCCTTACACTCTCTAAAGAAGGGTAAGACTCCTGGTCCAGATGGATTCTCTGTTGAATTTGACCTCCACTTCTCTAACCTATTACTTCCTAAACTCTTTAATCTTTTCCATTCATTTGTTTTAGCTGGTAAAACGGAAGGCACTTTTCAGGAAGCCACAATCTGTCTTATACATAAAGAAGGTCGAGATCCTATGTTTTGTAAAAATTACCGCCCAATCTCACTAGTTAATGTTGATTATAAACTGTTTGCCAAAACACTTGCGTTACGCCTAGACCCTCTTATGCCCCAATTGATTGGTAAGGAGCAGTGCGGCTTTGTCAAGGGTAGATTGACTTCAGATAATTCTCGTCTTTTTCTTAATGTCTTGAACAAAATCTCCTTCCTTTCCGAATCTTTGGCGGCCATTTCTGTCGATGCCGAAAAAGCTTTCGACAGAGTTGATTGGTCCTTTTTGTTTGCATCTTTGAAATGGCACGGCTTTGGCCCCAAGTTAATTTCTCTTATTTCATTATTATATTCTGCCCCTAGAGCTTCAGTATTAGTCAATGGCCATACTTCTTCTTATTTTTCTCTTCAACGCGGTGTCCGCCAAGGTTGTCCCCTCTCTCCTCTTCTCTTTGTCTTGGCTCATGAGCCGTTCCTATCTTCAATTCATAATAACGATTCCATTTCAGGATTCTCTTATGGGGATCATCACCTGAAACTTTCCGCCTATGCGGATGATATTCTACTCTTCATTTCTGCACCTGAAACTTCTATTCCTTCTTTATTACATGAATTTACTTCCTTTTCCCTTGTGTCTGGCTATAAAATTAATTCAGACAAAACTGAAATTCTTCCTCTTACTAAATTTTGCCTACCCCACTCTTTTTCTTCTACTGGTTTCGCATGGAATAACTCAAAAATCAAATATTTAGGTATGACGTTCTCCAATTCTATCGCGACTTCTGTTAAATTAAATATGTCTGCCGTTATATCTCGAATTGACAAATTACTTTCCTCTTGGAACCCCCTTTTTCTCTCTTGGTGGGGTCGTTTAAACTCAATCAAAATGATGGTTACCCCCATACTGATTTATACTCTTTCTATGCTCCCCGTCCACATTCCCTCCTATTATTTTAAGCAAATCGACTCTTGTCTCTCTAAGTTTCTCTGGAAGAACAAGAAGGCTAGGATTTCTTTATCTTCTCTCCGCACGCCAAAGTCCAATGGGGGTGTAAACTTTCCTGACTTTCGTCTATATCATAAGTCATTTTCTCTGCGGCAGGCATCGAAGTGGCTCCTTTCCGAAATCTCCCCTTCACCCCCTCTGGCTATCTATTGAACAAACTTTATCATTACCCTTCTCTCTTAAAGAAGTTATGGTTTTTTCGGCCAAAAATCCCTTTACCTCCCTTCCCCTATTTAAACACACTTGTTCCCTTTGAAACCCTTGCTACATTCTAACCCCGTCTCTAGAGAATCTTTTCTAGAGTCTCCATTATGGCACAATTCCCTTATTCTCATTAACAACAGGACCATTTTTGGGAAATCTTGGAGATTGAAGGGTATAATTTGGGTTAAAGACCTATTTGATGGGTTATCTCCCTGTTCCTTCCCTCAATTCCAACTCTTATTTCATTGCCCTCGATCCTTCTTACAGAAATTCATTACTCTTACCACAATTATTCTAGACACTTACTATTCTCTCCCCTCCTCATCTTTTCCTGTAGTTCAAAATTCTCTTCTTAAGATACTCCTTTCTCTACCTAAAGCATCCCTTATCTATAAATATTTTTCCGCTCCTAATTTAGAACGCACAAAAAATAAATTGGAACTTTCTTGGGAATCGGACCTGGGGTGCGAATGGACCATCTCCTTTGGGACAAACTTTGGTCCCGTTCTCTTAAAATCTCACGCTCTGCCTCTCTTACTCAATCTATGTTTTTTCTTTATCATAAACTTTATCTCACCCCTGTCTCTATCGCTAAATTTTCTCACTCCACTGTCTCTAACTGTTGGACCTGTGGCTCTTCAACGGCTGATCTTATTCACCTTTTCTTTCTCTGTCCCTCGGTTTCTGCTTTTGGAAGAAAGTCTGGTCCTACATTTCTCGCCTGTTCCATCTTTCTATCCCTTATTCCATTCCTCTTCTCTTCTCTGGCAGTTTATCTGATTCTTTAGACATTCCCTCTCATAGTCATGGTCTTTTTGACCTTATGATTTCTCTAGCTTTCCAACACATTTCTCTGAACTGGAAAAACCTTACAAACCTCTCGATCCAACACTGGTGGAATAGTCTTTGTCATTTTCATCGACTTGACATTGCTTTCGCCTCCTCATGTAAATCAATGGTTAATAGAGACCTTTTCTGGTTGCCTCTTACGATTCATTTAGATAATTTGACTATGGCTGATAAACCCCGTTTACATTCTGAAAATTTTAAACCTCCGTGAATGTTTATTTCCTCTATTCTCTGCTTTTACCATAGTTGGCTTGTCGCTTCTATTTATTAATTGAAATTCTAATCACATTCCACTGTAAATATGCATTATCTCATTATATCAATGTGTAAGACTTTCCCCCCTCTTCCCCATGCCCTTAAAAAGAGAAATTTTTTAAAAAGAGCTTTTGTTGCTTTTCATATACTAGCAACTTCTTCTATCGTGTTTATTTGTACTATGTTTCAATCTGTTTGCTGGTTTTGTATTTCTTGCCCTTTTTCAAAATAAAGCTGTTTCAAACACAAAAAGAGTCTGCCGAGCCCATCCACGAATCCAGCAAATTGCAAAAAAATTATTTTAGTGATAAAGGAGCCTTTAAACTAAATTATTCCATAGGGTGGATTTGTTTCAAACCTTATAAATGATCGTTTTTGTTTTTTCCTTCACAAATTAAGTGTTTTATTATTGCGGCAATTCTGAGGATCTGTGGCGCGATCTGCGGACCCACTTGGTATCAAACTGAAAAGCTTCATTACTATTGGTTGTTCTTCAACCACACCAAATTTCTGGGCAAACCACTAAATAGTCACTTTTATGCTGGCTATTGCTGCAGAAAGGTGGAAAGCTGATTGTTGTAAGTTATCATGGCAGAAGATAACTTTCCAGCTGCTTCTCATGCAACAGAAGAGGAAGGTGATGTAGAAGAACAAATTGCTTCTACCCAAAAGGAGAGATATGTGTGGATATGGTTCTCCTTACCATCAAGAGAAAAGAAGGCCTGTGAAAGATATGTGGAATTTAAGCTCTGTGGGAAGCAGATTTCAAGTGCCCCCATGAAAAAGTGCAGTTATGGCACATCATCGATGTGGAAGCACATCAAAAGCTACCATGAGCGTGTTTATTTACGAAAGCTGAGACAGGAAGCAACTTCCTCAACTGTCACAGGAGCATCAACATCTACCCTTGGCCACCCTTCCCAAGCATTACTATTCCACCAACCTGCACTGAGCTGAAAGAAATGGTCATTCATCTTTGCAAGTGCCAAGAGCTTGTGGTTAAAAAAATTGACAACATTATCACCATGTTGCACAAGGTGAAGAGTCACCATTGTTATTTTTTTACTGTTCTAAAACAGTAAAAAAATAGTATGCAACTGTTTTGCATACAATTTCATTGTTTGCAGTTTTAGCATTCATTATACTCCATTTTTTTAATTACAAAAATTTAAAAAAATTAAAATGTTTTTGAAAAAAAGGTTCTTTTTACATCTGCATATTTTCCATAAAGAGCTGTGTCCGTCTCCAAATTATTGTTTGGCTATGTATTTCACTGTGTATGGTAGGGAGTAGATGGAAGTATTACTCTACAAATCAGTGCATCTTTGGATGCATCACTGCATCTCTGAGTGTGTGGATGAGTGTATTAGTGTATGCATGAGTGTCTGCTTGGCTGAGTTTTTCAACCTATTACTGTGTCTTTAGTTATGTTAGTGTATGTATCAGTGTGTGCCTGGGTGTGTAAGTGTATGAATGAGTGTCTGCCTGAGTGTGTTAGTGTATGTATCAGTAAGTCCCAGGTGTATGAGTGTCTGTATTAGTTAGTAGATCAGTATGTCAGTGAGTGCATCAGTGTGTGCATGGCTGTGACAGTGTATGTATCAGTTACTGCTATGGTGTCTCAGGGTGTGTATGAGTGAGTGTGTGAATGTGTTAGTGAATGGATTGGTGTGTCCATGGGTGTGTTAGTGTATGTATGAGTGAGTCCCAAACTGTTGCTGTGTTTTTATGAGTGAGTGGGTGAATACGTTTGAGAGTGCATCAGTCTGTCTATGAGTGTGTCAGTGTGTGTATCAGTGAGTTCTAGAGTGTCACAGTGTTTGTATGAGTAAGTGTGTGAATGTGTTATTGAGTACACCAGTGTGTGCATGACTGTCCCAGTGTATGCATCATTGTTTGTCTGGGTGTGTCAGTTCATGAATCAGTATGCACATGGGTGTGTCAGTGTATGGATCATTATGTGCATAGGTGTGCCAGTGTATGTATCAATATGAGCAAGGGTGTGAACCAGAGTCCTGGGCACACATTTTCAAATAATAAGATGAAAGTTCATTCTATCATGTGCACTTGAAGAAATGTCATAAAGGTCCAAATGGGTAAGTTCTTTGTCTTTAATCTTTGTTACATCAAAAAGCAACCAGCCAACACGTGTTTCGTCACAATGGGAGATTGTCCCGTGACTTCTTCAGGGCTGTACTTTGCGACGGTTATGATCTCTGTTCTGGATATCCGGAACAGAGATCGTAACCGTTGCCACGAGGAATCTCAGCGCACCCGCTAGAGATCTACAATCGGAGCGGTCTACTCGCCCTCCCTTTTACCTAACGGCACGGCCAGACGTGGGATCACCAAGATTTTGGTGCTTCCCCTGAAAACTTACGTCACAAATAAGAAGAAACTAACCGAATCAACAATATTTTCCTCATTGACCAGCCGGGTCGGAATTATCACCGGCGGAGCGATCACAAAGATTACCACGTCGCAAAGTACAGCCCTGAAGAAGTCGCGGGACAATCTCCCATTGTGACGAAACACGTGTTGGCTGGTTGCTTTTTGATGTTACAAAGATTAAAGACAAAGAACTTACCCATTTGGACCTTTATGACATTTCTTCAAGTGCACATGATAGAATGAACTTTCATCTTATTATTTGAAAACGTGTGCCCAGGACTCTGGTTCTCAAGCTTTGTGCAGGATCTCACCTACACACATACAGGGGTTAGAGGGTATTTCCCCTGACCTGGTTGCACCGTATTTATTGAATCCTACAAACACTGCACGCGTATTAGGCAGAGCGCCACACTTCCTAGATTACTGAAAACCCTACAGTCAGAGAATACCTATGAGCAAGGGTGTATCCGTGTCTGCACTGATATGTCCCTGGCTGTGTCATTGTCTGCATTTGAAAATGCCTGGCTGTGTTAGTCTATTATATTGGTATGTTCCTAACTGTGTGAGTCTCTGCATTACTGTATGCCTGGGTCTGTCACTGTATGCATTGCTACGTCCCTGGGTGTGTCAGTGTTTAAATGAGTATGCGCCTAGATGTTTTAGGCCCTTATTATGAGTCTGACCCTCAGCATCCAAGAGGATTTCATCCCCCAACCAGTAGTGTGCCAGGAGGCACATTTGTAGAGTTGTAGAGAAAGGGGACAGAGCCTCCGACCAGCTCTCAGAAATCTCGCTGTGTGGGACTTACTGGAGTTAACAGGAGGGGGGGTTCTTGGCCTCCAAGGACCCTCAGAAATCAAGGGAACTTCCTCCCTCAACCAGTGGTGCACGAGGAGGCGTGTTTGCAGAGTGGTGGAGAAAGGGGGCATGGCCTCAGAAGACCTCTCAGCAATCTTGCTGTGTGGGACTTACTGGAGGTAACAGGAGGGGTTCCTGGTCTCCAAGGACCCTCAGCATCCAAGGGGACTTCATCTCCAACCAGTAATGCGCCAGGAGGAGCATTTGCAGAGTGGTGGTAAAACAGGTGGGGTCTCCAACAACCTCTCAGCAATCCCGCCGTGTGAGACTTTCTAGAGGTCATTGAGGGGTTGCTGGCCAGCAAGGACCCTTAGCAGCCGAAAAGACTTCGGGGCATATCAGCAACAGCTGGCGATAATTATCGCTAAGCGCGCTTAGCGCGAGGATAATTATCGCCGGCTATCGCTGGATTTTATCGCTGGGATAGCGCGCTATCAGCGACGCTTATCTCCAAAGCGATAAAAATCCAAGCGATAGATGCTGAATGTGCGATTATCGCTGGAAATCCAGCGATAATCGCACAGGGAACGGCGATAGCTTGATGATAGGGCAGGGCAGACTTAGCCATAATATCCACCTTCCATTGGATATTATGGCTAAATCAGGTTATAACCTGCATTATGCGGGGTTAGCGCTACTTTCATGATCGCTAAGCCGGTTAGCGATTACATTGATAATTGGAGATATGTCGGTTAGCGACATTCTCCACGTAAGTTTGGCAGGGTACGCCCACTTTGCATCTCATTGGCGATGCAAAGATGGGCGTTAGGGAAACCAGCGCAGAGGCATGGGAACACGCGTTAGCGTGTCCATGCTGATAGTGCGATAAAATTATCGCCGCTTTTCACCCGAAAACGGATGCTAAAGCGGCGATAATTTCATCGTGGGGCCTTGATGATATGCCCCTTTATTCCCCAACAAGATGTGCACCAGGAAGCCCCTCTGCAGAGTGGTTGAGAAAGAGGACGGGCCCTCCAGCTACTTCCCTGGGGTCGACATTTTTTATATTATTCATCTGTATTAAGGGAGGTTTGCGGCAGGGCAGCCCTTCCCAGGCCCATTTTGGCCCCGGGGACCCCATCCCCCGGGGCCGTACCTTTTTGCAAAGGGAAAGAGGGGCTATGCAGTCCCCCTTCCTGGGCCAGTTTCGGCACCAGGGACCCCATCCCAGAGGGCCTGATCTTTTCCTTTCTTTTAACTATTTATAATAGAGGAGGGGGGCCTTGTGGACCATCTCCCCCAGCCAATTTTGGCCCAGGAGCTCCATTCCCTAAGGCCCGGCCTCCATTGTGGGTGCCCTGGTACTACTCAGGGTACCCATTCACATCTGTTGGGGACTGCGGTGGAGCCTGAATGCCCCTGTGGTCCCAGCCAGCTACCCACCTCCAGCAGGACCCGGCATTGCTTTCAGACATAGGGAGCTGCTAAAGGCAGCTCCCTGTGCCTGAAAGCAATTCTGCTCCACTTCCGGCAAGCAACAGCATCTTCAATACTCATGCTTTCTGGAAGCAGAGCGTTTGCTGTAACTTTATGGGAGCGGTAAAGCTGCCGCCAATCCACAGCAAATAGCTATGTCCCGGGGAGTACAACCCGGTACATAGCAGGAGCCGGCCCTGGTGGGTGGCGGTCCCCAGAACCATTATTGGCTCCCGGAGGAAGGCTGCGCATCCCCCCTCCTTTGTTGGAGTAGAGCCTGCAGCTGGAAGGTGGCGGTTCCCAGGGCAGAGAACGGCCCAGGAAGGGGGCCGCAAGACCCCCCTCCTATTTAAAAAAAATGCTTTTGGCCCTGGGGAAGTGGTGGTCCCCGGGACCTGGGGCGTCCGTGAGGCCCTCCAATTTCTCTTTAATTACCCTGGGGAGGTGGTGGTCCTCGGGGCATGAGCGGGTCCACGAATCCCCCCAATTTCTTTTTTATTACCCTTGGGAGGTGGAGGTCCCTGGGGCTGCAGGGGAACCCTGACGGGCCTACCCTGCATTATATTCATAAATAGAACCAGGAAGGTGGTGGTCCCCAGGGTCTGGGGGGTCCATGAGGCCCCCATTACAAAAGTGAATAGCCCTGGGGAGGTGGTGGTCCCTGTGGCTGCAGGGGAGGCCAGACGTGCCTCCCCTGCATTATATTGATAAATAGACCCAGGGAGGCGGTCCCCGGGGCATGGGGGTCGACGAGTTGCCTCTA
This sequence comes from Calotriton arnoldi, assembly GCA_963921515.1. NCBI lineage: Eukaryota > Metazoa > Chordata > Amphibia > Caudata > Salamandridae > Calotriton > Calotriton arnoldi. The sequence continues at coordinate 1,045,565 of CAWUFW010001768.1, read as the reverse complement.
GGTGGGATGCACTCCCAGGTGGAAATTACACCAAAGCAAGGGCACACGCCATGAACAAAGTCCTTTTCTGGTTCACCTGCCAGACGCGTTTCGGGCCAATGCCCTCTTCAGTGGCAGACCATGTGACGTGCCGGCATGCGGCAACCACCAGTAAATCCCCATAATAATAACGCTCAGGTGAACCACCTGAAGCAATGCTTCCTGGGACTGGTGGTTCAGTAAAACCCAAGTGGGTCACCGCCGGCACTCACAAAAATGTCTTAAAAAGGATTGCCGATGTTCGCGCCGGCACCCCTGCATATAACAGGCACCTCCTGTTCAACAGTTAGCTGCCCCAATAAAGCAGCCGCGGACCCGCAAGTGTTTCGCGGTGGTGCAATCCCGCGACCAGGCAGGCCGCTGTACAAAATACAAAAAAAGAGTTGCCTCTAGGTGGGATGCACTCCCAGGTGGAAATTACGCCAAAGCAAGGGCACACGCCATGAACAAAGTCCTTTTCTGGTTAACCTGCCAGACGCGTTTCGGGCCAATGCCCTCTTCAGTGGCAGACCATGTGACATGCCGGCATGCGGCAACCACCAGTAAATCCCCATAATAATAACGCTCAGGGTGTCATGTGATCAAGGCCCGAGGTGGGGCTGAAACGCGTCATGGCTGTAGAGGTGTTGGAGGAGCAATAAACAAACAACTTTTGCTATTATTTTGGGTCCGTGCTCCGTTTCTTTGGGACGAGAGGTACGCCAGAGGGCGAACGGAGTTGCCAAGAATATATATATATATATATATATATATATATATATCGCAAAAAGGATTCCAGCCTTGCTTCCGATTACTTCCACCTTACGGGATTGGTGCGGACAGGCGGGCGCTGGACCCGCTGTAACATTGAAAGGTTTTCCACGCTCAAAGAACAGAAGAAAGAAGAGCCGCACTCAGGATTTCAGGGTTAAGGAGTTGAAAATTTAATGACTCGACGCGTTTCGACAACACAGGTCTTTGTCAGAGAGTCAATACAAAGAAAACCGGAAGTGGCAGTGTCTTTTAAGCATTTCCTGTTTTTTCAAAAACATAGACATAGAAAAGAAACTAACAACACATAGGATGATCATCTGCCATATAAATTAAAAGAAAGCAGACTTGCAAAAACTTTATCAATTCATTCAATTAACATTATAGACAAAGCATACAATTCATGAATATTACAGTTTGTTCAAACCTATACAAAGTAACGTAGAATAAGAATATTTAAATCCTTAAAACGATAATCATGTGGCAAAAAATAAATAATAAAAAACAACAAATGTATGTGGAACAAAACTGCCAAGTGGCAGAAAGCACTGATGTGGTGCTAAATTATAAGTTCCGTAAAAGGTTGGGGCGCTAAATTTAGAGCTTAACAACCATGTGTGGCACATTAGATGCCACATGATATGCACTAGTGTGAGACCCTGGGTTACACCCACTTCCGGTCCTATTCTGAGACTAGAAAAATAAATAACGGTATTGCGGAGAGGCAATGAAGTGGACAAAAAAGAGGAGGAGATCGGGAACGTCATCTGCGACGCCTGGAATCTGAATACATAGTGAGACTCCAAAGCAAGATCCCAGGAGGCCTTAATCATGAGGAGGACCTCCATGTCCATTTAGGTTGAGTTAACGAGGGTACCACTTTATATAGGAAACTCTGAACCATAAGCTTATTTAGTCCCTGCATTCCCAATCTTTGCCTTCTGGCTAAGTACCTGCCTTCCAGCTAATGGCCTCCTAGTAGACAGACTAAGGGTCTGTAACTATTTAACCCCCCTTTTTTGTTTTGTTTTATTTATTATAGTCTTTACACTTTTTGTCCACTTCATTGCCTCTCCGCAATACCGTTATTTATTTTTCTAGTCTCAGAATAGGACCGGAAGTGGGTGTAACCCAGGGTCTCACACTAGTGCATATCATGTGGCATCTAATGTGCCACACATGGTTGTTAAGCTCTAAATTTAGCGCCCCAACCCTTTTACGGAACTTATAATTTAGCACCACATCAGTGCTTTCTGCCACTTGGCAGTTTTGTTCCACATACATTTGTTGTTTTTTATTATTTATTTTTTGCCACATGATGATCGTTTTAAGGATTTAAATATTCTTATTCTACGTTACTTTGTATAGGTTTGAACAAACTGTCATATTCATGAATTGTATGCTTTGTCTATAATGTTAATTGAATGAATTGATAAAGTTTTTGCAAGTCTGCTTTCTTTTAATTTACATGGCAGATGATCATCCTATGTGTTGTTAGTTTCTTTTCTATGTCTATGTTTTTGAAAAAACAGGAAATGCTTAAAAGACACTCCCACTTCCGGTTTTCTTTGTATTGACTCTCTGACAAAGACCTGTGTTGTCGAAACGCGTCGAGTCATTAAATTTTCAACTCCTTAACCCTGAAATCCTGAGTGCGGCTCTTATTTCTTCTGTTCTTTGAGCGTGGAAAACCTTTCAATATATATATATATATATATATATATTATCTACTGGCGGTCGCCAGTAGATAGTTATAGTTAGGACCTATTTTCCATAGGAAATCCGCAACATTCTATTTGAAATAACGTTGGCGCTGGTTGACGAATCTTCGCGAAAGTTTCCAACTTGTTGGGGCGCTCCGGTCCGCTCCTATCCTGAAAGTCTTGGGGTGATTCGTCAAGCGGGGGCAGAGAAAAATGGGGGGTCCCAAAACGTGTTTTCCCCATTCATTTTTCCATAGGAACCTTTAATCGCAGCTACAGCCCGAACTGCTGAACGGAATTACACCAAATTTGGCAAAGGGGTAGCCCTTGGTTCAGTGTCGTGCCTTTTGCTTAAATGGTGTAAATCCATTCCGTAGTTCCTGAGAAATTTGAAAAAGAAAACACATATATATCTGGGCGGAGCCTAACCACACATGTCATCGTGAGATCTGATTGGCTGTCAGCACTTCATCCTGGAATTGCTGGCAGCCATCTTGGGACCAATATAAATGATAGTACCCCATTGAAATGCATTGTAGTGAATCAAAGATTTTGAGGGTTACCAAAAGGAGAACTATAAAGGGTGATAACAGACTTTAGTTACAATAGAATTCATTTGTTGATGGTACCATACTAATTTCAGGAATTGTGGTGTGTTCTAAGGTGATTTTACCCTGTGAAAAACCTTCTGCTGGGATATCATGAATCATGTTTGAGAGAAAACTATTTTCACATGCTTGTCCCATACAGTTTTGGAAGGTGCTCCAGAAGCTAAAATGAGAGCATATTTTCTGTAAATTCACATTATCTTTCTCAGTCATGTGAGAATGAAGTCTGACATTCTCAGTAAAACATGTACATCCAACAAGGGCAGAGACTGTCAGTTGATGCCTTTGTGTTCTACTGCAGCTTCCCAGAGTGTTCTAAAGAACAACTAGAGTGCTAACAGCCTTACTTATGACAAAAGTATGGCACACCTGAAGCCATCTTGATTGGAATAAACTGGTAACACTTAAAACATTTAATTTAAAAAGGAACAAAATGATGGGGTTCATTTTGTCATAGAAATTATGGTTAGTGCTGTAGAAAGAAAAATTAGGACATGTTTTAAGTGAGATCTCAAATATCTTCCTGTTATATTTCAACAGGAGCAGCCTGCCAGTTGATGCCTTTGTGTTCTACTGCAGCTTCCCAGAGTGTTCTAAAGAACAACTAGAGCGCTAACAGCCTTACTTATGACAAAAGTATGGCACACCTGAAGCCATCTTGATTGGAATAAACTGGTAACACTTAAAATATTTAATTTAAAAAGGAACAAAATGAGGGGGTTCATTTTGCCATAAAAATTATGGTTAGTGCTGCAGAAAGAAAATTTAGGGCATGTTTTAAGTGAGATCTCAAATCCTCTTCTATTTCATTAGAAAATTCTGAAAACAATCACTTTCAATACCAGCAGCAGACTTCCAGTTAACTCCCTGGTGAGCAGTAGCTTTACTACAGTGATCTAATGAGCAACTAGAGTGCTAACATTCTCAATTTATTGCAAATGTGAGACACATCTGAATGCCTTCTTGATGGAATCAAAGTAAAAAACTGAAAGCATTTCCTACTGAGGAGACTGCAGTAAATGAGGAAATTAGGAAACTTCATAACAAAGAAGTCTTCCAAGATGGCCACAAGTGAAAAAAGAGCCCAAATGTAGCACAAATATAACCCAGATGTAGCCCACATATAGCCCAATGACAAAAGTGTGCAAAACACTTTTTATTTTTAGTTTTTTTGCAGTTTTATGTAGTGCAGACTGGTCAGGTATTGGAGCGTTGCATCTTAAAACATGACCCCCTACACTACAAAAACACCACTGCACTACCCTAAACCCTAAAACACTACCCCCAGCACGAACCCCTACACTACACAAGCACCACTGCACTATCCTAAACCCTAAAACACTACCCCCAGCATGACCACCTACACTACACAAACACCACTGCACTACCCTAAACCCTAAAACACTACCCCAACACCACTGCACTAACCTAAATCCTAAAACACTACCCCCAGCACGACCCCCTACACTACCCAAACACCACTGCACTACCCTAAAACATGACCCCCTACACTACACAAACACCACTGCACTACCCTAAACCCTAAAACACTACCCCCAGCACGACCCCCTACACTACACAAGCACCACTGCACTACCCTAAACCCTAAAACACTACCCCCAGCACGACCCCCTACACTACACAAACACCACTGCACTACCTTAAACCCTAAAACACTACCCCCAGCACGACCCCCTACACTACCCAAACACCACTGCACTAACCTAAATCCTAAAACACTACCCCCAGCACAACCCCCTACACTACAGTAACACCACTACACTACCCTAAAACATGACCCCCTACACTACACAAACACCACTGCACTACCCTAAACCCTAAAACACTACCCCCAGCACGACCCCCTACACTACACAAGCACCACTGCACTACCCTAAACCCTAAAACACTACCCCCAGCACGACCCCTACACTGCCCGAACACCACTGCACTGCCCTAAACCCTGAAACACCAGCCCCTGCACGACCCCCTACACTGCCCGAACACCACTGCACTGCCCTAAACCCTGAAACACCAACCCTAGCACGACCCCCTACACTGCCCGAACACCACTGCACTGCCCTAAACCCTGAAACACCACCCCAGCACGCCCCCTACACTGCCCGAACACCACTGCACTGCCCTAAACCCTGAAACACTACCCCCAGCAAGACCTCCTACACTACCCGAACACCACTGGACTGCCCTAAACCCTGAAACATCACCCCCAGCAAGACCCCTACACTGCCCGAACACCACTGCCCTAAACCCTGAAACACCACCCCCAGCACGACCCCCTACACTGCCCGAACACCACTGCACTGCCCTAAACCCTGAAACACCACCCCCTGCACGACCCCCTACACTGCCCGAACACTACTGAACTGCCCTAAACCCTGAAACACCATCCCCAGCACGACCCCCTACACTGCACGAACACCACTGCACTGCCCTAAACCCTGAAACACTACCCCCAGCAAGACCCCCTACACTGCCCGAACACCACTGCACTGCCCTAAACCCTGAAACACCAGCCCCAGCACGACCCCTACACTGCCCGAACACCACTGCACTGCCCTAAACCCTGAAACACCACCCCCTGCACGACCCCCTACACTGCCTGAACACCACTGCACTGCCCTAAACCCTGAAACACCACCCCCAGCACGACCCCCTACACTGCACGAACACCACTGCACTGCCCTAAACCCCAAAACACTACCCCCAGCAAGACCCCCTACACTGCCCGAACACCACTGCACTGCCCTAAACCCTGAAACATCACCCCCAGCAAGACCCCCTACACTGCCCGAACACCACTGCCCTAAACCCTGATACACCACCCCCAGCAAGACCCCCTACACTGCCCGAACACCACTGCACTGCCCTAAACCCTGAAACACCACCCCCAGCAAGACCCCCTACACTGCCCGAACACCACTGCACTGCCCTAAACCCTGAAACACCACCCCCAGCATGACCCCCTACACTGCCCGAACACCACTGCTCTGCCCAAAACCCTGAAACACCAGCCCCAGCACGACCCCCTACACTGCCCGAACACCACTGCACTGCCATAAACCATGAAACACCAGCCCCAGCACGACCCCCTACACTGCCCGAACACCACTGCACTGCCCTAAACCCTGAAACATCACCCCCAGCACGACCCCCTACACTGCCCGAACACCACTGCACTGCCCTAAACCCTGAAACACCAGCCCCAGCACAACCCCGTACACTGCCCGAACACCACTGCACTGCCCTAAACCCTAAAACACCAGCCCCTGCACGACCGCCTACAAAGCCCGAAAACCACTGCACTGCCCTAAACCCTGAAACACCAGCCCCAGCACGACCCCCTACACTGCCCGAACACCACTGCACTGCCCTAAACCCTGAAACACCAGCCCCAGCACGACCCCCTACACTGCCCGAACACCACTGCACTGCCCTAAACCCTGAAACACCAGCCCCAGCAAGACCCCCTACACTGCCCGAACACCACTGCACTGCCCTAAACCCTGAAACACCAGCCCCAGCACGACCACCTACACTGCCCGAAAACCACTGCACTGCCCTAAACCCTGAAACACCAGCCCCAGCACGACCCCCTTCACTGCCCGAACACCACTGCACTGCCCTAAACCCTGAAACACCAGCCCCAGCACGACCCCCTACACTGCCCGAACACCACTGCACTGCCCTAAACCCTGAAACACCAGCCCCAAAAGACCCCCTACACTGCCCGAACACCACTGCACTGCCCTAAACCCTGAAACACCACCCCCAGCAAGGCCCCCTACACTGCCCGAACACCACTGCACTAAACCCTGAAACACCACCCCCTACACTGCACGAACACCACTGCACTGCCCTAAACCCTGAAACACCACCTCCAGCAAAACCCCCTACACTGCCTGAACAACATTGCTCTGCCCTAAACCCTGAAACACTAGCCCCAGCATGACCCCCTACACTGCCCGAACACCACTGCACTGCCCTAAACCCTGAAACACCACCCCCAGCACGACCCCCTACACTGCCCGAACACCACTGCACTGCCCTAACCCTGAAACACCAGCCCCAGCAAGACCCCCTACACTGCCCGAACACCACTGCACTGCCCTAGACTCTGAAACACCAGCCCCAGCAAGACCCCCTACACTGCCCGAACACCACTGCACTGCCCTAAACCCTGAAACACCAGCCCCAGCAGGACCCCTACACTGCCCGAACACCACTGCACTGCCCTAAACCCTGAAACACCAGCCCCAGCACGACCACCTACACTGCCCGAACACCACTGCACTGCCCTAAACCCTGAAACACCAGCCCCAGCACGACCCCTACACTGCCCGAACACCACTGCACTGCCCTAAACCCTGAAACACCAGCCCCAGCACGACCCCCTACACTGCCCGAACACCACTGTACTGCCCTAAACCCTGAAACACCAGCCCCAGCACGACCCCCTACACTGCCCGAACACCACTGCGCTGCCCTAAACCCTGAAACACCACCCCCTACACTGCCCAAACACCACTGCACTGCCCTAAACCCTGAAACACCACCCCTGCACCGCCCCCTACACTGCCCGAACACCACTGCACTGCCCTAAACCCTGAAACACCACCCCAGCATGACCCCCTTTACTGCTCGAACACCACTGCACTGCCCCAAACCCTGAAACACCACCCCCAGCATGACCCCCTACACTGCCCGAACACCACTGCCCTAAACCCTGAAACACCACCCCCTGCACGACCCCCTACACTGCCCGAACACCACTGCACTGCCCTAAACCCTGAAACACCACCCCCAGCACGACCCCCTACACTGCCCGAACACCACTGCACTGCCCTAAACCCTAAAACACCACCCCCAGCATTACCCCCTACACTGCCCGAACACCGCTGCACTACCCTAAACCCTGAAATACTACCCCCAGCACAACCCCCTACACTACCCAAACACGACTGCACTGCCCTAAACCCTCAAACACTCCCCCAGCATGACCCCCTACACTACCCGAACACCACTGCACTGCCCTAAACCCTAAAACACTCCCCCAGCACGACCCCCTACACTACCCGAACACCACTGCACTGCCCTAAACCCTAAAACACTCCCCCAGCACGACCCCCTACACTACCCAAACACCACTGCACTGCCCTAAACCCTAAAACACTACCCCCGCACGACTCCCTACACTACCCAAAGACCACTGCACTACCCTAAACCCTAAAACACGACCTCCTACACTACACAAACACCACTGCACTACCCTAAACCCTAAAACACTACCCCTACACTACACAAACACCACTGCACTACCCTAAACCCTAAAAAACTACCCCCAGCACGAACCCCTACACTACCCAAACACCACTGCACTACCCTAAACCCTAAAACACTACCCCCAGCAGTACCCCCTACACTACCCAAACACCACTGCACTACCCTAAACCCTAAAACACTACCCCCAGCAGTACCCCTACACTACCCAAACACCATTGCACTACCCTAAACCCTAAAACACTACCCCCAGCAGTACCCCCTACACTACCCAAACACCACTGCACTACCCTAAATCACTACCCCCAGCACGACCCCCTACACTACCCAAACACCACTGCACTACCCTAAACCCTAAAACACTACCCCCAGCACGACCCCTACACTACCCAAACACCATTGCACTACCCTAAACCCTAAAACACTCCCCCAGCACGACTCCCTACACTACCCAAACACCACTGCACTACCCTAAACCCTAAATCTACCCCCAGCATGACCCCCTACACTACACAAACACCACTGCACTACCCTAAACCCTAAAACACTACCCCCAGCACAACCCTCTTCACTACCTAAACACAACTGCACAATTTGTTACAGGTGTTGCAACGCAGGCCTGTGGTGCTTACTGGAAGTACCTGGTGGGCTAGTTGGGCCCCAGGGACCCTCAGGATTCAAGGTGATCTAATCCCCAACTTAAAACGCGCCACGGGGCGCGTTTGCACAGTGGTGAAGGGAGGGGCGGGGCCTCAGGTGACATGTGCGCAAACACGCCCTGTGGTGCATTTTAAGTTGGGGAATTAATTCCCTTTGAATCCTGAGGGACCCTGGGGGCCAACTAGCCCACCAGGTACCTTCAGTAAGCACAACAGAGTTGCGTTGCAGAGAGGTGAAAAAAGGTGCGTGGCCTCGGAACGCCTCTCTGCAACTCAGCTCTGTGGTCCTAACTGTAGGTACCTGGGAGGCTAGTTGGGCCCCAGGGACCCTCAGAATTCAAGGGGACTTAATCCCGCAACTTAAAACGCGCCACGGGTGCATTTGCACACATGTCACCTCAGGCCCCCCCTCCCTTCACCACTGTGCAAACGCGCCCTGTAGCGCGTTTTAAGAGGTAGTTTTAATCCCCCTGCCCTATTATGTACTAGGGACTTGCAGAGGAGGTCATGCTAATAACAGGGGTACCCCAACGCATAGTGTTCCCTAGTGTAAGTAGGTGTTTTCACTGTATTCTAAGTGTCTTTTAGCATAGCACTGGCTCTGGTTAGTCAGAGTCAGTTACCACCAGTACCCGTCTGAAAAAGTTGTGGGCACAGGATGATTTTGCAACAAGGCCTCTTTCTGCTCCTCTGTTGGTTCTTTCTGCACATCTTTTGCTTCTTTCTGTGCGTTTTTTCTTCTTTCTTCACATGTCCTACCTCTGTAGGCATAGTTAGAAACTAGCATTTAAAAAACCTTTGAAATTCACGGTTTCAGGCACGTTATAGTTAGAAATTAGCATTTAAAAAACCTTTGAAATTCACTGAAAAAACCATAGGTTTCAGACACGTTATAGTTAGAAATTAGCATTTAAAAACCTTTGAAATTCACTGAAAAAACCATAGGTTTTAGGGACAGTTATAGTTAGTTGGACATTTCACTCGTACAAAACCATAGAAATTCCCCCGTTATAGTTAGTTCAGCTAACTATAACTCGCGCCCCCAATGCACTGCTGATGACGCCACATATTACATCACTCATGACATGGTCAGTGACATCACTGATGACATCACTGATGACATCTCAAATGACATCACTGATGACATCATCCATGTGATAATTTCATGCATCTTCTCACACCCTAATATAACTTTTGATACACCCACTCTAAATTACAGACTGCCATTCTCAAAACCATAGACACTCCAACACCAAAAACTACATACCCACTCACTGATTCTTTGGTCTACACACATATCCACTCACTCACCCGTACAGTCACTCATACTTAGTCACTCAGTACAGGACTATCATATGCACTCATACACCTATATAAACACTCACACACCGCCACTCATCCATAGAGGTACTCACACACCTAGTCAGTCATGCAAAAAACTTAATCACACACCCATTTACTCACCTATACAGTTATACACACACCAGCTCACTTACTCATACAAATACTAGCACATTCTTACGCTCTTATACAATCACTGATACAAGTACACACTCATCCATACAGCCACTCTCACAATCACACACTCTCACTTATAGCCATTTATATACTCCAACACACATATATACTGCCTTTCACATATGTAGTTACTCACACATGTACCACTGAGATATACATTCAATCACTAACACACCCATACACACACTCACCCACCCATACAGTCCATCACAGATGCACTCTTGAAACCATGCACCCAATGAATCACCAACTCACACATCTATGCACAGAGTCACACACACCCCACCCACACAAACACTCAGGCACCCATACAGATACTCAGACAATCAATCAATAACCCATGTAGACACTCATGTAGCTATTCAGAAAGCCCATGCAGCCGCTTACAAACCAACAGACAGACGGATACAGACATTCACACAGTTTAGTCACTAACCCATGCATTCAGTAAGATACATTTAATCACTCACTTGTAGAGTCAGTCACTCACGTACTAAATCATCCATTCAGACACTTATACACCCACTCATTCTTCAATACGCCTTTCCCTATATATATTAAACATATTTAAACTTTACAGAAACACACAGTCACTGGATGATGTCATCAGTGATGTCATCAGTGATGTCATTTGAGATGTCATCAGTGATGTCACTGACCATGTCATGAGTGATGTAATATGTGACGTCATCAGCAGTGCATTGCGGGGGCGCGAGTTATAGTTAGCTGAACTAACTATAACGGGGGAATTTCTATGGTTTTGTACGAGTGAAATGTCCAACTAACTATAACTGTCCCTACAACCTATGGTTTTTTCAGTGAATATATATATATATATATATATATATATATATATATATATATATATATAGTCACTGAAAAAACCATAGGTTTCAGGCACGTTATAGTTAGAAATTAGCATTTAAAAAACCATTGACATTCACTGAAAAAACCATAGGTTTCAGGCACGTTATAGTTAGAAATTAGCATTTAAAAAACCTTAGAAATTCACTGAAAAAACCATAGGTTTCAGGGACGTTATAGTTAGTTGGACATTTCACTCGTACAAAACCATAGAAATTCCCCCGTTATAGTTAGTTCAGCTAACTATAACTCGCGCCTCGCAATGCACTGCTGATGACGTCACATATTACATCATTCATGACATGGTCAGTGACATCACTGATGACATCTCAAATGACATCACTGATGACATCACTGATGACATCATCCAGTCACTGTGTGTTTCTGTAAAGTTTAAATATGTTTTATATATATATGCCAAGTTGTATTGAAGAATGAGAGGGTGTAGAAATGTCTGGATGAAGGATTTAGTAGGTGCGTGACTGACTGTATAAGTGAGGGATTAAATGTGTCTTACTGAATGCATGGGTTAGTGACTAAACTGTCTGAATGTGTGTATCAGTATGTCTGTTGTTGTGTAAGCTGCTGCATTGGTTGGTGAGTAGCTACATGAGTGTCTATATGGGTTATTGATTGGTTGCCTGAGTATTTGTATGGGAGACTGAGTGTGTGTGTGGGTGGGTGGGAGGTGTGTGACTCTGCGCATAGATGTGTGAGTGGTTGATTCACTGGGTGTATGGGTTCAAGAGTGCATGTGGAAACAGCTGTATGGGCGGGTGAGTGTGTGTATGGGAGTGTTGGTGAGATATTGGATGTCTCAGTGGTACATGTCCAAATAACTACATATGTAAAAGGTAGTGTTTGTGAGAGTTGGAGTATATAAATGACTATACATGAGAGTGAGTGATTGTGAGAGTGGCTGTATGGATCAGTGTGTACTTGTTAGAAGGTGGTTCTGACACTCTGGGCCACCCGGATTTTTTCGCTTTTTGAGCACCTATTTGTTGAGCTTTTACTGTGGGAGAGCCTCATAAGTTGGGACTCACCCACAGTGAACTCATGATGAAAGAGACTGCATGTGGATTTTACTGGTGTCCCCCTAGCTTGACTAGGCCGCTGCGCAGCAGCTGGAGTAAGGGGCACCGGGCTGGTTACATGCAGACACCTGTGTACATGCGTGTGCACACGTGTAGGGGCTGCGCAGTGGAGATTCCTGGCGTGCGCAGTCCAGGAGCAGCTACAGAGTGAATGGTGTGGCAGGACTTATGCAGAATTGGGTGGTGACATGGAATAGGCTTTATACACTGGGAAGAAACATGCCAGGGAAAGTCAGTGTGCTTTACTGTATTTTTCACTTCATTATTCCCCTATGGGGAATTGGAGCCCATGGGCTAGTGTCACTTTCCTAAGGCCTACAGATTCCAGACACGCACTAAAGTCCACTGTAATGGGTGTGAGAAGAAGTATTCTGCAGAGTCCAAAGTCATATTTGTACTGCTTTTGGGTCATCCAGAAAGGTCACATTTCTCTGAGTCAGTCATAACCAGGGCCAGGTTGAGGGCTGACCTCAGCTGGCTGGATTGATAACCTTTTTTTTCCACAAGCTAAGGCCTCCTCTCCCCGAAGAGAAGATGGGTGGGGCTACAGGCCCATCCATCAGCAGCTATCACTGGTGCCAGGCACCAGGCTGCACCAAGGAGGGAAGGGCTCTTGTTTCAGAGACCATGTGGCCAGAGACCCTGGACGACGCCATTTTGAACCAGCCCAGAGGCTGGACAAGAAGGAGGGAGCAGGGGCAGGGAAGTGATGTGTCGCTGTTTGATAGGACAAACAGAGACTTCCTGCCAGCCCCCTACTCAACTTTTAAAAAGTGCTTGAACAGGAAGAAAAGCTCTCTCTGGGGTGTGGTCTGCTGAGGCGGAAGGTGCTGGAGCCTGGCAATGGGCAGTTGGAAGGAGGAATCCCCTGACTGCCTCCCAGGGCCCTAACAGCACCAGCAGAAGAGCCCAGGACCGGTGCTCAGAAGCAGGGGCCTCTGCGCAGGGAGAAGAGAGGCCCAGGAGGAGAGCCAGGCGAAAGGCTGGCGCAGGGAGCCGGTGAAGACCGCTCCCTGCAGAATGCACCCTCTTGGAGACCCGGAGGGCGAAGGAGAGTGCTCCCAGTGGCTGGGGGGCAAAACCAGGAGCAAGAAGACGCGAAAATGGGGCTGATCAGACCCCCAGGCGCTGAGATCTGGCCCCCGGAAAGTAGGCGACCTTTGACCCCCAAGAAGACCGACGAGGAAGCACGTGGGGCTCCGCCGCCGGTCTCAGAGATGCCCCCGGGGTGGGACGGGTCCCGGGGGCTGCCCCCCACAGAGAAGTAAAGCTGGGGAGCGCCGTCGCGCTCCCCGTGAAAAATGCCCTGAAAGGGGGCCAGGAGCCCACCCTGGCCCCCGCCGAAGGTGGAGGTGGGGGAGCGCCGTTGCGCCCCCCCGCAGAGAGATCTCTGGGGGCCCAGGACCCCATCCCCGGGCCCTGAAGCACAGCCGGGGAGCGCCGTCACGCTCCCCGTGAAGATTTGGCCACGGGGTGCCAGGAGCCCACCCTGGCCCCCGGCAAGAAGCTGTCGTCGGGGAGCGCCAGCGCGCTCCCCGTGAAGAGGGGAGGAGGGTCCCGGGACCCCATCTCCGGGCCCCGAAGTGAGGAGGAGGTGGGGGGAGTGCCGTCACACTCCCCCGAAGAACCGCCAGCGAGGGAGCAGCCTCCGCGTCTGCCCGCCAGAGCGGGCAGACCAGAATGCACACGCAAGCTCCCGCAGCCGCACACGAGGGTGCGGGCCGCGAGGGAGCTGGCAGGGGCAGCCGGGGGTGGGCTCCCCGGGCTGCCCTCCAGCAACGAAGGAAGGTGGGGGTCCCGGGTGGGACCGGGACCCCGGAAACCACAGAGGGGCACCTTGGGGCCCGGGTGGGACCGGGCCCCCGAAAAATAAGCAGATCGGCCGGGGGTGGGCTCCCTCAGCCGCGCCCTTACCTGGGGGTCCGGGTGGGACCGGGCCCCCCACCGATGCAGCAGAAGCGGCGGAAGGCCGGCGGCGGCATCGCGGCTCTCCCCGGCACAGCGGGAGAGCCACTAATAAAATATTCACGAAGAGGAGCCTGAAGCGCCCCATAATGCCTTGCAAGGCATGGGGAAAACATCGTTTTGGTGCTTGTGGTGGCCCCAGGAGAACGGGGTCACCGCCAACTTTGTGCAAGGGTGCTGGGGGAGCTGCTGGAGAAGCGCAGTCTCCCCCCAGCACGAAGATAAGTCCCACCCTAAGTCTCATAGGGATTTTAAAAGGATAACCCCTCAAGGGCTCAGCGTGCATTTAACACCTTTTAGGCTGGAACTTTTGTTCTACAGCTGAGGGTGTATTGTGAAGTGCATCAGGGAGTGAAGGGCTGAGTGGGGGATGTCTGGAGAAGAGCATCCCTGGAGGTGAAGAGGTGTAATTGCACCAGAACTGCATTTACTAACTGTTATTCCTTTTTAGAGGGACTGAAGGTCACATATGTAATGTGAAGTACCTGTGTAAGGTGATGTCATAAGCAAAGTGGGGTTATGTTGCCCGACATTCCTGCTAGGGTGTCTGGCTGTATATGCGTAATCCTGTGATTTCATCTGTGATGCCTTTAGGGGCTGTAATTGCAATGCATTCTAATGATCCACAAATGTGCTGAGTACTGTCATTCTAAAGTGTGCTTAAACATATATTCTTGCTGCTGCGCTTAAGTGAGGAACAACCCAGACTGTTAGCCCTGAATATGTAGGGGTGCATACTGTATGGTCAATATAAGATGCTCAGTCAGGGTTATGTGTCACTAGGGCAGGTGAACCTATTTTTAATGCGTGTTGAGGTAATGGGGTGGGTCGCCACTGGGATGGTGCCAGTGCGCAGGGCCCTCGCTCCAGGTTATGTTCAACTAACTGCATTGGGGGCAAGATGATGTGCATACATGGGAGTGGTGGTACTAGACCCCACCCCCCCTGCGGGAGGGGTGGAGATGTTAGGCAATGTCACAAAGTAATTCCAACCGCTTATGTATATTTGTAAATTGGTGCCTAGTATTGAGTAGTGTGTGTGTTTAATAAATGTACTCTTACTTTTATAAAGCAAAGTACAGACTGGACAATCAATTATTGAGTGTTATTTCTGCGCACCTGCAAATGGCGATTACTAGCCCACACCACCTTCCTTGAGTAAGCCTCAGACTGCTCTGCAACGCTACCCTCTGAGAGTCAGGCGCTACAATTGGGTGTTTGGTTCCCAGTGAAGGACAAATGTAGTCATGTTATTTGTGCAGGCCTCACAGATGCTGCCTCGTTTTCCAACAGTACTTGTATCAGTGATTGTATAAGAGAGTAAGTATGTGTTAGTATATGTTTAAATAAGTGAGGTGATGTGTGAATAACGGTATAGGTGAGGAAATGGGAGTGTGATTAATACTTTGCATGACTGACTAGGTGTATCAGTAACTCCATGGATGAGTGGCGGTGTGTGAGTGTCTGTATAGGTGTATGAGTGCATATGATAGTGTTGTATTGATGAGTGACTGTATGTATGAGTGATTGTATGGGTGAATGAGTGGATGTGTGTGTAGACCTAGGAATCAGTGAGTGCGTATGTAGTAACTGGTATTGGTGTGTTGATGGTTTCGAAAATGGTAGTCTGTATTTTACAGTGGGTGTATCAAAGATTATATTAGAGTGTGAGGAGGTGCATCAGATTTTGATGTGGATGATGTCATCAGTGATGTCATTTGAGATGTCATCAGTGATGTCATCAGTGATGTCACTGACCATGTCATGAATGATGTAATATGTGACGTCATCAGCAGTGCATTGCGGGGGCACGAGTTATAGTTAGCTGAACTAACTAGCTGAACTAACTATAACGGGGGAATTTCTATGGTTTTGTACGAGTGAAATGTCCAACTAACTATAACGTCCCTGAAACCTATGGTTTTTGCAGTGAATTTCTAAGGTTTTTTAAATGCTAATTTCTAACTATAACGTGCCTGAAACCTATGGTTTTTTAAGTGAATTTCAATGGTTTTTTAAATGCTAATTTCTAACTATGCCTACAAAGGTAGGACATGTGAAGAAAGAAGAAGAAAAGCGCAGAAAGAAGCAAGACAAATGCAGAAAGAGGCAACAGAAGTCCAGAAAGACGAAGAAAAGTGCAGGAAGAAGCAAGAGATGTACAGAAAGAACCAACAGAGGAGCAGAAAGTCCTCCTGTGCCCCCAACCTTTTACTGACGGGTACTGGTGGTAACTGACTCTGAATAACCAGGACCGGAGCCAGTGCTATGCTAAAAGACACTTAGAATACAGTGAAAACACCTACATACACTAGGGAACACTATGCGTTGGGGTACCCCTGTGATTAGCATGACCTCCTCTGTATTTGCCATGAGTTAGTGCCTGGGTCATTGCATGAGTACATGGGTAGTGACTGGATGATTAGAGTGCTGCAAGGACAGTGCATGGTGATTTTATAAGTGCTTGGGTTTTGGTGCAGTGATTGGATAAGCACATAGGATTGGCTGGGTGATTGGAGGACTGCATAGATAGTACCAGGGAGATTACTGGACTGCATAGGTAGTCCTCAAGGTATTGCAGCAGTGCATGTGTTAGTGACTGGGTCATTCCATGAGTACATGGGTACTGACTGGATAATTAGAGTACTGCAAGGAGAGTGCATGGTGAACTTATAAGTGCTTGGCTATTGGAGGAGTGTATGGATTAGTACATAGTAGTGGCTGGGTGACTGGAGGAGTGCACAGGGAGTGACAGTGTGATTGCGGAACTGCATGTGTATTACCTGGGGAATTGAAGGAGCAAATGAGAAGTGTGTAACTGGGTACAGGACTGTATGGGTAGGGCATATGGGATTGTAACAGTGATCAGGTAGTGCCTGGAGCATTGCATGAGTACATAGCTACTAACTGAAAGATTAGAATACTGCAAGGAGAGTGCCTGTGTGAATTTATAAGTGCTTGGGTATTGGCGGAGTGTTTGGATTAGTACATGGTAGTGGCTGGGTGACTGGAGGACTGCACAGGGAGTGACTGGGTAATTGCTGGACTGCATGGGAACTACCAGGGGAATTGAAGGAGCGAATGAGAAGTGTGTAGGTGGTTAGAGGACTGCATGGGTAGTACACAGGATTGTAGCAGTCAATGTGTTAGTGCCTGGATCATTGCATGACTTATTGGGTAGAGACTGGATGATTACAGTACTGCGAGGAGAGTGCATGGTGAATTTATAAGTGCTTGGGTTTTGGCATAGTGATTGGATAAGTACATAGGACTGGCTGGGTGATTGGAGGACTGCATCGGTAGTACCAGGGAGATTACTGGACAGCATACGTAGTCCTCAATGGATTGCAGCAGTACATGTGTTAGTGACTGGATCATTGCATAAGTACATGGGTAGTGACTGGATGATTAGAGTGCTGCAAGGACAGTGCATGGTGATTTTATAACTGCTTGGGTTTTGGCGGAGTGATTGGATAAGTACATAGTGCTGGCTCGGTGATTGGAGGAGTGCATGGGTAGTGACAGAGGGATTTCTGGAGTGCATGGGTACTACCTGGGTAATTGGAGGAGTGAATCAGTAGTGTGTAGGTGGTTAGAGGTCTGCATGGGAAGTGCTATGGGGATTGTAGCAGTGCATGTGTTAGTGCCTGGGCCATTCCATGAGTACATGGGTACTGACTGGAAGACTAGAGTACTGCAAGGAGAGTGCATGGTGAATTTATAAGTGCTTGGGTTTTGGTGGAGTGATTGGATAAGTACATGGTGCTGGCTGGGTGATTGAAGGAGTGCATGGGTACTGACAGGGCGATGGCTGGACTGCATGGGTAGTGCTCAGGGTATTGTAGCAGTGCATGTGTTAGTGCATGGGTCATTGCATGAGTGCATGGGTACTGACTGAGTGATTAGAGTATTGCAAGGAGAGTGCGTGGTGAATTTATAAGTGCTTGGGTTTTGGCGGAGTGATTGGATAAGTACACACATGTCACATCAGTCCCGCCCCCTCCCTTCACCACTCTGCAAACGCACCCCCTGGCAGGTTTTAAGGTGGGGAATTAATTCCCCTTGAATCCTGAGGGTCCCTTGGGTCCAACTAGCCCACCAGGTACATCCAGTAAGAGCCACAGAGCTGCGTTGCAGAGAGGTGGTCCAAGGCCACGCCCCTTTTACACCTCTCTGCAGTGCAGCTCTGTGGCGCTTACTGGAGGTACCTGGTGTGCTAGTTGGACCCAAGGGACCCTCAGGATTCAAGGGGACTTAATCCCCCAACCTACAACGCACCAGAGGGCCCGTTTGCACAGTGGTGAAGGGAGGGAGTGGGCCTGATGTGACAAGTGTGCAAATGCGCCCCGTGGCGCATTTTAAGTTGGGGGATTAAGTCCCCTTGAATCCTGAGGGTCCCTGGGGCCCAACTAGCCCACCAGGTACCTACAGTTAGCACCACAGAGCTGCATTGCAAAGAGGTGGTCTGAGGCCACGCCCCTTTTTTCACCTCTCTGCAATGCAACTCTGTTGTGCTTACTGAAGGTACCTTGTGGGCTATTTGCACACTTGGTATGTCAGGCCCCGCCCCCTCCCTGCACCACTGTGCAAACGCACCCCTGGCGCGTTGTAAGTTGGGGATTAATTCCCTTGAGTCCTGAGGGTCCCTGGGGCCAACTAGCCCACTAGGTACCTCAGTAAGCGCCACAGAGCTGCGTTGTAGTGAGGTGTAAAAAGGGCGTGGCCTCTGAACACCTCTCTGCAACGCAGCCTCCTGGCGCATACTGGAGGTACCTGGTGGGCTAGTTGGTCTCCAGGGACCCTCAGTATTCAAGGGAAATTAATTCCCCCACTTACAACGTACCAGGGGGCGCGTTTGCTGAGTGCTGCACTTAGGGGGCGTGGCCTCCGCCGCGATGCCGGATTTTTTTTTTAAAACATTTTTTTCAAGGGGGGCTGTGTGGCCCCCTCCTTTTAAATTATTTGTGGCCCTAAGGACCCCATCCCCCAGGGCCTGGTTTAAAAAAACAACAAAAAAAACAGGAAGGGGCCGCGCGGCCCCCCTCCCGAGGCCAATTTCGGCCCCGGGGACCCCATCCCCGGGGCATGGCCACATTTTTATTTTCTTTTTAAAGGAGGGGGACTGCGTAGCCCCCCTCCTAAGGCCTCAAGTGGCCCAGGGGACCCCATCCCCCGGGGCTGTGCCTCATTTTTTAATTTTTATTATTTTAATTGATTGATGGAGGGGGGCCACATGGCCACCCTCCTAGGCCACTTCTGGCCCCGGGGACCCCATCCCCCGGGGCCTGGCCTCTCTGTTAGGGACCGTGGGGGGAGCCCCAATGCCCCCACGGTCCCACCGGCTCCCCGCCTCCTGCGGGAGCCGGCATTGCTTTTCCACACGGGGAGCTGCTGACATGCAGCTCCCCTTGTGGAAAAGCAATCTGGTTTGGATTTTGGAAGAGAGAGCAGGTTTCCTGCTCTCTCTTCCAAAACCCAAACCACAGTTTGCAATGACAGGGCAGGAGCTGCTAGGTTCCCGCCCTGTCATAGCAAACAGCAGTGTCCCGGGGGTGGGCACCCCGGGACACTGCAGGAGCTGGCCCTGGGGGGTGGCGGTCCCCAGGGCCATCTAGGGCTCCTGGAGGGGGGCCGCGCGGCCCCCCTCCCAACTAGTGTACAGCCCCGGGGAGGTGGTGGTCCCTGGGGCGTGTGGGGGGGCTCGAGCACCCCCACACAGCTTTATTAATTTTTTTTTAAAAAGCCCCCGGTGGTGGCGGTCCCCGAGGCAGTGGGGGGCCATGTGCCCCCGCGAATAATTAATAAAAGCCCCGAGGGTGCCGGTCCCCGGGGCTTGGGGGGGCCTTGGAGGCCCCCCACACATTAAGCTGTGTCTAAAGTTTCCAATGGAAAATAACATGGAGAAAACATGTTTTGGGACCACCCTTTTTTCTCGGCCCCCGCTTGGCGAATCACCCCAAAACTTTCAAGACAGGAGCTGACCGGAGCGCCCCACTAGTTTTGAAAATTTCGCGAAGATTCGTCATCCGGCGCCAAAGTTATTGGGAAAAGAAAATCGCTTTTCCTATGGAAACTAGGTCCTAACTATAACTATCTACTGGCGACCGCCAGTAGATAATATATATATATATAAAAAAATGACATGCTTCATCATATGGGTTCTCTCCTCACACTGTGGTGTGGGATACGACTCCCCGAGGGGACGAGCTGAGGTGTTTTCTCAAAGATGAGCGTATGAAATAGAGGTGAATGAGGGGCAGAGTGCAAGGAACGTTAGTGAGTGATTTAAAAGTGTCTCTCTGGATCCACTGAATTTTTATTGGATGGTCACAGGGACACAATTAAAAAGCGAGAGGGCTAAGGATTGAACCAATACATCCCTAGATCAAGGTCAACATGTTTCTGCCATTCATTGGTCCCCTATAGATATCCGGAGGCATTCATCAGGACCCAAATTTGATAGTCACTCTGCGTATGTGATAAAGATAGAAAATAT
This sequence comes from Calotriton arnoldi, assembly GCA_963921515.1. Classification (NCBI taxonomy): domain Eukaryota; kingdom Metazoa; phylum Chordata; class Amphibia; order Caudata; family Salamandridae; genus Calotriton; species Calotriton arnoldi. Next base: position 1,024,568 of record CAWUFW010001768.1, on the reverse strand, counting down.
ACTGTATATACCCCTCATTCACCTCTATTTCATACGCTCATCTTTGAGAAAACACCTCAGCTCCTCCCCTTGGGGAGTCATAGCCCACACCATGGTATGAGGAGGGAACCCATATGATGAAGCATGTCACCTAACGGTGAGTGAGGGTTCTTGTCCTGAAGGAAATTTCTCCTTCTATCTCTTGCACAAACATTACACTACCTCTATCTTCTTCTTTTCTTTTTCACGTACAGTCGGGCCTACTTTGTGTGATAAGAATTGTTCTTTTGAGGGATCAGTACCCCCTGGCTTTCTCAGATCCCCTCTGATCCTAAGTGTGTTTATGTCTTGGTCACATGACCATGGTTTGTTTCACAAGTCTTTAAAAATGCATCACATAGGACGTGACAGTGCATAGAAGTAGAAAAAAGTGCATTTGTGTTAAAAACAGGAAACATTTCATAATTCATTCCATTCTGTTGTGAGTTCACAGAATAATAATTTTTCAAGAATATAATACATTAATATAAGTTTTTCACTTGTTTACTTATTTTTACAACATAGAACCATTCAGGCGGTCACCAGTAGGTAGCTATAGTTAGGACCATGTTTCCATAGGAAAAGCATTTTTTGTTTTGCCAATAAATTTGGTGCCACTTGACGAATCTTCACAAAATGTTCAAAATGTTTCCCCTTTTTGATTCAGCTGCTGTGTTAAAAGTTTTGAGGTGAAATGTCAAGCGGGAGCTGAGAAAAAAAAAGGTCCCAAAACTCGTTTTCCCTATGCATTTTCCCCACATGATTACAGACCGAACAGCTGAGCGGAATTACACAAGATTTGGCAGCAAGCTAGATGTTGGTCTAGAATGCATGCTTTTGTGATTTGACATAAATCCATTCAGCAGTTTTAGAGATATTTAAGTTTAAAAAATACAGATATCTGGGGACATGAGTCCTTGCAGTGGACTGGCAAATCCATATGAAATTTGATTGGCTGCCAACTCTTCAACCAGGAAGTGCTGGCAGCCATCTTGGGCCTCACTTGAAACTGAGTCTCACGAAAATTGTAAAATATAAAGAAAAGGGGGCAAGGTAGAAATGCTCTGACCCCGAAGATATGGTGGAGTGGTCCCACAAGGACCCCGACGGGGGTTAAAAGTATTTTTTTAATAAACTTTTGCAGCACATTCACAGATGGAGCCATGGCAAAATTGAAAAAAAGACTTGCAGACTTCTGTGTGTCTTTTATAGGAAGGCCCTGCGCTGGCCAAATCCTGGGGGCAATGTTTTATCATTATGCGGGGTTGCCCATGCGGTACCTCTGCACCCCGGGGACCGCCACCTCCCCGGAACATAAAATAATAAACTGATGCAGAGGGGGCTGCACGCCACCCGCAGCCCTGGGGACTGCCACCTCCTCAGGGCTATTTATTAAATTAGTGTGCGGGAGGCCTGTATGGCCTCTCCCGTAACCCCAGGGACCACCACCTCCCCGAGCTTTATGTATAAACAAAGCGGGGGCCATGCAGACCCCCCATTACCCCTGTGGCCACCACTTCCCTGGAGCTTTAAATTTAAAAAATGCGGGGGCTGCGTGGACCCCCCACAGCCCCAGGGACCACAACCTTCCCAGGGCAAAATTGAAGTGAGGAGGGGGCTGCACGGTCCCCTCCTGGAGCCATATATGGCCCTGGGGACCGGCACCCCCCAGGGCCAGCTCCTGCTATGTCCCAGGGTGTCCACCCCTGGGACATAGCTGTTTGCTATGGCTTGGCGGGAGCTTTACTCCTCCTACTAATCCATAGCAAACTGTGCTCCGCTTTGATTGCTCTCGCTTGCTCAAAGTAGAGCACAATTTCTTTTACACACAGGGAGCTACATGTTAGCAGCTCCTATGTGTACATGCAATGCCGGCTCCTGCAGTTGGCGGGGAGCCAATAGGTACAGCGGGGGCCTTCAGGCTTCCCCGCGGTCCCCATCTTTGGTGAGTGGGTGCCCTGGGTCCAGGGCACCCACATTAAAGGCCAGGCCCCGGGGGATGATGGGTTCCTTGGGGCCAAAATCCACCTGAGAGGTGGGCTGCTTGGCTCCCCTCCCTTTTAGCTAAAAAAAAGTATAAAATAAAGGCAGGGCCCAGGGGATGGGGTCCCCAGGGCTAAAATCAGCCTGGGGGATGGCGTACCCAGGACCAAAAATGGCCCAGGGAAGGGGGGCCATGAAGCCCCCTCCCCCATAAAATGTTTTTTAAAAAAGGAAAAAAAACCTCCCACAACTCGCTGGAGACCCTGCTCCCTTCACCACCACTCTGCAAACGTACCTCCTGGCGCACAACTAGTTGGGGGATGAAGTCCCCTTGGCTGCAGAGGGTCCTTGAGGGCCAACAAGCCCTCCTGTTACCTCCAGTAAGTACCAAGCAGCAGTATTGCTGAGAGGACATCAGAGGCCACAAACCCTTTCTCCACAACTCTGCAAACCCACCTCTTGGTGCACTTTTTCTATTGCTTTTTTTCAGGAAGGGGGCTGCGTGGTCCACCTTATCTGGACCATTTTTGGCCCCGGGGACCCCATTCCTCGGGGCCTGCCCCTTTTTAAAAAGAAAAAATTATTTTTAAAAAAGGGAGGGGGCCGCACAGCCCCCCTCCCGTGCTGATTTCGTCCCCATGATCACCCATCCCCATGGCCCAGCCTCTTATTTTTGGTTTTATAATTGAAATAGAGGGGGGCCGAGCAGCCCCCTTCCTGGGCCATTTTCGACCCCAGGGACCCCATTCCCCAGGGCCTGTCCCTCTTTTTTTTTTTTTTTAAATACCCCTCCCAGGCCGATTTCAGCCCCTGGACCCAATCCCCACGGGGATAGCCCTTAATAAGGGGGAGGAAGGTGTGTGGCCCCCCCTCCCCGGGCCAACTTTCGGCCCAGGGACCCCATCCCCGGTGCCTGGCCACTTCAATGGGGACCACAGGGGAGCCTCAAGGCCCCTGCGGTCCCTGCCGGCTCCCTACCTCTTGCAGGAGCTGGCATTGCTTTGAGACCCAGGGAGCTGCTAACATTCAGCTCCCTGGATCCCAAAGCAATGTCTGTTTCCCTGCTCGTTTCACAGCAGACAGGGAAACAGACATGCTCTGCTTTCAACAAGCGAGAGCATTTTCTGCTCTCGCTTGTTGAAAGCAGAGCTGAGTTTGCTATGGCATGGCGGGAGTGGTGCTCCCACATGCCATAGCAAACTGCAATGTCCCCGAGGTGGGCACCCCAGGACATTGCTCGAGCGGACCCTGGGGGGTGACGGTCCACAGGGCCATCTAGGGCTTTGTATCGATTTGCCCCAGCGAGGTGGTGGTCTCCGATGACGGGGGTTCGCAACAGACCCCCTGCATTATTGTATGTGCGCCCTGGGGAGGTTGTGGTCCCCGGGGCTGCATGGAGGGGCCAGAGGCCCCTGCCCATTATGACTTATTTTAGCCCCAGGGAGGTGGCAGTCTCCGGGGCTGGGGGGAGGCATAGGGCCTCCCCTCGCATTGTTTTTTAAATGTATTTAATGTATGTGCCCCGGCGATGTGGCGGTCCCCGGGGCAGCGGGGGCTGAGTGGGCCCCCCAAATTATTTTTAAATTACATTTGTGCCCTGGGGAGGTGGCAGTCCCCGGGGCAGCAGGGGAGCTCCCCGCATATATTAATGATACTGCCCCTGGAAGGTGGTTGTCCCCGGGGCTTTGAAAATCCCTAGTAGGGGGACCCCGTGCGCCCCTCCTACAGTTCCACAATGGAATGAAGTGGGGGGCATGGGGACCCTGTAGGGCCCCCTTTGTTCCTGAACCGCCAGCCTTTTCATGGCGGGGATCCCGCCATCAAATGGCTCGCAGTGCAGGAACTCGTAATATGCTCAGTGGGACTGCGCCAGTCCTGCTCAGCATGTTACATTGTGGCGTAGCTCCACCACCGCCAGGAAACAACTGTTCCCTGGAGCAGCCAGTGGGCCTCTGCTGCAACAACTTTTCAAATCGTAATGCGGCGAACAGACCACCGCCAGCGCAAGTGCAGCGGTCTTACAACTGCAGCACTTGTAATCAGGCCCTAAGATTCCATTGTGCATTGCCTCTGAGCAAAGTGTAATTCACCCTCCGACTGCACACACGCTCATTTATACTCTGTTGAAGTGCAGTAAAAATTACAGGAACATGTGAAAAAGGACATTTAGACTTCACACCTTTTCCTATTATCTCAACCACGTCTGCACCAGTGAAGAAAGGGAGGTAAAATCTGTGGTAAAATGGACTGGAGTGGAAGTTGAATAAAAAGTGTGTTTGGGAAGAGGAGTTGGCCTAACGGCTAGGGCAGTCGACCTCGAACCTGGGGAACTGGGTTCGAGTCTCAGCAAGGATACTGAACCTTCTGTAATTCTGGGCAAATCACTTAATTTCCCTGTGCCTAACAAAAATGAATGTGTCCTCATGTAATACAACTGGTGCTCATGTAAAGCGCTCTGATACCCTTGGGTCAAGTTTGCGCTATATAGAACTCTGTAAAAGAAATTGTGCCTTAGTATTCTGCTTTCTTGTTCAACTTTTAACTTGCATCCTCCATTTATATATTGCCGCCAGTGGTGAATTTGAGCCGGTGATTACAGGTAAGGCCCAGTTGACCTCATTTTTGGGTACCAGCACTTATTTTAACTGATCAGACTTTGACCCAGAAGAAGCTAGAGAGAAACTCAAACGAGGGAAAGTATGGGGAAGACAAAGATGGAAAACATGACAAAGAAAGAAAGCAGGGTTTAAAAATAACCTGAAACAGTGAGATAGAGGGGAAAGGAGTGTCTGGTGGTTGGTGAAGGAGGGATGAGGTGGAATCACGATTTAGAAGCTTTAGGGGCAGATTTACAAGAACTGGCACATCCCTCATTATTAGCAGGGATGTGCCACTTAAATTGCGACACGTAAAAAAACCCTTGCACCACCATGGATGCACCGCATTGTGGCGCAAGGATAGACAGATGCGTGACGCATCTTTTCGGTGTAAGGGCAGCGCATTGCTGGAGTCGTGTCGCAAGTACGACGCAACTCCAGCAATGGTTAGGAATGCCTATTCCTAACATGCTGCGTCACTCCTTATGCCTGCTTCAAGCAGGCGCAAGGTTTTGACGCAGTGGCGTCGTAAAAGTGACTCAGTGAAATCTTGTAGATTTCACTGCGTCACTTTTACAAGGCTTTCCTGCGTGGGAACGCCCACCCTGCATACATTATACCTGACGCAGGTATAATGTAGCGCAGGGCTTTACAACGTGACGCATCTCCCTAGATGCGTCACGTTGTAAATATGTCGGAACGTGGCGCATTGTTTACGACGCCACTGCATCACAGAAGTGACGCAAAGGCGGCGTAAAGATGTCGCAAGGGGCTAGTAAATCTGCCCCATGGTATTCATCACTTCCACCTTCGATAGTGTCGCTGTGCGTTTCTAAGCAAAACTTTGTGCTCCAGCACTTTTACTTTTACAAATTAAGCACTGATTTCCCCTTCAGTGACTAGATAGTCAGTCCATGTTTTTTGTCAGTAAAGTTTGACAGTAAAGTTACGGACAAAAATATTGCACCTTATAGAGACCCATTATAACTTGCAGAAACCGCCCACCGTACAGCCCAGCAGGGAGAATAGTGGGGTCTCGACCCCCGAACTCTTCCTGACTAGGCACGAAAGGTTTCCTGTTTTGGGAGAGCATTGATACAGGCAGCGAGGAGGACAAAAGAGTTTTTTGGATTGCGCTCCAATACTAGTGCATGTATGTGGCTCACAGTTTCGGGTCTTTTTATGAGCTTTGAGATAACAGGCGTACTCTCACTCTTTGGCAATATTATAATGTGCAAGAGAAGCAAGTAAGCAAGGCTACAATTCCTGCTATCTTGCGCCAAAAACTATGGAACAAAACAATTATTGCGTACGCACTAGCATGCAAACACAGCTGCAGAAAGAAACCGTAAAATCAATGTGTGAACACGAAGACAGAAACGTACCAGAAAATCACATCTTTTGGAATGGACCCAGTTTTCCATTAATATGTTATAATACATTTTTTTGCTCATGCAGAATGGTTTACGCTCCATGGGGCATATTCACAAGGACTTATCGCCGAGTTATCGCCACCTTAACGCATCAAAAGTGAAGATAGATTTAACGCCCCATTCACAAGCAGGTGCAAACTGCAGACATCGCCAGTATTCCCGCGAAAACTGCCGCAAAATTTATTTCCACGGGTGACACCACCAACTAACCCTAATGAGATGCAGAGTAGGCATTCCCGTGCAAAAACTCACGAAGACACCACTACACCACTTTCACAACGAACTGCCAGATCTGCGATGCGAACCAAAAACAGGCGATAAGTCGCGGTAGCAGCAGGGAATTAACACCTGCCTTTTGCTGGTGTTAAGCAGGACGACTACCTGCAGCATGAAAGGGAGCCCAGCCAAGAGCCACATCTGAAGACCCACAGATGCCATGGAGACAATGATCATGCATCTCAGAGACCCATGAGGGCCACAACACCCTCCGCCACCACCCCCAGGACCGCCACCACCCCCAGGACCCGCCCGCCCCCCCCGGACCACCACAGAGGCAGCGTACACAAAGACAGCGGACCCACCCTAAACGCACCAGCCGAACAGACCGAACGCCAGAGGAGGACATTGCCCACTACAGGCCCAAAAGGACAACCATCCCTCGCATCCTGACCCACATCACCCACCTGCTGACGGTACCAACACAGCGGACAAGCAACATCCCTCCGCAGACAAAGCTGCCGGCTGTGCTGCACATGTTGGCCTCTGGTACCTTCCAACCCACAACTGCCAGAGTCAGAGGAGTCTCACAGCCAGCCCTATACAAGTTCATCACACCTGTCCTGGATGCCATCATCAGCCTGGTACCCCAGGACCTCCACTCCACCCACACTGCGCAGGAGCAGCTGGAGAACAAGCAAGTCTTCTACGCCATAGCTGGATTCCCTCACGTGTCGGGGGCAATCGACTGCACACATGTACCCCTCATAACCCCTGCCGACACTGCACACAACAACCGCAACAGAAAGCACACGCATTCCATCAATGTGCAGGCAATAGTGGACCACCGGGGACTCCTCAACAATGTCGTGGCCAACTCCCCAGGCAGTGTGCATGATTCCTACATCTCCCGACAGTCCATCATCAACCAGCGCTCCCAGGATGGCACCTATGGAAATGCAGTGCTCGTTGGTAAGTACCAAATGAACACACCACACACCTCCACCCCACAGTCGTGCAACTCATGACACTGGCAATGGGCACGCAGCAGAACTACATGCAACATGCCAACCAACCAGACACAACAACACAACTCCATTGGGAACCTGGGCTTGCCATGCACACAACCCAGCCAGGGCATGGCACCACAGCCACACAATAGCAGAATGTGAAGAGAGGCTTGGAGCAGGCATGTGTGAGAGCGGCAAGTGACTAATGAATGAGAACCTACCCAATGCCAGGTGTGGCATGGAGGTGCCGGACAGACTTCAGTGTGCAAACCACAGAAATGGCCATGTGGACATTGACTGCTGGTGCATGGAGTTTAGTGGCAAGTGGACGCTACCATGTCCCCACAGGCTGTGGGGCAGAAGGCGGAAATGTCGCACTTTACGTCCCCCACTGTATGCGCGGCCGGAGTGGGTTGGCCCTGCGTACGCCAGACCTGCGTAGGGGTGTGAATAAAAAGCCCGTCGCACTGGGCGTGGTTCTCTTTCGGAAGGGCCAACATGTCTGCCAGGGCGGCGCCTCTCAGCCCGCCACGAGGCCGGCGCCGTGCGCGGTGGGGCCTGCGTCCCTGTGCGCCTGCTGCCCCCGGGCTGCTGGTCCTCAGACCCGTCATGCCTGCCCCAGCACACCAAGGAGGCTCCGCTCACCTGCCGACACCGGCGTGTGTCAAAGAGGGCCCAACACGTGCCGGTGCAAGCTCCAGGCCCCAGCCCCGCGACCTTTGCAGCCTCCGCAGACCATCGCTGGCCTCCACAACGCTGGCCCACAGTACTCCTTTCTCATTGACATACTCCACCAGCGTACTCTTCGGCCCAGTTGTTGGCACATGTTGTACTGTGTCGTGAGTTTTGAATGGCAGTGACCAAAGGTCTGTGGCAGCATCCACATCACTGAACTCCCTCCGACCAGTGAAGTAAAAGTCTGCATCGCAAGCCTGCGACACGTGGTGCCACTAACCATGTTCAACGCAAGCCGGCAACACTTGGATGAGGGCTCAGGCCTACACTGCGGTTCAGTGGGTCCTACATGTGGAACTGTGTCCTGAGTTTTGAATGGCAGTGACCCCAAGTCCGTGGCAGCGTCCACATCACTAAACTCCCTCCGATCAGTGAAGCAAAAGTCTGCATCGCAAGCCTGCGACACGTGGTGCCACTAACCCTGTTCAACGCAAGCTGGCGACACTTGGATGAGGGCTCAGGCCTACACTGCGGTCCAGTGGGTCCTACATGTGGAACTGTGTCCTGAGTTTTGAATGGCAGTGAACCCAAGTCCGTGGCAGCGTCCACATCACTAAACTCCCTCCGATCAGTGAAGCAAAAGTCTGCATTGCAAGCCTGCGACACGTGGTGCCACTAACCCTGTTCAACGCAAGCCGGCGACACTTGGATGAGGGCTCAGGCCTACACTGCGGTCCAGTGGGTTCTACATGTGGAACTGTGTCCTGAGTTTTGAATGGCAGTGACCCCAAGTCCGTGGCAGCGTCCACATCACTAAACTCCCTCCAATCAGTGAAGCAAAAGTCTGCATCGCAAGCACACGACACGTGTCTGTGGGCCCGTGCTGACCGCTGCCCCCGGCCTACACTGCGGTCCAGTAGGTCCCACATCCAGCACTTAGTCGTGATTCATGAATGGCAGAGTCCATACCAGTGAACGAACGGAAAGGAGTAAGAGGAAGATGCGGCTCAGTCCGGATGAAAGCCAGATCCACTTCACGGAGGTGACCGAACACTAGCAACAACTGACCTGGTGCCGCTAACCCTGTTCACCGCAAGTCTGCGTGCCGTGGTGCCACTGAACCTGAACTACGCAGGCCGGTGGGACCATCCAACGTAAGCTGGCGACACTCGGATGAGGGCCCCTGCTGACCTCTGCCTCAGGCCTACACTGCGGTCCAGCAGGTCACACATGTGGAACTGTGTCTTGAGTAAGATATGGAGGAGTCCACACCATTGGACATGCCTCATCGCATGCGGCATCCCCTATCAGCACTGGTGCCACTAACTCTGTGCGCAATGAGTCATAGGCACTTTCTGGTTGGACTTTGGTGGCATCTGAGTCCATGGCCTGGGGGTTGTCTGCATCATCATCTGGCTGGGATGGACTTGGTGTTCGACATGTGTCTGTTCCATTCATCTCCACCATAGTGACTGTTTCTGCGTGGTTCTGCCCTCTGCATCATGCCCTGGGGGTACACCTTCCACTGTCCACCGAGACACTCTGCGACAACCCCCTTTGTCATCTACGAGAACCTGCTCTGCTCTCATGACCCTGCCCCAGTGCACCGCAAGTCAGTGGCCCACGGCGGTAGGCCCGTGCAGGACTCTGTGCATCCGGGGCCACTAACTCTGTGCAGCTCAGGTCATGGGGCCTTTATGGTTGAATGGTTCTGTCCTTAACGATGGACACTGTTGTCGTCTTTTGTCTGCACCAGGCACTCCATGACGGCTGGTATACACACACCCCACACACATCCAACACAGGTGTCACTCGACATGTGAGCCTGCTAATAAAAGTGGCCGGGCGCACATGCCCGTAGCCATTCACACCATCTAAGCAAGAGTGTCCATGTGGTCATTATGTCAGCATGATGGGCCCAAGCCCTGCAACATCACAGTGTGCTGTCTTCAGCGGACGATACCATGTCACCACAGCAGTGGCTAAGACCTTGGACATGAAGCTTCGCCCGCCCCCCCCTGCATGCACAAGCGGCGTGTGCTGGTCCGGCGTACGTCAGGTCAGCACAGGGGTGTGCTGATTCGGCAGGGGGATCAGGGCGTGGCTCTGGTCTGGCCTGGAGCAGGAAGTGCGGTAAGCGTGTCTCTGAGTTGGAGTGTTGTTGCCACCAGGGCCACAGTAGTCGATGTTGCAATGTAGCATGCACCCAGAGGGCGGGCCCGCATGTACGGGGAAATGTAAGAGCGCAAGACCGCTCAGGGCCTTGGCTCATACATGCCAAGTGTTATGTGTATCAGTCCTGCGGCTGCATAAGTCAGATGCCTAGCCTCAATCGCGGCGCTATCACAGCCAGCCATGAACTGTACACCTGTGTTCGCCCTGTCCAGACCATTGGCCTACACTCACGTGGCCGCACACCCTCAACTGCCAGCTTCACGGTGTTGTTGGCATGCTGCTGGACATGCGCAGACTGGCATGACAATGGGGTGCCGTAGGAGTGCACGTGATACAACTGCGCAGCGCACACAAGTGTGGGGGCTCGTGGGAGGGAGGAGCAGCTGTGAGGCAACGTGACACCCAGTGAGGCCGCTCATGTACCACGTGCTCGGCATATCATCCATGATTCCCTGGGTCGCAGACATCCCACCCTACCCACGACAGGCCTCTGTACATCTTCTGTATGCAAGCAGATGGTGGAGTTACTGTAGGGATGTAAGGTCCTTTGTCTGAACTATCAGGCGGAAGCACATCTGCAGCTCCGAGCTGGGACTTGCATGTGCCCAGCACACCCTGACAGATACGATAGCATTTGCTGGTGACTCCCACACTATGCACTGCCCGACGTGAGACCAACGTGTACACATCCCACACACAGAAGTCCTTGGTCGTAGTTCGTGTGCGTGAAATGGCCTTCACACGTACTCCCACCCCACCCCAGGCCTGCACCCGTTGCACACAGACACTGCTCATTGATCCGAGCTGTGACATTTCATCCACAGGACTGGCGCGGGTCAGCACACACTTCAAGCAGAGCCACTGACGCAATGGCAGACCATCCCGGACACATGCACAACTCCAGTCACGTGGACCGGTACCATGCACGTCTGCTGCATGTACTGGGGGCACTGCCATTGGCAGTGCTGCGGATCAGTTACCGGCTGAGCTTCCACCTTGCCAACGTCACCTGCATTCAGCCTGTGTTGCATTGTCGCTCGTGCATATTCGAGTGGACCATGTATGTCTGCCTCTCCAACGTAACGGTAGCTGACCTGGATTTCGACGTGTGTGTGCGCCCCCTGTTGGCCCACGACCAGGAGTGTCACCGTGATGCCCGTTTATGGCATGCCTGGATGATTGGCATGCATGCTGGCATCTGGACCTGGGACATTGCACGAGTCGTCGTGTGCAGTGACCACATTGAGCCGCTCCCCTATTGGGCTTTAGTACCAATTGGGGCCAGGGGTTGGAGTCAGCACATCTGTCCGGGACAGCTGATGGGTTACGTTGCCGACATGTTGGATGTAGTCGACAACGAGCTCATGTTGGAAATGTTGGCCTACGCTGCTGCACTCGCGTTCATGGACGAGTGACAATGTACCTGCAGCCACAACTGAATGTGACCCATTGCACGTGTCCCGACGCCTGGTTGCATGTTGGGGATCTGGTCACATGTCCCAAGACGACAGTGGACATGGCTGCATTGGCCTGGACTCCGGATCCATGCGGGGACAACCAACGCGCATTGGCACTGACTTGTGTGGGTGATGGACTCCCCCGGGGTGGACATGGGCGCTTTCCAACGTTCCTCATTCAGACATGCTGCTGCATTGGTCTGCATGTTGTGGCACTTCTCTTGGCCGTACTGACACGCAATTGTTGATGAAGTTTCCGCACCTTCACTTGTCTCCAACTGTGATGAGTGTTGATATGTATGCAGATGTGTGTGTCACGGCCTATCTGGGTCCCTGCCATACATGCTTTGCTACCCTATCAGGGCTGTGGGTTGGTACTTGTGCATTGTCATGTCCCTGTTTCGTGCTTTACTAGATGCGTATGGCCATTTCCCGGCCACAAGCGGGTGCACTTGTGTCCTGTGTTCGGTTGTGCAAATGTTGGTGTTTGTACCACTTTGTGTTCGATGTTGGGGTGCTCTGCTTCCTATGTGTGTGTGCTGCATTGTGTGTGAGATGGCCCTTCAGCTCTGATTTGGCTCACCCTTCTCCCTTTCAGGCAGTGTGGTTTTCACTTCTGTGCTTGTTCAGTGGTGTGATATTGCCGACTTGTGTGACTTGTGGTCTTGGTTGGTGTTGTTACTCTTGGGCATGGTTTGTCTGCAGTTGTGCTGTGCTTAATTGTGCATGTGTGCCATTGTGCCCATCTCCCCCCGTCCCCCCAGTCCCTGGTCGTCCTCTCCCTGTTGCTGTTGTGTCTGTTAATTTTGAGCAGTTTCCGGTCCCTGACTCCTGCCACCATCTCCAGACTGATGTGGTGGACACCATTTCCTCCATGTCATCCAGCTCCTGGTGTGGCGCTGGACTCCCACCTCCGGTGTGCATTGCTGCCTTCTGGTTGTTGGCGTGTTTCTGCTTGTTTTTGCGTTTCGCATCATTCCAGCTGTTCTGGTTTTCTTCCATTGTCCTCCTCCGCTCTCCGGCTGCATTCACCTTGTCCACGATGGACTGCCATGTACAATGTTTTGCTGCCAATGGGGCTTGTGGGGTTGTGTACTTGCTCCGACTGCCTCCATTGTGCTTCGCTGTTGTTTTCTGTTTGGTTTGTCTTCCTTTTTCCTGCTTTTGTTGTGCTTATTCCCGCCTGCCGTGTGTGTGTGACGGGCCTGGTGCTGCTTATCGCTGCTTTCCTCATCGCGAATGGGCCTCATTGCACGTTTTTTTGCGTTGGGGTTTGTGTTTTTTTCTCCGTCGCGGTGGTTGTATCGCGGACATTGGCCGCGTTTTCGGCAAACTATCGCATGGTACCGCCGTGTTGTGAATTCCACGTTAACAAGGGGTTATTTTCCCGCGATAGACTGCGATGTGTAAAGTTGCATTAACATTTTTTGGAGATGTTTAGCGCACGTTCTTGTGAATATACCCCTATGAGTGGACAAATGGCGAGAATGACCGCTTTTGCCGTCAAGTACAAACAACGCTGTCAGACTTCAGTGCCTGCCTCCTCGAGAAATAGCATTTCAACCAGTCTTAAAATGCATTCTATTGCTGTTCAAGAAACAGGCCTCCAACATAAAGCTATTCATAACTTTCTAATCTGATGCCAGCAATATTCTGTGTTGCCTTACTTTTTTTTATCTAGAGTTTCATAAAATTATTGTACAATATTGCCAAGCCAGAAACTTCCCAGTCTCATTATTTTCCTCATCAGGCTTCTGTAAATATGTTGATGGTTCGCCACCTCCCCTTCTAAGCAGACTACTCCTACCACAAACCTTTTCTTTTTCTGACACCCTATATACTTTCTGAAAAAGTCCCTAAAGTGTCTTCATTTAAATTTCGTGCTGTTTTTTCTTGGGCAATGTACAGCAAACCAGGATGATTGTAAACAAGTCTATAAAACAATCATGAACAATATTTCAGTTAGATGTGCACTTCATATTTACAAAGATGAAATCTATGATATACTGCCTTATTAAATATTAAAGCGCTTTCTCAATCAACAATAAGGTACCAAGAGTGCCCTGCTCGATGAATCACATGCATAACTGTTCTCTATTATAGGTTAATTGTCAGATAGTAACACAGGTCAAAGAGTGGTTCTCATACACCTAAGGTTTTTGGACACAAAAAATAAATGTATTATGGGAGCTGTTTTTGTTTTCACTGGCAGACGTGTATGAAAGGATAAAAATATTCATAATTAGCCTTACATCTATCACATAAAAGTTTCTATTTTTTTCATTTAAATATTCCACACCCCTAACCTGGGTCTGCATATTAGTAGTTGCTTATACACAATGTACACTCCGCGCAAGGATGCAGAAAGTTGCATTGAAGTCTCCTCCTACCACACAGAGGCATTTGGAGAGTGTGCACAGCATCTGAGTCATCTGTTAAAAGCCCCTAACAGAGTTACCTCCCCTACAATTTAAGGTAGATGGGGAAGGATATGCCTGGAAAGATCAAATGCTAATTTTCAGCATTTCGCCCCACTATTTCTGAATTGAAAAAAATAGACACAAGAAACATCAAACCATTCTTTCAGATCCCTTTCAGTAAATGTAAAAGTAACAATAGGACCAAAATAAATGTAACAGCGACCAATGTCTCAACCAAAGAAGAGGGAACAGACGGTGCTATGGGATGTCTAAGGTAAAACACAGGCAGCATGTTTAAGAACACTTCTGAGGTGCCAAAGCTGAAGGTTAGATTTTAAGCCCAGTTCAAAAAGGAACATCATTTGTACCTGCCTACAAATCACGCTAGTTTCAAACTAAACTGACATCTTTCGATTCAAGCTTAAGTTCAATTACCCCAAATGTGTTTTATTTATCAAAAAAAGAACTTTAAAATTCTTTCTTCTAAAGATACACATTATGAACTGGAGGAGGAGGTCGAATGTTGTATTATGGATGCACCACGCTTTTACAGGCACATATTTCACCACAAAGGTTTGAAAATTATTGAATGCCATGTTTCAAATCTCAAACAGTAGAGCATGCGGTTGTTTCATGTATGGACTACAAATGTAAATGGACTCCAAAGGGGCACCATGTGTTATCAATATTTTCTCTCAGAAATATGAAACTTACTATATCATGAGAATAAATTGTGACTGTACTGATCTTACATAGATGACACATTCACAATATGAAATGGAGGCTCAATGAAATATCTGATCTAATTTCGCAGATTTTCTAACATTTTAAGATGAAATTTTAATCCGAAGTAAGAAAGACTACATCTATTTCGGACATATGAAAAAGAGTGGAAGGTTAATGGACTACAACAACGGTTACCAAGAGTAGAGACCAAAAATGTCTTGCAATAAAAATAGAAATAAACAAGATAGGTGTATTCCATCATGGTACTTTCAAGTTGATGTCAAGCATTATATCCAGGAAGTTGAATTCCACCTTTGTTGCTAGCTTCTCAGTTCACAATCCCCCCAAAATAATTGGAATAGTGGGCATGCGGGAAACAGGCCATAGTGTGGGCACTGTATAGTGTCTCTATTTTCTTTAGCCTCTTTAGCAACCTACTATAGGGTGGAATAGAACATGCAGATAGTTTTAAATTGATGCAGCTTCAGCCTGGCTGAAGCGAATAGTGCAGAGGAGATAGTAAATGCCTGCACAGGCATTTGGGTGTCCAGCATCTGGCCTAACTTACTGGTCCAACTTTCTGCTAGATCCGCCATCGTGCTGTCTAAAATCAGTAAAGCAGGCATAAAGATTTCTAATAGGGATTCTAACCCTCTCCTCAAATATAATATATAGTAAGTTATTGTTCTCAATAATAAGGGGTGGATTCCAAATTAAATAGTTGCATATCTGTAGATATTCTTAGAAGGGAGTGCAAATTCATCTTGTAGATCTGAAAAAGTATGAATCCGGCCAAGTCGAAAAAATTGACCAATAATTTATAACCCTCTATTATGCCACATATTATGTGTAGCATCGTGAAAGATAAAGGATGAAAGTGCTTGCTTATAAGAGTGAATATGCATGATATTGCATTTTTAACAGCATTCGAGTCAAATATTCAGCGCATCGGGGATCACCTTAAACCTCACTTGCTTAAAGTAATCAGGATCAATGCAAGAGAAGAAGCCCCAAGCATGTCTACCCGAGGCTATTTCCTGAAAATTTAGCATTCTCTTATCACAATTCTCAGTCACTAGACACCCGAATACATTCCCCAAATGCTGCCCAAAAATATTGCTCGAAGTCTGGCAGCGCCCATCCGCCCTCATCTTGTGGCAATTTCAAAAGTTTAATGGCAAACCTTGCTCTCTGATAGCCCAAAAGAAAGCTACTGATAGCTAAAATGATGCGTGTAACAAAAAGAATTACAATCAAGAGCAGGATGCACAAAACAGATATAGAAACTTCGGCCGCACATTAATTTTAATGATGTTATACCTCACAATTAATTATATTGGTAAGCGATGCACAATCGCATAAGTGAGATATTTTTGGAGAGAAGAGTATCATAATTGAGCTTGAAGATTTCAAGCATGTTATTTGATATAACAATAAATATGTAGCATGGGTAGTAATTCTTGAAGCCGGTATTAAAGTTGGGTGATATAATATGATTTGCGCTTTGTTTGTGTTCAATTTATAGCCAGATACCCTTCCGAATTCTAATGCTTCTTGCTCAATATGCGGTATATCTGAGATTGCATTGACAGAATATATAGGAATATCATCTGAATATGCGGTTAAATGGACTCTAGTACCATTGTTTGATTTCTATGGGTGATAGGGAAAGGTTACTAAGAAGGTGAGATAGAAATGGTTCAAGATATATAATAAATAATAACAGCGACATGGGCAGCCCTAACAAGTGCCCCACTTAATCATAAACGCTTCAGTTGCCTCCCCACCAATAAGAACCCGGGCATAAGGGTTTTGATAAAGATAATCCACACAAGTCACGTATTTATTGCTGAATCCCATTTTAGCCATAGTGCCTCAGAGATAAGGCTGAGGCCCTGTTGAAAGACTTCTGCTTATTGAAGCGGATCATACAACAGTTCTCCGTAGATTATTTGCAGCACTGAAAAGAGGAATTGCAGTATTTGTGTGAATAGTGGTGTATCTGCCTAAAATAGAGTCATGTTGACATGAATTGGCAATTGTGTGAATTACCACACCAAGAATAGTACCTAGGATTTTGGCATAGATTTTAGCGTCTGTGAGGAGCTGGGTGTACTATATGATATGGCAATGGGGCTTTATCATGGAGTACACTTGCAGATAGTATTTTGGCTCCAGTCAGTATTACTTACTTAACCTTAGCTCAACCCAGGGTAGCTGTGGCTGTGTGCAGTAAAGCTTGGCAAATTAACTTAGTGTGAAGCATTTAACAGCACCAAACAACAGAATACCCCACCCATGAAGAGATACGACAACAAATGATAACAATAGAGCATATTTTAATTCATTTTTAGAGACCTTGACCATCAAAATCTACTGGAGGGTTCCGGAGATACAGATTTTAGAAGCTTTTAGCAGTTTTAAATGCAACCACAAACAAGCATTGGTCAACAAAATCTGTAAACTTTTCAAAAGTTTGAAAGAATTAGTCTGAGTACTCACACAGAAATCCAGCAGGGAAAAGGTCTAGGGGGCCAGAAAGAATACCTTGGGCTGTTACCTGGCCACCAGCGTGTTTTTGAAGCAAGTTCCAAACTTTGCAGGTTGACCACAATAGACTTCAATGAAGTAGTCCTGATGCTGAGGATGCAAAGGAGGCTCAAAGGATGATCCAGTTGTGATGTGATAGACAGGATGTGATTGTTCCTTGGTCCACGGGTGATCTGGGGCAACTTTGGTCACGGAGATTGGGGTTGCTTGAAGTCCTCTACATTGCAGTAGCTGAACAGCCAATACTGCACTACTGGTCATGCTGCACTGCAGTTGGATGCAAACTCTGTGGTGGGGACTGGTGCCCCTTTAGTGTGACGAATCTAGACTCTGAGAGAACTCCCGGGTCCGGCAGACATGGGTCCAAGTTTTGACTATCTCAGATTTGTCTCTTGTTATGCCCGGTGACTTGTAGCGGCAAAACGTGTGCGGTGGCTACCAACTTGTTGGTTTGGGATCTTTCAGCTCTTGTAGCCTTGGAGCTGGTTCCAGGGGAATCAGTCAACTGATCCTTGCAATCACTGCTGTGGGTGAAGGCGGGAAACAGCTCTTCCCTGTGTCAGGAGCAGCAGACACAGTCCCAGTCTTGCGAACCCAATAGTGCAGCAGGTGCAGTCCTCTCAGTGGTGCAGCCTTTCTTTATGCAGGTCAAGGGCAGCAGGGCAGTCCTTTTTTGGTCCTCGCTTCTTCTCCAGTGTGAACTAAGGGGCAGGGTGACAGTGGTGCTATATTTGTCCCAGGAAAGAGCCCTAAGGGGACCACGCCGTCACTAGCCAATGTGCTACTGTGTCCCCTCCTACCTAGTGATGAGTTCCTGTGATGTGTGGCATCTAGTTATCCCAGAGTGTCCATTCCTCCCCCTTTCAAAATGGCATGACACTTCCTTGGTTGTCAGAAGCAAGGTAGGCCACCCTAGATGTGTGGCTACCACTGGGCTACATGCCCAAGGCAAATTCGGTTTGGGCACAGGTCTCCCTTCCTTGGCTCTGTCTCCTAATTGTCTGCAGGAACAAAAGTAATCCGGCTCAGAGATGTTGTCATAATTGGCCCTTCAAAGGCAGCTTTACCTTTGAAGCTCACCTATTGGGCTAACACACCGAGTGGCCTTCCTGGGAGAGGAGGTAACACCTCGCTCTGCAGCAACTGCCTTTGTTCCCGGGCCTGGGAGTTGTTCACATGTCTCACCAGGCAGTTAGAAATCTGTCTCTGTGTCAGGGCCTTTGTGAGGCCACTGTACTAACTGGAGTACAGAGAAGCAACTTGTCAAAAGTTGTTAACTTTAATTGTGACTTTAAATCTGGTCTGGGCATTAGGTCGGATTTAATACCATTATTAATTTGATAACTTACTTGAACTTGCTAGTTAGTCCCATTCAGAGGTTAGCCGGGCTGGGATGCCAATGGGGCTCCTAACCTTTCCACAGCAAAACAACAATTTGGAAGTGTTGCTGCTAAGGCATATTAAAAATCATATGCCCTACTTAGGAATAGATAGCTCCCTGCCATAGGGCTCCATAGCAGCCTGTAGTTCAGTTTTAAACTGCCACTTCCACCTAGTATAATAAACCTTTTTCAGGCCTAAACCTTCATTTTAATACATATGTCACCCCTACGGTAGGCCCTAAATAGCCCATAAGGCAGGGTACATTGTATTTAAAAAAAGAGGATATGCTTATTTAAGTTTTACATGTCCTAGTAGTAAAAAACTCCTTAATTCATTCATCACTACTGTAAGGCCTATCTCTCCCAGTGGATAACATTGGGTCACCTTATTACAGCTAATGAGTGCTAATTTCTGGTTGGGAGCAAGTAGTAATATCATGTTGAAACTCAAATTAAAATGTAAAAATATATTTAATGGTAAAGTCAGATTTTAGATTACAATTTTGAACATTCCACAGGGAAAGTTGGCATTTTCCTGCCCCAAAACAATTAAGGTCTTCTAGGAGTTTCCACCTGCCTGGGCCTGTGAATGGCTCCTCCATTAAGAATGTGTTTTGGGCCCAGACAGTGAACAATAAGGGAATACGTGAGGGCAGGATGGTCATCCAGCCAAGATGAATCAATTAATCAGGGGGTTTAGACCGCTACTCGCCTGTGAGGGTCTCAAGGCACCAGGGGGGGGGCTGCAGCTCCAGTTCAGACGAAGAGCCAGGTCTTGAGGCTCTTCCTGAAGGTGTACAGAGTAGGGGAGCATCTGATGTTGACTGGGAGCTCGTTCCAGGCTCTGGCTGTGGTGTAGGAGAAGGTTCTTCTGCCCACTCTGGTTCTGCAGATGCACGGGGTTTCTGATAGGGTGGGGTCGGTGGAGCGGAGGTTCCTTTTGGGTACGTGGAAGGAGACTCTTTCGTTGAGGTATTTGAGTCCGATGTTGTGGAGGGATCTGATGGCGTGGGTGAGTAGCTTGAAAGTGACTCTCTTTTCGACAGGGAGCCAGTGGAGGTCTCGCAGGTGTTGGGTGATGTGCTCATGTCATGGGGTGCCGAGGTCGAGCCTGGCCGCGGTGTTCTGGATGGTCTGGAGTTTTCATAGCAGGGATTTGTTGATTCCAGCATAGAGGGCGTTTCCGTAGTCCAGTCTGCTTGTTATGAGTGTGTGGGTGACGGTCTTGCTGGCTTCGGGGGGATCAACTTAAAGGTCTTGCGGAGGGTGTTGAAGCAGGTGGAGGTGACAGCATTGATCTGTCGGGTCATGGTGAGGTAGGAGTCGAGTATGATGCTGAGGTTCCGGGTGTGGTCCGTGGGGGTGGGGGGTTTGCCGAGGTTGGGAGTGGATGTTTGGGAGTGGAGTTGTTCTCTGCCCCACTTACCTTTCAAAGGGCTTTCCTCCAGCACACACAAAGGAACCTGACAGTAGTCTTTTGTCACCCTAGACTACTTGGTGCCTTGACAGTGGGGAAGGAAGGTGGGGATAGCATAGAAAATTCCCCCACTTCAAAGGATGGCAGCAAGCATTAATATTGGACCTCCTGAGCTACTCTTCGGTACACTCTTGTACTGGTAGAAATTATAGAAGAAGGATTATTTTGTTCTCCAGAGGACTGCCCTGCTGCTTGAGGCGTGCCTTGTTTCCCAGAGGACTGCCCTCATGTTTGAGGCTTGCCATGTTTTCTAGAAGACTTCTCTGCTGTTTGAGGCCTGCCCTGAACTCTGCAAAGGAAGACTGAACCTGCTCCGTTCAGCCCAGGCTACCTGAATGACTCAAAGTGTCAGTTGGCTGACCTCCTGTTCTGAGCTAAAGAGATACACCAAGCTCCACAGGTCTCCCTACAGTTGCCCAGCTGACCTGCTGCAACTGGATTTGCCTGGACCTGCAACTGGATCTACCTAAGTCCTGGTGGCCTCAGCTAGAGTGAGTCTCTGAACCCCAAGAGGTGCCTCCCCAGGTCCTGGATCCTTGGCTGGTGTCACAGTGCACTTCTCTACCAGAAAAGGAGAAATTCTGAAGTTCTGGTCTCCTCACGCTGTACTTTGAGAAGGTAACATTTTCAGTGGGACCAACCTGGCCCCTGCATCTTCTGGCCCACACTCCATTATGGTTGACCTGAACGTGTGACTTTCCCCTTATCCAGCATGACCAGATGACCATGAGCTGCACTTTGTGCTTTAAGGTGCTATACTTAACTAAAACTTTTAAATTACACATCTCTGGTTCTACTGGTTGTGTTTAATTTTTTTTGTGTTATCAGATTTATTAAATTGCACTCTTTGGGCCCGATTCACAAAAGTAATCTGAGACAAAATCCTAACTTTACGAGTTTCGGTATTCACAAAAGGCACTTAGGAGTAGTAAAGTTAGGATTTTGTCTTAAGTTTGTCTTAAGTTTTGGTCTTAAGACAAAATCCTAACTTAAGTTAAACTTAAGTTAAACTTAAGTTAAACTTAAGTTAGGATTTTGTCTTAAGACCAAAACTTAAGACAAACTTAAGACAAAATCCTAACTTAAGTCTAACTTAAGTTTAACTTAAGTTAGGATTTTGTCTTAAGACCAAAACTTAAGAAAAACTTAAGACAAAATCCTAACTTTACTACTCCTAAATGCCTTTTGTGAATACCGAAAGTCATAAAGTTAGGATTTTGTCTCAGATTACTTTTGTGAATTGGGCCCTATGTTTCTAAATTGCTGTGTTTTTTTATTTTCCAGTGTTTTCACTTTATTAATGTCTGTGTGCTGCATAAATACTTAACACAGTGCCTCTAAGTTAGACATGACAGATTTTTGTCAAATTACTAGAGGATAAAGCATAGGTTAATTTGGTGACTTTTGTGGTTCACCCTGACAAGAATTGTGGCTTCCACCTATCTCAACCAAACACCCAATTTCTTACAGGACTTTATACATACAAGGAGTAGCATGATGTTTGGTTGTATCCTTTTTGTATTCTAAAATACAATTAAAATCACTGACAACTAATAGCTGCCCAGGAGTCCTGATAATATTACATTAAAGATCTGAGGAATGTCTTGATTAGAACCATAGATCAGACAGATACTATATTTAATTTGATTTTTCTCAATCTTTGTGATTATCCATCTCCTATCTTTATTCTTAGAATCCCTACATGTTTTAAGAGGAATTTATTTAGCAGCACTCTCTTGACTTTAGGCAGAATGGATTTGGTACAGTGATCTCACAAGTAAGCAAGCAATTGACTCAGAGCCCCTCTTTTACTACCTGCACTGCCATTGGAGTAGGGGGCGCTTGTGATTGGGGAGGTCATGAAGCCCAAAGTTTATGTAAAGACTCTCAGGTTTATTTTCTTCCTTGTGTGTTATTGTCTGTGGATTTATCTGACAGGGATATGAGCTACCCTGGTGCACCAGTATACACCTTATCAGCGTCACTTGCTTCACCTTTGCCCTGGTCTATGTTACTTGATAATGGCAAAACAGAGGCAGGTATTGAGAGCTGTTCAACTTTTCATGATCATTGGTCAATTAATGAACTGGCCCCAGTAACTGCTGCTGAAATTTCTATACCCTCCTCTCTCATTTATTTTTGTCTAATCCCCCCAGTGGCTTTGAATCCTTCACCATCTTGCCTAGTGGGTATAAAGGAGGGAGTTCTAAGATGGGCAGCAGTGGCACAATGATTAGGTCCAGTAAAGAACTGTTGCCCATGACCCTATTAGAAAATCTTGTGCTCAAAGAGAGTGACTCTCCACCTAAGTTGTCAATTTCTGCTAAATTTGGCTCTACACAATCTGTAATATTGAGATCTGCTTCAAGTTCCCATCTGCGCTGATACACGCAACCCAAGTGTGGTCTTGAACAGAGTGGTATGCCCTAAGACAGGATTGAAGGGTGAGTGCATCTGGAAGACAGGAGGGGGGCTTGATACTTAGTATCTGAAAGGTGTAAGAGCAATGGAACAAGTTAATCTTTACAATTCCACTGTAAAAGGCTCAGGAACTATGGGGGACCTATGTCTTGCTCTGTCTCTTTCGTCACTAGTCAGAGGAAGTTTGAACAGTGCATCTGTCTCTCAGATAGTGAGCATGAATCAACCCTCTTCTCTCGCAATCACATTGGGATCTCTACTTAAGAGCCTACTAGTGGTGATTCATGTCAGTAGCACAGATAAAGTAACTAATGTGCTTACACTCCCTTCACTATGGCTCAGGATTCAGGAAGTTCTCCTTAAATGACATCTTCCATCTAATTCAAGAACATAAAAAAGAATCCCAAGCTTAATATGTAGAGATTATGAATGATAATGCCAAGACGCTACAGACTGTGAGTTTAATTGCCCAAGACATTGCTCTGATTGCTGACCGCATCAAAGAGCTTGAACAGAGACCCATCAAGAATGAGGAAGTGGTGGCTCACATTCAAGAGACTTTGGATGTACAAGAAGCTAGAATACTGGCAATGCGGGAAAAAATCGAGGACCTCAAAAGCAGGCAATGCTGGAATAATTTGCAAATCTTGGTAGTCAAAGAAGATGCTGAAAGAAACAACTCCGACAATTTGTGGTCACTTTCTTTTCGAAAACTTTCCCTGATCTCTTAGACTGGGACTGGGACTCGCAAATACAGCCAGCCCATTTGTTTCCACTCCAGCGAAGTAATTTATTGTGGCCCCATTCGAAGTATTCTTGCCTCATCCTGGTCTATAGCAGCAATTGTATTCTTCAACAAAAGATCTACGCTACCACTCTGGTCACTGTAAAAAATGTCAAGTCCTTTGTGACGCTGGACTTTTGCCATTCTACAATACAGCAGAGATGGCAGCTTAGAAAATGTATTACTCCAGTGCAAGAATTAGAAGCCTAGATATTTCTACAGGAGCCTGATTGGCTGAAAGTGGTCAGATAAGGCAAAACCTACATGGGCAAGGAAGAATAGGTGGCTAAAGACCTGATCTTTCTCGATAGACTCGAAAGATTAAGACCCATCTAGAGTCATATTCCTCTGAAATTCATGGGAATTCTGCCTCAAATGCTACTACTTCAAATCCCCTCGGTCTCACTAATGCGGTCTAGTAGCCTTATGGGGATTACACATAAAATTCTCTAGAACACACAATGATATTTGAATTTGCAATGTGGGAGCAGGCTAGCGATCTGTGGTGGTTTGCTGTGGGCACACTGGGTGGACTGGATTAGGTTTATAAGCATCACTTCATGTATTACTATACCATCATGGTTGGTGTACAGTTGGATGCGTAAATAAGGTACACAGAATATCCGGCATCGGACTCATCTTGTCTTATGCATGTCCTAAGCAGATTTCACTGATCAATGGGGATTCATATTTTCTCTTTTTCCATGTGGTTGTGATTGGAGCTCTTTCACTGATTTGTGGGTATTCATGGCAGCAGCATCCTCCTTGTTGAATATTTTTTTCCAGCATGCCTCATCTCTGGCCTGTGAGGAGCAGCCAACTGCTATTCTTTCTCGACAGCAATAGGTGGGATGAGTTTCTCTGGTGAGGGGGCCCATCTTGGAAGCGATAGATTGTGCTGGTGGGGGAGAGAGAGGTTGAAAGCGGATGAAAAACCTGAGAGAAGGCTACTGAAGATTGATCTAGAAAGGTTGAATCATGGTTTTTGGTTGGGGTTTGAAGAATACAACCATAAATATAACCTTAGTCTAACAGTTGATCCAATCAATGTGCATTGCTCAAGCTTTATATCTGATGGCAACTTAATGTATGTGTTGGAATGTCAGAGGACTTAGTATCCCTGCTAAAAGACGATTGCATATAAGGATCATGCACTTTTTAAGCAACTTGATTACGAATTGATGGTAGTAACTATGCAGCAAGTCTCTACTAGAATGGTAGCCATACTCACTGTTAAATTAAGGCCTCTTACTCCATTTTTTTTCAACTTACCAAAACAAGAGAGAAAAAGCAGAAAAGGGAGAATGATTGAGGAAGAGAGAAAAAAGAAAACACCGTTAAAGGGAGAAAGCACAAATGCAAAAGACCTCCAGGAGAGACGGAGACAGTAAACATAGATTAGTTGACAAATAAGCATCAGGTGGAATGAAGGCCTGGTAGCCTTGGTATCAAGAAAAACTTTGGCGGAAAAGCTTTGGGGCCCTGCAGTTAAAAATGTACAAATGAAGCAGTGATCACAACGGCACTTTCCACAACATGGAGATACATATAAAGATAACAAAATATTTCTCTTGCTTTGGAAATTTGGAATAGCATATTTATGGCCTTGTTAAACCAATATCTGTTTAATTGAGCTGAACATTTTGACTTTTGGGTATGATAAAAGCGAGGGTGGCGTATGCTTTTCTTTTTTTTGCATATTTGCATATTTTTTAGGATGTGCAGTTCTAGGGGAAAGTCAATGATCGGTAGCATACTCGATGTGTATTTTAAGCACAATGATATACTTAGAAATTTCCTAATGAGGGTGTTTGAATGTTAACTCAAAACCAGGAAACAGAATCTATTCTAGTCCACACAGAATTGAAATGTCATCATCATCAAAGCCCTGTTGTAGTAATAAAATATGAAGTGATTCATGCTGCCAAGAATATCGTATATTTTATGATGCTTTTATATCATACTTCTGGATGTCAATGTAGGCCTAATTTTTCTTGCCTCAGTAAAATGATGCTCTTTTACCGCATTTGGAATTACCACTGCAGCGAGCTCCGGGTTTTTACACATAAACTCCCATTTCCCGCCCGAATTGGAATTACAACGAAATACAGACTTAGCCTGGTATTGTGGCTTTTCACCGTATTTGAGTTTTTGAAGGGAATTTACGTTACCTTATCTCAAAATCGTTCAGATGAACGAAGAGCTGCAAGATTCTTTTATACATATGCGATGCCAGGTAATAGTAATCCCCACGGAATTACTTAAAAACATTGAGATAAACATGAATTGCGAAGCGATACACTCACTGAACATACATGAAATAAAGGCTGAAAAGGATACATGTAGGGCAGATTATTCAGACAAAAAACTGCTGTGGCAACCCATTTGTTACTAATGAAAAATAATGTCAGACCATTTACTTCTAGAGGGTAAGTGCGGCCCAGGGAGTAGATCAAACAGATTTATGTGATTGGAAAAACAGAGAGACCCAGCATGGATTTAGGCTAGAATCCAGATGGGCGCTGCATGTCTCATTTATCAGGGTAGATGAATATTGACCCACTATGCTTACAGGCCTACATGTCAGTATTAAGGAATACAAGTATTTATGATTAATTGCATTCCATTAGAAATCAGATAGTCCACTGTGTTCAGAGAAGAAAATTGGTCAATGCATGCAGGCCAAGGTGTACATTGTAGTTGTCACCACTGTAAGACTCAAATCCCCAAGCATGTGAACTTATTAATGAAAGAATGTATAAATGCATTTTTTTTTCCAAAGAAAAAAACCAATGGTGAACCTTTGTTATGCTTAGGAAAACAACTTAGTCTTTCTATACAAACCAAACTTGAAATACACAAACATTACAAAATCTAAAGTTATAGTTTACCATAATTTTATACATTAAGCACAGTCTTGAAATTGATATAACTTTACTTATTCTTTATTTACAAACCAAACTTAAACTACACAAAAATTAAAAATTCTAAACTTACACTTTTACCTTTAATTTATCATTTATGCAACACCTTCAAATTATTATAACTCGCGCACTTCTATAAACAGTGTATTCAATCGATAGCCACATTACATTAACTATAACTCGCACCTTCTCCATGAGCTGCTTATACCCTTTAATATTGTATCACTTATAACATTTAAAAAAATAGTATTACAATAATAGCTATGACATCACAAATCACATCTTTTGTTACAGTACAGTGCATGGCAGAGTGGTGAGTTGAAGTTAATGTAGTGTGGCTACTGAGTTGAATGCACTGTGGTTGGAGGTGTGTGAGTGGCATAGAGTGGAGTGGTGTAGAATGGAGTGCCGTACAGTGTATTTGTGTATAGTGGTTTGTCCTAGAGTGGACTCACGTATAGTGGAGCAGCATACAGTGGAGTATCATACAGTGCAGTGGTGTACACTGAAGTGGCATATCATGGAGTGGCATAGAGTAAAATATTGCAGAGTGTTGAGTCGTAGAGTGGAGTTGCGTACAGTGGAATAGCGTTCAGTGTAGAGTGGAGGTGCATACAGTGGAGTGGCGTAGACTGGAGTGCCATAGAATTGATTGGCATACAGTGAAATAGCTTGCAGTGGGGTGGTGAAGAGTAGAGTGTGGTAGAGTGCAGTGGAGTAGAGTGTAGTGTTGTAAAGTGGATTAGCATTGAGAGGAGTGGTGTATAGTGGAGTGACGTCCAGTGGAGTGGTGTAGAATGTAATAGCGTAGAGTGGACTGGCATAGAGTGGAGCAGCAAAGAGTGGAGTGTGTTAATAGACATAAGCAACGTGCAACTGTGTGAATGTATGTATGTGTAATATGGCAGGAATATACATTATGAGGTGTAAATGTTAATTTTTGGAAGTAGGTATGAATAGTGTAAGTAGTATTGAAGCTATAATTGGTAATAAACTAATGGGCATATTCACAATGAAGTGATGGAGCGCGGTGTTAGCCCTGTTGGCTTAACACCGGCTCTGCCACTTCAGAAACGCAGGGCTGCACTGTATTTACAAGAATATGGTGCAGCCCTGCGTTTCACCCTGTGCTGGTGCTATTTGCAGCTGCCTAGCTCCAACGCAGGCACTCTTGCACCATTGTGCAAGGGTGCCTGCGTTGCAAGGGAAGATTGTTTATGTGCAGGAAGGTGTCTCTTGCTGCACATAAACAATCACCAATGGCGTTTTGTAACTTCTATGTGTGATGCAGAATGACGCACACACAGAAGTTGCAATGCGCCATGTTTTTTAAAAGATTGTTTATGCGCAGAAAGGAACACCTTCCTGCACATAAACAATCAATGGCGTTTTGCTGTTTCTATGTGTGTTGCACAATGCAGTACACATAGAAACAGCATAAATAGGAGAAATAAAGCGTTTCTCCTCTTTTCGCCAGGCTAAGACCAGGTTTTTTTGGTCTTAATTTTGGCGCTGCCCCATATTTACGCCACCCTTGTAAATATGGGGCAGCGTCAAAATCAATGGGTGTTGGGGTGGAACCCCCCACGTCAACACCAATTGCCCTCCCCTTTCACGCTAAGTATATCTTGAAAGGGTGCCTTATTTACAAGGCAGCATTAAGCCACTTTAAGTGGCTTAATGCTGCCTTGTAAATAATGTGAAGCCCCCCTCGCCACAACAAGGTCACTAAAAGTGACATTCTGGTGATGAAAAGGCGCTTGTAAAAATGCCCCTTAGTTGTATATTTTGATGAGAAGACAGTATGTGAAAGGCTAATGGCTGTGTTTACCAAACGCAAGAGGCAGTCATTTTCTTTTTAGCATAGTGTGGCTGCATTCTGTATTCTGCGTTTCGCTGCGCTCTGGGTTAGGGCCTTAGATGTAAGTAAGTAGTAGGTTTTATTGTTGTTCCCTACCTATTACTACTTTATCAAAGTGATAATAGATAGAGAAATACATTTAAAATGTTCTATACATTTTTACAGAGTTTAGGGTAACTGCAAGTTCGAATTTGATTTTAAGCAGCGCAATAATTTGTAGGTATTACCGTGGTACTCCATAGACATTTATGCAGCAGAATTAAATATGTCAAAAATAGAGAATACACTGTAATACCATATATTTGTGAAATATTGTGTAGTACAGTGTATTTTTAATTTTTTAACATATTTATTTTTTTATTTATTTAAATATATAGAAACTTAAAATATTTTTCCCTACCTATTACCATTTTACTAAAAGGGAAAAATGTCAAACCTAATTCTTACCTATATCAAAAAAGCGTAATGCAGAATGCACCCAAATTGTACTGAAAAACAACATGGCTGCCTTTAACTTTTGTAAAGGCAGTCATTAGCCAATCACATAGTGACTTGTCATAAGTATGTACCACAGTACTTCTGCGAAATACAGTGAAGTTCCATGACAAACAGATATCACTAAGTTAAAATGCCTTATAAATTAAAAAAAATACCTACCCTACTTACTTGTAGTACCCAAAAGGATCATATGAGCACCATAATGTGTAATCCTGCCAAATTTCATGAAAATCCGTTCAGCCATTTTCGCACTACATCCAATGCCAATGTCAATGGAAAAAGCATAGAGGAAAAAGCATTTTGTAACCTCCCTTATCTTTGCACCCCTTGACCAATCACTGCAAAACTTTCTATCCTCTGCCAATGTAGAAAAGAAATAGCTCTGGAAAGGGTTGTGGAGATACGTCAAACTGGGGAAAAGTTAATAGTGAGCAAAATTCAGAGGAATTCCTATACCTGGGAATCCTAACTCTAACTACAGAGTGGCTACCACCAATCTGTAATAGGTATTCACATACAGTCACTGAAAAAAGGTTAAAGTAACGTTATAGTTAAGTATAAATTTTAGTGACAACTATGGGGCCGATTAGGATGTCTGTCGGAAAGCCTCCGACCTGTGGTCTGAGGCTTTCCGACCAACATCCTTGGTTTAAACTACGACCACCTTATTACAAAGAAGGCAGTCAGAGTTTAAACCAGCCGGTCATTCATGGAAAGCCTGTCGGGAAGCGACTTAGGGGGCCCCTAGCGGGGGTGGCACCTGTAGATCCCTGCACTGCGTGGCAGGCACCACACGGTGCCTGCCACACAGTGCAGGGAGTCACCAAAACTCACATTTCTCTATGGGAGCCTGTGCTGCGGCCGGTTTTCGACCGCAGCACAAGCTCACATAGAGAAATGGGAGTTTGTGACCGCACCATGTGCGGTCCTATCGTAATAGGGGGTGGGGAACCGCCGACCTATGGTCGGTCGGTTCTCACACCGAGATGGTCGTTCGCCCAACATTGTAATAGGCCCCATAATGTTTTAAACTAAAAAAACACTAACATTTACTAGTCTTAGCTATCTCAAGTAACTATAATTCATGCCCTAAAGTAACTATTACTCATGTCCCTGCCATGCAAAATTTTGTCATCAATTATGTCATGTCAAATGTTGCAGTGATGTTATCGGTGATGTTCTCAAAAAAAGTCATGAGTGATGTAATACCTGAGGTGATTAGCTGTGCATGGTGAGGGCATGAGTTATAGTTACTTTAGGGCATGAGTTAAAGATGCTCGAGATAATTATTACTGGCAAATTTCAGTGATATTACGTTGTCACTGAAATTTCTACCTAACTATACCAGGAATTTAACCTTTGTTTTTTTCAGTGAATTTCTAGGACTTTTAAACATATTTTATTATCATACGTAAAGCCAACCCCATTCCGTGCATGGCCGGGCCCTGTGTACAGCGCCCAGCGGGTGGCCAATTCACCCTTCAGCTGTTCGTAGAGTGGGATTGGCCAGACCCTGTGTCCAGCCCCTTGCAAGCAGCCAACCCCATGCCATGCTTCCGGCATTTGCAGCAAGTGGTTGGTCTGGCAGGTCCTGGCTGCACTCAGGTAGACTTACTGACTTCGCCATGGAGTCACAAAACAACATATCATGGGGTCCCCGGGCCTAATAAGTCTCAGGGGACAGGGGCTGTGTGGCCCCCTGCCCTTTTGTTATTGGCTTTGGACAAGGGAAATATGGTCAAAGGGCCCTATAAGGCTTAGGGAGGGCAGCCACATACCAACTCACCTTAGAGTTTGGCCCTGCGTCTCCTGGGCCCAAAGACCAACCCTGCGCTGCGTTGCAAAAGGCAACGCAAGGAGTGGGGTTGGGAGCCTGTGAAGGGGGGCTGGCTGCCTTCAGGTGGGTGGCCCACAGGGCCTGGTTGATGGCCGTGAGCAGTGTGGATGGTTGCTTGCATGGGGTTGGTGGCTGCAGTGCTTGGCAACAGGCCATTCCCTGTGGCCAAGCCCCTGCCACACACGGTCAATGGCCCTGTGCAGTGTGGGGTTGGCTGCATGCAGGGTGTTGGCAAGGCCCTGCGGCCAATTGCCCACCGAGCACAGCCTTTGGCTTGATGTATGGTAAAAGAATATCACTTTATGCTAAAAAAAACCTAGAAACTCACTGAAAAAAACGAAGGTTAAAGTAAAGTTATAGTTTTTTGTTTTTTGCGGGCCAACAATTGATCCCTCGAAAACTATTGCCTGGGGGAGCCCCCAACCTTGGGGCCAATCCCACTGTCTACAGGTTAGAGCTTCATCCGCCCAGGCCCTCCCCTGATCAGCCACTCTTCGTTGGACAGTTTC
This sequence comes from Calotriton arnoldi, assembly GCA_963921515.1. Taxonomy (NCBI): domain Eukaryota; kingdom Metazoa; phylum Chordata; class Amphibia; order Caudata; family Salamandridae; genus Calotriton; species Calotriton arnoldi. Next base: position 993,615 of record CAWUFW010001768.1, on the reverse strand, counting down.
TTTTTTAGTGTTATTGGAAAGAAGGCCCAATATGCATTGATTAATTGTGTGTGGGATTGCCCAACTGGACGAGTGCTCAATAAGCTCAAAAACTGAGTTCCAGTATACTCCATCACTGGACAACACCAGACTATGGGGCCGATTCCGATCTCGGCCGGTAGGGCTCCGAATCGGATTCGGCATAACCGGATCCGATTCGGAGCCCTATTTCCCGACCGATTCGTGACGCGCATCCGGACGAAGCGAGTACGATGCGACTCCGCCGACCGACTCGTTCGGGCGTCCCAACCGCTCCGACCGACTCGCTGTCCCGGGTCTAACCGCACCGACCGACTCGCTCGGACACGGACTCGCACCGCGCAATGGAGACGTTCCCCGGCCGGGTAAGTACGATGCACGCCGCGAGCAGTCCGACCGACACGCGCCGTCCGGCTTGAAAGAGCAGTCGAGCCGTACTCGGGGGTCTATGTCGGACCCCCTGTACGCGTGAGCCGTGCGGAGTCGCACACAGGGGGACCCATGGGTCCCCCCTACCTGTGCGTGTACGGCGCGAAGTCGCTTCGGTCGCGCACCCGCTCTAGGGGCGCCCTTGTTCGCCTCGCAGCCATTGAGGCAATGGGAGCCCGCGTACGCATTGTACTACCGGCTCCCATTGACTTCAATGGGAGTCCGACCGACTTCGAGTACGATAGCATACGGATGCATCGTACTCGTTCGGTCGGGCTGCACGGGTCCGATTCGGTCGGAAATCTCTCCGGGTCCGGCTCGGTCGGAGGCATTTCTGGCCCGAATCGGCCCCTTAGTGTACAAAGTCAGCTACTGGTGCCCGACATCACTTACAGCTCTGTGACCTGTCAGGATATATCATGTAGAGCCGTTTAGGAACAAGGTATGCCATGTGTATCATGTAGTAATATGTAAGCTTGAATCTCATGCATAAAGCCACCATACGTACCCCTACATGTATTTTCAGCCAATCATTAAGGGTTCCTCACACACCTGCTGCCATGAGTCTTCAATTGTAATGGGGGTGGACTGCTTGTCCGCTCAGAGAGCATGGTGTAAGTGTGTTATGTGTTTACGACCGTCTGCCATTGAGAGCATAGTCAATAACATCTGTGTGGAGGCAGGTACCTCCAGGAATGCAGGCCACAACTGTCGCACTATCGCTGCACTCTGAGCATATTGAAGAAATTGTCAGGATCCCAAGTTGAATGTCTCTATGGCGTCTTGTATTATAATAAACTAACCAGCCGGATATAGATCTGAGAGCATCAGACAACCCCCCCTCCTGCCACTACTGACATTGTGTGAGTCATTTGTTCAAAGGGACGGATAATCCAGAGATCCAACTCTGCGACATACAGTGTGTGTCCTATCACTCTCCGGATCATTCTTTCCCACAAGCGGCCCATAAGGCGAATCAAATGCGGAAGGGAAGTGGGCAAATTTTGCCCTCTCATTAAAAGTGTCCCCAACTGATGGCCCTCATGTGTACCCTTCAACAGTACTCTCACCGAGTTTGGGTCTGTATCTAACCAATGAATCACGTACTGCAGGTGGGCTGCTAAATAATAAAGTTCTAAATCAGGGGCCTCTATCCCTCCTCTCTCCCATTCTCTTTACAAGGTCTGTAGGCTAATCTTGCACTGCTTTCCAGCCCACAGGAGTTCCAACAAAAGACAGTCAATCTCTCGGAACATCCTATGGGGTATCTCATACATAGCCCCCTGCATAACATACAAACACTGAAGTAGAAGGACCATTTTTATAAGGGCAATCATCCCAATCAAGGAAAGTTTTAAAAAATTCCAAAAAGTCATTGAGGGGCGTAGACCTGCGATAACTCGTCCAAAATTTAAGTTGAACGTCCGACGTTGCCCGTGGGTGATCTGGATCCCAAGATATTTAACATTATCCACCCACCATGGTATGCCCGCCGGTGGTAGGCAGTTCACCGATTGATCTTTCACCCGTCTCACAGGAAAAAGAACTGATTTAGTGTCATTGGAGACCAGAGAACTCAAAGAATTCCTGGAGGATATTAAGCAATAAAGGGGCGGTTATACCCAGTTGACGCAGGTAAACCATAGCACCATCAGCATACAAAGTGACCACATGTATCATGACCCCCACTTGCAACCCCATCCATGCAGTGTGTGGCGAAGACGGCACACCAGTGGCTCCATCGCCAGGGCAAATATTAAGGGTGACAACGGACAGCCCTGACGTGTGCCCCTGTAGAGAAGAATCTACGAATAAACATATCATCCCGTACGCACCCTGGCTGTCGGGGCTTCAAATAATAACTTAACCCACCAAATGAAGGCTGAACCCAGGCCCATTCTGTTTAGCACCTGCCAGACATAGTCACAACTTAAAGAATCAAAAGCCTGCTCAATATCGAGGAAGGCCAGAGCATAGGGGTCATTATCCAATTCAGTAGCATGTAGGATATGGGTCAGGAGGCGTATATTACGCAGTGTAATGATCATGACTGGTCCTCAGGCACCAAACAGGCAAGAGAAGGCAACAAATGTGCCGCCAGAATATGGCTGAGAAGTTTCTGGTCCATGTTGAGCATTGAAATTGGGTGATACGATCCCAGTGCGAGGGTTTCCTTGCCGGGATTTGGGATCAGCACTACATGGGCCTTGCGCAAAGAGGGCAGGATGTTGTATTCCGCTTTAGGTGTCCGTATATAGGTTTTCCTGAGACATGTCCTTATATAGGCACAATTCGCATTGCCCTTATATAGGCATAGAATCCCAGTCCTTATTTAGGCATTAGCCGTGCACTTCAAATACAGGCATGGTCACTGACATCCGTCCACCCTAACGTCACAACGAGTTCTTAGAAACCAGACCCTTAAGCTCTTGGGCGTTCCTCTAGCACAGGATTATTGATTTCTCCAAGAACTCATCTATTATGTATGAACCGTTATACCTTAAGGGTTCATTCCTGACGTCTTCCTCTGTCCGACCTCACGTCAATGCTAACATTCCAAGGCACCTATCAGGTATAAATATACCTTCCCTTGCCCAAGCAAGTTAGAGGAGACCTCGACTTCAGAGGAGCCCGTATCCCGGCCTGACGCACTGAGAAGACGCTGTCATTCCTGCTCGCAGAAGAATCCAGCTTCCAGTGTTCTGACTCCCTTCGCGGGGTGTTAGAGTTCCAGATCCGGCAGGAGATTCCCACCTCTCTCATTCTCAAGGTATGGAGCTGACTAGAACCTAGAGGGACTCTTGGCATACTATACTTAACATACTTATAGTATACCATACTAGAGAATACTCCACCTACTTCTTACCTTTCCCTACACCTAGACTAGGTTAGGTACATTGGGGTAGAACTAGCTTAGAGACGCATCGTATGAATACTCGCATTTTTAGCTCATGTTATTTATGTATGTGAATATATGCTAAAAGATAATGCTAGCGCAGTATTATTTATTTCTACTGCTTACGCTGTACATTATTTATCTTGCATACTGTCTTGTGATCATAACAGCACATATCTCTTACACGAGAAACACGACTGTTCAATAAAACCTCTTTATTGAAATGCCCGTCTTTTCTTTCTGTGTAACTCTAGTGGAAACTAAGCATGCACGATTGACTGAGTGAAACTGTTATCTATTGTTTCCACGATTCTGAGACGTGTTCCGATTCTAAAGGGAAACAAAGTAGTCATGTTTATGCGGTTGCCAGAAACTACTCCCTTCTTGCTCTCAAGGAGTTTCTAGTGGCCTCTGAGCTAGCTGGCACAAAAGTAATTAAGTTTAATATACTCGATAGGGACATACCGACCTCAGTCCTATGTCAAGCCTATAGGGTATATTATTCTAATGCGCAGAGCCTATTAGGGAAATAGGAACTACACCACATGGCGCCCAAACGTTTGGTAAGGCAGTAATTTAACGCTAGATACTGAGTAACTCAGTTGTGCTTTTCCCAGAGACCCCTACTCACATTCTCCATAAGACGTCTGGAGTGGGTAGGGTTAAATATCCGCCAAAACTAAATAGGGCAAAAAAAACCTATATGTTAGTTGCTTGGTTTTTTCAACGTTGAAGGATACAGTGTTCCAAAATATTGTGCACCTTATCTTTTTGTTTTCTTGAAACTTGTTCTACATTTTTCAAAAAACAAAATGTCCACACGCGGGGACAATAACACCGGGGACGGTGTAGCTGCGGCTGACCCAGTCATAGCAGCTTTTAACTTTACATGTTTAAATGAAACCGAGGAGGGTGTTATAGACATCCATCCAAACTTAAGAAGAGCCATCACTCTAAAACTTATAAAACACGGCCTACCACCAAGAGGCGGTAGAGCAGTTTTCGTGATAGAGGCACACAAATCTTTTCAGACAGAGGTATTCTATTCATGGATAGTATTCCCTGAATCAAATCCAGTAACAAAACTGTTTCACTTCTACAAAGAAGATGAACCACCAGAGGAATATATTCCTTTCGAGGATATTGAAATTCCACTAACATACCAGGAGCATCAGCTCTGGTTTAAAGGCGCCCTAAAACATCACAGAAACATTACCAGGCTCGGTCCACTAGGTAGACCAGGAGCAACATGGCCGATTCTAGCCGGCTACACTCCTCATCCTGACCTCGATATAATGTCAGACGAGGAATTACTTACTCAACTTACAGAGTTAAAAAAAATATACAGACAATTGGTCCAATATGTCATGCGGACTTTCACAGTCCAACCACCATTGACCATTCCAAATCAAACCCTCAACAGGGAATACACAAAAAATTACACCACAGACTTTATTCGCAGTCATAGGTAAAATGCCCACAAAACGTGAGCAAATTCCATTCTGGATAGCTCAAAAAATTACTCAAATAGAAGCAGTATTTCCTAATACTAGCACTTATGAGAAACACAGAATCCTAACAATCTGTTTACCAATGGGGATCACACCACAACTGGAAGACTGCACCACTTGGAGCTCAGTCTTTGCTGCCATCTATACTAAAACACATGGTGTTCCATCAATCGCAGTATTACCAGATGTCCTGAAACAAATTCAAAACGAATACAGGGCAGAGCCTGCTCTGAATTTAGGTATGAAATTACTGAAAAATGTATTAAAGGGGAGGCAGCAGCAGTGGCGATCCGCCAACGATTAAGGGAATTTGATGTTACAGAACATCAAACATAACTACTCAGAATAATAGAACAATCTTATGCAGAATTAGGCAGAGATAGTTTAAGTGGAAGACCATTGAAGCAAAAACTATCTGAAAGTCCTAGGAAGGACTCTATTAAACAAAATCCTACATCTTCTAAAAAGAAGTGGTAAACTAATAAACAAAATTCAAATGAGAAACGTTTTCAATCCCGAGGTAGATCTCCTCAAAAGGAGCCCTCTGAAAGGAGGTATAACCTCAGGAATAGGGATAATTTAAAAAAGCCTGACAGGTATCAAGATATTGATACACGTTCCTCTCGTACCTTTCAGATATCGTCACAGACATCGGAAAGAAGAGGACGGTCAGAACATAGAGAAGAACGCGTGAAATCGAAAGACGACAAACACGTTCCGAAAAATAAATCAAAACCTCAATTCTCAAAAAAGAAGGTAGCTGGTCTGAAGATCAGACATGCCGAGGATACTGAGAACACAACTCAAGAACGGAGAATGGGCTCAGACAATGCTGGACAGTGCAGCAGAAGTCACAATAGCTCTGCCAGAACCTGAAGGAACTTCTGGAGATAGTGGACTTGAATGAGTACATCACAGTTGAGACTGTGAGACACCAGGGTTAGTACTCCACAAAAGTTATATGAAATAACACTCCGAATGGAGGGAGACATACCAAGAAAGGTGAAAACACTCTTTTGGGAAAAACTTTCAAGGGGTTATGATATACTTCTAGCAGAAAAAGACTGGCCACCACAATTTGTCAGGGAGTGCCCACATGGCGAATACATCATTATGCCTGCCTTCTCCAACCATATTCCAATTCACCTAAAATATACTTATGCCAGGAAATGGGTGGTTGCCCAGGCCCCAGCATTATATAAAAATCATGTAGGATGGGATGAGGACTCACCTCACCACAAAATACATCTAAAAATGAACCTACTGCACAAAGGCAGTACCCAATAAAGCAAGAAGCTAAAAAACAGGTCAGGGAGATCTTAGATCAACTTGAATATCAAGGGTGATTGAAACATGCACCTCTTCAATGAACAATCCTTTGTTTCCTGTCTCCAAACCAGACAATACATATCGTCTAGTTTTGGATTACAGACACTTAAACACTTGTTCTAAAACATTTGCAGTGCAAAATGCACATAGTACAGCATTAATGAATAACATTGTGCGTAAAAATTTAAAACCACATTGGATATCTCAAATGTTTTCTTTTGTCAAAAACATAGCACCTGAAAGCAGGTACTTGACAGCTTTCTCAATAATGGGGACCCAGCGTCAATTTTGTCGACTCCCACAAGGGTTCAAGAACAGCCCCGGGTTATTCTCAGCGAGGGTAACAGAGTTACTACAAATTTATGATAATGAGGCATTGTCATATGTCGATGACATCTATCTGACAGACGATGACCTGGATAGGCACTTGAACAGGCTGAACACCATTATATTGGGCTTTGCCTCTGAGGGCTATAAGTTCAACTTTAAAAAATCCAGAATTGCCCATCTCAATGTCCTTTTCTAGGATATGAGCTTTCAAGTGAAGGCAAAAGCCTGGCAGCTAACTTTTAGAAAGGTGTGCGCTGCTCCAACCTCCAAAAACGCTGAAAATGTACAATCCATCCTGGGTTTCCTAAATTTTGGAAGAACTTACACATTCTAAATTACGCAGACAGGGTTAAACCTCTCTACACATTAATCAAACCTGATTTTCAATCAAAATTGGACACATGAACACACAGAAATCTTATGCGTTCACTCCAAGCTAACATGTTAGCAACAAATCACTTACAAACACGCGTAAGTCAATGCAATTTAGTGATCCGAATAATTTCGGGTCAATGCGGATTCACCTACTTAACATTTAATGAGGGTGAAAAAGTACCAATAGCATACAAATCACATTTGTATACACAAGCAGAAATGCGCTTCACTTCAACTGAAAAATACTGACAGCAGTTCAAACCGCTGTAGCAAAAGAAAGAGCTCTAGCCCAAGGGAAACGCATTATTGTCGTAACTCCAGTACCAGCCTTAGAGGCGGTTACAAAAGTAGGCATTCCAAATGCTAAAGCATTACATCCTAGATGGATACAATGGGTTAATTCTCTTGCTGCAACAAATGTCAAATATGTTTTTGATCCTGATTTAAAAACACAAGCGTTCCTGCAATATGAACATGAATGTCCTCTGCCCACTGAAATTCTGCCTCTCGATCAGTACGAATTTATAATTTACACTGACGGATCCGCACAACCCGCTACAGGGAGTAAGCAAACTTACAGTGCAGCGTGCGCAATCGTTAAAGGTCGCATGCACGATGGTAACTTCAGACCAATGGTCACTAAAACTCAATCTCTAGGAGATTGTACAGCTCAGCGAGCTGAACTACAAGCATTCAAACTGGCACTTGAAAGTACAGATCGCGAATTCCCCACACTAATAGTGTGCGATTCCTTCTACCGTGTTCAGTCGTATAATGAATATATACAAAATTGGCTTGAAAATGGGCTCAAAGATGCAAAAGGTGGCCCAATAAAGCATAAAACGCTTTGGGAACAAGTAGTTCAGTTAAAAAATGAACTACCAAAGGCTCACGTGATACACACGCTGAGTCATCAACGTGATGGCGTTCACGTTGCAGGGAATTCATTGGCTGATGAAGCCGCAAGGGGGCTGTTCAGATGGCTTCCGTAGCTGCGATCACTCGCTCAAAACGAGAATAGACAGTGAGATATTGTTGGCTGTCAATGCTACGAGCAAAGGCAGTGGTGCAGCGTTACCAAAAGTTTCCACTCAAGTACTCTTATGTAATTGATGCGAACAACGTTCCTTTTGCTCGCATCCCTGGAGTGGGGATAGGGTAATTCCAAACAAGGAACGTAGCTTAGGACTAATCCTAGCAGCACATGAAGGGATAGCCTCTGCCCATGCAGGTATTTCTGCAACAGTATCTTTACTGAAACAAAGATATTGGTGGCCTGGCATTAGGAAACAGACCAAAAACTATGTTTTAGAATGTGAAATATGCCAACAGATGAAAGTCTCCACAGTGCAACGTCCTGCGAGACACCCTGTTAATTTCAGACAAACCATTAGCTTGTGTTTACCTGGACCACTGCAGTCCCTTGCAAAGGGACGGTAAATATAAATATATAATGGTCGCAGTGGATTCATGCTCTAGGTTCCTACGGATATGGCCTCAGCGCTCGGCTGACGCTCGAACTGTTATAAAAGATTTGCGAGTCTTTATCGGCACATACGCAATAGGCACGCTACATTCTGACCAGGGCCCTGCGTTTAGCTCTCGGGCTTACAAAGAAGCCATGGCCAGTCTGGGCGTTGCATTGCGGTACTCCTCTCCGTTTCATCCTGAGGGAAATTCTGTTGTGGAAAGGAAAAACCGCTAGGGTATTAGGTTCGGGTGATGGATGGGTCAAACATCTTTATGGGGTCCAACGCTCATTAAATAATTTGCCAAGAAGTTCTCTAGGGGGGGTCACTCCATATGAGGTCCTATTTGGGACAAGAATATGGGTTCCTGATCTCGAATGTAAAGGCACAGTGGTGGAAAATAAACCCTTTGATATCAAAGATCGTTTGGCTGTTTTACAGGATGTAAATGAACTAAGATCGAAACAAAGCAACGTATTCCTGAAGCCAACCACCACTGGGGAAAAACCGGCAGTCCCAGCAAGGCCTGTCTGGATTCCAAAAGTCGGGGATCTAGTCAGAGAGAAGATTGCGGACAAGAAGGAATTTGGACCTTCTTACAGACAACCAGTACCTGTCCTAGCCGTACACGGAACAAGAAAAGTACTTCTGCCGCCCCTTGCTGGAAAAAAGGAGAAAAGATTTGTGTCCATCGACCTCATCAAACCACAGTATGTGGCCAATACTAAATAGTAGGCCTCGTGGACTCCGACCGAGTAGCAGACGCACTCCTCTCGCTACTATCCAAGAGGTTCAGACTGAAAGACTGATAACCATTGAGAATTCAGCAGTAACAGATGAAGGACTGAGCAACAATGCTATGGAACTCATCCCTCTTGAAACTCAAGTAACAGTTCGTCCAAATACACCTGTCTACACCAATGTAACAAGTGATCAACTGGTTCCAGCGATTTCGACAAATCCTGATGCAATTCTAACAATTGACAGAACTGCTTCTGGCTATTTCATTAACTTTGATACGTTTTCTGAGGATCCGAGTGAGCCTGAAACGTCGCCAGCATCAAAAACTTTTAAACAACAAGTACAAGACTTTTTTCATTTTCTGAGAAAAACTTATCTGGTTTCACCATGGATTGAACTGTGGATTATTTCTGGAATATTTTCTTTCTGCTTTGGCTAGCTCTGGTTATGACTATCAGCGTGCTTATAAATGGCAGATACATCCATTTGGACATTGAAAGTAAAGATGTGAACTTACTTTAAAACCACACAAATCATCCCATCGTGAAGCAAGAGACTTGTCAGCAGTGAACATCACAGCCGTTCCTATACAGGATGGTATAGTGTGGGACAAAACAGATTTCGATATCTTTGGCCCTACGGAACTTTTGAACATTCCACATTTATTTAAGATTTCACTAAGTGATTTTATTTCATCCAGTACCTATTCTGATGATTGGGACTTTGAAACTGTGAATAATATGATGTTTGATCTAGAAAGGTCTGCTGCATTTTCTAATAATGAATATTTAGAGGGTTCATCAGACTATGAACAGCTTTATTGCTAAAACCACTATGGTCATCATTTTTTGCATAAATCTGCAACACCTAAAATGTGTTTATGTTTAACCAATGGGAGCATTGTCCTACACCACCAAAAGGTAGTTCAAAAACGTTTACTAAAAAGTTTCCATAATTTTCAGGATACAATACATCTGATCCAGAAACATTTTACTTTAAAAATGTAAACAAAACAGGACTGAAAATTATGTTAACAAATACAAAACAGATTTACTCTGCAGCATTTATTGCTCAACTGTCTAGACATGGTTTCGACTTGTGGAAAGACACAATAGACACAAAATCTGTCTGGGGAACTAAATATTGGCAAGTGCAGGGGATAGAAGCTTTGTTTAGAGCATGTATCATCCCTCAGCAAATTATGTTTTTGAATGACACTGTGTAACAAATGTCTTGCCTTGGTTTAGCCAAGATCAAAGACATGAAAACACCTTCTGTACCAACACCTGCCAGTAATAACAATACACAGGCAGCGGTTACAGCTGACACAATACTACAAATCAACAGAACAAATCCTGATTGGAGAAAATGGTTGATCTGGCCCGCAGACACAAACATCTGTCAAGAAAGATTCCTGAATAAAACACAGGGGTTTACTATCCATAGGCCAGACCTCATCCGGGGGTAGTAACAACATACAGTGTAGGAAAATTGTGCCTCGACTGGCTACAGAAATCTACGCTTAAGGATGTGAAACAACACTTATCTTTACTTAAACAATGCTTTAAATGTACAGTACCTATTGCATTCAACAGTTTATTTTAAACTTCTTTTAATATGCTTTTAGAAATGTTTTTAGCAACATGTGGTACTCAATTTAACGTTTAGCATTTCATGTTTAGCATTTAGTATTATCGTTCATTCGAAAGTGGAGTGGGTGTTGTATTCCGCTTTAGGTGTCCGTATATAGGTTTTCCTGAGACATGTCCTTATATAGGCACAATTCGCATTGCCCTTATATAGGCATAGAATCCCAGTCCTTATTTAGGCATTAGCCGTGCACTCCAAATACAGGCATGGTCACCGACATCCGTCCACCCCTAACATCACAACTTGAGTTCTTAGAAACCAGACCCTTAAGCTCTTGGGAGTTCCCTAGCACAGGATTATTGATTTCTCCAAGAACTCATCTATTATGTATGAACCGTTATACCTTAAGGGTTCATTCCTGACGTCTTCCTCTGTCCGACCTCACGTCAATGCTAACATTCCAAGGCAACTATCAGGTATAAATATACCTTCCCTTGCCCAAGCAAGTTAGAGGAGACCTCGACTTCAGAGGAGCCCGTATCCTGGCCTGACGCACTGAGAAGACGCTGTCATTCCTGCTCGCAGAAGAATCCAGCTTCCAGTGTTCTGACTCCTTCGCGGGGTGTTAGAGTTACAGATCCGGCAGGAGATTCCCACCTCTCTCATTCTCAAGGTATGGAGCTGACTAGAACCTAGAGGGACTCTTGGCATACTAGACTTAACATACTCTTAGTATACCATACTAGAGAATACTCCACCTACTTCTTACCTTTCCCTACACCTAGACTAGGTTAGGTACATTGGGGTAGATCTAGCTTAGAGACGCATCGTATGAGTACTCGCATTTTTAGCTCATGTTATTTATGTATGTGAATATATGCTAAAAGATAATGCTAGCGCAGTATTATTTATTTCTATCTGCTTACGCTGTACATTATTTATCTTGCATACTGTCTTGTGATCATAACAGCACATATCTCTTACACGAGAAACAAGACTGTTCAATAAAACCTCTTTATTGAAATGCCCGTCTTTTCTTTCTGTGTAACTCTGCAGAAACTAAGCATGCACGATTGACTGAGTGAAACTGTTATCTATTGTTTCCGCGATTCTGAGACGTGTTCCGATTCTAAAGGGAAACAAAGTAGTCATGTTTATGCGGTTGCCAGAAACTACTCCCTTCTTGTTCTCAAGGAGTGTCTAGTGGCCTCTGAGCTAGCTGGCACAAAAGTAATTAAGTTTAATATACTCGATAGGGACATACCGACCTCAGTCCTATGTCAAGCCTATAGGGTATATTATTCCAATGCACAGAGCCTATTAGGGAAATAGGAACTACACTACAAGGAGGCATCCCTCCCGCAATGCCTCATCGAATACATTCAGTAGTTTATCCACCAAGGTCCCTGGGGATGCATTATAGAATTCCACAGGGAATCCACCACCACCCGGCTGTCTTCAAAGCTGTCATCGTGCCCGGTAGTGCCTGGCGAGACAACGGGCCCCTAGTAAATCCCTATTCTCCAAGGTCCTCAGGTATTTAGGAAGCCTATGCCTCTCCAACTGGTTAGTTGGCTCAGCGTACAGGGTTCGAATATGGGCCTTGAAGACTTAATTTATGGCATGTTGGGTATGCACCACTGTCCCTACTCATTTCGGAGAGCGAAGATTGGAGTATGGGCACTCTCCAACTGAATCAGGTGGGCCAAAAGATGGCTCACCTTGTCTCATTCCATATACCACCACCTCCTACCCATGTGGTGGATGTGTTTCTCTAATCGGTCCCATATTTTGCAGACCTTATGGTGCTACCTATCCCAGCCTCCCGAGGTTTTCAGGTCGGCAGACAGTGCCGCCTCCAGCTTTGTGAAGGATGCCTCCTGTTGTGTCAGATCATCCTCCAATACACAGCGGATACCAACTGAGGAGGCCATGCATACCCCACGGATGACCACCTTCATGGCCTCCCATTCCATTACGCTGCTACCAGTGCTATCCCAATTGTGTTCAAAATAATCCAGCAGTCTCAACAATGGAACCTTCAGTGTCATGCGCTCTAGGGAGTATGAGAGGATCAAGGGAGAGTGATCAGAGCTATAGCACGCTAAATACTGCACATCAATCACTCTGTGCGTCATCCACACCTGAACAAAAAAATAGTTAAGCCGACTATATGTGCCTGTCGCTGGAGTATAGCACGAGCAGGCATACTCATGTAGGTGTCGCTGGCGCCAAATATCATAAGTCCCAAACCTGATATCATTTGAGTCAAGGCCTGCGTCATGTGAGGTCTCGTCCCCAATTTTGGTGGTGACCTATCCATGTGCCCATCAAGGACACAGTTAAAGTCACCAACTAGGATCACTTCTTTATCTAATGATACCTGGGCTGCCGCCATTAACTTGCCAAGAAACGTACCGTCATCAAGAGTGGGAGCGAGCGTAGACATTGAGGAGACACATCTCATGTGTGTCAAGAGTGCCCTCCAGGATCACGTATCGACCATCACTGTCAATCTGTACCCATGTATGCTTGAAGGGGACCCCCAGGGCCACCCAAATCAATGCACCCTATGCGTAACCTGATTAGGAGGTGGCAAAGACCTGTCAGATCCATCTCTTCTGGAGGTATCTTATACAATCCCCCCAAAGGTGGGTCTCCTGAAGAAATGCCACTGAAATGCCATATTGTCATAGATAGGCATAGATCCTGTTGTGTTTTACAGGTCCTTGAAGCCCTCGCACATTCCAAGTCAACAGCTTGCACTTCGTACCCAGACTTGCCATTATCTTTATGTAGGAATATCCAGTCTCTGCACACCCTAACCTGCTGTGTGTTTCTGTGTCCTGAGTGCCCTACTTGTGTAGAAGCTGCAACCCCAAACATAGTAACTTTGAGGAACATAGATATATACATAACAAAACCATCATAATGACCCCTCATAGCCTTCAATCACCCCCTCCCCAAACCCACCCTTGGGCAGCATCTGTAGCCCTCCCCAGACACAACCATCAGTTGAAGAGGACTGCAAATCCCGCCCCAAAACCCACCCAATTTCCACCCCTCAACTACGTCTTAGGTTAAAGTGTAGAAACAGTCCGGATGACCAGGCCTGTGGAGCTGTAAGCTGAGCATGAACTCAACAACCTCTGACCATTCCAACCCCGGACTCTCCCGAAGTGGAGGCATAATATGCACTGAGTTGACATGTTAAACAATCTCCAAGAAATTTGTACGAGTCTCAGTCACCAAGGAGCGATTCCCCATGACCCAGCAGACAGAGGCAGGGCAGCCCCGTGGCTCCAAATTTCTCCTCCCCAGTGGCCCTGTGTAAAAATCCCCCAGGGCTCAGCACTCTCTTGGCTCTCAACCCGTGCCAGCACCATCACTTGGAGTCTCAGGGACCTGACTCAGTTGCAAAAATATTGTAAGCTCTCCTGGGGTGATGTTTTTATTGACCCAGGAGAGAACTTACTGTTTTGTTTTTTTAATGATGCTGTGGGACTGCTTCACTTCCTGCAGCCACCTGGCATCATAAAAAAATACTTGGTGGTACCACCAAGCTTAAAAATGGATAACCAAAAAGACCGCACAGGGCATTTTGGTGTGCTCCATGATGGAGCAGTGAATAATAAATGAGCTCTTCCTGCTGCCCATTTATTATTCGCTTTGGTGTCCCATTACCCACCCAGTACACTCTTTTTTTAGAAAATAATATTGGGTACGGGGCAGCGGTCCTTCTCTCTGAGCCTCCTTGGGCCCAGGGGACCCCATCTCCTGGGGTCTATTTATTGATTAAGGGTGGTGGCACGCAGTCCCCCTCCCCGAGCCACCTAGGGTCCATTGACCCATCCCTGGTGGGGACCCAGAGCACTCACAAATCACTAGTTTGGGGCCAAAATGGGAGTCCCAAGGACCCTGGGGGCCCAGCCGATAACCCGGCATGCTGCGGGAGCCGACATTGCTCCTACTGTTTTAGCTTGCTACCTCAGGGTGGGAGCAATGTGTGTTTCCCTGCCTGCAGGAACGCGGGCAGGGAAACAGAAGTCTGTTCCCACCGACAGGAGCATTTTCAAAGCTCCTGCCGTGTGAGGGCAGACCCAGCTCCGGGGGATGGGGATCCCCTGGGCCTTTACCGGCTAAGGGAAGGGGGACCCCTTCCCTCTTGTAAACCTTTCAACCTTGTGTGGTCCTGTGTGGCTTCATAAATCTCGAGTAATGTAATGCAGCCCAAATTGCTGTGCTGCATTACTCTGCGCCAGGAGGCTTTTCCATGGGTGTTGCGTGGATGTTCCCATGCAACATCTATGGATCTTGAAACATTCCCTGATTTACAAGAGCAGCTAAAACTGGGAAAGCAGCAAAGAGATATACATCCCCTGGAGAGGCATAACGAGGAGAAATATCTTTATTTCTCCTCCTTTTTTCCTCTTTCTATGTGTGCTGAAGAATGCAGCACACATAGAAAGAGGGGAAAAGCCTCTCAGAATTGTTTTGTTACAGGAAGGTGCCCCTTCCTGCACAAAACAATCCTGCATGCAATGCAGGCACCCTTGCACCACGGTCTAAGGGTGCCTGCGTTGACGCTAGGCAGCCCATTGTGCGCCGCACAGGAGAAAGGACAGGAATGCACTGTATTGCCTTAAATGTGGTGCCTTCCTGCCCTTTCCCAGTGATGTGGGTGACTTGCTGCGATGTGCCACTTTTTCATAAATATGGCCACCTGTGAGCAATGCGAGGTTTCGCCTACATGCATTGGGTGTTCTTCCTGCGCAGTAAATCATGCTAAGGAAGCATTAAAGTGTGCGCGCCTTTCTTGTTTTCAAGGAAGTTTGGTTGTTTAAAATATATATATGCCATCAAGGTATGCAAATGTGGAGCTAGGAATAGTAAATATACTTACTTGTATGTTCTTATTTCCTTAATATTTTGGTTTTCAAAATTTTGGCGATGATATAGTGGCCACAGGACCTTCCATCCTCAATTTTCTGCACTACAATGGAGATGGTCTGATTTTGCCAGAAGCACCTCTTTCCCTGAGTGGTAATGACACTGGATACATATGATAATTCAGGGAGATGGAAATACTCACGATTGCAGGATTTGGGGTAGGTAATGGAATCAGTGTTCCCATTATCAATTCATACGTATTTTTGCCCAGTATTCCACTTAAAGATTAGCATCCAAAGCCTCCCATGAAAATACCCCAACTGATTCCTATCGTTACCAACTCCATTGGAATTACTGGGCCCCTTGGAGTGAGACATGCACAGGTAGGCTTTGTAGAGGTTTCGGGCATTGTCAAGGAATTTGCAGATGAAGCAAAATCCATTGATATTAATTTTTGTTCATACATTAAGCTAGCACTGAAGACTTATAAGGAGACTGAGAGGGTTCACTGATAGAATATCGACACCTAAAATATCCCCATACCACAATATCGAGTTTTAAATATCGATGTCAAAAATATCGACATCCTTTATTTATAATGGTAAGTACAACAATATCGAGAAAAAAATATTGATGTAAAAATATAGTTGTACAAAATATCGTTTTTTATATATATAAAATAAAATAATAAATATTACATATATTAAAAATAAAATTAATTAAAAATAAATTAGATTTAATATACATTTTAACAAATATAACAAATAAACTTAATTTAAAAAAGTTAAACACATATATAATAATTAATATATATATATATATATATATATATATATATATATAGTTATCTACTGGCAGTCGCCAGTAGATAGTTATAGTTACAACCTATTATCCATAGGAAATCCGCGACATTCTATTTGCAATAACGTTGGCGCTCAGGTTGACGAATCTTCAGAAAGCTTCCAACTTGTTGGGGCGCTCCGGTCCGCTCCTACCCTGAAAGTCTCCGGGTGATACGTCAAGCGGGGGCCGAGAAAAGAGGGGTCCCAAAACGCGTTTTCCCCATTCATTTTTCCATAGGAACCTTTAGTCGCAGCTACAGCCCAGACTGCTGAACGGAATTACCCCAAATTTGGCAAAGAGGTAGCCCTTGGTTCAGACTGGTGCCTTTGCTAAAATGGTGTAAATCCGTTCATTAGTTCCTGAGAAATTCACAATTAAAATCACATATATATCTATGGGCGCGTCGGATCCGCGTGCCCTCCCGATCACGAGCTGCATGCTAATTGGCTGTCAACACTCCAAATCAAGAAGTGTTGGCAGCCATTTTGTCCCTCGGTAGAACCGAGGGACAGAAACAAGTGCGCAAAGCGCAAAAGGGGGCAGGGTAGAAACACCCTGACCCCTGGGCAGAAAAAAATTTTTTTTAAATCGGCGGGATGCGCTTAGGTGCGCGTATCCCGCCGTGAGAAAAAGAAACAAGTGCGCAAAACGCACAAAGGGGGCAGGGTAGAAACACCCTAACCACCTAGGCCTGCTCAGGGGTCCCACAAGGACCCCTGGGCAAAGCATTTTTTTTTTTTTAAATCGGCAGGACGCGCTCAGGGTGCGCGAATCCTGCCGAAAAATCAAGCGCGGTCTCCGCGCTCGATAGTCAATTGGCCCTCGGGTGGCCCAAGTCCCGGGGGGCATGGTGGGGGATAATTTAATGTGTGGGGGCCTCAAAGGGCCCCCAAGCCCGGGACCACCACCCCCGGGCTTTTGAATAAATGGTGCGGGAGGGCTCTGAGCCCTCCGCAGCCCCGGGACCACCACCTCCCGGGGCTTTTTTAATGAAAAATAAAACCAGTGTGGGGGGCTCCAGCCCCCCACACGCCCCCGGGACCGCCACCTCCCGGGGCACTAAACATTTACAATATGGGGGTCCGTTACGGACCCCCAGAGCCCCGGGGACCACCACCTCCCGGGGCTGTGTACTGAATGGGAGGGGGCGCGCGGCCCCCTCCTAGAGCCTTGATGGCCCTGGGGACCACCACCCCCAGGGTCGGCTCCTGCAGTGTCCCGGGTGCCTACCCCGGGACACTGTAGTTTGCTATGGCAGGGACGGAGCCTCGCGGCTCCCGTCCCTAGCCATAGCAAACTGCTTGGATATTGGAGAGAGAGCAGGAAACCTGCTCTCTCTTCCAATATCCAAAGCCATTGCTTTTCCACATGGGGAGCAGCATGTCAGCTGCTCCCCATGTGGAACAGCGCAATGCCGGCTCCCAAGGGACGTGGGGAGCCGGCGGGACTGTGGGGGATTGGGGACCCCCACAGTCCCCAACGGAGGAGGCCAGCCCGGGGGATGGGGTCCCCGGGCAAGTAGTGGCCGGGAGGGGCCACGCGGCCCCCTCCCCAAAAGGAAAAAAAAATTTTTAAAATGGAAAGGCCGGCCCCGAGGATGGGGTCCCGGGGCCTTAAAGTGGCCAGAGGAGGGGGCCACGCTGCCCCCTCAAAATAATAAATATAGAGGCCATGCCCCGGGGATGGGGTCCCCGGGCCAATACAGGCCCAGGGAAGGGGGCCACGCAGCCCCCTTCCCGTTTTTTTTTTTTTGTAATTTAAAAGGGTAAGGCCCTGGGGGATGGGGTCCCCAGGGCCCAAAAAGAGAAAAGGAAGGGGCCACACAGCCCCCTTCAGGAGACAAAACGATCGGGCCCGCAGGCCCCGCCCCTTCCGTCACCACTCTGCAAGCGCGCCCTGGCGCGTTTGCAGAGGGGAACGACCCCTTGAATACTGGGGTCCCTGAGGCCAACTAGCTCACCAGGAACCTCCAATATGCGCCAGGGGGCTGCGCTGCAGAGACGTGTAGAGAGGCCACACCCCTTTTACACCTCTCTGCAACGCAGCTCTGTGGCACTTTTTGGAGGTATATGGTGGGCTAGTTGGACTCCGGGGACCCTCAGGATTCAAGGGACTTAATCCCCAACTTAAACGCGCCACGGGGCGCGTTTGCACTAGTGGTGAAGGGAGGGGGCGGGGCTTCAGGTGACATGTGTGCAAACAGGCCCCGTGGCGCGTTTTAAGATGGGGAATTAAATCCCCTTCAATCCTGAGGGTCCCTGAGGCCAACTAGCCCAACAGGTACATCCAGAAAGTGCCACAGAGCTGCGTTGCAGAGAGGTGTAAAGGGGTGTGGCCTCTCTGCACGTCTCTGCAACGCAGCCCCTGGCGCATATTGGAGGTTCCTGGTGGGCTAGTTGGCCTCTAGGGACCCTCAGGATTCAAGGGACTTAATCCCTCAACTTAAACGCGCCACGGGCGCGTTGCACAGATGTAACCTCAGGCCCCGCCCCTCCCTTCACCATTGTGCAAATATTCCTCTAAAATCAGCCGAAATACGAATTCCGATTTACTCACCTGTTATCAGGAGAGACCTCAGTGCTGTATCTTTCAGCCCAGTACTGGTCCTGAAAAGTAATTCTAACCATACTTACCAGTAACTTGAATTTCCTTCCATAGGCTAACATTGACTGGTTTCACTTGGAAATTCTTCTAAGTGTGGAGTTTTGGAACTTTAAAATATTCCTCTAAAATCAGCCGAAATACGAATTCCGATTTACTCACCTGTTATCAGGAGAGACCTCAGTGCTGCATCTTTCAGCCCAGTACTGGTCCTGAAAAGTAATTTTAACCGTACTTTACCGGTAACTTGAATTTCCTTCATAGGCTAACATTGACTGGTTTCACTTGGAAATTCTTCTAAGTGTGGAGTTTTGGAACTTTAAAATATTCCTCTAAAATCAGCCGAAATACGAATTCCGATTTACTCACCTGTTATCAGGAGAGACCTCAGTGCTGCATCTTTCAGCCCAGTACTGATCCTGAAAAGTAATTTTAACCGTACTTACCGGTAACTTGAATTTCCTTCATAGGCTAACATTGACTGGTTTCACTTGGAAATTCTTCTAAGTGTGGAGTTTTGGAACTTTAAAATATTCCTCTAAAATCAGCCGAAATATGAATTCCGATTTACTCACCTGTTATCAGGAGAGACCTCAGTGCTGCATCTTTCAGCCCAGTACTGATCCTGAAAAGTAATTTTAACCGTACTTACCGGTAACTTGAATTTCCTTCATAGGCTAACATTGACTGGTTTCACTTGGAAATTCTTCTAAGTGTGAAGTTTTGGAACTTTAAAATATTCCTCTAAAATCAGCCGAAATACGAATTCCGATTTACTCATCTGTTATCAGGAGAGACCTCAGTGCTGCATCTTTCAGCCCAGTACTGGTCCTGAAAAGTAATTTTAACCGTACTTACGGTAACTTGAATTTCCTTCATAGGCTAACATTGACTGGTTTCACTTGGAAATTCTTCTAAGTGTGGAGTTTTGGAACTTTAAAATATTCCTCTAAAATCAGCCGAAATACGAATTCCGATTTACTCACCTGTTATCAGGAGAGACCTCAGTGCTGCATCTTTCAGCCCAGTACTGATCCTGAAAAGTAATTTTAACCGTACTTACCGGTAACTTGAATTTCCTTCATAGGCTAACATTGACTGGTTTCACTTGGAAATTCTTCTAAGTGTGGAGTTTTGGAACTTTAAAATATTCCTCTAAAATCAGCCGAAATACGAATTCCGATTTACTCACCTGTTATCAGGAGAGACCTCAGTGCTGCATCTTTCAGCCCAGTACTGATCCTCAAAAGTAATTTTAACCGTACTTACCAGTAACTTGAATTTCCTTCCATAGGATATCATTGCCTGCTTTCACTTGAGAAAGTTTCTAAGTGTTGAGTTTTGGAACTATACAAATATTCCTCTAAAATCAGACGAAATCCGAATTCTGATTTACTCACCTGTTATCAGGAGAGACCTCAGTGCTGCATCTTTCAGCCCAGTACTGGTCCTGAAAAGTAATTTTAACCGTACTTACCGGTAACTTGAATTTCCTTCATAGGCTAACATTGACTGGTTTCACTTGGAAATTCTTCTAAGTGTGGAGTTTTGGAACTTTAAAATATTCCTCTCAAATCAGCCGAAATACGAATTCCGATTTACTCACCTGTTATCAGGAGAGACCTCAGTGCTGCATCCTTCAGCCCAGTACTGATCCTCAAAAGTAATTTTAACCGTACTTACCGGTAACTTGAATTTCCTTCATAGGCTAAGATTGACTGGTTTTCAGCAAAAAGTTTCAAAGTGTTGATTTTCACAAACTACAAATATTCCTTAAAAATCGCCTGTATGACCTAAACGATTTTTCCAACTGTTTACAGGAGATGCACCAGTGCTGGATCCAGGATCCAACACTGAGTAAGAAAAGTAACGATAACAGTTTTACCTGCTAAGTGAATTTCCTTCCATAGGATAACATTGGTGATTCTATGAGAAAAAGTTTCTAAGTGTCAACTTTTAAAATACAATAATATTCCTTAAAAATCACGACTGTAACCAAAGCGCTTTTACTCAACTGTTTACAGGAGATGTACCAGGACTGGAATCTAGGATCCAGTCCTGTGGTTACAAAAGTAATCCATAAAGTAACTAATTGCATTTAACTAGAAATTCACATTGAGCTGAATGTTGCATTGTGTTTGAAAATGTGTTGCCCATTGCAACAACTGTAACTACTGTACTTAAAAGTCTATTGCCTATCTGCAAAGTATTTAAACTAAAGTAATTCATTCTGAGAAAGTATTTTTGTAATGTAATGTATAATGTAATTACAATGTAATTTAAAAATAAAATATGTAAAAAAATTGTTTCTAAAAATGTAGTAAATCAGTATGAAAAAATTAATATAACAATTAATACATTTAAAAATTGTCATTTACAAAACCTTTGAAATTCACTGAAAAACCGTAGGTTTCAGGCACGTTATAGTTAGAAATTAGCATTTAAAAACCTTTGAAATTCACTGAAAAAACCATAGGTTTCAGACACGTTATAGTTACAAATTAGCGTTTAAAAACCTTTGAAATTCACTGAAAAAACCATAGGTTTCAGACACGTTTATAGTTACAAATTAGCATTTAAAAACCTTTGAAATTCACTGAAAAACCATAGGTTTTAGGGACAGTTTTAGTTACTTGGACATTGCACTCGTACAAAACCCGTGGAAATTCCCAACGTTATAGTTAGTTCAGCTAACTATAACTCGCGCCCGCATTGCACTGCTGATGACGTCACATATTACATCACTCATGACATGGTCAGTGACATCACTGATGACATCACTGATGACATCTCAAATGACATCACTGATGACATCATCCACGTGATAATCTGATGCACCTCCTCACACCCTAATATAACCTTTGATACACCCACTCTAAATTACAGACTGCCATTCGCAAAACCATAGACACTCCAACACCAATAACTACATACCCACTCACTGATTCTTAGGTCTACACACACACATCCACTCACTCACCCAGTACAGTCACTCATACTTACGGTCACTCAGTACAGGGACTATCATATGCACTCTTACTCCTATATAGACACTCAAACAACGCCACTCATCCATAGAGAATACTCACACACCTAGTCAGTCATGCAAATAATTAAACACACTGCCATTTACTCACCTATACAGTTATACACACACCAGCTCACTTACTCATACAAATAGTAGCACATTGTTACGCTCTTATACAATCACAGATACAAGCACACACTCATCCATACAGCCACTATCACAATCACTCACTCTTGCTTATAGCTATTTATATATTCCAACACACATATATACTGCCTTTCACATATGTAGTTACTCACACATGTACCACTGGGACATACATTCACTCACTAACACACTCTTACACACACTTATCCACCCATACAGTCTATCACAGATGCACTCTTGAAACCATCCACCCAGTGAATCACCCACTCACACATCTATGCACAGAGTTGCACACACCCCTCCCACACAAACACTCAGGCACCCATACAGATACTCAGACAAGCATTCAATAACTCATATAGACACTCATTTAGCTATTCACAAACACATGCAGCCACTTACACAGCAACAGACAGACGGATACAGACATTCACCCAGTTTAGTCACTAACCCATGCATTCAGTAAGATACGTTAAATCACTCACTTATAGAGTCAGTCACGCACCTACTAAATCATCCATACAGACACTTACACACCCACTCATTCTTCAATACGTCTTTTCCTATATATATTAAAATATTTAAACTTTACAGAAACACACAGTCACTGGATGATGTCATCAGTGATGTCATTTGAGATGTCATCAGTGATGTCATCAGTGATGTCACTGACCATGTCATGAGTGATGTAATATGTGACGTCATCAGCAGTGCATTGCGAAGGCGCGAGTTATAGTTAGCTGAACTAACTATAACGTAGAATTTCCACGGGTTTTGTACGAGTGCAATGTCCAAGTAACTAAAACTGTCCCTAAAACCTATGTTTTTTCAGTGAATATATATATATATACTTTAAAACCATTAATAAACTATTAATTTTAATTTATTTTATAATTTTAAAATTATATAAAAATTTATTTAACAAATAAATATATATCTACATATACCAATAACATAAAATCTATTTTAAAAATTCTATAATAAACTAAAACATTAAACTATTTAAAAATCTTTAAACACAAATATCCCACCCCAGTCAGTGCAACAGTAGGGAAAGTGTTGGATAGCGAAGTGGTAAAAATCGCTATTCCCACTCCAGTGAGTGCAACAGGAGGGAAAGTGTTGGATAGCGTAGGGATAAAATTGACTATTCCCACTCCAGTGAATGCAACAGTAGCGAAAGTGTTGGATAGCGGAGGGCTTAAAATTACTATTCCCACTCGAATGAGTGCAACACTAGGGAAAGTGTTGGATAGCGGAGGGGTAAAAATTACTATTCCCACTCCAGTGAGTGCAACAGTAGGGAAAGTGTTGGATAGCGGAGGGATAAAATTTACTATTCCCACTCCAGTGAGTGCAACAGTAGGGAAAGTGTTGGATAGTGGAGGGATAGAATTTACTATTCCCACTCCAATGAGTGCAACAGTAGGGAAAGTGTTGGATAGCGGAGGGGTAAAAATGACTATTCCCATTCCAATGAGTGCATAGTAGGGAAAGTGTCGGCTAGTAGAGGGATAAAATTTACTATTCCCACTCCAGTCAGTGCAACAGTAGGGAAGGTGTTGGATAGTGGAGGGATAAAAATTACTATTCCCACTCCAGCCACTTCAACAGTAGGGACATTTTGGATTGCGGAGGGGTGAAAATTAGCATTCCCACTCCAGTCAGTTCAAAAATTAAACAATTACCTTAATTAAGTATCAATTAATTGATATTAATGATCAACTAATTATTAATTATTTAAACATAAAATGACTTCCCAACCTTTACCCCTATAAACCCCACAACCCACACCTAAAATTAATTACCAAATTTCCATATTTAATTTACAATTAATTAATTAATATTATTTAACAACTAATTATTTATTAATTAAAAATAAATTACTTCCCACCCTTTACCCCTATAAACCCCAAAACCCGCACCTAAAATTAATTACACAATTTCCATATTGTCAATTAATTAATTAGTATTAATTTACAACTAATTATTAATAAATTAAAAATAAATTAATTCCCACCCTTTGCCCCTATAAACCCCACAACCTGCACCTAAAATTAATTACACAATTTCCATATTTAATTTTCAATCAATTAATTATTATTAATTAACAACTAATTATTATTTAATTCAAAATAAATTACTTTGTGCCCTTTAACCCTATAAACCCCACAACCCGCACCTAAAAATATAAATTACACTATTACCATAATTAATTACCGATTAATTATTTAATATGAATTAACCACCAAGTAATAATTAATTAAAAATAAACTGCTTCCCACAATTAGCACTATTAAATCTCAATTAAATAAATATTAATAAATAAAAAATTATTAATTTATTATAATTAAATTACTTCCCACCCTATTCCCCTATAAACCCTCAACCTGCTATGAAACTAAAAAACGCAAAATTTAATTAAAATAAAATTGATATCTACTAAAAATGTAACATATATTAAAAAACATAAACTATACTTGTACAAAAAAATACATCACACACATTTACAATATATACTAAAATACATAACACTAATTAAAAATCGATATTTTAAACAATTATATTTTTGCAAATGATATTAATGACTTCTATATTCTTAAAAACAATATTTGTTACCTTAAAATCTATATTCTTAACCACGATATTCTTGCTGTCGATATTTCTGTGTCACGATATTTACAACTCGATATTTGTGCAAGTCGACATTTCCAATTCGAGATTTTGTCTGTATACCGACTGAGAGTATCTCTTTTTGTAAGGCGTGCAAAGGAATGGAATTAAGCAGTAACTGTTTTTACATTTCATTTTATTTTCTAGCTGGTTTGAAACCAAGAATGGTAAATACTGCACATATGAATTTGGGTGAAGAGTGCCAAACTCTTGCATGTGCGATCAAGGAGGTTTGATTCTTGATCGTTGAAAAATCGAAGCAATCATTATGATTTTCTTTTGCTGTTTCTCGATTGGTATGGGTTTATGGGTAACACAGAGATCACCATGTGAAGCTAACCCAATATAGGATTAATAAAACATCCTAAATTGGTGGCATAAAACTGTCATGTAGTGAAAAGATTTTAAAAACTGCCAGATTCTTATTTTCAACCTCATTAGAAAGTTCTTGCTCATTCCACAGTAAAATTAAACAGTTGATTGCCACTTTCAGTAGATGCTTAAGCAGCATTTGTGGTAAGAGAGTTCCATTTCCCATAGGAGTTCCAAGAAGGGTAGAAAGGCAACACCCTTTGGCACTCAGTATGGAACTGACTGTGGGTTAAAAAAAGAAACTGGTAGACTAGAACATGACCCACATTTACAGCCCAGAATATGGCAGGCATGCATGCTAGGTGGGAGTTTTGCAGTATATTATGATGCTGATGCAAGACCAGTAGCAAATTGCTTTGTTAGTCGAGCACAAAATTTCTAATGTATGCGTAGTGGCCGCTTCTGAGTAGGAACAGCACTAATACCAATTGACATCAATGCTGTTACCTACAGAAATGATACAAAGTTGTTTGAATGAGTACCTATACAAACTGCTTTAAAAATATCGTAAAATGAAAGCCGTTGTAAAACATCACAAAACACCCTATGCTCAGTGTGCCACTGGAACGAAACAACACCCTCTGAAGAGCCCCAACTAGGGCAAAACTTGTCTTGGGTTGCTTGTGTTCTGGTTCAGGGAGGTCATGGCCTGGCAGTTCGAGTTGAACTGTTCCTTTTGGAGCAGTTTCAAGAATGACTTGCATATGGCTGGGTCCAAACTGAGATGGCATGGCGTGAAAAAAAGTTGGACCTGGATACTGACCCCAGTAACTACCAGTTCAGAACATTGTTTGGTCACATTCCTATACTTTACAATGGGAGCATGTATTCTGGCCAGAATGCATGCTCCCATTGTAAATTAGGAGGTGCAGTTCATCCCTGCACCCTGTGGCAGGCACCTCAAGGTGCCTGCCACTGGGTGCAGGAATCAACGCCCCCTCAACCTTCAACCGGAGGCCGTACACCCAAGGGGGCCCTGCTGGGGGCCCCAAAAGTCGAGTCCTGACAGCCTTTCTGTGTCGGAAAGACCGGCACAGAAAGACTGACGAAACCAGACATCATAATTCCAGGGGCGGAAAGAGCAGCCCTTGGGATTACTGGCCGCATTCCGACTGGTGGACATGCTCTCCGAGTCCATTGGAAGCCAGTCGGAATGACCGTTCAGATTCCTTTCCGACCGCCTCCTTCATAATGAGGCGGTCGGAAAGGCCCCGACCGACGGTTGGAGCCGTTTCTGACCGCATCGTAACCAGGACTATAGTGCGGTCGGAAACTTCCATTTCTCAATGGGAGCTTGTGCGCCAGGTGGAAAGTGCCCACAGCACAAGCTCCCATTGAGAAATGGAAGTTTGTGAACATCCCTGCACCGTGTGGCAGGCATCTCATGGTGCCTGCCACATGGTGCAGGTATGTTCAGGGGGCACCCAAATGTGGAGGCTGCAGAGGGAAGGGGGCCCTACTAGGGGCCCCCAATGTCGCTTTCTGGCAGCCTTTCCATGTCAGAAAGGCCGACATGGAATGGCTTTCGGAAACCGACATCATAATCCCGACTGCGGAATCGCCGCCCTTAAGGGATTATGGTGAGTTTCCGACCAACCATGAGCCCATCAGAAAGCGTTGGTAGGTCCCTTCGACTGCTGCCTCCGACCGCATGCATCATAACGCGTTGGCGGACCGTAGCAGTAGATGCCGGTCGGACCGCAACTGAGGAGCCATCGGTTGCGCTCCGACCTGCATCGTAATTAGGCCCAGTGTGTTTAAAATTAATTATTTGATTGCTTTAGCAAAGTCAGATCCTGATGAATTTGTGTTAGAATTTGTATACATTTTTATGTCTCTTATCAGTCTGTTTAGCAATTGTTTATGATTGTAAATATTGTTGATCTCTGATGAGATCTAAATCAATAAAAACTAATGCTCACACCCCCTCCAGGGAGGTCCAGTGCCCTGGGTCTTTAAAATATCCAGTGTGCATTGGGCTCAAAAATTGCTCCAAGGCTATGGTAAACCTCCAAAGATCCATGACTTGGGGAACCAAACATCTGTGGAAGAAACCTGTGAGGCGGAGAGCTGCCATGGGCCCAATTTAGCACATTGTACTGCTCACTGGTGCAAAGAGTTCCGTTTGCAGTGGATTAAGTCATGAGGAGGAGCAGGGAGAGAGTTTAAGATAGTCGTCACTTTAGTGTGAGGAGCAGGCCAGGTGTCGCAGGCTGTTGGCACTGTAGTTAAAAGAGTTGGTCGGGCGCAGCAGATGGTTGTTGCTAGAGCTTCGCATTGGCGATCACCGTGAGTGTCATTGCTCTAATGTGAAGAGCAGATCCCGCATTGCTGGTCGTCACTTGCGGTTGCTGTTGCACAAAGAGCAGGTCTCACCAAAGCTTTGTGTTGACAGTCATTGCAGGTGGCAGAGACTCAGAGCAAAGGAGTCCATTAGCGGTCGTGAACAAACTTCTGGGTTTTCACATTTTCTTGAGGAGGAGTACACTCTGATGCCAGCCAAGGGTCCAGGACCTGGGAAGGCACCTCCTGGGATCAGGGACTCACTCTAGTAGAGACCAGCAGGGCTCAGGCAGGTTCAGTTGCAGGTCCAGGCAGGTCCAGTGCAGCAGGTCAGCTGGGCAGCTGCAGGGAGGGCTCTTGAGCTTGTTTAGTTCCTGTAGCTCACACAGGAGAGAGGCCAGCCAACGATCCTTGAATTCACTCACGATAGACTGGGATGAAGGTAAGCCTTTCCAGTCTTCCTTCTCAGAGAGCAAGGCAGTTCTCAAGCAGCAGGGCAGTCCTTCTGTAACATCCACAGGTGGGTACGACACAGCTACATGTCCCAGGTCTCCCCCACTGCCTGAGGTGACATTGTTGCGTCCACTGTCCAGTACACTCCAGACACCAGCAGTGTATGTCAACATGGAGTTGTCTGTGGTCTGCATACTCAAGTCTGTCCAGCACATCCACGCCACACTTGGCATTGTGTACATTCACATTCATGGGTCACTCGCCTCCTTCGCCCATGCCTGGTTCCCACCTCTCCCCACATTCTGCTATTGTGTGGCTGAGGTGCCATGCCGTTGATGGCTTGTGTAGATGGCTAGCCCAGGTTGCCACAGTGAGTTGTGTTGTCGTGTCTGAAATGTAGGGATGTTGGTTGTCATGTTGTATGTGATTTTGTGACGTGTGCA
Organism: Calotriton arnoldi; assembly: GCA_963921515.1. Lineage (NCBI taxonomy): Eukaryota > Metazoa > Chordata > Amphibia > Caudata > Salamandridae > Calotriton > Calotriton arnoldi. The sequence continues at coordinate 965,194 of CAWUFW010001768.1, read as the reverse complement.
TTCCCAGAGTTGTGAGTTGTATGTTGGTGGAGTTGAGGTGTGTGGTGTGTTCAGTTGTTACTTACCGACGAGCAGTGCATTTCCATAGGTGCCATCCTGAAAGCGCTGGTTGATGATGGACTGTCAGAATATGAAGGAATCATTCACACTGCCTGGGTAGTTGGCGACGACATTGGTGAAGAGTCCCCGGTGGTCCACTATTGCCTGCACATTGAAGGAATGCGTGTGTTTCCTGTTGCGGTAATTGTGTGCAGTGGCGGCAGGGGGCACGAGGAGTACATGTGTGCAGTTGATTGCCCCCAACACGTGCAGGAAGCCAGCTATGGCGTAGAAGCCTTGCTTGATCTCCAGCTGTTCCTGCACAGTGTGTGGAAAGTAAAGTTGCTGGGGTACCAAGCTGATGATGGCATCCAAGACAGGTGTGAGGAACTTTGACAGGGCTGGCTGTGAGACTCCTCCGACTCTGGCAGTTGTTGGTTGGAAGGTCCCAGAGGCCAACAGGTGCAGCATGGCCAGCAGCTTTGTCTGCGGAGGGATGTTGGTTCTCCGCTGTGTTGGTACCGTCAGCCTGTGGGCAATGAGGGTCAGGATGCGGAGGATGGTTGTCCTTTTGAGCCTGTAGTGGGCAATGACTTCCTCTGGCGTTAAGTCTCCGAGGCTGGTGCATTTTCTGATGGTCCGGTGTCTTTGTCTGCGCTGCCTCTGTGGTAGTCCGGGGGAGTACTGGGGGGGTGGGGGTCCTGGCGGTGGGTGTTGTGGCCCTCTTGGGGTTCCGAGCTGCATGATCAGTAGCTCTATGGCATCTGTTGTTCTTCTGGTGTGGCTGTGGGCTGGGCTCCCTTTTATGGTGCAGGTTGTCGTCCGACTTAACACCAGGTAGGAGCAGGTGTTAAATCCATGCTGCTAACGCGCCTTATCGCATGTTTTTGCATCTTATCGCCAATCTGGCTGGTCGTTGAGAATGTTGCGAAGTGGTGTTTCCGCGGCTTTTTGCACGGGAACGCCTACTCTGCATCTCATTAGCGTTAGTTGCCGGTGTCATCCGTAGCGAAGTTTTTTGCGGCTGCTATCGCGGGAAAACTGGTGATATCGGCTGTTAGCACCAGCTTGTGAATGGTGCGATGAATTTATTACCACTTTGGCTGCGATAAAGTGCCGCTAACTCAGCGATAAGTCCTTGTGAATATGCCCCTGTGTTGTAAAGGCTGTTTCCCCTTCTGATGCTGCCACCACAGTTATTTTTAGTGGGCAAGACATTAAAAAAGTGATGGACTGATTACGTTTGTAAAAACAATGTATGATTGTCAGGCATAAAAGGCAAACATACTACAAGTTTGCACAGTGGATATTGTTTTTACTCGTTTCTAAAGTGTGCGATTTTGGGAATTATTTTACACTGTTACTGTATAAGGGTAGCCAAGCTCAAAAGTAATTACATTGCTTTGATCTGTTTTTGTCCCTTTTGGTGTCATTTATCAAAAGTTTCTCCAATTGTATTTTTTAAATGGTTAAGCAACCCATACATTTTTTTTATCAGGGCTGGTGCCAAGGAGGAAATGTGAAATAGGCGCTGGGAACATTCAAAGGAGCAGCTTATGCGGTTTCCAGCTGCAAAGTGTTCGATATATAGCAGCTCGAAACCGCATAAGCTGTTCCTCTGCATGCCCTCAACGCCTATTTCCCATTTCCTCCTTGGCACCAGCTCTGATAGAAATGTAATGGATTGCTTCTCCAACAGTATACTGTTTCAGGTAACAAATGCATGATATCTACTTATTCAATACATGGGCAGCCAACCAGTAAGTGTGGCATTAATGATTTTACAGGAACCTAACTAAATGCATCTATCACTCTGTCGCGCGCCGTAGGAGAAGGCATCAATCACAGGCTACCAAAGCTTCCCTTCACAGGTGGAGTTGTAGCCTGTAAAGAAAATCAATACTATTGGAGTAGAAGGCTGACCTTATGTTGACTCGATAAAAGAGATTGATAAACGGAGACTATAAGAAAGAGACAGGTGGAGAAGGAGTGAGCAAGAAGTGACTGCCTTAACCTTGTGAGATACCTTTCACAACATTACTCTCTGTTGCGCGTGAAATAAAGTGGCCTCGTTCCTTTTTTGTGATTAACAATGACGTCCGTCATGTATACATCGAGGTTTCAATTGAGTACCCTGGCATCTACCTGAATAAGGTCACAAAAATAGTTGGTATAGAAGGAACATTTTTTATTTGCAGTTTTATGTAGTGCGAAAGTGGCTCAAGGGCATTAGAGTGCTTTGCATGAGCACCAGTTTACATTACATGTTTCTTTTTATTTGTTTTTCGCAGGGGCTGATCACACAGATCAAACAATTTGCCCAGCATCAGGGAATGTTGCGTTGAAGCCGAGACTCGAACCTAGGGCTATATGTACAAAAGCATTTCTTCGGTCCGTTTCCAAACACAAAAATGCTTTTTCATATGTTCATAGCACAAATTGCGTTTTCGTAACATGTTACCCAATCGCAATTTGTGTTTAGTGATTCTTATTTGGAAGGGACAGGTGTAGGGCGTTCCTTCCAAATACCAAATTGCAGTGCTTTGTATGAATCTTTTGTGACCGAATTATGGGGCATATTATCAAGAAACGGCGTTAAAATTATCGCTGCTTTAGCGGCAGAAAACTGCTGCTAAAGCGGTGATAATGGGCTTGATAATATGCCCTTGAGAATTCCAATAGAAGCCCATGTTCTGCTGTGATCCTGGGCTTCTATTGGAATTCTCAAGGGCATATTAACGCCGTTCTTGATAATATGCCCCCAAGTTCGCAAAACATTCATTTTTAACACTTCAAAGGTGGTGGTAACCATTCACAAATGGGAAGGGGTCCCTGCAGGACTTCTTCTCCTTTGTGAATGTTGAAACAAATATTTTTTAGGAGTAGGCAGTGGTCCCTAGGACCACTGCCTGCAATTTAAAAAATAATCTTAATTCATTTCATTGGAAACTTATTTCATTTTATTTTTGAAAAGCATCCCATTTTTCTTCAATGAAAACGGGATGCCTTTAAAATAAGAAATGCTTTATTAAAAAGCTATCACAGACATGGTGGTCTGAAGGCCCCAACAGGCCACCATCCCTGTGATGGCTGCAGTTCCTAATGGGTCGCAAACTGCGACCTATAGTATTTATATTTATGAGGGAAGTTGATTTGCGACCCACTAGGAATTGCTATTTAAGACTTGTACATTTTTATACATTAGGACGTGCGATTTCCAAATTGAGATTCGGTAAAAAACCCTATATTTTGTACATAAGCCCCCTAGTTCTCCTGTTTGTTAGGCCACAGCTTCTTGACCAAAACCAAAGTATAAAGCTGAAGATTCACCATATACAGAACTAATCTTCATGAACCCATACTTAGGCCATCTTCAAGAGTTTCTCGTAAATAACAAATTTGGCAGCAACTGGGAAGTAGAGGCTGAACTGAAAATTAGAAGTTTTGTGGAAAAATGCGCTTTCACATTTTTCCCTCCACGCATTTCACCAATAAATATATAGTTGCTCCTTCATCATCACATATTTGAATTATGACAATAGTCTTTGTAAATAAATTGCATTTATTGCTAATATCAACAGGGCACCGTGAATACTGGCTTCATTTTACCTTTGTGTCTAAAAAGTGTTAATTGTTACTGTGACCACCTATATACTGTACCGCTATATTAACCCGGGTCTGGTAGCATTTCGGGTATCCCCATTAATACATAATACTCTAAGTGCAGGTACCTACCTGCGAGGGTTTTTTCTGTTGTTTTTTATTTTCTGGAACCGTAGGGTCCAAATATGTCAGAGAAAGAAACACTCTCCTACACGGAAGATTATATTAACAGTCTAGTACAGAGACAATCTGGGGCCGGGTTTTTGACATCAAATATCCCCAACATTGACTTCACACTCAATGAGAAGATTAACAAACTAGAACGTTTAGAGAAGAAATTGGTTTGCACACGGCTACACGGTCACCTCTTGACCAAATATCTTCAAGCTAATATCATCCCGGTGGGCCTACAAGTTCGCAACGAGCCAGCCATCTTTGTGGATTTGCCCAAATTTAAAGAAGGATTCAGCTACGTGGCAAAAAACTGTTCGCGCCACTGGATGGTGTTGGGCACAGAAACTGCTATCGAGCAAGTGGAGAAACTATTGAAAGAGATCAGCGACTTGAAACAAGAAATCAGTGAAGATTCTGCACTCACCAACGCTAAAGAAGCCTTAGAAAGACTTGAGAAGACCATCAAAGACTTTGATACGAACACCCAAACAAGAAAATTGAACAAATTGGCCAAGGACATCAGGTTTTACGATAAGAAGTACACGTATCCATATCTCCAGGAAGATTACTTCAAACAAGACAATTAGGGACGTTTCTACAACAGAGGCAGAGGAGGGTATAGAGGAAATAGACAATACACCACCTTCTCTGAGTCTTCAGGTTCCAATAGCACCGGAAGTGACGGTGAACAAGCAGGAACCAGTAGTGGTTACCAATACCAGGACTCATGGTACCAAGCACCACAGGCACCACCCTCTTTTTTAGAGGAAGGACAATGGAGACCCCCACGAGGCAGTGGATACAACTGGAACAGGACTACACGACGAGGTCAAAACCAACAGAATTGGGTGACAGGACGCCAGCAGGGACATCAACAGGGACAAGCACAGAAGCAGGTGCGTTTTCCCCAGGAAGAGCATGGAGAAATCCAGACCCGCCGGCGAACATACAGATGGTGAATGAGACAAAAAGCCCTATCATCAATCTGTCAAGCTATGCGCTGTCGGAGAATGAAACAAGCATTCTGAGTAAAGGCCTTTCTTTTGTGCCTACTACTTACCCCAATCAATTCAACATTAAAACTGAACTGCACAGTTTTTTCAGGAAAGTGAGACTGAGACACTATTTCAAACGCACATTACCGGTGTCATCGACCTCACAGACGGGACTACGGACACCATCGACCTTTATGCCACCCACACACATGATGCCACACAGAATACTTGCATTTGAGAGTGTGGTTCTGCGGGATGTGCTGAAGGCTTGCTCTACCAGACAATACACAAAGCATAATGTGACGAAAGGTGAATGGGATGCACTGGAAACCCTGAAGCAGAACAATGCCATAGTTATAAAGCCTGCAGACAAAGGGGGGTGCCATTGTTGTTCAAAATACCCCTGACTCCAAGGCGGAAATTTACTCTCAACTTGAGGATGGCATAAGTTACACCAGACTGAGGACGGATCCGACCAAAGAAGTAAGAACATTGATCTTGAACATAACGGAGAAAGGCAAACAGGCGGGTTTTTTATCAGATCAAGAGTTCGCATACCTCAACACAAAACAACCTCGCCTCCCGACGATTTACACTTTACCCAAAGTGCATAAGACCTTACAGCGACCACCCGGCCGACCCATCATCTCGGGATGTGGCTCCCTTTTGGAACCGGTCTGTAAATACATTGACTTCTTCCTCAAGCCACTTGCAGAAATCACCAAAGCATATTTACGCGATACAATGCAAGTAATTAATCTGATTGACGGCAAACCATTCGACCATGAGACCCAACTACTGGTGACCTTGGATATTGTGTCTTTATACACAAGTATCCCACAGAAACCAGCCTTGGACTCTATGAAAAGAGCACTAGACAAACGAACTCAACCAGCATGTGTCCCAATGGAATTCATCATAGAACTTCTTGAAGTAGCTATGATGAAGAACTTCTTCCTATTTCAAAATGAGTTCTTTTTACAAACCCAAGGTGTGGCCATGGGCGCAGCCTTCGCCCCGGATTTGGCCATTCTGTTTATGGATGATTTCGAACAACAATTTATCTTCAATCAGGCAAACCCTCATAAAACCAGGGTGACACAATGGTGCCGTTATATAGACGATGTTCTCCTTATCTGGACGGGAGATGAAACAGATCTCCCAAATTTCTTCGAATGGCTGAACACCAGATCCGACGACATAAATTTCACCATGAATTGGCATAAGAATACCATGGACTTTCTTGACATCACCATTAAAGCAGATAACGATCACCTGTACACGACACTCTACAGAAAACCAGCTGAAAGAAACACCCTGTTAAGATACTCCAGTCACCATACTAGAGGCCTGCGGGACAACTTACCTTTTGGGCAATTCCTGCGCATACGACGGAATTGCTCTCTCAAAGATGACTATTTCAAAGAATCAGACGATTTGATCATACGTCTCATCGAACGAGGATACCCCAAAAGGCTAGTCAAAAGGGCCAGAAAAAGGGCCTGGTACTATGATCGAGATGCGCTCCTTACACCTAGGCAACGTTCCACTGAAATGCCTAGGATGATATGTGTAACAACATTCTGCAATAAGAGTGACGAGATCAAAAAGATCATCAATAGACACTGGAGTCTCATTTCGGATGACATTGACATCCCTGAACCCCCATTACATTCCTTTAAAAAGGCCAAGAGTGTAAGAGACCACGTGGTGAGATCTCTACTGTATACACTTCCTCAACCCACCATCCAAACACTCTGGAACCTACCGGAAGTGGTAGGACATTTCAAATGCTCCAAATGTAAAGCGTGCAAGCTGACAATCGAGACCAAAACATTTTGCTATAAGCAACACACCATTGATCTTAAGGTACATTCTAACTGCAACACAACGGATGTAATCTATGGTATTTTGTGCCCTTGCAATGAGCTATACATTGGTCAGACCAAACAGAAAGTGAAAACAAGGATACTACAACACTGTAGCAGGATCAGATGCGGCGCAGCAGGTGCACCACTTGTAGAACACTTTACTGCCAAAGCACATACACCAGAATCACTGCGATGGTTAGTTCTGGAAAAAGTATCACTAGGCAACAGGGGAGGTGATATTAACTCCATTATGAATGTGAGAGAATGCATGTGGATGCATAAATCGGACACTGTGAACCAGGGGCTAAATGAACTAGATGGCACCGATGCCCAATTGTCTACCTTGAATACAGAGTAATGCACACACAACACCTATAGTGTCCCTTTCAATTCATCCTATAGTAGACTCTAGAGCTACCATCTTCTTGATGTCTATGTCTCTTACACGAATGTAAATCTCAAATGTCCATTTCGACGTGCCACCAGTCTAATTGTGTTACTTAATATTGCTGTATTTGATTTTGAATTTTCAAATGACCATTTTGACAGGACACGTGTTTGATTGTATTATTCTATTTTGAACCTGATTACTACCTGTTCTTTACAAGTATCCAATGATGACATGCAGTATCTCCTATTGTGTTACTTAATACTGCTGTATTTGATTTTGATTTTGAATTTTCAAATGACCATTTTGATAGGACACGTGTTTTGTTTGTATTATTCTATTTTGAACCTGATTACTACCTGTTCTCTACAAAGTATCCAATGATGACATGCAGAATCTCCCACAAATGCCATTGATGAGTTATGCAAATGTTAGGGCAACACGCCTGCCTGATGTCTTTTAAATGTCACCCTGACCGTTGAATATTATTGGGGTCATGACTCAATCTTCAAGAAACATCTCAGATAAAGACAGGTTTTTCAAATCATGCATGTCAACTACTTACACACAATCTAATGATAATATGTTAAAAATGTTTCTTACCGCTAATTCCATGTGTGAGCAGTGCAAATGTTGGGGCCCAAAACATGCTTGTAAGGCGTAACATCTAGAGGCCTCCACTATTTCTACTATTTCTACTGCGATACATGGGTAATCATGCGATGTGTTACAGTAAAACAGTTTTGTCAATAACACACGCTATATTCTGGTCATCAAAGAATTATCAAATAGGATGCAGCAATTATTTGTCACCTCATGGTAATAATGGGTCTTCGCACCTTGTGCACCATGAATATAAGTATTTTTCTGCTTCTAGAACAGCTCCCATACCGCACGTCTTTACCGCGGGTGGCATCTAGCGGCTGCACTCGACGTGCACGCTTTCCGCTTAGCATATATATACGTGGCTTTCTAACCGCGCGCTCATTCTGAAAGCGGGAATCGAGCGGAACGATTACAACCGAAGGTGAGGCTACTAGATCAGTTTTCCTTAGAGTCCATACGAGGAACGCTTAACACGCTTCTCCACCTTGAATATGCCAAGCAATTTAACCATCGACAATAGTCTTAATACCGCATCAATTGCATCGTGGAATACTTTTCACTTGCTAACGGCAACATTCCTCGAGGGTAGCAATAAATTAGCTACATTGAAACACAACATGAGGCTTATATGCACGCCTTGGGCACTTCCTTTTTTAACTCAAGAATAGTTGTGTTTTTTAAATATCCCTAAATGGATTATAAAACGGAGCCCTTGGCTTTCTCCCTGGTGCATGTGCCAAGCAATCGCACTATTCCCATTAGTTCAACTACCATTTCCCCATAACGTTCAGCTTATTTTTAAGCCAACTAGGAGACTATGCACACGCATTAAAACAGAGATCAATTAGGTTTCCCTAAGGGATGTGTACAAGGGTACCCTAGGATCTCTCCACTGCGCATCTGCATTTTCACCAAGATGTTTATTGTAGCTGTGACACGTAGCCCGTGTGTCTTTTTCTCTTCCAGATTAATGTCTGGGAATTGTTTGGGATCTTTTGACCAACATTACTGAGTACGCGCACGGCAGGCCGTACCCTCCTCTCATATACAGATTAATGCCTGGGAACTGTTTTGGACCTTTTGACCAACATTACTGAGTACGCGCACGGCAGGCCGTACTACCCTCCCCTCATATACAGTAAGTGTTCCACCACAAGGGGTGATTCAGTAACCCTGTCTCTCCCTTTCTGGATTGATTCCTATCTCTCTAACATGTGTTCTCCCTGCACACAGTAGCTCTGTTGAGCCCAACTATCACAACATCGCCCAGCGGATTGACAGACACTGGATGTTTTATTAGGTAACATGTACCTCAGATTAGCCGTATTCACTTCCCGTTTTGGATAGACAGTGCCCCTCTAATTTTGTAATATTCATCTTACCTTTAGGTGCTCCCCACCCTCACTGTCCTGAAGAAGACCCCACCCTAAGGCTGGAATCACCTAGCTGTTTTCACAGGAGTCGAAACGTAGACTACAACCAAACACAAAAGCCCTGACAACTGTGAATTAATAACAGTGTACTTTAATGGCTATGTGTTACATAGGAACAACTGACCTATTCTAGGCTGGAATTGTATTTTGAATATGTGATGGATACATGTCACACCTCTTTTCCCTGTCCACCCCCCTCACGGTTTCACATTGACCAACAACACTCCCTCCTCCCTTTTTCACATCTGGGCACCTTGGTTTTAACAAGATCAAAATTATGTGATGATGAAGGAGCAACTGCGTTGCCATATTTGAATTATGACAATAGTCTTTGTAAATAAATTGCATTTATTGCTAATATCAAACAGGGCACCGTGAATACTGGCTTCATTTTACCTTGTGTCTAAAAAGTGTTCATTGTTACTGTGACCACCTATATACTGTACCGCTATATTAACCCGGGTCTGGTAGCATTTCGGGTATCCCCATTAATACATAAAACATTATGTGCAGCAGCAGGTAATCCTGGTACACATATAAATTCTCCCTACGAAGAGAAAAATCCAAAATTCGTAAGACTACTAAACGTTTGCCCTGAGCTGATCATTTAACCCTGCACGGAAAGCATGCAGCTCTATGGCTAAAGGAAATCCATATTTAATCTATAAAATGTATAAACGAGCTCAATTGCTATAGGACTAAAACTCGAGAGAGTACAATGGATCATAGCAGGAGCAAGGATATCGATGCATGTAACATAGAGATGGCACCATATCCATGCAGCTCAATGAAATTACAGGAGAACATAACACTTTAACTCGCACATGGAGAAACAAAGCAACTGTAAGCAGCATTCCATAGTGCATTAAATCACTCCAGGAAATGAATATATAATATACAGAGGTGGGCGCCACTGTGTACACATGATTCAGATGCACTTTCCATTGAAAAGTAATTTTTGATTATCCTATACTTTTTGGTCCCATGGACGGATTTTCACGAAATGTGGTAAGCCATTTATTTTGTCAGATAAAGGGCAGCATGCTAAGTTTAGTGAAGATCCATATAGAGGGAAAAAGCTAAGGCGAGATGAAAATGAAGAGCCTCATTATGATGGCGGTTAGACTTACGTCTGACCGCCATCATATCGGAGACGGGACCGCCCGACTTGCTGTCGGCGGTCCCGCCAATGATATTACAATGTGACCGCCTTCAAGGCGGTTGCAAAGTGTGTCTTTTGTATTGAGGCATGTGCTGTGGGCTGCAGCATATGGCGCAGTACAAAAACTAGACTTACAGCATATCCCTGCACTATGTGGCAAGCACCATGTGGTGCTTGCCACATGGTGCAGGGATATATAGGGGGCACCATAGGCACCCCCCAAAATGAAAAACTGAGAGCCAGTAGGGAAGGGGGCCCGCTACAGGCCCCCAATGTCTCTTTCCACCAGCCTTTTCATGGCTGTTTATGGCCAGCGGGGAGGGACATCATAATCCCTACCGCAGTGCCTGGCAGGCACCGCCACCATTGTAGGCATTGGATTTCCCTCCGAGGGTCTGACAGGCTCCTTGAGCCCATCAGATCCGTGGTGGTTGGTCTCTCCAATGCCACCCATCCGCCTTCCATCCTAATGTGGCGGGTAGAAAACATTATTCCGATGGCTGTGGGACCGCCACCGACGGGCTGTCGGTCCCACCGTCATCGTAGTCAGGCCCAAAGTGTTTTCCTGTTTTAGCTTCCAGAGGAAATTATTCTTTTGTCTAAAGCCCAAACAATCTGATGGGATTTACATCAAATTTGGCATAAAAGTAGGATTTAACTCAGAAAGTTTGCTTTTGATAGTTTGGTCTAATATTGTTCAGTGGTTTTTGAGTTATTAGTATCCGGAAATGGTGCCACGTAGGCTTGCTAGGGTAAATATCCTTGTTGGTAGAAAAGCCATTCGTTGATTTGTGTATAACTTTGGTACAGTTTGAAAAATAAGAAAGGCATTTGGCAGAAGCTTAGTATGTTGAAATTACTTGTGGTATTTTCACATTTATGCACATTAATCAGGAGGCAGTCAGAAATGGAGGCGCAAACAAGTATTCATCTGCTAGTAAGTTTGGCACAGTGTGATGATTCTGCAAAAAATTTGGCTATTGCCTAAAAGGATTAGCTTTCTATGGGTATGCCAAGTTTTGTGCCATTTCTTCAGAGGGGACTAGGTTAGAAGGGAAGTCAATACCATTTTCATTTGTTTACAAGTTTGGCCTGTTTGACGAATCTACATCAAATGAGACAGGCAGTTTGCAAGATAACCCAGTGCAAGATACATATATTGCAGATGTGGTGTATGAACAGCAGTACTGTGAACATGAATGTGTGCCAAAATCTTGTGCCTCCCTGGCACTGGCGTAATGAGGAGAAATATTTTCATTTCTCCTTTTGTTTTGATCTTTGTATGTGTGGTGCATTCTGCATCACATATACAAATAGGAAATTGCCTTTCAGCATAGTTTTTGTGCAGGAAGGGAACCTTTCATACATAAAAACTCTAATGGTGGCTGCTTGCAACATAAAGTGGTGAAGCAGCATGGGAGTGGATAATATTAAATAAATAAAAAAGACTTACCTGCCGCTGACACTGCCAGCCGCCTCTGTGCTCCCCTGCCACACAGCACAGGCTCCTAACCTCCCCCACCCAATTCAGATGTTTCTCTCATGCTAATACCATCCATGAGAGAAGCACCCGGATTGGCCTGAGCAGGCTGGTTTTATGCTCGATCAAGCACAGAGACCTAAGCCTAATCTTCACCCAGCTGTGCAACACAGCTGAGTTGGAGAAATATAAGTGCCCATGTCGGTTTGGCCATCCTAAGAAAACCAGCCAAACAGGCATGGGCTAGTGCCCACCACTCCTCCTCCCTGCCATTGCCTGGCCCTGCCCCACTCTAGACTGGCATTGGCTCAGTCAGCCAGTGAAAAATAAAATTTAAATAAAATGTTTTATTATCTTTTTATTTGATCCAATGGCTCAGAGCAGGTGGGCGATGCTCCTCCGCCATTACGGAGGAGCCGCCACTGAAAAACTCTGCTGACCACAACACAGACACACTTGCGTTATGGCGCAAGGGTGTTTTCATTGGCACATGGGAGCATAAAGTGTGTTGGGGCAGGGAGAGAGCAGAACGGCATCACTTCTTTCGAGTTATGGTCCTGTTCTGCTCCCTTTCATTCACACAATGCAGTGCAGCAACTTCCCTTTCTGCGCTGCATTGCGTGATTTTTTTGTAAATCTGGGACCCAGCAAGTAACCACAATACATAATTCAGGAGTATGAGCTATTGACTTGGGTGGCGTGCAGAATGAATGTTCTTATGTTTGTATTCCTCCAGGAGAGTGAACTCAGTGTGTAATTAGGGTGTGTTTAAATTGACAATATATATAAATGTGGCAGAAAATAGATTCCTATGTATACATTTGTTTTTTAATAAAACATAGGAGCTCTTTGTGTGATTTGTTTTTGAGTTCACTTAGGTCCAAGTAGTGCCACTCCTTTTTCCACTCTCTCTTTTGATGATGTGGGTAAAGCAGGGGTACAATAATCTCTTTGTTTAGTTTACATGAACTGGGGGCTTGGTAGTGTGCACAAGTCACTGTTGACTCACTCCGGAGTACTAGTCACACATAATAGCACTGTCAGGATTCTAGATTGGGAGTTATTGATGGTAGGGCTTTGTTTATTCAATTACACCGTTTTTTTAATTCACTTCCACTTTAACTTGCTCACTCAAAGTCACTGACACTCTTTCAAAGGTCTCTGAACACATATGATTTAAAGTAGTACAATGCTTAACCAAGAGGGACTTAGAAGAGTGTGGATATAAAAAGTGAAACAGGTCAGTCAGTCAGCCAAGAGCTTGTCACAGATTGTGGTAGCTGTAGTGTTGCAACTGCCTAGATGTGATGATACCTGTCTTTCTTTGGCTACTTGAAGGTTTATGTAGAATTTGATGCTAAATCTGGATTGTATACCAAGATGCTGTAATAATGTCAACAAACAGCATTGCTCTCAGACTTATCATGTTGTATAAATACATGGGAAATAAGCTGCAGTAATAACATTATGGCATAGTTTTATGCTAATTTGCAATTGATTTCAGCCACCCTTTCACTGACAGAAACCATTCAGGGTAATTTTGTGATAAATGTGCTATAGACTCCACTCGGGTTGGTCACGCGACAGTCGGAGGCAACTGGTCCCGGCTGTAGTTTCTGAGGACGTTTGCCACTGATGGGGTCTATCAAACTGTTTCTCTGCAAACTGGAACAAGCAGTTATTTCTGCACTTGACTCTCAGGGTAGCAAGTGCGAGCAGTCACAGGATTCTCAAGGCGGCAGTATGAAAGTGAAGTGCTTGGAACTCAACAGTCAACCAACAAACACAATAAAGTATTGTTAAGTCCAGTTCTAGTCTTTTAAACAAAAGAGAGCACTTTAATCACACAATATTACTAAATACTAGGCATTCCAAAGGTAAATCAGATACACAGTTGTATACCCTTACGGCATCTAATAAAATGCACATAACCTTTTGGTGTCCAGTACTCCCCACCTTTCTCTCTCTTGCGTGTGACTGAGGCAATGGTATTGGTACAGGTATAGGCTTAGCACAGGTGCAGATCACAAGTGATTGCCACATATGTTAGTTCAATTGTTTTTGACCCAAACAAGTTCATGCCAGCAATGGTTAGCATCATTGGCAACAGTCTTTCTCTACTTATACTCAGGGACAGTCTCCCATATGGTTCTGAGAGTTATCTGCTCAGTGACGCTGGTGATTCCCAGGTGCAAGCCAGTGCAACCAGCGTCTTCAACTCTTGAACTTTGGCATTGGGATGGGAAACCATGAATGGGGTGTAGCCCTGTCACGTTAATGGGTGATGAGCAACACGCTTGGCGGGCTTGTAAGCATGTGCAGCTTTTGGGCCAACATAGGTGGGCATTCAGCTTTGGAAGTTGTAGTCCTTGGGTCTAGTGCAAGCAGATACTCATTTTCAGCTGTTGCAGCCCTGGAGGCTAATGCAGACAGGCTTTCATCTTTTAGTCTTTGGCTGTTCCTCCTCTCAGGTGGGTACCCTGGGAACCTTGGATGGCAGTTGCAGCACTAGGCCCTCAGGATTTATGACAGGAATGCCAGGTCACACAGTGGCAGTTTGGTCAAACATTCTTTATGCAGCCTATGGTTGGAGCTGAAACAACACACAGAAGGACTCTGTGTATGTCAGATCATCACTATCTATGAACCCACACAGCAGTTAGCTACTTCTCGGTGCCCCACACCTTGAACAGCATGCAGACTTCTCCTCCTGCCCACTCTCTCCTTTTGCAGTGCCATGCATTCTCCTTCCCTCTGTAAGAAGGCAGTCAGGCTTCTAGGCATATAAGCAAAACTTCCGCTTCTCCAGCAAGTTGCAAACATCAGGGAATGTCCCTTCACCTCAGGGAGACTCATTCTCATGCCGACACCAGCCCTGGGCACACAGCAATCCTCCAAAGATAGGGAGAACTCCTTTCCTTGGTCATGAAGGACTTGGACTGGAACAAAGTATGGTGGTTTAGATCTAACGTTTATGCACATTTTCAGAACAGGGGATGTGATTTCACTGTATTAGGCTTCAAAACAATTTTGTACTTTGTAAAAGTGATTGTTCTCACAGCAGTTAGTGATAGGGCAGGCGTCAATCAGATGCATCCATAATAAGAACACAATGACTTGTGAATTCTTTGCAACTGGGTGTCATCGCCTTTCTGAAGCAGCAATCAGAGTCAGACAAAAGGGCAGGTCCTGCCTGGAAACTTCTTCACCTTATATAACAAAAACTACAGTGCCATGCCTCACTTCTACTATCTACAAAATGTCAGACCCAGAAAGAACTAATAAGCAGGCAGAGTAACAAAAAGTTCATGGAATTTCTAAAGGTAGCCCCATCTCCATCCTCCTCATTTCAATATCTGTGTCTCCACCTTCCACCCACAGGAATGCAGGCAATACACTTCCACTGTCTGAGGAAGCTATCCTAACCCTCCATCTAGTGCTATGATAAATAAGGGGCATCCGAAATGGATTCCACTCGCACCAGTACTAAGACAACAAACAGAGCCCTACTACCATATATGTGCTACACATGCACTGAACATGATACAAAATGTTGGCACAAGATTGTGGGTTTCACAAATCAGCAGAACTATACATGAGAGAGGTCAGTAGACTGTGCTTCCAATGACACAGAGAAAAAGGTCTGCTTTCACTACAAATTCACAAAACATGGTATGCTGCTACCACCTCTCAATGTAATGTACCCTGGGCATGAACAGTAGACAATTCCCTAATGAAGGAGACCTTAGTGTGCCTCTTCTGAACACTGGACAGATCCTGGACCTCTCATTGTCAGTGAGAGGCCTAGGCCTCTGAATCCACATTAGTTTAGCTTTACATCAGGCCAAACTAGCAGTCAGGATAGCAGATTCACATGCAGTCGGGTACTAAGGATACAGGTCAACATCCTTTTACCTTGAAGGAGACATTCCCTTATCACAATGTGGTATTATTGCATTTCTTAGCAGACTAGTAATGGTAAACATTGCAGCAATACTTCACTGTACAGCACTAAATGAGCCAGGATTTATGTACGTTCTGTCACCTGAACACATTTGGCCAATGAATTGAAAGGTATGCTTTATGTCATTTTAGCAACAAAGGTTGTTATTGAACAGTATTTGTTTTAGAAGAGTTACAGATAAAAACTTACTTAAATACATTTCCATTTTTTGAAACAGTAAAATAGTCGATTCTTTTTTTCTGCTGAGTGCAAATATTTCACAAGCATTCCTGAAAGCCCCACCGAAGAATAAGTTAAAAGTGACTCCTTAAATCCAAGAATCTTGGGATATCGCCTAATGTATCTCTGCATCAGACACTGGTGTGCACATTTCCATAACGATGGGTATGCAACACTCTTTCCCTGTTAAAGTTATGAAGTGTGAGGAGTGACTTTCATTCAGGATTCAATCACACTCTCATTTCCCCATAGATTCATATCCGTGATATATGAACACGCATGCAACACATTCATATTTGCCTACCTCGCATGTCAGTCTTGCACTCTAGTAATGCATAGGAAGGGCAGAACATGATTGCATGCCTTTGATAACTCGGCACTGCACACTGTGGTTGTCGAAATAGTCCTATTAACAGCCCTAAACTAAGGCCCAAACTACTGATGTCGAATTACCTACTAATTCTGCCTTGCCATCTTTTGAGGGATGAGTTATAGTTGTGTAGCTAACCAGGACCATATTTTAGTGTTTCTTAGCTGACAATCACACCATCACTACTTTTTCACTATTTGTTTTCAGCAGTTATTTTTCAAACATAAAACACAACATCAGTAATAACACACACAAAAAAAAACGCAAATAAATAATGAAAAACAAAAAACAATGGGAAGTTCAAAGTGAAGTGATGTGTGGCATTACTAGAACTGTCAGCAACAATGCCATTTCTAAAGACATCTGTAATATGTTGCATGAAGTCATAAGCAGTGCATGGACTGCAAGCAACAGGACTTGGTCCCTGGGCCCGCCTTGCATGCTCAACCTTTCATACAGCCAACCCCCCCACTGGGAATTGTCTTGAGCTACACGCAGCAAGGGCTGAATGCAGAGACAGGCCAAAGGGCAGGACCTACCCCAGCCATCATGAGTGCAGCCAAAGGCCAGGAGCAGCAGGGTTTGCTTGCGAGGCATCGCTTGCAACCATGATCTCTGCCTAACTCAGTGTGCACCCAACACCCACTGCAAAGGGCCTTCAGCCCTACATAGTGGAGTTTCGAGGTAGGCCTGTACTCAATCTCCCATGCAGGCAACCCATTGCTGCACGTCACCTTTGGCAATCACACCATGTTTTGGCAGCAGATCCTAGTCTGTAATCAGCCTCTGCACCCAAGCCTCTGTACGATCAACTCATGCTGCTGTTTGTCTAGCCGTGCCCCCAACGTCCTCTGTGGCCAACACCCCCCCGCCTAAGCAGTTACCAAGTTAAGCCCTTTATGGCATCTTGTTCGTGCTAATCTGTCCAACAGTATCACATGTATTAGTAAATCAACTATTTATGACCCCCCATTAACTTCCCCCTTTGCGTAATTCCCCCCGCTTCATTTGTTACTGGGGGCTGAAATAGCAGCACCGCTGCAAAGCCGGCCTGCAGTAACAAAATTAGACCCCCACCCTTCCAGACTCCCAGGAAAACGCCTGATGCCCAATACGGCCAGTCCGGCCCTGATCCACTTGAAGCTTGGGATCTCTGCACTGGGCTTAACATGAAAACTGCTTGATAAATTCCATGCAAATTCATCAGAGACAAGCTTACTAACAAATTACATTTTACTTTGGAACCCCTTTACACTTTGACCAATCTTACCACATCCATATGAAATTGGGAATAGCAACAGTAGGGTGACTATGCTGAATGTCTGCCAAATTTTGTACTGATCTGTGAAATGGTACTAACATTATCAGCAAATTATTATTTCTTGATCCCTCCTTTACTGGTACCATCCAAAATGGCTCTGCAAGAAACTTGATAAACCAAAAACATTTCGTGCAGATGTCGTGTACAATGCTAAAGTAAATTTAAAAAAAACAATATTTACCTCTGTAGCTATCTAACAATCCAACACATTTTACTATTTTAAATACAGCAAAACTACTTAATGGATATACTCATACCATAAAAAGTATCTAATTCAGATTAAAGGTCTATTTTTTGCAAGTTTGGTGTAAGTCTGATGAGCAGTTTTACTGTAGCAGATTGCAAACATTGCTATGTGAGCAAGATCGAAAAACACTTCTTTTGCCCCCCGTTAATTAACCTACTTTCTCCAGTCCTTCCCGAGATAAGCAGGTACAAAACGTGACGTATCAAAACAAGATGAACAAAATTATGTGCAGATTTGTTAAACAGCACCAAAGTTATATACAAAGTAAATAACTACTTTTTTTTTACATGGAAAGTTCTTCTGAAGCATGTTCATGCTGTTGCTACTGCAAACTGCACCTGCTCTCTATACACATTTGCCCTGTCTGCCAAAACTGTCAATCGTGTGTTGTAACATGCCATCAATTCAAGGTTCAGTCTTTGGATGTGGTACTGAGGAACATCACTGTTAAAAGCCTCCAAAGGGACAATCTTTAAAGTGAGGTGCAATTGGGATTTCCACATTTTCACAAGTATGTTCGAAGACTTACCAGGAAATGTAGTTGTTTATTGATTGTGCTGGTTGTGGCCATGGTATCACTACTAAGGGTGGGTGGAGTTCGAGGAGTGAAAAAAAAACTATGCAAACTCCGCCTAACTCCGCGCATAGTTGTGCTCGGCTGCCCATCGCGCTGATTGGTGTGAGTAGCGTGCTCCGTTCAGTCTTTGGATATGGTACTGAGGAATCTCACTGTTAAAAGCCTCCAAAGGCACAAGCTTTAAAGTGAGGTGCAATTGGGATTTCCACATTTTCACAAGTATGTTCTAAGACTTACCACGAAATGTAGTTGTTTATTGATTGTGCTGGTTGTGGCCATGGTATCACTACTAAGGGTGGGTGGAGTTCGCGGAGTGAAAAAAAAAAAATGCAAACTTCGCCTTACTCCGCGCATAGTTGTGCTCGGCTGCCCATCGCGCTGATTGGTGTGAGTAGCATGCTCCGTTCAGTCTTTGGATGTGGTACTGAGGAATATCACTGTTAAAAGCCTCCAAAGGCACAATCTTTAAAGTGAGGTGCAATTGGAATTTCCACATTTTCACAAGTATGTTCTAAGTCTTACCACGAAATGTAGTTGTTTATTGATTGTGCTGGTTGTGGCCATGGTATCATTACTAAGGGTGGGTGGAGTTCGCGGAGTGAAAAAAAAACTCTGCAAACTCCACCTAACTACGTGCGTAGTTGTGCTTGGCTGCCCATCACGCTGATTGGTGTGAGTAGTGTGCTCCGTGTAGCAATGCGCATGCAAACTGCACCATGCTGTCGCCTGTGCGTGCGCTGCCAATTTGTTTTTCCTATTTTGTGCATGGTGCTGGACCTACTTCTGAATCTTAACTATAGCTATTCCATCCTAACTTTGTTTGAGTTTGTTTGTTTGAGTTTGTTTGAGTTATCCATAAATGAATTTTACATTTATTTCCTTAGTGTGTGTATTTGTGTTCATGTTATGTAATTATTTTCTGTGACTTTTGATACTTTTCCCCCAACTGCCCCAAACTTCCTAATTTCTCTCTCTCTAGTCTATTTCTTCTCTTTCTCCTGTCTTTGTTTTTTTCTTATTCACCAAACGCCATGCCAGAGCGTGGGAGAGGTCGGAGCCAGTGCAGCAAACCGCACACCCTGTGGGCACCAGCGCCATCTGGGGGTGCAGCCTTGCACCATTTTTAGCAAGGAGGAGGTGGTTGCACTCTTTGTTTTGTGCAGCACCACCTCCCCTCCGTGCTAGCAGCAGGCGAGGACAGGGTACGGCCTGTTGGAGATTTGGTGTGGTGGATGGTGCAACATTGCGTTCGCCAATGTTCTGGGGTCCAGCGCACCCATCAGCAGCTGATGCACCTCTTGGCTGACATCCTGGACTGGGAGAGGGACCTGCTTAACCTGCTGGGCATCCAGGTTGCGAGGCTTGGTGAGTACTAGTAATTAACTATTACAAATCTTTTGTGTCCTGTAATGCTATTTTTTTCCAAATAGCATGCTGCTCACACTCAAAGGTAAGTTAAGTTCATGTAATGCTACAAATATTATGTGATCCAATTTGAGTGAGCCAGGTGCTCGGTACTACCTAGTTCTGCTTGTTGCTGTAGTTGCTCGCTTTGGCTGATTATGTAAGAAGTTATGCTGACTCATCTGTCCTCCTATCACTAACATTGTGGTAGTATAGTAATAGTAGTGATATATTATCGGTGAGTTAGTGTTCTCTGTGTCTTTCTTTTATGTTGCTTGTACAGTCTCAGCAATCTTCCAGTGATGTAGTATGCAAAATATGCATTTATGCATTGGAAAGGCAAACTGACAGAGTTGGGTCATTAAAGGGGGTTACACTTGTGAAGCAAATATCAAGTATTTCCGAATGTAGTTTAGGAAATTTGCAATAGGGCTTAGGTAAGGTTTTGGAAATTAGGAATAGGTCAACTGGATAATTTAGGCATTCTTTTTTAGAAAGGTATAATTTCAATATGTTACCATGTTTGCCTTTGCCTGTGAAAATATTTTTAGGAGATTAACTGTATCACTAATCAATTTTTGTTATCTTCTTTATTTCTTCTGCACCCAAGGACAAGAAGAGGGCATTAGAGGGTCGGACCGAGGAGGGTGCCACCACCAGTACCTCGGCAAGGGAAATTTCCACTGCCACCACAGGTGCCACGGCGGATGGCTATGCTGGCCCCAGTAAGTTCTTGTTAATATTATTGATTTCTCTACCTTTTACCTCTCCCCATTAGATACATTTTTCCTCATTTCTGTTATACTGTGACCTTTTTTTTTAAATGCTCATAGTTTTACTTAATGTTTATTCTTGTTACTTATCCCTCCCTGAATTATCCTTTTTTCTATATTTCTTGTTTCGCTAGCTGACTTCCTCCTGTGTCTGTACTAATCTGTAGCTTAAGGTTGCTTCTGCTTGGTTAGGCTGTCCCTCTCCCCTAATTTTACACCCTGTGTACTTGTACTGTAAGACTTAGGGGCCGATTCTGATGCGGGTTGGAAAAGCTTCCCGACCGAGGGCCTGATTCTGATGCGGTTAGGAAGGCCTCCTAACGGCATTTGCTCCTTCCAAATCGGATCGGGAACGTGTCTTCCCAACCGAGGGCCCAATTCTGTTGCGGTTAGGAACAAATGTTCCCAATGAAGTCAATGGGAGTTCAACCAAATCGTATCTGGAAGAATCCGGATGCATCCTACTCCGCCGGTCGGACTTTCCCGATCCAAGTGGGTCGGAAACCATTTCCCAACCGATTCGGTCGGGAAGCTTTTCCAACCCGCATCAGAATCGGGCCCTAAGACTCTATATTAGGTAGTCTTCTGTGAAGATTGCAGAGTTTGCAGACCTTAGCAAGCTCTTCTATGCTTGTTTGTTGAGATGGCTTTCTATTTCTTGCTCATGCTCAAATGACAAGAGAGAGGCCATTGTTATGGTAACTCTCCTCAATGCTGTGTTGTATGTATTATTCAGAATCCCAGCAGTTTTGATGAGAGTGCAGCATGGCAGGAGTATAGTATAAGGATGGTTCCACTGCATTTGCCAACCAAAATCATACAGGCATATTTACAAGGAAATGACAAAGCATGGAGCTGCGGTATATTTTGCTGCCTCACGCTTTGCCATTTCCAAAATGCAGGGATGCGCTGGATTTACAACAATATGGCGCATCCCTGTGTTTTTCCTAGCACTTGCGCCAAAATTGCTGCCTAGCCCCTACACAGACACCCTTGCGCCATAGTGAAAGGGTGCCTGCATTGCAGGGAATGATTGTTTATGTGCAGGAAGCTGTCCCTTCCTGCACATAAACAATCAATAATGGTGATTTGCTACTTCTGTGTGTGCTGCATGCTGCAGCACACATAGAAGTAGCAAATCGTCATTATTTGATGATTGTTTATGTGCAGGAAGGGGAACCTTCCTGCACATAAACAATCAGTAATGGCATTTTTCTTATTCTATGTGTGCTGCACAATGCAGCACACATAGGCAAAGCAAAAACCAGGTAAAATAAAAGTATTTCTCCTTGTTGCACCATTCTAAGGCCTACTATTGCTGTCTCAGATTTACACCTCCTCGTAAAACTGGGGCAGCGTCAAAAAGCAATGGGTGTTGCAGTGGAACGCCCTCAGAAACACTTATTGCATGCCCCTTTCACGCAGATACCTGCATGAAAGGGTACCATATTTACAAAGCGGCGTTAAGCCACAAAAAGTGACTTAACTCCCCTTTGTAAATATGGTGCAGGGCATTGCACAACCGGAATATCAAAAAAGTGATGTTCTGGTGGCACAATCCCCTTGTTAATATGCCCCCATGTCCTTTGTTGACCAATGTTTTCTACCCCTTGTGCATTTAAATGACTCACAGCCTTAATATCTCTACCCCCCCATTTGGTTTACTTCACTACTGCCTTTTCTAGCATTGTCAACCAGTATATGACCATAGTGATATTTTAGATGGGAGAGGAGATACTGTGAACTGAACCGTAGTCATGTACTGCTGTTGTATTTTGTTTAAAGAAACAAAAAGGGGGAGCCGTATGTGGCATCTAAAATGTGTAATATTTTTCCTGGTCACACATACCACCAGTGACGGGACCAGCAGCATCAGTGCACCAACAGCAGCTGAAGGGGGAGTCTCTGCAGGGGCTGGGACGGGTAATGGTAAGTCACGTTGCTTGGTTATTGACAATTACTTGTATATTACCTGTATACCCACTGTATTTGTTAAGTGATGCAGATCCCAACCATAATTCACCCGTAACCTCCCTGCCCATGGCACTTTGCAAGTCGCGACCCATGGGCCATGACCCCAACCAACTGCAGCATGATTCAATCCAGCACTGCAGTGTTTGCTGTGCAATATGCATCTGCTTCTGTTAATGTAGCATTTACAAAGCTTTGAATGTATTGCAAATCGAAGCGAAAACAAGGTGTCTTTCTCTTCCCTCCCAATGCCCACTCAGTCACTCACCTACTAGTACTGCACTCCTTTATTCGTTCCTGTGTTCTTCTGTCCAAGCCTACAAGAAACATTGGGAAAATATATTTATGGCATTGGCCACATGTTAAGGGGACAAGTCCTTCATATGGCTCCATGAATTTGACTTTCATCTATTTTCAGTTTCAACTACAGTGAATGACTACGCATAGGGTACATCATCAATAACCCACCCCCTCTGTATGATAGCTAAATCTCTATCATACCTACCCAGCCTTTTCCCTGTACCTGATCTTGCTCCAGCACACTAAGGGCCTAATTTTAAGAGTTTGTTTGTAGGGAGTTACTCTGTCACAAACCTAATGTAAATCCCGTCCACCGTATTACAAATTATAATACAGTGGAAGGCATATCTGTGACGTTTGTCATGGAGTACCCCACCCCCAAACTCTAGTCTAAATCAGTCCCCAACCCAAGTTTCCTTCCCTTACTGCCAAGCTAATGTATTTGATTTAAATAATTTGTGTTTGAGGGTGAGGCCAGGAAGTAAAGTGGGACTAAGTGTCTGTGATTTTGTGTTTTGCAAATGGGATACTCCATGACGAACATGGCACGTGCCCAACAAAAGATGATTTAAATAATTTGTGTTTGAGGGTGAGGCCAGGAAGTAAAGTGGGATTAAGTGTCTGTGATTTTGTGTTTTGCAAATGGGATACTCCATGACGAACATGGCACGTGCCCAACAAAATCTATATATCCGTTTCTCTACCCTATACAGCAGTGCACTGTTTTTCCCACCGTCTACTTATGGCAGACAGGATATCTATTATCTGCATGTTATACATGATGTGTGTGACATATTATTAATCATCTGCCTCTTTGGAGTCAGGGTAGAATTGAAAGGCATTGTGAGAAGAGCAGTGCCATTGGAATCAAAGATACATTTTTGTCTATTGCAGCTGCCGCAGCTGCAGACTGCAGAGAGAAGCAAATTTGTACCGGATGCGCTAGCTACCATGCTTCCAGTCATTTATCACAACACTAGAATATGTGTACTCTATAGTGGATGATGCCTTACTCATTAAATAGTTATTTACATTTTTTTCCACACAAAGGGCCTCATTACGATGTCGGGCGGAAAGCCTCTGACCGACAGTCGGATTCCCCTAGTTGGAACCCATCTGCACAAGTCAGTCGGAATCTAATCCGCCCGACCGATTAGGATGCTCGTGGTCGGAAGGGGAACCATTCAGTCATTCCAAATCGGTCCCGAGCGGCAATCGGATAATCGGAGTCGGTCGGAGGCGATCCGTACAGCTCTACGGACAGCATTACCGACCAAGCGATTACAATGTCGGATTCTGACAACCTTTCCGACTCGGTCTGACCGACACAAAAAGGCTGTCGGAAACTGACTTTGGGGGCCCCTAGCAGGCCCCCCTTCATCCTGAGTCCTCCGGTTTGGGGTCGAGGGGATACCCAACGGACCCCCCTGTAAAACCATGCACAGTGTGGCAGGCACCATGCGGTGCCCACAACAGGGTGCAAGGTTTTCCGCAGACACCCATTTTCACCATAGGAGCCTGCGTTGTCGGTCGGAACACAGACTCCCATAGAAGTCAATGGGAGTCCTTCCGAACGGTGTTCGGAAGCATCGTAATCGGTTGGGTGGAACCTCCAACCACAAATAGGTTGGATCCCGAATCCGAGACGGTGTCATGCAGAACCTTTCTGCCCAATATCGTAATGAGGCCCTAATTGTCTGTGTGGTTTACTTTTTTTAGGAAATCCCTAACAAGAAAAAAATCACTCTGCTTTTTTAATCTTATGCTGCCTCCTTTCAGCCAGTTGGTAGTTTTATGTGAGGCATGTGTTGTTAAAATCTTGTCTTTGTGACTGATATTCCTAATCACATCCAAAATTCCAATGGCCCTAGGGGACCAGCAAATGTACTTATACTGTCTCACTACTTATATAAAAAAACAGGTGTTTACACAGATCATCTTTTACAATTTGTCTGTTTTATTTATTTTTCTTTCTTGATATAGCTGGTCCTGCTGGTCCAACACCACCACAGGACCCGGCAGGAGATCGCAGCCCAGAGGCAGATACTGGAGGCCACCAGGGAGCACTACCAGTGGCAGGTAGATGAGGAGGACTCAGCACATGCCCCTGCTCCTGGGCCCAGTTCCACCAGCCAACCCCCTGCGCCTTCAGCCTCCAGGCCAAACCATCATCACTGGCAGCTCAGAGCTCCACCCCCTTTCAGCCCGGCTCCACCATCGCCGCATGCTGCATGAGCTGGCGCCTTGGGCCGTCGAATGGTTCACCTCGAGGCCCACATCCAACAGCTAGAGACCCTCTTGGAGAATGCCCTCTTCTAGCTCTTTTTTAAATGTTTTGTTTTGGTGGAAGGGAGTTGTTGTGGGTGGAGAGGGTGAGAATTTGGGCAGGGCATTTTTGGACAATTTGGACATGATTTTTATTTATTTTGGACATTCATTGGAGATGAGGAAAGAATGTGGGAGAGGGGTCGGTCTGTTGTGGGTGGAGAGGGTGGGTTTTATTATATATATGTTTGTAAAGGGGAAATCTTTTATAATCCACTTTATGTCTGAAGTGTTTTTGTGTGTTTTACTTCAGCTTTGTACTGATGCCTTTTCATGCAGCATGTCTTTACTGTTTTTTAAAGTGTATGCCAGTTAGGAGGGTATACTGCCATTCCGTATCTTGCCGACAGAAACATAGATAAACAATTAAGTTATCTCATCTGCAGTACAAGTTAATTACATACTGAATAAAGTAGTTCACTTCACCCCATAGTTCTCTTTCCTGAATAGATGAAGTGATGGTTGGCGACTACTCCCTCAGTCAATCTTCCAACACCGGGAGGGTTTCCCAAGGTGCCTTGCTTATGGTAGTGGTAGTGGGCTATCAGTGAAGGCATCACAGCGAGGTCCCACAACCACCATGAGGATCTCCAACTGCAGGATTATTCAAAAGGTTGAGAGGCAACTAAATTGAAAGAAAAACAGAGAGTTAGTAGGTTATACATATACATTTATAATACAGCTTTAGAAAGACTGAGGACAGACTACTACCACCATGACACATCAAAGAAAAGAATAGCACATAGAAAAGAAGTTAGCAATAGTGAATTATTCTGAGCAACACTGAGCATGGTATTTGAAAACCAAAGTTATAAAATCTTCAAGTCAGGGAAAATTTACTTAAAGTCTGTACACCATAGTCAACAAGGTTCAGGGTTTTATTTACGCATAATAAATGCCTGAAATGTTGACTTTGAGGAATGACGTTGTACATGGTTGGGTAAGTGGGGATGGTGTGGGCTATTGCTCACATAATAGAAGATACCACAGTGAGTTGGTTTTGCATTTAACCACATCTGCATCACCAAGGGTGTGATCTATTTGGTGTATATTAAGACACACCTCCAAAAAAATCACATAGCCCGGGGGGCAAAGGCAAACATAACACAAGAACAATATTCATGAGGGTGATGAGCAGTACATCATCATCATCAATCTGTTGTGGAAGGAAATGAAGAAATGAGTATGACACAGTTCAGTCAAATGCATTTGCAAACAGTCTTCTGCCCCAGAGACCCAATTTATCAGATATCTAAATCTTCTGTCTTCAAGGTTTGAGAAAATCGAATTATGGAGGAGTGAATTGAACCCCCCTAGTTCTAAAAATATGGTTGTTAAAAGAAAAATGATACTGTATTGCCAAATTGGGTAGTGCATCTGCATTCTCCTTGGGAATGTCCATCATTCTTGGGTGCCTGTCTGGACCGGTCCGATACGTAAGCAGGAGTGTTGAGCTCAACTTTCGCCTTTCGTTTATGCAGGAGACAAAAAGGCCTGCAGATTGTAAAACAGAAACTGAATTGTAGAGTCAAGGAGTAGAACAGTAGGAAGGTATGCTTCATGAAGAGTGTACCAAGAAGACTCAGAGGCAGAGCAAAAAAGAAGATGACTCACAGTTTCACTTTTGCCACCAGTGCAAAGCACAAACTCAGCAGCATTTCCAAAATCAATGCACCTTTCTCCATTACACATACCTGAGTACTAGGCCTCAGAGTCATGGTTTCCCTTTGAAGTCAATAGCTTTCTTCTTCTAGTTGTTCATGAGGTAGTACCACCCTGAGTCCTTCCATTCTCCTCCTCAATCTGAGTAATTCCGTCCCAGTCCAGACCCGAGCAAGGTAGACGTGTAGTGCACTGCTGTTGAAGAACAACTGGAGAAACAGAATTGCAGTATTTTGTATAGGTTTGTGTTTGTTAACTGAAGTGACTGGTCTGGTCTCTGAAGAACCAGAAAATAGGAGTGGACCCTGCAAATAAATCTTGCTGAATGTGAAAGGGGCCAAACAGCATCAGGAAAAATGATCATCCATCAGGCCATAAACATTGCAAATCTTCAA
The DNA here is from genome assembly GCA_963921515.1 of Calotriton arnoldi. Classification (NCBI taxonomy): domain Eukaryota; kingdom Metazoa; phylum Chordata; class Amphibia; order Caudata; family Salamandridae; genus Calotriton; species Calotriton arnoldi. Next base: position 937,915 of record CAWUFW010001768.1, on the reverse strand, counting down.
AATCAAATTTAAAAATTAGTTGAAAACCCTCCCTCACTGTCTGACACAACATTAATCATCAAACATCACTCACAATCACTGAATAATGTATGACTCATTGGGGCAATAGTTGCCTGTTCCAATTCAAGCACAGTGGTAGGTACACATTTGTATTTCCTCTTTGATGCAAGCAACTCTTTGGAATTTGGCAGTCTTGTTAATCAAATGACCTTCTGGGGCAGCCCTTCTAGGTGATGAAAAAAAGAAGGACAGGAGTGGACAGTACAGGTAAATTTTCACTAAGTACGTTTGGCCAATCACCTTCAGGAAAAATGATCACCCATCAGGCACCAAACATTGCAATTCATCGAAATCAAGTTTGCTATTAATGGAACACCCTCCCTTACTGTCTGCCACCACATAAATCATTAATCATCACTCACACTCACAGTCACTCACTCATTGTTGCAATAGTTGTAGTTACCTCTTCCAATACAAGCAAGGGTTGGTTAGGCATTAGGTAAACAATTGTATCTTTGACACAGGCAACACACTGGAATTTGGTATTGACACTCTTGTAAATCAATGATCTTCTGGAGCAGCCCTGCTAAGTGGCGCAAAAAGGATAGGCATGCAAGGGAGGCAGGCTTTGTCTCCAATGTCATAAAGGAATTGTGGCGGCTTCGCCACTGCATACTGGTCCAACTGTAATTCGGCCATATATGTGACTAAGAAATGGAGGGGCAGCATAAATGTGACACAAACATAATGTTCCACTAGCTACTTTTTTTTTTTGCAAAGAAAGAAGTTCAACAAGAAATTATAAAAAGGTTCTATGGTGGCACTGGCATACTCAGTCCAGGAATTAGAGTTTGTCCTCAAACTCAGGCTGTTAACCCAGAAGTTGGTCAGTTAACACACTTGACTCTAACCAATCCTCCTCCTCCTCCTCCTGTTCTGTTTCAGGAACAGTGTAAGTGTGTGGCATGAAATGTTGGTTCATTTTGATCATGGTCAATCGCTCTACATTTTGAGGCGAAAGACTGGTCCTTCCCACTGTAGGAACTAAGTGTGGGTGTAGTTCGCGTAAAAGTGCCTCACGGAACTTCGTGAAGTGGCAAAAAAACTCTGCTGTGCTACGCGGAGTTCCGTGAGCGGATGAAGTTACTTGTCCCCCCTGTTTGCGTGACGTTTCCGCCGTATGGCAATGCAAATTGCCTTTTCGGGCACGAACTGCACAACGCGGTTGTGCATGGGCATGGCCATCTTGTTTCTCACTCTGTTGATGGTGCTGGGGCTTACTTTTTGATCCTTCCTGAATCTTTGCAATCCTTGTGTTCTAATACTTTTTTTCCAATTTTTTTATTTATTATCTTACCCTTTCTCTTTATGAGTCTGTACTTTACGTTTTTTTCAACTTTTGTGTGTGTTTTTGTGAGTTTTTTACTTAATTTTTTGCTTTACTTCCTTCCTATTTTCTTTTATTTCCTTCCCTTCTATTCCTGTTTCTACATTTACTCTCTTCCACCCCCACGCCCCAGCACCATGGCAGATAAGGGGCCTCAAAAACGCCTGCAACAAGGAGCTGCCTTCCTTGCTGAAGGCTGCGCCAGAAAGGTGTCCAGCCCTGGCCTTGTTTTCCGAGGTAGAGGTGTCAGTGCTGGTTTTTTATGTCCAGCGCCACCTCCCCCCCACCCTGGCAGCAGGCCTGGGTCCAGGTACGGACTCCGGGAGCCCCAGCAGCGCTGGGCGAGGGTGCACCTGGCAGTGTATTCCTGCTCTGGGATCCGGCGCCCCCATAATCAGCTGATGCACTGGTCGTACGACATCCTGGACCAAGAGCGGGACCTGCTGGAACTGCTAGGGGTTTAGGTCGCAGGGCTCGGTTAGTAGCTAATTATTAATATTATTATTACTTGTGCATTCTTTTCTATTGCTAATATTTTTTTCTCAAATAGCAAGCATGCTGTTCACAAGCAGGGAAGTTAAGTTTACAAATATTATGTTATGTGACTGTTATTCTAGGCAGGTGCTCGGTGCTACCTAATTGTACTTGTTGGTGCTCGCTTGGGCTGATTATGTAAGAACTTAAGTAATGCAAAGACTCCTTTGTCCTGTCACTAAGATAGTGGTAGTTAATATTAGTAATTTAGCGGCACGTGTCCTCTCACTTCAGTTGTTAAAGCATTTTTTGTAGCTCATACAGTGACAAGCAACCAATTTGGTGTATACATGCGTCCATCTACGCATTTAAAGAAAAAATGCAGACTTAGTGAATTGGCCCATCAAAGGGGCTGAGAATGAGATTCCTAATGAGATGAAAAGAAGCAAACATCATTTGTTGCTAATTGTTAGTAATTCCAAAATCTTTGGAATAGGGCTAGGTAGGTTTAGGAAATTTGGAATAGGATAGGATGGTCCGCGATACTAGTCAATCTGATTTAGAAAAGTTCAATGATATTGCGATTGCCTTTTCCTATCAAAAATCTTTTTGGAGAGATTATTTATTTACCACCAATCTTTTTTTGTCTTTATGTCTTACATCAGCATCCAGGGGCACAAAGATGTCTGAGGTTGGTGAGGGAGCTGGAGGTGCCCCCCAGTCCTAACGTTCCTCCTCAGCCAATGGCTCAGCTGGCCCCAGTAAGTCCTCCTGTTGTTAACATTAATATTTATGTCCCTAACTTTTACCACTCCTTATTTTGAAATTTTCAACCTGTTTCCTAATTTGTTTCCAATTTTTTTCGATCTATCATTTCTAAATTCTTGTTATCCCTGCATTATCCTATTTACTTATTTTCTATATTCCTAGTGTCTTTACTTTACTTCAACTGTCTCTGTATACTAGTCTGTCTGTAGCTTCTTGTCTTCTGCTTTGTCAGTCGGGTTTCCCTCTCCCCTTATATTATATTTTGTGGACTGCCTAGTGGTGTTACTGTAAGATTCAAAGACCTCATTGGTCAAATACTACTACTGCTACTCTGCAGTGTAGATTTTATGCCCAAGTAAGGTATTCTACGCATGTTTGTTGAGATGAGAAGGCTTTCTTTTACTTTCTCATGCTCGATCAGTAAAACGAAACAGTGGCCATGGTCACGATGGACACCCCAAAGTTGTGTCTTCTTAGCTAGGCCTAGTATTATTAGCATCAGTTGGTGAACTTATGACCGTGCACCATGGCTGGAAAAAAGTATAAGGAGGACGGCCCCATTGCACTTGCCAACCAAGACCATATGTCCTGCTGTCCACTCTTCTATTTCTTTTCAAAAACTCAGATTCATCAATAGCTCTAGCCATTCCTTTACAGTATGTCTTAAGACGTTTCAAAAATTGCCACCAACAAAATGCCCAACCTGATATTTTTGATAGAAGATACTGTCTGTATTTGAATTGTAGTGATGTGTGTGGGTATTTTGCTATAAAAAATGAAGAAATAGGGGAGGCGTATCTGACATCTAAAAATGTGTAATGTTTTTTCTAGCCACACCGACCACCAGTGCTGGGGCCAGCAGTGACGGCGGCGCCAGCCAGTAAGCAGATGCGGCTGTGGTAGGGGTTAGCCAGCTGCAGCGGCAGGCAGTGGTAAGTCATATTGCTTGCTTATTGACAATTAGTTATATACTCTCTGCAAGGGTGTACTGTTGACATGTGAACAGTTGAACACACCCCTATTTACTTAGCATATGTAGCGGGTGTTGAGTAACTAATGGCCTCTTCTATCTTCAACTCAGCAGAGAAAGTTTCATGAAGACCTTTAACTATGATGGGTTGATGGAAAAGGGAAAGAAGGATGGAAGGAGAAAGGACGGGTGAAATGTAATATGACTGGAAGAGAAGGATGTGTGGGTGAAAGGATGCAGTTCTATAGGTGGCTGATAGAATGAATGGGTGGGTGAAGGGTAGATAAAAGGTGAATGGATGCCTGCCTAGGTGGGTGAAAGGAATCCTCCGGTGGGTTTGATGGGTCAAAGGAAGCATGGGTGGGTAAATGACAAATGTATGTTGGTGAAAGATTCGTTGAGACTGAGAGCCATGTTTGGATGGATGGATATGTGGATGGATGGTTTTCAATGGTGAAGACTGGATTGAGAGAATGTAAAACTTAAACGGTGAGTATCAAAGCCAAGGGTGAAGAATACAAATACTAGAAGAACAATGCAACGATGAATGGAAAAAACTTGGGAAGAAAAATAAACAAGGGACTTGGGTGCTCCTCTGTGGTTCCGTTCTTCTCACCTTTACTTGCTTGGAATGGTTTTTATCAAAGTTTTTGGTTCAGAGGGTGGCAGTTCTCGAAGTAGTCACGCCCACGCATTGATTCATTCCATCATCTCTGATCCTCCTGACTCTGAGTAAGGTGTCCAACTCTGTACCAACAGTGTCCAGAGTCCCAACTCAAATGCAATAGATTGACCTGCAGTACAAACTTGTTTTTGCACAACAAGAGAAACATTGAGTCATTTTTTGTGCAGACTAGATTTGTGTTTGCGTTATCTAAGGGACTGTTCTGGTCTGATTCTTTAAGGAGTATAAAACATAAAACAATAAAACAAAGCAGTGTGGAGTGGACCCGGTAAAGAAATCTCGCTATCTCTCCTCTCAAACGGGAAGGAAAAAAGTATCACCTTCGGGGAAATATTGATCAGCCGTCAGGAGGCCACCAGCATTGTAAATCATCATCACAAACATATTTTAAGCATAATAGTTACAGATAAACAAACACCCAGTGTAACACTGCCTGCCACCACATGAATTATCTCTCGGCACACATCACAAGCTCACAACAAACAGCAATCACTCAGCGTGCAATGTATGCGATTTTCCTGTTCTTCAGGTGTGTTCACCGTGATTGTGGTTCATTTTGTTCACGAAGCAGACATTGGCCAGTTTAAATCAAATAATGTGGCGCAGTCCATCTAGGGTAATAAACTAGGAAAGGATAGATAGTCATGGCACAGGGTTGGAGGTAGGCACACATTTGTTTGTATTCTCTCTATCCAATGCCCTTGAGGGAAATGGGTATGGGGGAGACTTCTTCACTGCACACAGTTGCAAGCAACTCCAATCCGGCAATACAATGTGTTTGAGAGTAAGACGGTGGGGATGAATTAGTCAACAAGACACAAACAAATAAAAGTAAATAATGTCCCCCTAGCTATATTGTTTTTTTTGGGGGCATCAAAGCAAGAAAGCAGATCAGCGATAGAGACTGAGAGAAAACGTTCTACGGTTGTTGGCCCAGGCCTAGTACTCAGGGAAGTAGAGCTCATCCTCAAACCCTGGTGGTTCACCCTGAAGTAGGTCATTTAACACGCTACTACTTCCATGCCCTGAGTCTCCCTCATCTTCCTCCTGACGTACTTCAGGTATGGAGTAATCCGGTGGTATATAGTGCTGATACATTTTGATCATGGCTAATCTCTCCACGTTTTGGGGTGAGAGACTGAGCCTTCTCACTGTAACAATGGCACCAGCAACACTGAAAACACGCTCAGCAGAGACACTGGGTACTGGGCAAGCCAGATATTTTATTGTCAGCCTGCTGAGAACAGGCCACTGGTGCCTCTTGCCATACCAATACACCAATGGGTTTTGATCAAGGTAGACCTGTGTTGGGTTATCCAGATAGGCCTGGACATCCACTCAATGGTCATTGCTGGTGCTCCACCTTGCTCTACCTCTTTTGTCTTCAGCTCTGCACTGGACTTAAGCCCTGCCAATAGAAACCACTCATTTGCAGATTTTGGGGCTGATGCTCCTGTTCTTGTTGTTGATGGTGTTCTTGTTGTTGGTTTTGGCTGCTGTGAGCCAACAGCACTGCCCTCAGGCTCTGAACTTGAAGGCTGTCCTGCAGGACTTGTGCCCTGGAGGCGTGGGCCTCTAGTTTCCTGCCATTATTTTTCTAGCTCACTATCCATGTTTGGTATTTTCCAACATCCCCATATGAAAAAGGAATGAAAGTGGACAGTAATGGTTTGTACCATGGATCAAGAATTTTGGCACACATGTAATGTTTGGATGACACAATGTCTCTTTGCACCCTTGTATTAGCAGATAAGCGAAGGATTAAGCTCTCCACCAAGTCATACGCATCTTTTTTTTCTTCAACACCTGCGTACATCGCAGACACCTCCTTTAGCTGTTCCTGTTCAACATAGCTTGGCCCACAGTACTGTCCTCCTTGCAGACTTCCCGTGTTAACATCTCAAAAGGAAGCTGCATCTCTGTCAAGCATTTGACTAGGCCCCATAGATCCATCTCACTGATCATGCCTTTCACAGTTGCATCCCCTCTTTGCATGACATATTCATTGATAGGTCTGTACTGCTCAAACAGACTTTCAAGCATGTAAGAAGTCAAGTTCCAACATGTTGGCACCTCCTCTATGGGTGCTTTAACTGGATTTCTATTATCACGCTGAATGATCCTCAGCTGTTTCTGGGCTTTAAATGAATGGCTAAAATGAGTGCAGATTCTTCTGCAGGTGGACAGTAAGTTGCTTACTTGGTCTTCTTTTTTGAGGAAGTCCTGTACTATGATGTTGATGCAGTGCGCCAAACACAGGACTCTGAAATAGCCACTATCAGCCATGGACTTAACTATATTACTACCATTGTCCGTGGCAACAAATCCAATCTTAAGCCCTCTTGGTTGCAGCCTGTGAGAAGTTGGCCTGGCATATGCTGTCCACTAATTATAGTGGGCACCTTGCACCAGTCCAAACAACCCCTTATTGGAGATAGGTTAAAGACAACCTTTATTGAAAGCTATCCTAGTGGTAGCTATGGAGAGCAGCCTTCAGGCTAAGTCTTGAAGGAATGTAAAGCAGCTTGTTTTACCAGTCTATAATCTCTTGTGTGACCAAATGAAAGAGGACCACACCAGGTATATATTCAAAATATATGTATTTATTACTAAACACACCCTCTAGTCTCTTTATGAGGCTAGAGTTTGAAGTACATACGTTACGAGTTAGTTATCTACAGTAATAGCACAAATACACGTTTGAGCCCCAGGGGCGTACCAAACCATATACCAATAAAGTGGTATAAGAACCACGACTGAGCTAGACACAAGGCCTAGAGCCTGTAGAAGTGCTTGGACCACAAGGAACCACCCAAGGCAGTGACACAGGGGACCCACGGGGGACGCGTGCAGTGTATGAACACAACCGCGAACCACCGTTAACTTCTATGGGGAAAGTCACGATTAGAATTTAAAAGAAAAGGGACACTTAGAGGAGGACTTGGAGCAAACCCTTTGAGAACTAGGCTGTTCTAGTGTCAATACCCACGGGAGCACCAGAGTACTCGAGTTACCTCACCCAGGGGAGCCGGGTGCATAGGTGTCTTTCGGGTCGGGTTTCGTCGTCGCTTTCAATGGCGATCTGCTGCAAAGTGCTGATGGCGGCCAAGTCGAAAGTGTTTGGGTGGATCCAAAGGTGGATCGAAGATCTGAAGAACCTGAAAGCAGAGGGGACAGAGTCTGGGTCACTAGCCAGTGACCAGGAAGGCGATGAGCAGATGCCCACCGATGTCGAGTGCTTCAGGTAGGTTGACGGTTGTCTTGACTCTTCAGCCACGAGGTCCAGGAGGCGTCGACGACAACCAGGAGCTGGATTCGAGCTGTCCCATGAGGTCTGTCGATTACAGGGGTGTTGGCGACCGGATTGGACCTAAACAAGCCTTGGCAACGGCAAGTCTTGTGGAAATAGAAGAAGGACGATGTTGCAGACCAGCAAGGTCTGGGGGACTCACCCAGCAAGGATAAGTCAGGCCACACCTGGAGCAACCAGAGAGCTCAAGCAGAAAAAGATTGGCCTTCGGGAGGGCCTACTAGCCAACGGACTAGCGACCGCGAAGGAGCCTCAAGACGATGCACGTGGAGCTGGCTCACAGGACACTCGTGGAGTGGAGGCCAGTGATCTTCGGTGCAGTTGGTGCTGGAGGCTGGGGCTACTCGGAGCCCAAAGCACAACTTCGTGGGAGACCCAGAAGAGGATGCACTTGCAAATGCGTTCGGTGTCCAGGGGGCACGGTTCCACGTTACCCATGACAGCTACGGGCCTCAGCTTTGCTGGGGACTCAGGGCAGCCTCGGGGAAGTCTGGAAATCCACCTCTGGTGATGCAAAGACTTCGGCGTCCGATGGGAGCTTCAGCGATGCAGAACGGACAATTGCTTTCTTGGTGCCTGCCAAGCAGGGGAGTCCTCCTTGACCCCAAGGGAGATTCTTCAGTCCTCTAATCTTGAAGTAGAGCGTCAAGGTCCAGGATTCTGTATCAGAGTTTCGTCCCAGGTAAATCTAAAGTCCTAAGGACTGGGTTCCCTTACTTATACAATGGTATGGGGTCCACTCCATTTGTCTTGGAGAGCTGCTGGGGCCACTGGCTCCAACACTCCACACCTTCTGTCCTGGCTGATAAACAGTCAGTACAGCTCTTTGGTCATGCCAGGCCTTTGAAGTTCCTGGCTAGCCTCAAGGTTTTTAGTTGCCTTTTTCATATACTCAGCCATCCGGGAGCGGAGACCAAGTACGTAGTCCACTATGTCTTGCTTTGGGGCTTGAGAGGTAACTCCCATCCTTCCTTCACCAAGCACAGTGGACCCCTGACAGGGTGACTCAAACAAAAGTTCAAAAGGGCTGTAGCCAACCCCTTTTGAGGCACCTCCCTGTACGCAAATAAAAGGCAGGGCAAGAGTATGTCCCATCTTCGCCTAAGCTTTTCTGGGAGCCCTTTAATCATGCCCTTCAAGGTTTTGTTGAATCTCTCAACTAAACCATTGCATTGTGGGTGATAGGGTGTGGTGAACTTGTAAGTCACTCCACACTCCTTCCACATTGCTTTTAAGTATCCAGACATAAAGTTTGCATCCCTGTCTGATACAACCTCCTTAGGGAAGCCCACTCTTGAGAAAATTCCCAGGAGGGCCCTTGCCACCACAGGTGCTGTAGTGGTCCTAAGGGGAATAGCCTCTGGGTACCTGGTGGCATGATCCACTACCACCAGGATAAACCTGTGCCCAGATGCTGTTTGGGGATCCATGGGACCAACAATGTCAATCCCCACCCTTTCAAAGGGAACCCCCACCACAGGTAGTGGTATCAGGGGGCCTTTGTAGTGCCACCTGCCTTGCCACTGGCCTGGCAGGTTACACAGGAGCGACAAAACTCCTTGGTGTCTTCAGACATGTGGGGCCAGTGAAAGTGAGGGACAATTCTGTCCCAAGTCTTGTTCTGGCCCAGGTGACCTCAAGGGAATATCATGGGCTAGGGTCAATAGGAAGCCCCTGAACTTCAGAGGTATAACCAACCTCCTGGTAGCACCAGGCTTGGGGTCTCTACACTCTGAGTACAAGAGTCCATCATCCCAATACACAGTATGGGGACCACTAGCTTTCCCAGCAGCCTCAGCAGCAGCTTGCTGTCTGAGGGGTTCAAGAGAGGGGCAGCTCTGCTGCTCCTGGCTCAGATCTGCCCTGGAAGGTCCCCCTGTCCCCAAGAACTCAACCTGGTCAGGTTCAAGCTCCTCTGGGACAGTTCCTTCCTCAGGACTGAGATCATCCCCTCAAGGGACTGATCTTCCTTCTGAGCCAAGGGGGAAGGCACTGCCTTTACCCTACTACTCCTCTTCTTGGAGGGCACTTGGTCCATTATTCCAGAATCCAAGGCCTGTTCAGTGCTAGACATTTTGGCTTGTGACCTGGTCACAGCAAACACATCTGCAGGGATCCCCAGCATTTCTGCATGGGTCCTGAGCTCCACTTCTGCCCAAGCTGAAGTTTCTAAGTCATTGCCAAGCAAGCATTCAACGGGTAGGTCTGCACTTACCACAACCTTCTTAAGGCCAGTTACCCCTCCCCAGGAGAAGTTAACAACTGCCAGAGTATGGTCTGTTCTGACGTTGTTAGCATTGGTCACTTGGTACATTTCACCAAGTATAATCTGCCCAGGATTCACAAGGTCTTGTGTCACCATGGTGACACTTGCCCCTGTGTCCCTAAATGCCAAAGCCTCTCTTCCATTGATTAAAGGCTGTTGTCTGTACTTGCCCAGATTACTGGGACTCACAGAGGAGGTCATATCCATGCCTCCATCACAGACTAGGACAGCCTGAGTGAGTTCTCTGACTAGGTCAGAGCTCATCTCTTTACCCAGGGTCAACCCTACTAAACCCTTGGCTTGTGTAGTCCCACCACCAACTGTAACTGCACTAGGGGGAGCAGGTGCCTTAGGGGCATTGGTGGGGGCTGGAGTCGAGTCTTTGGACTTGGTGCAATCACTGGTCCAGTGGGTCTTTGCTTACAGACCTTGCACCATGGTTTTCTTTGGCCTTTCCCTTTGGTAGACTGTGAATCCCCACCTGAAGAAGATTTTTGGGGGCCTTGTGAAGACTTTTGATCTTTACCCTTCTCCCCACCCTTATCAGAGGTTTTCGAATCTTGCTTCTTAGGGTCACCACCTTGGTTCTGTACCTTCTGCTTCACCCTGGTTCTGACCCATTTGTCTGCCTTCTTTCCCAATTCTTGGGGAGAGGTCAGATCAGAGTCTACCAGGTGCTGATGCAACAGCTGATTTTGACAGTTATTAAGAATCTGCTCCCTCATTATCAGATTGTACAATCCTGTGAAGTCACATACCTTACTGCCCAATAACCAACCTTCCAGAGCCTTGGCAGAACAATCAACAAAGTCCACCCAGTCTTGAGTCTGTGCTTTTGGGTATCCCTGAACTTTAACCTGTATTGTTCAGTGGTTAGGCCAAACCCATCAATTAGAGCACTCTTCAAGACTTTGTAATTATCAGCATCCTCCTCTCTAACAGTGAGGAGCTTGTCTCTACCTTTGTCTGCAAAGGAGAGCCACAAGATTGCTGCCCACTGCTCCTGAGGGACCCTCTGTACTTTACAGGCCCTCTCTAGAGCAGTTATCCATTTGTGGATATCATCCCCACTCTGGTAGGGAGGGACAATCTTGCTCAGGTTTCTATGGTCATAAGACCTTTCCCTATCTTTGGGGAAACTGCTGCCACCATGGGACTCTAGTCCCAACTTTTGTCTCTCTCTATAGAGATCTAGGGACTCCCTGTCTATAGCCAATTGCTGTTTCCTGAGTTCAAGCTGAGCTTGCTCATATTGAATCAGTCTCTTTCTCCTCTCATGAGAGGATTCCCTCCTATGAGAGGAGACAGAGGTCCCTATTGAGGTGTCAGGAGTGGTTAGACTCCTGAGAAGGAGACCTAGACCTTCTGGGCACACTCAGAACTCTTCCTGGGGGACAAAGGGGAGGTCAGTCTGATCCTCTCCCTCCTCCTCCTCCACAGGAGGAATTGGGTTTTCCAGGACAAGGTCATTTTCACCTTCCTGGCCAGTTTCAGAGGGGGGCCTGGGTTTCTTCACCCCTGGCCCCTTCCTCATCTTCTGCCCCACCCTCTTTGCCTACCCCTTCAGACCCTAGGGCCTGCTGAGATCATCAGCTAGTAACACCTCCCTGAGGTGTTGGGTGCTGACACTTTTGCCTGTCTTCAACTTCCTAGTAGTGCATAAGGCTCTCAATTCCAAGAATGGGAGTTTATCATACTTGGAGGGAAGAAGCCCACTGGCTTCTGGCAAGGACTCACTGGGTCCTGGCTTTGAAGACATCACTAGTGAGGTGTGGTGTATGCACTACCTACTCTAGTGTGGCCTACTAAACTCTCTTGAGTTGTAGAAAGGGTGTGCTGTCCCTTAACACACAACTCTAAGTTCAGTAGAACTTACTGTATTACTAAGCTTGATTTATATGTACCTTAGGTACCCTTAGTGGTTTTCAGTTGATCAATTCAATTGAGATTATCTGGTAAAACAATAGCAAGCTGGAATCCCACACGCTGCACACCAATGTGAGAAGTTGGCCTGGCATATGCTGTCCACTAATTATAGTGGGCACCTTGCACCAGTCCAAACAACCCCTTATTGGAGATAGGTTAAAGACAACCTTTATTGAAAGCTATCCTAGTGGTAGCTATGGAGAGCAGCCTTCAGGCTAAGTCTTGAAGGAATGTAAAGCAGCTTGTTTTACCAGTCTATAATCTCTTGAGTGACCAAATGAAAGAGGACCACACCAGGTATATATTCAAAATATATGTATTTATTACTAAACACACCCCTCTAGTCTCTTTATGAGGCTAGAGTTCGAAGTACATACGTTATGAGTTAGTTATCTACAGTAATAGCACAAATACACGTTTGAGCCCCAGGGGCGTACCAAACCATATACCAATAAAGTGGTATAAGAACCACGACTGAGCTAGACACAAGGCCTAGAGCCTGTAGAAGTGCTTGGACCACAAGGAACCACCCAAGGCAGTGACACAGGGGACCCACGGGGGACGCGTGCAGTGTATGAACACAACCGCGAACCACCGTTAACTTCTATGGGGAAAGTCGCGATTAGAATTTAAAAGAAAAGGGACACTTAGAGGAGGACTTGGAGCAAACCCTTTGAGAACTAGGCTGTTCTAGTGTCAATACCCACGGGAGCACCGGAGTACTCGAGTTACCTCACCCAGGGAGCCGGGTGCATAGGTGTCTTTCGGGGTCGGGTTTCGTCTGCCGCTTTCAATGGCGATCTGCTGCAAAGTGCTGCTGGCGGCCAAGTCGAAAGTGTTCGGGTGGATCCAAAGGTGGATCGAAGATCTGAAGAACCTGAAAGCAGAGGGGACAGAGTCTGGGTCACTAGCCAGTGACCAGGAAGGCGATGAGCAGATGCCCACCGATGTCGAGTGCTTCAGGTAGGTTGACGGTCGTCTTGACTCTTCAGCCACGAGGTCCAGGAGGCGTCGACGACAACCAGGAGCTGGATTCGAGCTGTCCCATGACGTCTGTCGATTGCAGGGGTGTCGGCGACCGGATTGGACCCAACAAGCCTTGGCAACGGCAAGTCTTGTGGAAATAGAAGAAGGACGATGTTGCAGACCAGCAAGGTCTGGGGGACTCACCCAGCAAGGATAAGTCAGGGCACACCTGGAGCAACCAGGGAGCCCAAGCAGAAAAAGATTGGCCTTCGGGAGGGCCTACTAGCCAACGGACTAGCGACCGCAAAGGAGCCTCAAGATGATGCACGTGGAGCTGGCTCACAGGACACTCGTGGAGTGGAGGCCAGTGATCTTCGGTGCAGTTGGTGCTGGAGGCTGGGGCTACTCGGAGCCCAAAGCACGACTTCGTGGGAGACCCAGAAGAGGATGCACTTGCAAATGTGATCAGTGTCCAGGGGTCACAGTTCCACATTACCCACGACAGCTACGGGCCTCAGCTTTGCTGGGGACTCAGGGCAGCCTCGGGAAGTCTGGAAATCCACCTCTGGTGATGCAAAGACTTCGGTGTCCGACGGGAGCTTCAGCGATGCAGACCGGACAATTGCTTCTTTGGTGCCTGCCAAGCAGGGGAGTCACTCCTTGACCCCAAGGGAGATTCTTCAGTCCTCTAATCTTGAAGTAGAGCGTCGAAGGTCCAGGATTCTGTATCAGAGTTTCGTCCAGGTAAATCTAAAGTCCTAAGGACTGGGTTCCCCTACTTATACTAAGGTAGGGGGTTGGACATACTCTGTGGCCCCACCTATGGGAGGGCCAGGGCAGAGGGTGGTTACACCCCTTTCCCTTTGTCCAGTTTCGCGCCAGAGCAGGGGCTGGAAGCCCCTGAGCCGGTTTGAACTGGGGTATGCACAGGGACACCAAATGTGCCCCCAGTGCAGGACTTCAAAGCACCAGAGAGTGCTCCCGCCCAGCCCCAATACACACTATCCTGTCTGGGGAGGTGGTCACACCTCCCTGGGACAGGAAACCTATTGTCCAGGCCTCCCCTGCCGGAGTTTCGGTCAGCAGCAGGAGGCCAGACTCGTGTCTGTGGCAGCGGCATCCATTTTGTGATGCCAGGGCTCTGGAAAGTCAGTACCGGGCATACCGGTGTGTACATGTCTTTCCCTCTAGAAGGGTGGAATGCTACCCCCGCCGCCAGAACTGGCGGGGGGTAGTATTCCAAGATGTTTGACACCAAACACGACATGTTTCCGTGCAGCCATCCCAAAGTTAGCATTTAACGCGAGGTTATAATGCGCTTAAGAGTATATGGTCAGGCTGCACTACAAACAGCATCAGAGAAGGGTCTCCGAACGCTGCAGAGGGGCCCTGCTCATGCAGGGGCACCCTCTCACATAGGAACCACGCACTCTGCCTTCAGGATTGATAAGGCCTGCCATAGGAGTGACTTATAGGTTTATATGTGTGTATGTATATAGTGATATAGGTAGCCTATATCACAGTAAGGGGTGCATGCACCACCTTACCCAGGCTGCAGTAGCAGACCTGTGGTGTCAGTTTGGATGGCCTTCCAGGGGTGGCACAATACATGCTGCAGCCCCTGGTAGGCCTCTGAGGTACCTATGCCCTGGGTACATAGTATACCATATACTAGGGACTTATAAGGGCACTCCAGATTCCAATCAGAGATGTGCCTAAGGCACATGGAAACCATTTTAGAGAGGAAGCAGCTAGGCTGGGGTTCTGATTAGCAGGGCCCCAGCCAGACTAAGGTCGAAAAACAGTGAAGCATCAGCAAAAAGTGGGGGTACCCATGTGAAGCAGATCCTACTCTCCTACACAGCCATTCAAAGACCTTTCAAGCAAGCTAAGAAAAAACAACTCCGCTCCGTTGCGGAGTGTGGAGTTTATCAGTAACTCCGCGTTCTCTGTGAAACATGGAGTTGCCGAATTCCGCAAGCTCCGTGAGTGGAGTTTTACACCAAGGTTTGGTAACAACTGCAAACACAAGGAGATGATGGATGGTGTGCTGAAAAGTTTCAGACACTCACCCCCAGTCACGGATCTGGGTTGAATCCATCATCGTTCTTTAGCTCACTTCACCACCCCAGTTCAGACCAAGCAATATGCAAATCTGTCTTGACCCTGTTCCTCATGGGAACACTCCAGGCCGAACTGCCAAGCCAAGTCTTCCCTGGACCGGAAACAAGCATCCTGGGACCAGTGGCAAAGTGAGCAAGGGACCCACGTCTGGGCATACCTTGCCAACTTAGGTTGAGCAAAGCAAACACAAGGAGATGATGGACGGAGCACTGAAAATTTTCAGACACTCACCCCAGTAACAGATCTGGGTTCGATCCATCATCTTTCTTTAGCTCACTTCGCCTCCCCAGTTCAGACCCAGCCATATGCAAATCGGTCTTGACCCTGTTCCTCATGGGAACAACATCTGGGCATACCCTGCCAACTTAGGTTGAGCAAAGCAAACCCAAGGAGATGATGGACGGAACACTGAAACTTTTCAGACACTCACCCCCAGTCACAGATCTGGGTTGGATCCATCATCATTCTTTAGCTCACTTCGCCACCACAGTTCAGACCCAGCCATAAGCAAATTAATCTTGACCCTGTTCCTCATGGGAACAGTCCAGCCCAAACTGCCAATCCAGGTCTTCCCTGACTGGATGACCCCTTCGCAGACTAGGCCACATAGTAAAATAAATAAATATTGCACATTTAACAAACATGGAGAAAATGTACTGAACTGTGCAACATTGTTCCTGTACAAAAGAAGAAAAATTAAATGCAAAAATATTACTAGGCCCCAACTGAAACTGCAGGTTACTCACCTCAATAATTTTGAAAATTTGAATAAAAGTACAAATAAATATTGGTTCATGCCCTCTATCAAAAAACACAACACCCTTATACAAGAGATTTTAGAACTTACTTGTGAAATCTCAAATACAAAGTCCTTATGCCCAGTGGTATATATGAAGCAGTCAAATAGAGTGATCCTTCCAGCTTCAAATCCAAATGAAAAGTGACCAGTAGATGGAAAAAGCACTGGGAGGAGCCTGCTGGACAGGAACTGGAAGTTGGAGTCTCTGGGGCACTTCCTTCCTGGTGGAAAAAAAGTTTTTTAAAAAGGCTTCTCACACACAAAAAAACAACTCCATTGGTCCGTTGGAGAATAAAATCCATTCGAAAACCTCTTATTGTAGATTTAGTTGTTCTTGAGCACAAAAGTTACTCGAGTGATGTGATAGCGAGCGGCACTATATTGGCGCCATCGCAGCCGGAAGCCGTGCAAGCGGGCGCACTGTTGCATGTGCGCACTCTAGCGGCCCGAGAATATTGTGGTGCAAGCGAGCGAGAGCCAAAGCAAATCTCGAGTGTGCCAACGGAAAAAAAAACTTCATACACAGAAGGGAGAATCCAGGAACTCAGCCACGAGCAGAGCAGAGTTTACCGCCGGGCCTAATCACTATAATGCTTTGGGTCTAGCTTGATTGCGTAATTGTTCCCCAGAATATTTGTTATTGGTGTTCTGAAATTATAAACACTGTGGGCCTGATTTAAAATGGCAAATTACACTTTTAGGTAAGTTTGCACGTTTGACAAAGTTTACTACTTTTCCGAATTCACAAACTGCACTTTTGTAGTAATGTGCACTTTTGGTGTAAGTCCGGCACTAAACATGGCCAACCAGTGATACTGTAACACCCTCTTTTAGAAAGTAATGGAGGTAAGGACTTGCTAGAAAAGTGCTGTTTGTGAACAGCACTTTATAGTATGTTTTACAGTACTACTGTAGTAATTTGTGAATCAGGCTTCCATGGTTTCAAAGGAGTAAATACCTATCAACTCATTCTAGTGGCTGTTTGTTACATCATTCTACCTACATGATATGGACTGTTTGGTGAATGCAGATGCTATCTTGAAAACTAGCCCACCTAAAAAATAACATGTTCCGCATTATAAAAGATTGCTTTCTTAAAGTATGATCTAAAATGAAGTATGTAAATGCTCTATAATATGTGTCACGTTTAAGAATTATTTTTAAAGAAAATCATTTTTGTGGAAAATATCTACTTTAAAAATAACGCAAAAAAACCGTTATGCATAATTTGCATACTTTTCTTGATGACCTGTGACATTATTTTGCTCCAGCTCCTGCTACATTCCCAAGGATTGGTTGACCTTTCATTATGAGCATGTCCCTGTTGAAAGATTGTATGTTTCAAGATTGTGTGATATAGTGATGTTAATATTTGTTGAGTTACAGCTCACAATAAGTCCAAATGGTGTTTGTTAAATGCTTACCATAATTGGAGAGCTAGATATAAGCGTATTCAGGTTCCGAGGAAAGGTTGTGCTCACAGCGGTGAGCGTCGCAACCAAAATGAGACTAACTTCAATCTCACAGAAGCGTTTTTTCAGATACAGCGCCGTCTTGGATTAAGATTGAATAAAAGGAGAATGAATTTAGAGTCTCATTGCTTTCCAAAGCTGTTCATGTTTGGCAGTCATCAGAGGCCCATCTTGTCTTGTGGTAGGAGTGTCATATTACAACTTTTGACTTCCTTGTTCTTGCTACCTAGATCCTTTTCACCATCATTACTATTTTCAAAGTCTTGTATTTTGGTACTTGTCCTGTGTGTGCATTATTTTCTAACACATTATTTTCATCATCAACATTTTGAGTCATTGTTTTTACCTGGATTTATAAGACCAGAACTCATTTGTAACTTATTTGAATTGAACTCCCTATTAAGTCCATAAGAGATATACGCAAAGACGCACCGAAAGGATTTTGAAGAGAAAAAATAATAAGCATTGTTTTCTCATTTTCCCACTGGAAAAATTGCATTAAGTTTTAGAGAAGAAAGGGCAGAGTTAGAGGACTTTTCCTTGAGGTAATTAGTTAAAAGTATTGCAAATGATTTGAATGTTACAAGGTTCTTTTTCTAATGTGGTATTGTTTCATTGCAGACTTCCGTAAGCAGATTCCAAAGGAAGTGTGAAAAGCATTATATCAGGGTTTTATCTCTCTTCCCATTTCTTTTGTGCCCTCTGTATGGGCTGCTGTAATTTCTGTTACAATTAAAAATCATGGGCTATCTGTGGAGGTGAATTGGATTAATGAAAGTTTGTGAACTGCGACAGTTTGGGAAGCCCAAATTGGCTTATCAGCCCGGGTGCCATTAAAACCTCTACATTTTCCTTAGATGACATTGGAAAGGCCATCCTAGGTTTTTGAAAAGAGACAGAAGAAGCCAGGAGTGAGAATCAGTTGCTTAAACAACAAGTATTAAGTATGTCACAATAATTTAACCAAATAAGTAGTAATGGGGTCTCAACATCAGGTCAAAATTCTGAAACTGAAACTAGTGCAGGGAGTACTTTTGATCGGAAATCTCAAATAGTAGCTGTGATAACCACACCATTAGCTTCACCTGAAAGATATAGTGATGGGTCTCAAAAGCTAGGATTTCTTTTAAATCTATGTGGGTTACATTGTTTGTGTTACACCAGTTTATTTCCAACCCCAGAGTCAAAAATTGTGTTTATAATATTCTATTTATCAGGGATGCAGCAGTATGGTCAATATCATTGATAGAAAGGAACAGTCTATTATTACATGACCTTGAAACATTTAAGAAAGAATTAAAGAGGATTTCAGATAAAAGGGGCATTGGCCCGAGGGGCAAATCATGAATTGCTAGATCTTACGGAATGTAATAAAAGATTTGTTACAGTATATGACAAAATTCCAGAAATTGACTGCTGAAAACCCGCAGTGACTCTATCTCTGACGGAGAGAGGGTGGAGGACACTGAGTCCACCCTGGCAGTAGTAAGACCATCAGTGCAGGATTTACAGGAGTACCTAAAGCAGGTGGAAGAAGAGGTTGCTACTCTACATTGCAAGATGGAAGATGCAGAAGGGAGGTTGAGACGCAATAATATTTGCCTAATGGGCTATCCTGAACACTCGGAGGGCCCCAGGACCGAGTTATTTCTGGAGGACTGGTTGGTGAGGACTGTCCTGGAGGGCAGCGTGCCGAAATTTTTCTCTATTGAACGGGCACATCATAGGCTGGGACGCCCCCCGCCCCGGCACACCTCCATGCCCCATCATAGCTCGTCTCCTCAACTACTGTGATCGAGACCTGCTTCTACAACATTTACGCACCAAGGGCCCCTGGACCTATGAAAATGCTCAGATCACGGCTTACCCCGATTTCACCGTGGAGGTGCAATGTCGTCGTGGCTCATAATTCAGGGTCAAGCAACGCCTCAGGGAACTGAACTTAAAATATGCTGTCCTGTTTTCCTGCTAAGTTCCATGTCATTGACAGCAACAAGACCAACATATTCCATTCACCAGACAATGTGAGGACATTGAACATTGTTACCATTGCAATGGATCAAGCATGGTCTTCCATCCTAGTGCCTCGTCATCCCAGCACTCCCACGTGGACTCCTATGTTTTCTTTCGTCATATTGTTTTTGTTGCATAGTTGGGGATTTTTGGATGGCTCTACTTGAGCATTTGTCCAGGGGGAAACATGTTCTTATTTGTTGATATCGTTTATCAAGATGTTTTGAATCTGTTCACTGCTGTCTTTCTGCATACCACAAGCAAAAAAAAGGGGCTTACCTGGATCTCATGGGCTGTCACTGGGGCATACAGGGGGGTGATGCATTTTCTTTCTCTGATCCTCACACTGAATTCCATGGCAGACGCGACAGCTGACACTCGCATCCCCCAATATCGCATGCATGCCTACCTCAAGCATCGTCATATAGCTATGCTCCAGGAAACACATCTCACTGCCATTGAATTGATAAGGTTCACGCGAAGTGGAGAGAGCAGGTGCATGGCAAATCTACATCCTCCTTTTCTCATGGGGTGCTCATATGGATTGCACCCGGAGTCCCTTATGTTGTGAACACACAGAGATTAGATGCAGAGGGTCGCTTAGTGATCAAAGAAGGCCAACTAGATGGCTCATACCACACACTGACCGCGGTCTATGTTCCCAATACACATCAAATGGAATTCTTTGGTACTCTCACTCAAACTCTTTTTGGGGACCCATCTTACCTTGGACTTTGCTGAGGTGACTTCAATTGTGTCCCAGATGTGGACCTCGACTGGTCCATACACTCCCTCCGGGCGGCTGCAACTTGTTTTGCTGTACAGCACCTCAGCCAGTGGCTCATGCAACTGTGTCTTCATGATGCATGGCGGTTGGTGCACCCACTGGAAAGTGAATTCTCATTTTATTCACTTGGGCATGACGCGCACACCAGGATAGATCTCTTTCTTTGTACTGATCGGCTCAGTGCCCAGCTGACCGGGGTGGAATTCTTGGTGCGCACTTTATCTGATAACTGTCCTTTGTTGCTCACCCTGCGCTGGGGAGGACAACATCCAGTAATACCCACATGGCGATTACAGGTGGAGACCCTGTCAGACCCTCCCTTTCATGCAGGTCTAGCATAATGTATTGAACGATACTTTGAGCTCAACACTGGCAATGTGACATCTCGTGCCACTGAGTAGGATGCCCATAAGGTGGTGGTGTGCAGCCACTGCCTATTGGCGTCCTGGAGGATATGAAGGTGCCCTGCAGAGAAACTATTAGCCATTGAGCGTGACCTTTGTTTCTTAGAAATAGGAGTGGCTGATCCTGTGGCCCTGGCAGAGCAACTTCAGCAGCTGCACAAGCAGCACAATGAAGCTGAATGGCTCCTATGCAGGCATGAGTATAGGCGGTAAACAGCCCTGAAGCATTCTTAAGGGGACCACTCAGGGAGGTTACTGGTGTGGTTTGTTCGAGAGGACCAACAACATGCCACCATTGGTGCAATTCGCCCCACCGGTGGTGGGTTGCTCAGCTCGCAACTAGACATCAACTTGGCCTCTCGAGATTACTATCAGGAGCTCCATGCCGCACCGGTCTCCCTGGCATCCGATCGCATACATGAGTTTTTTGGTGAACTCCAGCTGGGACAGCTGAACGCACTACAATTGACTGAGTTGGATTAACCATTACAATTGGAGGAAGTAAGGGCAGACATTTCTCAGATTGCTCGTAACAAGACCCCGAGCACTGATGGCATACTGATTGAGTATTACACCACCTTCCTTACTCAAACCACCCAACACCTACTTGATATGTTCAGCAAGGCTAGGGATTGAGGTCATCCCCCAGAATCGCTATATGAAGCCCTGATAGTGGTTCTACCCAAACCCAGCAGGGACCCTCAGGATGTGTGCTCATACTGCCCTCTCTTTTTGCTTAATCTAGATTGCAAGATTCTGGGTAGGGTATTGGATAATCACCTCCTTACCATTGTTCATTCGCTTTTCCACACTGCTCAATCCGGTTTTACCCCGGGACGCAGTACGTTTCTGGACAATCGCCGTCTCCTGTGTCTGGTACATAATATGTCAGATGATGTCCGTGAACAATATTGCTATGCCATTAGATATAGAGAAGGCATTTGACACCCTGAGCTGGGATTTCCTCCAAGCAACTGTCAGCCACATAGGGTTTGGACAGGGATTCTTGGGCAGGGTGTGAACCTTCTACGCTGGCCCCTCGGCATGAGTTAAAACTGGGCAATTGATCTCTGTCAGTTTTAACATCTGCAGGGGCACAAGACAGGGCTACCTGTTGCCCCCCTTATATTTGCATTGGCCATGGAACCTTTGGCTTGCCAACTTAGCCAGAGGGCAATGGACTGGGGCATCCTGGAACGTGACATGTTTTACATCATTTCATTATATGCTGATGATGCCCTGGTCTTCCTGAGGGAGGTGGGGTCTTCGCTTCCTGTTCTCATGCATATACTGGACAACTTTGGCAAGATTTCTGTATTATGCGTGAACTGGCCAAAATCATGTCTGTTTCCCCTAGCATTGAGAGAACCCTCTGGGGACTCACTTGCAGTGGTGCTACGACACTTTTAAATACCTAGGTACAGGTCTATCACACTGAAATGGACCTCAAGGAGGGGAATCTTGACAAAGCGGTTGGCTTCATACGCTGGTCTTCACCCTTTTGGCGCTCTCTTGTTTTATCCCCATTAGGCCCAGTTTCTCAAATGCTAGTTCTTCCCTGGCTGCTGTATTTTTTTTCCGACCTCCCCATTGTGCTCCCTAGGATCTTCTTCCGTGAACTCC
Organism: Calotriton arnoldi; assembly: GCA_963921515.1. Lineage (NCBI taxonomy): Eukaryota > Metazoa > Chordata > Amphibia > Caudata > Salamandridae > Calotriton > Calotriton arnoldi. The sequence continues at coordinate 915,941 of CAWUFW010001768.1, read as the reverse complement.
ACGGCTTACTATTGGAGTTGAAATGGAGCTCAGGCCACCGCTGTGTTGCATTGACCACACTCCATCTTCAACTCGCTGAGGGCGGACTCGGAGCACCTAACTTTGAGTTGTGCTCTGTGGCAGCGCAGTTCCAATGGCCTATTGCATGGCTGTACACACAACGCTGCCCTGAAAAATCGCTTGTGGGAATGGTGCTGCAGGAAGTGAGCACCTATGCTTGGCTTTCCAATACCACTGTCCACCCACGGAATGGGACTAGGCAGATGGTGGTGCCCCCACCTGCTGGCACAGATATGTGCACCCCAGAGGACCCAAATTCCCATACTCTCCATCGATCACCATCTGGAGCTTACCTTGGCTGCGTCATGTAGTGCAACGCACCACCCTGGCCCAGTGGATTGATGGGGAGGTTGCATGAGTATGCACCTACTATGATGAGGGATTCCTCATGGCATTCCAGGTACTCATGGATACTTATGGGTTACATGCTGGTCAGTTCTTAGCATTCCATGCTGTTTAACATGTGCTTCCAAAGACATGGTGCATTGGGGAAGATGAACCACCCACTTCAGCGATACTGAACACGCTGTTGACCGCTACTGGGCTCACCACGCCATCGCGATTCTTTACACTTCACTTAACATTCTCCCTCCAGACTATGCCATGAAACTGGACACCAAGAGTGACGGGGTGCTAGAACAGCCACTTTCAGATGCGGATTGGGTTTGTGTTGTGCAGCTGGTAAAGGGGGTATCTCGCAATCCCAGGCTCCGCTTCACACAGTTCAATTACACACACCACACCTACCTCTCCCCACAGCGCATCCAGCGCATGTTCCCAGCAATCTCCCCTGAATGTCCTCACTGTGAACTGCAGTATGCTGACTTCTTCCACATGGTGTGGGCATGCGCAGCGCTACAGCCGGCATGGCTGATGGTCACCACCGCAGTGGCGGACATGTCAGCACATGCCCTCACTCCCACACCCGAGTCCTGCTTGTTGGGATTTCGATAAACACACTCACATTTATTAACCTGGCCTTTGCTTTGTTCAAACGCAATATAGCCATAGTGTGGAAATTCCCCACCCCCCGAAGATCCAGTGCTGGCTCCAGATCTTACTGACGTGGACCAGGGCTGAAGCTCACACTCTTAAGTTGCTTCGCATGAGTGGTAATAACAACACGGGTGGTGAATGCTGGGAGACTTTTCTACTTAATGTGGAAGCCAAGACAGTGAATTGCCCATACACAGCCTACACATGACTACCTGTACACTAGCCGGTTTCATTCTCGGGATCCCATTATTGCTTCCCACGGTGCTTATGCAGTACTTGCACAGTGCGCCACTGGCATATTACATACACTGGCACCAGCGCACCCTCGAAATGTGCCCCGTCTCCTGGATCGCTTTGAATAGTCCTTCCCATTCCCCCTCTCCCACTATTGCACTGAAGGGTGGGAAACATCTCCACGATGTCTTCATCCTCCTTTCACTCCGGCAGAATGTGAACACATAACAGGGTGACCCGCCTTCCAGCCGGAACAGTAACACGACGCTTACTTGTGCACCCTTTCCTCGTCGTGGTGGATCTCGGGGCTCTTGAGTTGTTGGTTTCCACTCACAATTGTTGTAGCACACTATGTGAATCGTTAATATAAACATTTCAGAAGAAAAAAACATTTTATTCTCACTCACACTGCTTTGCTGTTCTGTCCCCTTCTTCCCTGTCTCTTTTCTGCTCATCTGCCCTACTCTCTTTTAGCTTGCATTCTTGCCCAAAAGAGAAATTTTCAAAGGTTGACAAAGTTCATTGCATGATAAATTTGTCTAATTCTCAAAACGATGCGGTTGAAATTTTAACTCTGACCTCTTTTACTGAACGCTTATTGCAAGTGTGTTCCCGGGATTGCAGAGTAAAGTGGTTATGAATGCCTAGAAAATGTAAGATGACGGGCTTCCTTCGACATAGTCCGCTCATAGCAAATGCTTTTTACTCTCTTGAACTGGTGAACTTTGTGACGCATGTAATTTGTCCTTACTACTGCAATATATTCTTTAGGTTTTTTGGTTATGCATTAAAGTCTCTGTACTTTGTATTCGCCAGTGTAATGCTGCCCAATATAAATCAAAGCAAAAAAAGTGTCTGCAAAAGTTTTGCTAAACTGCTTATAGCGCAATACTTAATAGTCACTTTGTATATCCGCAGGAACTCTTAAATAATGGGATTACTCGGGGTCATACGCTTCGGCTGAAATTCTGAATATGCATGCTGTTTCTCTCCACTGACAAATCAGTTACTGTACTTGCTCCCCAGTTGGGGATATTCCTCCACACTGTATTTCAAATGTGGCACTAATGGTCATAGCAATGATATATGTATTCAATTACTAATAAAGAGTCATATATTTCATTAATAACTTGATTTTTATGGTTTAGAGCTCTTTATGATGCACAGCATTGTTTCCCACTAAAATTTCGCCTACATTGCAAGATAACTTTTGGAAGCTGTCCACCGCATCCTGAACTTGTGTTTTCACTGCAATGCCGTTGAGGTCGGTGATTGTCCAAATAGTGCTCAATTTGGAATGTAGATGCCGGAATACAACAAGCATTTGCAATGCAATCGGTCTCGCCTTTGGGACCTTATATGTATTTAGCTATGCAGCACATTAGCCTGGGTGCTGAAACATCTACTGTTCTTTAACATGGAGGGAAAGTAAGCACCAAACTGCTTGACACACCAGGTATGGGAACACATAGAGAGAAATATTGCCTTTCAGCGGGAAATGGTATAGTCCAAAGCTCTGTTTTTAATATAAAAGCAGGGCCTTCGGTGGTCATATCACTGAAAATACAAGATATGAAAAAAATATTATTGTCTACGAGTGCTCGTGGAAGACAATTTCTATGGACTGGAATCTAGAGAATGCTAAAGTGATTCTGGTATTTTACTGACCTCTGCTGGTCGTTTTCTATCAAGAAAGTTAAATAGAGGCAGTTGAACAGAAAAAAAAGTCCCTAAGCGGAAGCAGAGAAGTCCTAGGGCTGATCTCCAGAGCCAACAAAGTACATACACATATAAGTATATACTAAAGTATGTACTAAAGTATATATACTAAAGTATATACTAAAGTATATACAAGAGGTCTCGAATGCTCGACCTAAAAACTGCACCGGTGACAGTGAAAATCAATTCTGGTGTTTTGGCCCATATACAAAATATAGACAATGGGAACAGAGAATGTAAAGGATGAATAGCATAAATGGCCTCCATGAAATGAGGAAAATAACTTTCCTCGCAGTATGTAAAGGGTTGCTAAATAGCTCCTCTGTGCACATCAGAATCATTAGCTCATTTTATGTGATACCGATACGTTTCAAAGCCCAGACCAACTTTTGCCTTCAAAAGTAAGCACTACTTTTTCTTCTTTAGCCCACCCACATTTTGTGTGAATTCTCCGGGCAAGTGTACACACACGACTGGCAATAAACTGAGGTTATGATTCACAAATGTAACTCACACTTTTGAGTACGTTTATTACTTATGGTACTCACAAACTGGACATTTATAGTAACTTAGGGGCCGATTCCGATCTCGGCCGGTAGGGCTCGAATCGACCCGGCTTAACTCGATCCGATTCGAGCCCTATTTCCGACCGATCCAGTAGGGCGCGTCCAGGCGAGCGAGTACGATGCGATTCGGCCGACCGACTCGTCCGGGCGTCCCGACCGGCTCCGACCGACTCGATCCCGGGTCGAACCGCACACGACCGACTCGCACGGACACGACTCGCACTGCGCAATGGAGACGTTCCCGGCCGGGTAAGTACGATGCGCGCCGCGAGCAGTCCGACCGAGCCGCGCACTCCGGCTCGAAAGAGCTGTCGGAGCCGTACTTTTGGGGGTCCGTGTCGGACCCCTTCTACGCCGGAGCTGCGCGAGTCGCACACGGGGCGACCATGGGTCCCCCTACCTGTAGCGTGTACGGCGCGAATCGCTCGCCGGCGTACACGCTGTAGGGGCGCCCTTGTCTGCCTCGCACCCATTGAGTCAATGGGAGCTCACGTACGCGTTGTACGACAGGCTCCCATTGACTTCACTGGGAGTCCGGACCGACTCGAGTCCGATGGCATACGTGCGCCATCGTACTCGCTCGGTCCGGATCGGCACTGGGCTCGATTCGGTCAGAAATCTCTCCGGGTCCGGCTCGGTCGGGGAGATTTCCGGCCCGAATCGGAATCGGCCCCTAAGTCTTTTGTATTACGGCCAACCAATAGTACTGCAATCCCTCCCATAATGGAGCCCTGACAAAGCGTTGAAGCACTTTATGGTGAGTAGCACACCACTCCGGAACCCAAGGTTAGTAGTTAATCTGGTGGTTATTGTTGGCTATTGTGATTAGTCATGTGCTCTCAAGAAAAAAATGCATGTATTTATTAAAGTTACTTTGTGATATAATGATACTAGGTAGGTGCCATCATTGGGGGAGGGGAGGTAGGGGGGTTTGTGGTTTCAGGTGAATGGTTGGTGAGATAGATAGGCTGGTGGAGATAAGGTAATGTTAAATTACAGTGATAGGGTTTTAAAGAGGGGAGGTTGTGATCTATGAAATTAGGTATCAGCAAATTTCAGAATTACAATATGAAGGAATGAGGCAAGCAGGTATGAGAAGAGGCTAGTCTCAGAAATAGAAGGTATGCAGAGGACTGAAGGTAAGAAGAAGGTCACTGAAGAAAGAGAGGAGAGGAATCAAGTGGAAGTAGGTCAAGGTCAATTTTTCATGCAGGGTTTTAGGAGTATAGTGAGAGAAGGCTTTCTGCATTAGCAAGCAATCATAGAATATAACAGCTTAAACATGTGATTCCGAGAGTACACATCATTTAAACATTAAAGACACTAGCCTGTTGTGTCCCAAGCCTAGGACAGCCCTTTTAAACATAGTCTGTAGAATCCTATCCATGGTACAGGATTTGTACACATCACAAGGGGAGTTGGTGCATAAAAAGAAAAAGACTCAATTAAAGATCTTCCCTCACTATTCTGAAAATTAAAGGTTTTTCACTCACTCACTAAAAATGAGTAATTTGGAACTGGCTGAGAGTGTCTTGCCAATGTGCAATCAGGTTTATATCCTGTTTTATCACTTAATCCCATCCAAGTGCATATTATGGGTGATCTGTATGTGAATATTGTAGTATATATATTGCATGTATAAGCAAAGAAGAGTGATGAAGGCCTGTGGATTTCACTTTGGGTGTCGCTGACCTGTTCCTATGCACCAGCTGGGGGCGGAGCTGTTTTCCTAGGCAGTGGCGGTGTATCAGGAGGCAGAAGGGAGGAGACCGAGGCAGTGAAGTGAGGAAAAAGGAGACAAGGCTCCTATAGAAATTTGATTAGGTCCTTCCTGTAGCACTGCCACTTGGTGGATGGCGAGAGTGAAGGGGCTGCAGTCTTTGTTCAGAGTGAAAAGGGTCTTTTAGGTAAAACCACCCCTTTGTCTCTTTCCTGATCACTGTCTTTGTGACTGTTCATTGCCAATTGCAGATAGTTGTGGGTGTTCCAGGCTGGAGACAACCCTGTTGTGAGGTGTCATCACCACACACAAAGGCTGTGTCTACAGAACAGCGTAGTAAGGTACTTGAAAAGGAAGCCACCCCAAACCAGCTCTGCCTGTTACTCTTTGTTTTGATCCTATTAAAATCCCTCTTGCCATCACATTTCAGCACAACAAAAATATATGCATTAACTCATTATCCCTAGCTGCATTTATCATTTGCTCAGCTTTCAAGAGCAATTTCTCCTCATCTCTTCCTTTCTTACAGTCAGATCTCACTTTCACATTCTACTCAGACGTGGCTTTCAATTTTTTCTCATAAATGCACAAAACGTCACAATGTGCTGCAAAAACATTTGCTCCCAAAAACTCTCTGAAACAGAAGAAGCCACCAGATTTTGGGCACATCGATTTCTTATTTTCAAAAGCACAACATGCAGCTGCTAGTCCAACTACTCAAAGTTGCCCTAATTCCATGGTATTTGTTTTTGACCTAAAAAATTGTTAGCTTTTACAAATTTACTTTTTATAACGCTTTTCATTGAAGTTTAAACAATCATGTGACAGCATGGAGGTGGACTCTTCCCTTCTCTGATTCAAAATATAGTTTATTCTTCCTAAACATGGTGGGCATCAGCCCAACAGGGCATGCGTTGCCAGCCTAATCTTTGTTTGAGACTTGCTGAGCACTGGCATGCCAGGAAGGGGCCGCAGGGCACTTTCTCCTCCAAGCAAGCACAACTATGCATGCCCAAACAGCTCCCAGAATTTTTAACCACCTTCGGGGCACAAGCTTTGCCCTACCACCCACCCGATGTCCCCACCCCCATCCTTCAATAACCAAAGACTCAACAGAGCAAGGCTCCCAGGCAACTACCAGCGAATCCACCATCCTGGGATTGGAGGTCTCACATGGGAACCTGTACTCTAACAAAGTCTGGCTTTGAGGCCATAGAAAGGGTACAAATGAGCTAATCAACCAGTGGTGGCATAATAGAATATAGTGCTGCGAAGTGGACTTCAAGCAATAAGATGGTGATTTACAATACCTTCTGGCAAATAAAAGCCCACTATTAGAGATGACGAGAAACAATTAAATCCATGCTCCTCTCCCCCTTCACTTAACTGAGTGAGCTCGGATTCATTTTCTCACAAAATCTGAATTAAATCATCTTTGTGGCACTAAGCGAGATAAGCAATGTGGCTGATTTTCTACAAATCTATCCGAGGACTAGTAGGCCATGGTTCCGAGAAATAACAAACAGTGGCTCCTGCAATCGGAGCAACAAAATGAGAAATGCTTTCTGGCCTCAATGAGTATATACAATAGGCAATACCTTTGCTCCCCCACATCCCACACCCGTAGGTGGCTGCCTGCAGTACTGGAGAGCCTGCACAAATTCCATCCTTTTGATACACTTAAGGGGACATTTGGCCCTCTCTGTATTATTCTAATAGTATGATGTTCCCCTTTTTGGATGTCCCCTTATCATATAGTTCTGATGAGACCCTACATTCATAACAGGGTCAAAACGTCGTTGACATGATGCATAGAAACAAACCTATTGAAGCCTAAATTAGGAACAGACCTGGGTGTACCTAAACCCTTGGACTTATTTAGGGGCATATCTACAAGGGCCGGAGTTAAAATTATCGCCGCTTTAGCGTCCGTTTTCGGACGAAAAGTGGCGATAATTTTAACGCCCTATTAGCAAGGACACGCTAACGCGTGAATCCATGCTTCTTCGCTCTTTCCTATCGCTTCAGCTTTGCATCTCTAATGAGATGCAAAGTGGGCGTTCCTCCCCAGAATAATGGAGAAATGTCATAGCTGACATTTCTCCTATTATCAAGCCCCACGCAAAGAAGCATAGCGATAAGCAAAGTAGCGATAACCTCTGTTATCGCTACTTTCACGCCTGCTTTGACACTGACTTAGCCATGATATCCTATGGAAGGTGGATATCATGGCTAAGTATGTGTAGCCCTATCAGCAAGCTATCGCCAAAGTTGTGCGATTATCGCTGGATTTCAGCGATAATCGCACAGTTGGCAGTCTATGCGCTCTGAATTTTATCGCTTTGGAGATAAGCGTTGCTGATAGCACGCTATCTCCGCGATAAAATTCAGAGTTAACCGGCGATAATTATCCTCACGCTTAAGAGCTGGAGCGATAATTATCGCCAGCCCTTGTAGATATGCCCTTAATTATTGTGGTTGTCTCTTGTCAATGGAACACACCTTCTTTCTTGGGTATTGTAGAAAATTGTTACTACTCCTGTTATAGAGTGGTTATTCTTTCATATGTGACACAGTTCACTTCATCTTTTTTGTTTTTCTATGTATGTTGCAGAAAAGGGCGTAAGATCTTGTTAAATATATGATTTTGAGTGATGGCCTTATTATTTAGAGAGTACATTTATTGTTTACAGCTATTGTTGCTGTCTCAATTGAAATGATAATATGATACAATGATGCCAGTGAGAACCACTGTCTTTTGAAAATATTTTATACACAGGTTCCCATAGGAGTTTTAGAAGGATATGGGTCCCATGCGAGCATGACCTGCTCGGGCAGGAAATGTTATCAATAGTCATCTTATGCAGGGAGAAACTCCCCTGTGCATCAAGACCATTGTCTTTTTGTATTTGAGAAACAAAGTACCACTTTTAAGGTTTTTTTCTCAAACCCAATTTTCTAAACAGCATGGTCTGACCCAGGGGTGGGGTGGGGTCGAACCTATGGGGTCTAAATGATCCCCATAATCCATTATTTCAACAGTACCATCAATCCTATACGTTAACCTATGAATGACGGGAATCACTTCACCATGAGCTGCAGTTAATTGTAATGACAGCTAGCCAATGTACCGAGTTAAACAAGCAAAGCCAATAAGGCTTGATTTTTATTAATGAAAGTGCTTCATAATGCTCAGTGTTTTTTTTTTAATCATTTGTGTCGGGTTGTATGGGTTGACAAAGATAAGTGGGTGGGTGATTGTGGATTTCTATGGGAGTAAATGTGTGATGGTTTGTGGATGAGAGTGAGAATGCTTGGGTGAATTTGAGCGGGTAGGTGCATGAAGACATGCAGACAAGTATATAATAGTAAAGCACTCAATACTTAGAGAGAGGCATGGCATGTGTTCACTGAAGCTCTCCTGTGAGTAGGCTAAAATCTGGTCTGTTGTGGGCAAGTGGTGTTATATATCTCTTAACTACCTAGGGCAAATCATGAACCCTGAGGAAGCTGTTGGCCAGTCACAAAGCCCAGACCAGCATGGATCGTATAATGTCTACCAATAACAAAGCCTGCACTCTGTTTGGCCTTCCCTCACTCAACTCTTCATTTTTGAACAAGGCTAAAGGATTCTGAACCATAAACACTAAGGGCCAGATTTACTTGCTCTTCTCACAATGCAGTGTAGCAAGCAACTTTCTGTGATGAGTTGTGTGAAAGGGAGAGAGCAGAAATGCACCATATCTGCTAAGATATGGCGCACTTCTGCTCTCTCATAGTGCTGGCACACTTCCAGCAGCCTAGTGCCAATGCAGGAACCCTTCCACCAAGGTGCAAGGGTGCCTGCGTTACAAGGAGAATTGTTTTTGTGCAGGAATGCATACATTCCTGCACAAAAACAATCACTTAAAGCATTGTCCTCTTGCTATGTGTGCTCCAGATTGCAGCACACATAGTAAGAGGAATTAACGGAAGAAAGAAAGATATTTCTCCTTGGTACGCCAATCTCTGAGAGTCATGATTTCACACTATCCCAGGTTTACAAACCTTTGTAAATCTGGGATAGTGTGAAATCCATGGATGGGTGCATGGAAATGCCCATGTTCCACCATGTATTGCATTACAGGCACAGTTCCCTGCAAGGTGCGCGCCTGGGCGGCCGCACATTCTCTCATTAACCTCCGCGCAGGGAGCCTGCACGAGCGCGCATTACAAAGGACCTTTCTGATGAGCAACAGAAGCACCCTGTAAATGGCAAATGAATACGTGAAAAGAAAACAAAAGCAAAGCTAAGTGAAAGCTCTTGCTTCAAGTGAGAGAAGCTGATTTCTGTCACACATGGCAGGACTGGGCTTTGCATTGGTAATTTAGGTTAATATAAGGAATGTGTGCATAACTGTGACTGTCTATTTGGGGGAAGAAACCCTGATTAAATGCACCACAATCTACTGTTCAGTCTAACCATTTTGAAAATAGTCCATACACCTTTTCCTTTTCTTCTCTCGAAAGTTGATTTTCCACGTGCACTTTGTTTTAAATATAGCTGTTCCTCTTCATGTTTTCTCATTCTTGTCTTTATGTTCAGACTCACATTTTTCTTGTCTGTGCAAAGCGATTTTATAGCCATTAGGCCTAGTTCGCAGTATGCAAACATAAATAAAACCATTCACTTTTTTGAACTAATGTGCTTTTAAACCATGTCCAGCTAATATCAGTTCTTCATCTGGAAACTATATTTAGCTCATTTGAAATATAGGTTTAATAGTTAAGGTACCAATTTAGGTGCTGCAACAAATAATGTGTACATATTTTAACAGCGCCCCGCCCTCTATCTGTCTATTTTGTATGTATTTGAGAAGGAGAGGGTTTTAGTTATTTATTATTGTTAACTAGCACTCATAGCACACAGTTGTGCCACTCGCATTGCAATACTGGACTGTCAAGGAGATGACTTTCCACGTTTAAATCTCACACCGGAATCTGATTTGTTTTTATGCGGATGAGTGAGTGTTCGTTTTTAATACGTTTTGAACACTGGGCAGTGGCTTAGACTACAGAGTTGTACTAAAATGTTAATGTATATCCTTAGTTGTTAGGAAGGCAAATGACTCAGTAAATATGGGTGATTGATAGTGGACTTTGCTAGTGTTTTGGTTGAAAGTATGACAGAGTTATATCTAAGCTAAAAATTGAATGAAATAACAAGTTTGGAAGTGAAGGAGAGCGAGGGCCTGAAATTGCACACCCACTAACAATATTTTGCACAGAGTGTGGGAATTAGCAGATGCATAATTTGCACCCACTTCTTAGTTGCAGACCTCTGAATAAGGAATACATACATTACATGCAAATTTCACGTTTTTATGCAGTCCATGATGCACAAATAGGTATTTTACTCTATTTAACCCCTGATTTCTGCTAGGATTTACCTGGTGAAAATTCAGAGGGAAAACCTCTTTAATAATAATACAAATGTAGGTATAAGTGGAATTTTAAACATGAAATAAAATTAGCGGCCCGATTATATTCAGTGCCTAAGTGAACCAGTTAGTAAAACAACAAAAGCAAGTATGAAAGAGTAAGAGTTAGTGGTGGCTCCTCCGCTAAGGCAGAGAAGCGTTGCCCCACTGCTTTTAAGCAGTGTGACAAAAGGAAAAATAAAATGATAATAACTTGTTGTTATTATCATTTTATTGTTTCCAACTGCTTTTGGGGCGGGCGGGCTCCTTTGCTCTCAGAGCAGGGCAGGGGAGGAGTGGTTTGCCCACTCCAAGTGCGCATGAATGCTTGGTGGCCCTCTCGGCCCGGCCAAACATTCATGCACACTTTGCATGTTCTCCTCGCAGGCTGCATTACAGCCTAGGTGGAGAACATGCCCAGGCTCCCATTCCCTGGCTGAGCTCCGAACCCTGGCGCTCAGACCAATCACAACGCTGCAGTGCAGCATTGTGATTGATCAGGGGAGCCTGGGTGTGCTTCCTGGTTGCTGTTCGGCCCGAGTCTGACGGAAGAGAGACAGAGGTGAGTGTTTTTTTTTTTTTTTTACGTTCCCCTTCCTCCTTCCGCCCCCACCCCCACCTCCTGCCTCGCCACCCCCAATCTCTGCCAGCCGCAACGGTAAGAGTGTTTGTTGTAAGTTAGAAAGCGAGCAAGAGAGCTATAAAATGAGTGAAAGCGTTAGTTTGATTGAGTGAGAGAGAGAGAACATATCTGAGAGAGTGTAAGAACACAGGTGGCTCTCAAAAACGTAAACAGTAGAATCCAGGTTTTGAACTGTGGCAATAACATGGGCACATATGTGGGTATGGCTAAGTTTACATGCTGGAGATGGCTGACCACAGAGACTTGCTTAGTAAAGAAGTAACTGAAGTGTTGGAATCATGTGGCAAAAGCTTGTTGACACTTTATCTCTGATTTGCATATTTCGATTAGATATTCATAAGCTTATCATGTTGGATATTTACACATAACTCTGCTGACAGCTTGTTGTTTCTCTGCACTGTTCTTGGGGCAAAATAACTTGAAAGTGCAAAGAAATTCTGATTGACTTATTCTGTGGCATGGTAATCCTGATGGATGTATTCTCCTGCCACATGAATTCTGATGGACTTTTTCTGTCATAGTACATTATATAGCCATTACATTTCATGTCATGGCATATATGTTGGAATGCGATTTCTCTTGCTGTAAGACATGGCTTCATTTCCCAGATTAGCATGGTTAATCATGTGCTACTAAAAAGTTCTACCATGCACCTGAGCAGCATCTGGCACTCTACAAATAAATCAAACCCACAAAAGCCAATGGGAAGAAGCTTGCAATAAGTCTAACCACTGGCAAGCGCTCGGAGTAGCATTCGAACCCATCATTCCTTTTCCCCACCATTGCACCTCAGACTAGACCTAGCCATATGCAAGTCAGTCTTGACCCTGCTCCAATAGGATTAGTCCAGCCCGAACTGCCAGGCAAAGTCCTCTCTGAACCGGTACACAAGCAACCCAGGACCGGTTTCTCCTGATTGCTTCTCTACAGTCTGGTGTAACTTGATTCCAGTGGCACAGTGAGCAAGGGACCCACGTCTGGAAATACCCTGGGCCACTTAGGACATCACATCAAACACACAAAAGATGATGGGAGGATGCTTGCAATATGCCAAACCACTAGCAATCGCTCAGGTAGCATTCCAACTCATCATTCTTTTCCCCACAACGCCTAGACCCAACCATATGCAAATCAGTCTTGACCCTGCTCCAATACGAACAGTCCAGCACGAACTGCCAAGTCTGGTCCTCTTTGAACTGGACAACAAGCAACCCAAGACCGGTTTTGTGTGTTTGAGTCTACACATAAATGACAATGTACTTAAAGAAGTTTTCTGTCTCAGAACAATAAATCTTCTGGGTGTGCTGGCACATCATGAAATACTGGAATATTTTCAGAAACTACCACCTTACCTAGACTTTTCTGTAAAACCTGTCGCTTTTAACAAGACAAATAATAGTTAAATATTTACCTTTCAGACCATTTCTTTAAAAAATGAAACAGATGTTGCCCCCAATCAACCTTAAGTGTAGCATGCTTATTCACATTCGCATTGTTGTTCCTGTTGAGTTTCATTTTCGCACACAGCTCAGAAAAGAATGCACACAGGCTCTGTGCTGCTGCACACCAAGAGAAATAATTAGAGGGAACATTGGTTACAGGGCTTTGTAAATATCTACTAGCAATTTGTGTCATGGATGAGCCACAAAAGTGGTGCAACCATGATGCAAAATGTTAGTAATTCTGGCCCTCAGTGTAAATTTGTTTTCAATAGTAGTAGAAGCAGCAGTAAGCACAGATCAATCAATTTGCCAACCTTTGCCTCTGATTCAACTCATTCATCTTGTATGACTAGAACAATCACATAATGTGGGACTACATTCCGACAGAAAATGCACCACAACCTCGTAACAGGTCTAGCACTTGCAAACTAGTCAGACTTTCACAGAAATTACTTTTAAGGAATCACTCATGTCTATCACTGTCCAGCCAATGGCTTAGCTGTAATTATGGCCCGGGTAAGCAGTTTCACCTAACTCAGAAGCTCTTTCTGCATCCCTGTTTGGTAAAATGAAAATAAATCAAAAATGTGTAGCCCTGAGATCAGAATAGTGGTCACACCCATAGTGGGTGGTACTAAACCTTTGTTATCTTGACCCACCAAGACTCTATCGCTCAGTCACTTACTCCGGGCTGCACAGTGATGTCAATGGTGTGCGCGCTGCTGAGTGAAGGCAGGAGGGAAGAGACCCTCTGCAGAATTTGTTCTCTGGTGTGTTTGTGCTGCTGAGTGGGATGCCTGGTGCCATAACTGAGACCCACTATGTGAGGGCAAGAGGAAGGAGACCTACTGTAGAGGTCAGTGCCTCGGGCATAAGACAAGCAGGATACCATGATCAGACTCTAGTGTGTGTGAGCCTAAGGACAGGAGGACAGAGACACTGTGCAGGGTTCTCATGTGAGCAGCACACTATTGAGTGTTCTCTATCAGGATAATAAAGGATGGAGGCCCACTGCTGAAGTCACTGCCCCAATTCATGCCCACTGTTTGAGGGCAGGGGATGAATACACCCTGCAGGGCTGTGTTTTGAGCATGTTGCTAAGATGTCTGTCTAGTGACATCCACCGCTCCCTGGTGCAGTCCTATCAGGATCTGCGCTCCTGAGAGTGCCACACCGCACAGTCTCAGGCTGGCACCATGATAATATTAACACCTCAAACTGTAAACATCAATGAAATACCATTGGCAGCTCCAAAATGTAAATGACCCTCTTCACAAGTTAAGGCTGAAGAGGGCTGGCCAAACGTGATAAATGGCTGAAGGGGTGAAGGGGTGAGTAGTCGCGCTTTAACAAACCCCTTATTTATTATTATTATAAGGGGTCAGACACACAAATAACAGAAAAAAATGTCTATTGTTTTTATATGTTGAAGTGAGTTCTGGCATTCTGGCAGACAGCTAAATCTGTCTAGAGGCAGACCTAAAATGCACCCCAACTTTTTATTTGTTTTGATTCACAGTACTGATTTGCTTAAACCATCCCACGGATGTGACGTCTATTGCTGTCCTGTAGAGGTGACACTTACAACATTGTGTTTGACTGGTCACAGCCACTCTCCCTAACATGTTTGTATTGCCAACTCCCAGCACCTACGCATTTCTTGCAGCAACTTTGCTGTGCTCATTTTATATCTTTGTCATTTTTAACAATACACAGAAATAATTGAGCTCTGAAAATTGTAACTGTGCGGTGCTGTATTGCAAATTCTGAGGAACCCCACTTTCATATGCTCTAACACCCACTGCTTGTGTCTCTTTCAGAGTAACTGTAAGACACCCGTGACATGCACTTTGTCTTTAGAATGACACGCACTACTGATTTTCAGATTGTTGACGTTTGCAAGTTTAGTGTGTGCATAGTTGTGTCTCAACTTGTATTTGTGTAAGTATGTCATACTCGTACCGCCCTCTTTGCTACGGCTTTGCATTTACTAATGGTAATTATAACGGAACGCCCGTTGTCACGACATTTCAGGAAATGTAAATTATTCTGCGGTGCTCTGCGCACATAGAAAACCTTCCCTCCCTGCACATTTTTTTCTCTCAAATTTAGGTCCACCTCCTCTAACTTTATCTTTTCCCCTCACATTGCCCGTGTGAGGGTTGCGTGATTCAAGAATGAACAGCATTATTGTAGTTAAGGAATATTAAAAGTGGGCAGTCCTCAATATTATGGTCAGCACCCTTTGCTCAGTGTGTCAATTAAGCCCGTTATTAATGCTGAGAAGAAGGTATATTTTCTTACCTACCCCAGACCATGAAAATAAATCGGGGAACATTTTGCCAAATATTTCCCACGGCTGCAACCTTTCTGTCCATCACCATGGGAGATCCCTGCACGTGTAGAACGTTTTTTTCATGGAAATCATTTCATTGTGTCGCTGAATACTGCAACATTATCTATGCTTATCTCTTCTTCTTCAAGTCAGGTTTTTCTGCCTCCTTCAATTAGAGTTACACCAGTGGATAACTCCTGTCAACAAGCAACAATCAGCATGCAGAAAGCTTGAGGAAAAAAACACTAGAAACCATTGCCCAGAATAACCATTTGACGTGTCGGTGCTCTTTAGATGCACGGCGGTGCTTTGCACAAACTGTGATGCAAAAGTGATGCAAATAACTGCACCAATTCAACTTACTGGTGCAAAAACCTTTTTTATGTACCATGAGTTGACTGGAGAATCCCTTCCACCTGCCACCTATAATTTATACAAAAGTGAACAATTAAACAGGAAAAGCGTCAAAGTGTCAACCACATATAGGTTTTCAACAAAGGCAGATTAACTAAAATGGCATGACCTACCCTTGCCTGACACAACAATACAAAGGAAAGAGCTCATAAAGATCAGGCAATGTAGCCGAACGGCTAGGGCGGTCGATTTCAAATCTTGGGAATCCGTTCGAGTCTCGGCCATGACGCTCAACAGTTTGTGATTTTGGGCAAATCACTTAGGGGCATATTTACAAGCCCCTTGCGCCACTTTTGCGCCGCCGTTGCGCCACTTATGTGACGCAGCGGCGACGCAAGACATGCGCCACGTTGCGCAATATTTACAACTTGACGCATCTAGGGAGATGCGTCACGTTGTAAACCCTGCGCCACATGAAACCTGCGTCAGGTTTCATGTGGGCGTTCCAGCGCAGGGTGGGCGTTCCCTCGCAGGTACGCCTCGTAAAGTGACGCAGTGAAATCTACAAGATTTCACTGAGTCACTTTACGCCCATGCTGCGTCAAAACCCTGCGCCTGCTTGAAGCAGGCGTAAGGATTGACGCACCATGTTAGGGATAGGGCAGGTTGGAACAGTGCTGGAGTTGCGTCGCGCTTGCGACACAACTTCAGCACTGCGCCAACCTTACACCGGCAGATGCGTCACGCATCTGCTTATCCTTGCGCCACGATGCACCGCATTGTAAATGCGGCGCATCTGCGGTGGCGCAAGGGCAAACTTGCGTGACGCACTTCCCTGGCGCATCCCTGCTGATTTGCAGGGATGCGCCATGGAACGTAAATATGCCCCTAAGGGCCTCATTTATGAGGCCCCATGCGCCTCCGGAACGTCACTTTTTTTGACATTCCGTGGCGCAGAAGCCTGCGTGATATTTATCAGGTAGCACTAAGCCACTTTTTTTGGCTTAATGCTGCCTGATAAATATCAGTCCCTTTGACGCAGTGTTCTGCGTTAAAGGGGCGTGCAATGGGTGTTGCTGGGGGCGTTTCCAGCAACATCCATGGCCTTTTGACACTGCCCCAGATTTACGAGAAATCGTAATTCTGAGGCAGCACCAAAAGCTTACGCCTCCCCAGGGGAGGCGTAAGGGCGGCACAACAAGGAGAAATATCTTTATTTCTCCTTGTTTTTCCTTTTTCTATGCGTGCTGCATTCTGCACACATAGAAAGAGGAAGAAGCCTCTTGTGATTATTTTTGTCTAGAAAGGTTTCCCTTCCTGTACAAAAATAATCATCTCGCTAACGCAGGCACCCTTGCACCATGGTGCAAAGGTGCCTGCGTTGGCGCACGGCAGCCCATTGTGCGGCGGCGCGGGTAAAAGGACAGGAATGCGCCGTATCTTATAGATACGGCGCAATCCTGCCCTTCTTCTGCCGTAGGGCAGCGCAGCAGGAAGGCCTGCTCGGCTGCCCTATGGTAAAACCTCATAAATGAGGCCCTCAATCTCCCTACCTACGTGTCCTTGTGTAAGGCAACTGGTGCTCATGTAAAGCGCTCTGATACCTTCGGGTCAAGTTCGCGCTATATAAAATTACGAGAAAAAAAAAGTTGTATTTTGCCTTATATTCCCATGCATTTAATGTGCAATCGAACCACAATCCCGCATTTTATTGACTTTACCCTTCAGCAGCACCCCTTCCGGTGGAAATTATATTGAAGAATTGACCTCTTGTACTCACCTCAAGGTTACCTTACGACTGCGCCATTGAGCTACGTCTAGCATCTAGGTGAAAAAAATTTTTTTAGCGTGACAATGATTGATGACATTATCAACATGTCCCGCTTGCTAAATCTGCCACTGCATCATTTCTCAACATTTGTGCAACACAATTTTGCAGATTTTCCTGCAGCCCTGGGTCGCGTAAATGATAGTAAATCTACATTTATATGTCCCTCAGTAATTGGATGCATTTTTACAGGAAAGACTTACGCCATGTCTCTATAAGCATTCTTTGAGATGGCAGGCAATTGCTGTAGCAATAGCTGTATTATCAAAGCTTTCCTAAATGTGATATATTCTTTTATTTCCATGAGGCATTTGACAACATGAACAGATAAGGATTATGGAAAAATAGTGGCATGGGGGATTTCAACTGCCCAAGCCTGCAGGCTTATACTCCTTTTGTCCCAGGCTAAGGTCAATGTGACTTTGGGTAGGAAACATGTTCGTGACCTGCAGGAACAGGAAATAAGGAAGTGCGAAGGAGGGTTGTACCTTGGTCCCTCTCCAATGTAATCTTTACATAGTTTAGTTACCTTCAGCACAGAAAAATTGAGAGTCCATACCTCATCCCCAGCAAAAATAATTCTAGTGACATACAAGTGTTATCATTGGTGGATGATACAATCCTCTTCGATCAGACTGGAAAACACTTGAAATGCTCTGGCACCTTCCTCTAAAGCTAATGATCTAGTGATAAATCATCCTGTTTCTTCGATAAAAAAAAGGCCATGGTGTTTGGCTCAGGAAAGAGATAGGGACCCTGGAGAACTGGTGAGGGGAACTGGAAACTTAGGACAGCTGCTGTTACTTTGCAAGAAAAAAATCCTATTATTCATACACAAAGAGCTCCACTGTCAGTAGTCAGAGTTGTAGAGTTTAGGTTACTTCAACTCCGTTTTCATTGGCCTGCCTGTGAAATCAAGACGTCAAAAGGCACAAAACGGTGCCAGACGCCTGATCTTTGACCTGGGCAAAATCCAAAACAACACCCAACCTCACTAAGAGTGACTACTCATGTTTATGGAATAAATCTCTTTATTTGTATTTAAACCCACACACATCTGTCTACAAGCAAAAGCTAGCGACGAGTGAATAACACCAAACCAATATGGTATCAAAAATCAAATTACTTCAACCATGCCCCTGCCTTCTTCCTTAACATCATCAGATGACATAGGAGTCCTAATAGAATAAGGCCTAGATCTTGAGGTTTCAGACATAAAAGCTAAAGTTTTCTACATTCGTTAATGCTTCTACAATCAGGTTTATTTGTGTATCCATGTGTGACCTTTATTTGGAGCAACATGCAAAACTCTATTTTAACCGTGTGATTTATGCTCTCTTAACTAAAAATATTTAACCAAGAACGTGTGTCTATATTTTCAAATGTATTTCCTTTCTGTTCTTATGATGGTTTTCTCCATTCCCAAAGATCTCATTGACTATACAGCCATTTGTATTGAATGTCTTTTTATGTTTTCCCTCCCATGCCACATAAGACTGTTTGCAGCGCATAAAGTTAGTGACATCTATGAATCTTTTCAATAGCAGAAGGGATAGGCCTGCTTGGTAGTCAGGACCAACTATGTCAATATTGGAAATCTAGGTATAACTGATTCAAATATCTTTTTCAGTACATCAAGAATGTCAGCCCAGTTAGTATGGAGCTTCAGTCAATGCCAAAGAAGGTGTAACAAAGTGTTCTTTCTCCCACAGACTCATCAGCATGCATATGTTCTATTGGGTCCAGAGTTGTATAATGCATCTCCTCCCATTGATTCTTCATAAATGTTCGGCCCAGCTCCATCTCCCACCTCTTGTGTACTGGGGATTTCTCTGTGATTTATATGTTTAAGAGACATTTATATATGTCTGGCATGGGTTTTGTATCTCCCTCTTTTGTAATTGACCACTTCTCAGATTTTGTGAGGGGTCGGTTGGCTTGGTGTTCAAGAATACAATAGAAGACCCAGGGGCTTATTTACAAGGGCTTATCGCCACTAGAACATCACTTTTTGTGACGTTCTGGTGGCGTTAACTTTTTTGCCTTATTTACAAGGTGGCATTAAGCCACTTAACATGCTTTAAACCCGCCTTGTAAATAATGCCCCTTTCACCCAGCACTTACCGTGAAATGGGTGGGCAATGGGTGTTGCAGTGGGCGTTCCGCCGCAACACCCATTACTTTTTGACACTGCCCCCTATTTACAAGGGTGGTGTCAATATGGGCAGCACCAAAAATAAGACAAGGGGAAACCTGGTCTTAACCTGGCGCAAAGAGGAGAAATTATTAATTTCTCCTAGTTTTTGCTGTTTCTATGTGTGCTGCATTCTGCAGAACACATAGAAAGAGCAAATCGCCTTTAGTGATTGTTCATGTGCAGGAAGGTGTCCCTTCCTGCACATAAACAATCATTAGAAAATGACGAGTTGCAACTTCTATATGTGCTGAATTCTGCAGCACCCATAGAGGTTACAAATCGCCATTATTGATTGTTTATGTGCAGGAAGGAACACCTTCCTGCACATGAACAATGATTCCCTGCAACTCAGGCACCCTTGCACTATTGTGCAAGGGTGCCTGCCTTGGCACAAGGCAGCTAAATTAAGCACCAGCGCAAGGCAAACGCAGGGGTGCGCAGTAATATTGTAAATACGGCGCATCCCTGCGTTTGCAGAATGTCGGAGCACGGCATTACCAATTTGGCATAACACCGCACTCTGCCATTCTGTTGTACATATGCCCCCTAATGTCAAACTTTTCAGTAATAGTATCTTCCTGTTTCTGGTAGGTAATATTCAAAATTAGGATGCAAAATCATATTATACCTGACTTGTCTAAAAAGTCACCCACTATTTGAGAGCATTTGGAATTCCAAATATCAAATAATCCTTCATATATTGTCCAGGAAAAATCAAGTTTATATATTATTGATGTGGATGGGGAAGGGAATGTAGAGAGGCCTAACAGCACCAGTACCCTGCCCCAATACCACTAGCCTACCCATTGTTTTTCTTTTTTTGTTATTAATAAGCTAGAAAAAGTTCATATTAATAACACAAACATTCACTATCATTCAAAAATTCATTACGATATTTGTAGCATAACTTATATCCAGCAATGTGCATAAGAAAAAAGAATATAGCATTCCATTAAGTGTAAACATCCCTGGAAATGTGATATAAAACACTGACACAGCTAAGATGACAGGTGAAACTTAAAAACGTGATACAATGACTCAATCCAGTCAATCGAGCCACATCTCCCCATATTTTTTAAAAGCACCTACTCCACTTCATTTTCACCAACCATTGACTAAAGGTAGGTACTTTGGAGGATCTGCACTTTTGCAATGTTAAAAATTTAGCTATAAACGTGAACATAAAAATGGATTGTTGCTGATGTAATGTAATTAGAATTGGCATAGGGCACATGCCAAATAAGGCTCCATAAGGATCTGGATCAATCCTAACTTGCAACTTATCGCTGATGAAACAGAATATTTTTTGCCAAAATTGGTAAAGAGCTGAGCATGTAAAACAGAAATGTAGCCAATCGCCCTTCACGTGGCCACACTTGAAACATGCTGCAGAGATGGTAGACAACATTTTTTGCAGCCGAAAGGGAGTAAAATCCAGTATTCATTTTGAATAAAATGCCATCATTTTGAAATTTGCACCACAGACAGCTTTATAGGCCATTTGATTGTACCGGATCCATGACTGCATATCAATCTAACAGTCTGTGAAGGCCTACACATTAGTCAAAAAAGCACGGAGCACTGCCTCCCAAAGCTTCTGATATAAAAGCTGGTACCAATTCCCTATTCCAGTGAGGCCGGTCACAAAATAGGTTTGACTGATGTCCACGGATAGTGAATTCAGAGGTTGTTTGTAGCTCCCTAGAAAATGATTGATTCACAGACAAGAGAATACTAATACAGAAGAAATAATTGGATTATCCGTAGTCAGCTGTTCCCAGTACTTCACTGTCTCAGTCAACATAAAATCTGTAAGCCTGTAAAACCCCACCCTGTCCCATTCCCTTATGACCGCGATCTCTAGTAGTTGTCCCAACCGGTGGCAATCCCTCAAGCGGATATAGGGAATCTGAAATTCATCCTTCAGTTTCACATATCTAAAAACCATAATATGAGGTAGCTTTGTTCTTGTGCATTTTTTAAGTTTTGGTATTTTTAAAAAGACAGGAAGCCGGATATTGGCCTCACATATCATCTGCAGGAGGTAGAGGTAATCCAACTGATTGCTCGCAGTGGCCATGCAAACGAGCCAATCGTAGAATGCAGCTTGATACTACTTTTTCAGGTGTGAGAGAGCTAATCCTCCATCTTGAATATTCATCTGTAACGTCATCAATTTGGTGTGTGCTTTCTTCCCCTGCAATAGAAAATGGCAAAGCATAGAGTCAACTTTTTGACGAAAGATTGGGGAATTTTGATCATGATATTAGAAAAGATATAAATGAATAGAGGGAGAATAGCAAACTTGACTAAGGCTACACATCCTATGATAGTAAGAGCCAGGGAGTGCTACTGATGCAGTAACTCTCACACCTTGTTGAGGGCGGTGATATATTTTAGTCTAAACAAATCTGAAAAATGTTGCCTAACAAAGATGCCTAGATATCTTATAGGATGAGTGCTAGAATAGTGGGGTCTCATAGCGGTGGGCAGAACCACAGTGGTACTGTTAAAAAGGAGAGCTTCAGATTTGGCATGATTGATTTTATAGCCCCCAATATCTGTAAAGGCCGAATTTTAGCGAGTGCGTTGAGAATATTTTGCTCCTCGGCGGCCAGATAGAGAATCATATCATCTGCGAAACGTTTTATCTTGGGTGCACCCTGAATGGAATCTCCAATCTGTGAATCTTGCCTTAATGTAGCAGCCAGAGGGTAAATAAACAAGGCAAACAAAACAGGTGACAAAAGGCATTCTTGCCCTGTGCCTCTTTTAATGGTAACATATCCCGCCGTTTGAGAGTTAATTATGATTTTAGCCTTAGCCTTTTATACAAATGTCCTAATAAACCTACTATTTTTCACGGAAAGCTGAACATCAGAAGAATGGCAAACAGGACCTCTCATTGTACTAAAATGAAGGCCTTTTTGGCATCGAGCATTATAACAGCCACCTTTACAGTATTATTAGAGTAATAGTCACTCGCCGGTAACAAGAAGTTGGTATTCGATGAGATCAACCTAGCAGGCAAAAAACTCGCCCCGGGCGGTAAACTCTGCTCACGGAGTTTGCAGAATTCAGGCACTCTGCACTTTGTAGAGGAGTGCGGAGTTCCTGAATTCCGCCTTTCTGGGTGAGAA
Source organism: Calotriton arnoldi (assembly GCA_963921515.1). Lineage (NCBI taxonomy): Eukaryota > Metazoa > Chordata > Amphibia > Caudata > Salamandridae > Calotriton > Calotriton arnoldi. Next base: position 893,248 of record CAWUFW010001768.1, on the reverse strand, counting down.
GCAGAGTTTTTTCTGTTAACGTTCAAGATTTGTTTTGGTGCTCGCTCGCGCCATGATAATCTCAGGCCGTTAGCGAGATCGCGTGAGACTTTGCATTTGCTCTCACGGCTTCCACCCATGAACGCTCTGCTTGAGCAGCTTTTGTGCTTCAGAAACAGCTGAGAGGCTTTTAAAGTGGATTTTCTTCACCAATGGGCCGCTGGAGTTGTTTTTTTGTGCGAGAAGCCATTCTTTTTACTTTTTTTTCCAACTGGAAGGAAGTGCCCCAGAGAATCCAACTTCCTCTTCCTGTCCAGCATGCTCCTCCCAGTGCTTTGTCCATCTCCTGGTCACTTAGAAGGACGGATCACTCTCCTTGTCTTCTACATATATACCATTGGATTTAAGGACTTTGTATTTGAGATTTCACAAGTTAGTTAAAAAACTCTTGTATAAGGGTGTTGTTTTGTTTAAAAGAGGGCATGCACAAGTATTTATTTGTACTTGTATTTGATTTATTAAAGATATTGTGGTGGGTGACCTGCATTTTTTCAGTAGGGGCCTTGTTATAATTTAGCATTTAATTTTTATTCTTTTGTAAAGGAAAAATGTTGCACAGTTCACTACATTTTCTCCATGTTTGTTAAATTTGCATTATTTATTCATTTTACTATGTGGCCTAGTCTGCCAACGAGCCATCCAGTAGACCCAGGCCAGTGCTCGTCATGGGTGCATGAAACAACTGTTTCTGTGGTATATATTGTTTTAAAACATTATTTAGGGCTGGGATGGCTTTCGATTGAATTCAAAATGTGCTTTTTGTATTTCACATTTTTTGTGTACCAAAAGTGTATATGTGGGATATTATTTGATGACTTTGGAGGATGTGTGTTGTTGTAAAAATGTTATAGGTCAGTTAATTTTTGTTTTTGGCATTGCTGAGTTAATGGTAGTGTTTTCTTCAATGTCACCATGCCTCCTTTGTCTGTCTAGTGTATGTGTGTTTGCCATAGGCCACCATTGATTTGTCTGTGTTCTCCATGCCATGTGGCCAAGGGCCATTTTGTGGAGTATGTGTCCATAGGCCTGAATGTGTTCTCCATGCCTGCTTGCTTGCTGTTGTTGTTTGGCCATGTGGCTGGCAGCCATTTTGTGCATCTGGCCAGTGTGCCTTTCCCATAGGTTTGCATGTGTTCTTTGTTCACCATGCCTCCTTGCTTGCTGTTGTTGTTTGACCATTTGACACTGGCTGGCAGCCATGTTGTGCATCCTGCCAGTGTGCCTTTGACATTGCCAGTTATCACACTTCTTTCACTTTTCCCATTTTTTCCGTTTATTTAGTTATCCGGCAATCGGCAAGCGTGGTCACTTCGGACTGATCACTCAGTTTGTTCTCCATTTCCAGTAACCTCGTAGTCATTAACCTCGTAGTTCTTACATCTTCAGCGGAAAGGAGAGAATGGATTTTGTCCGTTTTCTACTTCCACATATGTTTCAATTTCCGGGTCACCTTCACTTATACCGGGTCACGTTGCGAACACGGCACAACTCGGGACGCCGACTCGAAACATTTTCATTTATGACGGAAGGAATTCTAACGGGCAATTCACTTAAATAAGGTGAGAAACTAATTATGAAACAGCGGCCAGTGCTATTTTGCACGCATTATTATTCTGTCCAGGCTAACGATGTGCCTATTTTATAAATTCCACTCAGAATCGTCTTCCCGAGGAAGAGACCCGACATTCAAATTATAAAGTGTAACTAAGGTTAGTTACGATGCACGCATGGTCCAAAAACACGAGCACCATTTGCCGGAACTAATGTCATGCTGTCACTCAGTGTAAATTCATCGACTTGATTAGATTTAGATCTGAATTTAGTCACGCTGTCACTCAGTGTAAATTCATCGACTCGATCGTATTCACTTATTAAGCACGCTACACCGATTTGTCACAATTGTATTCTTATCCACCCCAGTTCTCCTCGTATTAGTTCACATCACGGTATCACATAATTTTTAACATGGTACCACTCAGAATTGAGTAAAAAACACCGGATTATCCCTAACACGCTAGTAAACTATACGTATGAATGACATGTATAATAGTAACAATTAACACAATGTTATAAAACATGTATTTACATGGTACTATGCTGAAAACATCCTCTATGTTTACAGATAATAAGCCCCTGATGAAGGGCAGAGCCCGAAATGCATTGGGCATGATAAAACACTAATGTGTGAAAAGAATACATCTCTTTATTACTGAAGAAAGTAATAAGACACCATGGATTAAAAAACAACAATGAATAAAATTGATTTGAAAAATATTTTATAAGAGTGAATACCTTATTTGAAATATAAAGGAGTGCAATCGGGGACGTCCTCCCGCCCAGGGAGCAACGCAAACCATTTATTGAACACATCCTCAAACTCAGGAGGATTTACCAATTTGCACCAACGACCATAACACCAATCGAAACAACATAATCACACGGGAGTGCGACGGTCCTTCCCCATGTGGCACTGTCTGGCAGCCTTTTTTGTGCATTCAACCAGTGTGCCTTTGACATACGCTTGAATGTGTTTTTGTTTCCCATGCCTCCTTGCTCGCTGTTGTTGTTTGCCCATGTGGCACTGGCTGGCAGCCATTTTGTGCATCCAGCCAGTGTGTCTTTGCCATAGGGGTGCATGTGTTCTTTGCTCCCCATGCTTCTCTGCTTGCTGCTGTTGTTTGACCATGTGGCTGGCATCTATTTTGTGCATTCAGCCAGTGTGCCTTTGCCATAGGCTTCCATGTGTTCTTTGTTCCCCAGTCCTACTTGCTCAGTGTTGTTTGTTTGACCATGTGGCACTGGCTGGCAGCCATTTTGTGGATCCAGGTACTGGGCCTTTGCCATAGGCGTGCATGTATTCTTTGTTCCCCTTGCCTCCTGTTCAGTGTTGTTGTTTGACCATGTGAAGCTGGCTGGCAGTCAATTTGTGTGTCCAGCCAGTGTGTTTTTGCCATAGGCTTGCATGTGTTCTTTGTTCCCCAAGCCTCCTTGCTCAGTTTTGTAGTTTGGCCATGTGGTACTGGCTGGCAGCCATTTTGTGTGTTCAATTAGTGTGCTTTTGCCATAGGCTTGTGTTAGAACTGGGGGTCTCTAGTTGGCAGAGGTAGGTACCTTCTTCCAAATAGGGACCCTTGCTTCTAGTCAGGGTAAGGGGGATACACACTTTAGATAACCCCTGCTCACCCCCTCGGTAGCTTGGCACGAGCAGACAGGCTTATCCCAAAGGCAATGTGTAAAGTATTTGTGCCAACACTCACAGTAACACAGTGAAAACACCACAAATGGACACCACACCAGTTTAGAAAAATAAAGTATCTTTATCTAAACTACACAAGACCAAAACGACAAAAATCCAACATACAAAATTCAGTAGAATGTCTTTAAAAAGGGTTGTTGCAAAAATAAACTTGTAGATCTCAAATGCAACACTTTCAGTCTCAAAGTACCTGGGATGCGTAACGCAAAACAAGCAAAAGGGGCGCAGTGAAGGCGATGCGTCGGTTCTCCCTGCGCTCCGGTTCCGGTGCGACAAAATGGCGCCTTGATGTGTTGCGCTGATCCGGTGCGATGCAATGAAATGGCGTCTTTGTTGCGATGCGACAACGTAGATGTGATGCGTGCACGCCCGACAGCCGTGCGGCGAACTCGGTGAACTTCTGAGCCACGACAGGCCCTGTGATGCGCTTCTCCGGTGATGCGACAACACCCTCGGTGACGGCGACACGCTTCTCCGGTGTTGCGGCGGCGATCAGCGGCGGTGCGCTTCCTCAGCGATGCGACGGCCCTGTGACACGCTTCTCCGGCGATGTGACGACACCCTCGGTGACGGCGACACGCTTCTCCGGTGTTGCAGTGGCGAACAGCGGCAGCGTCGACACGCTTCTCGATGATGCGCCAGCGGCTGCTGCGGCGGCGTCATGCTTCTCTCTCGTTGCATCGCGCTTCCAGCTCCCAACAGCAAGAGAGGCCTCACACACAGTTACAGGCCCTCCTGGCAGACTGGAACTCCCAGCAAGGAAGTTCAGGGTATATGGGGATGAAGTCCTTTTGTGCCTGGGACTTCAGAAACAGGAGGCCAGCTCTTCTCAGGCCCTTGGAGACTTTTCTTCAGATGGACACAGCACTCAGCAAAGTCCTTCTTTAAGCAGGGGGACACAGCACACAGCAAAGTCCTTTAGATCTCTCCTCAGTAGAAACAGCAAACTGCAGGCCAGCCCTAGACACACTTGGGCAGCACTTCTCCTTCAGTCTCTTCAGCTGATCTTCGTTGGCAGGGATTCCTCTAGATGAGGAAGTAGTAGTCTAAAGTTCAGGGGTTTCAGCTCTAGTATTTCTACCCCAAAAGTCTTTGTTCTCCATGTGTGAGGGGTCCTGGAACCAGTTCAAACCAGTTCAGGGTGCATTCTGCCGGGGCACCTCTCCTTCCTTTGTGAGTGTGGGCCAGGGTCATCAGACACACCGCAGGAGGTGGAGCCAGCATTGTTGAAGGCAGGCACAGCACTATTCAGACCCAAGTGCTACTCCTCCCACCACTCCAAATGCAGATAGGTCTATTCAGCCTATTGCTGACTCACTCAGCCTCCTGCAGCCACCCCCAGCCCCTGTCACTCACAAACCAGACAGTCAATTCACAAACAGGCAGAGGCACACAGAAAGGTTGAACAAGAAAATAGCCACTTTCTAAAAGTGCTATTTCCAAACTTAGAATTTAAAAACCATCTTCACTAAAAGATGTGTAATTAAATTCTGAGTTCAGGGGTACCAGATTCCAACTTTCTATCTTGCTGCTATGGGAAGATATGCAGGTAAACATGTCACACAGCATTCCCCATGTTATCCTATGGGCAAGATAGCCTTTCAATAGTGAAAAACGAAATTGGCAGTATTTCACTATCAGGACATGTTACCCACACTAGTACATGTCCTACCTTTCACATACACTGCACCCTGCCCAGGGGGGTACCTTGGGCCTACCATAGGGGTGTCCAATATGTAAGAAAAGGGAAGGGTTAGGCCTGGCAAGTGTGTACACTGGCCAGGACAACATGGCAGTTAACAAACTGCACACAGGCACTGCAGTGGCAGGCCTGAGACATCATTTTAGGGCTACTCATGTGGGTGGCACAATCAGTGCTGCAAGCCCACTAGTGTTACAGCAAACAAATGATGGACGGAATGCTGACAATGCAAACATTCTCCCCCAGTCAAAAGATCTGGGTTAAATCCATCGTTCGTTTGCCCACTACGCCTCCCCAGTTTGGACCCAGCCATATGCAAATCAGTCTTGACCCTATGCCCCATGGGAACAGTCCAGACCGAACTGCCAGGCCAGGTCCTCCCTGGACCGGAAACAAGCATCCTGGGACCGGTTACAGGGTATGTCACCCTTCTTCAGCCAGGCTAGCTTGAATCCAGAGGCACAGTGAGCAAGGGACCCACGTCTGGGCATACCCATCCCACTTAGGGCGAAAAGTGTTACAGCAAACAAATGATGGACGGAATGCTGACAATGCAAACATTCTCCCCAGTCAAAAGATCTGGGTTAAATCCATCGTTCTTTTGCCCACTACGCAACCCCAGTTTGGACCCAGCCATATGCAAATCAGTCTTGACCCTGTGCCCCATGGGAACAGTCCAGACCGAACTGCCAGGCCAGGTCCTCCCTGGACCGGAAACAAGCATCCTGGGACCGGTTTCAGGGTATGTCAACCTTCTTCGGCCAGGCTAGCTTGAATCCAGTGGCACAGTGAGCAAGGGACCCACGTCTGGGCATACCCATCCCACTTAGGGCGAAAAGTGTTACAGCAAACAAATGATGGACGGAATGCTGACAATGCAAACATTCTTCCCAGTCAAAAGATCTGGGTTAAATCCATTGTTCTTTTGCCCACTACGCCACCCCAGTTTGGACCCAGCCATATGCAAATCAGTCTTGACCCTGTGCCCCATGGGAACAGTCCAGACCGAAATGCCAGGCTAGGTCCTCCCTGGACCAGAAACAAGCATCCTGGGACCGGTTTCAGGGTATGTCACCCTTCTCCAGCCAGGCTAGCTTGAATCCAGTGGCACAGTGAGCAAGGGACCCACATCTGGGCATACCCATCCCACTTAGGGCGAAAAGTGTTACAGCAAACAAATGATGGACGGAATGCTGACAATGCAAACATTCTCCCCAGTCAAAAGATCTGGGTTAAATCCATCGTTCTTTTGCCCACTACGCAACCCCAGTTTGGACCCAGCCATATGCAAATCAGTCTTGACCCTGTGCCCCATGGGAACAGTCCAGACCGAACTGCCAGGCCAGGTCCTCCCTGGACCGGAAGCAAGCATCCTGGGACCGGTTTCAGGGTATGTCAACCTTCTTCGGCCAGGCTAGCTTGAATCCAGTGGCACAGTGAGCAAGGGACCCACGTCTGGGCATACCCATCCCACTTAGGGCGAAAAGTGTTACAGCAAACAAATGATGGACGGAATGCTGACAATGCAAACATTCTCCCCCAGTCAAAAGATCTGGGTTAAATCCATTGTTATTTTGCCCACTACGCCACCCCAGTTTGGACCTAGCCATATGCAAATCAGTCTTGACCCTGTGCCCCATGGGAACAGTCCAGACCGAACTGCCAGGCAAGGTCCTCCCTGGACCGGAAACAAGCATCCTGGGACCGGTTTCAGGGTATGTCACCCTTCTTCAGCCAGGCTAGCTTGAATCCAGTGGCACAGTGAGCAAGGGACCCACGTCTGGGCATACCCATCCCACTTAGGGCGAAAAGTGTTACAGCAAACAAATGATGGACGGAATGCTGACAATGCAAACATTCTCCCCAGTCAAAAGATCTGGGTTAAATCCATCGTTCTTTTGCCCACTACGCCACCCCAGTTTGGACCCAGCCATATGCAAATCAGTCTTGACCCTGTGCCCCATGCGAACAGTCCAGACCTAACTGCCAGGCCAGGTCCTCCCTGGACCGGAAACAAGCATCCGGGGACCGGTTTCAGGGTATGTCACCCTTCTTCAGCCAGGCTAGCTTGAATCCAGTGGCACAGTGAGCAAGGGACCCACGTCTGGGCATACCCATCCCACTTAGGGCGAAAAGTGTTACAGCAAACAAATGATTTTCCGGTGTTGCGGCGGCGATCAGCGGCGGTGCGCTTCCTCAGCGATGCGACGGCCCTGCGACACGCTTCTCCGGCGATGCGACGACACCCTCGGTGACAGCGACACGCTTCTCTGGTGTTGCGATGGTGAACAGCGGCAGTGGCGACACCCTTCTCGATGATGTGACAGCGGCTGTTGTGGCGGCGTCACGCTTCTCTCTCGTTGCGTCGCGCTTCCAGCTCCCAACAGCAAGAGAGGCCTCACACACAGTTACAGGCCCTCCTGGCAAACTGGAACTCCCAGCAAGGAAGTTCAGGGTAGCTGGGGGTGAAGTCCTTTTGTGCCTGGGACTTCAGAAACAGGAGGCCAGCTCTTCTCAGGCCCTTGGAGACTTTTCTTCAGATGGACACCGCACTCAGCAAAGTCCTTCTTCAAGCAGGGGGACACAGCACACAGCAAAGTCCTTTAGATCTCTCCTCAGTAGAAACAGCAAACGGCAGGCCAGCCCTAGACACACTTGGGCAGTACTTCTCCTTCAGTCTCTTCAGCTGATCTTTGTTGGCAGGGATTCCTCTTGATCAGGAAGTAGTAGTCTAAAGTTCAGGGGTTTCAGCTCTAGTATTTATACCCCAAAAGTATTTGTTCTCCATGTGTGAGGGGTCCTGGACCCAGTCCAAACCAGTTCAGGGTGCATTCTGCCAGGGCACCTCTCCTTCCTTTGTGAGTGTGGGCCAGGGTCATCAAACACACCGCAGGAGGTGGAGCCAGCATTGTGGAAGGCAGGCACAGCCCTATTCAGACCCAGGTGCTACTCCTCCCACCACTCCAAATGCAGTTAGGTCTATTCAGCCTTGTGCTGACTCACCCAGCCTCCTGCAGCCACCCCCAGCCCCTGTCACTCACAAACCAGACAGTCAATTCACAAACAGGCAGAGGCACACAGAAAGGTTGAACAAGAAAATAGCCACTTTCTAAAAGTGCTATTTCCAAACTTAAAATTTAAAAACCATCTTCACTAAAAGATGTGTAATTAAATTCTGAGTTCAGGGGTACCAGATTCCAACTTTCTATCTTGCTGCTATGGGAAGATATGCAGGTAAACATGTCACACAGCATTCCCCATGTTATCCTATGGGCAAGATAGCCTTTCAATAATGAAAAACGAAATTGGCAGTATTTCACTATCAGGACATGTTACCCACACTAGTACATGTCCTACCTTTCACATACACTGCACCCTGCCCAGGGGGGTACCTTGGGCCTACCATAGGGGTGTCCAATATATAAGAAAAGGGAAGGGTTAGGCCTGGCAAGTGTGTACACTGGCTAGGACAACATGGCAGGTAACAAACTGCGCACAGGCACTTCAGTGGCAGGCCTGAGACATCATTTTAGGGCTACTCATGTGGGTGGCACAATCAGTGCTGCAAGCCCACTAGTAGCATTTGAATTACCAGCCCTGGCACACTCAGTGCACTTTACTAGGGACCTACTGGTAAAACAAATATACCAATCATGGATAACCAATCACAATAACAATTTACACAGAGAGCATATGCACTTTAGCACTGATCAGCAGTGGCAAAGTGCCCAGAGTCCTATAGCCAACAACCACAGGTCAGGAAAAACAAAGGAGGAAGAAGCAAAAAGTTTAGGGATAACCCTGCAATAAGGGCCATTTCCAACAGCTTGCATGTGCTCTTTGTTCCCAATCCCTCCTTGCTCAATGTTGTTGATTGACCATGTGGCCCTGACTGGCAGTCATTTTGTGCATCCAGCCTGTTTGATTTTGCCATAGGCTTGCATGTGTTCCTTGTTCGTCATGCCTCCTTGCTCAGTGTTATTGTTTGACCATGTGGCACTGGCTGGCAGCCATTTTGTATGTCCAGACAGTGTTCCTTTGTGATAGGCTTGCATGGCTGGATGTGAGATGTCAGTTTAATAATATGCTTGAGGATCATTGTAGTATGTATATTAAGAATATGATTATCGATGAACAGTGCTTATATAATATTCCATAATTTTTTTTATTTTTCTCCAACAGGTTTCTTCTCATCCTCCCATATAAACATCGACAATTATTGATTTTGTTTGTAAATTATAGTGTTTATTTTATCTTTTTATTTTTTTTCTTTAACTTATTTTAATGTTTTTAATTTACATTTTTTTTTATTTTAAGTTATTTTTTATTTTTATTTTTACCCCATTTTGCCTCAGGCGAACCATCCATCCATCCACCTTAGGCTGCACAACAGCAATCAGATTTTTTAGGTGAGAAGAAACAGCTTCCCCCCAGTGGGGTGTTGATCCAAACATTTTTTGGACTACGTCATGTGTCTGCCACACCGGACTCCAGGGAGCAAGCTGAGAGCAGCATGGCAGTGTGCCAGCTGAACAACTCACCTCAGCGACTTCACAATGGCACAAGACTCGGAATCAGCTGCAGAGACCACGGCATATAGTGACTGCCCTACTATGACGCGCACTGAGTCTACCACCACCTACTTCTCAAAAGTCTCCTGCGTCAGTGGCCCCAGAAAAGAAGATAAAAATGCAGGCTACTATTACGGACATGTTCTGGTAGAATGGATCCTATAACTGCAGGCACCCGTCAGAACATTTGTACAATGGGAAGCTGGCAAAAATGTTAGTGCTGGATCTCCTCCCTTTTTAGGTCTCGCCTGGCGTTAGCAGCACGCATGTGCTGCTCTCGCCATGCGAGGGCCTTTTGGAATCAATACAGTTTCGGAAGAGACTTTAAGCCCCGCCCTTGTTTTCAATTGGCACGCGTCATCGTTAATGTTAAACGCTGGCGCGTGATTGAAAATCGGGCTTTTCGGTTACCGCCTTGTCCACTTTTAGGATGGCCCATCTGGACAGGCCGACGCCATCTTTGTTTCCTTTAATGAGCATGCGCGCTCTCGCTTCTGATAACGCAGTGCCTACTGAACAATTCCATATGTTCACTAGTAAGTGCAGCACAGTTCTTTTAAAATAATGAAATGGAGAACTTGAAAAGAGACCTCCACGTTGACGTCTCTTTTAATACCTCACTCAAGACGGCAGCTTATGGTTTCACATGAAATTGCGTGCACGAGTACGAGACACTTTAAGATACTAACTACTCATGCTGTTAAAGTGAATGTCACTTTTCGACACGTTTACACATCTAAGTTTTGTGCAAGTCATGGTTTTCATTATATTCCACCATTAAGAATAAACTTGGAGAGTTTGAGCTTTGGGCACAGAGCTTAGTTTTGTGTGCGCAGAGAACTAAGCGCACTTTAATAACAACGTTATCTGGCTGCTTTGTGGCACTTTGCACCCACGTCTCAAAGCGTTAATACTTATTGTTATTAAATTGTTGATACTTTATGTGCGTCCTAAATGTTAAAGGACAGTCATATTGCAGCTTGTGCACACACAGTGTATTTTGGTGGGGCTACCGGCATAATCTTTGCTGAAGCTGGAATTTAAACTGTCTAGTTTCCGGCAAGGGGTGTGTAAGGGGCGGGCGCCTCTTTAGCGAAGAAACCCAGTCAGATTTAACTATTAAAAAAACTCTGGTCCGATGACATTGTCTTATAGGCTTGTGCATTGTTGCATATTAGGAACGTGTGTCGCCTTCTACTGTATGTTGAGAAGCAAGGTCCGTGGGAGGTGGATGGTTTGGGGGCAGGGGTGCTTCCCCTGGACTCAGACATCATTCTCGCTTTTATCCGGAAAATAATAACATTTCTCTAGACACACCTATTGCATGTTTTTGGAGATTGCGTCCCACAAGGGAGTGGAGTGTCACTTTGCCCCCCACACCCTATAGTCCATGGATTCTGTCCTCCGTTTCCACTTTGCCTCCCCCAAAACATATTTCCCACTCCGCCATCTATTCCGTTGTATTTTGTCCCCACCTTTAGGCAGTGCGCCTCTATCTCCCCCGTCTGTTGCATTCTGTTTTGTTCCCACCATTAAGCTGTGGGCATTGCCCTGTCCGAGCAGTCCCCTTCCACTTTCTGTTCAGCAACCACACTCAGGAAGGGGAAAGCCTCCTGCACATCTCACTCGCGCGCTCAAAGGCGCAGCCGTGCCTTGCGGGGTAGCATCTTCTCACGGAGCAGCGGTGTCCGTAGGGTTTACACATTTGCGCTTGTTGCGTGTTTTCTGGTGTTTGGCCGCACATGGGAAGGTGCGGGGGCTTGCAGTGTCTTTAACGTAATCATTACACTGCGCTGGGCTTTCCTCTACTACTGGCAGCTGCCTCAACTGACACACACATAAAGATATTTACGTTGATTCTTTTTAACGACTAATGCCATCAAAAAGTCTAACGTGCACGTGAGTGATGCTTGTTTCTTATTTTCTTTGTTACATCCTCCACGATGGAGCAGCGTGCAGTTGCTGTTGTCTTTCGCTCTGTTCAGCTTCCTTTACTTCCGGGCGCACGTGCTGCCCGCGTTGGGCACGTACTCAGCCATGAGGTAAGTGTTGAAACCAATACTGCAACATTGTGACAACAGTGACCACAACCAAAAAAACCCTGTTCCTAGGGAATCTCGTATTTTATTGGGCTTTTCGGTTACCGCCTTGTCCACTTTTAGGACGGCCTATCTGGACAGGCCGACGCAATCTTTGTTTCCTTTAATGAGCGCGCGCGCTCTCGCTTCTCATAACGCAGCTTTTATTGCGACCTCAATAAGGCGGCGTTGCCACAGTGCCCTCATCCATGTCTTTCAGGCGTTCCCCCAATGACCAAGCCTCGCTTTCTCAATGGTCTCAAACGGCGATACGCTTCCTCTTTGTTTTTTTTTTTTACTGAGGCCGGGGGGCCTTCCTCGCACGCTGCAAATTCACTCGCGCGGTCCGCTTCGGCCGCGTTTTAAGGCGGCGTTGGCACGGTGCCCTCATCCATGTCACTCAGGCTTTCCCCCAATGACCAAGCCTCACTTTCTTAATAGTCTCAAACGGCGATGCGCTTCCGTCTCCCAAGGTCCAGGACCTCAAGGCACTGCGTGTTAACTTCCTGTTACTAACACCAAGTCGTACCTCATGAACCTGCCTTCTTTGTCTGTACTGTTTCCAAACTTCCTTTGTTTGGGGCATTTTCTACAGCTCTCTCCGCCCCCTGCTCACCTTCGTCGACGCTGCCGAGCTGTGTAATATAAGCGCTCCGAAAGCAAGCTCTAACTAAACATAGCTGCACCTCCTGGTAAATGGTGCTACAGTTTTTGTGTTGACAGCATTACGAGTGCCTTGAAGTGGCCGCATGGTGTCACGTTGGAAATATGCAAAGCGCGTTAACACACACACAATCCGTGTTGAGTAGCAACACCACCTTTTAAAGGATTTGTCACAAAGCCAGTCTTCCAAGCACATCCGGCCCATTGAGAAAGTGCAGCACTTCTCTGTCTTCTAATATTTGTAAACTCGCAGCTTGTGTGCTGCATAGCTGACCACTTATATGGTCCCAAAGGCGAGACCTATTGGCTATGCCAATGCTTGTTCTTTTGTGAAAGGAATTGGATTCTTAGAATTTGTGGCAGCCATCTGCCCAAAATGGAAGGTTCCAAGTCAGACCTATTTTGCCAGAGTTGCTGTTCCAGAACTGCATCACGATGTGCTGGAATTGGTTGACAGGCTTTGCCGCAAAGTGTTGTTCACACTATCCACCTGATTACAGACATGGGGACCAGATGTCAGGCGACTGATTACATATGCATCACTGCAAACTGGATCTACTTTACGAGGGTAAAGCAAAAAATATCTACAATATCTGAAGAAAGTTTTTTAAGAGCGTTCGGCTGTATGCAACAGTGCCCATGTTTGCCATGCAGAAATCACATACAGCTGTAAACATCTTTGACGAATTTAACAACAAGGTGTATGAATGGCTGCAACTCAGATGTCTCAGAATTGGATTTGTTACCCCGGACAATGGCAGTAACATAGTCAAGTCCATGTCAGACGGTGGCTATTGCAGGGCCCTTTGTTTGGCCCATTGCATCAACCTGGTTGTGTAAGAGTTTCTCTAAAAAGAAGACATAGTCAGCAACATATGACAACCTGCTGAAGAATCTGCACTCATTTCAGCCATTCTTTTAAAGCCTGGAAGCAGTTGCAGACTATTCAGTGTGCAAATAGAGCACCAGGTAAAGCTCATACAGGAGGTGCCAACACATTGGAACTTGGCCTATTACATGTTGCAACTTCTGAGCAGTACAAACAGATCAATGACAATGTCATTCAAAGTGGAGGGGATGCAGTAGTGAAAGCTATTACCATGGATGTGGACAAATGGGGCATAGTCAAATGCCTGACACAGATGATACTCCCTTTTGAGGTTTTCACACTGGAAGTTAGCAAGGAGGACAGTACGATGGGCTAATCTATCTAGTTGTTGCATCTGCTACAGGACAAGCTAAAGAAGGTGTCTAAAAGGATCTCCCCCACAGGGGTGAAGAAAAACACATAAGCGCATGCCTTGGTTGAGAGCTTAATACTTCACTTGTCTTGTAATCCAAGGCTGCAACATGACATCATCTCATCCAAAGAGTACATCCATGCCACACTACTTGATCCACAGTACAAAATAATTCTGCCCACGGTCATTCCTTTTTCTGAAGGGGATGCTTCAAAATATAAGAGGTGGATTGTTGAGCAAACTGGAAACATGGAAGAATGGCTGGAACTTAGAGTCCCACCCCACAATTCTGGGGTGCCGCCTTCAACATCCAGAGAGGGAAGTCTTGTCTCACAGCAGCCTACAACACCATCAACCAGAACACTGGCAACTATAGCATCAGTAGGACCTGACCCCACCTCTGCATTGTTTTGGTTTCAATCGGCAGGGCTTAAGTCCAGTGCAGAGGTGATGGCAAAAGAGATACAGCAAGTGACAGCACCAATGACTGTATATGGATCAAAACCCATTGATGTATAGGTATGAGAAGATGTGTCAATGGCCAGAGCTCAGCAGGCTGGCAATAAAGTATCTGGTTTGTCCTATAACCAGTGTGTCTGCTGAGTGTGAGTTCAGTTCAGATGTTGCAGTTGTTACAGTGAGAATGAACAGTCTATCACCTCAAAACATGGAGAGATTGACTATGATCAAAATGAACCAACATTTCATACCACACAATTACACAGTTCTTGAAACAGCAGAAGAGGAGAAGGATCAGTTAGAATCAAGTGTGTTACCTGACCAACTTCTGGGTGAACCACATGAGTTTGAGGACAAACTCTCCTTCTCAGACTGAGTATGCCAATGCCACCATAGAACTTTTTAAATATTTTGAACTTCTTTCTTTACAAAAAGAAAAGTAGCTAGTGGAACATTATGTTTGTGTCAGATTTATGCTGCCACACCATTGTTTAGTCACATATATTGCCTGATTGCAGTTGGACCAGTGTGCAGTGACGAAGCCTCCATAATTCCTTCATGACATTGGAGACAATGTCTGCCTCCCTCGTGTGTCTGTCCTTTTTTGCATCACTTAGCAGGGCTGCCCCAGAAGATTGTTGATTTATAAGAGTGTCAATACCAAATTCCAATGTGTTGCCTGCGTCAAAGAGGAGATAGTGTACCTACTATCGTGCTTGGATTGGAACAGGTAGCCATTGCACCAATTAGTGATTCTTGAGTGATTGTGAGTGGTGATTGATGATTCATGTGGTGGCAGACAGTGAGGGAGGGTGTTGAACTGTAATTTGGGAACTTGCTTGAGATAATTTGCAATGTTTGGGGCCTGAATGATGGGTGATCATTTTTTCCTGGAGGTGATTGGCCTTTACAAACTTACGTATTGAGAATTTACCTGTACGGTCCACTCCTATGATCCTTCAGTTTTTTCATCACCTAGAAATGCTGCCCTAGATGATAATTTGATTTATAAGACTGCCAACTCTCAATCTGTTGCTTGCATCAAAGAGGAGACAGTGTACCTACCACTGTGCTTGGATTGGAACAAGAAACCATTGTACTAATGAGTGATTATTGAGTGATTATGAGTGTTGATTGATGATTCATGTGGTGGCAGACAGTGAGGGAGGGTGTGGAATTGTAATTTAGGAACTTGCTCGAGTTTATTGCAATGTTCGGGGCATGAATGATGGGTGTATATTTCTTTCCTGGAAGTAATTAGCCCTTTCACACTTAGCCAGATTTACTTGCAGGGTCCACTACTTTTTCCCTGTTCTTCAGTGACTAGAACAGTCACTTTAGTTACCAAACAAAAACCTATACAAAATATTGCAATTCTGTTTCTCTACTTGTCCTTCAACAGCAGTGCACTACACGTCTATCGTGACCGGGACGGAGTCAGGAGGAGGATGGAAGAACTCAGGCTGGGACTACCTCATCAACAGCTAGAAGAAAGAAGTTGTCGACTTCAAAGGGAAACCATGACTCTGAGGCCTAGGACTCAGCTATGTGGACTGGAGAGAGGTGCGTTGATTTGTGAAATGCTACTGAGTGTGTGTGTGTATGTGTGTGTGTGTGTTGCACTGGCGTCAAAAATGAAACTCTGACCCCTCTTGTTTTTCTTCCCTACATCGGAGTCTTCTTGGTATACTCCTCATGAAGGTTCCCTTCCTTTTGTCCTTTTTCTTGAATCTAAAATACAGTTTCTATTTTACAATCCGCAGGCCTTCTTGTCTCCTGCATGAACAAAAGGCGAAAACTGAGCTCAACACTCCTGCTTACCTACAGTACCAGTACAGACAGGCACCCAAGAGTGATGGACATTCCTGAGGAGCAGATGCACAATCAATTTTGCAATACAGTATAATGTTTCTTTTAACAATCATATTTGGAGAACTGGGTGGGTGGGTTCACGCCTCCATAATTGTATTTTTTCCAACCTAGAAGACAGAACATTTAGATATCTGATAACTTGGGTCTAAGGGGCAGAAGGACTGTTTGCAATCCATTTAACTGTACTGTGTCATATTCATTCCTTTCTTTCCTTCCACAAAAGATTAATGACGATGATGTGCTGCTCATTGCCCAGATTAATGTTGTCCTTGAGTAGTGTTTGTCTTTGTCAAACCTTTCCCATAATCCCCTTTCCCATCCATTCATCAAACCTCTAACCCTCTTTCCCCAGGCTGATAGATTTATTGAGGTGTGGCTTAATTTACACCATCAATGAATCTCACACTTGGTGGGGCAGATGTGATGAAGCAACACCAACTCACTGCAGGATCTTCTATTACCTAAGAAATAGCCCACACTGGCCCAATTTATCCACCTGCTCATAAAAGTGATCCATATTTTAGATATTGAAGGAAGAACATCAGCTGTCAGCATCATCATTCAGGCCTTGTGTTGTGTAACTGTAAAAGCCTAACCATGTCCACTCCAGACTTTGAGTCCAGTTTTCATGACTCGAGGATTTGGTAACTTTAGTTTTATTTAAATAGTAGCTCCCCATTGCTCAGAAGTTACTATTGCTATTTTTTGTTATTTTTTCACCATCAGGAATTATTTGTTGTGTAATGTAGTAATCTGGTCTCAATTCCATTTTTCCATTTAGTTGCGTGCGATTGATAATCTTTCCGATGAATCCTACAGTTGGAGCTTACCTGGGTGGGAGTGGGACCTCATCTGTGAAGTTGTGATGCCTTCCCTGTTATTGCTTCATCTATATTCAGGTAAGACAACTATGGAGTGAAGTGAACTAGTTAAGTTAGCAAGTAAGTAACTAACTTCTACTGCAAGTAATCATTTATCTAGGTTGTTGTAGACAATATTGGTCATGGATTGTCAGCATCCCGCCTAATGGTCAAGATAGTTACAGAGGTATAAGTACCTAGAACTAAGCAGTATACACTCCTACAAGCAGAGAAACAGCCCACGTAAAAACTAAAGGCAGCAGTGCAAAGTAAAAGTAAAACACAAAAAAACTACTTTAGGCAAAAATTTTGATGAAATGTAATAATGTCCCCCTTTATTGTTTTTACAAACAATGCCCACCCTCTCCACCCACAACAGCCCACCCCTCATCCCAAACAAATTGACCTAACCACCAATGTCCAAAAAAGTCTAACAAGTAAAAAAACCTGGTCCCAACTCCTTCCCATCCTCTCCACCCACAACAAGTCCCTCCCACTAAAACAAATAAAATATAAAAGGACTAGAAGAGGGCATTGTTCATTTGGCTCCGGAGCTGGTCCAGGCTCTGCTCCATCCTGATTAGCCGCCTCTCCATAGCGTCCAGTCACTTTGGGATACTCTGCAGTAATGGCCTGTCAGAGTGGGAGGGGGCAGCAGCAGTTGTTGTCAGGGCCCCGTCAACTGGCAGAGGTGCCAGCGATAGGATGGCCAGGAGGCTGGAGGCTAAGGGTGACCGGCTGCACTGGGGCCCAGCTGAGAGGAAGCTGTTTCCACCTCTTCTTCTTCCAGGACCAACAGTTGCCGGTATTCTCACTGGATAAGGTCCAGCTTCTGCAGACAGGCCGCTATCTCTTGCCTTGTGGGTGGTTCGGGTGGACCAGCAGGAGCAGCTGTATTGCGAAAAACCAAACAAAAAAAAACAAATTGTAAATAATGCTCTGTGCAAACAATTGTTTAAAATTTGTGGATGGCACCGTAGCCGTACATTGCTGGTCTCCTAGGGCCATTGAAATTTGATGTGATTATGATCAGGAGAGGCACAAAGCCAATTTTATGTTTTACCCACACATGCCTTGCATAAAGCACTGATCGTGCGGCACAAAAGTATTAAGCTGAATAACATCAGATTAAAACAACAGTGATTTTATTTATTTTTCTTCTAAAGGCTTTTCAAGTAATAAAACACTAACAGACACTTTGAGTGGAAAAATAAATGTTCTCACATTAATGAGTAAGGCATTAAGCACTATGGAATACAAGTTGTGTGTTGTGGTAAATTAAATGGAGGCATGCTCGTTGCTAGCCAGCGCGTCGGGTATTTTGCTACTGACTGCAGCTGGGGCAGTTGTAGTTGACAGTTATCTATTTTTAATTCCAAATGCCTTTCTCTTTCTACCCTGACTCCAAAGAGGCAGATGAATAATAAATAAGATACTAAGTCACACACCTTACGTTTAAAATGCAGATATTACCCTGTCTGCCGTAAGTAGACTTTGGGGAAAACAATGGAATGCATTACAAGGAAAGGAAGGGGCTATGTATATTGTATTTGGCAAAGTCATCACAGTGTTTCCTATACACCAAACTTGAAATCAAATAATGCACTTAGTCGCACTTTACTCACTGGCCTGCCCTCCACTACATAATATTTCCAATAAATTCATTTGCTGGGCAGTAAGGAAAAGAAACTTGACTTACTCTACTGTAGGATAGGGTAGAGGAATTAGGCAGGTAGGGTAGAGCTTTAGATAAAAAATAGAGTGGTCACTGTCACTACACTGATTATCGATTCATCATGTGACTATTAAGCTTTGGTTTATTCAGTCACTGTAGTTGGCAGAATTCAAAAGGGAAAATCTGAACAGGCATAAAATAAATCTGTTATGGGAAACCATGAAATATACTTTGGAATCACTTCACATGGCTGTAAAATGTGGCACATGCTAAGAATGGATTTTTCAATGTTTTAGTAGGCTGGGATGGAAGAACTAATAAAGAAGTGAAGTGCTAACAGGTGACTGAGTGGGCGAAGGTAAACACACCTTGTGTGTTCGATTTGCAATCATTGAAAACTTTGTAAATGTTGCATTAACTGAAGCAGACACACATTGCACAGGCAACACTGCAGTCACAAATTGAACCATACTGCACTTTGGTCATGGGTGGTAAAATGCCAAGGGCAGGGAGAGGGGTGGTGAATGATGATGGGTGGGATACACCAGCCTCGCTTAACAAGTACCGTGAGTCAAGGGAGTAGAACAAAGATTTAAAAAAATACCCCCCACTTTCAACCATAGCTTTGATAACCATAAAACAAAGTAAGTGAAATAGGTGAGCAGCATGCCCCTCTCAATTAGAAGAGCTGCCTTGCTTATTCTTCCAAGCAATCCAAATATTCATTCGTTCTTTCATTTTAATTCACCCAGAGTCACCATGATTTAAGCTTTACTTTCTCTCATCCAGTCTTTCACCAAAATTTCCAATCCATTATCCATCCATTCAATCTCCACCCTTTCTTCCAAGCATCCTTTCACCCATCCATCTCCTATAATATACAATAGCATAATAATACAATTCTTAACGTAAACTAAACGTAATTTACCTCTAAGTGTGAGCAACATGCTATTCAGGAATTTTTTTTAGAATTGCAGGTCTCGTGAAATCATAACCGCCAGCCCCACTTACTGCACCGCTGGTGGATGCATAGTAAGCACATGAAATAAATCCAGGGACACTGGGTTGCTTTGCTGAGGTTTTGAGATGGATCTCTTGAAAAAGAATGTTCTGTGTTTTTGATTATTTGAGCCACGCCAATAACCTACATTTTGGACAGTCATTTATGCCATTAGTGTTGCAGAATACAATCCTCAAGCACTTAGAATCAAGGGTTTCATAGCTCATCAGAAACTTACTCTACCTTCCCCCAGGCCTCCTATGAGCCCACATGTCCAAGAACTTACTAGCGCAACACAATGATGGCAGATTTAAAGAGGAAATCCTAACCCTCCCCACCAGGCCCTTTTACCCCAGGACCCCCACCTGCCACGGGCCCCCTATGAGGCAAATTCCCTCCCACCCCAACATGCGCTTGAACACCCACCCCCTAGATGAATGCCCTGATATGGCACTAGCGCAACACAATGATGGCAGATTTAAAGAGGAAATCCTAACCCTCCCCTCCAGGCCCTTTTACCCCAGGACCCCCACCTGCCACGGGCCCCCCATGAGGCAAATTCCCTCCCACCCCAACATGCCCATCTTCCCCCGCTTGAACACCCACCCCCTAGATGAGTGCCCTGATATGGCACTCAGGTGACTGTAACTGCTGGTGATCAGAGGCAGTCCTGCTTGCTGGGTCGCCTTACTGTCATGCCAAAATGGGTTTGAAAACGAAGAGCTGCACCTGGGGTGACACAGGCGGGTGAATCCAAGGGTAGATTGAGAAAGACAAAAAATAGAAAAAACAGATGTAGATATACACAACCACCTGAATCACCTATGTCAGAACACCCCGCATCAAACCTTTGGATAGCCTGAAGAAACCCCTTGGCCTGTTCGACAGTGCAGAAAATATGAGATTGGCCCCTATGAAGGACCTTCTTTTTTTACTGTTGGACAAACCCTGTCGGTGCCCCTTGACTTTTAAAGTTATCTTTCAGTGAATTTAACTCTTTGCTGTGCCATGCTGCAGATAAAGACATATCTGAAAAATTCTGAATGAGTAATTATCTGGGGTGCAGTAAACTTTATCCCTTATAGTATTAGTTAGAATCTACTCTTTCACATGAAAATCACCAAAATGGTTTGTGGGTAGTTAGAGTTGGGGGACTGAAAATAGTCAGCTCCATATTGTTAGCTGCTATCTCAGGAGTCACATACTTAACAATTAGATCTGAGATAATTTCCTGACAGTCTGACCATTCTCTTGGCCCTTTGGGGATTGTAACAAATTGCAGGTTGGAACGGCGCAACATGTTTTCGACCACTGCGAGTTTCAAGTGTAATTCGGTGAGTTCAGATTGATGTTTTAAAGTTGAAGCGTCTTGGTTGTTCTTAAAATCTTTGAGATTGGACACTCTTTGCTTGATTTGGGTGACCTGTGAGGTGAGTAGCTGAATGCTAGTATTGATTTGCCCCAGCTGGCCTCATGTTTCCTGGTGTGCCATCTTCTGTGGTATTTTCATCTCTGTAATTTCACCCAATATTTGTTGTAGATTTGCTTCAATCGGCAGGGATTGGGCCATTGAAGGCAAAGGCATTTGGTCTGTAGGAAAATGCTGAGCTTGTACGAAATTCTGATCAAAGACTGACTTATCTCCTTCCCCACGGGGGGATTTCGCTATCATGCGTGAGGCCGTATTTGCCATGGGGTTAACTACAGATGCTGAGGGTAGTTCCAGTGCATAGTCCTGTGCATGAATCAATGCCATTCTCTGCAGCTTCACTAATGTCCTCACTTATAGTCTGACTGGCCCGTAGGTCAACCTCCTCCCTCAGTACTCCCTTAGAGATAGGGAAAGTAAACAAAGGATATATTGGCAACTTTTTGGAACTAGGAGCAGCACAAAAAGAGGGCATGTGGGAGGTAGTGGCAAGGTAGAGGGGTCCTCCAGATTTGGAAGACGGCTGCAGAACCAGACATGAGGCAGGTGTAGCAGAGAACTTCCCTGAGTCAGTAGCAAGCTTATCAGCTAGATCCTTTGCTTGTCTATCCCCCTTAAAACTGATAATAACCAGCGTTGAATCAGTTGTTGATGGACTATTGAGACTGGATTCATTGGATCCTTCTTCGGAGGCCGGCAGATACGCTGGGACACCAGTTCTTTTGGGGTTTTCTCCCCCAACAGTTACATCATGCCATTTGCCTGGCATTCATCTTCAGGACTTCTAGGCCCCAGGTTTGAGATTGAAGTTGTGTGGATGTGGTGTTTAATTCCTCTTATGCCTTTACCCGGCACACAACTTTTAACAATATCCCTTGAAAGTCGCTTCATTGGTGCCAGGAATGTAGGTTGTGCCCTTCTCTAGTAGTGCTGACAGGAAAATTACAGGAGAAAATTACAGGTAACTTCCCACCCTCATACAAATTGCGCACCGACGCATTAAGGGTGCTTACGAGGGTGTGTGGCTAGAGAGGTCAAGCATAACTGAGACAGGATTGGGGCGTATACAGGAGTTCTCCAGGAGGTCACAAGCTGCATCAACTGCTACGCGGGCCACCTCAACAACCCATCCCGGGTTTCCCCATGCCTGGAGGGACTCCTAATAAGACCAACCAGGTCACCCATTGGAATCACATCTCCTTGGTGCCTTTGTGCCTTGATGCCTGAAAAACCTTGATGCTTTGAGCATCATGTAATCTTTCACTGCCTCTCCCTCAATCCTCTCGATACTGCGACCGTGATTAATCTGCCAAAAGCTGCCAATCATAATATGCCCCCGCTTCATCAGCCATACTGAAAAAAGAAGGCGGTCCCATTTACTTAAGTCACTGTATTACTTGCCACAAAAAAATGGCTGCTCGTGGTCACGAAGACCTGCACTCTTTGAGCCTACCTGTTGTTCGGCCTGCGTTAGCGGGACGTAGTTGGAATGTACTTTCTGGTATATGGAAGGGGCAATCTGTACCCCAATATATGCTGTAGTTTCCGTTGTCCTCTGGAAAGAGGACCAATCCTTCAATAATACTACCTGATCATGTGGGACATAAGCATTTTGATTCTGAGACTTTTGTATGTTGATTTTGAATTCACAGACCATGCCATATTCATCTAACTGCTTCATTAAGGCAGGAATGGAATGAACAAAGTCAGTTGATGACACAAGTATATCATCTTCAAACACATCTTCAAACATATCTTAACTTCTGCCAGTGATTCCATAGTAAGCCCAAATAAAAGAGGAAGCAAGAGGGCACCCCTGCTTGGTCCCCTTGTGCATGGCTATTGGTGAAGCAGAACCCCAATTGATTCTCCTTGTGACAGTAGGTTTTTTGTAATCACGTAGACCCAGTTGTGGAATTGCGGGCCAAAGTTAAAGGTTCCAAGGACTCTGACTCAAAATTGCCAGTACATGTGGTCAAATGCCTTATTCTCATTATGTGTCGAAAGGAAATAATTATTTTTAGTCTTTCATTGTTATCTATTATATGTTGAATTTTCTTCGTATTGTTTCAATAGTCCCTCCTGGAAACAAAAACAGATTGACCTGAGTCCACCAGATGCTTCACAATCGGCCCCAGACTGACCTAAGGAATGCCAGTGAATATCTTCACGTCCAAATTGAGCAAAGATATCAGTTTGTAGGAGCTGTAGAGGGAGTGGTCTTTTCTCAGCTTCAGGATAACTGTAATCAAAGTTCCCAACATGGAAGCAGTGATGGTTCTGGTCCCAGGAAAGGAAATGATTAACCTTGTCAGAATAGGAGCAAGACTTTGAAAGAAGGTTTTAAACAAATGCGGTGTAAAGCTTTCAGGGCTTGGTGACTTGGCTTCCTTGAGTCTGGTTATATAAAAGTTTATGGGCCATATGTATGAAGCTGTTTTGCGATCGCAAACACTGCGAATCGCAGAAAAACGGTGTTTGCGATCGCAAAACAGAGCCCCGCTATGTATGAGACACATCCCGACTGCCAATGTGCGAATCGCATAATTAGCGATTAGCAAAATTGCGAATATTACCATTTTGCGAAAAATTTGCGAATTCGCTAAATGCGTCAAAATCTAGCGAAATTCGCAATTGTTGTGTTCAGATTTAGCGAATTCGCTAAACGGAATGCATGAATAATTCTCAATTAGCGAATTCACGAAATTCGCAAAATAGAGAATCGCAATTACCACCAAGTCTGAGCAGGTGGTAACCAGGTGCAACCTATATAAAGAGACCCACAATGCAACTGATGTTTGCCACAATGTCAGGGCTGTACGTGATAGCCAGGAGGCTGCGACTCAGAGCTGCTGCACAGAGAAGGAGACGCCAGGAAAGGATCTTCAGAGCGCGCATAACCCTGCTCCAGCGGACTGAGGAGGAGATCCATACAAACTACAGGCTGGATGAAGAGAGCATCCTGGAATTAATAGCAGAGCTCAAACCTATCCTTGAACACCCCACACGCAGGACACACACAATCCCCACCCACATACAGGTCCTGTGCTCACTCCACCTCTTGGCGTCAGGGAGCTTCCAGGGGGTGATAGCCACAGCAGGAGGGGTCTCACAGAGTGCATTGTCGCGCTTCTTCCACACGTTCCTTGATGCCATGGTACAGAGGCTGCATAACCACATATACTTCCCCAGCACACCACAGGCACTAGCCCAGACCAAGCAGGAGTTCTACCAAATTGCACAATTCCCCCACGTCATTGGATGCATAGATGGGACCCATGTCGCCATATCCCCCCTCCCAGAATGAGTATGTGTTCAGGAATCGCAAGTCCTACCATTCCCTGAACATACAGGTGGTGTGTAATGCCAGGCACATCATCACCGACATCGTTGCTAAATACCCAGGCAGCACCCACGACTCATTCATCTTCCGCCACAGTGGGATACACCGCCGACTCACAAGTGGGGAGTTTGGTGAGGGATACCTACTAGGTAATTGCATGTGATAGAAGGACACACTAGTAATGCATAGCAGTGGCAGGACAGTGTTCAACCAAATTTTTCTCGCCCCACAGGTGACAGTGCGTATGCGGTCCGGGACTACATACTCACTCCTTACCTTAATCCTGCCAACGCTGGGAAGCAGAGGTACAACAGTGCCCACATAGCAACCAGATGTACCATCGAGCGGACCTTCGGAATACTCAAGAGCCGGTTTCGATGCCTACATAAGAGTGGAGGGGCACTTCAATACAGCCCCCAGACCTGTTGCAAGATAGTGGTAGCGTGTGCCAGGCTGCACAACATCGCCACCAGGAAGGGCACACCAGTGGAGCTCACTGAATCAGAATCATCAGATGAGGAGGGGCCAGCTCCTGGACGCATGCCGGCCGGAGTAATTGGTGCAGCTGCTGGGCGCCAGAGGCGAGATGAGATCACACAGAACTATTTCTAGGTAAGAAAAGATGACACAATGCCAAAGATCTAATACAGGACTGTGTTTAATTTCCCTTTGTACAGGATATATATCGGCACACAGCCTGTGTGGCACACAATGTATTGTTAAAAGTACCGCACATGTGTGATTCACAGTGCAAATTGACTCTTGACCAAGTGTCTGTGTGCACTGGGTTAATGCACCCATATCCATGCCTATGTGTGAGCGCCTCAACTGCGGCGCTGACGGGCTGTAGGCCCTCGCCGTGGGTGCACTGTGCCCTCTTCGCTTGTCTCAGCAGCCCTGCCGTGACGCACACTACGGCGCCTGTCCGGTGGGGGCGGTGGTGTAATGCTGCTCCTCCTGGATTGTGCGTCCTCGTCTGTTGTAGTGAGGACTCCTGGGCCAGCAGTGGCAGCTGCCCGCAGCTGATCCACAGCACATGTCACCTGTACCAGACCCCTGGCCACGTCCTGGCTGCAGTGTGACACCTCGTGCTGCATACTGATGCTGCGCCTTGACAGCACAGAGGTCGCTGAGGAAAGGCGGTTTACCGCCCTGGTGTAGAGGTCTAGGCGGGTGTGGAGGCGCTGCCTCTCCCTGCGCCTAGCAGCACGGTCCGCCCTTAGTTCAGCACAGAGTGCCTCCAGGGTACCCGTCAGGCCCATGAAACCAACCCTGATTTGCCTCTGGATTGACCTTATGTTTTTTGCCTGCAGGCGCTGGACCTCCAACATGTGGCCCTCCAGCCCTTGGAAGACTGTGTCGTCTCCTGTGAGTGCTTCACTAGTGGATGCACGTGGTGCCCTGCACCTGGATGGGATTTGTGGAATTGGTTCGGCACGTGCACGTGCACGGGGTTGTGGCTCTGACTGTCCCTGGACTGTTTGGACATTCACATCGGTGTCCTGGGATTCCTCCTCCAGTGGTGGCAATGGTGGCACTGCAATCCGCCTGCGGCGTATTGGTGGGATGACTGGGCTGCCCTCGTCTTCCTCTTCCTCCTCCTCCTCTTGCCCTGTTGCCTCTGGGCTGGGGGATTCATCCTCCCCTCCACTGATTGTTCCCTGTGTTTCTGCTGGTGCTGTGGACATAAATGCACACATTAATTTACTGTCCTGCCTTGCATCTGTCATGCATTAAATATCACTGTTTGGAGTTACATGGGTCCTATCCATCTGTATTTTGACTTTCATGATGCACACATACTGTTTGAGCCTGGCTGGGTGTCACTGCTCCACTGTTAGGTGCATGTAACTACATCTCCCATAATGCATTGCTGTGTGTGCTTGTGTACCTGCACTGGAATTGTAGTTTTGTTGTGCCCCTGGGACTCTCCTGGGTGTGTGGGGGTAGTAGGGAGGTATCAGGGGTGTGATGGCATGCTTCTTACCTTGTCTTGGTTGTGTGTGGTCGGAGCTGTCCAGGTCTGACACACCCACTGCACTCTCCGGAAGCAGGGTCCCCTCAACCATTTCTTCGAGTGGTGTTGAAGCGGTGGCAGTGGAGGTCCCCCCACCGGTCTTGTTGGCCTCCTCCAACCTGGTAGCAACCTTCTCCTTTGAGCGCGCGCGCATATCATACCAGCGCTTCTGTAGGTCTTTGATGCTGCGATGTGTGACGCCAATTGCGTTTACTTTGTGCTGGATGTCTGGCCATATCCTCCTCTTGCGTGTCTCTGGCACACGCAGGGACTTCTTGCCAAACAGGAGCTCATGGCTCACAACCATCTCCTGTATCTTAGCCTCCTGCTCATTTTCTGTAAACTTTGGTTTTCTGATTCTGGGTGTCTCCCCCTGCTGCTTGTCCTTGCTGGCCATGTCTCCACTCTCTCCAATGTGTGTATCACTGCAGTGATGCCTCAGCCTCAACTCCTGCTCTCTCACTCTGCTCCTGGAACTCAGGTGCAGCATGGGTAGTCACACTTCCTGGTTGTGATGTCATCAAGCTGCACCTGTGTCTCAGAATTGTAGTTCGCGAAAATCGCAATTTTGCGATTTTCGCAATTTTGCGAAATTCGCAAAATAGAAAGTTCAATGCTAAATGAACGCTTTTTGGGTAATCGCTATTCATTTAGCGAACTTTAGCGAATCGCTATTGTTTTGCGATTATTTGTTTACATACGGTTTTGCGTTTCTCAAATAGCGATTCGCAAAAATTCGCTATTTGAGAATCGCAAAAGGGACTTTGATACATATGGCCCTATCTCTTTTACTTTTAGGAGTTGATGAAGCACTTCAGTCTTTGCATCAGAAAGGTGCTAAAATCAAAGATTTGTCAAATATGTGTCAACTCAGGTTTATCACCCGAGGGGTATCCAAGTGCTGGAGTAGATGAGATGGATGATCAGGCTCCTAGTTGAAAAACCAGGTCTTCAGTTTCTTGCGGAACTCGAGAAGGGATGGGGAGGTCCTGATGTGTTGTGGTAGATCGTTCCAGAATTTGGCGATGATGTAGGAAAAGGAGCATCCTCCTGACTTGTTCCTGTAGATGATGGGTATTTGCGTGAGGTGGAGTGAGGCTGAGCACAGACGCCTTGAGAGTTGGTGGAATTTGAGCCAGTGGTTGAGGTAGGGAGGTCTGATGTTGTTGAGGGTTTTGTATGCGTGGGTGAGCAGTTTGAATTGGCATTACTTCTGAATTGGTAGTCTGTGTAGCTCTTTGAGGAGGGGTGCGATGCGTGAGTTGCTAGGTAAGTTGAGGATGACTTTGGCAGTGGTGCTCTGGGTGGTCTGGACCCCTTGTAGGAATTGGTTCATTATGCCAGTGTACAGTGCATTCCTGTAGTCTAGTCTGCTGGCTATGAGGGCATGGATGACCATGTGTCTGGTGTTGATGGGGAGCCAATGGAATATTTTGCAGCGCATACGTAGGATGAAGGCGCCAGGAGGAGGTGACGGTGTTCACTTGTTTGACCATTGTGAGTTTATCATCCACGATGATGCTGAGGTTTTTAGGTGGTCGATGGGGTTGGGTAAGGGTTCCAGGTCTGTTGGCCACCAGGAAAAGTCCCATGGAGAGCTATTGTTCTAGAAGATCAGGACTTCAGTTTTATCTGTGTTGAGCTTTAGTCAGTTCTGCTTCATCCAGGCTGCTACGTTAGACTTGCAGGTGTTGAAGTTGGTCTTGGTGGTGTGGTTGTTCATCTGTGAGGGAGCAAATGAGCTGGGTGTCATCTGCATAGGATGCAATGTTTATTCTGTGTGATTTTATACCAGGGGTGAGTGATGCCATGTATACATCGAAGAGGGTAGGGCTCAGCAATGATCCTTGTGGAACCCCACATATGAGATTCTTGAGTTTGGGGGTGTAGGGCGGGAGTCTGATTCACTGAGTCCTGTTGGAGAGGAAAGAGGCCAGCCAGTTCAGGGTGGGACCATGTATTCCAGAGTTGTGTGATATGGTATCGAAGGCTGAGGAGAGGTCGAGTGGTATGAGTGCGGCTGTTTCACCTTTGCCCATGAAGGTCCAGATGTCGTCAGTGGCTGTGATGAGTGTGGTCTCCGCGCTGTGGCTTTTTTGGAATCTAGTAGCTGGTGTTGTTCAATATGGTTGGAGAGTTGTTTGTTGATAGCTTTCTCCATGACTTTTGGGTCTGCCATGGGTTTTTTCAGGAGAACTGTCATTTCTACGTTTTTCCAGTTGTCAGAGAAGGCTCCACTTTGAAAGGAGGTGTTGAGGATGATGGTGAGGTGGAAGCTGATCAGAGTTTCTCCTAGGTTGAAGATATGGTGGTGGCAGGGGTCAGAGAGGGCTCCACAGTGGATTGTACTCATGATTTTGGCTGTGCCTTTTTGGGTGAGGGGTTTCTAGTTTGTGATCTAGTGGTCCGATTTGGCGGTGGTAGGCAGCTGGTTGATGAGTTCTTATGTCTTGCGTTGGGGGTCATAGTTGCTGTAGACGTTCAGGATTTTGTTGTGGAAGAAATTGGAGAGGTTGTCACAGAGGTCTTGTGAACGAGTGATGGAGTTTGTGGTGGCTGTGGAGTTGGAGAATTCTTTGATGATGTTAAAGATCTCTTTGCAGTTGTTGGAGCTCTATTTGAGCCTGAGAGCTATGGATATTTTTCTTGTCTTGTTGAGTTGGGTGTGGTTATTCCTGAACACAGAGTTGTGTTTCTTGCCCTAGTGTCCCGACTGGTTCTCCATTTTCTCTCCAGCTGTCTGAAGCATCGCTTGGAGTTTCTGAGGTCTGTGGTGTACTAGCTGGCTTGTGTGTTGGTTCTTGAGTGTCTGACATTCCTAGGGGGGCTAGGGTGTATGCGCTAGTCTTGATCCATTTGTTAAAGGTTTTGATGTAGGCATGTTGGTCACCAATGAGCTTTGGTTGGTGGGCAGTGAGGGTATTGGTCCACTCTGTGTCCTGTATCTTGTTCCAGCTTTGTCTGAGGTTGGAGGCAGTCTTGGCAGAGGGGGTTTGCGGTGCGTCAATGAAGAAGTAAAGGATGGAGTTGTAGGAAGCTGGCTCTCTATGTAGTTAACTAAAATGAAGTACACTATACAGAGAGTCTAGAGAATCCCCAAATGGTACTCAGAGGTAAAAGCAGATAATTCTAATGCTCTTTTTGGGGTAGTGTGGATGAGCAGTTAGGCTTATTGGAGGGTAGTGCTAAGCATTTGCTGTACTCACAGAGACAATAAATGAGACACACACTCAAAAATAAATCTGAGATAAATTTATAAAAGTAGTATCAATTTTATGTAATTTTTAAGACCAAGAACAAAGTTTTAAGATAAGTACTTTCGGAGTTATAATTTCGCAAAGTTCGGAAAATATATCACTTTTGTGCGCAATTAGGCACCGTTGGAAACAATGGGGAAAAATCAGAAAAAGGCATATGAATTCAGGCAATGCTTTCACTAAGTTTACCTTCTCGTTTTAGCTCGATGTCAGGACCAGGTCCAAAGTTCTATCAGGAGAAGTTCGCAAGCATCCCGTATCGGGTGGGAGCAAATTGCTGAGGGTCTTGGAGGCTAGTGCACAAAGACAAAGAGAGCCACTTGAAAGTACACTGCACAGGAGGACCTACAGGTAGTCCAATGGGGCTCCTTCGAGGGAGGAGGTTGCAAGGGCTTGGAGGCCCCAGGATCACAGCTGGTTACTTGGTGCTGGGGCTGGTGGGGCCAGGTGAAGAGCAAACAGGTCTGCCAGGCATCGTGCGTCTTGAGGTCCTCGCGGTGTGGATCAGGCAACTTGGAGAGACGATCTCGGGACAGCTGGGTCACTCAGGAAGTGGGTCTCAGGTGTCTCAATGTCCCTTGATAGGTGATAGATTCTGGTGCTTTGGAAGCCTGGTGTGGACTCTTCCTCTCAGTGTTTGCTGTTGGGGGACCAGTACCCTGGATATTGAAACACTGTGACTCTGATAAATCCTGGTGTCTCCAAACTTAGTGAGGAGACAGACCTGACACTCTGGAGCTGTTGTACCTCTTCTTGTTTTTGTGCTGTGTGAAAGTTGTCAGGGAGCAGCAAGTAGGCATACCAGACTTCACGGGATAGGTGCCTGCAAAGGGAGCTTTTTGGTGATTTTTGAAAGGCTGGAGGTGCTCTAGGGTTCTTGGAGTTTTTTCAGGTTCAGGACAACACAACAGGTAGCGGTTGTTGAGTCCAGGAGGCAGCAGGCAGGGTTTAGCACATTTTCGCCTGCACAGGGATTTAGTTCTTGTGCTGTGGGTCTCCTTTATCTTGGTCTTCTCTCGTCTGCCGAATCTGATGTTCGGGTCTCCAGGTGCCACCTAGATTCTGAATTTAGGGGCATTACCAGGAGAGACAGGTAGTAGCCAATGGGCAACCTACCTTTGGGATGTCTATACTCTCTAGTGACCACTTCTTGTGGGAAGGGGTACTATCCTAGCCCTGATAGGTTGCTTCTCCACCACACCAAAAATGGAATTTCAAGAGAGAGGTTTGCATCACCTGCCTTTCCTAGGGGTGGTGTAGGCTAAGTGGGAACACTCCTCCTAATCTACCGAATTTTCCCAGCTTTCCTCCTGCCAAAAGTAGAGCAGGAAAAGGCGCTTGGTTTCTCACACTATGTGGAGGTTTCTGGGTTCAGCTTCATAGGGGGCATCACCTTTGAAGCTTCCCGCCCAGGAAGCCCATCCTGTCCCGGAGGAGGTGTGAAATACCTCCGCCCAGAGCAGGCTTTGTCTTTGTCTCTGTCCTCTGAGAGCGCTAGCTCTCAGCCCATGAGGTCAGAAACATGTCTTGTGTTTGCAGACTGGCAAAAGCAAGTCAAGGACCTCACCAGTGCTCACTAGGCTTTCAGGGGGCCTCTAAAAAGATCTCCTGTGTGAATGTATTAATAAATCCAACACTGGCATCAATGAGGATTTATTTAGGCAAGATGTTTTGTACCAAACATCTTAGAAATCAGTGATGTAATCATGGAGCTAGGAAACTCGTATTGACAAGTATTCAGCCCATCTACTCTTTATGGCTTCCCTGTGCACTTACAATATCTCAGAATAGATTGGACATTGTAGGGGCATACCTGCTCATGCTGATATGCCCTCATATAAAATATAGTGTACCCTGCCTTAGGGCTAAAGGTCTACAGTAGGAGTAACTGACCTATATCTTATGCAGTATATGAGTGCATGGCACATAGTGCTGTGTGCCATGTCGATTTCTTTGGTATTCTCTGCACCAAGACAAGCAGCCTGCAAGGGCAGAGTGCATAGCCCTAGTGAAGTGCCCTGGGGTGACACAACCAGTGCTGCAGCCCCAGAGGACCCTCTTCAGTACTCATGCCCTAGGTACCAGGGGTACCATTTACTATGGACTTACAGAGGTGGCTGAAGTTGTGCCAATCATGATACAGTGTTTGGAAAAGAGATCTGGCACTAGGAACCTAGGGTACTTACAGTTTGAAATCACATCAGGCATCAGGCAAAAAGTGGGGGTTAACCATGCAGAAAGAGGCACTTTCCTACTGGAGTGTTCTGTCCAGGTGAGCGGAGTGAGGTGGCTGAACTTGACCTTGTTGCTGGCTGTGAAGATAGGGTTGAGAGTGTGATCTGCATTGTGGGTAGGGCCTTGTATTAGCTATGTGTGCCATACATACTCCAGGTCCTACTGCAAGTCCATTTTATGTTCTTCAATGTTAGAGAGCTGTTTTAGCCTATTCTCTGGAAGGATCCATCTATAACCCTATAATCACCTCCATTTTTTAAATTGATGCTGCTATTTATTTGACTCTGTGCTCTGGGACTCTGCTAATCAGGCCCCAGGACATGTGCTTTGACCCCCAAAACATGTCTAAAGGGGATATACTTCTAACTGAAAAATTTAACTTACATGTAAGTCCCTAGTATATAGTATGAAATGTCACCAGGGTCTGTAAGTTAAATGTCACCAGTGTACTGTATCCCTCATGGTGCTACCATTAGAGTGATAGTGAAAAACACGACTGCAGGCATAACACTAAAGCCTGTCTCTGCAGTTTTAAAACTGCAATTATACATGACACAATAATCCCTTTTGACAGGCCTAAGCCCTGCTTTTAAATAATAATATGTCACCTCTAAATAGGATTTAAATGCCCATTAGGCAGGGTGCATGGCATTCAAAAGTAGGGAATTCAAACGCTTAAGGTTAAACATGTCCTTATAGTGACAAGGCCCTAAATGCTATTTTCACGATAGCAGCGTTAGCTGTTCAATAGGAAAATACTGGGTTGCACTATTAAATGTATTAACATGATCTCCACTAAGGAAACATCTACATAGTTGATTCTTGGATTTTTCAGAATATTTATTACAATCCCAATTCATTGGTAATGTCAGATTTGCAAGAAATGTTTTTCAAAAGGTACTTTTAAAAAGTCACGTTTTACTTACCTAAACCCTCTAAAACCCCATTTGCATGAGCTGCCAACTGTCACCCTGGAGCTGAATTACCCATTTGATGAGGTGTGAACTTATTCCCAGAGCTGCGGCAAATGCTCTTCAGAACACTACTGGATATGTGAAAGGCAGAAGAAGGCCAGAACCTGCTGTTGAGACCTGTAAGGAAACCTGAAAGGCTAGAACAGCTCCCACTTATAACCAGGACAAAAAGGTGGGCTAAAGGGTCAAACGGCTAAACTCCTGTAAAGCTACAGGGATACAACAAGCTACTAGAAGCCCATTTCCTAAAGAGCCCAACTGACCAATAGCAAATGGATATGCCCTGGGCTCTGCTGGTGGCTTCTTATGGGGTGTGTCTTGACTACCAAGTGCTGTTCCTGGAAGCTTTTCTGCAATAAAGTGTACTCCTACTAACATTCTGAAAAACCTGGGAATTAGAAACTATTTGAGCATAAAGACCTTCAGAGGACCAGGCCAACCTGCCAAGTCTATCTGACAAAGGCGTGTTGCCACTGGGCCAACAAGTCTGGTTGCTCCCGTTTCTGAGGGACATAGTGGAGAGGCTATGCGGCCTCATGGAGCCCTGTTTGGCTGCAGTCTTCAGCCTTGCCCACAGGGGAAATTCAAGCTCTACAAAAGTGACTCAGTGCAAAGGTAGAAATCTTCACTGGGCAAATGTGACAAAACTATCCAGCTGGTAAGGGACCCTCTGGGGGTGCAAAGTTTGAATTTCTCCCACTCAAAGCTGTCCTGCCCAAAGTCAGGGGCTTCACTGGGACCTGGTCAGATGGCTATCCATCCTCTTGAAGCCCTTTTTGGCCTCAGCCTGCTGTTCTCCCCCCTGAGGATTTTGTATTTCCATTACAGAGACTAAATCAGAAGGTAAAACCTCCAACTGGGACCAACCTGGCTTCTGTGTTCGACCAGTGCTTCATCACGGTCTGCCTTATATTGGATTTAGTTCCTGGTCAAGTGCAACCAAATGAACGCGGTTGGCATTTAACTCATTTATGTGCTACTTTTATTAAAAAAATTATAAATTCATATCTTTGGGCCCCCTTATTGCATTTTTGTTTTGGTGTTATTTTGTTCATTAAATTATTCTCTATTTTTTTTATGAATTAGAATGCCATTTTTATTGTTTTGTGGTTCTGACTTTTTAACTGTTTTAGTACTTTTAAATGCTTTACACATTTTTCTGATTGAAGCCTGTTTGCTCTGTACCATAGCTACTAGAGGTTGAGTTCAGGTTTAAATTATTGAAACCTTTACTGGACCTAACAATAATAGTGCTTCTGAAAATGATCTCCTTCTTCTCCTCAGTTTTGCTCATTGTCATAACCTTGTCTCTCTTGGGGTGACCAGTTCTTGGGGAGGTTTCATCCCCAGCTCATGGGATTGAGATCCTTCTGTCACAGGATTTTCCCAGGTTATTAACAATGTTTCTTCTCCAGTTCATTGGAAAATGATGCAGATGGTATGTCCCCACATCTAAAGGATTTTCTGTGATATAAGATGATCCATGGTGTGTTTGAATTCTCTTTTACTCAAATGTAAGCTTGTCATGCTTAGAACAATTGTAATTTGCTTTTTTATGACCCTGAAATGCCATCTCTCCGTTAGTTCTGGCTAGTGTCATCATTTCCTCCTTCTCAGTGATTTGGACCCTTGTATGGATGTCTACAAAGTTGGTGAGCTTAGAAATGATGCTCTCCCCTGTACCCCTCCAATGGTTCTGAACCTATAAGCATGCCTATCTATGTCTTGAATCAACAGCCTGATTGTTTCATCTTGCTGGGTCTTTATCATGGATGCATCCCTTTTTTATTCCTCCAGAGGGCAACTGTTGCAATGTAGACCCACCAACACTATATACCACTCATGGTGGTGGTGATGGAGCTCTGGCTATCTCTCTACTTTCAGTGAACAGAGGTCCATTTTTGTACATGACCTTTGTGGGATGTAATTAGGCTTTTTTCATATTGTTAGACTGTATTTTTGTTCATCTGCTTTCTGTAAAATAAATAATAAAACAATAAATACAGTTTGCACTCTAAAGGATATTTATGAATGGATTTGTTGCCCCTCAAGATATGTATTAACAGCATTAAGGGCACAAGTTATATTATGATTGGGAACTCAGGACATGCAACACTACTGAGTAAACTGGTGGAGCCCATGTATCTCCAGGAACTATGTTCTGAGACACATGACTAAACCATAAAAGCAATGGGCCTGATTCACAAAGGTAAGTTACACTTTTGAGTTAAATTACACTTTATAGTAAGTTTACTGCATTTGGTATTTACAAACTCCGAGCATAAACTTACTACAAAAGTGTAAGTTACATGTCTCCATCCCCAGAGTAATGCAATTGGCTCATTTTTGTGTGGGTGGATAATGTCACTTCCTAACACCCTCCTTGACTCTCCCTAAACATCTCCTACTAGTGCCTAATCCCAACCCCTATAGTAGCAAGTCTGACCCTTTTCCCACTAATCTGTGTCTCTTCCACATTTACTGCTAAACTGTATACACACACGTGCAGACACTCTGCAGTTGGGGCGAGAGAAATCCACACCAATAAATATAGACAAACCTTACACTTTGTGATGCGTTTTGTTTAGAGAATCTACTGCAAATGGTCACGTCATATAGTTTTACAGGAATTCCAGACAAAATTCTCTTAGTCATCCATCAGTATTAAAATCATGGTGACACTGGTTATATTGAAAGGAGCCGTATTGGCCCAAAGCACAAAAAGAATTAATAAACATTTGAATACATTAATTTGTGAGCCTTGGTAGGTGCTTAGTTGTAAAGTCCAAGGAATCTAAAGATATTTGGCACATGCGGAAAGGAGACTCAATGCTCAGATATTGTTGATCAATTCTTATA
The DNA here is from genome assembly GCA_963921515.1 of Calotriton arnoldi. NCBI lineage: Eukaryota > Metazoa > Chordata > Amphibia > Caudata > Salamandridae > Calotriton > Calotriton arnoldi. Next base: position 857,718 of record CAWUFW010001768.1, on the reverse strand, counting down.
GAGATGAAGAGTTGATAGACACACTACTGAAGGGTAAATACATTAGTGAGAACCAGGATCTGGGGATAATGAGTTGCAAAGATAATGCTGTTTGTTTTAATGTAACTTATTTGTTTAAGCAAACGTGCTAAATGGGTAAATGTTTGAATGAACTTTAAAATTATATGTGTAACATATTTAATAAAACTTGCAGAAATGCAGCTAAAAAAGAACATATGGCAATTGAACTCTGTTTCGAAAACATGATTAACTGCTTCTGGAAAGTCAACCAGTGCGGTTTTTGGCTCTCATAATTACTTATAACTCAAATTCTGTTTGAGCACATGCATGCCTTGTCTTGGTACCAGGAACTGTTCCAATATGAACTGGTAATATAATAGTACAATGCACTTGGAGAAACGCATTGCCATTTTCATACAAATAATCATCCCATTTATCTCCACATGATGTCAATCCTAAGGGTCATTATTGACAGCATGGAGAGTCCCTCAAAAGAAGGCCTACTTTCTGAATTTGTCATTTTTTTTATTAATGCAGACTAGGAAACATATTGGACCCAAATGTCCATATACATATCTCTAATCAAATTCAACAAACTTACATTCCCACAGTCTGTTTCTTTACTCTTCCTAGACCACTTGTGTGGAACTTTGCAAGGACCTGTGTGGACCTGCAGCTTTGACCATGCTTTGTATTTCAAGGGAACAACCAAGACTGGTTCAACAATCCAGTTCCCTTCCCCTGCCTCACTGGTCTCAAGGGAATGTCAGTCACACCCACAAACTGAATATAAGTGCAACAAAACTGTTGCAGAGCAATATAATGTTCACTTAACCACTGGCAGTACTGGGCCTCTTAACCACCCATATCTTTGAATCTACAACTTGTGTTAACACGTCATGAAAACTTCCAAATTAATTTGCCCTCACGTAGTATCACATATTCTCTGTCTATGGTACCATTGCAAGACTTGTGATGCCAGCCCCTAGCTAGCTGCCATCATATCCACAGATGTGACACTTCATGCAGTTCCATGCTGATTGGACATCAGAGGGAGAGACAAGTGAGCGAATATGGCAAATCCACTTTCATATCTACCACAAATGTGCACTGCTTATCTGGCACAGGACACATTCACCTATTGTTCACCCTAAATGTTATCACTAACACACTACCTAATGCAATGCCTGTCTCTCAAAGTTATGATCTTAGTGTTCTCATAAGTGCCATGTCTATATTGTTCTCACACAACATACACCCTTTCCATATCTACAATTCGTGTTACCAGCCCATGGATCTGAGTGTGACAATTGTGTCTTTTGTGTGTGTGTGTGTGTCTCAAAATTTCAAGATGCACTCAAGTTAAAACTAGCAGCATTGCAATCCAGTTAAGGTTGATAAAAGTTCAAATTAGTTCCAATATTTGACATGGTCAGGCTTGTGGTAATGACTGTGGTTGCCTGAAGATTATAAGTGATAAATGAGTGTGTAATTGCATTCGCTTAGTGTCTCACTTTATCACTTTACATGCTGTAGAACGTGACAGTGTTATTTAATAAGCATGCCACTGTGATATACTGAATTCTGCTAAAGAACTAAAGGAAAGTCCTTACTGAGTCAGCCCTGGGCCAGGGTGTAATTTTAATTATGCTGGAGTAGTCGCAGTAATTTCATGTTACTCTTTGATGCAGAATTACAGATAATAACTCAAATACTCCTGCTCGCGTGATTAAGAGTAATTTGACTGAAAACAATCCTACCACAAGAGCATATTTAGCAACCGCCTGTGGCCACTTGCGCTCGCTATTTGTTTTCTGCTGCATTTGGAGCTATTTCTTGGCGCAAAATCCATCCTTGCATCCATTTTGGATGCAAGGGTGCATTTTACACTAAGAAAATAGTGCTAAATGCTGGCATTAAGAAGGGGGAACATCTGACCCAATAATGACATTTAGTGAGCAAGCAATTCATGTTCTGTTCCATATAGTGCTATTTCTTAGCAGAAAATGCGTTATTGCAGTCATTTTAGATGTGAGGGGCCATTTTTGTGTTAAGAAATAGCGCTAAATGTAGAATTACTCTTCACTAGAAATTATGTGTAATCTTGCAGAATTTTTAGGTAATTCTGCCTTACTATGCTACACTGAATTGCACAAGTTACGCACAGTCCTAGCAGTAGCACGGAAAAAAGGCATTTGGACTTGCTCCCAGTACACATTACTTCACTTTTATGGAGATAGTCAATAAACTATTCACATTTACCAATGTTTATTTCTTCATAGTTACAGTCACTCATCGTCCTCTAAGTCACACCTGCCACTGTAGATGCAAGAACGTCAGCCTTATGCCATCCATCAGACACAGTGGCGGCCTGGCACGGCTCGTGGGTGGTGAGGCGGGTGGATGGGGGCAGTTGGGGGGGGCACGGGCACAATGTAAAATAAAAAAATACACTTACCTTGCCGCCGTGTCCCGCGTCTCCGCCCCTGCTCGTCTTCGTCTCGGACTCCAGGAAGCACAGCCAGGCTCCCCTGACTAATCACAATGCTACAATGCAGCGTTGTGATTGGTAGGCAGCTAGGCTCCTCTGACCAATCACAACGCTGCAATGCAGCGTTGTGATTGGTCTGAGTGCCGTGGTTTGGCGCTCAGCCAAGGACTGGGGGCGGGGCATGTTCTCCATGCAGGCTGAAATGCAGCCTGCATGGAGAACAGGGAAAGTGTGCATGACTGTTTTGGACAGCCCGTGAGGGCTGTCCAAGCATTCATTGTGCACTTAGGAGGGTTCTACCACTCCTCCCCTGCTCTGCAGCCCCGCCCCGTCACGCAAAGCTGCCGCAGCAGGAGGACAAAATAAAATGATAATAACATTACGTTATTATCATTTTATTTTTTCCTTTGTTGACTGCTTCAAGGCAGTAGGGCGACGCTACTCCGCCTTAGCGGAGGAGCTGCCCCTGATCAGACACATATGTCTGTAATCACTCGGTGCCGTCGGGTGGGGCCCGATGATGAAGCATGCCACCAACCAGGTTGGTGGGTGAGGGCCTTCATATAAAACAGAATTGTTTTCTCTGACATACACCATAAGAGTTCTCTTATTCATATAGTTAGCTCCTATTGATTATTGCTGTAATCACAGGGACTCATTATTACAATGAGACCTTATTCACAACAATGTGAACCGACAAATCACATAAGCATGTGACTGAAATGTACTGAGCATGTTTGGGTGACTGTTATATCTATGTCCTCACATTAATCACACACAACTTTAAGAAGTGAAAGACTGTTCTGACCCCTCCAATTCACACACAGCTCTTCTTTTCTGTATCAGCTGCTCCTTCCAAATCCACATGTGCCCAAACCGGTGGCTACATTGTCAGTGGACAGCTGATTTCACAACGTTCAGCCTCATGCAGACTATCTAGCAGGTAAGATATTTTAATGTATACGTTTCTATTAGGCCTGTGCCAAATTTGGCCAAAATGTTTTGCTGAGGGGACTGGTTCAAGAAAAATGTCTCATAGCAGACTGGTTTGAGCAAACGTCTTGTGGGAGACATTTTGTCCTGTAGTAAGTCCACTTGCCTTGATTTTGCATTGCTATGAAACAATAGGCTCATAATTTCACCCAATTTCTGTGAAGTTTTGTGACAAAACTAGTTACTGTGCCTATTGCAAGCCCTATGAAGCCAATATATCCCACTTTAGTTGAACATCGTCTAAGTGAGAACCCATGAGCACTACCCAAGTCACCTGATGCAATGTATGTCAGTAAGGATTTCATTACCCTACGACAAGTCCATGGGTCAAGAGTGTGACTCCCCCACTCAGAAAATGTGGCAAAGAAGAGTCAACGATGACTCTGCATCCATGAGCAAAGTTGGATATGAAATTCCAGGAGAGAATCTCCTGCTTGCGCAGACTGATATCACAACAGTGCACAAAATCACAAGTGACGAGGAGATTGTTGGCCCAATGCAGGATTACCCACATACCACTACATTGCTTCAGGTGAACATCTTCATCATGTCTCTTCTGGATTCCAAATCACCATGCACATAGACAAAAGCAGCAAGTTCATAACAATTTATCTTCCATAAAGTTAATTCTTCCTTATCGCACCACTTCAGGAAGAAAACCACATTATATAATTCGACACAACAGTCAATATCTGTATTGCTGTTTTTTTACAGTGCCACTTTCACAGGGCTGTAACACCTTCATTATAACTAGTTTGGTGGAAGGAGTCCTATGCCATTCATCCCTTGGTCCGATGGGACTGTGGCCAGCACCCCCATGTTGGGCTCAAAATAGTCTGCAATGAAAATTGATGCAACGCCTAAGTGCCCCCCACTCTCTAGGTAAGGGTTTAAAGTAGTCCAAGGCTTAAATCTTGAGGGATTTGAGTGGAGGCAGATCGAGCTATACTTCAAAGCAGTTATTACTCTTGCAATAAAATATTACTATCCAGCCAGAGTTGTGTGTTAACACATTATAATATTATGTCATATATTTTAAATATATTTATAGTATAAACAGTAATCAAATCCATTGGTGATCAACTGAAAGCGCAACACGCAATATACCAATGCAATGCAGTAAAGGCTCAATTAATTAGTAGCCTCACATTGTGAAAGGAGAGGTAATTTAATTTGAGTACCTGGCAGCAGTTAAAAAAGCTGTTAGGTACCATACCATAATGACACAGGGCCCTATGCACACTTTTTAGGCCCTGATTCAGAGTTTGTCGAATTCCAAGTAAACCAGCTAATTAACGATCTCATGAAAGACGTTATATATATATCGGGTGTGATAAATAGCACCTAGTAGGAGTGTCTGGGGAATAACATGTAGATTTTAGTGCTTACTGCACCAAAAGCAGTGCTTAATTTGAGCGGATGGTTTCCAGTGCTCAGCACCGGGACTTAATTGCCACCACCGGGTCTTATGACAGTCTGCCACATGATGGCGCTGTTTGTGTTTTTTTTAGAAATGAGCACAACAACAGTTGCTTATTAATTTAATTTACATTAAAATGACTTATAGTTTTGGGGGCCTGGAATAGTCTGAAGTGCCACACTTGAAGGAGTTTGATGTTCGTAAGTGTGTTGGTACTGTCACCAGCAGCCTGGCTGGGGGAATGGGTGGTACAAGCTGCAGAGGCCTCGTGATGACATCCCTGGCACTTATTTTTGTACAAATTAAGCACTGACCAAAATCCGATGCTCCTGTAAATACCGTTCACTTTCCCGCTGAGAAATATCAAAAGGTTTGACCTAGAGAGGGGGGGTGAGTGATTCCCTCATCAGAGAGGAGTCTGGTACCCCTACAGGCAGAGACTAGTATGACATCAACTTTCTAGGGCTGGCAGGAAACCATTTGTGTTCCCACTAGAAAGGCAAATATAAGAAAAAGCCGGAAGAAGCAGTCGGGCCTGGGCTTGTCCTATGTGGAAGCACTAGTACATGCCATTCGTGCAGGTTTGCGGGCATTCATGGATAACCCTATAACAAGTTGCAACAGAACGTTAGTTTGACTCACTGACTGAGCATAATATTAGCAAGTATATTTCTTTTTTTTTAAAACCAAAAGGGCCACCAATGGCAAGAGGTTTCAAATCTAACAACTTGCACCTGTACGCTAGAAGGAGTTCCCCTGATGCTCTTGAGACTGGGGGGAAGGGAGGGGAAGGGGTTCTCTACTGTAAAACACCCTAAAATATACGGTCAGCAATTAGGAGGGCCCATGGGGTTTAGGGTTTTCTCAAATTGTTGTCCTAAGGGAAAATCCATAGAAAACTTATGTTTCACTTAAGAAAATGTCAGTTTACACTATTCTTTCTTACATTATATTTTTCAACTGTTTTTCCTTAACTTTTTTCATTATCGAGTATTCCAATATTCAAACTACATGTATCATAGCAGTTTACATTAACCACAAACCCAGAGATTCTACAATTTTTCAGCAATAACCTGTCCCTGCATTAGAGTTCGAACTTGGCTGTAGAAATGTAATTTAGAAGGTGGAAATCCGCACTGCCTTTCTCTGTCCCTTGTGACAGACGCGGAAGAGATTCATCACAGGCCAGATCAAATTTGACACATTAACAAAGAATGTGGGGTTTTTGTTCACGCGCCGTACTGTATGCCAACTTAGGTAAACAGGGCGCTCTCAAAAATAGTCTGCAGAGAGCCACAGCTTCTCTGAATACATTTATAACCTCTGTCCCGAAAAGAGAATGTTCCACAGGTAATTATTGTTGCAGTGTCTTCATACAGATCAATAAGAAACAATTAAAGGTGAGGACAGTTGCTAGATAAGGAGATGCTGAAAGGAATTTTAGCAAACAAAACGAAATGAAACACAATGCAGTTTGACAGCGGTGTGTTTCATCTGCTCCGTTCAGGGCCAATGCAATGTGGCAGGGCGGCTGGGGAGCAATACCTTGATTAGCGCGAGCCAGCTGGTGGTACCAATGCAGTCAAGCTGATGAATGACTTCACCTTTAAAAACACAAAATCATAGCATGCATAGTGACTGCACATGGCCGAGAGCTGTGACAGAACAGACTAGGAACCACGAGTGCCGGCAGTAACAAGCAATGAACATGCTCTGTGACTCATACTAGTTTTTAATGCACACATCCCATAGGCTGTGAAGGTTCAACATATGTTCGGAGGAAGCACACCGTTATTCGTAAAGTCCTGGGAGCCCTTTCAAAAGTGTGTGGTTGAAAGGAAGTTGGATGTACTATAACCTATGTGGGAGATGTTGGTTGAGGTGCTTATGGTTTAAAGACATGCTCCAAACATGGTGCAGCACATTTCGCAGCACACAAACGTGTTTCTACAGTTTATAGTCTGTATCTTCTGTTTATAATGGTGTGAAAATAAATGCTTTAATGATTTCAAGAGTTGGAGGTGATTTTAACTTAAGTACTCCTTATTCTAAGAGGCAATGAATCCTAGAAGCATCTTCCACTGGTTAAAGTACTTTTGACTACAGGTACAGTTAATGATGGGGCAAGCCCCGTTCACAGTTCTTGATTGAGGATAAGTGTGAAGAGTTTGTCAAATGGTGCTATCCGTTCTACTGTGAGATCTGCAGTAGTTTCCAACCTACCCCTCGCGGGACAATCAATACAAGTAGTAGGAGTGGCAAATAAGAAGATGAATAGTCCTTTGACCGAGCCGATTCCTGTGAGAATAGTAACTTTTCGAGATCAACACCAATTTGTTGTGTGCGACTCGAGTCCAGTCTGTTTGCTAGCACGCGATCTGTTGTGCAAACTGAATTGTACCATCTATTGCACCCCAAAGGGAGTGGAATTACAGACAAATTATGATGATGCCACCTTCAAGGTTGAAAATCAGCATTTCTGTATAGAGATGTATCCTATGTTAACAGTGGAAGAGCTTCCACTTGACCTAAGAGACTCTGTTTCATTGGATGTGTGGGACTTTACAGGAGAGGAGATCGGATTGATCAGAGGTGTTGAGCCAGTTAAGATCCAGGTCAAGCAAAATGCTGAGTTTCCGAGAACACCTCAGTATAATCTGTCGGCTGAAACAATTACAGGGATAAAGCCTTTCATCAAATTCAAGATTCAGCAGGGAATTCCTAAGGAGATAATGGGCAGTCCATGTAACTCACCCATTATGGGATTGCAGAAACCAAGTGGGAAATACAGAATCGTGCAAGACCAACGAAAGGTCAACATGATTGTGGTTCCATGTTGTCCAGTGGAACCGAATCCATCAGTGATACTATTCCAGATTCCATGTGAAGCCGAGTGGTTCACGGTGATTGACTTGTGCCAAGCATTCTTTTCAATACCGTTGCACGAGGAGAGCCAATTTTTATTTGCTTTCCGTCTGGAAGATCGTGTGTTAACGTGGTGTCGTATCCCTCTAGGGTATACAGAGAGTCCATCAATCTTGAACCAGACCTTGAAAAAGAACCTTGACAGTCTTGTACTGCCACAGAATTCGGTTCTCGTGCAGTACATTGATGATCTCCTTATTGGGTCCGAAACGGAGGATGCTTGCAGGATTGGCACGATTGCCTTACTGAATCATTTAGGGGAGAATGGACACAAGGTGTCCCCGAACAAGTTGCAGTACTGTCTGAGTGAGGTTCAGTACTTAGGCCATCGAATTGAGAAAGGCAAGAGAAAAGTGTCACCAGATCGAATTGAGGCGATCATGAACATGACTGTGCCCACCACTCAGAAGGAAGTCAGAATGTTCTTGGGAATGGTTGGTTACTGTCGCCAATGGATTCCCAACTTCTCATTGAAGGCGAAGCCTCTGCAGAGACTGACGCAAAAGGATGTGAGTGATCCGGTACCATGGGACAATGACTGTCTGATTGCGTTCTTGGAGTTGAGAGAGGGCTTATGTCGTGCTCCGGCTCTGGGAATGCCGGACTACAACAAGTCCTTTTCATTGTTCTGTTATGATCGAGAAGGTTGTGCATTGGCAGTCCTGACTCAGAGTCATGGAGGTGTCCGTAGACCAATTGCCTACTTTTCAGCTACTTTAGATCCATTAGCTTCAGCGTTGCCCGGATGTCTCAAATCCGTTGCTGCAACAGGTGTCAGCATTCAAGGGGTGAAAGCATTGTTATGGGTCATCCTTTGACTGTCTATGTTCCGGATTCTGTTGAACTGTTGATGACAAGGACTAAAACACAGCACCTGACGAACAATAGACTCACACGCTACGAGCAAGTCATACTTGCCGCGGAGAATGTGACTCTGAAGAGGTGTTCTGTTTTAAATCCTGCTACATTGATACCATTGCCAAATGTAGATGATGAAGATTGTGAAGACCACGACTGTCTTGATGTGACTGAACTTTGCACCAAACCAAGACCCGACATTGTTGATGAACCTCTGTCTGACCCTGATGAAATTTTCTTTGTCGATGGTTCATGTTTAAGAGACAAAATGGGTCATTTGAGAGCAGCATTTGCTGTATGTACCATTACTAGAGTGGTTGAAGCTGCTTGCCTAGAAGGAGTATACTCCGCACAAGTGGTTGAAATTATTGCTTTGACTCGCGCCTGTCTGGCAGCTGATCAGATCCGAATCACCATCTATACCGACAGCCAATATGGGTTTGGTGTGGTTCACAACTTTCGACAGCTAAGGTCTCAGAGGGGTTTCTTGACCTCATCTGGATCTCCCATCAGAAATGGAGACTATGTGAGACGACTGTTAGAAGTGTTGCAATGTCCCAGGGAAATTGCAGTGGTAAAGTGCGCTGCAGATGGGAGGGGGACAGATTTTGTTTCTGTTGGAAATAAGTACGCGGAGGAAATTGCACGTTTCTGCGCTGAACAAGGGTGCATATTTACTGGAGATTACACTGGAGAGAGCCAAGAGGGAACCGAGCTCAACGTGATGTTAGCCATGGAAGACACTTGGGAGGAACTCAAGAGCCTGCAGGAAGGAGCTCCAGGTCAGGAAAGGGATGTATGGGTCAGGTCAGGATGTGAGAAGGGAGACGTTGGAATTTGGGTTTCAAGTGATGGTCGAGCAGTGTTACCAGATGACTTATTGAGCCCGATGGCAAGGCAAATTCATGGTGCTGTACATCTAGGGAGAGATGCGATGGTGCAAGTGTTCAGACAAACGTGGTACAATCCACTGTTTCGTGCGTTTGCTGAAGCAGTGTGTCATAGGTGTGTTACCTGCCAACAAATGAATGCTGGAAAGAAAACTGTGGTCGCACTGAGTCACATTGAGAGGTCAGGAGGACCTTTCAACAGGATACAGCTTGACTTTATTGAGATGCCTAGGTGTAACGGATTGAGGTACATTTTAGTGGTGGTATGTGTCTTTTCACGATGGGTGGAAGCTTACCCCACACGAAGGTGTGACACTCTTACAGTAGCTAAGCTATTGTTGAGGGAGTTGATTCCTAGGTTCGGTTTTCCAACTTCATTGGAGTCGGATAGAGCAACACACTTCCACAGTGAGATCATGAAATTGCTTTGCGTGGCTTTAAATGTTGATCAGAGACTACATTGTAGCTATCGACCAGAGGCTTCTGGGATAGTGGAGCAGATCAATGGAACTTTGAAAGCACGGATGGCGAAAGTGTGTTTGTCTACATCTCTGAAGTGGCCTGATGCGTTGCCTCTAGTGTTGATGAGTGTTTGCAGTGTCCCAGATAGGAGGACCGGTCTTTCCCCGCACAAAATCATTATGGGGAGGGCGATGCGATAGCCAGCAATACCGTATTCAGCCTTGATAAACATCACTAATGACTTAATCCTTGATTACTGCAAAGGACTAGCTGATGTGGTCCGTTCTATGTCTCAGCAGGTGGAAGCTGCCGCTGTTCCGGCTTCAAGGGATCTCTGCCACGACTTGTGCCTGGGAGATTGGGTGCTGGTCCGGAAGCACACGAGGAAGAGCTGTTTGGATGCTCGGTGGCGAGGCCCTACCAGGTGATACTGGTAACGAACACAGCGGTGAAGTGCGGAGTGTTGCCGAATTGGAATCAGGCTTCCCATACTCGTCGAGTTTCAGAACCCTTGGAAGAAACAGCTCCTCTCGTGAATGAAAATCCAGCTGTGGCGGCAGGGCCACAAGTGAGGACAAGCCAAGCTGTGAGGGTTGCTGACGAAGCTGGTTGCTCACCAGACCAGGCTGAGGAGGGTTACGCTACACCCAACCCAGGTATTAACTCTGAGGAAGAAGGTAACGTTGCGGGTAAGATCGAGTCAGACTCAGCCACAGGAAGTGGTACGCAGAGGGTCCGAGAGAAAAGCAAAAGGGCTAATCGAACAGAAGAATCGTGGCCTGAAAGACAAAGAAGGTTGAATCTGAGGTTGGCCCCTGAGAGAGATCTCGCCCTTGTGTCCGAGACATCAGAATCAGAAGTGAGTGAAGAAGAACAAGACCAAGAAGGTCCAAGAAGATCAAGAAGGACAAGAGTGCCTTGCCAGAGATACACTGCCCCGGAGTGGACTTACGCAGTAACTGATGCCGGGAGTAGTGAGTTCAGGGAGGCTGAGGTCCGTGCGAGTGATCAGCAGGAATCCTCTACTGTAAATTGATGTGGGACTGATAGTTCCAGGACTCGAAGTTGAAGGAGTGCTGACAATCACGGTCCCAAAACCTCCAGTTTTGAGCAAGGTGCGAATTTTGATATTGCATAAATTAGTTTTCCCAACGTTTGGATTTGAAGCATCACCTCATGAACTGGTAGATGTTCGTCTTGAAATTTTGCAACATGTTTAAGCTGCAATTGGATCTGAACTTATCGTAGATTGTGAATGAACTGTGCATTGTAAATAAGTGTTCCAAAGAAGATAACCTAGGCCCGAGTGGAAGAAGAATACATTTAGGGCTTTTTCAATAGAAGAAGAAAGAGGGCTAGGGAAGTCTTTTCGGACTGTATAGATAAAACCCGGAAAAACTGAACTTTGAACGAATTTCCAGAATTCCAATGAACTTTGCTTGAACTTTTGAGCAGCAAATCGAGGTGGAAAGAAGAGACTTTTGTGTACCCTCTAAATTGAACGACTAACAAGAAAATGGAGTCTGGAAATCTGAACCATAGATCCAAGTGTGTGATAGGTACTTTCATAGTGGGAGTGATAGTTTCAATAGTTATAGTTATTATAGTGTCAGTTACTATTTTACATGAGCCAGAAGTCGTGGAGGTGAAAGGAACACCTACACCCAGTACTTCTAGCAAAAAGGAGGATACCATAGGAGCTGAAAAGGCTATGCTAGATCAAAATAGTCGTAGATTGCATGTAGATTTGTCTAGAAGTGATTTTAAGCTTAATGCGTATGCCAAGCTGCTATATGAGTACATTGAAATGATGGATGTGAGTGATTGTTATGTGTGTATGCAATTGCCTGCGTCAGTGGATGAGGGCATTAGATATCATCATCTTCCGTTGACTTTTGGGATTTCATGTAGTTTGTTGCTCAGCATGTTTTATGGGAGAGGACATTATGAATACTTCGTTTCCAATTATGATGCGGTGCTTTCAGAGGTTCCAGCATATAAGCACCTGAATAAGTATGATTATTACAAGCAAGAAGATAGAATTGGGAAGTATTTCATACCGACTGCCTCACTAGATACAGCTTATGCACATAGACATAACCTAACATGTTCACTAACAGAGATAGAAAAGAAGTTTGTAGATCAGGTAGAGGATAGATATAGACAGTTAACACAAACACGCGACACTGGAGATAGTCCATTAGATTGGACAAAGGAGGAGTTGGCTCACAGAGCGAAAGGGAGCTATGGCCCAATAGCATTAGATCTGGTGCAAAAAGGGAAGCTGTGTGTGAAACGTGTCCAGACCTATTATGATAAGGTTTATGTGGGACAGAGTGCGTGTGATCACGTTTTCACCATAGAAGAGTCAGCAAAGAACTTTTTGCAGGGTCCGGTACAAGTGGTGCCAAAAGTATACTTCGTATGTGGGAAAAACGCTTATGTGAGATTGCCTACCAATTGGTATGGTACTTGTTACCTGGCAGCTGTTTTCCCCAAGATTTACCATGTAGAGGAGCTAGGACTCCTCGAAGGAGGAATACATTCTAGGGCAAGGAGAGATGCAAGTGTAGGAGGAGTGATTTTGAATGATGTGAAGATTAGGAAATTGGCGACTGTTGTGGACAAATTGTCGACGAATACAGCTAAATCACTATTGCTCGTGGATGGAGAGATGTTGTCGATAAGGACAATGGTGATTCAGAACCGTCTTGCTTTAGATGTCTTATTGGCAAAAGAGGGCGGAGTCTGTAAAATGCTGAAAGTGCAAGAGTGCTGTACTTATATACCAGATAAAAGTAAAGATCTGAAGAAGTATATAAGTAACATTACTGAGATCCATCATGAAATCCAGGATCTGACTGAAGACGGCGTTTGGGAGAAAGTTGGAAAGGGATTTGGTAAAGTGGGGAGTTGGTTTGCGAGCTTGGGAAAAGGTATTCTTGGTTACATTCTGAGACCTATCCTTATAATCGTGGTCTGTGTGATTTGCCTAAGGGGTTTTGTGAGGGCTTATCAGTGGTACAAGGCGAATCAGGTCGAAAGGTCCCTTAGGGCAAGAGAAGTAAGGATGACTAGACTGCAGGACAGTCATTATGAGAATATCAAGAATCTGGAGAGGTTCCGACACGGAAGAATGGCTACGAGCTCTGTTTAGGTCGGTTCTTTCTCCAGGGAATGTGATTTTGTTGATGACACTAGTCATCAGAGGGGGAACTAATAGAGCGCAAAGATATTCTGAAAATTGTAGGGGTACATTATATTCGTAGATAGTCCGTACCCGCCTATATTCTTAGGTGTGCGCTAACATTAGTTAGAATTCGTGTTGTAATAATCAGTGGTAATTGAAATGCTAAGCCATTTAAGAAACGTAAAGTGGCATTTAGAAGAAACTATGTAACTTTCGGTGTTCATTGCAAATGCATAATAAGGTAGCTATATGTGTAATGTAATGCAGTAGATTTAAATGTGCATCATGTTGAAGTTGCACACGCATAGGTGACTAATTGTATTTAAATGTGATGAAATGTAGTGCTTACAGATGTAACATTTTAAATGTGTTTAAGTGATGTTAAAGGCCTAGATGGAGTACCTGCTCCTTCGCGTTAAGAAAGGCCTATTCGTTTCCTTATGTTAGCTGGTTTATTTAGGCCCGAAATGTATTTTCCCCTGGTGAGGCTCTCATTTGAAGACAGTCAGCGAAATTCAGCTGCGTGCAAGGTTGTTTCGTTCTCATGCATTCGTTGCAGGTGCAAGGACATCGTCTTCGTTAGTTAGAATAATGCTTTTGTTTTAGCAGTTAGGTATGGAGGAGATCCGCTACAAAGTCTCCAGGAATGCTGATAATTGGAAGTTGCGCTGAAGAAGCCTGAGACCCAAGGACACTTCAACCGTCGTTGGACCGAGTTCAACTTTTAGTGGAAAGTTACCTAGGAGAGGTGCCTGGCCAGGAGAGGTGTTACCTGGGCGGGCCTATCAAATGTCCATTTTGTATTAGGGACAGGGCCCCGAGGGTGGAGGCAGCAGTCAGTGGAGTTGGCAGTCAGCAGAGAGGGCAGATTGAGCAGGAGCTGATTGAGGAGAGGTAGAAAGAGGGTAGCTGGAAGGGATCGATTCTTAGGATGAAGATTTAGATGGTCTTTTACAACGTGAGTGCACTTCTGAGGAAGTCATCACAAGCCGACACCTTTTCATGGTCTTGCTTGGGCAAAGTTAAGTAGGGATGCCCCTTTAGAATAGTGTAGGGATAGACTAACGAATTTCCTTTACAGATTTCAATGAAGACTAATATAGATGTTGGTGCAGTTATTGCTTGTTTAGTATTTTTGGAGTTGCTCATTCTCTTTATGCTATATTGAATTAGATTGGTGCGTAGGATGGACTTTCTATTAGTGCCTTTGTATTTTTGCAACCTCGTTCTGAGGTGTCTGTATGTTCAGTTATTTTTGGTTTTGTAATAAACCCCTAAAACTTGGAATTCGGAGTCAATGATCTTTTCCGAGAATTACATTGTTTCATGACAGGATTGGAACAAATGTATTGTTTCTCCCCTTTACACTTCTCAGCAGGTAATAAAGGTTCAGTCGGCCGAGGGTTCCCAGTAAGTTGTACAGTGGAATCCGGCGTCATCACGTCCAACCGCCTCTACATGCTACAGTGACAACCGTCCGCAATGCTCAGCCACCTCCTCATGGCCTCCGCTACCTTGAACAGAACTCTTCACACCTAACTTAGAAAGCAACTTTTCAGTGGGACAAACCTGGTCCCTGTACCAGACCCACGCTCCATCGCGGTTGGCCTGAGCTTTTGACTTTCCTCCAGCCTAGCTAGCCCAAATGAACATGAGTGGTTCATTGTGTTTTTAGGCACTATTTTCACTTACATCTTTAAAATTGAATATCTCCGGTTAGACTTATTTCTGTTGTTCTGGAACCATTTTATTTATTAAAACGTTCATATTTTTCTAAATTGGTTTGGAATTTTTCTTGTGTTGTGTTTTCACTTTATTACTGCTTGTGTGCTCCATAAATACTTTACACATTGCCTCTAGGTTAAGCCGGACTTCGTTTGTGCCAAGCTACCAGAGGGTTAAGCACAAGTTAATTTAGTGACTTCACATTGAGAAGGATTGTGGTTGTTGCCTGAGTGGGGCTTCCACTCCTCTCAACCAATAATCAAATTTCTTACAGAGTGGTATGAGATCATCAAAAAGATTTGACAAATTGAAATGAAAATGTTGAGCTCTTATTCTTGTGCTGATGATTAGGGTGGTAGGGCTGTGCTGAAGGAGGAAAGATCCAATTTTCTGCCAGGATGGGAGGGTCCAATGATGGTGTGAGGGTTGAATTATTTTCAGCATAGAAGGAGAAGAGTGCTGGATTGAAATTAAATGATTGCCAGTTCGGGGGGGCAGGACTCAATTACTGAAACACAGAGGAATGGGGCAAATATTGCGTTTAAGCTTAAACTTAGAAAGACAATCAATGCTCACTGTTTCTGAGCGGTTCTGTTTCCAGGACATCAACATACCTCTGGAGATCCAAAGTTAAATGCAGGTATCTTAGGAATCTCAATTTCTTAAGACAGACAGACCTTCATGAAGAGCCTACAAAACTATTGAAAATTCAATAACGTATCATAAGCATTTGTTTTTAAAAAATACAAGATACAGTTATTTTTTCAACATTTACTTCTGTACAAAATAGGTATATTAAAACTCTGCAAGAATATCTGTATCAATAGATTTGTAGTTGTTGACTTTACCACATCTTACCACAAAAACCCAAATAATTAAAGAGCCCTAGGCCAACAAAAACAAATTCAGCAAAAAGCAGAGGGTAAAGGCAAAAAAGTTTGAGGGTGACCCTGCAGAGAGGGCCAGGTCCAACAGCAACCAACATCTATGTAAACATTTGAACAAGAGAGCATGGAAAACAAATGAATAACATTAAATTATTTAGATATCTACAGATGTGCTACATGTTCTTCACATATGTCAAAGCAGTTGGGAGTTGATTAATTTCTCAACTGACAACCACCTCATGTTGGAATAATTGACACAGAAGGCTCTTTTCTTAATATCTATAATCTTAGGGTCCATTTACAAGAGGCCTTCACCACTGGAGCGTCACTTTTTGTGATGCTTCTGTGGCGCAGGCCTCTCAATCATGTCTATGAGGTGACGCAAAGTCACCCTGCGTGGCTTTGCATGGCCTCATAGATATGGAGTAAGGCAAAGCAGCGCAAAGCACTGCTTTGCCTTACTCTACATTAAGGAGGCGTTCCATGGGTGTTGCTGTGGGTTTTGTCACACAACACCCATGGGTTTTGACACATTCCCAGATTTGCAAGGATCTGTAAACCTGGGAATAGCGTGTCTCCCCAGGGCAGGAGTAATGAGGAAAAATAACTTCATTTCTCCTCGTTTTTTCCTTTTTCTATGTATGCTGCATGCTGCAGCACACATAGAAAGAGGAAAACACCTTTGTTGATTGTTTTTGTGCAAGAAGGTGTCCCTTTCTGCACAAAAACAATTGTGCCAACAACGCAGACACCCTTGCACCATGGTGCAAGGGTGCCTGCATCGGCCCTAGGCACCTATTTGTGCACCGGCGCAGGTAGAGAAGACAGGAATGTGCTGTGTTTCATTAATACAGCACATTCCTGCCCTTTCCTTTTGATGCAGGGCAGCGCAGCAAGGAGACTTGGGGTACTGCCCTATGGCAAAAAGTAGTAAATGAGCCCTTAATGTATAATTCTCCTAAATCCATAGGTAATTTAAAAATTTAATGGGAGTGAAACTCAGGAAACTGTGAGATTTCAAAATGATAGAAGACCCACATGTACTCAAGGGAATTGGCAATATGAGCTGGTTGTAGACTGGTCCAAGAGTCCAGAAGAACTCTCATTAAAACCTGTTTAAGGTGCTTTAAGGAGGTAGGTGCCTTCTACCATATTTTATGGCAATGAGCCTTTTGGAGCAAATTTATAATGCTAATGGATACAATACTGGAAACCACTCTTGAGTAAATGGCCAAAATGGCTGTTATTTATTTTATTTTAACAATTTATAAAGCGCGCAAATACCCGTAGGTGTCTCAGCGCTAATGGGCACATGGGACAAACAAGACTAATCGAAAGTGAACTGCTTGTCAACCTGGACCTAATAATGGCCCATACCGATATTGCACAGGAGTGGAGCAGTTCATTGGTTCCCCCAAAAGAAGGTTGGTGCTAAAAAAAGACAGGTGTATGGTGACCAAAAGGGTTACATATGCTAGCAGTGGCTGCCCCATATGTTTAAGGAAATTTGGACACTGTGGAATCATTACGTTGGCCTCAATTGTTTTCCAGTCTACAGTGTACAGGACTCAGGGACTAGAGCTTGCTAATTAGCTGAAGCCTTTTTCAATTATTTGTGTTGTCTCCAGGACTCTTTGCTTTTACAAAGTTTTTACTTAGTTCCTTACTGGTTTTCTCTTTTTTCTTTATCCTGATTAATTTGTTTGGTGTGCGGGATGGGTGTGGCCCACTGATCACTGGGTCTCTTTAAACTCGTATTATGCATGTGCTCTAATTGGGGTTTGTACCTTGCCGAATGCCTGTACGACTTCCTTATTTTGCCTGTGAGAGTTTCTCGTGTTTTGTATATTTACAACAGTATTCAATATTAAAATATATTTTCTTCATTCCTTGGACTTCATTTTCTGGTTTATTGAAAATTCCAATTTCTGTATGTAAATGGCTTTTCCTATTTTATCATTTGTTTTGGTATCCCCAATCCCTAGGGCATTTCGGGGAGTTACCTTTTTTCAGTGGATTAAATCATCAATCTGGAAAAAAAATCAACATAGAATTACTTTGCCAGTTCTAATTACCTAGCATCAAATATGAAATAGGAATTCAGAGGCAACTCCCTGTTTCTGGGAAGCCCTACACCCTAAGTCACTTGCAGATCATCCAGAATGCCACACCACGCTCACTCTTTAAGCTCCCCAAACAACATTCAGCAGCTCCAGCACTGTCAGTGCTACATTGGCTCCCAATAGGAAAAAGGATCCATTTCAAGGTCCTATGCATGGCCCACCGAGCAAGGCAGGGAAAAGGTCCCCTTTTGATTTGAAGATTTGTCTGCCCCTAAGTGCCAAGGAGAACACTACGTTCTAAGAGCTTCTTCCTTCTGACCATTCCTAAGGTCAAAAAAGGGCTAAGTGTGGTGGCCGCTCCTTCGCTTTCCTGACTGCCAAGTTGTGGAATGCCCCCCTGGCAATCTAAGACTGACCCAGCCAGAAATATCCTTCAGGAAACTTTTAAAAACCTATCTATTCTAATTTCAGCATGATTGCCAAGATCTTGCAGGTGTGCTTGTCTCAGCGCCAGGAGGCCTTTTGGGGTAGCTGTGCACCACAAAAGACATCGTGTATAGAACAGAACTCTAATAAACGAGAACTTCTTCATTTAAATAACATTAACAAAAGTTACAGAGGTTCCAATTTATGTTTCAATTAACCAAAAACTGATCACCATTTAATGCTGTTATTACTTGGTTGTAAATGAGGACAAGCTGCCTATCTATGCAATTCTTTTGTATATGGGAAACTGTGCTTTCGTGTGCGAACAACCCTAAGGCATTATGAGGTTGTTTGAGAAGATTGCAGGGAAATGTGATCCTCACGAAATATAATCCACATTTAAAGGTTGCTCACGGAGGTTGATTCCGTCAAGAGTGCTCACATGCAAATATTGTCACGGCGCCTTCAAATATCAAAAATCACTCACCTGTTGGTAGACATGAAATTATGCTACGAACCTGATCTTCCCGAATGGCAGCTGATTACTGATGCTAATTTTGCCTGGGGCTCTAAACAGTCTCAAATTTCCTGCATGACTCTGTAATCTCATATTGAGTGTTTCTAATGACAAATAATCAAACTTTTTTAAATTATTGAATAAAACTTAGTGGTTTTTTTGCTAGAGAGAACTCTGCAAAGAGCTGCGTGCTTTACCGGTTATGCATTTATCTATAACTATGATTTTTGAATTGCCTCACTAATGAATTGAGTGTCACTCTGGTGTATCTCTGTTCTATGCAGCATAAAGGCAGGGGTTTCAGAGACACTAAGGACCAGTTTTATCATTATTTGGCGTAGTGCAACGCAGCAAGAACAGTTGCTGTGCGGCATCAAATGGAGAGAGCAGGAACGTGCCATGTTTGCCAACATATAGCCCATTCCTGCTCTCCATTTGCACTGGTACACTGTGTGCTGCCTTGTGCCAATGCAGGCACCATTGGGCTATGGCGCAAGAGTTCCTGCATTGTAAGCAGTATTGTTTTTGTGCAAGAAAGGACACCTTCCTGCACAAGAACAATCCTTAGGGGCGTTTTCCTCTTTCTAAGTGTGAATGCAGCACACTTAGAAAGAGGGAAAAACGAGGAGAAATAAAGATGTTTCTCTTTATTGTGCCTCTATCGGGCAGGTGCAACATTTCGATGCATTCCCAGGTTTACCTGTCTTAGGAAATTTGGGAATGTGCCAAAATACATGGGTGGATGATTGGGAACACCCACTCTTCACGTATGTAACACTTTCCCAGCACAGAGTAACACAAGGCACCGACTTGCGCTGCCTTGCGGATTTACCAAGCAACAGAGGGCCATGCACGGTGGCCCAGCGTGGCTTGGTAAATCTAACTAAAGGACTGCGTTGCCCTTGTGTCACCCTGTGTGATGCAAGGGCAACGCAATGCTATGGTAAATCTGGGCCTAAATTACTAGGGTTCGGGGAGCAGGAAAGTGATTGTTTACTCTCCATTTGCCCTATACAAAGTGCTCGTGGTCTGCGAGCTGTAGGGTCTGATAAACATAGTCCAAAGTGAAATAGAAATGTAGGCATGTAGTCTCCTTTTGAAAGTATGTTTCATAGTTATGTACATTCTGCAATAATGCATTGATTGACATGTGATGTCAAGAATTGGTTTTGGAGTGGATGGGTACCCATTGACACTTTTACCACTTTGTATATATGCTGTAAAGTGCAGTACGCAAGCAAAGTTTGATTAGTTGGGAAAAAATAATTTTCTCAAACTTTACGACTGCCTTGAGGAAGGGTACAGTTTGACAGAAAGTCTTGTCTTCTTTTTTAGTTGATAGGGCTTTAAAATCAAGAACAGTGGGTGTTTGCATCGAAATGAATGTAGCATGTAGCTCTACTTTGCGTTACTTTAGGCAATGTTACAATGCAAATCAGAATTTGTTTTGGAAAGTAAATCCCAACATAACACTTCGTCCTAGATCTGCATCACTGGTGAAAAGTGTTAGTATATTTCCCCTTAAGTCTTTTTGCACAGCCTACCTTATGCAATGCACAGCCTATCATACACTGTGTGGTATACATTTTTAAATTGACCTACATATTAACACTGCTTTCTTTCAACACACAGCTCGCTATTCCCCAGTGCGCCAACCAGTTATAGACACGGATATCTGAAGTAATCTTTTTAAACAACTAAGCTTTCGTATCAGAACAATGTATTTTCCACAGATTAGATTATCTTTCGGTTATTATCCATTAGAGTATTTGCATTATATTTTACATGCAGTTATCTCCCACGGTCAGGGCCACTCGTAATATTTGGCTGAAAGGACCAAATTATGTTATAGGCTTGACTAAATCATGCAACAATAAAAGATGAATTATGTGCACAATAAGGCACATTTTGTGATGGTATTACTTCATTACTTTGACATCGTCACAAATATTAACACAGGACATAGTTTCATCTCATTAGTAATAGTTAAACAGTCATCTCAAGAAAAAAGCAACACGAAAGGTTGACAGGTTCACTTTGCAAGCAGCTTTCCACTGTGCAGCAATTCGTGTCACTGCACTTTTAGTAACTTTCGATCCGTTAAATCCATAATTACGTAGAAAATGCTGCAGGTGTAGAATCACATTATAATAGCACTTGCCAAGATTGCCTCTGCTCTGTCTGAACAGTAAATGTAAGAAAACTGAGAATAGGAAAAACAGCCGGCAAAAGGTAGCCAAACAGTAAGGGCCTTATTACAAGTTTGGCGGTCCGTAGACCGCCGTCCCTGTGGTGGCGGTCCAACAGCAGTGAGCCATCCGCCATATTATGAGTTGGGCAGATTTGCTTTGAGAAGACCGTGTCTGGAACGTCGGCATCACTATCACACCACCAACTGCCAGGGTCACAGTAGGGGGAAGGCATCCTCCATTGGGCGGTACAGAGGCACAACACCACCATTTATTATGAGTTGACTCCCCGATGAGCTGACTGTCATGATTGGATGGCCGCCTAAAGGTTGGCGGAAATGAAGGATTCCGGGTACATACTCACCCCTTTCCAGTTCTTCCCAGCAAATTTCAATGGGGATCCCTTACTCTAGGTACCCACCTCATAGGAGCATCCTCACCCTGCGGAATATGATTCCTTCTTCTGTGAAATACAGATAAGTGCCTGGGTACCATGTACCCATTACTGGGATTGCCCACATACAGGTCAGACTCCGGCAATGGGTAGGTGGTATTTTTCCACACATATCAGGCATATTTGTGTATTTGGCACATGTGCAGTCAGAATGTACACACAGGCATTGAGATATGTGGAAATACATTGCACACCACTGCAAGACCGCCACACCACCAACCCCTTGGGAAACTCATAATACAGCAGTCGGTAGACCACAGGTGCAGCGGTCTCCTTGTGGTCGCGGTCCTTCAGTGGTCGGGCAGCCAATCTCGTAAAAAGACCCAATATCTTCAAGACTGAAGCCTTGAAGTTCCTACCACTCGACTTTCAAACATTCTGTGTTTCAGGGAGTGAATTAATTTATAAAGACACGTACGAAATCCTTGGGTCTATCATATGTAAAAATAGAATACAAATAAAAGATAATTAAGCCATAGACTATTCCACACAGATTTAACTGTGGGAAATTCCCTTTCAAGGACGAAATCCCTCACTCACCAAAGGTGACATGCTTCATCATATGGGATTCTCCTCTCGAAGGAAAAACCTAGTTCCTTCGAGGGCTACAACCCCCTCTCTGAGAGGGAGGAGCTCAGGGATGTTTTTGGGTATCTAATTTTTGGGATGTTCTAAATCCACATAGATGAGCAGAATGGTGTGAACGAGGACGCAGTGAAGGAGGTGAGAATAAAACTAGCTAGGGGGCGTCATATATATGTTTTATTCAGAAGCACCCTCTGCCAGGATTAAAAACAATAGTGCATCAGCGACATAGATTTAAATGATATGTTGTAAATTAATGGTCGACATGTTTCAGCCTAGAGTGCCCCCATGATCGGACAAGGCTTTCTTCAGGACCTATACAATGCTGCTGCTGGTGCTCAAATAAGAATACAAACAAAGGATACAAGACCCAAATGTGTTCAAAACTCCGACTGCTCTGGAAGGTGAAATTACCCGCTACTGCTGGGTAAAGAACTCCACCTCAGCCTCCGGTTGCAGGCTCAATTCGAGCTCGGGGTACCGACGGACAGAGCGGTGCCTCTATCCTGAGCTGTTGCCAGGCTGAGGTGGAGTTCTTTACCCAGCAGTAGCGGGTAATTTCACCTTCCAGAGCAGTCGGAGTTTTGAACACATTTGGTTCTTGTATCCTTTGTTTGTATTCTTATTTGAGCACCAGCAGCAGCAGCATTGTATAGGTCCTGAAGAAAGCCTTGTCCGATCATGGGAAGCAGGAGGTTGGTGGTGGAGTCTGATGTGCCTGAGACTCCAGCAGTTCTCTTACAGCTCCTTTTCCCTCTTCTTCCAAGTCCAATGGTAACTACTGCAGGCCAATCCAGGAAACAGCACACAAGCACAGGGACAGTCCCTTCCTGCAGACTCCTTCAGTTACACGGACAGAGGTTCGTCTTGACATCCAGGGGCAATACAATTTGTAGGGGTTTGAGCACAGATATTTATACCCCAAAAGTCTTTGTTCTCAGAAGCTACAAGTCACTGAGCCTAGCCAGAACCAGTTCTGGTCAGTCCTGGAGCACTTTGTTTACCAGGCTGCATACTTCCTTTCAGAAAGAGGGGGTCTGCTATCAGACACACAGTAGGAGGTGGAGCCAGCATTCACCTTGCCAGGCACAGCCCTATTCAGGTCAAGGAGCCACCCCTCCCCATACTCTAAATGCAGATCTCTCTATTCAACCCAGGTCTGACTCAGCCTGCCCTGCCCCTCCAAAACCAGACAGCCAATACACATAACAGCAGAGCACACTGGAAGGCTTAGGCAAGAAAATACCTACTTTCTAAAAGTGGTATTTTCAAACATAGAATATAAAAATAAACTTCACTAAAAGATGTATTTTAATATTCTGAGCTCAGGCATACTAAATTCGTTTTTCTACCATGTTCCTGGGGTCAGTTAGGACTATAGCATGTAATAGTCAAACTGCCCATTCTAGCCTATGGGGAACAGGTAGCCTTACAGTAGTGAAAAACGAAATTGGGTGTAATTCACTACCAGGCCATGCTACACACACCAAGGCATGTCCTACCTTACACATACAATGCACCCTACCATAGGGGTGACTTACATGATGCCAAGGGAAGGGTCAGGGGCTGGGAAGTGGGTGCACTTCACAGCCAAGATGGCAGTTCTGGACTGCACACAGACTCTGCAGTGGCAGGTCTGAGACACACTTTACAAGCTGCTTCTGTGGGTGGCGCAAACCAGCGCTGCATGCCCACCAGCAGCATTTGGTTTACCAGCCCTGGGCACACACAGGCCACTCTACTAGGGACTAACAGATAAACCAAATAAGCCAATCATGGATGTACCAATTCACATAGTCATATTTACAAAGGGAGAGCATATGCACTTTAGCACTGAACAGCAGTGGTAAAGTGCCCAGAGTCATAAAACCAACAAAAACAGGTCAGCAAAAATACAGGAGGCAGGCAAAAAGTTTAGGGGCGACCCTACAAAAAGGGCCATTTCCAACACGACCCCCTTCCAGCCAAAACGCAGGGTAGACCAATCACTACCCTGATAGGATTCCCTGCTTTGGGCGATAAAACACGGAACTGGCCCGCAACTGCAGGGGCATATTCCAGGTCTACGCCAATCTGAACCCTGGGGGATCCCTCTGTCCCCACTCTCAGGGCCCACCAAGACAACCCATGGGGAACTCTTCCCTTCACCTGTGGACACCACCCGGGCAGCACCTAACCTTAACTGGCCCCCAGGTGTGTCCCAACAGATAGACAACAAGCCACAGTAGCCACTGACAGTAGTCAGGGATGAGACCCAGGCCTTATACCTCTCAGGGCTCTCAAACCTTTGTGGCATCAGAGAGTGGGGGGCAGTAACCCCAGGTGCCTGGCACCTTTTGTCCACTCTCCCTCTTGTCAGGTCAGGCAAGGCACCCGGACACTGACCCACCAGCCCTGGGCCTGTACCCAGCGGCTGGGCCAGAGACTGGGGTGGGCTCCCCCACACCTGGTCCTCCTCTTTGGGGCTCGGTACCCTCCCACCTGGAGCGATACCCCCTTCCAGAATTGTCAGGGCACCTGTGGCAGGTGTCCTGCACAACTCACCCACCAGTTCAGGGGTTCTATCCTGCAACTGGTATCCCAGCATAGGGTCTGTACCCTTAGACTGGGCGGAGGTCAGGGGTGAGGCTGCCCTCCCCGCGCCCTTTACTGGGGCCTGGCACCCTCCCACCTGGAGAGGTGCCCCCATAACACAAACTGGTAGGGGCACCGTTAGCAGTTGCCCCTTCCTCCAGGTCAGGGGGGACACCCTGAACCTGGCCCCCTAACCCAGGGTCTGTACCCTTAGGCTGGACCTGTGCCTGGCAACCCAGGACTTCTGGGGGAGTACACCAATTCCCCCCAAGGAAAGCACACTCCTCCACCAGTTCAGGGCCTGGACCCTGCAACTGATCTACCAACCTGAAAAAACCCTCAGGTTGCACCGGGGTCAGAGGCGAGGACTCCCTCCCTCTGCACCCCCTTCCAGCATACTGCACCCTCCCACCTGGAGTGGTGCTCTTAGAAACAAAAATGGTCGGGACACTGCTTACAGTAGTCCCTCCCTCCAGGTCAGACAACACCTGGACCTGACATACCAACCCAGGGACCAACCCCTGCGGTTGAACAACTGCCTGGCCAACCAGGACTTCCTGAGGGCGACACATACCTAGCGTGTCGTGTGACAGTCTGCCTGGCACAGAGCTCACGACCTCCTGTCCCTCTGACAGTGCGTGAAGATGCCCCAGGACAGAAGTGGCATCACCATGGCCAATACTATGAGGCTCAGCCCTTCTGGCTGGCCCCTGACCCACTGGTTCTTCCACTGGGGACTCTTTCCCCCTCTCACCCCTCATTCTGGACTCCTGCACCCTCCCAACTGGAGTGGTGCTCTTAGAAAAAAAAAATGGTCGGGACACTGCTTACAGTTGTCCCTCCCTTCAGGTCAGACAACACCTGGACCTGACTTACCAACCCAGGGACCAACCCCTGTGGTTGAACAACTGCCTGGCCAACCAGGACTTCCTCAGGGTGACACATACCTAGCGTGTCGCGTGATAGTCTGCCTGGCACAGAGCTCACGACCTCCTGTCCCTCTGACAGTGCGTGAAGATGCCCCAGGACAGAAGTGGCATCACCATGGCCAATCCTATGAGGCTCAGCCCTTCTGGCTGGCCCCTGACCCACTGGTTCTTCCACTGGGGACTCTTTCCCCCCCTCACCCCTCACTCTGGCCTTCTGCACCCTCCCAACTGGAGCGGCACTGCCAGACACTAGAACTGCTGGAGGTCTGATTACAGGCACTCCCAGCTCACCTAACACGGGGAGACCCCCACAATGGACGGTCCATCCGGACAGACTAGGTTCCCTACCTGGTGTTCCCTCATGGAATCATCCAGTCCTGGGGACTGAGGTTGGGGCTCTTTGGGACCTATCCCAGTCTCACTCCTGCTCCCACGAGACAGGATGTGAGGCCCTACAACCTCCTCACAACAAGGGGACCAAGCTGTATCACTCCGAACCTCTCCCACCACTCTGGGCTGGAAGACATCTGAACCACTCCTCTTAGGGTCATTCCCCAATACCTCTACAGAGCCTCTGGTACTCACCCAGAGGTCTGCCTCCTGTGCAAGTTCCCTAGGATCAGAGAACTCGCCCTCTAACACATGTTGGTTTAGCTCTGGAAAATAGGAACTCACAATATGCTCTCCCACAATTGGATTACACAGTTCCACGCAGGTGCTAACCTTCACCTCACAATCCAGTGCCTCACACACGTACCCCACACCACTCTCCTGAAATGGGTGAGACATTAACTGACTGTCTCTATCACTCAACCCACACTCTTCTGGGCGGTCCTCACACTCATACACCAGGACTTCAACTACGGGGGAACCCCTCTCCCTGCACCTCTCATCCAGAGTCAGTAGAGTGTCCCTCCCTTCACTAGGACTATGGGCCCCTGCGCTAGTTCCCCAATCCACCTCAGGGACACTGCACATCAATGGAGCTACCTCATATCCTTGAATCCCCTGGTGTAGATCAACCCCCTCCTTCAAGTCAGGTACCACATCTCTGGGTGTGTGTACTACACTGTCATCACTATATACCTCAATTTTGCTGCCACCACTGGACCCCACCCTCACTGGTGAATCCAGACAATTAAAACTGCGCTTAGGGGATAATCTACCCTCCTGAGCTAACTTCTCCTTCCTTGCTATCTGCGCTAGGTGTGCCTCCAGCCGGGCAACCTCTATTTGGAGCCTCTCTAATTCTAGCTGGTGCTCCCTCTCCCTTTGTCTGTCCAACTCCTCTGTGGACCATGAAGGGAATTGGGCACTGCCCTGTGCACTAGACTCAGTAAGGAACTCTCTATCTATGAGATATTCCATAACACTTTCTTCCTCCTCTTCAGACTCTCTAGAGCCACCCTCAGACCAACTGCCCTCTTGGTAGGTGTACTGGGACTCCACGAATCTCCATCTGTTTAGTTGCCAAAGTCTCAGGGATGTCTGCAGGGATAGCTGAGTCTCCTTCCTTCTCACTGCTAAGCCCCTCTCCTCACAGAACATCCTTAGCTCCTCTAGACTGTAGGTCAACAGATCTTCTATATAAAAGGTAGGTCTCATTTCAGCAAGACCCATTGTAGCAATATCAATCAAAAATAGGATAAAAAACCTCAAAAACGTATGTGGTTGCGTTATGGTCTGCACTCACTAGTAGTGTACACTATAATTACTGTATGCGATCATAAATGCAAGTCCAGATCCTCACCGCTGACCACCAATGTTAGAAATGGGGGTCTCTAGTTGGCAATGGCTGACCACTGTCCAAGTAGGGACCCTTCTTCCTAAGTCAGAGTGAGAGGGCTACCCTCTTTAATACCCCTGCTCAACCCTGTGGTAACGTAGCACGGGCAGGTAGGCTTATCTCAGAGGCAGTGTGTGAAGCATTTGTGACCATACACAGTAACACAGTGAGGTACACTACAAAGGGACACCACACAAGTAGTTATAAAAAATAAGTATCTTTATATATATGTAGACTTATCACAAGACCAATTACTGTAAAAGCCACAATACTGTCAAAAATAGGATTGCTGTTGAAGGACTGTCAAAAAATAGTTCAAAGGTTGCAAAAATAAGGTTCAAATCCAAAGCAGTGGTCTCTGCGACCCTTTCTCTCACAAAGTACCTGAATACAGTAGCAAAACCAACAAAATGTCGCAAAGAAGTGGAAGCGATGATTTTCCTCACGCGAGGCCGGCGATGCGTTAAATCCTTGCCGCAAGGGAGGATGATGCGCCGATCTGCTGATGCGTGCGGAGACGATGCGACCAACTTCTGCACGCTAGGCCGCCGATGCGATGACTTTCTTGCCGTGAGGGAGAAGTCGATGCGACGATCCTGTTGCGCTGTGCGATTGTGTTGCGATGCGAAGAGATGACGCTCCGCGAGGGAGCGACGAAATCCGGTGCGATGCGATGAAAATGGCGGACGCACGGCGTCCGCAATGCGATGTCTTGAAGCGATGATTTCTTTTGGGTTGCGAGCGCTCGGCGACAGCAGCGCGATGATTTTTCCAGCGCATCTCAGCTGCAGCGGCTCGCAAAGGGGCGTTAGCGATGGGTTCGTGTTGCAAGTACCCAGCGGCAGCAGCGCAATGATTTTTCCAGCGCTCTCGGCTGCAGCGGCTCGGAAACGTGCGTTAGCGACGATTTCCAGCACTCTTTTCTCTGAAGCAAACTAGAGGCCCTGGAACTCACAGGAGCCTCATCAGCAGATAGCAATCCTCGCAGGGAGGAAGCAGGAGGTTGGTGGTGGAGTCTGATGTGCCTGAGACTCCAGCAGGAGGCTAGCTCTTCTCCTAGCCCTTGGGTGATTGCAGGTTCAAGATTAAAAAGTTCTCTTACAGCTCCTTTTCCCTCTTCTTCCAAGTCCAATGGTAACTACTGCAGGCCAATCCAGGAAACAGCACACAAGCACAGGGACAGTCCCTTCCTGCAGACTCCTTCAGTTACACAGACAGAGGTTCGTCTTGACATCCAGGGGCAATACAATTTGTAGGGGTTGGAGCACAGATATTTATACCCCAAAAGTCTTTGTTCTCAGAAGCTACAAGTCACTGAACCTAGCCAGAACCAGTTCTGGTCAGTCCTGGAGCACTTTGTTTACCAGGCTGCATCCTTCCTTTCAGAAAGAGGGGGTCTGCTATCAGACACACAGTAGGAGGTGGAGCCAGCATTCACCTTGCCAGGCACAGCCCTATTCAGGTCAAGGAGCCACCCCTCCCCATACTCTAAATGCAGATCTCTCTATTCAACCCAGGTCTGACTCAGCCTGCCCTGCCCCTCCAAAACCAGACAGCCAATACACATAACAGCAGAGCACACTGGAAGGCTTAGGCAAGAAAATACCTACTTTCTAAAAGTGGTATTTTCAAACATAGAATATAAAAATAAACTTCACTAAAAGATGTATTTTAATATTCTGAGCTCAGGCATACTAAATTCGTTTTTCTACCATGTTCCTGGGGTCAGTTAGCACTATAGCATGTAATAGTCAAACTGCCCATTCTAGCCTATGGGGAACAGGTAGCCTTACAGTAGTGAAAAACGAAATTGGGTGTAATTCACTACCAGGCCATGCTACACACACCAAGGCATGTCCTACCTTACACATACAATGCACCCTACCATAGGGGTGACTTACATGATGCCAAGGGAAGGGTCAGGGGCTGGGAAGTGGGTGCACTTCACAGCCAAGATGGCAGTTCTGGACTGCACACAGACTCTGCAGTGGCAGGTCTGAGACACACTTTACAAGCTGCTTCTGTGGGTGGCGCAAACCAGCGCTGCATGCCCACCAGCAGCATTTGGTTTACCAGCCCTGGGCACACACAGGCCACTCTACTAGGGACTAACAGATAAACCAAATAAGCCAATCATGGATGTACCAATTCACATAGTCATATTTACAAAGGGAGAGCATATGCACTTTAGCACTGAACAGCAGTGGTAAAGTGCCCAGAGTCATAAAACCAACAAAAACAGGTCAGCAAAAATACAGGAGGCAGGCAAAAAGTTTAGGGGTGACCCTGCAAAAAGGGCCATTTCCAACAATTGCTATAAATGAGAAACTAACACATTGGAAAGAAATTGGCCTCCTTTCAGACTCTGAGTATAAATTTCTCCAAATCCTAGATTCCCCTGTATATACCTGCTGCCTAAAATACACAAATGTGAGTGCTTTCCACCGGGTCGCCCCATCATCTCTGGGACTGGCTCAATGACTGAATCACTTTCTAAGTTTGTGGATTCATTTCTTCAGGCCCTAGTAGGTAACCTACCATCGTACATCAGGGACACCATGGATATCCTGAAAAAATTTGATGACTTGGAGTGGGAGAATTCAATGTGGTTTGCCACAGTGCATGTCAAATCTGTTTACACCTGCATCAAGAGGAATCTACAGTACAACCGAAAAGGTCACAGTGGTACACCATTCAATTGAACAAAATGAAACATCACCACGGAATCAAATCATTGCAATAGATCAACTTGAAACATTTGCTGATTTATTCGATGAAACAGTATAGTTAATATATACATTCACAAGTAAAAAAGCAGGTGCTCCAAAGGAAGTGAGAAAAAGGTGCTCATAGGGAATGTGCACTCGTGAGGGTTTGGGGTAGGAAAGGCAATGTGCTAGTAATCACATCAAAAGGACTGATAGCAACCTATCCAGCCACGTGAAGGCAATATTTACATATGGACATAGCAATTTCTAGACATAGAAAATCAATCCCTATTGTCTGTACTCGTCCACTCAGAACAGGACTGTCAACGTTTTGACCCCCTAATACATGTAGGTAGACTAATCCTTACGTTTGGGTCTTCATCAGGACCAAGGGGGAAGGGGAGAGGAGGCACCTATAAAAAATTAAATTAATAGTCTCATTATTCTGGTGGCGAACATGTGTAATTGGGAACAATTAGGAAAAAGGGACAATTAATGTTTACCAATCAAAAAGCGGCTGGAAGAATCTTGACATTGTTTTCAGAAAAAGTGGGCCGGTAGGCTCCAACGTCAGGGAAGCGAAAAGCATTAGCTGTGGATGAAAAGTCTGTGTAAGCACTATTCGAAATGAACTTGTGACTTTGAATATATGAATAATTTATTGGCTACTCACCAATTTAAATGGTGCTAGTAGCAATCATAATATTAAAAGTGTTAATTTCCTCCTAGAGGAATGGCAGGCAAGTAGATTGCCTCTCCCATCCGAAGGATGGTGACTCTGTATTATTTGTAAATGGAGGAGTGATAATTCCTGTGAATACACAAAAATGCAAAGGGACACATTTGTATCCATGGACACACCCTGCAACTCCTACCCAAATGGGAGTGAAAGGGAACGAAGGTGACATATCTCGTAAATCCGTTGCGGTTGAAGAATGAATCCGACCTGTGTGTTAAAGACGGAAAACGGCTAATAGGACAAATGCTCTCAACGGGAGAACCATCAGCCTGTCTAGGACTGTTTCGAGAAACCATTGCTTACCTCGCCATGCACGTGTAAACGCCTCCGGTTGCGATCTCGGGAAGCCGGAGGACGCAGGAATTTATAACGTGCACGATGCGTGCGTCACCCCTGCAGGCACTGGATGCTGACAGTCTCCGGCCTGGGAGAGAACGATTACCGAACCCACACAGGTCAGACGCCGACGGCTCCACATTCGACTAGTGGAAGAAGCTGTAAGGCGGAGGTCGTTGAAAAATTATTTTTGGATAGACAGACGATGTGGTAAAACTTAAAGGATCACCAGTGGTCTAACAATTCCTATTAAAGATGTGGCAGAAAAAAGGAGGAATCTATTTAAAAGGATGACATGAATGCGGCTATTTGCAGACGTAGAAAGACTCACGGGTTTGGACAGCCCGGTTGTTGTAGCTCGTGTTTCTTAAATATTCGGTTACAATGGCCGAGGAAAAACATATTGCCATAAGTGCCCATACTAGTGAACAGTACAACACTGGTGATGTTAGACTGGCATACGATCCCTGATAATATTAAAGAACACATGATCAATCAAAGGTTGCAAACAGTTAACATTTTTGAAAACATTATTGGATCACAACACCGATCACAGACGGGGACAAGAAAGTTCATAGGTGTTTCTGGGTACATAAAGTCAAAAACCCTTGATGTTGTTGGAGATAATTTCATATAATGGACATTTACAATTAACCCCTAACAGAGGGTGACACAATGCCTGAGTAACATGAGACAGAAAGTCCATAAATATTTCTAGGTACACAAAGTCAAAAGGCCTAATCAATGTTAGTGGTACTTTCATATGAAAAACATTATGCAGTTAACCCATGACAGCACATGATCATCCTAGTGCCTAGTGCATAGACCTGTTAGTCACTATTGAGGCAGGACAGTTGAGCGTTAGTCGCATCAACTACATTCAGACCATCCTGTACAGTTTTCATATAATGCATCCATTTACACTCTCGGGTATTGAGGACAGCATTAATATCACTCCCTCTGATGCCCAGTGTGATTTTTTCAAGTACCACCCATCTGACACTCTCAGGTGGGTGGTTGAAGGCCTGGAAATGCTCAACCAGTGGTGCGCCCACTGTACCATCCCTTATCCTGCTGCAGTGTTGCAGGACGCGCACCTTCATTTTCTGCAGTGTCTGGCCTATGTACATAAGTTCACAGGGACATATAATCGCGTAAATCACATTGTTGGTATTGTAATTTGTGTGTGATTTCAGATCTATTGTGTGTTCTTTGTAAGTGAATTGCTTGGTCTGTATAGTCAGTTTGCACGCCTTGCACTGTCCACATTTTAAGTGTCCCACAACCTCTGGTAAGTGCCACAATGTTTGGATGGAAGGCTGTTGAGAAGTTGGTAATAGTGAACGGACCACATAGTCCCGAATATTCTTGCCTTTTTTGAAGGAATGCATTGGTGGATCCCGCAATTCCAGCTCATCTGAAATCAACTTCCAATATTTGTTAATTAAATTTTTGATGTCATTACTGTGGGTGCAGTATGTGGTGACACAGATAAGCCTGCTCATAGGGTCCGTGCTGCGTAGTTTTGGTGTCAACAAACTCTCTCTGGGGTTAAACCATGCCTTCTTTCTGGCACGTTTGACAAGTCTTCTCGGTTACCCCCGTCCCCCCAGACGGTCCATGAGGCAATCAGATTCTCTAAAAAAGTCTTCCTTCAATGAACAATTATGTCGAA
Organism: Calotriton arnoldi; assembly: GCA_963921515.1. Taxonomy (NCBI): domain Eukaryota; kingdom Metazoa; phylum Chordata; class Amphibia; order Caudata; family Salamandridae; genus Calotriton; species Calotriton arnoldi. The sequence continues at coordinate 824,896 of CAWUFW010001768.1, read as the reverse complement.
TGTGGAGGAACTGTCCGAAGGGGAGGTTGTCGCGTAGACCCCCGGGGATGGTGACTGCTATACCATAATAAGGTGTTCCTCTCAGTGGGTTTCCTGAAGAGGCTAGTGTGGAGTGAGCCATTAGCTGCCCTAATTGTGATGTCCAGAAAGTCAATGCTTTTGAGATCGTAGTGAATCGTGAATTTAATATCATCAGATCTTTAATTCAGCCTTCAATTCCGTGAATTTTGTTCAATTGAATGGTGTACCACTGTGACCTTTTCTGTTGTACTGTAATTTACCCTGGTCCAGTGGCTTGTCGGGTTTCCCCATTGTATATAACTCAAGAGGAATCTAGGGAGAATGGCGGTGGAATTTTTCCTATCCACCAGAAGGGCCAACCTCCTTGACTACAGTGAGATGTTACTTAACATGGTTGATCTCATTCTTGATAATAACTATTTCCTCTTTGATAAAATTTGGTACAAACAGCAACAAGGGACTGCGATGGGTTCTAAATTTGTACCACCGTATGCCAATCTCTTCATGGGGTGGGTGGAGCATACGTATGCTTGGTCCATGGCGGCTGCTAAATGGACAAAACACATACAATTCTATGGTCGTTACATTGACGACATTAGTATCATCTGGACTGGTACTGATGCACAATTGAAGCAATATTTTGGTTTTCTAAATAACAAGGTCCTGAATGTTACCTACACCCTTAATATGTCCCAAACGAAAACACAATTCCTTGACCTGGAACTCAACATCAGCAACAACAGGGTACAGAGTACACTCTACAGAATAAAAACTGCGGTGAATAGCATTTTACACTACGACAGAGCACATCCACCTTCTACGAAGAAAGCCATCCCTTATGGAGAGCTACTACGCATTCGCAGAAACTGCAGTGATGAGGCCAACTTTGAGTTTCAAGCCAAACTGGCCACAAACAGACTAGCAAGAAGGGGGTATGACCAACAAGTGTTACGATTAGCTGAACAACAAGCCAAGAATATCAGTCGGAGGGACACTCTAGTCACGAACAAGAAAAAAGCTAAAGAGGGGAGTAATCAACGACTGTCCTTTGTTACCACGCACTCTGGACTTAACCATGACGTTTTCAAAGTGCTAAACAACCACTAGACTTTATTCAAAGGGGTACCAGGTGTTGGCAATTTCGTTCAGCCAAGTCTTCTATCACCTTAAAAATGAGTAAAACAATCAAAGATACACTTTGTCCAAGTTACACGCTCCAGAAAATCCCTTGCAAACAAAGCTGGCTTAAGAAGCCATTGGTTTTTATACCTGTAGAGATTGCAACATTTGCAATCTAGGTTGCCACAAAACACTGTGCTTTAGCTACAACACAGGGAAACAACACACCATACGACACTTCATCAATTGTCTGACTAGCCATGTGGTATATGTATTGGTTTGCGTGTGCAATAAAATATATGTTGGAAGTACAACACATCAGCTCAAGACACGTATCCAGGAGCACCGCAGGGCATGCCTGAATGGAGATACTGCATATGCCCTGGTATCAAATGAATGCAATGCTGGTGTTGACAGATCCAGGTTTCGTTTCCATGGCATAGATGTCACCTTACAACAAAAGAGGGGGTGACAGGGAGCTGTCCCTCAGACAACTAGAAGTTAGGTGGATCTGTGATCTACGATCTGCAAATGAGGGTCTGAATGTGGACAATGAAATGCATTATTTTCTATGAAAAGAATGCTTCCTCTCAGAAACAGCCGGGCACATTGTGCCATTACTCCATTTACTGCTTATGGCTGCTCCCATTATAGTTCTCCTGTATTTTCATTTATTGGAGCACACCAGTCTGACTTTCCGAGTGGTTTTGTTTTAAATGGGCACTGTAATCTACGATCTGCAAATGAGGGTCTGAATGTGGACAATGAAATGCATTATTTTCTATGAAAAAGAATGCTTCCTCTCAGAAACAGCCGGGCACATTGTGCCATTACTCCATTTACTGCTTATGGCTGCTCCCATTATAGTTCTCCTGTATTTTCATTTATTGGAGCACACCAGTCTGACTTTCCGAGTGGTTTTGTTTTAAATGGGCACTGTAATCACATTGCCCTTACCATGACTTGTGTTACCTCCTCCATGTGTACATGATCTTGAACACTGTTTAAATTGTTTTTGCAATCACACTAGATGGGTCTGTTGGTATCCGTATACCTTTTGACTGTAACAATCACTGTGACTTCCAGATTGTCTGAACGATTAACGATTGAAAAATATGTTACACCATGATTAGAACTATTAAATCTAATGTGTAATTAATGTAGTTTGATGCGAGAACTCCATGACTCTGTCCCCTTTTTGATCAATTGCTTTTTTCTTTCCTTATTTTCTACTCTTTTAGCTCATGGGTTAATGACATAGATTTTTAGACATTGTGTTTATCCTTCATAGACGGATGAAAAGTGGGATTCCCTTCTTTTAGTATGGGTGCTTTAACTTTATTGACACCACTGTTATGAACATGGAAGTGGTTTAGCAGTATCTGTCCCCTTAATGACGAAATGCCCTCTCTCTTTCACACAACTCCCTCACCTCATGAGTTAATAACACAGGCCCATAGACATTTTGTTGACGGACTTAACGTGAAGCTTTCGCAAAGCATGAGTTCTGATAACTTTACTAACACTACTGTCATTGACACAGAAGTTAGTCAGCGGTCCCCTCACTTGGAGACTGAGGGCTAGCAGTCTATTTTTCGCACACACGGGACCAGGCGTGCCCAAATTGATACCGTCATTGACACGGAAGTGAGTCAGCCGTCTCCGCACGTTGAGACTGAAGGTTAACATTCTAGTTTTCGCACGCACAGGACCGGGCGTGCCCCAATTGAAACCACTAAAAAACCAGGTTTAGAAATGAAACGAGGTAGTTGACGTTTGACCGTACACGGGAGAAGACTTATCCGAATTGTGAGTACAGTGTATGAGATTCCATGCCTTGGGTCTCTGCTTTTTAATTGAACTGAACTTATGCATGAGACAGAAAAGTGGGAGGGATACGCTAGACATGAGCAGGGCTTTGGGAACTATGGGAAACAGCACCGTAGGTGGGCTTTTGATATCTACTGAGAGATTCTAGATAAGCAAGTACTTACGCTTGACACAAGATGGGCTTACTCGTTCATAGAATCAGCAACGCAGGTGGGTGCCCGACCTTTACCCTGAATTTAATCATTTGTGAATGGGTAAATCAGTGACGCGAGTGGGCGTCTGATCGCCACTTTGAGCATATAATCTTCTAGCTAACAGAGTCGTTGCTGCTATTGATAGCGTAACAGATCTTTACAGCAGTTCTTATTGGCCTTTAATTGGAGAATGTATGACGTTGTATTTCACCAACGCCTGTATGTTTAGTCACCACTGGGTGAGAAAAGAACTGCCCCCCCACACTTTTTTGATTAGGCCGTTCTGGGTCAGAATTTATTTCCTGAAACCAATTTGGTGGTAGTTAGAGAATCTCCTTCTTTTTACTCTACTTCTCAGGGATGAATTTACAGGCTCAACTAGGAAAATACCAATGACCACTCTCTAAACTATCTATACTAATGTATGAGTATGGCTATCCATGTTAATGCTAACTTTTTTAAATCACTAGCCTTCGCGGCCCTCTACTGTAGGCTATGTCTGGGCTCTCCCTTTGAAGCTCTCTTGCCATTACTACCAACCACAGTATGGCTGATTTGGTCTACCAAGGCACTACCTTGGAAGTGCAATTTTTAACTTAACATTAAGCTTAGGTGACAATTTAACTACTTAACTTGTGAGCACCTTTCTACCAGCATGATTGTTGAATGACCACATAGCCTAGTGTTTGATAGAATTGATGGCTAGGTACTGACACCAATGATGCTACACTGTTGCTAAACCGCACAGAGTTTGAACGCCATCTCTCTATGTTTAGAATACCAGAATACAAGAAGTGGCGTATACTTGACTGACCAAGGGACTTTATTGACGCAATTCGTTGCTGGCGTTTCGGATGGTTTACACTTGAACTGTGCTTATTATGATATCTTGGTAAGCAGTAAAGCACTTAAAAATTCATAACTTCTTAGAACTTACTTGGGGAACACTTCTTGCTTGACAGTCACTACACACTTTATTCTGTTTTTAGAACTTTTTTATAAAACTGAGATTAGTCTCTCAGTTCAACACAGTCTCTGGCACTGTTTAAATCTTCTTTTCACGAATTCTCACGGCTGGTTCTTCTTCCTAATAAACTTGGGTCACTTTAGTAGCACAACTCTTTACATTTTCGATAGGAATAAATACCGGTTTTTAAAACAAATTACATTGTATGTACTTACAGCCCTGAAGAAGCCCTCTCTAGGGAGAAACGCGTTGGCTGTACCAAACTTTGAAAAGAATATAAGAAATAAAGAATCTGCAATGCACAACAACAAAACCTGTGGAAGAATTTTTATTGATCACTGACTCATTACTGTACTGATTTGTATTGCCTCTCATCATTCTGTCCAAACTGTATCTTATCTGTGGCCATGTGGCAGCTGTTCATTTGAGGTGGGCAATACGTGTGCCAGAATACACTAGAGACTACACTGGGTAGTGCAGTGTTAACAAACCCTGCTGCCATTCTGTGCCTTGAATAGGAAGTTCAGGGGAGCTGGGGGTGAAGTCTTTGTGTCCCTGAGACTTCAGACCAGGAAGCTAGCTCTTCTTCAAGTCCTTGGAGATCTTCCTCAAGCAGGAGACACAGCAAACAGCAAAGTCCTTTTCCCTTTTCTTGACAGAAAGTAGCCACTGCAGGCCAACCCCAGACAGCAAACAGCACAGGGGCAGTATTCCTCCTCAGTTTCTCCAACTCTTCTCCTTGGCAAAGGTTCCTCTTGATTCCCAGAAGTGATCTAAAGTTCTGGGGTCTGGGCACCAATATTTATACAGCAAAATTATTTGTTCTCTGGTGGCAGAGAAGCCCTGTGCTCAGTCAAAACCAGTTCTGTCCTCTCTGGTGCAGCTTCCTGGCAGGAGGTGGAGACAGCAATGTGGAAGGCAGACCAGGCCCAGTCAGGTGAAAGGAAATCTCCTCCCCCTACTCTAAATGCAGCCCAGGTCTATTCATCCCAGCCCTGACTCATCCAGACTCTCTGGAGCCACTGCACATCCCCAGCCCCTGTCACTCCAAAGCCATACAGTCAATACATATCCTAGCAGAGGCACACTGGATGGCTAAGCAAGAAAATACCTACTTTCTAAAAGTGGTATTTTCAAAAGCAGTATGTAAAAATCACCCTCACTAAAAGATGCATTTTAACATTCTAAGTTCAGGCATACTAAACTTAATTTCCCTACCTTGTTCTCAGGGGTAGTTGTGCCTATAAGATGTTATAAGCAAATTCCCCATTCTATCCTATGGGAACAGATATCCTTCCAATAGTGAAAAACGAAATTGGCAGTATTTCGGGACATGCCACATACATCAGGGCATGTCCTACCTTTCACATACACTGCATCCTGCCCACAGGGGGACCTTGGGCCTACCTTCAGGGTGACTAACATGTAAGAAAAGGGTAGATAGGGCCGGGCAAGTGGGTGCACTTGCCAAGTCGACATGACAGTACTAGACTGAACACAGGCACTGCATTATCAGGCTGCTTATGTGGGTGGCACACCCAGTGCTGCAGGCCCACTAGCAGCATTTGATTTACAGGCCCTGGGCACACACAGTGCACTGTACTAGGGACTAACTAGCAAATCAAATAAGCCAATTATGGGAACACCAATCCATAACAACAATTTACAAAGGGAACACTTGCTTTTTGGCACTGAACAGCAGTGGCAAAGTGCCCAAAGCATCTAGACCAGCAAAACAAAGTCCAACACACAGCAAAAACACAGGAGGCAAAGGCAAAAACACAGGGGAAACCCATGCCAATGATGCCAGATCTAACACTCATGTTACATGGTTACCAGCTGTAGCCATGGGGCCACATTCGATCCTGTGAAAGTTCAGTTCATTTTGGGCTTGAGGGTCCAAGAGGACCTCATGCTGAGCCAGTGCTAGGCATCTGGCTATATTCTGGCTTGAGCGATCATTGGCTCAACCACCTCTACGTTCATTTTGTTGTATTCTGCGACTTGTGTTTTTGCAGCTGTAAAAGTAAAAACAGACTTGAAAGTTCCTGAAATCAAATTATAAAAACCATGACTGAATAAGTGAAAATATGAGCCTACAAGACAGAAGGGAAGAGAGTGGTGAGAGGCACAGGGATCCATAAAAATATTGCCTTTTCTTCAATACAGAGCTAAAAAGAAAACATCCATGGCATTTTTTTAAAAGTTGATATAGCATCAAAGTTTTTCCTTATTCTGATACAATTCAAAGATAATTAGTGCAAACGTACTCATAAAAAAATCTGCCTCCTTTTCAAAAGTTAGTTTTGAAGCCTAGGGGAAATTTCCTGAGTTGGCTCTCTTTACATCCTGCTGCGATGTTTCACAGAGACTCTGCAGCATAGCATGAAAGTCTTTAAAATAACTATAAAACAAATGACTTCTGACCCTGCAGTGATTTAGGAGGAGAAGGACATTGGAAATGGTCCTGCTAACGGTTTTATTATAGCCATATTCCACTTGAAATTCTCTTCTATATATATCAATGCGGAAAATGCATTCCCCCGATTTGTTTTTAAAACCTCCCAGTCTACAGTTGTAAAATATTGGAATGCATGCATCTTTTGTCAACCATGTAGTGGAGCACTATGCAAACCTGCAACAGATCTCCTGGCTTCAGTGTGTGGAGTTAGCTCAAACTCATCAAAAGAAGCATTCTCGTAAATCTTCTTCTAAGCACTCCAACGACTTGCTTGGTTTTGCTTTTTGTTGGGACATATGTTCAGTTGATTTTTCTCTATTCGCTAGTTGTTGAGAATTGGCATTGCCTTATCAACCATGTTTGCAGATGGTAGCTGCTGCCTAGTAACTGGAAGATAGTAGCCCCTGGTATGTAGTGTAGATATGCTGTATTGTATTGTTAAAGTGGAAAACAGGGTTTTAATTGGACTCAGTTTACCAGAATCAGTGATAATCCCCTGTCTTCCACTAGTTACTGCGCTAGGTCTTTGTCATTGTTTTTAAGAAAAAGAAAAGAATACATCTCTTCAATTATTATCAGAATCATTAACGTAAAGTTTTAGTCAATGACGAGAGTTGTTAAAGGTTTAATAGGCATTAATAATCAAATATTTTAGTTGATCGTCTTTATTGCCAATCACAAGTTAATTCAGATTAATTGTCAATAAATGACAGAAATATAAGTCAATATTAGTTAAGCAATTAATATAATAAATGCATCAAAAAGCGCATTCCATAAAGGAAAGAATCACTATTCTAGGAATCGGGAAAAATTGAGTTAGTTAAAACCCATAAAGAGCTCTAGTTCAAGAGAGTGAGAAAAAGCATAAAGCTTCAGCGTTAGAATCAGCTCAATAAATTAATATTATCGAAGCAAAGAACTTCCCATAAAGAGAGGTTCAAGAAAACTCAGTAGAGTGTTAAAGCAATGTGACATAAAGTCTGGGTCAAGGTATAATGGAAAAAGTGTTAACCTACTCTAGAAACACGCACTATTATAGACATCACATTTCGCTAAATGATTGGAAACCTGTTTCTTTTCTCGTCTCCTGTGAGTCAATCAATGTCAGATGGTCTCCTGGGAACAGGATCACTCCTCATCTTCTCACAAGAATAAAATAGTCTTCAAAGGACAATGCTACATGTGTAACTATTTTATATTAACTACATATTTACATGTGGCTGCCTCGCTTAGGCTGACTTTCCCACATATACTCTATATCTAATACAGTAGCGGCTCGTGGAGGGAGTGCTGCGGGGCGGTGAGGCGGGGCGGGGGAGGAGCAGGGTGGGGGGTAGTAAACTACGGCATACGGCCGAACAGAGGTAAGTAAACAAATAAATAAATAAAACGAATTTTGTTGAGCGCGCTGCATCGCATTTGGCAATGCAGTGCGCGCAATGAAATTTGTTTTATTTATTTATTTGTTTACTTACCTCTGTTCGGCCTTATGCCGTAGTTTACTACCCCCCACCCTGCTCCTCCCCCGCCTCACCGCCCCGCAGCACTCCCTCCACGAGCCGGTACTGATTTAATATCAACCCTTTCCACAATAGTCCATGTAGAAATTGAAACATCTATATTAATGAAAAAGAAGACATTTTGCAATATCATCATTAAAGGAGAAAAACAAGTAGGTTAAAATGTCAACTCTGCATTTCAAGCTCTGTTTCAATTAATGTATCCTTCGCTTCCTTATTAATTGGCAAATTAATCATGTGTTATCTGAAATCTTTGTATAAGCAGAAACATTTGACATAAATACTTGCAACTATATATGTAACTTATTAATTATTACAAAACATGATCATAGAGAGGTCAGGATCTAAACTTTTCATGCGTGTATAGCACTTCCAATTTAAGCTTGTTTTCAAGCAATTTTCAAGCAATGCTACTTTAGGAAGTTTGGAGGCCTAGTACGAATAATTGAAAAATAGTTTGCAGTTTTATGTATTCTAGCACATTATTTTTCGTCAAAGTTGCACATTAGCTCTGCACCTTTAATTACAAACCAGCATTATTTCTTGTTAATTTTAAATCTACCTTCCAAGTATATGGCTTTCTACACAACTCACTTAGCTTGACAGGATTCATGTTGTATTCTTTGCATTAATGACTTTTCTATTGATAGATAGAAGGTTCATATGGGAAAGCCTAAAACCTCTTTTGTGAAGCCGAATTGTATATTGCACAGAAACTGCATGATGATATTGGTGTAAATGAAGGGGGGAATGTGTGTTTGATTCCAAGAATTGTAAATTATTGATTACTTCTATGGTGAGTAGACAGCCATGAATATCATAAAAGCCCCCTATACTTCCCTTATCTGCTCTGTAGCTACGGGAAGGTGATGTGGAAAGCCACATGGGGTTTAAGTGCATTTGTGACTTGTTATATTTAGTGCCTTTACATATGGCCTCTTATAATACACCATTGGTGCCTGTGCTGTCCTTCTGACCGGACCGAGTGGCATAGATTCACAGTGCACACACCAGCTTCGTCCAAATGGCATAGTTTTCTATGGGCTGATGTGATGTGTCCAGAGGTATAGCAGTGTTTCAGCCTGCATTCCTGTAGACATTTCTGACTCATGTAGTTAGAGTGTGGTGCCATTAGCATGAACTCAGATTTCACGTGGCCTCTTCTCGTCCGTCGTGACTTCTTGTGGATGTGTGCCAGATGAAGTTGCATGTAAAACGTAAAACTCTTCTCTCATGTAGCCTTCACCGCATAGTCCAGAAAATTATACTTTGTAGAATTGTTTCACTTGGTAATATTTACATTTGTGCTTTCATGTGGTAACCAAGAGTGTGCAAGCCTGGGTATGTTTGAAAGTTTTGCCTTCTTTTGTGAAGGTTGTCTTGTTGATGGATAATCCCTTTAAGGCCCTTGCCTCATTTCATATGTGTGCCCCCTTGCTTGATATACTTTGTGCATAAAAAACGTGGTTTAATTGCACGGGAGTCGATATGGCTTCTATCACATTGTTAATCATTTTGTGGGTGTTCACTTATGGGTGGTCAAAATTACTTCCTGGATGATAACAAATTTCTACGATTATTGGTTTGCTCATAATAGAATGTTTGCAGATAAAACCCGATCTTGTATATTTTTGAAGCCTTCCTGGTTTTGTGCTAATATTAATATTCTGGCTCCTGTCAATGATATTGGAGAGACTTAGCTCATGCAGTCTTTGGGCCTCGACTACAGACATCTTTAGCCCTATTTAGATCGGGTGTTTCCAATACATTACATATACTTAGAATGAGCTTCGAGCCAACCCCTTCCTCATGAATGGATGTCACTTTTATCTATCTCACTCACCTGCTCCTGATTTAAAGACTTTCCTCCCTACCCAGGAACATTACTCTCTCAAAGTGTTTTCTTTGGGTGATATACCCTTCCACTGCTGATTTGAGATTAATGTGAGACCCTGTTTTGCAGTGCATATCAGGGATACTTTGGTCACCCTACCTTTCTTTCTGCTGCCCTTCTTCCACACTCCACTCTTTTCAATTTACTTCTCCCTTTCCCCACTCAGCATTTGCTTTCCCCCATCCTCCATGCTGCATGTGCAACCTGCTGCTTAATCAGCAGGCAGCCATTTTAAATGTATTTATACCATTCTGAAATGGCTACCGCACACGTGCATATGCATCTTTTAATTCAAATGTTTTTGGTGAACATTGTTGTAGGCACATCACTAGGGAAGCAAAAACCAGGGCCTCTATTGCGACTGACTACCAGCTCCCCAGAACATGTGATGGCTGCTGACACTACCTACCTCTTTAAGTTTTCCATGCCAGGCACTTCAACCTTTCTCCACTCATGCCCTAGACTTCTTCTTCATACCTCCAACAGTACACTTCATTCCTTTAGGGGGTCCCGTTGCAACCCTACCCCGGGCCACACTAGGCACTCATACCTGCTTCACTGTAACTCTCAGCACACATGCTTGCCCATGCTCCTCCCTCTCTGATGCTGCCAAAGGAACTCCCATTCTCCACTGGAAGTGGCAATTAGGAGATGTGTGAGGGGAAGGAGAGTAGAGGCAGGTCTACCAGAGAAAACGCAGGAAACGGGAAGAAAGATAAGTGAAAAGAAATCCTGCACACTCTGTGTGAGTAAGAGCATGTCTACCTGTCAGTATGTGTTTATGTTTGTTTGTGCATGCATGTCTGTGTGTGTGCAAGTGTGTGTGTGTGTGTGTGCATATCTGTGAGTGCTTGAGTGCATGCATGTGAGTGCAGGTCTGTATGTTTGTGTGTGAATCTCCATGTGTAGGAGTGAGGCACCACTATTTTTGCCTTTGCCCCAACATGTACAATGCTGCATCTGGCACAGCGGTGTAATTCCAGACAAACTACTGGCCCTGGTACAATGGTGATTTGCCCTAGCAAAATATGGGCACTGGCACATTAATGATAATACCTGGAAAATGAAGGCCATGAGAAAATGTGACAGTTCCTGGCAACATGCCAACACTGACACTATGGTGTTAATTTCTGCCAACATGCAGGCCCTAGCTCAATAGTGGTAACTTCTAGCAACATTCTCCCCCCTGCCCCACCTTGGTGGTAATTCCTTACAACATGCTGGCCATGGCACAATGCTGATAATTCCTGGCAACATGCTGACCCTAGCAAAATCGTGGTAATTCCTGGATGAATTAGTGGCTCCTGCCCAATAAAGGTAATCCTTGGTAATATGTTGACTCTGGCACATTGATATTAATTATTGCCAACATATGTGTTCTGGCACATTGATGATAAACCCTTGCCACATGCTGGCCCTGGCACAAGGGTGGTAATTTGTGGTGTGAGAAAATTGATTTTTAGTTGGGGTGGGTGTCAGTCCACCACAAGAAATCGTGTCATTCTTCTTGTTAGGTCCAGTAAAGGTTTCAGTAATTTGAACCTCAGTTCAACCCCTGTTAGCTATGACACAGAGCAGACAGGCTTAATTTAAGAAAATGTGTAAAGTATTTAGAAGTACCAAAACATTAAAAAAGTCAAAAAGACAACATAATAAAAACCTCACTCCATATTTTTTTTAAAAGTGAATAATTCAATGAGCAAAATGAGAGCAAAACAACAATAATTCAATAAGGGGAACCAGAGGTATACATTTGAAAGTTTTTAAATAATAACACCAAACATTGTGGGCAACTGGTCACACTAGACCATGACAAGAGTATGGTTTAAGGCCACAGTCGGATACAAGTATCAGTTTGGTCCTGGTCAAAGAGTTACCTTCAGACTTGGAAAATTTTAGAGAAGGTAGAGTCCTCAGAGAGATACAGCTGCAGGTCCAATCCGAAGACGGGCCCATCAACAATGGGTTGACGAAGTGCGAGGTCTTGGTGAAACCATCTCTGAAGGAAAGAAAAGCTTAGAGTTGGAAAAGTCCAAAGTTCGTGCCCAGGAGACTGTCAACGTAGATTGGATACTGCTAGGCAAAGAGCCTGGCGACGATTTCTCTCTTTGAACTAAAACTCTTTTCTGGAAGTCAGATTTCCCAGTGGGGCAAGGCTACAGGCTGAAGCCGAAGAGGGTTAAACGACATTGAATGGTGATCGGCTTTGAGCCAGCTGACTTGGATTTGTTGCTGTGGAGAAAAATGTAGCAAGAGCTGGGGCAAAGTCAGGGCCAAGGGTGATGTGCCCTCTGCAGATCGGCTGGCAGTTTGGCTTCTGTCCGATTATGGTTCACCAGGCAAGTCTCAGCTTTTAGGGTTAGGCAGGATGTGTACACTCTGACACCAAAAACATTTTCCACAACCTCAGGAATAGCACTTGCGGGCCAGGACTCACTCCAGCAGAATCCACCAGCAGGGTCTAGGACAAATCCAGTTGAACGTGTCAGTCGGGCTTTTTCATGAAAGGCGGCTTCTTACAGCTTTTGTGCCCCTCCAGTTTAACTGGAGGTCAGGCAACTGATCCTTTGAGTCCACTTCTTTGTCCTGGATACAAGTGGAAGCAGGTCCAGCCCTTAGAGTTCTCCTCACAGATCTCAACAGCAGGTGCAGTCCTACTTTTGTCTTTCACAGGTCCAGTAGTGTTCTGAAGAGGGTGTACAGGGATGCCACATTTATGGCTGGCACTAGCCTGTGAGTGGGGTGACTCCTGACCCCTCCCTAACCAACAGAGGAAATGTTTGCAGGGGTAACCATGCTCACTTTTGCAGCTGTTCCTCTATGCTGCACTACAAACAATCCCAGAGTGTCCAACATAGCAGAACCCTGTTTCTCCTGTGAAGAGCTCCTGGCCCACCCCAGAGGTGTGGCCAGGAGGGAAAAAACAATTGCACCCCTGTGGTCAATAAATCCTAGTTCTGAGGGTGGCCTGTTTTCCACTGGGACTGATGCCAGACTGGGCAGAAGGACAAATAGAGGGGGCAGACCCAGTTGTGAGCTACATCAGCCTGTTACAGGACAGGCCCCTTTGAAGAATATTAGGTTCCTGGGCCTGCCCAGATGGTCCTCCTTTCCAAAAACAGAGGGTGGAGGCGTAAAAAAGTATAATCAAATACAATTAATGGTATCACAGCATAAACTGTAGCAGGGGCGGCTCCTCCATTAGGGCGGAGGAACGTCGCCCCACTGCTTTCTCGCAGTGCAAGAAGCAGAAACATAAAATGGTATTTTAAATACCATTTTATGTTTCTTCTTCTCGCACTGCGAGAAAACAGAAGGCAGGGTATGCCTGTTTGGGGACGGGCTGGAGGGTATGCCTGGTTGGGGGCGGGCAGGTCGGCGGGTCGGGGAGGAGTGGCTTGCCCACTGTTGTGGGCCTTGACTGTTTGGTCGGCCCTCTGGGGCCGACCAAACTAGTCATGTGCACTCTACATTTTCTCTATGTAGGCTGCATGCAGGCTACAGAGAGAAAATGGCCTCCCTACAGGCGCCTGGCTAGGCGCTGTCTGCACCAATCACAACGCTGCCATTGCAGCGTTGTGATTTGCTTATGGGAGGGGAGGAAGCATATGAAACACACTAACCCCAGGGGAGCCTAGGGGAGGGAACTAGAGACACGGGACACTAGGAGCAGGCAGCCTCCAACATCAAATGTTTACCACATAAGGGCCGCTCCCAGTATAGTGATCAAGGTTTTTACAGTGTTAAAAGAGTGAGTGGGGACATCTCACAAAAAGTTACGGACTGGTCTCATACACCACCTGGTGTCATGCTTCATCATTGGCCAGTCCTCGCCCTCCAAAAACTTGGTTTGGTGGAGGGTGGGCATACACCTGACAACAGGGATGCACTTCTAAACTAAGTGGGGTCCGTGAAAGAGTGAATGAGTTTTAAAGAGTGAGTGAATTTAAAAAGCCATTATAGTTGCCTATTATGTTTTAATGTGGGTGGCAGCTAAATGGTGTTTAAAAACAAATGGACGGTGTGATAGGGATATAAATGTCCCTACACCGTTATATATGTGATGGTCGACATGTTTCTGCCTTGCGGCCCGGTCGAGTCCATGGCATTCATCAGGACCTAATATGTAAGGGCTCCGTTCTTACCCAGTTGTAAAGAGTAAGTACCACTTCGTGGGGTGACCAATGTCACTTTCCACACAATATCCGTGCTCTGGCTCTTCTAAGCCCTTCTAAGCCGTGGGGCAGGGAAATCTAAGCCCTATAGGAGGAAGTGAGGGGAAGACCCATGTTCCTAAGGGTCTCAGGGTGTGTCTCCCGTGATAGCACCTAGGTGTAACCTCTCGGTCGACCGGCGAGGAGAAGGAGAAGTTACACCTAGGTGCTATCACGGGAGACGCACCCTGAGACCCTTAGGAACAGGGGTCTTCCCCTCACTTCCTCCTATGGGGCTTAGATTTCCCTGCCCCAGGGCTTAGAAGAGCCAGAGCACGGATATTGTGTGGAAAGTGACATTGGTCACCCCACGAAGTGGTACTTACTCTTTACAACTGGGTAAGAACGCAGCCCTTACATATTAGGTCCTGATGAATGCCATGGACCCGACCGGGCCGCAAGGCAGAAACATGTCGACCATCACATATATAACGGTGTAGGGACATTTATATCCCTATCACACCGTCCATTTGTTTTTAAACACCATATAGCTGCCACCCACATTAAAACATAATAGGCAACTATAATGGCTTTTTAAATTCACTCACTCTTTAAAACTTTTTCACTCTTTCACGGGCCCCCACTTAGTTTAGAAGTGCATCTCTGTTGTCAGGTGTATGCCCGCTCTCCAACAAACCAAGTTTTTGGAGGGCGAGGACTGGCCAATGATGAAGCATGACACCAGGTGGTGTGTGAGACCAGTCCGTAACTTTTTGTGAGATGTCCCCACTCACTCTTTTAACACTGTAAAAACCTTGGTCACTTTACTGGGAGTGGCCCTTATGTGGTAAACAACAGGGGAGGAAGCATGCCTGTTCCTGTTCAGGAGCAGGAAAAAGCCAAACGCGGGACCCGGCCCAGGAGCAGAGACGACGCGGGACCCGGTCAGGTAAGGTTTTTTTATTTTTATTTTACCCCCGCACGACCCCCCTGCCACCCACCCACGAATATTGCAAGCCGCGACTGAACTGTAGGCCCTTTTCAGGAAGAGGCAGTGGACTAGGGTGAGGAAAGAAAAAAGACCAACAAGTGCAGTATGAGAACCAGCAACAATTACAGCAGCAGGAGGTACAGCCCCAGGTGGGAACAAGCAGGTCATGAATGCAGTATTGAACTTGAGTGACCAGGTTTTCTCGGACCTACAGACCCAAGTACTCAATAAAGGTTTGGGCTTTGTGCCCACCCCGAGATCTGTTGGCTTCACATTACAAAAAGAACTTGCTGAATAATTTCGATGAATGAGACTCAAGATTTTGTTTTCCAATAAAAGCCTAAGGGAAGAGGAAACAGAAACTAATACTGGATTGAAATAAAGATCTGGGATTTACCCACCATTATGTAACATGCATTGTGAACTACTAGCCGTTGAGCAGGCAGTGACCGCTGACATAGACCCATTGAATGAAGCAAAAAGCATACATACAATAATCTCATAAAAATAGAACAAATGGCAATTGAGGACATATCACAACTTGACAAAATTGTAAAAAACAAAGTTGACAAAGTAGGCCACTGTGATTCTGCCAAGAGAAATTTATAGAGCAGAATGCTTGAAACTCCTGAACGACACAAGGAATTATAAAATATTAAGACGAGACTCTACGACCTACATTATGTAAGATATACAATGTATGGTTACTAGAGCAGTAGAAAACAACTGGGTAACTACATACAAAGCAGAATTCCTACAAGAAAAAAAAACTCTGAATATCCCTTACTTTTATATTCTACCTAAAATACATAAGGGGAAACACCCTCCTCCGGGGAGACCTATATTGTCAGGTATTGGGTCAGTACTGGAACCTTTATCAAAATTCACCAACCATTTTTTGAGGCCCCTTGTGTCACAAATGCCTTCATATTTCAAAGACACTTAGGGCCCGATTAGGATGGCAGTCGGACATCTCTACAAAAACGGGACCGCCTGACTAGCTGTCGCGCGGACCCGCACCCACACCCTGAATCACGATGCAACCACCTTCAAGGCGGTCGCAGAGTGTATATTTTGTATTGCGGCAGGTGCTGCGGGCTGCAGCACACGCCATAGTACAAAATATGCACCACGCGCATATCCCTGCACTATGTGTGCCAGGGGCCATGTTGGAGGGCCAGGGAGGAAGGGGGACCCGCTACCCCAATGCCCCTTTCCACCTGCCTTTTCATGGTGGGTAAACTGCCATGAAAAGGCAGGCGGAAAGGGACATTGTAATCCCTACGGCGTTGCCTAGCAGGTACTGCCACTGTTTTAGGGATACAAGTCCCTCCATCGGATCCGTGGTGGTCGGTCTCTCTGACCGCCAACCATCCACCTGCCATCCTAATGTGACAGGTGGCAATCAGGATTACGATGGCGGTGGGACCGCCATCAACGGGCTGTCGGTGGTGGTCCCACTGTCATCGTAATCAGGCCCTAAGTATGTATTGAATCTCCTGTAAAGCATGAATTTTGACCCCACATCTGAAATTTATATGGCAATGGTTGTTGAAGTACTTTATACGAATATTCCTCAAAAAGCAGCCCTCAAGGATGCAGAAGGCCTTCTAAAAGGAAAGGACTAGGATTTGAGCACTCCAGTGGATTTCGTGTTGGATTGAGCACACAAGGCACTGACATGGAACTATTTCAAATTTGAAGACCAGTTTTTTCTGCAAGTGCACAGTACTTTAATGGGAAATACATTTGCCCCAGCTTAGCTTGTCTGTATGTGCATAATTTAAAAATTACATATATTCTTAATAATACAAATCCATAAACTAACCACATTCGAATTTGGAAACATTACATTGATGACATTTTCATCATTTGGAGAGGGAGTGAGGCAGAAGCACTGGATTTCAGTAATTGGATTACAACTAAGGATGAGATTTGAGGTTTGCTATGACGTTCAGCAAGACTGAATTTCTTTCTTGGATCTACACATTTATCCTCGAAATAACAGCCTCAAGAGCGTAGTTTACTACAAACACACAGATTGCAACAATCTGTTCAGATATGACAACTTTCCGCCTAAACCACTACGTGATAATTCACCTGTGGGACAGTTTCTCAGGCTCAGAAGGAATCGCACAGACAAGATTGATTTTAAGATCCATGCAAACTTACTTAAAAAGAAACTTGAAGTAAAAGAATATCCAGACAAATAGTAAATAAAGCTATGAAAAGAGCCCTTAACAATACATGTGAACTACTTTTCCAAACCTTCAAAAAAAGTGATACAGATCGTTTAATTTGTGTTAACACATTCAGCACTCTCTCCAATCAAATGAAAAAGATTGTAACCAAGCATTGGAAGATTCTTACATTAGGCTCACACACTAATTCAAAACCAATGTTTTCCTTCAAGCGTGGTCGCTCATTGAATGACTCTTTGGTCCATCCCAGACTTAGAGCCATGCTACAGACAAATACAATAAGAACAGCTTTGAATCTTCCCTTCGTCTTTGGTCATTTCACGTGTGGCCACTGCATTATATGTGCTCTTACAAGAAGATCCAAGGAGCTAGATCTGGGTTTGAATACTGATTGGATGTTGAGACACCACACCAATCATTATTCCTATAATGTCATCTAGATGATAGTGTACCCCTGTCATCTGAAATAAATAGGGATGATGACTCGTAAGCTCAGTATTAGAATAAATGAACACCGAAGCACAATAAGGTGTAAAAAAACAGTCACTAAACAGATGAGATCAAAGGCTGTTCCACTTAGAACAACGCTGGATATACCCTCTGAAGAGTTCAAACCTAGGACTGAATGACGAAATCCAATGGTCCCAATTATTGAGTGGCCTTGAATGAAATTTATGCCTATGGGTATTGATTTTGGAGATTCCTGAGTTTGAAAGAAAAAGCAGTGGAAGTGCTGGTTTTCCAGGTTCTCCATGATTCAGACTGAATATGACTCATTTGGAGTCATACAAAAAACATGCAGAGTACTCTAAAAACCAAAGAATGGGTCCCAGTTTACAACATACCTCAGGACTACACACAATTAACCCTGATTTAACACCATGTACTCCTGTTGTGAAAAAAGTCTTAAAAGAAAAACTCCTTCTGTCTGTAACAATAGATAAGATTCTACTTGTGAGGCCATTTGATCTAGATAAACACTATGTAAGGAAGTGGCATTATAAGTTTGTTACTCTATGAAGTTTTAGTGGGAGTTTTTTGTGGGAATACCATTTAAAACACATTAGATTTCCAATATTGCACATTCCCCCTTTGTGACTTTTTAAAATAGATTTGGCCACCTTTGAGATCTCCCTCAATTGGTGTAAAGGCCATTCACTGATACATAAGTCCAAGAAATAGCCAAGTGACACCAAATGTTTAGCTCCAGAAAATGTGCCCATGTCTGAGATCCCCCTTATGTGGGCAAATTGCCACTGGATTATGCACAACTTTAAAAATTAGATAAATGATGCCAAATACCTGGGGCCTTGGATCTCTCTATTACAACTGCGAATGGGAGGGAACTACGGGGCACATGCATCAAGGTAGGCTTTTGCGATTCCTTAATTGCAATTATTTAGGAATCGCAATTAAGGAATCGCAAAAGCCTATGCATGTAGGAATCGCTAAAAAAATAGCGATTCCTAAACATTCCTTAATTGCTATTCGCAAATTGCGAGTCGCAATTAAGGAATGGCTTCCCATTCATTCCTATGGGCCTTCAGGCCCATAGGAATGAATGGGATAGTACATGCAATTTGCGAGTACCCAATAGGTACTCGCAAATTGCGCATGCAATTTCAAGGGTGCTAAAGGGACACCCTGTTGCACCCCTGAAATTACAATTTTGCCACATGTTGCGCACACACATGCCCCAAGGGCAAGTGTGTGTTTAAGATGGGACTTTGAAAAATGCACTTTGGTGCATTTTTCAAAGAAATCGCAAATTACCATCACCTTTCAAATGACGGTAATTTGCGATTCTTAATTACGAAATCGCAATTTTTTTCTTTAATGCATTGCATTTAAGGAATCGCAATTTGCGATTCCTTAAATGCAATCGCAATTAAAGTAATCGCAAATTTTGCGATTTCTTACTTAGCGATCTTTGCATTTGGGATGATGCATCCCAAATGCAAAAATACTGGTCGCAAAGGGGCAGATTCTGAGAATCTGCCCATTTGCGACCGGTATTTAATTTGATGCATGGGGCCCTACATTTCCAATGAAGCCTCGGCCATGTGTAACTGCTGTCGAGAGCATGTTACATGACGTGGTGACGCTGTGTTCACTGCAAGGAAATACCTGCCATCCGAACTTACTTACTATTCAGCGCCTGGCAGACAGGAGCAACCGTAGGTGTACATGCAGTGAAGTACGTGGGCTTGGTGGGGGGCTATGTAAGCTGGCCATTTTGTGAGCATCTTCGATCTATGTTAAAGTAGCCAGCGAGGGGGGTCTCTCATTTTGCAGCTTCGCTGAGCAGGGCGAGAGGGACTTGAGACTATCCATGTCTTTTTTACGATATCTCTCCCGCTCGTAATGATTGGCATTCATCCTATGGGCCAATATGTTTGTTTGTGAAGTAGCCGGTGAGAAGGGCACCAATGTTGCATTTCCACTGAGCAGGGTGAGAAGGACTTGAGACCTTCCAAGTCTTATTTGCAATATCTCTCTCTCTTAACAAATGACATGCATCCTATGGGCCATTATTGTTGTCTGACAAAACGAGCAAAAACCCACAACGTGTCTTATTTCTATGAATGTGCAATACCCCCAGTAAACGGGTAAAAAAGAATCTTGGTTAATCAAATCATTCGCTGGTGCAATGGAGATTAGTACCAACACAGTTTATGCTTCAATACCATTGATTGTCTGACAATATACTTTTTTCCGCCATCGCGCTCTGTTTAGGTCTTCAGTGTGTGACTCGACGAAAGTGCCTCCCTGTTCTAACCAGTAAAGTCTCGAACCTTGCTCAGTCTAGGATAAGCGCATGATGCACGTGTGTGTGAAAATGTACACCCAATCATGCCCACATGTGATGTGCATTTAGGAGTGGCTCTGTAGTGATTTTTAGCATGTTATTTATCATTTTACCGAATTTGATTCAACAGGAACTTGAATTGGGTGCTTTGCTGTTTTATCCAAAAGTCAAGAAGAATATATTTCAGTTTCTACACCGCCTGGCTGAGTGCTCACTCTGAGGAATAATTTGCATTTGTTCTGATGTCTCTGTGTTGAAAATCAGTTTTAACGGTTTATTTTTATAAAAGAAATTTAGAAAGGTGAGTGCGTTAGGCCTCATTTGATCGCATGAAATGTATGAGTAGCTAGGCAGGGTCAAGACTGATTTGCATATAGCTGGGTCTGAACTGGGGTGATGAAGTGAGCTAAAGAACGATGATGGATTCAACCAAGATCTGTGACTGGGGGTGAGTGTCTGAAAAGTTTCAGCGCTTCGGCCATCATCTCCTGGTGTTTGCAGGGATTACAGTAGCCCTGACGAAGTCCGGAGACCCGCATGGTTTTTAAGAATGGTCAAAACATGTTGGCAGAGCCAATTGGGTTGGTGAGGTATTATTTCTTATCTTACACCCAAGATATGATTTAATCATATCCGAGGTACTCATAATAGAGAAAATACTCTGGGTATACTTCAAGATATTTTTATATGTATTTGGATCCTTGAAACTATCCAATGTCTGATTTATTTAAGAACTCTCAGCAGTAGTTGAGTCCACCATGGTGGTATTCACCTACCATAGTGTGGAAAACTGCCAGGAGAAGTTGTGGGTGAGGCGATTTCTCCAAAATCTCTTTTGACTTAGGTGGAGCACCTGGCCATTTTTTGTGTGTTTACAATGTTGGCAATATCTGGCTATGTTATTGGCCCTCACACAGTGGAGGATAATTCCTGGTAAAACTCTGACCTCGGTAGCATGCCACATGCATTCACTTTCTGCCAATAAAAAGCATTGCTATAGCCAATAGCTCAGCCTTATATAGCTGAAATCTATTGGCTTTGACAATGCTTATTAAGTGATGATTCTCCACAACTTCACTGACTCTTGCAAACTAATTTTCCGGAACTCAAGCCAGTGAAGGAAATGACGTTCAAACGATGAATGGATGAAAAATGCATCCAACTTCTTCCATAAGGAATCTTAAATTAGAAATCATTAGTTATTTGTGAAATGCCACTGCAACCTCATTAGAGGAAAGAAGGATAATTGTACAACTGCATTGCAGACAAAGTCATTAAGTGCGCCCAAAATGTAAAAGCGGATACGTGATTTGCCATTATGGGAGATTAGTTTTAAAATGAATGCAGCTGCTGCACTGTTTTACACTGAAAATGCTTGATTCTTCCTTATCCCCTGCCGCGCTGCTGCTCACTCTTATCTTTTAATTAAACCTGAACTTTAAAACACATTTGTCTGGGATGAAAGTTTATTAAATGAAATATCAATCGGTTTCTCACAAGTAGATTCGGTAATTAGAATTCTACAAACTTGTGTATACTTTCTTGAGGGCCGCCTTTAAAAGGTTTGTTTTGGCATTGAATCATTTATCTGCTCCGGGGAAGATGGCTAGGAAAGAAAAGATTTGTTCCAAGCAAATACCATTTGTTTTAAGCAGGAATACTAATTCTCGCACAGAGATTGCAGCATTTATACAGCCAAGCTGCTCTACATTCAATTTCCCTTTGAATGACGGTTCGAATTTACAAAAGAAAAAACACAAAACAAAACACATTTCTATTTGATTTAGACAGCAGCTACAGTAGTTAGAACCTGATTTGTGGCTAACTACTTTTCATTCTGTTCATCTCTTCTTATCGATGTGAGTGTGTGTCATTGTGCGTGTGCCTCTGTGTGCAGAGGCTAACAGAAATACCCACCATGCACTGCTTTGTGCTTGATATTCGCTTTCAGGAATTGGAGGCAGCATCCCCAGTCAATCGCTAATTTTCCGTAGCAGTAGCTATGGCAATGTCAGCGTTTGCATAATATTTAGCCAGCAGCATTTTCAAGAATTTACATTAGTTGCAAAAGTCCCTACACAAGCTATACGTGTTCTACTAATGGGAAAATGTGCATAGGTGCCGTCATTTCTGCAGGGAATTTTAAGAATCTTTCCCACAGGATGTGCCCAGGGACTACGGTCCTGTGACTGACATCACAGGTACATACAGAACAAGCATTGGAAATGCAATAGGTCTCGCATTTGCTTAAGTTAGAGCTATTGGCGTTGTAAATGACAATGGGGCATATTCTCAAGGACTTATCGCCGAGTTAGCAGCACTTTATCGCAGCCAAAGTGGCGATAGATATATCGCCCTATTCACAAGCAGGTGCTAACAGCCGATATCGCCAGTTTACCTGCGATAGCAACCGCAAAAAACATCGCCACGGATGACACCGGCAACTAACGCTAATGAGATGCAGAGTAGGCGTTCCCGTGCAAAAACCTGCGACACCACCACTTCGCAACATTCTCAACGACCAGCCAGATCGGCGATAAGACCACAAAACATGCGATAAGGCGCGTTAGCAGCAGGGAATTAACACCTGCTCCTAGCTGGTATTAAGTCGGACCAAAACCTGCACCAGAAATGGGAGCACAGCCCACAGACACACCAGAAGAACAACATATGCCATGGAGTTACTGATCATGCAGCCGGACACCCAAGAGGGCCACAACACCCACCTCCACCACCCCCACAGGACCCCCCCCCCGGGGCCCTACCCCGGACAAAGATATTTGACATCAACTTTACGAAATCATTAACAAAACAATTCACCTGATGTCGCACAAGTACAACAATTAACATTCATGTGTGGTCAGAAAAAGGAGAATCATTCATTCATCTCTGAATTCCCAAACAAATCATTACATTCAAATTTAACTCAAAACAATGTTTGGAAGAGTCATGGCGGGTCTTCTCTGGACAATCTGTAAGTCACAGCCTGCAAGACAAAATTCAAGATAAGAAGGTGTGTCATGCGCTCATCAAAGGACAGAGAGAGAGAGAAAGAGAGAGACAGTGAAAGGAAGGCCCTTGGCACATACATGCCAACTGTTGTCTGTGTATCGCTATTGGTGCACCATAAGCCTAAGGCCTAGCCCCAAATGCAGCGCGAAAGCCACATCACATTTCCAGAATGCAAGCAGTAGTCAGACTAACATCAGGGATCAAAGCTCCTTTGTCTCAATACATAAGGCGGAAGGACATCTGCACCACCGACCTTGGTCTTGCATGCAGCAGGCACCCCCTGAGAGAGATACCATAGCAGATGATGACGACTCCCACACTACGCACAGCCCGATGAAAGACCAACGTATATACACCCCACACACAGAAGTCCTTGCCCGAAGTTATCTTGCATGGAATGTCCTTCACACTTACTCCCACATTAACCCAGGCGTACAACCGTTGCACACTAAAACAACTCATTTCTCCGAGCTGTGGCATTTCATCCACAGAACTGGCGCAGGTCAGAACAGTGCCGCTTCAACCAGAGCCACCAACGCAATGGCAGAACATCCCGGGCACATGCACAACCCCTGTCACGTGGAACTGTACCGTGCACGTATGATGCATTTGTTGGGGGCACTGGCAGTGTTGCGCATCAGTTACCATCTGCGCTTCCGTCTAGCGTACGTCACCTGCGTCCAGCCCTGGTTCCACTGCCGATCATGCATATTCGAGTGGCCCATGGATGTCTGCCTATCCAACACAAAGGTAGCTGAACTGGATTATGACTTGTGTGTGCGCCCCCTGTTGGCCCATGACCAGGAGTGTAACCGTGATACCCGTTCATGGGATGCCTTGATATCTGGCGTATGTGCTGGCAGTTGGGCATGGAAATTGCACAAGTCCTCGTGTGCAGTGACCACATCGAAGCGCTCCCCATTGGGCTGTGTTGCGGATTGGTGAAACGGGCGTGGACGGAGCACATCTGTCCGGACCAGTTAATGGATTGGCTCGCCCCGTGTTCGTTGAGGCCGACAACGACGTACTCTTGGAACTGATTGCCCAGGAAGCTGCGCTCGCATTCATGGACGAGTAACTACGTTCCTGCAGCCACAACTGTTTGTAACCCAGAGCACAGGTCCCAACACCTTCTTGCATCTTGGAGAAATGGTCACATATCCCACCACAACAGTGGACATGGCTGCATTCGCCTGGACTCAGAATGCATGTGCGTGCACCTACGCGTGTTGACACACACCTGTGCAAGGTGAGGCAGTCCCATGGGCGGAGCTGCACAGCGTCGCTTGGCAAGGTTCCTTACTCTGACATACTGCTGGAGGGAGTGTACACACATGGCAATGTAGTACTACATGTGACCTTGTTGGACCCTTTCACCTGCTCACTGTTAGCAGAGCAGACAGTCTGCACAGTCCGGTGGTACAGCACAATGCAAATCCCATGGGCTGTGAGTGGTGTCCCCTGACACGGGGCAATGAGCATACGCCAAACATCACATGACTCGTCCAGCAAGGCAAGGTGGGCTGAGACAATTGCCATCCGTAATAATTGGTGTTCATTTTTGCCTCCCCAGTTCTTGCACATCTCCATGTTCCTATGCTGCCTGTTAGTGTCTGAAGCATTGGTCTGCATGTTGTGGCCCTTGTCTTGCCCGTACTGACACGCACTTGCGAATAAAGTCTACGCCACTTCACTAGTGTTCAACTGTGATGAGTGTTGATCAGAATGACAAATCGTGTGCCTCAATGAGCATTGTCTGTACACAGGGAGGGACTGACTGATGCATTTCACTTAGGGGTGAGTCCCTATTGCCAGCTCCACCTCTGTAAGCCAGACATTGTGGTTGGGATAATTGCTGGTGGACTGGTGCTCTTACGTGTCTTCAGCAATGTGAGTATGGTGTCCAACTTCTTGCCATGTGGATCAATGTGATCCATCAAAACAGGCTGTGTCCACACAGTTGAGTGTGAGTAGGTATGCGAAGAGATGTTCTGTTGTCACATGTGATGGGGGACACTACTTTAGGCCTGCTACCGATTTAGACATTCTTACACACAGCCCCATTTAATACATGGACGTGGGGGTACGTTGGGGGGTTGCGAGATTGTTGTTCATGGGCAATGAGGCCACAGCTAATTCACACGTACACAGTCATCTAATTGGCCATGTGGGTCAGGGTCAAACATGCGCATTGATGTCATTTCCCAGGGTGTACATTTTTGTGCAATCAATGTCTCTACATTCATCCATACTCTTATACTTGATTGAACATAGACATGACACATCTGTGTGATTTGGAATGTTTTATTCACATACTGTGGAGTGTCGGAGCTGGAGCAGTACATGGCCATGCAATCCCCACATAACATGGTTGCCCAGTGGAGGGCCAACCAGAGTCCTTTGGGGAATGACAATTTAATCGGAACAGGAAGAGTTCAGTCCGCAGCCTGATTGCTGTGTCATTGGTAACCAGTGCGGATGTGGCAGTCCATGTCGGGGTCCAGGTGAATGTCGCAGAGTGTTTCGGGGACAGTGGAAGGTGTTGTTCCCGGGCATGATGCAGAGGGCTGAACCAAGCAGGAACAGGCCATATGGCGGGGATGGATGCTACAACCTCCTTTCTCAAACAGAGTCATTGCCATCCAGATCTTAGTCTTCTGATATGTCTTCTGTGTCAGGTGTGTCAGGTGTGTGTGGTGGTGTTATGGCTGCATTACTGTGTGCCACTGACACATCAGGTGGCGGAGGTGTTATGGATGCATCACTATATGCCACTGACAGATCAGGTGGCGGAGGTGGTATGGCTGCATCAATGTGTGCCACTGACGCATCAGGGGGCAGAGGTGGTATGGCTGCATCACTGTGTGCCACTGACGCATCAGGGGGCAGAGGTGGTATGGCTGCATCACTGTGTGCCACTGACACATCAGGTGGCGGAGGTGGTATGGCTGCATCACTGTGTGCCACTGACGCATCAGGGGGCGGAGATGTGTGTGTCGAAGTTCCTGCAGCAGTCATCTGGGACAGGCTCTGTGGCAGCTATGGCGAGATGATGTTCTGCAGGGCATGGTAGATCCCAGCTACATCTCGCTGGTGTACAGACGTGGCAGCCTTCCTTCCAGCCTGCATCCGCTCCATGTTCTCCATTGTCCTCCGCATCTGTGCCAACTCTGTGCTGCCATTGCTGGAGCCTGTCTGACTAGACAGTTCGTGTATCCGAGTAATGGCTCCAGCGAGGTCAGCCAGGGATTGTTGTAGAGCATGGAACGGACTGTGGGTGTCCGTTAGGGACTGTAAGTGGTCCCTGATGGGACTCATACACCCACGTATGGCATCAAGTTTGGCTGCCATGAGGTTGAAACCCACCCGCACCTGTTCAGCCAGCCCCCTCTGGCAGTCTGACACACAGCGTTGGAATGCCATGTGTCTTTCCGTGAGGTGCTGCGAGCCAGCCGTGGTGGTGGGTGCTTCCTGCTGTGTGGGCTGTGTAGGGGTTGGGGTCACCTCGATGCAGCTGGGCTGCCCTGCTTCTGGAGGTGGGGTGCGGAGGCTGTCCACGAGCCGTTGGAGGGTGTCTGAGCAGATGGCCAGGGGTTCCTCCTCATCATCACTGAAGAGATGTCTGGTCTGCTCTGCAGGAGGTGTTGATTGTCCCTCTGCAATGTAAAGGGGAGATGCAGGTTAACAGTGTGTTCGATGGATCTTGACGCATTGTACATGTTTACATACAGCCTGCATGACAATGTACATTGTGACTGTTTTGGATGAGCTGGCTATTTGATGGGGGACAGTGGACATTTCGACTACATGACGGATGTGAGTTTGTACTCGTACATTATCATCTCACAGTTTCCTACTAGCACAAGCGGCACCAGTTGTGTCCTCTGTTCTGTAGTGAAGGTGTTGCACTCTGTACCACATTGTCGTCAATGTTGATGTGCTGTGATTGCTATGTGTGTGTGCTGCATTGTGGGAGAGTCACCCCTGCAGCTCTGATTTAGCGGCACCTTATCCCTTTGGGACGGTGTGCCTTTGACATGTGTGCTTTTGAGGGGCTGAGATGTTGGCGACTTGGGTCATTTGTGCTCTTGGACGGTTTTTGTACTCATGTGCATTGTTTGTCTGCAGATGTGTTGTTGACGTCAGGGGTTGTATGTGCACGTGGATGTGTCAGAGTGTGACCTGCTCCTTTGAGGATATGATCCACACTGGGCCACCTCAGTGTCGTGTCATGCACCATGTCATGTATTTTGACTGCAGCCATGCTATTGGTCATGCAGTGTCACTTGCATTGTCAGTGTGGCTCACAGAGCCGCTGCTTAGCTGGATTCGGCACATGTGCATAGGTAGGTTGTGATATTGGTGATAGGGAGGGGGGCCCCTTTGTGCACATAGTGGATGGGGGCCTACTTGGTGTTTCTATGTGTGCTGCAGTGTGCCAAGGGTATGAGGGACATGTTCCACAATCATTGTGGGTGTGCAGTGTGCTACACATAATTGTGCATCTGTGCCATTGTGCCCATCTCCACCCGTCCCCCCAGTCCCTGGTCGTTACACACCCTGTTGCTGTTGGGTCAGGTCATGTCGGGCTGTGTCCGGACACCCAACTCCTTGCACCGTCTCCACACTGATGACTGTGGCCACCATTTCCTCCAGCTCATCCAGCTCCTCCTGTGGCACAGGACTCCCACCTACAGTCGCCATTGCTGCCTTCCGGTTGGCATCGAGTTTCTGCTCGGTTTGGCTATTGACATCATGCCAGCGCCTCTTGACCTCCTCCATTGACCTCCTCAACACTCCGACTGCATTCACGTTGTTCACGATCGACTGCCATATTTCCGTTTGTGTTGCCAATGACACAGTGGAGGTGACGAACAGTTGTTGGTAGTGTTCTATCACCTCCGTGACGATGATCCTGTTTTCTTGCGGACTGAACCGCGTCTTCCTCTTCCTCTTCTCCTTCCCCTTCCCCGACCCCGAGGTTTCTTGCTGGTCGTCTGTGGGGCTTGTGGGGTTTGCGTTGTCCTCTGCACTCGATCCGGGTGCATCCATGGTGCTACGCAGTTTATTTTTTTCCTGCTTTTATGGTGCATTTTCCCGCATGACGCGTGGGAATTGCAGGCCTGTCGCTGGTTATCGCAGATTTTTTTATCGCGGTTTACCACATCGCAAGTTTTTTCACGTTCGTGTTTCGCGTTTTTTTGCCGTCACAGTAATTTTATTGCAGTAATTTGACGCGTTAGCGTGTGACTATCGCATGGTACCGCCGTGTTGAGAATAAAATGTTAACACAGTGTTATTTTCCCATGATGGACTGCGATGTGCAGAGTTGCGTTAAGCTAATTTTGCAATAATTATCACACGTTCTTGTGAATATCCCCCAATGTCTTTTATCCATGTGTTATGGAGTGTATGTGGTGAGTAGTGGAATTATGTGGGTTGAATTGGAATTGTTAGTTGTGGAATTGTGTGGCGTAGATTTGTGTGGTGTTGAGTGGATTTGTGTTGTGGTATTGTGGCATGGCGTGCACTGGAATTATGTTGATAGTAATTAGATAGAATTGAGTGTCCTGGAATTATGTGAGGTGGGATTGTGTGTAATGGAGTGCCATTATGTGAATGGTATTTTGTGTTGTGGGGTGTTATGTAGTGGAGTTTAATTATGTGGAGTTTTGTGGCATTCTGTGGTGTGGATTGGATGTATATGGTGTGTTGTGAAATTGTGTTGTTGAGTTGAATTATGTGTTTTGGTGTCGAATTATGTGCTGTGGATTAGAAATGTGTGGAGTTGAATTGTGTGGCATGGAACTGTGTGGATAGCTTTGCCTTTTTTGTTTACGAAAAAAACAAATAGGTAGGAGCTAAGCTACAGATCTGTGTCTTTGGGTGTAAAAAAAAAAAAATTAGACATTATCCAGACTGGAAACTATAAACTGCAAAACAGAAAAATAGAATATATGTCTTCTCTGCCTATGCCCCCTATACTGCAACATCAGATGCCCCAACCTCCTGCACTTCGGAAAGATGCTAAAAACTGACCTCTTGCAACAGGACATTTTATAATGCGTTTTGGGCTCGTAGAAAAACAATGTCAAAATGTGCATTAGGACTCCCACTCTTGTCCAGGGATGAGATAGCCCTCTAGTAAGTTTACACAATGTATGCCCTCATACATAAACACAACTTAATACCAAAACAGAATTACTCCGTAAAAGTAACCTTAATCGGACACAAAGAACAATCGCGGAAAATCAGTGAAACATCAAATCTCTCTTCAAATTCAGATCTGCGGTGGATTTGTTTTTTTAAACTACAATGTGCTCCTGTGTGCCTGGTTTGCACAGAAGGGGTATACATTGCAGGTTCACAGTAAAATGCATTATCAACTGACAAAAGCACAACCTTCGGTGGTACCATATGAAAACAAACTGAATTGAAAAATGCGCTGTAGCTGCAGTCAGCCAGTTAGATATTCTTTTAGTAGCGGAGTCTATGATTAAAAAATATTCTGAAGTTTCTTCCTACTATTTTTTCAGAAACAAGCACATGACAGAACCCTGACACAATTATTAGGCCTTTTTACCAAAGTATAGGCAAACCCAACACAAACTGTTTGGAAAACATGTTTCACTCAAATAACACTTGGAAAGAATAGGATTGTCTAGGTGTATATTACTCCACCTTTGTTCACGTTAGTGATAGACAGTAATTTTCAAATTAGAAACAATTACATAAGATTATCGTGCCAATCAGAAACTACAAAAATAAAAAATAAAACATTAAAAGATTGTGGGCATAGGGGACAACAGAGAAGATGGTGGAAGCTACATGGAGTGTGAGGGGAGAAGCAAAGTGATGGAAAGCAACATGGGGCAGGGAGAAGCACATAAGCGCGAAAGCAACACGGAGTGCGCGGGAGGGCTAGGACGTTTGGTGGTGGGGAAACACATACGACAGTCTAAAACACAAGAGACACAGCAACACAGAGCTCTGAGAGCAGGTATTTGGGGGAGAAAAGCTGAACAACACATGCACTGTTAAACAAAAATAAAAAGTAGTTCCCTAAAAGGGAGCAGTGGAAGAATGGAAGCAAGCCAAACAGATATATGGCAAATAGGTTATGCTCCCCGTTTGACAACACAAGATGGAGAAGCTGGACAAGGAAAGCCGTAAATAAAAGGCAAAGAAATGAGACTGACGATAATGCCAGGTGGGCAGGAAGCCCCCTTTAAGCCGGCAACAGGTGTTTTGCATACTGGCTCAAACTAAAGATGTGTAATTTCCACACATATGACTAAGCAAATTGTAAGTGTTGTGGTACCACGAACTGGAGAGAGCTACACGAAGTGGTGGGCGGGGCATGGGCAGAGAAGCGCACATGGGAGTCAGTGGGGAAAACAAAACCACATGCACTTGTGGAGTGCTTAAGCTTTTGCCGTTGCTGCTCCACACCAGCAAAATGAACAAGAATGTATGTGTGCTTGCTGATGGCGAACCACAGTCATAAAATACTATAAGTATTGGCAAAGTGAATATGTTTTTATTTAAAGTACTAACACATGCAACAATAGATTGAGACTCTGAAGAGGGACAAAGCAGGGCCCAGTGCTTGCAGTTGAAGTGCAGGTGGGTAGATACTTCCAAACAGCAAATAACAGTAGGCAAGAGTTGACTCATCCACTGAGCTGACCCAAGACAAGGCTCACAAAGTCTCTAGTACCTTGTTGAAGAAAGCCAGTGGTTGAAAAGGGTGCAACCCACTCCATGTATATGGTTAGGAGTAGGCCTCTGACAGTATTGTTGGCAAAACCCACACCTATGTAAGTGTAATGATGAATACACAAACATGTGCGCAAGCATCCACACTTATGCATCATGACCATGCGGCGGCCCTAGCATAATGATGTATACACTCCACTTGATTTTTAATTTACTGCCTCATAAAGAAACAGCCCAGCATTTAATTTTCACTGCTGGCAGCAGGAATTATATCACAACTCAAATGTAATAAATGATTACAGTAAAGCAACTGTCATTTTTAGGTTGAGCCTCGAGTAGCGCGCAAGCGCTGCAAGGCGAAGACTTTATGTTAGGGGGTTTCGAAAGCTGACCACACGCTCGTGCGTCGTGGCCTTTTTCGGGCGGTTACGCGCGCAGGGCCGACATCTGTTTCCCATTATCGTGCCCAGACGCGTGCGCGATAATTGGAAACATATGTCGGCCGTGCGGGGAAAAGGCCATGACGCACGAGCGTCTGGTCAGCTGAGCAGGCTGCCGCGCTCGCTCGCCCCCGCTCCTCTGTGGTGCGCGCGCACCACTGGTTTCGATTCCCGTGTTCGGCTCCTCTGTGGTGCGCGCGCACCACAGGTTTTGATTCCGTGCTTGTTATTCTGGATTTCTCCCTTTGTCACCCTTTACCAGTCTTCAAAGATGAGTGCAGGACCGGCTCTATTTAACTGCGGGGAGGTCAGGGTTATTTGGAAGCGGGACTGAAAATAAGATGGATCGCAAGACGGCCTAACTGCTTTCTGGTGCATCGCCCGTGAGGTCATCGGACACCGAGCAGTTTGCGAATGGCGGTTTTCAACTATTTCTGAAACGGATGTGGGATGATCGAAGATATGATGCGTCACGAGAAGAGATCCAGTCAGCACTCAGCAGCCCTTCGAACAGAAACGCGGGGCGCCGACAAACGGAGCAGAAGCAGACATGACCCACGCGCACCCTATCTATCCTGTCAACTGCCTACGACCATGCCTCTCTGGGAGCCGAGCTGTGCTCCTCAAAGCTGATCTGAGCAAAACATATCGTAACTCACTACTGCGGAAACAATCATCTATCTTACGTACACGTACGATGCTAACAATTGGGTACCGTAGCGGTTTCTGTTATTTACAGCTGTTAAAGACCAGAGTCAGTTATTCCCATCAGAGAATCTGTGTGATCTTGTTCAGAAAGTCGAGTACTGACACACATTCTGTCCTCGTTGTCTACAAACCAATGCGAATGCACTACCCTCTATTGATCAAAGAAAAACAGGCGAATACCTTGCAAACGTCCCCTTGTTAAAGATCAAGGGAGAACCAGTAACCAGATCAGTAGGTGCTTAACAAGTTTCCATTTAAGTTTTTGTTGCGGGGTAAGTGTTTGTTTACATATGTTTACATAACTCGATGTAGCATGCTTGGGCATCCCACAGTAAAGGCGTAACATGCTACCGTGCAGCATGAGATCCCACATGCAAATAATCTGTCTGCAGTTTTACTTCCTTTGGCTGCATGCTGTCTGTCTCCATATTCCTAAAACCATGCTTGAAAAAGTGACCTCGACTTAAAACTAGTGATTTGCTATCAAAGGACTCTCACCTTACCCTCCGCCCGCTTTACTCTCTCCGAGTCTAGGCTACTGAGCTGCAACAGTCAAAGTAAAAAGAGATTTACAAATAATTTCAGAACACTTTATCACCTTTACTTATGGATTTTGCGGCCTTGTACAAGGCCATTTTGTCAGTTGCCAGGTTTTTGCATAGCTTTTGGCCTGCCAAGGATGAGGCTGAAGTTGTCTTACAGCAGACCCTCAGCTGAGATACAGAGCGAAAAACGTTTCTTGGTTACTACAGGTCACATGCTAATCCCTCCTTCCACCACCCCAACGCCCCCCTCACACAGTTATCACCACATGTATTAATCTATTCACCCAACAACGAGTTCATCCATTCAGGTGGTTACACATCTACACCAGTGCATCATAAGGGGTATGTATCACCCATCTGTCATCCATGCCTTCCTAATCCTACCCATGTATGCACCGCAGCATTTTATCCATTCCTTCTTCTATGTAACCACAGACACTTAGGCATCCATGTAACTGTGTGTGCATGTGACGGGTTGTATGCCTGCATATCTACTGTCTCGGAGTGCTTCATTTCTACATGGATGTCTGTAAGATTGTCACCAGGGGCCTCCATTTGTGATTGCATTACAATAATGATAAATAGTTTTTGTTATAGTGCTTTACACTGCTTCTATGCGGTATGCATACTTACCTTACTCTGACCCTACTTGATAATATTAAATTCACAAAGTCTACAGGATGGAAGGTTCAGTTGGTATTTCTGGGGATCAAGATCAGGACATGCATCGAAGTAGATGTCCGGTGAGTGTTTAACTCACTGAGCCATCATGCCGGCGCACCTGTTGTTCCATTTGCGTGTGCGCCTCTATGAATGCTGTTTTGTGTGCAAGATGTATGTATGTGATGTATTTATGTATGCATGTTGGGCCATTGTGGTTGGATGCTCTGTGTGACTGGCAGATGTGTGAATGTATATGCATGTATATGTGAAAAATGTGCAAATAGCAGTACAATAGTGTTTTTTAATACAGTGTAATTCTATTCAGCAGAAAGCGTCTGAAACTGTATTCCCCCACGAGTTTGTGAAGAATAAAGGGAATTAATACAGAAGGTGCATTCTTCATCTGGGCTTCTAGTTTAATTCTGATTGGAATAATTACATTTTTTAGGATACTCCCAATCCTACTCCAGGAAAACTGTGACAGCAGTGAACATAATCAAGGGCCACAAGTGGCATGCTTTGGATTTAAAAGGAAATAATGATTTATTTATTTTTAAAACATATTTTATTGAGTTTTTACAGTACCTCTTGGGCAATCGCCCGACATAAACCATTTTGAGACAGGATAATGACAAGCTACCAAGCATGGAAATATCATTGGGTACAGTTTGTATATATAACAAAATTGAAAACCAAAACTTTACGCAGACTTTCCCACCCCACCCACACTGGCGAGCATATTTAGATACAGATGTGTGCCCAAAGAAAGAAAACCCTATATCATATAGTATGGCCCATATCATCCCATGGAAATTGCTTTTCAGGGGTTTGCGAAGGAAGAGGAGGAAGGTCTATGCCCGGTAAGTAGCCCATCGAGACCAGATTTTCCTGTGCTTTTGAGGACAACCCCGCGCTTGAAAGACTGCAATCTCTGCACCCATGCAGTTGTCTAGTTATTTTTGCCATTTCCCTATTGTCGGTGGGGAGGTTCCTTTCCATAGCTGGGCAATATCTCGTTTGGCAATTGTGAGAGCGAGGAAGAGTAAGTGTTATTTGTATCGGTTCCCTCCTATGTCATCTGTGCTATGGAGGAGAAACAGTCTAGGATCAAGTGGGAGATCCCAGGACAACACCTCTTTAAGGCAGGTCGAGACTCTGCGCCAGAAGGGCTGTATTGCAGTGCAGCTCCATACTGTGTGGAAAAATGACCCCTCCTCCCTGTCACATCGTAGGCACTGAGGGGATGCGATGACTCCCATCCTCCAGAGACGAAGACGCGTGTAGTATACGCGATGGACATATTTAAATTGAATCAGACGGTATCTAGAAGACACTGCAGCACCCCGGGGCTAGCAATTGCCTCCGCCCAATCATCATCATCCATCAGTTCAGGGACCTCATCTTGCCATGCCTTCCTAGTCTTATGAAGAGTCGTGGTGGAGTGTGTTGTCAATGTTTGATATATTTGCCGAATTTTGTGTGCGCCCAAATCGCCCATAAGGAGGCGACCCTCTAATGGGTGAAACTCAGGAGGTCATTCAAGTTTAGAAGCAATGGAGGTAAATGATTTTTATTCTGGAAGAGGACATCTTCTTTGCATAAATATATTCAAATAATGGGTTCAAACACGTTCTGTACAGCATGGGGGTGTACTTTCCCCCCCATAAAACAGATGCCCAATATAGGTAAATATGCCCATTTACATCCCCTTTTAGGTCTCGCCTATGCAGCGCGCATGTGCTGCATAGGAGGGGACCTTTGGAATCGATCAGCTTTTGGGCAAAAACGTGCACGTTTTGCATTGCTTTGTATTGCAACGCGTGCACGTTATGCGTTCTCTTGCGGGAGCGTAGCTTTGGCGACATCTGTTTGTAATTATCTTGCAAACAGATGGTGCCCCTGCTCGCTCCTGCAAGGGAAACGCTGTGTGTGATGCATTCTAGCTTTGCGATGGTTACTTTAAACTTTGGCTGGGGGATGGTGTTGCAGCTTGCATGCACACGAGGAAACCTGGAGCGATGTTTGTCAGCCATCATCACAATTATTTTTATGAGTAGTTATGTAGACGTGTTTCTTGTTGAACTTTATACAAACAAAAATGGTGCACATGCTTAGTAACTTTACCGAATCAGTCTGGTGTCTTTTATTAATGCATTTCAAGCATATGTGGTATACTGTTACTTGTAAGGGAACATTTCCTGTTTTTGGACGGAGAGAAGCGTGCACGATTTATTGTTCAACCTAAAGCCTATTCAGACTAAAATGCTGATCTCCTGTGAAATATGCGTCCAATTTAGGGCTATTGACAAGATTTGCAGTCTTTTGTGCTCATGTCCGAGCCCTCGTTAAGAAGATCGTATTTCTTAAACTGATACATGAAACCAGTATGGAGGCACCCTGTTGAGCTCCGTAACAACCGATTTGATTTTCTGATAATTATTTCATGTGCAAAGTTACTGTGCAATTCACTATTTAATTTGAACAACCAGTCTAAAAGAAAATGTGCTTTATAACGATTGTTAATTTAGTTTGTAGTGTTACACAATATTATCCCACCTCTTGTCAGCTGAGTGTGTTCATTGACTTGTTTTCTCAAAGTACCTACAGCTACACTTGACTGCTCATATACGCTATTTCAAGGGTTTTCAATGCCCTCTAGACTTTCTGGAGGTTTTTGTTTATAAACACGTGTTAATAGCACCATTGACGTCTCTGATTAATTACTGTATGAAACCAGTGTTTTTGAGTGCTGACATTCTGCCTGAAGAAAATTAAATCTTCCGTTAACTTTTCTGGGAAGTACTGTACGTTTACCCACAAATCCCTGTTGGTAGCAATGGTAAACAAGCATTGGCATAGCCAATAGGTCTCACCTTTGGGACCTTATAAAGTGTTTAGCTATGCAACGGTTGATCCAAGCATATTGTGCTGCATAACTAAATACTTATAAGGTCCCAAAAGCGAGACCTATTGGCTATGCCAATGCTTGTTTATTACGTGACTAGATACGTCACAACTTGACTGTAATAATAAAATGAGAGACTTGATTTTATACAAGGATCTCAGGAGTAATAATGAACGGTTTTTATATAGTGCTTCACACCACCCTTCTGTACTTTCTAAACTTAAATAACAGAAGTTACCATTACCCAGTTTACGGTATTCAATTTACAGACTTCTGATGGGGGTAAGACTGTGTCTGCACTGCTGGGATTAAAGTCGGGACCTCCATCACACCACATTTTGTCACAGATTATTCATATTTTAATTGGCTAAAACAGTTCATGTATATTATGCATGAATTGTGCAATAACAAGGTGAATCACTTCCTTCTTGATTTAAAGAAGTGTTTAGTGTCCCAGTATAACGCTACCTGTGCACAAGAGAGACTGGTCTATGGCAGGATTCTATCCATGAGGCATAGGCTCATGAAGTTTCAGCAAGCTTCCGCTAAAAGACATAAATGATGTGTACTTAAAGCACAGAAGCAAACACACTCCACTTTGTACCTTTAGGTCAAATTCTTAACATATAATCGGGACTGAAATGGGCTGAACTATTTGTGATGGGGGTTCGCACAGTGAAACATGAATATGGAAATGCATTGAAAGATTCAATGTAAACAAATGTCCAATTTATTTTACTTTCATAGTCAATGTATTCATCATGTTTGTAATCTTACTAACTGTAAGAGACAAGAAGGATTGCACATTCATTGCCTGGAATTAGATTTGTGTGTATTGGTAAGAAAAATGCCCTTCGTACTACAAGTTGAAGCATTCTTTGAGGGCAGTAACAAGCAGTATCAAGGTTGGGGGGGTGGGGAGGGGCTAAAAGAAGCACACTGGATTCATTCTTGAGATTTAAAGCCAGTAAAGGCAAGCCAGCACCAACCATGTGATGAGCCTTAAATCGTGGAGTCCATAAAACCTAATAAAAAGTTGCCTGGGGACACAAAGGCTCCGAATGTGTGTCTGAAAGGTTACAATCCAAGGACAAGGTTAGAATACTACTGAGCTTCAGTAGCTTTTAGAAATCATTTCATAAATATGCTCCTGTGCTTGTAATTGTATTTGCACAGCGTTTACTACCCCAGACAAGGCGTTGGTGGTCATGTCACTGCTGCTGGCTCTCCACAAATTACTTTAGTGACAGCATATGGAGGGCTGCCAGCCCTTCGGGAAAAAAAAATAATAATAATGTCAGGCAATAGCCTGATCTTATACAGAAAATTGCGACCCGTTTAGTAAATGTGGTAAAATAAAGAGAATTTTGGTTGCTGTTAAAAGTTATAATAAAATGTGATTTTTTTTTATAGATATGTATTCAATAGATCTATTATTGCCAAACAACATCTTTATTGTTACTGAACTTAATGGAACTCATTTATCAACAGCAGAAAATATAAGTGAACCCTCACGGATTCCAGCCTGTGAGCAGTGTCAGACAGAGATCCCTGCAGTGTATGCATTAGCCCACTTAGCCTGGCACTTCTGATCATCTCACCATGTGGCGTGTTGATGTCTTTTTGACATCAGCACTAGGATTCTTTCAAACACAACAGTGTGCGTTTGTGAGCAGCACTCAGCAGTGTGCGCATCTACCCGTGAACCGAGTGAAGTTCCCGGTTTCAGATTTACTTGTAGAGCTGTGCAGTGTTTGAAATAATAGTTCTTTTTCGCAGAGTTCTTTATTGGTTCTTCCAACAAAAGTGTGTTACTCTCTCACTGCCCCAGACCGGCCTGCTGGTCTGCTGGCCTCAGGCTCCCAGCGATTCTCAGCTAATCTGTTTAATACTTGCTTACACTGCCAAGATGTGGCAAGATTTTTTTTAAGCCCCTAACAAGTTTATTCTTATATGTAAAAAGTGGGTGTATACATAAACTCACTTATGCAATGCTTTGCTTATTTTATTATTTACTTGTGTTTATGAAGTCCGTAATTCTATTGCTTCATAAAATGTTTTCTCATACTGTATGCTATAGGATGTGGCTCACGGCTAGACTGCCGACTTTGGAGCTGGGAAACCAAGATATGAGCCTCGGGGTCGACTCCACATCCTGTGAGTCTGAGCAAATCACGTAATCTCCACGCGCCTACCAAAAAAAATATATATATTTAAGAATGTGTCCTTGTGTAAACGTAACTGGTGCTTATGTAAAGCGCTCAAATACCTTCGGGTCGAGTTTGCGCTATATAATTCTGCAAAACAAACAAAAAAAAGTCTTGAAAGTACTTCTACTTCCAGTTCTAATCTGCAATTAACTGCTGGGTGGTAACTCCCCTACACTGGTGTGATATCTCCATCTCGTTAAAGGAACAGACTATAAAACATATATTTATACATTAAATAAAAAAACACTCAATTCTTTGTGGTGCATCTCTAAAAATGGTTCCTATCGCTCCATTAGGATCAAAGCATACGTCATTCACAGTGATAAATGGAAAGGGTCGAGGCAGGACATCCTTGGTTGAGTAATCACTTCACATCCCATATAAATAAAGAATGCTGCTTTCACGGGTTGTTCTCAGTACCCCTAGGGAGGGCAGGGTTTTACCAAGAGCCTTTGTTGTCTATAAGACTGAAATGAGGATTTTCTTCACACAGCAGTCTCGAGAGGTGTCCTCCAACATTTTAAGGGGCTTGTTGCAGTTAAAAAAAAAAATTCTCAAATGAGCATTGACGTTCTTTTGCTG
Organism: Calotriton arnoldi; assembly: GCA_963921515.1. Lineage (NCBI taxonomy): Eukaryota > Metazoa > Chordata > Amphibia > Caudata > Salamandridae > Calotriton > Calotriton arnoldi. The sequence continues at coordinate 785,951 of CAWUFW010001768.1, read as the reverse complement.
TGTGTTATGGCACAGAACTACTCACCCACTCTGGAAGCCTGTTCCCATCTTTAGTATGATATTCCACCCTGTGTTTGCTTCGAGAGGTGCTCACTTTGTGACTAAATTAGGAATGTATTTTCGCAGCATGTATTCACAAAAAAATGCGAATGATACTGAGCAGTCCCATAGCGCTTTTCCTAGAATTTAGATAATAACGATAGAGCACTAGCCTTTTTTTTATCCTCTGTACTTGCAGCTGCACTGAACATATCCATTAAACAAGCATTTGCAATGCAATAGGTCCAATTGCATTGCAAATGGTTACGTTTAAAACTGAGCGCGGTGCCGCTTCAAGGACACCGCGCTCGGTTTCTTTTTTTTTAAACTTTAACACTGAGCGCGGTGTCCTTGAAGCGGGCGCTGCGCTCAGTGTGAAAGTTAAAAAATATATAAAGAAACCGAGCGCGGTGTCCTTGAAGTGGCGCCGCGCTCAGTTTTAAAGTAAAAAAACCAACAGAATAACAAACAGAGCGCGGTGTCCCTGAAGTGGACGCCGCGCTAAACAGAAATGTAAAATATAAATGAATAAAGTGAGCGCGGTGTAAACAAAAAAACGAACAGAGCACGGTGTCCCTGAAGTGGACGCCGAGCTAAACAGAAATATAAAATATAAATAAATAAAATGAGCACAGTGTCCCTAGCGGGCGCCGTGCTCATTAAAGTAATAAAAAACATATAATTTAGAGTGCATAGCCCTGCAGCCATTGTCCCCATCAGTGTCAAGTTTCAAAATAGTGCGTGCTTACCCACTAATTGAAGGAGACCGTGTAACGCCGCAAGTAAACGATCCAGTCCTGATGGGCGGTCCCAAAAGGAGACAGGGTGGTAACAAGGAGGGACTAAAAAGCCTCATTATCAATCGGAAGCGAGCATTTACCATGGATGATGACGCCACCCAAAAAATAAATATGGGCAGGGCTTCCACTCCACTTATAAAACATACCCTACTGCAATATGCCTCGCAGAGCTAGCAGCGCATGCGCTGCAACGCTAGGCGAGACCTAAAAAGCAATTTTCAGAACTTAAAGCTTCATTGAACACCTGCAAAGGATTGTTTCCAGAATTCACTGTCTTTCAAAACGACTGGTCAATTTAGCTATTAACAAAATAGAAATCAACTTACATTTAAGGATTACACCAAAATTAATCGACGCTCTAAGCAATTTAGGTCTTAGCTTACTAGTATATCAAGCAAATAGTATGGTATTTACAAATTATCTTTTCCCTTTCTATATCTTTTACCTTTAGGGCAAGATCCTTCTTCAATAAAGCATTTATTAAATGTAGTGGTTAAGAGTGCAGTTACCCTTTTCAATAATCTATTGAAAATTACATCAGCAATGTTCGTCCTGAGACAAAAATACATATTAACCCTGTAACTACTAAGGCTCCCCCACCCAGTGCTGAGTCCTTTTTTGATGTTTCGGTCACTTCACACTATGGGGTCGATGACGATGTTGTCAGGAAGGCCATCCCAGAGCCATCTGGAGTCGGACCTTCCAACTGACTCTTACTGGGATCCGATTCTACCAAACGGCGCAGTACGATGCCCAAAAACCTTTACTTACCGAACGACTCGGTCACTCTGAATCAGTCTTCATTTTCCAAACGAAAAGCCTCCGGAAACGCAGAATGGAGTCGTCCAGGGGCATTTCCTAGACCGAATCCGACCTGACAAGTACGATGCGTACTTCCTATCCGCCGAATCGGTCGCCACAACCAACACATCAGAGCATCCGGAAGGGGAGTATTTCAGCTCTGATTCACGCCACAGCACGATTCCTGCGAACGAGACGGTGCAGCTATGTATCCCAATGTGCATGTCATCCCTATACTCTACATCGATGATCACTGCTACAACCCCAACCGATGCGGTCATCGCAGACGGTAAGTCCGACACCTACCCCTACACACTAACGCAACTACCCCGCAAAAGAATATACAAGAGAAATCAGGGGCGCAAATACAGCAAATTGGGGGGGAGAATACTTCCAGCAATGGAGAGGCAATTTTTTGGGGGGCTAATACTTCCAGCAATTCTGAATCAAAGGGGGCGTTGGGGGGCTAATACACCAAGCAATGTAGAGGCAAACCTGGGGCTGGGGGCTAATACCCACAGCAATGTAGAGGCAAACCTGGGGTTGGGGGCTAATACCCCAAGCAATGTAGAGGCAAACATGGATTTGGGGGTTAATACCCCCAGCAATGTAGAGACAAACCTGGGGCTGGGGGGCTAATCCACCCAGCAGTTCTGACCCAAAGGGGGGGCTGGGTGGGCTAATACCCCAAGCAATGTAGAGGCAAACCTGGGGTTGGGGGGTAATACCCCCAGCAATGTAGAGGCAAACCTGGGACTGGGGGGGCTAATTCCCCCAGCAATGTTGAGGCAAACTTGGGGTTGGGGGGCTGATACCCCAAGCAATGTAGAGGCAAACATGGGTTTGGGGGGGTTAATACCCCCAGCAATGTAGAGGCAAACCTGGGGCTGGGGTCTAATACCCCAGCAATGTAGAGGCAAACCTGGGGCTAGGGGTTTAATACCCCCAGCAATGTTGAGGCAAACCTGGGCTTGGAGGGCTAATACCCCAAGCAATGTAGAGGCAAACATGTGTTTGGGGGGTTAATATCCCCAGCAATGTAGAGGCAAACCTGGGGCTGGCGGGCTAATCCCTCCAGCAATTCTGACCCAAAGGGGGGCTGGGGGGCTAATACCCCAAGCAATGCAAAGTCAAACATGGGCTTTAGGGGGGGGCTAATACCCCAAGCAATGTGTATCTGAACAATGTAACTGGTGCTCATGCAAAGTGCCTCAATACTTACAGGTGGAGTATATGCTGCAGGAATTCTTTAAAAGAAAAACCCAAAGGTCATTTAGCAGGAAATGCATTCCCACACTGTGGCAGCAAAAGTAACTGTCAACTTTGAGGAATGGGCAGAGTGGAGATGCTGGTGCTCTAGGGACTGTTGAAAAACAAATAAAGCCTCATCGTGTGTGGAAGCTGTCTCAGCCTGGGCTGACACACACGACAGGGGGGGGGGGGATGAAGGCCATAGAGCCCTATGGGAGTTGACTTTGATCAGAAAGTGTTCTGCATAGGATTGGATTGGCTACGTGTGAAATTGGACCTTGGTCGATGGTCTGGGGCACCAGGGTCACCTGTGGGCCACGGTTTTGGGGCCTCAGTAAAACACACCAAGAGACTGACTTACTTCACCAATCCTCACCAGGCCACTACAATGTGGCGCAAGTATGTTGTCCGCTCACCAGCTGTGCTGTAAATTGAGGCTGGGCGACACCCTTTGGAGCATACTCACCTTTGCACACTGCCTTGCGTGCCTTGACAGAAGCAGCGTCATCTCCGCCACCCGCCCATCACTTTCAGGTCTTGGCAGGTGCAGGGAGGTTTTGTTGTGTAGGGGCCTTGCAGGGAGGCAAGTCTCATTTGGACAGTCTAACCTAAACGCCACCATCTTGATCAGCAGCAGTGTGGCTTTGTGAAACCTCCCTTGACAGGTTAAAGCGCAGAGCCTACAATGAAAGAGATGATCTCAGAATGTTTGCCAAATACTTTCAGAGTGCCTAACCATCATTCTGATCCCAATCCGAACATGGGTCCCTAGCATGTTGTGCATGTCCAATGAGGGAATGTCATCATTAGGTAGGACACTTAGCCTGGCAAAATGGTAATTGAAACACACTTTTGACAGTGGAACAGGAATTGCCATAACCACACATATGTATGTACCACCAAGTTAATGCATGAGTCCAACACAACACACACTGAAACATTGCAGGGCAACAAAACTCCAATGTACGCACAAAAGTATGACATTGTGATGCCTCTGTGTACATTAAAGCCCTGAGGATATTGGCCCAGACAACACACTACTCCAAAGCCCATGCCACTCTGTACTGATTTCAGTGCCTCCCAATACAACAACCTAGAAGTGGTTCTGTCACATTCATCTTTGTATTATTTGTATACAAACTCCATCTTGGTTTGGTAAGAAGCATGGGACAAAAACAATGTGGGATACAGTCACCAGGTGTGGACTGTAGGAGCTGCACACAACTCCCAATCTGTATGTGTACATGGCCTTCTTTGGAGAATGTCACTCACAGCAATTCTGCATCGACCTCCTGAGGCTGTAGTGTGTGCCGCAAATAAATATCCCATGTTGAATGTGCATAATATGTCATGCAGAGTAGTAGGACTATGCATGTTTCTCAGGATGTAGGATCCACCACCAGTGTTGGAGGGTCTAGTGCACAGCCTATTGGGTAGGATAAGCTGCCAGTACTGGTGAGGATGTCAGGGGGATGGCTCAATCTGTGGCTCCCAAACACAATGGACATAGCCATCCTCAAGCCATGGGATATGGGTACAACTTGTGAGGATGAGGGATATGTGCAGAATGAAGTCTATTCTGTCCACATTTGGCACTTAAACACTGTCGCCAAATCTATGAAAACGTCAAGGAGACCTTCCACAAAGACATATTGCCTTCACGCTCTAGGGCAGTGTCACGGTTGACCACAAACTACTCATTAAGGCACTTCAAGAAAGGGTTGGAGCGGAAGAGGTGGTCTTACAATGGTTCACCTATTTTCTACAGAATAAAACTCAAAAACTTCACGTTGGACTTACTCCCTGTTAGCAGGGGTGTCCCCCAAGGATCAGTACTCTCGCCGCAACTCTTCAACATCTATATGGAACCCCTTACCACCATACTAAAAAAAAACAACATTCCCTTCCACCTCTATGCAGATGATACCCAGATCTATCTGGAAACCTCCTCCATGGAAGACATTCAGAGACTGAACGACACTCTAAGAGTCGTCCAACACTAGTTATCACGCAACCACCTGAAACCAAACCAAGCCAAGACGGAATTCCTCCTCATCTCCAATAAGGAGAAGAAGCCCCAAATCACAGAATGGCTAAAAGCTATTGATGCTCTCAACTACAACCCCACCCTAGCCGATTCTGTAAAATTGCTGGGAATCACTCTGGACCCTAAATTAGACATGAGCAAACACATCAAGAACACCGCAAAGAGCGCCTTCCTCAACCTTGAACTACTCAACAAAATAAAACCCTTCATCCCTCCGAACGACCTCAAACAAGCCACTCAATCCCTGGTGCTGTCCAGACTGGACTACGGGAATGCAACCCTCACAGGATCAGCAAAATCCCACCTAGCTCCGCTCAGAACAACTCTGAACACAGCAGTCAGAATGGTCACCGGAGTAAAGAAATATGAACACATCTCGCCTGCACTCAGAGAGCTCAAATGGCTCCCAATCGAAATGCGTGCCAACTTCAGAACTGCCTGCCTCACACACAGGAAAACTGCATACCTGGCCTCCAAACTCCAGAAGGCCGGTCAGACAAGAAGCCTAAGGAGTACCAACACTCCTTATCCCTCTGAAAACTCGCAAACAAAAAACCGCATCTCGTTCCTTCGCAGGAAATGCGCCCAAAATCTGGAACTCCATACCAGCCAATATCAGGACAACCCCTCCTACTTAAATTTCAAAAGGCAGCTCAAAGACCTCCTCCTCAATAGATCTCTCCCGAATGGATAGTTACATCCTAATCGCCGAAGCCTGCCCACAGCAGCACACAGACACTTTGACATTAAGACCTCTACCTCGCTCTCCTCATGACTACCTCCTCTATCCCCCCTCCCTGATCCAATCTCGTAACGGTCATTGTGCTTTTGCGACGACACTACGTGAAGCGACATGAGACACTGTACAGACTACTGTGATAACATATCTTATGAAGACATTGTGCTCTCTACGACAAGGCTATGCGATGTGTCATGAGCCACTGTACATATTACTGTGTTAATGTACCATACGAGTGATAAGGCTGTAAAGCGCTCTGATACGTTCAGGTCTGGCTAGCGCTATATAAAACTCTCAAAATAAAATAAATAAAAAAATAAACTAATGTGTAAAATGGGAGCACCCATGGACACTCACAAGGGCTACCCTTGCCAAACCAGATTAGAGGTTGCAAAATATTGACAATGCAAACACTCATTGGAACTGGGTGTAATATTCCAGTGTCACATGTGTGTTTGTATACAGTGCAATGTGTTTACCTCAGCACAGCCAGATGTATAATCACAATGAGTCCAACTCCCTTGGTGTCACCATACCATGAACAATCAATGTCGGTATGCCAATAATAACCATGCGTGTGTAGTCTACTGGGAAGTGTGGGGATGCGTTTCTGGAGTAGTCTGACACCAGGTGGTACAACAACACACATCATTGACTTCCCATTTGAGGGGTTTATAGCCCTCTAAGCAATGGACTGTCATCCAATGTTCCAGCATCATGACATTACAATACAAGCAATCACCACCTCCATCAAAAGGTAGTAAGCAAGGGCAAGAATGAACAATCAGTGACTACAACTACCTACAAAGGGTAACTCCACACAGCTGCCCACATACAACTCAGACAATGCAAGGCTAGGTGGAGACAAATTGTCCTTGAGGACAATATATTTTGCATATGCCACTGCACTCAGAGCGGCATTTACAACAATCAGTCATAAACATTCAGTGGCAGACAGCAAGCTGCAGCAAACACATTCCACATCTTTATATTTACTCTGGCTACTGTTTTCGCCTACTTATATACACATAATCTACACATATGTAGATTTCAACATTACCTCATGGCCTGCATGATCTGCACTTGTGCAGCTATGAACCCTCTCACATCCACCTCAAAGTACATGCTCATCTCTCAAAACTATCATATGCGCACAAGCATGTCATAAGCACCGTCTGGTGCACCTAGACAGAAAAGTATGTCTGCCCCAAAAGCTCAAGCATTGTACTCAAACTCGTCCAAACTGATTAAAAAAGATCTCACACTTGCCATGCTCTTCTTACATCCACACCTACATTAACAGAACAACTCTTCATCACTATGTACACAACACCTCTCACATACATGACATGTACACCATGTACTGTACTCATCACCTCCTCAGCAGACGTCAAACGTAACATGTCAAATGGACCACTCTCATCACCAGTTGCACCCTCAGTAATGTCTTGGACTGCACTCACATCACAACGTGCAGTATCACAGCCCACTCTGACATGCTCACGTAACACATCAAGACATCTCACAACAAGACACTTACATTGCTCAATGAATATGTCCTCAGCCAGTTGCATATAAACATACACCCACCCTACTCTGCTTATGTTCTACAGAAAGTCATTTAAAAAAGAAATGCATCCACAGATTCAAATATAACATACCTCAACTATACATCACCTCATATGTCACCGTTCAGCACCCTAATTTTCACAACTGGTGTATACCCTTGACAAACACTTATACCCTTTGTTATAAATGACAAGTTTAACCTTGTCTCACTGTGGCCCTGTCACATCCATATATGACGTCCATGTTCCATACCACCATTGACTTATGCACATTACCAACTATCTTCACTCATTGAAACTGACCTGTTATAGTAATCTCTCACCGTAGTAACACAGACCACAGCTCACAATTCCTGCCAGAATCCAACCTTGTCCACCTGGTCATACCCCTATAATATCTACCTATTCCTACCACACCTTGCACAGGATCTAACCAGTCTAACAAGCTCACATACTCTGATTCACACCCTCATATGTTTAACCACTCACATTGGGTGAATGTGGATACCTCATGTCTCCTACACAAGAACAGCCTATGAACTTAACTCATATTTCACTAAATTTGTTCTGTCAACATGATGTATGAATCTCCACTCCATCTCCAAATTTGAAAGACTAGTCACTCTCACCTTTACCCTTGTTAAATCGAGCTCAGCACATGCAACATTAACCTTGGATAACCCATCTTCAGTAATGCCTCACATTCAAAGAAACACATCCTCCCCTGTGTGGCAACTAAGAGCATGGATGTGACACTGGCTCCTGTAGCATCTGCATAGTAGACGTACACACATCACTTGTGTGCACTCACTGTCCACTTGGCTTACCACATGTAGCACTGGGCAATCCAACAGACATAACAGCACTCCTAGTTCAGCTCTGTGTGACCTGGAACAGCATCAATTATAGCTTAAAAGGATCCCATTGTCAGTCATCAACAAATGACAAAATGCACACAATGTATATGCTCAACTGCGACTGGTGTGTGGTTGCAAATATGAAATCTAAGCTTGGACAGACAAAGAACCCCATACACGTGATGTCCCCAAAAAAAAGCAGGATGGTATGACTGACATATAAATTAGAAAGCAATGGACTATTAAGACAACACACACCTTGCCTAAAATGGATCCCTTCAGAAAGTGGAGTTCTTGGAGGCAACAGGGTCTGAAGACTGTGAGAATACTGCTCACCTTACACTCACCATGTTCTCAGGAAATGTATCAGATGATTACACAGCCATGAAGGGTATTTGCAGACAGTGGCATGCCACCTGTGGCAAGGTTGTCATTGCCACTAGTCTACCAGACCTAAAGAAGACACAGACATGGGTCCACCACTATCAAGTCACATACATGAATTGTATCATTACTCTGTGTACATGGGTGTGTCCAAAGTCACTACCATGTAGTCAAAATCCATACGTACCCAGGTGTACTGATGAGACAAGGGTCCTCCTCGCCGCAACAGACGACATCCGCTCCCTACTGGACAAAGGAGAAACAGTAGCCCTCATCCTCCTCGACCTCTCAGCGGCCTTCGACAATGTATCCCACCGCACCCTAATATGCAGACTCCACGACGCAGGGATCCGGGCAAGGCCCTTGACTGGATCCACTCTTTCCTCTCCGGCAGAACACAGCAGGTCAGAATCCCCCCTTTTCTCTCGGACCCTACACCAACCACCTGCGCAGTCCCCCAGGGGTCCTCCCTCAGCCCAATGCTCTTCAACGTCTACATGGCTCCGCTCGCCCCCATTGTCAGAACCTACGGACTCAACATTGTTTCATACGCAGATGACACCCAACTCATTCTCTCCCTATCCAACGAACCCAACGCAGCCAAACACAACTTCCAAGAAGGCATGGAAGCTGTCGCCAAATGGATGAAAAGCAGCTGCCTACAACTCAACACCGACAAAACAGAAGTACTTATCATGGGCCCACACCCCGATGCCTGGAACAACACCTGGTGGCCCCCCGCCCTCGGAAGCCCACCCACCCCCACGGACCACATACGCAACCTTGGAATCAACCTGGACTCCGAGCTCAAAATGGACCGCCAGATCAACTCCGTCACATCCTCCTGCTTCCACACCCTCCGCCTCCTACGTAAGACCTTCAAATGGATCCCCCTCGAGCACAGAAAAACCGTCACCCACGCCCTCGTAACCAGCAGACTCGACTACAGCAACGCACTCTACGCCGGAGTAAACAAAAACCTCACCCGCAAGCTACAAAACATCCAGAACGCCGCCGCAAGACTGGTCCTCAACCTGCCAATACACTGCCACATCTCCCAGCACCTGCGTACACTCCACTGGCTCCCCATCGAGACTAGAATCACCTTCAAGATCCTCACCCACGCACACAAAGCCCTCCACAACACCGGACCAGCATACCTGAACAGCCGAATCAACTTCCACGCACCCCAAAGAACCCTACAATCAGCACAGCTCTCCAACGCCATGGTTCCCCATGCCAGAAAGACCAGATCGGGAAGCCGCTCCTTCTCCTTCCTCGCGGCCAGAGCGTGGAACACCGTACTGCTCCACCTCAGACAGACAACATCACTCCCCATCTTCACGAGAAACCTCAAAACTTGGCTCTTCAACAGACCCCCTCCTTGATGGACTGGATCCTGCTCCTCCCCTCCTCCCCAGCGCCTTGAGACCCTTACGGGTGAGTAGTCGCGCTTTACAAATCATGATTGATTGATTGATACATCACAAATATATGCAGCATGCTCCTCCTAAACTGCTGCACTTTGAAACACTTGCACTATGTTGACATATGAAAGGATTATCTATGTGCAATTGTGATGTAACAAAGTAAAGCTTTGTGACTTCATGTCACACTCATAGCTAAAACTGATGTGGACGATGACACCCAGCAAATGTAGACACCAAAATCTTGAATACATACTGCGAAGGGCACTTACTCCATGGACCATATGCAATACATGCCTTACTAACATCATTGTATACTTACACTACTAATTGTACATGATTCACAGTTAACTAAAAAACAATTTGTGGGACAAAGAGATCAGCAATTAAAAACTTGAAACAGGCTTTATTCAGCAGGAAAAGGCTGAAACGTAAGTAAACAGAAGGCCAATGGCCAGTCCATAAATGTTCATATGTCCAATGGGCACAAACAACTTGCCCATAGACTCTTGCCTGCACCAAAACTGCAAGGGGTCACCTCCCCTGGGAGGGGCATCTAGGGGGCATGCCAGGCACCAAAGGAACAAAACTATGGAGGAATGGCTTGGGTTTTGTGAGGGATTGGATCATGAGGGGTGTGTGGGTCCACTGCAGTGATTGGGTCAGATTGTGGGGGCCTTGGCTCCACAGCAGTGGTGGGTTCAGATTGAGGGGTGTGTGGGACCACTGCAGTGGTTGGGTCAGATTGAGGGTTGGTGGGTCCACTGCAGTGGTAGTCTCAGACTGAGGGGGGTACAGCTGTAGTGTGAGGGCTCGATGGACTGCGGGATGGGCTTGGTTTTACCATTTTGGGGATGGTATAACCCTTAATAGAAGGTACAGCAAAAGGGAGGGACTCAGACTGTTTGGGAGGGTTTTTTTTGTGCGGGAGGTACTGGTCTGGGCTGGGGAAGTATGGGTTGGTAGCAGGGTTTTGGACTTGTGAGACCCAGAGGATTTGCGTGGGGGGGCATTTGGGCTTGTCTTTTTAGGGGGGGTGGCAGGTTTAGATGACCGGGCCGGGGGAGTGGGTTGCCTCTTCTTCTTGGGAGTGGGTTTGCATGGGTTGTAGGGAAGAGGCCAAGGTCACATAGGAAGAGTTTCTGAGCAGAGGAGGAACAGGAGAGGAAAGGGTAGGGTTTGTGGAGGCAGAGGGTTCTGAGGTCTGGGGAGTGTATGTGGATGCATGTGTGTCATCTGGTGGTATGTCCCTGGTGGTGAGTGTGCTGTCTATCTCCTGAGTGTGCGTGTGTTTGTTCATCTGTGTGTGTGTTGTGTATGGCTTTGAGGTGTGTGCATTTGTGTGTTTGCGTGTGCTTGGATCAAGGAGGGTAGTTGGGACTGTGGATGGGGAAGAGGCAGGAGGGGGGAGGGACTTCTAGTGCTAGGACATTGCTGCCATCAGTGTGGAGGCCAGAGCCTGATTGGATCTGTGTAGGGCAGACATGTCCGAGTGAATGCGTTCCAGAAATGATACCATTTGTGTAAGATGGTTGGTATGCAACTGGAGGACATTCAGCACCGCTGTCTGCCCCACAGAGATCTGCCTCAGGATGTTTATGCACTGAGGGCAGCAGGGAGACAGGGGTGGAGGGAGGTGCCTGGCGTGAATGAGAAGGGTCCCCTGCCATGGGACCAGCCACGGACACTGGGCCTGGGAGCAGCAGGGAGGGTGGAGATGGTAGTGGTGGTGGTGGACTCCAATGTTAAGGAATCATCCCCTGTCTCCTCCACCACCAGGGAGTCATCACTGAAGCTTGACTAGTCTTCAGATGCTGCAGATGTTTTTGCAGACCTGCCCTCAGTGTGGCTCCCCTCATCCTCCCCGCCAGTGGATCCATCTACGTCCGAACCCGCTCTGGATCCAGACTGGCAAACTGCTCCCCCTACATCCATGGCACTGCCTCTTACGCTGGCCGGTGCTGATGATCATAATCAAGATATGTTATTTACTTTGTTGCTTAAGCCTATTATATCTCTACGCTTCTTCTCGTTGCCATGTGTTTTTGTAACCTATGTTCTATCGTCTTCCCAATGTAAAGCGCTCTGATACCTAAGGGTGAAGCCAGCGCTATATAAAACCTCGTAAATAAAATAAATAAAATAAAAATAAAAATACAGCTAGGTAGCCATCTCAACAGGGAGGGGTGTGTGTGTGTAAGTAGCCAGCATTACAACTCCCATCAGGCACTCTTGTCTCACAGCTGTGCAGGATGGAACACTCCCCCACCCAGAACCATGTGGCAGCCATTTCATAGCTCTCCTTCACCTTAAAGGTAGGTAACCTTCTAATACTCACTTGCATCACCCCTGACCAGGCTGGAACACTCCCCCCACCCAGAACCATGTGGCAGCCATTTCATTGCTCTGCTTCACCTTACAGGTAGGTAGCCATCTCAACAGGGAGGGGGTGTGTGGATAGGTAGCCAGCACTACAACTTCCATCAGGCACTCTTGTCTCACAGCTGAGCAGGATGTAACACTCCCCCCATCCAGAACCATGTGGCAGCCATTTCATTGCTCTCCTTCACCTTACAGGTAGGTAGCCTTCTCATGCTCACTTGCATCACCCCAGAGCCGGATGGAACATTCCCCCCACCCAGAACCATGTGGCAGCCATTTCATTGCTCTCCTTCACCTTAAAGGTAGGTGGCCTTCTCATGCTCACTTGCATCACCCCTGAGCAGGATGGAACACTCCCCCCACCCAGAACCATGTGGCAGTCATTTCATTGCTCTCCTTCACCTTACAGGTAGGTAGCATTCTCATGCTCACTTGCATCACCCCTGAGTAGGATGGAACACTCCCCCATGAACCATGTGGCAGCCATCTCCCTCCACTGTGCCACCTAACAGGTAGTTAGTTAGCGCATGCACCCTGTCATCCTTCTCAAAATGCATCCGCCATATGACCACCACATCCCTCACTTGTTAGCCAACTCTGTACAGATCCAAATGTCACATCCAGTGCGCACACAGCTAAGCACATGTAAATGTCACATAAATTACACTTTGAATCACAAAGTCCCATGCTAAATAAATTCAGGGCCCAATAATGCAAAGCACACAATGCAATGTGTAAGTGCCATTGTTTCAAAGCATGAAGGCTCATATGAACACAACACAAGCATGGTCATTCTGTCAAACAAACAAAACCACATGATTTAAAATAAATTTTAACTAATGAAATTAGGAAGTTTTGGAATAGCTGAAACAGATTCTTAGAAAAGTCAACAAAATCCAAGCATAAACCAAAGTGGATGTGCACCAAGCTGGTAGATGATGACATGTCCTTGTAAACACACTATCTGTACATGTCAAATGGTTGTTATTTACATGTCACACTAATAACAAGTATTGTGTGTACCTCAACATCATGTCATGATGCTGATAATCTTTTACCAATACCAAGTGATTGCAATGTAAAATGTTTGGAGTTTCAACTGAAACATCAAAAACTGTGTCACCAAGGTTGTGGAGTGTGCTTAACTGACAATCTAACCTCTGTTCAACAGGAGATTTACAAGCAACAGCTGGCAAAAACACCACCAACCAGCAGAGCTAGTCCCCCCCCCCCTGGAACGTGAACTCTCTGATGCTGATTCTCTACGTTTCTCGGATGAGGAGCAACAACCTGGCCCCTCAGGACTGCCAGGGCGCACTCCGTCTCAGGGCCTCATTGTCCCCACCACTACCACCACAACTATCAGCACAGCAGCTACAACAACTACGCTGACCCCTGCTACAACGACCTGTGGTGCAGCGACCTCCACCATCACCACCGCTGCCTGCAACACTGTCCCTGGCTCAGTGGTTACCTTCATCCCCACACAAGCCGAGGATGCCGGGGACAGTGTGCGGGTCCGTAGACAGCCAACGCCACTGGTCCGGGTCAGCAGGGCAGGTGGGAGGGCAACTGGGAGACAATCACATGAGGACACTGAGACAGAAGCCCTGGTCACCGTTGCAAGAGTCCTTGGTGCATACCACCAGAACCAGGGACAGATGGGCCAGATTGTAGAAGAACTGCGTGAGCTCCGCCTGCTGCAGAGGTCCATGGACACACAAATGGGACAACTTCTGGATCTCATGGGCCAGCTTGTGGGTGTTCTGAGGGATACACATGCTGCTCAAATGACAGCTCAACCCCCCTCCAGTGGCCAGCCTGCTGATACTCCCACCACCTCAGCTACGGCCACAGAGGGGTGAGCTGCAAGACAATGACTCCTCAGACACCTCTGAGACTGTAGCAGAGGCCCCCCTGCCAAACGCAAGAGGGGACGTCTGAGAAACACCACGGGAGGATCACATGGCAAAGCCCCAACCAAAGCCAAGTCGCTGAGCCAGTCATGATGGCACCAGTGTTGCACTGAACATTGACTTTGTTGATTATCCAATCCCACATTGCCATGTTGATGGCAGGAGTTTTTTGGACTGTGTAATTCCATTATTGTGGTAACTACTCTATCTGTCTCTGTTACCATCAAAGACAACTCATACACTTACTATGCACAAATAATGTTTCATTCACTTTAAATTTAACACAATCTAATTGAAAATAAACACTATTTACACACCTATGCCTTTGTGTTAGTTCCATGTTTATTACAGTATGTACAGTGTCAACTCTGATTCCAATGTACGACAAGCTTTGATTGTGATAAGACATTGATGGGGCGGAGGAACCTAGAAAGACACAAGAGTATGACATTGAGTTGTGATATGATGGCATTACAGCAACAACACACCACTAGTCAACACCATACAAGATTCATCCCACATAACACTGACCAACACCATCAACATAGACATGAGATAAGTGGAAACCAAAACACTGTGCCACACACATTAGCCCTTAGCAGTGTGCCAACAACAGCCAGCATCCAAACACATCATCTATGCTTCGACACTAACAGCAAAGCAAACAGACACTGTCATAGTTGCTCAATGGTAACTTACACTCAAGGGAAGTAGTTGGCGATGAGCTGTTGATGCAGGTCAAGACTTTCTTCTTCTCCACTATCATCGTCCCTGGGCATGTGCGGATTTGCAGCGCGGGGCATCTGCTGCTCATCATCATCCAGAATCAGGGGGATCTCTTTGCGCAAGGCCAGGTTGTGGAGCATGCAGCATGCGACTATGATCTGACACACCTTTTGAGGAGAGCAGAGTAGTGAACCACCACTCTTGTCCGGACACCTAAATATAGCCTTCAGAAGTCCAAAAGCACTCTCCACTACATGACATGTCCTCCCGTGGGCATCATTGAAGCAGACTTCTCCCAGTGTCCTTGGATTCCACAGTGTGCTCAGCAACCAAGGCTTGTTGGGATACGCAGAGTCACCTAGTTGTGAGAAACACAGACCAAGTTTGTAATAGAAATAGTTGAGGAGAACAGCATGTCACACATACAGCACACTACTTGACACAGCTCACTCACCAACAAGCCACGCACGCTCTGGATGCAGATTTTCCATTAATTGTGGGATGATGCTGTCAAGCAGTATTTAGGAGTCATGTGCAGAACCCGGAAATTTGGCACATACATGGGAGATAATCATATCAGCTTGTCATACCACTTGCACATTAATTGAATGGTAATGCTTTCTGTTACGGTAGATATGCTCAAGTGCCTGTGGTGGAACTAGGCCAACGTGTGTACAGTCAATGGCTCCAACAACATTAGGTATGTGACCAAGGTCATAAAATTCCCCTTTCACATCTGCCAATTCATGTCTCCTTCGAAAGTGAATGTAGCTGTCCTTGTAGGTCAACAATTCGGACAGGACATCACGCAACACCATGCTGAGCATAGGTTGAGACATCCCACCTGTGATGGCCACCGTGTACTGAAACGAACCAGTGGCAAAGAAATGCAGGGCGCCCATCACCTTAACTGTTGGTGGCAAAGCTGTTGGATATGTTCTGTGAGGCCTCAAATGGGGCTCCAACTGAGCACAGAGCTCTTGAAGGGTAAGGCGATTCAGATGGAATTTCTTAATGATGTCGGTATCCTCCATTGTCTCAAGCTCTGGGAAAGGCCGATACACAGGTGGTCATCTCCTACGTATTGTGGCAGGGGACACATGTAAAAATGAGTCAGAGAGGGGATGTGGGTAACATCTTACATAATGACTAACACAACCACAACATTGACAAGACTGTAAAAACAGATTAATGCCCAAGAGACTTGCCTAGACACCTTGATCTCCTATAATCATTCATATAGCCAGGATGTACATACTAACTACTGTCAAATCTAAATCAGACTTTGTGTATGGTATATGGTACACTGCTACATCAAGTGTCTCCAGCCCTGTGTGTAGCTGACACAGTACATGTGGCTAACAGCATCAATGCTGAGTTGGATGTAGCTGATGTCACTGCACAACCTCAAGCTTTAGTCACACTAAACACAACATCAGTACAAAATGAGCCCAGTGAGTGTAAGCTGGACAACTATCAATATAAATACAGCACTCTCTACAGATATATATGCACATTATGTGATCAGTCCATCATGACTGTGGGATGAGTTTGCAATTCACACCTTTGCATGTTCACAAAAATGATAAGCAATTCAACAAGAAATCTGTATACATGCCCACATCGATGATATTTGACATGTGAGTAAGGACATACCAATGCATTTAATCACGTGTACTCACATGACACGTGTGGGCATACTTAAGTTAAATGTCACACTCTCAATTCACTTTAAAACGAGCTGAAATTATTTTTGGTAAATGTATTGTGATCAGTGATGCAATTCGCAAAGCGAGAATGCTAATGCACTATGTGTTTACAGGTGCGGTAGGGGTGCTCCGCCACTGCGGTGACAGGCATTGGCCACAGTTGAATGATGCAGGATTGCGGTAGAGACCACCTGGCCCTGCGGTGTGACACGGCATATGAGAATGTCATTGCAGCCAATGGGAACCGCCATCACGGTAGTGCCTTTCAGTTTTGAACATCGCGGTAGGGGTGCTCCGCCACTGCGGTGACAAGCATTAGCCACAATTGAATGATGCAGGATTGCAGTAGAGACCACCTTGCCCCCACGTTGTGACACCGCATATGCAAATTTTATTGCAGCCAATGGGAACCGCCATCGTCACTGGGCATGTTTGGATTTGCAGCGGGGGGCATCTGCTGCTCATCATCATCCAGAATCAGGGGGATCTCTTTGCGCACGGCCAGGTTGTGGAGCATGCAGCATGCAACTATGATCTGACACACCTTTTGGGGAGAGTAGAGTAGTGAACCCCCACTCTTGTCCAGACACCTAAATCTAGCCTTCAGAAGTCCAAAAGCATGCTCCACTGCACGACATGTCCTCCCATGGGCATCATTGAAGCAGACTTCCCCCGGTGTCCTTGGATTCCTCAGTGGGCTCAGCAACCAAGGCTGGTTGGGATACGCAGAGTCACCTAGTTGTGAGAAACACAGACCAGGTTTGTAATAGAAATAGTTGAGGAGAACAGCATGTCACACATAGAGCACACTACTTGACACAGCTCACTCACCAACAAGCCACGCATGCTCCGGATGTAGATTTTCCATCAATTGTGGGATGATGCTGTTAAGCAGTATGTAGGAGTCATGTGCAGAACCCGGAAATTCGGCACATACATGGGAGATAATCATATCCGCTTGGCATACCACTTGCACATTAATTGAATGGTAATGCTTTCTGTTATGGTAGATATGCTCACGTGCCTGTGGTGGAACTAGGCCAACGTGTGTGCAGTCAATGGCTCCAACAACATTAGGTATGTGACCAAGGTCATAAAATTCCCCCTTCACATCTGCCAATTCATGTCTCCTTGGAAAGTGAATGTAGCTGTCCTTGTAGGTCAACAATGTGGACAGGACATCACGCAACACCATGCTGAGCATAGGTTGAGACATCCCACCTGCGTTGGCCACCGTGTACTGAAACGAACCAGTGGCAAAGAAATGCAGGGCCACCATCACCTTAACTGTTGGTGGCAAAGCTGTTGGATATGTTCTGTGAGGCCTCAAATGGGGCTCCAACTGAGCACATAGCTCTTGAAGAGTAAGGCATTTCAGATGGAATTTCTTAATGATGTCGGTATCCTCCAGTGTCTCTAGCTCTGGGAAAGGCCGATACACAGGTGGTCATCTACTATGTATTGTGGCAGGGGACACATGTAAAAATGAGTCAGAGAGGAGATGTGGGTAACATCTTACATAATGACTAACACAACCACAACATTGACAGGACTGTAAAAACAGATTAATGCCCAAGAGACATGCATAGACACCTTGATCTCCTGTAATCATTCATGTAGCCAGGATGTACATACTAACTACTGTCAAATCTAAATCAGACTTTGTGTATGGTATATGGTACACTGCTACATCATGTGTCTCCAGCCCTGTGTGTAGCTGACACAGCACATGTGGCTAACAGCATAAATGCTGAGTTGGATGTAGCTGCTGTCACTGCACAACCTCAAGCTTTAGTCACACTAAACACAACATCAGTACAAAATGAGCCCAGTGAGTGTAAGCTGGACAACTATCAATATAAATACAGCACTCTCTACAGAGATATTTGCACATTACGTGGTCAGTCCATCATGACTGTGGGATGAGTTTGCATTTCACACATTTGCATGTTCACAAAAATGATAAGCAATTCAACAAGAAATCTGTATACATGCCCACATGGATGATATTTGACATGTGAGTAAGGACATACCAATGCATTTAATCACGTGTACTCACATGACATGTGTGGGCATACTTAAGTTAAATGTCACACTCTCAATTCACTTTACAACGAGCTGAAATTATTTTTGGTAAATGTATTGTGATCAGTGTTGGAATTCGCAAAGCGAGAATGCTAATGCACAATGTGTTTACAGGTGCGGTAGGCGTACTCCGCCACTGCGGTGACAGGCATTGGCCATAGTTGAATGATGCAGGATTGCGGTAGAGACCACCTGGCCCTGCGGTTTGACACCGCATATGCGAATGTCATTGCAGCCAATGGGAACCGCCATCACGGTAGTGCCTTTCAGTTTTGAACATCGCGGTAGGGGTGCTCCGCCACTGCGGTGACAAGCATTGGCCACAATTGAATGATGCATGATTGCGGTAGAGACCACCTGGCCCCCATGGTGTGACACCGCATATGCGAATGTCATTGCAGCCAATGGGAACCGCCATCGCGGTAGTGCCTTTCTGATTTGAACATCGCGGTAGGCGTGCACCGCCACTGCGGTCACGGGCATTGGACACAATTGAAAGATACAAACCAGGCGGACCAATTGCATCAGCAGAGTACCACTGGAACAACTCTAGGGGCCTATAAATGTCTTTGAGAGAGCCACACCTGTCACGTGCATTCAGACACTGCTGCCTGCCATTCATCACCACCAACTGCTGCTGCACCTCTAATCTGGACCCAGTCATGGCTCGTACAGAAAACATCAGGGCCCGTCCCTTCATCACAGAGGAGCTGGAGGTCCTGGTGGACGAGGTCCTTGGCCAGTACGGGCTGAAATATGGTGCTCCAGAGGTACTGGTAAGTGTATGAGTAAATGTTTTAGAGTGCTCAGAATGCTCACATTATGTTACTGTACACTAGAATGTGCCTGTGAGTGCAAGCCAATGTTAATGCATTCAGATTTTGCAAACAGCATGGGCCATACATGACCTAGAACCTTTTGCACTTGAGTATGTGGGGAGGATGGCAACATAGACACTGGTGCAGCTCTATTGAAGCCAAACATCAAACATGTTGTTCTGAGAATGGGTCATGTAAGTGTGTGAGGCACTGCCTAGCCTAATGACTTCACCTCAATGTGGTGTATAGCCTTATTCCCCCAGACCCCTGACTGCATGCAATGATGATATGGACATAACATGGTTTAGCAGTAGTACAGTTACAATGCTGATTTGAGGAACTCTCACTCTGAACACACATTCCCTGTGCCATGTCATTTCATAAGTCATGAAGTGTGCATATGATCATTTGTGAGATTTAAAATGTAGAATGTCCAGAGGGTACTGATTAATGTGTGTACTGCTTTGATATTGACCCTATAGAGATGTGGCCATTCTGCACAGGAGTACAAGGCCTGTATCTGTCACTATTGGTGGCAAATCACCTCTCACACATCTGCTAAATGTACAGTGGACATGTCATCCTTCTTTGGATTCCATTATGTGTAGAGTCTCACATGTGTATGCACTGTGTCACCATTCTCATTGTACATGCATGTGATTCTTGTGATGGACCACGCTTTTCGTCAGTGAAAAGCCCTCAAGCCTGGCAAGTAAATGCACAATGTTTCAAGACCCCATCACTAAAATGACTTAGAAAAACATGTGTTGTCCACCATCCTATTTTTGAAGCAGCTATTATAGTCCTGAGGAGTACACAAGACGGGCCTACACCTTGTCACAAGAGTTGAGAATGTAAGATCAGGTACCTAATTGTGACCTCTATTACACGTGTAGCTATCCAATGGTCAAGGAAATTAAGAGGTGTGTAGTGTAAGACATAGTGAGTCTGACCACTACACAGCATTTACAGTGTGTCGTATGTCATGCTCACTCACATAGTGCATCACAGATGAGGCACAGTTTCACCTTGATTTCGGTGCTGGCACTCTGCATGTGTATGAGATGGGCAGGTAGTGTGTCCATCATCATAGATGTTTACATTGCAATGAGATTGCTTGCTCCAAGTGTACTATGTGACATGGTCTATGGCCTCTTCTGTCCATTGATGTATCTGTGTGCTATGTGTTTACATGCTCCTGGACTGGCACACCGAGGTACACAACACAGTGTTACAAATATTCCTCTTCTTGTCTCCCATGCCTACAGTCAAGGTCCATCATCGTAAGGCCATATGGAGGGCCATTGCCCGCAAGGTGCAGTCCCTGGGGGAAACCGACACCATACACACTGCCACAAGAGGTGGGATGACATCTGCCGCCTCAGCAAAAACGTTGCAGAAATTACGCTGCGGCTGGTCCCTCGAAGTGGCCGGTTGGCGCGCCGGATCATGAGCCGACTTTTGGCCCGCATCGTGGCAGTGACACAGCCAGGGCTGGATGGACGCTTGAGGGCACAACAGCAGCAAGTTGGGGGTGAGTATTGTTCAAAGTGTGACTTTGGATATGAGTGACTGCATGAATCCCAGACCAGAGCAAGGCAGGACCTCTGAGATGTCTCTTGTGTGATTCCATCGATTCTAAGTTGCCTCAGTGGCGAGTGCAGAGGTTCAGCATGTGTACAACATTTAAATTCTAATGTGGCAAAATCATTAACGGTGTCAAAGCAAGTCATCTTGACATGTTTTTATCTACCATTTTGTGAATGTTGTCTGAACTAAGACCTTCCTACACAGGAAAATACGTTGTGTGAAGTGTGTAGCCCAGTACACTTGTCAGGCTTGTGTGTGCTGTGTGGCTACCACAATAGTGTGCTCATGTGATGATGTGTAAGTGGCTAGAGACATGCACAAATGTGGACTCAGGGTGCAGTGTGTTGGTAGAGGTTACACCTGTCCCATGGGTTGTGTTTTTCTGAATGATACAGATGACAGCATCACTGCAAAACATTTAGCCTAATATCAGCAGCATGGCATCACATGATGTAATTTCCTGCCACAGTGACAACAAGTGCACACAGGTGCTGATGGGGTAGATAGTGATAATTGCAGTGATGCATTGGCTGATTTGCATTTGCCAATTGTGCACATGGCAACATGACTGGGATGGTTAGACTATGAAATTTTAATGCAATGTAGCTAAACCTGGCTATTGTGAGATTGGTTTGGCACTAGGGCTTAACATGGTTGGATGTGATCAGTGGGTATGGCAAATGTGATGTGACCGAGGTGTTGGACTGTAATTTTTAATTGAAAGAAGCAAATGTTACTCAGAGTGTCAGTCCTCAGTATGTGTGCATTGTGGAGGGGTGCCCATATGCATCAGTGCATGGTGAAGTTGTGGCTACTGCTTTTTTTCAATGAGTGAATTATTGCCACATTGATGTGTAATGGATGTCATCAGTCAGCACAACGTAGGGATTTCACATGCCAGACCCTAGGTATTGTCACACATTAGCTGTCCTAATGGAGGCCACTCACAACTTCATCTACAGGAGGCAGTCTCATGCCTTGGATCAATGACATCCTGTCAGGCAATTGGAAAGATGTTGGTATGTGACATGTCACAACACATAAAGGCCTTGCATTACATTGCCCTTATCATGCTATTGTGCATTGTCTATGTGACTACATTGGTACATGGGGCTTATTTGTACTTCATCACCAAACAATATGTGTCTATGTGACATATGCAGCAGTGTGAGTCTCAGAGACATCAACTGGCAGTGAACAGCAGTGAGCATCATGTTAGTGTGCATTTAGAGATGTGTGTTGTGCACTTCCATATAATTGATACATCTACAAAGTTGACACCAATGTACAACTGTAGTTGTGCTTCAGTGCCCAACAAAGTGGATTTAAGGAGGTAATATCACTTGACAATGGATAGGTTTCACTTTGTATCTCTGGGGTTCAGTGAACTCATACTTCAAGTGTGAGAAACACAACACATTTGGATGTGTAACTCTCTTACCTGCAGGCATGTAGGTGTGCCTACAGACGATTGTATGTGATGTTGAAATGTAGATACATGCACAGCAATTTGGCTCTGTCAACGCAACATGGATCATGACTATCGACTAAGCATGTTTCCATGCATCAGCTGATGATTGCATACATTTGGAATATGCAGACAGTACATAGAATAGGTAAATGTGGGAGTTTCAGTCCAAGTATTTCTGTTTGTATTGCACATAATGTTTGTGAGAATGCCACTTTACTGAACCTATGTCTCAGTCTCTTGCAGCATCTACCGAGGGCAGGGAAGGAGGGGGGCCCGACACCGTTGGGGAAGCTACTGGCACAACTGGTCCACGGGAGTACAGCAACACTGAGGGGACCAATGCCTCGGAGGGGGACAGGAGTGCCCTGGAGGATTCCCGTCCGGAAACACCAACCTCCACATCTCCCAACTCCAGCGGTGACACAGGAAGATCAAGATCTGCATCTTCATCTGCCACACCCCATCCTGTGTCCACCCTCCCTGATGCTCCCCAAAGTGTTATCCGTGCCCGCAGCCCCAAGAAGGGTAGATTCTCTTTCCCCCGAGGCACCGCTGCCCCTGCCCCTGTCTCCCCTGCTGCCCTCAGTGTGGAGGCCATAGACATTTTGCGGCAGCTGTGTGTGGGTCAGACTGCGCTCCTGAATGCCCTTCAGGATCATGGCAACAAGTTGTCCCAGGTTGTTGCATTCATGGAGGGCATTTATTCGGATGTGGGTGGCCTACACAGAACAGTACAGTCTTTGTCCTCCACAGTGACGGCAGCTATTCAGCAGTCCCAGGCTCCCAGTCCAGCTCTTGTCCCTTCCGCAACCACCCTCCCAGTGCCCCCACCTGACCAGAGTACACACACACCAGAGCACTCAGGCACCCAGTTATCCACATGCAGCACACAACAACAGCACTCCAAGCGAACCAGACACCATACACCATCACCACAGCACACAAAGAGCACACATGACTGCACCACAACAAGCCCATCACAGGACACTCAGAGACATAAGGACAAACAACATGCATCCAGATTGCATACCTCAGATTCCTCGCCCTCCAAGAGCACTCCCATCCCCATACCTGATCCCAAAGCCACACAAACACTTGCCCTGTCTGCCGTGGACCTGGTGCCTGCCACAACTGCCCAAAAACCCATTCAGAAGGCTGTTTCGCCGAAAACTTCCACTCCCACCCACACCTCTGTGAAGCGTGGCAAAGAGAGCAAAGTGGGGAGTGTACCTCCACAACAGGGGAGGCAGGGGAAAAGGCAACCCCCACCCCAGCGTACCACCAGGCCCAGCAAATTCCCACTGAAACATGCACCACCACCACCTGCTACACTTTTGGGGAAGAGGGAGGCTGTTGGGTCCACCTCACTTCTCACTCGTGGCAAGCCACTTGGGGGATATCGGATCCCCAAACAATTGAGACCCAGCCCTCCTCATTCACCATCAGCCACTGAGCCTCCACACAGCATGCCTCCACCTCCCCGTGCCACATCTCCACCTGGTCCAACCAGCCCTCAAGCTCCCACATCCATAGATCCCTCTACCTCAGTCAGTTCTCACCCTCACAGGTCCAGTCCTCCAACTAGCCCAGACAGTCAGTCCCCTCCCAGTTCAACTTCCACACAATTTTGAAGCCATGTCCCCCTTCACACCCCATTCCTCACTGAGCAGTGCCTGGACTGCCCATTTGAGGCCCCTATCCTGGGGTGATTCCCGTGGCAGTGGACTGTGTTACATGTTTGTTGCGCAAGTTTTCATGCACACTTGAAATTTGGACTGGCCGTTGGCCTTAATGTTTTGCACTTTTAATGCCGATACAGAGTTTATATAATAACATTTTTATTTATGTTCTGAGCTTTGTCGCTGCCCTTGCTAATGATGCAGTGCAATGTGTGTGTATATGTTCATCTGTTACATGCTCTTATGCCACATTCACATTGGCATCTACTTGATTTGCTTTTGCAGAGGTTGCCAGAGGTTACAGAAACTGTTGTGCTTGAGGGTGCAATGATGCTTTTCTGTGATGGTCTACTCTTGTCTTAATCATTCTATTGTCGGGTCTCTAGTTTTGTACACATGTCATATTTGGATGCTGTACCACAACAACAGAAAATTCTATTCACTTGATGACTTGAGGGGTGGACAGGGTCCATCATATCTGTGGAATCTATCTTGATGTGTACATACCAGTGTAGCTGTGTAGTCATCTTGTGTAGGTCTGGCTTCATAGTCACATGGGTACATTTGAATGTGCGCTCTTGAGTACTCATACAGTGTGATTGTCCTGTCTTTAGCTGAAGTATTGATGTGTATGTGCCCTTGAGCATGACCCTTACACACATGTATGATCCAGTTGATGAGTGTTTGTTTGTTTACATGATCAGACACCTGCTGGAGATTTTGGGCACATGTATGAGTTGTTTCCGGAGCAATGTTCAGTGTGTCGGTGTGACCTTGCAGTCCTAGAGTACACCTACTTGTTGTCCACATCATTTGTGAGTATGCAGAGTGTGTCACTGCAATGTCTGTGTTGTGAGTTTTGGGATCAGCCATGGCTCTTGCTTACCTTTGTTCTCACTGTGCTGACTGGCTCAGGCAAACAAACATTATAAGTGACTTTTCACATTCATTGATGTCAATTTACACTTTATTTACTCCACTATGTGGTTTTCAGAGTCATACCAGCCCCAAGAAGACCATTTGATGCCTACACATTATGAGTTACTCCTCTATGTGTTTTTGCTCTGTACACTCCTCACCTGTACAATACTAATTTATACACCACTTCAGTCTAATATGTTCCACTCCATGCCTTGCCAGCGTTTGACCCTCCCCACCACTCCATAGCATGACACTATACTGTGGGAGGATGATCTGTGTCCGGAACCACTGCGCCCCTCAGCACTGTTTCACAATTTGTTATGTGCTATTTCATTCAACTTGATTTCAGTCATGGTTGCTCATGTATAGTACAGATGAGTTTCCAGCACAGTCCTTTAGTCAGATTCCATCCATTGGTGTTAGCCTGAGTTGTGCAGCATTAGGTGATAGCTAAAGTGCGTATCTGTTTCCCGAGGTACTGCTACCAATCCTCAGTGTGAAGTGATCTGTGTGCTGTGATGATTTGTGATGTTAAAGTTCATGGTGATGAAATCAGATATGTGTGATACTGGTTTGAGTGGTGTTCACACACTGCTTACTGTGCATGCACTGCTGTCAGTGGATGTTGCATTGTCCTTACCAGGTGTGAGTCACCCTGATGTCCAGCTGAGATTGCTATGTGATGTGTTTGGATGTGCATATGTTAAGAATTTGTTGTTGAGGGATGCAGTCTTTGTCCTGTGTTGGCTCTTTCTACTGACAGGTCCATGTGTGTATAATGTCTTTTTTAGCATGACATTGTGTGTGAGGTTTTTGTGTATTTGAATGCATTCAGATGTGTGTTGAATTTGTTCTGTGCATTTCTTGTGTGCATGTCACATGCAGCAATGTGGAGTCTTGTTTATTAGCTTGTTTTGTGTGCACAATTGTGCTATGGCCTCCTATATTTGAACAGTCACTTGTCAGGATTGTGCTTGTGAATGCTTGTGCAACACATTGACACCATGCTCACTTTGTAACCGGTGGAGTGTCTATGTCTGTCTTGGCAGATTTGTCTGGTTGCACACAGTTTGTGGTTATATTTGACATTTGTTCATGTATTTTTGGATTAGTTTTGATGATGCTGCCTGTGCAGTTGGCCAGAGGAGAAATGTTATCTATTCCAGGGTGGTCTAGGATCACATGGCCTATCCACTCTTTTGCTGCACATGGCCATGCTTGTTGGACTCTCTTGGTGTGGTTTGTGATAAATGCATTTGGTAATTGGTTTGAGGTCAGCATTGGATCAGACATCTTTGAGGGGAACTCAGACATTTGTAGATACACACTAGGGTGTAGCATTTGGTATCAGGGAATTCATAGGACCTTATTTTCACCTTTATCAGAGCTTGTCCAAGGTGTAGAGCAGTGAAGGTGGAAGATGGGTAGATGAGGGGTATGTGGGAAGGTCATAGTTGAGTTTGACAGTAAGGGGATGTCACCGTGAGCCATGAGTGTTGTGCTGGTGGCATACACATGTCAAGATAGTTGATACAGATGAGGGGCTGGTCACTGTATGGCTTATGACAGTTCATCTCATTCTGGTCCAATACATTACTTGCATTGCTGTATCACAGGAAAACTGCACAGATGTTACTTTCATAACATTTTCATCTATGTGCCACCCATGTATTATTTGATGTTCTAAGTGTAGTGTCAGATGTGGTACCTCTTGAATGCCATGTACATATGGTACCAGTCATTTCTCCATGGATTTCCTGCACTGTGTACTCCACTTTAGAATAGTTTACTTGTTATCATACAGTGCTGCTGACTTATGGTTTGTGTATGAGGCAGAGTTAAAGTGTGTTAGCTGTATCAAGGACTTAACATGCAGACTGTACATTTCCAAGGCTGTTAATCTGCACAGTGACTCTTCATTTCTTCAATTACTCACTTTTATTCACATGAGTGGAAGGCAGGTGTGAGGAAGAGGAGGGTTGTCATTAGTCTCAGGTCAGAGTTTACTGCTGTCAACATGGACTCTTCCTGACACTTTGGCATTCATTCAATACTTTATAGTTGGTGCTACCTTTGTTGAGGTGGAGTAATGGTGTGGAGGTGTTCTGTGAAGTGGCAGTGTAGTCAGTGTTGTTGATGTACAGGACATACTCACATGGTGTCATTCAGTGCAGCAGTACACAAGTGAGTCAAATGCACACTGGTGCTTACTTTGAGTTTGACGTTTGAGTCCAAAATGTTGTACTGTGTTGCATGGTATGGGATGTCATTATGTGGTATGGTCTGCCATTGTATGTGATGAGCCTACCAATGTCTGCTTGGGGCGTGTGCTGATCTGTAATTATTTGGCAGTGGTGTCTCAAATCATATGACATCTACCTTGGCTCACTGACTCATCTAACACCTTGTTGGACTACTGTGAAATACACATATACACCCTGGTTGCTCTGCCCTCCTCTGTTTCACATTGTATGTGGACTGACACTTATTTGGATTCAATGATGACTATTGTCCTTTTGAAAGGACTCTAGCCTCATCCCTCACTCATGTTGTTATATAATTGCTGATGATCCTAATAATATGTCACTACAGACAGTGTCCCTGCACATGACTTCTTGCTGTAGATATGTTGTGCAGAGTGGTGCCTCTCTTATCAATATGTGGTGTGGAGGTTGTAATGATGATATTGCTTGCCTGGGACAATGTGCTGGACTCCTACAACATTGTGGGCAAGTTTTACTGCAGCTTCACCGCTGCGGTGACGTGACCGCCACGACAGGGCTAGATGCAATAATTTCTATGGAGATGGGTGCCCCCGATGCTGAGGTGACAATTTACCTACGTGCAAGATATGTGTACCTAGACTATGGTATGTGTTCCTGTCTCCACCAGGGTGTCTGATGTAGACAGGACACGTATTTCAGTGAAACAGTTGTGTGTTGTTGTTGTACAGGGGTTGTCTGCGGGGATATGTTTTGAACTTTCCTGCGGTGTTGACCACAATGGCGTCTTATCTGCTGGTAGTGGATAAGGTACAGCAGCGGAAGGGCTTGTAGAGCAGGATCCATGACAGCCAGGAAAGTATTAAGGTGTCTAGAACTCGAGTTTCTATCTCCGCAGTTGTGCTTCCGCCATCTCAGAAGAGCTGGTTTCTTCGCCGCATTCTGATGGGCTGGTTGACGCATCGTGATCTGTCCTGCGGACGGAACTTCATTCCGCACGGCAGGCTTTCTCTATTGGCTCCCACCGGCACCCTTGCGGAACGCAATTTCTGGCGGATCCAGAAACACCGCGACGGACAGAAAAAGGGCTATCTTTGCCCATTGTAATATGGCAGTCACGAGGACTGCCGCAGGAGTAACTAAAATGACGTTTTCCGCCACCGCCAGCACTGCGGAGGTGCCTACGACCGCCATCGTAATCAGCCCCTATGTATTTCGGAGAAGAGGGGGATTGATGGACATGTCCAGCTATGTGCATACATGAGCATGTTGTGTTTAGTTCACATTACATGTCCAAAGACATTGACTAGTTCCTGACACCCTGTCAATGGCACAGGTGGGCTTGTGTTGTCCACATCTTTACTTTCACAGTGAGATACATACTCTTTCCCTCCCTGTGTAGGTATTTTTTTGGCCTGTGAACTGGGCTTAGTGCATGTCCTCTAGCAGTCACATTGGTGTGGCTGCCTACACACTCACATTCTGTTAATTTACCCAAAAGTTGTAGGAATAGAGTGAGTGAGGTACTTCTTGTTATCATCTCATTATACACATGTGAATGGCTGGGAGTAGCAACATGTGTGACTGCTTAGCATAGTGCCTACCAGATCATGTATTTTGTACATTGACTCCATGATCAGATGAGTTCACTGCCATTTTGTGGCAAAGAACTATGATAAACTGAGGTTTAAGTGCTTGGGCGACACTTCCTTCCACCCAGCCACACCAGGCCACCCGGGAAAAGTGTTGTTCAGAAAATATTGGTAAGAGTACTTGCAAGATATTTCTCACTGGTCGCTGGTGTTTGTTGCATATAGGAAAATGTTGCAGTTGTGATAGGTTCAGACAGCATTCCCCAGTGTCTGCCACCTTGCTAGTACACATAAACTCACTGTGAGGTAGACATAGCCCCCAATGGAGTGGTTGTGCTGTGTGTGTGTAGGAGTGTTTGCTGTTCTTCCAACTCCCATCAGGTCCAGTCCTACATGCACCTTCCTGCCCAGGCCAACAGGACATAGGCTTACCTCACAGTGTGTCAGACTGTCCCTGCCGGCTGTCTAACACTGGGAGCTGGTGTCTGACTTTAAAACAACTCCCCTCATGGCCTTGTGCTCCAAACACCAGTCCCAAGTCTCTGCCATTTTATTGTTACATGTCCACTCACTGCCAGGTAATCATGGTTCAATGTGGTCTTGATGGGCTGGGTGGGAGGCAGAGTGTTTGCAATGGCCAGATATCCCATCAGGCCCTGTACTACACACACTCTTTCCACCATGCAAAAACAACACCCCTGGAACTATGCTTTCCTTTAAGTGAGTGGATATGTACTGACAAAGATGGCTGACACTCGTGCCTGGTTTTTTGAGCACAAGTCACGATTGGTATTGTGGAAAAGTCAGACACCAGTGCCCAGTGTCATGCGTCCTGCTAGTAAATTCCAAAACACTGTGAGTAAGCTTAGTTCCTGTTGGTCTGTTTGTGATGGTTGGGAAGGTGTATGTTGGACAGTGCCTGATGTGAGTAGTAACCTTTCCAAATACCCCTCCTCCCACCCAGCTAACTCCGCTGAGACTATGGATAACTGGCAGTGAGGGGAGGTGTACTAGCAAGGATGCTGACATTGGTGATGGTGTAAACTTGAATCCAAATCCCAACAAGGCCTTGTACCCAAAACACCATGCACCAGTGTCAGGCATCTTGCTAGTGCACTTCCATTCACTGTTAGGTAGCCAACGGCCCAGATGAAGTGGTTGTTCTGGGTGGGTATAGGAGTGTTTGCCATTACTCCAACTCCCACCAGGCTCTGTCTTGACACACTCTTCCTACCCAGAGACAACTGACCACATGTCAGAATGGTTTCCTGACAGTGATTGGAAATGTATTATCAAGATGTGTGACACTTGTTCCTGGTGTCTGATTTTTGGAACACATCCCAACAGTGCCTTGTAGTCCACACAGCAGTCCCCAGTGTCATCTATATTACCAGTACATACTCACTCACTGTCAGGTAAGCTTAGTTCCAGGTGGGCTGTTTGTGAGTGGTGGATAGAGCGTGTGTAGAACAGGGCCTGCTGGGAGAGGTAGTCAGGGCTCGTACTCCTCCTCCCACCCATCCTAAACAGCCCACCAGGAACCATGCTTACCCGACAGTGAGTGGAAATGTACTTGCAAAATGGCTGACACTGGTGTCTGTTGTTTGACTTGACTGCAACACCCAACAAAGCCTTCTGCTCCAGGCACCACACAGCAGTGTCAGCCATCTTGCTAGTCCACTTCCCCTCACTGTGAGGTTGGAATAGGCTCAGAGGAGTTACCTTGGCTGGATGGGAGGAGGAGGAGTATTTGCAATGGCTACAACTCGCATCAGGCCCTTTCCTACGTACACCTTCCCACCCAGCTCAAACAGCCCAGCATGTACTATGCTTACCTCACAGTGGTACAAAATGTACCAGCAGGATGTTTGACATTTGTTTGACTTGACTGCAACACACATCAAAGCCTTCTGCTCCAGACACCATGCAGCAGTGTCAGCCATCTTGGCAGCACATTGCCACTCATTGTCAGGTAGGCAGAGTCCCAGGTAAGCTATTTGGGATAAGTAGGAAGGTGTGTGGAGGCCAGAGACTGATGGTATATGTAGTCAGGGCAAACACTCCTCCTCCCAACAAGCACAAACAGCTCATCTGGGCCAATGGCTATCTGACAGTGAATGGAAGTGTACTAACAAGATGGTTGCTACATTGTCATGATGTTTGGTGCACAGGGCCTTGATGGGAGTTGGTTTCAAGATCAACACCATGCAGCAGTGTCAGCCACTTTGCCAGTACACTTCCCCTCACTGTGAGGTAAGCATAGGCCCAGAGGAGTTAGCAGGGCTGGGTGTGAGGATGAGTATTTGCAATGGCTACAAGTCACATCAGGCCTTGTCCTACACACACCTTCCCAGCCAGCAACAAAAGCCTACCTGTAACTCAGCTTCCCTGACAGTGAGTGTGAATGTACTTGCAAGATGTCTGACACTGATGACTGGTGCCTATTTGTCCACAACTCCCAGCAGGGCGTAGTTGTCCAGACAGAAGTCCCCAGTGTCAGCCATTTTGTCAGTACATTTCCACTCACTATCAGGAAACATGGTTCTTGGTGGGCTGTTTGTGCTGGTTGGAAGGAGGAGTGTTTGCCCTGACTACATCTACCATCAGGCTCTGTCACTCACACACCTTCCTACCCATCCTAAATATCTTACCTGTGACTCTGCTTTCTTGACAGTGAGTGGCAATGTGCTGCCGAGATGTCTGACACTGGTGACTGGTATCTGATTTGTTCACAACTCACCAACAGTGCCTTGGGCTCCAAACAGCAGTTTGCAGTGCCAGTCATCTTGCCAGTACATTCTTATTGACTGTCAGGGAAGCTCAGCTCTATGTGGGCTTGTTGGTCTGGGTGTGAGGAGGAGTATTTGCATTGACTTCAACTCCCATTATGCCCTGTCCTACACACACCTTCCCAGCCAGCACAGACAGCAGAACTGGAACTATGCAATCCCTGATGGTGAGTGGAAATGTACTAGCAAGATGGCTGACACTGGGGACTGGTGTTTGTAGCACAAGGCCAAGATCTGATTAGTAGTCAACTCTGACAACAGTCCTAATTGTCAGCCATCTTGCCAGTACATTCCATTGACTGTCAGGGTAACACAGTTGTGGGTGGGCTTTTTTGGCTGGGTGGGAGGAGGAGTGTTTGCACTGACTACGACTCCCATCAGGCCCTGTCCTACACACACCTTCCCAGCCTTCCCAAACAGCACACCGGGAACTATGCTGTCCCTGATGGTAAGTGGAAATGTACAAGCAAGATGGCTGACACTGGGGACTGGTGTGAGGAGCACAAGGCCATGATGGGAGTTGTGATTAACTCAGATGGTTCAGATGAAACCCACAGTTCAACAGAGAAGATTACACTCAATGCCAGCTAAGGCTCCAGGACCTGGGGAAGGTCACCTCTTGGAGATCAGGACTCACTAGGCAGCCTGCTGGACAGCAGCAGGGCTCAGGTAGGTCCAGTTGCAGGTCCAGGCAGGTCCAGTGCAATAGATCAGCTGGACATTTGCAGGGAAGCTAAAAGAATAATGTAGGTGTCCATGTAGCTCATGCAGGAGGTCAGTCAACTGACTCTTGCAGAAAATCTGGGTAGCCTGGGATGAAAGTAAGTAGGTCCAGTCTTCCTTCTCAGACAGCAAGGCAGTCCTTCATGCAGCAGGGCAGTCCTCTGGCAGCAGGAAATTTCTTCTGGAACTTCCACAGGTCCAGTAGTGATTCGAAGAGTGCCTCTGGAGGTCCAAAATGTATACCTTGTGCCAGCCTTTGTGTGGGGGGATTCCGTATCCTACCCCCACATCTGGTTCTGGAAAGTTCCAGTCCTTCCCTTGTCAAAGCTTCAAACTATCTGTGGTGACAAAGGACAGGGAAGGCCTGGTGTCAGATTCCTGTGTTTTGCTGTCTGGAACAAATACACATACACCAACAGCAGCACCATTCATAATCATGTGATCCAGGAAAATGGCAGAGGGTTCAAATGGTTAGGACAAGAAAATGCTGACTTTCTAAAAGTGTCATTTTACAATTTGTGAGTTAAAATCAGACTTTACCATTAAAGAGGGTTTTAAATTACTATTGGTTTAAGTGTAAACAGTATATCTTTATCTGCTTTCCATCCAAAGATATTTGGGGATATTCTCAAGAACGTGTGTTAACTATCGCCAAATTCGCTTAACGCAACTTCTCACATCGTAGTCTATCGCGGGAAAATAACACTGTGTTAACGTCTTATTCCCAACTTGGCGGTAACATGCAATAGTTCCGCGATAACGTGGAAAATGACCGCGAGTAACTCACCGGGACGGCGATAAAAATCCAAAGCCAAACGTGAAAAAAGTTGCGATGGACCCAATCGCGATAAGACAATCAGCGAAAAGCAGCGCCAGGCCTGCAAATCACACACGTCAGGCGGGAAAAATCACCATAAAAGCAGAAAAAGACCACAAACAAAAACCGAACCACAGCGAAGCACAATGGAGGCAGCCGGAGCAGGTACAGAGGACGGCCAGAACCCCACAAGCCCCACGGAGGTCCAGCCTGGGACCCCGGGGACAGGGAAGGGCAAGGACAAGAAGAAAAGGAAGACGAAGTTCAGTCCGCAGGAAAACAGGATCCTGATCAC
Organism: Calotriton arnoldi; assembly: GCA_963921515.1. Classification (NCBI taxonomy): domain Eukaryota; kingdom Metazoa; phylum Chordata; class Amphibia; order Caudata; family Salamandridae; genus Calotriton; species Calotriton arnoldi. The sequence continues at coordinate 752,303 of CAWUFW010001768.1, read as the reverse complement.
GGAGGTGGTAGAACACCATCAACAACTGTTCGTCACCTCCACTGTGTCATTGGCAACAAAAAATGCAACATGGCAGTCCATCCTGGACAAGGTGAATGCAGTTGGACTGCTGAGGAGGACAATGGAAGAGGTCAAGAGGCGCTGGAATGATGTCAAGCGCAAAAACAAGCAGAAACTCGCCAACAACCAGAAGGCAGCAATGCAGACTGGAGGTGGGAGTCCAGTGCCACAGGAGGAGCTGGATGACATGGAGGAAATGGTGTCCACAGTCATCAGTGGGGAGACGGTGGCAGGAGTTGGGGACCGGACACTGCTCAACATGACCGGACACAACAGCAACAGGGTGAGTAACCACCAGGGACTGGGGGACGGGGGAGATGGGCACAATGGCACACATGCACAATCAAGAATAGCACACTGCACACCCACAATGACTTTGGGTCATGCCCCTGATCTCCTTGGCATACTGCAGCACACATAGAAACAACAAGTGGGCCCCCGTCCACAATGTGCACAGAGGGGGCACTCCCCACACATCACTAATCTCACAACAAACCCATGGACATGTGCCGAACCCAGCAAAGCTGAAAAACACCAAAGGGTCTGGACTCCAATCAGTAAGGCTGAGCCCCAATTAACAACAAAATGCCAGTACTGATAACCAATTCACCGCTTAATATCAGCACATTGAAATTAAACAATGTAACCACAGGACCTCTGTTCCCATATGTTTTAATCAAAATTTATTTTTCAACATAAATCACTTCTATGATTTCATGAATTTAATTTAGAAAGCATAAAAAACATTCTTTTCTCCCCACTCACACTAATTCTTCTTTAAAACATACCTACATCCACTGCCAATTCACTTTCATACCCATTCTATCTAGTCATTACCAACATACTTAAAAATCATCCATTAATCACACTCAATACACATACCAGCAGCCTACCACCCAACCCTCTTCATACCACTACAACACAATACCCAATTTGGAAATGCAATTACAATATAGGCCAAAGACAAATCAATTTAAACATGAACACAAAATTCTTAATTTGAACATCTTATATACACGCAATTGGCCATCAACAGGTCGACGCGTTTCGAACCCCCTTTACTTCCAGGGTTCTCCTCAGGACCGACAATCTGCAACAAAACACAAACACAACATGTATCTGAATTTTTAAAACAATGGCCCCTCTCTCCTGCCCTGCCCCGAGCTCCACAAGCAACTTACCTAAATCCAGTCAGTAGATCAGCCGATCTAAGCTTCTGACAACAACAAACTCTTTCTGCAAAAACAATATATATCTAATCAATGTGTCAATCTTGCAGAGTTGGACAAGAACTACGCTCTTACATGCCATAAACGATATATTTCAAAGTGTTCTTACATTGATGGCAGCTAACCACCGCTGCACGACGTTCAATCACCACTGTTTTTTGTTCGAGCTCTTTTTGCTCCTCTAGGAGTCCTGTCTTGGATCCCGGGGACAAAAAGAAGAAGGAAAAGCTATTTTAACAACTCGAGGTTTTAATTAAGGACAAGAAGGCTTTTAAAATGACCAAACTGATCTACCTTATAGTCACTGGACTGCCCCAGAATATGGAGAAGGAATTAAATAATTCGTTTGTGTCCCGTTTCCTGGAGGGGGAGAAAACAGAGCCATGTTAACCCTATGCTCTGTTAGCGGTCTCACTTATACAGGACGACTAGCAAACCAAATGATTTAAACATAGTCAAGGACCCTCTAAATATATGTCGGATCCTCGCTTGCGACCGTACTACAATCCTCTGCCCTCATGGGACCTCTTAGTCCCTACACACGTACCTTAAGACACGAGTACTCCACTGCGTGGTATCGTCGCGGGTCACCGAACAATGTTGGTGCTCGCTTGATGGGAAGCCGGAGGCGTATAAAAACGTCAGCGCTACGCTCCTACGTCACGCATTGCACCTTGGGCAATGTAGTCTTCCGCCCATAAAGGTGTACTCATCACAGCTTCTCATTAGGAATACGGCTCTCCTTTTACACGGGTGATTTCAGATGCGCCAGTGACAACAGGCCTATTCACATCTATACACCCCCTTCATTTCTTTAATTTAATGGATTCGACATATTGTGAAAGAAATCAGTCCCCTATAAAATAAATCAATAAACTCCAAAGGAGACAACAATACAAGGGTGGAAGCCAGTCAAGGCAGTCATCTGGTCACTAATCTCTCGAGTTGTGAAAAAATGCAAATAGTTATTTTTGAAGATGCAACATTCCCTTACCCTAATTTATAGATCTTCGACAGTTCGTTCAGTCCATCGACCGCTGTGTTAAATTTAACAATCAGCATGGCCTCTCTTCGAGTCAATTTCAATTCTAAGTCGCCTCCTCTACAGTCTTGATCTACTTTCGAGATGACCGTCCATTTTAATTCCTTCTCAGTATGTGCATTCAATCTCCAATGGTTCACCAATGGCGCTGTTTGGAAATTTTTACGTATCCTTGATTTATGTTGGGAGATTCTGTATCTCACTTCTTGATTTGTTTTGCCTATGTATAGCTTCTTACAGGGGCACAATATTCCATAGACCACATTTTTTGATTTGCAATTCGTAAACGAATCGTGTTTCCAATGGATTGAATTATGGGAAAACAATGGGCCCTCTTGTGTAGATTCACAGCATATACATGTGCCGCATTTATGGTGTCCGGAGACTGGAGGCAAGCCTACATAGTCTCGTACTGTACTTTTCTTTGTTTGCGGAAGCGCAGCTCTTACCACTTGATTTGAAATTCTCCTGTCTTTCTTAAATGCAAATAGTGGGGCTGAGGCTAAAGACTGATCCAGGTTTTTAATCAGGTGCCAATTTTGATGGATAACTTTTTTTAAAAGATTGGAATTGGGACAAAAAGTTGAAACACACACTATTCTTTCCACTGGCGTTTTTATTCTTCTCTCCAATAGAACCTCACGGGGAGTCCACAATGCTCTTTTCATTGCCCTCTTGAGCAATTTCTTAGGGTATCCTCGGTCAATCAAGCAACCCATTAAATTAGTAGCATGCAAGGTGTATTCATCCTTAAAAAAACAATTGCGCCGTATCCTTAAAAATTGTCCATAAGGAAGATTTTCCCTTAGACTCCTTGGATGATTGTTTGAAAAATGCAAAGCTTTGTTCCGGTCTGTGGATTTTTTAAATAAAGTGGTCACCAAACCCCCATCCACTGTATAGACCTCTACATCTAGAAATGCCATTTTTGTACTTGAATAGTTTATACTGAATTTAATATCAGCTGTCCTGTTATTCAGCCACTCCCAAAATTTTAACAAATTTTCTTCATCTCCTGTCTACACCATAAAGATGTCGTCAATAAATCGACACCAATTCCCTATATACTGCATAAAGGGGTTGTTGTTATAAATGAATTTTTCTTCGTATTTTGCCATGAAGAGTACAGCTAGCTCTGGGGCGAAAGGTCACCCCATAGCTACTCCCTTCACTTGGAAATAAAAATCTCCATTGAAATTAAAGTAGTTTTTCTTTAGAGCAAAACTCGCCAATTCAACTATAAATTCAGTGGGTACTTGGACGGGATTAGTCCTCTTATCCAAAAAGGAGGTAATTACTGCTAAACCTTCATCTTGAGGTATTTGAGTATATAAGGACACTACGTCCAATGTCACTAGAAGATGTTCTTTCTCCACAAATTGCATAGAGTCCAGTTTTTTGATGAAATCTGTAGTGTCCTGAAGGAAGGAGGGGACTTCCACCATGAATGGTTTTAAAAAATAGTCGACAAACTTTGAAATGGGTTCCATCAGTGATTCACACCCTGAAACTATCGGTCTTCCGGGTGATTGAGTCTCATTTTTATGTACTTTTGGTAGTACATAAAATAGCGGGATCCTGGGGTGTTTATTCTGTAAATATTCATATTCTTTTTTCCCAAGGAAACCCTGGTCATATCCAATTTTTAAGATGTTAAAGAGTTCCCCTTGTAGCTCCCAAGTGGGATCTTTTGCAGCTTTTCTGTAGCATTCACCATCTCCTAGCTGTCTCATCACTTCAGCTGTATATTCCGATGTGCCCCATACAAAAATGGAGCCCCCTTTGTCAGCCTGCTTTATTGTTATCGAGGGATCATTCTTGAGATTTGCAAGCGCTTCCTTTTGTGATTTTGATATATTATGTTTCATGTATTTTTTCTTTTTTTCCATCTCTGTGATCGCAGACAACACTGTTCTTTCAAAGGTGACCACTTCCTTGGGAACTTTCATAGCTGGTGGGCAAAAAGATGATTTTTTCTTCAATCCTGTTACTTCCATGCCTTTTACGAACGGATTATCAGCAAAAAAAGTTTTCAATCGAATTTTTCGGCAGAATTCTATGACCTCTGTTTTCAATTTGACAAAGTTTGTACTCTTTGTGGGGACGAAAGATAGTCCTTTTTCTAGAATACTTTGTTCTTCATTGGTCAAGATTCTTTGTGACAGATTATATATGGGAGAGACTGCTAGTTTTTGGAATTCTGTCGTCGTGTTGACATTTCCCATGGTTGGTCGTTGAATCTGGTTCTGCCTCGTGGCTTCAGTTGGCCTCTTCCTAAAAAAGGAATTTGTTGTTGCTGGAAATTACCCCTTCTATTAGTATTCCGACGACCTTCGTTGTTCTCTCCCTCACTTCCACTTGAGGATGAAGATGTTTCAGAGAACGAAATGAAATTATTTTTTGATCTTCCTTGGAATTCCGTAAGATAACTACGCGACTCAGCTCTAGAGTAAAAATCCGTCTGAAGGTATGGATAGACTTTTTCCAATGAGAAATTCTTTTTGTCTTTTTCAAACTTGTTCCCTTTCTGGTTAACAGTATAGTCTTTAAATTCCAGAATCTCTTTTTCTACTTTCTCTAACAGAGCTTTTGAGTCTGTTATAGTTTGATTACCTTTGATTTCTGATTATAATACCGCGATCTCCTCCAATTGCTGTTTAGAAATTCTTTGGGCAGTTTCCACTGTCAAGACCATCAGATCTCTGCTACATTTTGTTTCTATAAAGCTGTAACCCTTTTTATATAGAGGATCATCTGTGAAAATCACTGGGACATTTCGTATTTGCAAACCCCCAGGTATAGTCCCTGCTTTTAAATGCTCTACTAAGAAGTGGCCGTGCAGATCAGTTCTAATTAGTTTTTTCTTTAGTCTAAGAAGTTTATCTGACTCGTTTTGGTTTTTTGCTGAGGCGCTCAAGGAGGCCGAAGCAAAGAGAGGGGGGGCGTTAATTAATTTTTTAATATGTTCCTCGCTATAAGCGAACGTATTATTTACTGACATAATCACATAAAACACTCAAAGACTAGGCCACCACTACTCGCCAATGGCAATACAATCAACTAACAACCAAGCAATTCTTTAATCACCCAAACCGTGCGGTACAAGGAACCGCTGAAACCTACAAAAAAATGTTTTCATGGACAGTTTTAACTGTCAGGACAACCTCGCGAATGATCATCTGCCAAGAAACTGAAAAACACCAAAGGGTCTGGACTCCAATCAGTAAGGCTGAGCCCCAATTCACCAATAAACAACAAAATGCCAGTACTGATGACCAATTCACCGCTTAATATCAGCACATTGAAATTAAACAATGTAACCACAGGACCTCTGTTCCCATATGTTTTAATCAAAATTTATTTTTCAACATAATCACTTCTATGATTTCATGAATTTAATTTAGAAAGCATAAAAAACATTCTTTTCTCCCCACTCACACTAATTCTTCTTTAAAACATACCTACATCCACTGCCAATTCACTTTCATACCCATTCTATCTAGTCATTACCAACATACTTAAAAATCATCCATTAATCACACTCAATACACATACCAGCAGCCTACCACCCAACCCTCTTCATACCACTAGAACACAATACCCAATTTGGAAATGCAATTACAATATAGGCCAAAGACAAATCAATTTAAACATGAACACAAAATTCTTAATTTGAACAACCAGAAGGCAGCAATGCAGACTGGAGGTGGGAGTCCAGTGCCACAGGAGGAGCTGGATGACATGGAGGAAATGGTTTCCACAGTCATCAGTGGGGAGACGGTGGCAGGAGTTGGGGGACCGGACACTGCTCAACATGACCGGACACAACAGCAACAGGGTGAGTAACCACCAGGGACTGGGGGGACAGGGGGAGATGGGCACAATGGCACACATGCACAATAAATAATAGCACACTGCACACCCACAATGACTTTGGGTCATGCCCCTGATCTCCTTGGCATACTGCAGCACACATAGAAACAGCAAGTGGGCCCCCGTCCACAATGTGCACAGAGGGGGCACTCCCCACACATCACTAATCTCACAACAAACCCATGGACATGTGCCGAACCCAGCAAAGCAGCGTGTCAGTGAGCCACATTGACAATGCAAGTGACACTGCATGACGAATAGCATGGCTGCAGTCAATATAACATGACATGTTGCACACCACGACACTGAGGTGGCTGAGTGTGGACCACATCCGTAAAGGAGCAGGTCAAACTCTGACACATCCACCAGCACAAACAACCCCTGACCTCAACAACACACCTGCGGACAAACCCTGCCCTACAGTCCCAACTCCCACTAAGAGCCCAATTTACCCAAGTATGCAACATCTCAGCACTGTAGAAGCACAGAAGTCAAGGCACACCGCCTGAAAGGGATAAGGGCCAGCCACATCAGAGCTGCAGGGGCGACTCTCCCAAAATGCAGCACACACACATAATATTCAGAGCACATCAACATTGACAACAATGTGGTATGAACACATTCACAACAGAACAGAGGACCCAAGTGGTGCCGCTTGTGTGTAGAAACTGGCCAATCACATTTGGCATAGCAGGGAAACGAGGGATGAAAATGTACAAGTACAAACACACATCCGTGATGTCGTCAAAATGTCCACTGTCCCGCATCAAATAGGCAGCTCCTCCCAAACAGTCACAATGTACATTGTCATGCAGTCTGTATGTAAATTTGAACAATGCGTCAACATACATGTGAACACAATCTACCCTTCACATTGCAGAGGGAGAACCAACACCTCCTGCAGAGCAGACCCAACCTCTCTTCACTGATGACGAAGAGGACCACACCACCATCGACCCCGACGCCTTCCAACAGCTCATGGACACCCTCAGGACCCGACGCCCAGGAGCAGGGCAGCCCAGCTGCATTGAGGAAACCCCACCCGCTGCACAGACCACACAGCAGGAAGCACCTACCACCACGGCTGACTCCCAGGACCCCCACGAACAACACATGGCCTTCCAACGCCGTGTGTTGGAGTGCCAGGAGAAGGTGGCTGATCAGGTGCAGGTGGGGTTCAACCGCATGGCAGCCAAACTTGATGCCATACATGGGTGTCTGATTCCCATCAGGGACCACTTTCAGTCCCTAACGGACACCCACAGTCCGCTCCATGCACTCCAGCGATCCATGGCTGACATCGCTGGAGTCATGATACTGAGACAAGAACAACTGTCCAGTCAGAGTGGCTCCAGCGATGTCTGCCGGGAGTTGGGACAGATGCGGGGGCTCATGGAGAACATGGTGCAGATGGCGGCGGACAGGATGGCTGCCATGGCTGCACACCAGCGGGATGTGGCTGGGGCCTTCAATGCCCTGCAGCACATCGTCATGTCATTGCTGCCTCAAGGCCTTGCTCAGATGAGTGCTGCTGCAGCTTCTACATCCACATCTTTGCCCCCTGATGTCTCAGTGCCTCACAGTGCGGCACGCAATCCACCACCACCCACGTGTGAGGCACATGTGCCATCAGAGGACGAAGATGCGGGTGAACCAACCTTACTGGTAAGGAGGAGGCAGTAGCATTCATCTCCGCAAAATGGCAGGTTTCTGCTTGGTCCTGCCCTTTGCATCATCACCTTCCACTGTCCCCCGATACACTCTACGACACTCACCTTGGACCTCGACATGGACTGCCATCTCCTGTTTGGTTACCAATGACACAGCGATCAGACTGCGGACTGAACTCTTCCCCTTCCGATGTACTTGTCATTCCCTGAAGGACTCTGGCTGGCCCTCCATGGGCCAATAATGTGAAGTGGGGTTTGCATGGCCCTGTACTGCTCCAGCTGCAACACTCCACTGAATGTGAATTAAACATTCAGAATCGCACAGATGTGTCATGCCTTTGATCATTCACGTATGTGAGTATGGTTGAATGTAGGGTGAGAGATTCCCCCTGACGTCCATGTTGCCCATGTCGTGGAACTTGAGTGACAGGGTGCAACAGTGCCAATTGCGGTCCGGGTGGCGTAGTCACTACAACAGGGACACATGCATCAGTTACTTCCATGTCCAGCCCAGAACTGGAGCACGCCCAGAGCCCCGGGTTTATTGTTCCCACCCCTACGCTGGCCTGCCATATGCCAGGCCAGTCCACTCCGCTTACGCTTACAGGGGACGACGACAACGCTTAATGTCCCAGGTCGTCCCTGTGGTGATCTGCTGATCACTGGTCTAGTCGTCAGCATGCCACGGCCACTCCCTGAAGGCTTGTTCAGACCCACACCACACCCATCCAGCACAGGCATCACAGGACATGTGACCCTGCCAATCAAAGGGGCCTAGCACGTCACATACCCCACTGCCGGTGTGGTAGTCCATGGGGGGGGCCCTGGGGGGATAGGGGGCCTGGGGGTGGTGGCGGTGGGTGTTGTGGCCCTCTTGGGGCTCCGAGCTGCATGATCAGTAGCTCCATGGCATCTGTTGTTCTTCTAGTGTGGCTGTGGGCTGGGCTCCATTTCATGGTGCAGGTTGTCGTCCGACTTAACACCAGGTAAGATTGCAGGTGCTAAATCCCTGCTGCTAACGTGCCTTATCGCATGTTTTTGAATCTTATCGCCGATCTGGCTGGTCGTTGGGAATGTTGCGAAGTGGTGTTTTCGCGGCTTTTTGCACGGGAACGCCTACTCTGCAAATCATTAGCGTTAGTTGCTGGTATCATTTGTGGCGATGTTTTTTGCGGCTGCTATTGCAGGAAAACTGGTGATATCGGCTGTTAGCACCTGCTTGTGAATGGTACGATAGATTTATCGCCACTTTGGCTGCGATAAAGTGCCGCTAACTCGGCGATAAGTCCTTGGGAATATGCCCCATGATCTATTAAATGTAATAGGGTGAACCAGTGTTAGTCTAAGGGAGAGATAGACCTTACAACAGTGAAAAACGACTTTAGGAGTTTTCCAATGACAGGACATGTAAAACTGAATTATAATTGTCCTGCTTCTTAAATCAACACATCTTACCTTGTGGGCCATTTGGGCCTACCTTAGGGGTGACTTGTTTGTATAACAAATGAAGGTTTAGTCCTGGCAAAAGGATTATTTTGCCAGGTCAAAATGGTAGTATGATACTGTACTATAGGCTGCAGTGGTAGGCCTGAGACGTGTTTTAAAAAGCTACTTTAGTCGGTGGCACCATGGGTACTACAGGCCCACTACTAGCACTTAATTTACAGGCCCTGTGTACAGGTAATACCATGTACTAGGGACTTTCAAGTAAATTAAACGTGGTACTTTTACCATGGTTGAAGGAGAGAGCACAAACACTTTAGCACTGGTTAGTGGTGGTAAAGTGCACAGTCATAATGACCCAAAAATGAATTCATCAATACAGGAGGAGTCAAGGCTAAGGGTTTGGGGGGAATACCATGCAAAGGGAGGTCAGGTCTAACACAGTACAAAAAGGTGTCAAACCCAAGGGTACACCCAGAAAGCTATACATTTCTGAAAAGTATACAAAATGTGAAATTCGACAAGAGTTCATTTGAATAGATGGTTTCTAGTTTTCCCAAACAAATTTATCGTTGAGCGTAAAAATATTGTAAGAAAAATAGGAAACAATACAAGTAGAAGGCAACATTTTCATCTGCCATTTTTTGCCCTGATGGCTGATTTATAAAAAGTAATATGACAATATCTCTGTTTGACTCTTCTGGTCTCTGGGATATATAGGGTTTGATGTGTTATAGTGTTTTTATAAATAAACGCACACCCAACACCAACAACCTAGCTACAGTTTATAAACATTTTTCATTGTGTACAAACTATGCTTCAGTTCATTTGGTAAAATCTAATAAATAAAAAATAAGCATGAAGGAAATCTAAGCATTTTTTAAAAATACCCAAACACTGACTTTAGAAATAGTGGTTATTTGTATTTGTTTAAATTTGGAATTACCAATACCATCATGTGATTCAGAGGCCATTTGCAAAAAGGCTTCTTTCTTGCATACTTGCATACAATTGGAGCCCAAAAAGGAAAGAAATTAAATGGAAACTTCTATATTCTAGCAATGGGGAAACTGTGGAACTTAGACCGGGGTTTGGATGCCGCCAAAAGGAATTCTACCAAAAACCAAGTATTTCTAAAAACTAAACAACCAAGTGAGTCCAGGGTGGTGTGACTTGTATGGATCCTACTCCATTTTCTTACTCAGATTGCCTTCAAAGTTCAAACTCTGGATAAAGTTGAGGGAAAGTTCCAGAATCTGTGAGGATCCTCAAAATTCCTAGCGCCCCACATCCCCACACCTCTTTCATTAAAAAAGTATCACACTTGTGTGACTGGGTCTATTGCCCGCACAAAGAAAGACCCCAAAATACAACATGGAAAGATCAAGTTCTCGCCTTACAAATTGACCTTTCCTGAAAATGTGGGTAATTGTGGTATTTCGGCACAGGCTCTGCCTACATCCAGGAAAAGCTATCAAACCTAGACATTTTTGAAAACGAAACATTTAGGGTAGTGTAAACTTGTGTGGATTCCACTACATTTTTAAAAAATCAGAACGCCCTGAAACATCATCATTTGGATAAAATCACACATTTTCCTCTAATTTCTGTGAGTGCAAGATCCAGGATCTGCAGGGTTCCTTATATTTCCTACCACCCAGCATTTCTACACTTCTCCCAATAAAAATGGTACCCCACCTGTGTTACTGAGCCTATTACCCATGGCAAGAAAGGGCCCAAAATGCACCAGGGAGAGATCAAATTCTCACCTTGAAAATTCCCCCATTCTGGTGATGTGGGTAACTGTGGTATATGGGCTGGGCTAACACGCCATCCATGAAAACCTACCAACCCCCAGATATTTCTGAAAACAAGTCAACCAGGAGAGTCCAGGGTGGTGTGATTTGCAAGGAACCTCCAACAGTTTCTCACCCAGAATGCTTTCAAACATCAAACGTTGGATAAAATCATGCATTTTCGACACATTTCTATGAGGAAAAGGTTTGTAATCTGCAGGGGTCCTCGAAATTCCAACCACCCAGTGTTTCCACACTTCTCCCAATAAAAATGGTACTTCACTTGTGTGGTTGGACTTATTGAGTTACTCAGTATCTAGCGTTAAATTACTGCCTTACCAAACATTTGAGCGCCATGTAGTGTAGTTCCTATTTCCCTAATAGGCTCTGCGCATTACAATAATATACCCTATAGGCTTGACATAGGACTGAGGTCGATTGATAGAAAAGGCCACAAAACACAACGTAGAAACATCAAGGTGTTGCATTCAAAAGTGACACATTCTGTTGATGTGAATAGTTGAGGTATTTCAGCCAAGGTTTAACTACCAGAAAGAAAACCTACCAATCCCAGACATTTCTGAAAGCTAGGGAATGCAGTGAAGTCCAAAACGCTATGACTTTTGTGGATCCGAATCAGTTTTCTTACCAAAAATGCCCTGCACATATCAATATGGTCTAAAATTATGTATTTTCCTGAGGAAAGTTCCGGAATCCGCAGGGACCTATGAAGTTACTACAACGCAGTGTTCCCCTAATGCTCCTGATAGAAAAATCACCCATCTTGTGTTGCTGGGCCTACTGCCTGTGACAGGAACTGGTCAAAACCTGGATGGTGTGAAGTCAATGTGGTGTCAATGAGTCCTCTTTACCTGGTAAGAATTTTGATCCATTCCAATGACGTGTGTCATGTCCACCCTCACATGGGAGGCAGCATTTCAATCAGTAGAATAGGTGTAAACAGGGTGGCAAGTCTTTGGCCATTGGCTAGAAGTCCTCAAGTTTTCTGTCACAGAATATGAGAAAAATAGCCTTATGACCCATACTTTCACATTTGAAGGGAATTCTGGGTTACAGACCTTGCTGGGAACATTGGAAGCCATACCCCTAGATTCACTTTCAGTAATGTCCGGGGTTGATCCATTCCAATGACGTGTGCCATATCCACCCACACATGGGCAGCAGTTTTTCCATTAGTAGAATAGGGGTAACACAGGGTGGCAAATCTTTGGCCATTGTCTGGAAGTCCTCAAGTTTTCTGTCACAGAATATGAGAACATAGCCTTTTTGACCCATACTTTCACATTTGCAGGGCATTCTGGGTAAGAAAACTTGCTGGGAACCATGGAAGCCATACCCCTTTGGATTCACTTTCAGTAATGTCTGGGGTTGATAGGGTTCCGTTGTTGCCGAACAACCCGAAGCTCGGATAGTGCAGCCATTCAAATTAGCAAGGGAGAGTAAGATGTGATTTAGTCCCACTCTGCTGGCCCATATGTTACAACTGTGCCCAAAAGAATACAAATTTCATCTAGCTTGGGTATTAGAGGTGAGGGTATGACTTTTGCCAGGATGAGCCAGCCCTCACCTCATTTTTTTCATTTTATTTTAATATCCCTGGCTTCCAGTGGTTTGTGTGCTCCCTTAGAGGCAATACTTCTCTAGGAGTGGCAGAAAGTCTATTGGGTTTTAGGGTTGGGGGCTATGTCCTTATACTGGCCAGTCCCAACCATCGTTTTTTTTTTAAAACAGTCTCCCTGAGTCTGGTGGGCTCTTTCTGACCTACAGGGGGATTGTGGGTAATTCCCCAAATCTGCCTCCCAGTGGGAGGCAGAAAGACTGTTGAGCTAGGCTGTGGTGAGCACTGATCCATGAGCAGACTGCCCCCACCCTCATTTAATTTCATTTTCCCTGGTGTCATAGTGGGCATTCTGTCTGTCCTAGGCAATAGATGTGGAGTTATCCTCAATTGCCTATGTACAAGGCAGTAGATTGGGGGAAACCCCCACTTGCCTATGCCCTGAGGGGCCACTCCCACCCAAACTAAATCTCTAAGTGTTAACAACACTATCTGCTGGAACACAATGACTTTGGTTTCCTGGAAGCTGCTTGGTCACTCACGGAAATAACGCCACCAAATTGCTAGTGGGCATCATTTATGGTCGGAACTATGATGGTTTCTGATTATTTTTTAACCTCCGACTTTCATTCCTGATCAATGAAAGCATTCTTGGCAAATGCTTTGGCTTTGGTTTGTCTTGCGCCAGTCCAAGACTTTTACCTATGGCAGCACAATACGAATGCCCAGGCCATCTCTCTTAATCATGGCCACAGCTCTGAAAACCAACAAAATAGAACCAAACTCCTATCACATTATTCCTAACTGAAGTATTAACCTTTTCAAAATAAACGCTTCAGTCCCCCAGGAAACTCAGTAAGAGCATCAAGGGGGAGCCATGAGGCAGGGGCTGGGATAGGCGGTAGCTCGCCTCGCGGCAGAACAGTAACTCTATCCTAAGATCGAACTACGAACTTTTCAACTGCAGCAAATTTAATATACACTATTAGAGCTGGAATTACCACTGCTGTTGGCATCAGACTTGTCCTCCAATGGATCCTCGTTAAATGATTTAAAGTGCACTTATTCCAATTTCAGGGTTTCGAAAGAGTCCTGTATTGTTACTTTTCATCACGACTTCCCTGAGTTGGGAGTGGGTATTATGTACACCTGTGAGCCTTCCTTGGATGTGGTAGTCTTTTCTCAGGCTCCCTCTCCAAAATCGAACCCTGATTCCCTGTTACCCATGGTCACCATGGTAGGCTCAGAAAGTACCATTAAAAGTTGAAAGGGCAAACATCCAAATGTATCGTCGCCGTCACAAGGACGTGCGATTGGCCCGAGGTTATCTTGAGTCACCAAAGCATTAATTTTGCTAATTTTATCACAGTGTATACATTGGTTCGACTTTCCTTGCTTATTGTATTAGAGTTCTCATCAAATATTATTGTTGCTTCTTCCCTGTGTTCCCTTTCTACATCCAAGGCCATGCTATTTGAAAGAGTCTGTTTTCCCTTACCCATTATGCACTAAGGGGCCGATTCCGATCTCGTAAGGAAGGACTCAAAACGGGATTCGTAAAGAGCAAATCCGATTTGGAGCCTATCTTTCCATCCAAATCGTCCCCCATTACAAACAACCAAGTACAATGCGAAGATCGCGTCCGCGCCAACCGAATCGTTTATGAACCCGAATCTATCCGTCCGACTCATACGGAGCCAAATCGTGCCGCGCAATGGAGCCAGATTTTGAACGGGCGAGTACGATGCACGATTTGGACAGCTGTATCAACTCGGTCGCAGCGAGTGTAAGCGGCTGTCAGAATCGGACTTCAGGGGGCCAGTGCAGGCCCCCCCTTCACCTGGAGCACTCCGAATCAGTCACGGGGGGTGCGCATGGTTCCCCCTGATCCAAGCATGCACAGTGTGGTGGGCAAAATGGGGTGCCCGCCATGGTGTGTACGCTTTTCCCCACCCACCCCTTTTTTGCTATGGGGGCCTGTGTACGCGTCCGTACACAAGCTCCCATAGAGTGCTATGGGAGTCCAGCCGAACCAAGTCCGTAACCATGCGGTTGCATCATACTCGCTCGGTTGCATTCGCCCAGCGCGTCTCACTTGGAAAGCCCTCCGGTATCCGAGTGGTACGGAGGGCTTTCCTAGCAAGATCGGAATTGGGCCCTAAATCGTGGTCACACAGACATCACTGTCATGATTGGTGTCTCAAAGGCTAGCTTTGCTGTGAGTTTTACATATGTTTAAATGAAACTTTAAAGCAAAGACTGGAGGAATTGAAGTATTTATTTAAAAAAGGAAAAAATAATAACTGATGAGTATCTATCTCATTACATAAATATCATGAAGTTGGAAGGATACCTAGAGTGCTGAGAATCTTTACAATTCCTAGCTATAAGAACCCAGAGCCGAGACTCATAGAGGGACGGTTAGCTCACAATACAGGTTGCTCCATAAAATGAATCAAATAGTTGATTAAATATGAGGTAATCACTAGTCAGAAAGTACTGGATGAGAGTAAAGGTTTGGAAAAATTGAAAAATGAGCAAGAAACTAATGCTAACATTTGTTTTGTATTCAGGGAGACATTAATCAAATGTACAGTTTCTGAATAGCAATTTGTTAACATAAATATAAATATAAATATATATATATATATATATATATATATATATTATCTACTGGCGGTCGCCAGTAGATAGTTATAGTTAGGACATATTTTCCATAGGAAATCCGCGACATTCTGTTTGAAATAACTCTCTTGCCGGTTGACGTATCTTTGCGAAATTTTCAAACTTTGTGGGGCGCTCCGGTCCGCTCCTACCCTGAAAGTCTCAGGGGGATTCGTAAAGCGGGGGCTGAGAAAAAAGGGGGGTCCCAAAACGCGTTTTCCCCATTCATTTTTCCATAGGAAACTTTAGACACGGCTACAGCCCAACTGCTGAACGGAATTACACCAAATTTGGCAAAGAGGTAGTTCTTGGTTCAGAAAGAACCCTTTTTGTTAAATGGTGTAAATCCGTTCAGTAGTTGCTGAGAAAATCAAAAGTAAAAGTACATATATATCTATGGCCGCGTTGGATTCGCGCACCCTCCCGATCACGAGCTGTTCTGCTAATTGGCTGTCAACACTCCAAACCAGGAAGTGTTGGCAGCCATCTTGTTCCTCGGCAGAACCGAGGAACAAGAAAGCAGTAAAAAAAGTGCGCAAAACGCACAAAGGGGGCAGGGTAGAAACACCCTGACCCCCTAGGTCTGCTCAGGGGGTCCCACAAGGACCCCTGGGTAGAAAAGCATTTTTTTTGTATTTTTTTAATCGGGCAGGATGCGCTCAGGGAGCGCGGATCCTGCCGAAAAAAAAAAAAATCAAAGCGCGGTCTCCCGTGCTTCGATGTTAATTTGCTCCCGGGTGGGCCAAGTCCCGGGGGCATGGTGGGGGGGTTAACTGAATGTGGGGGCCTCTAAGGCTCCCCAAGCCCCGGGGACCGCCACCCCCGGGGCTTAAGAAAATAATGGTGCGGGAGGGCTCTTTGCCCTCCCGCAGCCCCGGGGACCGCCACCCCCCGGGGCTTCTTTTTTTAAAAAAAAATTTTGACCTGTGTGGGGGGGCTCCAGCCAGTGATGGCCTTGGGGACCGCCACCCCCCAGGGCCGGCTCCTGCAGTGTCCCGGGGTGCCTACCCCCGGGACACTGCTGTTTGCAATGACAGGGACGGAGCCTCGCGGCTCCCGTCCTGTCATTGCAAACTTGCTTTGGATATTGGAAGCGAGAGCTTCCAATATCCAGACAAATTGCTTTTCCATATGGGGAGCAGCATGTTAGCTGCTCCCATGTGGAAAGCAATGCCGGCTCCCGTAGGACACGGGAGCCGGCGGGACTGTGGGGGGTTTGGGGACCCCCCACAGTCCCCAACGAGAGGCCAGGCCCCGGGGGATGGGGTCCCCGGGGCCATAAGTGGTCAGGGAGGGGGCCACGCAGCCCCCTCCCCAAATTAGAAAAAAAAAAAAAAAGGGTAAGGCCGGCCCCGGGGATGGGGTCCCCGGGGCCTTAAATGGCCTGAGGAGGGGGCCACGCAGCCCCCCTCCAAATAAAAAAATTTAAAAATTGAGGGCATGCCCCGGGGATGGGGTCCCCGGGGCCAATACAGGCCCAGGGAAGGGGGCCGCGCAACCCCCTTCCCGCTTTTTTTTTTTTTATTTGAAAAAAAAATAAATGCTCAGGCCCCGGGGGATGGGGTCCCCGGGGCCAAAAGTGGCCAAGGGAAGGGGGCCACGCAGCCCCCTCCCATTAAAAAAAAAAAAAAAAAAAAAAAAGACCGGCATCGTGCCGGAGGCCCCGCCCCCCTCCCTGCAGTACTCTGCAAACGCGCCCCCTGGCGCGTTTTAAGAAGGGGAAGTAATTCCCCTTGAATACTGGGGGTCCCTGGGGCCAACTAGCCCACCAGGAACCTCCAGTATGCGCTAGAGGCTGCGTTGCAGAGAGGTGTACAGAGGCCATGCCCCTTTACACCTCTCTGCAACGCAGCTCTGGGGCGCTTTTAGAAGTACATGGTGGGCTAGTTGGACTCCAGGGACCCTCAGGATTCAAGGGGACGTAATCCCCCAACTTAAAACGCGCCACGGGGTGCGTTTGCACAGTGGTGAACGGAGGGGGCGGGGCTTCAGGTGACATGTGTGCAAACAGGCCCCGTGGCGCGTTTTAAGATGGGGAATTAAATCCCCTTCAATCCTGAGGGTCCCTGGGGGCCAACTAGCCCACCATGTACTTCTAAAAAGCGCCACAGAGCTGCGTTGCAGAGAGGTGTAAAAAGGGGCGTGGCCTCTGTACACGTCTCTGCAACGCAGCCCCCTGGCGCATACTGGAGGTTCCTGGTGGGCTAGTTGGCCCCCAGGAGCCCTCAAGATTCAAGGGAACTTAATCCCCCAACTTAAAATGCGCCACGGGCGCGTTTGCACAGATGTCACCTCAGGCCCCGCCCTCCCTTCACCATTGTGCAAATATTCCTCTAAAATCAGCCGAAATACGAATTCCGATTTACTCACCTGTTATCAGGAGAGACCTCAGTGCTGCATCTTTCAGCCCAGTACTGATCCTGAAAAGTAATTTTAACCGTACTTACCAGTAACTTGAATTTCCTTCCATAGGATATCATTGCCTGCTTTTTGCTGAAAAAGTTTCTAAGTGTCGATTTTTGAAACATACAAATATTCCTCTAAAATCAGCCGAACTACGAATTCCGATTTACTCACCTGTTATCAGGAGAGACCTCAGTGCTGCATCTTTCAGCCCAGTACTGATCCTGAAAAGTAATTTTAACCGTACTTACCAGCAACTTGAATTTCCTTCCATAGGCTAACATTGACTGGTTTCACTTGGAAATTCTTCTAAGTGTGGAGTTTTGGAACTTTATAATATTCCTCTAAAATCAACCGAACTACGAATTCCGATTTACTCACCTGTTATCAGGAGAGAACCCAGTGCTACATCTTTTAGCCCAGCACTGACCCTGAAAAGTAATTCTAACCGTACTTACCAGTAACTTATATTTCCTTCCATAGGAATCCATTGTCTGGTTTTCAGCAGAAAAGTTTCAAAGTGTCGATTTTCACAAACTACAAATATTCCTTAAAAATCGCCTGCATGACTTAAACGCATTCTTTCAACTGTTTACAGGAGATGCACCAGTGCTGGATCCAGGATCCAACACTGAGTAAGAAAAAGTAACGATAACACTACTTACTTGCTAAGTGAATTTCCTCCCATAGGATGACATTGGTGATTCTATGTGAAAAAGTTTCTGTCAACTTTTAAAATACAATAATATTCCTTAAAAATCACTACTGTAACCAAAACGCTTTTACTCAACTGTTTACAGGAGATGTCCCAGGACTGAATCTAGGATCCAGTCCTGTGGTTAGAAAAGTAAACCATAAAGTAACTAATTGCATTTAACTAGAAATTCACATTGAGCTCAATGTTGCATTGTGTTTGAAATTGTGTTGCCCATTGCAACAACTACTGTACTTAAAACTCTATTGCCTATTTGCAAACTATTTAAACTAAAGTAATTCATTCTGAGAAAGTATATTTTGTAATGTAATGTATAATGTAATTACAATGTAATTTAATAAATAAAATATCTAAAAATAAATAGTTTTAAAAAATGTAGTAAATCAGTGTCAAAAAAATAAATATAACAATTAATACATTTAAAAATTGTCATTTACAAAACCTTTGAAATTCACTGATAAAACCATAGGTTTTAGGGGCGTTATAGTTAGAAATTAGCATTTAAAAAACCTTTGAAATTCACTGAAAAACCACAGGTTTCAGGTACGTTATAGTTAGAAATTAGCATTTAAAAAACCTTTGAAATTCACTGAAAAACCATAGGTTTCAGACACGTTATAGTTAGAAATTAACATTTAAAAAACCTTTGAAATTCACTGAAAAAACCATAGGTTTTAGGGACAGTTATAGTTAGTTGGACATTTCACTCGTACAAAACCCGTGAAATTCTCCCGTTATAGTTAGTTCAGCTAACTATAACTTGCGCCCCCGCAATGCACTGCTGATGACGTCACATATTACATCACTCATGACATGGTCAGTGACATCACTGATGACATCACTGATGACATCTCAAATGACATCACTGATGACATCACTGATGACATCATCCACGTGATAATCTGATGCACCTCCTCACACCCTAATATAACTTTTGATACACCCACTCTAAATTACAGACTGCCATTCGCAAAACCATAGACACTCCAACACCAATAACTACATACCCACTCACTGATTCTTAGGTCTACACACACACATCCACTCACTCACCCGTACAGTCACTCATACTTATGGTCACTCAGTACAGGACTAACATATGCACTCTTACTCCTATATGGACACTCAAACACCGCCACTCATCCATAGAGGTACTCACACACCTAGTCAGTCATGCAAATAATTAAACACACTGCCATTTACTCACCTATACAGTTATACACACACCAGCTCACTTAATCATATAAATACTAGCACATTGTTACGCTCTTATACAATCACTGATACAAGCACACACTCATCCATACAGCCACTAACACAATCACTCACTCTCGCTTATAGCTATTTATATACTCCAACACACATATATACTGCCTTTCACATATGTAGTTACTCACACATGTACCACTGGGACATACATTCACTCACTAACACACTCTTACACACACTTACCCACCCATACAGTCTATCACAGATGCACTCTTCAAACCATCCACCCAGTGAATCACCCACTCACACATCTATGCACAGAGTCGCACACACCCCTCCCACACAAACACTCAGGCACCCATACAGATACTCAGACAACCATTCAATAACTCATATAGACACTCATGTAGCTATTCACAAACACATGCAGCCACTTACACAGCAACAGACAGACGGATACAGACATTCACCCAGTTTAGTCACTAACCCATGCATTCAGTAAGATACGTTAAATCACTCACTTATAGAGTCAGTCACGCACCTACTAAATCATCCATACAGACACTTATACACCCACTCATTCTTCAATACGTCTTTTCCTATATATATTAAAAATATTTAAACTTTACAGAAACACACAGTCACTGGATGATGTCATCAGTGATGTCATCAGTGATGTCATTTGAGATGTCATCAGTGATGTCATCAGTGACGTCACTGACCATGTCATGAGTGATGTAATATGTGACGTCATCAGCAGTGCATTGCGGGGGCGCGAGTTATAGTTAGCTGAACTAACTATAACGGGGGAATTTCACGGGTTTTGTACGAGTGAAATGTCCAACTCACTATAACTGTCCCTAAAACCTATGGTTTTTTCAGTGAATATATATATATATATATAGATATATATATATATAAATAAAAATTCATATGCATTCATTGATTCATGTTCCATAAAAGATATGAACATGATAATCTAAATATATTGGCTAGAACTTACCAGCTATATAAGTAATCAGATAGAACATTATTCTTTATACAAACATTTCCCAGAGTTCAATACATTTTTGAGTAAAATAGAGGGAGACATACAATTGTTCACATTGTTTTACCATTTGCATTTTCTCTAACTATTTTGGATTTCGATTTTTGTAGTAACAATGAACAAGCATAGAGATAAAAGTTAACCTATGATCTGTGCTAGAAGCACTACCAATAGGCACACAGCTCACTAAGATTATTAGGTACTCTCAAGGAATTATATTCATGAGTTTTTCTTACAATATTGTCACTCTTCTACCCATATATTTTCCAATCTGGAACAAAGAAATATATTATGTTTCCAGAATACTGTTTTTGAAGGTGCACATCTAAAGCATGTAGGTGTGCATAATGGGTTGATCTTGATTCAAAAACTGAGGGGTTTCATACATTAGCCATTTTTCGTAAAACTTCAGAGATTAGCTCCTCTAAGAGTAGGAAATTCAACATGTAATTCTGTTTCAAACATCCAGAGTATAAAGATATTGTCTACCTTCTCATTTTGGAGAAATTAAAAACAAATGTTTTCGCTTGCTTAACAGTAACAGATATTTTCTCCAATTCCTTACTGTCCTCAATCTATGAAATCATTACCAAATCAACATTATACTCCATATAGTGAAAATCTCTATATCTCAGATAACAATAGATGGAATTATATGACCAGATAGGCCAGCTTTAATATATATTTATCCAAGGTTGCAAGTCATCCAATGTGTTCCATCTATCATTATCTGCAAAATGCAATAACACACTAAAACAAATGATCTTCCACCTAGGTATTGTGTGGCAGATCTATCAATCTTTCGCGCAACACAGCAAGCCACCTTGCTGTGCTGTGATATATGAAAGGGCAGGAATGTACCGTATTTAACATTATATGGCACATTCATGCACTTTCCTAGTGCAGGCACAGTTTTGGCTGCCTAGAACCAGCACAGGCACCCTTTTGTCATGGTGCAAGGGTGCTTGCATTGTACTCGACTTGAGTAATTTGGATGCCACTACGGGAGCCTGCAGCACGTTAAACAAGATGTGAGAACAAAGAGAGAGATTGATCAAGATGGAGAAATAACGATGTAAGGAATACAATCTCACATAATTGCCCTGATGAAGTCCTTTTAAGGGTTGAAACGCGTTGGCTGGGTCAGTCAAGAAATGATGTTTGGGATTGAATAAAGGACTTGTATGTGAACTTCAACGTTCTATGATTCATTTTTAAAAGGAAAGGAAAATTAGACTTTCTTTACATTGTCTGAAAATAAGAGTGATTACAGCTACAAAAAACTGAGGGATGTGTGTAAGAAAACAAGGATATATTGTTGCCCTCCTTTTTTGAAAAACATTTGCTTGAGATTGAGTTCTGAGAGCAGTCAGAGCTCTAGGAGTGGGCACAGTGCCTGGGGAAACAGTGGAACTTTGGCCTGTGCACTGCAAGAATCACTACTGCTATTTTTGTTTTGTGACAATTTCCTTGGAGATAGGTAGCATTATTTAAATACTTTTCTGAGTAATAATAATTATGTAGCTACGTTTCCAGGCTTTTTAATAGGGCTCTACTAATATTTGATTTAAACACTACATAATCCTCATTTGCCTTCAAGACTTCCATTTCCAATTTTTTCTTTATACTTTTAGCTTTTGATCTCAGAGTGATAGCTTGAACTAAAACTCTGACTCTCCGGTTTGCCTTAAACGCATCCCAGATCATAACCAAATTAGCAGTCCCTTCATTTCTTTAAAAAATCCTTTATTATGTCCTTCAATTCTTGAACCCATATATAGTCTTCTATGTATAATTTGTTACAAATCCATCTCTTATGAATATTTTGTTATAACAAGGTTGAAGAAGCAGATGATAACATGATTAAAAAGTATGGTAATCAGAACAAATAGAAAAAGAGACATACATTTCTGAGGGATAAAGAAGACTATCGACGTGGCTGTGTGGACATTTTTGCCAAAAGATAGGTGTAATTGGAAAAGAAAAGACGTGTGACACCACCAGACTGAAAATAGATGTTCAACCATCAACAAGCACCTCTGAACTAAATAAAGGTAGCTCAGAAATTGATTCTGTCGACTCTAGAGTAGGCAAGGAAGATACACAACAACAGTTTAGTGAATTTATTTAGTTAAGCAAAGATTGCTGCAAAGAGTATGTGCACCATAGAAAACAGGAAGAGGGAGGCCCCACGTCGTAAATGATGAGAATATAATTTCTAAAATATTGAGTTACAAGAATGTCATATCAAAAATATTGTCAATGCAAAAATATAGAGGAACAGAATTTATTTTTTTATGTATATAATATTATTTGTAAAAAATATTTCTGTATATAATATTGTTTACTTTAACATAGTTGTAGTAAAATTCATTTATTTTACTAATTATGTATTTGTTTGGTAGTGAATTGTGTAACTGATTCAAGTGATTAATTTTTTTAATGTATTTTGTATATAATTGTGTATTCCATAGTTGAATTACTATTTCATAATTTAGTCGTAGGTTGTAGGGTTTGTAGGAGAAAGATTTTTCAATTATATATTTTTGGGATTTTAAATATTTTAATGTTAACTAGATATGTATTTGTTAATTAATTATGCAAATTATTTAGATGATTAATTGTTATTTTAATTATTTAACTGTGCTTTGTGATTTTTAATGTATATTTTTTCATATAGTGTAATCATTCAGTTATAACTAAGAAGCAGGTTGCTAGCTCACTTAAAATAAAAATGTTTTATATACATTTCTTGTTGTGTTGATAAACTATTTATATGGTAGTTAGTCATATAAATGATATATTTATTATTTGTAACATATTTGTTGTATTTAAATTAATTGTTAATTCCTTGATACATGATATTTATTGATAAACTTTGTAAAATGCATTTTATAATGATTACTGGTTTTAATCTTCTCTGTTTTATTTGATTTCTATGTTAATATTATTATTGTTTTATTTATAATGTGCTTTATTTTTGTTTGCTTAATTGTCGTTATGGGTAGTAGGAAGAAACGTATATTTAAATTATACATTTATTTAGTTTTTTGTTTGATAAATTCTTCTTCTCCTATCATTTTTTCAATTACATTTAATTTTACTTATTTATAAAGCACATATTTAGCTTTTTGAATGTTTTGATAATTTTATGTTGCTAGATATTGAAATGTTTTTTTAAATGTTACAAATTGGAATGGTATACCTCCCTTTCTAACTCTAACTCTTTCTATACTGTTGCTTAGATTTTGAGTGGGAGTAGTAAACCTAATCCCTCCAAAATTTAGCACTTTCTCTGATTAGGTCACACAGGAGTAGGAACAGTATATCTAACCCCTCCAAAGTCTAATACTTTCTGTACTGTTGCTTTGATTGATGTGGGAATAGTAAATTTAACCTGTAGAAAATCCAAAACTTTCCCAATTGTTGTTTAGATGGGAGTTGAATAGTAAACCTATGCCTTCCAAAACCCAACACCTTCCTTTCTAACTCTAACTCTTTCTGTACTGTTGCTTAGATTTTGAGTTGAAATAGTAAACTTTATCCTTCCAAAGTCCAACACTTTCCCTGATTTAGCTCACAGGAGTAGGAATAGTATATCTAACCCCTCCAAAGTCCAATACTTTCTGTCCTGTTGCTCTGATTGGAGTGGGAATAGTAAATTTAACTCATAGAAAATCCAATACTTTCCAATTGTTGTTTAGATGGGAGTGGGAATAGTAAACGTATGCCTTCCAAAGCCCAACACTTTCCCTGCCATTGATTAAATGGGAGTTGGAATAAGAAATCTAACACCTCCAAAGTCCAACACTTTTTCCTGCTGTTGCTTAGTTTGGAGTGGGACTTGATAATCTAACTTCTCCAAATTCCAATACTTTCCCTACTGTTCATTAGATTGAAGTTGGACTATTAAATCAAATCCTTCCAAAATCCAACATTTTTCCATGATTTTGCTTACGATGAAGTGGGAATAGTAATTTCAGCCCCTCCAAAGTCCAACACTTTTCCTATTGCTATTCAGATTGGAGTTTGAATAGTAAATCTAACCTCTTCAGAGCCCAACACTTTCCCTACTGGAGTGTTGGTTACATTGAATTAGTGATAGTAAATCTAACCCTTTCAAATTCCAACACGTTCTGAGCATTTGCTTATATTGAAATGGAAATAATAAATCTACTCCATCCAAAGTCCAACACATTTCATACTTTTGCTTCAATTAGTCAGAAAGGTCAATTTGACTCTTTTAAAATCTAACAGTTTTGCCTATATTGACCTATATTTGATTATTTTTAAATGTTTTTTCTTTTTCTTTAATGTTTATATTAATTAGAAAAACATTTTTTACATCTCATTTATTTTTGTGTTCATTTTATTTTTTAATTAAGTGTGATACATGATTTTGTTAACATGTTTGTGAACTTTGATTTCTAGGTACTGTTATATTATTAATGACATTTTTCTCCAAAAGGTATTTTATTGAGTTTTTTTGTTAGCCCTGTCAGCGTTAGCGCAGTCTTCCCCCAAACCTTTTGCCTACTTAGCTCCAATTTGTACTGAAATTAGTTTTTGTTGATCTTCGGACTCTGTGCACTTTACCATTGCTAACCAGTACTATAGCACTTAGGCTCACTCTCCTAAACATGGTTCGAGTGGCATATCCCAAATTGGCTTATTTAATTTACTTATAAGCCCCTTTTAGAGTGGTATACCATATACCCAGGGCCCGTAAATGATATGCTATTTGTTGGCCTGAAGCACTTATTGTGTCACCCACTTAAGTAGCGCTCTAAATCCTCCTCCACACCCTTTCTTTGGCTGGAACCCTCAGTTCCACCCTGCCCCCCACATTCCTTTTCTCAAAACCAAAGGCCTCCTTTTTTAGGGAGAGGCAGAAGAGGAAGGGGCAGGAGAAGAGGCAAACAACACGTACATTGGGGAGAGGAGGAGGGTCCAGTAGGAGCACACACCCGGTGTCGTGTAGTTCCTATAGTACCCATGCAGGACCTGCGCGTTTGGATAACATAAGCTGTGGGTTTGGTGGTAGACTGGCTCTATGCACCCCCACCGCGTATGTTAGCCTGATTTGCATTAGCTAGCTCACAGTGCATGACACATGTGGGGGGTGGCAGGCGGGGAACATGGCGGCTACTAGCTAGACGCTAGCAGCCGCGGGCACCATTGCGGGGGAAACGCGGGCTGGAGAGCGGCCGTCCGAGCAGAAATCTGTGCAGAAACCCGAGTAATAGGCAGGGAAACAGCCTTTACTTACTGTGAGTCCGGGATGATCCCGGAACGTGGCACTTTTCTGCTAGGAGGTGGAGGAGTCCGGAGGTGGCTGCGGGGACATCCAGGGATGCGCTGGAGCGAGGCTGCAGGAGATCTCCAGCGAGCTCGGCAGGCGGGGATTCGAGCTGGAGGCAGAGGCAGAGTCAGAACAAGTCAAGCTTGCCTGCAGTATGCTGAGGAGGTGGAAGGCGAGGAGGGGAGCCTGAGCAGAGTGGCAAAACAGAGGAAGCAGCTGGAGGGTGGAGAGCCGAGTAGGAGTGGGGGATGCATTTGCATATGGAGACAGGAAACAACAAGGAAGGTGAGGTTCCCTCCAGGTACACGTTGAGGACCAGGAACATCGGAGGTAAGGCAAATTTATTTCCCATATCACCGGATACTTTGCCAGAACTATTACAAGGAGTCAAAACTATTATCAAGGCAAAGCGGGGACGACAAGGGGGGACCTCCCAAGGCAGGGGGCTAGGGAAGTCTCCAATCGGGAAACCTAAAGAGGGGAAAGGAACAAACCAAAAAATCCGGCGCTGTACCCCCTAGAGTTAAAATTACTCCCTCGCTTAAATCTTTTTTCTGTGTGCTCCCAAGCATGCAGGAAAACGGCGTAGGGAGTTCAAACCCCAGCTCAGAAGAGCGTACCCTAATTTGCGTCTCAGGAATGCCTGGGAGTAGGGCAGGGAGCAGGGCTAACACTTCAGACACTACTACCAACGCGGATAAGAGCACAAATAGCACCAATGGCTTGGTGGAATTGCGCACGTTAAGAGAGGAGCCTGGGGCATCCCAGGAAGACAGTATAACAGTCCCTTTGAGTAATAGGTTTGCTGTGCTGGCACTTCCCGAAGAGCGTGAAGTTCCGCTCCATGAAGTGAACGGAGAAGGACAAAATAGCACGATTATGGGAACGCCTGAAGCAAGCAAAGATGCAGGAATCTCGCTGGCAAGTATACTACTGGATTTGAAGCGTGATATAAGACAGCGCTTCGAGGTTTCAGAGGCAAACCAACTGGGTATTCAAGCTTCATGTTCCGAGTTAGCGCAGAAGCTGGATGAAGTAACCCAGAGAACTAAGAAGTTGGAGGAAGAAGTAGGTGCAGTGAAGCAGGACGTTGAGCAGAACATATCTGAGATTTCTAAACTGGGAAGGCAAAATCAAGTCCTAAGAGAAGATCTGGAGAGAGTGGAAAACCACTCTCGTAGAAATAATTTAAGGTTTCTGAATGTTCCCGAAACCGAGGAAGGGTCAGACATGAAGGCCTTCATTATCTCACTCCTAAGGAAAACGATCATGAAAGATAAGGAAGAGATAAATCTCGAGCAGGAAATCCAGAGGGCACATAGAGAGCCGTTCCGACGTAATGTGCAGAGAGCGAAACCTAGGAAGATCTTGGTCAATTTCCTCTCCTATACCATCAAGGAAGGGATACTTAGTAGAGCATTGAAAAATGGTCCTTATTCTGTAAATGGATACTGCCTGCTCATTAGATTGGATGTCTGCAATGCTACAGAGCAGAGGCAGTGGGAGTTAGGTGGTAAGATGGAGGAGCTCCGGAAGATGGGAGCAAAAGTTCAGTTAAAATTTCCTGCAATGCTCCGCATCATGTGGAATAACCAAATGTATAACTTTCGGACAGTGGAGGATGTAGAATCACTAATTGATAGGATCAGGAAGGGAGATACCGCTAAATGAATGATGGGGCTGCAGGATTGGTCGCTCTCTAGAGTATGAAAGTTTGAATGTATTTCTGAATTCCCCCAAAATGGCACGCCCATAGGCATTTTTATGCCTAAAAGGATAGGGAGGGTTCCCCGGGGTTGGTGTAGGAGGGTGGGGTGGGATGGTGGAGGGAGAGCACGGGTGGGGAGCAGTGAGAAAAAAAACAAAAAAAAGTCCTCAGTACCTCCTATGCAGGAGAATTGCAATAAGGTAGCAAAGAAGCAAGGAAAAGAACAACTATGGCTAACATTCCGAGTATCGATATTCTCACATGGAATGTGAATAGTCTTAGGTCTAAACCCAGACAGAGGAAAGTGATGGAATAATTTAAAAATAGACAAGCACAAATTATAATTTTACAGGAGACGCACTTAGTAGCGAATGAAAGTAAGGAGCTGTTTGGTAGGTGTGGATGGGTTCAAAATTTTATTGCTTCAGATCAATCACAATGTTGTAAAGGTGTAGCAATCCTAGTTAGGAGTGGATGCGGGATAGAATTTAAGGAGGCAAGTACGGACAGTTCGGGCAGATGGGCTTCAGCTCGTTTAAAGTGGGCGGATAGGGATTTTGTATGTGTAGGGTTTTACGGGCCAAATGAGGATAATCCGCAGCATATTGTAGATTTAGAACTGAGGTTGGCGGGAATTCCAGCTCCTGCAATTGTAGGCAGGGATTTCAATGTACTGATGGATCCTGTATTGGATCGCTCAACAAGTAGGGAGAGTGCATATGTCCCAAGAAAGAGGAACGCCTTGAAAAGTATGGTACAGGATCTGGATCTATTGGATGTGTGGAGATATTTGAAAGGGAGAAAGAGGGGGTACACATACCACAGTAAAAAGCACCATCACTTTTCTAGATTAGATTATTTTTTTAATTGACAGATGTTTTGCAATGAATATTAAAAAGATCGAACACCTTCCAGCGCATATTTCAGATCACTCAGCCGTTGTAGTAACATTACAAGCATTTGGCCCGCAGCCACCTAAGAGATGGACGCTAAAGCGTGCCCTGCTTTTAGAAGAGGGGGTAGAGGTAGATGTGAAGAGAGCAGTAATAGAATATTTTGTTAATAACAAAGGTACTGCCTCCCCTGGGATCATATGGGATGCCTTCAAGGCATATATGAGGGGGGTCCTAAAAAGCCTTACCTGTGCAAAAAATCGGGAAGACCAGGCAGAACTAGCGGATATGGAAAAGGAGGTTGGGATTCTAGAGGAGGTTCTCCATACTATAAGTGCGGGGGAAGAAAGAGAGAAGACTGAAAGGAGGCTAGAAGAGGTCCAACTAGAATTCAAAATCAGGTTGGAACGAAAGTGCAAGGCAAGGTGGCAAGCTGCGAATATAAAGGAATTTGAGTATGGTGAGAAAGCAGGAGCCTTGCTAGCCTGGAAAGCCAGGGTTGAAAGATCGAGGAATGATATAAAGGAGTTAAGAACTGATGCAGGGGTAAAACTGGACAGCTGGGAAACTATGCAGGAGCATATAGTAGCACTGTTCTCACAACTTTATAAGGAAAATATCATCCCGGACCCCCCAAAGTTAAAAAGCTGGCTTAGCTCGCTTGGCCTTCCGGTATTAAACGAGGAGGAGAAGGAAATGATGGAAGCCCCAATTACACAAGAAGAGATCAGAGGAGCGATTAAAAGATCTAAAAATGGAAAGGCGGCGGGGCTTGATGCTGTCCCTTCAGAGGTATATAAAATGGTAGCAGAAGAAATATTACCTGCTTGGGAAAACCTGTTTAATATGATTTACAGGGGGGAGGCGCAGGTCCCAGAATCTTGGAGGGAGGCCTCTATAGTTCTGATTTTAAAACCTGCTAAGGACCCGGTAAAGGCGGAATCATATCGGCCGATATCCCTGCTGAATGCAGATTATAAGATCTTTGTCAGCATTTTAGCAGGGAGATTGTCTAGAGTTGTATCTCAGTTGATACATGAAGATCAAAAGGGGTTTATCCCCGGAAGGCAAATGCACAAATTGACCCAGCAATTAATAGGGTGTATTGATATATCTACAGCGAGGTCAGCGCCTTTGGCGGTGGTCACATTGGACGCCGCCAAGGCGTTTGACCGAGTTTGCTGGGAGTACCTATGGGCAGTACTGGAGACTATGGGGTTCGGGCCCTCTTTTTTAACTATACTTAAAGCCCTATATCATCATTCTATGGCTAGGATCTTCCTCAATGGAGCTCTCACTAAGAGTTTTATGATCTTTAGGGGGATGAGACAGGGCTGCCCCATCTCTCCCTTGTTGTTCAATTTATATATTGAACCATTCGCCCAGGCGCTCCGCCAAGATGATCAGGTCAAGGCTTTCCGTGTGGGAGCATTTGGTAAGAAAATCGCTCTGTATGCGGACGACCTAATTGTTTATACAGCAGACCCTGTTAATACAATCCCTAGAGTAGAACGACTAGCTGAAGAATATGGGGCCTTTTCAGGTTACCTAGTTAATAAGGAAAACCGGGATTATGTGTTGGAATATCCCAGACTGGAGGGGAGTGTTCGGAGAGATCTGAGGTATTTTGGAATAAGTATTGTCAACACATTGCAGGATATACCGCAACATAATTTAGAGAGGGTTGCTAAGGATATTGATAAAGCATTAACTAGGTGGAAGAATCTCCCATTAACGTTATATGGAAGGGTTAATCTTATTAAGATGGTGCTATTGCCGAAGCTTACTTTTCTTTTTAACTGCATACCTCTTACCTTCCCGAGAGGCCTGATAGATAAAATTCAGGGCAAATTGGGCAGTTTTGTTTGGGCGGATAGGGGAGCACGTATGTCCTGGAAGAAACTGCGGCGTAAATTGGCTGATGGAGGGCTAGCATTGCCAGATTTAAGGCTATACTGTATGGCTTTCCAGTTTAAGAATTGTAGAGTGCTTTTATGTACACCGGGGCAAAGGGTGTGGGGTGGGTTGCTAGAGGAGATGGTTAAAGAGTGGGCCGCGAAAGGGTTCTTGTATAAATTCGGGGCAAAGAAATTTTTTTAAAAAGTGAAATTAAAGACGTTAAAGGCAGCGCTGATTCTGTGGGTCCGAATTAGGAATACACTAGGAATAGGATACTATTCAGAGGGGGCACCAATATGGGACTCTCCAGGCATGCCGGAATGTCTACAAGACCAATTAAGTATCCCACTTAGGAGGGCCGGAATTGAGATCTGGGGGGATCTCATGGTGATGAAAGAGGTGGTGCCATGGGAAATATTGTGGGCAAAGACAGGGGGATCACTCTCTAGGTTTAAGTATTTTCAGCTGCTGTCCTGGGGGAGGCCAATAGGAATGATACAGAAGGCTCTTGGGAGTTTGAAAAAAAATTACAAAATGAAACCCCAATGAAGAAGGAAGTACGTGACTGGTATCAAACATTGCTGTCTTTTGAGGAGAAAAAAATTAGAGTACCCTATGAGATCTGGGTTGGAGCGATGCAGATGTCGGATCCACAGAAGTTGTGGCAATTTTCCTTTAAGCTGCTCTACAAAGTAGTTAAACCGTCGAATCTAAAAAGGAATCATTTTTTCACGGTCAACAGGCTCTATTGGTCGCCATACAAACTAGCAAAATTTGTAACAGCTGTTCCCCCAAGTTCCACAGATGTGGTGCGCTGAGTGCTGACGATAGACATATGTTTTATGAGTGCCCTCTGTTAGAGGATTACTGGTCCAGAGTGGAAAAGGCCATATATGAGATTCTATGTGCCAGCATCAAAATAAGCTTACCATTAATAATGCTGGGAGTAGAAGATATGCCGAGTTCGCCCCTTAACTGGGATAAGCAGGCCCTGCTCTTATATTTGATTCTCCTTGCAAGGCGAGAAATTTGTAAAAAATGGATAGAAGCTGCCCCACCCCTTAGGATAGATTGGTTCCAGGTGGCAAAAAGCACTTGTAAAAAGGACACTGGTCTAGAGTGTAATTCGCATTCTAAGATCTGGGAGGCTTTTCAGAATTGGAATGGCATAATAAGAACTTAAAAACCAAACTCTATCAGTCCTATGATTACACCTGCGTGGACGCGCAACCAGGAAACTGGATGGGCTCGTGCGCAGGACTATTGAGATATCGCCAAAAAAGCCTGGGGAGGTATAGAACGGTCGGCAGGCTGGAATTTGCATATAATGGTGGTATGAGGACAAAAAAAAAGCTAGCTCACAGTGCCACTAGAATCTCCTCTTATCGGGGAGAGATTAGTTTCTGGCAACCTTAGACCATGACAACCCAAATTCCTCAGAATCGTGGAAACAATGTACTACTTTTCGCTCAGTCACTCGTGCTTACTTATTCGGTTTGTCTCAGAGAGTTACACAGAATAAACAGTCGAGCGTTTCAATAAGTATTCATTGAACAGTTGTTATTCTAGTGTAAAATATATGTGCTGCGTAAACCAGCAGACAATAGCAGAGATATATTATCAGCAGTACGATAAAAGCCAAACGATAGAACAGTTCTACCATATTGCAGTAATCATGAATACATATATGAATATAAAAAGCATTATGCAAAGTGTACCTACTTCTACAATGCCTAACTAGATGTACCTGAGTGTACCTAGCATATGTGTAGGTCTAGAAGCCTAAGAGCGAAGAATCCTTCTAGGATTTAGTCGAACCCCCATACCTGAATAGAGAGAGTGTGGGACCCCGTCCTGGTCTCGAGTTGGACACCCCTCAGCGTCTCTGGTCAGTGTGTCAGCATGGAAGTCTTGGTTCCCTCTAGCTTACCGGGGCAAGAAGTGGTGTATTTATACCCTAAAGAGTCTCGGTCCTCAGTATGGTTTGTATTGGTCTGTCGTTAGACATGAGGAAGACGTCAGGGGTGAACTTTGTACATACATATTATGCAGGTGGTGTATTCCTAGAGAACCATGCATAAATGATGAGTACAGTGTGGGCCTGTGTTTGGGAAAAACCCTGCTGTATTCAAAACCACAGGATAGATAACGTTCAGCCCTCAGAGCACGTTGTGTACTAGCGAGGACCAATGTAGGTGAAAGATCATGCCTATATAAGGAATCATGACTATAATAGGACATGTACAGTCATGACCATTATTGGGCATATGCGCTATGACCCTAATAGGGCAAGTACAAATATGACCATATTAGGGTAAATATGAATATGTCCATTTTAGGGCATGTACGAACGGTTCTACATTAGGGCCTCTATACGGGACATAACACCGGAGCAAGTCGAAAGAGTCCCAACCGGGAACGAGTGGACATAGAACATGAATACGACAGACCAAACACAAGGGCTAGTCTTCAATCTATCTTCTTTAGCCCTTACTCCAACAGAAGAAAAAGTCCTGAACAAAGGTCTGGGTTTTGTGCCAACTGCACGCCTGGACAAATTTAAACTTCACTGTGAACTGGCCGAATTTTTCAGGAAACTTAAACTGAAAGCTTTCTTCGAAAACCAGGCCCCAATTGACAATCAGGAAATTCACAGCGACACAGGATTAAGACTGAAATCCACATTCTGCCCCCCACCTGCATCAATACCGGTGGAACTCGTTGATTTCGAACGGGCATTTTTCCACGAGTTAGAGGGTACTGAGGAAAATGACACCTTCAATAACTTAAGTAGTGAGGAATGGAGTGCATTGAAAAAACTATAGAACAATGACACAATCACCATTAAACCAGCGGACAAGGGAGGAGGCATAGTAATCCAGAACAAGAGCAATTACACTAC
The DNA here is from genome assembly GCA_963921515.1 of Calotriton arnoldi. Lineage (NCBI taxonomy): Eukaryota > Metazoa > Chordata > Amphibia > Caudata > Salamandridae > Calotriton > Calotriton arnoldi. Next base: position 718,868 of record CAWUFW010001768.1, on the reverse strand, counting down.
TGAATGCAAACGCCTACTGAATGATGGAAGAAACTACAAGAAAATCAAGGATGATCCATCTGATGAATTAAAGAACAAGATCCATTCTCTAGTGGAAGAAGAGGAGTCAATGAATTTCATTTCAAAACATGAGGCAGAATTCTTATGCACAAAAAAGCAAAAGTCCTGTATTTTTATACAATGCCAAAAATACACAAAAACATAACACCCCCAAGGCCGCCCAATCGTGTCAGGGATTGGTTCACTTCTTGAACCCGTGTCACGTTTTTGTGATTTTTTCCTCAATCCCCTTGTATAGCACTCCACAACTTATCTGAAGGAAACCAAACACCTGCTCAATTTATTTAAGAACTTACCCTTCGACTCACGTAACAATATTCTTGTCAATCTTGATATAGAAAGCCTATATACAAGCCTCCCTCAGGATGACACCTTAAAAGTCTTTAAAAAAGCCCTGGATGAAATCACTTCGGACTTTAACACTCCAAAAGATTTTGTGATCAACTGCACCACACTGGCATTGAAAGATAACTATTTTGAGTTTGAAGGGGAGTTTTTCCTCCAAACCAACAGAACATCTATGGGCAGCACGTTTGCCCCCAGTGTGACAGGTGTCTATGACTTTGAAAAAACCCACATCCTTGACACCAACAACCCCTTCAAAAACCAGATCAAATTCTGGAAAAGGTTTATTAATGAGATCCTAATGGTGTTGGAAGGTCAATGAGATACTTTAACCTCTTTTGTAACATGGCTTAATGGCCGTGACCAATACCTAAACTTTACCAGTACATCAGATAAGGAGAAAATCACCTCTCTGGATCTAACCATTGAGGCAAAAGAAGGATTTCTAAAAACTACCACCTTCTATAAACCTACAGCAAGGAACACACTTCTTAAATTTGAAAGCTTTCACCCACGCTCCTTAAGAGAGAAACTGCCTTATGGCCAATACCTCTGTATCAGAAGGAATTGTAGCAACATTGAAGACTATCATGACCAATCCAGAGACCTGTCTGACAAACTGAGAAACTGAGGCTATCCCAAGAAAATAATCAGGACCTCGAGGAAGAGAGCCCGTAACCAAAACAGAGATTCACTAATAGAAAATAACCAGAGAATGGAGACAACAATACCTCTAACCTGTGTAACAACATACAACATCATTTCCAAGAAAATTACAAAAATCATTATTAAGCACTCGAATATTCTCAACACTGGCAAACTAAATTGGGAAAAAACACTGTTCTCGTTTAAAAGAGCCAGTAGTTTGAAAGACAGACTTCTATCGACATGGCCTAGAACCCATACAAAACCAAAAGAGATGTCAGTACTAAATGCATGGGGCCTTCCCAGTGTGATAGGGCATTTTCCGTGTGGAAATTGTAGCATTTGTCATCTGACAACAACTAAAAACTCTGGAATTAGAACCAGGAAAAACCTGGTTTCTAAGGAAACACACAAAATGTAACTCTACACACGTAATTTATTTGATCAAATGCCCATGTGGTTTCAGGTACATCGGCATGACCAGCAGGAAAATAAAGATAAGGATTGGAGAACATAGAATTAATATTCGTTGCAAGCACAACACAACAAGAATGATGGACCATTTCTTGAAATCAGGACATACACCCAATGACATGAAATGGGTGATTATTGAACAGATCAATAATACATCAGCCACATCTGAGAATCTATTCTTAAACAAAGAACAACGCTGGATCTACCGTCTTTCAACACACAAAAATGGATTAAATGACAATATCCCGTGGAACTATCTCAATTATGCATAATCTCTGTAGCTGTGGGGATACCAGAACCTGGTCTCCTAGAGGATATGACTGCATCCAGAACCGTATATCCATAAACATTCAATTTGGTTCTGGGCATGATTGATAAATCCGTAACATTCAGGCAAACACAAAGAACTGCATTGCCATAAGCAGGCAGTCTGCTATATTAGTGAACACGTAGCGCCAAATGACAGCACAGCATCTTTTATGAACCCAGTCAAGGATCTGAATTATGGCAAACAAATATCTGCTATATTGACTAGTTTGTAAAAGTAATGACAGCAAATACTGGTTACGGACTTTTAGAAATGGGGTTTCTAGTTGGCAAGGGTTTGCACCTTTGTCCAAGTAGGTACCCTTCTTCCTAGTCAGGATAAGGAGTTACACTCCTAAAATAACCCCTGCTCACCCCCTTGGTAGCTTGGCACGAGCAGTCAGGCTTATCTTAGAGGCAGTGTGTAAAGAATTTGCACATAACCAACAGTAATACAGTGTAAGCACTACAAACGGACACCACACCAGTTTAGAAAAATATCCAACATTTTTATATACTTAAAACAAGACCAATACGATAAAAATCCACAGTACAGTACTTTAAAAATCTTCAGTTATCACAGTGTCCTTAAAAACAGTTCCTTGATGTCGATAGCTCCGTCCGGGGCTATCACGGCGTCGTGAACAAACAAATCTAAACAGTTCTGGCTGACCCCGGCATCGCGGGTCAGCTACAGTGTCGGGAAGACCCGCAAACAGTACCTTTCAGAAATGCAGGGCGTCGATGACCTCGCGGTGAGCCTCCGAAAACACGGCGTCCGCAGGCGTTGGTTCCGGAGGTCGGTGCAGGCATCGTCGGGGCCCTCGAAGTCACACGCGTTGCAGATCGATCTCCTCTCTGTTGAAGTCAGGAGCGCTGGCGTTGGCAGGCGTTGGGTGCTGCGGTGCGAAGTGCGGTGCCCTCAGGTCACGGTGCGAGCAGCGGCCCGGTGGCGGCGTCAGATGGCGTCGTCGGTGAGACCAGGGTCCCAGTGTGAGATGAAGGCGGTGCTCGTCATGGTGCTGGCAGGTCGCGGTGCAGCAGCGGCGTCGTCGCTGCTGAAGCGCTGTCGTCGGCTGACGAACTGGAGTCGATGGCACCGGCGTCAGTAGGCCAAGGCTGCGGTGCGGGATGAGGGCTGTGCGTCGTGTAACTGTAAAAGCGGTGCCCTCGAACCACGGTGCAAGCAGCAGCATCGAGTCCGGCGTGGAGCGGCGTCGTCGGGGATACCAAGGCGTCGTCGTGAAGCAAGGCGGTGCGGAGTGCAGTGCCCACAGGTCGCGGTGCAAGCAGCGGCTCTGTGGCGGCATCGGTGAGACCAGGGTCGCGGCGTTGCGGCGGTGCCCTCTGCGGTGCCTTCAGGACACGGAGTCGGCAGCGGCGTCGTGAGACGGCGTCGGGCTTGAAGTCTTTGCTGTTCCTGAGACTTCTTGAACAGGGGGCAAGCTCTACCTCAAGCCCTTGGAGAAACTCACAAAGTAGATTGCAGAAAGTTCAGTCCAGTCCTTTCACTGCCCAAGACAGAAGCAGCCACTGCAGGCCAACACAGCAAAGCACACAGCAAAGTGGTAGTTCCTCCTCACAGCTTCTCCAGCTCTTCTTCTTGGCAGTCTTCTTGATCCAAAAGAGTTCTAAAGTTCTGGGGTTTGGGTCCCACTTTTTATCCTCAATTTCTCTTTGTTCTCTGAAGGCAGAGAGGCCTTTGCCTAGTCCAAACCAGTTCTGGTCAGTCCTGGAGTACTTTGTTGACAAGGCTCCTTCTTTCCTTTTGCAGTGTAGGCCAGGGACATCAGACACACCACAGGAGGTGGAACCAGCATTGTGGAGGGAAGGCACAGCCCTATTCAGATCCCAGGTGCATCTCCTCCCACCCATCTACATGTAGATCTTGCTATTCAGCCCTGTGCTGACTCACCCTGTCTCCTGGAATCCCCCAGCCCATGTCACTCACACTCCAGACAAGAAATACACAACCTAGCAGAGGCAGGCTTGGATGGTTAGACAAAGAAAATACCTACTTTCTAAAAGTGGTATTTTCAAACACAGAATGTTAAAACCAACTTCACTAAAAGATGCATTTTATCATTCTGAGTTCAGGCATACTAAACTCGACTTTCTACCATGTTCCCTGGGTCAGTTAGGATCATATGATGTAATAATCAAAACTGCCCATTCTGGCCTATGGGGAACAGGTAGCCTTGCAATAGTGAAAACGAAGTAGGCTGTATTTCACTATCAGGACATGCCACACACACCAGGGCATGTCCTACCTTTCACATACAATGCACCCTGCCCACAGGGGTACCTTGGGCCTACCTTAGGGGTGACTAACATGTAAAAAGGGAAGGTTTAGGGACTGGCAAGTGTGTGCACTTGCCAAGTCGACATGGCAGCCCCAGGCTGCACACAGGCTCTGCAATGGCAGGCCAGAGTTACACTTTACGGGCTGTTTGCGTGGGTGGCACAATCCAGTGCTGCAGCCCACCAACAGCATTTGATTTATAGGCCCTGGCACTCGCAGTGCACTTTACTAGGGATTGACACATAAATCAAATAGGCCAATCATGGAAACACCAATCCACAACACATTTTCTACAGGAGCACTTGCACTTTCCCACTGGACAGCAGTGAGGAAAGTGCGCAGAATCATTACACCAGCAAAAACAGAGTCAAAACCAGGAGGCCAGAAAGCAAAATGTCAGGGGAAACACGCCAAAAGATGCCAAGTCTAACACGGACACTATCATGATTACTATAGATTTAGGTTGAGTGTATGAACTCTATACGCACTGACAACCATTATATAGAGATAATCCTGAATGGGCAACCTAGTAGCTGGCCTCAGTGTTGATTATTTAACTACACCACACGTCTGCCGTACGTTCGCTGGATGTAACATACTTAGTGAATCTCTCTTCTCCGGGAAAGAATCCTTTTAAAGTACTCACACGGAACCTCCTTTTATTTTATTTTGTTAAAACATTTACATACACATTTGTCCGGTTAATATTACCAAAATTCCTCTGTTCAAAAAAGATATTTGTTGTGGGATAGTTTTTCCCTATAGCCGGTCACCCCTTTCTTCTCTGTCTACACACACGCTCACACTCACGCATAACCACGCCCTGCGCCACACGCCACGATGACACGGACTTCGAGGACGTTCCCAGAAAGCCTGCATAAATGCCGGGCTATAAAGCAGTAATGCCATCCTCGGAATTCCTCGCAGAGGCCGCAGCAGGTATTGATGGTGGGCAGTGGACCTTGACGATGTAAGTAGAGAGCACCAGGTCTCACCTACCGGAAAGCTGCACAACGTTTTTTCTCCACTGTGAGATTCCAATTATTTCTTTATTATTTTTCTTCCAGTGTTTGACTATAGGCACTGCCCCCCTTTTGGGATCCATGTCGCTCTAATGAGAAGAGACTCATGTAAGAAACTCTTCGTTCATTATTTCACTGTTTTTGTTCGAACTAGAACCACCAACCATACCCACTCCACTTCGTTAAAAACACGGGATCGAGTCTGTGTAAAGGGGCCACCTAGTCCATGTTATTCAAATATATTCAAGCTGATTCCATTGAATACGTGATGCACGCAATCTTTCCTCACTATAATGATCAAGTTAGATCAAGTCAGACACAGTGTGATGCACACATGAGTGCAAACTTGTCTCATATCTATATGTTATATGTTTTATGCGTGTCTTTTTGATTATTGTTTGTGTCTTTATCTTTTACAGATATCTAAGTCATAAAAAAACGACTAAAAAACCAATAATAAAGAGGAAACAAATAGGTTTTCTTTTTCACTACGCACCTTAGCGTGTGTGCACCTTTCACACTTCGGACTAGGGATACTTCCCCAGCCTGATTACACATATCTTGGTCCTAACGAAAGCCAGCATATGGAAATGACTGGCTGAAACATGTAGACCTTTATATAGGATACAAGAGTTAATACCAAACTCGCACAGTATCCGCCTCATTATTAACCCTGTCATAGGGCCCCATTATTAAAGTCACTCTCTTCACTGAGGGGGACCCTATAGACAGTTTTAAACTCACAAATCACTGCACTACACCAAACACCAAAAACCAGCTCCTCTGTAATTCAGGCGTCGCAGCACACAGCGCCTTGGGTGGGAGCCCGATGATGAAGCATGCCACCAACTAGGTTGGTGGGTGAAGGTTCTTTTAAAAAAACTAATGGTTTTCCTAGGCACAAACTAATCAAAGATTTTGTCCTTGTTACGAGACAGTTCTTTTTGATATTGATGAGCACTCTAAATCATGTCTCAGGCCTGCCATTGCATTCTGTTAAACTGACATGTAGACTTGGCATTTAACCCCCCTTGCCAAGCCTTAAACTCCCCATAAGATGGGGCAAACCTGAAACTCATAGCTGGGCCCTGTTTCTGGAGATACCAAATGCCGTCATGCAAAAAATAAATCTGCATAAGAATGATCAGGACAATTTCCAACAGCATCTGCATGTGCTCAAAGTGACTGACACTGTGTTTATAAAAGAAATCTTATTGCCTCTAAACCACACTCCAATTTAATGCATGTTTACAAACTTGTGACATCCATTATCTCAAACATAAGATGTTTATCTTCCCATTTGAAATCTACTAATTGTCCCAAGAAATCCTTACTGTCATGCAAATAAGAGGGCAAATTGACAACAAGGTGTTGTAAAAACCTATACACATATTGTGCCATAATAATATTAATACTTTATTGTGTGATTACTTAAAACCATTACAATTTGTTTCTTTTTGTTTTTTACAAAAGACATACAGTGCTTGCATACAAAAAACGGAGCTTTAAAAGATTCCGATTAATAGTAAGACAATCTAAAATAGGGAGATAGGGTTAAAATATCCTAATGATAATTAATTACCTATGACTATCAGAGACTGAAGTATCAGATCAGTCGAAGCATCACTTTTTTTGGAATCTAGAGAGGGACAGCTAAACATACGTTTACAAAAAGACATATAAGGGAAAGTAAACAGTTAATATTAGGCAAAAAACAATGGTCCAATAGACTGTTCTGGGTGATCAGAAATTCGTGGGTTAAGCCTTGGGTGACGTAGCGGCACAGCCAGGTTGAGAGAGATTTGCGGCCCTGTTTTTTCCCAGAAATTTGGCTTCTCTGTCAACAAATCTAGTGAATCGAATGTTCAACTTCGTATTGTCTGAGTTCAGGGCAGCAATAATGGCTTGTCGACAGCTACGAACTCCGAGTTTATTCCATTCTTCCCGCAGTGAGGACCTTCTGTCGATCAGCAAGGCTATGTGCTCCATTGCTTCTGAATGACAGCCGCACTCCCTGCATTTGATACTAGCACTGGAGCGGCGCCATTCGGGCAAATTATTTAAAAAGGCCATTCTCCCATCCGCAGGGCCATAAACTTTAACTTCCAGAAAAGTGCAAATGTGCTTGATAAATACGATGATTCGACCCCGGTTTAAAATCGGAGATTACCGCCCAGGCGTGTTTCCTTCTGGACAGTGTTGCCCTGTCGGAGTGGAAAGACCACAGCCAGACACTTGACTTGATGACTGCCTTTAGCGCTGGCTGAGATGGATTTGTTCCCCAATATTCCTTAACACAGAGTAATTGCAGGGAGTTATCCAGATGATGCCGATGTTTATGGCTGAATTGGCTGGTCGAAATTTCTGCTCCAAAGTCTGGTGGCCTCCAGACTGCCCTCCCGGGTGTTACGCATTTTGTTGCAGAGCTTTATGAACGCACCTGCCTCGACGCCGTGATAGTCCAATAGGCCAAATTCTAGTCTACCTTGGGCTGGAGATGCGGATCTTGGCAGACAAAAAGCTCGTTTAAAGATTTTGATGGTTAGTTTATTTAATAAAATACTTATTGCACCCTTCATGATCACATGCCCATATGACAAGGAGTTGGTAACCTTTGCCTTCATTACTTTTAGCATTGGGGTAAGACTAGGGCCGAGTAGTCGTTTTGAAAGTTTCGCGGAGGCAGCCTCAAAGTGACAGAGCTTTGGCCCTTAGTGCCTCTTTCTGCTTTACAAAAGAGCCTCTGGGGTCAAGATGAATTCCCAAGTATTTGTAGTGGGATACTGATTCTATCTTTTTGTTATTAAAGAGCCACCCTCCGTTCTGCCGCTTTTGCTTCCCAAAAGAAATGGTTCTTGTTTTTGACAAGTTCAGCTGAAGGCAGTTTTTGTTGTATAGCGGAGCAGCTGAACGAGTAGCCTCTGTAGGCCTACCTTTGTTTGACTTAATAACATGAGGTCGTCGGCGTACAACAAATTACTAATGTGGGTTCCGTCTATTTGGGGGGTGGCTGTTAACACTATTGAGTATGGGGGATAAATCCGAAATGAACAAATTAAAAAGAAGTGGGACCAACATGCAGCCTTGTTTGACGCCGCTTTTGGTCTCGATCTTCCTGGAAACATGGGAGCCTTCTCCCAACTTTATTCTGATCCAAGTTTCCGAGTGAAGTTGAATTATGGCATTTAAAAGAGCCGAAGGTATGCCCCAGAGCTCTAGTATTTGCCATAATCGAGGGCAGCACTGTCCGACCATTTCATTCTCCTTAAGTTCTCTGTATGGCTACCTGAGAGTGTGTGAGCAAGTTAATGATGGTGTGAAATGTTGGACGAGAGAGTTATTATTTGGGGTCGGTGGTCACTCTCCCCTTGCGAAGCGATGTAATAGTTCTCGATCAGGGGGAGTATTTCACTGTTGCCTAATGTGAAGTCCAAATATGAATGCGGGGGGGGGTGTCTGTAGGAAATCGCCCGTTCAATACGCGGTATACCCCACTCTGCTAAGCTGGAGGGCTGTATATTCACCCAGTTTCGAGGGTCTGTGTCCTGCTGGTATTGGTTGTGAGGCGAGGTGCAGGGGAACCGCTAGAGAGGCAGTCCCAGTGTCCTCGGGAAAATTTAAAATAGAGGTTTGTATTGAAGTCTCCTGAGATTATGCAAAGTATACTACCGTAGTCACTTAGAATATTACAGACAATGTCAGTCAGTTGATCCATTTTACGCAGAGAAATATAGACATTGAGCAGGAGTAACTGGCTATCTGATGTTGGACTTCCAACCACAATACCGGCAACCCAATCTACTTCGAATTTTAACTGGTTGATGCTTTGGGACAGTTCAGTAGAGGCGTAGATTGAGAGTCCGCCACGCGGCCTACCGTACTTACACTATCTTGAGGCAGGGGACATGAATTCAAGGTAGCCTTCAATAGGCATGCTGGATACCGACCAAGTTTCTTGTAGAAGTATTATATCATGTTTTTTTATAAAGCCAAGAGTGTCTAAAGATTGATGTTTCGTTACGAATCCGTTAATATTCCAGGAGCATATAGTTAATCCGTGGTCGATGGTGTTTCAATCTTTCCGACTCCGGGATAGCGCTGCTGGCAACCATGACCAGTCTGGTCTTTCGGTGACTTGCTTGTTGATTTTTTGTTCAGGGATAGCTACCGGTGAACGGCTTCTAGCTGACTTTAGTACAGAGAAGGGAGCCGGACTTGTGCTGGAGGCGTATGCCTGTGTGTTTGCTAGTATTGATGGATAACGGGGGACGTGAGGTGTAGTTATTATTATGCCCCAGTTTTTAAATTGGTCAGCTTTTAGATTGAACCAATTCCCAGATAACTGAGGACGGTAATGTAATTTGGGTTGATTCTCCCACTTGGGTGCCTTTACTGGGAATAAATTCAATGGCAATTATATCTTTTGATTCCAGAATGCTTAGGTCCGGGGATGATTTAAAGAGTCTGAGAATGTTCCCACGATTTAAAATGTCATGTGGGCCTCTAGAGACGTATTCAGAAGTTAACAGCAGTTTCGTCTTGAGGCTATTAGTTGCTGGGTGATTCACTACATCTGCTGTTGGAGACTCGGTTGGCTTAGAAATAACTTCTGGTGCCACCTGGGGAATGCATATAGCAGGCAAAAGGGAAATCTGTTCACTCAGGTGGTTGGATGATGATGGAATGGGGAGTGTTTTACACATGACCGCCAGAGATTGTTGACTAGATGGGGTTGGCGGATGTGGATCATCGGGCGCTTTGGCTGCTTGCTGCAGGTATGATCTATTAATCCCCACTTGGTGTAGCAAAGGGGCACTGATAGCGAGGGATGATTTTTGGGGATCACGGTCGTGGCTGGCACGTTGCCAATTGGAGGCTCCTCTATGGGTTGGAATTGGTTAAGACCAAAGGTAACTTGAGTGGATGAATGTCGGGGGCACCTTGAGACTTGGGACGACTCTGCTATTAGTGAGCTATTCAAGTTTAAAGTTTCTTTTGGGACCCCCTAGGCCTGCTCAGGGGTCCCACAAGGACCCTCAGGGCCCAAAAAAGCAATGTAAAAAAGCAAAACAAATCGGCCTAATTTGAGCTGGGCGCGCGAATCTGGATGAATTTTTTTCAAAACAAAGCGCGAGCTCCTGCGCTTTGTTTTCTATAAGTCCCCGGGTGTGCCAGGTCCCGGGGGCAATTCCTAAATATTTTGTTGGGACTCGCAGGGGCCCCCACAGCCAGGGGCCAACCACCTCTCCGGGGCTTAGTTAATCATATGCGGGGGGCACGCTGCCCCCCGCAGTACCGGGGACCGCCACCTCCCTGGGCTTTTTTAAAAAAATTTGTGGGGGGTTCCTGCCCCCCCATGCTGCCCCGACGACCGCCACCTCCCCGGGGCATTTACATTTTAGGGTGGGAGGGCCTCGCAGGCCCCCCCAAACCCCAGGGACCACCACCTCCCCGGGCTATATGATTTAAATACAAGGGGCCACGCAGCCTCCCTGCAGCCCCAGGGACCACCACCTCCCCGGGGCTATTTCCAAAAACAAAGTGTGGGGGGGCCGAGCCTCCTCACACTGCCCCGGGCACCACCACCTCCCCGGGGCACTAATTATTTAAATATGGTGGTCCGTTGTGGACCCCCAGCCACGGGGACCATCACCTCCCCGGGTTGTGCAAATAATGGGAGGGGGACTGCGCGGCCCCACTCCTGGAGCCCTCTCTGGCACTGGGGACTGCCACCCCCCAGGGCCAGCTCCTGTAATGTCCTGGGGTGCCTGCTCTTGCTTCCAAGAAACAAAGCAGAATTGCTTTTGGACAAGGGGAGCTGCAAATGAGCAGCTCCCTTGCCCAAAAGCAATGCTGGCTACCGGTGGGGAGCCGGCAGGGACCGTGGGGTCTTGGGGCTCCCCGGTGGTCCCCAACTTGAGGGCCTGCCCCAGAGGATGGGGTCCCTGGGGCCAGAAGTGGCCCAGGAGGGGGCCACTCGCCCCCCTCCCTTTTGATGTTTTTTTAAAATAAGGCTTGGCCCCGGGGGATGGGGTCCCCAGGGCCATAATTGGCCTTAGGAGGGGGCCACGCAGCTCCCTTCCCCCAAAAACAGGCTGGCCAGGTCCCGGGGATGGGGTCCCCGGGGCAAGAAGTGGCCCAGGGGAGGGGGCCACATGGTCCCCCTCCCAGGAAAATATATATATTTTTTTAAATGAGGCCAGGCCTCAGGAGATGGGGTCCCCGGGGCCAGAAGTGGCCCAGGGGACGGGGACATGCGGTCCCCCTCCTGGGAAACATTATTATTATTTTTTTCAACGAGGCCAGGCCCTGGGGGATGGGGTCTTGGGGCCAATAGTGGCCCAGGGAAGGGGGACCACACGGCCCCCTTCCCGTTTTTTGTTGTTGAAAAAAACTAAAAAATGCTCAGGCTCTGGGGGATGGGGTCCCCAGGGCCCAAAAATATTTGAGGGAAGGGGGGCCACACAGCCCCCCTTCCAAAAAGCAAATTTAAAAAAAGCTGGCATCTCGCCAGAGGCCGCTCCCTCCCTCCACCACTGTGCAAATGCGCCTCCTGGTGCGTTCTGAATGGGGATATCAAGTTCCCTTCAATCCTAAGGGTCCTTAGGGGCCAACTAGACCACCAGGTACCTCCAGTAATCCCCACACAGTGGGATTGCTGAGCGGTGGTCCAAGGCCACGCCCTTTTACACCACTCTGCAAACGCTCCTCTTGGTGCACTGCTGGTGGGGCGATCAGGTCCTCTTGTGTCCTGAGGACCTCAGGACAAAAGTGAACTTCATCCCCCAAGCAGCAGTTCGCCAGGAGGTGCGTTTGCAGAGTGGTGTAAAAGGAGGGCGTGGCCTCGGACCACTCTCAGCAATCCAGCTGTGTGGGGCATACTGGAGGTATCAGGTAGGCTAGTTGGCCCCTAAGGACCCCCAGCAGCAAAGTGGACTGTAATCCCCATCCACCAGCATGCCAGGGAGCACGTTTGCAGAGTGGTGGGGATAGGAGGCATGGCCTGCTATGAGAACTTAGCAATGCTGCTGTGTGGGACTTACTGGAGGTAATAGGAAGGGCAGTTGGCCCCAAGGTTGTCATTGGGGGCCAACTACCCCTCCTGTTACCTCCACTAAGTCCCACCCAGTGGGATTGCTAAGAGGTCTTCAGAGGCCACACCCCCCCTTTCTCCACCACTCAGCAAACGCACCTCCTGGCACAGTACTGGTTGGGGGATGAAGTCCACTTTATTCCTGAGGGACTTTGGGGGCAAGAAGCCCTCCTGGTACCTCCTGTAAGTCCTATGCAGCATAATTCCTGAGCGCTGGTTGGAGGCCCAGCCCCTTTCTCCACCACTCTGCAAACGTGACTACCAGTTAAAAAAGCATTTGTAATTTAATAGGTCTCGCATTTGCAAGAGTTAGAGCTATTGGCATTGTAGATGTAAAAGTTTTTTACTAATGTTTTTTGGAGTGGAGTGGATGTACGTTGTGTGTAGTGGAATTATGTGGTATGTTGTGCAGTGAAATTATGTGGATAGAAAGTATGTGGTATTTAGTGTATAGGAATTATGTAGAGTGGGATTATGTGTTATGGAGAGCAATTATGTGGTATGGTAGTCTGTGTTGTGGAGTGGTAACCTCAGGTTTAGTTTTCCTCGTTTCCATAGCAGCTAAACTATGAACTCAATGAGACAAAAAAGAAGGAATCACTGAGGAGCACTTCTGGACCTGGTCAGAGGTATGAGCAGGGCGACTGGAATTATGAGACTGTTTGGCTGCACCGTTTGCACAATTATACATTTTCCGCATTAGCCACATAATCCACCATTTGCTGCCTAATCTGCAGATTTGAACGAAAAAGCCTTGTTTCTAGCTCAAACGTCTCAAACGTTACCAAAAATGCAGCGACAAGTGTTACAGCATGGTGGAAAATCCTTTGTAAACCTAGAATGGTCACCTGTTACTTATTGCTAAATGTGGGTGTTAAATTGGTACTAATGGTGTGCAAGCCACTCTTGCTTCTTTCTGCGCCTCTCTTGCCTCCTTCTACATTTCTGTTGCTTCTTTCTGCACCTTTCTTTCTTTTTCTGCACTTCTCTTGCCTCTTTCTGCACACCTCTTCTACTTTCTGCACCTCGTTTGCTTCTTTCTGCACCTCTGTTGCCTCTTTCTGCACCTCACTTGCTTCTTTGTGCACCCCTCTACCCTCTTTCTGCACCCCTTCTGCCTCTTTCTGCACCTCTGTTCCTTCTTTCTGCACTTATTTTGTTTCTTTCTGCACCTCTCTTGCTTCTTTCTGCACCCCTCTTGCCTCTTTCTCCACACCTCTTCCCCCTTTCTGCATGTCTGTTGCTTCTTTCTGTACTTCTCTTGCCACTTTCTTCACCCCTCTTCCCTCTTTCTGCATCCCTGTTGCTTCTTTCTGCACCTATCTTGCGTCTTTCTGTACATTTCTTGCTTCTTTCTGCATGCCTTGTGCCTATTTCTGCACCCTCTTCTCTTTCTGCACTCCTCTTGCCTTTCTGCACCTCTGTTCCTTCTTTCTGCACTTCTTTTGTTACTTTCTGTACCTCTCTTGCTTCTTTCTGCACCCTCTTGCCTCTTTCTCCATCCCTCTTCCCTCTTTCTGTACCTCTCGTCTCTTTCTCCACCCTTCTTGCCTCTTTCTTCACCTCTGTTGCTTCTTTCTGCACCTCTCTTGCTTCTTTGTGCACCCCTCATGCCTCTTTCTGCACCCCTCTACCCTCTTTTTGCTCACCTCTTGCCTCTTTCTGCACCTCTGTTGCATCTTACTGCACTACTCCTGCTTCTTTCTGCACCTCTCTTGCTTCTTTCTGCACCACTTATGCTTCTTTCTGCACCCCTCTTCCGTCTTTCTGCACCCATGTTCCTTCTTCCTGCTCTTCTTTTGTTTCTTTCTGCACCTCTCTTGCTTCTTTCTGCACCCCTCTTGCCACTTTCTCCACCTCTGATCCCCCTTTTGCATCTCTTGCCTCTTTTTCCACCCCTCATCCCTCTTTGCTTCTTTCTGCACTTCTCTTGCTTCTATCTGCTCCTTTGTCCCTTCTTTCTGCACCCCTTGTGCCTTTCACACCCCTTCTTCCCTCTTTCTGCACCCCTCTTGCCTCTTTCTGCACCTCTGTTCCTTCTTTCTGCACTTCTTTTGTTTCTTTCTGCATCTCTCTTGTTTATTTCTGTATCACTCTTGCCTCTTTCTCCACCCCACTTCCCACTTTCTGCATCTCTGTTGCTTCTTTCTGCATCTCTCTTGCTTCTTTCTGCACCCTCGTGCCTCTTTCTGCAACCCTCACCCCTCTTTCTGAAGTCCTCTTGCCTCTTTCTTCACCTCTGTTGCTTCTTTCTGCACTTCTTTTGTTTCTTTCTACACGCCTCTTGCCTCTTTCTGCACCTGTGTTCCTTCTGTCTGCATTTCTTTTGTTTGTTTGTGCACCACTCGCTTCTTTCTGCACCCTTTTGCCTCTTCCTGTACCCCTCTTGCCTCTTTCTGCACCTCTGTTCCTTCTTTCTGCACTTCTTTTGTTTCTTTCTGCAGCTTTCATGCTTCTTTCTGCACCCCCTTGCCCTTTCTCCACCCCTCTTCCATCTTTATGTGCCCCTGTTGCCCCTTTCTGCACCTCTGTTCCTTCTTTCTACACTTCTTTTGTTTCTTTCTGCACATCTCTTGCTTCGTTCTGCACCCCTCGTGCCTCTTTCTGTACCACTCATCCCTCTTTTTGCACCCCTCTTGTCTCTTTCTGCACCTCTGTTCCTTCTTTCTACACTTCTTTTGTTTCTTTCTGCACCTCTCTTGTTTTGTTCTGTATCCCTCTTGCCTCTTTCTCCACCTTACTTCCCCCTTTCTGCATCTCTGTTGCTTTTTTATGCATTTCTCTTGCTTCTTTCTTCATTCCCCCTCCTTCTTTCTGTACCCCTTGTGCCTCTTTCTGTACCCCTTATCCCTCTTTCGGCACTCCTCTTGCCTCTTTCTGCACCTCTGTTGCTTCTTTCTGCACTCCTCTTGCTTCCTTCTGCACTCTTCGTGCCTCTTTCACAACCCTCTTCCCTCTTTGTGCACCCCTCTTGCCTCTTTCTGTACCTCTGTTCCTTCTTCCTGCACTTCTTTTGTTTCTTTCTGTACCTCTCACTTATTTCTGCACCCCTTTTGCCTCTTTCTGCACCCCTCTTGCCTCTTTCTGCACCTCTGTTCCTTCTTTCTGCACTTCTTTTGTTTCTTTCTGCAGCTCTCATGCTTCTTTCTTCACCCCCTTGCCTCTTTCTCCACCCCTCTTCCCTCTTTCTGCAACCCTGTTGCCCCTTTCTGCACCTCTATTCCTTCTTTCTGCACTTCTTTTGTTTCTTTCTGCACGGCTCTTGTTTCGTTCTGCACCCCTCGTGCCTCTTTCTGTACCCCTCATCCCTCTTTTTGCACCCTCTTGTCTCTTTATGCACCTCTGTTGCTTCTTTCTGCACTCCTCTTGCTTATTTCTACACCTCTCTTGCTTCTTTCTGCACCACTCATCCCTCTTTCTGCACCCCTCTTGCCTCTTTCTGCACCTCTGTTGCTTCTTTCTGCACTTCTCTTGCTTCTTTCTCCACCCCTCTTGCCTCTTTCTGCACCTCTGTTCCTTTCTTTCTGCACTTCTTTTGTTTCTTTCTGCAACTCTCTTGCTTCTTTCTGCACGCCTCTTGCTTCTTTCTGCACCCCTCGTGCCTCTTTCACACCCCTCTTCCCTCTTTCTGCACCCTCTTCCCTCTTACTGCACCTTTTTTCCTTCTTTCTGCACTTCTTTTGTTTTTTTCTGCACCTCTCTTGTTTCGTTCTGTATCCCTCTTGCCTCTTTCTCCACCCCACTTCCCCCTTTCTGCATCTCTGTTCCTTTCTTTCTGCACTTCTTTTGTTTCTTTCTGCAACTCTCTTGCTTCTTTCTGCACGCCTCTTGCTTCTTTCTGCACCCCTCGTGCCTTTCACACCCCTCTTCCCTCTTTCTGCACCCCTCTTCCCTCTTACTGCACCTTTTTTCCTTCTTTCTGCACTTCTTTTGTTTCTTTCTGCACCTCTCTTGTTTTGTTCTGTATCCCTCTTGCCTCTTTCTCCACCCCACTTCCCCCTTTCTGCATCTCTGTTACTTTTTATGCATTTCTCTTGCTTCTTTCTTCATCTCTCTTGCTTCTTTCTGTACCCCTTGTGCCTCTTCCTGCACCCCTTATCCCTCTTTCGGCACTCCTCTTCCCTCTTTCTGCACCTCTGTTGATTCTTTCTGCACTCCTCTTGCTTCCTTCTGCACTCTTCGTGCCTCTTTCACACCCCTCTTCCCTCTTTGTGCACCCCTCTTGCCTCTTTCTGCACCTCTGTTCCTTCTTCCTGCACTTCTTTTGTTTCTTTCTGCACCTCTCACTTATTTCTGCACTCCTTTTGCCTCTTTCTGCACCCCTCTTGCCTCTTTCTGCACCCCTGTTCCTTCTTTCTGCACTTCTTTTGTTTCTTTCTGCAGCTCTCTTGCTTCTTTCTGCACCCCTTGCCTCTTTCTTCACCCCTGTTGCCTCTTTCTGCACCTCAGTTCCTTCTTTCTGCACTTCTTTTGTTTCTTTCTGTACATCTCTTGCATCTTTCTGCACCCTTCGTGCCTCTTTCTGCACCCCTCTTCCCTCTTTTTGCACCCCTCTTGCCTCTTTCTGCACTTCTGTTGCTTCTTTCTGCACTACTCTTGCTTCTTTCTGCACCTCTTTGCTTCTTTCTGCACCACTCGTGCTTCTTTCTGCACACTTCTTCCCTCTTTCCACACCTCTCGTCTCTTTCTGCACCTGTGTTCCTTCTTTCTGCTCTTCTTTTATTTCTTTTTTGTACCTCTCTTGCTTCTTTCTGCACCCCTCTTGCCACTTTCTCCACCCCTGTTCACCCTTTTTGCATCTCTGTTGCTTCTTTCCGCTCTTCTCTTGCCACTTTCACCACCCCTCATCCCACTTTCTGCTTCTCTGTTGCTTCTTTCTGCAGTTCCCTTGCTTCTTTCTGCTCCTCTGTCCCTTCTTTCTGCAACCCTTGTGCCTCTTTCACACCCCTCTTCCCTCTTTCTGCACCCCTCTTCCCTCTTACTGCACCTTTTTTCATCCTTTCTGCACTTCTTTTGTTTCTTTTTGCACCCTTCTTCCCTTTTTTGCTTCCCTCTTGCCTTTTTCTGCAGTTCTCTTGTCATTTTCTGTACCTCTCCTGCCTCTTACTGCACCTCACTTGCCTCTTTCTGCACTTTTCTCGCTTCTTTCTACACCTCTGTTGCTTCTTTCAGCAATTCTCTTGCCTCTTTCTGCACTTCTCTTGCTTCTTTCTGCACCTCTCTTGCATCTTTCTGCACCTCGGTTGCCTCTTTCTGCACCTCACTTGCTTCTTTCTGCACCCCTCTTGCCTCTTTCTGCACCCCTATTTCCTCTTTCTGCACCTCTCTTGCTTGTTTCTGCACCCTTCTTCCCTTTTTGCATCTCTGTTGCTTCTTTCCGCTCTTCTCTTGCCTCTTTCACCACCCCTCATCCCACTTTCTGCTTCTCTGTTGCTTCTTTCTGCAGTTCCCTTGCTTTTTCTGCTCCTCTGTCCCTTCTTTCTGCAACCCTTGTGCCTCTTTCACACCCCTCTTCCCTCTTTCTGCACCCCTCTTCCTCTTACTGCACCTTTTTTCATCCTTTCTGCACTTCTTTTGTTTCTTTTTGCACCCTTCTTCCCTTTTTGCTTCCCTCTTGCCTTTTTCTGCAGTTCTCTTGTCATTTTCTGTACCTCTCCTGCCTCTTACTGCACCTCACTTGCCTCTTTCTGCACTTTTCTCGCTTCTTTCTACACCTCTGTTGCTTCTTTCAGCAATTCTCTTGCCTCTTTCTGCACTTCTCTTGCTTCTTTCTGCACCTCTCTTGCATCTTTCTGCACCTCTCTTGCATCTTTCTGCACCTCACTTGCTTCTTTCTGCACCCTCTTTCCTCTTTCTGCACCTCTCTTGCCTCTCTCTGCACCCCTGTTCCCTCTTTCTGCACCTTTAACGCCTGTTTCTGCACCTCTCCTGCCTCTTTCTGCACCCCTGTTGCCTCTTTCTGCACCTCTGTTCCTTCTTTCTGCACTTCTTTTGTTTCTTTCTGCAGCTCTCTTGCTTCTTTCTGCACCCCTTGCCTCTTTCTCCAACCTCTTTCTTCACCCCTGTTGCCTCTTTCTGCACCTCAGTTCCTTCTTTCTGCACTTCTTTTGTTTCTTTCTGTACATCTCTTGCTTCTTTCTGCACCCTTCGTGCCTCTTTCTGCACCCCTCTTCCCTCTTTTTGCACCCTCTTGCCTCTTTCTGCACTTCTGTTGCTTCTTTCTGCACTACTCTGCTTCTTTCTGCACCGCTTTGCTTCTTTCTGCACCACTCGTGCTTCTTTCTGCACACTTCTTCCCTCTTTCCACACCTCTCGTCTCTTTCTGCACCTGTGTTCCTTCTTTCTGCTCTTCTTTTATTTCTTTTTGTACCTCTCTTGCTTCTTTCTGCACCCCTCTTGCCACTTTCTCCACCCCTGTTCACCCTTTTTGCATCTCTGTTGCTTCTTTCCGCACTTCTCTTGCCTCTTTCTCCACCCCTCATCCCACTTTCTGCTTCTCTGTTGCTTCTTTCTGCAGTTCCCTTGCTTCTTTCTGCTCCTCTGTCCCGTCTTTCTGCAACCCTTGTGCCTCTTTCACACCCCTCTTCCCTCTTTCTGCACCCCTCTTCCCTCTTACTGCACCTTTTTTCCTTCTTTCTGCACTTCTTTTGTTTCTTTTTGCACCCTTCTTCCCTTTTTGCTTCCCTCTTGCCTTTTTCTGCAGTTCTCTTGTCCTTTTCTGTACCTCTCCTGCCTCTTACTGCACCTCACTTGCCTCTTTCTGCACTTTTATCGCTTCTTTCTACACCTCTGTTGCTTCTTTCAGCAATTCTCTTGCCTCTTTCTGCACTTCTCTTGCTTCTTTCTGCACCTCTCTTGCATCTTTCTGCACCTCTGTTGCCTCTTTCTGCACCTCACTTGCTTCTTTCTGCACCCCTCTTGCCTCTTTCTTCACCCCTATTTCCTCTTTCTGCACCTCTTGCTTGTTTCTGCACCCTTCTTCCCTTTTTGCATCCCTTTGCCTTTTTCTGCAGTCCTCTTGTCATTTTTTGTACCTCTCCTGCCTCTTACTGCACCTCACTTGCCTCTTTCTGCACTTCTCTTGCTTCTTTCTACACCTCTAGTGCTTCATTCAGCAATTCTCTTGCCTCTTTCTGTACTTCTCTTGCTTGTTTCTGCACCTCTCTTGCATCTTTCTGCACCTCTATTGCCTCTTTCTGCACCTCACTTGCTTCTTTCTGCACCCCGCTTTCCTCTTTCTGCACCTCTCTTGTCTCTCTCTGTACCCCTGTTCCCTCTTTCTGCACCTTTAACGCCTGTTTCTGCACCTCTCCTGCCTCTTTCTGTACCTCTGTTGCTTCTTTCTGCACTTCTCTTGCCTCTTTCTGTACCCTTCTCGCCTCTTTCAGCACTTCTGTTGCTTCTTTCTGCACTGCACCCCTCCTGCCTCTTTATGTACCCCTCTTGCCTCTTTCTGCACCTCTTTTGCTTCTTTCTGTACTTCTCTTGCTTCTTTTTGTACCTCTCTTGCTTCTTTCTGCACCCCTCTTGCCTCTTTCTGCACCCCTCTTGCCTCTTTCTGCACCTCTCTTGCTTCTTTCTGTACTTCTCTTGCCTCTTTCTGCACCCCTCTTGCCTCTTTCTGCACCTCTTTTGCTTCTTTCTAAACTTTGCTTGCCTCTCTGTACCCCTCTTGCTGCACCTCTGTTTGCTCTTTCCTCACTGCTCTTGCTTCTTTTTGCACCTCTTTTGCAAATTTCTGCATCCCTCTTGCCTCTTTCTGTACCACTCTTCCCTCTTTCTGCACACCTGTTCCCTCTTTCTGCACCCCTTTTGCCTGTTTCTGCAACTCGCTTTGCCTCTTTCTGCAGTTCTCTTGCCTCCTTCTGCACCTCACTTGCCTCTTTCTGTACCCTTCTTCCCCCTTTCTGCACATCTCTTGCCTCTTTCTGCACCTCACTTACCTCTTTCTGCACATCTGTTGGTTCTTTCTGCACTGCTCTTGCCTCTTTCTGCACCCCTCTTTCCTCTTTCTGCACCTCTTTTACTTCTTTCTGCACTTCTCTCTCCTCTTTCTGCATCCTTCTTGCGTCTTTCAGCACCTCTGTTACTTCTTTCTGCACGTCTCTTCCTTTTTCTGCACCCTTCTTCCCTTTTCCTGCACGTCTCTTGGTTCTTTCTACACTGCTCTTGCCTCTTTCTGCACACACAGGGCTACTTTTAAACTGTACCTCTGTTGTTTCTTACTGCACTGCTATTGCTTCTTTATGCACCTCTCTTGCAAATTTCTGCAACACTCTTGCCTCTTTCTGCACCCCTCTTGCCTCCTTCTGCACCTCTGTTGGTTCTTTCTGCACTGCTCTTGCCTCTTTCTGCACACACAGGGCTACTTTTAAACTGACCTCAGGCTCAGCAGTGCACACATGCAAGTGCAGAAAAGGGCTGCTGGCCTCTAAACTGCCATGCCTTATTATATGCTGGTGACTTAGAGGTAGTTTTAATCCCCCTGCCCTATTATGTACTAGGGCCTTACAGAGGAGGTCATACCAATCACAGGGGTACCCCAACCCATAGTGTACCCTAATGTATGTAGGTGTTTTCACTGTATTCTAAGTGTCTTTCAGCATAGCACTAGCTCCGGGCCTGGTTAGGCAGAGCCCAGGGTAAAGTCAGTTACCACCAGTACAAGTCAGCAAAAAGTTGGGGGTGCCCAGGGCACAGGATGACTTTGCAACAAGGCCTCTTTCTGCACCTCTGTTGGTTCTTTCTGCATATCTCTTGCTTCTTTCTGCATATTTCTTCCTTTTTCTGGACTTCTTTTGCCTCTTTCTGCATTTCTCTTGCTTCTCTCTGCACCTTTCTTCCTCTTTCTGCACATGTCCTACCTCTGTAGGCATAGTTAGAAATTAGCATTTAAAAACCTTAGAAATTCACTGAAAAAACCATAGGTGGAGAGGTGTGGTGCAGCGGCCAGGGCAGCTGACTTCGGAGCACAGGGTTCACGGTTCGATCCCGGCTCCGGAGGCAGCTCAGCTCAGCACCATGTGACTCTGGGCAATAGCTCACTTAATTTCCACTCCGGCCCCCAGCGCCTTGAGACCCGTGAGGGTGAGTAGCTGCGCTATATAAAAACAGACTTACATTTATAGGTTTCAGGGACGTTATAGTTAGAAATTAGCATTTAAAAACTATAGAAATTCACTGAAAAAACCACAGGTTTCAGGGACGTTATAGTTAGTTGGACATTTCACTCGTTGCAGATGAGAGTGATGTCATCAGTGATGTTACTGACCATGTCATGATTGATGTAATATGTGACGTCATCAGCAGTGCATTGCGGGGGCGCAAGTTATAGTTAGCTGAACTAACTATAACGGGGGAATTTCTCTGGTTTTGTATGAGTGAAATGTCCAACTAACTATAACTTTCCCTAAAACCTATGGTTTTTTCAGTGAATTTCAAAGGTTTTTAAATGCTAATTTCTAACTATAACGTGCCTGAAACCTATGTTTTTTTAGGTGAATTTCAAAGGTTTTTTAAATGCTAATTTCTAACTATAACCTGTCTGAAACCTATGGTTTTTTCAGTGAATTTCAAAGGTTTTTTAAATGCTAATTTCTAACTATAACGTGCCTGAAACCTATGGTTTTTAGGTGAATTTCAAAGGTTTTTTAAATGCTAATTTCTAACTATAACCTGTCTGAAACCTATGGTTTTTTCAGTGAATTTCAAAGGTTTTTTAAATGCTAATTTCTAACTATAACATGCCTGAAACCTATGGTTTTTAAGTGAATTTCAAAGGTTTTTTAAATGCTAGTTTCTAACTATGCCTACAGAGGTAGGACAGGTGAAGAAAGAAGAAAAAACGCACAGAAAGAAGCAAAAGAAATGCAGAAAGAAGCAACAGAAGTCCACAAAGATGAACAAAAGTGCAGGAAGAAGCAAGACATGTGCAGAAAGAACCAACAGAGGAGCAGAAAGAGACCTTGTTGCAAAATCATCCTGTGCCCACAACTTTTTCAGACGGGTACTGGTGGTAACTGACTCTGACTAACCAGGCCTAGAGCCAGTGCTATGCTAAAAGACACTTAGAATACAGTGAAAACACCTTCATACACTAGGGAACACTATGCGTTGGGGTACCCCTGTGATTAGCATGACCTCCTCTGTAAGGCCCTAGTACATATTAGGCAGGGGGTTAAAACTTCCTCTTAAAACGCACCCCGGGCGCGTTTGCACTGTGATGACATGTGTGCAAACAAGCCCTGTGGCGTGTTTTAAGTTGGGGATTAAGTCCCCTTGAATCCTGAGGGACCCTGGGGCCAACTAGCCCACTAGGTACCTCCAGTAAGCGCCACAGAGCTGCGTTGCACAGAGGTGTAAAAAGGGGCGTGGCCTGGACCACCTCTCTGCAATGCAGCCCTGTGTCGCGCACTGGAGGTACCTGGTGAGCTAGTTGGTCCCCAGGGTCCCTCAGGATTCAAGGGGAATTAATTCCCCAACTTAAAACGCGCCACAGGGCGTGTTTGCACACATGTCACCTGAGGCCCCGCCCCTCCCTTCACCATTGTGCAACGCGCCCTGTGGCGCGATTTAGGGCTGGGGTATTAGGTCACCTTGAATCCCGAGGGTCCCTGGGGCCCAACTAGCCCACCAGGTACTTCCACTAAGCGCCACAGGCCTGTGTTGCAGAGAGGTGGTCCGAGGCCACGCCCCTTTTTACACCTCTCTGCAACGCAGCTCTGTGGCGCTTACTGGAGGTACCTGGTGCGCTAGTTGGACCCCAGGGACCCTCAGGATTCAAGGGGAATTAATTCCCCAACTTAAAATGCACCACAGGGCGTGTTTGCAAACATGTCACCTGAGGCCCCGCCCCCTCCCTTTACAACTGTGCAAACGCGCCCCGTGGTGCGTTTTAAGTTGGGGGATTAAGTCCCCTTGAATCCTGAGGGTCCCTGGGGTGCAACTAGCCCACCAGCTACCTCCATTAAGCGCCACAGAGCTGCGTTGCAGAGAGGTGTAAAGGGGCGTGGCCTCAGAACACCTCTCTGCAACGCAGCCCCTGGCGCATACTGGAGGTTCCTGGTGGGCTAGTTGGCCCCAGGGACCCCCAGTATTCAAGGGGAATTCGTTCCCCATCTGCAAACGTGCCAGGGGGCGCGTTTGCAGAGTGCTGCGAGGAGGGGGCGTGGCCTCCGGCGCGATGCAGGTCTTTTATTTGTTTGTTTTTTTAATAAGGGGGGCTGTGTGGCTCCCCTTCTTTTTCTAATTTATTGGCCCTGGGGACCCCATCCCCCAGGGCCTGCCCCCTAATTTTTATTTTTTTTAAACAAAAAATTTGGAAGAGGGCAGCGTGGCCTCCCTCCCGAGGCCTTAATTGGCCCCGGGGACCCCATCCCCGGGGCTTGGCCTTATTTAAAAAAAAATCTTTTGGAGGGGGGCTGCGTTGCCCCCCTCCTCAGGCCACTTATGGCCCCGGGGACCCCATCCCCAGGGGCCGGCCTTTGTTTTGTTTAAAAAAAAAAAAAATGTATTTAAATTTTGGGGAGGGGGCCGCGTGGCCCCCCTCTTGGGCCACTTGTAGCCCCGGGGACCCCATCCCCCGGGGTTGGCCCTCTCCACTGGGGACCGTGGGGGGGTCCCCAATCCCCCCACGGTCCCGCCGGCTCTCCGCTTCCCTCGGGAGCCGGCATTGCTTTTCCACATGGGGAGCTGCTAAGATGCAGCTCCCCATGTGGAAAAGCAATCGTCTTTGGTTTTTGGAAGAGAGAGCAGGTTTCCTGCTCTCTCTTCCAAAAACCAAAGCAGTTTGCTATGGCAGGGCGGGAGCCGCGAGGCTCCTGCCCTGCCATAGCAAACTACAGTGTCCCGGGGGTGAGCACCCCGGGACACTGCAGGAGCTGGTCCTGGGGGGTGGCGGTCCCCAGGGCCATCAAGGGCTCCTGGAGGGTGGCCGCGCGGCCCCCCTCCCAACATGTGCAAAGCCCCGGGGAGGTGGTGGTCCCCGGGGCTCGGGGGTCCGAAACGGACCCCCACATTCAAATTCTTAGTGCCCTGGGGAGGTGGCGGTCCCCGGGGCATGTGGGGGGGCTCGAGCCCCCCCACACAGGTAATTTTAATTTTAAAAAAAGAAGCCCCGGGGGGTGGCAGTCCCTGGGGCTGCGGTAGGGCCGAGTGCCCTCCCGCACAATTTTTAATTGAAAGCCCTGGGGGGTGGCGGTCCCCTGGGATTGGGGGGGCCTTAGAGGCCCCCACTCATTATTTTTATAAACCCCTGCATGCCCCCGGGATTTGGCCCACCCGGGGGCCAAATAACAACGAAGCGCGGGAGCCCGCGCTTCGTTTTTCTTTTTCACGGCGGGATCCGCACATCCTACGCGCATCCCGCCGATTTTTAAAACAAAAAAAAAATCTTTTTTGGGCCCTGGGGGTCCTTGTGGGACCCCCTGAGCAGGCCTAGGGGTCAGGGTGTTTCTACCCTGCCCCCTTTTGCGTTTTGCGCACTTGTTTTTCTCTTTTCTTATGCCTCGGTTCTACCGAGGCATAAGATGGCTGCCAACACTTCCTGGTTTGGAATGTTGACAGCCAATTAGCATACAGCTCGTGATCGGGAGGGTGGGCGGATCCTCCACGGCCATAGATATATGTGTGTTTTTTACTTTTTATTTTCTCAGCAACTACTGAAGGGATTTACACCATTTAACAAAAGGGTTCTTTCTGAACCAAGAACTACCTCTTTGCCAAATTTGGTGTAATTCCGTTCAGCAGTTCGGGCTGTAGCCGTGTCTAAAGTTTCCTATGGAAAATTGCATGGGGAAAACACGTTTTGGGACCCCCTTTTTCTCGGCCCCCGCTTGCCGAATCACCCCAAAACTTTCAGGATAGGAGCGGACCGGAGCGCCCCACGAGTTTTGAAAATTTCGCGAAGATTCGTCAACCGGCGCCAAAGTTATTTCAAATAGAATGTTGTGAATTTCCTATGGAAAATAGGTCCTAACTATAACTATCTACTGGCGACCGCCAGTAGATAATATATTCACTGAAAAAACCATAGGTTTCAGGGACGTTATAGTTACTTGCATATTTCACTCGTACAAAACCATTGAAATTCCCCAGTTATAGTTAGTTCAGCTAACTATAACTCACGCCCCACAATGCACTGCTGATGATGTCACATATTACATCATTATGACATGGTCAGTGACATTACTGATGACATCACTGATGACATCTCAAATGACATCACTGATGACATCACTGATGACATCATCCAGTGACTGTGTGTTTCTGTAAAGTTTAAATATGTTTTATAAATATATTGGCCAAGGTATATTGTAGAATGAGTGGCTGTATAAGTGTGTGGATGGAGAATTTAGTAGGTGTGT
This sequence comes from Calotriton arnoldi, assembly GCA_963921515.1. NCBI lineage: Eukaryota > Metazoa > Chordata > Amphibia > Caudata > Salamandridae > Calotriton > Calotriton arnoldi. Next base: position 693,257 of record CAWUFW010001768.1, on the reverse strand, counting down.
GACTGACTGTATAAGTGAGTGATTAAATGTCTCTTACTGAATTCTTGAGTTAGTGACTAAACTGTGTGAATGTCTGTATCAGTCTGTCTATTGCTGTGTAAGCTGCTGCATTGGTTGGTGAGTAGCTACATGAGTGTCTATATGGGTTATTGATTGGTTGCTTGAGTATTTGTATGGGTGCCTGAGTGTGTGTGTGAGTGGGTGGGAGGTGTGTGACTTTGTGCATAGATGTGTGAGTTCTTTATTCACTGGGTGTATGGGTTCAAGAGTGCATGAGGAAACAGCTGTATGGGACGGTGAGTGTGTGTATGGGTGTGTTGGTGAGTGAATGGATATCTCAGTGCTACATGTCCAAGTAACTACATATGTAAACGCAGTGCATGAGAGAGTTGGAGTATATAAATGACTATACGTGAGAGTCAGTGATTGTGAGAGTGCTGTATGGATGAGTGTGTACTTGTATCAGTGATTGTATAAGAGAGCAAGTATATGTTAATATCACTATGAATAAGTGAGGTTGTGTGTGTATAACTGTATAGCTGAGTAAATAGAAGTGTGATTGATTCTTTGCATGACTAACTAGATGTGTGAGTAACTCTGGATGAGTGGCGGTGTGTGAGTGTTTGTATAGGTGTATGAGTGCCTATAATAGTGTTGTATTGATGAGTCACTGCATGTATGAGTGACTTTATGGGTGAATGAGTGATGTGTGTGTAGACCTAGGAATCAGTGCGTGCGTATGTAGTAACTGGTATTGGTGTCTGTATTGTTTCGAAAATGGTAGTCTGTATTTTAGAATGGGTGTATCAAATGTTTTATTAAGGTATGAGGAGGTGCATCAGATTTTCACGTGGATGATGTCATCAGTGATGTCATCAGTGATGTAATTTGAGATGTCATCAGTGATGTCATCAGTGATGTCACTGACCATGTCATGAATGAAGTAATATGTGACATCATCAGCAGTGCATTGTGGGGGCGTGAGTTATAGTTAGCTCAACTAACTATAACGGCCAAATTTCTATGGTTTTGTACGAGTGAAATGTGCAAGTAACTATAACGTCCCTGAAACCTATGGTTTTTTCAGTGAGTCTCAAAGGTTTTTAACATGATAATTTGTACCTATAACGTCCCTGAAACCTATGGTTTTTTCAGTGAATTTCAAAAGGTTTTTTAAATGCTAATTTCTAATTATAATATTCATTAAACCTATCTGCTGTGCGATCCAAAAACAAGATGGTGCTTGTAGTGTTATGGACAGTGGACGCAACCATGTTACCTCAGGCAGTGGGGAAGATCTCGGTCATGAACCTGTGTTGTCGCCCCCTGTAGCGGAAGCGCAGTGGGCTGGTCCAATGTATGCCACTCCAGCGTAGAAGTGTGAATAAATAGGCCGGGGTTCTGGGCGTGGTTCACTTGTGGGAAAGCTAACGCGTCTGCCAGAGCAGTGACCCTCACCCTGCCACGTGGCTGCCGCCATGACCACGGGCCTCCTCGACCACAAGCCCCCTGCGAACACAGCGGCACAGCACTGCACAGTTATGTCTGTACAGACTACTGCCTTGGATCTACACTGCAGACAGCAGGGCTCACAATTCAGATTGAGTCGCGATTCCAGATGACGGAGTCCAGTAGGCATGACACATTGCTCCCAGTACGGCCCGCCCGGACGACGCATCATCGCAGGCTGTGTACACGCTGATCGCCAGAGGTACCACTAACTCAGTGCACCACAAGTAAACACCACGTGGCCTTATTAAGGCAGAATTCATTAAACAAAAGACATTGCTACCAGTGCGGCCTACACGGACCACGCATCATCGCAGGATGCGCACACGCTGAGTGCTTCAGGTGCCACTAGCTCACTGCACCATAAGTCATCGCCACGTACCCTTAAACCTACATAATATCCTTTTAGTATCCTTGCTTCAAGAACTTTTTGATATTAATTATAGCTTTAGTACAATGACCAAATTCATCTTGCAAGTCCAAAGGAACACTGAATGGCAGTCTACACTGCGGACAGCAGAGCTCACAATTTGAATTCAGTCTTGATTTATTAATTGCAGACAGAATTGTACTCTATGTCATTGAATTTTCTCAAGAGGAAGTGACAAAAAGCTTTCCTCGATGTCTGTGCTGACTACTGCCTTCGATCTACACTGCGGACATCAGGGCTCACAATTGAGATTGAGTCGCGATTCCAGATGACGGAGTCCAGTAGGCATGACACATTGCTCCCAGTGCGGCCCGCCCGGACCACGCATCATCGCTAGCTGTGCACACGCGGAATGCTTCTGATGCTCCTACCTCAGTCCACCACAACTGATGGACCCTTTATGACAGAATATTTTGTGTATGATTTCAGATCTGGTGCCCCTAACTTAGTGTAGCACAAGTCATGGACCCTTTATGATTGAATCTCTGTGTGTGATCTGATGATTACTGTTGTACTTGTTACCAGCACCAACCATTCCCAGAGGGCTGGCTTACACTCACCCCACACGCATCCAGCACAGACGTCACTGGACATGTGACCCTGGTAATAAAGGAGTCGAGTACACGTGCTCGTATCCAGTTCCACTATCTATCTGTGTCCGTGTGTTCATTATGTATGCAACATACTGCCCCTGGGCCATACCACATTACATTGTGCTCTGGACAGCGTATGCAACCAACTTACCTTTGACAGTGGGAGAAAACTTTGGTTATGTAACTTTGTCTCGGTCATTGTACAAGTACGTACGTAGAGACTGGATGATTAGAGTACTGCAAGGAGAGTGTATAGTGAATTTATAAGTGTGTGGGGATTGGCGGAGTGATTGTATAAGTACATATGTTGGCGCACCCTAACTCCGACAACGAGCTTGTCTCTAATTGGCTGCCCTCCATCCCAAAAACTGAAATTTGGATTTTGCATTGCCCAGTATTGCTACAGCTGCAATACTCCACTGAATGTGCAATAAACATTCACACCCACACAGATGTGTCATGTCCACCATCTTTCTTGTGTGGAACTATGGATGAATGTAGGGTCAGTGATTCCCCATACCTTCCATGTTGGCCATGTTCAGGGACTTGGCTCACAGAGTGACACATTGACGCTTGCAACCCGGGTGACGGCAGCACTACAACAAGAACACCGGCATGCCAGTGTTGTAAGATTTTTAAGCATTCTCTAGCCCAAAGACAACCAAAAAGTAACCCAAACTAGCCCAATATTGCTACTTTAAGGAAGGAGGGGTAGGGACATCGTCAAGCAGGCGGTGAATGGATTGGAATTGATGTTGCAGCAGGCTGCCAAGTAAATCTTTGTCTAATAAAGCGCTTTAACAAACTAGTTTGCTGGAGCGCTGTATATATATTTATAATCTGGCAACTAGCACAAACCTAAATTTTACCGCACAACCAGGAAAAATATAGCCCAATTGTGCGTGATCCAGCCCAATCTGGCAACAGTGCCGCATCAGTTGATTCCTCATACAGCTCACGATGGAGCCACGCCCATAGCTCCGGAGTCATTCTTCACAGCCTCACGCAGAACTGGCATACGCCAGGCCAGCCCACTCCGCTTACGCTTACAGGGAAGGACAACAATGCTACATGGCCCAGATTTTCATTGCAGTGATCTGCTGGTCACACCCTAGTTGTCAGTAAGCCACAGCCACTCCCTCACGGCTAGTATACACCCACACCACACCCATCCAGCACAGGCGTCACAGGACACGTGACCCTGCCAATAAAAAGACCGGGCGCACGTGCTCGACGCCATTTCAGAGTTGCTCGCACCGGATGCACTGCGGCCGGCACAGGCACACCGGCACGGGATGGTGACTTTCGGTCCACTGAGGTACGGGTACCGTAACTGCTGAGCGGGTGTACAGCCTGAGGTGATGGCCCGTCCCGGCGGTCTGGACAGCTCAGGTTTTGTGTGCCCTGCTGGACTGCAGTGTTGGCCTGAGCCACCGAACAGGGAGGCCTACCACCACGTGCGTGGCCTCACTGTTCACTGAGTTAGATGGCACCGCAAGGACTGAGCGGGTGTGCAACCTGCGATGATGATAGATGCACTAGTATGTCCTCTGCCATGGCAAAATCAAGACACAGCACCAAATGTGAGATCTGTTGGCCTGCGGAGCAGGACTGCATGATGCGGAGGCTGCCCTGTCCGCAAAAGGTGAGCAGTGAGGCCTGGGTGAGCAGTGGTGGGCAAATACGTCTGGGCGGCGGGAGTGGATACACAAAGGCGGCACAGCGATTTGGGCATACACAGTCGTATATACTCTCCCATTACTAATTCTGTACTATGTTTAGATGTGGGAGCTTGAGGGCTCCACTAGGTCCCGGCATGTGGTTGGAGACACAGCACTCACTGTCCCTCTTCATCTCTTCCTTTCTCTCCTTCACACTCTTTCTCTCTCTCTTCTTCTCACACTGTTTTTCTCTTTCTCTCTCTCTTCCCCTTTCTCACACTCTTTCTCTCTCTCTTCCTCTCTCTCTCTGTTTCTCTCTCTCTTCGTCTCTCTCACTCTCTCTCTTTCTCTTTGTCTTCCTCTGACTCTTTCTTTCTTTTTCTCTCTCTCTTCCTCTCACTCTCACTGTTTCTCTCTTTCTCTCTGTATTCCTCTGACTCTTTCTTTTTCTCTCTGTCTTCCTCTCACTCTTTCTTTCTCTCTCTATCTCTCTTTCTCCCTCCTTTCATGGACGCATGATGCACAATCTTATCTTGCTTTTTTGTCTTGCAGGCCTGCGATGAAGCGTGGCCATCCTGCAATCAACACTCAACCTGAATTGTGAGCTCCGCTCTCCCCGTGTACACAACGGGTGAGGAGGTTTCTTCGGCACGTGGTGGACCCTCTTCGACACACGCCGGTGGTGTAAGGTGAGCAGAGAGGCTTGTTTGCACAGCGGCGGGCAGTCACCTCCGGGCAGTGGGAGTGGATGGGGTGCAGCAGCCTGGGTGCGCAGCGGCACGCAGTCACCTCCGGGCGTTGGGAGTGCATGGGGTGCAGAAGCCTGGGTGCGCAGCGGCTCTCATACACCTCTGGGCAGTGGGAGTGGATGGAGTGCAGCAGCCTGGGTGTACAGCAGCGGGTAGACACCTCTGGGCAGTGGAAGTGGATGGGGTACACTAGCCTGGATACACAAAGGCGGGACAGCATCCTGGACCCATCCCAATCAGGGTTCCGCAGCAACCACAGCACTGAGACTGCCCTCATCGCCGCCACCGACGACATCAGGATCCTACTGGACAATGGTGAGACCGCAGCCCTCATCCTGCTGGACCTCTCCGCCGCCTTCGACACTGTCTGCCACCGCACTCTACGCGCACGCCTCCACGACGCAGGGATCCGAGACAAGGCCCTGGAATGGACCACCTCCTTCCTCGACGGCAGAACCCAGAGAGTCCGCCTCCCACCTTTCCGATCCGAAGCCTCCGAGATCATCTGCGGCGTACCCCAGGGATCGTCCCTCAGCCCAACACTGTTCAACATCTACATGGCCCCGCTCGCACGCATCGCCAGACAGCACGATCTCAACATTATCTCCTACGCCGACGACACTCAACTGATCCTCTCCCTCACCAAGGACCCCCTCGCCGCCAAAGCCAATCTCCATGAAGGAATGAAGGCCGTCGCCGATTGGATGAAGATCAGCCGACTAAAGCTGAACACGGAAAAATGGAGGTCCTCATCCTCGGCTCCAACCCCTCAGCCTGGGACGACTCCTGGTGGCCAACGACGCTGGGAGCACCCCCGACACCCACCGACCACGCACGCAACCTGGGAGTCATCCTCGACTCAACGCTCTCCATGGCCAAGCAAGTCAACGCAGTCTCCTCCTCCTGCTTCAACACCCTCCGCATGATCTACAGGTGGATCCCGACAGACACAAGAAGAACAGTCACCCAGGCCCTCGTCAGTAGCAGACTTGACTATGGGAACGCCCTCTACGCGGGAGCCCCGGCCAAGCTCATCAAGCGACTGCAACGCATACAAAACGCCTCCGCACGCCTGATCCTCGACGTACCACGCCACAGCCACATCACCCCCCACTTGAGGAACCTGCACTGGCTCCCCGTCGACAGGAGGATCACCTTCAAACTCCTCATCCACGCACACAAGGCACTCCACAAAACTGGCCCAGCCTACCTCAACAGACGACTCTTCTTCTACGTCCCCAACCGCCAGCTCCGCTCCGCCGCCCTCTCCCTCGCCAGCGTCCCTCGCATTCGAAGAACAACCACCGGCGGCAGATCCTTCTCACACCTCGCCGCCAAGACCTGGAACACCCTTCCACTAAGCCTACGGCAGACCCAAGACCTGCTGACCTTCAGGAGGCTACTCAAGACCTGGCTGTTCGACCAGTAGCAGCACCCCCCCCCGTCCCTCTCCCCAGCGCCTTGAGACCCTCGCGGGTAAGTAGTGCGCTCTACAAATTTTGTGATTGATTGATTGATTGACAGCGATTTAGGCATACGCAGTTGTATGTACTCATCCATTACTGATTCCATTTTTATGTTTCAGATGACTAAGCTTGAGGGCTGCCCTATATCCCGGCACATGGTTGAAGACACACCGGTGACAGAAAGGTGAGCTGTGAGGATTTTCTCCACAGTGTCAACACTCACTCTCCCTCTCTTCCTTTCTGTCACTCACACTCTCTCTTTCTCTCTCTCTCACTCTCTATCTCTTCCTTTCTCTCTCTCACACTCTTTCTCTCTTTCTCTGTCTCTTCCTCTCTCGCTCATTCTTTCTTTCTCTCTCTCTTCCCTCTCTCACTCTCTCTTTCTCTTCCTCTCTCTCACACTGTTTCTCTCTCTCTTCCTCTCTCTCACATTGTTTCTCTCTTTCTCTCTTCCTTGTATCTCACTCTCTCTCTTTCTCTGTCTTCCTCTCTCTCACACATTCTCTCTTCCTCACTCTCACTCTTTCTCTCTCTCCCTCTCTCTCTTTCTCTCTCTCTTCCTCTCTCTCACTCTCTCTCTCTCTTTCTGTCTCTCACTGTTTCTCTCTCTCTTCGTCTCTCTCTCTTTCTCTCGGTCTTCCTCTCACTCTTTCTTTCTTTTTCTCTCTCTCTTCCTGTCACTCCCACTGTTTCTCTCTTTCTCTCTGTCTTCCTCTCACTCCTTCTTTCTTTTTCTCTCTGTCTTCCTCTCACTCTTTCTTTCTCTCTCTATCTCTCTTTCTCTCTCCTTTGATGGACGCATGACGCACAATCTTATCTTGCTTTTTGTCTTGCAGGCCTGCGATGAAGCGTGGCCATCCTGCAATCAAAACTCAAACTGAATTGTGAGCTCCGCTCTCCGCGTGTACACAATGGGTGAGGAGGTTTCTTTGGCACGTGGTGGACCCTCTTCAACACACGCCGGTGGTGTAAGGTGAGCAGAGAGGCTTGTTTGCGCAGCGGCGGGCAGTCACCTCCGGGCAGTGGGAGTGGATGAGGTGCAGCAGCCTGGGTGCGCAGCAGCACGCAGTCACCTCCGGGCAGTGGGAGTGCATGGGGTGCAGCAGCCTGGGTGCGCAGCGGCTGTCATACACCTCTGGGCAGTGGGAGTGGATGGAGTGCAGCAGCCTGGGTGTACAGCAGCGGGTAGACACCTCTGGGCAGTGGAAGTGGATGGGGTACACTAGCCTGGATACACAAAGGCGGGACAGCGATTTAGGCATACGCAGTTGTATGTACTCATCCATTACTGATTCCATTTTTATGTTTCAGATGACTAAGCTTGAGGGCTGCCCTATATCCCGGCACGTGGTTGGAGACACACCGGTGACAGAAAGGTGAGCTGTGAGGATTTTCTCCACAGTGTCAACACTCACTCTCCCTATCCATCTCTTCCTTTCTCTCTCTCTCACACTCTTTCTCTGTCTCTTCCTCTCTCTCTCATTCTTTCTTTCTCTCTCTTCCTCTCTCACTCTTCCTCTCTCTCTTCCTCTCTCTCTCTCACACTGTTTCTCTCTCTCTTCCTCCCTCTCACACTGTTTCTCTCTTTCTCTCTTCCTTGTATCTCTCTTTCTCTCTTTCTCTGTCTTCCTCTCTCTCACACTTTCTCTCTCTCACTCTTTCCCTCGCTCCCTCTCTCTCTCACTCTTTCTCTCTCTCACTCTTTCTCTCTCTTTCTGTCTCTCACTGTTTCTGTCTTTGTCTCTCTCACTCTTTCTCTCTGTCTTCCTCTCACTCTTTCTTTCTTTTTCTCTCTCTCTTCCTGTCACTCCCACTGTTTCTCTCTGTCTTCCTCTCACTCCTTCTTTCTTTTTCTCTCTGTCTTCCTCTCACTCTTTCTTTCTCTCTCTCTCTCTCTTTCTCTCTTTTGATGGACGAATGACGCACAATCCTATCTTGCTTTTTATCTTACAGGCTGTGATTCACGAATCGACGAATCCCCCACACCACCACAGCTGAACGCCTGTACAAACTGCGATGATGCGTGGCCATCCTGACAACGCCTGACAAAGTTGCTTCAGCACGTGGTGCACCCTCTTACACACACGCCGGTGGCGGAAGGTGAGCAGAGATACTTCTTTCCGCAGCAGCGGGCAGTAACCTCTGGGCGGTGGGAGTGGATAGTGTGCAGCAGCCTGGGCGCACAAGAGCGCACAGACACCTCCGAGTAGTGGGATTGGATGGGCTGCAGCAGCCTGAGTGCGCATTGCCGAAACAGATAATTAGGCGTGTGCAGTTGTATGTACTCTGCAATTACTAATTCTATACTATCTTTCAGATCACTAAACTTAAGGGTGCACTATGTCTCAGCACGTGGTTGGAGACACACCGGAGGCACAAAGGTAAGCTGCGAAGATTTTCTCCAGTGTCAACACTCCCTCTCCATCTCTTCCTTTCTCTCTCTCACACTTTCTCTGTTTCTCTGTCTGTTCCTCTCTCTCATTCTTTCTTTCTCTCTCACTCATTCTCTCTCTCTTTCTCTCTACCTCTCTCTCACAATGTTTCTCTCTCTCTCTTTTCCTTGTATCTTACTCTTTCTCTCTCACTCTTTCTCTGTCTTTGTCCATCTTCCTCTCTCACTCTTTCTCTCCTCTCTCTCACTCTTCCTCTCTCTCACTCTTTCTCTCTCTCTCTTCCTCTCTCACACTATTTCTCTCTTTCTCTCTCTCACTCTTTCTCTATTTCTTTGTCTTTCTGTATCTCTCACTCTTTCTTTGTTTCTCTCTTTCTCCCTCACTCTTTCTCTTTCTCCTTTGCTGGACGCATGACGCACCATCTTATCTTTCTTTTTGTCTTACAGGCTGTGATTCACAAATGGTCCAGCGATGACACAACATGGCTGTACATAGTTTTATTTGTTGTTGTTTTGTTTTAATAAAATGTTTTATATGTAAATCCATACATGACTAAGATTCTTATTTCTCCAACCTAACGTGACTGTCACATTTGTTTGTGGGGGTGGGGGTGAGGGAGATGGCGGACAAGGAGCTCCTACTGGGGGATGTCGGAGCAGTGTTGGGTGTCCGACCTGCATGATCGTTGCCTCCATTACATCTGTTCTCAGAGACTTAAGAGCCGGCGGTCTGGCTCGTAGATGAAGAACTGCGAGCCGACTAGCAGGCTCATAGAGGGAGAACCGCGGCCCGTCAGTTCGCAGAGGAAGAGCTGCGGGCCAGCTTGCAGAGGAACACCTGCGGGCGGACTAGTATAGGGAAAGGTGCGGGCCATCAGCTTCCAAAGGGATAGCTGCGGAACACTGATGTGGGGAGAGGGAGCGTGAAGAGCGTATCTCGCAGAGAGACACCTCCGGTATATTTCCAGTATTGGCTTCACAGATACAACTGCGGGCCCGAGAACTCGCACCCGAAGAGCTGTGAGCCGACAAGTGGTTTGCAGAGGCAGACTTGCGGGCCCAAGTATATTGTTGGAGGTATGCGGTTGATGGTGGAAAAGGGTGCGTTACCTGCTGATGTAGGGAGACGCAGCGTGAAAGCGGTATCTCGCACAGACAGAGCTCCGGTATATTAAATTGCCCCCGGGACCTTTCTTTTATATTTTCACTCGATGCGAGGCACAAGATGGCTGCTAACACTTCCTGGTTTGAATTGTTAGCACTCAATCCAAAAGGAGCTACAGAGGGAAAAATTCTGCAGGTCGCCCTCCTCTCAACATATCATTAAATCAAAAGACCTGTTCATGTAAGGCTCCTCTTCTTGAGGTATATGTATAAGTGGAGGCAGGGATTCCTTCACTGTTTATCTATCACTCCTCACTTAAATTAGAGGTAGTGTCCTACCACTTTACTGCCTAATTTTTCTAAAATCAATCTTTTTGCGACTGACAGTCAAAAAACCACATGCCCCCTCTATACATAGGGGTGTATCTTTAATTAGTATGAGAAATACACAGGCTCCACCTATCTAGGTGTTTCCTTTAACAAAAAAAGTGTGAAAGGACAAGATGGCACCTCATGTGCGCACCACCAGTCGAGCTTGCTGATTGGTACTCACCAGCTATGCTCACTTTTCTCATCATTGGCCACCATCTTGCCCAAATAATGTGTGTCCCCAGAAATTAGTGCCAAAAATTATAGTGCCAGTTGTAATGTGTATTTCACAATTACCACCAAAAGCATGACCCCGTGAAAATAAAATTGAGATAAGTAGCACGGTTACCAACTTTTATTCTTCACTAGTGCACTTATTCAAATTTTAAAACCGGCTGCTTTACGCAGACCTTTGCTGCAAACATTTGCCAACATGTTTCATTGCCCCTATTACTTCAAGGCAATTTCGTCAGGGCTGGGTCATCAATCACCAATTTTGGACACTGGTAACTTGGTATATAATGACTGTCAGAAGCAAAAAGAATACGGCCCAGTTATTAAAAACATCCACTCTTCAATGATTCAAATACACATTATTATGACGTATTACAAATCTCATTACCATGTGGGAGCCTATGTCATTCGTACCAGCTCTCCAATCCGTCAACTTGAGGAGACTTCCAGTCGTGAGTCCCTCTCTTTAGGCGTGCACTCAATTGTAGTGCCAATTTCTAAACTTCAAGAAACAACTGATAAACATCTCGTTTCCCATGTAACCGCAACTCGAACACCTTAATCATCCTGCATTAGACAGTGATTGCCCCATCACAGCCTCGTTACTCTTTTCAATAGCCTACTGTGCTTTATAAGACTGGCCACTCGTATTTCCTTCATCAGCCTACTTGCAGCTTCTAAACATGCACTTAGCACCCTCTTTTTCATTTCCATGGAACGCGTTATGTCAAAATCTCACTCCAGATACCGGGTCACTCTCCCGGGTCACTCTTAACACCCTTCTCTTTCATTTTCACGGAGCGCGTTATATTAAACTCTCGCTCCCGAAACCAGGATCACTCTAATTCCGAAGCATCCAACTCGGCCTGCTATCTTTTAAAGTAATTAACTTACTTTAAGCCCCTCATTGCGCGCATAACCACCTTACCGCCTTTTTCTCCACGGAGCGCTTTGAATCCACCCTTGCTCCTGAAGCTGAGTAGCAGAGGTTTAAAAACCTCCCTCTCCGCCTTGTATCACGTCGCTGCACCGACGTGATCATCACGTGGCAGGGGCCGGCAGTATACGTCACATGACTTAGGCATCGACTATGGCGGCTATCTTAGACTTCCCATAGTTGGCCCACAACTCCACTGTGACACATCACCACAGAGAGCTGCAAAGGGGTAGTCTCTTCCATTTTCAATTGAAACACATCCTCATATTATTATTAACTCTCGATGGTTTTTAAAGTTAATGAAACATCATGAAATTCACTTTCTTTCTTAAGCTCCTCCACTGGATGCTATTCTGGATGCAGTCTTACTCATCTCAAATCCCCCTCCACTACAATTCTGTGGATTCCTACTTGACAGCAAAACACTGCTCTGTCATTCAGATTCCTACTTTTAGGTGACTAGAACAACCTATCACCTAACCTATTTCTTCAGTGCTTTTTTCTTTTTTTCAACAACATGTTCTCTCAAGAACCTTTATTGTTCCACAATGTTTATAACGCAAAAAATCATCTTTTATGTAGTAAGGCTCAAATACTGAGAACTTTTGAAAGAACTCACCCTCTCGGATACCAATAGATACAAACACCGCTTTCAGGAGTGGATCATCTATGATATTTAATTTCTGACTTTATTCCATTCAATAAAGTCGTTTAACCCAATCTGGTCACATTTCTCCTGAAAAATCCAGCGCGCCTCTTTAGTAGCAAGGACCCTGTCTATACTGTATGGGTCCCCCCTACTTTTTCTAACACCACCCATGTAAAGAAATGCTTATGTTCATTGCAGTGTTGTACTAGTTTAGTTGACAATTTTCCGGATTTTATAGTACTCAAATGTTCCTGTATTCTCACTTTGATTTTCCGTGTGGTGAGACCTATATAATGCAGTCCACACTGACACGTCAACCTATATACGACATTCATCGTATTGCAGTTACTGAACTGGGTCAGATACCATGTTCTTCCAGATTGCAAAACCACCTCCAGCGTCTTTCTTGTAAGATTGCATACTGAACATGTCCCGCAAGGGTAATGTCCCGGGGGAATCGTAGTCTCTTTCTGTAATGGTTTAGAACGGGAATGTACCAATTTGTCCTTAAGATTGCTGGACCGTCTAAAAGCAAACCTTGGGGGTGGCATTTTGAAATCAGTTGTAGACAGTAAAGTCCAGTGTTTCCTTATTGATTGTCTAATCTGGGTTGCCAATGGATCAAAGGTCATAACAACTGGTAAACAGTCGTCTTTCTCCCTTACATTCTTTTCCAAAAGAGGCACTACGTGGGGTATTAAGCGCTCTTTTTCTTGCCTGATTCACAATTTTGCGAGGGTAACTTCTCTGCCTCAATTTTTCACATAGTCCTTCTGACTGTTCTAGATAAGATGCTGTGCTGGAGCAATTTCTGCGGTACCGCCGAAACTGCCCCACCGGCAGATTATCACGTAGGGCCCTCGGGTGGCATGAATGGTAGTGCAAGAGGGAGTTTTTGTCAGTTATTTTTTGATGTACCCCTGTACACAATGTATCATTCTCCACCATAATGTCCAAGTCCAAGTATACAACCTTTTGGTTACTATATGTCCAAGTAAACCGGAGGCTTGTATCTTGGCCATTCAGCCAATTGAGAAATTCGAGCAGAGACTCCTCTCCACCCGCCCAAATGCATAGCACATCGTCTATATACCTCTTCCAGAGGCGGATATTCCTCTGGAAGGGGTTAGATTGATGATAAACACAATTCTCCTCAAACTGGCCTACATATATACAAGCCAGACTGGGAGCAAATGTTGCGCCCATAGACGTACCTGTAGTTTGTAAATACAGGTCATCTTTGTAACGGAAATAGTTGCGAGTTAGTGCCAGTTCAATGCATTGAAGAACAAAAGATTGTGGTGTGTCATAGAACCACTCCTGTTCCTTCAAGGCACGCGCTGCTGCCACCAGCGCGGCATCTTGAGGTATACAGGTATACAATGACTCTATGTCAATTGTAACCAAGAGTTCACAAGAAGAGTCAAAGTGGGTATCTTCCAGCACATTTAAGACATCTGTGGTGTCCTGAATAAAATATCTTTTATTCACCACAGATTCTCTGAGAAAGAAGTCCGAGAACTGGGAAAGTGGTTCTAAAACCGACTGGATCCCAGATACTATGGGACGACCTGGGGGAGGACGCTGCGGTTTATGAATTTTAGGCAGGATATAGAATGCCGGTGCTCTAGGTTTATTATTAATGAAAAACTCGGCTTCTTTTGTTGTAATCCATCTTTTTTCTTTAGCTATTCCTACCATTTCTTTGATAAGGTGTTGAAGTTCATTACCTGGGTCACGCACCAATGGTTGGTAATTATTGCGTGCACCCAGAAGTCTCAAGACCTCAGCATCATAGTCCACAGAATTGAATTGTTAGCAGCCAATCAGAGGCAAGCTCGTGCTCGGGAGTTAGGCACAGTCCAGATATATATATCTTGTTTTCCTTTAATATCTCAAAAACTACTGAACGGATTTACACCATTTCCACAAAACAGCGCTTTCTGCACCAAGACCTTTCTCCCTGCCAAATTTGCAATTCTTTCTTTGTCACACAGTACATGTAATGCACTGCTCTCATCAAGAATGGAATCAGTAATGGCACAATTTCCCTGTTGCTCCACACATAAATACATGTAAAGAACAAATCAGAATAGTTCCTTTATTTTTTCAAATTGCAAAACTTCTCTCTATTGGTTATTTTTGAAATTTCCATATAAACAGTTTTAAAAAAATTTAAGAACACATACAGGTGAGAAGTTCAACGTATTCTATCAACAAACTTTCTAGAACATTCTACCACATGTGCAGGTTAAAAGTTCATCATTTTTTCAAACCTAATGATATTTTTTTGCAACATTTTCTCGAACATTTAAGGGCACGTGCAGGTTAAAAGTTCACCATTGTTTTAAGTTCGAACAGTGCCTTCCAAATGCAAGTAGCAGGTGCGGTTGAACTGAGCAAATGTTATCCTATCATATGAACTCTACGTTGAAACTGCTTTTTATTAACCAATCACAAAGATGCTTTTCGACAAACTAATATGCACCCTACTTTTTAGTAAACAATGTTTTTCATCTCCCAATCAGTTATCGTTTTGTATGAGAAAAAAAGTAGTTCCCCATCTTTAAACATATCTCTTATTCTACGAACGGACTGCATGAGCTACAGACATCTATCCATATCTTCCAGCTACACCTTCAAAATGCTAGTGTGGATCGTAGGACATAGCTATGTTTTCTGGTGCAAGAGGTATGCAGAACAGAGACGTATTGACTTAGACCTAGGTTTACAAAATGTGGACATTAAATGGTTTGGACAGAGAGGATTGAAGTGGCACCAATTACTCCCTTTGGTTAAAACATGTTTGCATCTCCAACTCCTGACCTCATGATTGTGCACTGTGGTGGAAATGACCTAGGCACATTGACTGGGGGAGGTTTGGAAATGCTAATGAAGGACACCTTTAGACAATTGATGTTGCTTTTGCCTCAAACTGTCTTTGTATATTCCAATATATGCCAAAGACAGAAGTGGAAATGGTCAAACAAATTTTGTCCTCAGATTGAAAAATCTAGGAAGAATGTCAACAAAGCTGTGTCTGCATACCTCAGAGACCATAGAATGGGGTTGATCTACAACAACAACATACGTTATGATATGGCTGATATCTACAGAAGTGATGGAGTACACTTCACAGATCAGGGAAATAGAGTTTTTCTGAATAACCTGAAACTGTGCATCCGCACTTATATGTAGCTCCAACTAATAAACACAAAGGCTCTTTTTAGAGCCACCTTATATTCCCAATATCGGTTCGCAGACTGACAACTGCGATCGGGCTAGCACAGGGAGACCTGCGGGCCGTCGGGCAGCCTCGCAAAGTGAGAGCTACGGCCCGTGGGCTCGGCTCGCACAGAGAGAGCTACGGGCCGTCGGCTCGCAAACGCAGAGCTGTGAGCCGATGGACTGGTAGTGTTTTATGGTTTAGGGTAGTGCAGTGGTGTTTGTGTAGTGTACGGGGTCCTGCTGTGGGTAGTGTTTTAGGGTTTAGGATAGTGCAGTGGTGTTTGGGTAGTGTAGAGGGTCGTGCTGGGGGTAGCGTTTTACGGTTTAGGGTAGTGCAGTGGTGTTTCTGTAGTTTAGGGGGTCGTGCTGGGGGTAGTGTTTTAGGGTTTAAGGTAGTGCAGTGGCGTTTCTGTAGTGTAGGGGGTCGTGCTGGCAGTAGTGGTTTAGTGTTTAGTTACGTAGTGCAGTGGTGTTTGGGTACTATAGGGGGTCGTGCTGGGGTAATGTTTTAGGGTTTAGGGTAGTGCAGTGGTGTTTCTGTAGTGTAGGGGGTCATGCTGGGGGTAGTTTTAGGGTTTAAGGTAGTGCAGTGGTGTTTCTGTAGTGTAGGGGGTCATGCTGGCAGTAGTGGTTTAGTGTTTAGTTACGTAGTGCAGTGGTGTTTGGGTAGTGTAGGGGTCGTGCTTGGGTAATGTTTTAGGGTTTAGGGTAGTGCAGTGGTGTTTCTGAAGTGTAGGGGGTCATGCTGGGGGTAGTGTTTTAGGGTTTAAGGTAGTGCAGTCGTGTTTCTGTAGTGTAGGTGGTCGTGCTGGCAGTAGTGTTTTAGTGTTTAGTTAGGTAGTGCAGTGGTGTTTGGGTTGTGTAGAGGGTCGTGCCGACAGACTGACTGAGCTCCGAGCCAATGGACTGGCTTCTAAAGGCATAGCCGCGACCTCGTGATGTGAGGAGCGGGAGCATGATAGGAGTATCTTACACAGACACAGATGCCAGTGTTGCCTCGCAGAGGTAAAACTACACACCCGATGGCTTCTACACGGAGAGATGAGAGCTGACGGACTAAGTCACAAAATGGCTTCCAACACTTCCTAGTTTCAACCGTTCACAGCCAATGAGCCGCAAGCTCGTGCTCGTAACCCTCAGCCAATCAGATGTCAGAATTCTCAAATATCGATATCTGTCAAATTTGATATTTCTCAAAAACTACTGAATGGATTTACACCATTTCAACAAAAGCGCACTTTCTCGACCACAACCTTTCTCCCTCACAAATTTGGCGTAATTCCGTTCAGCAGTTTGACCTGTAGCCTTGTCTAAAGTTTCCAATGGAAAATGCATTGAGAAAACACATTTTGGGACTCCCATTTTTTCTTAGCCCCCCCTTGACCAAAGACCCCCAAACTTTCAAGATAGGAGCTGATCAAAAAAGAGAAACTTTTTTGAAAATTTCGTAAAGATTCGTCAAATGACGCCAAAGTTATAAGCACATGGAGGGCTCCAGGAGAGGGGCCGCGCAACCCCCTCCCAACATAAGTGAAGCCCCGGGGCTGCGGGGACCCCAGCGGGCCCATGCAGCCCCAGCGACCCCCAGCTATTATTTTGTAAGAAATGCCCGCGGGACATAGCCCACCCGGGGACCTCATTAAAATAAAATGCTGGAACCCGCGACCCCAGCGCGAATTGCTCCGTTTTTTTTTTTTTATAAAAAATGCTTTTTTGGGCCCTGGGGTCCTTCTGGGACCCCCTGAGCAGGCCTAGGGGGTCACGGTGTTTCTACCCTGCCCCCTTCTCTTGTTTTATACCTTTGTTTCTCTGTTTTCTAGTGACTCGCTTCTACCGAGCCACAAGATGGCTGCCAACACTTCCTGGTTTGGAGTGTTCGCAGCCATTCACAGTGAAGCTCGTGCACAGGACTTAGGCTCTGACCAGATATTGAAACTTTTATTTTTCTTATTTCTCAGCAACCACTGAACGGATTTACACCATTTTACAAAAGGTCGCTTTCTGAGCCAAGCACTACCTTTTTGCCAAATTTGGGGTAATTCCGTTTGGTAGTTTCGGCTGTAGCCTTGCACAAAGTTTCCTATGGGAAATTGATTTTTTGACTCTTATTTTTTGTATTTCTCAAAAACTACTAAACAGATTTACCCCATTTAAAAAAAAGGTCGCTTTCTGAACCAAGCTCTACCTTTCTGCCAAATTTGAGGTAATTCCGTTCAGCAGTTCAGGCTGTAGCTCGTCGCAAAATTTCCTATGGAAATTAACATGGAGAAAAAGCGTTTTGGGACCCCTCCTTTTTTCTCAGCCCCCGCTTGACAAATCACCCCCAAACTTTCAAGATAGGAGCTAACCTAAAAAGTGCAACTTTTTGCAAATTTTCATAAAGATTCGTCAAACGACGCCAAAGTTATTAGCAAATAAAAAAATGCTTTTCCTATGGAAACTAGGTTGTAACTATAACTACATACTGGCGACCGCCCGTAGGTTTTAATATATATATATATATATATATATATATATATATATATATATATCCAATTACACTCCCTTGTGCCCTTGACGCACAACAAACAGGTACGGACAACTTTTTCAGCTGGTGCCAAATATTACTTTATTTTCTTAAAGTTCAAGTGCAATGCTTCTCATGACGCGTTTCGGGCCTCCTGGCCCTTGGTCACACATATATAAATATATATATATATATTCACTGAAAAAACCATAGGTTTTAGGGAAAGTTATAGTTAGTTGGACATTTCACTCGTACAAAACCAGAGAAATTCCCCCGTAATAGTTAGTTCAGCTAACTATAACTCACGCCCCCGCAATACACTGCTGATGACGTCACATATTACATCACTCATGACATGGTCAGTGACATCACTGATGACATCACTGATGACATCTCAAATGACATCACTGATGACATCACTGATGATATCACTGATGACATCACTGATGACATCATCCAGTGATTGTGTGTTTCTGTAAAGTTTAAATATGTTTAATATATATATAGGGAAAGGCGTATAAGTGTCTGAATGGATGATTTAGTAGGTGCGTGACTGACTCTATAAGTGAGTGATTAAACGCATCTTACTGAATGCATGGGTTAGTGACTAAACTGTGTGAATGTCTGTATCCGTCTGTCTGTTGGTTTGTAAGCGGCTGCATGGGTTTGTGAATAGCTACATGAGTGTCTACATGGGTTATTGATTGGTTGTCTGAGTATCTGTATGGGTGCCTGAGTGTTTGTGTGGGTGGGGTGTGTGTGACTCTGTGCATAGATGTGTGAGTGGGTGATTCACTGGGTGCATGGTTTCAAGAGTGCATCTGTGATGGACTGTATGGGTGGGTGAGTGTGTGTATGGGTGTGTTAGTGAGTGAATGTATATCTCAGTGGTACATGTGTGAGTAACTACATATGTGAAAGGCAGTATATATGTGTGTTGGAGTATATAAATGGCTATAAGTGAGAGTGTGCGATTGTGAGAGTGGCTGTATGGATGAGTGTGTGCTTGTATCAGTGATTGTATAAGAGCGTAAGAATGTGCTAGTATTTGTATGAGTAAGTGAGCTGGTGGGTGTATAACTGCATAGGTGAGTAAATGGGGCAGTGTGATTAATTATTTGCATGACTGACTAGGTGTGTGAGTACCTCTATGGATGAGTGGTGGTGTGTGAGTGTCTATATAGGTGTATGAGTGCATATGATAGTCCTGTACTGAGTGACCATAAGTATGAGTGACTGTACGGGTCATATATAAACGGACTTACTTACGGGTGAGTGAGTGGTGAGTGAGTGGATGTGTGTGTAGACCTAAGAATCAGTGAGTGGATATGTAGTTATTGGTGTTGGAGTGTCTATGGTTTTGAGAATGGCAGTCTGTAATTTAGAGTGGGTGTATCAAAGGTTATATTAGGGTGTGAGAAGATGCATCAAATTATCACATGGATGATGTCACCAGTGATGTCATCAGTGATGTCATTTGAGATGTCATCAGTGATGTCATCAGTGATGTCACTGACCATGTCATGAGTGATGTAATATGTGACATCATCAGCAGTGCATTGCGGGGGCGCGAGTTATAGTTAGCTGAACTAACTATAACAGGGGAATTTCTCTGGTTTTGTACGAGTGAAATGTCCAACTAACTATAACTTTCCCTAAAACCTATGGTTTTTTCAGTGAATTTCTAAGGTTTTTTAAATGCTAATTTCTAACTATAACGTGCCTGAAACCTATGGTTTTTTCAGTGAATTTCAAAGGTTTTTTAAATGCTAATTTCTAACTATAACGTGCCTGAAACCTATGGTTTTTTAAGTGAATTTCAAAGGTTTTTTAAATGCTAGTTTCTAACTATGCCTACAGAGGTAGTACGTGTGAAAAAGAAGAAAAAAAGCACAGAAAGAAGCAAAAGAAATGCAGAAAGAAGCAACAGAAGTCCACAAAGACGAACAAAAGTGCAGGAAGAAGCAAGACATGTGCAGAAAGAACCAACAGAGGAGCAGAAAGAGGCCTTGTTGCAAAATAATGCTGTGCCCACAACTTTTTCAGACGAGTACTGGTGGTAACTGACTCTGACTAACCAGGCCTAGAGCCAGTGCTATGCTAAAAGACACTTAGACTACAGTGAAAACACCTACAAACACTAGGGAACACTATGCGTTGGGTACCCCTGTGATTAGCATGACCTCCTCTGTAAGGCCCTAGTACATAATAGGGCAGGGGGATTAAAACTACCTCTAAGTCAGAGGTGCAGAAATATGCTACTTTAACTAGTAGTCACGTTTGCAGAGTGGTGGAGAAAGGGTGCTGGGCGTCCAACCAACGCTCAGGAATTCCGCTGCGTAAGACTTACAGGAGGTACCAGGAGGGATTCTTGGCCCACAAACTCCCTCAGGACTAAATTGGACTTCATCCCCCATCCCGTAGTTTGCCACGAGGCACGTTTGCAGAGTGGTAGAGAAAGGGGGCCATGGCCTCCAAAGACGTCTTAGCAATCCCACTGTGTGGGACTTACTGGAGGTAACAAGAGGGGTAGTTGGCCCCCAAGGACATCCTTGGGGTCCAACTTCCCAAACTATTACCTCCAGTCAGTCCCACACAGCAGCACTGGTAAGTACTCGTACCAGGCCACGCCCACTTTGCCCACTACTCTACAAACGCGCTCCCTGGCACGCTCTTGGATGGGGATTGAAGTCCCCTTCACTGCTGGGGGTCCTTTAGGGGCCAACTAGCCTACCTTTTACCTCCACTAAGCCCCACGCAGTGGGTTTGGTGAGATGTAGACAAAGGCCATGCCCCCTTTCTCCACCACTCTGCAAACACGCCCCCTGGCGTGTTGTAAGTTGCGGGATTAAGTCCCCTTGAATCCTGAGGTTCCCTGGGGTCCAACTAGCCCACCAGGTACCTCCAGTAAGCGCCACAGAGCTGCGTTGCAGAGAGGTGTAAAAAGGGGCATGGCCTGGACCACCTCTCTGCAACACAGGCCTGTGGTGCTTACTGGAGGTACCTGGTGGGCTAGTTTGCCCCCAGGGACCCTCAGGATTGAAGAGGAATTAATTCCCCAACTTTAAACACGCCACAGGGCGTGTTTGCACACGTCACTTCAGGTCCCGCCCCCTCCCTTCACCACTGTGCAAACGAGCCCCGTGGCGCGTTTTAAGTTGGGGGATTAAGTCCCCTTGAATCCTGAGGGTCCCTGGGGTCCAACTAGCCCACTAGGTACCTCCAGTAAGCGCCACAGAGCTGCGTTGCAGAGAGGTGTAAAAAGGGGCGTGGCCTGGACCACCTCTCTGCAACGCAGGCCTGTGGCGCTTACTGGAGGTACCTGGTGGGCTAGTTGGCCCCCAGGGACCCCCAGTATTGAAGGGGAATTAATTCCCCAATTTAAAATGCGCCACAGGTCGCGTTTGCAGAGTGTTGCTGGGAGGGGGCGGGGCTTCCGGCACGATTGCGTCTTTTTTTTTTTTTAGAAGGGGGGCTGTGTGGTCCCCCTTCTTTTTCTTGGCCCTGGGGACCCCATCCCCCAGGGCCTGACCCCTTTTTAAAAAAAAAAAAATCTGAACGGGAAGAGGGCCGCGTGGGCCGCGGACCCTCCCGACCTCGAGCTTTATTCTAATTGGCTATCAACACTCCAAACCAGGAAGTGTTGGCAGCCATCTTGTGACTCGGTAGAACCGAGTCACAAGAAAAGAGAAAAACGAATGTGAAAAACAAGAAAAGGGGGCAGTGTAGAAACACCCTGACCCCCTAGGCCTGCTCAGGGGGTCCCACAAGGACCCCCAGGGCCCAAAAAAGATTTTTTTTTAAATAAAAAAAAAAAAATCGGTCGAATTCGAGGTGGGTGCTCGAATCCGGCCGAGAAAATAAAAAGCCCCCGGGTGGGCCAGGTCCCGGAGGCACTGAAAAAATGTGTGGGGGGCCCCAATCCCCCCCACACTGCCCCGGGGACCGCCACCTCCCTGGGGCTTGATTTATGAGTTGCGGGTGGGCACGCAGCCCCCCACAGCCCCGGGCTAACTTTTAAATGTGTGGGGGGGCCTCCAAGGCCCCCCCAAGCCCCGGGGACCACCACCCCCGGGGCTTTCATTAATTATTTGCGGGGGACACATGGCCCCCCCGCAGCCTCGGGGACCGCCACCCCCCGGGGCTTGTTTTTAAAAAAAAGATAAACCTGTGTGGGGGGGCTCGAGCCCCCCCACACGCCCAGGGGACCGCCACCTCCCCGGGGCACTAAAATGAAAATTTGGGGGTCCGTTATGGACCCCCGAGCCCGGGGACCACCACCTCCCCGGGGCTTTGTAATTGAAGGGAGGGGGGCCGCGTAGCCCTCCTCCTGGAGCCCGTAATGGCCCTGGTGTCCGCCACCCACCTGGGCCGGCTCCTGCAGTATCCTGGGGTGCCCACCCCCGGGACAATGCTGTTTGCTATGGTAGGGCGGGAGCACGGGTCCCGCCCTACCATAGCAAACTCTGCTTTGCTTCATTGAAGCGAGAGCAGGGAAACCTGCTCTCGCTTCAATTAAGCAAAGCAGATTGCTTTTCCACACGGGGAGCTGCATGTTAGCAGCTCCCCATGTGGAAAAGCAATGCCGGCTCCCGCAGGAGGCAGGGAGCCAGCAGGGACCGTGGGGGCATTGGGGCTCCCCCCACGCTCCCAAAAGGCGAGGGCCGGCCCTGGGGATGGGGTCTCCGGGGCAGAAGTGGCCCGGGAGGGTGGCCCCCCTCCGCAGTAAAATAAAAAATAAAACGAGGCAGAGCCCCGGGGGATGGGGTCCCCGGGGCTAACAGAAGCCTCAGGAGGGGGGCCACGCAGCCCCCCTCCTTTGAAAATATATTTAAAAAAATATATATATATAGTGGCCATGCTCTGGGGGATGGGGTCCCCGGGGCCGAATATGGCCTCGGGAGGGGGGCCAAGCGGCCCCCTTCCGTTTAAAAAAAAAAAAATTAACAAATTAGGGGTCAGGCCCTGGGGGATGGAGTCCCCAGGGCCCAAAAAATAGGAAAGGAAGGGGGGCCACACAGCCCCCCTTCTAAAAAACAAAATTTTAAAAAAAGCCGGCATCGCACCGGAGGCCCCGCCCCCTCCCAGCAACACTATGCAAACGCGCCCTGTGGCGCGTTTTAAGTTGAGGAATTAATTCCCCTATAATCCTGAGGGTCCCTGGGGGCCAACTAGCCCACCAGGTACCTCCAGTTAGCGCCACAGGGCTGCGTTGCAGAGAGGTGGTCTGAGGCCATGCCCCTTTTTACACCTCTCTGCAACGCAGCTGTGTGGTGCTTACTGGAGGTACCTGGTGGGCTAGTTGCCCCCCCTGGACCCTCAGGATTGAAGGGGAATTAATTCCCCAACTTAAAACGCGCCACAGGGCGAGTTTGCACACATGTCATCTCAGGCCCTGCCCCCTCCTTTCACCACTGTGCATACGCACCCCATGGCGCGTTTTAAGTTGGGGGATAAAGTCCCATTGAATCCTGAGGGTCCCTGGGGTCCAACTAGCCCACCAGGTACCTCCAGTAAGCACCACAGAGCTGCGTTGCAGAGAGGTGTAAAAAGGGGCGTGGCCTGGACCACCTCTCTGTAACTCAGCCCTGTGGCGCTTACTGGAGGTTCCTGGTGGGCTAGTTGGCCCCCAGGGACCCCCAGTATTGAAGGGGAATTAATTCCCCAATTTAAAACGCGCCACAGGTCTCGTTTTGCAGAGTGTTGATGGTAGGGGGCGGGGCTTCCGGCACGATCGCGTCTTTTTTTAGAAGGGGGGCTGTGTGGCCCCCCTTCTTTTTCCTTTTTTTGGGCCCTGGGGACCCCATCCCCCAGGGCCTGACCCCTTTTTAAAAAAAAAAAAACATCTGAACGGGAAGAGGGCTGCGTGGGCCCCCCTCCCGTGGCCAATTCCGGCCCCGGGGACCCCATCTCCCGGGGCATGGCCACATATATGTATTTTTTTTAAGGAGGGGCGACCGCCAGTAGATAATATATATAGATATTATCTACTGGCGGTCGCTAGTAGATAGTTATAGTTAGGACCTAGTTTCCATAGGAAAAGCGTTTTTTCTTTTCCCAATAACATTGGCGCCGGATGACGAATCTTCGCGAAATTTTAAAAACTTGTGGCCCGCTCCGGTCAGCTCCTATCTTGAAAGTTTCGGGGTGATTCGCCAAGCGGGGGCTGAGAAAAAAGGGGGTCCCAAAACATGTTTTCTTCATGTTATTTTCCATAGGAAACTTTAGACACGGCTACAGCCCGAACTGCTGAACGGAATTACACCAAATTTGGCAAAAAGGTAGCCCTTGGTTCAGAAAGAGCACTTTTTTTAAAATGGTGTAAATCCGTTCAGTAGTTGCTGAGAAAATCAAAAAATAAAAGTTTCCATATTTAGAGGCGCGGTGGATCCGCAGACCCTCCCGACCTCGAGCTTTATTCTAATTGGCTATCAACACTCCAAACCAGGAAGTGTTGGCAGCCATCTTGTGACTCGGTAGAACCGAGTCACAAGAAAAGAGAAAAACAAACGCGAAAAACAAGAAAAGGGAGCAGTGTAGAAACACCCTGACCCCCTAGGCCTGCTCAGGGCCCAAAAAAGCATTTTTTTTAAATAAAACAAATCGGCCGAATTCGAGCTGGGTGTTTGAATCCGGCCGAGAAAATAAAAAGCCCCCGGGTGGGCCAGGTCCCGGAGGCACTGAAAAAAAGTGTGGGGGGCCCCAATCCCCCCACACTGCCCCGGGGACCGCCACCTCCCTGGGGCTTGATTTATGAGTTGCGGGTGGGCACGCAGCCCCGGGGACCGCCACCCCCCTGGGCTAATTTTTAAATGTGTGTGGGGGCCTCCAAGGCCCCCCCAAGCCCCGGGTACTACCACCCCTGGGGCTTTCATTAATTATTTGCGGGGGCACATGGCCCACCCGCAGCCTCGGGGACCACCACCCCCCGGGGCTTGTATTTTTTTAAAAAGATAAACCTGTGGGGGGGGGGCTCGAGCCCCCCACACGCCCCGGGGACCGCCACCTCCCCGGGGCACTAAAATGCAAATTTGGGTGTCCGTTACGGACCCCCGAGCCCGGTGACCACCACCTCCCCGGGGCTTTGTAATTGAAGGGAGGGGGCCGCGCAGCCCTCCTCCTGGAGCCCGTAATGGCCCTGGTAACCGCCACCCCCCTGGGCCGGCTCCTGCAGTATCCTGGGGTGCCCACCCCCGGAACACTGCTGTTTGCTATGATAGGGCGGGAGCACGGCTCCCGCCCTACCATAGCAAACTCTGCTTTGCTTCATTGAAGCGAGAGCAGGGAAACCTGCTCTCGTTTCAATGAAGCAAAGCAGATTGCTTTTCCACACGGGGAGCTGCATGTTAGCAGCTCCCCATGTCGAAAAGCAATGCTGGCTCCCGCAGGAGCCGGGAAGCCGACAGGGACCCTGGGGGCATTGGGGCTCTCCCCACGGTCCCCACAGGCGAGGGCTGGCCCCGGGGGATGGGGTCCCCGGGGCCAGAAGTGGCCCGGGAGGGTGGCCCCCCTCCGCAGTAAAATAAAAAATAAAACAAGGCAGAGCCCCGGGGGATGGGGTCCCCGGAGCTAACAGAAGCCTCAGGAGGGGGGCCACGCAGCCCCCCTCCTTTGAAAATATATTTTAAAATATATATATATATATATATAGTGGCCATGCCCCGGGGGATGGGGTCCCCGGGGCCAAATATGGTCTCGGGAGGGGGGCCGTGCGGGTCCCTTCCGTTTAAAAAAAATTAAATTAACAAATTAGGGGTCAGGCCCTGGGGGATGGGGTCCCCAGGGCCCAAAAAATAGGAAAGGAAGGGGGGCCACACAGCCCCCCTTCTAAAAACAAAATTTAAAAAAAAGCTGGCATCGCACCGGAGGCCCCGCCCCCTCCCAGCAACACTATGTAAACGCGCCCTGTGGTGCGTTTTAAGTTGGGGAATTAATTCCCCTACAATCCTGAGGGTCCCTGGGGGCCAACTAGCCCACCAGGTACCTCCAGTTAGCGCCACAGGGCTGCGTTGCAGAGAGGTGGTCTGAGGCCATGCCCCTTTTTACACCTCTCTGCAACACAGCTGTGTGGCGCTTACTGGAGGTACCTGGTGGGCTAGTTGGACCCCAGGGACCCTCAGGATTGAAGGGGACTTAATCCCCCAACTTAAAACGCGCCACGGGGCCCGTTTGCACAGTGGTGAAGAGAGAGGGCGGGGACTGGTGTGACATGTGTGCAAACAGGCCCTGTGGCACGTTTTAAGTTGGGGAATTAATTCCCCTTCAATCCAGAGGGTCCCTGGTGGCCAACTAGCCCACCAGGTACTGCCAGTAAGCGCCACAGGGCTGCGTTGCAGAGAGGTGGTCCGAGGCCACGCCCCTTTTTACACCTCTCTGCAACACAGCTGTGTGGCGCTTACTGGAGGTACCTGGTGGGCTAGTTGGACCCCAGGGACCCTCAGTATTGAAGGGGACTTAATCCCCCAACTTAAAACCAGCCAGGGGGTGCGTTTGCACAGTGGTGAAGCGAGGGGGCGGGGCCTGGTGTGACGTGTATACTTATGCAATCACTCCACCAAAACCCAAGCACTTATAAATTCACCATGCACTCTCCTTGCAGCACTCTAATCATCCAGTCCCTACCCATGCACTCATGCAATGACCCATGCACTAACTCATGCACTGCTACAATACCCTGAGCAGTACCCATGCAGTCCAGCTATTGCCCTGTCACTACTCATGCGCTCCTCCAATCACCCAGCGAGCACCATGTACTTATCCAATCACTCCGCCAAAACCCAGGCACTTATAAATTCACCATGCACTCTCCTTGCAGTACTCTAATCCTCCAGTCAGTACCCATGTACTCATGGAGTGACCCAGGCACTAACACATGCACTGCTACAATCCCCTGTGCACTACCCATGCAGACCTCTAACCACCTACACAGTACTGATTCACTTCTCCAATTACCCAGGTTGTACCCATGCACTCCAGAAATCCCTCTGTCACTACACATGCACTCCTCCAATCACCCATCCAGCATCATGTACTTATCCAATCACTCCGCCAAAACCCAAGCAGTTATAAAATCACCATGCACTGTCCTTGCAGCACTCTAATCATCCAGTCACTACCCATACACTCATGCAATGACCCAGGCACTAACTCATGGCAAATACAGACGAGGTCATGCTCATTACAGGGTACCCCAACGCATAGTGTTCCCTAGCGTATGTAGGTGTTTTCACTGTATTCTAAGTGTCTTTTAGCATAGCACTGGCTCCGGTCCTGGTTAGTCAGAGTCAGTTACCACCAGTACCTGTCACTAAAAGTTGGGGGCACAGGAGGACTTTCTGCTCCTCTGTTGGTTCTTTCTGCACATCTGTTGCTTCTTCCTGCACTTTTCTTCGTCTTTCTGGACTTCTGTTGCCTCTTTCTGCATTTGTCTTGCTTCTTGCTGCACTTTTCTTCCTCTTTCTTCACATGTCCTAACTTTGTAGGCATAGTTAGAAATTAGCATTTAAAAAACTATTGAAATTCACTGAAAAACCATAGGTTTCAGGCACGTTACAGTTAGAAATTAGCATTTAAAAAACCATTGAAATTCACTGAAAAAACCATAGGTTTCAGGCATGTTATAGTTAGAAATTAGCATTTAAAAAACTTTACAAATTCACTGAAAAAAACCATAGGTTTCAGGGACGTTATAGTTAGTTGGACATTTCACTCGTACAAAACCATAGAAATTCCCCCGATATAGTTAGTTCGGCTAACTATAACTTGCGCCCCCGCAATGCACTGCTGATGACGTCACATATTACATCATTCATGACATGGTCAGTGACATCACTGATGACATCATCCACGTGAAAATCTGATCCACCTCCTCACACTGTAATATAACCTTTGATACACCCAGTGTACCAGTTACTACATACACACTCACTGATTCCTAAGTCTACATACACATCCACTCATTCACCCATAGAATAACTAATAGATGTAGTCACTCATCAATACAACACTATCATAAGCACTCATACATCTATACAGACACTCACATACCACCACTCAGCCAGAGTTACTCACACACCTAGTCAGTCATGCAAAGAATCAGTCACACTTCCATTTACTGACCTATACAGTTATACACACACCACATCAGTTATTCAAACATAAACAAATGCATACTTACTCTTTTCTACAATCACTGATACAAGTACACACTCATCCATGCAGCCACTCTCACAATCACTGACTCTCATGTATAGTCATTTATATACTTCAACTTTCACATACACTGCCTTTTATATATGTAGTTACTTGGACATGTAACATTGAGACATCCATTCTCTCACCAGCACACCATACACACACTCACACTCATACAGCTGTTTCCACATGCACTCTTGAACCCGTACACACAGTGAATCAACCACTCAAACATCTATGCACAGACTCACACACCTCCCACGCACCTACACACAAACCCAGGCACCCATACAGATACTTAGACAACCAATCAATAACCCATATAGATCCTCATTTAGCTACTCACCAACCCATGCAACCGCTTACACACCAACTGACAAACTAAACTGTGTGAATGTCTGTATCAGTCACTAACCGGTGCATTCAGTAAGACACATGTAATCACTCACTTAAACAGTCAGTCACACACATACTAAATCTTCCATCCAGACACTTATACACCCATTCATTCTTCAATACACCTTGGCATATATATAATACATATTTAAACTTTATAGAAACACACATTCACTGGATGATGTAATCAGTGATGTCATCAGTGATGTCATTTGAGATGTCATCAGTGATGTCATCAGTGATGTCACTGACCATGTCATGAACGATGTAATATGTGACGTCATCAGCAGTGCATTGCGGGGGCGCAAGTTATAGTTAGCTGAACTAACTATAACGGGGGAATTTCTATGGTTTTGTACTGAGTGAAATGTCCAACTAACTATAACGACCCTGAAACCTATGGTTTTTCAGTGAATTTGTAAGGTTTTTAAATGTTAATTTCTAACTATAACGTGCCTGAAACCTATGGTTTTGTCAGTGAATATATATATATATATATATATATATATTCACTGAAAAAACCATAGGTTTTAGGGACAGTTATAGTTACTTGGACATTGCACTCGTACAAAACCGTGAAATTCCCCGTTATAGTTAGTTCAGCTAACTATAACTCGCGCCCCGCAATGCACTGCTGATGACGTCACATATTACATCACTCATGACATGGTCAGTGACATCACTGATGACATCACTGATGACATCTCAAATGACATCACTGATGACATCATCCAGTGACTGTGTGTTTCTGTAAAGTTTAAATATTTTTAATATATATAGGAAAAGAGGTATTGAAGAATGAGTGGGTGTGTAAGTGTCTGTATGGATGATTTAGTAGGTGCGTGACTGACTCTATAAGTGAGTGATTTTACGTATCTTACTGAATGCATGGGTTAGTGACTAATCTGGGTGAATGTCTGTATCCGTCTGTCTGTTGCTGTGTAAGTGGCTGCATGTGTTTGTGAATAGCTAAATGAGTGTCTATATGAGTTATTGAATGCTTGTCTGAGTATCTGTATGGGTGCCTGAGTGTTTGTGTGGGAGGGGTGTGTGCAACTCTGTGCATAGATGTGTGAGTGGGTGATTCACTGGGTGGATGGTTTCAAGAGTGCATCTGTGATAGACTGTATGGGTGGGTAAGTGTGTGTAAGAGTGTGTTAGTGAGTGAATGTATGTCCCAGTGGTACATGTGTGAGTAACTACATATGTGAAAGGCAGTATATATGTGTGTTGGAGTATATAAATAGCTATAAGCAAGAGTGAGTGATTGTGATAGTGGCTGTATGGATGAGTGTGTGCTTGTATCAGTGATTGTATAAGAGCGTAACAATGTGATACTATTTGTATCAGTAAGTGAGCTGGTGTGTGTATAACTGTATAGGTGAGTAAATGGCAGTGTGTTTAATTATTTGCATGACTGACTAGGTGTCTGAGTATCTCTATGGATGAGTGGCGTTGTTTGAGTGTCTATATAGGAGTAAGAGTGCATATGATAGTCCTGTACTGAGTGACCGTAAGTATGAGTGACTGTACGGGTGAGTGAGTGGATGTGTGTGTGTAGACCTAAGAATCAGTGAGTGGGTATGTAGTTATTGGTGTTGGAGTGTCTATGGTTTTGCGAATGGCAGTCTGTAATTTAGAGTGGGTGTATCAAAGATTATATTAGGGTGTGAGGAGGTGCATCAGATTATCACGTGGATGATGTCATCAGTGATGTCATTTGAGATGTCATCAGTGATGTCATCAGTGATGTCACTGACCATGTCATGAGTGATGTAATATGTGACGTCATCAGCAGTGCATTGCGGGGCGCGAGTTATAGTTAGCTGAACAAACTATAACGGGGGAATTTCACGGGTTTTGTACGAGTGCAATGTCCAAGTAACTATAACTGTCCCTAAAACCTATGGTTTTTTCAGTGAATTTCAAAGGTTTTTTAAATGCTAATTTGTAACTATAACGTGTCTGAAACCTATGGTTTTTTCAGTGAATTTCAAAGGTTTTTAAATGCTAATTTGTAACTATAACGTGTCTGAAACCTATGGTTTTTTCAGTGAATTTCAAAGGTTTTTTAAATGCTAATTTGTAACTATAACGTGCCTGAAACCTACGGTTTTTTCAGTGAATTTCAAAGGTTTTGTAAATGACAATTTTTAAATGTATTAATTGTTATATTAATTTTTTTCATACTGATTTACTACATTTTTAGAAACAATTTTTTTTACATATTTTATTTTTTAAATTACATTGTAATTACATTATACATTACATTACTAAAAATACTTTCTCAGAATGAATTACTTTAGTTTAAATACTTTGCACATAGGCAATAGACTTTTAAGTACAGTAGTTACAGTTGTTGCAATGGGCAACACATTTTCAAACACAATGCAACATTCAGCTCAATGTGAATTTCTAGTTAAATGCAATTAGTTACTTTATGGATTACTTTTCTAACCACAGGACTGGATCCTAGATTCAGTCCTGGGACATCTCCTGTAAACAGTTGAGTAAAAGCGTTTTGGTTACAGTCGTGATTTTTAAGGAATATTATTGTATTTTAAAAGTTGACACTTAGAAACTTTTTCTCATAGAATCACCAATGTTATCCTATGGAAGGAAATTCACTTAGCAGGTAAAAACTGTTATCGTTACTTTTTCTTACTCAGTGTTGGATCCTGGATCCAGCACTGGTGCATCTCCTGTAAACAGTTGAAAGAATGCGTTTAAGTCATACAGGTGATTTTTAAGGAATATTTGTAGTTTGTAAAAATCAACACTTTGAAACTTTTTTGCTGAAAACCAGACAATGGATTCCTATGGAAGAAAATATAAGTGACTGGTAAGTACGGTTACAATTACTTTTCAGGGTCAGTGCTGGGCTAAAAGATGCAGCACTGGGTTCTCTCCTGATAACAGGTGAGTAAATTGGTATTTGTACTTTGGTTGATTTTAGAGGAATATTATAAAGTTCAAAAACTCCACACTTAGAAGAATTTCCAAGTGAAACCAGTCAATGTTAGCCTATGAAGGTAATTCAAGTTACTGGTAAGTACGGTTAAAATTACTTTTCAGGATTAGTACTGGGCTGAAAGATGCAGCACTGAGGTCTCTCCTGATAACAGGTCAGTAAATCGGAATTCATATTTCGGCTGATTTTAGAGGAATATTTTAAAGTTCCAAAACTCCACACTTAGAAGAATTTCCAAGTGAAACCAGTCAATGTTAGCCTATGGAAGGAAATTCAAGTTACTGGTAAGTACGGTTAAAATTACTTTTCAGGACCAGTACTGGGCTGAAAGATACAGCACTGAGGTCTCTCCTTATAACAGGTGAGTAAATCGGAATTCGTATTTCGGCTGATTTTAGAGGAATATTTGTATGTTTCAAAAATCAACACTTAGAAACTTTTTCAGCAAAAAGCAGGCAATGATATCCTATGGAAGGAAATTCAAGTTACTGGTAAGTACGGTTAAAATTACTTTTGAGGATCAGTACTGGGCTGAAAGATGCAGCACTGAGGTCTCTCCTGATAACAGGTGAGTAAATCGGAATTCGTATTTCGGATGATTTTAGAAGAATATTTGCACAATGGTGAAGGAAGGGGCGGGGCCTGAGGTGACATCTGTGCAAACGCGCCCCGTGGCGCGTTTTAAGTTGGGGGATTAAGTCCCCTTGAATCCTGAGGGTCCCTAGGGGCCAACTAGCCCACCAGGAACCTCCAATATGCGCCAGGGGGCTGCGTTGCAGAGACGTGTAGAGAGGCCACACCCCTTTTTACACCTCTCTGCAACGCAGCTCTGTGGCGCTTTCTGGATGTACCTGTTGGGCTAGTTGGCCCCAGGGACCCTCAGGATTGAAGGGGATTTAATTCCCCATCTTAAAACGCGCCACAGGGCCTGTTTGCACACATGTCACCTGAAGCCCCGCCCCTCCCTTCACCACTGTGCAAACGCGCCCGTGGCGCGTTTTAAGTTGGGGATTAAGTCCCCTTGAATCCTGAGGGTCCCCGGAGTCCAACTAGCCCACCATATACCTCCAAAAAGCGCCACAGAGCTGCGTTGCAGAGAGGTGTAAAAGGGGTGTGGCCTCTCTACACGTCTCTGCAACGTAGCCCCTGGCGCATATTGGAGGTTCCTGGTGGGCTAGTTGGCCCCCAGGGACCCCCAGTATTCAAGGGGAATTCGTTCCCCTCTGCAAACGCGCCAGGGGCGCGTTTGCAGAGTGGTGAAGGAAGGGGGCGGGGCCTGCGGGCCCGATCGTTTTTTTTTTTTTTTTTTGTCCCCTGAAGGGGGGCTGTGTGGCCCCCCTTCCTTTTTCCTGTTTTTTGTCCCTGGGGACCCCATCCCCCAGGGCCTTACCCCTTTTTTTAAATTTAATTTTATTAAAAAAAAACGGGAAGGGGGCCGCGTGGCCCCCCTTCCCTGGGCCTGTATTGGCCCCGGGGACCCCATCCCCGGGGCATGGCCTTTTTATTTTCTTGGGAGGGGGCTGCGTGGCCCTCCTCCTCAGGCCATTTAAGGCCCCGGGGACCCCATCCCCGGGGCCGGCCTTTCCATTTTTTTTTCTTCTTTTTTTTTCTTTTTTTGGGGAGGGGGCCGCGTGGCCCCCTCCTGGGCCACTACTTGCCCCGGGGACCCCATCCCCCGGGCTGGCCCTCTCCGTTGGGGACTGTGGGGGGTCCCCAATCCCCCCACAGTCCCGCCGGCTCCCCACGTCCCTTGGGAGCCGGCATTGCTGTTCCACATGGGGAGCAGCTGACATGCTGCTCCCCATGTGGAAAAGCAATCGGCTTTGGATATTGGAAGAGAGAGCAGGTTTCCTGCTCTCTCTTCCAATATCCAAAGCAGTTTGCTATGGCAGGACGGGAGCCGCGAGGCTCCCGTCCTGCCATAGCAAACTACAGTGTCCCGGGGTAGGCACCCCGGGACACTGCAGGAGCCGGCCCTGGGGGTGGTGGTCCCCAGGGCCATCAAGGGCTCCAGGAGGGGGCCGCGCGGCCCCCTCCCTACATCAGCACAGCCCCGGAGAGGTGGTGGTCCCCGGGGCTTCGGGGTCCAAAACGGACCCCCATTTTAATTTGTTAGTGCCCCGGGGAGGTGGCGGTCCCCGGGGCGTGTGGGGGCTGGAGCCCCCCACACAGGTTGTTTAATTTTTTTTAAAAAGCCCCGGGAGGTGGTGGTCCCGGGGCTGCGGGAGGGCTCAGAGCCCTCCCGCACCGATTCTAAAAGAAAGCCCCGGGGGTGGCGGTCCCCGGGGCTTGGGGAGCCCTTTGAGGCCCCCACACATAAAATTAAACCCCCACCATGCCCCCGGGACTTGGGCCACCCGGGGGCAAAATACAATCGAGCGCGGGAGACCGCGCTTCGATTTTTCGGCAGGATTCGCGCACCCTCAGCGCATCCTGCCGATTTTTTAAATGTGGGACCCCCTGAGCAAACCTAGGGGGTCAGGGTGTTTCTACCCTGCCCCCTTTGTGCGCTTTGCGCACTTGTTTCTGTCCCTCGGTTCTACCGAGGGACAAAATGGCTGCCAACATTTCCTGAATCGGAATGTTGACAGCCAGCTGACAGCCAATTAACATGCAGCTCGTGATCGGGACAGTGCGCGCAGGGTGCGCTCAGGGTGCGCGAATCCTCCGTGCCCATAGATATATATGTACTTTTACTTTTGATTTTCTCAGCAACTACTGAACGGATTTACACCATTTAACAAAAAGGGTTCTTTCTGAACCAAGAACTACCTCTTTGCCAAATTTGGTGTAATTCCGTTCAGCAGTTCGGGCTGTAGCCGTGTCTAAAGTTTCCTATCGTGAGATCTGATTGGCTGTCAGCACTTCATCCTGGAATTGCTGGCAGCCATCTTGGGACCAATATAAATGATAGTACCCCTTTGAAATGCATTGTAGTGAATCGAAGATTTTGAGGGTTACCAAAAGGAGAACTATAAAGGGTGATAACAGACTTTAGTTACATTAGAATTCATTTGTTGATGGTACCATACTAATTTCAGGAATTGTGGTGTGTTCTAAGGTGATTTTACCCTGTGAAAAACCTTCTGCTGGGATATCATGAATCATGTTTGAGAGAAAACTATTTTCACATGCTTGTCCCATACAGTTTTGGAAGGTGCCCCAAAAGCTAAAATGAGAGCATATTTTCTGTAAATTCACATTATCTTTCTCAGTCATGTGAGAATGAAGTCTGACATTCTCAGTAAAACATGTACATCCAACAAGGGCAGAGACTGTCAGTTGATTCCTTTGTGTTCTACTGCAGCTTCCCAGAGTGTTCTAAAGAACAACTAGAGTGCTAACAGCCTTACTTATGACAAAAGTATGGCACACCTGAAGCCATCTTGATTGGAATAAACTGGTAACACTTAAAACATTTAATTTAAAAAGGAACAAAATGATGGGGTTCATCTTGTCATAGAAATTATGGTTAGTGCTCTGGAAAGAAAAATTAGGACATGTTTCAAGTGTGATCTCAAATATCTTCCTGTTATATTTCAACAGGAGCAGCCTGTCAGTTGATGCCTTTGTGTTCTACTGCAGCTTCCCAGAGTGTTCTAAAGAACAACTAGAGCGCTAACAGTCTTACTTATGACAAAAGTATGGCACACCTGAAGCCATCTTGATTGGAATAAACTGGTAACACTTAAAACATTTAATTTAAAAAGGAACAAAATGAGGGGGTTCATTTTGCCATAGAAATTATGGTTAGTGCTGTAGAAAGAAAAATTAGGACATGTTTTAAGTGAGATCTCAAATATCTTCCTGTTATATTTCAACAGGAGCAGCCTGTCAGTTGATGCCTTTGTGTTCTACTGCAGCTTCCCAGAGTGTTCTAAAGAACAACTAGAGTGCTAACAGCCTTACTTATGACAAAAGTATGGCACACCTGAAGCCATCTTGATTGGAATAAACTGGTAACACTTAACCCCTTCGGTGCGCGGCCGATTTTCGCCCTGTGCGGGGCGTTTCATTGAGTGAACGGGTTCATGACGAGCTCAGCTCGTCATGCGCACACGAGCACTGCGCAGCATGACGAGCTGAGCTCGTCATGAGCACCGAAGGGGTTAAAACATTTAATTTAAAAAGGAACAAAATGAGGGGGTTCATTTTGCCATAGAAATTATGGTTAGTGCTGCAAAAAGAAAATTTAGTGCATGTTTTAAGTGAGATCTCAAATCCTCTTCTATTTCATTAGAAAATTCTGACATGCAGACTGAAACAATCACTTTCAATACCAGCAGTAGACTTCCAGTTAACTCCTTGGTGAGCAGTAGCTTTACTACAGTGATCTAATGAACAACTAGAGTAATAACATTCTGAATTTATGGCAAATGTGTGACACATCTGAATGCCTTCTTGATGGAATCAAAGTAAAAAACTGAAAGCATTTCCTACTGAGGAGACTGCAGTAAATGAGGAAATTAGGAAACTTCATAACAAAGAAGTCTTCCAAGATGGCCACCAGTGAAAAAAGAGCCCAAATGTAGCACAAATATTACCGAGATGTAGCCCACATATAGCCCAATGACAAAAGTGTGCAAAACACTTTTTATTATTAGTTTTTGCAGTTTTATGTAGTGCAGACTGGTCAGGTATTGGAGCGTTGCATCTTAAAACATGACCCCCTACACTACAAAAACACCACTGCACTACCCTAAACCCTAAAACACTACCCCAGCACGACCCCCTACACTACACAAGCACCACTGCACTATCCTAAACCCTAAAACACTACCCCCAGCATGACCCCCTACACTACACAAACACCACTGCACTACCCTAAACCTAAAACACTACCCCAACACCACTGCACTAACCTAAATCCTAAAACACTACCCCCAGCACGACCCCTACACTACCCAAACACCACTGCACTACCCTAAAACATGACCCCCTACACTACACAAACACCACTGCACTACCCTAAACCCTAAAACACTACCCCCAGCACGACCCCCTACACTACACAACCACCACTGCACTACCCTAAACCCTAAAACACTACCCCCAGCACGACCCCTACACTACACAAACACCACTGCACTACCTTAAACCCTAAAACACTACCCCCAGCATGACCCCCTACACTACCCAAACACCACTGCACTAACCTAAATCCTAAAACACTACCCCCAGCACGACCCCTACACTACCCAAACACCACTGCACTACTCCTAAAACATGACCCCCTACACAAACACCACAGCACTACCCTAAACTCTAAAACACTACCCCCAGCACGACCCCCTACACTACACAAGCACCACTGCACTACCCTAAACCCTAAAAGACTACCCCCAGCATGACCCCCTACACTGCCCGAACACCACTGCACTGCCCTAAACCGTGA
Source organism: Calotriton arnoldi (assembly GCA_963921515.1). Lineage (NCBI taxonomy): Eukaryota > Metazoa > Chordata > Amphibia > Caudata > Salamandridae > Calotriton > Calotriton arnoldi. Next base: position 656,474 of record CAWUFW010001768.1, on the reverse strand, counting down.
AACACCACCCCCTTCACGACCCCCTACACTGCCCGAACACCACTGCACTGCCCTAAACCCTGAAACACCATCCCCAGCATGACCCCTACACTGCCCGAACACCACTGCACTGCCCTAAACCCTGAAACACTACCCCCAGCAAGACCTCCTACACTGCCCGAACACCACTGCACTGCCCTAAACCCTGAAACATCACCCCCAGCAAGACCCCCTACACTGCCCGAACACCACTGCCCTAAACCCTGAAACACCACCCCCAGCACGACCCCCTACACTGCCCGAACACCACTGCACTGCCCTAAACCCTGAAACACCACCCCCTGCACGACCCCCTACACTGCCCGAACACTACTGCACTGCCCTAAACCCTGAAACACCATACCGAGCACGACCCCCTACACTGCACGAACACCACTGCACTGCCCTAAACCCTGAAACACTACCCCCAGCAAGACCCCCTACACTGCCCGAACACCACTGCACTGCCCTAAACCCTGAAACACCACCCCCAGCAAGACCCCCTACACTGCCCGAACACCACTGCCCTAAACACTGAAACACCACCCCCAGCAAGACCCCCTACACTGCCCAAACACCACTGCACTGCCCTAAACCCTGAAACACCAGCCCCAGCACGACCCCTACACTGCCCGAACACCCCTGCACTGCCCTAAACCCTGAAACACCACCCCCTGCACGACCCCCTACACTGCCCGAACACCACTGCACTGACCTAAACCATGAAACACCAGCCCCAGCACGACCCCCTACACTGCCCGAACACCACTGCCCTAAACCCTGAAACACCACCCCCAGCAAGACCCCCTACACTGCCCGAACACCACTGCACTGCCCTAAACCCTGAAACACCAGCCCCAGCACGACCCCTACACTGCCCGAACACCACTGCACTGCCCTAAACCCTGAAACACCACCCCCAGCACGACCCCCTACACTGCCCGAACACCACTGCACTGCCCTAAACCCTGAAACACCAGCCCCAGCACAACCCCGTACACTGCCCGAACACCACTGCACTGCCCTAAACCCTGAAACACCAGGCCCAGCACGACCGCCTACAGTGCCCGAAAACCACTGCACTGCCCTAAACCCTGAAACACCAGCCCCAGCACGACCCCCTACACTGCCCGAACACCACTGCACTACCCTAAACCCTCAAACACCAGCCCCAGCACGACCCCCTACACTGCCCGAACACCACTGCACTGCCCTAAACCCTGAAACACCAGCCCCAACAAGACCCCCTACACTGCCCGAACACCACTGCACTGCCCTAAACCCTGAAACACCACCCCCAGCAAGACCCCCTACACTGCCCGAACACCACTGCACTAAAGCCTGAAACACCACCCCCAGCAAGACCACCTACACTGGCCGAACACCATTGCACTGCCCTAAACCCTGAAACACCACCCCTGCACGACCCCTACACTGCCCAAACACCACTGCACTGCCCTAAACCCTGAAACACCACCCCCTGCACGACCCCCTACACTGCCCGAACACCACTGCACTGCCCTAAACCCTGAAACACCACCCCTCAGCACGACACCCTACACTGCCCGAACACCACTGCACTGCCCTAAACCCTGAAACACCACCCCCAGCATGACCCCCTACACTGCCCAAACACCACTGCACTGCCCTAAACCCTGAAACACCACCCCCTGCACGACCTCCTACACTGCCGGAACACCACTGCACTGCCCTAAACCCTGAAACACCACCCCCAGCACGACCCCTACACTGCCCGAACACCACTGCACTGCCCTAAACCCTGAAACATCAACCCCAGCAAGACCCCCTACACTGCCTGAACACCACTGCCCTAAACCCTGAAACACCACCCCCTACACTGCACGAACACCACTGCACTGCCCTAAACCCTGAAACACCACCTCCAGCAAAACCCCCTACACTGCCTGAACACCATTGCTCTGCCCTAAATCCTGAAACACTAGCCCCAGCATGACCCCCTACACTGCCCAAACACCACTGCACTGCCCTAAACCCTGAAACACCACCCCCAGCACGACCCCCTACACTGCCCGAACACCACTGCACTGCCCTAAACCCTGAAACACCAGCCCCAACAAGACCCCCTACACTGCCCGAACACCACTGCACTGCCCTAAACCCTGAAACACCAGCCCCAGCACGACCACCTACACTGCCCGAACACCACTGCACTGCCCTAAACCCTGAAACACCAGCCCCAGCATGACCCCTACACTGCCCGAACACCACTGCACTGCCCTAAACCCTGAAACACCAGCCCCAGCACGACCCCCTACACTGCCCGAACACCACTATACTGCCCTAAACCCTGAAACACCAGCCCCAGCACGACCCCCTACACTGCCCGAACACCACTGCACTGCCCTAAACCCTGAAACACCACCCCTGCATGACCCCCTACACTGCCCGAACACCACTGCACTGCCCTAAACCCTGAAACACCACCCCTGCAGCACCCCTACACTGCCCGAACACCACTGCACTGCCCTAAACCCTGAAACACCACCCCTGCACCGCCCCCTACACTGCCCGAACACCACTGCACTGCCCTAAACCCTGAAACACCACCCCCAGCACGACCCCCTTTACTGCTCGAACACCACTGCACTGCCCCAAACCCTGAAACACCACCCCCAGCACGACCCCTACACTGCCCGAACACCACTGCCCTAAATCCTGAAACACCACCCCCTGCACGACCCCCTACACTGCCCGAACACCACTGCACTGCCCTAAACCCTGAAACACCACCCCCTACACTGCCCGAACACCACTGCACTGCCCTAAACCCTGAAACACCACCCCCAGCATGACCCACTATATTGCCCGAACACCACTGCACTGCCCTAAACCCTAAAACACCACCCCCAGCATTACCCCCTACACTGCCCAAACACCACTGCACTGCCCTAAACCCTAAAATACTACCCCCAGCACAACCCCCTACACTACCCGAACACGACTGCACTGCCATAAACCCTCAAACACTACCCCCAGCACAACCCCCTACACTACCCGAACACCACTGCACTGCCCTAAACCCTAAAACACTCCCCCAGCACGACCCCCTACACTACCCGAACACCACTGCACTGCCCTAAACCCTAAAACACTCCCCCAGCACGACCCCCTACACTACCTGAACACCACTGCACTGCCCTAAACCCTAAAACACTCCCCCAGCACGACCCCCTACACTACCCAAACACCACTGCACTGCCCTACACCCTAAAACACTACCCCCGCATGACCCCCTACACTACCCAAACACCAATGCACTACCCTAATCCCTAAAACACTACCCCCGCATGACCCCTACACTACCCTAAACCCTAAAACACTACCCCCGCACGACTCCCTACACTACCCAAAGACCACTGCACTACCCTAAACCCTAAAACATGACCTCCTACACTACACAAACACCACTGCACTACCCTAAACCCTAAAACACTACCCCCTACACTACACAAACACCACTGCACTACCCTAAACCCTAAAACACTACCCCCAGCAGTACCCCTACACTACCCAAACACCACTGCACTAACCTAAACCCTAAAACACTACCCCCAGCAGTACCCCTACACTACCCAAACACCACTGCACTACCCTAAATCACTACCCCCAGCACGACCCCCTACACTACCCAAACACCACTGCACTACCCTAAACCCTAAAACACTACCCCAGCACGACCCCTACACTACCCAAACACCACTGCACTACCCTAAACCCTAAAACACTCCCCCAGCACGACTCCCTACACTACCCAAACACCACTGCACTACCCTAAACCCTAAATCTACCCCCAGCATGACCCCCTACACTACACAAACACCACTGCACTACCCTAAACCCTAAAACACTACCCCCAGCACGACCCTCTTCACTACCTAAACACAACTGCACAATTTGTTACAGGCGTTGCAACGCAGGCCTGTGGTGCTTACTGGAAGTACCTAGTGGGCTAGTTGGGCCCCAGGGACCCTCAGGATTCAAGGTGACCTAATCCCCCAACTTAAAACGCACCACGGGGCGCGTTTGCACAGTGGTGAAGGGAGGGGGCGGGGCCTCAGGTGACATGTGCGCAAACACGCCCTGTGGTGCGTTTTAAGTTGAGGAATTAATTCCCTTTGAATCCTGAGGGACCCTGAGGGCCAACTAGCCCACCAGGTAACTTCAGTAAGCACAACAGAGTTGCGTTGCAGAGAGGTGAAAAAGGTGCGTGGCCTCGGAACGCCTCTCTGCAACTCAGCTCTGTGGTCCTAACTGTAGGTACCTGGGGGCTAGTTGGGCCCCAGGGACCCTCAGAATTCAAGGGACTTAATCCCGCAACTTAAAACGCGCCAGAGGTGCGTTTGCACACATGTCACCTCAGGCCTCCCTCCCTTCACCACTGTGCAAACGCGCCCTGTAGCGCGTTTTAAGAGGTAGTTTTAATCCCCCTGCCCTATTATGTACTAGGGACTTGCAGAGGAGGTCATGCTAATCACAGGGGTACCTCAACGCATAGTGTTCCCTAGTGTATGTAGGTGTTTTCACTGTATTCTAAGTTTCTTTTAGCATAGCACTGGCTCTGGTTAGTCAGAGTCAGTTACCACCAGTACCCGTCTGAAAAAGTTGTGGGCACAGGATGATTTTGCAACAAGGCCTCTTTCTGCTCCTCTGTTCGTTCTTTCTGCACATCTTTTGCTTCTTTCTGTGCGTTTTTCTTCTTTCTTCACATGTCCTACCTCTGTAGGCATAGTTAGAAACTAGCATTTAAAAAACCTTTGAAATTCACTTAAAAATCATAGGTTTCAGGCACGTTATAGTTAGAAATTAGCATTTAAAAAACCTTTGAAATTCACTGAAAAAACCATAGGTTTCAGACACGTTATAGTTAGAAATTAGCATTTAAAAAACCTTTGAAATTCACTGAAAAAACCATAGGTTTTAGGGACAGTTATAGTTAGTTGGACATTTCACTCGTACAAAACCATAGAAATTCCCCGTTATAGTTAGTTCAGCTAACTATAACTCGCGCCCGCAATGCACTGCTGATGACGTCACATATTACATCACTCATGACATGGTCAGTGACATCACTGATGACATCACTGATGACATCTCAAATGACATCACTGATGACATCATCCATGTGATAATTTCATGCATCTTCTCACACCCTAATATAACTTTTGATACACCCACTCTAAATTACAGACTGCCATTCTCAAAACCATAGACACTCCAACACCAAAAACTACATACCCACTCACTGATTCTTAGGTCTACACACACATCCACTCACTCGTACAGTCACTCATACTTAGTCACTCAGTACAGGACTATCATATGCACTCATACACCTATATAAACACTCACACACCGCCACTCATCCATAGAGGTACTCACACACCTAGTCAGTCATGCAAAAAACTTAATCACACACCCATTTACTCACCTATACAGTTATACACACACCAGCTCACTTACTCATACAAATACTAGCACATTCTTACGCTCTTATACAATCACTGATACAAGTACACACTCATCCATACAGCCACTCTCACAATCACACACTCTCACTTATAGCCATTTATATACTCCAACACACATATATACTGCCTTTCACATATGTAGTTACTCACACATGTACCACTGAGATATACATTCAATCACTAACACACCCATACACACACTCACCCACCCATACAGTCCATCACAGAAGCACTCTTGAAACCATGCACCCAGTGAATCACCAACTCACACATCTATGCACAGAGTCACACACACCCCACCCACACAAACACTCAGGCACCCATACAGATACTCAGACAATCAATCAATAACCCATGTAGACACTCATGTAGCTATTCAGAAAGCCATGCAGCTGCTTACAAACCAACAGACAGACGGATACAGACATTCACACAGTTTAGTCACTAACCCATGCATTCAGTAAGATACATTTAATCACTCACTTGTAGAGTCAGTCACTCACGTACTAAATCATCCATTCAGACACTTATACACCCACTCATTCTTCAATACACCTTTCCCTATATATATTAAACATATTTAAACTTTACAGAAACACACAGTCACTGGATGATGTCATCAGTGATGTCATCAGTGATGTCATTTGAGATGTCATCAGTGATGTCATCAGTGATGTCACTGACCATGTCATGAGTGATGTAATATGTGACGTCATCAGCAGTGCATTGCGGGGCGCGAGTTATAGTTAGCTGAACTAACTATAGCGGGGAATTTCTATGGTTTTGTACGAGTGAAATGTCCAACTAACTATAACTGTCCCTAAAACCTATGGTTTTTTTCAGTGAATTTCAAAGGTTTTTAAATGCTAATTTCTAACTATAACGTGTCTGAAACCTATGGTTTTTTCAGTGAATATATATATATATACACAAGCAATAATAACACACTCATATGTAAGCAGATGCAACTGTTATATGCATGGAATAAAATACATGAAACAACATACAAGCAGATAATAATATGGACGTCCACTGCAAGAAATCAGAAAGATATATACACTAAATACATCAGATGATTATAACCACTGAAGACATGAATATACACACAGACACACTCAAACATCACAATGAAAACACCGCAGATGATTATAACCACTGGAGAATTGAAAGTGCACACAGACACACTCACACATCACAAAGTCAATAATCAAAAATAAAACACCTCACCGGCTGCAAACTCTGCATTTTAGCCCACCATAGACTGGGGGATTCACAGCCCGGGTTAAGAGCCTCAGCAAGCCAGGTTCTGCCACACTGAAGTAGATGCGTCCGTCCCCATTCAGGTTAAACAAATCCCGGTTTCCAAGTCAACAAACCCCAGTTTTATAATCTCAAAGCCCACTAGAAGTTTCCGAGAGGCCCTCCTCTGCACCAAGGAAACTTACTGGAGTTGGCCACTCTCCATGCAAGCATTCCAAAGGAAAAAGAGTTCTCACGTATCCTTCTGTGGTCTCACATGTTCCAACCCCTTATCTTAATGAAGCTTACGAAAGTATCCAACAGTACAGAAAACAATCTCCAAAAACAACTTTGAACGTTAATATCCTAAACAAATTGAGTAATCTGGGGGCCTGCCTGTGTGCACAAAAGCTCAAGCTATACAGAGTCAGAATTCAAGATGGCATGAGGGCATGCCAAAGCCAACAGTAAGAAGTTCATAATACTTCCCAATGTACAACACAATGCACATTTGTGCACCACTGTCTATAGCATCACACACTTCACTTCCCAATGTACAACATAATGCACATTTGAGCACCAGTGCATATAACACTACACTTTAGGACTGAGAAGTGCATTTCACACCTTTCTCTCTCTCATGCTTTCAAATGCACATCCCACATGTTCTGTTATTGACGAGGCTGTTTTACTCTGTGAAAGCACTCCTACTCTAAACCTAGAAGGGGACACAAAAGAAATCTTCAAGGAAAAGTGCACATGCAGGAAAAATGATGTCGTACATTCAAGAAAACACCTAGAGTCAATTAAAATAATGGTAGTCAAAGGTTTTCATGTGGTCCCAATACATGGGAGTGCCTCTGGCACTACAGCTTACAGCTATCATTTTTCCAGTGTGTATCCTCTAAATTATGCAGCTCTGAATTCATTTTTTGATAAAACTAATTTATGACAGTATCTGGTGAAACAGGAGGCATGTATTTAGATGGAGGTTTCAAACCCCTATCTATACTGGTATACTTATATGTCCAAATCAGTTAATTGCATTACACTATTCTCATTTGATGAATAATTTATAAATATCAGTATATCAGTATCATTAAGATCAGATATTGTGAAGGGGAATAGCATCGGTCTTTGAGAGGAATCAAACGAGAATGATTCATACTTGCTAAAATGCTTTTTTAAATTTAGTTTTCTTATAAATTTGAACACATTCATATGCATATCAGTAAAATTACATGATTGTGTGGGACAAAATTTCAATCCTTTGCTGAGAACATTCAAATCATGATCTGTAAGGGCCCTCAAGGAAAAATTTACAACAGTCAATTTTTTATATTTCTATCATTTGTTGTGTTCATTATAGTGCAAGGCACTCATGAATAATGTAAATTAGGGAAAAAGACTATTGAGTCCCAATAAATGATTGAGGTTGGGCTTGTACAAGTTTAAATGTGATTCTGCACATGTATATGGTATTGTTATAAGGAGTATTGTTCTGGTATTGGCCAAACTTTAATTTGATTATTATATAAGCAAATAGATGGTGAATGATATTATGTATTTGTATGTTGCTCTTTGTAAATGTATTGAAAGCAGAATATTTCAAAGCATGAGTATTGCCCATGTTTTCCAATAACCTTTTGATGTTGTGACATACTTATGAGCAAAGGTTATGTCTTGTTAAACACATTTTGGGAGATTTGTTTTTAAAGTCACATATTGTGTGTAGTGATTTTAAATATATATGAACTTATTGTAATTTACTTGTATATTTTTTGTAGACCTGAAGAAGTTCCAGAGAGGACGAAAAATGTTGGGTATGGGCCTGGCTACAGTCAAAACATTGTTTTATAAAAGATGAGCAATAAAGAAGCGAATATCAACCACTCAGAGGACTATTCTATGATGTTCGATCGAAACATGGATAATTGACTCATATTGTATATATCGTTGTACTGGCTTTGTGACTTGGTTGGAGTGCTGGGTAAAACATTTTGTATTATAGTTTGCTTGGTATAAAGACCGAATTTTAGGAGTCATGTATATGCCTAAGTATTTAAGTTTAGCTTTGTCCCACCTAAAATTGAGCTTCTTCTGATAGGCGTTCCTTCATTCGCTGAGGTATACCCACATTCATGAATTTGCTTCGATCTATCATATTGTTCAATAATCTCTAAAACTGGTTGGATGGAAGTTTCAGGGTCCAATACTGTGAAAATTATATCATCAGCAAATAAATGGCTACAATCCTGATCCTCACCAAATGGTATTCCCTGTATATCAGCTTGTCACCTAAGATGTGCTGCTAGGGGCATAACAACCAACGCAAGGAGGATAGGAAAAAGGGGGGTGTAGGAAAGTAGGATCTCCTTCTTAAGGTTACCCCCACCTTTTGCTTGATGTGATGCTGTTTTTGACTAGTCTGACTGGGATCCTGCTAATCAGGACCCCAGTCTATCTGCTTTCTCCTAGAAACTGTTGTATATGTACTTAGGTACACCGCAGATTGGATACTGGGGTACCCTTGTCATTCCCATGCTCCCAGCGCCTAAGTACCCCAGAGGTCTCCCATGTGCTGCATCATGTATTATGCCACCCATGAGAGACCATTCAAAATGGAACTACAGGCCTGCCATTGCAGCCTGTGTAAGTTGGTGCATTCATCACTTACGAAACTACTAGGTTTACTATATCTAAGGGTCACTTCACTTAAAACCTATAAGTCACCCTTATAGCAGGCCTTTACAATCCTGAGGGCAGGGTGCTTGGTTCTAAGTGAGAGGGTGCCCCTGCATGAGCAGGACACCCCTGCAGCCTACGGAGTCCATTCTCCCGGGCTGTCAGTGAAGCAGCCATATACTAATATAGAGGGGCATTACGTGACCTCGCGATGACCATCTCAAAAACGGCTGCAACGAACCCTATCATTTTTGGTGTCAAACATTTTGGAATCATATCCCCACACCATTACTGGTGTGGGAGGTATGATTCCACCCACTGGGAGAGCCCTCCGTTAGGCTCTCAGTGTTACCGGTACCAGCCTTCTAGTCCCGGACAGCACAAAATGGTTGCTGCCGACCAGAGACACATTTCTGCCCTCCTGCTGCTGAGCCAAGCTCGAGCAAGGGAAATCAGGAAAATAGGCATCCTGTCACAGGGAGGTGTGACAACCTCTCAGACAGGATTTAGTGTATTAGGGCTTGATGGGTGCGCTTGCCAGCGCCTGAAAGTCTGCATGAGGGGCAAATGTGGTATCCTTGTGCATAGTCCAGTTCAAACCAGTCCTGGGAGCTGTTGGCTCCCGCTCTGGCGCAAAACTGGACAACGGACATGGGAGTAACCTCCCCCTGTCTAGATCCTCCCCTGGGAGGGTCCCCTGAATCTTCCCAACTGTTTCCTTAGGGTACTTAAGGGCTTACCTGGGTGTAGGCCCCTAGATTCGTTGTGGACAAGATTCAGAACTGAAACCACTGCACTTTGACCGTCTGGGCACTCTCGATTTTGCTGGACTTCGTTTGGGCCTGACTTCGTCTCCCTCTCAGTCTGCTGCCTCGTCTGTGCCTGTGCACCATAGAGGATCCATGTAGGGCCTGTGGAGCATCCAAGACACCTGAAGATAATTTCCCTTGGGGTGAAGGAGTCACTCCCCTGCATTTGCAGGCAATGCAACACTGCTGACCAGTCTGCTGATCCCAAGATCCTACGGACTCCAAAGGGTTCAACAACACAGGAGGTGGGTTTCAATGTCTTGCAAGGCCCGAGCTGCCCTCTCACCCAGTTTGAGGTCAGAATCCCTCGTGGGGGCTGCAATACCCGAACCCCTGTGCACGTGTACTTTTGCAAGTGCAAATGCTTGTTGGCAACTCTGCAGCAAGTGCATTGGGCTCCAAGTAGCCCCAACCTCTAGCAACTTCTCCTGAAAAGATCTTCAACCACATCACACTGTGTGCTCCGTGGCTTGTTGTTTTGGAAAGCTGCCCGAGGTCCTACTGCGGCTCCAGTGTCTCCGACCTGTGGGTCCCGTGGAGGGTCAACTATGTCTTCTTTGGTCTCCCCTGATTGCTCTGAGCTTTCCCTGACTCCCCTGCTTGTGGTGAGTCTCCTAGACCCTGCTGGTCCTCTTCCTGCAACTTCTTTACTGCCTGCGTGGGTTGCTTTTGCCAAGGCTTGTTGGTGCTCCCGCTGGACACCGACCACTCAGCACTCAACATTCTTCGTGGGACAGCTCGTATCCAGCTCCTGGTCATCCTCAGCATTGCAGAGTCAAGGTCATCGACATCTATCCTGAAGCACCTGACATCGGTGGGCATTAATCTACCGAGCCCCTCGTCACTCTCAAGTGACCCAGACTCTGTCCCCTCTACTTTCAGGTACTCTTCATCAAGAATCCACGTTTGGATTCCCAGGGACACTTTCTCATCTTCCAGCAGCGGCACTTTCCTGAAGTCCTCCATTAGGTTCGACTGCGGTTTCCGACGCCATTTCACACCTATGCACCCGGCTTCCCTTGGATAGGTAACTTGGGTACCACGGTATCCACGGGTGGGGTGGCTCTCCAACCTTCTGTCTTCCACTGGGTTTCTTCAGGGTCCATTGGGAAGGGTCCTTAATCTTTGAAAATCTAACTGCGACTTGCACATAGACTTGTATGATGCACGCAGTTGTGTACTCACACTGCACATGCTCTCCATGGGGGTCCCTATCTACTCACCTTGGGTGGTTCCTTGGGGTCCCAGCAATTCTACATCCTCTCAACATTGTCCTGACTCTAGCCGTGGTTCTTATACCACTTTTTTAGTATATGGTTCGGTCCCCCCCTGGGGCCCGCTGTGTATTAGTGCTATTTACTGTGATTTCTTTGCTATAGCATTCTGTGCTTTGTGTATATCTCTTTGTGGGAGATACTGGAACGTACTAGAGAGTATTATATAATAAATTCATATTTTTATAAATACTTTGTGTGGTTCCCTTTCATTTAATCTATACTATAAGATTGCATTCTGGTAAAACAAGCTGCTTTACACTCCTTCAAGACTAAGCCTGAAGGCTGCTCTCCACATCTACCACTTGGATAGCTTTCTAATGTTGTCTGAGACCTCTTAAATCACCATAAGGGCTGTCTGGACTGGTGCAAGGTGCCCACTTACATTAGTGGACATCATATACCAGGCCAGCCTCTCACAGGGGGCACTCTTGCCTCGAACTCATACATAGAGGAATGGAATCACCTCTATTTTCATCCCATTGTCCAGGACTCATGCCTCAGGCTGGTTATAGTTGGCCTCTAGTCTTGTTGTGATATGTGTTATAAGTCCTGCGAATGAAAGCACTCAAACTAGGAATGTCCAGTCGACCCTGTCACATTCAGCTAGATTAATTTTCCTACAATTGCCTTTTTTATAAAAGGTGTAGAATCCTCTGAATGTTATCGGCTGCTAGTCTATTTTTAATAAATCCAAACTGATCTGGGTTAGGAGAAAAGGGAGGTTGGGTGCAACTGCAAGCCTATTTCCCAAAATGTTTATATAAAGCTTTGTGTCTGGATTCCTCAGTGTTATTGTCATATATACCTTTCGTTAGTCCTCTGTTTTACCCACCTTATGGATAAGAGTGATATATGCATCTGACATGGAGCAGGTTATCACTTTCATGGTGAGAAAAGAGTTATAACAGTCCAGCAGTTCTGGCATTAGCCTGGAGCGAAAATACTTGTAAAAGCTATTGGTCAGCACATCAGGTCGTGGAGACTTGTTTGATTGGAGTTTGGAAATTGCCTTGGAAACTTCCTCCAGCATGATGATAGCCTCATGGGTGTCTTGATTTGCCATGTTAAGATAGGTAGGTTAGCCTCCATTAGAAATTCTCCCACTTCTGCCTGCAGTACTTGAAATACACCTACAGTGCAGTATAGTAACTAGTGACAGCCTGCCTTTTGTTCCCTCCCCTCTCTTCAAGGTTGGAATTCTTTACTGGCAAGCCATCTATCTCAGCCTCTGAGCCAAGAGTGATGTATATTTGTTTGCTTTCTCATACATTTTTGTTCTAAATGTAAATGACCTTTCTCTGATTTTTCTGTGGCCAGGAGGCCTAGTTGCTATTTGTGTGTGGTAACCATTTTTGGAGACCTCAATGTTCCCATTTCCATGTGTTCCTTCTCAGCTGTCTCAAGTGAGCCTGTTTAACTCTGCTCTGGAATGCTGGCGGTTCACCTCCTCTGACCCACGGTGGTTCCATCCCTGATAACCAGTTTAAAAGCCTCCCACAGGGTAACCATTGCCACCTTCCCATTGTCATACTTTTGGATATAGTGGACAATAGTATTTCTAACAGACTGGCTGATCAGCTTATCCCTAAATAGGGATCTATCAAATTTCCAGTAGACCTGCCCTCAAGGATAACATATTCCTTCCCCTTTCCTCAATACCATTGCATGGTCAGAATTCACTATCGAGCCATGTGCTATCGATTGCATGGCAGTTGCTAGTCCCTCTGCCTCCCACATCAAGTCAATCCAAGAAAAGGAATGATGTACATGAAGAGAAGAAGGTCAACACCCTTGTTTCAGGGAATATGTCCTTCCATGCTTCTACCAACCCAAGTTCCTTCTGTTCATTTCGTAATCAATCAATCAATTGTTTATAAAGCACAGAAAATCACCTGTGGGGTCTCAGGTGCTGGAGTTGCTAACTATTTCATGATGCTCTGTTCAATCAAACAGACAGGTCTTGAGTCCTTTCCTGAATTCCCGAAGTTATGAGGCGGTTCAAAGGTGCAGGGGAAGGCCGTTTAAAGTTTTGGCTGCCAAGTTTGAGAAGGAACATCCTTCTCTGTTGTTCTGACACATTCTGGGGGTGACTACTTGGAAGAGGGAGGCGGATTGTAGGTGTCTGGTCGGTTGTTTTAAGGTCATACCATTGTTGATGTAAGCCTTCGTTTTGCAGGCCTTTGTAGGCATGGGTCAGCATCTTGAACTGGCATCTCTTCTGGATCGGAAGCCAGTCTAGCTTCTTGAGGTGCAGTGTGATGTGGGTTTGTCTGGGGAGGTCAAGGATAAGTCTTGCCGTTGAGTTGTGTATTGTCTGTAGTCTCTTCAGGAGGCGTGTGGTGATACCTATTCAGAGTGTGTTGCCATAGTCTAGCCTGCTGGTAATGAGGGCCTGTGTGATGGTCCTTCTGGCATTGACTGGGAGCCACCTGAAGATCCTGTGGATCATGCAAAGGGTTTGAAGCAGGCAGATGAGACTGTGTTAACCTGATTATTGATAGATAGCTTGCTGCCCAAGAGGATGTCGGGGTTGTGGACGTGGTCTTTTGTGGAGGGGGATGGGCCGAGTTCAGCAGGCCACCAAGCATCATTCCATGGTGAGGTGTTGTTCCCAAAGATGAGGACTTCCGCCTTCTCCGAGTTGAGCTTGAGACTGTTGTCCTTCATCCAGTCGGCGACGTTCATCATGCATCTGTGGAAGTTGGCTCTGGTAATGGAGAGGTCGTCTGACAACAAGAGGATAATCTGGATGTCATTGGGGGGTAAGAGCTGATGTTGAGTCCATGCGATCTGACGGTATTGGCCAGTGGGGGTCATGTACATGTTGAAGGGGGCAGGGCAACAATCCTTAGGGAATGCCACAGATGACCTTCTTGGGTTCTGAAGTGAACGGTGGGAGACGGATCGTCTGGGTTCTTCCGGTGAGTTATGAGGTAATCCATTTGAGGGGTAATGTTTTGGGCATACTGCTATGTGTATACCTATGTGTAGGGTGTCTATGTAGACCAACATCTACATTACCATTAAAGTCCCACACCCATAGCAATTCCAAGGGGTTCCACCTCTTAAACTCAGCTATCAACCCCTTCAGACATTTTCTTGATCGAAATATAGAGTGTATACATTTAAAATGCTAAAGACCTGACTTTGATATTGCCCCTCTAAGTAAATATATCTCCCCTCCTGTGTGTCTTGTATATCTTTGAACTCCTCAAAACAGAGATCCTTGTGCAACCCGATCATAAGCCCCCTCTTTTTGGTATCTGTAGGACCAAAATATTTCAGGGCATGTCATTTGTATTACATGTAATGAGTGTCTGCTTTCCATAAGTGAGTTTTTGGTAAACATAATATCAGGAAACACATCATTCACTTCCCGCCAAATCTTGTGTCTCTTTACAAGAGAGTTCAGTCTATTTATATTCTGTGATATTATTTTAACATTGTTTATTGCACACTATACGGTGTTAAGTTCCAGTTTGTGTCTGTACCCTGCAATGTATCTTATTCAATTATTCCAAACAGTGGGGTATATTTACAAGAATTGCTGCTAAGCAGTTTTGACGCTGCTTAGCAGCAATCTTTTTACTTTGGTCTCTCGGTGAAATCCATCGCCATGTTTGTGAAGTATTTACAATACGTCCTTACATGGTGTTAGGATCAGCTAGCGGGCGCTAACTCTAGCGTCCCGGTGATAAAAATCTTGACGCTAGAGTGAAAAAAGTGACAGCCGACAAAAAAATTCATATTAGTCAACCCAACATCACTTTTCAGTCTCTGGAGTCAAAAATAGCTGACAAATACACTTCTAATGAAAAACAAAATAATAACACCGGGATACAGAATGAAGCAGCCGGGACCAAGCACAGTTCAATAACCCTCCCAAACCCCCAACAGCCAGGATGACCAGCCAGAGTCCCAGGGGAAGAGGAAATGTAGAATCAGGACCTCATTTATGAAAAGTGGGGTATCGCTGGGGAAAACCAGTGATGCAGCACTTTTCATTGCACCATCCTTCCAACACCATGGCGGCTGATGCCTGGAAGCGCGGACAGTCCCACGGGGCAGGAGGTCTCGCTGGGCCTACTTCTGAGACCTGGAGTGGGAGGCGCCGGTGCTATGGACCTACTGTGGACTGACGGTGGAGGCGGGCCACATCAGGCCCGAGCCTGTGGGCTGCGGCGGTATACATTGAGTCATCGGCGATCGCCCTTACGTGGTGGCGAAGTCTGGCAGGTCGCATGAAGACACATTGCTGACCTGTGTGAGAAGACTGCCTGGTGCCCCTTGGAGCTGTGATGGGTAGAGGAGATCCAGCCACCACACCTGCCACGATCATACACAACCCAGCCACACCCCAACAGACCTTGCTCTGCTGGACCCCGCTTAGTACAGAGGACACTCTCAAGACCATTAAGAGCATCCACTCAGGTGCCACGATGGATCCCTGCCTGTACCACATCTTCCACAGATCAGCTGCTGCCATCGCCCCCAGCTTTGCCGCACCATCAAATTCCCCATCAAAACCACCACCTTCCCTGATGACTGTAAACATGCCGAGATCAACCCTCTGCTGAAGAAGCTATCCTCAGACCCGACAGACCTCAAGAAATTCAGACCAATCCCACTCATCCCAATCCTAGCAAAAGTCATAGAGAAGGCCATCCACGCCCAAATCTCCGAGTTCATCAAAGTGAAATACATCCTGGACTCCTCACAATCCAGCTTCTGAAGCAACCACAGCACAGAGAATGCACTCCTCCCCGCCACAGACACCATCCGCTCCCTCCTCGACTGGGGCGAGACAGCTGCCCTCATCCTACTAGACTTCTCAGCCTCCTTCGACACTGCCTGCCACGACGCCGGCATTCACGACAAGGCTTTGGACTGGATCCACTCCTTCCTCACCGGCTGGACCCAGCGAGTCAGGCTACCGCTGTTACTCTCAGAACCCATGGAGATCAGCTGTGGGTACCCCAGGGTTCTTCCCTGAGCCCCACCCTCTTCAACATCTACATGGCCCCCCTTGCAGCCATCTTCAGAAGCCACGGACTCTACATTGTCTCCTACGCCGATGACACCCAGCTGATCCTCTACCTCACCAACGAACCCACAACCGCCAGAACCAACTTCCACAGTGGAATGAAGGGTTTTGCTACATGGATGAAAGACAGCTGCCTCATGCTCACTCTGACAAGATCAAAGTACTTATTCTGGGACTCACCCCTTCTGTCTGGGATGACTCCTGGTGGCCAGCCACGATGAGATCTCCCACACCCCAACGGGCCATGCACGCAACCTCGGCATCATACTGGACTCATCACTCACTATGAACCGCCAAATCAATGCAGTTTCCCTCAGCCTGCTTCCACATGCTCTGCCTGCTTTGAAAGACATTCAGATGGATCATCACAGAAACAAAAAAGACGGTCACCCACGCACTCATCACCAGCAGACTCGACCACGTCAACGCACTCTACACCGGCATCACCCAGAAGCAGCTCAAGTAACTACAGAATGTCCAAAACGCTGCAGTCACACTGGTCCTTGACATCTCCCACAGCAGCCACATCACGCAACACCTCCGGCATCTCCACTGGCTCCAAGTCAACAAGAGAGTCACTTTCAAACTCCTCACTCACGCCTACAAAGCTCTACACGACGAAGGACCAGCATACCTGAACCACTGCCTCACATTTCATGTACCCGCCAGACAACTCCGATCCTCCCAACTCGCTTTCGCCTCCGTCCCCAGGATCCACAAGACCAGAACAGGAGGAAGGTCATTCTCCTACCTCGCCGCCAAGACCTGGAATACCCTGCCCCTGAACTTCAGGCAATCCACGTCGCTGACCCAATTCAGGAAGGACCTCAAGACCTGGCTCTTTGAATGATCCTCCACCCAGTCTGACCAGCAGCCCCCCTCCCCCAGTGCCTTGAAACCCTCACGGTTGAGTAGCTAGACTATATAAGTCCCTGATTGATTGATTGATTGGTTGATTGATTTCCCTCGGTGCCACCTAAACGAAGATTCCTGGCTTGTATACATCTGACTGGTGGAGAGGAGCCGGCTGACCACACTGCACTGCACGTCATACATAGTGGCACGTCATACATAGTGCCTGGGCATCTGGTGCAACGATGGGCCGCCTGCACATGGGGGCGGTGTTGACACCTGGATGCTCCTCTGTGTTGGTGGACTGAGCGGCTAGGGGTCACTGGCTGCAGGGGCAGGTGACAGTGGACACCCTGGACTCCAAACTAGACTCTGTACTTGCGGCTGTGGAGAAAATAAGTACCTCCCTCGAACCAGCGCACACTTCCCTTAAGGGCCGCATCAACAAAATCACTGTCGACTTCACCCTGGAGTGTGCAGATCATTGCAAGCTGGCTGGCAAGGTACATGGCATTGAGCAAGAACTGGCCGAAGTCCACCCTATTACATGGAACGCAGCTTTGGAGGTACAGCAGCTAATGGCATGTGTGAAGTCACTAGAAAGAAGAGCGCAGGATGCAGAGGGCCGAATTAAGTGCAAGTGGTGGATCTGTCTGAGGGAGCAGAAGGAGCTGATGCAGTGCCATATACTGAGAGATGGTTGCGTGACCTACTGCTAGCAGGTGCACTCTCCCCATTCTTTCTTGTGGAGCGGGCCCAACGAGTGCCGGTGAGACGTCTGCTGCTGGGGACAGGTCCTAGACCCTATCTTTTTTGCCTCCAACAGGGATTGTGACGCTGTCCTGAGGGAAGTCCGCAAGCTGGGGGAGGTGAAAGTGGATAACGCCACAGTACTTTTCTTCCCTGACTATGCCACAGGGGTGCAGAGGGGGACGTTTCTAGTGGTTAAGCGATGCCGCCGAGAGTTAGGCTCCACTTCACTGTGACATTGCTATCTGGTGCGGAGTCCGGGCGGCCCCACGATGTGACTCCTCAGACAGCAGATTACCTAATTTAAGGTTGACTGGTTGTGCATCTCTCTTTCTTCCACAGTTCCAGAAGGCTCTGGAGAGTCTGTGGCTTTCTTCCGTTTCGGTCTCCAGCTTCCTGTTGCAGGTCAGCACTTACAGGGGATCAGGTCCAGTCATCACCCAAAGGGAACGGATCAGTTGTTCAGGTGAGTGACGCATGACACGGGTGGAGGTGGTGATCTCCTTGGTGGTCCTAACTGCAACGAGGAGGTCCATGGCGTTGTTGACCTTGCGAAGGAGGAATTGTGAGTTCTTCTATGAGGCCCTAGCGGCACTTTTGCACCCCTGGAATGTCACCTTTTTGATGTTCTAGTGGTGCAATGTGCAACAGTAAATATGTGCCCCTTTTCCCACATTAAACTGCGTGAAATGGGCGTTCCATGGGTGTTGCTGTGGGTGTTCCCACCCATGGAATGTGAAGCATTCCCAAATTTACGAGAAACCGTAAACCTGGAAGGCGGAACGAGGATAAATGTTTTCATTTCTCCTCTTTTGCTGCAAACATAGAAAGAGGAAATTTCCTGGATTGATTAATTTTGTGTCCCTTCCTGCACAACATCAATCAGCTCCGCAACGCAGGCACCCTTGCACCATGGCGCAAGGGGGCCTGCGTTGGCACATGGCAGCCATTGTGTGCCAATGTAGGGGAAAAAGACAGGAATGCGCCCTATCTTATTGATAGGGTGCATTCCTGCCCTTTTGTTTTGTGGCAGGCAGTGAAGCAAGATTCCTTGCAGCGCTGTCCTGTACCAAAACCTCTTAAATGGGGCCACAAGTGTGTTTGCACCATTTTTAAGACCAGCTAATTTCTGACTTTAAAAAACTGCCTCTAATGGGACTTAGCAGCAGTTTTTCTTTTTTAGAGACGTACAAGGAAATCCTTGTAACTATCGCGTTGTGTGTTTTGCAGGAGTTTTTACGCTGGAACGCCTACCTTGCAGCTCACTTTTGGTAAGTCACGCTAACAGAAGTGCCGCTATGAAAAAATCACCTTCACGCTGAAAAAATGCTGCTAACTGGACTTTGCTGCAACTTTTAAATACGTCAATAAAAAAAAAAAGCCACTGTAACGTCAAAAAAATGTACGCTACGGTGGTGTTAAATCCTTATAAACATGCCCCAGTGTTTGGTCTCTGTCATCTTTACATCCAATTTGAGATCCCCGTGTAGGTGTCATCAATTACATACTACACCCTCCAGTGATTCCCACCCCTTTTCCTCCCCCAACAACAAACACTAACTTCTCTTGAGGTGGGATCTAATCCATCCTAATGTGATCGTAAACATGTCCAGGTCCGAAACCTCCTCTACCCCTCTTCCCCTCACCCCACATGAAATGTAACTGTGGACAAGTTGTTCTCTACGCATCTGTCCCACTTGTTCATTTTCAGACTCCATTATTTTTTATAGTGTCTATCAGGGTCATTCAATTTTAAGTACTAACACTTGCGTGTTAAGTGCTCCAACAAAGGACCACAGTTGATTCTTAGAGTTCATATGGATCAACAACTGTAGGGATCCTGAGTGGAATATGCTCCATAGAGTCTCTGTGAGGAATTGGGTTCTTTGATGAGCGGGATGTGGGGCCTGCATAAATAATAGGTCCACAATTTCCCATTAGGTGGAAGTAAGTACCCCATTGTTGCACTTGACTCTCTCAGGGTAGCGAAGCAGAGCAGTACAAGGCGTACTCAGAGAAGGTGGTGTCGGTTAGTAATCACCATTTGCTGACACACAATATTAACATCAATAAAGAATTGTCCAGTAGGTGCTTTTTGTTTAGAAAAGGAAAAGTAGATTTATTACACACACTACTAAATACCACTAAGCCTGGGCAGAACACCCGGAATTTCACTCCATGGAATTCTGTGGATTTATATAAATCCTTGCAGGATTCTATGGAGTTCCGCGAAAGGGCAAAAGATGCACATTGTGCTGTCATTTAGCACCACCAGAGCGGTCAATGTTGAAAAATCAGCATGAATGCAGGTGCACAGCCATTTTGTTTAAAACTTATTCACTCTGCTCCAGCCTAGCCTTCCATCCTGTTGCTTCTCTAGTCCTCCCTCCCTCCATCCAACCCAATCCATCTATTCTCACCCAAATCTCACCTTTTTTCTTTACTTATTACTTTCTGACTTTCCCTGTGTGTTTTTAGTATTTTTGTAAACTTTTTTCCTACTTCCCATCCCAGTCCCTCCCAGCTGTTAGTGCAGCAGTGCCTGCTACCCACAACCCTTTGGGCGATGAGCTGGGGTGCAGCCTCACCTTATCTTTGGCAAGGCAGAGGTGGCCGTACTCATCTTTTCAATGCTACCTCCCTCGCATGTTGGCAGCAGGCGGCAGGGCTTGCAAGGGTTATGGAAATCCACTGCAAAATTGAAAAAAAAAAAAAAGAACTGTGGTCTCCTGCCCTTCTTTTTACAACCCCTTGGGTGGGCCAGGGAATGGGGGGCTATCCATGTTTTTATTTTTGGGGGAGAGAGGCACGAGTCGTTTTTGGCCCTGGGGTCCCCATCCTGGGCGAGGGGCCCAAAGTATTTTTTTATGGGACGGTGGTGCACTGACCCCCTCCACATGCCACTTTAGGCCCATCCCTGGGACCCAATGTAAAAAATTAGGGAATGAGCTGTTAGGTTTGAAATTCCCCTTCCCATCGTGCACTTACACATGCTATGTTAGGTTAGCAATATGTGGCTAAATAGACGCCATTTGTATTTACGTTATGCAACCCACTGAGTTATCCTCGCTTTAGTTAGCTCGTGTGACTCCATTTTGTATTTCGCAATCACTAGAAGACTGCTTGGGCTGTGCTTGTACTAGGCCTTATTCTTCAAATCCGCTTGCCTCAGCAACGCTGTATTTCGTTATTATTTTTCCTTTCTGTTCAAGGCTGTAACCCGACTTGCTAATGAACTGATGTTCTTTCTTTGCTTTCCAATCTCAATGTGTAGCTCTGCTCCCACGTTAGGAGACGCTGAGACTCGGCACAGTGGCCTTGGAGTACTGATAGTGTGCCCAACTGGCAGGTGTTAGCTCATCTCTCTGTGCCCCCTTTGTTCATGCCCGGCTCAAGCCGGTAACTTTCCATTAGAGGCATGGCCGAAGTCTCCAGAAGGGTTTATTATGTATTAGCGTACCCTGGGGCGTCAGTCCCCTCGGCAGACATCTTAGGGTGAAGGCCTGACTGGGCTCCTCTGCAGAGTATATACTGAATAAAGTAAATTTGTATTCTCTACTGTCTGACCGACTCTTCATTTTGGGGAAGGCATAACAGGTTGTTTTGTATTACCCGCATGGCCCTAGAGGGCCCCGTCCTTCAGAGCCACGATGCCCCTCCCCCGGCATTATAGGCTGCAGGTAGCCCACACCCAGAGCTGAAATGTGCCAAAATAGGAGGCCCCCTCCCTATGCCTTCAAAGGTCCCTGGGACCTTATCCCCCGGGCCAATTAACTTTTTAAAATGGAGGAGGGCCATGTGGCCCCCTCCGTGAGCCTTCTATGGCTCCAGGCACTCCATCCCCTGGGATCAGGAAACTTGCTGTGTGTTGGGAAGCCCACCCCTGGGACACAGTAGTTTCACCAGTGTGGGCAGGGAAACTTGTGTTTGCTCCCACCTGGCGGTAGCATTTTCAAAACTGCCACCAAACAGGAGCAAACACAAAGTCTGCTCCAAGCTTTGATCAGACTTTTGATCTGAAACATATCAAGATATTGCTTTCACCTGAAGGGAGCAGCATAAGTAGCTGTTCCCTGCAGGCAGGAGCAATGCCGGCTCCCACAGCATGTGGGAAGGTGGGTGGAGGTGTGGGGGCACTGGAGCTGTCGCTGCAGCCCATAACGCGTGGTTGGTGGGTACACTGGATGGGCAACAGGGCATTCGCCTTTAATTGATGTTGGCCCCAGGGGATGGATACAACTGGGGGAGAGGGGTCATGCGTGGCCCTCCTCCCCTTTAATATATACATGTACGTCCCTTGGGGATGGGGTCCCCAGGGCCATAATGGGCTCGGGGAGACCTCCTGTTTAAAATTAAAAGATTGCCTATGCAAGCACCCTTGCGCCATGGTGCAAGAGTGCCATGTTACATGTTGGATTGTTTTTGTGCAGGAAGGCACACCTTCCTGCACAAAAACACTCCTAATAGACCTTTTCCTCTTTCTAAGTGTGCTGTAGCAGAATGCAGCACACTTAGGAAGAGGAAAATATAAGAAGAAATAAACATATTTCTCCTCTTTACATGCACCTCTACTGGGAAGCTGTAGCATTTTGACGTATTCCAAGATTTACCAGTGATGAAAATCTGGGGAAGCACCAAAATAGTATACCTGGGTGGATGCGTGGAAATACCCATTCTTAGTTGCCACCCATGTAACGCCTTCCATGGTGCAGAGTAACACAAGGCAGCAACTTATGCTGCGTTGTTAATTTTCTTCAGATTTACTAAGCCATGCATGGCCACGCAAGGTGGCATAGCATGGATTGGTAAATATGTCTTAAGAGTTTCCATTGCAACACAAACCCTTGATAAATATGAGCCCTGGTATCCCGAGTAGTGGTGCATGGGATGCATGGGGCTCCGGGATGCATGGTGTGTGTCTCCATGGCATCTGTTGTTCTTCATGTGTGGCTCTGGGCTGGTCTCCCTTTGATGGTGCAGGTTGTCGTCCAACTTTACACCAGGTCAGAGCAGGTGTTAGTTTCCTGCTGCTAGCGCGCCTTATCGCCTGTTTTGTGGTC
Organism: Calotriton arnoldi; assembly: GCA_963921515.1. Taxonomy (NCBI): domain Eukaryota; kingdom Metazoa; phylum Chordata; class Amphibia; order Caudata; family Salamandridae; genus Calotriton; species Calotriton arnoldi. The sequence continues at coordinate 633,230 of CAWUFW010001768.1, read as the reverse complement.
TTATCGCCGATGTGGCTGGTCGTTGAGAATGTTGAGGTGTGGTGTTGTCGCTGCTTTTTGCTCGGGAACGCCTACTCTGCATCTCATTAGCGATAGTTGCCAGGGTCATCTGTGGCGATGTTTTTTGCGGATGCTTTCGCACGTAAACTGGTGGTATCGGCTGTTAGCACCAGCTTGTGAATGGGGCGATAATTTTATCGCGACTTTGGCTGCGATAAAGTGCCGGTAACTCGGCGATAGCTCCTTGACAATATACCCCAGTGTGTTTCCCAGTGCACACTCAGTCACCTACTACTTCATCATTATTCCTGTCCCAGCCGACCCAAAAATGTAAATTCCATTTCGGCATGTACCACATTTTTCTGCCCAAGTGATTAATATTTCATGGCTTCCATTACAGATTACAGTTCCAATGTTTTCCTTCCGTCAACCAACTTGACTAAGCAAAAGTGTAGTATATGATCAGTGACAACCATCCTAGACACCTATGGGTATTAGCGCGCTATAAAAGTTGTTATAACATAACATAACATAACATCCATTCTATAGCTAAACATCTACCTTGCCCAATCCCTATAACTTACCTTCCCATAGTCAAACTTTCCCCACTGCCAAGTGAAGGTATTTGTTAAAAATAACTTGTGGTGGAGGCCAGGGTGCAATGTGGGACTAAGAGCCTGATTTAGAGCTTGGAGGATGAAATACTCTGCGACAACCACTATGAATAAAATATCATGCACATTGCAGTAAGGCTGTTTTAGTTGCTTTTAGTTGCTATATTATGCCTGTTTTGATGCTGCTGATTTTATCTGCTTTTTAGCTGGTTTGTTTGCTGTTTTACAGTCTAATACTGATGAAAATTTAATTTATTCCTTTAATCTTTTAATCTTATTACCTGCACTTTCCCCCTATCTGCTGTGCCAGTACCGCGTCTGCTCCCCGGTCCACCACGGGTTTTCCCGATTGTGTGGAGGGAACGAGCGGACATATCTTTTTCTTACTTCCGGGCTGGGTGGAGCCACAGGGTTAGCAGTCTAGCAGCTACCCATCACTATTTAAACCCATGCCTGCCCCGACACGCAGCGGACGCGCATTGCAGTAAGGCTGTTTTAGTTGCTTTCAGTTGCTATATTTCGTCTGCTTTGACGCTGCTGTTTTTATCTGCTTTTCGTCTGGTTTGTTTGCTATTTTACGATCTAATACTGATGAAAATTTAATTTAATCCTTTAATCTTATTACCTGCACTTTTCCCCCCTATCCGCAGTGCCAGTACCGTGTCTGCTCCCCGGTCTACCACAGGTTTTTCTGACTATGTGGAGGGAGCGAGCAGACATAACTTTTTCTTACTTCCGGGCTTGGGTGGAGCCACGGGGTTAGCAGTCTAGCTGCCACCCAACACTATTTAAACCCATGCCTGCCCCGATGCGCAGTGGGCGCGCTGCCGGCACACCGAAGGTGCACCAAAGGCAAGCCCTTCTGCGCCCAGCCGTCGCCGGGAGCCAGGACCCCTGCAACTTTCAAGCTAGACTTGGGACATACGCAGAAACATTCCTACTTGACCTTGGAACTCCTTGAAGTTAGACGCTTAGGTACAACCAAATGTATCAACTGCCCACATGGTATGTCTGGGGCCTTCCCTGACATGGAAGGCCCCTTCTCTTGCAGACATTGTCTATTCCAAATTTTGGAGTTGAGGCAGAAATCTGTGGCTCAACTGCTATCTATTCAAGCAATGGGAAATTATAACTTAGATAGTCTCCCTCCCTCCCCAGATTCTCTGACTAACAAATCCGATCAGGGTTGGAATTGCTTTCTGAGCAATGTTAGGTCATTGCCCTAGCATGCCATTGAAATCTGGGATTTATTTTCCTCCAGACAATCCGATCTCGGGTTTCTTACTGAAACCTGGCTCAAATCTAGCTCCACCCCAGCTATTGCGGTGGCACTCCCTGAGGGCTACTGTATTCAAAGGCTGGATAGAAAGTCTAAGGACGGTGGAGGTATAGCCATTATCCATAAAGATACTATTAAGGTATCATCAAAAGGGAAAAATAAATAAATTAAAAAAACTATAAACATTAATAATGTCTTTCTTCCAACATTAGTAAAAGTCTTTGATTATTCAAAGTTCTTGAGCCTTTGATTCTAGATGCCTTAATTGTATAAGTATTACGGTTTAACGTCACCGCAATGTGAAACTGTCTTGAAGACTCTCAAATTGTCTTTAAAGAACTGCAATTGTCACTTTTCAATGTTCAATAGGAGTTAATATTCTCCCGATTGTCCTATGCGAGGAAATGTATGTAGATTTGACTCACCGATTTTTGCAGATATGAAGTTACCTCTGTTCACATTTGGCATTGCTCGTCTTTCCCAGGGAATGCGGTGAATAGAGGAATAAGATTCAGGCAGCAGAGGAAGACGACCGGAGAACCGGAAACCGGAGCAGGGATCTGGCCAGCGGAAGAGCTTGGAGAGGAAACTCCCGGGAGACCAACGCGGAAGAGATCCGGCCACTGGATGGAGCTGAAGACAGGCAAGTGAGCCGGGAACGAGGCAAAGTGATGAGAGCTGATGGGAGCGGTTTAAATACCCTCTCAGTGTGCAGTTACTATTGATTTAAATACACGTTGCTCACACGCGTATGTCATTCTTCAGTTAACACGTGTGAGTTTAATTTACATTTTACGATGCGCACGAGTTTAGCAACTGCTTGCCCTTACTTTAGAAACTTCTGAATACACGTGTTGATTAATGTGATCTTCACAATGCACATGCTTTTCACAGTCACGAGTACTCGTTTCCAGAAATAAAAATACGTGTCTGTCATGTATTCATTAACGTACACATGGAACAATATTTAACCAAGGTTCAGTGATTCAAACCATACAGTTCTTTTATGAATGACAACATATCACACCTTTTAACACAGCCCAAATGGAGAGTGTCCATACTAGACCAAATGACAGTGCGCGAGGCGGGCATGAGAGAGCATACCTGTAACATATAGTTTTAGGAGACAGTGGCATAAAATCACACCTGCCCTTTTTATGAATACATTTCTGGTAACTCTTAACCAGGAATCAGGGAACATTGAGGATTGTTTAGCTAGCTACCACACCACAGTAAAAACAGCCATAAATCAGCTGGCCCCACTGAAACAATACCCTAATTCGCCCAGACGAGTACATGCAGTCTGGTACTCTCAGGAACTGCGTAAGGAGAAATGTCTCTGTAAAAATTTGGAAAGGCGTTGGCGTCACTCCCATGATTTCAATGACAGAGAAAGGTATAAGACCTCTATAGTTCATTATCATAAGAACTTAAAAAATGCTCGTAAAGCCCATATTACGTTGCAACTCAATCAGGCAGGGAACGCTGCTAAAGAATTATATCAAATCTTCAAATCTTTTACCAACCCGAAGACCTGCAACAATTAAGTTTCTCCATCTCAAGAACTTTGCGATAAGATTGCTAATCATTTTGAACAGAAAATCAATTTCATCTATGATAAAATCACTAAAGACAGGAGCCCTTTGAATGACACTCTAACCCTCTGTCCTCCATCTTTGACCAACGGACACCTTTTGGAAAGTTTTACTCCTCTTACAGTAGATACAGTGGAGACACTGTTGAAAACAGCTAAATCTGGCTCACCTATGGAAATTATTCCAGCTGAAATCTCCTCTCTACTCTACAAACAGTTGGTTCCGTCTATCTGTTCAATTCGCAACCTCTCTATGAGAGAGGGCCAACTACCATTAGAATGGAAGGCCGCACAAATAATTCCCATTCGAAAGAAAGCTAATGCCCCAGTGGAGGATTTGTCTAATTGCCGCCCGATTTCTCTCTTACCTCTGATGAGTAAGCTATTGGAAAAAAATATTAATAAACAACTTTCTGATTCTAGCGATTCCACTGGATGCCTTGACTCCTCACAGTCTGGGTTTAGGCCAATGTACAGCATGGAGTCAACATTGATTGCCATCACTGATAATATAAGACACTTCCTCAACAATGGCCAGGCATTACTATTAGTGCTGCTATATTTGTCGGCGGCTTTCGACACGGTATCCCATTACATTCTTCTCAGGAGACTCAGTGAAATCGGGATTCGCGGGCAAGCCTTTCAATTGATCTCGTGTTATCTTACCCACCGGACACAGACCATTAACCTCAGCTTTTTCTGCTCACAGACTATGGATCTTACCAAAGGAATGCCTCAGGGATCTTGCCTTAGCCCCACTTTGTTCAATATTTATGTGGCCCAGCTAGCAGGGTTACTTAGAAAGCCTGGCTTTACTCTGATTTCATATGCTGATGACACTCAGCTCATACTGTCATTTTATAAAAACTCTAATAACACTCAGACCACTTTCTCAGAAGGCATGACTCCAATTGCTGCCTGGATGAGGAACAACTTCCTACAGCTAAATGCTGGGAAAACTGAGATCCTGCTTTTCAGAGATGCGCCTCTGCTCTGGTCTCCAGAGTGGTGGCCACCCGAATTAGGTGCTACCCTGGCCCCCAAGACTGTGGTCAAGAACCTAGGCATTTGTCTCGACCAGAAACGCACGATGAAAGAACAAGTTACAACTACCGTGGCTTCATGCTTTCATATGTTAAGCCTCTTACGTAAGGTATTTCCCTTTCTCCCCCTTACCGTACGCAAAACACTCATCCAAGCACTGGTGATAAGCTGCCTGGACTACTGCAGTGCCCTTCTGATTGCCTCACGTGAGTCTTCCCTAAATAGACTTCAGGTAGTTCAAAACCCTGCAGCTCGTCTTGTCATGAACTCACCAGCCAGAACAGCCCCTCTCCCGCTATTACAACATCTGCATTGGCTACCAATACATAACTGGGTTAGATTTAAGATATGTTGTATTGTGCATAAAGCACTAAACGGTAAAGGTCCTGGCTATCTAGCAGGAAAACTCATTCAATGCCAACCACACCGACCCCTCCGCTCAGGAACAAAATCCTTGCTCCTTGTCCCTCGCTTCAAGAAATCTAGCATGGGTGGGAAAGCTTTCTTCCACCTAGCCCCCTATTACTGGAATCAGCTCCCAATTCATCTCTGGAAATGCTCAGAATATCTTTTATTTAGAAAACGTCTTAAAACTGAGCTTTTCTAATTGCCCGCATGTGATCTGTTCTGACTGCTGCATCTCCTCAGCGCGAGATACCCCTCTGGGGGTGATTTGGGTGCTTTACAAGATATTTGCAACATTGTACTACAGTGCATCATTTATATTCATTGCGCTGTAATACAGCGGATGGGATATCCGTTATCTGCCACGTGTGTAGCAGTGTATCTCGTCTGCCAGACTCTTATCAGCCCCTACATTTTGAATCCAAGAGTTAGCAGGAGGAGAGCAGGGCCATTGCAATTATTGACAATAGTTATTAACATGCCATTAAAGCTTCCCCAAAAACATGCTGCAGAGTAGCAGACCCACAAGCATGGCTCCATTAATGTTGCACATATAGTCAAGTAATTGTACAGCATATATATGCCTTACTAATTAATGGCAGCTAATTCATTTATTAACACACATAAAGTGTCTGTTCAATTACACTCTAGGAAATCCTTTAAGATAAAATCACTTTTTGATTATGTTGGTGGTTTAGTTTCATTCCTCCTCATCATCATTCAACCATCTCCTCTACCGCATCATCCGTGAGCTGGAGCTCATCAGGTGTGGGCATCAGAACCTGACCAAAGAAGACCAGGATTCCCTTAAGGACCTCTGTTATTGAACTTCTTTTTGGGTGGAAGGGCCTGCTGTGGGTGGAGAGGGTGGGAAGGGGATTTGAGGAAAGGGACATTTATGGGGTTTCCATTGGGGAGGAGTGTGGGCTTGTTGTGGCAGGAGAAGGTGGGAAGGGGAATTGGGGAATGGGACATTTTTGGGGTTTTGAATGGAGGGGGTGGGCCTGTTGTGAATGGAGAGGGTCAGAAGAGGGGTTGGGGAAAGAGAAATTTTTGTGGTCGCCCTTTTTTGGGTGGAGAGGGTGTGTTTCCCAAGTAAAAAGTAAATAAATAAAGGGACCTTTTTACAATTAGTATATGTCTTTGCATTGCTAGTTAACGAAGCATTGTGATTTAGTGACGAGAGCGAGACAAGAAGCTGTCTTCTGAAATTGTCAACATTCAACTGTACATTCCCTTTTCCCCCTAGGCTTCCCCTTTCTGAAGTCCCTTGTAATCTACTTGTTCCGCAGTAGGTTATCTACCTCTTCCTGAATATGACAAATATTCTCTGAGCACTCCAATAAATTAAAGTTAAGTTAGTGGTATCAACAGTCTGTTCTTTATTTTCATATCTGTTTTTTCAACTTCGCCCTCGCCAACACATGTTTTGTCTTTGCTGTCAAATTCTGACCCCTTATATAATTTAATCAAAGTGATCTGTGTTGGTTAGTTGTATCCTGTTGTGATAAGGCGTGATGAGTCTTAATCTAAGACTCATCACGTCTTATCATGACACGACCAGGCGAGTCCTGCAGCATATTGTAAATATGAATATGGGCCACTGCCTTAGATTAACCCATCACAATACCCACGTTTTCTTAAATTGGGTGACTGGAACCTTTAACACTAGTTGAGATACACTATAGGCGCTTTGGAAAACTTAGTCTTAGATAATGCAACACTAAAGGCACTGCATACAACTAACCAAGACAGATCACTTTTCTTAAATTGTATAAGTGTTGGAATTAGTTAGCTATAAATAAGTATCTTTCAATTCTTTGAGAGAAAAAACGCACGGCATGATATGTGACAATGATAGATCACGCTAATGTGTAGAGCACAAGGTGTTTAGGGTCACTGACCGGGGTGATGGTACATCAATTGAGTGTACTTAGAGACTCCTCCCTAAAACCTTGAAAATGTTGTCATTGTAGCCCTGAGGAAGTCTGCTGCAACTTTGACAGCAAAGAAGAAACATGTGTTGGCGAGAGCAAAGTGGAAAAAACAGATGTGAAAATAACGAACAGTCTGTGAAAATAACGACAGAATATGCCGCAGGACTCACCTGATCATGTCGTGATAAGACGCGATGAGTCTTAGACTAACACTCATCACGTCTTATCACGACAGGATACAACAAGCCAATACATATCACTTTGATTAAATTATATAAGGGTCAGAATTTGACAGCAAATACGAAACACGTGTTGGCGAGGGCAAAGTTGAAAAAACTGATGTGAAAATAAAGAACAGACTGCTGATACCACTTACTCAACTTTGATTTATTGGAGTGTTTGGAGAATATTTAGAATTCTTCCAGCAGGAGAAGACTTGGTGGTTCTTCCTCCTCCTAGAGCACCAGATACTTGCAGATATCTTGACACTAGTATTTGGGACACTTTGTATACTATAGTATGTGCACCTGTATCCACAGCCTCTAATCTTGATAGTTTGTAAGTACCTCTTCCTGCAGTCCAGTATACCCAACTACCAAAGTGGGAACAGAAACCTGACTATATGTTTGACTTTATCGCTTGATGAGGCTTTGCAGCACAAAGCTACCTATTGATGATACTTGTATGTTAGTTACTGTCCTTGTCCTACCCTATGTAACTATTGATCACCAATGGGGTCTGCCAAAAATAAACACAGAAATTGCAATCTCTCCTTCGAAAGACCAACTTCAGTTCTAAGTTCTTCACTACTTCTTACCTGAATAGATTAAGCAATGTCTGCTACCTCTCTCAATTTTCACAAACCTTATTACAGGGTTCCCCAAAGTGCCTTCTTAATGCTGGTGCCAGTGGGCTACCACTAACAGGGAAGACATTACAAAACAAGGTCCCACCTATTCTAAATGATGCTTGTGAGGGTAACTTTAACTGTGGGATTATTCAGAAAGATTATCCACCACAGGCACCTAAACTGAAAACATATAGTTAGTGGATAATCTAAGACTAAGGCCACCACAACAAAAAAAGAAACAAACAACAACTAGCAAGCAATCTGGGGACCTCATATTTAATTTATTAAAAAATTAAAACTTACAGAAACGTCGAGTCAGGACTCAGGAGAAGGTTACACCATGATGCATAGATTTTGTAAGCAACACAAGGCCTGATTCACAAAGGTAAATTTACACTTTTGGTATTACTTTACTCATGCAGTGTAAGTTTATGACTAGTAACGTTTCTATCAGTAGCTTTATAAGTAGTAACTTTGTGAGTAGTATGTAATTCCTATTATTTTAAAAGTGTTACTACTAGTTAGTTACTACCCATAAAGTTACTACTCATAAGGTCACTGGTAGTACAGTTACATTGCAAGAGTGAATCTACACCAAACGTGTAACTTTCCCTTGTGAATAAGTCCATAGTGCACACTAGCACTTTCTATCCTTGGAGAGACATTGTTCTGAGACTCTGCGCTATTATGATGTCACTTTCATGCCTGGGTGGGTAGCAGCGGTGGCATGGACTATTGTTTATTTAGGAAGATCCTGTAGCAGCTGGCATTGTTTTAACCACACCCGCTTCCAAGTTTGTGATCCATTTATGGTTTAAATGACTAAGTCACACCTCAATAGGTCATACAAGCTGGTGAAAGAGGGTAGAGGTTTTATGAATGGAAGAGAGAGTTGGAAAAAGGTGAGAAAAAACAAACACAATGTTCATCAAGTCAATGAGCAGCACATCATCATCATCACATCTGTTGTGGAAGAAAGAAGACAGTTCAATTACCAAATGCAAACAGTCCTTCAGCCCCAGAGTCTCAAGTTATCTAATTGTTATCTTACATAAGGTTGAAAATTAAAAAATAGGGAGGACCCACAGTGTTCTAAAAATTGGTATTGTTAAGAAAAGAAAAATGATACTGCACTTAAATGCCAAAATGGGCGGTGTATCTGCATTCTTCTTCTCAGAATGTACATCTTGGATGCAGGGCTAAACCTGTCTGGTAAGCAGGAACGTTATTGAGCTTACCTGCAGAAGAAGATGAGAGGTCAACTGGAATGCCAAAAAGTATATGCCAATATTGTAGAGTCAAGGTAAACTTCATGGTGGGTGAGTACCAAGAGGGCAGAACTTAGGCTGGTGTAGTCATGTGTAATTAACTGGGAAGTGAGAACAATCTCTTACCACTAATCCCAGACAAGTATCTGCATGTACCTGGCTGATTAGTCTCACAAATGTCAATAACATTTAGCTATGTTCATCTATCGTGTGACGTGTTCAGGGTGCGAGAGCACAGCCACTGGTTCAGAGTTTTACATTGGAGCCACTACTCTGCATTTATCTAAATCAATGCACTTCTCTCCAGTCCACAGTAGTAGCCTCATGAATCATGTTGTTTCCCATTGAAGTAGATTGACACTGTTCCTAACTTCCTTCTTCTGGTTTGTTTGTTGTAGTTGTCCTGATTCCCACCCAAATGAGGTAGACCTGTAGAGTTGAAGAACAAGAAAAGCAAAACAAAATTGAGCTTTTTGTGTAGTTTTGGTAACTAAATTGACTGAAAAATAAAGAACTACACGAAAGGGCCATGTAAGAAATTACAGTGAAATGTGAAAGCAAGGCAAGCATTCAGGCATAATCATCCCTAGGGTTCCAAACTTTACAAATCAAGTTTACAAATTACTTACAACTAGGCTACCATCCCAGCCACCACATGAATCATCAATTACTCAATATATCACTCATTGGCGCAATAGTTACCTGTTCTAAGTGTGGTGCATATTTGTCTATTGTATCTCTTTTCCCAGACCCCACATATATACATTTTCTTTTAAATATTTTTTTAAAGCAATTCGACAATATATATGAAAGTTCTCTTGTGGGCTACTTAGTCAGGGAAGCAGAGTTTGTACTCAAACTCAGGGTGCTCACACAGATGTTCGCCAGCTAACATGCTTGTAATATAGAATGGTACATCAGAATCAGCAAGGATGTTTCTATAAGTGATAAATAGAAGAAATGCCTATCTGGCTTTCAACACACCATAAGTCACATGTGCATCACATACTGAGATGTTTGGAAGTAAACCAATGGAGACTGACAACAATACTACACAAGATGGAGACAGCAGCGACAAGCTTGTATCTGAGCAATCAACATCCCAGTTGTCTGAAATGGATTTTCCTATATGGAAAACTCCTTAGGGACATGAGAAACTGTAATGCTGAACAACCATACAAGGAGGAAAGAACCTTAATGTACAAAAGAAATGGCATACATAGTTATCTTGAAAACCGTCAGAGGAAATGAAGTCAAAATCGAAACATGATTGTTACCCAGGAAAAGGGGAATACAATAGGGAAAGATGGGTAACTCCAATCCCACAAGATTCATTGTCAGATTTAACTGTGATTCAACACAAGTTAGTAATATCTTGAGAAGGGATGGGACTATTTTGAAATGTGAGGGAACATTGACTAGGAAAATTGGAGGTAATCCCTCAATTACATACAGAAAATCTAAATCACTGAAAGATAACACTGGTTTAAAGTCATTTTTGTAGCCAGGAAGCGATCACTAGCGTATTTCTAATGGTTTAACTGCAAAGTATATAAGAACAACAAGAATGTAATATATGTTATGATAAAGGACTACAAAGAATGTTTTCTAATAAAAAAGCATATTTTTAAAAATACATCTTGTACAGTTTACATGCTTGGTTGTCCATGTGGAGATAGTATGTGGGAAGTGCCATTTTTCACATGAAGAAAAACATCTTTGCACAGAGAATGGATATAACAAAACAATTACCCAGCAAATCAGTTGCTAGACACCTTCTTAAAACTACACAACAGTGATTTCAACAAACTTAAGTTCTTTTTTTGAACACAGTTAGAAAGCAGGAGAGAAGAGCAAATAAAAAAATTAAATCGAGGAAGCTTAAATTACAATAGATTTTACTCTTCGATACCTGCCAACCACATGGATGGAATATAGATGAGGATATATTTGTGAATCTATACTAGGACTATTATTTGGAACTAATTTTCTTTCCCTGCTACAAACAGTGAATATTGTATACAGTATTTAATGCAAATTTAACCCTGTGCTTTCTTTCTTTCTCCTCTTTTTCTGTACAGGAGAGTGCATTATGAAATATTTGATTTTGAAGTGATATCATGATATGACACATATCAACTTAAGCAATATTTGACCACATTGAAGATGTACATGCTCATGTGTGGTATGCTTGAAAGGAATTTGTGATTGTTTGGGCTAAATTGAAAGATTGATTGGACGTGCACCCACAAGAATAGGTTGATTATGTTGATTACCAATATTACCATTAACTTATTTAGCGCTCTGAGGCATGAAGTTTGTTGTTACACATAGAATCTAGGGGTCATAGATTAAGTGAGTGAGCCCACCTGGGAATAATGCATTATGACGTGTTACTGCAGAAATAATAAGGACCATCAGATGAATGATATGTATAATAGCAAGGTAACCAACATGATAAATAGAAAAATGGCTACATCTTTTAAAAATTGTGATAGTGGCCCAGGGTTTAAATAACATTGGCAGTTTCAAGTGCACACCATGATGCAATAAAATAAATTGTATACATATGATGTGGGTTTCTTTTATATCTTTAGTGTTTCTGTCATGACAGCATAAAATGTATAAAGATTATAAAAAGGCTATGTGCTGTCACATTTCCTGTCATGAGAAAGACCAGTTGTGTTGAACACATGGATGTATTGCCAGGCCTGCCATGTAATGTTTCACCAACAACTCTTGGAGTGCCACCATTATAATTGTAACAGAATTAAGCTTTTAACTTTAAAACTAAAAATTTTAAATTAATTTAATTAATTAAATGCATACATTTTAGCCCACTTTACTAATAATGAAATAATCTAAACATGTTAGTGAAGGTGTGTAATTGTTTTACAATTATTTATTAAAAACGAACAATTATGTTTAAAATAATATATTTAAATTATTTTATTATGTAATATATATTTAACTTGATTGGTTAATGCACTATAACATTGTGAGCAGCGTAGCAAATATGAATGTAGTTCCCTCCTTTGTGGGCTTTATGTTAGTAGTATCTGAAGCGGATGCGAGATGGGAGGCTGATTGTGTTCTGCATCCCAGGTCTCCCTTTCTTGACATGCCCATACATTATATAACAGAAATTGCCAACAAATAATCTTCTCGGAGGCCATATCAGAGTTAATCAAGCACAATTAGATTGGGACCCCATTGGCAATCCAGGAACATATGGCATTGGTCCAGTTCTCACCTCTACACACGTCTTCCCGCATCCTCATGCAACATTCAAGAGCAAATGCTCCTTAGCACATTGCCCTTCCATTCTCAATAAGTGCTCCAATATCGGGGACCTAAATGACCAATTACATCATGTGCTCCAGTGGCATCCCTAGCCACCTCGCAGGCCACTGTAGTGTTGCCACCACATAGTAAAGTTTGTAATTTGGGCCTCCTAAACCACCCTCCATCATTTCACAATCTCCAGCCTTTGTCTATCTTGTCTATCCATATATCTCTGAGGTAAGTAGGGACTGTAGGTCTCAGAGAAATGTTTTTTTGAGTACTACTGGTAGGGTTGTATGGAAATATAATAGTCATTGTAGTATCAGCATTTTGGAAAACTCCATGCTGCCTAGCAAATTCCAGAATATTACTGACTAGTAAATAAACATAATTACCTGTCCCAGATTGCCATCAATTAGGGCCTTCTCGCTGTATTACATAGTCACACCTAGAGATTTAATGGTATCAAATCTATTTCTAATTTACTCTTAGTCCTGTGAAATTATGAAATTGATTCAGTAGGACTATTAAGATGGTCAAGGTATCACTGTCAGCGTTCACCTTACAGAGTTATACCAAAGGGTCATCCACACACAGAGATACAATATGCCAGTCATTCTCAATTTGTGACCCCCGTTCTGGGCCTTGAGCCCGTAATATACATGCCTGGGGCTACATCGCTAGTGCATACAGAATAGGAGACAGAGGACAACACTGCCTAGTACCTCTGCATACCTGAATTTCCTGTAAAATCACCCTACCTGCATAAACCTGTGCCACTGACTGCACGCATATTAATTGAACCCAATGCAGGAACTCTGGGCCTATTCCTATCCGGTGCAGCACCTTTAACATATATGGCCAGCCTAAAGTATCAAAAGCTTTTATGATATCCAATGAGGCTACCCAATGTTCAGTCCCTTGGTGTCTTGATCAATCCATGACCCCAAACAAATGTTACAGATTTAAAAAAGTATTCCTGTTGGGAATAAACGTACATTGATCACTATGTATTGTGGTTTGGACCATCTGTATGAAATGATTGGCTAGCACTTTCTCCAAGATCTTGTATTCGGAATTTAATAATGTGAGTGGCCAGTAAGTGCTCAAATGTAGGGGGTCTCTGCTGGGCTTGGGACGAACTACAATTAATGCCTCCCACATGGATAAGGGAAAGTGACCCACCATTCTGGCCATCTCAAAAACCTGTAGTAAATGAGGGGACAGCGTCCCTTCGTATGTTGCATAGAACTTCAGTGGTAGACCTTGTGGCACTGGATTTTCAGTCCTAGCTATTTGGGACAATGCTAACTTTATCTTCTGCAGGTGTGTTGGTTCATCCAACTCAGTACACTGAAGAGTATTAATAGCATTGAAAGAAATCCCTTCTAGGTAGCTACTAGCATCAGTGCCCTGTGTATCTGGAAGCAATCCCTAGAGGGATTTGTAGTAACCCTCAAACACTCTGTTGACCTCCCTCTGTGAGTTTACCACTGATCCCCTCAGATCACCGATATTTTCTATCAAGCTTCTAGGGGTGCTAAATTTTAAGAGTCAGTCTAGCATGTGTCCTGCCTTATCTCCCCCAGCATGTTGCCTACCAACATATTCCCTGTATTCAAACCTGCTCTATCTGTCCAATAATTCCCCTTTGCTCAGCTCTAGCTTGAACCAATGCATCTCTGAGTTGGTCATTTCTGGTCAAATCAATTTTCCAAACTTCCCATACGACTTTCTAGGGAAGTCAATTCTGTGACAGAGTCTGCTTTACTCCATACATTGTCTTAATATATAGACCACGCGGCACCACTTTTTTTTTTTAACAACATATTTTATTGATTTTACATGGCATAGCCCGGGACATGTCCCGGAGGATACATTGCAAAGAATATACATACTACCATGAACATCTGTTTGTGCTTGTTGTGTAACATTCAAACATAACAATAACAACATTGCGCAGTCCGTTTCCAACCCCACCAAATTATGAGCGGAATTCTGAATATGTGGTCGGAAGTGACCAAATGGTACTTTCAATTGTATAGAAACCAGTCGCTCCCAGGGGGTAGAGTCTTTCAAGGGTCCGGCTCGGTGAGTTGGGGTCAGTCTATGCCACTGTAGTCTGCCCAGCGCAGATATATTTTCCTGTGTTTCTGGGGACAGCCCCGAGCCTGGAACACAGCAATCTCTGCATTCATGCAGATATCTATGGCATTTTTCCACCTGCTGATCTTAGGAGGAGATTTGCTTTTCCACTGTTGGGCGATATCCCTTTTAGCAATAGTGACGGCTAAGAACAATAAGTGCTGTTTATATCGGTTCTCCCCCAATACTGTCAGTGCTGTGTAATAACAGTAACTTCGGTTCAAGAGGTATAACCCACGACAGCACCTCACTCAGGCATGCCACTACCCTCCGCCAAAATGGTTGCAATGCAGTACAATCCCAGACAGTGTGTATGAAGATCCCCTCAGCCGTCCCACATCTCAGGCATACAGGGGACTGGATAGCACCCATTTTCCATAGTGTGAATCGGGTATAATATATGCGGTGCAAGTATTTAAACTGTATCAGTCTGTATCATGTTGAGATTGCTGCACCTCGAGTGCTGGCCAAGGCTTCCGCCCTGTCATCATCTGTTAGATCTGGTATGTCCTCCTCCCAGGCTTTTCTAGTCTTGTGCAATGTAGTATGGTTGTGCGTTGTCAGGGTTTGGTATAACTGACGGATCTTGTGGGCACCTATGTCGCCCATCAGTAGGCGTCCTTCTAAGGGATGGAATTCAGGCAAGGTATCTGTTCTTCGTAGTATGGGGTCAAGTGCGTGCCGAAGTTGGAGGTATTTATAGAGCTGCGACTTGTGTAACTGGAACTCCATCTGGAGCTGTTGAAATGACTTTAATACAGTGCCTCTCACTATGTCTCCCAGGGTGGATATTCCCACCATGTCCCACCCGCAGAATCCCGTGAGTGCCGTTACCGGGCGCAGCAGTGTACCATGCCACAGCGGGTCGTCTGGGTCAGGCGGCCCTGCCAACCCATCTGTCGGACCGTGGCCCGCCATAGATGGATGACAGTGCTGCAGGCAGGGGGTAGAAAATCTAAAGTCTGCAAACTGTATAAGAGTTGGAGGAGTGGTATATTTCCCATCGCCATGTGATCCACCGCATATGCTGGGTCTGATGGGGGGTTGTACCACCATTCATTAAACACTTGTAAGTGAGAGGCCACATAATAGGCGTAAATGTCCGCGGCCGCAATACCGCCACAGTAGGTTGATTGCGTGCATGTGCTTAACGCCACTCGCACCGCTCCGTCATGCCAGAGGAACTTATTTTGTACGGCATTCACCTGGGCAAACCAAGCCCGCGGTATTGCATATGGGAAATTCTGCAGCCTATAGAGTATTCTGGGTAGAGAAAACATTTTGAAAATTGCCGATCGCCCATATAATGAAAGCAGAAGAGATGACCAAACCGCCGTCTCATCTTTAAGGCCTTTAAGGAGGGGATTAATGTTACAAGCCCAGGAGGTCTGTGAGGAGGGTGATATAAAAATGCTGAGGTACTTGAAGCCAACAGTGGCGTGTGATAGCTGCTCAGCCCACTTCTCGCGGCCCTGGTGGCCATGTACCGGGAATAATACAGACTTAGTGGGGTTCGTGCGAAGCCTGGTGGTTTGACCAAAAACACGCAGTATCTGGAGGATGCGAGGTCCCGAAAACCATGGATCTGTCATAAAGAATAGGACTTTGTCCGCATATAATGCTATGCGGTCAGATCGAGACGCATCCCAGTCAAAGCCTCTGAGCACCGGATCACTGCGCACCCACACTGCCAGAGGTTCCACCGCAAGGGCAAACAGTAAGGGCGATAGGGGGCCTCCCTGCTGCGTACCGCGTGCATTGGTAATGGGGCTGAGCGATGTCCTGCGACACAAATCGAGGCAGTTAGTCCCGAATATAGGAGGCGCACATAAGTTAGGAAGTGCGGGCCAAAGATAACGGCTTCTAGAAGTCGGAAAAGGTATACCCAGCTGAGAGAGTCGAACACCTTGTCGATATCTGCAAGCAGGATAGCTGCCGGGTGTCTCAGCTCTGGGGCTCTAGCCATAACATTATGCACACGTTGGATGTTATGACGTGTGGAGCGATGAGGCATGATCCCAGACTGGTCCGGGTGAATCAGATCCAGTATACAGGATCTGAGGCGGTCGGCGAGAACCTTGCCCAGAAGCTTAGGCTTGAAGTTAATAAGTGAGATAGGTCGGTACGATGCAGGGTCTTCTGGTGGGCGTCCCGGTCTTAAGAAAAGGACTATCTCTGCGTGTCACCACTCCGGGGGGAGCTGGGATTGGTCAACTGCCTCCTGTATGGTGTCTAGCAGACGTGGACCTAGTACGTTCATGTGTGGTCCGAGAAACTTCATTGGGAAGCCGTTTGGCCCGGGGGCCCGACCAGGGTGTTTGGCCACCAATGTGGCGCGGAGCTCGTCTACTATAATAGGGGCATCTAGTTGGTCCCGTGCAGAGTCTGTAAGTCTGCGGGGGGAACATCTCGCAAGAATTCGTCTATAGCGTCCTCCAGTAGTTACTCTTGGCTCGTATAAAGCAACGAGAAGTAGTGTGCGAACTCCGCAGCCACAGTCTCAGGGGACGAGCACAAGGCCCTGTTCGCATCGCGAAGCACCGGGACGCTGGAAGGGGACTTTTCTGCTTGACATAATCTATGGAGCATTTTACTGGATTTGTCCCCCATTGGTAGATCCTATGCTGTGATGCCAGCCAAATTTCTTTGGCCTCACCCATGAGATGGCACTGTAGAGACTGCTGCGCCTGCAGTAAGGCACGTTTTAGAGCGGGATCGGGATTGGTGAGGCACTGTGCCTCTAGGGTTCTCTGGTGGTCCTCCAACTCCGTCAGTTGCGCCATTCTTATCCGTTTAGACATGGCGCGGAAACTGATATCTAACCCCCGAATAGTAGGCTTCATGTCTGCCCATAACGTACATTTGGAAAGAGTCGATGTTTCATTATGTACAAAGTAGTCTGAGACCGCTAGAGACAAAGTCTCTAGGTATTCTGGGTCCCGTAGGTGCCAAGGGGACATCCTCCACCTGAAAGGGGGTTTGTAGGAGTGTACCCTGAGGAGGCACTAGACTGGGGAATGGTCAGAGAGACTCCTGGGGAGGTGTGCCACACTGGAGACCCGATGAAAGTATCCACGTGGGACGAATATGTAGTCTAGGCGGGACAGAGATTTATGAACAGCGGACAGGTATGTGTAGCATAGCTCGGCGGGGTGATATTGCCGCCAGACGTCTGACCAGCCTAGTGTGGTTGCTAATGTGTTGAGTTTGGATCTGTCTGCCGGGAGCTCTTGCCCTGATGTACATGCTCTCTCTTTCACAGTCATGATGTTGTTCCAGTCTCCTCCCAGAAGCGTCAGGCCGTCTGAGAGTTCACCCCATAGACGAGTTAGCCGTTCAACAAAGGTGGCGCTTAAAGGTGGGGGGCATAGATGCTTCCTAGAGTCAGGCGTTCCCCATAAAGTGACCCTGATATCAAGACATAGCGACCGCTGGGATCTAGCCAGTGTTTGGTGTGTATGAAGGGGATACGGCGGTGGATAAGAATTGCAGTCCCGCGAGACCCCCTAGTGAACCCCGCATGGTATACAGTATGATATCCAAATCCAGATAGACAGGGAGCTTTAGTGCCCATCAAGTGTGTCTCCTGAAGAAGGAGGATGTCAGCCCCATAGTGTTTGGCTTGGCGCAGAATGGCGCCCCTCTTCACTTTGTTAAGGAGACCCGTGACATTCCACGAGACTATAGTGAGATCCCCGAGCAAAGGATCGTTCCGTTTAGTTGTTATCTATCCCCAGGATTTGTATGTGCCAGGATTAAGACGGTGGGATCGGGATGTGAATGCTGCGCGTGTGCAAGAACAAAAAACAATGTAAACATAATACTTTAGAGAACCCCCACCCGATACTGCCTAAAACATGGAGCATCTGTCGTGGCAGAAGATACCCTCAGGCCCCCAACAGGGGGACCCAGGGCGCCTCCACCAATGGTACCCTGAACACCCATACAGTCCTAACCCACAATAAAAGGTGTGTCCCGGGCGGGAGGAAATCTGTGGCCAACCCTCCACGCCATCTTGAGGTCTATGTGAAGCAAGCGGGCTAACAATCGCCTACTAAGGTGACCCTGATTCCTGAGAGCGTTGATGAGCCTGAGCACTGTTAGGAAGCTTCTTCCGGATCCGACGAGCACCGGGCAGAGCCTGATCTGTTACGCCGTTTGGATTTATTCCTCTTCAGCCTGTTCCTGCGCGAGTCGTGAGACGAATCTGACTCCATTGGCGGTGGGGTATGCGATTTTGGATGTGTTCGTTCGTCAGTCCAGGCAAAAACCGCCTCAGGCGTGTCGAAGAAGTAGGATTTGGAATTGTAAATGACTCGCATTCGGGCTGGGTATAGAAGCATGTACTGTATGTTCAAGGCTCGTAATCTGCGCTTTGCCTCCATGAAGGACTGGCGTTGCTGTTGTACCAGTTGGGTATAGTCCGGAAATATCATTATGTGCTTGGAGTCATGGTTAAGTTTGTCCCTTTGGTTCCTGGCAAATAGCTAGATGGAGTCTCTGTCTGCATAATTGAGGAATTTTGCAATCACGGGCCTTGGGCTTTCCCCCGGGGGTGGTTTTTTCGTTAGCGCACGGTGTGCCCGTTCTACCACGAAGCAGGCAGACAATTTATTTGGTGGCATGAGGTCCGTTAGCCATTGGGTGTGAAAATGGGTCATAGATGTTCCCTCACAGCCCTCCGGGAAACCAACGAAGCATAAGTTGTTTCGTCGTGCGCGTCCTTCTCCATCTTCGACCCGGGATGCCAAATCCTGTGTCAACACCGTGAGCTTGTTGACCTTCTGTGGCAGGGTGGTTACTGTATCCTCTATTGTTGATACGTGCGTCTCCGCCTCAGTGATGCGGTCAACCGCTTTCCGAAGATCCTGGCGCAGGAAAGAGACCTCAGTGCCCACTGCACCGATTTTAGCGTCCAACGTATTCCTTGCTTCAGTGATGGCCGCCAGGAGTGCTGCATTGTCTGGCATCGCACTGCTCGAGTCACCTCCAGTGGCACCGCCGGGTGCCGCAGTGTAATGATCGAGGGTGCTCTGCTTAGTGCCGGCCGAACCTGCTTTATCCTTGCCCATGGCGATAGGCGAGCCGTCCGCTATATCAATCACGGATTCTATGGCAGGAGCAGGGCGGGGATGCTCGGCCTCCGTTGTATCACTCAACTCCTGGCTGTCGGCGATCACTGTGTTTCAGATGAGGAGACGCGGTAGGCCGGGTCTCACGGAATCCAACTGGTCTCGGACCACAAGCCGCACTGAGCCTAGCCCGGCCGCTTCCGCAGCCCTCAACTGCTGGCCAAGTAGGCCCCGCTATAGGGACCAGACTCGCCGGACCCCCGACCAACCACACACACCCCAGTCGTAGAAGCGCATCGTCTCCACCCTGCAGCACAGCTACTAAATGATTGCTCACCCTGATCTCTGTCGCTGGGTCTCAAGCTCCAGGCGTTGTTGTCGCTGGGGGGGTATGTTAATGGAGCCAGCAATGTTTCAGGGCAGACACGGATGTCCCTCTGCTCCACTCTTTGGTCTGTATCCTCTTGCAGCCCAAAGGGTTTCTGGAAGATGTCAAGTGGGAGGGTCATACGCCAGCTCCCCAGGGACTCTGAAGGTGCCAGGCTGCCCCCGGGGCCTGCTTTAGGCTGTCCAGCCAGTAGACAAACTGCCAGGGAGGGCGCCGCCCCTACCACAATGAGCCGGCTCAATCGGGGGTCCTGCTGGCAAAAGGTACCACCTTAATGAGGATTGGGCTCCCGCGGGCTGCCGCAGGGCACCGGCAGCCACGCCACGCAGGCCATGTCGATTAGGTTGCACCCGCTTTGGCCGTTTCAGGGCCGCCTCAAAGTACGGCCATGCCTCCCAGCCTCGCAGTCAGCTCCGGCTCCCAGCGCGGCCAATCCGGGTCCCGCAACAGAGTTCCCTGCGCTGTCGGGAGGACCGGGCCACGAATGGAGGCCCGCGCCCAAAGCCCGTCCGGGGCGTTCACTATCGGCCCACACTCATGGCCGCCGGGGCCCCTGCCATCGCGTCCCAGGGCCCAGCAGGCAGTCCCCTGGACTCAAGGCTCCCCGCCTACCTCTGGGGCTTTGATACTCCAGCCGCGGCCGCCAATCTGCAAACAAGCCTGGGTTGGGGTTCACGGCGCGCGCAGTCCTGCACCAGCCCGCTTCAGGCCCCGGTACTGCAAGGCTCCGTCCGTGCGCCGCCGGACCTCGGGATTGCGGCCAGACGTCTCACTGGGTCATTTTAGGCACACAGCGATGCGGCTTACAGGCTTCACAAGACAGGATTATGATGGATTTGGAGTGAAATTGGCGTGGGTGTGCAGAGCCCTGTTAAGGTGCGTCTGCCATGTTGGCCTGCCAGACCTTGCCCCCGCTGCACCACTTTAAACGTTTTCCATTCAATAGCTTTATTGGCCACTGAAAAAAATTGTGTTTTTCTGTTTGTGAAAATGTGTTTTGATATTGAAAAAAATAAATAAGATGTAAATGACAATTAACATATATCGTGGAATTGCAAATGATGATGTATTGCATTATGCACCAATTTGTGTAAAAAATTATTTAAAAAACAACAAAAATTTAAGAACTTTGTTAAGGTAACAAGTGCGTTTTGTCTCAAACTAAATTGTGTCTGGTCATCCATAGAGCACTTTGAGCTACTATTGAAGAGATACAGGTTGAGTAGGATTTTGCATTCTTGTTTAGTTTTTTGCTTCCCAATCATCAGAGACCGAAAATCCTTATAATAGGGGTACCTTTTTTTCTGTGAGTTTAGGAGGCTCCCAAGTCAGAATAGTCTTTATTTTGGCCTTGAGGGAATGCAACTTAGCCCCACCCACAAGATGTATCAAGTACAACACAGATCCCTGCCCTATCTAGCACTTACTGGCCTTGACAGTAAAGCCTGCATTTTGCGGGGACTGGAGCACTTCCTGCAGGTGTAAGCGATTGTCGTGTAGTTCCTACCAATCCGTAGGACTAGCGCATTGTTTGGACAACATAAACTAAGAGCTTGGTGTCTAGACTGATTCTGACCACCCCCTCAGGATATGTTGGCCTATAGACCAGCTAGCTCACAGTGCCACTGTATGCCCCCCTAACCTACCAAGGAGCGAATAGATTCCGGCAACCACTGAACATGACATCCCTTTCCTCTCAGGGATTGTGGAAACAGTACAGAACTTTTTTCTTAGTCACTCATGCTCACTTATTCTCAGAGAAATATACAGAGAATACACAGTGGGACGTTTTCAATAATATTTATTGAACCATTGTTATTCTTTATAAAATATGTGTGCTGCAATGATTAGTAGACAGACACAGATAAACATGATTACAAGCACCAAAAGGGTAAATAGTAGGTCTACCATGGTGCCATAACAATGTATATATTGAGGCATATGAAATACAGCAGTAATCAGGTGTATACCTACGATGCACACTCGACTTTGAGTGTACCTAGAGCGTGTGAAGGTGTAAAGCCAAGAAACCCCCCAAGGGACAATCCAACCCCACTACCTGATGGGATAGAGTGAAGGAACTCGTCTTGGTCATGAACTGGACACCCCTCACGAGATGTAGGACCACTGCATGGTAATTTCTCAGCATTCAAGGACATACGGCGTCAGCGGAAGTGCCTTCTCTACTAATCTATTGGGTTACTCATCTTTTATAATAGAAAGCAGCCTTGCGATGTGCGTATAGATTAGTGATGTTATGAATATTTAGATAGCCCTATCACCCCGTTGATGAAGATAGTGATGACATCTGTACATCGTGCAAAATGAGACCTTGTACATGATGTTCAGGGTGATGTGATAATGTTGTGTAAAGCTAGATTTTTCAGGGAAACTAATCCAACATTGTCGTGCATGCAAATATGTGCAAAAGGTCACAGCTGAAAATGTTATTTGTGAAGACAATGTAAGAAATAAGTTGCATCGCTACATGGGCCTAACCCCTCATACAAAGGTTTAATATCTAAAAATGTATCTAAAATGGCAGCAGATAATTCTAAAAATGTTTTTAAACTACTCTTAAAAGTATCTAAAAGCAGGCTTCCCAATAAAATATGTATAAAAAGTCTTAGTCATTATATATCATTTGAGATCTCAAGCACTCAGAAAGCCACGGTGCCTAGAAAAAGAAAAAGCTATTTTTGTACATTTTGTTTTAAAAAGAGGCCAAATTGTTCCCATGCGGAAAAGGCCAATTGTTTATATGTTCCGAGTGGAAGACGCAACAGTGCTGTTGTCCACATCCACAAATGTTCTCAGAGGCACACCTCGTAGCATGTCTATGGAGCAAAGGGGATTCCATCCAGTTCCCACAGCAATCGCTGACTGAGGCATTGTATCCCACAAATTTTCTGCAGTGCCATTGTTCACATCATTAGGAGCAGAAGCATCTCAGGATTGCTCGAAGAATGCATTCATCCTCAATGGAATACGCTGGGGACAGCAATACACATGGGCCCTAAAGGGGTCCATCAGTACTTCAATGTCCAGTGGCGCAACCAATTCTTATCCAAGACCAGCCGCGGCCGCTGCAAGTAAGAGCAGTGGGGCCAGGTGAGGGGGGATTTCGAGAGACGACCACGAGGGAAAATTAATTATTTATTTAATTTTCCCTCGTGGCCGTCTCTTGAAATCCCGCCTCACCTGGCCCCACCGCCCCACTGCTCTTACCTGCAGCAGCCACGGCTGTCCAAGTCATATGTCCAGGACACATTTGTGGCTGCAAAGCAGGCAGCAGAAGACTGGTTGTATGCAGTCAAGCCAGACCGGCCTGAACGTTAAGAACCAATGCTCATTTAGTTCTTGAAGCCGAGGTGTGCTGAAGCAGTTTACCATGCGCTCATGGCAACACAGCAGTAACAGTGCTGTCTCCATTCTGATTTGAACTGGGATGTCCTGTGTGGAGCTGATAGAATAAAATCAGTATTCCTGCCACAACTAGCAGGACAAGCGGGAGCCCTCCAAAAACGCTCCCCAACACGCAGTGTATTAAAGATGGTATAACTCCGACTATCGTCGGATGAATCACTGCAGCTGGGGAACCCTTCAGATAACAAGACAAGTTCACCATTGAAGCATTGCATGCCCTGTGGAGAGTAATATCCTTGCAAACAAAGGAGCTGCTTAAGGCGTCTTCACAGTCGGAGCCACTTAGAAAAACTTCTGTGTCTCCATTCCTGCATGTAAACAAGAACAGTAATTCCCAATACTTGTGCACATATCCTTCCCCTAGCGCTTCATATCTGCCTCCCTGTTGGTATTGGAGACAATATTGAAATTGAAACATCGAGACTGGTAGGCTGATGTCATCATGAACTATCCAGTCAGTGGATGGTGTCTCAGCCATGGTGAAAGGTAAATGGACTGATTTTTCAATGTGCAACATGGTATATTTCGCATCTCTACATTCCATTGTTATCTGTCTTTCTGTTAGATCGTATGATGAAAACAGATTTGTACTGTTGATGTAACACCATGGCACGCGGCCAGAACGTAACGTTTGTAACGTCCAGTTTAGTATTACTATTGACCGTGATTGTGACTTTCCATGTTATAAAATAGACATGTCATGCTCTATTATGTCAATGTTGCCCAGTGAATAAATTCTGGTTGATAATGTAGTCATACCGTTGTCAACCACAGCCAAAGCCTTTTCTAAATTAACCCTATCAATCTTGCGCAATCTCACAGCAGCTTCCTGTTGAAAAATCTTCCATAGCTCAGCGTATATTCCATACAAAAAGCACTTTTAACATGGGTTACAGAGACCTAATAAAAAATCCCTGAGATCCAAGTCATCAGAAAGAAGGCACAAGCGTTGCTTCACCTGGAAAAGTGTTGAGATTTTTGGCCAATGAAGGCAAAACTTCCCAACACTATATGATGTCACCAACCGAGTGTTCTGTTTGTACATATTGCTGATCAGGCCTATTGATCTAAACCCTTCGGTGTTCCCCAGGAATCTAGATTGACACCCGTTTGGGTCCACTGGCCCAACCAACCAACCCTTCCAATTGGGGTCTGATGAATGGTTTCTAGTGAATCCTCAATAAAGTGTGTATAGTGCTGCCAATTCTCGAAACGTGTAATGCGGGAATGCGTGGTGCTTTCAAATCCTTTGTTTTTGCTATACCCAGACATGAAGTTTGTTGCATTGTCTTTTTCAGGAAAATCATTTAATGTGGTATGAGGCATGGTCTAAATAAGGCCTCCGTCTCCTGAACCTGCCAATCTTTTGTCCCCCAGATAGACTTTGTGTCTATTGTGTCTTTCCAATACTCAAAACCTTGTATAGACAGTTGGGAATAAAGGAAGCAGAGTATATTAGCTTGGTGCTTGTTAGCATATTTTTCTTTGCAGGTGTAGGTGCAAGCCTATAGTAATATGAGGCTGGGTCTGATGTTTCAAAACCTGAAAAATAAGCAAAATTCTGGGCAAAAGTCTTTGAACTACCTTTTGGCGGTGTTGGGCCGTGTTCCCATTGTGTGTAATTATACACAGCCCGCGGGATACTAGCTTTGTGTAACAAATGGTGACCATAATGCTGGTAACAGATCATGCCTCCAAAAAAACTTGTACCATCATACAATTCATCATTAGAAAATGCAGCTGATTGCTCTAAATCGGAAAGCAAATTATGCACACTTTCAATGTCCCAATCATCAGAGAAAGTACTAAAGGTGATGATGTCATTTAAAGAAATCTTAAACAAATAAGGAATTTTTAAATGTTCAGTAGGACCATACACATCATACGATACCCTGTCCCGTACAATTTCTTCATGAACTGGAACTGATGTGATGTTCACCAGGGACAGGTCCTTCAGTTCACGGTGTAATCATGCATTTGGTTTAAGGACCAAGTTCGCGAGTTGTCCTGCGGAGTGTTCTGGGAGAAAGTGTCCATTCAGAAGTAGGAAAAAGACAGTCACTATACCAATCCAAAGTACCAGGAACAGTAATTCAATTGTAATCCAGAGATGTCTCCAGGGAACAACAAAGTAAGTCTTTTTAGCCAAAGGTAGACAGCATGCACTCGTAGGTTGAAAGGGAGATGTGGTGTTGGCAGTTCAGGTTCACTTGGATCTGATGCATCTGTTGCAGTGAGAGAGTTAGCCCATTGAATCCATTGTGGCTGTAATGCTTTAGCATTCGGATCGCTTGCCTTTGTAACGGCCTCTAGGGTCGGTACTGGGGTCACAACAATTATGCGGTTCCCCTGCGCTAGTGTTCTCTCTCTCTACAGCAGTCTGTACCGCTGTGAGTATTTTTTTCAGTTGGTGCAAAACGCATTTCGGCTTTTGTGTACAAATGTGATTTGTATGCTATAGGGACTGTATCACCTTCATTTAACGTGATATATGTGTACCCAGTTGGACCAGCAGCTACGGGGATCACCAGGTTAGCTGTGTTTACACACATGTGTAAATGTTTGGAAGCTATCATGTCAGCTTCTACGGAACGTAGGATATCAGTATGTTCCTGTGTTCAATGATGCACTGAAAAAAAAATCAGCTCTCATTAAGTCGTTGAAATGTTTCACTCTATCAGTATAATCCAAAATGTATGTCCTGCCAAAATTCAAAAATCCTAAAATGGATTGTAGTCTTTTCAAAATCGTTGGAGGTTGGAACAGTGCACATTTTCCTAAAAATTGTGCCACCAGGCTTTTACCTACACTTGACAATTCATACACTATTGGTCAATACCAATGACCAACTTCTGAGACTTTATGCGATAGATTCAGCTTTAATTACCAGAGATCTAGCAGGCGGGGTGATTTACCGATGCAGGCATTTTAAACGGATGTTCCTGTTTGAGGCAGGTCAGGCGGCGCTCATGATCATTCACAGCGCGCATTTCGAGACACCGGATCTGCCGATCCAATAGCCAATTAGTAATCAGTCTACACTAATTGAGGCGCGCTGAGAAGAAAACACACGTACAGCCAATTAGTAATTAGTGTGTACTAATTTAGGCGCGCTGAGAAGTGAACACACGCGTATATATAGCCCACGGTCACTGCAGCTCCTCCACATCGAGGAGAGGAGGAGCACAGACATAGGTGTAACAGCGGAGACTGCATCGTGGATCAGTAAGAGTGTGATTGAATGTGTGAATGAACATGAGTTATATGTTGTTTTCCTTCCAGTATTTTAACCTGGTAATCATGGAACTTCAAGAAGCACCATTTTTATAACTGCTACGCACTAATATGAGGTATCTCTGTCGTTTTCCTTTCTTTTCTTTAAATTACTGTAGCGCTGGACCAAATGCGGTCTTCCGCCCTCACCCTCCTATGGGGCCCTGATTCCCGAGTTTAGGGTAAACAATATGGAGGTATTTGCCTCCATGTTTGTTATAGTCACAGATGACTGACACTCAGTTTTTCACAAATAGCCACTCACTATTAGTGTCTGTGTATGAGGCTGAGTGGAAATCATGTCTTGTGCTTTGTGTCTTTCTACACATTTGTTTTCTTTTTTTCAGGTGCTAAGTATAAAGGCCATTTCTCAGTGGGTTGTGATCACGTCACCCCACACAGTGGATGTCCTCTCACCATAATTGTGGTAAGAGCGGAGCCCTCCAGATTACTATTTAGGTCCTGATGAATGCCGCGGACCCTCTTGGGCCTCTTGGCAGAAACATGTTGACCATATTGACCATATTGATGTCGGTAAAGGGACAATAAAATCCCCAGTTTACCGATCACTTTACATTTTTAATACCATACAGATGCCGGTAGATAATAAATTAATTTGACATCTGGAATGGGTTTTAAATTCACTTTTCTTTATAAGGGCCCCCACTTAGTTTAGAAGTGCATCCCTGTTGCCAGGTGTATGCCCGCCCTCTATCAAACCAAGTTTTTAGAGGGCGAGGACTGGTCTATGATGAAGCATGACACCAGGTGGTGTGTGAGACCAGTCCTTCACTTTTTGTGAGACACCTTCACTCACTTATTTAGATACATTGCACATAGACTAGTATACTGGGAGTAGCTCTTTTGTGGTTATACATTTATGTTGGAGGCTGCTGACTCCCAGTACCCCGTGCCTCTCGTTCCCTTATCCCAGGTATATACTGGGTACTGTGGTTACACCCCCATATCTTTTCCCATTTCCGCGGGCAACCTCTGCTTTGATACACCACACGTTCGGCCCGTTGGCACCAATTGAGATCTCTTTTCCAGCCTCCCACCGAAGGAACCTCTCTCGCTCCCCAAAGTCTGGCTATATTTCGTTTCGCCACTATACCCGCTAGTGCGAGCCAAGTTGTCTCCCACTTGGGCCAAACCACCTCCCCCGTCACTCCCAGGACAAACCACCTGGCATCCAACGGGACCGTGGACCCCACCACCTCAGACATAACCTGGGCCACTCTTGTCCAATAGCTCTGTACCAAGGGGCAGTCCCACAGGATATGAAAAAATGTCCCAGTCTCATTACACCCCCGCATACACTTATCAGATTCACAGTAGCCAATACGGTGTTGTACAGTCCTGGTTACATATGAGCGGTGCAGGATGCGCAGCTGGACTAGCCGGAAACGGGCCCTGATCGCTATCTCTCTCGGGCTTTGTAGGGCCTCTAGCCAGTCATCGTCCTCAAGCAGGCCCACGTCTGACTCCCAGGCTTCCTGCAATGGTCCCAGGGGATCTGGCGTGTTGTTTATAAGTTTTTTTATAGGTAAGTGAGATAGCCTTGTCGGTCATGGGATCAAGTAGCAGTCTATCCTCTAACGGGGCATATTCGGCCAGTCTCTCCCTTCCTTCAGATGGCGTTGTAAAGCATGCCTGACCTGGAGGTATCGAAAGTACTCCCCCTCTCCCATCTGGTATTCCGCCAGCATGGTGGCGAAGTCAATCATCCCGCCATTTTTCCAGGTATCACCCAGGAGATCTATGCCAATATTGCTCCAGCCTTGAAGACCTCGCAAATTCGCGACCTCCGAGAGAAAATCCCCATGCCATAGCGGTGTCTGTTCAGTGCGTCTGGCCTCCCACCCCATCATCCTAGTCGCCTTCCGCCATATGTCTATCACTGTCTCTGTGTGAGGTGGGCGAGTAGACACACCTCTCCGCCTTGAATAGAGGGCTGCAAGATAGCTGCCTTTCCCCAGCGCCATCCGATCCACCCGATACGCCGGTTCCTCAGTGGGGGAGAAAACCCACCCATTAATATTTACAAGTTGTGAGGCCCAGTAGTACTTCCTCCGGTCTGGCACGGCCAGTCCCCCCTCATATACCCCCAGTTGTAACTTCCTCAGGGCAATTCTGGGGCTCCCACCTCCCCACAACAATGCACGCTGTTCTGCCTCTATAGAACGAAAGAACCTCTCTGGTACCAGGAAGGGAGTATTCTGTAGTGCATACAAGAGGCGCGGGGGGGCCATCATTTTAAACAGTACAGCACGCCCCATGAGTGAAACCGGCAGCCCGCACCAGTGTAGGACGTCTTCCTTCAACCTGTCCAGTTGTGAGAGGACATTAAGATGCATAAAGGCGTCCTCAGATTTCGTGATCCATATACCCAAATATTTGAATTCCGTTTTACACGTCAGATCCCTACATTCCGACGTCAGCATCGGGGATCGCCAGCTAGCACGAACACCAGGGACTTACCCCAATTAATACGATAGCCCGAGTAGTCTCCAAATGATCTCAGAATGTGCAGGAGCCTATGGAAAGTCTGCCGGGGCCGATGTGCATATAACAAGATGTCATCGGCATAGAGGGAGATACGCTCCTCCCATCCTCCCCCCAGATCAATGCCCCATACCACCGGATCTCCCCTCACCCATGACGCCAGCGGCTCCAATGCAAGCGCAAAGAGGATCAGGGAAAGAGGACAGCCCTGTCGCGTGCCCCTGTGCAGCCCAAAAATCTTGGAAACAGTCCCGTTCACTCTTACTCGCGCCCTCGGTCTCGTGTAAAGGAGCCAAACCCATGCCCGGAATTTCGGCCCGAAGCCAAACTTATCCATAACCGCAAATAGATAGTCCCTTTCTAGACTATCGAAGGCCATGTGAGCGTCACGGGACAGGAGGGCAGCCTGCGTATCAGGGCGCTGCGATACCATATACATGACACCATAAAGGCGTCGAAGATTGAGCCGAGTGCTCCTATGGGGCATAAAACCGGATTGGTCCGGCTGTATTAAAGACTGGAGATTCGGGCCCAGCCGATTGGCCAGTATCTTTGCCAGCACTTTGGTCTCAAAGTTAATCAGGGATTGTGAGAAGTTGGCCTGGCATATGCTGTCCACTAATTATAGTGGGCACCTTGCACCAGTCCAAACAACCCCTTATTGGAGATAGGTTAAAGACAACCTTTATTGAAAGCTATCCTAGTGGTAGCTATGTAGAGCAGCCTTCAGGCTAAGTCTTGAAGGAATGTAAAGCAGCTTGTTTTACCAGTCTATAATCTCTTGAGTGACCAAATGAAAGAGGACCACACCAGGTATATATTCAAAATATATGTATTTATTGCTAAACACACCCCTCTAGTCTCTTTATGAGGCTAGAGTTTGAAGTACATAAATTATAAGTTAGTTATCTACAGTAATAGCACAAATACACGTTTGAGCCCTAGGGGCGTACCAAACCATATACCAATAAAGTGGTATAAGAACCACGACTGAGCTAGACACAGGGCCTAGAGCCTGTAGAAGTGCTTGGACCACAAGGAACCACCCAAGGTAGTGACACAGGGGACCCACGGGGGACGCGTGCAGTGTATGAACACAGCCGCGAATCGCCGTTAACTTCTATGGGGAAAGTCGCGGTTTGAATTTAAAAGAAAAGGGACACTTAGAGGAGGACTTGGAGCAAACCCTTTGAGAACTAGGCTGTTCTAGTGTCAATACCCATGGGAGCACCGGAGTACTCGAGTTACCTCACCCAGGGGAGCCGGGTGCATAGGTTTCTTTCGGGGTCGGGTTTCGTCGTCGCTTTCAATGGCGATCTGCTGCAAAGTGCTGCTGGCGGCCAAGTCGAAAGTGTTCGGGTGGATCCAAAGGTGGATCGAAGATCTGAAGAACCTGAAAGCAGAGGGGACAGAGTCTGGGTCACTAGCCAGTGACCAGGAAGGCGATGAGCAGATGCCCACCGATGTCGAGTGCTTCAGGTAGGTTGACGGTCGTCTTGACTCTTCAGCCACGAGGTCCAGGAGGCGTCGACGACGACCAGGAGCTGTATTCGAGCTGTCCCATGACGTTTGTCGATTGCAGGGGTATCGGCGACCGGATTGGACCCAACAAGCCTTGGCAACGGCAAGTTTCGTGGAAATGGAAGAAGGACGATGTTGCAGACCAGCAAGGTCTGTGGGACTCACCCAGCGAGGGTAAGTCAGGGCACATCTGGAGCAACCAGGGAGCCCAAGCAGAAGAAGATTGGCCTTCGGGAGGGCCTACTAGCCAACGGACTAGCGACCGCAAAGGAGCCTCGAGTCAATGCACGTGGAGCTGGCTCACAGGACACTCGTGGAGTGGAGGCCAGTGATCTTCAGTGCAGTTGGTGCTGGAGGCTGGGGCTACTCGGAGCCCAAAGCACGACTTCGTGGGAGACCCAGAAGAGGATGCACTTGCAAATGCGATCGGTGTCCAGGGGTCACGGTTTCACGTTACCCACGACAGCTACGGGCCTCAGCTTTACTGGGGACTCAGGGCAGCCTCGGAGAAGTCTGGAAATCTACTTCTGGTGATGCAAAGACTTCGGCGTCCAGCGGGAGCTTCAGCGATGCAGACCGGACAATTGCTTCTTTGGTGCCTGCCAAGCAGGGGAGGCACTCCTTGACCCCAAGGGAGATTCTTCAGTCCTCTAATCTTAAAGTAGAGCGTCGAAGGTCCAGGATTCTGTGTCAGAGTTTCGTCCAGGTAAATCTAAAGTCCTAAGGACAGGGGTCCCATACTTATACTAAGGTAGGGGGTTGGACATACTCTGTGGCCCCACCTATGGGAGGGTCAGGGCAGAGGGGTGGTTACACCCCTTTCCCTTTGTCCAGTTTCATGCCAGAGCAGGGGCTGGAAGCCCCTGAGCCAGTTTGAACTGGGGTATGCACAGGGACACCAAATGTGCCCCCAGTGCAGGACTTCAAAGCACCAGAGAGTGCTCCCGCCCAGCCCCAATACACATTATCCTGTCTGGAGAGGTGGTTACACCTCCCTGCAACAGGAAACCTATTGTCCAGGCCTCCCCTGCCGGAGTTTCAGTCAGCAGCAGGAGGCCAGACTTGTGTCTGTGGCAGCAGCATCCATTTTGTGATGCCAGGGCTTTGCAAAGTCAGTACCGGGTATACCGGTGTGTACATGTCTCTCCCTCTAGAAGGGTGGAATGCTACCTCCGCCGCCAGAACTGGCGGGGGGGTAGTATTCCAAGATGTTTGACACCAAACACAACATGTTTCCGTGCAGCCACCCCAAAGTTAGCATTTAACGCGAGGTTATAATGCGCTTAAGAGTATATGGTCGGGCTGCACTACAAACAGCATCAGAGAAGGGTCTCTGAATGCTGCAGAGGGGCCCAGCTCATGCAGGGGCACCCTCTCACATAGGAACCACGCACTCTGCCTTCAGGATTGATAAGGCCTGCCATAGGAGTGACTTATAGGTTTATATGTGTGTATGTATGTAGCGATATAGGTAGCCTATATCACAGTAAGGGGTGCATGCACCACCTTACCCAGGCTGCAGTAGCAGACCTGTGGTGTCATTTTGGATGGCCTTCCAGGGGTGGCACAATACATGCTGCAGCCCCTGGTAGGCCTCTGAGGTACCTATGCCCTGGGTACATAGTATACCGTATACTAGGGACTTATAAGGGCACTCCAGATTCCAATCAGAGATGTGCCTAAGGCAGATGGAAACCATTTTATAGAGGAAGCAGATAGACTGGGGCCCTGAATAGCAGGATCCCAGTCCAACTAAGTCATAAACCAGCAAAACACCAGGAAAAAAGTGGGGGCAACCATATAGTCAGATTCGACCTTCCTACATAACCCCCCACCCCCAAACGAAAGGAGATAAGGCTAACCTTGGCCAGTTGAGCCTTTATTTACTAAGTGGCCATATAAGGAAGCACCTGCACTAGCATGGTTGCCCCCTGTCTTATGGTCCACTAAGCAATCCCTCACCCTAAGGGTAGGAGAGGGTCTCCACCATGGGGAATTACTACCTGTGGTGTGCTTTGGTAAAGTACAAGGCTGGTGAGGTGTCTGAGAAGGGAAGTGAGGCCCTAGGAAGGTTGGTCTCAGCTTCCTCAGATCACTGGTCACCATGTATGCCTGTCTTTCCATGACTGAGTTGCACTTTGCTCTAAGGGTCAACCTTTGGCTGCCTACAGCTGGGGGTTGGGTCCCTTTGGATGGACCACTGGAGGGACATGGCAGGTTTGGAACCTTTTGGTCCCAGGTTTGCCCTTGCCTAACAGAGTCCTTCTGGGGGAGGTCCCTACACAAAGGTATGGGGGATCCCTCAGTGTGTTGAGGAATTTTCACCTGGCTAGGGCTACTAGACTGGGTGCCCCTAATCTGCTGATGGGGGGGTTCCTCTGGACAGGGGGCCCTGGGGGGTCCACTGACCTCTGCAGCCCTGGGCTGACTGATGCAGGGTAGAGAGGGGCAGGTTACCTGCTCCAGACGGGGTACCACCTTGGAAGGGTCCTCTGCCATCAGGGGTGGGGCCAGGGCAGGCCTGACTACCTCTGGGGCAGTTCCTTCACTAGGGGTAGGGTCAGTTCCCTGAGGAGGCTGACCCTTACCGACTGTCTGGAGGGAAGAAGACTTTTCTTCAACCCTTGTGCTCTCTTTTGGGGGAGAGTGGGCCATTCTTCCAGTCTCCATCTCTCCAAAATTTCCCTGGGCTTGGGCTGTGGCCATCACAGCCCCACTAACCTTTACAGGGATGCCCATCATTCTCAGATGGGTTTGGTGTTCAACTTCAGCCCAGGCTGAAATTTCCAGATCATTGCCCATCAGGCAATCTACAGGCAAGGTTGGGGACACTGCCACTCTTTTTGGGCCTGTGACCCCTTCCCAGCTGAGATTGACTATGGCCATGGGGTGATCTGTTCTGACACCATCAATGTTGGTTACCTGGTATTTAAACTCAGGTAAAAGCTGGTGAGGGGGACTAGTTTCCCTGCCACCATGGTGACACTAGCCCCTGTGTCCCTAAATGCCACAGCTTTCTGACCATTAATTATTGGCTCCAGTCTGTACCTGCCCAATGCATTGGGACCCATGGTAAAGGTGGCAAATCCTATACCACCATCAGAGTCAGAGGAGTCTGTTGAGGGGGTCCTGTCTAAACTAGGGCCCACCTCTGTTCCTCTTGCAAAAGCACCTAACTTTTTGGGTACACTACTCCCAACTGGAGGATTACTACTGGTAGTACCAGGAGGGGTGGTAGTAGTTGTTGGAGGAACATTTTCTTTATTGCCAATCCTGGGGCAACTGGGATCAGTTTTCCAGTGTCCAGGCTTTTTACAGACATGGCAATATGGTTTCTTTTCAGGAGAGGAAGGAGTTTGGGACCCACCCCCAGAAGAGGACTTTTGGGGCCCTGTAGTGGATTTATCCTTAGATTTATCCCCACCTTTCTCTTGGGACTTGGTAGAATCTTTCTTCTGGTCACCACCCTGATTCTTAGTCTTTACTCTGGTTCTGACCCATTTGTCTGCCTTCTTTCCCAATTCTTGGGGAGAGGTCAGATCAGAGTCCACCAGGTACTGGTGTAAAAGCTGGTTTTGACAATTATTAAGGATCTGCTCCCTCATAATCAAATTGTACAATCCTAAAAAGTCATGCACCTTGTTGCCATGTATCCAACCTTCCAGAGCCTTAGTAGCACAATCTACAAAATCAACCCAGTCTTGAGTCTGAGCCTTTTGGGTGTCTCTGAACTTCAACCTATACTGTTCAGTGGTTAGGCCAAACCCATCTATCAGAGCACTCTTCAAGACTGTGTAATTGTCAGCATCCTCTTCTCTTACAGTGAGGAGCTTTTCTCTACCTTTGTCTGCAAAGGAGAGCCACAAGATTGCTGCCCACTGCTCCTGAGGGACCCTCTGTACTTTACAGGCCCTCTCTAGAGCAGTTATCCATTTGTGGATGTCATCCCCACTCTGGTAGGGAGGGACAATCTTGCTCAGGTTTCTATGGTCATAAGACCTTTCCCTATCTTTGGGGAAACTGCTGCCACCATGGGACTCTAGTCCCAACTTTTGTCTCTCTCTATAGAGATCTAGGGACTCCCTGTCTATAGCCAATTACTGTTTTCTGAGTTCAAGCTGGGCTTGCTCATACTGAATCAGTCTCTTTCTCCTCTCATGAGAGGATTCCCTCCTATGAGAGGAGACAGAGGTCCCTATTGAGGTGTCAGAGTGGTTAGACTCCTGAGAAGGAGACCTAGACCTTCTGGGCACACTCAGAACTCTTCCTGGGGGGACAAAGGGGAGGTCAGTCTGATCCTCCTCCTCTTCCACAGGAGGAATTGGGTTCTCCAGGACAAGGTCATTTTCACCTTCCTGGCCAGTTTCAGAGGGGGGGGGCCTGGGTTTCTTCACCCCTGGCCCCTTCCTCATCTTCTGCCCCACCCTTTTTGCCTAACCCTTCAGACCCTAGGGGCCTGCTGAGATCATCAGCTAGTAACACCTCCCTGAGGTGTTGGGTGCTGGCACTTTTGCCTGCCTTCAACTTCCTAGTATTGCATAATGCTCTCAATTCCAAGAATGGGAGTTTATCATACTTGGAGGGAAGAAGCCCACTGGCTTCTGGCAAGGACTCACTGGGTCCTGGCTTTGAAGACATTACTAGTGAGGTGTGGTGTATGCACTACCTACTCTAGTGTGGCCTACTAAACTCTCTTGAGTTGTAGAAAGGGTGTGCTATCACTTAACACACAACTCTAAGTTCAGTAGAACTTACTGTATTACTAAGCTTGATTTATATGTACTTTAGGTACCCTTAGTGG
The DNA here is from genome assembly GCA_963921515.1 of Calotriton arnoldi. Lineage (NCBI taxonomy): Eukaryota > Metazoa > Chordata > Amphibia > Caudata > Salamandridae > Calotriton > Calotriton arnoldi. Next base: position 597,823 of record CAWUFW010001768.1, on the reverse strand, counting down.
TTTTCAGTTGATCAATTCAATTGAGATTATCTGGTAAAACAATAGCAAGCTGGAATCCCACACGCTGCACACCAATGTGAGAAGTTGGCCTGGCATATGCTGTCCACTAATTATAGTGGGCACCTTGCACCAGTTCAAACAACCCCTTATTGGAGATAGGTTAAAGACAACCTTTATTGAAAGCTATCCTAGTGGTAGCTATGGAGAGCAGCCTTCAGGCTAAGTCTTGAAGGAATATAAAGCAGCTTGTTTTACCAGTCTATAATCTCTTGAGTGACCAAATGAAAGAGGACCACACCAGGTATATATTCAAAATATATGTATTTATTGCTAAACACACCCCTCTAGTCTCTTTATGAGGCTAGAGTTCGAAATACATAAATTACAAGTTAGTTATCTACAGTAATAGCACAAATACACGTTTGAGCCCTAGGGGCGTACCAAACCATATACCAATAAAGTGGTATAAGGACCACGACTGAGCTAGACACAGGGCCTAGAGCCTGTAGAAGTGCTTGGAACACAAGGAACCACCCAAGGTAGTGACACAGGGGACCCACGGGGGACGCGTGCAGTGTATGAACACAGCCGCGAATCGCCGTTAACTTCTATGGGGAAAGTCGCGGTTTGATTTTAAAAGAAAAGGGACACTTAGAGGAGGACTTGGAGCAAACCCTTTGAGAACTAGGCTGTTCTAGTGTCAATACCCACAGGAGCACTGGAGTACTCGAGTTACCTCACCCAGGGGAGCCGGGTGCATAGGTGTCTTTCGGGGTCGGGTTTCGTCGTCGCTTTCAATGGCGATCTGCTGCAAAGTGAAGCTGGCGGCCAAGTCGAAAGTGTTCGGGTGGATCCAAAGGTGGATCGAAGATCTGAAGAACCTGAAAGCAGAGGGGACAGAGTCTGGGTCACTAGCCAGTGACCAGGAAGGCGATGAGCAGATGCCCACCGATGTTGAGTGCTTCAGGTAGGTTGACAGTCGTTTTGACTCTTCAGCCAGGAGGCGTCGACGACGACCAGGAGCTGGATTCAAGCTGTCTCATGATGTTTGTCGATTGCAGGGGTGTCGGCGACCGGATTGGAACCAACAAGCCTTGGCAACGGCAAGTCTTGTGGAAATGGAAGAAGGACGATGTTGCAGACCAGCAAGGTCTGTGGGACTCACCCAGCGAGGGTAAGTCAGGGCACACCTGGAGCAACCAGGGAGCCCAAGCAGAAGAAGATTGGCCTTCGGGAGGGCCTACTAGCCAACGGACTAGCGACTGCGAAGGAGCCTCGAGTCGATGCACGTGGAGCTGGCTCACAGGACACTCGTGGAATGGAGGCCAGTGATCTTCGGTGCAGTTGGTGCTGGAGGCTGGAACTACTTGGAGCCCAAAGCACGACTTTGTGGAAGACCCAGAAGAGGATGCACTTGCAAATGCGGTCGGTGTCCAGGGGTCACGGTTCCATTTTACCCACAACAGCTACGGGCCTCAGCTTTGCTGGGGACTCAGGGCAGCCTCGGAGAAGTCTGGAAATCCACCTCTGGTGATGCAAAGACTTCGGCATCCGGCGGGAGCTTCAGCGATGCAGACCGGACAATTGCTTCTTTGGGGGCCTGCCAAGCAGGGTAGTCACTCCTTGACCCCAAGGGAGATTCTTCAGTCCTCTAATCTTAAAGTAGAGCGTCGAAGGTCCAGGATTCTGTGTCAGAGTTTCGTCCAGGTAAATCTAAAGTCCTAAGGACAGGGGTCCCATACTTATACTAAGGTAGGGGGTTGGACATACTCTGTGGCCCCACCTATGGGAGGGTCAGGGCAGAGGGGTGGTTACACCCCTTTCCCTTTGTCCAGTTTCGTGCCAAAGCAGGGGCTGGAAGCCCCTGAGCCGGTTTGAACTGGGGTATGCACAGGGACACCAAATGTGCCCCCAGTGCAGGACTTCAAAGCACCAGAGAGTGCTCCCGCCCAGCCCCAATACACATTATCCTGTCTGGGGAGGTGGTTACACCTCCCTGCAACAGGAAACCTATTGTCCAGGCCTCCCCTGCCGGAGTTTCAGTCAGCAGCAGGAGGCCAGACTTGTGTCTGTGGCAGCAGCATCCATTTTGTGATGCCAGGGCTTTGCAAAGTCAGTACCGGGTATACCGGTGTGTACATGTCTCTCCCTCTAGAAGGGTGGAATGCTACCCCGCCGCCAGAACTGGCGGGGGGTAGTATTCCAAGATGTTTGACACCAAACACGACATGTTTCCGTGCAGCCACCCCAAAGTTATCATTTAACGCGAGGTTATAATGCGCTTAAGAGTATATGGTCGGGCTGCACTACAAACAGCATCAGAGAAGGGTCTCCGAACGCTGCAGAGGGGCCCAGCTCATGCAGGGGCACCCTCTCACATAGGAACCACGCACTCTGCCTTCAGGATTGATAAGGCCTGCCATAGGAGTGACTTATAGGTTTATATGTGTGTATGTATGTAGTGATATAGGTAGCCTATATCACAGTAAGGGGTGCATGCACCACCTTACCCAGGCTGCAGTAGCAGACCTGTGGTGTCATTTTGGATGGCCTTCCAGGGGTGGCACAATACATGCTGCAGCCCCTGGTAGGCCTCTGAGGTACCTATGCCCTGGGTACATAGTATACCATATACTAGGGACTTATAAGGGCACTCAGATTCCAATCAGAGATGTGCCTAAGGCACATGGAAACCATTTTATAGAGGAAGCAGATAGACTGGGGCCCTGAATAGCAGGATCCCAGTCCAACTAAGTCATAAACCAGCAAAACACCAGGAAAAAAGTGGGGGCAACCATATAGTCAGATTCCACCTTCCTACAGGGATATCGGCCTATATGAGCTACATAAGTCCCGCGGCTTGCCCTCTTTAGGGATCAAGACAATTGTTGCTGTTCTGAGATCCTCAGGCAGTTGTCCAGCCCCCAGCGCCTCATTAAACATCTTCAGCATGTGCGGAGCGACCGTTCCAGACACGCACTTAAAGCTGTCCGCTGGAAATCCATTAGGGCCCGCCGCTTTCCCGGCCTGCAAATCCCGCATGGCCCCTTCAACTTCCTCCACCGTCAAGTCTAGGTCCGCTGCGTCTCGCTCACTTTGGCCAAGGACTGGTACCTTTATATCTCTGAGAAACTCCCGGCACTCCTCCTCCCTTCGTTCGGTCTGTGACTGATATATCTCTTCATAGTATTGCGCAAAGGCCTCCACAATCTCCTCCCCAGCCAACTTTACTGTGCCCTCTCTAGGTTGAATGCCTGCGACCCAGTTTCTACACTTGTCCCTCTTCTCAAGCCATGCGATAACCTTGTTAGCTTTGTCCCCCAGATCATACACACGCCTCTGTGTCGCTATGGCGTATGCGCGTGCAGCGTTCTCACTAGCATCCCTGAGCTCCCGCTGTTTGAGCAGAAGTGCATGGCTGCGACCCGCCCCCCCTCCAGATCCTGGGTCCGCTCCCATCTCTAACTGAGTTATCTCTCGCTCTAGGTCATCTCCTTACGTCTGATCCCCACCTCAGCCTGCACAAAGTCCCTTGCCACCGTCTTGTACGCCTCCCATAATACACAGTGAGATCTCACCGTCCCCACGTTTTTTTCAAAATATTGTTTCGTCCTTTCCTGATATCGGCCCTGAAAGTCATGATCCCTAAATAAATAGGGGTCCAAGCGCGGAGGCACCGTCCATTCTTTCTCCGGGCCCCAGAGCCACACCTCCACAGGAGAATGGTCTGATATGCCCCTGGCCCTATGACTGCTCGCTCTAAATAGTCCAGCCGGCGTTGTGTGTGTGAAAATATAATCTAGGCATGCACCGCTACCATGTGCCGCTGAGATATGGGTATAGTGTTGAGTGTCTGGGTTATGCACCCTCCACAGGTCCACCAACCCCATCGCATTCACAAAGGCTGTCAGCGGGCGCGCCCCCTGAGTTCTATGTGCTGGCGAGTACCGGTCAAGGTCGTGTGACATAATCTCATTCATATCGCCCCCCATAATCAAGGTCCCATTGGGCATATCCAATAGTAGTTCACTAAGATCGGGAAAAGTCGCCCCATGCATCCTTGGTGGTATATATACTGAGCAAACATTCAAGGTGAGACCCTCCCACACCCCCGTGAGTGCAACATAGCGGCCCAACGGGTCGCACCATGTGCGGTTGGACACCAGTGGCAGGGAGTTCCTAGCCAGGATCACTGTTCCCCTGGATCCTGAAGTAAACCCCGCGTGGGCCAACAGGGTATAGCCAAACCGATTCAGGGCCAGGTAGTTGTTCCCTTTCAAATGTGTCTCTTGGAGGAGAACTATGTCCGGGGTGTGTCTATGTAGATATTGAAGTACCATGGTTCTCTTAATCCTATCCCCGAGGCCATTCACATTCCAATATAATATCTTAAGGCATTTAGCCCGCTGTGCAGCCATCAGGGAAATGCACCTTGCCTCTCCTCCATCCCTTTATCCTCCCAGACCACCCCCCACCGCCCCTCCCATCCTTGCAAATATTGGAAAGCATTGATAACATTATGAACCCCCAACTAAACCCACAGACTATCCCTCCCCCCAGTCTTACCCAACAAGACAATCCTACCCCCCTCCCTGTTACCCTGCTTCGTGGGCCTAAAAACACCCACATCCCCAACTAGCAGAGCGCCTGTTGCCCACAGAAACAAAAAAACTAGGATTTGGGGGTGTGTAGCCTAGCTCATCAATAGCTCCGTCAGGCCACTTTTAGCCCCAAATTCTAAACTAAGCAGCTGAAAAAAGTCAATAAGTCCATGAAAACAGAGTTCTCTAGCCGTGCAGCAGGCTCCGGCCCCTCCCTGTAATAAACATTGCACACATTTATAATATACCATACTCCTGCAGGGTACTTGATACTTTCAACCACCAGGGCCCTCAGATGACGCCGGGCTCCGTGATCTGGATCGTCGGGGGCGTCGATCACTCCCGCTCCCTCCTTCATGCCCACTGGTGGAGGCCGGAGACCGGTCCCGGGTGTCTCTCCATCCCCCCTCCGCTCTTGTAGTGGCTGACTGTGACCGTGGCCCATCCAGCCAAGACTGGACCTCCGCCGGAGACGTAAAGAACCAGGATTTGCCCGCTGCGATGATTTTGAGTTTCGCCGGGAAGAACATCATATATTTGATGCCCCTATCTCTCAGTGTTCGCTTCACCCAGTCGAATGTCCTCCTCTCCTGCTGCACCTTCAGCGTGAAATCTGGGAAGAACCGCACCGTCACATTCTCATATTGAAGGTCTCCCTGCTGCCTGGCAGCCTGCAGGATGGTGTCTCGGTCCCGATAATTAAGTATCCGGGCGATGATCGTTCTAGGGGGCGCCCCCGGCTTCGGCGGAGGGACCGGCGCTCTGTGCGCCCTTTCCACCGTGAACAGAGCGGAGAATCGTTTAGGCTTCAGGTGTTGTAGTATGAGCTCTTCAAGGAACAGGTCCATACTGGGCCCCTCCGCTCCTTCCGGGACCCCCACTACCCGAATGTTGTTCCTGCGGGCCCTTCCTTCCTGATCCTCCATCTTCAGAGCCATCTGCTGATGTTGCTTAATCAGCTGCTGGACCTTCTCCTCTAAGCTCCTGGTAGAGGACTGCAGATCAACAATGTGCGTTTCAGCGGCCTTAACCTTCTCGGACATCTTATGCATATCTGCTCCAAGGAGGTTCATCTCAATGGAGACCTTATCTATCTTGGTCTCCAGTGTCGTACCCAGCGTCTGTATTGCCGCCATGATGGAGCTTAAGGATGGTTCTGAGGCCGGGGCCCGTCCTCCCTCACTTTCGTCTTCCGCCGCCGGTGGCTTCGAGACCGCATATCGATCCAATTTATTTGCCTGGACCGGCGCACCCCCCTTCGGCTTCATTGTGGGGGTCGAAAGTTGGCACTCAATGATCTTCCAACGCTCTCCTTCCCCTCAGCGCCGGCCGTCCGGCAGCGCGGCAGTACTGCGTTTAGAGACGAATCACTGAGGCACATCCACCAGAGAGCAGCCCTTCACCTGTCGTGCCCCTACTCTCCTTCACCGGGGGCTGCCCAGGATATTAGACCCTCTCAATATCAGGGTCTGGAGGGAGCACCTCCACCCCAGGATTCATCAAAGCGCGGCTCCCCGGTCAAACAGCTTCCTATAGTTGGGCTCTAAAATCTCCCACACTGCGTGGCTGTCGAGGTAGGCGATTGCTATCCAGTCCCCCAAACACCAACTCACCCTTGGGGGACCCCGATAGCTCCCGATGCCGGAAGTGTCAGTCCAGTGCGCCGCCCAGCCTTCTCCAGGTCGAAGCACCCCCTTCTGCGTGCCACACAAGCCTGGCGCAAAATATCACAAAGCTTCCTCTATGTGCCGGGGTCTCTGAATACCACAAACAGTCCTGGCGCTGACCCGCCTCTTAGCGGGGCACACTCACAGCTTCCAAGAGTGGGCTCCGGAATCCCCCACACTGCGTGACTATCCCGGCAGGTAGATCTGCTCCGGTCCCCCCAATGTTGGCTCACCCCTGGGGGAACCCGACTATTCCGGATGCTGGGGGCTGCAATCCAGTGCGCTGCCCAGCCTCCTCTGCCTCGCAGCACCCCCTTCTTCACGCCACTCGGGCCTGGCGCCCCAACTCACCGAGCCACCACCTTGCGCCGGGGTCTCTGAAGGCCACAGATAGTCCTTGCGGTGATCCGCCACTTAGCGGGGTGCATGCGTTCCTCCGGCCCCCTCCGGGGCGTCGGGCACACTTCTGGCAGCCCCTTCTTCACTCGGCCCTGCCTGGGATGTCCCTGCCCGCCCCCACGATAGGCGCACCTTCGTTTATCCTCGCGCCGCCAGTCTTGCGGCGCCGATCGGCGTTCTCCTCCGCCTTCCGGCCCGGATTCGTTCACCTCCGCTGGTCCACTGCCACGTTCTGCACTGCGGGCCCCGAGCTCTCTCACCTCGGGCGCCCGTCAGGATGTCACCTGCTCCCTTCCGCACGGCGCCACTGGCTCCGCCCAGTCGCCCGGGAGACCCGGTGCTGGCGCAGGCCTCGCACTTCTCCTGCTTGGCGATCGGCGACCGTGGGTCGTTCCTTCTCTCCGGATCCCGCAATTAACAGCCGCTCGCCTGCCGTACCGCTGCACAGCCTCTCCACTTGTCCGCTGCCGGATATAGGATGGATTTCCCGGGCTTACTTCCCGGCCTCAGCGGAGCTCACAGCTCACACCGCCATCTTGGCTGCTGCCAGGCCACGCCCCCCCTCATCGTCATTTTAAAGTAACTCTGTCACCCTGGCTAAAAACAACCCGGGCCTATTCTCTTATACCCCAGGGGTAATCCACAAAATTGGCCCTGAGAGCCTATCACTGAGAATGTTGTCAAATATCTGCTCCCAAGTGCTATATTTTGGCAGAAAAATACATTTGAGATGTATAGTGTTGTTTTGTATTTTTTCCGAACAATGTTATTCATTAGTAGGGCACTGTGTGAATTTTGTACTGTGAATGTGCGTGTGGATGCATTTAAATGTCTGTAATTTAAGACCAGTCAATATGAATTATCGGGTTTCATTACGGGAAACAAGGGATTATTCATAGGTGAGGTGCAATTCTCAATCACACACTGATACTCAAGTTGAGCTAAGATCTCCCTGACATTTTTCTTTGCTTCATGCTTTATTTGGGTATTGCCTCTATGGTTGAGGAACTGATTTTGATGGGATCTCATGATGAGGTGACTTATCATTCCACCCAACATGATTGCAGTAAAGTGCAGGAGATAATGCTAATGCCCACTCCTGCGCATATGAATTTTTAACTGATTCTGGTACGAGATCCGAGAAAGCAGGTAAAATGACTTCTTCTCCCATTGGGCAATCCATTACGACCACAGGTGGCCAATCCCTTTCGGCCAAAAGAATATTGTAACCATAGTCCAGGTTCTCTTAAAAGAGACCCTTTACATTCCTGGGTATGTCCACTCATTTGGAGCGTTATTTTGTATAAACAATGTGGAACACTTACCCTTGTATCAGGTGTTTCCACCACCATATGCTCATTCAGCACTTCTACCCCAGATAATCCATCAGGTTCTGGCGAGCTATTGTGACTTCTGCTGCACTGTCCAGCTTCGTCACTGCCCATTCCCCATTCAGAAGCAGAGTCCTCAGTAGCCTGGGCATTTCTAATTTTAATCCCCGCTACTTTCTTCTACTTAAATTGAAGTTTTGAAGCCTTTTGTTTGTCTTCCTGTTTAATGATGTAGTCTGAAGTGCGATGTGCCTCCCTCTTTGGCTTGACTCATTCTTCCGATCGATACTCTGACCGTCCGTCTCTCTTCAAACACTTGTCTCCTGTAAGGAACAAGATGAATGTGTATCAGTATCCTGACACCTGTCAGGTTTTCTAAGATTGTCAGGCTTCTCAGAATGTATTTTTCCTTCGGTGTGTTTCTGTTGATGAGACCCACCCCATGACAATGTTTTCTTTGGTTTATTTTTTTATTTATTATCCCATTTCTTCTTTGAAGAATCCAGTCCTTGCTTAGAGTTAGCCTTTTCAGAATTGCTCTTAACAATTGGTTTCCCAGGTCTGGCTCCCAGATTATCTCTACCAAGTGAAGCATATGTATCTTCGATAATCTTAGGCAATTCTCTCTCCTGCTGTGCCAGAGTGAATTCCCTCAGGTGATGGCGTATTGCCACCGCTGCTGCCTCCCCTTTTATGTTACTCAACATAATTGCCAAAACTTGGTTCAAATTTGCCCATTAGTTTTATCCCCAAGTCCAGGGCAGGCTCTGCCCCATGCTCATTCTGTATTCGTTTCAATACATTTGGTATTACCGCTATTGAAAGGGTACCATGTATTCTAGTATAAATGGTAGCGAAGATTGAGCCCAAATGACACAATCTTCTATAGGGGAGCCATTCCCATTGGCAAGCAAATTTTTAGTATTCTGTGTTTTTCCTGCGGACCCATATGGGGTAAAACTGCTTCTAGCTGTGCTGTTTTCTGTGCTATCCAGAACGGGATTTGATCCCAGCTGGTGGGAACCTTTCCCATAACAGCATTAAGTGTTTGTGGGCTAATACCTGTAGTAGCCATGTGTGGTTGTGCAGCCTGAGGAGCCCTAGCAGGTTGGACTGTTAATATTCTCATTACGTATTGTGTAAGATTTCTGTGCATTTTTACTAAATCTCTGTAGAGTGTACGCATTCCTGCTGCTTATAAAGCAACAATGTCCGGATTCAGTGTATATGCAGCTAAGACCGACCAAGTCGCTCCTTCTCTGCTGAGTGGACCGAGTCTCACGTGTTCTGTGGTATGTGATAGGGCACCTTTAAACCAATTAATGTGCTCTTGGTAAGTTAACGGAACTTCTAAGTTCACTTATGGGAAATACTCATCATGTGGTTCATCTTCAATGTATTCATGAAACAACTGTGTGTGTCGGTCTGCAGGCGGGAACTTAAACCAAAAATAGAATACCTCTGTTCTGAATGCTTCGTGACCCTCAACCACGAAGGTAACATCTCCACCCGTTGCCGAGAGGGCATGTTGTATTAATTTCATGGTAACTGCCTGTTTGCAATTTTCTGAAATATTTAGTCCAACTATCTGTTCTCCAATCTCCTTCGGTAATTGTCACAGCAGTAGTATCTTGCTAAAATCTTAAAGAGATATGGTATGCACAATGTGGAAACTTTTAATCCTCCAAGCTTGAATAACCTTCAACCAATACACAGGGTATACCTACTTAGCTGAGGCGGATTTATTCCCCTTACCACTGCAGATGCCTCCGGTTAAAATGTGAGTAGGGGTCTTTGAGAAAGCACAACTGAACTACTCCGATTGACTGTAAAATAAGAACCAAACCAACGTTAGGGGCGCCATATCGTGAAGTTCCTACCAATCCATAGGATCTGTGCATTGTTTGGACAACATAAACTAAGGGTTTGGTGTCTAGACTAATTCCGAACACCCCCACAGGATATGTTGGCCTACAGACCAGTTAGCTCACAGTGCCACCATAAGCCCCCCTAACCTACCAGGGAGCGAATAGTTTCTGGCAACCACTGAACATGACAACCCTGTCCCCTCAGGGATTGTGGAAACAGTACAGAATGTTTCGCTCAGTCACTCATGCTCACTTATTCTCTGAACAATATACAGAGAGTACACAGTGGGACATTTTCAATAATATTTATTGAACCAATGTTATTCTTGCATAAAATACGTGTGCTGCAATGATTAGTAGACAGAAGCAGATAAATGTGATTACAAGCACCAAAAGCGTAAATAGTAGGTCGAGTTCTTCCATGGTGCTAAAACAATGTATATATGCAGGCATATAAAACAAGGCAGTAATCGGGCATACTCCTACGATGCAGACCCTACTCTGAGTGTACCTAGAGTGTGTGAAGGTGTAAAGCCAAGAATCCCCCGAAGGGACGATCCAACCCCATTACCTGATGGGATACAGTGAAGGAACCCATCTTGGTCATGAACTGGACACCCCTCATGAGAGGCCATGTCTGAACTGGGGTGGTGGAGTGAGCTAAAGAATGATGATGGATTAAACCCAGATCAGTTGACTGGGGGTGAGTGTTTGATTGGCTCAAGCGTTCCGTCCATCATCCCCTTTTGTATCACTTTGGTCGCCCTAAGTTGGCGGGGGTATGCCCAGACGTGGGTCCCTTGCTCACTTTGCCACTGGATTCATGCAAGCCTGGCTGATGACGGCTGAAATGCCAGAAACCGGTCCTAGGATGCTTGTTTCCGGTCCAGGGAAGACATGGCTTGGCAGTTCGGGCTGGACTGTTCCCATGAGGCACAGGGTCAGACTGATTTGCATATGGCCATGTCTGAACTGGGGTGGTGGAGTGAGCTAAAGAATGATGATGGATTAAACCCAGATCAGTTGACTGGGGGTGAGTGTTTGATTGGCTCAAGCGTTCCGTCCATCATCCCCTTTTGTATCACTTTGGTCGCCCTAAGTTGGCGGGGGTATGCCCAGATGTGGGTCCCTTGCTCACTTTGCCACTGGCTTCATGCAAGCCTGGCTGATGACGGCTGAAATGCCAGAAACCGGTCCTAGGATGCTTGTTTCCGGTCCAGGGAAGACATGGCTTGGCAGTTCGGGCTGGACTGTTCCCATGAGGCACAGGGTCAGACTGATTTGCATATGGCCATGTCTGAACTGGGGTGGTGGAGTGAGCTAAAGAATGATGATGGATTAAACCCAGATCAGTTGACTGGGGGTGAGTGTTTGATTGGCTCAAGCGTTCCGTCCATCATCCCCTTTTGTATCACTTTGGTCGCCCTAAGTTGGCGGGGGTATGCCCAGACGTGGGTCCCTTGCTCACTTTGCCACTGGATTCATGCAAGCCTGGCTGATGACGGCTGAAATGCCAGAAACCGGTCCTAGGATGCTTGTTTCCGGTCCAGGGAAGACATGGCTTGGCAGTTCGGGCTGGACTGTTCCCATGAGGCACAGGGTCAGACTGATTTGCATATGGCCATGTCTGAACTGGGGTGGTGGAGTGAGCTAAAGAATGATGATGGATTAAACCCAGATCAGTTGACTGGGGGTGAGTGTTTGATTGGCTCAAGCGTTCCGTCCATCATCCCCTTTTGTATCACTTTGGTCGCCCTAAGTTGGCGGGGGTATGCCCAGACGTGGGTCCCTTGCTCACTTTGCCACTGGATTCATGCAAGCCTGGCTGATGACGGCTGAAATGCCAGAAACCGGTCCTAGGATGCTTGTTTCCGGTCCAGGGAAGACATGGCTTGGCAGTTCGGGCTGGACTGTTCCCATGAGGCACAGGGTCAGACTGATTTGCATATGGCCATGTCTGAACTGGGGTGGTGGAGTGAGCTAAAGAATGATGATGGATTAAACCCAGATCAGTTGACTGGGGGTGAGTGTTTGATTGGCTCAAGCGTTCCGTCCATCATCCCCTTTTGTATCACTTTGGTCGCCCTAAGTTGGCGGGGGTATGCCCAGACGTGGGTCCCTTGCTCACTTTGCCACTGGATTCATGCAAGCCTGGCTGATGACGGCTGAAATGCCAGAAACCGGTCCTAGGATGCTTGTTTCCGGTCCAGGGAAGACATGGCTTGGCAGTTCGGGCTGGACTGTTCCCATGAGGCACAGGGTCAGACTGATTTGCATATGGCCATGTCTGAACTGGGGTGGTGGAGTGAGCTAAAGAATGATGATGGATTAAACCCAGATCAGTTGACTGGGGGTGAGTGTTTGATTGGCTCAAGCGTTCCGTCCATCATCCCCTTTTGTATCACTTTGGTCGCCCTAAGTTGGCGGGGGTATGCCCAGACGTGGGTCCCTTGCTCACTTTGCCACTGGATTCATGCAAGCCTGGCTGATGACGGCTGAAATGCCAGAAACCGGTCCTAGGATGCTTGTTTCCGGTCCAGGGAAGACATGGCTTGGCAGTTCGGGCTGGACTGTTCCCATGAGGCACAGGGTCAGACTGATTTGCATATGGCCATGTCTGAACTGGGGTGGTGGAGTGAGCTAAAGAATGATGATGGATTAAACCCAGATCAGTTGACTGGGGGTGAGTGTTTGATTGGCTCAAGCGTTCCGTCCATCATCCCCTTTGTATCACTTTGGTCGCCCTAAGTTGGCGGGGGTATGCCCAGACGTGGGTCCCTTGCTCACTTTGCCACTGGATTCATGCAAGCCTGGCTGATGACGGCTGAAATGCCAGAAACCGGTCCTAGGATGCTTGTTTCCGGTCCAGGGAAGACATGGCTTGGCAGTTCGGGCTGGACTGTTCCCATGAGGCACAGGGTCAGACTGATTTGCATATGGCCATGTCTGAACTGGGGTGGTGGAGTGAGCTAAAGAATGATGATGGATTAAACCCAGATCAGTTGACTGGGGGTGAGTGTTTGATTGGCTCAAGCGTTCCGTCCATCATCCCCTTTTGTATCACTTTGGTCGCCCTAAGTTGGCGGGGGTATGCCCAGACGTGGGTCCCTTGCTCACTTTGCCACTGGATTCATGCAAGCCTGGCTGATGACGGCTGAAATGCCAGAAACCGGTCCTAGGATGCTTGTTTCCGGTCCAGGGAAGACATGGCTTGGCAGTTCGGGCTGGACTGTTCCCATGAGGCACAGGGTCAGACTGATTTGCATATGGCCATGTCTGAACTGGGGTGGTGGAGTGAGCTAAAGAATGATGATGGATTAAACCCAGATCAGTTGACTGGGGGTGAGTGTTTGATTGGCTCAAGCGTTCCGTCCATCATCCCCTTTTGTATCACTTTGGTCGCCCTAAGTTGGCGGGGGTATGCCCAGACGTGGGTCCCTTGCTCACTTTGCCACTGGATTCATGCAAGCCTGGCTGATGACGGCTGAAATGCCAGAAACCGGTCCTAGGATGCTTGTTTCCGGTCCAGGGAAGACATGGCTTGGCAGTTCGGGCTGGACTGTTCCCATGAGGCACAGGGTCAGACTGATTTGCATATGGCCATGTCTGAACTGGGGTGGTGGAGTGAGCTAAAGAATGATGATGGATTAAACCCAGATCAGTTGACTGGGGGTGAGTGTTTGATTGGCTCAAGCGTTCCGTCCATCATCCCCTTTTGTATCACCCCTCATGAGATGTCAGACCACTGCGTGGTGATTTCTCAGCATGCAAGAACATTCGGCGTCAGCGGAAGTGCCTTCTCTACTAATCTATTGGGTTGCTCATCTTTTATAATAGAAAGCAGCCTTGCAATGTGTGTATAGATTAGTGATGTTATGGATACGTTGATAGCCCTGTTGCCACATTTGTGAAATAGTGTTGACATTTGTACATCATGCAAAACAAGACCTTGTACATGATGTTCAGGGCGTTGTGATAATGTTGTTCGAAGCTAGATGTGTGAACAAGTTTAGTTTCAGGGAAACTAATCCAACATTGTCATGCACGCAAATATGTGTAAAAGGTCACAGCTGAAAGTTTTATTTGTGAGGAAAATTTAAGAAATAAGCTGCTTCGCTACATGGGCCTAACTCGGGTATATAACAGGGTGATTATCCCAGCTGCTGCTAAAGACAGGTGATGGAGTGAGGTTTGCAAAAATACATCCTCGTGAAATTAAGTAACCCCATAATAATGTAATTACTGCATGGATTAACCAACCCTGAATACACACATTCACACATGGGGCAAACGCATTTTACCTAATATACTAAACTATGATGGCATGAGCACGTATTAACTGTTTGCGCTTTGAAAAATCGTACTAATGCATGTTTATGCTATGTTGTACATTGCACATTTTGCATGTTGTGCACAAATAGCGAAAAAGTTGCTTTTAATTAATAGCGTTTGCTAGGAATTAATTAACACAGGGTATTAGTATGGTGGGAGGTAAACATAATGGGTTTTATTTCATGAATTAATATTCCTTTGTGGTTATTTACTTTAGCACGAGATTGGGCCTGCATGAAAATGGCCGCTTGTCCGAACCAGCATGTGGTTGTCTTGGTCTGTACGGAAGACGCATGCGCCGAATGTTTTGCCTGCTTACGAACTGCAGAGTGTACCAGCTGATGTAATCCATGTGAAGGCCATGTTGACCTGTGTCCCATTGTTTACGTGCCAAGACTCGACAGCAACTGTGGGAACTGCCATCTCTATGTGCAATTTGAATGTGAAGCGGATGTCATAATATGAGAATGTTGCAAAATTTATAACTATTGATATTCTAGTATACGAATGTATTTATCCTTAATACTTCCTTTGTTAAAATCGGTATGGGATGGATTTGCTGGGAGAACTGGATGAGGAGACCCTAACATGATTCGTGACAACCAATCACAGGCTGAGTTTCTACTGACACTGCAACATTGTAAGATAGTGAGCTAGGCATCAGGGTAAAAATTGATATCCCAATTAGGGGTGTGGCAGGGCATGGAGAGAGAGAACGCAGAGAACATCTAGAACATCGAGAGGGAAGCGCACCAAGACAGAGAGAGTGGATCAGCACAGAGTCAGAGAGCACCTTAGGTACGAGAACGTTGCGGGAGTGTTTGGGAGGAGACTGCGTCCGAGGAGGACTAGATCAAAGGTAGATAGACTTGGGAGATTATCTTTTTGTCTGTTAGTTTTATTACAAGACTTAGCTGCATCTGTCCTGTTAACTTTGTCCTCTGAACCTATCTCTGGGGACCCCTTGCCACAACCTCGGCCAAGGAAGTGGTTTTCCTGATTCTTTGGTGGGTATCACCCTCCTTAAATGCTTTGATTTTGCAATATATTTCCTCAAAGTATTTATGCTGTACCTTCTCTTCCCCAATCCCTACGCACGTTTTGATGTTGATGCAAATGATTCATTTTGATTTCATTGCTTGATAAATTGTTCTCTTATATGTGATCTTGTGTGTGCACTGACAACCTGAATTATGAGCATTTAAATTTCAATAAGATAAAATTATTAACCGAATAAACGACTCTGTGGTTATTTAGTTAAAGTATTAAACTGTGTAGTTAATCATAGTCACCATCAATTCGTCAACTAATGGTCCATCGACCAAAAGAGGACAGTTGAAATTAAGAATAGCTAGGAATATATATTGTTATTAATGCGAAGTATAGTATAGTACATAAACTGACAAATTAACCCCCCTAAATCCAGCGCCCGTCTTCAGGGATCATTTATGGGTAATGTGTGATGGGCCCCGTTGTTTGGTAAGTGGTTTATGTGTGAAGACATTTTCCTGGTCCCTGGATTGTGAATTAGGGATTGCGCTGGATCAGTTTTACTGGTAGCAGAATGATGGTTATTATTAATTAGTTTGGTGATTTATTGATTATTGATTATATGTTTAACATTCTATGTAAAGTGAGTTAGTGTCATGTTTCTATCTAGTTTTTGGAACACAGGTACAGAAAGGTATCTGGGAAGCCGGCAGTAAAAGTTAGCCTGAAATAAGGCAGAAGAAAAGTGTGAGAAGTGAAATCACACAGGAATAGGTGCATTGTCTGTTTAATTAGTGATAACATCCATGTGTTATCTTAGGGACTATTTAGCATGTATGTAGAAAAGGAGTGAGATAGCGAAGGGTCCACCTGTGAAACTTTGGCCTTATCCCCAGAAGAGTAGCGAGACCTCCTTTCCAACAAAAGGTCCTCTTGTAAAACTTTGGCCTTATCCCTAAAGAAGCAACAGGTCCTCCCCTAGCTTGGATGAAGGGAAGGATAGCGGAATTGTTATACTTGCCCGTATTGAAAGGAACATTCTTTAAAGTGAAAAACTAACTCTTTATTTAGTAAACGGACAATGTGGTATTGTTTTATGTTGTGACTAAATAAGTTATTGTAAAGAAAAAGAACTTAGAAAAGTGCCGATCATTTTTGTAAAGGGAAGGTCAGCAGTAAGAGGAGAGGCTGACGTCACAAAAAGCCGCGCTGGCATTGGTCAGGCTGCGGAGGTAAGATAAGCTCAGATTGGCTGGTTGGTGTGAGCCGTGCTGGTATTGGACAGAATAGCAGAGACGTAGGAAGCTCCGATTGGAGAGTCAGAGTGTGTCACGCTGACATTGATCAAGTGCTTAGGGAAGCAAAGGAAGTTGATTGCTGAATTATAGCGGATTGTGTTGACAAAGATTTGGATTTGAGTGAAATTGTTGATAATTAGCAAAAATGTATTTCGAACAACCAAGACAGGAGAAATTGACTTTGGGAAAATTAAAAGATTCTTTAAAAAAGACAAACCCGTAATAACAAGAGAAGGAGTTCCTATCCCTCCACCAAAGACACCAGCGTCTTATATGATGTTGAAATATGGTTATCACACATGCATTTGGTTAGAAAATTGGGTAGAATATACGAAGAATGATGGTGTGCTAGCTTTTCCAGAGCATGGTTCTTTTAATTTGGCAGTTTTGCGCAATTTGAGAGACAAGATGATGGCATTAGATCCAAGACCCAGACCAACACAGTTTGAAGCATTAGTAGAATGGGAAGATGAAATGTATGAAAGGGAAAGACATAGAGGTGGCAGAAGTAATAGATTTATGTTTAGAAGATTTCATGATGAAAGGCATGAGGACAGAATGAAGAGATGGAGAAATGGAGAGATAACTGAAGGATTGTATCCAGTTTTAACGGTAGGAGAGACTTCAGGAAGCAAATGCAAGGAGAAAAGGAAACATTTAGAGCCATTTGGTTATGGATATAACCCGAATGAATCTGATGATGAACTACTGGATGATATATTAGTTAAACGACCACCTCCTTATCAGGAAAATCCGGCGATGGTAACACCAAATGCACCGTCAATGTAAACCCCAATGACACCTTAAACGACACAAGTTCCAACTGTAAGCGATGTAGTGCAGGAAGAAGAAGTAGAATTGGCAATAAAAACCAAAGAGTAAGTTGAGAAATTAAATCAGATGAATATGAAGATAGATGGAATAACTGTGCCAGTAACTATAGGACCAGCAATACCTGTATTTGAAAATAGACTTATCCATGAACCTTCCTTGACTATCCCACTAAATTCTGCAGTAACATCAGTTAGCAGTAGAATTAACACCGAATGTGTTCAAAGTGAACAGCCCACTACTGCCACTAGGTTAACACCTCCGACTAATTTAACAGTAAATGAAACACCTAGAGGAGTAATGCAGTTACAGCCAAAAAGAATAGAGCTGGAGGAAATCCCCAGAAGTGAAGTTTCAATAGGTCCAACAACTGAAGAGTTAGATGATTGGATGAAAGGGTTACAAAGGAGAAAAACACAGCCACAACCTATAGATGTGTGTAAGTTGAGAGTAGATCTGGAAGAAATGATCCTTGGGACCATAAGTCCAGATAGGCTAAAGACTTATCAGGATGATGAATTGATGTATCTGTGTAAGAGTATTACTTGGAAAGCGAGAAATCTACATGAGAGGTTAGTAGAAGCTGCAGATGAATTAGGAGTAGACATGGGGAGATCAAAAGTGTTGCAGAAGACATATAGAGTGGATTTTACTGAAAAGAATATAGAAAATATAAATACATCTGGTAGACGATTGTAGATAAAAGAGTTAATGGTTGTGTTGAGAAAATAGGGCGACGTGGAGAGATGGAAGGGTAGATGGATGAGGAAGAAAGAAGAAACAGCTGCAAAGAAATATATTTACATCCAGTAAGAGAAGCAGAAAATGTAGCTCTTGAATGTCCCATGAGAGAAGTTCCAGGAGGAGGTTATGTGCATGTTCCGTGGACTAGACAGGATATATTGTCTTTTACAAATGAGTTTCCCAGGATGAGAGAAAGGCCAGTGGAATGGTACAAACAAGTTGAAAGGTTTGTGAAAGTCTCGAAAGTGTTGCTGAAAGATTTAGATGGATTATTTGAAATTGTTGTCCCTGCAGATTTATGGACTGAATGTAAGATTACAGTAGATTGGCCAAAAGAGGAATAACCCAGAGATCCTAAAACAGGAGCACCTTCTGATGAGGTGATGAAAAAGTACAATCAGGTGATTACTTTTTTGAAAAGTAAAATTTCCCCTAAGGAAACTGATTGGGTAAAAATAGATAGAACCACCCAAGAGCCGAAAGAGTCTGTGCATGTGTATTATGAGAGATTGTTACAGGTTTTTAAGCAGTATAGTGGTTTTGAGAATATTGGAGACACGGATATGGGTCATTTTGTGTATAGATTTGTGTACGGATTGAGACCCGAGATTAGTTAGATGATACAGCAACACATGTTGTGTTGGCAGGCCATGACAATTGATGAGTTCCTAAGGTATGCGAAATATTGCAGCGATGACATTGAGTCTCGCCATCGCAAATTAAAAGAAAAAATGATGTGGGCGCAAGTAAAGGTAGCAGAGCAGCAGGAAGCCCAGTTGAATTCTCAGCCCACAACCCAAATGAGAGGACTTAGTCAGAATGCTCAAAGACCCAGTGGAGGTAGAGGTAGGGGACAAATGAGTAGGGAAGAGGCGAAAAAGAAATTTCCTTGTCATGCGTGCGGAAAGTATGGACACTGGAAGAATGAGTGTAGATCAGTGCAGAGGACTAATGGAGGAAATCAAATTTTAACCCCACAGGTCCAGAATGGGATAGGTGTGCAACAGCCACCACAGCAGCAGGTAGTTACTACCCAGTATCAGGTCCTGCAACCACCTTTGCCACACAATGTAAATGCTCAAAGATACAGTGCGGATACAGGGTTCCACGGAGGAGACCAGGTTGGTAAAAATACTAACACAAATGTGATTCCCCAATTTTGGATGCAATGTGATGGAAGTGCTGTTGAGTCAAATCAATAACGCTGCCTGAGGGGGGAGGAAGAGTGCGTGCTTGGCTCTACTCTAGAGGTAGATCAGTCAGGTTCATTTGTTGATGGAAAAGTGGAAGGTAATGATATCACCTTTCTTGTGGACACTGGTGCTACCTGTTCTACTGTGAGAGCAGCAGAAATTCCAAACCTACCCCTCTCGGGAGAAACTATCCAAGTAGTAGGAGTCTCTAATAAACAGATTAATACTCCAGTTACTAAACCAATTGAAGTGCATATTGGTCCATTTAAAGACATGCATCGGTTCGTAGTGTGCGACTCGAATCCGGTAAATTTGTTCGGGAGAGACTTGTTGTGCAAGATGAACTGCACTATTTACTGTACATCGGATGGTATTGCATTCCAGACACCTGATGAGGATGTCACTTTTAAAATGGTACTAGCAAAGCAAGGGACAGAAGTGAATGAGTTATTTTCGCTTCTTACCGATAAAAGTGTGCCTGAAGAATTGATGAAGGTAGTGAATTCAGATGTGTGGGATTTCACAGGACAAGAGATTGGGTTAATGAAAAAAGTAGACCCGATTAAAATCACAGTGAAAGATGATGCTAACTATCCAAATACACCACAGTATAAAATGAAGCCAGAAGTAATAGCAGGAATAGCTCCTGTAATTGATCAAATGATTGAGCAAGGAATTTTAAAAGAAATAATGAGTAGTCCTTGTAATTCACCTATTATGGGACTGAAAAAGCCAAACGGAACCTATAGAATAGTGCAAGATTTGAGAAAGGTGAATAACATTGTTGTGCCTTGTTGCCCAGTTGTGCCAAACCCAGCAGTGATTCTCTGTCAAATCCAACATGATCCAGAATGGTATACCGTGATTGATTTGTGTCATGCATTCTTTTCAATTCCCTTGCATCCGGATAGCCAGTATTTATTTGCTTTCCGGTTTGGAGACCGTGTTTTGGCATGGTGCCGAGTTCCTCAAGGGTATACTGAGAGTCCTTCAATTGTAACCAGATCTTGAAAAAGTGTCTGGAAGATTTGAGAATGTCTGGAGGGTCAGTTCTGGTTCAGTATACTGATGACCTACTGGTGGCATCAAAGACTCGAGAAGCCTATATTGTAGACACTATTGCTTTACTGAACCATTTGGCAGAAGGTGGACATAAAGTGTCCCCTGCAAAATTACAATTCTATCAGCGAGAAGTCCAATACTTAGGTCACAAGATTGAGAAGGGAGTCAGAAAGGTAACATCAGAGCGTATTTGTGTGATCAAAGACATGAAACCACCCACAACTCAAAGAGAAGTGTGAATGTTCTTGGGAGTGGTTGGATATTGTAGACAGTGGGTCAGTGGTTTTTCACTGATGGCAAAACCTCTACAGAGGCTGACAAGGAATGATGTGAAAGACCCAATTAAATTGGATGAAGAGAGCATGGAAGCTTTTGTTACATTGAAAGACAGTCTGTGTCAGGCACCTGCATTGGGGATGACTGATTATTCAAAAGATTTTGCATTTTATTGCAGCGAAAGAGATGGGTGTGCACTTGCAGTTTTAACTCAGAGACATGGAATGGCGAAACGACCTGTGGCATATTTTTCTGCTACTTTAGATACAGTAGCTGCCGCATTACCTGGATGTTTGAAAGGAGTAGCTGCTACATGTGTGAGTCTGGAACAGAGTCAAGGGATCATAATGGGTCATCCTGTGAGAGTGTATGTGCCACATTCAGTTGAGATCCTTTTAACAAGAACACGGACTCAGCACCTCACCTATAGTCGGCTGACTAGGTATGAGAGAGTGATTCTGGGTGCAAAAAATGTGACAAAAGTGAGATGTTCAAATGTGAATCCTTCCACTTTATTGCCAGATGCTTGGGATGAAGAAGTGAGGGATGAAGCAGAACATGATTGTTTGAATGTGACTGAATTTTGCACCAAGCCCCGTCCTGATATTAAGGATGTTCCTCTTGAAGAATCTGATTGTATGATGTTTGTTGATGGTTCATGTTTACGAACTGAAACAGGTGTGTTGAGTTCTGCCTATGCCGTCTGTACTGTAGCGGCAATCCTGGAAGCATCCTGTCTAAAAGGGGTAAAATCTGCACAAGTCGCCAAATTGGGGGCTCTAATTCAAGCCTGTAAATTGGGAAAAAGTCAGAAGGTGACTATAATTACCGATAGCCAATATGGATTTGGCATTGTGCACGATTTTGGAGAACTATGGATGCAGAGGGGATTTCTGACCTCTTCGGGGTCCCCATCAGGAATAGTCAGTTTGTAAAAGAATTGCTTGAAGCATTACAATTGCCAAAACGAATTGCAGTGGTCAAATGTGCCGCACATAAGTCAGGAGATGATTATGTGACTCAAGGCAACAGATTTGCTGACCAAGTAGCACAATATTGTGCAAAGACTCGGACTTCCATAAATCGGGGACAAAACAAAAGAAAATACGGTTTGTCAACTTATGTTTACTAACACCATTGAAACATGGGATGAAGTGAGACAATTGCAGGAAGAGGCAGGTGAAGAGGAGAAACAGGAATGGGAAAAGGCAGGATGTGGGAGACGAGCAGATGATGATGTATGGGTGTACATTGATGGGAGACCAGTCATGCCAGATAGTTTACTTTCTCATTTGGCAAGGATGTATCATGAGATGACACACATCGGCCGAGATGCTATGGTCAGATCATTCAAACAAACGTGGTTTAGTACCAAGTTCAGGACTATTGCAGAAAGTCTCTGCAAAGATGCCTGACGTGTCAACAGCAAAACCCAGGAAGAAAAACAATAGTTAGTCTGGGAACAATTGGGAGAGCAGGAGGTCCTTTTACCAGACTACAACTCGATTTTATTGAATTGCCCCCGTGTAATAAGCTCAAGTATGTGTTAGTAATTGTGTGTTTGTTTTCCCGTTGGGTGGAAGCCTATCCCACAAGGAGGAATGATAGTTTGACAGTGGCAAAACTTCTGTTGAGGGAATACATTCTTAGATATGGTTTTCCAGTCACTATGGAAACGGATAGAGGAACACACTTTACTAGTGAAACAAACAAATTGATTTGTGAGGCATTGAGCATTCAACCAAAACTTCATTGTGCCTATCGTCCAGAGGCTTCTGGAATAGTAGAGCAGATAAATGGCACAATAAAGAACAGGTTAGGCAAAGTGTGTAAATCCACAGCACTGAATTGGCCTGATGCTTTACCCCTAGTTTTGATGAGTCTCAGAAGCATTCCTGACAAAAAGACAGGATTGAGTCCACATGAGATCTTGATGGGAAGAGCAATGAGACAAGCATTTATACCTGCCAAAAAATTGATAAATATATCTGATGATCTCATCCTTGACTATTGCAAAGGATTGGCTGATGTGGTACGTTCTGTGTTTCATCAGGTTGGAGCAGACGCGACTACCACCCAGCAGACTCAAGCCCATGACCTGAGCCCTGGTGAGTGGGTTCACGTGAAAAGGCATAGATGAAAAACTTGTCTAGAGCCCCGCTGGGAAGGACCATATCCGGTCATATTGGTGAGCAGTAAAGTGTGCTGGTTTACCCAATTGGATCCACGCCAGTCATACTCAGCGAGTCCCAAGTCCACTTGAAAACCGAGTAGAGCGGCATTGGAGATCTCAAGTCTGATGCTCGGAATCAGAAGCCGAAGTACAAGAGACTGGTGAGGCTAGAGCAATAGACTTTGAAACCGGTGAGCCTAAACCAAAAGACTTTGAAGAGTTGTTTGATGATGAATTGCTTAGCACAAGTCAAGTAGAGTAGGCACCAGCTACTGGGACTGAGGAAACTTCTGTTGAACAAGAAGGAAGGAAAAGTTTAGTTGAAGAGGGACAGTGTAGAAAGGAGATAGGTGAAAGAAATACAGAAGAAGAAAAAGAAAATGAAGAAGAAAGCAAACTCCGAGTAGGTGCAAAGAAACGAAGGTACGAATTGAACAAAGAAGAAGAAGAAGTACAATCGAAGAGGGCAAATAAAGACAACCATTGGCCAAGCGGAGTTAAAATACTGAAATACAGGGTGGTGAAAGGAAGACCCGAGAATAGGCCAGAACAGATAAATGAAGTTTCAAGTCACATAGAACAGGGAGAGTCGGATGACGAATCAGTGCTACGACCAAAGACAGTGAGAAAACCAAACAAAAAGTTCAAGTCACCTGACTGGATCTACATAGTGTTGGAGGAGGTTGAAGAAGAAGATTTAAACAAAGAAAGAAACAGCACTGACAACGAGCAAGAAGAAAAGAGTGATCTAAATCCACCTTAAGAGTCTGTAAACAACCAAAGGTACCACGTTGTTGACTGAAGAAATTTCTGAAGATCCAGAAGACGTCCAGGAAAAATTGTATTAGTTAAAATAAAAGAAGAGGTAAAGAGGAAAGCTTTTGAAGTGTGGGATCACACTACATTTTTTTAATTTTAGAAATATTTGAAATAGATTTTTTAGAAAATCCATTAGAATTTATTAAGATTATTATTACTATGGCAGATAGACAAGTAACAAGACCCATATGTAGTTTTATGCGTAGGTGTTATAAAGCTTGTTTTTGTCTATTTTGTATACTGATAGTGTTTTGGATGATATTAACAATCGTAATACCTTTACAGTTGATAACCGAAGATGCACCTAGTCCTAACAATTTGACAAGTCCAAAAGTAGACACTGACATTAAGCAAACTACTATTACTCACCTGAATCAAATAGATACTAGTAGTTTGCATTATTATAGATCAGTTACAAATTTTTCCCTGAATGTTTTCACTAAGTTACTCTACGAGTATGTGGAAACAATGGATGTGAGTGACTGTTATGTGTGTATACAGTTACCATTGTCTGTTTCAGAAGGTGTAACCTACCATCACCTTCCTTTGACCTATGGTGTAACTTGTAGTGTCTTATCAAGTTTGTTGTATAGAACAGGTAAACTGGAATACTATTATTCCAATGCAGATACAATCTTTTCTAGAGTCCCTGTAATACCTGAGTTAAATAAGATAGCACCTGCACATGTCATGGGAGATTTTTTCCTGACAACAAAGCCTTTAGATATAGAATACGCTAATAAAAATAATTTAACATGTAGATTGAAGAAGGAAGAGAAGATATTTTTGGAGATGGTGGAAGAGAGAAGGGCTAAGTTTCAGAGAAAATCTGTTGAAGAAACATTACAGACACCACCTTGGGTTTTCAGAGAAGGCAACTATGACAAAGGCGAGACTTATGCTGCAATGGCCCTGGGTTGGTCTCAGAAGGGAAAATTATGCTTACATGGGAAAAGACTAACTACAACAATTACTTCATTGGTTCCAGTGAATGTGAAGATACCTATAAAATTATTGGTGGTTGGGGATTAAAGGGAGGAACTGACCCTGTCCTGCCAGGTATATATTATGTCTGTGGGAGGAAAGCCTATTATCGGCTACCAGATCACTGGTATGGAACTTGTTATCTTGGGATTGTCTTTCCAAAAGTCTACCATGTAGACCAAAGTACAAATGGAATCCATGAAGTAAAACAAGGACTAAAACGGGTAAAAAGAGAAAGTATTTCAGAAATTGTAGGTGATATATTTGGAGCATTGATACCTGGAGTTGGAGTTACACTGAATGCATATAAAATTCGACAAATGTCCACAGTGGTTGATCGTTTATCAACGATACTGCTGGAGGATTCCTGATGATTGACACTGAAATGATTGCTATGAGATCTATGGTTATGCAAAATCGACTTGCCCTTCATATATTACTGGCAAAAGAGGGTGGAGTCTGTGGAATGCTGAAGGTTCAACATTGTTTCACTTACATTCCAGATAAGAGTAAGAATCTGAAAGGATACATTCAGAATATCACAGAGTTGCATAAGGAAGTAACACAACTAGAGGTTGACGGTGTCTGGGAGAGACTAAGTAAAAGTTTCTCTGCTATAAGCAATTGGTTTTCTTCTATAGGTAGTTCCTTAGTAGGAAAAATAATAGTACCAATAGTTTGTGTAGTTGTTATGATATTCACAATAAGAATGACTTATGTTTGTGTGAAGAAAAGACGCAAAGAAAAGAAAGAAAGAAAATTAAGTAAGGAACGAAAAGAAAGGAAAAGAGAGATAGATGAGATAGAATTGGAAGATTATAAAGAAAAATTGTACACAAAATGTAAGGAGCAAGGGCCAGAAGACAAAATAACCGCTATATAACTTGGTAAACCGTATGTTTAGGGATTTTATGATGGTAAACCATCAAAGGGGGATTGATGGAGTGAGGTTTGCAAAAATACATCCTCATGAAATTAAGTAACCCCATAATAATGTAATTACTGCATGGATTAACCAACCCTGAATACACACATTCACACATGGGGCAAACGCATTTTACCTAATATACTAAACCATGATGGCATGAGCATGTATTAACTGTTTGCGCTTTGAAAAATCGTACTAATGCATGTTTATGCTATGTTGTACATTGCACATTTTGCATGTTGTGCACAAATAACGAAAAAGTTGCTTTTAATTAATAGCGTTCGCTAGGAATTAATTAATACAGGGTATTAGTATGGTGGGAGGTAAACATAATGGGTTTTATTTCATGAATTAATATTCCTTTGTGTTTCCTTTAGTAAGAGATTGGGCCTGCATGAAAATGGCCTCTTGTCCGAACCAGCATGTGGTTGTCTTGGTCTGTACGGAAGACGCATGCGTCAAATGTTTTGCCTGCTTACAAACTGCAGAGTGCACCAGCTGATGTAATCCATGGGAAGGCCATGTTGACCTGTGTCCCATTGTTTACGTGCCAAGACGCGACAGCGACTGTGGGAACTGCCATCGCTATGTGCAATTTGAATGTGAAGCGGATGTCATAATATGAGAATGTTGCAAAGTGTATAACTATTGATATTAGTAGTATACAAATGTATTTATCCTTAATACTTCCTTTGTTAAAACCGGTATGGGATGGATTTGCGGGGAGAACTGGATGAGGAGACCCTAACATGATTCGTGACAACCAATCAAAGGCCGAGTTTCTACTGACAATGCAACATTGTAAGATAGTGAGCTAGACATCAGGGTATAATTGATATCCCAATTAGGGGTGTGGCAGAGCATGGAGAGGGAGAACACAGAGATCATCTAGAACATCGAGAGGGAAGTGCACCAAGACAGAGAGAGCGGATCAGCACAGAGTCAGAGAGCACCTTAGGTACCAGAACGTTGCGGGAGTGCTTGGGAGGAGACTGCGTCCGAGGAGGACTAGATCAAAGGTAGATAGACTTGGGAGATTATCTTTTTGTCTGTTAGTTTTATTGCAAGACTTAGCTGCATCTGTCCTGTTAACTTTGTCCTCTGAGCCTATCTCTGGTGGCCCCTTGCCACAACTCTTTGGTGGGTATCACCCTCCTTAAATGCTTTGATTTTGCAATATATTTCTGCAAAGTATTTATGCTGTACCTTCTCTTCCCCATTCCCTACGCACGCTTTGATGTTGATGCAAATGATTCATTTTGATCACATTGCTTGATAAATTGTTCTCTTATATGTGATCTTGTGTGTGCACTGACAATCTGAATTATGAGCATTTAAATTTCAATAAGATAAAATTATTAACCGAATAAATGACTCTGTGGTTATTTAGTTAAAGTATTAAACTGTTTAGTTAATCATAGTCACCATCAACTCGTCAACTAATGGTCCATCGACCAAAAGAGGACAGTTGAAATTAAGAATAGCTAGGAATATATATTGTTATTAATGCGAAGTATAGTATAGTACATAAACTGACAAATTAACCCCCCTAAATCCAGCGCCCGTCTTCAGGGATCATTTATGTGTAATGTGTGATGGGCCCCGTTGTTTGGTAAGTGGTTTATGTGTGAAGAAATTTTCCTGGTCCCTGGATCGTGAATTAGGGGTTGCACTGGTTCACAGGTATGTCATCCAGGTAAGCTGCAAAGAAAGTCTCCATCCCAGCAAAAACCTGGTTCATCAGTCTCTGGAAGGTGACAAAGGCATTTTTCAGCCCAGGGGCATCACACTAAATTGAAAGTGGCCCTTTGAGGTAAACAATACCAACCTCTCTTTAGTCCTGTCAGTTAGTGCAATCTGCCAGTACCCTGAAGTGAAATCAAAAGTACTCAGGAACTTGGAAGCCCCTAATCTGTAAATGAGCTCATCAGCTCGGGGGATTGGGTGAGCATCAGTCTTGAAATTCCCCATCAGGGCCCGAGTCACTGCAGATGCAGTCACAGTCCTCAGACGAATTGCCTCTGGGTACCTAGTTCGCCAACACCAGGATAAATTTGTTGCCTAAGGCTTGGGGCACAAGAGTCTTACAATGTAGTTGCCAACCGTTTCAAAAGAGGTGCCAATAAAAGGTGTGGGATTCAGGGGAGCCTTCAGCTTCTTCCTTGTTTTCCCACTGGCCTAGCAGGTTAGACACATCTGCAGAATGCAGCTGAGGCTATCCTCAACCAGAGCTAATAAAAGTGGGAGACAAGCCTGGCAATGGTCTTTTCCTGCCCCAGATGCATTACCAGGGGAATATCATGAACCAACCCAGGAAGAAAAGCCCTGTAGCATTAAAGGACTACCAATTTACGTGTTGCCTCATGCAGAGGTGCCTTAGGCTCACTATATAGGAAGCCATTCTCCCAATATATGAGCTGATTTCCAAGGGTATCACCAGCAGCCTGGGCTTCAGTTTGGCACCTCAGGCCCTCCAGGCTGGGGTACCTCTGTGCCTTACAAAACTCTTTCCTGTTTGGTTCCCCCTCTACTTGCAATCCAGCAAGTTCAGGCAGGTCACCAAAGGAGGCAATGTCCTCCCCGGGTAGTCTCCGGGGCAACGTCTTTCAACACCCCATCCACTTGAACCATGGGACATTCAGCGGCTGGTTTTCCACCCTCCTTCCCTTCCCTCGCTTGGCAGCTGTCTGGGCCATTTTTCCAGTGTCCAGACCTCTTTGACTCCCTCCTGGGCAGTCATGGACCTGGTGGTCACACAAACCCACTCAGGTACCCCAACATTTCAAGGTGTGACCTGACCTCCACTTCCTTCCAGGCAGTGTGATCCAAATCATTCCCTAACAGACAGGCTAAAGGTATGGTGGAGGTCACAGCAACTTTCAGAACACCTGAGAGTCCCCATTCAAAGGGAATCTGAGCCAAAGGGTATTGGGACTGTTGGACTTGGCCCTTTTTGCAGGGTCATCACTAAACTTTTTGCCTTTCTCCTAGCCTTTTTTCTGACATGGTGTTGGTGGTTCTAGGACTCTGGGCATTTTAGCACTGCTGTCCAGTGCGTGTGCTCTCTGTGTTACTTATGGTAAGATTGGTCTACACCTGCTTGGCATGTTTAATTTACCTGTCAGTCCCTTGTAAAGTGGTATCTCACATACCCAGGGCTGGTAAAATTAAATGCTACTGGTGGGATTGCAGCACTGATTGCACCACCCACCAAAGTAGCCTTTCAAACCTACCTCAGGCCTTTGCCATTGCAGGGCCTATGCGCGCAGTGTTACTGCCGCTGTGACGTGGCACCTAAAGTGTGTGCCATGTCTGTGACCCCCCTTTGACTACATGTCAGTCACCCCTAAGGTAGGCCCTAGCTAGCCCTATGGACAGGGTGCATTGTAGGTAAAAGGTAGGACATGTACCTTAAGTGTGTGACATGTCCTGGTAGTGACAAACAGCCATTTTGGTTTCTCACTAATGTGAGGCTGACCTCCCATAGGAATGCATTGGGGATTCCCTGATAAGTGTTTCAGTGGTAATTCCTGATATGAGAGGAGCAGCGTGGTCAAGTTTGATTTATTTGGAATGGTAATAATAAATGCTGCGCAATGGTGTGCACAGATTTATTATAACTATTTCAGAAATGCCACTTTTAGAAGTTGGCATTTCTGTGTGCTATGTGTCTGCCTGCCTGATGTAAATTGCATGTCTGGCTTTTGAGTGACAGGGGCTGGTGAGGTGTGTGTGGCTCCAGGAGGGGCAGGGTGAGTCAGCACTAGGCTGAATGGGACATCTGCATTTGGAGTAGTGGGAGGAGAAGTCCCTGGTCCCTGAATAGGTCTGTGCCTAGCCTGTACAATGCTGGCTCCGCCCCCCTGTGGTGTGTCTGATGACGAGCCCCCTCCTGACAAAGGGGAAGAGGAGCCTTGTAAACAAAGTGCTCCAATTCCCCCCTGAACCAGTTTTGGCTGGTTCCCCCAAGCCCTGTGCCAGGGCAGACAAAGCAAATGTGTAGTATAAATATTGGGGCTGTGACCCCATGAAAGCGCCGTGTTGTTCCTGTGCTTGGGGGGCTTGCTGCTGCTGGGCCTGAGGAGGAACTGCCACGAGGGACTGCCTCCCTGCTGGAGGGCCCTGTGTGCTGGCCTCTCTGGGCCCAGCTGTGCCCCTTGGACTTTAAAGGACCCCTAGCGCCTCGTGAGTGCTATATTTAAATTGCCAGCTGAGAAGAGCGCTTCTATTTTTAATCTGCAGCACTGGGCTGCGACATGGGATTCCCCCGCATTTTTGCTGATCTAGCGGGTGCCCACCCCGCTTTATTCATATTTTAAAAGCGAGTGCCCACCCCGCATTGTGGTGCGGATGGCAGGTGCCCACCCCGCAATGGTCTTGGTTTAAAGCGGGTGCCCACCCCGCATGCAGTGTTCGTTGGCGGGAGCCCACTCCGCTATTATCTTTAATTGAGACGGGAGCCCACCACGCATTGCGGCCGAAGAGGAGAAGCCGCCGAGTCCGGCGAAAACCGGAAGTCAGGCGCGTCTGCCTGACTGTGGGCGGGGCCTCGCCCGAGGAAGTCGGAAGTGAGGCGGGGGTGTTGCCGGCCCAAGCGGGGCTCCAGTGAGCTGGTGGGAGTCCCAGTGCACAAAGTAGAAGCTGAGGTCAGGCGGGAGCCCACCCCGCCTTCGTGGGTACTGCAGAGTGCGGCCGGAGCAGGCAGCACCGGTGTCGGATTCGAGGCGGGGCTCTCGTGAGCGGAGAGAGCCCCGCATGTTGCTGCGCCGGCCACGGAGACCGGAGGTGTCTAGAAGAAGGCCCCAGTGTGAGGAGACGCCACAGAGTCCCCCAGAGAGCCCGGTGAGTTGGCCAAGTTGCGAGCCTGGAGGGGGAGGTGTGTCGAGGCACATTGTCAGTGCCTGAGCAGTCCCGCAGGAGAGCGGGCCACTCCAATGTGGGGCACATTGTTTTCAGGGCCCCAGTGGGGGTCCAGAGGGCACAGTAGTGCCAGTGCCGCAGTTATCTTCACAGGTGCACTGCCGTAGTGGGCAGCTACACCAAGGGGGCACTTTTTGTTCTAAGAGTCCCGGAGTGGGGCTCAGGCGGCACAGTGGTGCCAGGCCTTGTTCACAGCTGCACCGCACCAGCGCGGGCTGCTGCAATGTTTGGGGGCACATTTGTTTTAGAGAGTCCCAGTGGGGACCCAGGAGGCACGGTAGTGCCAGCGCCATTATTTATTTGGGGCATTTTGGCTCTTGAAGTAAAGGAGTGAGATACACTCCTCTGCCCCGGCGCTTTGTGCATTTTTGCTTCGTTGCATTCGCAGCTATGCCCTGACATTTTGGCAAAGGGCATTTTGCGCCCCAGAAGAAGGCCAGTTGGCCTGGGGTCATTTTGGGTGAGATTGGTAGAGCGCCAGGCTCTACAAAGCTACATAATGTGTTTCTGCTGGTGATTGGTGCATACTGTGTTTTATGCTTAATGTGATTCATACATAATGTGATTTATGCATCCTGTGTTTTATGTTGCAAGATATAATGCTGAGTACAGTATTTTGCCAGTAGTTACTGGTTGTGATCTACATTTACTATTTGTGCTTTGTGATGGTTCTGACAGTGGCCCAATTGGCCCTGTCATGTGTATATAATCCCCTGTAAATATTGCCTAGTGCCAGTTGGCATAGTGTGTATTGTGTGATTACTATTCTAATGTGTTGTGAATAATACAAAGGCTACTTTTATATATAACCTTGTGTGGAGTTTCTTTTGTGGTGTGCCTAGTGTGTTGCTGCTGTGTGTGTGTTGCGCAAACGCTTTACACATTGCCTCTGGGATAAGCCTGACTGCTCGTGCCAAGCTACCAAGGGGGTGAGCAGGGGTTATCTTCAGTGTGTAACTCCCTTGCCCTGACTAGAGTGGTGGTTTCTGCCTGGCTTTGGCGCAAGCCTTAGCCAACCAGAAATCCCATTTCTATCAGGGACACTTGGAATCACCTTTGGTGTGCCCATACTGGTAGCACCCATAGCACGTTTACCAATATTCTTGTCAACAAAGCCTTTCTTCTGGTGGCCAGATTGGGAATGGGACCCTTTCTACTGAGACCTATTTTGGGGGCCTTGAGAGAACTCTTTCTTGTTTTTATCTCCCCTCTCTTTCTTCTGCTGGGAACCCTGACCAATATCAACTCCTACTACATAATTTAGGCACCAATTCCTGTGGTATGCAGACCCATACCTCTCTAGTGGACACTGCTAGTACGCTGCCACCATTATTTATGGACTCCACTCATTTGGCCTTTATGTCAAGCTCTCTGAAACTGAGTTCATGCGCAATTTTCCTCTCCTCCATGGCCAGTTTCTCTCTTGACATGCTCTCCTCATACTCCAGCTTTAGATTGGCCAGCTGCATTTTGAGCTTCCTTTCTGCATTTCTGTTCTCCAGCTCCTTTGGTGACAGACCACTAGCAGACACACTGCTCCCTGCCCCATCCTATGCATCCTGGTCTTACAAAGGGGTTGTGTTGGGCTCTCATTGCAGGTCAGTTCCCAGGGCTTATTCCACAATCTCCTCATCCTCTGACAGTGCTCATCTCTCCTCATTGGTACCGCTGAACTTCCTCAAAGGCTACCTGGAGATCTAGGGGCAGATCTACAACCTTTTGACGTAGGGCAATGCCTCAAGCTTTCCTGCTGCGCTACCCTACATCCAAAGAAAAAGGCAGGAATGTGCCGAATCTATAAGATACGATGCATTCTTGTCCTCTTCCCCAGCCCTGGCGCACAATTGGCAGCATATGCTAACTCAGGTACCCTTGTGCCATGGTGCAAGGGTTTCTGCATTGTGGGGATGATTGTTTCTGTGCAGGAAGGGACACCTTCCTGCACAAAAACAAGAAAATTAGGTGATTTCCTCTTCCTATGTGTGCTGCAGAAGGCAGCACACATAGAAAGAGAAAAAACTGGGAGAAATAATGTTATTTCTCTTCGCTGCACCTTCCTTACGCCTCTCCTGGCGTGGCGTGAAGTTATGACGCGTTCCCAGGTTTACAAATCATTGTAAATCTGGGAATGTGTCTAGATCCATGGGTTTTGCTTGGGAACACCCACGGCACCACCCGTGGAACACCCCTTTGAGGCAGAGTAAGGCAACACAGCGCAGTGCGCTGTGTTGCCTTTTAACAGATTTACAAGGCCGTGAAATGCCACGCAGTGTGGCTTTGTGTGGCCTTGTAAATACGTCTCTGCATTGTGCACCACCAGAGTATCAAAAAAGTGATGTTCTGGTGGCTCAGGAGCCTTTTAAAGATGCCTGCTAGTTCGGTAGCCCTCTTGTATGTTATTCAGCCCCTTCCATTTGCAGATCTTCAGCAGCTCAGCCCTGCTGAGGGTGTAAAAGTTGCACAGCTCCATCTCCATGGTAAAAAAAGGACAATGTAAAGCTAAGAAGAATTGTTTAAAGAGGTAAACTCTGGTGTCAAATTATTTCTCCGAGATTTTTGTGTAAAACAAATCACTGTATGGTACTGCACAAACACTGCACTGATCTATAGCGCTGAACACCAATGTGAGAAATTGGGATGTTGTTGACTGGGAAGTTATCCCTGGACAAGCAACCATCACAATCCCTGGCAGGGTAAACCACAAAAAGCTACTAAATTAACCAGTACTTAAACCTGGGTAGCTTGGAACAAAAAGCAGGCCAGCTTAATTTAGAGGCAATGTGTAAAGTATTTATGCAGCATAGAAACAGTAATAAAATGAGAACACAACACAAGAAAAATCCTACAACAATTTAGACAAATAAAGTACAATTGAATACATTATTTGACACCAAAATTACAAAAATCCAATCAGTAGAACTGGAGATATGAATTATTTAAAATGTAATTGAAAATACCTCCAAAAAGCACAAAGAGCTTCTCGTCTCTATCTGGCTGTGCGACACTGGGTGAAATTCTGTTCAGGCTGACTGAGATGGAGCACAAGCCGGATACAGGGAGCAGTTTAGAACAGTGAAATAGTTACCTCCACAGTCCAGGGCAAAGAGTTTTGTTCACAGTAGAAGGGGCTGCTAGCAGCAGGAAGAGTGTTGCGGATGGCTGTTGAGGTAGAGCGAAGAGCAGGCTGGGTGTCGTGGATTGTCGTCACTGTTGCGCGAAGATCCTATCACAGACGGTCATTGCTAGAGCTTCACATTGGTGGCCTTTGCAAGTGGTTGATGCTCTAGCATTAAGAGTCGGTTGCCATACTTCCCATTGGTCGTGCCGTGGATGACAAAGTCTTGACACAAATGAGCCCATTTGCATTCGCGAAGAGCCCAAAAAGATCAGGGCAGCTCAATTGATGCGGGCCCGGAACTCCCTCCTGCTGGGTCCAAGTGCTGGTTCAAGATGGTAGGAGCCTGTGATGTCCTTGTGGCTCTGAAGGGAAGGCCAACAAACTAGCCCTTGAGATCACTCTGGTAGTCCTTGGTTCAGGTGAAGATGCAGGGCTCAACGGCAGCCCTGGCCTCCGAGGGTTCAAAGAAGGCTCCAGGCATTAAAGCAGTCATTCCAGGTGCAGCAAAGCAGTCTTAAGGAATACACAGCAGGACATACCAACAAGCAGTCCTCTGAGAATCCTTTCACAGGACCATGAAAATGAACCAAATAGTGGGCCTGACTTCCCTATTTTTATATCCAGTACCTTCTTTGAAGTTAGGAGAAGTTTCTAGAGGATGCTCTTTCAAGTGCCTGGAATATTCTGAGACCCCTGCCCTGGTCCCAAGCTGGGTGTACAGATAATGTGGTGGTTACAAACCCTTTGCGTGAAGGCAGAGCACAGCATTTTCAGTTGCAAGTGGAGCTGTGTCCTGCTCTGACCCCCCATCCAGCCAAGATATGGCCCATTCAGGCCTACCTCATACCTCTATTGTGTCACTGGGAGGAATTTATAAATTCTCTGCCAGTTACACCCAGTCATGTGACCCAGGAGAAGCTGCAAGTAGCAAATGGCCAAGGGCAGGAAATTGCCAACTTTCTAAAAGTGCAATTTTCAAAATTGTTATTTAAAATGCGACTTTACCATTAATGAGGGTTTTTAATTTAAATATCATAGATACCAAACAAGAAATGCTAATCTGTCCCCAATCAAAAGTTAATACTTATTAAGCATAATAAGGAAACTCAATGTTATCCTATGGTACAGGTATGCTTCACAGTAATGGAGAACTAATTAACGAGATTTTTACTACTAGGACATGATTAAATGTATGTGTCCAACCTTTCAATTACAATGTACCCTGCGCTATGGGCTACCAAGGGCCTATATTGGGGGTGGCTTATTTGCAAGTAAAGGGGACCTGAGACATGTTTTAAGGTGCTACTTAGGTGGGTGGCACAATCAGTGCTGCAGGTGCACCAGTAGCATTTAATTTACAGGCACTGGGTATATGGCTTACCACTCTACAAGGGACTTATGAGTAAATTAAATGTGCCAATCATGTGTACACCAATTTAACTAGATTTAGGGGAGTGAGCACAAGCCCGTTAGCACTGGTTAGTAGTTGTAAAGTGACAGAGTCCTAAGGCCAACAAAAACGAATTTAAGCAAAATGGAGAGAAACAGGCAAAGCTTTTGGCAGAAGACCACTCTAAGGCTGACAAGTGTAACAGTAAAGTGTAATGAAAAGTAAGAAATTGCATTTAATTTAAAATTATCCCTATTGGGTTTTATTTTAAGTCCCATCCTTCATTATGTTTTAGAGGAAACTGTTACAGTATCAGTGGTTGACCCTGAGTGGTAAAATATACTTCTCCCATTCCTGAGATGACCACAATGGCATATAACCTTAGAGACATTATTACAACCCCAGTGTGAATTAAACCACCTCTAAGTGGGTAACCACTGCATTCTACATTATTCAACAATCTGCAATGTTCAAGTCTTCGACAAAGTTCTAGAAATAAATATCCACATGTTATAAATGTCCTTGTTACACAAAAGGTGCCCATATGAGCAGCTCTTAATCTTTTGACTTCTGTGGAACCCAACGGAACCAGCTGAAATCCTGGGACCTCCACTCAATCATTGCTGGAATACGAGGATGACAACTGAGACGTTTCTAAAATCTGGGGCCCCAGTTAAGCAATTTCTAGGATTTGAACCTCCAAGCAATACACAAAAATACAGAAACAAGAATACAGCAAACAAATTCAATCAATCAAAGAACTTCATTTCGATCACTATAGATCATAAAAGTACACCATAAAACAAGACACTTACAAACACAGATACAAATAAGACATAACATTATAAATAATCGTTCGCAATCTATTTACAATAGAAGCACACTAAAGCGATAAGAATGCACCATTATTTGTACCAGGAAAGTTCATTACAGTAGCAGCATGGTGGAGCAATAAAAATAACATCATTATTTGTATTTGAAGACTTCATCAAAGGATACTCTAAAAGTAGGGATAAAATATATTTAAAAACTTGAAGGATGTAAAAGAACAATATTCACTTAAAATAGCACAAGGCCCACGATACGTCTTTAGCAGGAGCCATACAGTATGATACAGCCTAGGAACTATCAGGGGAGTACTTGGAACACCTGATCCACATAGCCATTAGGAACTTGGCTGTACAGAATACGATCATACACGTTGTATTTGTCTGCAGTATTCTATAGGACTCCTTGTACATTCTTACTCCCAGATTTCTGCATAGTGGGGCTATCCATTTGGATCGAGATTGGTAGTACAAGGGGCAGAAAAATAAAGCGTGCTCAAGTGACTCAGGAACCCCTTGGCACCGGGGACAATTATCTTCAGCCCTGTCTCCTACTTTGCCCCATTTTCCTTTAAAATTATTTACAGGCAGGCTGCCATACCTAAACTGCAGGTATAGTTTCCTTGCTAGTGGGGGTTCAATTTCATCTATCATAGCCTCAAATGATGGTGTCTGTTTAAAATTCATAAAAGCAACCGAAAGTGATCCCTTACAGATCATTATCAAATCAGTCTCAGCAGTGCCCCAGTATAAAGCTTTGAGACAACTGAGTTTACTAATCTGACTAAGGGTTTCTGGTTTGCTCCAATATGCATCTAATCCTAATTTTTGTAACAAAATCTTAGCTGTGCGCAACCAGGGAATCTTGTCCACACAGGTTGGTGTTGTTTATTCACGGAGACCCAGCCTGTAGGACGCAAGTGCTGCAGTGGACCATAGCAAGTGCCAAAACATAAGTATTCTAAGAGCAATTTTGTGGGCAATTCTTTTCTGGCCTAGGTCTAAATAGAGTGGAATCAGCGGGATGGACACTGGAAGGTTCAGCAGGGATCTTAAATTTTTTTGTTCAATTACTGAGAGATCGCTACAACTTGAACAGCCCCACAACTCCGCACCATATAAGGCTGCACCTGGGGCTTTGACGTTATAGATCTCTAATGCAGGTGCCATCTTTCTGGATACGGTTTTCCTATGAATTTTCACTATATTCACCAATCGATGAATCAGGGTTAGCTGTACTCTTTCCAGTTGTGGGACCCAACTCATGTTTTGTGTGAGTTTGATACCAAGATAATCGAACTCTGTCACTAGTTCTAGGGCGGCGCTACCCATTTACAGATGCTTCTTGCATTTGGTCTTAAGGCTTGTTTAAAAAAGCATACATTTCGTTTTGGAGCTATTTAGCTCCAACCCCCGTTCCAGGTGAAATGCCTGAAAATCATTTAGCAGCTGTTGGAGCCCCTGCGGTGACTTCGATATGAGTAGAGTGTCATCCGCAAATAGGAGAGCAGGGACCCTTTGCCCTCCTATTTTCGGAGCGTCACATCCATCCCTGCTCAAAAAAATAATGACACCATTGATGAACAGGGTGAACAGGGTAGGCGCTAGTACACACCCCTGTCTAACTCCTTTATCAATGTGAATCACCTCCATTAGAGCCCCATTATCCCCCCACCTCACTTGTGCCAGGGTGTTCGCATAAAGTCTTTTTAAGATGTTCAGGAGGGGAGCCGGCATACCCATGCCTTCAAGGACTTCTCATAATTTCACTCTCTGTACCATATCAAAAGCGGCTCACAGATCAACAAAAGCAACATATAATTTGCCATTGTGGATGGTCACTTCCCACCAGAAAATAGACATAAAGCGGAAGATTTGGTCTAGGGTACTCGCTTGTGCCCTAAATCCAGCCTGTCACTGAAATAATATTCCCCTCTCTGATCCAATCTTGGAGATGGACAAAGACCTGTTTGCAGAATTATTTTGTAGGGAATCTATGAGGCTAATGGGCCTATAGTTCACTGGAAGTGCACAGTCTTCCTTCTTAAAAATGGTAACTTTTTCTGCCAACTTCCATGATTGGGGAATTTCCATACCCGAGAGGATACTATTAGAGAGTAAGTTAATATATGGACCCCAAGTTTCTAGGTTTTCTTTGTATAAGTCATTAGGTATTCTGTCGGGTCCAGGAGCACGTCCAGAAACACAAGAGCTAATTGCTTTTTCCGTCTCACAGAGCAAAAATTGCAGATCGTTAGGTTCAAATGAAGCCGGACTCACATCTAAGATGTCTCTGTCATTTTCCATCCTACGCTTATCTGTGTACAGTTGGCTAAAATGTGCAACCCACTCTTCTGGTTGGATACAAAAGTCAAGCGCAGGTTTGTTCCCTCTGGAACGAAAGTTGCAGTTTTCCAAAAATCTTTGGTGTCCCTATTCACCAAGGCATCATGCAGATCCGACCATAGCAAGTCTTCCCACACCTTTTTTGCATTATTAATTTCTACCCTATAATGCCCACTAGATTTAGTTATCTCTACCTGTGATTAAGATTTGATGGCAGCAAGGAGCTCAACATTCGCCACTCTACAGGCTTCATTATACCAGGACTCGGTTTTAGGGCAAGGTTTCATTTTAGGTCGAGCAATTGAGCCCTCTTGTATATACTTTAGTATATACTTATTATATACTTATATGTGTATGTACTTTGTTCAGCTCTAGGACTTGTCTGCTTCCGCTTAGGGACTTTTTATTCTGTTCAACTGCTCTATTTAACTGTCTTGATAGAAAACGACCAACAGAGGTCAGTAAAATACCATAATTGCTTTCTGCTGAGGGACTTTCTTTTTTTAAATTTTCTGGCAACTGCCTCTATCTAACTTTCTTGAGAGAAAACGACCAGCAGAGGTCAGTAAAATACCAGAATCACTTTAGCATTCTCTAAATTCCAGTCCATAGAAATTGTCTTCCACGAGCACCCGTAGACAATAATATTTTTTTCAAATCGTGCATTTTCAGTGATATGACCCCCGAAGGCCCTGATTTTATATTAAAAACAGAGCTTTGGACTATACCCTTTCCCGCTGAAAGGCAATATTTCTCTCCATGTGTTCCCATACCTGGCGTGGCCTGCAGTTTGTTGCTTACTTTCCCTCCATGTTGAAGAACAGTAGATATTTCAGCACCCAGGCTAATGTGCTGCATAGCTAAATACATATAAGGTCACAAAGGCGAGACCGATTGCATTGCAAATGCTTGTTTCTTCTTGGGTTGCCCAAGACATCCCTTATTATCCCCCCTAGCTTTTCATGTGTTTGTATCATCATTTCATTTTTCCTATTACTAGGGAGTTTGGACAGATGTTCAAAATCAGCATTAACAATTCCCTTGATGATATTGAGCACTGCAGGGTTTTTAACTACCCACTCCCACCTAATAGATCTGAGGTTATTAGTGGGCTGGAGTGCTCCAAAATCACTAAGTCCCCTATAATGTGGGGTTTTCTTAATACTCAATGACAAGCTGAGGGTATTGTAATCATTCGATCACTTCCATATCCATGATGGCGGGCCATAGCTCAACTTGGGCTAGGAAGTAATCTATTCTGCTACAGTGTCCCGGTCTATTAAAAGTGGCTTTAACCTGGCGGTCCGAGATACACCTACCATTGGTGGCTCTAAGATCATATTCGAGTGTTAGTGCCAACAGCTGGCCAGCTTTTGGTGTCCATCTTACTTTGTGCAGTTCTAATTGGGGTATGCCCCATTGATTATCCAACTCGGAGGTTAAGTCATGTGGGGCAGCGACTATTGGCTCGAAGGTTGCATTGAGATCTCCTGCCACCAATATAAGGTGTCTTGCCCCAGGATTCAAAAGCAATTGCTTATGTTGGTAAAGAGTAGTAGTTTCATTGTTTCTACCATCTACTCTGCTATAAACATTTATTAATTTTATGGACAGACCAGAGGGGAACAGGAGTCTGAGTGCTAAAATATCCTTTGAATCACAGGGCAAGGTGCTAATGGTACATCAAAGCGAGGTCCTAATCCAAATACCCAGTCCCCCTGAGGGCCTTCCCTTGGTACTTTTAGTTGCTTCTACACAAAAAGATGTGTACCCATTCCTATACAATGGTGTAAGACACCAGGTTTCCTGGAATATACATATGTCATAGGTGTCAATAAATTCTCCCCACTCGACATCAGACAAAAGTTTCCTAAGCCTGCTACATTCCACGAAGCAATCCTTACCAAGGATTCCAAGGTTAAATCAGCCTCGTGTAGGGTAGGGGTAACTTTTGGATTACTAACAATGGGCATATTGTTAGTTGATGATAACATTGGCCCTTCTTGCCTATGCAAACAATTGCTTGGCTGCCATGAATCTAACTCCCTATCCCCGGAAGGTTCCTTTTCTTGTAGGCAGAGTGACAGCAAATTCTCAGCTCCCATGTTTTCCACCTACATCCAGAGTACAAGGGATCATACGCTCCAGTCACTGGTGATTCCTACTAGCTGCACTGATTTCTTCACCTGACCCCCTATCGATCTTAGCACGTTGTGGACTCAAAAGGTCTAACGGAGCACAACATTTAAGTTGGATGACAGTATGTGCATTGGATATTGTGCGTGCTTCGACCGCCATGAGTCCCTCCACTAGGTCGTATCTCACAAAAGAGACCTGGATTAGATCTTGCATACCAGCTAAGGTTGGGAGCCTTTCCACATCTAGAATGTCACTCCTGATTATCGAGTGACAGTGTCTGATTTCACGGAACAAGTGGATGACTTTGTTTGTCAGGGACTCCTTGTTTTCCCATGACCCAAAGGACAGTTTTGGAACATGGGTGAGATATACAGCTGCCCCGTTACCACCCCCCCTTGACCCTCCATTATTCAACGCCCATGGACTAGCCAAAGAGGTGGCACGGGACCCCTGACCCCCCTCCACTGCTCCTTGCTTGCTTCCCCAAGCTCTCCAAACAGTCTCCCGCATACAGCCTACGCAAAGGCATCCATTCCGCAGTTTTTCCCTTACGATTTGATCTCATGGATGTGGCTGGTTGGGGGTGCACACCTATGTCTGGAGGCAGACTGCACTGGTCTCGAAGGCTAGATGGAGGGTTTACCTTAACGCAGCACTGCTCTGATCTTTCCACACCCACTCCCACACCCCTGCAGCAGCACATGTGTGTTTTGGTATACCCCCCAGCATGATTTCCAACAACATCAAGCAGGATTAAGACTTGCTCTTTTAACTCTTTGATGACTTCCATCATGCTCCGCAACATAATCAAAGTCTCAGTGTTCATGCAATCTCTCCCAATCGGAGCGCAGCTCTCCGGTTCAGACTCAATGGGGCCGATTCACAGAACTAATCTGAGATAAAATCCTAAACTTACTACTTTTGGTATTCACAGAAGGCATTTAGTAGTAGTAAAGTTAGGACTCCTAACTTTACTACTACTAAACTGAGACAAAATCCTAACTTTGCGACTTTCGGTATTCACAAAAGGCATTTAGTAGTAGTTAAGTTAGGAGTCCTAACTTTACTACTACTAAATGCCTTCTGTGAATACCAAAAGTAGTAAGTTTAGGATTTAATCTCAGATTAGTTCTGTGAATCGGCCCCTGCGTTATCAAATACAGAATATCTGTTACTGCATTGTACCATTGGCATCTCATGGGTTGAGGGTAGGCTGTCATGAAAGTCTTGATTAGACGGGCCATCGTTCCCCTCTGGCGCTAACACATGAGAAACCTTTCATTTAAATCAAAAATATCCAAGTTTTAATTGGAATGTTAGAAATTTTCTATATTTGTTTTTTAGTTATAAAAGATGAAGTGATATGAGAGATTCTAGCATTTATTTTTATTTTTTGCTGCTAGTTCTTGCTCTCTTTTTGTCACTGCTTGAATTTAGACCTTCGATCATCCTTACTGTATTCTGTTTGCTGTACCTGGGCTGTCCACGAATCCAGCTAACAATACTAAGTTAATTGTGAGCCTCTAACTTCAAATGTAACTTACAATTTCAAATTCCTTTACTTTTCCAGAATATTTCAAAATGTGAATTTTACATTTTGTTTCTTTAATAATATATATTTTACTATTCTGCTAAAAAATACTGATTATACTATCATTAGTAATTTAAATGCAGACCTTCTGAAGAGGAATTGCTGACTCTCGCATGTCCACAGACCATAGAGTAAAAACCACTGGCCTATATGACTATATTACAACTATTTAACATGGACACATGCCTAGACATACATTGGTGGATAATCTGTTGTCAACAAAAGCTTTGACTTTCCTCACCAATGGCTTTGACTTTTAGCCACAACTGACTTAGAAACATGGCTCTGCATCCCACATCAGCTGCTCTCAGTCTTTACCATGTAATTGAGTATTACTTGCACCCCCAAACTGTAATGGTTCGTAAACCATATACCTTTCAAAATGCACAACCACACTTGCCTCCAGGGCTTAACCTGTTTCCATTCTATGCAGGCAAATGAGTACACACAGTAATCCTATGTTCTACATAACAATATGTCCTGTATTAACAACTTTCCTTTTTGAAATTAAACAACTTTCCTTTTTTAAATTATGTAAGAGTTATGGGCTAGCGATTGTGAATAGCACTGTTATGGATAATTTGATTTGTGATGTCATCAGTGAAGTCAACAATTATATCATTTAACATGACTTAAGTGATGTAATATGTGAGATCATAAACAGTACATGACAGGAAGAACAAGCTATAGTTTGTTGCCAAAGTTAAAAACAAAATGTATTAACAAAACTGTAACAGCAAGATTACATAAATTATTATTATTATTGAGCTAATAAAGCGCCTGGTTACTCCAACGGAGTGTCCCTGCGCTAGGACATCACAAACCATGACCACAAACCCTACCCCCCCAGGCCCCCCAGGCCCTAAGATGCGTGAAGGCCTGCCATCAGCATACTAGCACCAATCGCCAGGGGGAGACTGAAAGAGCCAGCTTTTCGTTTTCTTACGAAGCATTGTTTCCGATGTATGGGTCCTCAATTCCATAGGTAGGTTATTCCCGGCCTTAGCTGCATGAAAACCAAAGGATCTACCTCCTGACCATACCTTGTGAACCTTAGGCACTACCAGCTTAACAGTGCCCAAAGACCTCAGATTCCAGGTAGGTCTATAAGCAGTGAGTAACCTGTGCAGATACCTAGGCCCTTTCTCATTGAGGATCCTGTGGCAGAAACACAGAGCCTTAAAGGTGATTCTAGCCTGTACAGGGAGCCAGTGTAGTTCCCTCAAGGCTGCCCCCACCGAAACCCGCCTAGGGATATTCATTATCAACCGGGCAGCTGCATTTTGGACCTTTTGTAAGATGCCCAGATTTCTTTTAGTAACCCCCAGATAGAGAACGTTACAGTAGTCCAGGCGGGATGTGACAATGGCCTGCACAATGGTCCATAAATACATTAAATTAGGATAAATCGGACAGTTAGATCATAAATAGAATTCATCAGATAATAGGTGCGGCAAAGTAATACATTACGAACATTAAAACAAAACAACTTGGCCAAAATTACCAGATATATTCATATATTCCTACAATCCAGCAGACATTTTCTACTCCTACCCAGTTTGAAAAAAAACCCTGATCCTCCTCCCTTTAGTTTTCGCCCTCTTCCCCTTTGTTCATAAAGTGCTTTTTCTAGATTATAAACATATAAAAAGTGCCCCTTCCATTCCTGAACTGTCAGGGGTGAAGGATTGAGCCAGGCAGAAGCAACACAGAGCCTAAAAACCTCCATTGAAATAAAAATTAACTCGACCCCAACACCAATATTTGATTCATCGACACCCAACAACATAAGCTGCGGTGACAGGGAAACATTTACCTTGAGGACCTCATCTAAAAAGCCTGAGATTTCTAAACTGACTGGCTTTAGGTAATGGCATGAAGAGAACATGTGAACCAGATCTGCACCGAGATCACGACACCTAGGACAGCGGGTACCAGCCAGCCCACCCCATTTGGCAATTTTGGCAGGTGTTACATGTAAATGGAAGATCGTTTTATAATGTTACGTTTGCAGGTTCGATGAACATAAAATTGATCCACCCAGCTCCAATGATTTAAAAAAAAAACAGATTCTTCCAAGTTTAACCTCGCCCGCCATGTTTCATCATGTTTTCCCAAATCATCTGGTACCCCTTCGAACAGATACCCACATATTTGTGAGATTGAATAACTAGTGCCTTTTGTTAAAATCTCCTACAGGGGGATCCGTGAAAAGCCAGATAGTCCCCCAACCTTTCTCAATAGGAAATCCCTCAATTGTAGAAATGTAAAAAAATCCTGGGTCCCAATATTATATCTCCCCCTAACCTCTTCAAATGATGCTAAATGATTCCCTGTGAGCGGAACTCCGATCCTACCAAAGCCCCTAGTTCCCATCTGGCTAAACAATTATCATGGAATATTCTGGGCAGTTGATTGTTCCATATCAGCGGAGTGTACCAGCCAAACCGACCAACCCCCAGTTTTTTTTGTATGCCTGCCCAGTTCTGGAATGCCACCATCAGGGTCTTAAACTGTGTCCTTTATAGTAACTCGGCTTAAAAATCTTCAGCAGACATCCACTGGCCACTGCCCCAATCAGTAACTCATAAATTGAAGGAATAAAATCTGCAGTCTCAACTTCAGTTACCTTATTATTGAATAAAGGGTAATAAAATTGCAGAGCTGCCGCTTGATAATATAATTTAAAATTGGAGAGCGCCCAGCCCCCCGGCTCTCGGTAAGCACAGAAATGTATTTGCCCTCTGAGTCTTCCCATATGCCCAGATAAATCTAGCCACCGTTGTTTCAATTATTTTCAACCACGCATTATCAACCTCCAGTGGGAAGAACATACAATAATTTTGGAAGGAATATCATTTTAACAAGGTTACATCTTCCCATTATTGAAAGGTTTAAATAAGCCCATCTCCTAAAATCCTTCTTAATTTTTTTAATAATAGGGGTAAGGTTTAAATCAACTAAATGCTCCAAATTAGCTGTGATACTAACTCCCAGATAGGCATCCTCCTCTACTATACGACTATAATTAGCTGGTGTGTATCTATT
Organism: Calotriton arnoldi; assembly: GCA_963921515.1. Classification (NCBI taxonomy): domain Eukaryota; kingdom Metazoa; phylum Chordata; class Amphibia; order Caudata; family Salamandridae; genus Calotriton; species Calotriton arnoldi. Next base: position 552,948 of record CAWUFW010001768.1, on the reverse strand, counting down.
TATGACTATCTGCGTTTTCGCTTTATTTAGTAAGGAACCTGAGAAGGTCCCAACCTCCTCTGTTATCCTTTCTATGGCCAGGACAGCCCTATCTGGATCACTGGTAACTATTGCCACATCATCAGCATAGGCCAGGCATTTTCATATCCCAACACTGCAGGCTGACGGGCAGAATGTCCTGAGAGGCTTCCAGTCTCCTAAGGAGGGGATCAATATATAGGGTGAATAACAAAGGTGAGGCCGGACAACCCTGCCTCATTCCCCTTTCTATCGAAAAGGAAGCCAACTCAACTCCCATTATCTGTAATCGGGCTACGGGGCTGAGATACATCACCCGGATTGCCTGGATGAAAGGCCCTCCCAAGCTACTAGCCTCCATAACCTTCTCCCACGACACCCTGTCGAAAGCCTTCTCGGCATCCAACAGGGCAGCCCCATGGTTTCCTCTCGGACCACGGTAGCATCAAACAACAATATTACCCACCATACATGATCCGAGGTCCCTCTCCCTGGGATAAATCCATCCTGTCTAACTGAGACTAGTCTGTATATTATACCGCCCAGCCTGCTGACCAAGATTTTAGAATAGAGTGTAACATCACTGTTTAACAGTGTGATTGGTCTATAAGAGCCCAAAGCTGGAGGGTCCTTACTTAAAAAAAAAAGTGCATTTGCTGTTTCCCAGGACCCAGGGGGTGTGCCCCATTTCTAACTTGCTTAAAAAGCTTCAGCATTTCCTGAAGAAGTACTACAGAGAAAACCTCATAAAATTCCAATGGTATAGAATCAGTTCCCACCGCCTTCCCAGATGGAAGAGCCTGTAGGGCCGCCTGGAATTCTTCTGCTGAGATATCGGCCCCTAAAAGTAACCTCTCCTCCTGGGTTGCTTTAGCAAAAGACACCTCATCCAGATTTATCTCTAAATCCTCAGAGCATACTGTGGGGGGGTTTTATAAAGGTCTGCATTAAATTCCCGGAAAGCCTCTCTAACTTTCGGCAGGATCCATAATCAAACTGCCTTGCAAATTCCTAATCTGACTGATATGCCCCACCGCCAGCTTTTGCCTTGACCTAACTGCTAACAGTTGCCCCACCCATTCATTGTATTTATAGCATTCCTGTACTCTGGCCACGAATTTCCCGGCGATCTTCTCGGCCATAAATTCGTTCAAGGGTGCCTTAGTTAAAGAAATCAGGTTCAGCACTGGAGAAAGATCTCTCCAGGAGGCCACAGCTACAACCAATTCTGCCTCCGGAACACCAAGCTTTTGATAAAGATCTTTAATCTGCCCCAGACACTACATCTGTTTGGTGATACTGAACCTAAGGGTTTCCCCTCTAATAGCAGCCTTGAAGGCATCCCAAACCATCCCGGGAGACGAGCTACCTTTGTTAAATATAAAAAAGCTCCAGAATCCAGCCCATTATATGCCTTATGTACTCTGGGTCCGACAAAAGAGCCCACTCAAAGGTCCACCTTCTGGGCACACTGCTCAGTCCATCAAGTGGGAGTTTGAAGACAATGGGTTTATGGTCCGACATTATTCTTGGAAAAAGTTCTACTTGAGTGCCACTAACAATTAATGGTGAGACCAAGAAATAATCCAGCCTTAAAAATTAACCATGAGGGGCTGAATAGTAAGTGTACCCAGCATCAAGCGCTTTCAGCCTGGGCCAGACATCTATTAGGCCAATGTCATCTACTACATTTCTAAAAGATCTAAATGATTGTGGTTTGGCCCAGCCTGACATGCTTCATTGCCCCCAAGCCCTCTTAAACCATTTACAATGACAACTCCACATACAATATACGGGGCAGGCCAAGATGGTAAATCAGTTGCAAAACACTTAACCAGACAATGGTTATCTACGACAGGAGCATATATTGAGCAAAGCGTAAAGGCCCCCTCTCCCAGTTTTACACTCAACCTCCCTAAGCTATCTGCAGCCTTCCGACCAAGGATAACGGAATTTCCTTTGACTAAGATGGCAACCCCTTTAGTCCTGATATCCTGAGTTGTATGACAAACAACATTCAACCCTAAGGAGCTCAACAAAGCACTGTCACGGTGGGTGATATGGGTCTCTTGCAAGCAGTAGACATCCGCTCTTAAAAATGTAAGGTCTTCTTGTACCCTTCTCCTTTTGAAATTATCGTTCAACCCACAAATATTAATAGTAGCAATCCGGAGCTTAGCCATCCCCCACATATATTGTCCAATCCACATACACTAACCCCCAATTTTTTTTCATGGGCCCCCTGCCCACAGAATCAACTTGACTAGATCTAAAATATCATATTCATCAATAACCGACAAAACGTTTATTTGACCAATTTTATGATCATGCTGCCACCTTTTCTTCCGAACCCAAAAAGAAAACTCCTTACTAAAACATACTTGCTGCTTTTTCCAAACTCTGTCAACCAACATTCTTTTCCCCACCCTATCCCTGCCCCGACCCTCCTAAAGGCCCCGCCACCTGACCTGACCACACCCACCACCCCCCCTCTTCTCCCCTACCCTTGGAAACAACCAGACCCACCAGGGTCTGTGTGATGGAGACAGGTGGCAGCATGCCAGCCACCCCCTCTGGACCCACCCACCACGCCCCTCTGACACCCCAAAAAAATATGACAAAAAGTATATCTCTGCTGAACCATCAGACTGACTTTTAAATTTCCTGGGGACCCATTTATCACAGACTAACCGGTTAGTCCAGAAAAAACACAGCCAAAACAGGGAATTACGCATTTCACAAACGTTTAGCAGAATGGCCCAATAGACTAAGCATTATCTCTATCCGCCGACAGGCCACACAGGTACTCCCAACTTGAATCTCAGAGGTAAAAAACTAAATAGACACTCTGACTATGGTTTTTAGTCTGGCAGGAGGCAGACGATAGGCTTCAAAACCGGCTTCCTGAAAGGGCTTAATTAATTGCCGAAGGCACCAGCGGCGCTCCAATGTTATATGGCAAAAATCAGGGCGGACATAAAAAAAGAGAATTCACAAAATCTCCGTCTCACCTCAGGGCGGACTTTCTCAAAAATGGCTTGTCGAAGCAAACAATTTCCAAAGAATACCAGAATAGCCCTTGGTTGCCTTTGTTCTCTATGGCCCTGAGTATTACCCTGAGTAGGCTTGTGCCTGGCTAGAGGAAAATGGTGAACCCTCTGAAATTCTGACTCCCAATTCCAACCTGACAATTCAGAAAAAGCACTCCTAAGGAGCTCCAACATGAAAGATCAAATGTCATCCTCTTTAAGTCCTTCCTCAATCCCAAGGAAGCGGAGATTGTTCCATCGCTGACGGTTCTCCAAATCCTCAATCTTCCACAGCACATCAGTCAGTTGAGCGTCATGTGACTTAACTTGCTCCTTCACAGTTAGCAAGTCAGTTTCCTCAGCCATAGTCCTTTCTATCATACAGCTGGGCTTCTCCTAAATCTCGGATCAGGCATTACCAATTTTCCTTATAGCGCCTTCAAGCTTCTTTGTCACCTGCCTAGCCTTTTTACTATCTGCATGTGTCTCAGTCTGGTGCTCTTTAATTGACTCCAAGATCAGACCGAGAGAGGGGCTTAAAGCCTCACCACCCCAGCCTGCGGCATTGGGGATTCCGACTTTGCTAAGGCTGCTGGTGCTTCTGGTGCCCCCAGTAACCTGATATGTGAATAGTCCCATTTTACCCCAGCTCCAGCTGATGGTTTGTCTCTGTTTTTACGAGTATCTGAATTACCTTTAGAAGTCTTCCAGAGCTTTTGACGCTTATGAACAGTTTTGGGAGCCTTTGGTGTACTAGAACCTGAAACAGAGGAGCTGTGGCCCGCATCAGTCAAGCCGGAGTTAGAGTCTTCTGAGCCTGAGCCGTCCATAAGAAAAAAGAATTTATCAGCCCCTTCAATTGTAACATCGGCTGCGTCCCAGCCCACTTGCTCTATATTTTGCTTAAGGCCGCTCCTGACTCTTCCTGGAGCACCAGACTGCGGTAAAAGCGTGAAGTCTTTACTAGGGGCTGCCTGTAGCCTCTCTCCCGGGTTGCCTGTTGCCTCTCTCAGTCCCCCTGACACAATTTGCATGCCCAGTCCTACTTTCTCCCGCACCTCAGTCTACTCTCTCAGCTCCCAAATGCCCGCACACACACCAGCAGAGACCTCACCTGGGCATAGAGCAGCTTCTCCCTTATCCAACATCTTAGAGGCATCCTGGGGGACTGGCCTTATCACTGTATTTTTGGTCACAAAGAACTCCATATTTACAGGCTGTGGGGGCTATGGGGTTTCTTTGCCGGTACAGAAATCCCCTACCTCAAGAGGTGGGAGAGCCCCAGATTTTTTTCCCAGCACTTATTGGCCGTTCTAGTAGGTTACTTCTCCCAGTGCCCGAGCTTTCAAGCTGATATTTGAAAGAACTGGAGTCTGTCGGCTTACCTGCACCGTTACCTGAATAATCCTGAGGCGGCTCCTGTCTTGCCCCCAGTACCGTTGCAGCAGCCCATGCTGTAGCAGGCAACGCATCTCCCTTCTGCCTCGCAGTCTTTGCAGCTTAATGGTCCATAATATGAGCCACACACAGCCAGGCAGCCTCTGTTCCGCAGCCTAACACCACACCAGAGATCCTTCTCCTGAGGCCCGCCCACCTGCTTAGTGCGACACTACACATCCGGGTCAGCCAAACCAAGAAGCCGAATGATGCGCTGGCCAAACTGTGAGAGATTTCCCTGTGGCGTTCCAATCACCGCATTGTATTCATGCCGCTCCGCCACCCGACCTGACTCTGCGGGCACCGATGGAAAATGTGCCCGTTCTCAGTAGATGAGGCAAGGTGAGTTGAGCTGGAGGGTGGGCTCGGCCGCAACACTCCTATGTGGTCGCCATCTTTCCTCCTGTATCCCTTGTTGCCAAATTTCAGTTTTGTGTTTTATTTAGTTTTGTTAACTTTAGTTCTTATCTCATTTCAAAGCCTGAATTTCAAAGAGAATTCTCATTCTCTCAAACCCATGGATTTGTCACTGAAATTCTGTTTTTTTACATAAGCTAAGATCCTATTAACATACCTAACTATAACCCTTCTTTTGTTTTAATGAAATTCTGTGTTTTTTACATATTCAAAGTTGAGCATCTGTGCAGCACGGGATTGGCCGCAGGGTCTGGCACCAGGCAAGTCCCTGTAGCCCAACCTGCCACTGGTCATACATTTTCATCCAGACCCTGCGTCCAACCCCCTTGCCGGGAACCCAACTCCCTGTTTGCTCCCAACCTCCAGACAGGGCCAGTACCCATCCCCGAGGGCACCCAATCCTCCAAAGTAAAAAAGTAGGTTAATATTTGGGAAGGTTGTGAGTCCTCAAGTTATAAGTCTATAACTTTCTGTCTCCTGGGAACCAACTAGCCTATTGTAGCACTTGACTTCCTCAGGGTAGTGGGGCATAACAGTACAAGGAGTATTCAGGGGAGGAGGTGTGTCCAGTGCTATAGGATGCAGGTACCCAGCATATAACACCCAATAATACAATACATCTTTTTCCAGCCAGTGGTCTTAGTTATAAAAAAGTAAAAGTACTTTATTATGAACACCCTACTCAATGCTACACATTCATTTACAAATATATACAAGAAGACAGGTGGAGAGGCCTATGATGACACCTTTCAAACAGGCCAAACCACTAGTGAGCCCTGAACCATGAGACAGTGATATCCTTCTACAAATACTAGACACACTGTAAGGGAGTGTAGTTATCAAAAGGCTGGGCTACTGATGTTTTCAAAGTGTCACAACATACATAACAGGGAAAAATGTTCCATAACTATCCAATGCAGTACCATTAAATGTGATTGAGAATTATATCCCATTACAATGGCTCCCCTCATATTCTGGTGGTAGTTGATTAAATATTCTAATAACCTTCAATAAGGCTGAAACGGCATCACCTCACATTTTTTAATTATTAAAAAACACTATAGTTTCAATAAAACATAAGTATAAGTCTTACTTTTAATTTAATTACGCTGAAAGTGCCCCTTAGAACTCACAAACACACTGTTCTGTAACTCAGAGTCTCTGAATAAAAACCCAAATTCCTTGAGGGAGAGTTTGGTGTCCAGGGTGAAACTAAGTGATCTGGCAATCGGTGAGAGTTGGGTTTGAAACTGTCATGGTTCCAGTCATTGAGCCAAGATTGTACTGTGTCTTTTTGTTGTTCTTTGCAAATAATACAGGTTCTATCTGGTTGTGCTGAACTTCTGGTAGGCACTGGACATCCTGGTCTGGATGAGGTGCAAGCTATTTTTGAGCTGTCAAGGTTCACGTCATTGAGTCAGGTTTGTACTGTGTCTGTTTGTTGTACTTGGCAAATAATACAGGTTCCATCTGGTTGCGCTGAACTTCTGGTAGGCGCTGGACATCCTGGTCTGAATGAGGTGCAAGCGATGTTTGAGCTGTTGGATGTCTGAAGCAGGTGAGACTTTCAAACTGAATTGTGTGGCAAGATGGCGTCTGAGTGAGGCCACCGCTTACCTCTCTCCCCTCCCGAATGATTGTCTTGGAGCGCAGGATGGACTCTCCCAAAGATACACGCTAGAGATTGTGGCTTGATTCCAGAGAATATGTGCCCGGACTATCTCTGCGTGAGGAGTAAAGAAACCAAACGCTGAACTCGCCTGTACCTTGGGAAAAAAATTGGAATCAGCTGCGGCCGTTGGGAAACTCTTGGTCAGCTGGTGCTGTCTGCAGTGGCAGTCGCATCCAGCTGGAATCTGCCCTTGTGTTGTTTGGCCGCAGGCTGCAAACTCGAGCAGGAGCGGGAGCAAGAGATTGTCGGATTAGGGATTATGGCTACTCGTGGTGGGGGAAACAACAGGCAGCACCAACTACTACTTCTGCCTTGCAGAAGCGACAAGAAGTATTGGATGCCAAACCAGGTGGTAAGAAGGGAGGATTACATGCCAGTAAGGGAGATAAAAGAGAAAAAGCTGGGCCAAGTGGGAGAACTGTACTGCGGAGTATACGGGAGCTCGAAGGGTCACAGCCTTCTATTTTGAATATCTTCTCCCCCCAGGAAAATAGGAAAATGGGGAAGAAAAATGATGAACATGATGATCTTGAAACCGCAAGGCAGACTAATGATACTGAGCACTGTATACTGTCAAAGAAATCTTAAAGTCAGTGAGTGATAGGAGAGGGAGCTGAGTTGTTGAAGGTTAAGGTGTTGTCATGTAGTGTTCTTTAAAGAGGTGAACCTACAACTCTATCCCAAATTGGCTCAGCTTTGGGACAGTCCTTATGGATACACAGATGTTGTTCTGCATCCTGGGTACATGGATGAAAAAGGCTTGTTGTCTTTTTTTTCCACTTAGTCTGGAGTCTGGTTGTTGCATAGCTATGAGGGTGCCAAGAACAACAAAAGATGGTGAGTAAGGAATTTGCCGCCGGAGAGTGAGAGCCCCTGGTCACTACATAGTGATGTTACCATTTTGGAGGCCCCCCTGCCCATCAACTTGGTTGTGGAAGTAGTGATGGGTGGTGATTGCCCTGCAGACATTTCAGCAGATAAAGGAGATAAGAGCGAGATGGAGGCTGTGATACCACAGATTTGTTTGTTTTTTCGCGAACTGAAGAATAAGAGATATCGGATGCAAGTGTGTCAGCAACAAGTCAAGGAGGGGCCTCTCAATCAAGTAGTAGCAGTCTCCTGGAGAAAGCAGTCACCCCTAAAAAGTTGAAATGGTCATCTGAGAAAAAAGCTCGAAGAAGAGCTCAGGGGGTGCCGCAGTCTATGACAGAGAGATCTCAGGGGAAGTTGGATGAGATTACTCTGCCACGCATCAGTTACTCCCAGGAGCTGTAAGAGAGGAGAAGGAGTTACCAAGGGCAGTAAGTAGTAGTATGGAGGGAGAACAGAATTATTAAGTGAAGGGAAGGCAGCGGAACCTTCGTTATCATTAATTCTGCAATCCCTGAGAAATTTCCAGGAAGATGTTAAGAGCAATAACCGACAGGCACACTTATCCACAAAAAAACTACATGGGTATGTGCGGAAAATAGGGAAAATCTGTGCTGACATCACAGAGAGGCTCTCTATGGTAGAGACCCGGACAACAGCCCCAGACAACCCAGACAACATCACAGGAGGGTGCCCTGACTGATGTCATGTGGAAGCTTGAGGATCATGAGACTCACCAGCATCGCAATAATTTAAGGTAACTAGGGATCCCCGAGAATAGTGAGCGTAGAGACATAAGAAAATTTGTAATCAATCTTTTGAAAGGTTCTCTCCCTGAACTATCTTCCTGGGACTGGGACAAGGAGGTCCAACGTGTTCATCGATTCCCCCTGACATTGGCTAGACAATCTTCTAGTGAACCGCCCCGACCCCGTGCCATATTGGTCTATTTTGGGAATTTTCTCCTACGCCAAGCAGTTTACGATCTAGCACGACCAAAAGCCAAAAGAAGCTTTGAAGGGTTTTTATTTTTCTCTAGACCTGACTTTGCGCATGCCACAGTTGAGAGGAGATGGTTGCTCAGACAACTTATAACTCCCTTCCAGGTGGCAGGAGCAATAGTTTTTCTTCAGAACCTGGCTAGGTTAAAAGTTGTCTTCCGGGGTCAGAATCATAGCTTCACCTCGGATTTTCAGGCTCATAAATTTCTGGATGATATCTCAGTTGGTGGACCAAAAAAATAAGATCGAATAGTGCTGGCTATATGTTAGAACTTTGTTATTTGGGAGATGTTTTTCATTTGATTACACTAGGTTGTAAAATTACAAGGGGAGGGAGGAGTGCTCTAGATGTCTTCACATAGGCTCATGGATGAGCCTAGTTGCCGAGGTTTTGGTGGTGGGTGGGGGGTGGACAGCGGGTGGGTGGAAGGGATCTTCAGACTGGCAACAAAGAAAAAACGGTTTAAACCTGTTTTTTATTACTCTCTTTAAAAGGTATTGGGGGTTCCTTTGGTGGATTGGTTTAGAATACTTGTGTTTTTTTAAGCTGGTCAATGTTTTAACCATTTATGGGTACATTTAAAGTGCCCACTATCAATATCTGTGGTATTAATGATGTTAAGAAAAGGGAGAACGTGGCAATTGGGCTGCAAATATTTATGCTAATGGTATTTGTTTGCAGGAAACTCACATTGAAGGGGCACAACTGCATTTACTAAAATCACTGGGGTATAAGCTAATCAGTGCAACAACGCAGGGTGCAAGAGTGCGGGGTATAGCTATTCTGGCCAGAGGTAGTGGGGTGTCATTTATACGGTCACGATTTGATAAGTTCGGACAATGGGCTATTACAGAATGCCAATTTAATCTAGGAGAGAAGCTGACTGTATGTACACTATATGGGAGCAATAGTGATGACCATTGTGTGCTTGATGCTATCTCTAGTGAACTCACCCTCTGGCCCCTCCCACTTTTTCTATGCAGGGATTTTAATATCATTCTACCAACTGATTGGTCCCTGGAAGAGGGGTGGCGGTATACAGGAAGGAAACGTAAAGTGTTCCAGGCATTGAGGAGCCTGTCTCAAGTTCATGGTTTGGTTGATTGCTGGCATGTGCTGAAACCACAAGATTCAGGGTTTACACATTTTTCAAATCTGCATATGTCCCATGCCAGACTCCAATATATGTTGGTGTCTAGTGCATTAATCTCGAAATGTTGCATAGTGAAGCTACTGCAGATTTTATCAGATCATAACCTGCTTATTTTAGAACTAGATTTAGCTGTCCTTAACAACAAACCGAGTTTGTGGACTTTTGAGAGGACGTTACTCTTAAATGAAGAATATTGTGCACATATGAGGCAGTGGATCCCTATGTTTCTGGGTGATAATTTGGGAAGTACATCAATTGAGATGGTTTGGGATGCTTTGAAAGTGGGTATCCATGGGGAAACATTGAGATATTCGGTAAATGATAATAAGCGGGCAAGGGAAACTATTAGGACCTTAGAGGATAGTCTGGTGGTGGCAGAAGAGGGTTTAGTATCGGTTGTTCTGGGGAGAATGTGGATGCAGAACAACTGCGGATGGCTATTGCAAAAGCTACCATCACTTATGTCATGGTGAATAAAGCAATGCAACTCAAAAAGAAGCTGCTTATGAATATAATGAACAAATTGGTCATCATCTAGCTATCCAGGTTCGGCAACAAATAACATCTAATCTAATCCGAGATATCAAGGAACCTGTTTTAGGTCAGATTACGGATCCAGATTTGGTTAGGGAAGCTTTTAGGCGGAACTACTAAATGATATATACGGCCTGTGCTAGGATCAAACAGAGCAGCATCACAGAATATCTCGACTCAGCCCCAGATTTGAAATTCTCTAGTGAGGATCAGGAGAGTTTAGATAATTGTCTCCAATTGCTTTAGTTTTTACTGTCCCTGAATAGCCTGGCAAGGGGGAAAGCAGTTGGGACAGATAGTATCCCTACAGAATTTTATCTTACTTTTTCCCCTCAATTAAAAGAAATTATAAACAAACTATTTACACATATTTTTAGTGGTGGGCGACCTCATGGTTCATGGTTTTCAGCCCAAATAGTGGTTTTCTTGAAAAAGAACACATTTCCTCTTGAGCTGGGCTCATACTGCCCGATAACACTGATAAATGGTGACTCCAAAATTTAGTCAAAGGCCCTGGCCATGGCACTTGCACCAGTAAACCATAAGATTGTTTTGGTACGTCAACATGGGTTTATTCCTGGTAGATATACGACAGATCATATTTGCAGAGTTATATCATTGTTTGATATCACTAATTCTACAGGAGACCCCATGGCTCTTATTCTGCTGGATGCAGAGAAAGCCTTTGATAGGGTCTCCTGGAAATATCTTTGGGTTGCAATGTCTAGAAGTGGAATCGGGATGGCTTTATCTGGGCAGTCAAAATGTTATATGTTGAACCATCAGCCACAGTTATTGTGAATGGTATTCTATCGGAAAGATTTTCAATTTCATGGGGAACTAGGCAGGACTGTCCGTGTTCCCCTCTGCTATTTGCGATTTTTATAGACCCATTTATCTGTAGGCTGGAAGGTAATAATCAAATCCCAGCAATATGGTCGCAAAATTGAGCTACTAAGACCTTAGCCTATGCAGATGATATTGCTCTTGTAACATCAGATCTAATTTTGGCCATTGCGGTAATCGAGGACAAAGCTGGGCATTTCAGGCATATTTCTGGATATTCCCTGAATAAAGATAAGACTCAGATCGCCGTCAATGATAAAATGAACATGACAGATACTTGGGTGGTGGAAAAGACAATATATCTGGGTGTTATTCTGTCCGCTAGCTTAGATAATGTGGGTCAGGATAATATGGAGCTCCTCTTGGAGAAAACTAATAAAGAACCAGTTAGGTTAAATAATCTACATATATCCATAGGTGGTAGATGTAACGTAATAAAGATGCTTTTTTTCTCCAAATGTTTATATCTCTTTTGGGCCATTTCTTTGGAATTTTCCTCTCATTGGTTTAAAATTATGGAAAGCATCTTTTCACGATTCATATGGAGTGGGGGGGGTTGGCTCTACCAAATCTGAAACTATATTATTGGGCTACAACACTGATTTATAGTCAAGAACTGCTATGCGAGAAAGTTGAGAGTATCGGACTGGCTGTAGTTCCGCCACCATTTGAACTTATGATGGGGAAAGAAGCTTGGGGATCTCTCTGGTGACAACTGAAACACAGTTACTACAAAAAAGTCAGTTTTAAGGCCCTGTACAGTTTTTTAAAAGTTTTGAGTGCCATACGCAGAGTTTTAGAAATTGGCAGACTCCTTTTATACACCTTTATCTAATAATTGCTACTTACCAGAGCCCTTTAGAGATTACCATATGAAAAAATGGATCAGGGGTGGGATTGACTGGATAGGTTGTTTTTCCTCCCCTTCCGGGTTTCGCTCTTTTGAGGAAATTAAAGAAGAATTTAACCTTGATTGGAAGGATTTTTTAAAGTTTCTACAAGCCAGGGATTTTCTCTCACGGAAGGGGGTGGACGGGCTAAGTTCGAGAGAATAGAAGTCATTGAAAGAATTTTAAATGGTGATGTAGTCTCAATCGGTGGAATATATGGTGATTTTAACTCTGCGATGCCTGATGATATGGATAAATGTTCCCTAAAATGGCAAAGGAAAGTGGGGATCACTGATAATACATACATTTATACATATGAACTGTCACAATTTATCTTAATGCCATCTAGACTACAGGCGCAGTTCTATAAGACCTGCTTTTTTTATACTACACTCCCGATAAGATAACAAAATGGGGGACCGGAAAAGGGACATTTTGCCCACTCTGTGCCCTCTACAATGCAGATATTGTCGATATTTTTGCTTCCTGAGAAACCTTGGGAAATCTAAGTAAGGACATTTCAAAATTCTTATCTGAGGTTTTAAAACCAGAAGTAATGTTATCTGATGGTGTAATTTTATTAGGGATCTCTGAGTTAAATTTGATGGGGAACAGTCATGAATTGGTTTTTATCTCTAAGGCGGTTTTAAGGCTCTGCATCGCTGCAGCCTGGTTGGATCCCAGACCACCAGCAAGCCAACAATGGTTGGCCAGGCTCTTAGCGGTGTATAGTCTGGAAATAGCCATATATCAATGGAAAGGGAGTTGTACACATTGGAAAGGCATGAGGATTTGGGATCCCTTAATCGAATAGACTCAAGATCCAGGTAGATTGGGACAGACCTAAGGGCTTTTTTCTGTAATGATTCTGTTGGAAGTCGTGCTGTAAGGTGGTACTTTGCACTTGTCACTTTAGGATTAAGTTGAAGCTATATAGTATTTGGTATAGAGTTTTTGATATCGAATGGTTAATTAATTATCTGAGAAGTGTATTTGTATTTATATTATTATGAAATGTTATATTGTATATGATTATTAATGCTTGATGAATTTATGAATTTCACCAGTCTGGGGGGTGGGTGGATGAGGGGGCCGGGGTTGGGTGGGATTGTTATGGCATTAAAACTAATAAAGTTTATTTAAAAAAAAATCTAACTTAATTGCGTATCTGTCAGGTACCATGCTTAGCAGCGCCTACCGAGCGAGTAGAAGGACTACTGGGACCAACGAACTACTACTCCCATGATCCTGTGGGAGACTGGGTATTTAGGCGTGCACGTTGCACAGGACGCTGCGCGTAATTCTGCTTTGTTTTGGAGTGATTCTCTTTCGGCCGAGAGAGATCAGAGGAAGGAAGCGCCAACGAGGGTTCCTGATTCGGAGTACCCTAGCGCTGAGAGTTAGCTGCTCGGATGGTCAGCGTCCGTCAAGTGAGTACTCAGTAGGAATTCTGAGGGAGCTTGGATTACGGCTTCCTGCCTTGATTCTAGTCTCGTTGTGTTGAGACAGTGATCCCAGTAGCGGAATACAGCGGTGAGTAAACCGCGTATTGCCGTCTCTGGGGAAATCATCATTCAGGATTCGGTGATTGTGCTCCCAGCGGAATACAGCGGTGAGCAAACCGCGTATTGCCGTCTCTGGGGAAATCGTTATTCAGGATTCGGTGATTGTTCACCCAGCGGAATACTGTGGTGTAATTACCGCGTATTGCCGTTGGGCTTGGAAATAGTTCTTCTTTTCAGCCCTAGGAGAACAGCGGAATACAGCGGTGAGTTAACCGCGTATTGCCGTTTGTATTCTTTTGTTTCCTTATTATATGGGAAGTGACAAGACTTGGTTTGTGATTCGTACTCTAAAGGGAGGCTTCGCTGATTGGTGACGTTAACCATTTGGGCTTCAGCTACTCCAGGAAAAAGGGGGTCTTGAATACTTCTTCAGTCTGGCTTTGCTGTAATATTGCCTACACTAAGGGGAAGGCGTTATTATTTACTAAGTTCAAAGGGTCTCTTTAATCCTGTGTGCAAAGCAACCTGTGGGTATGTATTAGGTCATGAGTGGGTTCATTCAAATTGTGAGTAGTGCACATCTGCATGCATTAATGAGTGTGAGTGTTTATCGTTTCAGGTCCAGGAGTAGTTTGTGCACTATTTGAAATTGCCCACGGATTGTATCTACTTCAATATTTATTCAGGTACTAATGTGTTATCCTTTAGTGAGATATATATGAGAGTAGATATCATACCTTTGTTTATGTCTCTATGTTTGTTGTTTCAGGTTCCATTCCACTGCTGTCCCTTCCCTCTCCTTTTCCCTCGCCTGATCACTCGAATACCATGTACTTATTGCTTTCAGGGTGTTGGTGCTATCAGGAGGTGGACCTTTGTCTGCTTCGACTGGATCCTGCGGAGCTGGGCCTGACAGAATTACGCGCCCACGTATTTAGCTCCGCCCGGTCCAGATGGGGTAGAGAATGGCTACCATGGATGACGTCCTGCAGGCGCTAGTCCTGGTACAACAGGAGTTGGCATCCTCAAAGGCGGAAACAGCCGCCTTAAGAGACAAGGTAGACAAATTATCTAGAAACCCGTTTGACGTCTCTTCGGCGTCTTCACAAATACAGGTCACGGTACCCCCCCCCATTCCATTGGCTAGTCCTGAAAGATAAGGGGGGGATCCATTAAAAATACAGGTGTTTCTGACGCAGATAATGCTGCACTTCTCCTGCAAACCGGCCTCTTTTCCCAACAACCACTCTAGAGTAGCATTTGCGATTTCTTACTTGGTTGGGGATGCTGCCACTTGGGCTGTCCCTTTAGTGAGGGTTCCATTCCACTGCTGTCCCTTCCCTCTCCTTTTCCCTCGCCTGATCACTCGAATACCTTGTACTTATTGCTTTCAGGGTGTTGGTGCTATCAGGAGGTGGACCTTTGTCTGCTTCGACTGGATCCTGCGGAACTGGGCCTGACAGAATTACGCGCCCACGTATTTAGCTCCGCCCGGTCCAGACGGGGTAGAGAATGGCTACCATGGTAGAGAATGGCTACCATGGATGACGTCCTGCAGGCGCTAGTCCTGGTACAACAGGAGTTGGCATCCTCAAAGGCGGAAACAGCCGCCTTAAGAGACAAGGTAGACAAATTATCTAGAAACCCGTTTGACGTCTCTTCGGCGTCTTCACAAATACAGGTCACGGTACCCCCCCCCATTCCATTGGCTAGTCCTGAAAGATAAGGGGGGGATCCATTAAAAATACAGGTGTTTCTGACGCAGATAATGCTGCACTTCTCCTGCAAACCGGCCTCTTTTCCCAACAACCACTCTAGAGTAGCATTTGCGATTTCTTACTTGGTTGGGGATGCTGCCACTTGGGCTGTCCCTTTAGTGAGGAACAACGATGCCGTGCTATCGGACTGGGCTGCTTTTAGAGCAGAGTTTGAGAGGGTTTTCGATCGACGGGTGACCACATTTAGGGCCGATAAGGAATTGTTGGATCTTAAACAAGGGAGAAATGATTTAGTTACATATTTAACTACCTTCAACAGATTAGTTGATCCTCAGCCCACTACGTGCACGGACATGATCAATTTAACCCTGCGTTTGGATGGGAGAATGTCTGAGAGAGGGGGCGAGAAAAGGAGGTGGGAGAGAGGTTACTATAGATCAGAGAGACCTCCACGTCGGTCTTTACCTAGCTCCGATACGCCGCCAGAACCAATGGAAATAGGAGCTGTGCGTATACCTTTGTCCAAAGAAGAAAGAGAGAACAGACGAGTACAGGGGTTATGTATGTACTGTGGTAAAAAGGGACATTACGTGAGAGAATGCCCCATTAAACCCAAGTCCTCCGAAGCATGGTCCCGTAGTAAAAGGGTGGCTGTATCCACGTCAGGCCCTACTAATGCTTCAGGGGTTTCTCTGGGTAGTGTCGAGACAAACAAGGGTTGGCAGCTCCCCTCTTTGGCTACGTCAGATCTGTTAGGTACAGAAAACCACATAGTGATTTCCATGAACCTTGATAGTAATAACCAGTCTCATCAGGTGGAGGCCATGTTGGACTCTGGTGCCACGGGCAATTTTATAGACAGTGGATTAGTCACGCTTCTTGGGTTGCAAAGAGTACCCAAGAAAACGGCTGAAGAAGTATTCGCCGTGGATGATCAACCGTTGAAATCCGGTTTGGTTGTTGAACAAACGGAGTCCATCATGTTGACCTTAGACATAGCAGAGGAAAGACATACGGAGCTGTTAGCACTGAACATAATTGAAGCCCCGCAGTATGAGGTCATACTAGGTATGCCTTGGTTGTGTCGTCACAATCCCGCTATAGATTGGAAAGCTAAGTCCATCCAGTTCCGCTCAGAAGAATGTCAGGAACATTTGGTCCGGAAATGCCCCTCACAGGCAGCGGCTCTAAGACATCTGTATGTGGTGGCCACCGCAGCGGAAAAAGAGGTTACGTTACCTGGGGAATACTCACAGTTCAGGGATGTTTTTAGCGAGATACAGGCGGAACAGTTACCCCCTCATAGGGAGTATGACTGTAGGATAGACTTGGTGGATGGGGCCACGGTCCCTGCCTGTAGAGTGTATGCCTTATCTGTCCCAGAAACCAAACACCTACGTGAATACTTGGATCACTATTTAGATATAGGGTTCATTCGACCCTCACGGTCACCGGCAGCGTCACCGCTTTTTTTATATCGAAAGCTAATGGTGATCTGAGGGCTTGTGTGGACTATCGAGTATTAAACAAAAACACGGTACGAAACAGATACCCCTTGCCCCTCATCTCTGTGTTGCTTGATCAAGTGAAGGAGGCCAGCATTTACACACGGTTAGACTTGAGGGGGGCGTACCACTTGGTACGTGTCAGGGATGGGGATGAATGGAAAACAGCGTTCAAGACCCGATATGGTCTGTTTGAGTATACTGTTATGCCGTTCGGCCTGTGTAACGCCCCAGCGGCATTTCAGTATTTCCTCAACGACGTGCTAAAGGAATAAGTGGACCTGTTTGTTGTGGTGTATATCGACGACATCCTCATCTATTCTGACTCAGTGGAGGGGCATGCCGGTCATGTTATCCAAGTGTTGTCCAAATTGCGTGCCCACAGGTTGTTCTGTAAATTGAGCAAATGTGAATTTGGGGTGAAACGAGTGGAATTTCTAGGGGTTGTACTTAGCCCAGAGGGTTTACACATGGCAGATAGAAAGGTGTTGGCGGTGCAGGAATGACCAACCCCACAAACTGTACGTGACGTACAGTGCTTCCTGGGCTTCGCGAACTATTATCGGAGATTCATTCTCCGTTTCTCCCAGGTTGCTGCTCCCATAACCCGGCTGCTCAGGAAGGGGAATCCCTTTCAATGGACCAGTGAGGCGGAAGACGCTTTTCACTATTTAAAGACTGCATTTACCACGGCTCCCGTTCTTGCACATCCACATCCCGAGCATCCTTTTGTGGTGGAGGCTGATGCCTCCGATGAGGCTGTGGGCGCCATACTCTCTCAAAGAGATCAGAGCACCGGATAGCTTCATCTGGTGGCCTACTTGTCCAAAAAACTGAACTCTGCAGAAAGGAATTACTCTGTTGCCGAGAAAGAATTGTTGGCCATAAAGAGGGCGCTCCAGGAATGGAGGCAATATATGTGGGGGGCTAGCCACCCTATCACGGTGTATACTGATCACAGGAATTTGCAGTACATGAAGTCGGCACGACATCTTTCGCAAAGACAAATGAGATGGATGTTGTTTTTTGCGGAATACGACTTTGTTGTGACGTTTCGACCAGGGGTGGAGAACCGCAAAGCCGACTCTTTATCTAGACAGGATACGACTGACTCTTCATGTCATGATGTCCAAGCGGAGGCCATCATTGAACCTTCTAAGGTGCTGTGTGTGGTCCGAGCGGAAAACGTCTTAGCAGAAGTGAGAAAACATCAGTCCCTCTCCGTCTGGGAGGCCTGGGCTACGGAGGTGGTGGATCGCACCGTGAAGCAGGGATTGCCCTTCTATAGAGACAGATTGTATCTACCCACTACCGACCTACAAAAGAAGGCATTCAAGTGGTGCCATGTCTCTCCGTTAGCAGGTCATCCGGGAGTACGGAAAACATCGCATCTACTACAACGTCATTTCTGGTGGGGCTCCTTAAAGGCAGATGTAGCTACCTGGGTGGCACGATGCGAGGAATGTGCAAGAGCCAAGAATGAAAACGTTAAGACCAAGGGAATGCTCATCCCCATGCCCACTCCTCACCACCCGTGGAGACACCTCAGTCTGGATTTCATTACTGGTTTACCCCTCGAGAAGGGTTATTCAGCTATCTTGGTAGTAGTGGATGGACTCACCAAGATGGGACATTTCATTCCTTGTGTTAATCTCCCTACGGCCAGTCAAACAGCCCAGCTCCTGTTAACTAATATTGTCAGGGTACATGGACTGCCTGAAGTCATTGTGTCTGATAGGGGGCCGCAATTCATAGCCAGGTTCTGGAAATTATGGTGCAAGGCCCTGCATATAGACTCGTCTTTGTCGACAAGTTTTCACCCGCAGACGGATGGGCAGACAGAACGCCTGAACCAAACCCTAAAAAAGTACCTCCGATGCTATGCGAAGGAGGCTCAGGAATCCTGGGTGGACATGTTGTGGATGGCAGAACTGGCATATAACAATGCTTGGCATAGCTCTGTCGGTCTATCTCCTTTTCGTGCTAACTATGGACACGATGCCAGGATATTACCTATCAATATCCCTGAGGAGGTGGCGAATCAACCCATGGTCCTGTCTCATGTGCGGAAGCTCCACACACGACAGCGGAAAGTCAGAAGCCATCTGATCCAGGCCAAAAAGATTTATAAGACATGGGAAGAACGCCATTGGATAGAGGGGCCTCAGTATAAGGTGGGGGACAAGGTATGGCTGTCCACCAAGAACATTCGCTTCAAGCTACGAAGCATTTTTCACCCTAGATTTATCGGTCCTTACGCCATTGTTAAACGTCTTAACCCTGTCACTTACAAACTAAAGCTGCCCGGTACCCTTCGGATTCACCCGGTGTTCCACTGTAACCTACTGAAGCCCGCCTTGGGGGCGCGCAGACGTGCTCCACCACCGGTGATCTGCGAGGGGGGTGAGGAATATGAGGTTAAGAGTATTCGAGATTCGAAGATGCGGAGAGGGGTGCTCTGGTATCTGGTCTCATGGAAGGGGTATTCGGCGGAGGACGATTCATGGGAGCCGTGGCAGAATGTGCATGCGCCTTCGGCTATTCGTTCATTTCATAGGCGGTGTCCGTCGAAACCTGGGCCTAGGAGGCGCTAGGGGAGGGGGACCTACTGTCAGGTACCATGCTTAGCAGTGCCTACCGAGCGAGTAGAAGGACTACTGGGACCAACGAACTACTACTCCCATGATCCCGTGGGAGATTGGGTATTTAGGCGTGCACGTCGCGCAGGACGCTGCGCGTAATTCTGCTTTGTTTTGGAGTGATTCTCTTTCGGCCGAGAGAGATCAGAGGAAGGAAGTGCCAACGAGGGTTCCTGATTCGGAGTACCCTAGCGCTGAGAGTTAGCTGCTCGGATGGTCAGCGTCCGTCAAGTGAGTACTCAGTAGGAATTCTGAGGGAGCTTGGATTACGGCTTCCTGCCTTGATTCTAGTCTTGTTGTGTTGAGACAGTGATCCCAGTAGCGGAATACAGCGGTGAGTAAACCGCGTATTGCCGTCTCTGGGGAAATCATCATTCAGGATTCAGTGATTGTGCACCCGGCGGAATACAGCGGTGAGCAAACCGCGTATTGCCGTCTCTGGGGAAATCGTTATTCAGGATTCGGTGATTGTTCACGCAGCGGAATACTGTGGTGTAATTACTGCGTATTGCCGTTGGGCTTGGAAATAGTTCTTCTTTTCAGCCCTAGGAGAACAGCGGAATACACCGGTGAGTTAACCTCGTATTGCCGTTTGTATTCTTTTGTTTCCTTATTATATGGGAAGTGACAAGACTTGGTTTGTGATTCGTACTCTAAAGGGAGGCTTCGCTGATTGGTGACGTTAACCATTTGGGCTTCAGCTACTCCAGGAAAAAGGGGGTCTTGAATACTTCTTCAGTCTGGCTTTGCTGTAATATTGCCTACACTAAGGGGAAGGCGTTATTATTTACTAAGTTCAAAGGGTCTCTTTAATCATGTGTGCAAAGCAACCTGTGGGTATGTATTAGGTCATGAGTGGGTTCATTCAAATTGTGAGTAGTGCACATCTGCAGGCAGTAATGAGTGTGAGTGTTTATCGTTTCAGGTCCAGGAGTAGTTTGTGCACTATTTGAAATTGCCCACGGATTGTATCTACTTCAATATTTATTCAGGTACTAATGTGTTATCCTTTAGTGAGATATATATGAGAGTAGATATCATACCTTTGTTTATGTCTCTATGTTTGTTGTTTCAGGTTCCATTCCACTGCTGTCCCTTCCCTCTCCTTTTCCCTCGCCTGATCACTCGAATACCTTGTACATATTGCTTTCAGGGTGTTGGTGCTATCAGGAGGTGGACCTTTGTCTGTTTCGACTGGACCCTGCGGAGCTGGGCCTGACAGTATCACCCACATATTGGTGAAATTTGGACGCTTTATCTGTGAGTAGAGCCCCAAGTGGCTCTATGTAAAGGTAGAAGATGACAGGCGTTAGTATGGAACCCTGGGGGACTCTACATGTGATAGGGATCTTTTGCGACCTGGAGGTGCCAATGTGAACAAACTAATGTCAGTTGGAAAGGTAACAGTAGAACCAGTGAATGACATTGCAGGTGAATCTCATTCACGACTTGAGGGGGCGTATGAGGGTGGGACAGTCAACTGTGTCAAAGGCAGCTTAGAGGTCCAGCAATATCAGGAGGCAGGGGTCATCTTCATCCATGGTCAAGAGGAGGTTATCTATGATGTGTAAGGTGGTAGACTGTATGCTGCAGTGTGAGAGCTTCTGGGATGATGCCATGAGTGAGGGAGGTGCTGACACTGGTAAGTAGGGGCTAGAGATCATCTACAGAGAAAGCTGAGATGATGGTGAGAGATCATATACATAAGAAGTGGCTTTGAGGGACTTAAGTCCCAACCAGGTCCAGGAGGGACAGGGCTTTGAAGGCTAACCATTGCAGAATTCTACGGGGAAGGAGTCAGTGTGAGAAATGAAGCAGGTGTGGTATCATCCATATGCTGTCAGATTTTCAGCATTTTTCACGGAAGAAGAAAATGATTGTGTTGCACTTTTCTGTGGAATGGGTAAAAAGTGGGTCTGGTGGGGACTGACAGAGCGATTGATTGTCTTGAATAGTGTACTGCTACTGTTGGGCGTTTCATTGATAGCGATGGTGTAGTACTTTGCTTTGGCTGATGTGATGACCTGTCTGCTTGTTACACAGTGGGCCTTCAGTATAAAGAGGTCCTCTGAAGATCCGATTTTCTTTTCTTTTTTTTTCCTGTCTGCAACTGGACGGTGTATTGCCAACAAGATCTTTAGAACACCAGGGTACTGAAAGCTGTGTTTTACATGTGTGTGTTGTAATTGGGACATGGACATTCACAGATCTTTCAAAGAAATTGTTGAAGTTGTTTAGAAGAGTGTTGGCATTGAACCTGAAGTTGATGGGGTGAGACAAAGTTCCAGCATTAGATTGTCTATGGAGAAGTCTTTGAAGGTGTTGTCTTCACAGCTGGCATGACCACCAGGAAATCAAGACACGAATAAACAAACACAGGAATAATATAAGGTGTAGAAGAAACACAACAAAAATGACGAAACACTTCATCCAACAGGGACACACTCCCAACGACATGACTTGGGTAATTATAGAACAATTGGGAAATTCTTCAGGAAATCTGGAAAGCCGCCTCTTTGAAAAAGAACAATGTTGAATTTACTAAATGTGAACTCATAAAACAGGCCTGAATGAAAATATACCTTTGAGCAATGTCCTATGAACTAAACGTGTACTATGTATAAAGTGGTTGTATGAAAAAACTGCATGAATTTAGACTGCTCCTGATCAACAAAATGAAAACTCTACCCCGACTTCAGTATAAAGTTTTCAATATAAGCAACCCCGTACAATTCAATGAGAGGCACAAAAATATGTCTGAAACATGTCAATCACATCGAGGATAAGTGGGAGCAATTTAATATCCCACAACTATCCACCACTATTTTTTAATATTAACTGAGAATCCTAGAAATAAAATCACAACTTGTGGAAATGAGTCTCGAGTCAATTTTATTCCTTTCTTTTATTCTGACACACACACAGCCACAAGATCATTCCGTCACAAAACCCAGCTCCGCTGTTATTAGGCGTGGCAGCACACCCTGGAAGCACTTGGCAACCAGGGTGGGAACCTTGTAAAGACATCAATGATACAGGTAGAAGACTCGTTCTAGTGTTGTTGAATATATTTAATTGTTGGGAAGGCTAATGGGTCTATACTTTTCCCTATGTTTCATTAGTAGATAGAGCACAACCATACCATATTTTAAGAAACAGAAGTGTGCAACCATTATTGCTCTGGAAAAACGCCTGCTCAGGGACTGCTTACCACTTAGGAAAGCATCAGTAAAGCGGAAGTATTTATAGAAAAGGTCCACGTAAATGGCTGAAATTCTGACACAACTTGGCCAGCCAGCTCTAGTATTTATGTGTATTTATGTTATTCGGTAAGAATTATATCTGAGAAATGAACGTTTACTCCAAGAAGAAATATTTAAATTGTGCTAATGTTCGGTGACAACTTCTGCATATTGTAGTACTATTCATATAACTGGTCAGCTTGACTATGAAGTATTAAAATAACATTTTTATACCAAAAAGGAAAGCTTCGCCAAATATACTGCTTTCGTGGACTAGGCTTTGTGATGTAAATCATATGAATTAATCCCGTACAAATCTGTGAATTTCAAAGTACACCTTAAAATCAAAGTGCTTTTTAATTTTTAAGTATGCAGAGGTAACGGATCAATTCTTAAATGTTTAACTTAACAAATGAGCAAGCAAATAATTAAATCATCATTATATGAATGTTTTTCATTGGGGCTAATCAAACACGTACACAAGCCACTATCTTTAATTTCAGAATAATGTTATCGTAGTGGATACTGGAGGGTCAAATGTGATCTATCTGAGTTTTACTATACATCATTACGTTGCTATGGGAACACTATGAGACTCCGGCTTCACAAACCCAACTGAAAATGAATCCATTAGAATATTATCAATCACCCTTCAACCAGAACGCTCTTCTCTTCAGTATTTTCTGAGTTGCAAAATGAATTATGGAGCTATCTCCGCTTAATTTCCCCTCCATTTGCATTGCAATCAGTAAAATATTCTCCTTTCATTAATTACATATTCACAAAAAGGGAAAGAAAAGCAGTACAATCAAAAGGATGGATTTTTATTTTTGTGAACTGTGAATGGCCGCACTAGGGTGCAAAACAATTCTGTGGTTCATTTCCTTATTTCATCACCATGATTCCTTCAGCAGTCTTCCATTTGTAGCCGGAGTATATTATGAATGCGTGAATTCTATTTAGTGATGTTTTTAGATTAGTCTGAGCCCAGGAGGGAAGGACAACTGCTCACTTTTGGATTGTATTTGCAGTTTGCAGCTTTAGTACATCACTTCATCTGATTGGCGCATGTAAAATAATGCAGTCTTTCGAATTGGACATGGACGGGTGTCTTTGAAATTTTTTTGGTCAACTGTATCCTTATAAGGAGCAAAAGAATCACTATTAAAATGGGAAACATCCATTACAACGCAGTCATTTCAACAACCTACCTTTACAACGCAACTGTTACAACGCAACTGCCTTTACATCGCATGCCATTACAATGCATGCCATTACAATGCATGTCACTACAATGCATACCATTACAATGCATACCATTACAACGCATGCCATTACAACGCATTATAGGGTAAGTAATGGAGATTTTTAGTATTACGGTGGGTATGGATTTTGGGGTACATGGGAATAGTAATTTTTACCCCTACACTATCCAACACTTTCCCTACTGTTGCACTCACTGGAGTGGGAATAGTAATTTTTACCCCTACACTATCCAACACTTACCCTACTGTTGCCCTAAAAGTATTATGTGTTGTAATGGTATGCGATGTAATGGTATGCGTTGTAATGGAATGCGATGTAATGGTAGGTTTAAAAAATGCATAATGGCATGTGTTGTAAAATCATGCAATGTAATGGTAGTTGCAATGTGAAGACTGCGTTGTAAAAGCATGCGTTGTAATTGCATGCGTTGTAACGTCATATATTCTATTAAAATGGAACCAAGGAGGTAACTTAAGACATATCATGAGAAACTCTCTAGGCAAAGAAAAGAGTGGCGCCCTAGTTTTTTTTTTAAATTCACTGTGTAGGTCACATGTTATATCTCAGTAACTCCGTGAGTTAGCTTGGCACATCTCAGAAAACAGCCCAGTGGTTGCCAATTTGAGGCACTTTTTCTAAGACTTTGCGTTAATAATGAAAGCATAAAACTTTTTTGCTCTGAAATAGTTCCCTTTATTTCAGTGCAAATAGCCCTTTGCGCTGCCATGCACCAATTTTCTGCAAAGGGTGTTACATGCATTACTTGGGTTTTCCAGAGCAAGCCACCACTTTTTTGAGACAAAACATTATCTGCTAAAATTGTCAGAGCAGGCTTTTCACCAAAAAAAAGTCTCCTCGTGGCAGCCGCTAAATTGGAGAAATATATTTCTTTCTCCAAACAGCTGAGCTAACTATAACTCCTGCCCCGCAATGCACTGCTTATGGCCTCACATATTACATCACTCATGACATGGTCAGTGACATCACTAATGACATTATTGATGACATCTCAAATGACATCACTGATGACATCACCTAGTGACTGTGAGTGTTTTTAAAAAGTTTGAGTGTTACATATATATACCAAGGTGTATTGGTGAATCAGTGGTTGTATGAGTGCCTGTATGGATGATTGAGTGGGTCCGTGACTGACTGTTTTTGTGAGTGATTAGGTGTCTCAGTAAATGTATGGGTGAGTGACTATGTTGTGTGAAAGTCTGTATCAGTCTGTCAGTTGGTGTCTAAGTGACTGCATGGGTTGGTGAGTGAATATGTGAGTGGCTGTATGGGTGATTGATTGGTGGTCTAAGTACTGTATGGGTTTATAAGTGTCTGTGTGTGTGCGTGAGGGGGTGTGTGACTGCCTGCTAGGATGAGTGAGTGGGTGAGTCAGTGGCTATATGGGTTAGTGAGTGCATCTGTCAGTGGCTGTATTGGTGACTGAGTATGTGTATGGCTGTGTTGGCAAGTGCATGGATGTGTCTGTGGTATATGGGTGAGAAACTGCATATGTGAAAGGCAGTATAGGTGAGTACTGGAGTATATGAGTGGCTGTATGTGTAAGTGAGTGATTGTAAGAGTGGCTATATGGGTGAGTGTGTGCTTGTGTCACTGACTGTAGAGGTCAGTGAGTATGTGTTAGTATCTGTAGGAATAAGTGAGTGGGTGTGTATACAACTGTATAGGTGAGTAAGTGGCTGTGTTATTGACCTTATGGGTGAGTGAGTGGGTGTATGAGTAGCTCTATGGGCGACTGACAATGTGTGAGTGCATGTATTGGAGTATGAGTGGATGTATTAGTGAATGAGTTGGTGTATTAGTGGCTGTATGGTTGACTGAGTGGATGTGTGTGTAGACCTATGAATCAGTGAGTGGATGTGTAAGTACTAGTATGTGTGTGTCAATGGTTTTGATAATGGTAGTGTGGAAGTTGGAATGGGTGTATGAAAGGTTATATTGAGGTGTGAGTGGGTGTGTCAGAGTTTCTGTGGATAATGTAATCAGAGATGTAATCAGTGATGTCATCAGTGATGTCACTGACCATGTCATGAGTGATGTAATATATGAGGTCATAAGGGTGCATTGCCGGGGCACAAGTTATAGTTAGCTCAGCTAACTATAACTGTTACATTTCTTTGGTTTTGTACAAGTGAAACCTGAGTCTAACTATAACGTCTCTGTAACTTTTGTTTTTTTCAGTAAATTTCTAAGGTTTATTCCATTTCCTAACTATAACGTACCTGTAACCTTTGGTTTTTTCATTGAATTTCTATGGTGTTTTAACTAGTAGTCGCGTTTGCAGCAGGCGTGGCTGTGCAGTTAAGAGCGGTGGGGCTTGGGGGAGTCAAGAGACGACGACGAGGGAAACTTAAATAAAAAAAGAAAACCACTTACCTTGCGTTCGCCACATCGCTAAGTCAGAGATGTGGTGGTCACAAGGTAAGTGTTTTTCTTTTTTTAAATTTAAGTTTCCCTTGTCATAGTCTGTCGTCTCTCCCCCACCCCGCCCCAGCTCTTACCTGCATGGACTGTGCCTGGTTTGCAAGTGGTGGAGAAAGGGGGCTGGGCCTCTAACCAGCTCTCAGGAATCCTGCTGCGTAGGACTTACAGGAGGTACCAGGAGGGCTTCTTGGCCCCCAAGGTCCCTCAGGAGTTAAGTGGACTTCATCCTCCAACCAGTAGTGCACCATGAGCAGTGTTTGCAGAGTGGTGGAGAAAGGGGCCTTAGCCTCCGAAGACCTCTTAGCAATCCCACTGTGTGGGACTTATTGGAGATAACAGGAGGGGTAGTTGGCCCCCAAGGATGTCCTTGGGGGCCAACTATCCCTCCTATTACCATCAGTAAGTCCCACACAGCAGGATTTCCTGGACCTGATAGGAGGCCACGCCCCCTTTCTCCACCACTCTGCAAACTCGCCTCCCGGAGCACTACTAGTAGGTGAATGAAGTCCCCTTGGCTCTTGACGGTCCTTGGGGGCCAACTAGCCCTCCTGTTACCTCCAGTAAGACCCACATAGGTAGACTGCTGAGAGGCCACACACCCTTTCTCCACTAGTCTGCAAACATGCCTACTGGTGCACTACTGGTTGAGGAAAGAAGTCTAGTTTAGCCCTGAGGCCCTCAGGAGGCAAGGGGACCTCATCACCCCACCACCAGGGTGCTGAAAGGCACATTTGCAGAGTGGTGGAGAAAGGGATCTTGTCCTCTGACCACTGTGTGGTCCCCCTCCCCAGACTGATTTTGGCCCCGGGACCTCATTCCCTGGGGCCTGGCATCTTTCCTGGGGACCGCAGGGGGGCTCAAGGCCCCCACAGTCCCTGCCGGCTCCCCACCTCCTGCAGGAGCTCACATTCCCTTGGGATCCAGGGAGCTGCATGTTAGCAGCTCCCTGGATCCCAAAGCAATGTCTGTTTCCCTGCTCGTATCACAGCTGGCAGGGAAACACACATGCTCTGCTTTCAGCAAGCAAGAGCATTTTCTGTTCTTGCTTGCTGAAAGCAGAGCAGGTTTGCTATGGCTTGGCAGAAGCAGTGCTCCCACCAAGCCATAGCAAACTGCGAGGTCTGAGGGTGGGTACCCTGCGACATTACTGGAGCGGGCCCTGTGGGTTGGCAGTCCCCAGGTCCATTTAGGGCTCCAAGAGGGGCGCCGCGCAGACCCCCTCCTTTGTTCAGTAATCCCCAGGGAGGTAGTGGTCCCAGGGGCCAGAGGTCCACAACGGACCGCCTTCATTATTGTATTTGTGCCCCAGGAAGGTAGTGGTCCCTGGGGCTGCATGGGAGGCCAGAACCCTTGCACACATTATTGTTTATTGTAGCCCCGGGATGTGGTAGTCCCTGGGGCTGCAGGGGAGGCCATAGGGCCTCCCCCACATAGTTTTTTTAGATTAATTAATGTTTGTGCCCCAGAGAGGTGGCGGTCCCGCAGGCAGTGGGGGAGGCGAGCGGGCCCTCCACATTTGCATACAACATTGCCCCGGGGAAGTGGCAGTCCCCGGGACATGGGGGGAGTAAGAGAGTCCTGGGGCCTCCCCTGCATTGTTTTTTAAATGAATTACTGTATGTGCCCCGGGGAGGTGGTGGTCCCTGGGGCAACAGCGAGCTGAGTGCCCCCATTTATAGTATTTAGTACCTCAGGGAGGTGGTGGTACCCAGGGCTTAACAAAAGCCTAGGAGGGGGGCCTCATGAGCCCCCCCGTTATGCCCTGGTACCTGGCCTGCACTTGCTTTATTTAAAAAAAAATTGCCACAGATTTGGGGATCTACCCACAGGTCCATGGTAATATTATAAAAAAAAAATGCTTTCCCCCGATGGGGTACCTCAGGGATCCCCCCACCATATCTGGGTGTCATGGTATTTCTACCCTGCCCCCTTTTCTATTTTTTAAACTTTTTTTGGGACTCGACTTCAAGCTGAGTCCCAAGATGGCTGCCAACACTTCCTGGTTGAAGTGTTGACAGCCAATCAAATTTTAATAGGATTTGCAAGTCCTCAGCAGGGACTCGCGTCCCCAGATATCTATATTTTTTAAAAATAGATAGCTCAAAAACTAGTGAACGGATTTACACCAAATCACAAAAGGCACACTTTCTGGTCCAACATCTAGCTTTCTGGCAAATTTAGTGTAATTCCGTTCTGCAGTTTGGGCTGTAGTTGTGTTAAAAAAATGACTTAACAAGGGGAAAATGCAATTTGGACCCCCTTTTATCTCAGCCCCCTCTTGACGGATCACCCTGAAACTTTCAACAAAGCAGCTGGACTTTAGTCCTGAGGTCCTCAGGACACATGTGGACCTCATCACTCCACCAGCAGTGCGCCAAGAGGCACGTTTGCAGAGTGGTGTAAAAAGGGGCGTGGCCTCGGACCACCTCTCAGCAATCCCACTGTGTGGGGCTTACTGGAGGTACCTGGTTGGCTATTTGGCCCCTAAGGACCCTTAAGATTTTAGGGGTCTTAATCCTCCAGCCCAGAATGTGCCAAGAGGTGCGTTTGCAGAGTGGTGCAGGGAGGGGGCGAGGCCTCCGGCAAGATGCCGGCTTTTTCTTTTTTTTTTGGAAGAGTGGCTGTGTAGCCCCCTTCCCTTAAATATTTTTGGACCCTGGCGACCCCATCCCCCAGGGCCTGAGACATAGTTTTTTTTTAAAACAGGAACGGGGCTGCGTGGCCACCCTCCCGAGGCCGATTTCGGCCCCGGGGACCCCATCCCTCGGGGCATGGCCACATATTTTTCTTAAAATACTTTTTATGAAGGGGCATGCAGCCACTAACACACCATCATACAGACATTCACACAGATTAGTCATTCTCCCATGCATTCACTAAGACACGATTAATCACTCACTTATATAGTCAGTCACGCACCCACTAAATCATCCATTCAGACACTCATACACCCACTCATTCTTCAATACACCTTGGCGTATATATATTTAACATTCTTAAACTTTTTAGAAACACTCAGCCACTGGATGATGTCATCAGTGATGTCATCAGTGATGTCATTTGAGATGTCAACAGTGATGTCATCAGTGATGTCACTGACCATGTCATGAGTGATGTAATATGTGATGTCATCAGCAGTGCACTGCGGAGGTGTGAATTATAGTTAGCTCAGCTAACTATAACGCCCAAATTTCTCTGGTTTTGTATGAGTGAAATATCAGCCTAACTATAACGTCCCTGAAACCTCTGTTTTTTTCAGTGAATTTCTAAGGTTTTTTAAATGCTAATCCCTAACTATAACTTCCTTGAAACCTCTGGTTTTTTCAGTGAATTTCTAAGGTTTTTTAAATGCTAATTTCTAACTATGCCTACATAGTTAAGACATGTACAGAAAGAGGAAGAAAGGCGCAGAAAGAAGCAAGAGAAGTGCAGAAAGAGGCAACAGAAGTCCATAAAGAGGAATAAAGGTGCAGAAAGAAGCAAGAGATGTGCAGAAAGAAGCAACAGAGGTGCACAAAGAGTCCTACTTTGACTGTACCTTACAACAGACTCATACAAAGTAGCCTAATCACTAATCCATCTCCCAAGATGTCTTAAACCTCACTTTTCTCTTAAAGGTTCAATATTTATCGACTGCTCAGAATGTTAGGCCTACCAAATATAAAACAGCAATCCTAAGCATATCACCGTTGTAAGTCTAACCAAGTTTGTGAAGGTATGCATGCGTGTGTCTCTGCTTTTACCTAGTGACACGTTACATAAAAATAAACATACAAATACTTGAATACCTGTGTTTCAAACAGCATACTCTGTAAATTTGTGTACAAAAAGGTAGAAGAAAGTGTAGAAAGAAGCAACAGATGTGCAGAAAGAGGCAAGAGGGGTGCAGAAAAAAGCAAGAGAGATGTAGAAAAAAGCAAGAGAAGTGCAGAAAGAAGCAACGGAGGTGCAAAAAGTTGCAAGAGGGGTGCAGAAAGAAGAAAGAGAAGTGCAGAAAGAGGCTAGAGAGATGCACAAAGAGGGAAGAAGGGTGCAGAAAGAGGAAAGAGGGGTGCAGAAAGAAGCAAGAGAAGTGCCGAATGAAGCAACATGGGTGATGAAAGGGGCATGAGGGGTGTAGAAAGAGGCATGAGGGGTGCAGAAAGAGGCAAGAGGGGTGCAGAAGGAGGCAACAAAGGTGCAGAAGGAGGCAAGAGAACTGCACAAAGAGGCAAGAGAGTTGCAGAAACAGACAAAAGAGGTGCAGAAAGAGGGAACAGGGATGCACACATAGACAAGAGAATTACATAAAGAGGGAAGAGGGGTGCATAAAGAGGCAAGAGGGGTGCTGAAATTTGCAAGAGAGGTGCAGAAAGAAGCAAGAGCAGTGCAGAAAGAACCAAGAGAGGTACAGAAAGAGGCAAGAGGGGTGCAGAAAGAAGCAAGAGAAGTGCAGAAAGAAGCAACAGAGGTGCTGAAAGAGGCAAGAGAGGTACAGAAGGAGACAAGAGAAGTGCAGAAAGAAGCAACGGAGGTGCAGAAAGTTGCAAGAGGGGTGCAGAAAGAAGAAAGAGAAGTGCAGAAAGAGGCTAGAGAGATGCACAAAGAGGGAAGAAGGGTGCAGAAAGAGGAAAGGGGTGCAGAAAGAAGCAAGAGAAGTGCAGAATGAAGCAACAGTGGTGATGAAAGGGGCATGAGGGGTGTAGAAAGAGGCATGAGGGGTGCAGAAAGAGGCAAGAGGGGTGCAGAAAGAGGCAACAAAGGTGCAGAAGGAGGCAAGAGAACTGCACACAGAGACAAGAGAATTGCAGAAAGAGGGAAGAGGGGTGCATAAAGAGGCAAGAGGGGTGCTGAAATTTGCAAGAGAGGTGCAGAAAGAAGCAAGAGCAGTGCAGAAAGAACCAAGAGAGGTACAGAAAGAGGCAAGAGGGGTGCAGAAAGAAGCAAGAGAAGTGCAGAAAGAAGCAACAGAGGTGCTGAAAGAGGCAAGAGAGGTACAGAAAGAGACAAGAGAAGTGCAGAAAGAAGCAACAGAGGTGCCGAAAGAGGCAAGAGAGGTGCAGAAACAGGCACAAAAGGTGGAGAAAGAGGTAACAGGGGTGCAGAAAGAGGTAAGAGGGATACAGAAATTTGCAAGAGAGGTGCAGAAAGAAGCAATAGCAGTGCAGAAAGAAGCAAGAGAAGTGCAGAAAGAAGCAAGAGAGGGAGAAAAATAGGGAAGAGGGGGTGCAGAAAGAGGCAAGAGGGATACAGAAATTTGCAAAAGAGGTGCAGAAAGAAGCAAGAGCATTCAACACTGTCAATGATGTCAACATAGGTGAACTCTAACCAATGGCACTGCATAAACTTGAATGTTTGATTCGAATGTCATATATATGTTTTCATGCATGTTACTCACGAGTCACTATGGCCCAGTGGTTAAGGTCTCTTACTGTAAAGGTTATTTGTTCAAATCCCGGTGTTTGAATTGTTGTTATTCTGTAGTGAAATTATATGCCATGGTACTTTCACTGATAAATGTTGGAAAATATTTTTTATTTCTCCTTCTTTGAATATTCTCTCTCTTTACAAGTATACCTACCGCAAAGAATACAAATCTTCTCTCTCCCTTTGTCTCGCTTTTTTTATTTCTCTCTCTATCTTTCCTTCCACTCAACACTGTCAATCATGTCAACATAGGTGAACTCTTACCAACGGCACTGCATACACTGGAATGTGTGATTCGCATGTCAGATATATGTTTTCATGCATATTATTCTTGAGTCACTATGGCCTAATGGGTAGGGTCCCTTACCCTAAAGGTTATGTGTTCAAATCCTGGTGTTTCGATGGTTGTTGTTCTAAAGTGAAATTATATGCAATGGTAATTTCTCTGAAAATTTTTTGATAATATTTTTAATTTCTCATTCTTTGAATATTCTCTCCTCACAAGTATGCTTACCCCAAAGTATACAAATCATCTCTATCCCTCTGTCTCGCTTTCTTTTTTTCTCTCTCTCCCTCTTTCCTTCCATTCAACACTGGCAATGATGTCAACACAGGTGAACCCTAACCTACGGCACTGCATACACTGGAATGTTTGATTTGAATGTCATATATGTGTTTTCATTCAAATTGCTTAATAGTCACTGTTGTCTAGTGGTTAAGGTCTCTGACTCATAATCTGAAGGTAATGTGTTGAAATCCTGGTGTTTCAATGGTGGTCGTTCTGAAGTAAACTTATATTCATTGGTACTTTCTCTGCTGGAAAATATTTTTCATTTCTCCTTCTTTGAATATTCTCTCTTTACAAGTATGTTTACCTAAAAGAATACAAATCTTCTCTCTCCCTCTGTCTCGCTTTATTTTTCTCTCTCTCCCTCTTTCCTTCCATTCAACACTGTCAATGGTGTCAACATAGGTGAACTCTAACCCACTGCACTGCATACACCGGAATGTTTCATTCGAATGTCATATATATGTTTCATGCAAATTACTCATGTGTCACTGTGGTCTAGTGGGTAAGGTCTCTGATTCTTACTGAAAAGGTTATGTGTTCAATTCCTTGTGTTTCAACGGCTGTCGTTCTGAAGTAAAATTCTGTTCATAGCCACTTTTTCTGATTAATGGTGGACACTATTTTTCATTTCTCCTTCTTTGAATATTCTCTCTTTACAAGTATACTTAAACAAAAGAATACAAATCTTCGCTCTCCCTCTGTCTCGCTTTATTTTTCTCTCTCTCCCTCTTTCCTTCCATTCAACACTGTCAATGATGTCAACATAGGTGAACTCTAACCAACTGCACTGCATACACTGGAATGTTTGATTCGAATGTCAGATATATGTTTTCATGCATATTGCTCATGTGTCACTGTGGCCTAGTGGTTAAGGTCTCTGACTCCTACTCTAAAGTTTATGTGTCCAAATCTTGGTCTTTAAGTGGCTGTTGTTCTTAAGTAGAATTATATTCAATGGTACTTTCTCTGATAAATTTGAGAATATATTTTCCATTTCTCCTTCTTTGAATATTCTCTCTTTACAAGTATGCTTCCTCTAAAGTATACATATTTTCTCTCTTCCTATGTCTAGCTTTCTTTTTCTCTCTCTCTCTCTCCCTCTTTCCTTCCATTCAACACTGGCAATGATGTCAACATAGGTGAACTCTAACCTACAGCACTGCATACACAGGAATGTTTGATTTGAATGTCATATATATGTTTTCATGCAAATTAATATTGAGTCACTGAGTCCTAGTGGATAAGGACTCTTACCCTTAAGGTTATGTGTTCAAATCCTGGTGTTTCAATGGTTGTTGTTCTAAAGTGAAATTATATGCAATGCTAATTTCTCTGCTAAATGTTGGAAAATATTTTTCATTTCTCCTTCTTTGAATATTCTCTCTTTACAAGTATGCTTAGCCCAAAGTATACAAATCTTCTGTCTCCCTCTGTCTTGTTTTCTTTTTCTCTCTCTTTCCCTCTTTCCTTCCATTCAACACTGGCAATGATGTCAACATAGTTTGACTCTAACCTACGGCACTGCATACACTGGAATGTTTCATTTGAATGTCATATATATGTTTTAATGCAAATTACTTCTGAGTCACTGTGACCTAGTGGTTAAGTTCTCTAACTCCTACTCTAAAGATTATGTGTTCAAATCCTGTTGATTCAATGGTTGTGATTATGAAGTAAAATTATGTGCAATGGTAATTTCTCTGATAAATGTTTGAAAATATTTTTCATTTCTCCTTCTTTAAATATTCTCTCTTTAAAAGTATTCTTACCCCAAAGTATACAAATCTTCTCTCTCCCTCTGTCTCGCTTTCTTTTTCTCTCTCTCTCCCTCTTTCCTTCCATTCAACACTGGAAATGACGTCAACATAGGTGAACTCTAACCTATGGCACTTCATACACTGGAATTTTTTATTTGAATGTCATATATATGTTTTCATGCAAATTACTCATCAGTCACTGTGGCCTAGTGGTTAAGGTCTCTGAAACTTACACTAAAGGTTATGTTTTCAAATCCTGGTATTTCAGTTGTTGTTGTTGTAAAGTAAAATAATATCCAATCGACTTTTCTCTTATAAATGCTGAAAAATATTTTTCATTTCTCCTTCTTTAAATATTCTCTCTTTACAAATATGCTTACCCCAAAGTATACAAATCTTCCCTCTGTCTCGCTTTCTTTTTCTCTCTCTCTCCCTCTTTCCTTCCATTTAACACTGGCAATGATGTCAACATAGGTGAACTCTAACCTGCTGCACTGAAAACACTGGAATGTTTGATGTTAATGTCATATATATGTTTTCATGCATGTCACTCATGAGTCACTGTGGTCTAGTGGTTACGGTCTATGACTCCTACTCTAAAGGTTATGTGTCCAAATCTTTGTCTTTCAATGGCTGTTCTTCTTAAGTAGAATTATATTCAATGGAGTTTTCTCTGATAAATGCTGGAAAATATTTTTCATTTCTCCTTCTTTGAATATTCTCTATTTACAAGTATGCTTACCCCAAAGTATACAAATCGTCTCTCTCCCTCTGTCTCGCTTTATATTATTCTCTCTCTCCCTCTTTACTTCCATTCAACACTGGCAATGATGTCAACATAGGTGAACTCTAACCTACAGCACTGCATACACTGGAATGTTTGATGCGTTTGTCATATATATATGTTTTCATTTAAATTAGTCATGAGTCACTGTGGCCTATTTGTTAAGCTCTCTCACTGTAAAGGTTATTTGTTCAAATCCTGATGTTTCAATGGGTGTTGTTTTGAAATGAAAATATATGTAATGGTAATTTCTCTGATAAATGTTGGAAATATTTTTAATTTCTCCTTCTTTGAATATTCTCTCTTTACAAGTATGCTTACCCCAAAGTATACAAATCTTCTCTCTCCCTCTGTCTTGCTTTCTTTTTCTCTCTCTCTCCCTCTTTCCTTCCATTTAACACTGGCAATGATGTCAACATAGGTGAACTCTAACCTGCTGCACTGTATACGCTGGAATGTTTGATGTGAATGTCATATATATATATTCAGGCATATCACTCATGAGTCACTGTGGCCTCGTGGTTAAGGTCTCTCACTCTCAATCTAAAGGTTATGTGTTCAAATCCGGGTGTTTAAATGGTTCTTGTTGTGAAGTAAAATTATATTCTTTGGTACTTTCTTTGATAAATGGTGGAAACTATTTTTCATTTCTCCTTCTTTGAATATTATCTCTTTACAAGTATGCTTACCTAAAAGAATACAAATCTTCTCTCTCCCTCTGTCTCACTTTATTTTTCTCTCTCTCCCTCTTTCCTTCCATTCAACACTGTCAATGATGTCAACATAGGTGAACTCTAACCAACTGCACTGCATACACAGGAATGTTTGATTTGAATGTCAGATATATGTTTTCATGCATGTTTCTCATGAGTCACTGTGGTCTAGTGGTTAAGGTCTCTGACTAGTACTCTAAATGTTATGTGTCCAAATCTTGGTCTTTCAATGGTTGTTGTTCTTAAGTAGAATTATATTTAATGGTACTTTCTCTGATAAATTTGGGAAAATATTTTCCATTTCTCCTTCTTTGAATATTCTCTCTTTACAAGTATGCTTGCTCCAAAGTATACAAATCTTCTCTTTCCCTCTATCTAGCTTTCTTTTTCTCTCTCTCTTTCCTTCCATTCAACACTGGCAATGATGTCAACATAGGTGAACTCTAACCTAAGGCACTGCATCGCTGGAATGTTTGATTTGAATGTCATATATATGCTTTCATGCAAATTACTCATGAGTCACTGTGGCCTAGTGGTTAAGGTCTCCGACTCTTACTCTAAAGGTTATGTGTTCAAATCCTGATGGTTCTTGTTCTTAAATAAATTTATATTCTTTGGTACTTTCTCTGATAAATGGTGGAAACTATTTTTCATTTCTCCTTCTTTGAATATTCTCTCTTTACAAGTATGCTTACCCCAAAGAATACAAATCTTCTCTCTCCCTTTGTCTTGCTTTACTTTTCTCTCTCTCCCTCTTTCCTTCCATTCAACACTGTCAATGATGTCAACATAGGTGAACTCTAACCAACTGCACTGCATACACTGGAATGTTTGATTCGAATGTCAGATATATGTTTTCATGCATATTGCTCATGTGTCACTGTGGCCTAGTGGTTAAGGTCTCTGACTCCTACTCTAAAGTTTATGTGTCCAAATCTTGGTCTTTAAGTGGCTGTTGTTCTTAAGTAGAATTATATTCAATGGTACTTTCTCTGATAAATTTGAGAATATATTTTCCATTTCTCCTTCTTTGAATATTCTCTCTTTACAAGTATGCTTCCTCTAAAGTATACATATTTTCTCTCTTCCTATGTCTAGCTTTCTTTTTCTCTCTCTCTCTCTCCCTCTTTCCTTCCATTCAACACTGGCAATGATGTCAACATAGGTGAACTCTAACCTACAGCACTGCATACACAGGAATGTTTGATTTGAATGTCATATATATGTTTTCATGCAAATTAATATTGAGTCACTGAGTCCTAGTGGATAAGGACTCTTACCCTTAAGGTTATGTGTTCAAATCCTGGTGTTTCAATGGTTGTTGTTCTAAAGTGAAATTATATGCAATGCTAATTTCTCTGCTAAATGTTGGAAAATATTTTTCATTTCTCCTTCTTTGAATATTCTCTCTTTACAAGTATGCTTAGCCCAAAGTATACAAATCTTCTGTCTCCCTCTGTCTTGTTTTCTTTTCTCTCTCTTTCCCTCTTTCCTTCCATTCAACACTGGCAATGATGTCAACATAGTTTGACTCTAACCTACGGCACTGCATACACTGGAATGTTTCATTTGAATGTCATATATATGTTTTAATGCAAATTACTTCTGAGTCACTGTGACCTAGTGGTTAAGTTCTCTAACTCCTACTCTAAAGATTATGTGTTCAAATCCTGAT
The DNA here is from genome assembly GCA_963921515.1 of Calotriton arnoldi. NCBI lineage: Eukaryota > Metazoa > Chordata > Amphibia > Caudata > Salamandridae > Calotriton > Calotriton arnoldi. Next base: position 515,857 of record CAWUFW010001768.1, on the reverse strand, counting down.
GATTCAATGGTTGTGATTATGAAGTAAAATTATGTGCAATGGTAATTTCTCTGATAAATGTTTGAAAATATTTTTCATTTCTCCTTCTTTAAATATTCTCTCTTTAAAAGTATTCTTACCCCAAAGTATACAAATCTTCTCTCTCCCTCTGTCTCGCTTTCTTTTTCTCTCTCTCTCCCTCTTTCCTTCCATTCAACACTGGAAATGACGTCAACATAGGTGAACTCTAACCTATGGCACTTCATACACTGGAATTTTTATTTGAATGTCATATATATGTTTTCATGCAAATTACTCATCAGTCACTGTGGCCTAGTGGTTAAGGTCTCTGAAACTTACACTAAAGGTTATGTTTTCAAATCCTGGTATTTCAGTTGTTGTTGTTGTAAAGTAAAATAATATCCAATCGACTTTTCTCTTATAAATGCTGAAAAATATTTTTCATTTCTCCTTCTTTAAATATTCTCTCTTTACAAATATGCTTACCCCAAAGTATACAAATCTTCCCTCTGTCTCGCTTTCTTTTTCTCTCTCTCTCCCTCTTTCCTTCCATTTAACACTGGCAATGATGTCAACATAGGTGAACTCTAACCTGCTGCACTGAAAACACTGGAATGTTTGATGTTAATGTCATATATATGTTTTCATGCATGTCACTCATGAGTCACTGTGGTCTAGTGGTTACGGTCTATGACTCCTACTCTAAAGGTTATGTGTCCAAATCTTTGTCTTTCAATGGCTGTTCTTCTTAAGTAGAATTATATTCAATGGAGTTTTCTCTGATAAATGCTGGAAAATATTTTTCATTTCTCCTTCTTTGAATATTCTCTATTTACAAGTATGCTTACCCCAAAGTATACAAATCGTCTCTCTCCCTCTGTCTCGCTTTATATTATTCTCTCTCTCCCTCTTTACTTCCATTCAACACTGGCAATGATGTCAACATAGGTGAACTCTAACCTACAGCACTGCATACACTGGAATGTTTGATGCGTTTGTCATATATATATGTTTTCATTTAAATTAGTCATGAGTCACTGTGGCCTATTTGTTAAGCTCTCTCACTGTAAAGGTTATTTGTTCAAATCCTGATGTTTCAATGGGTGTTGTTTTGAAATGAAAATATATGTAATGGTAATTTCTCTGATAAATGTTGGAAATATTTTAATTTCTCCTTCTTTGAATATTCTCTCTTTACAAGTATGCTTACCCCAAAGTATACAAATCTTCTCTCTCCCTCTGTCTTGCTTTCTTTTTCTCTCTCTCTCCCTCTTTCCTTCCATTTAACACTGGCAATGATGTCAACATAGGTGAACTCTAACCTGCTGCACTGTATACGCTGGAATGTTTGATGTGAATGTCATATATATATATTCAGGCATATCACTCATGAGTCACTGTGGCCTCGTGGTTAAGGTCTCTCACTCTCAATCTAAAGGTTATGTGTTCAAATCCGGGTGTTTAAATGGTTCTTGTTGTGAAGTAAAATTATATTCTTTGGTACTTTCTTTGATAAATGGTGGAAACTATTTTTCATTTCTCCTTCTTTGAATATTATCTCTTTACAAGTATGCTTACCTAAAAGAATACAAATCTTCTCTCTCCCTCTGTCTCACTTTATTTTTCTCTCTCTCCCTCTTTCCTTCCATTCAACACTGTCAATGATGTCAACATAGGTGAACTCTAACCAACTGCACTGCATACACAGGAATGTTTGATTTGAATGTCAGATATATGTTTTCATGCATGTTTCTCATGAGTCACTGTGGTCTAGTGGTTAAGGTCTCTGACTAGTACTCTAAATGTTATGTGTCCAAATCTTGGTCTTTCAATGGTTGTTGTTCTTAAGTAGAATTATATTTAATGGTACTTTCTCTGATAAATTTGGGAAAATATTTTCCATTTCTCCTTCTTTGAATATTCTCTCTTTACAAGTATGCTTGCTCCAAAGTATACAAATCTTCTCTTTCCCTCTATCTAGCTTTCTTTTTCTCTCTCTCTTTCCTTCCATTCAACACTGGCAATGATGTCAACATAGGTGAACTCTAACCTAAGGCACTGCATCGCTGGAATGTTTGATTTGAATGTCATATATATGCTTTCATGCAAATTACTCATGAGTCACTGTGGCCTAGTGGTTAAGGTCTCCGACTCTTACTCTAAAGGTTATGTGTTCAAATCCTGATGGTTCTTGTTCTTAAATAAATTTATATTCTTTGGTACTTTCTCTGATAAATGGTGGAAACTATTTTTCATTTCTCCTTCTTTGAATATTCTCTCTTTACAAGTATGCTTACCCCAAAGAATACAAATCTTCTCTCTCCCTTTGTCTTGCTTTACTTTTCTCTCTCTCCCTCTTTCCTTCCATTCAACACTGTCTTTTTTTTTTTTTAAATATATATATTTTTTTCGATAAAACAGTGTAAATGCAGCAAAGATCACATATTAATACAATCCATCCAAATAATAAAAAAAGAACCACAATTTCATTTCAGATAAGGATCGGTCAATTAATACATTACTCAAATATAGCAATAAATCATAGGCTAGAGAATAACATAATATAACAGCTGTATTTTCAAAATAAATTAAATCTATTAATACCCTACTTCACATTTTGCCAATAGCCTTGAAGGTATTCAGATTATGTGAGTGATGTGATCCAGGAAGTAAGATGGCCCCAAATCCTATTCCCTTTAATCCTACCCTTTCTGCCTCTTCTTTCATAAAGTGCCTTTTCTAAATTATATATATGCAAAAATCGTCCCTTCCACTGCTGAAAGGTTGGAGGTTGTGGATCAAGCCAGGCTGAGGTGACACAAAGCCTAAAAACTGCCATCGCTATAAAAATAAGTTCTGCCCCATTGCCACCCTCTAGATCATTTACCCCTAATAACATCAGCTGAGGTGTCAGAGGGACATTTTCATTTAACACCTGCTGTAAAAAGCCTGATATTTCAAGACCTCTAAGTTCTATGTGAGGGCAAGTGGTGAAGATATGTACTATATCTGCACCAAATGTCGCACATCTAAAACAGTTAGTCCCCTCGGTTCACCCCCATCTAACAATTTTTGCAGGCGTTACATAAAGATCAAATAAAGTCTTGAAGTGTTGGGACCACAAATTGGCGGAACACAATACAGTGTCCCCTAGTTCAAATGATCTCAAAAATCCGGATTCCGTAACCCCTAACTTATCCTGCCATCTCAGCCTATGCTTATCTAAATCATCTGGCACTCCTTCCAGCAGGCATCTATATATTTGTGAGATTGAGGAACCCGAGCTACTAATTAGCAATTCCATTGATTCCATTAGGGGTACCTGCCCAAAACCTGCGTCACCACCAGCTTTTTTAAACAGAAAGTCTCTCAGCTGCAAAAATGTAAAAAAATCCCGGGGGCCAATCCCAAACCTTTCCCTAACTACTTCAAAAGAGGCTATATGGTCCCCAGCTCGAAGGTCCCCTATCCTGTAAAAACCACCTTTTCCCCACCTTACCAGGCACGCATCTTGTAATGCCATTGGCAGCTGATCATTCCCGATCATAGGAGAATACCTGCTAAACCTCCCTACACCAAGTTTCTTCCTAACGCCTGCCCAATTACGAAAGGCCGTAATTAATACCTTGAATCGCTTTTTTTTTAAATAGCTTGCTTCATAAAATTTCAGAAGGCAGCCGTTAGCCAGTAGCTCAAATATTGACGGGACACGACAAGAATCTTCACTATCTTTTTCTTTAACGCCAAAGAGAGGCCAGTAATATTGTAATGAAGCCGCTAAATAATATAACTTAAAATGCGGGAGCCCCCATCCCCCTCTAGCCCTAGGTAAAGAAAGGAATACGTTGGCTCTCCTGGTCTTTCGATATGACCAGATAAACCTCGCTACCTCCTTCTCAATTTGTCTAAACCAAAAATTATGAATTTCCAAAGGAATCGCATGAAAAATATACAAAAGTTTTGGCAAAATCATCATTTTGATGAGATTGCATCTCCCCACTATTGACAGCTTCAGATTATCCCAGCGTTGAAGGTCATTCTTAATTTTCTCCATTATAGGGGTGATATTTAGATCTATTATATTTTCCACCTTTGCCCTAATATTAATACCTAAGTAAACAGCTTTTTCCACAATCCTATTATCCATACCGGCAGCAAATCTATTCATCACAATGTGGGTTTTAGCCTTGTTCAATAAAAAGCCTGATTGGGACCCAAAGTTTTCCGCAATGCTTTCCACCGCACACATTGCCCGATCAGGGTCCGATGTAACTATAGCCACATCATCGGCATAGGCCAATAACTTAGTATCCCCACCCTGCAAGCTAACAGGGATAATATCTGCGACAGCCTCCAGTCGTCTAAGGAAGGGGTCTATTTATAGGGCAAACAACAGGGGAGAGGCTGGGTATCCCTGTCTTGTTCCCCTACCAATTGAAAATGGCGCCGTCTCTTCCCCCATAATTCGTAATCGCGCAGCAGAATTTACATATAAAACCTGTATTGCTTTCACAAATGAATCCCCTAGGCCATTAGCCTCAAGGGTCTTCCATAAAAAGTTCCATGACACCTTATCGAAGGCCTTCTCAGCGTCTAAAAAAGCTACCCCCATAGGTTTGGTGAAGACCTCAGTAGCATCAAAAAGTGCAATTACCCTCCTGACATGATCCACAGTTCCCCTTCCTTGTATAAATCCGTGCTGCCAAACCGAGACGAGATGATGCATCACAGAATTCAAGCGAGAAGCAAAGAGTTTGGAGTATAATTTGGCATCACTATTTAACAACGTAATAGGTCTATATGAGCCTAAATTCATAAGGTCTTTACCCTTTTTAAAAAAATAGCGATGTTAGCAACGTCCCACGAGCAAGGTTGTGTAGCCCCTTCCCTAATCTCCTGAAATAAACCAAGCATAGCATAATATATCTCCCTAAAAAAAACTTTATAAAATTCTATGGGGATGCAATCAGTTCCCGTTGCTTTGCCAGAGGGAAGGGCTTGAAGAGCGCTATATAACACCTCCTGTGTAATCTCTAACCCTAGCTGAGACCCCTCCTCCTGGGGGACCCTTCCAATTGGGTCAAATTCTAGCGGTTCCACATTTGGTAAATGACTATCATGAGATGGAGCCGAATAGAGATCTTCATAAAACTCCCTGAAAGCCTCCCTGATCTCGCCAGGATCCGTGACCACTTTCCCCCGCATATTCCTAACCCTCTCTATGTGTCCGGCCGCTGCCTGTTGTCTAGCCCTGATTGCCAGTAATCTGCCCACGGTCTCGCTATATTCATAGCAGTCCTGCCTTTTAGCTAAATACTTCCCTGCCATCCTCTCCGCGTTAAAATCTGTCAAACAGGCTTTGGTTATATTAATAGAGTTCGTTATTCTAGAAACATCACCTCCACTAATCACAGTACTGATTAATTCTGTTTCCAGTACGGCAAGCTTTTGATAAAGCCGTTTAATCTGTTCTGCCTTTTTTTTTTGTTTACTCAGGCTATATTGCAGTATCTCACCTCTCACTGATGATTAAAGGCATCCCAAACCATTCCAGGGGGGGCACTACCACTGTTGTTATCAAAAAACTCCCTAATCCAGCCCTTCATATACTTAATAAATTCTTTATCTGATAAAAGCGCCCTCTCGAATGTCCATCTTGAAAACTCCTTTCTTGCTCCGGCAACTGAAAACTCCAGGACAACAGGGTTGTGATCTGACATAACTCTGGGGAAGAGCTCGATCAGTTTCTCTTGGAGTATGGATGGTGAGGTTAAAAAATAATCCAGCCAGATGAACTTGCCACGTGGAGCCGAATAAAAAGTATAGCCAGGCTCCGGAGCTCTAAGTTTAGGCCAAGCATCTATCAAACCAATATCGCACGCAAAATGTTTAAATGCCCTCATCGAATGTGGCTTCCGCCCCTTGCTGGAAATTCCCAATGTCCCCGGGGCCCCCCTAGATCCATTGAGGTTTAAATCCCCATATACCACATACGGTGCGGGCCAGGAAGGTAGTTCATTAGACAAGAATTGCAATAGTGCTGGATCGACTAACACTGGGGCGTAGACGGAGCATAATGTAAATAAGTCTGTTCTATGTCTACACTCCAGTATTATCCATCTACCATTCTTATCCACAGCCTTCCTACCAGGATTAATGGTGCAGCCTTTTATGAAGACCGCGACCACCTTAGTCTTCACATCTTGTGAAGTATAGGCTGCAACCTTCAGCCCAAAGAATTAAGTAAGTTGCTGTCACTCCCGGCGATATGGGTCTCCTGAAGACAATAAATATCTGCCTTTAGTACTTTGAGATCTTCTTGAATCCTCCTCCTCTTAGCACTATCGTTAAGTCCACAGATATTAATAGAAGCAATACGTACTTTAGCCATTATCCCAGTAGAACATTTCATCCAGCTGTATTACCTTATCAGACTTATCAGACTTAATACAAATACCATACTGGCCTTGCAAACATTCAAGTCCAATCTTTCTTGCAGATTGTTCTCTTGCCTTTAATATCCACAAAAAATAACACAAATCATAAACAACATCATTCAGCTGCAATTTATACTTCACCTTACCACCGTAGTGCCACCCCACCCCCCCTCCCCTCCCAACACCCCCCTCCAGCCCACCCTCCCTCCCCTGCCCTTGGAAGCAGCCAGACCCAGAGGGTCTGTGTGATGGAGATAGAGAGAAACACCGCATCGCCCCCCTCCAGCCCCTTCCGCACCCTATCAAACCTATATATCATATAAGGAAGGGAAGAAAAAAAAAAAAAAACTCCACCCTGCTTGTGTGACCCTTTGCTCTCATCAAAAGCTCATTTAAATTAACCAATTAAGTACATTAAGGCCTCATACATTTCTTTTAACCAACCTGGCTTGATCTAGGTACTCTCTAGCTTGGATTTCTGAGGTAACAAATTTGACAGACCCTCTTACAATTGTCTTCAGCCTAGCGGGAGCCAGCAAAAATGCCTCAAATCCCGCATCCTGAAAGGGCTTAATTAATTGCCGTAGTCGCCATCTGCGTTCCACGGTAACGTGGTAAAAATCAGGGCGTACAAAAAAAGAAGACTCTTTATACTGCCTTCTAGCCTCTGGTCGAGCTTTCTCAAATATAGCTTGTCTAAGGATATAGTTGGCAAAAAAAAACAGAATGGCCCTTGGTTGGTTTAGATCTCTACCAGAATTTTTATGCCGAGTAAATAGGAATCGGTGGACCCTCTGGATTTCCCGTTCCCAATCCCACCCAGTTAGCTCAGGGAACGCCTCCTTAAGAAGATCTAAAATAAAAGAGCGAATGTCTTCCCCTTCCAAGCCTTCTTTGATCCCAAGAAAGCGGAGGTTATTCCTCCTCAGCCGGTTCTCCATATCTTCCAGCTTCCACATAGCGTCAGTGAGCTAAGCATCATGAGTTTTTGTTCCCTCTTTCAGGTCAGACAGTTCTTTTTCGACCACAGTAGTTCTTTCTTCCAGAAAGTTCATCCGTTCACTAATCTCTGCACAGACTTTGCCGACCTTCCGCACTACACCCTCCAGGTTTTTTTAAGCATGTCTTGCCTTCTTTCCATCAGCCCGAGTCTCAGCACGATGTTCCTTTATAGATTCCAAAATCATACACAGAGCAGGGTTCATATCGGGTGTTCCCTTAGCCTGGGATGCACCGGGGGAGCTTTCCGCCTGCTCGGTTGCCAAACCCACAGGCCCGCAGGTCCTATTATCCTTGTGTGGGAATAGTCTCACTTCAAACCAGAGCCTGCTGGTCGCAATCCCTTATTCTTCTCGGTCTCAGTCTCAATATGGCCTTTAGACCCTTTAGAGTTCATCCGATGTTTCCGTCGCTTCAAGGCAGTCTCAGGTGCTTCAAGAGTGCTAGAGCCTGACGTAGATGTACTATCATCATTTCTGCTATAATCTGTGTCAGATGCGCCTGATAGTGATTCCTCAGTAAGTGAAAAAAACGTATCTGTGCCATCGGAGATAATTTCACCAACTGCTGCAGATAATTCTTCAGGACTTGTATCTACTGCCCCCCCCCCCCAGAGGCCCCATCAGGTAGAAGTGTTAGCCCACAGACTTGAAGGTCAGGCAAAGCTCTGGTATCATTATTCCCGATGGCGCCGCATTCTATTTCTGTCCGGGCGTCTTTACTATTCATATCCTTCTCCTCCTGAGCTTCCATATGTGTTAAAGGGGTTTCCCCAGTGACATCCTCCAGAAATGCGCTCACACTGTGGACAGCTATCACCGGGTCAGAACTACCAGAATTACCTAGGGGTTCATCATGAGGCTCTTGAATACCATCCCTAATTTAAAAAAAATCAGTAATACCTGGCTGGGGTGGTGCAGATAACACAGTTGGATTTTCCCCCTCTGAGGCTACGACCACTTCTTCCAATGCTTTCCCATTTATCGCTTTCCGTCCAGCAGTGCGCTCTGCCTGATTCCTCCGTCTCCCATTCCCTCCATTGTCTGCTTGCTTCTTCACATTGCGAGACTCATTAGGCTTACCTACCGGTCCGCCAGGAACTAAGGGAGACTCCAGCCTGAAACCTTGTGCTTGCGGTGAATTTCATCCCACCGCATCCTTAGTTTGCCACGCTGTCTTAGGAGGCATCTTTTCCAATGTCAGTCTAAAGCTATTTACAGTAATGGGAACCTTCAGATCCAGCCTGTCTCCCAGAGCAGCTGCAGTGCTCACCCACAGCCTCAGGGTGGAGCACAATGACCGTGCTCCTCTCACCAACACATTAATCGGCCTCCTCCAGGCCGTCACAGCCCCCAGAGTCCTCAATGCGAATACGTCGTCCGGTGCCACCTTCCGCTGCAGAAAGACAAGCCGCTCGACCGGACTCAACCAGGGCATCCGTGAGCCCAACACCCAGTACGGAACCCTGAAACCGCCGGCCGCAGTCTGAAATTTGAGCCGCTCTCGACAAGGGTGCTTCAGAGCGAAGGAGAGGAGCTCACTACGGCATTCACACTACCGCCATCTTGCTTCAGGTGATCCCGCCGCCATTCAACACTGTCAATGATATCAACATAGGTGAACTCTGACCAATGGCACTGCATACACTGGAATGTTTGATTCGCATGTCATATATATGTTTTAATGTATATTACTCATGAATCACTGTGGCCTAGTGGTTAAGGTTTCTGACTCTTATTCTAAAGTTTGTGTTCAAATACTTGTTGTTCTAAAGTGAACATATATGCAATGCTAGTTTCTCTGCTAAATGTTGGAAAATATTTTTCATTTCTCCTTCTTTGAATATTCTCTCTTTACAAGTATGCTTACCCCAAAGTATACAAATCTTCTGTCTCCCTCTGTCTTGTTTTCTTTTTCTCTCTCTTTCCCTCTTTCCTTCCATTCAACACTGGCAATGATGTCAACATAGGTGAACTCTAACCTACAGCACTGCATACATTGGAATGTTTGATTTGAATGTCATATATATGTTTTCATGTTTATTACTCATGAGGCACAGTGGCCTAGTGGTTAAGGACGCTTACTTTAAAGGTTATGTGTTCAAATGGTTATTGTACTAAAGTGAAATTATATGCAATGGTAATTGCTCTGATTAATGTTGGAAAATATATTTCATTTCTCCTTCTTTGAATATTCTCTCTTTACAAGTATGCTTACCCCAAAGTATACAAATCTTCTCTCTCCCTCTGTCTCGCTTTCTTTTTCTCTCCCTCTTTCCTTCCATTCAACACTGGCAATGATGTCAACATAGGTGAAGTCTAACCTTCTTCTCTCTCCCTCTGTCTTGCTTTCTTTTTCTCTCTCTTTCCCTCTTTCCTTCCATTCAACACTGCAATGATGTCAACATAGGTGTACTCTGACCTACGGCACTGCATACACTGGAATGTTTGATTTGAATGTCATATATATGTTTTCATTCAAATTCCTCATGAGTAACTGTGGCCTACTGGTTGAGGTCTCTGACTCCTGCACTAAAGCTCATGAGTTCCAATCCTGGTGTTTCAATGGTTGTTGTTCTGAAGTAAAATGCCTTTCATTGTTACAGTCTCTGATAAATGTTGGAAAATATTTTTTATTTCTCCTTCTTTGAATATTCTCTCTTTACAAGTATGCTTACCCCAAAGAATACAAATCTTCTCTCTTCCTTTGTCTTGCTTTACTTTTCTCTCTCTCTTTCCTTCCATTCAACACTGTCAATGATGTCAACATAGGTAAACTCTAAGCTATGGCACTGCGTACACTGGAATGTTTGATTCGAATGTCATATATATGTTTTCATATATATTCCTCGTGAGTTACTGTGGCCTAGTGGTTAAGTTCACTGACTCTTACTCTAATAGTTATGTGTTCAAATCCTGGTGTTTCAATGGTTGTTGTTCTAAAGTGAAAATGTATGCAATCGTAATTTCTCTGATAAATGTTGGAAAATATTTTTCATTTCTCCTTTGAATATTCTCTCTTTACAAGTATGCTTACCCCAAAGTATACAAAACTTTTCTCTCGCTCTGTCTTGCATTCTTTTTCTCTCTCTTTCCCTCTTTCCTTCCATTCAACACTGGCAATGATGTCAACATAGGTTTACTCTGACCTACGCCACCGCATACACTGTAATGTTTGATTTGAATGTCATATATATGTTTTCATTCAAATTGCTCATGAGTAACTGTGGCCTACTGGTTGAGGTCTCTGACTCCTACTCTAAAGATCATGAGTTCAAATCCTGGTGTTTCAATGGTAGTTGTTCTGAAGTAAAATGATATTCATTGGTACTTTCTCTGGTAAATGTTGGAAACTATTTTTCATTTCTCCTTCTTTGAATATTCTCTCTTTACAAGTATGCTTACCCCAAAGAATACAAATCTTCTCTCTTCCTTTGTCTTGCTTTACTTTTCTCTCTCTCTCTCTTTCCTTCCATTCAACACTGTCAATGATGTCAACTTAGGTGAACTCTAAACTACGGCACTGCGTACACTGGAATGTTTAATTCAAAGGTTATATATATGTTTTCATGCATTTTACTCATGATTCACTGTGGCCTAGTAGTTAAGATATCTGACTTTTACTCAAAAGGTTAAGGGTTTTAATCCTGGTGTTTCAATGGTTGGCGTTCTGAAGTAAAATTATATGAAATGGTAATTTCTCTGATTAATGTTGGGAAATATATTTCATTTCTCCTTCTTTGAATATTCTCTCTTTACAAGTAAGCTTACCCCAAAGTATACAAATCTTCTCGCTTTCTTTTTCTCTCCCTCTTTCCTTCCATTCAACACTGGCAATGATGTCAACATAGGTGAAGTCTAACCTACGGCACTGCATACACCCGGAATGTTTGATTTGAATGACATATATATGTTTTCATGCAATTTGTAGATGAGTCACTATGGCCTAGTGGTTAAGGTCTCTGACCCTTACTTTAAAGGTTATGTGTTCAAATCCTGGTGTTTCAAAGGTTCTCATTCTGAAATAAAATGATATTCTTTGGTACTTTCTCTGATAATTGTTGGAAAATATTTTTCATTTCCCTTCTTTGAATATTCTCTCTTTACAAGCATGATTACCCCAAAGAATACAAATCTTCTCTCTCCCTTTGTCTTGCTTTACTTTTCTCTCTCTCCCTCTTTCCTTCCATTAAACACTGTCAATGATGTCAACATAGGTGAACTCTAACCAACGGCACTGCATACACTGGAATGTTTGATTTGAACTTCATATATATGTTTTCATGTATATTACTCATGAGCCACTGTGGCCTAGTCTTTAAGGTCTCTTACTCTAAAGGTTATGTGTTCAAATCCTGGTGTTTCAATGGTTGTTGTTCTAAAATGAAATTATATGCAATGGTAATTTCTCTGCTCAATATTGGAAAATATTTTTTATTTCTCCTTCTTTGAATATTCTCTCTTTACAAGTATGCTTACCCTAAAGTATACAAATCTTCTCTCTCCCTCTATCTCGCTTTCTTTTTCTTTCTGTTAGACCTGGCATCATTGGCGCGGGTCTCCCTTCCTCTTTTCGCTTCCTATCTTTTATGTTGACTGGATTTAGATGCTCTGGGCGCTGTGCCACTGCCAATCAGTGCCACAGCGCAAATGCTCCCTGTGTAAAGATAACTGTATGAATTGGGATAACCATAATTGGCTCGTTTGGTTTACCTGTCAGTCCCTAGTATAAGTGCACTATGTGTGCCCAGGGCTGGTAGACCAAATACTGCTGGTGGGCCTGCAGCGCTGATTTCCGCTACCCACCGAAGCAGCTTTTAAAGTATGTCTGTGTAGCATGTTCTAATAGCGAGTTACCCTCCATTTCACTGTTTACTATTGTGAGGCTATCCATTCTCATAGGCCAGAATGGGCAGGCTGAGTATTACATCCCATAAACCTACCTGCCCCCAGGAACCTGATAGGACATTCGAATTTGATATGTTTAAGCTCAGGACATTGAGATACATCTTTTAGTAAGGATCATTTGCATAGCCCATGTTCGAAAATGCCTCTTCTAGAAACAAGGTATTTTCTTGCTAAGCTTTCCTGTAGGCTTTGCTAGTGTGTGTATTGGCCATCTGGTTTTGGAGCAGCAGGGCCAGCTGGGTCAGACCTGGCTGGAGAGAGAGATCGGCATTTAGAGTATGGGGAGGGGTGACTCTTTGATCTGAGCAGGGCCGTGCCTGGCAAGGTGAATGATGGCTCCACCTCCCACTGGGCGTCTGATAGCAGACCCCCTGATTCTCAAAGGGCAGGATGTCGCCTCGTAAACCAAGTGCTCGCCAACCCCACCGAACTGGTTGTGGCTGGATTCAGTGATTTGTGACTTTAGAGAAGAAAGACTTTTTAGGTATATAACGCTGCGCTGAAACCTTTTTCAAGTGTGTTCCTTCTGGTTGTCAAGACGAAACTCTGTCCGAGTGAACAGAGGAAAGGACTTTGAAACTTTCACCAAGCTTGCTGAAGAAACTACCCGAGGGCCTGAATTGAGAGCGACTCCTGCTGAAGTCTCAGGGACATTAGACTTCACCAAGTCAGCCGTCTGAATTCCTTTGCGAGGGATTCTACTTGCAGGTGAGGCCTCCGTCGAGTAATCCGGAGCCTCTAGTTCTACTGTGAGGAACGCAGACTGGTAACACTTGTTAACTCTGTGTGGGCCGCCGTAGCTAAGAGAGAGCTGCCGCCGCTGAGAGCCTGCCTTAAAATGAACCTTCGGGACCTTCGGAACCTTCGCTGAATCTGTGTGGGCCGCCGCAGTTAAGAGAGAGCTGTAGCCACTGAGTGCCCACCGGTGTGCCAGCCTGGTCGAGATCATCCTTTTTCCTGTGGGCCTCCGCAGTTAAGAGAGAGCTGTAGCCGTTGAGTGCCCGCCGTTGTGCCAGCCTGGTCGAGATCATCCTTTGTCCTGTGGGCCGCCGCAGCTAAGAGAGAGCTGCTGCCGCTGAGTGCCCGCACTTGTGTCAGCTGTGCATCATCGTGATTCGTCCTGTGGGCCGCCGCAGTTAGAGAGAGCTGTTGCCGCTGAGTACCCACACCTTTGCCAACTTTGCCTCATCGTGATTTGTCCTGTAGGCCACCGCAGCCAAGAGAGAGCTGCTGCCGCTGAGTGCCCGCACCTTTGCCAACTTTGCCTCATCGTGATTTGTCCTGTGGACCGCCGCAGCTAAGAGAGAGCTGCTGCCGCTAAGTGCTCGCACCTTTGCCAACTTTGCATCATCGTGATTTGTCCTGTGGACCGCTGCAGCTAAGAGAGAGCTGCTGCTGCTGAGTTCCCGCACCTTTGCCAACTTTGCATCATCGTGATTTGTCCTGTGGGCCGCCACAGCTAAGAGAGAGCTGCTGCCGCTGAGTGCCCGCACCTTTGCCAACTTTGCATCATCGTGATTTGTCCTGTGGGCCGCCGCAGCTAAGAGAGAGCTGCTGCCGCTGAGTGCTCGCACCTTTGCCAACTTTGCATCATCGTGATTTGTCCTATGGGCCGCCGCAGCTAAGAGAGAGCTGCTTCCGCTGTGAGCCCACCACGGAGCTGCACGACGAGAGTCATCGCCACCACCAGCCTGGACCGCCGCAGCCGTGTGCTGCTGCCGCTGAGAGCCCGCCTGTCCCCGAGTGCCCGAATCATTGTGTGTGAATGTTGCGGACCACTGCAGTCAAGAGTTGTGGTCTCTGGGAGTCCGCCTGTCACCGTCTCCGCTTCTTCGAGAAGCTGCGTGCAGTGTCCCCGTCCAACGGCAGGTATCTGGTGCGCAACGGGTCACGTAGACCCAGGCCTTGAACTCAGTCAGTGCCACGTTCTGGTGAATACGTTATTGCCTTTTCAAGTCCCTACTGATTTACGTGCATTGTGGCTGGTTAAAACGCTTTTGAGAGTCTTGTGTTAAAACTTAGATAAAGATACTATTTTTCTATACCTACTTGAGTTGTGTCCTTTTGTGGTGTCATTACTGCCTTATTGTGAATGGTCATAAATGCTTCACACACTGCCTCTGAGATAGGCCTAACTGCTCGTGCTACGTTACCACAGGGTTGAGAAGAGGTTATCAAAGGGGTAGCCCACTTGCCCTGACTTAGGAAGAAGGGTCCCTATTTGGACATTGGTGCCAGCCATTGCTAACTAGAGACCCCCATTTCTAACACTCTCTCTCCCTCTTTCCTTCCATTCAACACTGGCAATGATGTCAACATAGTTGAACTCTAACCTACGGGACTGCATACACTGTAATGTTTGATTTGAATGTCATATATATGTTTAGATGCAAATTACTTATTAGTCACTGTGGCCTAGTGGTTAAGGTCTTTGACTCTTACTCTAAAGATTATGTGTTCAAATCCTGGTGTTGCAATGGTTCTCTTTCTAAAGCAAGATTATATTCTTTGGTACTTTCTCTGATAAATGTTGGAAAATATTTTTAATTTCTCCTTCTTTGAATATTCTCTCTTTACAAGTATGCTTATCCCAAAGAATACAAATCCTCTGTCTCGCTTTACTCTTCTCTCTTTCCCTCTTTCCTTCCATTCAACACTGTCAATGATGTCAACATAGGTGAACTCTAACCAACTGCACAGCATACACTGGTATGTTTGATTTGAATTTCATATATATGTTTTCATGTTTATTACTCATGAGGCACGGTGTCCTAGTGGTTAAGGTCTCTGACTCTTACTTTAGAGGTTATGTGTTCAAATGGTTGTTGTACTAAAGTGAAATTATATGCAATGGTAATTTCTCTGATTAATGTTGGAAAATGTATCTCATTTCTCCTTCTTTGAATATTCTCTCTTTACAAGTAAGCTTACCCCAAAGTATACAAATCTTCTCGCTTTCTTTTTCTCTCCCTCTTTCCTTCCATTCAACACTGGCAATGATGTCAACATAGGTGAAGTCTAACCTACGGCACTGCATACACCCGGAATGTTTGATTTGAATGACATATATATGTTTTCATGCAAATTATAGATGAGTCACTATGGCCTAGTGGTTAAGGTCTCTGACCCTTACTCTAAAGGTTATGTGTTCAAATCCTGGTGTTTCAAAGGTTCTCATTCTGAAATAAAATGATGTTCTTTGGTTCTTTCTCTGATAATTGTTGGAAAATATTTTTCATTTCCCCTTCTTTGAATATTCTCTCTTTACAAGCATGATTACCCCAAAGAATACAAATCTTCTCTCTCCCTTTGTCTTGCTTTACTTTTCTCTCTCTCCCTCTTTTCTTCCATTAAACACTGTCAATGATGTCAACATAGGTGAACTCTAACCAACGGCACTGCATACACTGGAATGTTTGATTTGAACTTCATATATATGTTTTCATGTATATTACTCATGAGCCACTGTGGCCTAGTCTTTAAGGTCTCTTATTCTAAAGGTTATGTGTTCAAATCCTGGTGTTTCAATGGTTGTTGTTCTAAAATGAAATTATATGCAATGGTAATTTCTCTGCTCAATATTGGAAAATATTTTTAATTTCTCCTTCTTTGAATATTCTCTCTTTACAAGTATGCTTAACCTAAAGTATACAAATCTTCTCTCTCCCTCTATCTCGCTTTCTTTTTCTCTCTGTTAGACCTGGCATCATTGGCGCGGGTCTCCCTTCCTCTTTTCGCTTCCTATCTTTTATGTTGGCTGGATTTAGATGCTCTGGGCGCTGTGCCACTGCCAATCAGTGCCACAGCGCAAATGCTCCCTGTGTAAAGATAACTGTATGAATTGGGATAACCATAATTGGCTCGTTTGGTTTACCTGTCAGTCCCTAGTATAAGTGCACTATGTGTGCCCAGGGCTGGTAGACCAAATACTGATGGTGGGCCTGCAGCGCTGATTTGCGCTACCCACCGAAGCAGCTTTTAAAGTATGTCTGTGTAGCATGTTCTAATAGCGAGTTACCCTCCATTTCACTGTTTACTATTGTGAGGCTATCCATTCTCATAGGCCAGAATGGGCAGGCTGAGTATTACATCCCATAAACCTACCTGCCCCCAGGAACCTGATAGGACATTCGAATTTGATATGTTTAAGCTCAGGACATTGAGATACATCTTTTAGTAAGGATCATTTGCATAGCCCATGTTCGAAAATGCCTCTTCTAGAAACAAGGTATTTTCTTGCCTAAGCTTTCCTGTAGGCTTTGCTAGTGTGTGTATTGGCCAGCTGGTTTTGGAGCAGCAGGGCCAGCTGGGTCAGACCTGGCTGGAGAGAGAGATCGGCATTTAGAGTATGGGGAGGGGTGACTCTTTGATCTGAGCAGGGCCGTGCCTGGCAAGGTGAATGATGGCTCCACCTCCCACTGGGCGTCTGATAGCAGACCCCCTGATTCTCAAAGGGCAGGATGTCGCCTCGTAAACCAAGTGCTCCCCAACCCCACCGAACTGGTTGTGGCTGGATTCAGTGATTTGTGACTTTAGAGAAGAAAGACTTTTAGGTATATAACGCTGCGCTGAAACCTTTTTCAAGTGTGTTCCTTCTGGTTGTCAAGACGAAACTCTGTCCGAGTGAACAGAGGAAAGGACTTTGCAACTTTCACCAAGCTTGCTGAAGAAACTACCCGAGGGCCTGAATTGAGAGCGCCTCCTGCTGAAGTCTCAGGGACATTAGACTTCACCCCGTCAGCCGTCTGAATTCCTGTGCGAGGGATTCTACTTGCAGGTGAGGCCTCCGTCGAGTAATCCGGAGCCTCTAGTTCTACTGTGAGGAACGCAGACTGGTAACACTTGTTAACTCTGTGTGGGCCGCCGTAGCTAAGAGAGAGCTGCCGCCGCTGAGAGCCTGCCTTAAAATGAACCTTCGGGACCTTCGGAACCTTCGCTGAATCTGTGTGTGCCGCCGCAGTTAAGAGAGAGCTGTAGCCACTGAGTGCCCACCGGTGTGCCAGCCTGGTCGAGATCATCCTTTTTCCTGTGGGCCGCCGCAGTTAAGAGAGAGCTGTAGCCGCTGAGTGCCCGCCGTTGTGCCAGCCTGGTCGAGATCATCCTTTGTCCTGTGGGCCGCCGCAGCTAAGAGAGAGCTGCTGCCGCTGAGTGCCCGCACTTGTGTCAGCTGTGCATCATCGTGATTCGTCCTGTGGGCCGCCGCAGTTAAGAGAGAGCTGTTGCCGCTGAGTTCCCACACCTTTGCCAACTTTGCCTCATCGTGATTTGTCCTGTAGGCCACCGCAGCCAAGAGAGAGCTGCTGCCGCTGAGTGCCCGCACCTTTGCCAACTTTGCCTCATTGTGATTTGTCCTGTGGGCCGCCGCAGCTTAGAGAGAGCTGCTGCCGCTGAGTGCTCGCACCTTTGCCAACTTTGCATCATCGTGATTTGTCCTGTGGGCCACTGCAGCTAAGAGAGAGCTGCTGCCGCTGAGTTCCCGCACCTTTGCCAACTTTGCATCATTGTGATTTGTCCTGTGGGCCGCCGCAGCTAAGAGAGAGCTGCTGCCGCTGAGTGCCCGCACCTTTGCCAACTTTGCATCATCGTGATTTGTCCTGTGGGCCGCCGCAGCTAAGAGAGAGCTGCTGCCGCTGAGTGCTCGCACCTTTGCCAACTTTGCATCATCGTGATTTGTCCTGTGGGCCGCCGCAGCTAAGAGAGAGCTGCTGCCACTGTGAGCCCACCACGGAGCTGCACGACGAGAGTCATCGCCACCACCAGCCTGGACCGCCGCAGCCGTGTGCTGCTGCCGCTGAGAGCCCGCCTGTCCCCGAGTGCCCGAATCATTGTGTGTGAATGTTGCGGACCACTGCAGTCAAGAGTTGTGGTCGCTGGGAGTCCGCCTGTCACCGTATCCGCTTCTTCGAGAAGCTGCGTGCAGTGTCCCCATCCAACGGCAGGTATCTGGTGCGCAACGGGTCACGTAGACCCAGGCCTTGAACTCAGTCAGTGCCACGTTCTGGTGAATACGTTATTGCCTTTTCAAGTCCCTACTGATTTACGTGCATTGTGGCTGGTTAAAACGCTTTTGAGAGTCTTGTGTTAAAACTTAGATAAAGATACTATTTTTCTATACCTACTTGAGTTGTGTCCTTTTGTGGTGTCATTACTGCCTTATTGTGAATGGTCATAAATGCTTCACACACTGCCTCTGAGATAGGCCTAACTGCTCGTGCTACGTTACAACAGGGTTGAGCAGAGGTTATCAAAGGGGTAGCCCACTTGCCCTGACTTAGGAAGAAGGGTCCCTATTTGGACATTGGTGCCAGCCATTGCTAACTAGAGACCCCCATTTCTAACACTCTCTCTCCCTCTTTCCTTCCATTCAACACTGGCAATGATGTCAACATAGTTGAACTCTAACCTACGGGACTGCATACACTGTAATGTTTGATTTGAATGTCATATATATGTTTACATGCAAATTGCTTATTAGTCACTGTGGCCAAGTGGTTAAGGTCTTTGACTCTTACTCTAAAGATTATGTGTTCAAATCCTGGTGTTGCAATGGTTCTCTTTCTAAAGCAAGATTATATTCTTTGGTAATTTCTCTGATAAATGTTGGAAAATATTTTTAATTTCTCCTTCTTTGAATATTCTCTCTTTACAAGTATGCTTATCCCAAAGAATACAAATCTTCTCTATCCCTCTGTCTCGCTTTACTCTTCTCTCTTTCCCTCTTTCCTTCCATTCAACACTGTCAATGATGTCAACATAGGTGAACTCTAACCAACTGCACAGCATACACTGGTATGTTTGATTTGAATTTCATATATATGTTTTCATGCACATTACTCATGTGTCAATGTGGCCTAGTGGTTAAAGTCTTTAACTCTTACACTAAAGGTTATGTGTTCAAATTCTGGTGTTTCAATGGTTGTCGTTCTGAAGTAAACTAATATCCAATCGTACTTTCTCTAATAAATGCTGTAAAATATTTTTCATTTCTACTTCTTTGAAAATTCTCTCTTTACAAGTAAGCTTACCCCAAAGTATACAAATCTTCTCGCTTTCTTTTTCTCTCCCTCTTTCCTTCCATTCAACACTGGCAATGATGTCAACATAGGTGAAGTCTAACCTACGGCACTGCATACACCCGGAATGTTTGATTTGAATGACATATATATGTTTTCATGCAAATTATAGATGAGTCACTATGGCCTAGTGGTTAAGGTCTCTGACCCTTACTCTAAAGGTTATGGGTTCAAATCCTGGAGTTTCAAAGGTTCTCATTCTGAAATAAAATGATGTTCTTTGGTACTTTCTCTGATAATTGTTGGAAAATATTTTTCATTTCCCCTTCTTTGAATATTCTCTCTTTACAAGCATGATTACCCCAAAGAATACAAATCTTCTCTCTCCCTTTGTCTTGCTTTACTTTTCTCTCTCTCCCTCTTTCCTTCCATTAAACACTGTCAATGATGTCAACATAGGTGAACTCTAACCAACGGCACTGCATACACTGGAATGTTTGATTTGAACTTCATATATATGTTTTCATGTATATTACTCATGAGCCACTGTGGCCTAGTCTTTAAGGTCTCTTACTCTAAAGGTTATGTGTTCAAATCCTGGTGTTTCAATGGTTGTTGTTCTAAAATGAAATGATATGCAATGGTAATTTCTCTGCTCAATATTGGAAAATATTTTTCATTTCTCCTTCTTTGAATATTCTCTCTTTACAAGTATGCTTACCCTAAAGTATACAAATCTTCTCTCTCCCTCTATCTCGCTTTCTTTTTCTTTCTGTTAGACCTGGCATCATTGGCGCGGGTCTCCCTTCCTCTTTTCGCTTCCTATCTTTTATGTTGACTGGATTTAGATGCTCTGGGCGCTGTGCCACTGCCAATCAGTGCCACAGCGCAAATGCTCCCTGTGTAAAGATAACTGTATGAATTGGGATAACCATAATTGGCTCGTTTGGTTTACCTGTCAGTCCCTAGTATAAGTGCCCTATGTGTGCCCAGGGCTGGTAGACCAAATACTGCTGGTGGGCCTGCAGCGCTGATTTGCGCTACCCACCGAAGCAGCTTTTAAAGTATGTCTGTGTAGCATGTTCTAATAGCGAGTTACCCTCCATTTCACTGTTTACTATTGTGAGGCTATCCATTCTCATAGGCCAGAATGGGCAGGCTGAGTATTACATCCCATAATTCTACCTGCCCCCAGGAACCTGATAGGACATTCGAATTTGATATGTTTAAGCTCAGGACATTGAGATACATCTTTTAGTAAGGATCATTTGCATAGCCCATGTTCGAAAATGCCTCTTCTAGAAACAAGGTATTTTCTTGCCTAAGCTTTCCTGTAGGCTTTGCTAGTGTGTGTATTGGCCATCTGGTTTTGGAGCAGCAGGGCCAGCTGGGTCAGACCTGGCTGGAGAGAGATATCGGCATTTAGAGTATGGGGAGGGGTGACTCTTTGATCTGAGCAGGGCCGTGCCTGGCAAGGTGAATGATGGCTCCACCTCCCACTGGGCGTCTGATAGCAGACCCCTGATTCTCAAAGGGCAGGATGTCGCCTCGTAAACCAAGTGCTCCCCAACCCCACCGAACTGGTTGTGGCTGGATTCAGTGATTTGTGACTTTAGAGAAGAAAGACTTTTTAGGTATATAACGCTGCGCTGAAACCTTTTTCAAGTGTGTTCCTTCTGGTTGTGAAGACGAAACTCTGTCCGAGTGAACAGATGAAAGGACTTTGAAACTTTCACCAAGCTTGCTGAAGAAACTACCCGAGGGCCTGAATTGAGAGCGCCTCCTGCTGAAGTCTCAGGGACATTAGACTTCACCCCGTCAGCCGTCTGAATTCCTGTGCGAGGGATTCTACTTGCAGGTGAGGCCTCCGTCGAGTAATCCGGAGCCTCTAGTTCTACTGTGAGGAACGCAGACTGGTAACACTTGTTAACTCTGTGTGGGCCGCCGTAGCTAAGAGAGAGCTGCCGCCGCTGAGAGCCTGCCTTAAAATGAACCTTCGGGACCTTCGGAACCTTCGCTGAATCTGTGTGGGCCGCCGCAGTTAAGAGAGAGCTGTAGCCACTGAGTGCCCACCGGTGTGCCAGCCTGGTCGAGATCATCCTTTTTCCTGTGGGCCGCCGCAGTTAAGAGAGAGCTGTAGCCGCTGAGTGCCCGCTCGTTGTGCCAGCCTGGTCGAGATCATCCTTTGTCCTGTGGCCGCCGCAGCTAAGAGAAGCTGCTGCCGCTGAGTGCCCGCACTTGTGTCAGCTGTGCATCATCGTGATTCGTCCTGTGGGCCGCCGCAGTTAAAGAGAGCTGTTGCCGCTGAGTTCCCACACCTTTGCCAACTTTGCCTCATCGTGATTTGTCCTGTAGGCCACCGCAGCCAAGAGAGAGCTGCTGCCGCTGAGTGCCCCCACCTTTGCCAACTTTGCCTCATCGTGATTTGTCCTGTGGGCCGCCGCAGCTAAGAGAGAGCTGCTGCCGCTGAGTGCTCGCACCTTTGCCAACTTTGCATCATCGTGATTTGTCCTGTGGGCTGCTGCAGCTAAGAGAGAGCTGCTGTCGCTGAGTTCCCGCACCTTTGCCAACTTTGCATCATCGTGATTTGTCCTGTGGGCCGCCGCAGCTAAGAGAGAGCTGCTGCCGCTGAGTGCCCGCACCTTTGCCAACTTTGCATCATCGTGATTTGTCCTGTGGGCCGCCGCAGCTAAGAGAGAGCTGCTGCCGCTGAGTGCTCGCACCTTTGCCAACTTTGCATCATCGTGATTTGTCCTGTGGGCCGCCGCAGCTAAGAGAGAGCTGCTGCCGCTGTGAGCCCACCACGGAGCTGCACGACGAGAGTCATCGCCACCACCAGCCTGGACCGCCGCAGCCGTGTGCTGCTGCCGCTGAGAGCCCGCCTGTCCCCGAGTGCCCGAATCATTGTGTGTGAATGTTGCGGACCACTGCAGTCAAGAGTTGTGGTCGCTGGGAGTCCGCCTGTCACCGTCTCCGCTTCTTCGAGAAGCTGCGTGCAGTGTCCCCGTCCAACGGCAGGTATCTGGTGTGCAACGGGTCACGTAGACCCAGGCCTTGAACTCAGTCAGTGCCACGTTCTGGTGAATACGTTATTGCCTTTTCAAGTCCCTACTGATTTACGTGCATTGTGGCTGGTTAAAACGCTTTTGAGAGTCTTGTGTTAAAACTTAGATAAAGATACTATTTTTCTATACCTACTTGAGTTGTGTCCTTTTGTGGTGTCATTACTGCCTTATTGTGAATGGTCATAAATGCTTCACACACTGCCTCTGAGATAGGCCTAACTGCTCGTGCTACGTTACAACAGGGTTGAGCAGAGGTTATCAAAGGGGGTAGCCCACTTGCCCTGACTTAGGAAGAAGGGTCCCTATTTGGACATTGGTGCCAGCCATTGCTAACTAGAGACCCCCATTTCTAACACTCTCTCTCCCTCTTTCCTTCCATTCAACACTGGCAATGATGTCAACATAGTTGAACTCTAACCTACGGGACTGCATACACTGTAATGTTTGATTTGAATGTCATATATATGTTTACATGCAAATTACTTATTAGTCACTGTGGCCAAGTGGTTAAGGTCTTTGACTCTAAAGATTATGTGTTCAAATCCTGGTGTTGTAATGGTTCTCTTTCTAAAGCAAGATTATATTCTTTGGTACTTTCTCTGATAAATGTTGGAAAATATTTTTAATTTCTCCTTCTTTGAATATTCTCTCTTTACAAGTATGCTTATCCCAAAGAATACAAATCTTCTCTCTTCCTCTGTCTCGCTTTACTCTTCTCTCTTTCCCTCTTTCCTTCCATTCAACACTGTCAATGATGTCAACATAGGTGAACTCTAACCAACTGCACAGCATACACTGGTATGTTTGATTTGAATTTCATATATATGTTTTCATGCATATTACTCATGTGTCAATGTGGCCTAGTGGTTAAAGTCTTTAACTCTTACACTAAAGGTTATGTGTTCAAATTCTGGTGTTTCAATGGTTGTCGTTCTGAAGTAAACTAATATCCAATCGTACATTCTCTGATAAATGCTGTAAAATATTTTTCATTTCTACTTCTTTGAATATTCTCTATTTACAAGTATGCTTGCCCCAAAGTATACAAATTGTCTCTTTCCCTCTGTCTCGCTTTATTTTATTCTCTCTCTCTCCTTCCTTCCATTCAACACTGGCAATGATGTCAATATAGGTGAACTCTAACCTACGGAACTGCATACACTGGAATGCTTGATTTGAATGTCATATATATGTTTTCATGCCTGTTATTGATGAGTCACTGTGGCCTAGTGGTTAAGGTCTTTGACTCTTACTCTAAAGGCTCTGTGTTCAAATCCTGGTGTTTCAATGGTTTTCGTTCTGAAATAAAATTATATTCTTTGGTACTTTCTCTGATAAATGTTAGAAAATATTTGTCATTTCGCCTTCTTTGAATATTCTCTCTTTACAAGTATGCTTACCCAAAAGAATACAAATCTTCTCTCTCCCTTTGTCTTGCTTTACTTTTCCCTCTCTCCCTCTTTCCTTCCATTTAACACTGTCAATGATGTCAACATAGGTGAACTCTAACCAATGGCACTTCATACACTGGAATGTTTGATTTGAATGTCATATATATGTTTTCATAATAATTACTCATGAGTCACAGTGGCCTAGCGGTTCTGACTCTTACCTCAAAAGGTTATGTGTTCAAATCCTGGTGTTTCAATGGTTGTTGTTCTAAGGTGAAATTATATGCAATGGTAATATGTTGGATAATAATTTTCATTTCTCCTTCTTTGAATATTCTCTATTTACAAGTATGCTTACCCCAAAGTATACAAATATTCTCTCTCCCTCTGTCTTGCTTCCTTTTTGTTTCTCTTTCCTCTTTCCTTCCATTCAACGCTGGCTATGATGTCAACATAGGTGAACTCTAACCTGTGGCACTGCTTACACTGGAATGTATGATTTGAATGTCATATATATGTTTTCATGCAAATTACTCAGTCATGAGTGACTATGGCCTAGTGGTTAAGTTCCCTTATTCTTATACTAAAGGTTATGTGTTCAAATCCTGGTGTTTTAATGGTTCTCGATCTGAAATAAAATTATATTCTTTGCTAATTTCTCTGATCAATGTTGGAAAATATTTTTGTTTTCTCCTTCTTTGAATATTCTCTCTTTACAAGTATTCTTACCCCATAGAATAGAAATCTTCTCTCTCCCTTTGTCTTGCTTTACTTTTCTCTCTCTCTCCCTCTTTTCTTCCATTCAACTCTGTCAATGATGTCAACATAGGTAAACTCTAACCAACGGCACTGCATACACTGGAATGTTTGATTTGCATGTCAAATATAAGTTTTCATGTAAATTACTCATGAGTCACTGTGGCCTAGAGGTTAAGGTCTCTGACTCTTACTTTAAAGGTTATGTGTTCAAATCCTGGTGTTTCAATGGTTGTTGTTCTAAGGTGAAATTATATGCAATGGTAATATGTTGGATAATAATTTTCATTTCTCCTTCTTTGAATATTCTCTATTTACAAGTATGCTTACCCCAAAGTATACAAATATTCTCTCTCCCTCTGTCTTGCTTCCTTTTTGTTTCTCTTTCCCTCTTTCCTTCCATTCAACGCTGGCTATGATGTCAACATAGGTGAACTCTAACCTGTGGCACTGCTTACACTGGAATGTTTGATTTGAATGTCATATATATGTTTTCATGCAAATTACTCAGTCATGAGTGACTATGGCCTAGTGGTTAAGTTCCCTTATTCTTATACTAAAGGTTATGTGTTCAAATCCTGGTGTTTTAATGGTTCTCGATCTGAAATAAAATTATATTCTATTCTAATTTCTCTGATCAATGTTGGAAAATATTTTTGTTTTCTCCTTCTTTGAATATTCTCTCTTTACAAGTATTCTTACCCCATAGAATAGAAATCTTCTCTCTCCCTTTGTCTTGCTTTACTTTTCTCTCTCTCTCCTCTTTTCTTCCATTCAACTCTGTCAATGATGTCAACATAGGTAAACTCTAACCAACGGCACTGCATACACTGGAATGTTTGATTTGCATGTCAAATATAAGTTTTCATGTAAATTACTCATGAGTCACTGTGGCCTAGAGGTTAAGGTCTCTGACTCTTACTTTAAAGGTTATGTGTTCAAATCCTGTTGTTTCAATGGTTGTTGTTCTAAGGTGAAATTATATGCAATGGTAATATGTTGGATAATAATTTTCATTTCTCCTTCTTTGAATATTCTCTATTTACAAGTATGCTTACCCCAAAGTATACAAATATTCTCTCTCCCTCTGTCTTGCTTCCTTTTTGTTTCTCTTTCCCTCTTTCCTTCCATTCAACGCTGGCTATGATGTCAACATAGGTGAACTCTAACCTGTGGCACTGCTTACACTGGAATGTTTGATTTGAATGTCATATATATGTTTTCATGCAAATTACTCAGTCATGAGTGACTATGGCCTAGTGGTTAAGTTCCCTTATTCTTATACTAAAGGTTATGTGTTCAAATCCTGGTGTTTTAATGGTTCTCGATCTGAAATAAAATTATATTCTTTGCTAATTTCTCTGATCAATGTTGGAAAATATTTTTCATTTCTTCTTCTTTGAATATTCTCTCTTTACAAGTATTCTTACCCCATAGAATAGAAATCTTCTCTCTCCCTTTGTCTTGCTTTACTTTTCTCTCTCTCTCCTCTTTCCTTCCATTCAACTCTGTCAATGATGTCAACATAGGTGAACTCTAACCAACAGCACTGCATACACTGGAATGTTTGATTTGCATGTCATATATAAGTTTTCATGTAAATTACTCTTGAGTCACTGTGGCCTAGAGGTTAATGTCTCTGACTCTTAATCTAAATTTTATGTGTTCAAATACTGGTGTTTCAATGGTTGTTGCATTAAAGTAAAATTATATTCAATGCTAATTTCTCTGATAAATGTTGGAAAATATTTTTCATTTCTCCTTCTTTGAATATTCTCTCTTTACAAGTATGCTTACCCCAAAGTATACAAATCTTCTGTCTCCCTCTGTCTTGTTTTCTTTTTCTCTCTCTTTCCCTCTATCCTTCCATTCAACACTGGCAATGATGTCAACATAGGTGAACTCTAACCTAAGGCACTGCATACACTGGAAAGTTTGATTTGAATGTCATATATATGCTTTCATGCAGGTTACTCAAGAGTCACTGTAGCTAACTGGTTGAGGTCTCTGACTCCTACTCTAAAGGTTAACAGTTCAAACCCTTGTGTTTCAATGTGTGTTGTTCTGAAGTAAAATGATATTCATTGGTACTTTTTCTGATAAATGTTGGAAAATGTTTTTTATTTCTCCTTCTTTGAATCTTATCTCTTTACAAGTATGCTTATCCCAAAGAATACAAATCTTCTCTCTCCCACTGTCTCGCTTTACTTTTCTCTCTTTCCCTCTTTCCTTCCATTCAACACTGTCAATGATGTCAACATAGGTGACCTTTAACCAACTGCACTGCATATACTGGAATGTTTGATTTGAATGTCATATATATGTTTTCATGCATATTAATCATGTGTCACTGTGGCCTAATGGTTAAGATCTTCGACTCTAACACTAAATTTTATGTGTTCAAATCCTGGTGTTTCAATGGTTGTTGTTCTGAAGTAGAATTATATGCAATGGTAATTTCTCTGATAAATGTTGGAAAATATTTTTCATTTCTCCATCTTTGAATATTCTCTCTTTACAAGTATGCTTACCCCAAAGAATACAAATCTTCTCTCTCCCTTTGTCTTGCTTTATTTTATTCTCTCTCTCCCTCTTTCCTTCCATTCAACACTGTCAATTATGTCAACATAGGTGAACTCTAACCAACGGCACTGCATACACTGGAACGTTTGATTTGAATGTCATATATATGTTTTTATGCAGATTACTCATGAGTCACTGTGGCCTAGTGTTTAAGGTCTCTGACTCTTACTGTAAAGCTTATGTGTTCAAATCCTGATGATTTAATGGTTGTTGTTCTGAAGTAGAATTATATGCAATGGTAATTTCTCTGATAAATGTTGGAAAATATTTTTCATTTCTCCTTCTTTGAATATTCTCTCTTTACAAGTATTCTTACCCTACAGTATACAAATCTTCTCTCTCCCTCTATCTCGCATTCTTTTTCTCTCTCTCTCTCTCTTTCCTTCCATCCAACACTGGCAATGATGTCAATATAGGTGATCTCTAACCTACGGGACTGCATACACTGGAACGTTTGATTTGAATGTCATATATATGTTTTTATGGAGATTACTTTGAGTCACTGTGGCCTAGTGGTTAAGCTCTCTGACTCTTACTTTAAATGTTATGTGTTCAAATCCTGGTGTTTCAATGGTTCTTGTTCTGAAATAAAATTATATTCTTTGGTACTTTCTCTGATAAATGTTGGAAAATATTTTTCATTTCTCCTTCTTTGAATATTCTCTCTTTACAAGTATGCTTACCCCAAAGTATACAAATCTTCTCTCTCTCTGTATTGCTTTCTTTTTCTCTCTCTCACCCTCTTTCCTTCCATTCAACACTGGCAATGATGTCAACATAGGTGAACTCTAATTTAGTGCACTGCATACACTGGAATGTTTGATTTGAAATGTCATATATATGTTTTCATGCAGCTTACTCAAGAGTCACTGTGGCCTAGTGGTTAACGTCTATGACTTTGACTCTAAAGGTATATGTTAAAATCCTGGTATTTCAATGGTTCTCGTTCTTCAGTAAAATTATATTCTTTGGTACTTTCTCTGACAAATGTTGGAAAATATTTTTCATTTCTCCTTCTTTGAATATATTCTCTTTACAAGTATGCTTACCCCAAAGAATACAAATCTTCTCTCTCCCTTAGTTTGCTTTACTTTTCTCTCTCTCCCTCTTTCCTTCCATTCAACACTGTCAATGATGTAAACATAGGTGAACTCTAACCAACGGCACTGCATACACTGGAATGTTTGATGCGAATGTCATATAAATGTGTTTTCATTCAAATTAACCATGAGGCACTGTGGCATAGTTGTTAAGGTCTCTTACTGTAAAGGTTATGTGCTCAAATCCTGATCTTTCAATGGGTGTTGTTCTAAATTATATGCATGTGTTTTTTCTCTGAAAAATTTTGGAAAATATTTTTCATTTCTCCTTCTTTGAATATTCTCTCTTTACAAGTATGCTTACCCTAAAGTATACAAATCATCTCTCTCCCTCTATCTCGCTTTCTTTTTCTCTCTCTCTCCCTCTTTCCTTACATTCAACACTGGCAATCATGTCAATATAGGTGAACTCTAACCTACGGGACTGCATACACTGGAACGTTTGATTTGAATGTCATATATATGTTTTTATGCAGATTACTCATGAGTCGCTGTGGATAGGGGTTAAGGTCTCTTACTCTCAAGGTTATGTTTTCAAATCCTGGTGATTCAATGGTTCTCATGCTGAAAGAAAAATATATTCTTTGGTACTTTCTCTGATAAATGTTGGAAAATATTTTTCATTTCTCCTTCTTTGAATATTCTCTCTTTACATGTATGCTTACCCCAAAGAATACAAATCTTCTCTCTCCCTTTGTCTTGCTTTACTTTTCTATCTCTCCCTATTTCCCTCCATTTAACACTGTCAATGATGTCAACATAGGTGAACTCTAACCAAAGGCACTTCATACACTGGAATGTTTGATTCGAATGTCATATATAAGTTTTCATGAATGTTACTCATAAGTCATTGTTGTCTAGTGGTTAAGATCTCGCACTCCTTCTCTAAAGGTTATGTGTTCAAATCCTGCTGTTTCAATGGATGTCATTCTGAAGTAGAATTATATGCAATGGTAATTTCTCAGATAAATGTTGGAAAATATTTTTAATTTCTCATTCTCTAAATATTCTCTCTTTACAAGTATGCTTACCCCAAAGTATACAAATTGTCTCTCTCCCTCTGTCTCGCTTTATTTTATTCTCTCTCTCCTTCTTTCCTTCGATTCAACACTGGCAATGACGTCAACATAGGTGAACTCTAACCTACAGCACTGCATACACTAGAATGTTTGATTTGAATGTCATATATATGTTTTCATGAAAGTTACTCATGAGTCATTGTGGTCTAGTGGTTAAGATCTCTCACTCCTCCTCTAAAGGGTATGTGTTCAAATCCTGGTGTTTCAATGGTTGTAGTTCTGAAGTA
Organism: Calotriton arnoldi; assembly: GCA_963921515.1. Taxonomy (NCBI): domain Eukaryota; kingdom Metazoa; phylum Chordata; class Amphibia; order Caudata; family Salamandridae; genus Calotriton; species Calotriton arnoldi. The sequence continues at coordinate 486,300 of CAWUFW010001768.1, read as the reverse complement.
GAATTATATGCAATGGTGATTTATCTGATAAATGTTGCAAAATATTTTTCATTTCTCCTTCTCTAAATATTCTCTCTTTACAAGTATGCTTATGCCAAAGTATACAAAATGTCTCTCTCCCTCACTTTATTTTATTCTCTCTCTCTCTCTCTCTCTTTCCTTCGATTCAACACTGGCAATGACGTCAACATAGGTGAACTCTAACCAACTGCACTGCATACACTGGAATGTTTGATCTGAATGTCATATATATGTTTTTATGCATATTACTCATGTGTCACTGTGGCATAGTGGTTAAGGCCTTTGACTCTAACACTAAAGGTTATGTGAGCCTTCCTGGTGTTTCAATGGTTGATGTTCTGAAGTGAAATAATATCCGATTGTACATTCTCTGATAAATGCTGTAAAATACTTTTCATTTCTCCTACTTTGAATATTCTCTCTTTACATGTATGCTTACCCCAAAGAATACAAATCTTCTCTCTCCGTCTTGCTTTACTTTTCTCTCTCTCCCTATTTCCCTCCATTTAACACTGTCAATGATGTCAACATAGGTGAACTCTAACCAATGGCACTTCATACACTGGAATGTTTGATTCGAATGTCATATATATGTTTTCATGAATGTTACTCATGAGTCACTGTGGCCTAGTGGTTAAGGTCTCTGAATCTTACTCTAAAGGTTATGTGTTCAAATACTGGTGTTTCAATGGTTGTTGTTCTGAAGTGAAATTATATGCAATGCTAATTTCTCTGATAAATGTTGGAAAATATTTTTCATTTTTCCTTCTTTGAATATTCTCTCTTTACAAGTATGCTTACCCCAAAGAATACAAATCTTCTCTCTCCGTTTGTCTTGCTTTACTTTTCTCTCTCTCCCTCTTTCCTTCCATTCAACACTGTCAATGATGGAACCTACGGCACTGCATACACTGGAATGTTTAATTTGAATGTCATATATATGTTTTCAGATAATAAAAGAGAGAGGGACCCCTTCAACAAAACAAGGGGAATGGGGCACTACTGGAAGGTAGAAACGAAAATCCCTTGGCCGAGGATTCAATAAAATAGCTGAATACAATATTTACATTTACACAGGAGAAGAAATTCTTCTCGTGTCACCCATGCGTTACACCGACTTGCCACAACTCATACAGCCCATATGGTAGAGCCTAATGGTTACATAAATGACATCAATGTATTAAAAAAAAATATATATATTTTATTATATTTAAAACATCCCATAAATCACTGTGTCATAAAAAATCTCATACATATCACAAAGGTACAAGTTAAAATTCATACACATATAACATTCGTTACACAAACACCAAAACTAGAGAGAAACACAGAGACAATACACTTTGTCATTAAAAATGCACATCTAAAAAGAACACTTCTCTCGCTTCTCCTGGATACACTATATTATCTTTTGTCTGCAGGGTAAGCTTGTTCCAAAGATTATGCAAGAAAAAGCGTCGACGCGTTTTGATGGCTTAATTTATTTTTCCATCTTTATCAAGACAACCTTTGGCTCTCTCTTATTGGCACTGTATGGTTACCATAAAAACAAATCCTGTATAAAACAAAATAACATATTTATATTTAAAACTCTGGACCGTAATAAAATACACAATTCTATTGAACATTCAATTCAAACCACACTATATTAGATTTCTTAAACATACAGTGTATTGCAAAACATATTGGGGACAATAAAAACTCTATAAACTGATATATAGTCCTTTTTCTAATTTGTAACATTCTAATTGAATCTTCGCTACAGAGAAACATTTCTTAATATTCTTATACTAATTAAATTCCAATACCATCGCATCGCATTGACCCTCCAACACTTTCCTTATAACTCATAAGACCCCATGAGAAGGCTCAGGATGTACTACTTTTGAGGTCTCTTTATTAACCCAGCCTACAAAGATATATACTTCGGTCTCTATCATATGGGCTGATCATTTTTTAACACACCACCTTCAAAGTTCACTCATTTCCCTAGGGCATACAAGCTAATTCTCATAAATGTTGCCTCACTCACTCGTAGATTAGAGCGTAATTATACTATATATAGATTATTTTTACCTTATTTCATTCACAGTATTTCTTCTTTGTCTGTCTGCAGGGCATAATATCGGCCCTCAGTCATCCACATCTATTTTAAAGGAGAAAATTTACCGGGATATTATATGACTGGCTTCCCTCCTACATCACGGGGGCAATTCTGCCTTATTGCTTTTCTTATAAATACAGTTTCCCGTTATTACCTTTAAAAAAAAAACGGGAGATACTCCTCTCGCTCAGGGATTCCTTTTGTCACCAATATATTTCTTTTTTTGAAATCGGTCTTTCTAAATTACTGCCGTTCCAATCTAAAAAAGGGGGAAATCTCATATCAATACCCAACATATTTCTAGACTAGACACTATCCTATTTTCTTGGCTAATATATCGTACCTGTATCTTGCTTGAATCATACCGGCCTGGATTCCATATGTTATTTTAGTTGGTGTCTTTAAAATTTAGAGCACTAGCGGGCTTAAAACTCCCCTTTCTTTACGGACACTGCAAAAAACCAAACCAGTTTCTGTCACAAATTTGGCAACATCTTACTGCCACTGGTAAGAAATGTTATGTTTCACGTCTAGAGGACCTATTGTCCTTTTTTACAAAGCTACCATCTATTTCAACCTAACTCGTGCCTTACCTTGCGGGGTCCAATATCCCGGGATTGATGGAAGTTCCTCTCGCCTGCGTGACTCGGGGAAACTCTTCACCTCTACAATGCATTAACGCTAATCACATCGCCCAACCCTATTTAAATAGCCGGTTTCCTGCTGTTTCATTGGTTCCACCCTTAAAGTTGTAATTAATCACAGCTGCGTGTTGGTCTACCTCCGTTTGTGGTTGTTCTATTTTGCTCATTGTGCCCCGGAAGTACTAAGTGTTCGATTAAACACTAGACCGGCAACCTCACTCATTTGTTTACCGGAAGTTCCCAACTCCGAATCTCATCAAATTTAATGTTACTACACGATATCTCTCTACCACAACATAAAATGTTTTATTCGTATGTTGAGAAGCTTGGTAGTATAATCTACGCTCATTTAACAAAATAAAACTTACTAATGGATAATATACCACGTGCCACGCAACAATTTCCCTTATGATGGCACTACTGTTTTACGATTAATTTCATCCATTCCTCGCGAGAATTAAGGCCTTTATCAATGGTATCCAGGTAACACATATACCATTGTTCACGCATTTTCCTAATGATGTCTAGGTTTCCTCCTCTTCTGCTCATACTCACTTTTTCCAATATAAACCAACTGAACTCATTACAATCATGGTTATTTTTCAGATAATGTTCAGTCAATGGGGCATTTTCCTTTTTATTCCTCAACGCGGATTTATGTTCCAACAATCTAATCCGCAACTCTCTGCCCATTTCACCTACATAGCCCTTTCCACTTGGGCAGACTAGCAGGTATACTACATTTTTACTTCGGCAATTGTTTAGTGTTTTTACTGTTAATGTTTTCCCATTGAACTTCAGATTTTTTGTCTCCATACACTGTGGGCAGATTGAACAAGTGCCACACCTATAATTACCTACCGCTTTTTGATTATACAGGGTGGTTTGACTTGTCACCATCAATTCTCTTATATGTTTGAACTAGGGCATTTCGTATAGTTTTGTTACGCCTAAATGAGAAAAGGGGTTTTGTCAATGGTTCTGGAAGGCCATTGTTTAGAATCTTCCAATTACGATTGATTACATTCTTGATTTTATTACTCATGCCTGAGTATTGGCTGACAAACACTATTCTTTCCAAGGTTTTGTTCTCTTTTTGTTTGTTCATATTTAACAGATGGTCCCTATCATAAAACCTAGCCCGTTTCAGGGAATGTTTTATTAATTTCTTTGGATATCCCCTATTCTTCAGTTTTGTTTCCATTATGCCAGCATGATAATAAAAATCACTGAGATTCGTACAATTGCGGGCAATCTTAAAAATTCACCAAAAGGAATATTATCTTTTTGTGATTTTAGGTGATTACTACCGTACTGTAAAATGGTATTTTTGTCCGTAGGTTTGGTAAACAACTCAACTTCAAGAACACCCTGTGTATCCTTGACTCGAATGTCTAAGAAATCTACACAAGTATCACTAAAATGGGCTGTAAACTTCAAATTTTTATCTCCCAGGTTTAACCATTCCAAAAACTGCATCAAATCACCGCTGGCACCGGTCCAGATAAAAATGATATCATCTATGAAACGGTGCCAGCAGGTGATATTCTCATAGTATGGTGCCAACTCATTATAGATATGTTTGCATTCAAAGCTACTAACATAGAGGCATGCCAGACTGGGGGCACAGGTCGTCCCCATACTGGTCATATATGTTTTCAAGCATATTACTCATGAGTCACTGTGGCCAAGTGGTTAAGGCCTCCTACTCTAAAGGTGCTGTGTTCAAATCCTGGTGTTTCAATGGTTGTCTTTCTGAAATAAAATTATATTTTTGGGTACTTTCTCTGATAAATGTTGGAGAATATTTTTCATTTCTCCTTCTTTGAATATTCTCTCTTTACAAGTATGCTTACCCCAAAGAATACAAATTTTCGTTCTCCCTTTGTCTTGCTTTACTTTTCTCTCTCTCCCTCTTTCCTTCCATTCAACACTGTCAATGATGTCAACATAGGTGATCTCTAATCAACGGCACTGCATACACTCGAACGTTTATTCGCATGTCATATATATGTTTTCATGTGTCTTACTCATGAGTCACTGTGGCCTAGTGGTTAAGGAATCTTACTCTAAAGGTTATGTGTTCTAATACTGGTGTTTCAATGGTTGTTGTTCTAAAGTGAAATTATATGCAATGTTCATTTTTCTGAAAAAGTTTGGAAAATATTTTTCATTTCTCCTGCTTTCAATATTCTCTCTTTACAAGTATGCTTACCACAAAGTATACACATCTCTCTCCCTCTGTCTCGCTTTCTTTTTATCTCCCTCTCCCTCTTTCCTTCCATTCAACATTGGCAATGATGTCAGCATAGGTGAACTCTAAACTACGGCACTGCATACACTGGAATGTTTGATTTGAATGTCATAAATATATTTTTATGCAAATTATTCATTAGTTTCTGTGGCCTACTGGTTTTGGTCTCTTACTCTAAAGGTTATGTGTTCAAATCTTTGTGTTTCAATGGTTCTTGTTCTTAAGTAAAATTATATTCTTTGGTACTTTCTCTGATAAATTTTGGAAAATATTTTTCATTTCCCCTTCTTTGAATATTCTCTCTTTCAAGCATGATTACCCCAAAGAACACAAATCTTCTCTCTCCATTTGTCTTGCTTTACTTTTCTCTCTCTCCCTCTTTCCTTACATTCAACAATTGCAATGATGTCAACATAGTTGAACTCTAACCATCTTCACTGCATACACTGGAATGTTTGATTCGCATGTCATATATATGTTTTCACGTATATTACTAATGAGTCACTGTGGCCTAGTGGTAGAGCTTTCTGTGGAAAATATTTTTCATTTCTCCTTCTTTGCATATTCTCTATTTACAAGTATGCTTACCCCAAAGTTAGGGGTGGGTGTAATTTGCGGAGTTGCCTTACGCAAAATTCCGCCAAACGGCAAGAAATCTCCGCGATCACGCGGAATTTCGCGTGCTCGCGGAGATTTTGCTGCGCCCGTTGCCAGAATGAATCCTGCCCTGCATATTTATCCACGAAGATGCCACCGTTTTGTGCAATACCTCTACTCAACTGGAGTACTTTCTACTGGCTAATCAGTAAGTGCTACCTCGTTGGGTAAATGTATAGTGCCTTTCCTACACTGCAGCTGCGTAAAGGACCAGAAGAATTGTCTCAAGTGACCTCGTGTGTCTGTAACTTTGCCACCGCGCCGGAAAGGCGCCGGGGTCCTTTGAGTAAGCTGTCCATCATAGTGGGGAAAGGGCGGGAAGACGTTGCATACCACTAGTGTATGTGGGGCGGGGCCAAATGGGCGGGGCTTCTAGGCCTGTGCACATGCCTCTTGTTTATAAAGGGTGAGAGCAGGATCTCAGCGGCAGACGAGGAGAAGGAACCTCCTGGTCACAGGAACAACACTAGGATTGCGCTCGAGAAAATCAAGGATGCAAAGACCTCCATCAAGGATTACAGCTAACTTTTCATGGTGGAAATGGGAAGAAGGCACATCTGCTTAACCACGCTCACAAATTCTACACGAGGATTGCGCTCGAGAAAATCAAGGATGCAAAGACCTCCATCAAGGATTACAGCTAACTTTTCACGTTGGAAATGGAGAGAAGGCACATCTGCGTAACAACGCTCACGAATTCTGCACACCTGCCCTGCATTTTTATCCAAGAAGATGCCGCCGTTTTGTGCAATACCTCTACTCAACTGGAGTACTTTCTACAGGTTAATCAGTAAGTGCTACCTCGTTGGGTAAATGTATAGTGCCTTGCCTACACTACAGCTGCGTAAAGGTCCAGAAGAATTGTCTCCAGTGACCTTGTGTGTCTATAACTTTGCCACCACGCCAGAAAGGCGCCGGGGTCTTTGTGTAAGCTGTCCATCTTAGTGGGGAAAGGGTGGGAAGACGTTGCATACCGCTAGTGTATGTGGGGCGGGGCCAAACAGGCGGGGCTTCCATGCAGTTCATATGCCTCTTGTTTATAAAGGGTCAGAGCACGATCTGAGCAGCAGATGAGGAGGAAGAACCTCCTGGTCACTGGACCTACACGGGGATTGCGCTCGAGAAAATCAAGGATGCAAAAACCTCAATCAGGGATTACAGATAATGTTTGACGGTAGATATGGGCAGAAAGCACTCCTGCTTAGCCTCGACCTTGCTCACAAATTTTTTGTGCTGATTAATGCGTTACACAATTTGAGCTTCAAATCGGGCACCTGCTTTATTTAAATCTGTAAGTGCTTCCTGGTGAGGTTTAATTACCTCATGCACCCGAATTCCGTTCCGCCGCGGATCGCGGAAGTTTCAACAGTTCCGCGTTCTGCGCGGAACGCGGAAATGCCGAAATTTTGCAAGTTCCGCCAGCGGAACGGAATTTGCCGCCCACCCCTACCCAAAGTATACAAATCTTCTGTCTCCCTCTGTCTCCCTTTCTTTTTCTCTCTCTCCCTCTTTCCTTTCATTTAACACTGGCAATAATGTCAACATAGGTGAACTCTAACCCACAGCACTGCATACACTGGAATGTTTGATGCGAATGTCATATATATATGTTTTCATTCAAATTTCTCATGAGGAACTGTCACCTAGTGGTTAAGGTCTCTGACTCTTACTGTAAAGGTTATGTGTTCAAATCCGGATGTTTCAATGTGGAGTTGTTTTGATGTGAAATTATATGCAATGCTAATTTCTCTGATAAATGTTGGAAAATATTTTTCATTTCTCCTTCTATGAATATTCTCTCTTTACAAGTATGCTTACCCCAAAGTATACAAATCTTCTCTCACCCTCTGTCTCACTTTCTTTTTATCTCTCTCTCCCTTTTTCCTTCCATTCAACACTGGCAATGATGTCAACATAGGTAAACTCTAACCTACGGCACTGCATACACTGGAATGTTTGATTTGAATGTCATATATATGTTTTCATGCAAATTACTCAAGAGTCACTGTGGCCTAGTGGTTAACATCTATGAATCTTACTCTAAAGTTTATGTGCTCAAATCCTGGTATTACAATGATTTTTGTTCTTAAGTAAAATTATATTATTTGGTACTTTCTCTGATAAATGTTGGAAAATATTTTTCATTTCTCCTTCTTTGAATATTCTCTCTTTACAAGTATGCTTACCCCAAATAATACAAATCTTCTCTCTCCCTTTGTCTTGCTTTACTTTTCTCTCTCTCCCTCTTTCCTTCCATTCAACACTGTCAATGATGTCAACATAGGTGAACTCTAACCAACGGCACTGCATACACTGGAACGTTTATTCGCATGTCATATATATGTTTTCATGTATCATACTTTTGAGTCACTGTGGCCTAGTGGTTAAGGTCTCTCAATCTTACTCTAATGGTTATGTGTTCAAATACTGGTGTTTCAATGGTTGTTGTTTTTCTTAAGTAAACTTATATACAATGCTAATTTCTCTGATAAATGTGGGAAAATATTTTTCATTTCTCCTTCTTTCAATATTCTCTCTTAACAAGTATGCTTACCCCAAAGTATACAAATCTTTTGTCTCCCTCTGTCTTGTTTTCTTTTTCTCTATCTTTCCCTCTTTCCTTCCATTGAACACTGGCAATGATGTCAACATAGGTGAACTCTAACCAACGGCACTGCATACACTGGAATGTTTGATTTGAATGTCATATATATGTTTTCATACAAATTGCTCATCATTTACTGTGGCCTAGTGGCTAAGGTCTATGACTCCTACTCTAAATGTTATGAGTTCAAATGCTGGTGTTTCATTAGTAGTTGTTCTGAAGTAAAACGATATTCATTGGTACAGTCTCTGATAAATGTTGGAAAATATTTTTCATTTCTCCTTCTTTGAAAATTCTCTCTTTACAAGTATGCTTATTCCAAAGAATACAAATCTTCTCTCTCTCTCTGTCTCGCTTTACTTTTCTCTCTTTCCCACTTTCCTTCCATTCAACACTGTCAATGATGTCAACATAGGTGAACTCTAACCAACGGCACTGCATACACTGGAATGTTTGATTTGAATGTCATATATATGTTTTTATGCATATTACTCATGAGTCACTGTGGCCTAGTGGGTAAGGTATCTGACTCTTTCTCTAAAGGATATGTGTTCAAAGCGTGGTGTTTCAATCTTTCTTGTTCTGAAATAAAATTATATTCTTTGGTACTTTCTCTGATAAATGTTGGAAAATATTTTCACTTCTCCTTCTTTCAATATTCTCTCTTAACAAGTATGCTTACCCCAAAGTATACAAATCTTTTGTCTCCCTCTGTCTTGTTTTCTTTTTCTCTATCTTTCCCTCTTTCCTTCCATTTAACACTGGCAATGATGTCAACATAGGTGAACTCTAACCAACGGCACTGCATACACTGGAATGTTTGATTTGAATGTCATATATATGTTTTCATGCAAATTACTCATCATTTACTGTGGCCTAGTGGCTAAGGTCTATGACTCCTACTCTAAAGGTTATGAGTTCAAATCCTGGTGTTTCATTAGTAGTTGTCCTGAAGTAAAACGATATTCATTGGTACATTCTCTGATAAATGTTGAAAGATATTTTTCATTTCTCCTTCTTTGAAAATTCTCTCTTTACAAGTATGCTTATTCCAAAGAATACAAATCTTCTCTCTCTCTCTGTCTCGCTTTACTTTTCTCTCTTTCCCACTTTCCTTCCATTCAACACTGTCAATGATGTCAACATAGGTGAACTCTAACCAACTGCACTGCATACACTGGAATGTTTGATTTGAATGTCATATATATGTTTTCATACATGTCACTCACTAGTCAGTGTGGCCTAGTGGTTAACGTCTCTGACTCTTACTATAAAGGTTATGTGTTCAAATCCTTGATTTTCAATGGTTATCATTCTGCAATAAAATTATATTCTTTGGTACTTTCTCTGATAAATTTTGGAAAATATTTTTCATTTCCCCTTCTTTGAATATTCTCTCTTTCAAGCATGATTACCCCAAAGAACACAAATCTTCTCTCTCCATTTGTCTTGCTTTATTTTTCTCTCTCTACCTCTTTCCTTCCATTCAACACTGGCAATGATGTCAATATAGGTGAACTCTAACCTACGGGACTGCATACACTGGAACATTTGATTTGAATGTCATATATATGTTTTTATGCAGATTACTCATGAGTCACTGTGGCCTAGTGGGTAAGGTATCTGACTCTTTCTCTAAAGGTTATGTGTTCAAAGCGTGGTGTTTCAATCTTTCTTGTTCTGAAATAAAATTATATTCTTTGGTACTTTCTCTGATAAATGTTGGAAAATATTTTTCATTTCTACTTCTTTGAATATTCTCTCTTTACAAGTATGCTTACCCCAAAGTACACAAATCATCTCTCTCCCTCTGTCTTGCTTTCCTTTTCGCTCTCTCACCCTCTTTCCTTCCATTCAACACTGGCAATGATGTCAACATAGGTGAACTCTAATTTACGGCACTGCATACACTGGAATGTTTGATTTGAATGTAATATATATGTTTTCATTCAAGCTACTCAAGCGTCACTGTGGACTAGTGGTTAACGTCTCTTATTCTAAAGGATATGTGTTCAGATCCTGGTGTTTCAATGGTTGTCGTTCTTAAGTAATATTATATTCTTTGGTACTTTCTCTGATAAATGTTAGAAAATATTTTTCATTTCTCCTTCTTTGAATATTCTCTCTTTCCAAGTATGCTTACCCCAAAGAATACAAATCTTCTCTCTATCTTTGTCTTGCTTTACTTTTCTCTCTCTCCTCTTTACTTCCATTCAACACTTTCAATGATGTCAACATAGGTGAACTCTAACCAACGGCACTGCATACACTGGAACGTTTATTCGCATATCATATATATGTTTTCATGTAACTCACTCATGAGTAACTGTGGCCTAGTGGTTAAGGTCTCTGAATCATACTCTAAAGGTTATGTGTTCAAATACTGGTGTTTCAATGGTTGTTGTTCTGAAGTAAAATGATATTCATTGGTACATTCTCTGATAAATGTTGAGAAATATTTTTTATTTCTCCTTCTTTGAATATTCTCTCTTTACAAGTATGCTTATTCCAAAGAATACAAATCTTCTCTCTGTCTCGCTTTACTTTTCTCTCTTTCCCACTTTCCTTCCATTCAATACTGTCAATGATGTCAACATAGGTGAACTCTAACCAACTGTACTGCATACACTGGAATGTTTGATTTGAATGTCATATATATGTTTTCTAGCAAATTACTTAGGAGTCACTGTGGCCTAGTTGTCGAGGTCTATGACTTCTACTTTAAAGGTTATGAGTTCAAATCCTTGTGTTTCAATGGTTGTTGTTCTGAAGTAAAACGATATTCATTGGTACATTCTCTGATAAATGTTGGAAAATATTTTTTATTTCTCCTTCTTTGAATATTCTCTCTTTACAAGTATGCTTATTCCAAAGAATACAAATCTTATCTCTGTCTCGCTTTACTTTTCTCTCTTTCCCACTTTCCTTCCATTCAATACTGTCAATGATGTCAACATAGGTGAACTCTAACCAACTGTACTGCATACACTGGAATGTGTGATGCGAATGTCATATATATATATGTTTTCATTCATGTTAATCATGAGTCACTATGGCCTTGTGGTTAAGGTCTCTGACTCTTAATGTAAAGGTTATATGTTCAAATCCTGATCTTTCAATAGGTGTTGTTCTGTAGTGAAATTATATGCAATTGTCTTTTCTCTGAACAATTTTGGAAAATATTTTTCATTTCTCCTTCTATGAATATTCTCTCTTTACAAGTATGCTTACCCTAAAGTATACAAATCTTCTCTCTCCCTCTGTCTTGCTTTCTTTATCTCTCTCTCACCCTCTTTCCTTCCATTCAACACTGGCAATGATGTCAACATAGGTGAACTATAATTTACGGCACTGAATACACTGGAATGTTTGATTTGAATGTCATATATATGTTTTCATGCAAATTGCTCAAGCTTTACTGTGGCCAAGTGGTTAACGTCTATGACTCTTACTCTAAAGGTTATGTGTTCAACTTCTGGTGTTTCAATGGTTCTCGTTCTTAAGTAAAATTATATTCTTTGGTACTTTCTCTGATAAATGTTGGAAAATATTTTTCATTTCTCCTTCTTTGAATATTCTCTCTTTACAAGTATGCTTACCCCAAAGAATACAAATCTTCTCTCTCCCTTTGTCTTGCTTTACTTTTCTCTCTCTCCCTCTTTGATTCCATTCAACACTGTCAATGATGTCAACATAGGTGAACTCTAACCAACGGCACTGCTTACACTGGAATGTTTGATTCGCATGTCATATATATGTTTTCATATATATTACACATGAGTCACTGTGGCCTAGTTGTTAAGCTCTCTGAATCTTACTCTAAAGGTTATATGTTCAAATACTTGTGTTTCAATGGTTGTTGTTCTCAAGTGAAATAATATGCAATGCTAATTTCTCTGATAAATGTTGGAAAATATTTTTCATTTCTCCTTCTTTGAATATTCTCTCTTTACAAGTATGCTTACCCCAAAGAATACAAATCTTCTCTCTCCCTTTGTCTTGCTTTACTTTTCTCTCTCTCCCTCTTTGATTCCATTCAACACTGTCAATGATGTCAACATAGGTGAACTCTAACCAACGGCACTGCATACACTGGAATGTTTGATTCGCATGTCATATATATGTTTTCATATATATTACACATGAGTCACTGTGGCCTAGTTTTAAGCTCTCTGAATCTTACTCTAAAGGTTATATGTTCAAATACTTGTGTTTCAATGGTTGTTGTTCTCAAGTGAAATAATATGCAATGCTAATTTCTCTGATAAATGTTGGAAAATATTTTTCATTTCTCCTTCTTTGAATATTCTCTCTTTACAAGTATGCTTACCCCAAAGAATACAAATCTTCTCTCTCCCTTTGTCTTGCTTTACTTTTCTCTCTCTCCCTCTTTGATTCCATTCAACACTGTCAATGATGTCAACATAGGTGAACTCTAACCAACGGCACTGCATACACTGGAATGTTTGATTCGCATGTCATATATATGTTTTCATATATATTACACATGAGTCACTGTGGCCTAGTTGTTAAGGTCTCTGAATCTTACTCTAAAGGTTATATGTTCAAATACTGGTGTTTCAATGGCTGTTGTTCTCAAGTGAAATAATATGCAATGCTAATTTCTCTGATAAATGTTGGAAAATCTTTTTCATTTCTCCTTCTTTGAATATTCTCTCTTTACAAGTATGCTTACCCCAAAGTTTACAAATCTTATGTCTCCCTCTGTCTTGTTTTCATTTTCTTTCTCTCTTTCCTTCCATTCAACACTGGCAATGATGTCAACATAGGTGAACTCTAACCAACGGCACTTCATACACTGTAATGTTTGATTCAAATGTCATATATATGTTTTCATGTATATTATTCATGAGTCACTGTGGCTTAGTGGTTCAGACTCTTTCTTTAAAAGTTATGTGTTCACATCCTGGTGTTTCAATGGTTGTTGTTCTAAAATGAAATTATATGCAATGGTAGTTTTTCTGATAAATGTTGGATAAAAACTTTCATTTCTCCTTCTTTGAATATTCTCTATTTACAAGTATGCTTACCCCAAAGTATACAAATCTTCTCTCTCCCTCTGTCTTGCTTTCTTTTTCTCTCTCTCACCCTCTTTCCTTCCATTCAACGCTGGCAATGATGTCAACATAGGTGAACTCTAACCAACGGCACTGCATACACTGGAATGTTTGATTCGAATGTCATATATATATGTTTTCATGTACATTACACATGAGTTAATGAGGCCTAGTGGTTAAGGTCTCTGACTCTTACACCAAAGGTTATCTGTTCAAATCCTGGAATTTCAATGGTTGTCATTCTGAATTAAACTAATATCCAATGCAGCATTCTCTGGAAAATATTTTTCATTACTCCTTCTTTGAATATTCTCTATTTACAAGAATGCTTACCCCAAAGTATACAAATCTTCTCTCTTCCTCTGTCTCGCTTTCTATTTCTCTCTCTCTCCCTATTTCCTTCCATTCAACACTGGCAATGATGTCAACATAGGTAAACTCTAACCTACAGCACTGCATACACTGGAATGTTTGATGCAAATGTCATATATATATGTTTTCATTCATATTACTCACGAGTCACTGTCGCCTAGTGGTTAAGGTCTCTGACACTTACTCTGAAGGTTATTTGCTCAAATCTTAGTGTTTCAATGGTTCTTGTTCTTGAGTAAAATTATATTCTTTGGTACTTTCTCTGATTTTTGTTGGAAAATATTTTCCATTTCTCCTTCTTTGAATCTTCTCTCTTTACAAGTATTCTTACCCCAAAGAATATAAATCCTCTCTCTACCTTTGTCTTGCTTTACTTTTCTCTCTCTCCCTCTTTCCTTCCATTCAACACTTTCAATGATGTCAACATAGGTGAACTCTAACCATCGGCACTGCATACGCTGGAATGTTTGATTTGCATGTCATATATATGTTTTCATATATATTACTCACGATTAACTGTGGCCTAGTGGTTAAGGTCTCGGACTCTTACTCTAAAGATTATGTGTTCAAATAAAGGTGTTTCAATGGCTGTTCTAAAGTGAAATTATATGCAATGCTAATTTCTCTGATAAATGTTGGAAAGTATTTTTCAATTCTCCTTCTTTGAATATTCTCTCTTTACAAGTATGCTTACCTCAAAGTATACAAATCTTCTCTCTCCCTCTGTCTTGCTTTCTTTTTCTCTCTCTCTCCCTCTTTCCTTCCATTCAACACTGGCAATGATGTCAACATAGGTGAACTCTAACCTACGGCACTGCATACACTGGAATGTTTGATTTGAATGTCATATATATGTTTTCATGCAAATTACACATGAGTCACGGTGGCCTAATGGTTAAGGCCTATGACTCTTACTCTAAAGGTTAAGTGTTACAATCCTGGTGTTTAAATGGTTCTCATCCTTAAATAAAATTATATTCTTTGATACTTTCTCTGATAAATGTTGGAAAATATTTTTCATTTCTCCATCTTTGAATATTCTCACTTTACAAGTTTGCTTACCCCAAAGAATACACATCTTCTCTCTCCCTTTGTCTTGCTTTACTTTTCTCTCTCTCCCTCTTTCCTTTCATTCAACACTGTCAATGATGTCAACATAGGTGAACTCTAACCAACGGCACTGCATACACTGGAATGTTTGATTCGCATGTCATGTCGTGTAGTTCCTATAGTACCCCTGCAGGACCTGCGCGTTTGGATAACATAAACCGTGGGCTTGGTGTTAGACTGACTCGGTGCACCTCCACCGGTTATGTTAGCCTGGTTTGCATTAGCTAGCTCACAGTGCCACTAGAATCTCCTCTTCTCGGGGAGAGATTAGTTTCTGGCAACCTTAGATCATGACAACCCAAATTCCTCAGAATCGTGGAAACAATGTACTACCTTTCGCTCAGGCACTCGTGCTCACTTATTCGGTTTGTCTCAGAGAGTTACACAGAATATACAGTTGGGCGTTTCAATAAGTATTTATTGAACAGTTGTTATTCTAGTGTAAAATATATGTGCTGCAGCAATCAGCAGACAATAGCAGAGATATATTATCAGCAGTATGATCAAAGTGAAAGGATAGAACAGTTCTACCATATTGCGATAATCATCAATACATACATGAATATAAAATGCATTAGGAAAGTGCGCGTACTCCTACGATGCCTAATTAGATGTACCTGAGTTTACCTAGCATATGTGTAGGTCTAAAAGCCTAGGAGCCAAGAATCCCTGTAGGATTTAGTCGAACCCCCATACCTGAATAGAGAGAGTATGGGACACCGTCCTAGTCTCAATTTGGACACACCGCAAGGGCTGTGTTAGACCGCTGTCAGCTGGAGCGACTGCATGCAGGAGCCTCAGCGTCTCTGGTCAGTGTGTCAGCATGGAAGTCTCGGTTCCCTCTGTCTTAACGTGGCAAGATGTGTTATATTTACACTCTAAAGTGTCTTGTCCCTCAGTATGGTTTTTATTGGTCTTTGTTGGACATGAGGAAGACGTCAGGGGTAAACTTTGTACATACATATTATGCGGGAGATGTAGCTGGCATGCATAATTTATGAGTACATTGTAGGCCTGTGTTCTGGAACGACCTTGCAGTGTTTTAACCACAGACTAGATAACGTTCAGCCCTCAGAGCTCGTTGTGTACTGTAAGTAGCTAATGTAGGTGAAAGATCATGCCTATATTAGGAGCCATGACTATAATAGGGCATATACGAGTACAACCATAATAGGGCATATACGAGTATGACCATAATAGGGCATATACAAGTATGACCTTAATAGGGCACATACGAGTATGACCATAATAGGACATATACGAGTATTTCTACATTATGGCATATATGAACGTGTCTACATTAGGGCCTATATACGAAACTTAACACCCACTCCAGTTCCGAATTGGATGACAATGACCATACTTAAAATCTGGACAAATCTAAAAATATTCACTTAAAACTGATTAAAACATGGATTTTAAAAAGACTTAAACATTTTTTTTTTTTAAATGTTACAAAATTATTTCTTAGTTACCACTTGAAAAAGTCAAAGTATGTCCCATCTACAAACTTGCATCACTATAAGCTGAGGAAGGCCATGCTTTTTCAAGCGAAAGTGTCAATTTAGGAAATGTTCCAAATTTTGTTCGTTTATTTATGAAACGAAGTGGAGAAGCCGAATTCTTTCCCAGGACGCAATGTGCCAATTCAAGATTAAGTGCCCTGGCTGGGAGATACAGCATTATCGGTGTTAGCTACTGCAGACGACAAATCCAACGCTTCACAGAGAACGTCAATCGCACATAGACGAAATTCGGCACTGCCAACAGACTTTGCTGCGGCAGCTTGTGTGGCAGTTGTTACCTCGGTGCCTGTGGAGGAGCCACCTAACCCAGCAGGAGCAAACAGCACCTGTAGATTCTCAAGGAATGCATTCATCAGAATTGGAAGACGCTGAGGACAACGCAGAGCATGGGCCTTTAGGGGGTCCAGCATAGCATCCAGGTCCAGTGGCGTGTATGATGGAAACGTTAGACATAGATCCAACGTGCATTCTTCTCCGCAGAACAGGCATCGAAGAACAGGTAAGATGCAGTCCACCCAGACTGGTCTAAATGATAGAAACCAAGAGGCGTTCAGTTCTCTTAGGCAAGGTATGCCCAGAAGCTGCACCATGTGTTCACGATATTTCCGTTCCATTAGCGTGTTCGCCATTTCCTCGGAAATTGGGCCTTCCATTGCGTAGCAGTAATATTACAATCAGGACTCCTGCAAATAGGAACAGGATAAGTTGGAGACCTCCAAAGACGCTTCCCAACATGGAGTTTATAAAATTTGGGATTACTCCGAGGACTGTCTGAAAGGTGCTTAAAAGTCTGCGAAATTAAAGGGGCAGTTTGTACGTATTAGCGCTTGTATCTCAGACGAGGTTCTTGCAACTTGAAATTCAAAGATTTCTCAAGCGGAGGTTAAGGGCACGGGTTGCTATAAAAGTATGGCTTTCAATCCGCTCAGAGTATCAAATTGTATAAAGGAAACATTCAACGAAGGCCATAACGGCGCTTCCCTGACTGTGTTTGTTGGGATTTAGGGCCTTATGAGGTCGGGTGCCCTCTCCTTCTCTCTCTTATGTTTTCTGCCTTTATCTGCCTGGCTGCTTACATGATTGGGTGCACATGTTAGAACTGCTTTGTCAAACTCGCAGCATGTATTTAAGGTCCCTACCTTCAGGAAGTCGGCGCTTGGTTTCGTTTACGGTCCCTTGCCATGTGACTTCTGCCTCCGTCAATTTCACCCGTGCCTTGCTGCTGGACCCTTTCCTGTGGACTGCTCTTAGCTTCCCTGTGTTGGGGGTTGAGTGCGGTCGTTCTTTCCGAGGATTTGACTTGTCCCTATTTTTCGTTTGCCGTCTTGCTGTCACAGAGGGATCTCCTGGACTGGCAAAAGAGGATAGGGGTGCGAGGGGAGTAACGCGGCTGCATTCCCGTCCTACCCGTAACCAGACTTCCAGCATTCCTGTAACTTATCCTCCTCGTTATGTGTTTTTGGGCGGAATTACGGACTAGCTGAAGATCGGTCGTTTTTTGGGCTCTCCGTTTCTTTGATGCTGGGGTTTTTGTTTCACGGTGTGATTCTTTTTCCCTCTTCCTTTTGGGACTCTACAAGAAGGTGTTTTGCTTTTGGGGTACGTTGAAGCTGGATTTTACCGCATTGCATGAAAAGAGAAGAACCTATTCTTCCTAGTTCCCCTTTTTCACTGTAGTGAATTGGAGTCATGCAACTTGGTCTTTCTCCTCGTCTGAGATGACGCCATCCAAAAAAAAGGGGTAAGGCTCAGTGTGTGGGTTCTTGTGTGCACCTGGTTATGTATGCTGATATATCTTGCTACGTTTTTCTTACGTAATATTCTGTTCTTCCTTTTAAGGGCCAGTTGTGTCCTCCTGACGCTGTTTGGGTGGTGGATAAGAAGTCAAGAAGGAGAACCTGGTTTGACTACAGTGTTTTGTTTCCTTGTGTGTCCCCCACCTTCTCCCTGCGCCGGGGTTACCCGTCACCCTGATTTATAAGTGGGGTGTAGGGTGTCTGCGGTGAGGGTAGCAGATTGGGTAATTCTTCGCTCCTGCAGTGCTGGGTGTGTTGGCAGCGGAACAGAAAACCAAGCCCAAGAATTGTGCACTGCCTGAGCGAAGATGGACGAGGCAGATAGGGTTGAAGTGCCCTCCATGCAGGACTTAATGGGTGCCATCACTCCCCTTCAAGTTGAGGTTCAAGGTCTTAGACAAGAAAACCAAGGTCTACAAGCAGAACTCAATGTGCTTCGGGCCCGGGAAAATCCTTGGGGTAAGGGCTTGGGCCCGACCTTTACAGAAAAGGGACCTCTTGTACAACCCGCTACCTTTCAGTATGACCGCCCTACTAGTGAGGGAGCTAGTGGAGGAACACCTATAGCTGTTACAGTAACCACCCCCGTTCCCCTTCCCTTAGCTGCCCCTGAAAGTTTTTCTGGGGTTTACAACAAATACGGGATTTTCATGAATCAGTGTCACCTGCACTTTATGTGCCGTCCTGCGGCTTTCCCAGATGATACAGCAAAGGTGGCGTTTGTCATTTCTTATTTGGCTGGTACTGCAGCTATTTGGGCCGTCCCTTTGGTAGAGAATGATGATCCTGTTTTATACAATTTTCCAGCATTTAAAGAGCAGATGCGTAGTTTATTTGCTAAGCATGCATTTATGCAGGGAAGTGATGCTGAACTACTCAAGTTAAGACAAGGGAAGCAGGATTTGTTAACTTATGTCTCCACGTTTAATCGTCTGGTGTCAGAGACACACTGGCCCCTTGCAAAAAGAACCTCATTGTTTTATCAGGGGTTGTGTGAAGACCTAAAGGATGTTGCGTCCCAGGTGGTTAACCCCCCCGAAGAGTGCACCGACTTCATCGATTTGGTGGTGAAATTGAACCATAGGCTGTCTGAAAGGAAGGGCGAGAGGAATAGATTTCAGACATCTCGAGTGGTAGTCGTTAGGGGGGAATCACGGGACACTGTTGAATCCAAGCAAGCACCTGAGCCTATGCAAATAGGGGGAGTCAGGGGTCCCTTGACAAGCGAGGAGAAGGGGAGGCGACGAGCCCAAAATTTGTGCTTGTATTGTGGGAAAGGCGGGCACTATGCACAAGAGTGCCCTGTGAAACCTTCTAGCTTTTCCACACACAAAGCAGTAGCTGTTGTAGGACGGAACCGTGGTGGATTGTCTATCGATGAAGTGAGCAGCACTAATCCTTATGACATTCCAGGATCAGTACAGAGGGTCCCTCGTCACTTTACCATTTCAGCGTGCTTTGTGTTTTCTAACAGTAGCAGGGCTACTCTGTCGGTGTTATTGGACTCTGGTGCCACTGGAAATTTTATGGACATCCAGTTGGCTGAGAGAATGATGATTCCCTGTGTGTATAAGGAACAGCCTGAACCAGTAAGAGCAATTGATGGGACAGAACTCTCGTCTGGGTCCATAGTTCGGCAGACAGAACCGTTATTGGTAACTTGTGATAATGGGCATTCAGAGAGTATTAGTTTTGATTTAATAGATGCCCCTTCTTTTGGTGTCATACTCGGGGTGCCATGGCTCCAGGTACACAACCCTAAGCTAGATTGGGTGAGAAGGACAGTAACTTTGGACTCCGAATATTGCCTACAGCATTGTTATCAGGTGGCAACGGATTGGGTGGTGCCTTTGACTTGTGCGGTGGGTAAATGTGGAGACCATAGCAATATTCCTTTTCCTTTTGCTGCCTTTAGTGATGTCTTTGACAAGGTACGAGCTAGTGTTTTGCCTCCACACAGGTCTTTTGACTGTTGTATTGATTTATTGCCTGGTGCTACATTGCCATGTGGCCGTGTGTATGCGTTGTCTGAGCCTGAGGAGAGGCACTTACGGAGCTATCTGGATGAGATGTTGGCCTCAGGATTTATACGACCTTCTTCTTCGCCTGTGTCCTCTTCTATTTTTTTTTATCCCCAAGAAGGAGGGGGATCGTCACGCATGTGTGGACTACAGAGCGCTTAATAAAGTGATGATCAAAAATAAGTATCCACTCCCTCTGATACCTGTGTTACTGGATCAGTTAAGGCATGCAACTGTTTTTACGAAACTCGATTTAAGGGGCGCTTACCATCTCATTCAGGTCCGTGAGGGCGACGAATGGAAGTCCGCGTTTCATACAAAGTTTGGGTTGTTTGAGTATTGTGTTATGCCTTTTGGTTTATGTAACGCTCCCGCTGCTTTTCAGTTTTTTATCAATGAAGCGTTGCGTGAGTATTTGGATGTGAGTGTGATTGTCTATATAGATGACATATTGGTTTTTTCTAAGACGGCTGACGAACATGAACACCATGTGGCCCAGGTACTGCAGAAACTACGGGAACATCATTTGTTTGTCAAATTGGAGAAGTGTACATTCAGTGCAGCTTGTGTGGAGTTTTTGGGTTTTCTGATTTCTAGTGATGGTATTAAGATGGACCCTTGTAAGATCGAGGCTATCGTTAATTGGCCTACCCCTACTTGTGTGAAGGAAATTCAAGTCCTCTTAGGGTTTCCCAATTTCTACAGGCGTTTTATTTCTCATTTTTCGGATATTATCACGCCTATGATAGTTTTGCTAAAGAAAGGGGCGTCTTTTGTCTGGTCCCCTGCAGCTCAGTCCGCCTTAGCACAGTTGATCGCTAGGTTTACTACTGCGCCTGTCCTGATGCACCCAGATCCGGCCCTCCCATTTTATGTGGAGGCTGATGCCTCTCAATATGCGGTGGGAGGGGTGTTGTCTCAGCGAGACATTGATACAGGTCTTATGCACCCCATTGCTTTTTTTTCTAAGAAGCTATTGCCAGCTGAGCAAAATTACACCGTGGCCGAAAGGGAGTTGCTTGCTATAAAACTGTTGTTTGAGGAGTGGCGTCATCACTTATGGGGGGCTTGTCACCCTATTGCGATCTATATGGATGATAAGAATTTGGAATTCTTTCGCTCCGCAAGGGCTTTAACTCCAAGACAAATGAGATGGGTCCTTTTCTTTAATGAGTACGACTTTACCATCACATATAGGCCTGCTGCTCAACAAGCGAAATCTGATGCACTGTCTCGCATATATGTGAGTCCCTTGGAGGACTTGTCTAAGACCGATAGTAGACCCATGATCTCGGCAGACAGAATTGTGGGGTGTGCCTCTGTGGAGGATTTTTTGGTGAAGGTGAAGGAGGAGGTGGGACACCTGGATTTGACTCCATGGTTGACCAATCCGGTGTTTAACCTATGAGACGGGTTATTATACCAGGAAGATAGATTGTTTGTACCTCCTGAACTTAGAACGCAGGTGCTCACTTGGTGTCATTCCTCTTCTCTTGTTGGGCATCCCGGGATAAATAAGACCAAAGAATTGTGTTTGCGGTGGTTTTGGTGGGACACGGTAGGTCATGATGTTCAGGTGTTTGTGGCTTCTTGTACGGTTTGTGCAGTTAGTAAATCATCACATGCGCCCCCTTCTGGTTTGTTGCATCCGTTGCCTGTACCTCCTACGCCTTGGCATACTATAAGTATGGATTTTGTGACTGATCTGCCGTTGGAAGCAGGGTACACCACCATATTAGTGGTGGTGGACTCCTTTACTAAGACAGCACATTTCATCACTTTACCGAAGGTACCAACGTCGAAGGAGCTAGCTGATGTTTTTATAGCTCAGGTATTGCAGTTGCACGGTTTGCCCTCCGCCATTGTGTCCGATAGAGGGGCACAGTTCGTCTCCCTTTTCTGGACGGAGTTATGTTCGTCATTAAAGATGGAGTTGCGGCTGTCATCTGCCTATCATCCGCAAACTGATGGGCAGACTGAGCGTACCAATCAGACAATGGAGCAGTTTTTGAGATGTCTGTTGTCCTCTTTGACAGGTAGTTGGGTAGCCGCCCTCCCTTTGACTGAGTTTGCCTATAATAACAGCTTGCACTCAGCCTTAGGGATGACCCCTTTCTGTTGTTCAATGGGGTTTCATTACAAAGCTATACCAATACAACCTTCTGGGTGGGTACCTGCTGTGGACACTTTGAGTAGGGTCTTGACTGGGATTTGGGAGAAGGCACAGGAGAAATTGTTGGCTTCCAAACTGAGTTTGAAAACACAGGCGGATAGGCATAGGTGTCCTGCTCCCTCATATGCAGTGGGTGACATGGTGTGGCTAGCAACACAGAACCTGAGGTTAGCTGGCCCCAGGAAGTTACAGCCGAGGTATGTGGGACCCTTTCCTGTCCTGAAGGTGGTGAATCCGGTGGCAATAAAACTGTCTTTGCCTGATGAGTACCGTATCCAGCCAGTGTTTCACACATCCCTGATAAAACCTTGTGCTTGGACCACTCAGGCGTTGCCTCCCCCCCGCCTGTGGTAGTTCATAACCACGAGGAGTTTGAGGTTAATGTTATTTTGGATTCCAGAAGGAGAGGGGGAAGGCTGTTTTATTTGGTTGACTGGAAGGGGTAGGCCCCGGAGGATCGTACTTGGGAGCTGGCCAGTAATGTACATGCTCCGCGGTTGGTGCATTTATTCCCTAGTCGGCACCCCAGTAAACCGAAGCCAGTGGGGAGGTGTTTGGGAGGGGGTACTGTTGGGATTTAGGGCCTTATGAGGTCAGTTGCCCTCTCCTTCTCTCTCTTATGTTTTCTGCCTTTATCTGCCTGGCTGCTTACATGATTGGGTGCACATGTTAGAACTGCTTTGTCAAACTCGCAGCATGTATTTAAGGTCCCTACCTTCAGGAAGTCGGCGCTTGGTTTCGTTTACTGTCCCTTGCCATGTGACTTCCACCTCCGTCAGTTTCACCCGTGCCTTGCTGCTGGACCCTTTCCTGTGGACTGCTCTTTGCCTCCCTGTGTTGGGGGTTGAGTGCGGTCGTTCTTTCCAAGGATTTGGCTTGTCCCCGTTTTTCTTTTGCTGTCTTGCTGTCACGGAGGGATCTCCTGGACCGGCAAAAGAGGATAGGGGTACGAGGGGAGTAACGCGGTATAGGAACTGCTGTGATGTTCACTGAAGACAAGTCTCTTGGTTCACGATGTGAAGACTGGTGTGGTTTTAAAATCAAATTGACTCTTTGGGCTGTAGAGCTTTGTTGGAGGTATCGTCCATTATTAAGCATACTAAAAGTTATTATTAAACCTAGCCAGAAAATAAAAAATAAAATCCCAGTGATATACCATAGTTCAATCCAAGGTGACACCAGGTAAGTCTTTCTAAAAAAGTTCAAAAAGTCATTGAGTTTCTGTTTGAGTGCTTTTTGGCTGGCATCATTTCCGGCTCACTTGGGTCCAGTGAAAACGTATCAAAGTTAATGAAATAGCCAGAAGCAGTTAGATCAATTGTAGGAATTGCATGGGGATTTGTTGAAATCGGATTTTGCTCTTGACGAGGCACGTTGACGTAGATGTCTGTAGTCGGTCTGCTTGCAACTTGGTTGTTAAGTTGATTTTCATTTTGAAGATGAATTTCTTCTTGAAGTGGAACGAGTTCCATAGCATTGTTACTTAGTCCTTCATTCCGTACAGGTGGCTCTTCAAACGTGGTGAGTCTTTCTGTCTGAACTTCTTGGATTGTAGCGAGAGGAGGGCGTCTGCTACTGTAGAGTCCACGAGGCCTACTGTTTATAATCGGCCACATAGTGTGGTTTGATTAAGTCAATAGAGACAAATCTTTTCTCCTTTTTCCCGGCAAGAGGCGGCAGTAGTACAGTTCTTGTGCCTTGGATTGCTAGGACCGGTACAGGCTTTCTGTAGGATGGCCCAAATTCTTTCTTGTCAGCAATGTTCTCTCTGACCAGATCCCTGACATTTGGGATCCAGACAGGTCTTGCCGTTACTGCCTTGACCTCCTCAGTGGCAGTCTGTTTCTGGAGCACGTTACTTTGTTGTGTTCTGGATTCATTTAGATCCTGTAAAACAGCCAAACGATGATGGATATCAAATGGTTTTTCATCCGCCACTGTGCCTTCACAATCAAGATCAGGTACCCACATTTGTGTCCCAAATAGGACCTCGTAAGGAGTGACACCCCCTAGAGAGCTTCTTGGCTGATTGTTGGTCGCTCGTTGGACCCCATAAAGGTCATCGACCCATCTACCGCCCTTGCCAAATACCCTAGCTGTTAAAGATTGCTTTAAGTCCTGGTTTTTCCTCTCCACAACAGAATTTCCTTCGGGATGATATGGAGAGGAGTACCGCAGTGCTACGCCCATTCCTTCCATGGCCTCTTTGTAAGCCCGAGAGCTAAACGCCGGACCACAGTCAGAATGTCACGTGCCAACAGCGTATGTGCCGATAAAGACACGCAAATCTTTTATAACAGTTCAAGCGTCAGCCGAGCGCTGAGGCCAAACCCATAGGAATCTAGAGCAGGAATCCACTGCAACCATGATATATTTCTTGGACCCATCAGATTGTAAGGGTCCGCAGTGGTCCAAATATACACATGCGAGAGGTTTGTCTGATTTCAGTAATGGTGTCTGTGCTGGGCGTGTTACGGTGGAGCCTTTCATCTGCTGGCAGATGTCGCATTTCAAGACATAGTCTTTAATCTGCTTTGTTAACCCTGGTCACCAATAGCGCTGTTTAAATAAAGAAATAGTTGCTGTAACGCCTGTATGCGCAGAACCCAAACCCTCGTGTGCTGCTAGAATTAAGCCTAGCCTACGATCCATATTTGGTATTACTCTATCCCCCACTCGAGGAATCTGAGCATATGGAATGTTTTGTGCATCTAACTTGTAGGAGTATTTGAGTGGAAATCTTTTAGGTACTGCTGTGCTGCCTTTGCGTGAAGCATTGACAGCTACCAAAATCTCGCCGTCTATTCTCGTTTTTGAACGAGTGATTGCAGCTACAGACGCTGTGCGTACAGCCCCCTTTGCGGCTTCATCAGCCAATGAATTCCCTTCAACGTGAACGCCATCACGCTGATGACTCAGTGTATGTATCACGGGAGCCCTTGGTAGTTCGTTTCTCAACTCCACTACCTGTTCCCATAGCATTTTATGCTTAATTGTGCCACCTTTTGCATCTTTGAACCCGTTTTGTTCCCAATGATGTAGATATTCATTGTACGACTGTACACAGTAAAAGGAATCACACACAATTAGTGTGGGGAATTCGTGATCCGTATTTATAAGTGCCAGTATCAGTGCTTTTAATTCTGCCAACTGAGCCGTGCAGTCTCCTAGAGATTGCGTCTTAGTGCTACTGGGATGGAACTTTCCATTGCGCATGTGACCTTTAACGATTGCTGTAAGCTTGCTTACTCCCTATGGCCAGTTGAGCAGATCCGTCAGTGTAAATAATGTATTCATACTGATCAAGAGGCAAAATATCATATGGTAGAGGATATTCTTGTTTGTATTGCAGGAATGCCTGTGTTTTTAAACTTGGATCAAATCTGTATTCAACATCCGTTGCAGTAAGAGAATTAGCCCATTGTATCCATCTTGGATGTAAGGCTTTTGCATTTGGAATGCTAGCTTTTGTAACAGCTTGTATAGCTGGTACTGGGGTCACGACAATTATGCGTTTTCCCTGAGCCAGAACTCTTTCTCTTGCTACAGCGGTCTGCACTGCTGTCAGGATTTTTTCTGTTGAAGTGAAACGCATCTCTACGTTTGTGTACAGATGTGATTTGTATGCGATTTGTACCGTTTCGCCTTCATTGAAAGTCAAATAAGTGTACCCGCATTGACCCGCTATTACTCGGATCACCAAATTGTGTGTGTTTACGCGTGTCTGTAAATGTTTAGAAGCTATCATGTCTTCCTGTAGTGAACGTAGGATATTTGTATGTTCCTGTGTCCATTGTGTGACTGAAAAATCAGGTTTTATTAAGTCATAGAAAGGTATTACTCTTTCTGCGTAATCCAAAATGTATGTTCGACCAAAATTTAGGAATCCCAGAATTGATTGTAAATTCTTTAATGATTTTGGAGGTTGGAGCAGCGCACACTTTTCTAGAAAAGTTAGCTGCTAGGCTTTTTCCTTCACTTGACAGCTCGTATCCTAAAAACAGGATACTGAGGTGGGCAATCTTTGATTTTTTGAAATTACATTTGTAGCCCTCAGAGGCGAATCCCATAATAATGGTGCTCACCCTGGTCAAGTGCCTCGGTAAGTCATCGTCCGTCAGATAAATATCATCCACATAGGACAATGCTTCTTCAGCCAAATTTTGGAGTAACTCTGTTACCCTTGCTGAAAACAAACCCGGGGTATTCTTATACCCTTGGGGGAGTCGTTGGGACCCCAGCGCTGAGAATGCAGTCAGATGCCTGCCTTCAGGCGCTATATTTTGGCAGAAAAATCCATTTGAGATATCAAATGTTGTTTTGTATTTTTGTCGCACAATGTTATTCATTAATGCGGCACTGTGTGCATTTTGAATTGCAAATGTCTTTGTGCAAGTGTTTAAATGTCTGTAATCTAAAACTAGACGATATGTGTTGTCAGGTTTGGCTACGGGGAACAAAGGATTGTTCATAGGTGAAGTGCAATTTTCTATCACCCCCTGGTATTCAAGTTGATCTAGGATCTCCCTGACTTCTTTTTTAGCTTCCTGCTTTATTGGATATTGCCTTTGAGCATTTGGGGAAACCTTTAACGGGACCACGTGGTGGGTTGAATCCTCATCCCAACCAGCATGATTTTTGTACAATGCTGGAGTTAGGGCAACCACCCACTCCTGCGCATATGCATGTTTAAGATGTATGGGAACGAGGTCGGAAAATGCTGGAAAAATTACCTTTTCTCCCTTTGGGCACTCCATGACGAATGCTGGTGGCCAGTCTTGCTCTGCTAATAGGATGTCATATCCAGATGACAAATTTTCCCAAATAGACCTTTAACTTTTCTGGGCTTGTCCCCCTCAATCCAGAGTGCTATCTCATGTAACTTATGTGGGACACTTACCCGAGTATCAGGTGTTACCACCGTGATATACTCACTCAACTCCGCTGTCACCAGAAATTCCTTCAGGTTCTGGCGAGCTATCTTTACTTATGCCATGCTGTCTAGCATCGTCAGAGCCCATTCCCCATTCAGAAGCTGTGTCCTCAGAATTCTGGGCATGTCTGATCTTGAGACCTGCTACCTTCTTCTTTTTGAACTGAGGTTTTTGTTTTTGTTTATCTTCTTTTTTAGGTGCGTAGTCCGCAGCGCGTTGCGTGTCTCTGGACTTTGTACGCTCCTCTTGTCTGTGTTCTGACCGTCCTTCCCTCTCGGAGTTTCTTGACGAACCCTGAAAGGAACGAGAGGAACGTGTATCAGTATCCTGATACCTGTCAGGTTTTTTTATATTATCCCTATTCCTGAGGTTATACCTCCTTTCAGAGGGCTCCTGTTGAGGAGACCTGCCTCGGGATTGAGATCTGTTGTCTTTAGACTTTTGTTGTTTTTTATTTTCCCACTTCTTTTTAGAAAAAGTAGGTGTCTGCTTTGTAGTGTCCTTTTCAGGACTGCCCACCAGTTGTGGTGTTAATGCTTTCCAACCTAGACTGTCTCTGCCTAATTCTGCATATGCAGTTTCAAATATTTTGGGTAGTTCGTGTTGTTGATCTACTGGACTGAACTCCCTTAGGCGTTGGCGGATCGCCACTGAAGCTGCTTCCCCCTTAATGTTAGCTAGTATTATGGCTGATACCTGATCAAAGTTGTTTAGTATCTTCATCCCTAAGTTTAGGGCAGGCTCTGCTCCGTACTCATTTTGTTTCTGTCTCAATACGTCTGGCACTACTGCTAAGGATGGGATACCATGTGTTCTGGTATATATGGCAGCAAAGACCGAACCCCAAGAGGTGCAGTCCTCTATTTGTGGTGTGATCCCCATGGGCAAGCAGATTGTTAGAATTCTGTGTTTATCATAGGTGGTAGTATTCGGGAGTACTGCCTCAAGCTGAGTTATTTTCGGAGCTATCCAGAATGGTATTTGTTCGCGTTTTGCTGGCATTTTGCCCATTACCGCGTGTAATGTTTGTGGATTAATTTTATTTCCTGTACCCTGGACTGGAGTACTATTTACTGCAGCTGGTGCAGGTTGGATTGTTAAAGTCCTCATGACGAATTGTGTCAGGTTTCTGTAGATTTTAATTAAATCTGTGTGTTGTACAAGTAATTCTGGCTGTGGCATTGTTCCAATGTCAGGGTGCAGTGTGTAAGCCGCTAGTATTGGCCATGTGGCCCTGTCTCCTCCAAGCGGGCCTAATCTTACTCTTGCTCGTACGTGGGGTAGGGCGCCATTAAACCAGTAAAAATGTTCCTGGTAAGTGAGTGGAATCTCAATGTCCTCAAACGGGGCATATTCATGTGGTGCATCTCCTCTTAAATAGTAGTGAAATGTCTTTGTTATGGCATTTGCTGCTGGGAGTGTAACCCATGAAAAGAATACCTCTGTTTTGTTTGAATCATGTGCCTCAATCACGAAAACTACCATGCCACCTTTGGCTGGGAAGCCATTTTCTCATAATCTTATGGTGACTGTCCTCCTGAATTTTGGTGCAATCTGTATTGCATCCTCAGGATCTTCTCCTCCTTCTAAAAGGTTCAGGTCAACTCTGTCTTCCCCTGCCTCAGAATCAGGTATATTTAGAGAAAGAAGTGTTCAAAAGGAACTAAGATGAGGTGTTATGCACAATTTAGGAACTAAATGTCCTTCAAGCTTGATTAACCAACATCCGATAAATAGGATATCTCGCCTACTCAGCTGTGGCAGAGTTTGTGCCACCCACTCCAGACGTCTCTGGGGTATTGTGAGTAGCTTCTCTGAGAATAGCACGACTGAACTACTCAGATTTTACTGTTAAATAAGTACCTAACCAACGTTGGCGGCACCATGTTGTGTAGTTCCAATAGTACCCCTGCAGGACCTGCGCGTTTGGATAACATAAACCGTGGGCTTGGTGTTAGACTGACTCGGTGCACCCTCACCGCTTATGTTAGCCTGGTTTGCATTAGCTAGCTCACAGTGCCACTCGAATCTCCTCTTCTCGGGGAGAGATTCGTTTCTGGCAACCTTAGATCATGACAACCCAAATTCCTCAGAATCGTGGAAACAATGTACTACCTTTCGCTCAGTCACTCATGCTCACTTATTCGGTTTGTCTCAGAGAGTTACACAGAATAAAAAGTCGGGCGTTTCAATAAGTATTTATTGAACAGTGGTTATTCTAGTGTAAAATATATGTGGTGCAGGAATCAGCAGACAATAGCAGAGATATATTATCAGCAGTACAATCAAAGTGAAAGGATAGAACAGTTCTACCATATTGCGATAATCATGAATACATACATGAATATAAAATGAATTAGGAAAGTGCGTGTACTCCTACGATGCCTAACTAGATGTGCCTGAGTGTACCTAGCATATGTGTAGGTCTAAAAGCCTAGGAGCCAAGTATCCCTCTAGGATTTAGTCGAACCCCCATACCTGAATAGAGAGAGTGTGGGACACCATCCTGGTCTCAAGTTGAACACCCTGCAAGGGCTGTGTTAGACCACTGTCAGCTGGAGCGACTGCATGCAGGAGCCTCAGCGTCTCTGGTCAGTGTGTCAGGATGGAAGTCTCAGTTCCCTCTGTCTTACCATGGCAAGATGTGGTATATTTATACACTAAAGTGTCTTGTCCCTCAATATGGTTTGTATTGTTCTTTGTTGGACATGAGGAAGACGTCAGGGGTGAACTTTGTACATACATATTATGCGGGAGATGTAGCTGGTGAATACTCATGCATAATTTATGAGTACATTGTAGGCATGTGTTCTGGAACGACCTTGCAGTGTTCTAACCACAGACTAAATAACGTAAGACCTCAGAGCTCGTTGTGTACTGTAAGGAGCTAATGTAGGTGAAAGATCATGCCTATATTAGGAGCCATGACTATAATAGGGCATATACGAGTACGACCATAATAGGGCATATACGAGTATGACCATAATCGGACATATACGAGTATTTCTACATTGAGGCATATATGAACGGGTCTACATTAATGCCTATATACGAAACATAACAGTCATATATATGTTTTAATGTACATTTAGCATGAGTCACTGTGGCCTAGTGTTTAATACTGGTGTTTCAATGGTTGTTGTTCTAAAGTAAAATTATATGTTATGCTACTTTCTCTGATAAATGTTGGAAAATATTTTACATTTCTCCTTCTTTGAATATTCTCTCTTTACAAGTATGCTTACCCCAAAGTATACAAATCTTCTGTATCCCTCTGTCTTGTTTTGTTTTTCTCTCTCTTTCCCTCTATCCTTCCATTCAACACTGGCAATGATGTCAACATAGGTGAACTCTAACCTACGGTACTGCATACACTGGAATGTTTGATTTGCATGTCATATATAAGTTTTCATGCGGTTTAGTCATGAGTCAATGTGGCCTAGTGGGTAATGTCACAGATTCATACTCTAAAGGTTCTGTGTTCAAATCCTGGTTTTTCGATGGTTTTCGTTCTGAAATAAAATTATATTCTTTGGTACTTTCTCTGATAAATGTTGGAAAATATTTTTCATATCTCCTTATATGAATATTCTCTCTTTACAAGTATGCTTACCCCAAAGTATACAAATCTTCTCTCTCCCTCTGTCTCGCTTTTTTTTCCTCTCTCTCCCTCTTTCCTTCCATTTAACACTGGCAATGATGTCAACATAGGTGAACTCTAATCTGCTGCACTGCATACTCTAGAATGTTTGATTTGAATGTCATATATATGTTTTCATGCATATTACTCATGAATTGCTGTGGTCTAGTGTTTAAGGTCTCTAACTCATACTTTAAAGGTTCTGTGTTGAAATCCTGGTTTTTCAATCTTATTCGTTCTGAAATAAAAATATATTCTTTGGTACTTTCTCTGATAAATGTTGGAAAATATTTTTCATTTCTCCTTCTTTGAATATTCTCTCTTTACAAGTATGCTTACCACAAAGAATACAAATCTCTCTCCCTTTGTCTTGCTTTATTTTTCTCTCACTCCCTCTTTCCTTCCATTCAATACTGTCAATGATGTCAACATAGGTGAACACTAACCAATGGCACTGCATACACTGGAATGTTTGATTCGAATGTCATATATATGTTTTCATGAGGCTTACTCACGAGTTAATGAGGCCTAGTGGTTAAGGTCTCTGACTCTTACACTAAAGGTTATTGTTCAAACCCTTGTATTTCAATGGTTGTTGTTCGAAAGTAAAATTATATGCAATGCTAATTTCTCTGGTAAATGTTGGAAAATATTATTCATTTCTCCTTCTTTGAATATTCTCTAGTTACAAGTATGCTTACCCCAAAGTATACAAATCTTCTCTCTCCCTCTGTCTGGCTTTCTTTTTCTCTCTCTCTCCCTCTTTCCTTCCATTCAACACTGGCAATGATGTCAACATAGGTGAACTCTAACCTACAGCACTGCATACAATGGAATGTTTGATTTGAATGTCATATATATGCTTTTATGCAAATTAATGACGAGTCACTGTAGCCTAGTGGTTAAAGACTCTGGCTCCTTCTATAAAGGTTATAAGTTCAAATTCTGTTGTTTCAATGGTTGTTGTTCTGAAGTAAAATGATATTCAGGGGTACTTTCTCTGATAAATGTTGGCAAATATTTTTCATATCTCCTTCTTTCAATATTCTCTCTTTACAAGTATGCTTACCCCAAAGAATACAAATCTTCTCTCTCCCTTTGTCTTGCTTTACTTTTCTCTCTCTCCCTCTTTCCTTCCATTCAACACTGTCAATGATGTCAACATAGGTGAACTCTATTAAACGTTACTGCATACACTGGAATGTTTGATTCACATGTCATATATATGTTTTCATGTGCATTACTGAAGTGTCAATGTGGTCTAGTGGTTAAGGTCTCTGACTCTTAACCTAAAGGTTATGTGTTCAAATACTGGTGTTTCAATGGTAGTTGTTCTAAAGTAAAAATATATGCATTGCAATTTTCTCTCATAAATGTTGGAAAATATTTTTCATTTCTCCTTCTTTGAATATTCTCTCTTTACAAGTATGCTTACCCCAAAGTATACACATCTTCTGTCTCCCTCTGTCTTGTTTTCTTATTCTCTCTCTTTCCCTCTATCCTTCCATTCAACACTGGCAATGATGTCAACATAGGTGAACTCTATGCTAAGGCACTGCATACACTGTAATGTTTGATTTGAATATCATATATATGCATTCATGAAAATTACACATGAGTCACTGTAACCTAGTGGTTAAGGTTTCTGACTCCTACTCTAAAGGTAATAAGTTCTAATCATGGTGTTTCAATGGTTGTTGTTCTGAAATAAAATGATTAGAATTTTTTTTATTTCTCCTTCTTTGAATATTCTCTCTTTACAAGTGTGCTTATCCCAAAGAATAAAAATCTTCTATCTCGCTCTGTCTCGCTTTACTTTTCTCTCCTTCCCTCTTTCCTTCCATTCAACACTGTCAATGATGTCAACATAGGTGAACTCTAACCAACTGCACTGTTACACTGGAATGTTTGATTTGAATGTCATATATATGTTTTCATGGATATTACTCATGTGTCACTGTGGCCTAGTGTTTAAGGTTTTTGACTCTAACACTAAAGGTTATGTGTTCAAGTCCTGGTGTTTCAATGGTTGTCGTTCTGAAGTAAAATAATATCCAATTGTGCTTTCTCTGATAAATGCTGTAAAATATTTTTCATTTCTCCTTCTTTGAATATTCTCTATTTATAAGTATGCTTACCCCCCAAAGTATACAAATTGTCTCTCTCCCTCTGTCTCGCTTTATTTTATTCTCTCTCTCCCTCTTTCCTTCCATTCAACACTGGCAATGATGTCAATATATGTGAACTCTAACCTACAGCACTGCATACACTGGAATGTTTGATTCGAATGTCATATATATGTTTTCAGGCATGTTACTCATGAGTTACTGTGGCCTAGTGGTTAAGGTCTCTGATTCCTACTCTATAGGTTATGTGTTCAAAACCTGGTGTTTCAATGGCTGTTGTTCGGAAATAAAATTATATGCAATGGTAATATCTCTGATAAATCTTAAAAAATATTTTTAATGTCCTTCTTTAAATATTCTCTCTTTACAAGTATGCTTACCCCAAAGTATACAAATCTTGTCTCTTCCTCTGTCTAGCTTTCTTTTTCTCTCTCTCTCCCGTTTTCCTTCCATTCAACACTGGCAATGATGTCAACATAGGTGAACTCTAACCTACGGCACTGCATACACTGGAATGTTTGATTTGAATGTCATATATATGTTTTCATGCATACTACTCATGAGTCACTGTGGCCTGGTGATTAAGGTCTCTTACTCTAAAGTTTCTGTGTTCAAATGCTGGTCTTTCAATAGTTTTCGTTCTGAAATAAATTTATATTCTTTGGTACTTTCTCTGATAAATGTTGGAAAATATTTTTCATTTCTCCTTCTTTGAATATTCTCTCTTTACAAGTATGCTTACCCCAAAGAATACAAATCTTCTCTCTCCCTTTGTTTTGCTTTACTTTTCTCTCTCTCCCTCTTTCCTTCCATATCACACTGTCAATGATGTCAACATAGGTGAACTCTAACCAACGGCACTGCATACACTGGAATGTTTGATTTGAATGTCATATATATGTTTTCATGTTCATTACTCAAGAGAAACTGTGGCCTAGTGGTTAAGGGCTCTGACTCTTACTCTGAAGGTTATGTGTTCAAACCCTGGTATTTCAATGGTTGTTGTTCTAAAATGTAATTATATGTAATGGTATTTTCTCTGATTAATGTTGGAAAATATATTTCATTTGTCCTTCTTTGAATATTCTCTCTTTACAAGTATGCTTACCCCAAAGTATACAAATCTTCTCTCTCCCTCTGTCTCGCTTTTTTCTCTCTCTCCCTCTTTCCTTCCATTTAACAATGGCAATGATGTCAACATTAGTGAACTCTAACCTAAGGCACTACATACACTGGAATGTTTGATTTGAATGTCATATATATGTTTTCATGCATTTTATTCATGTGTCACTGTGGCCTAGTGGTTAAGGTCTCTTACTCTAAAGGTTATGTGTTCAAATCCTGGTGTTTCAATGGTTCTTGTTCTGAAGTAAAATTATATTCTTTGGTACTTTCTCTAATAAATGTTGGAAAATATTTTTCATATCTCCTTCTTTGAATATTCTCTCTTTACAAGTATGCTTACTGCAAAGTATACAAATCTTCTCTCTCCCTCTGTCTCGCTTTTTTCTCTCTCTCTCTCTCCCTCTTTCCTTCCATTTAACAATGGCAATGATGTCAACATTAGTGAACTCTAACCTAAGGCACTACATACAATGGAATGTTTGATTTGAATGTCATATATATGTTTTCATGCATATTATTCATGAGTTAATGTGGCCGAGTGGTTAAGGTCTCTTTACTCTTACTCTAAAGGTTCGGAGTTCAAATTCTGGTGTTCATTCTGAAATAAAATTATATTCTTTGGTACTTTCTCTGATAAATGTTGGAAAATATTTTTCATCTCTCCTTCTTTGAATATTCTCTCTTCACAAGTATGCGTACCCCAAAGAATACAAATCTTCTCTCTCCCTTTGTCTTGCTTTACTTTTCTCTCTCTCCCTCTTTCCTTCCATTGAACACTGTCAATGATGTCCACATAGGTGAACTCTAAGCAACGGCACTGCATACACTGGAATGTTTGATTTGAATGTCATATATATGCTTTCATGTATATCTCTTATGAGTCATTGTGGCCTAGTGGTTAAGGTCTCTGACTCTTACTTTGAAGGTTATGTGTTCAAACCCTGGTGTTGCAAAGGTTGTTGTTCTAACATGAAATTATATGCAATGGTAATTTTGCTGGTTAATGTTGAAAAATATTTTTCATTTGTCCTTCTTTGAATATTCTCTCTTTACAAGTATGCTTACCCCAAAGTATACAAATCTTCTCTCTCCCACTGTCTTGCTTTCTTTTTCTCTCTCTGTCCCTCGTTCCTTCCATTCAACACTGGCAATGATGTCAATATAGGTGAACTCTAACCCTCAGCACTGCATACACTGGAATGCTTGATTCAAATGTCTGATATATGTTTTCATGCATGTTACTCATGAGTCACTGTGGCCTAATATGGACCGACCATGCTCTAATTGAATTTTCCATTAAGAGCCATAAAGAAGAACATAGGGGCCAACATTCGGATAACTTTACGATCCGTAGGCAATTGCAAAAGGTCTCTCCAGAGAATTTTCAAGCCTTTCTGGAAGTACCACGAAATAAACCCTCAGACAATTTAGTAGAAGCCTTAACCAACTACAATCTGGCATTAACCCGAACCATTGACCACCTTGCACCCCTGAAACGTCTTCCCACCTACTCTAAACGCCCCCAAGCTGCCTGGTTTTCCCCCAATTACATATACAAAACAAACTGTGTAGGAAATACGAGAAGAAATGGCGTATCACCCATAAGGAAAGTGACAAAATTCAGTTTCTAACTTCTCTGTCAAGCTACCATAGTAGCATTAAGATTGCACAAAAAAACCACATTTCCCCTCAACTTACACTGGCTGGTAAGTCTCCAAAGGTTCTATACAACATTCTTCAGTCATTTGTAAAACCTAAGGCCTGTGAGTATGTTGAAGCATCTTCACAAACATTATGCACTGATATTGCTTCACATTTTTCACAAAAAATAGAATTAATTTATGAAAAAATTGTTTCTTCAGGAAGCCCACACCAGATGCTTATGTCCACAGAAATATCAGAATCAATTCCTTCCATGCTGCTTGAGAATTTTCCCCCACTAACCACAGCAGACGTAGAGGCCCTAATGCATCAAGTGAAGTCTGGCTCGCCTTGCGATTTGATTCCTGCGAGTAGCCAGTACCTTAATCCCTCAACTATCTCCATTGATTGAACACCTTCTTAATTTGTCAATAAAGGTAGGTTTTGTTCCATCGGAATGGAAAGCTGCGCAGATAATGCCGATTCGCAAAAACACTAAGGCCCCTCATACCGATCTGACCAATCTTCATCCCATTTCGCTCTTACAATTTCTGAGTAAACTAATAGAGAGACACGTCAACAAACATCTCTCAAACCATGTCGAACTTTCAGGCTGCCTAGACTCCTCTCAGTCAGGCTTTAGGCCCAAATATAGCACCGAATCAGCACTGCTAGTAGTCACAGATAACATCAGAATGACTCTAGACAAGGGCCACTCTATGATTCTGGTGCTATTGGACCTATCCGCCGCGTTCGACATGGTTTCCCATCAAATATTGCTCAGAAGGCTGAGGGAAATGGGACTAAGAGACTCCGCCTTTTAGTGGATGTCAAGCTTTCTATCTGGTCGATCTCAGACGGTTAACCTAGGCCCATATCGTTCGGCGCCCATGGAACTGTCCAAGGGAGTCCCACAGGGCTCTTGCTTGAGTCCTACTTTATTCAATATCTATGTGGCTCCCTTGGCCAATGTCCTAAGAAAATATGGGTTTATTCCAATATCATATGCCGACGATACGCAGTTACTTTTTCCTTTCGATGAACTCACTCCCACTGTCCAAGAGACCTTTTCTTTGGGAATGAGTGCCATTTCACAATGGATGAAGAATAACTTCCTCCAATGTAATGTTGGGAAAACTGAGCTATTACTTTTCGGAGAGGCTCCCTTATTATGGTCACCAAATTGGTGGCCTATTTATCTTGGGAAGCCTCCCATTCCTAAAACCTCCGTTAAGAACTTAGGAGTCCGTTTAGACCATGCCCTTACCTTTAAGGAACATATTGGCCAGACAGTAGGCACATGCGTCCATACTTTGGGCCTACTTCAACGAGTTTTTCCTTTGCTCCCGGACTCTGTTCGAAGGACTCTGACTCAGGCACTCATATTGAGTCGCCTAGACTATTGTAACGGTCTGCTGCTCAATGCCAATGAAACTTCGATTAGTAAACTTCAGGTGGTTCAGAATACGATGGCACGATTGGTTCTGAACATGCCTCCCAGATCAGCTTCCCGCCCACTTCTTTTAAAACTTCACTGGTTACCCATACGCCAACGGATAAAATTTAAAGTCTGTTGTACTATTCACAAGACATTGTTTAATCTTGGCCCTAGTTATTTGTCAGAAAAGTTCACTCTCTATCATCCCCCAAGATCCCTACGTTCTAGTACTAAACACTTGCTGAAGGTCCCCCGAACCAGGAGAGCAAGATTATGAGGAAAAGCTCTCTCACATCTTGGCCCGCAATATTGGCATGAACTCCCCCTACATTTTTAGAGAATGTTCGAACCATCTTCATTTTAGAAAGTTACTTAAAACCATTTTGTTTTGCTTTTAAGTTTGACAGTTCTGCATATGAAATTGATACGTGTCCAAAGCGCAGAGATACTCCTCTGAGTCAATTCTGGCGCTATACAAAACCAAAAATAAATAAATAAAAATAAATAATTGTCTCTGACTCTTACTTTAAAGGTTATGTGCTCAAATCCTGGTGTTTCAATGGTTCTCGTTCTGAAGTAAAATTATATTCTTTGGTACTTTCTCTGATAAATGTTGCAAAATATTTTTCATTTGTCCTTCTTTGAATATTCTCTCTTTACAAGTATGCTTACCCCAAAGTATACAAATCTTCTCTCTCCCTCTGTCTTGCTTTCTTTTTCTCTCTCTTTCCCTCTTTCCTTCCATTCAACACTGGCAATGATGTCAATATAGGTGAACGCTAACCTACGGCCCTACATACACTGGAATGTTTGATTCAAATGTCATATATATGTTTTTATGCTTGTTACTCATGAGTCAATGTGGCCTAGTGGTTATGGTCTCTGACTCTTACTCTAAAGGTTATGTGTTCAAATCCTGGTCTTTTGATGGTTCTCGTTCTGAGGTAAAATTATATTCTTTGGTACTTTCTCTGATAAATGTTGGACATTTTTTTTCATTTATTCATCTTTGAATATTCTCTCTTTACAAGTATGCTTACCCCAAAGAATACAAACCTTCTCTCTCCCTTTGTCTTGCTTTACTTTTCTCTCTCTCCCTCTTTCCTTCCATTCAACACTGGCAATGATATCAACATAGGTGAACTCTAAGCTAAGGCACTGCATACACTGGACTGTTTGATTTGAATGTCATATATATGCTTTCATGCAAATTACTCATGAGTCACGCTAGCCTATTGGTTAAGGTCTCTGACTCCTACCCTAAAAGTTATTTGTTCAAATACTGGTGTTTCAAAGGTTGTTGTTCTAAAGTAAAATTATATGCAATGCTAATTTCTCTGATAAATGTTGGAAAATATTTTTCATTTATCCTTCTTTGAATATTCTCTCTTTACAAGTATGCTTACTTACCCCAAAGTATACAAATCTTCTGTCTCCCTCTGTCTTGTTTTCTTTTTCTCTCTCTTTCCCTCTATCCTTCCATTCAACACTGGCAATGATGTCAACATAGGTGAACTCTAAGCTAAGGCACAGCATACACTGGAATGTTTGATTTGAATGTCATATATATGCTTTCATGCAAATTGCTCATGAGTCACTGTAGCCTAGATGTTATTATTTGTGACTCCCACTATGTAGGTTATAAGTTCAAATCCTGGTGTTTCTTTTTTTTTCTTCTTTTTATTGTGCATTTCCAGAAAATACAAATACATCAAATACCAATCAATGATCACATAAAAAGAAAATAGTTAGTACCGTACAAAAGAGTAGTCCTAAAAAGCAGTTGATACAGTAAAAGCAGTTTTGAAAAGCGTTACATCATATAAAGTTCAGCTTGGTCCATCATAAACAGTTAATCCAAAACAATACATTGGGAATATCAAAAAGGCAAAGCAGTTCATTACAGCCTAACACTATTTTATATTCTTGAAAAAGAAAGAAAAAAGGAAAAACCCACCCCCTTGGGCCCCGAGGAGCTCTAGACAACCCCGATTAGCTTTCTCCTATGCCACCCTTGCATCTCTACTCCATTCGGCGATATGCGCCCAAATCTTCTTTCCCCGTATTCTGGCCAGTCTGCCCCTACAAGCATAGATGGCCATCTCTTGATTGTAAATTCCGAGAAGCCTGGCAAGCCACATATGAAAAGTTGGTGGTTCTGCATCTTTCCATCTAGCAGCTAGTAATATCCTAAATATCGCTGTCCCCAAAAAAAGACAATATTCCTGTTCGGTATTAAGACCCATGGTGCTATCATACCCGAGGATCAACAGAGTAGGGGTTAGTTCTAGTCTATGACCAAATAGTTCCACCCAAAAACCTAGCAGCCCTTCTTTTAGTAGAGCCAATTTGTCACAGTCATACAGCATATGGATCAGGGTGGCAGGTCCTAACCCACATCTGGGGCATTTATCATCTATCCTTTCCCCCATGTGTACAGTTTAGAAGGTGTAAAATAAAGATTAAATATAGTTTTGTACAGTTGAGCTTTTAAGTTCGAAGCTAAAAGTATTTCGGCAGTTAAAGAAAGGCTCATATAGATATCCACATCAGGGTTTCCCAATTTCACTGCCTATGATGTTTCAGTTTTTTCCAGGTCGTCTGGGATTTTGTCAAGAAATAGACTATAAAAATTCCTAATTCTGCTAGACTTCCTAGTTATAGCTTCCAAGAGTGTTATCTTATCGAGCTTAATCTTAAGACTACATAGGGTGAGGATGCTCCTAATCTGAACAAATTTAAAGTATTGATTATCCGGTATACCAAAGACCCGCTGTAGCCAAGAACATTGAAAATCTTGCTCTCCCCCGCAGAAGTCCCCAATTGTTCCTACCCCATACCTTTCCCACTTCTTCCCCATAGCGTCATTAACCTGGGATGAAAATAACGATGAACGCCATATCTACAAACTTTCGGAATTGCCATAAATTTAGAGACCTGCTTCCATATTTTCCATGAACTATAGATTACTTTAAACCGCACCTTCTTGTAATAGCTCGGTTCCAGTTGTCTCAGTAGCAGCCCTGAAGCTTCCTTCCCAATAGAAAGTTGGTAAATTGTGGGTATTTTTGGGCCTCACTCTAATTCATTATTATTATCCACGACAAACAGGGTGACCATTTGATGGAGAAGAGCTGCCCAGTAGTATAGGGTGATGTTGGGATTTGCAAGACCACCCCTGTCTTGTGGTAGAGCTAGATATTTCAGAGCCCTCCTAACCTTCCCGTATTGCCATATAAAGTTGGAAAAGGTTGATTCCAACGCCCTCAGTATACTAACTTCCACAGCCAGCGGTATTGCACGAAACAAATACAGTACTTTCGGTAGCATGGTCATTTTTAATAAAATTCCCCCTCCCTATGATAGACAGATGTAGCCCGTTAACTCTCCTTAAGTCATTCCCTATAGATTTGTTCAGAGGTTCGAAATTGCATTTACTAATTTCATACACCTTAGCACTTATTCGGAACCCCAAGAGACACCGCTGTATCTGCTCTCCTAGGGTCGTTGAAATCTATGTTATCTGTGCATAGCACAATCGTTTTCCCTTTGTTCAATGCATATCCAGAGAGGAGCCCATAACTCTCAGCAATGTTACTTATTTCTTCAATTGCCTCAGCAGGATTCGAGGTTAGCACCGCAACATCATCAGCGTACGCCAATACTTTCGTCTCATACCCACCAGTAATTATTGGTTTAATCTTCCGAGTCTGTAGGAGCTTAACCACTAGGGGATTAATACATAAAGCAAATAAAATTGGGGAGCAAGGGCATCCCTGTCTGGTCCCTCTTGATATATTAATATTATTAGATTCCTTCCCCATAAGTTGTAGTCGGGCTCTTGGTTGACAATACATTGCCTTAAGTGCCTTTATAAACTGTGACCCAAAACCGTTTAGCTCCAGTATCCCCCATAAAAACTCCCAAGACACCCGATCAAAGGCCTTTTCGGCGTCGAGGAGGATCATAGCCATCTGGCCCCCCGTCCCAGTTATGATGTCAAAGAGAGAAATAACTATACGGGTATGATTAGTTGTTCCTTTGCCAGGGATAAAGCCGTTTTGCCAAGGGGAGACCAGATGTTCTATAACCCTCCCTAGCCGATTGGCCAGGATTTTAGAATACATTTTTGTGTCTGAGTTGATCAGGGAGATCGGCCGATAAGAAGATGGATTATCTACCGGTTTTCCTTTTTTAGGAAATATTATGATATCTGTCTCTTTCCAAGACTCAGGGGGGGTTCAATTATATTGTACGCCCCTGAACAAATCAAGAAGAAGAGGTGTTATAGCTGTTCCAAGGATCTTATAGACCTCCAGCGGAATCCTGTCGGGACCAGCAGCCTTCC
This sequence comes from Calotriton arnoldi, assembly GCA_963921515.1. Taxonomy (NCBI): domain Eukaryota; kingdom Metazoa; phylum Chordata; class Amphibia; order Caudata; family Salamandridae; genus Calotriton; species Calotriton arnoldi. The sequence goes on along the minus strand of CAWUFW010001768.1, from coordinate 444,687 downwards.
CCGATGCCATTCCTGACAGCGCTAAATGAACTTCTTCTAAAGTAATTTCTTCTTCTAGCTCTTCTCTAATTGGCCTATCCAAGCCCCCTCCGAGTTCGGTGCCAGCTACCAGCCCTGCCATGCCCTGTACAACTTCTGCTCGATCTTTGTTAATATCATCCTGGTACAGGACTTGATAATAGTTGTGAAACCCTCTGATGATGTCTTCTGGATCGGTATATGCTTGTCTGTCTATTTTAATCGAAGATATTGAGTTTAAAGATATCCTCTGCCTGGTACGAAGAGCTAACCTCCTACCGGCTTGCTCACCATTTTCATAGGTGCTATTCCGATGGGATTGATATTCCTCTGCTGATCTCTGTGTTAACCAGTTATTTAATTCCGCTTTTAAAGCGATTATTCGATACTGGGTTTTATCCCCCTCTTGTCCCAGTATTATTGTCGAGACATGCTCCTCTTCAGCCCTGGCCAAGTCCCACAATAGTGGTTCTTAATCTCCCACTGCGTCTTAGCCCTGGCAACAAAGCTAATAGTTTCGCCTCTAAGAGCGGCCTTAAAAGAGTCCCACACAACCCCCTGCTAGCGCTAAATCTGTTAATATCAAAAAATTCTTGCACCCACTTTTTAATAAATTCAATATATTCACTGTTCACGAGCAGTTTCCTATCGAACGTCCATTTACTCCATGGTCTCTTGAAGCTAGCTATTTCAAATTCTAAGATCAGAGGGTTGTGCTAGGATATTATTTTAGGAAGTTTCTTAATCCCAGCTCGTTCTAATAGATCCCTTGTACCATAGAAGTAATCGATCCTGACATATTTTTTGTGCGGACAGGAGAAATACGTGTAGCCGGGGTTAGTTGGGTTTTTTGTAGCCCAGATGTCCACCAGGCCATGGCTACTTTTAAGGGAGTTTAATGCCCTGTAAACTCGAGGCTTTCGACCAGAATACCGCCCTTGCCTCTGCCTCCCGGATCCAATATCCAGAGAGATGTTAAGATCTCCGCAAAAACTTAAAGGGTTCGGCCATGTAGCAAGTTCTACTTCCAAATCTTCAAATATCTGGGGATCGTCTTGGTTTGATCCATAGACCGAGCATACCGTACCTCCCACTGCAAGTTCTACAATAGCCTACCTCCCCAGAGCATCCACTGCCTTGCGTTTGGCCAAACCTAAAGATGTCTTTGCTAAAATGGCCACCCCTCAAATATTCGAGGTCTGAGTGGCTCAGTGGACTAATGCATCCACTGCAGGGGCCTGTGTTCGATCTCATGGTCATAGGTTTGAACGCTGGCGGGTCCTCTCAGCCTTTCATCCTTTTGAGGTCGATAAAATGAGTACCATTGAGTTGGGTAACAATAAACATCTGTTATTCAGCGACAAGATTCCCAGTTGCTGGGGTAAACGTGCGCTTTACAAATACACATGTTATGTACATGCCAGGATGTTATACCCTCAGTACTTCTCTTTTCCCCCAGGGAATGTGTGTCTCCTCTAAACATACTACATCCATGGAATTCAACCTCATGAGTTCAGCACATCTTATCCTCTTTGCCCTATCATTCAATTCTGCTACATTCCATGAGCAGATAGTTATCTTCCCCATCTTGGTTTAGCTTCTGATTTCCGGATTCCTCCTAATGGTAGTCTCTTGCTCTTTCCCTCCTCCACCTTTCGTCTCTCATTCTGCCTCCTATTTTTCTATTTTGGCTGTTTCTTTGTTTCGTTGTTATTTCTGGATATGCTTTTTTTTACCCCACATTTTACCCACCACCCTTCCCTTTCCCCCACCTCCCTTCTGTCTCCCCCCCACCTCCCCAGCACCACCACCTCCCCACACGAGGCGTGCAGACTCAATCTTGAGTCTGTTCATGATGAGTGTGCTACACAGAGCGAGAGCCCTGATGCTAAGACCTTCCTATGCTATTTAGCTACATGCTGCTTTCCAAAAACCCAAGCTCCCAGGTTCACCTATACCTTAAACAAACATTTTATTAATTTTTTTTTCATTTTCATATATACATTCTTTTAAAAAAAAAAAAATGTTTAATCCTTTTTCTCCCACTTAATTCCTCCTTGTGAGTGATCATGGTCTGTTTAGTACGTTGAAAGCTGATCCGCATCTAGCCAGACAAACCATCCAGGTATTCTTTAGCTTTTATTTCCGACAAAAGAATTTTGTTTGCCCCTCCCAGATCACTTTTAGACGGGCTGGATTGTGTAAAAAGGCTTGCGTTTTTTTGTCCTGGAATGGCTTAATAAGCTGCCGCAACCGCCACCGCCTTTCGACGGTGGAGTGGCAGAAGTCCGGACGGACAAAATAAGAAATCTCGTTCCTGGTTCTTTTTGCTTCAGGCCTTGCTTTCTCAAAAACAGCTTGGCGAAACAAAAAATTGCCAAAGTAAAATACACCAGGATGGCACGGGGAGAGCCCCTGCCCTTACTGGCTGTTTCTGAACAAAGGGGACACGATGGGTATGTTGCACCTCTAATGCCCAGTTCCAATCGGTAAGCTCCGGCAGAGAGTCTCGTAGCAATTCCACCACGTATGAGCGAACATCAGCCCCCTCAACCACCTCGGGAACCCCAAGCACCCGCAGGTTGTTTCTCCGCTGGCGGTTCTCAAACTCCTCCAGCTTCCACTTGACGTCAGCTAGCTGTACCTCATGAGAATCTACTAGCGTTTGATTCGAGGCGAGGTCAGATTCAGTAGTGACTATCCTAGACTCAAGGTCAGTCAGCCGTTCCCCAAATGCACTGCAAGTCTTGGTCAATTTTCGCACAACCCCTTGCATCTTACGCATGGCAACCTGGGCCTTGCGTCCATCTAGGCGCGTTTCTTCACGGTGCATTGATATAGCCTGGAAAATAGCCTCTAATGTTGGAGGAGTTGGCCCGGATGGATCGGAATCGGGTTGGGCGATAGGCGTAGGATTGGTAAATTGATTCGTGGGAGTATAATCCCAGGCCAGATCCTTCCCTCCCTGTCTCCTTTTTTTTCCCCTCAGAACAGTTTTAGATTTACAACCTTCTGCCTCCTCCAAATCGCTATAGCTCAAATCTGTAGTGTCTACTGATGAGTCCTCTGACCATTCGCCACCATCCGATACAGAAAAAAAAAGTCACTAGGCTCCTTATCCAGTTCCACATGCCCAATATTATCATTACTAGCCTTAGAAACTTCATGAGGCTGACTTGTATGAACAGTGTTGAGGTCTGTGCAAGATGGTTGCTCTTGGGGTGGTGTGGTTGAAGTGTCTTGCATGTAGGCTTGCTCCCCCTCAGCCCCCCCAACCATATCAGCCTTTCCTGAGTCGTCTGTGTTAGGGATTTTCCCAGCCTTCTCAGCAATTGGCATATTGGTCGGTACATTCAGCAAAGTGCATTCTACACCCCCAGTAATAGTCAGAGTCGGAGGTTGAGGGGGGAGCCCCCGGGCCTACAGTCAGTATTAGCCGGCCCCCAGTCCTGACCATCTGTCTCCATAGAGAGAAGATTCTCTCCCTCACTCCGCTCTTCTTGCTCATCTCGCTCCTCGCTCGGGACCTCCCCAGCGTTCACTGAATTCACAGTCGCTTCGGGGCAGACCTTGCCCCGGATACTTCCCTCGTGACCGGAGCTGTTTTCCCGGCCGGCCCTCTCAGCAGATCAAACACAGTAGGGCCGGCCGGGCGTCCTTTCAGAGCCACCCGCCTCTTCCTCTTTTTTCCGGGTCCGGGTCGGCCACCGTCCCCCGACGCCCTCGAATCGGAGTTTGTGCAGGCGACGCCCCTGCCACCGAAGCTGCAGTCTCCATACTTCCATCGCCAGTCTCCGACATTCCCCTCAGCGCCAGCCGGGCCGTTCTTGCCTTAACAGCCCCCGCCACCGTCTAGGGACCCATCTCGGCAGTCCCAGCAGTCTCTACAAGCCCAGCTTCAGCTTCGGACGCCGCTGCCAGGTAGGATCCTTTATGGTGGATTGTGGCAACCTCAGAGATTATTCTGGCGAAATACCGTAGCACCACAAGACCGATTGCGTTTCCCAGTAAATGTAGGTAGCTCCTGCCGGACCTTGGGGGATAATGTAGCTCCGTGCTACAAATTGCTGGTTTCATCCCTCCGAATTTCTTAGTGCGGCATCATAGATTTCTCCGACTCAAGCGACCACCATCTTGCCTCAAATCCTGGTGTTTCAATGGTTGTTTTGAAGTAAAATGATATTCATCTGTACTTTCTCTGATAAATGTTGGAAAATATTTTTCATATCTCCTTCTTTGAATATTCTCTCTTTACAAGTATGCTTACCCCAAAGAATAAAAATCTTCTCTCTCTCTCTGTCTCGCTTTACATTTCTCTCTTTCCTTCCATTTAACACTGTCAATTATGTCAACACAGGTGAACTCTAACCAACGGCACTGCATACACTACAATGTTTGATTTGCATGTCATATATATGTTTTCATATATGTTACCCAGATGTCACTGTGGCCAAGTGGTTAAGGTCTCTGACTCTTTCTCTAAAGGTTATGTGTTCAAATACTGGTGTTTCAAGGGTTGTTGATCTAAAGTAAAATTGTATGCAATTCTAATTTCTCTGATAAATGATGGAAAATATTTTTCATTTCTCCTTCTTTGAATATTCTCTCTTTACAAGTATGCTTAGCCCAAAGTATACAAATTTTCTGTCTCCTTCTGTCTTGTTTTCTTTTTCTCTCTCTTTCCCTCTATCCTTCCATTCAACACTGGCAATGATGTCAACATAGGTGAACTCTAAGCTAAGGCACTGCATACACTGGAATGTTTGAATTGAATGTCATATATATGCTTTCATGCAAATCACTCATGAGTCACTGTAGCCTGGTGGTTATGGTCTCTGACTCCTACTCTATAAGTTCAAATCTTGGTTTATCATTGGTTGTTGTACTGAAATAAAATAATATTCATCGGTACTGTCTGTGATAAATGTTGGAACATATTTTTCATTTCTCCATCTTTAAATATTCTCTCTTTACAAGTATGCTTACCCCAAAGTATACAAATCTTCTCTCTCCCTCTAGCTCGCTTTCTTTTTCTCTCTCTCTCCCTCTTTCCTTCCATTCAACACTGGCAATGATGTCACCATAGGTGAACTCTAACATACGGCACTGCATACACTGGAATGTTTGATTTGAATGTCATATATATGTTTTCATGTCTGTTATTTATGAATCACTGTGGCCTGGTGGTTAAGGTCTCTGACTCTTAATCTAAAGTTTCTGTGTTCAAATCCTGCTGTTTCAATGGTTTTCGTTCTGAAATAAATGTATATTCTTTGGTACTTTCTCTGATAAATGTTGGAAAATATTTTTCATTTCTCCGTCTTTGAATATTCTCTCTTTACAAGTATGCTTACCCCAAAGAATACAAATCTTCTCTCTCCCTTTGTTTTGCTTTACTTTTCTTACTCTCCCTCTTTCCTTCCATTCAACACTGTCAATGATGTCTGTCAACATAGGTGAACTCTAACCAATGGCACTGCATATACTGGAATGTTTGATTTGAATGTCATATATATGTTTTCATGTACATTGCTCATGAGGCACTGTGGGCTAGTGTTTAAGGTCTCTGATTCTTACTCTGAAGATGATGAGTTCAAACCCTGGTGCTTCAAAGGTTGTTGTTCTAAAATGTAAATACATGCACTGGTAATTTCTCTGATTTATGTTGGAAAATATTTTTCATTTATTCACCTTTGAATATTCTCTCTTTACAAGTATGCTTACCCCAAAGAATACAAATCTTCTCTCTCCCTTTGTCTTGCTTTACTTTTCTCTCTCTCCCTCTTTCCTTCCATTCAACACTGTCAATGATGTCAACATAGGTGAATTCTAACCAATGGCACTGCATACACTGGAATGTTTGATTTGAATGTCATATATATGTTTTCATGTATATTACTCATGAGTCACTATGGCCTAGTGGCTATTGTCTCTGACTCTTACTACGAAGGTTATGCGTTCAAATACTGGTGGTTGTACTATAATGATACTATATGCAATGGTAATTTCTCTGATTAATGTTGGAAAATATTTTTCATTTGTCCTTCTTTGAATATTTTCTCTTTACAAGTATGCTTACCCCAAAGTATACAAATCTTCTCTCTCCCTCTGTCTTGCTTTCTTTTTCTCTCTCTTTCCCTCTTTCATTCCATTCAACACTGGCAATGATGTCAATATAGGTGAACTCTAACCTACGGCACTACATATACTGCAATGTTTGATTCAAATGTCATATATATGTTTTCATGCATGTTACTCATGAGTCACTGTGGCCTATTGTTTAAGGTCTCTGATTCTTACTCTAAAGGTTATGTGTTCAAATTCTGGTGTTTCAATGGTTCTCATTCTGAAGTAAAATTATATTCTTTGGTACTTTCTCTGATAAATGTTGGAAAATATTTTTCATATCGCCTTTCAATATTCTCTTTTTATAAGTATGCGTACTGCAAAGTATACAAATCTTCTCTCTCCCTCTGTCTCGCTTTTTTTCTCTCTCTCTCTCCCTCTTTCCTTCCATTTAACACTGGCAATGATGCCAACATAGGTGAACTCTAACCTACGGCACTGCATACACTGGAATTTTTTATTTGAATGTGATATATATGTTTTCATGCACGTTATTGATTAGTCACTGTGGCCTAGTGGTTAAAGTCTCTGACTCTTACTTTAACGTTTCTGTGTTCAAATCCTGGTGGTTCGTTAGTTTTCGGTCTGAAATAAAATTATATTCTTTGGTACTTTCTCTAATAAATGTTGGAAAATAATTTTCATTTCTCCTTCTTTGAATATTCTCTCTTTGCAAGTATGCTTATCCAAAAGAATACAAATCTTCTCTCTCCCTTTGTCTTGCTTTACTTTTCTCTCTCTCCCTCTTTCCTTCCATTGAACACTGGCAATGATGTCAACATAGGTGAACTCTAACCTACGGCACTGCATACACTGGAATGCTTGATTTGAATGTCATATATATGTTTTCATGTATGTCATTTATTAGTTACTGTGGCCTAGTGGTTGAGGTTTATGACTCTTACTCTAAAGATTATGTTTTTCAAATCCTGGTGTTTCAATGGTTCTCGTTCTGAAGTAAAATTATATTCTTTGGTACTTTCTCTAATAAATGTTGGAAAATATTTTTCATATCTCCTTCTTTGAATATTCTCTCTTTACAAGTATGCTTACTGCAAAGTATACAAATCCTCTCTCTCCCTCTGTCTCGCTTACTTTTTCTCTCTCTCTCCCTCTTTCCTTCCATTCAACACTGGCAATTATGTCAACATAGGTGAAATCTAACCTACGGCACTGCATACACTGGAATGTTTGTTTCAAATGTCATATATATGTTTTCTAACCCTGGGCAAAGCACTACGCTACGCTCGCGTAGTTTGCGAAGTTTGCGCTACTTCGCACAATGCGAATTGCACGTAGCACAGTGCAAACATGCGTAGCGTAGCGTAGCGTAGCGTAGTGCAGCGGTCATTTTTTGCTTGCTCGCGGTCCGCAACGTCAAGTTGGCGACCGCGAGCAAGCAAAATGACATCCCGGCGAGACTTTTTCCTCGTTCGCGATCAGCAACATCAAGTTGCCGATCGCGAGCGTGGAAAATAAACCTCCCGGCGAGATTCTCAACGCGGGGAGGTCAGGTTTCTCATTGCGAGTGGTCGCGTATGCTCGCGACCGCTCGCGATGAGAAACTACCAGTCCGCTTGAGAAAGCTGCAGCTCGAGTAAAAATCTACTCGAGCGGCAGCAAAAGACAGCTCGCACTGTGCAAGATGCCGTTTCAATGATTGCACAGTGCGGACAAGCATCCGGCACTGTGCAATCATTGCGAACAGTGCACTACGCAGTTCGCGTAGTGCTACGCGTAGCTCGCGTAGTGCGAACTGCACTTTGCGTAGCTTCGCATAGCGCTACTTCGCGAACTACGCCCAGGCTTAATGTTTTCATGCATGTAAAGCATGAGTCTCTGTGGCCAAGTGGTTAAGTTCTCTTACTCTAAAGGTTATGTGTTCAAATCCTGGTGTTTCAATGGCTGTTGTTCTAAAATGAAATTATATGCAATGGTAATATCTCTCATTAATGTTAGAAAATATTTTTCATTTGTCCTTCTTTGAATATTCCATCTTTACAAGTATACAAATCGTCTCTCTCCCTCTGTCTTGCTTTCTTTTTCTCTCCCCTTCCTTCCATTCAACACTGGCAATGATATCAACATAGGTGAACTCTAACCTACGGCACTACATACACTGGAATGTTTGATTCAAATGTCATATATATGTTTTCATGCATGCTACTCATGAGTCACTGCGGTCTAGTGGTTAAGGTCTCTAACTCTAAAGGTTATTTTTTCAAATCCTGGTGTTTCAATGGTTCTTGTTCTGAAGTAAAATTATGTTCTTTGGTACTTTAACTGATAAATGTTGGAATTTTTTTTTCATATCTCCTTCTTTCAAAATTCTCTCTTTACAAGTATGCTTACTGCAAAGTATGCAAATCTTCTCTCTCCCTCTGTCTCGCTTTTTTTTTCTCTCCCTCTTTCCTTCCATTTAACAATGGCAATGATGTCAATATAGGTGAACTCTAACCTACGGCACTGCATACACTGGAATGTTTGATTCTAATGTCATATATATGTTTTCATGCGTGTTATTAATGAGTAACTGTGGCCTAGTGGTTAAGGTTTCTTACTCTAAAGGTTATGTGTTCAAATCATGGTGTTTCAATGATACTTGTTCTGAAGTATAATTATATTCTTTGTTACTTTCTCTGATAAATGTTGGAAAATATTGTTCATTTGTCCTTCTTTGAATATTCTCTCTTTACAAGTATGCTTATCCCAAAGAATACAAATCTTATCTCTCACTTTGTCTTGCTTTACTTTTCTCTCTCTCCCTCTTTCCTTCCATTCAACACTGTCAATGATGTCAACATAGGTGAACTCTAACCAACGGCACTGCATACACTGGAATGTTTGATTTGAATGTCATATATATGTTTTCAAGTATACTACTCAAGTGGCACTGTGGCCTAGTGGGTAAGGTCTCTTATTTGCAAGGTTATGAGTTCAAACCCTGGTGTGTCAATGGTTGTTGTTCTAAAATGACATTATATGCAATGGTAATGTTGGAATATATTTTTCATTTGTCCTTCTTTGAATATTCTCTCTTTACAAGTATTCTTACACCAAAGTATACAAATATTCTCTCTCCCTCTGTCTTGCTTTCTTTTTCTCTCTCTTTGCCTCTTGCCTTCCATTCAACACTGGCAATGATGTCAATATAGGTGAACTCTAACCAACTGCACTGCATACACTGGAATGTTTGATTTGAATGTCATATATATGTTTTCATGCAAATTACTCATCATTTAGTGTGGCCTAGTGGTTAAGGTCTCTGACTCTTATTCTAAAAGTTATGTGTTCAAATCATGGTGTTTCAATGGTACTCATTCTGAAGTAAAATTGTGTTCTTTGGTACTTTCACTGATAAATGTTGATAAATATTTTTCATATCTCCTTCTTTGAATATTCTCTCTTTACAAGTATGCTTACCGAAAAGTATACAAATCTTCTCTCTCCCTCGGTCTCGCTTTTTTTTTCTCTCTCTCCCCCTCTTTCCTTCCATTTAACACTGGCAATGATGTCAACATAGGTGAACTCTGACCTGCTGCACTGCATACACTGGAATGTTTGATTTGTATGTCATATATATGTTTTCATGCAAACTATATGTGAGTCACTGTGGCCTAGTGGTTATGGTCTCTTACTCTAAAGCTTATGTGTTCAAATCATGGTGTTTTAATGGTTCTCGTTCTAAAGTAAATGTATATTCATTGGTACTTTCTCTGATAAATGGTGAAACTATTTTTCATTTCTCCTTCTCTGAATATTCTCTCTGTTTACACGTATGCTTACCCAAAAGAATACAAATCTTCTCTCTCCCTCTGTCTTGCTTTCTTTTTCTCTCTCTCTCCCTCTTTCATTCCATTCAACACTGTCAATGATTTCAACATAGGTGAACTCTAACCAACGGCACTGCATACACTGGAATGTTTGATTTGAATGTCATATATATGTTTACATGCATATTACTCATGTGTTACTGTGGCCTAGTGGATAAGATCTTTGACTCTAACACTAAAGGTTATGTGTTCAAGTCCTGTTGTTTCAATGGTTGTAGTTCTGAAATAAATTAATATCTAATCTAACTTTCTCTGATAAATGTTGGAAAATATTTTTCATTTGTCCTTCTTTGAATATTCTCTCTTTACAAGTATGCTTACCCCAAAGTATATAAATCTTCTCTCTCCCTCTGTCTTGCTTTCTTTTTCTCTCTCTTACCCTCTTTCCTTCCATTCAACACTGGCACTGATGTCAATATAGGTGAACTCTATCCTACGGCACTGCATACACTGAAATGTTTGATTCAAATGTCATATATATGTTTTCATGCATGTTACTCATGAGTCACTGTGGCCTACTGGTAAAGGTCTCTGACTTTAACTCTAAAGGTTATGTGTTTGAATACTGGTCTTTGAGTGGTTCTTGTTCTCAGGTAAAAAAAATGTCTTTGGTACTTTCTCTGATAAATGTTGGAAAATATTTTTCATTTCGCCTTCTTTGAATATTCTCTCTTTACAAGTATGCTTACCCCAAAGAATACAAATCTTATCTCTCCCTTTGTCTTGCTATACTTTTCTCTCTCTCCCTCTTTCCTTCCATTCAACACTGGCAATGATGTCAACATAGGTGAACTCTAAGCTAAGTCACTGCATACACTGGAATGTTTGATTTGAATGTCATATATATGCTGTCATGCAAATTACACATGAGTCACTGTAGCCTAGTGGTTAAGGTCTCTTATTCCTACTCTAAAGGTTATTTGTTCAAATACAGGTGTTTCAAGGGTTGTTGTTCTAAAGTAAACTTATATGCAATGCTAATTTCTCTGGTAAATGTTGGAAAATATTTTTCATTTCTCCTTCTTTGAAAATTCTCTCTTTACAAGTATGCTTACCCCAAAGTATACAAATCTTCTGTCTCCCTCTGTCTTGTTTTCTTTTTCTCTCTCTTTCCCTCTATCCTTCCATTCAACACTGGCAATGATGTCAACATAGGTGAACTCTAAGCTAAGGCACTGAATACCCTGAAATGTTTGATTTGAATGTCATATATATGCTTTCATGCAAATTACTCGTGAGTCACTGTAGCCTAGTGGTTATGGTCTCTGACTCCTTCTCTAAATGTTATAAGTTCAAATCCTGGTGTTTCAATGTTTGTTGTTCTGAAGTAAAATGATATTTATCGGTACTTTCTCTGATAAATGTTGGGTACTATTTTTTATTTCTCCTTCTTTGAATATTCTCTCTTTACAAGTATGCTTATCCCAAAGAATACAAATCTTCTCACTCCCTCTGTCTCGCTTTACTTTTCTCTCTTTCCCTCTTTAGTTCCATTCAACACTGTCAATGATGTCAACATAGGTGAACTCTAACCAACGGCAATGCATACGCTGGAATGTTTGATTCGAATGTCATATATATATTTTAATGCATGTTACTCATGAGTCATTGTGGCCAAGTGGTTAAGTTCTCTTACTCTAAAGGTTATGTGTTCAAATCCTGGTGTTTCAATGGCTGTTGTTCTAAAATGAAATTATATGCAATGGTAATATCTCTCATTAATGTTAGAAAATATTTTTCATTTGTCCTTCTTTGAATATTCCATCTTTACAAGTATGCTTATCACAAAGTATACAAATCTTCTCTCTCCCCCTGTGACGCTTTCTTTTTCTCTCTCCTTCTTTCTTTCTATTCAACACTGGCAATGATGTCAAAATAGGTGAACTCTAACCTACGGCACTGCATACACTGGAATGTTTGATTTGAATGTCATATATATGTTTTCATGGCTGTTACGAATGGGTCTCTGTGGACTGGTGTTTATGGCCTCTGACTCTTTTTCTAAAGGTTCTGTGTTCAAATCCTGGTGTTTCAATGGTTTTCGTACTGAAATCAAATTATATTCTTTGGTACTTTCTCTGATAAATGTTGGAAAATATTTTTCATTTCTCCTTCTTTGAATATTTTCTCTTTACAAGTATGCTTACCCCAAAGAATACAAATCTTCTCTCTCCCTTTGTCTTGCTTTACTTTTCTCTCTCTCCCTCTTTCCTTCCATTCAACACTGTCAATGATGTCAACTTAGGTGAACTCTAACCAACGGCACTGCATACACTGGAATGTTTGATTTGAATGTCATATATATGCTTTCATACAAATTACTCATGAGTCACTGTAGCCTAGTGATTATGGTCTCTGACTCCTACTCTAAATGTTATAAGTTCAAATCCTGGTGTTTCAATGTTTGTTGTTCTGAAGTAAAATGATATTCATCGGTACTTTATCTGGGCAAAATTTTTTATTTCTCCTTCTTTGAATATTCTCTCTTTACAGGTATGCTTATCCCAAAGAATACAAATCTTCTCTCTCCCTCTATCTCGCTTTACTTTTCTCTCTTTCCCTCTTTTGTTCCATTCAACACTGTCAATGATGTCAACATAGGTGAACTCTAACCAACGGCACTGCATACACTGGAATGTTTGATTCAAATGTCATATATATGTTTTCATGCCTAACACAGATCAGTCACTGTGACCTAGTGGTTAAGATCTCTGACTCTTACTCTAAAGGTTATGTGTTGAAATCCTGGTGTTTCAATCGTTGTTGTTCTGAAGTAAAACTATATGCAATGGTAATTTCTCTCGTAAATGTTGGAAAATATGTTTCATTTCTCCTTCTTTAAATATTCTCTCTTTACAAGTATGGTTATCACAAAGTATACAAATCTTCTCTCTCCCCCTGTGTCGCTTTCTTTTTCTCTCTCCCTCTTTCTTTCCATTCAACACCGGCAATGATGTCAACATAGGTGAACTCTAACCTATGGCACTGCATACACTGGAATGTTTGATTTGAATGTCATATATATGTTTTCATGAATGTTACTAATGGGTCACTGTGGCCTGGTGTTTATGGTCTCTTACTCTGAAGGTTCTGTGTTCAAATCCTGGTGTTTCAATGGTTTTCGTTCTGAATTAAAATTATATTCTTTGGTACTTTCTCTGATAAATGTTGGTAAATATTTTTCATTTCTCCTTCTTTGAATATTCTCTATTTACAAGTATGCTTACCTCAAAGAATACAAATCTTTTCTCTCCCTTTGTCTTGCTTTACTTTTCTCTCTCTCCCTCTTTCCTTCCATTCAACACTGTCAATAATGTCAACATAGGTGAACTCTAACCAACGGCACTACATACACTGGAATGTTTGATTTGAATGTCATATATATGTTTTCATGTAAATCACTCATGAGTCACTGTGGCCTAGTGGTTAAGGTCTCTGATGCTTGTTTTGAAGGTTAGGTGTTCAAACCCTAGTGATTCAACGGTTGTTGCTCTAAAATGAAATTATATGCAATAGTAAATTCTCTGATTGATGTTGGAAAATATTTTTCATTGGTACATCTTTGAATATTCTCTCTTTAGAAGTATGCTTATCCCAAAGTATACAAATCTTCTCTCTCCCTCTAACTTGCTTTCTTTTTCTCTCTCTTTCCCTGTTTCCTTCCATTCAACACTGGCAATGATGCAAATATAGGTGAACTCTAACCTACGGCACTGCATACACTGGAATGTTTAATTCAAATGTCATATACATGTTTTCATGCATGTTACTCATGAGTCACTGTGGCCTAGTGGTTAAGGTCTCTGACTCTTGCTCTAAAGGTTATGTGTTCAAATCCTGGTGTTTCAATGGTTTTCATTCTGAAGAAAAATTATATTCTTTGGTACTTTCTCTGATAAATGTTGGAAAATGTTTTTCATATCTCCTTCTTTAAATATTCTCTCTTTACAAGTATGCTTACCCCAAAGTATACAAATCTTCTCTCTCCCTCTGTCTCGCTTTTTTTTTCTCTCTCCCTCTTTCTTTCCATTCAACACTGGCAATGATGTCAACATAGGTGAACTCTAACCTGCTGCACTGCATACACTGGAATGTTTGATTTGAATGTCATATATATGTTTTCATGCAAATTACTCATCAATCACTGTGGCCTAGTAGTTAAGGTCTCTGACTCCCACTCTGAAGCTTATGTGTTCAAATCCTGGTGTTTCAATGGTTCTTGTTCTAAAGTAAATTTATATTCATTGGTACTTTCTCTGATAAATGGTGGAAACAATTTTTCATTTCTCCTTCTTTGAATATTTTCTCTTTACAAGTATGCTTACTCCAAAGTATACAAATCTTCTCTCTCTCTCTGTATCGCTTTTGTTTTCTCTCTCTCTCCCTCTTTCCTTCCATTTAACACTGGCAATGATGTCAACATAGGTGAACTCTAATCGTCAGCATTGCATACACTGGAATGTTTTATTTGAATGTCTTATATATGTTTTCATGTATGTTACTCATGAGTTACTGTGTCCTTGTGGTTAAGCTCTTGGACTCTTCCTCTAAAGGTTATGTGTTCAAATCCTGATGTTTCAATGGTTGTTGTTCTAAAGTAAGATTTTATGCAATGGTAATTTCTCTGATAAATGTTGGAAAATATTTTTCATTTCTCCTTCTTTAAATATTCTCTCTTTACAAGTATGCTTACACCAAAGTATACAAATCTTCTCTCTTCCTCTGTCTCGCTTTCTTTTTCTTTCTCTCTCCCTCTTTCCTTCCATTCAACACTTGCAATGATGTCAACATAGGTGAACTCTAACCTATGGCACTGCATACACTGGGATGTTTGATATAAATGTCATATATATGTTTTCAGGCATATTACTCAAGAGTCACTGTGGCCTAGTTCTTAAGGTCTCTTACTCTAAAGGTTCTGTGTTCAAATCCTGATGTTTCGATGGTTTTCATCTGAAATAAAATTATATTCTTTGGTACTTTCTCTGATAAATGTTGGAAAATATTTTTCATTTCTCCTTCTTTGAATATTCTCTCTTTACAAGTATGCTTACCCCAAAGAATACAAATCTTCTCTGTCCCTTTGTCTTGCTTTACTTTTCTCTCTCTCCCTCTTTCCTTCCCTTCAACACTGTCAATGATGTCAACATAGGTGTACTCTAACCAACGGCACTGCATACACTGGAATGTTTGATTTGAATGTCATATATATGTTTTCATGTATAATACTCATGAGTCACTGTGGCCTAGTGGTTAATGTCACTTACGCTGAAGGATATATGTTCAAACCCTGGTGTTTCAATTTTTGTATTTCTAAAATGAAATTATATGTAATGATAATTTCTCTGATTCATGTTGGAAAATATTTTTCATTTGTCCTTCTTTGAAAATTCTCTCTTTACAAGTATGCTTACCCCAAAGTATACAAATCTTCTCTCTCCCTCTGTCTCGCTTTCTTTCTCTCTCTCCCTCTTTCCTTCCATTCAACACTGGCAATGATGTCAACATAGGTGAACTCTAACCTACAGCACTGCATACACTGGAATATTTGATGCGAATGTCATATTTATATGTTTTCATTCAAATTCCTCATCAGTCGCTGTGGCCTATTGGTTAAGGTCTCTGACTCCTACTCTAAACGTTATGTGTTCAAATCCTGTTATTTCAATGGTTGTTGTTCTGAAGTAAAATGATATTCTTTGGTACTTTCCCTGATAAATGTTGTAAAATATTTTTCATTTCTCCTTCTTTGAATATTCTCTCTTTACAAGTATGCTTACCCCAAAGAATACAAATCTTCTCTCTCCCTTTGTTTTGCTTTACTTTTCTCTTTCTCCCTCTTTCCTTCCATTCAACACTATCAATGATGTCAACATAGGTGAACTCTAACCAATGACACTGCATACACTGGAATGTTTGATTTGAATGTCATATATATGTTTTCATTTACATTATTCATGAGTAAATGTGGCCTAGTGGTTAAGGTCTCTGACTCTTAGTCTGAAGGTTATGTGTTCGAATCCTGGTGTTTCAATGGTTGTTGTTTTAAAATGTAATTATATGCAATGATAATTTCTCTGATACATGTTGGAAAATATTTTTCATTTGTCCTTCTTTGAATATGCTCTCGTTACAAGTATGCTTACCCCAAAGTATTCAAATCTTCTCTCTCCCTCTGTCTTGCTTTCTTTTTCTCTCTCTTTCCCTCTTTCGTTCCATTCAACACTGGCAATGATGTCAATATAGGTGAACTCTAACCTACGGCACTACATACACTGGAATGTTTGAATCAAATGTCATATATATGTTTTCATGCATGCTACTCATGAGGTACTGTGGCCTAGTGGTTAAGGTCCTTGACTCTTGTTCTAAAGATTATGTGTTCAAGTTCTGGTGATTCAATGGTTCTTGTTCTGAATTGAAATTATATTCTTTGGCACTTTCTCTAATAAATGTTGGAAAATATTTTTCATATCGCCTTTTAATATTCTCTCTTTACAAGTATGCTTACCGCAAAGTATACAAATCTTCTCTCTCCCTCCGTCTCGCTTTTTTTTTCTCTCTCTCTCCCTCTTTCCTTCCATTCAACACTGGCAATGATGTCAATATAGGTGAACTCTAACCTACGGCACTGTATACACTGGAATTTTTGATTCAAATGTCATATATATGTCTTCATGGATATTAGTCAAGTGTCACTGTGGCCTAGTGGTTAAGGTCTCTGACTCTTATTCTAAAGGTTATGTGTTCAAATTCTCATGGTTCTCGTTCTGAAGTAAAATTATATTCTTTGGTACTTTTTGAGATAAATGTTGGAAAATATTTTTCATATCTCCTTCTTTGAATATTCTCTCTTTACAAGTATGCTTACCGCAAAGTATACAAAACTTCTCTCTCCCTCAGTCTTGCTTTTTTTTTCTCTCTCCCTCTTTCCTTCCATTTAACACTGGCAATGATGTCAACATAGGTGAAATCTAACCTGCTGCACTGCATACGCTGGAATGTTTGATTTGAATGTCATATATATGTTTTCATGCAAATTACTCATGAGTCACTGTGGCCTAGTGGTTAAGGTCTCTAAAGCTTATGTGTTTAACTCCTGGTGTTTCAATGGATATCGTTCTAAAGTAAATTTATATTCATTGGTACTTTCTCTGATAAATGGTGGAAACTATTTTTCATTTCTCCTTCTTTGAATATTCTCTAGTACAAGTATGCTTACACAAAAGAATACATAACTTCTCTCTCCCTCTGTCTCGCTTTGTTTTTCTCTCTCTCCCTCTTTCCTTCCATTCAACACTGTCAATGATGTCAACATAGGTGAACTCTAACTAACGGCACTGCATACATTGGAATGTTTGATTCGAATGTCATATATATATGTTTTCATGCACATTACTCATGAGTTCAGTCAGTCAGTCACACAGCTTTATTCGATCTTTTTAAAACTGATCATAAAAGCACAAATTATCTAAAATTCCAACACAATATATACACATATATACACATTTAAAATAAGAATTAAACAGTTGCCGTGAACCATATAAATTCATATAAAACATTTAGGAAAAAAAGCAGTTCTGAATTTAAAATTAGTCAATTAATTGTTACAATTAAAATCTAGTCCCTCCTTTTTCCTCTTCCTAAAACAAGCCCACAAAAATGAGAAAACAGAACAGCATACAAATGGGTCCCGTAGAGTTTTTAAAAAGTACATAGCCACCCGGCACTGCCTAAAATTGTGGTACCTCAGGATAGGGAGTATAAATGTTTTCCTTTTCTCTGTGTAGGTCTTACAAAATAATACAATGTGTAGATCTGACTGTACTGCGTGATTGTTACAAGGACAGGGTGAGAGATCTGCTAATTTATATTTATTTTGGTGGTATCCCAGGAGTAGCGAGATCATGTTCATGTGGAAACGCAAAAGAATAAATCTGTGCTGCACATTATTTATTTGTGATAAATACTGAAAACCTTCCCCCAATCTTGGTGGTAAAGAATTGAGGAATGGCTAGTGCGTTTCTTTTCTCTTCGGGCATACTTTGATCTGTTAATGAATAGATCAGTTATTCTTTCCTTTGAAACCCTTTTACAGGACTCAGGGTCCTGAAATAATTCTCCCATCCCTAACGCTTTCAGATGGATCTCTACGTAATTTAACCATCCAATTTTTTTTTATAATAATCTACTTTACAACAGTCCTTAATAATGGTTTGAGTCAAATCCACTGTAGACCTCCACCATACTGATAGCCACAACAAGACTGGAGCCAGTCTTATGTTGTCGCTCAAATAAGGAAGCCCCAATTCACAGTGTAAAATATAATTTGGGGCTGATTGCGGTAAGGACACACGATTTTTAAAAAAGGAATCTTCTATTTGTTGTAGCGGTACAACGTTAGCCATACCCCACACTCCTGGCCCATATATTGCAGCGGACTTTGTTTTAGCCGAATATATGTTCTTAATTGCATCCAGTGGGCTGCCTCCCAACTTCTTAGCAAATCTTTTAACAGCGTTAACACTCCTTTGCATACCCTGAGCTCTTGCTGCCACTAAATTAGACCATGAGTGGTCTTTATCAAAAAGCCCTCCAAGGTATGAAAAGGAGTCAACTATCTCAATTTTCTTGCCTGACAACTGGAAGTGGGGATGTCTCTCACCTCTTGCGGCTCCAGACACAATTATAAATGATTTTGATTCATTGACCTTTAGGTCAAGGGAGGCCATAAAGGCAGAGTAGGCTGTTATTAGCGTTTGTAGGGCTAAGTCCGATCTGGCCATCAATACCGCATCATCAGCATACGCCAGAATCGGAAGGGGGATACGATCAAATTTAGGCACATCTACCGGTAGAGCAGACAGGGAGGACTCTACCCCGTTAGTGTAGATTGAAAAAAGAAACGGGGCGAGAACATAACCCTGTCTTACTCCCTTTACGATTTTAAAGAGGCGAGTGCACTCCCCTTCCTGCCATACCTCACACAGGCAGTGGCATTGGCATACAACTGACGTATGAAACCAATTATTGGTGGGTCAATACCCATGCTCTCCATCATGGACCACAACCTCGGGTGTGACACACAGTCAAAGGCCGAGGTTAGGTCCATGAAAGCCATGTACAATTTGCCGGCCTTTGCCTTATTGTATTTCCCTATAGTTAGGGAGAGGTTTAAGCACTGATCGACCGTCCCCATTCCTCTACGAAACCCATATTGTGCCTTCATAAAAATGTTATGCGATTCGGCCCGGTCCTCCAATTTGGCCAAGAGGACCCATCCCATAAGTTTGGCAGTAGTGTCGAGGAGGAATATGGGGCGATAATTCTTTGGGGATCCCCTGTCACCTTTTTTAAAAATGGGCACAATTAAACTCTGGTTCCAAGAAAGAGGCGGGCCTACTATCTGAATACTATTAAAAATGTTTGTAAGTAAAGGCTCCCACATATTATAATCCTGCTGAAAGAGATCAATTGGAACTCCATCTGGCCCAGGCGCCTTACCAGGGGTGCAGGCTTCCAGCGCCTTTCGTATCTCTAATACAGAGAAAGTTAACCCTCCCTGTGGTAAAATCTCTGGGGAGGATAGTAGTGGAGTTGGGGGGATTGCTAAGCCAAATATTCCTTCGAAGTGGCTCACCCATGCCTCTTCCTCTACATGCACATCTAATGTAGGATCCTGGATGTCTTTAAAATGTGGGGCATTCACGATTTTCCAGAAATCTTTACTACTGCCTGACATAGCTGCTTCCTCGAGATCTACCCATGCCTGTGCCCTAAGATCTTTCTCCCTAGTCCTCCTCACTAATTTGTAATCTTTACGTAACGCACACACTACAGAACAGTTTCTGGGATGCTTATTTAGAGCTTTCACAAGGGCTTTTTTTGCTGTTGTACAGGCTGTATCAAACCACCCCACTTTGACGGTAGCATTAGCTGACTTAACCTGTGTGAGTGCTAATTTTACTTTTTCCAGAAGAGCAATAAACTGGGTTACCAAGAATAGAGGTGATGAATTCTCTTCCAGACAGGCTAATATTGCCTCCTTTATTTGAGCTATAATTTCAGGGCCTAAATTTAATCTTTGTACTTGTGACCACTTCAACTGGTAACCGTTTTTTCTGGACAAATTCACACCTTCTACAACCTTATTGTGCTCTTTAGGATCAGATAAAATACTTATGTAAATAGATAACATGGCGTGATCACTATAAGAAGAAAATCGAGTACTCGTATGGACCACTTTCCCAGGTAAATGTGCCGAGGCTAAAATATGGTCTATAGTAGACTCTTGGATACCCCTTCTAAAAGTGGACTCTTGCCCTCCCTCTTCTGGTACATTTATTAAGGACAAGTTCCACTTATATAACAGACTGTTCAAAACGTCACCGTACTCATTATGTGTGAAGTGTGAAAAGAGGTTATTGTAGGAGTCCTCTACTCCACATACCCTAGTGCCATTGAACTTACAGAGATGAACATTAAAATCCCCCACCCATACAAGATTTACACTACCCCCATTTTTCCCATTATACAATTTCTCAATCTCTAATGCTAGTGCATCTACCACTTGCCTCCCAAACTCATTATTGTAAAAAATAACGATTGTCCAAATGCCCTGTTTCCTACTACCCATCTCAAAAATCTGAAAGTGAGTATGTCTAGGACCAACTTCTTTGATTTGAAGGGGTACAGTATTTGAGAATAGAGTAAGTAAACCCCCCTTCGCCCTTCCAGAGAGTGATGGAACATCTGGGGAATGAAAGGTGCGAAAGCCTGAAAAGAAAATTGGATCTATGGCCCAGGTCTCTTGAAAGAATACTACCGCCATACATTGCACTTATTTATCCATTCCGGATTGGCTATTTTGGAAGCTAGCCCTGCCACGTTCCACGTTAACATATTGGGCCCAGTTCCCTCAATATCAGTCATACAGGTTGGCAAGGGGTACTCATGTTCCTGTACCCCCCTGGGTGCTAAATTTGCAACTATGGTGGCCTCCTCGGAGGATCGTGTACGCAGTGGAATCCCCAACGGGCTAACCTCAACAAGGGCCACAATAGTTGCCCCACTTAGTAGTTTGGGGGGTGATACAGGTAGTCAATCACATTCCTCCAGGTTCGACAGGGGTGCAAATCTATTATATAAACTAATTCCAGAATTTAAAAGGGGTCCCTCGTTCATACCATAAGGCATTTTCAATTGTGTACCCCTGTATTCCCCTCTCATGGTCACACCCTGGCCATTGTAGAAGAATTCCAGGGGTAAAGGTATTATCTGGGAGTTCCTTTGAGAAAAGCCATGGGAGTTGGCTAAAAGAGAAGCACTTGTGTGCACATTGTTAAAATTAATTACCACACAGTCGCCACCAAACACTTTTCTTAAACCCCCCCACCCATCCCACTCTCCTGGCCTTAATAACTTCATTGGCCAATTGCCTTCTCCCCCCCTCGGTCATATGGATATTACTTGTTAACCAATGAAGACATTTGTCCATTAATTGTCTTGTAGTTTCACTTTGATCTTCTTGATGGGGTGGGACATTTGCCAAAACCAGGACCAGTGGTGCAGCGGCAGGGGGGAGATGAAGAGTTTGTTGTGGCTGGTGCTTAAGTATTCCAGTGAAGTTCTCAGGTAACCCTGCCTGGTGCATAACTCTTCTATCTTCCATCCTTGGTAGTAGTGGCTGGCGAGCTACGTCCCCTTCATTTAGCCCTTGGCCGGGCTGAGTAACCCTTGTTACATTCATATTAGGGAGGGGGTTTAAGGGCTGTGATACAGCGTTGGAAGAGCCTGCAGGGGGTATAGACGATGTCAATGACATTATTGAGGATGGAGGTGGCCCTCGTGCCTCCATCGATGGTGCTAATTCAGTATTCCTAGGTGCTATCATAGAAGCAACATTCTGCGGAGGCATACGGGCAAGTAGTAAACAATTCTGCATTTCAAATTCCCCCAGCCGTGTTTCAATTAGAGACAATTTAGTCAAAATGGGAGCCATTATATCTTTTAGCCTTGTAGAAACTTCTGTCCAAAAAGAGTCCGGTTGCAGTGCCTGAAACGATGGTGTGTTAAGGGACACTGACACTACCTGTTTTTTTGGAATTCGTAATCTGCACTTTTGTTTGGACAGTTTTAGTTTTGGGCACACGAGTAGTTTTAGGTTGTTTAGATTTTATGCCAATAACGGCCCCTCCTGCTCTGGTTCGCTTAGCCGGAGGAATAGATGAAGAATCCAGTAATGAGCCATTCAAGGGGGAGTGCTCTTTACCTGTACTTGGTAAGCTCCCTGTATACGAATTGGAGAGCAAAGGCCCATGTTGGTCTTGTGTAAGGACTAAAGTATTTTGGGGCAATGGCGTTTGTATTGGTTGTATTGGTTGCGTATCTGGGAGGATATCATTTACAAGGCCTGAGGATGCACCCTGTGTTAAAGGGAGCGGTTCCATAGAGAGACGCCTTTCTGTCAGCTCAATCTCATGCGAGAGGACGCTGGCTGCTCTTACTAGGAAAGAGTCCAAAGTAGTTCCAACTCCGTCTCCCAACTTCACTCTCGTTCCCTTTACTTTCGCCATCTGTGGTATAAAACAATAGATAAGATCGTCCGTACCTCAAGCGGCTGCAGATGTAAAGAGGGTGGGCCCAGCCCAGCCTTCTCCGGGCTCCGCCGGGCGTGATGGGCCCGCCCTTGGCCCGGGCGCATCCTGCGCCGTGGGGCTCGCCTTGCCTTTTGTAGCGCATCCACGTGCTAAGATTCCTGGATGCTGTGGTCCGTGGAGGCAGGAGACAGGAAGACAAACAGTCCCGGTGGCTACAAACGCCGCGGGCGCGCCTTGCCTTTTGTAGCACGTTTGCACGCTAAGATTCCTGGATGCTGTGGGCTGTGGAGGCAGGAGACAGGAAGACAAACAGTCCCAGTGGCTACAAGCGCCGCGGGGCATGCCTTGCCTTTTGTAGCACGTCCGCGAACTAAGATGCCTGGATGATGTGGTCCGTGGAGGCAGGAGACAGGAAGACAAACAGTCCCGGTGGCTACAAGCGCTGCGGGGCATGCCTTGCCTTTTGTAGCGCGTCCGCGCGCTAAGATTACTGGATGCTGTGGTCCGTGGAGGCAGGACACAGGAAGACAAACAGTCCCGGTGGCTACTCATGACTTAATGAGGCCTAGTGGTTAAGGTCTCTGACTCTTACACTAAAGGTTATGTCTTCATATCCTGGAATTTCAATGGTTGTTGTTCTGAAGTAAAATAATATCCAATGGAGCTTTCTCTGCAAAATATTTTTCATTTCTCCTTCTTTGAATATTCTCTATTTACAAGTATGCTTACCCCAAAGTATACAAATCTTCTCTCTCCCTCTGTCTCGCTTTCTTTTTCTCTCTCTCTCTCCCTCTTTCCTTCCATTCAACACTGACAATGATGTCAACATAGGTGAACACTAACCTACAGCACTGTATACACTGGAATGTTTGATGCGAATGTCATATATATATGTTTTCATTCAAATTACTTATGAGTCACTGTGGCCTAGTGGTTAAGGTCTCTTACTGTAAAGGTTATGTATCCAAATCATGATGTTTCAATGTGGAGTTGTTTTGAAGTGAAATTTTATGCAATGGTTATTTCACTGAAAAAGTTTGGAAATATTTTCATTTCTCCTTCTTTGAATATTCTCTCTTTACAAGTATGCTTACCCCAAAGTATACAAATCTACTCTCTCCCTCTGTCTCGCTTTCTTTTTATCTCTCGCTCCCTCTTTCCTTCCATTCAACACTGGCAATGATGTCAACATAGGTGAACTCTAACCATCGGCACTTCATACACTGGAATGTTTGATTTGCATGTCATATATAGGTTTTAATGTATATTACTAAAGAGCCACTGTGGCGTAGTGGTTAAGGTCTCTGACACTTATTCTAAAGGCTATGTGTTCAAATACTGGTGTTTCAATGGTTGTTGTTCTAAAGTAACATCATATGCAATGCTAATTTCCTTGGAAAACATTTTTCATTTCTCCTTCTTTGAATATTTTATCTTTACAAGTATGCTTACCCCAAAGTATACAAATCTTCTGTCTCCTTCTGTCTTGTTTTCTTTTTCTCTCTCTTTCCCTCTATCCTTCCATTCAACACTGGCAATGATGTAAAAACACATGTGAACTCTAACCTAAGGCACTGCATACACAGGAATGTTTGATTTTAATGTCATATATATGCTTTGATGCAAATTACTCATAAATCTCAGTAGCCTAGTGGTTAAGGACTCCTACTCTAAAGGTTATGAGTTCAAATCATGCTGTTTCAATGGTTGTTGTTCTGAATTAAAATGATATCCATTGGTACGTTCTCAGATAAATGTTGGAAAATATTTGTCATTCTTTAAATATTCTCTCTTTACAAGTATGCTTACCCCAAAGTATACAAATCTTCTGTCTCCCTCTGTCTTGTTTTCTTTTTCTCTCTCATTCCCTCTTTCATTCCATTCAACACTGGCAATGATGTCAATATAGGTGAACTCTAACCTACGGCACTGCATACATTGGAATGTTTGATTCAAATGTCATATATACGTTTTCATGCATGTTACTCATGAGTCACTGTGGCATAGTGGTTAAGGTCTCTGACTCTTACTCTAAAAGTTATGTGTTCAAATCCTGGTGTTTCAATGGTACTCGTTTTGAAAAAACATTATATTCTTTGGTACTTTCTCTGATAAATGTTGGAAAATATTTTTCATTTCTCCTTCTTTGAATATTCTCTCTTTACAAGTATGCTTACCCCAAAGAATACAAATCTTCTCTCTCCCTTTGTCTTGCTTTACTTTTCTCTCTCTCCCTCTTTCCTTCCATTCAACACTGTCAATGATGTCAACATAGGTGAACTCTAACCATTGGCACTGCTTACATTGGAATGTTTGATTTGCATGTCATATATATGTTTTCATGGTTATTAATCATGAGTCACTGTGGCCTAGTGGTTAAGGTCTCTGACTCTTTTTCTAAATGTTATGTAATCAAATACGGTTGTTGTTCTAAAGTGAAATTATATGCGATGCTAATTTCTCTGATAAATGTTGGAAAATATTTTTCATTTCTCCTTCTTTGAATATTCTCTCTTTACAAGTATGCTTACCCCAAAGTATACAAATCTTCTCTCTCCCTCTGTCTTGCTTTCTTTTTCTCTCTCCCTCTTTCCTTCCATTCAACACTGGCAATGATGTCAACATAGGTGAACTCTAACCTACGGCACTGCATCCACTGGAATGTTTGATTTGAATGTCATATATATGTTTTCATGCAAATGATTCATGAGACACTGTGGGCTAGTGGTTAAGGTCTCTTACACTAAAGGTTATGTGTTCAAAAACTGGTGCTTCAATGGATCTCGTTCTAAAGTTAATTTATATTCATTGGTACTTTCTCTGATAAATGGTGGAAACTATTTTTCATTTCTCCTTCTTTGAATATTCTCCCTTTACAAGTATGCTTACACAAAAGAATACAAATCTTCTCTATGTTTTCATGCAGGTTACTTATGAGTCACTATGGCCTAGTGGTTAAGGTCTCTTACTCTAAAGGTTATGTGTTCAAATTCTGGTGTTTCAATGGTTCTCGTACATAAGTAAAATTATATTCTTTGGTACTTTTTCTGATAAATATTGGAAAATATTTTTCATTTCTCCTTTGAATATTCTCTCTTTACATGTATGCTTACCCCAAAGAATACAAATCTTCTCTCTCCCTTTGTCTTGCTTTACTTTTCTCTCTCTCCCTCTTTCCTTCCTGTTAGAACTGGGGGTCTCTAGTTGGCAGAGGTAGGTACCTTTGACCAAATAGGGACCCTTGCTTCTGGTCAGGTAAAGGGGATTACACTACTGGATAACCCCTGCTCACACCCTTGGTAGCTTGGCACGAGCAGACAGGCTTATCTCAGAGGCAGTGTGTTAAGCATTTGTGAACACATACAGTAATACAGTGAAAACACTACAGATGGACACCACACAGATTTTATAAAAATAAGTATTCTTTATATAAACTTATCACAAGACCACAAATGACAAAAATGCACAATACTGTACTTAAAATAGACTTAAAGATGGTAGAAGTAACCTAGCTGAAGTTGATGATAAATGCGACACATTTCTCACAAAAGTACCTTGGATGCGTAATCCAAAACAAACAAAGGGTCCGCAGGGAGGGCGATGCGTTGGTGCTCGTTCTGCATCTCGGTTGCGATGCGGCAAGCAGGCGCCTCGATGTGATGCGACGATCCGGTACGATGCGATGAGAGTGCGCCCTTGATGTGATGCGATGACATGAAGATGATGCGTGCGCGCCCGATGGCCGTGCAGGGAATTCTGTACTTTGAAGCCACAACGGGCCCTGCGGCACGCCTCTCCGGTGATGCGACGGCAGGCAGCAGCGATGGCAGCACGCTTCTCCGGTGATGCGACGGCGACCCTTGCAGTGGCGACACGCTTCTCCGGTGGTACGGCGGCAGGCAGCTGCGACGAAGACGAGCTTCTCCGGTGATGCGACGGCAGGCAGCTGCGACAAAGACACGCTTCTCCGGCGGGGCAACGGCAACAGCTGCGACAGCGACACGCTTCTTTTTGTTGAGTTGCGCTTCCACCTCCCAGCAACATGCAAGTTTCTGCAGACAAAATCCCCAGCAAGGGAATTCAGGAGGGAGCTGGTGGTGAAGTCTTGTAGCCCTGAGACTTCAGCAGGAGGCAAGCTCTAGTTCAAGCCCTTGGAGTAATATTCTGCAAGATGATGAAGTTCCTTAGAAAGTTCCTTCTCCTTTCCTTGGCAATGAAGACCACTGCAGGCCAACCCAGCAAACAGCACACTGGCAGAGGGGCAGTCCAAACTCCTGCAGCTTCCTTGGTTCTTCTCCTCGGCAAAGGTTTGTCTTGTGTTCCCAGAAGTGATCTAAAGTCTTGGGGTCTGGGCCCCAATATTTATACTCAAAAATCCTTTGTCTCTGAAGGCAGAGAGTGTCTATGCCTGACCAAAAGCAGTTCTGTGCAGCTTCCTGGCAGGAGGTGGAGACAGCATTGTTGAAAGCAGTCCTGGCCCAGGTAGCTGAAAGGAAATCTCCTCCCCCTACTCTCTATTCTATGAGGGCTCAGAGGAGTGAAATGAAATCCCTGCCCCCTACTCTCTATTCAGCCAAGGTCCTATTCAGCCCAGCCCTGACCCATCAGACTGCTGGAGCCCAATCCCTCTTGTCACTCACAACCCAGACATGCAATACACAACCTTAGCAGAGGCGGCTGGATGGTTAGGCAAGAAAATACCTACTTTCTAAAAGTGGTATTTTCAAACACTTAGGGCCCGATTCTGATGCGGGTTGGAAAAGCTTCCCGACCGAGGGCCTGATTCTGATGCGGTTAGGAAGGCCTCCTAACGGCATTTGCTCCTTCCAAATCGGATCGGGAACGTGTCTTCCCGACCGAGGGCCCAATTCTGATGCGGTTAGGAACAAATGTTCCCATTGAAGTCAATGGGAGTTCAACCAAATCGTATCTGGAAGCATCCGGATGCATCCTACTCCGCCGGTCGGACTTTCCCGATCCGAGTGGGTCGGACACCATTACCCAACCGATTCGGTCGGGAAGCTTTTCCAACCCGCATCAGAATCGGCCCCAGAATGTTAAAACCAACTTCACTAAACGATGTATTTTATCAATCTGAGTTCAGACATACTAAATTCGTTTTTCTACCATGTTCCCTGGGTCAGTTAGGATTATAAGATGTTATAATCAAACTGCCCATTCTGGCCTATGGGGACAGGTAGCCTTGCAATAGTGAAAAACGAAATTGGCTGTAATTCACTATCAGGACATGCCACACACACCAGGGCATGTCCTACCTTTTACTTACAATGCACCCTGCCCTTGGGCCTACCTTAGGGGTGGCTAACATGTAGAAAAGGGAAGGTTTAGGGACTGGTAAGTGGGTGCACTTACCAAGTCGACATGGCAGTACTAGACTGCACACAGGCTCTGCAATGGCAGGCCTGAGACACACTTTACCAGCTGCTTCTGTGGGTGGCACAACCAGTGCTGCAAGCCCACCAGCAGCATTTGATTTACAGGCCCTGGGCACCCATGGTGCAATATACTAGGGTCTGACAAGTAAATCAAATAATCCAATCATGGAGTCACTAATCCATACATCAATTTACAATAGGGAGCACTTGCACTGTGGCACTGAATAGCAGTGGCACAGTGCCCAAAGCATCTAAACCAGCAACTCATATCAAAAACAGAGGAGGCAATCTGTAAAAAATGGAAGGGAGACTCACACCAATGGTACCAGGTCTAACATGTGTCCCCTCCAGCTGAAATGTGGGGAGAACTACCCAATCCCTTGGGAGTTCTCTTCACTAAGGCGGAAAAATCTGGACAGACCATCAGCATTGGCGTGTTCTGTACCAGGGCGGTGTTTCACCGTGTAGTCCATCCCCTGTAGGGAAATGGACCACCTCAACAGCTTTGGATTCTCACCCCTCATCTGCATCAACCATCTGAGGAGCCTCTGGCCTGTCTGAACCCGGAAGTGAGTCCCAAACAGGTATAGTCTCAACTTCTTCAGTGCCCAGACCACAGCAAATGCCTCACGCTCAATTGTACTCCACCTCTGTTCCCGTGGAAGTAACCTCCTACTGATGAAGGCTACAGGTTGGTCTAGGCCCTCTTCATTAATCTGTGATAGAACAGCCCCCACACCATGCTCTAAAGCATCCGTTTGGACAATTAATTCCTTTGAGAAGTTGGGCGCCTGAAGCACGGGTGCTGTGCACATGGCAGTCTTCAGGGCATCAAAAGCCTTCTGACAGGTGTCAGTCCAGTTCACTTTCGTGGGCTGCTTCCTGGAAGTCAGCTCAGTCAAGGGTGCAACGATGTTGCCATACCCCTTGACAAACCTCCTGTAGTACCCCGTAAGTCCTAAAAAGGCTCTCACCTATGTCTGGGTCCTGGGGGGTTCCCATCCCAGGATGGTATCAATCTTGGGTTGTAGGGGCGCCACCTGGCCGCTCCCTACCTGGTGCCCCAAGTACACCACAGAACCCTGCCTGATCTGGCACTTACTCGCCTTGATCGTGAGGCCTGCCTTTCGCAGTGCCATCAACACTTCCCAGAGGTGGCGCAGATGTTCTTACCAACTGGCGCTGAACACTGCAATGTCATCCAGGTAGGCAGCACTGAAATCCCCCAGTCCAGCCAACACCTGGTTGACCAACCTCTGAAAGGTGGCTGGGGCATTCTTCATCCCAAAGTGCATAACCCGGAATTGGTAGTGCACATCTGGTGTGGAGAATGCTGACCTCTCTTTGGCCCCATCAGTTAAGGTGATCTGCCAGTACCCAGACGTTAAATCAAATGTGCTGAGGTACCGGGCAGCCCCCAACCGATCAATGAGCTCATCAGCTTTGGGGATGGGGTGCGCATCAGTCCTAGTGACTGAATTGAGTCCTCGGTAGTCCACACAGAACCGGAGTTCGGGTGTGGCACCAGGCGCGGCAGCTTTTGGGACCAAGACCACTGGGCTGGCCCAAGGGCTGTGAGAGGACTCAATCACCCCTAAGGCAAACATCTTGGAGACCTCCTCCTTGATGTGCATTCTGACCCTGTCAGTCACTCTGTAAGCCTTGTGCTTCACAGGAGGACTGTCCCCAGTATCCACGTCATGGACGCACCACTCAGTGACACCAGGAACCAGGGAGAATAAATCAGAGAATTGTCCCAACAATTGGCAACAATCTTGCTGCTGTTCAGGGGTCAGTGTGGCAGATAGGCTGACACCATCTACTGACCCAACTTGCTCTGTTGCAGACAGGAGGTCAGGAAGAGGCTCGGTCTCCTCCTCCATTCCATCATCTGTCGCTAGGAGCATGCCCACTTCGGACCTCTCTAAGTGGGGCTTCAGGCGGTTAGCATGCAGGACCCCCAAAGGGTTCCTAGTAGACTGTAAGTTCACCAGGTAGGTGACATCAATCTTGTGCTCCACCACCTCAAATGGTCCGGTCCACCTGTCCTGGAGCGCACAGGGCTCTACAGAGGCCATGACCCAAACTTTCTGACCAGGTTGAAGCTCAATCAGAGTGACATTCTGATTGTACCACCGCTTCATTTCCTCCTGGCTGTCTTCTAGATTCGCCTGAGCGAGCTGTCTGAATCGCCGAGTCTGGTTCCTGAAGGCCAGCATGTAACTGTATACATCCTGGGGAGGTTTACTGGGAGATTGCTCCCAGCCTTCCTTGACCAGCCTCAAAGGTCCTCTTACCGGGTGACCATACAGCAGTTCAAAGGGACTGAACCCTAAGGACTTCTGTGGCACCTCACGGTAAGCAAAAAGCAGGCAGGGCAAGAAGACGTCCCACTTACGCCTCATAGGTTCCTCAAGACCCATGATCATGCCTTTAAGGGTCCGGTTGAATCTCTCAACCAGCCCATTACCTTGGGGGTGGTAAGGAGTGGTGAACTTATAGGTAACACCGCACTCCTGCCACAGGGACTTCATATAGTTAGATATGAAGTTTTTACCACGGTCTGACACCACCTCTCTGGGGAACCCCACATGGGAGGAAATCCCCATCAGTGCATGTCCCACCACGGGGGCCGTTACTGTCCTAAGAGGGACGGCTTCCAGGTACCGGGTGGCATGGTCCACCAAGACCAGGATGAACCTGTTGCCCATTGCTGTCTTGGGATCCAGTGGCCCCACAATGTCAATACCCACCCGTTCAAAGGGGGTACTGACTACAGGGAAAGGTTGAAGAGGAGCCTTGTGCTTCCTCCTACTTTTCCCACTTGCCTGGCCAGTTTTACAAGTCCTACAATGAGTATCTGAACTCTTGCGCATCTGGGGCCAATAAAAGTGGGTGACAAGCCTTTCAAAGGTCTTGTTCTGCCCCAGATGTCCAGCTAAAGGCACATCATGAGCCAAACCCAGTAGGAAGGCTCTGAAGTGCTGGGGTACCACCAGCACACGGGCTGACCCAGGCTCAGCAGCCTTAGGCTCGCTACACAGGAGGTCGTTCTCCCAGTAGATCCAATGTGATCCAGACTGATCACCTGCTGCCTGGTTTGTGGCCTGTTGCTGCAAACCCACAAGAGAAGGGCACTTCTTCTGCTCCTCACAAAATTCCTCCCTGGAGGGGCCTCCTTCCTGCTGCCAATGGGTCAGCTCAGGCAGGTCCCCCAGTTTGGCCACTTGTTCCCCTGTAGGTTCCAGGGCCTCCCCCTCAAGGTCTGCTTCCTCTTGGACCGTGGGAACTATGGGGGCCGGTTTCCCGTGCCCCCTACCTCTTCTCTTTAAGGCCGGGGTCTGGGCATATTTTCATGCTCCAGAACCTCTTCAACACCCTTACTGGCTGCCATGGACCGAGTGGTCACGCACGTCCACTCAGGCAGACCAAACATCTCCAAATGAGACCTTCTCTCCACCTTAGCCCAAGGAGAGCTCTCTAAATCAGTGCCCAACAGACAATCAAAAGGCATGGCTGGCCTCACAGCTACTTGAAGAGTACCTGAGACCCCCCCCACTCAAAGGGAACCTGAGGCACCTCACACTGGCTCTCTGAGTTGTCCGCGGCAACTACAGGGAAGAATGCATGGGGGATAACCTGCTCTCTGGACACCTGCCGGCAATTGACAGCTGTCACACTAGCCCCCATGTCTCTGAGAGCTTCCACCCTATGGCCATTGATGGTCACCCACTGCCTGTACTTCTTAGTGTTATCAGGCAGCTGGGTCTTAGGGACCATCTCAAAGTCTCCTAAAGAGACAAGGGACATCTCTGCAGGACCCCACCCACCTTGGGCACCCATCTCCTACCCCCCAGGGCTACACTCGCCATCTGACGGGGTGGTGCATTTGGTGGTGCTTGGGAGTCCCTTAGGGGACCTTGTGCATCATACCAATGGTGGCCCACTTGACCACACGTAAAGCACTTAGAGGGGCCCCTCTGTGCTTACCTGTTGGGGCCTCTTGCTTTTTCTCAGGGGGAGGCTGGGAACCCTTCCCTTGGTTCCCTTGGGAATTACTTTGGGGCCCTTTCTGGAACTCCCTCTGTTTGCCCTTGTCCCCCCCCACTCTTCTGCTGGGGACCCTGCCCACCTTTGGTGAAGTTTCCCATGTGACCCTTGTGGACCCGGGTGCTGACCCAGCGGTCCGCCTCCTCAGCAAGCTTCCTAGGGTTAGTTAACTTGCTATCAATAAGGTGCTGGCGTGGCTCTGGAAAACAATTAGCAGACAAGTGCTCCCATGCAACCAAATCATAGAGCGCTTCAAAAGTATCCACTTTGCTACCCTTCACCCAACCATCCAAAGCTCTGCAAAAGAAAGACTGCTACTCCACCCAGGTAGTTGCGTCCAGCCTCTTACAATTCCTAAACCTCTGTCTATAGAGTTCTGGGGTCAAACCATACCTTGTCATCAGGGTTTCCTTCATGTGGGCATAAGACATCCTATTCTCACTGGGTCGGTCTAACAATGTATCCCTCCCATCACTCACAAAGCGGCCCCACAACCCCGCTCCCCAATCCTTCTCAGGGACCCGGTGGTCAACATTGCTATCTCATAGGCTGCAAACCACTGCCCAATATCTTCCTGTCTGTGGAATTCCTTTATGACATCCTTGGGGATATGGACTCTGCTTTCTGCTGGCACAGATGGTGCGCTGCCACCAGAGTGATTGAGTTCTAAGCCTTTTGCTTTGAGCTCTAACTCCCTCAACATTCTCTCATGTTCCAACCTCATTCTCTCTCTCTCCAAGGACAACCTGCTATTCTCTAGGTCTCTCTGCCCCTCCATTTTGAGCGTGGCCATCTCCAGCTTGTGCACCCTGTCTCTTTCCCTGTCTTCCAGCTCTACTGGGGACGGGCCTTTGGAAGAGACGCTACTGCCAGGCGGGGACGGTACCCCTTCCCTGGCTGGAATCAATGGTATATTCAGCTGCCCCTCTGCATCCCCAACTGGCTCCACCACCAGTTCAGGGGTATTTCTTGCTTCCACCCAGGCCCTCAGCGCCTTTTGGTATTCATCCTTTTTGGCAAGGCCTTGGGTAGCAACTTTAAATTTTTTGCAAAAGCACTTTAGCTGTTTCACATTGTAGCTTTCCAACCTCTCTTCCTCAAAATCTAGATCCATAGATGCAACAGATGCTGGTCGGCTCATGGTAGTAAGAATTGGCAGTTCTTAGAAAAAATAACAGTACAAGGAGAAAAAAAATTCTACCAAAAAAGTATGTGGTTGCGTTTGGTCTGCACTCACTAGTAGTGTACACTAATCACTGTATATGAGTCACAAATGCAAGTCCAGAATCCTCACCGCTGACCACCAATGTTAGAACTGGGGGTCTCTAGTTGGCAGAGGTAGGTACCTTTGACCAAATAGGGACCCTTGCTTCTGGTCAGGGAAAGGGGATTACACTACTGGATAACCCCTGCTCACCCCCTTGGTAGCTTGGCACGAGCAGACAGGCTTATCTCAGAGGCAGTGTGTTAGGCATTTGTGAACACATACAGTAATACAGTGAAAACACTACAGATGGACACCACACAGGTTTTATAAAAATAAGTATTCTATATATAGACTTATCACAAGACCACAAACGACAAAAATCCACAATACTGTACTTAAAATAGACTTAAAGATGGTAGAAGTAACTTAGTTCAAGCTGATGATAAATGCAACACATTTCTCACATAAGTACCTTGGATGCGTACCGCAAAACAAACAAAGGGTCCACAGGGAGTGCGATGCGTTGGTGCTCGTACTGCGTCTCGGTTGCGATGCGGCAAGCAGGCGCATCGATGTGATGCGACGATCCGGTGCGATGCGATGAGAGTGCGCCCTTGATGCGATGTGACGACGTGAAGATGATGCATGCACGCCCGACAGCCGTGCGGCGAACTCTGTACTTTGGAGCCGCGACGGGCCCTGCGACACGCCTCTCCGGTGATGCGACGGCAGGCAGCTGCGACGGCGACACGCTTCTCCGGTGATGCGACGGCGACCCTTGCGGTAGTGACACGCTTCTCCGGTGGTGCGATGGCAGGCAGCTGCGATGAAGACACGCTTCTCCGGTGATGCGGCGGCGGCCTCTGTGGCGGCGACACGCTTCCCCGACGGGGCGATGGCAACAGCTGCGACAGCGACACGCTTCTTCTTGTTGAGTCGCGCTTCCAGCTCCCAGCGACACGCAGGTTTCTGCAGACAGAATCCCCAGCAAGGGAATTCAGGAGCGAGCTGGTGGTGAAGTCTTGTAGCCCTGAGACTTCAGCAGGAGGCAAGCTCTAGTTCAAGCCCTTGGAGTAATATTCTGCAAGATGATGAAGTTCCTTAGAAAGTTCCTACTCCTTTCCTTGGCAATGAAGACCACTGCAGGCCAGCCCAGCAAACAGCACACTGGCAGAGGGGCAATACAAACTCCTGCAGCTTCCTTGGTTCTTCTCCTCGGCAAAGGTTTGTCTTGTGTTCCCAGAGGTGATCTAAAGTCTTGGGGTCTGGGCCCCAATATTTATACTCAAAAATCCGTTGTCTCTGAAGGCAGAGAGTGTCTGTGCCTGACCAAAACCAGTTCTGTGCAGCTTCCTGGCAGGAGGTGGAGACAGCATTGTTGAAAGTAGACCTGGCCCAGGTAGCTGAAAGGAAATCTCCTCCCCCTACTCTCTATTCTATGGGGGCTCAGGGGAGTGAAAGGAAATCCCCGCCCCCTACTCTCTATTCAGCCAAGGTCCTATTCAGCCCAGCCCTGACCCATCAGACTGCTGGAGCCCAAGCCCTCCTGTCACTCACATCCCAGACATGCAATACACAACCTTAGCAGAGGCAGCTGGATGGTTAGGCAAGAAAATACCTACTTTCTAAAGTGGTATTTTCAAACACAGAATGTTAAAACCAACTTCACTAAAAGATGTATTTGATCATTCTGAGTTCAGGCATACTAAATTCGTTTTTCTACCATGTTCCCTGGGTCAGTTAGGATTATAAGATGTTATAATCAAACTGCCCATTCTGGCCTATGGGGACAGGTAGCCTTGCAATAGTGAAAAACAAAATTGGCTGTAATTCACTATCAGGACATGCCACACACACCAGGGCATGTCCTACCTTTTACTTACAATGCACCCTGCCCTTAGGGGTGGCTAACATGTAGAAAAGGGAAGGTTTAGGGACTGGTAAGTGGGTGCACCTACCAAGTCGACATGGCAGTACTAGACTGCACACAGGCTCTGCAATGGCAGGTCTGAGACACACTTTACCAGCTGCTTCTGTGGGTGGCACAACCAGTGCTGCAAGCCCACCAGCAGCATTTGATTTACAGGCCCTGGGCACCCATGGTACAATATACTAGGGTCTGACCAGTAAATCAAATAATCCAATCATGGAGTCACTAATCCATACGTCAATTTACAATAGGGAGCACTTGCACTGTGGCACTGAATAGCAGTGGCACAGTGCCAAACGCATCTAAACCAGCAACACATATCAAAAACAGAGGAGGCAATCAGTAATAAATGGAAGGGAGACTCATTCCAATGGTACCAGGTCTAACACTTCCATTCAACACTGTCAATGATGACAACATAGGTGAACTCTAACCATCGACACTGCATATACTGGAATGTTTGATTCGCATGTCATATATATGTTTTCATGTATATTACTCATGAGTCACTGTGGCCTAGGGGTTATGGTCTCTTACTTTAAAGGTTATGTGTTCAAATCTTGATGTTTCAATGGTTGCTGTTCTAACGTGAAATTATATGCAATGGTAATATCTCTGATTAAGTTTGGAAACTATTTTTCATTTCTCCTTTGAATATTCTCTCTTTACAAGTATGCTTACCCCAAAGTATACAAATCTTCTGTCTCCCTCTGTCTTGTTTTCTTTTTCTCTCTCTTTCCCTCTTTCCTTCCATTCAACACTGGCAATGATGTCAACATAGGTGAACTCTAACCATCGACACTGCATATACTGGAATGTTTGATTCGCATGTCATATATATGTTTTCATGTATATTATTCATGAGTCACTGTGGCCTAGAGTTCAAATCCTCGTGTTTCAATGGTTGTTGTTCTGAAGAAAAATGATATTTAATGGTACTTTCTCTGATAAATGTTAGAGAATAATTTTTATTTCTCCTTCTTTGAATATTCTCTCTTTACAAGTATGCTTATCCCAAAGAATACAAATCTTCTCTCTCCCTCTGTCTCGCTTTACTTTTCTCTCTTTCCCTCTTTCCTTCCATTCAACACTGTCAATGATGTCAACATAGGTGAGCTCTAATCAACTGCACTGCATACACTGGAATGTTTGATTTGAATATCATATATATGTTTTCATGCACATTACTCATGTGGCACTGTGGCCTAGTGCTTAAGGTCTCTGACTCTTACACTAAACGTTATTTGTTCAAATCCTGGTGTTTCAATGGTTCTTGTTCTGAAATAAACTTATATTCTTTGGTACTTTCTCTGATAAATGTTAGAAAATATTTTTCATTTCTCCTTTGAATATTCTCTCTTTACAAGTATGCTTAACCCAAAGAATACAAATCTTCTCTTTCCATTGTCTTGCTTTACTTTTCTGTCTCGCCCTCTTTCCTTCCATTCAACACTGGCAATGATATCAACATAGGTGAACTCTAACCAACGGCACTACATACACTGGACTGTTTCATTTGAATGTCATATATATGTTTTCATTCAGAATAGTCATGCGTCACTGTGGCCTAGTGGTTAAGGTCTTTGACTCTTACCCTAAAGGTAATGAGTTCACATCCTGGTGTTTCAATGGTTTAGGTTCTGAGATAAAATTATATGCAATGGTAATTTCTTTGATAAATGTAGGAAAATATTTTTCTTTTCTCCTTCTTTGAATATTCTCTCTTTACAAGTATGGCTACCCCAAAGAATACAAATCTTCTCTTTCCCTTTGTCTTGCTTTACTTTTCTCTCTCTCCCTCTTTCCTTCCATTCAACACTGTCAATGATGTCAACATAGGTGAACTCTAACCAACGGCACTACATACACTGGAATGTTTGAGTTGAATGTCATATATATGTTTTCATGTATATTACTCATGAGTCATGGTGGCCTAGTGGTTAAGGTCTCAGACTATTAATCTAAAGGTTATGTGCTCAAATCCTGATGTTTTAATGGTTGCTGTTCTAAAGTGAAATTATATGCAAAGGAAATTTCTCTTATTAATGTTGGAAAATATTTTTCATTTCTCCTTCTTTGAATATTCTCTCTTAACAAGTATGCTTACCCCAAAGTATACAAATCGTCGCTCTTCCTCTGTCTCACTTTATTTTATTCTCTCTCTCCCTCTTTACTTCCATTCAATACTGGCAATGATGTCAACATAGGTGAACTCTAACCTACAGCACTGCATACACTGGAATGTTTGATTTGAATGTCATATATATGTTTTCATGCAAATTACTCGTGAGTCACTGTTGCCTAGTGGTTAAGGTCTTTGACACTTACTCAAATGGTTATGTGTTCAAACCTGGTGTTTCAATGGTTGATGTTCTAAAGTAAAATAATATCCAATTATACTTTCTCTGATAAATTAATGGAAAATGTTTTTAATTTCTACTTCTTTCAATATTCCCTATTTACAAGTATGCTTACCCCAAAGTATTCAAATTGTCTCTCTCCCTCTATCTCGCTTTATTTTATCCTCTCTCTCCCTCTTTCCTTCCATTCAACACTGGCAATGATGTCAACATAGGTGAACTCTAACCTACAGCACTGCATACACTGGAATGTTTGATTTGAATGTCATATATATGTTTTCATGCAAATTACTCATGAGACACTGTGGCCTAGTGGTTAAGGTCTCTGACTCTTACTCTAAAGGTTATGTGATCAAATTATGGTGTTTCAATGGTTCAGGTAGTGAAATAAAATTATATTCTTTGGTACTTTCACTGATAATATATTTTTCATTTCTCCTTCTATAAATATTCTCTCTTTACAAGTATTCTTAACCCAAAGAATACAAATCTTCTCTTTCCCTTTGTCTTGCTTTACTTTTCTCTCTCTCTCGCTCTTTCCTTCCATTCAACACTGTCAATGATGTTAACATAGGTAAACTCTAACCAGCGGCACTTCATACAATGGAATGATTGATTTGAATGTCATATATATGTTTTCATGTATATTACTCATGAGACACTGTGGCTTACTGGTAATGGTCTCTGACTCTAAAGGCTATATGTTCAAATATTGGTGTTTCAATGGTTGTTGTTCTAAAGTGAACTTATATGCAATGGTAATTTCTCTGATAAATGTCGGAAAATATTTTTCATTTCTCCTTCTTTGAATATTCTGTCTTTCCAAGTATGCTTACCCCAAACTATACAAATCTTCTGTCTCCCTCTGTCTTGTTTTTTTTTCTCTCTCTTTCCCCCTTTCCTTCCATTCAACACTGGCAATGATGTCAACATAGGTGAACTCTAACCTACGGCACTGCATACACTGGAATGTTTGATTTGAATGTCATATGTATGTTTTCATGCAAATTACTCGTGAGTCACTGTGACCTAGTGGTTAAGGTCTTTGACTCCTACTCCAAAGGTTATGAATTCAAATCCTTGTGGTCCAATGGTTGGCATTTTGAAGTAAAATTATATGCAATGGTAATTTCTCTGATAAATGTTGGAAAATATTTTTCATTTCTTCTTCTTTGAATATTCTCTCTTTACAAGTAAGCTTACCCCAAAGTATTCAAATCTTCTCTCTCCCTTTGTCTTGCATTACTTTTCTCCCTCTCCCTCTTTCCTTCCATTCAACACTGTCAATGATGTCAATATAGGTGAACTCTAACCAACGGCACTGCATACACTGGAATGTTTGATTCGAATGTCATATATATGTTTTCATGTATATTACTCGTGAGTCACTGTGGCCAAGTGGTTAAGGTTGCTGACTCTTAAGGTTATGTGTTCAAACACTGGTGTTTCAATGGTTGTTGTTATAAAGTGAAATTATATGCAATGTTAATTTCTCTGATAAATGTTGTGAAATATTTTTTATTTCGCCTTCTTTGAATATTCTCTCTTTACAAGTATGCTTACCCCAAACTATACAAATCTTCTCTCTCCCTCTGTCTTGCTTTCTTTTTCTCTCTCTTTCCCTCTTTCATTCCATTCAACACTGGCAATGATGTCAACATAGGTGTACTTTAACCTAGGGCACGGCATACACTGCAATGTTTGATTTGAATTTCATATATATGTTTTCATGCATATTACTCATATGTCACTGTGGCCTAGCGGTTAAGGTCTTTGACACTTGCACTAAAGGTTATGTGTTCAAATCAACGTTTCTCAATCTGAAATAAAATTGAATTCTTTTATACTTTCTCTAATAAATTACTGGAAAATATTTTTCATTTCTACTTCTTTCAGTATTCTCTATTTACAAGT
Source organism: Calotriton arnoldi (assembly GCA_963921515.1). Taxonomy (NCBI): domain Eukaryota; kingdom Metazoa; phylum Chordata; class Amphibia; order Caudata; family Salamandridae; genus Calotriton; species Calotriton arnoldi. The sequence goes on along the minus strand of CAWUFW010001768.1, from coordinate 405,254 downwards.
ATGCTTACCTCAAAGTATACAAATCGTCTCTCTCAATCTGTCTCGCTTTATTTCATTCTCTCTCCCTCTTTCCTTCCATTCAACAGTCAATGATGTCAACATAGGTGAACTCTAACCTACAGCACTGCATACACTGGAATGTTTGATGCGAATGTCATATATAAATGTTTTCTTTCCAATTACTAATGAGTTACTGTGGCCTAGTGGTTAAGGTCTATGACTCCTACTCTAAAGGTTATGAGCTCAAATCCTTGTGTTACAATGGCTGTTGTTCTGAAGTAAAATTATATGCAATCAATCATGTCACTTATAAAGCGCACTACATACCCGTGAGGGTCTCAAGGCGCTGGGGGAAGAGGGGGTTGGTGCTGCTACTGATCGAAGAGCCAGGTCTTGAGGAGTCTTCTGATGGCCAGTAGGTCTTGGGTCTGTCGGAGGTTGGTGGGGAGGGTGTTCCAGGTCTTGGCGGCGAGGTGGGAGAAGGATCTGCCGCCGGCTGTCGTTTTCCGGATGCGGGGGACTGTGGCGAGGGCGAGGCTGGTCGAGCGGAGCTGGCGGGTGGGGGTGTAGAAGCTGAGTCATCTGTTGAGGTAGGCTGGTCCGGAGTTGTGGAGTGCATTGGTAATTTCACTGATAAATGTTGGAAAATATTTTTCAATTCTCCTTCTTTGAATATTCTCTCTTTACAAGTATGCTTACCCCAAAGTATACAAATCGTCTCTCTCCCTCTATCTCGCTTTATTTTATCCTCTCTCTCCCTCTTTATTTCCATTCAACACTGGCAATGATGTCAACATAGGTGAACTCTAACTTACAGCACTGCATACACTGGACTGTTTGATTTGAATGTCATATATATGTTTTCATGTATGTTACTCATGAGTGACTGTAGCCTAGTGGTTAAGGTCTTTGACACTTACTCTAATGGTTATGTGTTCAAACCTGGTGTTTCAATGGTTGATGTTCTAAAGTAAAATAATATCCAATTATACTTTCTCTGATAAATTAATGGAAAATATTTTTAATTTCTACTTCTTTCAATATTCCCTATTTACAAGTATGCTTACCCCAAAGTATTCAAATTGTCTCTCTCCCTCTATCTCGCTTTATTTTATCCTCTCTCTCCCTCTTTCCTTCCATTCAACACTGGCAATGATGTCAACATAGGTGAACTCTAACCTACAGCACTGCATACACTGGAATGTTTGATTTGAATGTCATATATATGTTTTCATGCAAATTACTCATGAGACACTGTGGCCTAGTGGTTAAGGTCTCTGACTCTTACTCTAAAGGCTATGTGATCAAATTATGGTGTTTCAATGGTTCAGGTAGTGAAATAAAATTATATTCTTTGGAACTTTCACTGATAATATATTTTTCATTTCTCCTTCTATAAATATTCTCTCTTTACAAGTATTCTTAACCCAAAGAATACAAATCTTCTCTTTGTCTTGCTTTACTTTTCTCTCTCTCTCGCTCTTTCCTTCCATTCAACACTGTCAATGATGTTAACATAGGTAAACTCTAACCAGCGGCACTTCATACAATGGAATGATTGATTTGAATGTCATATATATGTTTTCATGTATATTACTCATGAGACACTGTGGCTTACTGGTAATGGTCTCTGACTCTAAAGGCTATATGTTCAAATATTGGTGTTTCAATGGTTGTTGTTCTAAAGTGAACTTATATGCAATGGTAATTTCTCTGATAAATGTCGGAAAATATTTTTCATTTCTCCTTCTTTGAATATTCTCTCTTTACAAGTATGCTTACACCAAAGTATACAAATTGTCTCTCGCCTCTGTCTCGCTTTATTTTATTCTCTCTCTCTCCCTCTTTCGTTTCATTCAACACTGTCAATGATGTCAACATAGGTGAACTCTAACCAATGGCACTTCATACACTAGAATGTTTGATTCGAATGTCATATATATGTTTTCATGTACATTACTCATGAGTCACTGTGGCCTAGTGGTTAAGGTCACTTACTCTAAAGGTTATGTGGTCAAATCCTGGTGTTTTAATGGTTGTTGTTCTAAGGTGAAATTATATCCAATGGTAATTTCTCTGATTAATGTCGGAAAATATTTTTTATTTCTCCTTCTTTGAATATTCTCTCTTTACAAGTATGCTTATACCAAAGTATACAAATTTTCTCTCTCCCTCTGTCTTGCTTTCTTTTTCTCTCTCTCACCCTCTTTCCTTCCATTCAACACTGGCAATGATGTCAACATAGGTGAACTCTAATTTACGGCACTGCATACACTGGAATGTTTGATTTGAATGTCATATATATGTTTTCAGGCAAATTACTCAAGAGTCACTGTGGCCTAGTGGTTAACGTCAATGACTCTTACTCTAAAGGTTATGTGTTCAAATCCTGGAGTTTCAATTGTTTTCGTTCTGAAGTAAACTTATATTCATTGGTACTTTCTCTAATAAATGGTGGAAACTATTTTTCATTTCTCCTTCTTTGAATATTCTCTCTTTACAAGTATGAGTACCCAAAAGAATACAAATCTTCTCTCTCCCTCTGTCTCGCTTTATTTTTCTCTCTCTCCCTCTTTCCTTCCATTCAACACTGTCAATGATGTCAACGTAGGTTAACTGTAACCAACGGCACTGCATACACTGGAATGTTTGATTCGAATGTCATATATATATGTTTTCATGCACTTCACTAATGAGTTAATGAGGCCTAGTGGTTAAGGTCTCTGACTCTTACACCAAAGGTTATCTGTTCAAATCCTGGAATTTCAATGGTTGTCGTTCTTAAGTAAACTAATATCCAAGGGAGCATTCTCTGGAAAATATTTTTCATTACTCCTTCTTTGAATATTCTCTATTTACAAGTATTCTTACCCCAAAGTATACAAATCTTCTCTCTTCCTCTGTCTCGCTTTCTATTTCTCTCTCTCTCCCTATTTCCTTCCATCCAACACTGGCAATGATGTCAACATAGGTAAACTCTAACCTACAGCACTGCATACACTGGAATGTTTGATGCGAATGTCATATATATATGTTTTCATTCATATTACTCACGAGTCACTGTGGCCTAGTGGTTAAGCTCTCTGACACTTACTCTGAAGGTTATTTGCAGTGTTGATGTCAACATAGGTGAACTCTAACCAATGGCACTGCATACACTGGAATGTTTGATTCGCATTTCATGTCGTGTAGTTCCTATAGTACCCCTGCAGGACATGCGCGTTTGGATAACATAAACCGTAGGCTTGGTGTTAGACTGACTCGGTGCACCCCCACCGGTTATGTTAGCCTGGTTTGCATTAGCTACCTCACAGTGCCACTAGAATCTCCTCTTCTCGGGGAGAGATTAGTTTCTGGCAACCTTAGATCATGACAACCCAAATTGCTCAGAATCGTGGAAACAATGTACTACCTTTCGCTCAGTCACTCGTGCTCACTTATGCGGTTTGTCTCAGAGAGGTACAAAGAATAAACAGTCTGGGCGTTTCAATAAGTATTTATTGAACAGTTGTTATTCTAGTGTAAAATATATGTGCTGCAGCAATCAGCAGACAATAGCAGAGATATATTATCAGCAGTACGATCAAAGTGAAAGGATAGAACAGTTCTACCATATTGCGATAATCATGAATACATACATGAATATAAAATGCATTAGGAAAGTGCGTGTACTCCTACGATGCCTAATTAGATGTACCTGAGTGTACCTAGCATATCTGTTGGTCTAAAAGCCTAGGAGCCAAGAATCCCTGTAGGATTTAGTCGAACCCCACTGAATAGTGAAAGTGTGGGACACCGTCCTGGTCTCAAGTTGGACACCCCGCAAGGGCTGTGTTAGACCGCTGTCAGCTGGAGCGACTGCATGCAGGAGCCTCAGCGTCTCTGGTCAGTGTGTCAGCATGGAAGTCTTGGTTCCCTCTGTCTTACCATGGCAAGATGTGTTATATTTATACCCTAAAGTGTCTTGTCCCTCAGTATGGTTTGTATTGGTCTTTGTTGGACATGAGGAAGACGTCAGGGGTGAACTTTGTACATACATATTATGCGGGAGATGTAGCTGGTGAAAACTCATGCATAATTTATGAGTACATTGTAGGCCTGTGTTCTGGAACGTCCCTGCAGTGTTTTAACCAAAAACTAGATAACGTTCAGCCCTCAGAGCTCGTTGTGTACTGTAAGTAGCTAATGTAGGTGAAAGATCATGCCTATATTAGGAGCCATGACTATATTAGGGCATATACGAGTACAACCATAATAGGGCATATACGAGTATGACCATAATAGGGCATATACGAGTATGACCATAATAGGGCATATACGAGTATGACCATAATAGGACATATACGAGTATTTCTACATTATGGCATATATGAACGTGTCTACATTAGGGCCTATATACGAAACATAACACCAACTCCACTTCCGAATTGGATGACAATGACCATACTAAAATCTGGACAAATCTAAAAATATTCACTTAAAAATTATTAAAACATGGATTTTAAAAAGACTTAAAACATTTTTTTTTTTAAATGTTAAAACATTATTTCTTAGTTACCACTTGAAAAAGTCAAAGTATGTCCCATCTACAAACTTGTATCACTATAAGCTGAGGAAGTCCATGCTTTTTCAAGCGAAAGTGTCAATTTAGGAAATGTTCTAAATTTTGTTTGTTTATTTATGAAACAAAGTGGAGAAGCCGAATTCTTTCCCAGGACACAATGTGCCAATTCAAGATTAAGTGCCCTGGCTGGGACATACAGCACTATCGGTGTTAGCTACTGCAGACGACAAATCCAACGCTTCACAGAGAACGTCAATCGCACATAGATGAAATTCGGCACTGCCAACAGACGTTGCTGCGGCAGCTTGTGTGGCAGTTGTTACCTCGGTGCCTGTGGAGGAGCCACCTAACCCAGCAGGAGCAAATGGCACCTGTAGATTCTCAAGGAATGCATTCATCAGAATTGGAAGACGCTGAGGACAACGCAGAGCATGGGCCTTTAGGGGGTCCAGCATAGCATCCAGGTCCAGTGGCGTGTCTGATGGAAACGTTAGACATAGATCCAACGTGCATTCTTCTCCGCAGAACAGGCATCGAAGAACAGGTAAGATGCAGTCCACCCAGACTGGTCTAAATGATAGAAACCAAGAGGCGTTCAGTTCTCTTAGGCAAGGTATGACCAGAAGCTGCACCATGTGTTCACGATATTTCCGCTCCATGAGCGTGTTCGCCATTTCCTCGGAAATTGGGCCTTCCATTGCGTAGCAGTAATATTACAATCAGGACTCCTGCAAATAGGAACAGGATAAGCGGTAGACCTCCAAAGACGCTTCCCAACACGGAGTGTATAAAATTTGGGATTACTCCGAGGACTGTCTGAAAGGTGCTTAATAGTCTGCGAAATGAAAGGGGCAGTTTGTATGTATTAGCGCTTGTATCTCAGTCGAGGTCCTTGCAACTTGAAGTTCAAAGATTTCTCGAGCTGAGGTTAAGGGCACGGATTGCTATAAAAGCATGGCTTTCAATCCGCTCAGAGTATCAAATTGTATAAAGGAAACATTCAACGAAGGCCATAACGGCGCCTCCCTGACTGTGTTTGTTGGGATTTAGGGCCTTTTGAGGTCGGGTGCCCTCTCCTTCGCTCTCTTATGTTTTCTGCCTTTATCTGCCTGGCTGCTTACATGATTGGGTGCACATGTTAGAACTGCTTTGTCAAACTCGCAGCATGTATTTAAGGTCCCTACCTTCAGGAAGTCGGCGCTTGGTTTCGTTTACGGTCCCTTGCCATGTGACTTCCGCCTCCGTCAGTTTCACCCATGCCTTGCTGCTGGACCCTTTCCTGTGGACTGCTCTTAGCTTCCCTGTGTTGGGGGTTGAGTGCGGTCGTTCTTTCCGTGGATTTGGCTTGTCCCCGTTTTTCGTTTGCCGTCTTGCTGTCATGGAGGGATCTCCTGGACCGGCAAAAGAGGATAGGGGTACGAGGGGAGTAACGCGGCTGCGTTCCCGACCTACCCGTAACCGGACTTCCAGCATTCCTGTAACTTATCCGCCTCGTTATGTGTTTTTGGGCGGAATTACGGAGTAGCTGAAGATCGGTCGTTTTTTGCGCTCTCCGTTTCTTTGGTGCTGGGGGTTTTTTGTTTCACGGTGTAATTCTTTTTCCCTCTTCCTTTTTGGGACTCTACAAGAAGGTGTTTTGCTTTTGGGATACGTTAAAGCTGGATTTTACCACATTGCATGAAAAGAGAACAACCTATTCTTCCTAGTTCCCCTTTTTTCACTGTAGTGAATTGGAGTCATGCAACTTGGTCTTTCTCCTCTTCTGAGACGACACCATCCAAAAAAAAGGGGTAAGGGTCAGTGTGTGGGTTCTTGTGTGCACCTGGTTATGTATGCTGATATATCTTGCTACGTTTTTCTTACGTAATATTCTGTTCTTCCTTTTAAGGGCCAGTTGTGTCCTCCTGACGCTGTTTGGGTGGTGGATAAGAAGTCAAGAAGGAGAACCTGGTTTGACTACAGTGTTTTGTTTCCTTGTGTGTCCCCCCACCTTCTGCCTGCGCCGGGGTTACCCGTCACCCTGATTTATAAGTGGGGTGTAGGGTGTCTGCGGTGAGGGTAGCAGATTGGGTAATTCTTCGCTCCTGCAGTGCTGGGTGTGTTGGCAGCGGAACAAAAAACCAAGCCCAAGAATTGTGCACTGCCTGAGCAAAGATGGACGAGGCAGATAGGGTTGAAGTGCCCTCCATGCAGGACTTAATGGGTGCCATCACTGCCCTTCAAGTTGAGGTTCAAGGTCGTAGACAAGAAAACCAAGGTCTACAAGCAGAACTCAATGTGCTTCAGGCCCAGGAAAATCCTTGGGGTAAGGGGTTGGGCCCGTCCTTTACAGAAAAGGGACCTCTTGTACAACCCGCTACCTTTCAGTATGACCGCCCTACTAGTCAGGGAGCTAGTGGAGGAACACCTATAGCTGTTACAGTAACCACCCCCGTTCCCGTTCCCTTAGCTGCCCCTGAAAGGTTTTCTGGGGATTACAACAAATACAGGATTTTCATGAATCAGTGTCACCTGCACTTTATGTGCCGTCCTGCGGCTTTCCCAGTCGATACAGCAAAGGTGGCGTTTGTCATTTCTTATTTGGCTGGTACTGCAGCTATTTGGGCCGTCCCTTTGGTAGAGAATGATGATCCTGTTTTATACAATTTCCCAGCATTTAAAGAGCAGATGCGTAGTTTATTTGCTAAGCATGCATTTATGCAGGGAAGTGATGCTGAACTACTCAAGTTAAGACAAGGGAAGCAGGATTTGTTAACTTATGTCTCCACGTTTAATCGTCTGGTGTCAGAGACACACTGGCCCCTTGCAAAAAGAACCTCATTGTTTTATCAGGGGTTGTGTGAAGAACTAAAGGATGTTGTGTCCCAGGTGGTTAACCCCCCCAAAGAGTGCACCGACTTCATCGATTTGGTGGTGAAATTGAACCATAGGCTATCTGAAAGGAAGATCGAGAGGAATAGATTTCAGGCATCTCGAGTGGTAGTCGTTAGGGGGGAATCACGGGACACTGTTGAATCCAAGCAAGCACCTGAGCCTATGCAAATAGGGGGAGTCAGGGGTCCCTTGGCAAGCGAGGAGAAGGGGAGGCGATGAGCCCAAAATTTGTGCTTGTATTGTGGGAAAGGCGGGCACTATGCACAAGAGTGCCCTGTGAAACCTTCTAGCTTTTCCACACACAAAGCAGTAGCTGTTGTAGGACAGAACCGTGGTGGGTTGTCTATCGATGAAGTGAGCAGCACTAATTCTTATGACATTCCAGGATCAGTACAGAGGGTCCCTCGTCACTTTACCATTTCAGCGTGCTTTGTGTTTTCTAACAGTAGCAGGGCTACTCTGTCGGTGTTATTGGACTCTGGTGCCACTGGAAATTTTATGGACATCCAGTTGGCTGAGAGAATGATGATTCCCTGTGTGTATAAGGAACAGCCTGAACCAGTAAGAGCAATTGATGGGACAGACCTCTTGTCTGGGTCCATAGTTCGGCAGATAGAACCGTTATTGGTAACTTGTGATAATGGGCATTCATAGAGTATTAGTTTTGATTTAATAGATGCCCCTTCTTTTGGTGTCATACTCGGGGTGCCATGGCTCCAGGTACACAACCCTAAGATAGATTGGGTGAGAAAGACAGTAACTTTGGACTCCGAATATTGCCTACAGCATTGTTATCAGGTGGCAACAGATTGGGTGGTGCCTTTGACTTGTGCGGTGGGCAAATGTGGAGACCATAGCGATATTCCTTTTCCCTTTGCTGCCTTTAGTGATGTCTTTGACAAGGTACGAGCTAGTGTTTTGCCTCCACACAGGTCTTTTGACTGTCGTATTGATTTATTGCCTGGTGCTACATTGCCATGTAGCCGTGTGTATGCATTGTCTGAGCCTGAGGAGAGGCACTTACGGAGCTATCTGGATGAGATGTTGGCCTCAGGGTTTATATGACCTTCTTCTTCGCCTGTGTCCTCTTCTATTTTTTTTATCCCCAAGAAGGAGGGGGATCTTCGCGCATGTGTGGACTACAGAGCGCTTAATAAAGTGACGATCAAAAATAAGTATCCACTCCCTCTGATACCTGTGTTACTGGATCAGTTAAGGCATGCAACTGTTTTTACGAAACTCGATTTAAGGGGCGCTTACCATCTCATTCAGGTCTGTGAGGGCGACGAATGGAAGACCGTGTTTCGTACAAAGTTTGGGTTGTTTGAGTATTGCGTTATGCCTTTTGGTTTATGTAACGCTCCTGCTGCTTTTCAGTTTTTTATCAATGAAGCGTTGCGTGAGTATTTGGATGTGAGTGTGATTGTCTATATAGAAGACATATTGGTTTTTTCTAAGACGGCTGACGAACATGAACACCATGTGGCCCAGGTACTGCAGAAACTACGGGAATATCTTTTGTTTGTCAAATTGGAGAAGTGTACATTCAGTGCAGCTTGTGTGGAGTTTTGGGGTTTTCTGATTTCTAGTGATGGTATTAAGATGGACCCTCGTAAGATCGAGGCTATCGTTAATTGGCCTACCCCTACTTGTGTGAAGAAAATTCAAGTCCTCTTAGGGTTTCCCAATTTCTACAGGCGTTTTATTTCTCATTTTTCAGATATTATCACGCCTATGACAGTTTTGCTAAAGAAAGGGGCGTCTTTTGTCTGGTCCCCTGCAGCTCAGTCCGCCTTAGCACAGTTTATCACCAGGTTTACTACTGCGCCTGTCCTGATGCACCCAGATCCGGCCCTCCCATTTTATGTGGAGGCTGATGCCTCTCAATATGAATGAATGAAGGAACATTTCTAGAGCGCATGGTTACCCGAAGGCATCCCAGCGCTGTGACATCAGTAATGCTATAAGACGATCAAAAAAAAGAGAGGTTTTCAAAAGTTTCCTGAACTTAAAGTGGTTAGGTTCAGACCATAAGTGGAGGGGAAGATTATTCCATAGCCTGGCTGCATTATATGTGAACAGTCGGCCTCCACTCCGAGAGCGTTTAATCTTAGGAACTACAATAAGGCCTTTGTTCGCCGATCTAAGGTGTCTGTTAGGACAGTAGGGTTGAATCCATGAATGAATCAGAAGGGAGCCGTTCTCAGAAAGTGCTTTGTGTACAATGCACATAGCTTTGAATTGAATTCTCCGACAAACAGGGAGCCAGTGCAGAGTAGTAAGAGCGGGTTTAGCCGAGGTGCATCTCGGAATATTTAGCAACATGCGGTGGGAGGGGTGTTGTCTCAGCGAGACGTTGTTACAGGTCTTATGCACCCCATTGCTTTTTTTTCTAAGAAGCTATTGCCAGCTGAGCAAAATTACACCGTGGCCGAAAGGGAGTTGCTTGCTATAAAACTGTCATTTGAGGAGTGGCGTCATCACTTATGGGGGGCTCGTCACCCTATTACAATCTATATGGATCATAAGAATTTGGAATTCTTTCGCTCCGCAAGGGCTTTAACTCCAAGACAAATGAGATGGGTCCTTTTCTTTAATGAGTACGACTTTACCATCACATATAGGCCTGCTGCTCAACAAGCAAAATCTGATGCACTATCTCGCATATATGTGAGTCCCTTGGAGGACGTGTCTAAGACCGATAGTAGACCCATGATCTCGGCAGACAGAATTGTGAGGTGTGCCTCTGTGGAGGATTTTTTGGTGAAGGTGAAGGAGGAAGTGGGACACCTGGATTTGACTCCATGGTTGACCAATCTGGTGTTTAACCTACGAGATGGGTTATTATACCAGGAAGATAGATTGTTTGTACCTCCTGAACTGAGAACGCAGGTGCTCACTTGGTGACATTCCTCTTCTCTTGTTGGGCATCCCGGGATAAATAAGACCAAAGAATTGTGTTTGCGGTGGTTTTGGTGGGACACGGTAGGTCATGATGTTCAGGTGTTTGTGGCTTCTTGTCCAGTTTGTGCAGTTAGTAAATCATCACATGCGCCCCCTTCTGGTTTGTTGCACCCGTTGCCTGTACCTCCTACCCCTTGGCATACTATCAGTATGGATTTTGTGACTGATCTGCTGTTGGAAGCAGGGTACACCACCATATTAGTGGTGGTAGACTCCTTTACTAAGACAGCACATTTCATCCCTTTACCGAAGGTACCAACGTAGAAGGAGCTAGCTGATGTTTTTATAGCTCAGGTATTGCGGTTGCACGGTTTGCCTTCCGCCATTGTGTCCGATAGAGGGGCAGAGTTCGTCTCCCATTTCTGGATGGAGTTATGTTCGTCATTAAAGATGGAGTTGCGGCTGTCATCTGCCTATCATCCGCAAACTGATGGGCAGACTGAGCGTACCAATAAGACAATGGAGCAGCATTTGAGATGTCTGTTGTCCTCTTTCACAGGTAGCCCTCCCTTTGGCTGAGTTTGCCTATAATAACAGCTTGCACTCAGCCTTAGGGATGACCCCTTTCTGTTGTTCAATGGGGTTTCATCCCAAAGCTATACCAATACAACCCTCTGGGCGGGTTCCTGCTGTGGACACTTTGAGTACGGTCTTGACTGGGATTTGGGAGAAGGCACAGGAGAAATTGTTGGCTTCCAAACTGAGTATGAAAACACAGGCGGATAGGCATAGGCATCCTGCTCCCTCATATGCAGTGGGTGACATGGTGTGGCTAGCAACACAGAACCTGAGGTTAGTTGGCCCCAGGAAGTTACAGCCGAGGTATGTGGGACCCTTTCCTGTCCTGAAGGTGGTGAATCCGATGGCATTAAAACTGTCTTTGCCTGATGAGTACCGTATCCATCCAGTGTTTCACACATCCCTGATAAAACCTTGTGCTTGGACCACTCAGGCGTTGCCTCCCCCCCGCCTGTGGTAGTTGATAACCACGAGGAGTTTGAGGTTAATGTTATTTTGGATTCCAGAAGGAGAGGGGGAAGGCTGTTTTATTTGGTTGACTAGAAGGGGTATGCCCCGGAGGATCGTACTTGGGAGCCGGCCAGTAATGTACATGCTCAGCGGTTGGTGCGTTTATTCCATAGTCGGCACCCCAGTAAACCGAAGCCAGTGGGGAGGTGTTTGGGAGGGGGTACTGTTGGAATTTAGGGCCTTATGAGGTTGGGTGCCCTCTCCTTCTCTCTCTTATGTTTTCTGCCTTTATCTGCCTGGCTGCTTACATGATTGGGTGCACATGTTAGAACTGCTTTGTCAAACTCGCAGCATGTATTTAAGGTCCCTACCTTCAAGAAGTCGGCGCTTGGTTTCGTTTACGGTCCCTTGCCATGTGACTTCTGCCTCCGTCAGTTTCACCCGTGCCTTTGCTGCTGGACCCTTTCCTGTGGACTGCTCTTAGCCTCCCTGTGTTGGGGGTTGAGTGTGGTCGTTCTTTCCGTGGATTTGGCTTGTCCCCGTTTTTCGTTTGCTGTCTTGCTGTCACGGAGGGATCTCCTGGACCGGCAAAAGGGGATAGGGGTACGAGGGGAGTAACGCGGCTGCGTTCCCGTCCTACCCGTATCCGGACATCCTGCATTCCTGTAACTTATCCGCCTCGTTATGTGTTTTGGGGCGGAATTACGGAGTAGCTGAAGATCGGTCGTTTTTTGGGCTCTCCGTTTCTTTGGTGCTGGGGGTTTTTTCTTTCACAGTGTGATTCTTTTTCCCTCTTCCTTTTTGGGACTCTACAAGAAGGTGTTTTGCTTTTGGGGTACGTTGAAGCTGGATTTTTACCGCATTGCATGAAAAGAGAAGAACCTATTCTTCCTAGTTCCCCTTTTTTCACTGTAGTGAATTGGAGTCATGCAACTTGGTCTTTGTCCTCTTCTGAGACGACGGCATCCAAAAAAAAGGGGTAAGGCTCAGTGTGTGGGTTCTTGTGTGCACCTGGTTATGTATGCTGATATATCTTGCTAGGTTTTTCTTACGTAATATTCTGTTCTTCCTTTTAAGGGCCAGTTGTGTCCTCCTGACGCTGTTTGGGTGGTGGATAAGAAGTCAAGAAGGAGAACCTGGTTTGACTACAGTGTTTTGTTTCCTTGTGTGTCCCCCCACCTTCTCCCTGCGCCGGGGTTACCCGTCACCCTGATTTATAAGTGGGGTGTAGGGTATCTGCGGTGAGGGTAGCAGATTGGGTAATTCTTCGCTCCTGCAGTGCTGGGTGTGTTGGCAGCAGAACAGTGTTCAGTGGTGGAAACAATACTTGCATACAGCAAGTAACCCTGGAGTTAACAGTGACCAGATAGGCGACGCCCGGAAGCATCCCACAACAACCTTGATCATTTAGCATTAAGTAACTCCCATTCGAGAGCAGCTGGAAAACTGGTGTGATCATGACCGCTGGGGTCCCTGACATGTGACAAGATAAGTTTGCTACTGAACCACTACATGCTCCATGTAGAGAAATATCCTGACACATGAGAGAACTGCTTAAAGCGTTCTTGCAGTTTGTACCACTCAGATACACTTCTCGATCCCCATTTTGGCATCGATACCTATATGGTAACTCCCAAGTTTCCTTGATGTACCCCTTACCAATTTTTTCATATTTGCATGCCTGCCTTTGCTCAAGGCAATATTGAAACTGAAACGAAGTGACCGGCAGAGTGATTTGGCCATGAATTAGCCATTCTGTTGATGGAGATTCGGCTACAGTGAATGGTAACCTTTCCAGTTTCTCAATACGCAGCATTGTATATTTGGCTCCCCTCTGTGCCATTTCTGTCTGTTTATCAGTTAGATTGCATTCTGAAAACAGAGACGTGGTGTTTATAAAATGCCTGGGCACATAGCCTGCACGCAAAGATTGCAGCGTCCAGCTTAACATCATAATAGAACATAGCTGAGATTGTCCGTGTTGTAACAAGGCCAGATCTTGTTCTAATATGTAGATTGCCGAAGACACAATGTTGCCTAAGGAGTAAATCCTGGAGGTCAAAGTTGTTAACCCATTATCCACTACAGCTAATGCCTTCTCTAGATCAACACGGTCTATTTCCCGTATTCTTTCTGCGGCCTCCTGTTGGGATATTTTCCAGTTTTCATTATAGTAGGCATAAATGCCAGCATATATGAAACGTTTCTGATGTTGTTTCCTGGGTCCTAGTAGAAAATCTCTAAGATCCATGTCAGGTGTGAGTAAGGTCAAGTGATGTTTCACTTCTGTGAGTGTTGAGGTTTCTAGCCAATCAAGGCATAACTTCCCAACACTATAGGATGTCACTACCCCTGGGTGTTGTCTCTGTACATAGCGAGGATCTGGCCTATGGATACTAAATCCCTCGGGTGTACCTAGGAATCTCTGTTGACAAGTGTTTGTGTCAATGGGCCAAATCAGCCATCCTGTCCAATTGGGATCTGACCTGTTTACTGGAGAATGTAATCTAATCTTACGCCGTGTGTAGTTGAATTCTGCCCCCCACCCATCTGTGATGGTGTTGGAAACCCCGGTGTGTTCATTTCCTTGTTCTTGACTAGTCCAAGACAGGATGTCTCTTGCACAGTTTCATTTAGAAATAATATCTGCTGTGGAATGAGGCATGCTCTAAATAGCGCTTCTGTTCCCTGGACTTTCCAGTCCCTAGAACCCCAGATTGATTTTGAATCTATAGTGTCCTTCCATAGGTCGAAACCCTGTGTAGACAACTGGGCCATAAAGGAAGCAGAGTAAATCTGTTTGGTGTTAGTCAACATAATTTTCTGTGCTGATGGTGTTGCCACTTTGTAATAAAATGACTTTGGGTCAGATGTGTTAAACCCTGAAAAGTATGTGAATTTCTGTGCAAATGTTTGCGAACTAACTTTTGGAGGAGTTGGGCAGTGTTCCCACTGGTGGTATTCAAATACATTTCTAGGTGTTATAGATTTGTGCAAGAAATGATGACCATAATGATGGTAACAGTACAATGTATCATAGTCTGAAGTACCTTCTAACATTTCATTGTTCAGAAATGCTGCAGTTTTTTCTAAATCAGACACTAAATTGTTTACAGTTTCAGTGTCCCAATCATCAGAAAATGTGCTGGAGGTAATGATATCACTTAAAGAAATTTTAAATACATGTTTAAGCTTTAAAAGTTCAGTCGGACCGAATATATCATAATCAATCTTGTCCCATACTATACCGTCCGGTATAGGAACTGCTGTGATGTTCACTGAAGACAAGTCTCTTGGTTCACGATGTGAAGACTGGTGTGGTTTTAAAATCAAATTGACTCTTTGGGCTGTAGAGCTTTGTTGGAGGTATTGTCCATTATTAAGCATACTAAAAGTTATTATTAAACCTAGCCAGAAAAGAAAAAAGAAAATCCCAGTGATATACCATAGTTCAATCCAAGGTGACACCAGGTAAGTCGTTCTAAAAAAGTTCAAAAAGTCATTGAGTTTCTGTTTGAGTGATTTTTTGGCTGGCGTCATTTCCGGCTCACTTGGGTCCAGTGAAAACGTATCAAAGTTAATGAAATAGCCAGAAGCAGTTAGATCAATTGTAGGAATTGCATCGGGATTTGTTGAAATCGGATTTTGCTCTTGACGAGGCACGTTGACGTTGATGTCTGTAGTCGGTCTGATTGCAACTTGGTTGTTAAGTTGATTTTTATTTTGAAGATGAATTTCTTGTTGAAGTGGAACGAGTTCCATAGCATTGTTGGTTAGTCCTTCATTCCGTACAGGTGGCTCTTCAAACGTGATGAGTCTTTCTGTCTGAACTTCTTGGATTGTAGCGAGAGGAGGGCGTCTGCTACTGTAGAGTCCACAAGGCCTACTGTTTATAATCGACCACATAGTGTGGTTTGATTAAGTCAATAGAGACAAATCTGTTCTCCTTTTTCCCAGCAAGAGGCGGCAGTAGTACAGTTCTTGTGCCTTGGATTACTAGGACCGGTACAGGCTTTCTGTAGGATGGCCCAAATTCTTTCTTCTCAGCAATCTTCTCTCTGACCAGATCCCCGACTTTTGGGATCCTGACAGGTCTTGCCGTTACTGCCTTGGCTTCCTCAGTGGCTGTCTGTTTCTGGAGCACGTTACTTTGTTGTGTTCTGGATTCATTTAGATCCTGTAAAACAGCCAAACGATCATGGATATCAAATGGTTTTTCATCCGCCACTGTGCCTTCACAATCAAGATCAGGTACCACATTCTTGTCCCAAATAGGACCTCGTAAGGAGTGACACCCCCTAGAGAGCTTCTTGGCTGATTGTTGATCGCTCGTTGGACCCCATAAAGGTCATTGACCTGCTCCCGTTCCCAGCGAAAGTCATCGAGAAAGCCATCAAAAGCCAACTCGCCACATTCATTGAAGAACACAACATCCTCGACTCCTTCCAATCCGGCTTCAGAAAAAACCACAGTATGGAAACCGCCCTCCTCGCCGCAACAGATGACATCCGCACCCTACTGGACAAAGGAGAAACAGTAGCCCTCATCCTCCTCGACCTATCAGCGGCGTTCGACACAGTCTCCCACCGCACCCTAATACGCAGACAATCCAGGACAAGGCCCTTGACTGGATCCGCTCCTTCCTCTCCAGCAGGACGCAGCGGGTCAGACTCCCCCCTTTCCTCTCGGACCCCACACCTACCACCTGCGGAGTCCCCCAGGGCTCCTCCCTCAGCCCGACGCTCTTCAACGTCTACATTGCTCCACTCGCCCCCATCGTCAGAACCTACGGACTCAACATCGTGTCATACGCAGACGACACCCAGCTCATCCTCTCCCTATCCAACGAGCCCAACACCGCCAGACGCAACTTTCGAGAAGGCATGGAAGCCGTCGCCAAATGGATGAAAAACAGCTGCCTACAACTAAACACCAACAAAACAGAAGTACTCATCATGGGCCCAAACCCCGATGCCTGGAGCGACACCTGGTGGCCCGCTGCCCTCGGAAACCCGCCAACCCCCACGGACCACGCACGCAACCTGGGAATCATCCTGGACTCCGAGCTCAAAATGGACCGCCAGATCAACACTGTCTCGTCTTCCTGCTTCCACACCCTCCGCCTCCTTCGTAAGACCTTCAAATGGATCCCCCTCGAACACCGAAAAACCGTCACTCACGCCCTGGTCACCAGCAGACTCGACTACGGCAACGCACTCTACGCCGGAATAAACAAAAACCTCACCCGCAAGCTACAGAACATCCAGAACACCGCCACAAGACTGGTCCTCAACCTGCCAAAACACTGCCACATCTCCCAGCACCTGCGCACACTCCACTGGCTCCCTGTCGAGGCGAGAATCACCTTCAAAATGCTCACCCACACACACAAGGCCCTCCACGGCACCGGACCAGCATACCTGAACAGCCGACTCAAATTCCACGCACCCCAAAGGACCCTACGATCAGCCCAGCTCTCCTACGCCGTGGTCCCCTGCACCAGAAAGACCAGATCGGGAGGCCGCTCCTTCTCCTTCCTCGCGGCCAAAGCATGGATCGCCCTTCCGCTCCACCTCAGACAGACAACATCGCTCCCCATCTTCGCAAGAAACCTCAAAACCTGGCTCTTCGACAGACCCCCTCCTTGATGGATGGAACCTGCACCCCCCCCACCCCTAGCGCCTTGAGACCCTTACGGGTGAGTAGTCGCGCTTTAACAAACCCCTGATTGATTGATTGATTGACCCATCTACCGCCCTTGCCTAATACCCTAGCTGTTAAAGATTGCTTTAAGTCCTGGTTTTTCCTCTCCACCACATAATTTCCTTTGCGATGATATGGAGAGGAGTACTGCAGTGCTATGCCCATTCCTTCCATGGCCTCTTTGTAAGCCCGAGAGCTAAACGCCGGACCACAGTCAGAATGTCACGTGCCAACTGCGTATGTGCCAATAAAGACACGCAAATCTTTTATAACAGTTCAAGCGTCAGCCGAGCGCTAAGGCCAAACCCATAGGAATCTAGAGCAGGAATCCACTGCAACCATGATATATTTCTTGGACCCATCAGATTGTAAGGGTCCGCAGTGGTCCAAATATACACATGCGGGAGGTTTGTCTGATTTCAGTAATGGTGTCTGTGCTGGGCGTGTTACGGTGGAGTCTTTCATCTGCTGGCAGATGTTGCATTTCAAGACATAGTCTTTAATCTGCTTTGTTAACCCTGGTCACCAATAGCGCTGTTTCAATAAAGAAATAGTTGCTGTAACGCCTGTATGCGCAGAACCCAAACCCTCGTGTGCTGCTAGAATTAAGCCTAGCCTACGATCCATATTTGGTATTACTCTATCCCCCACTCGAGGAATCTGAGCATATGGAATGTTTTGTGCATCTAACTTGTAGGAGTATTTGAGTGGAAATTTTTTAGGTACTGCTGTGCTGCCTTTGCGTGAAACATTGACAGCTACCAAAATCTCGCCGTCTATTCTCGTTTTTGAACGAGTGATTGCAGCTACAGACGCTGTGCGTACAGCTCCCTTTGCGGCTTCATCAGCCAATGAATTCCCTTCAACGTGAACGCCATCACGCTGATGACTCAGTGTATGTATCACGGGAGCCCTTGGTAGTTCGTTTCTCAACTTCACTACCTGTTCCCATAGCATTTTATGCTTAATTGTGCCACCTTTTGCATCTTTGAACCTGTTTTGTTCCCAATGATGTAGATATTCATTGTACGACTGTACACAGTAAAAGGAATCACACACAATTAATCGTGATCCGTATTTATAAGTGCCAGTATCAGTGCTTTTAATTCTGCCAACTGAGCCATGCAGTCTCCTAGAGATTGCGTCTTAGTGCTACTGGGATGGAACTTTCCATTGCGCATGTGACCTTTAACAATTGCACACGCCGCGCAGTAAGCTTGCTTACTCCCTCTGGCCAGTTGAGCAGATCCGTCAGTGTAAATAATGTATTCATACTGATCTAGAGGCAAAATATCATTTGGTAGAGGATATTCTTGTTCGTATTGCAGGAATGCCTGTGTTTTTAAACTTGGATCAAATCTGTATTCAACAACCGTTGCAGTAAGAGAATTAGCCCATTGTATCCATCTTGGATGTAAGGCTTTCGCATTTGGAATGATAGCTTTTGTAACAGCTTGTATAGCTGGTACTGGGGTCACGACAATTATGCGTTTTCCTTGAGCCAGAGCTCTTTCTCTTGCTACAGAGGTCTGCACTGCTGTCAGGATTTTTTCTGTTGAAGTGAAACGCATCTCTGCGTTTGTGTACAGATGTGATTTGTATGCGAGTTGTACCGTTTCGCCTTCATTGAAAGTCAAATAAGTGTACCCGCATTGACCCGCTATTACTCGGATCACCAAATTGTGTGCGTTTACGCGTGTCTGTAAATGTTTAGAAGCTATCATGTCTTCCTGTAGTGAACGTAGGATATTTGTATGTTCCTGTGTCCATTGTCTGACTGAACAATCAGGTTTTATTAAGTCATAGAAAGGTATTACTCTTTCTGCGTAATCCAAAATGTATGTTCGACCAAAATTTAGGAATCCCAGAATTGATTGTAAATTCTTTAATGATTTTGGAGGTTGGAGCAGTGCACACTTTTCTAAAAAGTTAGCTGCTAGGCTTTTTCCTTCACTTGACAGCTCGTATCCTAAAAACAGGACACTGAGGTGGGCAATCTTTGATTTTTTGAAAATACATTTGTAGCCCTCAGAGGCGAATCCCATAATAATGGTGCTCACCCTGGTCAAGTGCCTCGGTAAATCATCGTCCGTCAGATAAATATCATCCACATAGGACAATGCTTCTTCATCCAAATTTTGGAGTAACTCTGTTACCCTTGCTGAAAACAAACCCGGGCTATTCTTATACCTTTGGGGGAGACGGCAAAATTGCCGTTGGGACCCCAGCGCTGAGAATGCAGTCAGATACCTGCTTTCAGGCGCTATATTTTGGCAGAAAAATCCATTTGAGATATCAAATGTTGTTTTGTATTTTTGTCGCACAATGTTATTCGTTAATGCGGCACTGTGTGCATTTTGAACTGCAAATGTCTTTGTGCAAGTGTTTAAATGTCTGTAATCTAAAACTAGACGATATGTGTTGTCAGGTTTGGCTACGGGGAACAAAGGATTGTTCATAGGTGAAGTGCAATTTTCTATCACCCCCTGGTATTCAAGTTGATCTAGGATCTCCCTGACTTCTTTTTTAGCTTCCTGCTTTATTGGATATTGCCTTTGAGCATTTGGGGAAACTTAAAACGGGATCACGTGGTGGGTTGAATCCTCATCCCAACCAGCATGATTTTTGTACAATGCAGGAGCTAGGGCGACCACCCACTCCTGCGCATATGCATGTTTAAGATGTATGGGAACGAGGCCGGAAAATGCTGGAAAAATTATCTTTTCTCCCTTTGGGCACTCCATGACGAATGCTGGTGGCCAGTCTTGCTCTGCTAATAGGATGTCATATCCAGATGACAAATTTTCCCAAAATAGACCTTTAACTTTTCTGGGCTTGTCCCCCTCCATCCAGAGTGTTATCTCATGTAACTTATGTGGGACACTTACCCGAGTATCAGGTGTTTCCACTGTGATATACTCACTCAACTCCGCTGTCACCAGAAATTCCTTCAGGTTCTGGCGAGCTATCGTTACTTATGCCGCGCTGTCTAGCATCGTCAGAGCCCATTCCCCGTTCAGAAGCTCTGTCCTCAGAATTCTGAGCATGTCTGATCTTGAGACCTGCTACCTTCTTCTTTTTGAACTGAGGTTTTTGTCATTGTTTATCTTCTTTTTTAGGTGCGTAGTCCGCAGCGCGTTGCATGTCTCTGGACTTTGTACGCTCCTCTTGTCTGTGTTCTGACTGTCCTTCCCTCTCGGAGTTTCTTGACGAACCCTGAAAGGAACGAGAGGAACGTGTATCAGTATCCTGATACCTGTCAGGTTTTTTAATATTATCCCTATTCCTGAGGTTATACCTCCTTTCAGAGGGCTCCTGTTGAGGAGACCTGCCTCGGGATTGAGATCTGTTGTCTTTAGACTTTTGTTGTTTTTTATTTCCCCACTTCTTTTTAGAAAAAGTAGGTGTCTGCTTTGTAGTGTCCTTTTCAGGACTGCCCACCAGTTGTGGTTTTAATGCTTTCCAACCTAGACTGTCTCTGCCTAATTCTGCATACGCAGTTTCAATTATTTTGGGTAGTTCGTGTTGTTGATCTACTGGACTGAACTCCCTTAGGCGTTGGCGGATCACCACTGAAGCTGCTTCCCCCTTAATGTTAGCTAGTATTATGGCTGATACCTGATCAAAGTTGTTTAGTAACTTCATCCCTAAGTTTAGGGCAGGCTCTGCTCCGTACTCATTTTGTATCTGTCTCAATACGTCTGGCACTACTGCTAAGGACGGGATACCATGTGTTCTGGTATATATGGCAGCAAAGACTGAACCCCAAGAGGTGCAGTCCTCTATTTGTGGTGTGATCCCCATGGGCAAGCAGATTGTTAGAATTCTGTGTTTTTCATAGGTGGTAGTATTCGGGAATACTGCCTCAAGCTGAGTTATTTTCGGAGCTATCCAGAATGGTATTTGTTCGCGTTTTGCTGGCATTTTGCCCATTACCACGTGTAATGTTTGTGGATTAATTTTATTTCCTGTACCCTGGACTGGAGTACTATTTACTGCAGCTGGTGCAGGTTGGATTGTTAAAGTCCTCATGACGAATTGTGTCAGGTTTCTGTAGATTTTAATTAAATCTGTGTGTTGTACGAGTAATTCTGGCTGTGGCATTGTTACAATGTCAGGGTGCAGTGTGTAAGCCGCTAGTATTGGCCATGTGGCCCTGTCTCCTCCGAGCGGGCCTAATCTTACTCTTCCTCGTACGTGGGGTAGGGCGCCATTAAACCAGTAAAAATGTTCCTGGTAAGTGAGTGGAATCTCTATGTCCTCAAACGGGGCATATTCATGTGGTGCATCTCCTCTTAAATAGTAGTGAAATGTATTTGTTATGGCATTTGCTGCTGGAAGTGTAACCCATGAATAGAATACCTCTGTTTTGTTTGATTCGTGTGCCTCAATCACGAAAACTACCATGCCACCTTTGGCAGGGAAGCCATATTCTCATAGTCTTATGGTGACTGTCCTCCTGAATTTTGGTGCAATCTGTATTGCATCCTCAGGATCTTCTCCTCCTTCTAAAAGGTTCAGGTCAACTCTGTCTTCCCCTGCCTCAGAATCAGGCATGTTTAGAGAAAGAAGTGTTCAAAAGGAACTAAGATGAGGTGTTATGCACAATTTAGGAACTAAATCTCCTTCAAGCTTGACTAACCAACAGCCGATAAATAGGATATCTCGCCTACTCAGCTGTGGCAGAGTTTGTGCCCACCCACTCCAGACGTCTCTGGGGTTTTGTGAGTAGGTTCTCTGAGAATAGCATGACTGAACTACTCAGATTTTACTGTTAAATAAGTACCCAACCAACGTTGGCGGCGCCATGTTCTGTAGTTCCAATAGTACCCCTGCAGGACCTGCGCGTTTGGATAACATAAACCGTGGGCTTGGTGTTAGACTGACTCGGTGCACCCTCACCGCTTATGTTAGCCTGGTTTGCATTAGCTAGCTCACAGTGCCACTCGAATCTCCTCTTTTCGGGGGGAGATTAGTTTCTGGCAACCTTAGATCATGACAACCCAAATTCCTCAGAATCGTGGAAACAATGTACTACCTTTCGCTCAGTCACTCGTGCTCACTTATTCGGTTTGTCTCAGAGAGTTACACAGAATAAACAGTCGGGCGTTTCAATAAGTATTTATTGAACAGTGGTTATTCTAGTGTAAAATATATGTGCTGCAGCAATCAGCAGACAATAGCAGAGGTATATATTATCAGCAGTACAATCAAAGTGAAAGGGTAGAACAGTTCTACCATATTGCGATAATCATGAATAGATACATGAATATAAAATGCATTAGGAAAGTGCTTGTACTCCTACGATGCCTAACTAGTTGTGCCTGAGTGTACTTAGCATATGTGTAGGTCTAAAAGCCTAGGAGCCAAGTATCCCTCTAGGATTTAGTCGAACCCCAATACCTGAATAGAGAGAGTGTGGGACACCATCCTGGTCTCGAGTTGAACACCCTGCAAGGGCTGTGTTAGACCACTGTCAGCTGGAGCGACTGCATGCAGGAGCCTCAGCGTCTCTGGTCAGTGTGTCAGCATGGAAGTCTCGGTTCCCTCTGTCTTACCATGGCAAGATGTGGTATATTTATACCCTAAAGTGTCTTGTCCCTCAATATGGTTTGTATTGGTCTTTGTTGGACATGAGGAAGACGTCAGGGGTGAACTTTGTACATACATATTATGCGGGAGATGTAGCTGGTGAATACTCATGCATAATTTATGAGTACATTGTAGGCATGTGTTCTGAAATGACCTTGCAGTGTTCTAACCACAGACTAAATAACGCTCAGCCCTCAGAGATCGTTGTGTACTGTAAGGAGCTAATGTTGGTGAAAGATCATGCCTATATTAGGAGCCATGACTGTGAGAAGTTGGCCTGGTATATGCTGTCCACTAATTATAGTGGGCACCTTGCACCAGTCCAAACAACCCCTTATTGGAGATAGGTTAAAGACAACCTTTATTGAAAGCTATCCTAGTGGTAGCTATGGAGAGCAGCCTTCAGGCTAAGTCTTGAAGGAATGTAAAGCAGCTTGTTTTACCAGTCTATAATCTCTTGAGTGACCAAATGAAAGAGCACCACACCAGGTATATATTCAAAATATATGTATTTATTGCTAAACACACCCCTCTAGTCTCTTTATGAGGCTAGAGTTCGAAGTACACAAGATATAAGTTATTTAAACACAGTAATAGCACAAATACACGTTTGGGCCCTAGGGGCGTACCAAACCATATACCAATAAAGTGGTATAAGAACCACGACTGAGCTAGACACTAGGCCTAGAGCCTCTAGAAGTGCTTGGACCACAAGGAACCACCCAAGGTAGTGACACAGGGGACCCACGGGGGACACGTGCAGTGTAAATACACAGCCGCGAAACGCCGTTAACTTCTATGGAGAAAGTCGCGATTGGGAAATTAAAGAAAAGGGACACTTAAAGGAGGACTTGGAGCAAACCCTTTGAGAACTAGGTCGTTCTAGAGTCTCTACCCACGGGAGCACCGGAGTACTCGTGTTACCTCACCCAGGGAAGCCGGGTGCATAGGTGCCTTTCGGGGTCGGGTTTCGTCGTCGATTTGAATGGCGATCTGCTGCAAAGTGCTGCTGGCGACCAAGTGGAAAGTGTCCGGGTGGATCCAAGAGTGGATCGGAGATCTGAAGAACCTGAAAGCAGAGGGGACAGAGTCTGGGTCACTAGCCAGTGACCAGGAAGGCGATGAGCAGATGCCCACCGATGTCGAGTGCTTCAGGTAGGTTGACAGTCATCTTGACTCTTCAGCCACGAGGTCCAGGAGGCGTTGTCGGCAACCAGGAGCAGAATTCGGGCTGGTACACAATGTCTGTCGAGTGCTGAGGTGTCGGCGACCGGATTGGACCCAACAAGCCTTGGCAACAGCAAGTCTTGATGTAGATGAAGAATGATGATGATGCAGACCAGCAAGGTCTGAGGAACTCACTCAGCGAGGGTAAGTGAGGGCAAGCCTGGAGCAACCAGGGTGCCGAAGAATAAAAAGATTGGCCTTCGTGAAGGGCTACTAGCCAACGGGCTAGCAACCGCGAAGGAGCCTCGAGACGGTGCATGTGGAGCTGGCTCACAGGACACTCGTCGAGTGGAGGCCAGTGATCTTCAGTGCAGTTGGTGCTGGAGGCTAGGGCTACTCGGAACCCAAAGCATGACTTCATGGAAGACCCAGAAAAGGATGCACTTGCAAATGCGTGCAGTGTCCAGGGGTCACGGTTCCACATTACCCACGACAGCTACGGGCCTCAGCTTCGCTGGCGACTCAGGGCAGCCTCGGGGAAGTCTGGAAATCCACCTCTGGTGATGCAAAGACTTTGGCGTCCGACGGGAGCTTAGGCAATGCAGACCGGACAATTGCTTCTTTGGTGCCTGCCAAGCAGGGGAGTCACTCCTTGACCCCAAGGGAGATTCTTCTGTCCTCTAGTCTTTAGAAGAGCCTCGAAGGTCCAGGATTCTGTGTCAGAGTTTCGTCCAGGGATAATCTAAAGTCCTAAGGACTGGGTTCCTATACTTATACCAAGTTTAGGGGTTGGACTACTCTGTGGCCCCACCTATGGGTGGGTCAGGGCAGAGGTGTGGCTACACCCCTTTCCCTTTGTCCAGTTCGCGCCAAAGCAGGGGCTGCAAGCCCCTGTTCCGGTTTGAACTGGGGTATGCACAGGGACACCAAGTGTACCCCCAGTGCAGGACTTCAAAGCACCCGAAAGTGCTCCTGCCCAGACCCAATACACACTATCCTGTCTGGGGAGGTGGTCACACCTCCCTGGGACAGGAAACCTATTGTCCAGGCCTCCCCTGCCGGAGTTTCGGTCAGCAGCATGAGGCCAGACTTGTGTCTGTGGCAGCATCATCCATTTTGTGATGCCAGGGCTTTAGAAAGAAGTTACCGGCCAGGCCAGGGTTAACATGTCTCTCCCTCTAGAAGGGTGGAATGCTACCCCCGCTGCCAGAATTGGCGGGGGGTGGTATTCCAAGATGTTTGACACCAAACACGACATGTTTCGGTGCAGCCATTCCAAAGTTAGCATTTAACGCGAGGTTATAATGCGCTTAAGAGTATATGGTCAGGCTGCACTACAAACAGCATCAGAGAAGGGTCTCCGAACGCTGCAGAGGGGCCCTGTTCATGCAGGGGCACCCTCTCACATAGGAACCACGCACTCTGCCTTCAGGATTGATAAGGCCTGCCATAGGAGTGACTTATAGGTTTATATGTGTGTATGTATATAGTGATATAGGTAGCCTATATCACAGTAAGGGGTGCATGCACCACCTTACCCAGGCTGCAGTAGCAGACCTGTGGTGTCAGTTTGGATGGCCTTCCAGGGTGGCACAATACATGCTGCAGCCCCTGGCAGGCCTCTGATGTACCTATGCCCTGGGTACATAGTATACCATATACTAGGGACTTATAAGGGCACTCCAGATTCCAATCAGAGATGTGCCTAAGGCACATGGAAACCATTTTAGAGAGGAAGCAGCTAGGCTGGGGTTCTGATTAGCAGGGCCCCAGCCAGACTAATGTCGAAAAACAGTGAAGCATCAGCAAAAAGTGGGGGTACCCATGTGAAGCAGATCCTACTCTCCTACAATGACTATAATAGGGCATATACGAGTATGACCATAATAGGGCATATACGTGTATGACCATAATAGGGCATATACGAGTATGACCATAATCGGACATATACGAGTATTGCTACATTATGGCATATATGAACAGGTCTACATTAGGGCCTATATACGAAACATAACAGTCATATATATGTTTTCATGTATATTACTCATGAGTCACTGTGGCCTAGTGGTTAAGGTCTCTTACTCTAAAGGTTATGTGTTCAAATACTGGTGTTTCAATGGTTGTTGTTCGAAAGTAAAATTATATGCAATGCTACTTTCTCCTTCTTTGAATATTCTCTCTTTACAAGTATGCTTACCCCAAAATATACAAATCTTCTGTCTCCCTCTGTCTTGTTTTGTTTTTATCTCTCTTTCCCTCTATTCTTCCATTCAACACTGGCAATGATGTCAACATAGGTGAACTCTAACCTAAGGCACTGTAAACACTGGAATGTTTGATTTGAATGTCATATATATGCTGTCATGCAGGTTACTCATGAGTCACTGTATCCTAGTGGTTAAGGTCTCTGACTCCTACTCAAAGGGTTATGAGATCAAATTCTGGTGTTTCAATGGTTGTTGTTCTGAAGTAAAATGATATTTATTAGTACTTTCTCTGATAAATGTTGGAAAATATTTTTTATTTCTCCTTCTTTGAATATTCTCTCTTTACAAGTATGCTTATCCCAAAGAATACAAATCTTCTCTCTCCCTGTGTCTCGCTTTACTTTTCTCTCTTTCCCTCTTTCCTTCCATTCAACACTGTCAATGTTGTCAACATAGGTGAACTCTAACCAACTGCACTGCATACACTGGAGTGTTTGATTTGAATGTCATAAACAGGTTTTCATGCATAATACTTATGTGTCACTGTGGCCTAGTGGTTAAGGTCTTTGACTCTAACACAAAAGGATATGGGTTCAAATCCTGGTAATTCAATGGTTGTCGTTCTGAAGTAAAATAATATTCAATCGTACTTTCTCTGATAAATGCTGTAAAATATTTTTAATTTCTCCTTCTTTGAATATTCTCTATTTACAAGTATGTTTTCCCCAAAGTATACAAATTGTCTCTCTCCCTCTGTCTCGCTTTATTTTATTCCCTCTCTCCCTCATTTCTTCCACTCAACACTGTCAATGATGTCAACATAGGTGAACTTTAACCAACAGCACTGCATACACTGGAATGTTTGATTTGAATGTCATATATATGTTTTCATGTTTATTGCTCATGAGTCACTTTGGCCTATTGGTTAAGGTCTCTGACTCTTACTCTAAAGTTTATGTTTTCAAACCCTGGCGTTTCAATGGTTGTTGTTCTAGAGTGAAGTTATATGCAATGTTAATTTCTCTGATTAATGTTGGAAAATGTTTTTCATTTGTCCTTCTTTGAATATTCTCTCTTTACAAGTATGCTTACCCCAAAGTATACAAATCTTCCCTCTCCCTCTGTCTTGCTTTCTTTTTATCTCTCTTTCCCTCTTTCCTTCCATTCAACACTGGCAATGATGTCAATATAGGTGAACTCTAACCTATGGCACTGCATACTCTGGAATGTTTGATTCAAATGTCATATATATGTTTTCATGCATGTTACTCATTAGTCATTGTGGCCTAGTGGTTAAGGTCTCTTACTCTAAAGGTTATGTGTTTAAATCCGGGTGTTTCAATTGTTCTCGTTCTGAAGTAAAATTATATTCTTTGGTACTTTCTCTGATAAATGTTGGAAACTGTTTTTTTTTCTCCTTCTTTGAATATTCTCTCTTTACAAGTATGCTTACCCAAAAGAATACAAATCTTCTCTCTCCCTCTGTCTCGCTTCATTTTTCTCTCTCTCCCTCTTTCCTTTCATTCAACACTGTCACTGATGTCAACATAGGTGAACTCTAACCAACGGCACTGCATACACTGGAATGTTTGATTCGAATGTCATATATATATATGTTTTCATACAGAATGCTCTTGAGTTAATGAGGCCTAGTGGTTAAGGACTCTTACTCTACACTAAAGGTTATGTGTTCAAACCCTGGAATTTCAATGGTTGTCATTCTGAAGTTAAATAATATCCAATAGAGCTTTCTATGGAAAATATTTTTCATTTCTCCTTCTTTGATTATTCTCTATTTACAAGTATGCTTACCCCAAAGTATACAAATCTTCTCTCTCCCTCTTTATCGCTTTCTTTTCTCTCTCTCTCCCTCTTTCCTTCAATTCAACACTGGCAATGATGTCAACATAGGTGAACTCTAACCTACAGCACTGCATACACTGGAATGTTTGATGCGAATCTCATATATATATGTTTTCATTCAAATTACTCATGAGTCACTGTGGCATAGTGGTTAAGGTCTCTGAATCTCACTGTAAAGGTTATGTGTTCAAATCCTGGTGTTTCAATGGTTGTCGTTCTGAAGTAAAATAATATTTATCGGTACTTTCTTTGATAAATGTTGGAAAATGTTTTTCATATCTCTTTCTTTGAATATTCTCTCTTTACAAGTATGCTTACCCCAAAGTATGCAAATCTTCTGTCTCCCTCTGTATTGTTTTCTTTTTCTCTCTCTTTCCCTCTATCCTTCCATTCAACACTGGCAATGATGTCAACATAGGTGATCTCTAAGCTAAGGCATTGCATACACTGGAATGTTTGATTTGAATGTCATATATATGCTTTCATGCAAATTACTTATGAGTCACTGTAGCTTAGCGGTTAAGGTCTCTGACGTTTACTCTAAAGGTTATAAGTTCAAATCCTGTTGTTTAAATGGTTGTTGTTCTGAAGTAAAATGAAATTCATCTGTACTTTCTCAGATAAATGTTGGAAAATATTTTTCATATCTCCTTCTTTGAATATTCTCTCTTTACAAGTATGCTTACCCCAAAGAATACAAATGTTCTCTCTCCCTTTGTGTTGCTTTACTTTTCTCTCTCTCCCTCTTTCCTTCCATTCAGCACTGTCAATGATGTCAACATAGGTGAACTCTATCCAACGGCACTGCATACACTAGAATGTTTGATTCGCATGTCATATATATGTTTTCATGTACATTACTCATGTGTCACTGTGGTCTAGTGGTTAAGTACTCTTACTCTAAAGGTTATGTGTTCAAATACTGGTGTTTCAATGGTTATTGTTCTAAAGTGAAATTAAATGCAACGCTAATTTCTCTGATAAATGTTGGAAAATATTTTTTATTTCTCCTTCTTTGAATATTCTCTCTTTACAAGTATGCTTACCCCAAAGTAAACAAATCTTCTGTCTCCCTCTGTCTTGTTTTCTTTTTCTATCTATTTCACTCTATCCTTCCATTCAACACTGGCAATGATGTCAACATAGGTGAACTCTAAGCTAAGGCACTGCATACACTGGAATGTTTGATTTGAATATCATATATATGCTTTCATGCAGGTTACTAATAAGTCACTCTAGCCTAGTGCTTAAGGTCTTCTGACTCCTACTCTTAAGGTTGTAAGTTCAAATCCTGGTGTTTCAATGCTTGTTGTACTGAAGTAAAATGATTTTCATTGGTACTTTCTCTGAAAAATGTTAGATTTTTTTTATTTCTCCTTCTTTGAATTTTCTCTCTTTACAAGTATGCTTACCCCAAAGTATACAAATCTTCTGTCTCCCTCTGTCTTGTTTTCTTTTTCTCTCTCTTTCCCTCTATCCTTCCATTCAACACTGGCAATGATGTCAACATAGGTGATCTCTAAGCTAAGGCACTGCATACACTGGAATGTTTGATTTGAATATCATATATATGCTTTCATGCAAATTACTCATGAGTCACTGTAGCTTAGTGGTTAAGGTCTCTGACTTCTACTTTAAAGGTTATAAGTTCAAATCTTTTTGTTTCAATGGTTGTTGTTCTGAAGTAAAATGATATTTATCGGTACTTTCTCTGATAAATGTTGGAAAATATTTTTCATATCTCCTTCTTTGAATATTCTCTCTTTACAAGTATGCTTACCCCAAAGAATACAAATGTTCTCTCTCCCTTTGTGTTGCTTTACTTTTCTCTCTCTCCCTCCTTCCTTCCATTCAACACTGTCAATGATGTCAACATAGGTGAACTCTATCCAACAGCACTGCATACACTTGAATGTTTGATTCGCATGTCATATATATGTTTTCAAGATTATTATTCATTTGTCACTGTGGTCTAGTGGTTAAGGTCTCTGACTCTTACTCTAAAGGTTATGTGTTCAAATACTGGTGTTTCAATGGTTATTATTCTAAAGTGAAATTATATGCAATGCTAATTTCTCTGATAAATGTTGGAAATTATTTTTCATTTCTCCTTCTTTGAATATTCTCTCTTTACAACTATGCTTACCCCAAAGTAAACAAATCTTCTGTCTCCCTCTGTCTTGTTTTCTTTTTCTATCTATTTCACTCTATCCTTCCATTCAACACTGGCAATGATGTCAACATAGGTGAACTCTAAGCTAAGGCACTGCATACACTGGAATGTTTGATTTGAATATCATATATATGCTTTCATGCAAATTACTAATGAGTCACTGTAGGCTAGTGGTTAAGGTCTCTGACTCTAAAGGTTATAAGTTCAAATCCTGGTGTTTCAATGCTTGTTTTTCTGAAGTAAAATGATTTTCATTGGTACTTTCTCTGATAAATGTTGGATTTTTTTTTATTTCTCCTTCTTTGAATTTTCTCTCTTTACAAGTATGCTTATCCCAAAGAATACAAATCTTCTCTCTCACTCTGTCTCGCCTCACTTTTCTCTCTTTCCCTCTTTCCTTCCATTCAACACTGTCAATGATGTCAACATAGGTGAACTCTAACCAAGTGCACTGCATACACTGGAATGTTTGATTTGAATGTCATATATATGTTTTCAAGCATATTACCCATGTGTTACAGTGGCCTAGTGGTTAAGGTCTATGACTCTAACACTAAAGGTTATGTGTTCAAGTCATGGTGTTTCAATGGTTGTTAAACTGAAGTAGAATTATATGCAATGGTTATTTCCCTGATAAATGTTGTAAAATATTTTTTATTTCTCCTTCTTTAAATATTCTCTCTTTACAAGTATGCTTACCCCAAAGTATACAAATCTTCTCTCTCCCTCTGTCTCGCTATCTTTTTCTCTCTCTCTCCCTCTTTCCTTCCATTCAACACTGGCAATGATGTCAACATAGGTGAACTCTAACCTACGGCACTGCATACACTGGAATGTTTGATTTGAATGTCATATATATGTTTTCATGCATATTACTCAAGAGTCGATTTGGCCTTGTGGTTAAGGTCTCTGACTCTTACTTTAAAGTTTCTGTGTTCACATCCTTTGTGTTTCAATGGTTTTCATTCTGAAATACATTTATATTCTTTGGTACTTTCTCTGATAAATGTTGGAAGACATTTTTCATTTCTCCTTCTTTGAATATTCTCTCTTTACAAGTATGCTTACCCCAAAGAAGACAAATCTTCTCTCTCCCTTTGTTTTGCTTTACTTTTCTCTCTCTCCCTCTTTCCTTCCATTCAACACTGTCAATGATGTCAACATAGGTGAACTCTAACCAATGGCACTGCATACAGTGGAATGTTTGATTTGAATGTCATATATATGTTTTTATGTACATTACTCATGAGTCACTGTGGCCTAGTGGTTAAGGTCTCTGACTCTTACCCTCAAGGTTATGTGTTCAAACCCTGGTGTATTAATGGTTGTTGTTCTCAAAGGTAATTATATGCAATGGTAATTTCTCTGATTAATGTTGGAAAATATTTTTTATTTGTCCTTCTTTGAATATTCTCTCTTTACAAGTATGCTTACCCCAAAGTATACAAATCTTCTCTCTCCCTCTGTCTTGCTTTCTTTTTCTCTCTCTTTCCCTCTTTCCTTCCATTCAACACTGGCAATGATGTCAATATAGGTGAACTCTAACCTACGGCACTACATACACTGGAATGTTTGATTCAAATGTCATATATATGTTTTTAAGAATGAAACTCATGAGTCACTGTGGCCAAGTGGTTAAGGTCTCTGACTCTTACTCTAAAGGTTATGTGTTCAAATCCTGGCAATGATGTCAATATAGGTGAACTCTAACCTACGGCACTGGAATGTTTGATTCAAATGTCATATATATGTTTTCATGCATGTTACTCATGAGTCACTGTGGCCTAGTGGGTAAGGTCTCTGACTCTTACTCTAAAGGTTGTGTGTTCAAATCCTGGTCTTTCAATGGTTCTCGTTCTGAGGTAAAATTATATTCTTTGGTACTTTCTCTGATAAATGTTGGAAAATATTTTTCATTTATTCATCTTTGAATATTCTCTCTTTACAAGTATGCTTACCCCAAAAAATACCAACCTTCTCTCTCCCTTTGTCTTGCTTTACTTTTCTCACTCTCTCTCTTTCCTTCCATTCAACACTGGCAATGATATCAACATAGGTGAACTCTAAGCTAAGTCACTGCATACACTGGAATGTTTGATTTGAATGTCATATATATGCTTTCATGCAGATTACTCATGAGTCACTCTAGCCATTTGGTTAAGGTCTCTGACTCCTACTCTAAAGGTTATTTGTTCAAATACTGGTGTTTCAAAAGTTGTTGTTCTAAAGTAAAAGTGCTAATTTCTCCGATAAATGTTGGAAAATATTTTTCATTTCTCCTTCTTTGAATATTCTCTCTTTACAAGTATGCTTACCCCAAAGTATACAAATCTTCTGTCTCGTTTTTTTTTCTCTCTCTTTCCCTCTATCCTTCCATTCAACACTGGCAATGATGTCAACATAGGTGAACTCTAAGCTAAGGCACAGCATACACTGGAATGTTTGATTTGAATGTCATATATATGCTTTCATGTAGTTTACTTATTAGGCACTGTAGCCTAGAGGTTATGGTTTTTGACTCCCACTATATAGGTTATAAGTTCAAATCCTGGTGTTTCTTTTTTTTTTTTTTATTGTGCATTTCCAGAAAATACAAATACATCAAATACCAATCAATGATCACATAAAAAGAAAATAGTTAGTACCGTACAGAAGAGTAGTCCTAAAAAGCAGTTGATACAGTAAAAGCAGTTTTGAAAAGCGTTACATCATTTAAAGGTGAGCTTGGTCCATCATAAACAGTTAATCCAAAACAATACATTGGGAATATCAAAAAGGCAAAGCAGTTCATTACGGCCTAACACTATTTTATATTATTGAAAAAGAAAGAAAAAATGAAAAACCCACCCCCTTGGGCCCCGAGGCGCTCTAGACAATCCCGATTAGCTTTCTCCTATGCCACCCTTGCATCTCTACTCCATTCGGCCATATGCGCCCAAATCTTCTTTCCCCAGATTCTGGCCAGTCTGCCCCTACAAGCATAGATGGCCATCTCTTGATTGTAAATTCCGAGAAGCCTGGCAAGCCATATATGAAAAGTTGGTGGTTCTGCATCTTTCCATCTAGCGGCTAGTAATATCCTAAATACCGCTGTCTCAAAAAAAAAGACAATATTCCTGTTCGGTATTAAGACCCATGGTACTATCATACCAGAGGATCAACAGAGTAGGGGTTAGTTCTAGTCTATGACCAAATACGTCCTCCCAAAAACCTAGCAGCCCTTCTTTTAGGAGAGCTAATTTGTCGCAGTCATACAGAATATGGATCAGGGTGGCAGGTCCTAACCCACATCTGGGGCATTTATCATCTATCCTTTTCCCCCATGTGTACAGTTTAGAAGGTGTAAAATAAAGATTAAATATAGTTTTGTACAGTTGAGCTTTTAAGTTCAAAGATAAAAGTATTTTGGCAGTTAAAGATAGGCTCATATAGATATCCACATCAGGGTTTCCCAATTTCACTGCCCAGGATGTTTCAGTTTTTTGCAGGTCGTCTGGGATTTTGTCAAGAAGTAGACTATAAAAATTCCTAATTCTGCTAGACTTCCTAGTTATAGCTTCCAAGACTGGTATCTTATCGAGCTTAATCTTAGGACTACATAGGGTGAGGATGCTCCTAATCTGAACAAATTTAAAGTATTGATTATCCGGTATACCAAAGACCCGCTGTAGCCTAGAAAATTGAAAATCTTGCTCTCCCCCGCAGATGTCCCCAATTGTTCCTACCCCATACCTTTCCCACTTCTTTCCCATAGCGTCATTAACCTGGGATGAAAATAACGATGAACGCCATAGGGTGGTATATCTACAAACCTTCGGAATTGCCATAAATTTAGAGACCTGCTTCCATATTTTCCATGAACTATAGATTACTTCTTGTAATAGCTTGGTTCCAGTTGTCTCAGTAGCAGCCCTGAAGCTTCCTTCCCAATAGAAAGTTCGTAAATTGTGGGTATTTTTGGGCCTCGCTCTAATTCATTATTATTATCCACGACAAACAGGGTGACCATTTGATGGAGAAGAGCGGCCCAGTAGTATAGGGTGATGTTGGGGGTTGCAAGACCACCCCTGTCTTGTGGTAGAGCTAGATATTTCAGAGCCCTCCTAACCTTCCCGTATTGCCATATAAAGTTGGAAAAGGTTGACTCCAACGCCCTCAGTATACTATCTTCCACAGCCAGCGGTATTGCACGAAACAAATGCAGTACTTTCGGTAGCATGGTCATTTTAAAAAAAATTCCCCTCCCTATGATAGACAGATGTAGCCCGTTAACTCTCCTTAAGTCATTCCCTATAGATTTGATCAGAGGTTCGAAATTGCATTTACTAATTTCATCCACCTTAGCACTTATTCGGACCCCAAGATACACCACTGTATCTGCTCTCCTAGGGTATTTGAAATATATGTTATCTGTGCATAGCACAATCGTTTTCCCTTTGTTCAATGCATATCCAGAGAGGAGCCCATAACTCTCAGCAATCTTACTTATTTCTTCAATTGCCTCAGCTGGATTCGAGGTTAGCACCGCAACATCATCAGCATACGCCAATACTTTCGTCTCATACCCACCAGTAATTATTGGTTTAATCTTCCGAGTCTGTAGGAGCTTAACCACTAGGGGATTAATATATAAAGCAAATAAAATTGGGGAGCAAGGGCATCCCTGTCTGGTCCCTCAGGATATATTAATATTATTAGATTCCTTCCCCATAAGTTGTAGTCTGACTCTTGGTTGACAATACATTGCCTTAAGTGCCTTTATAAACTGCGACCCAAAACCGTTTAGCTCCAGTATCCCCCATAAAAACTCCCAAGACACCCGATCAAAGGCCTTTTCGGCGTCGAGGAGGATCATAGCCATCTGGCCCCCCATCCCGGTTATGATGTCAAAGAGAGAAATAACTCTACGGGTATGATCAGTTGTTCCTTTGCCAGGGATAAAGCTGTGTTGCCAAGGGGAGACCAGATGTTCTATAACCCTCCCTAGCCGATTGGCCAGGATTTTAGAATACATTTTTGTGTCTGAGTTGATCAGGAGATCGGCCGATAAGAAGATGGATTATCTACCGGTTTTCCTTTTTAGGAAATATTATGATATCTGTCTCTTTCCAAGACTCAGGGGGGGTTCCATTATAATGTACGCCCCTGAACAAATCAAGAAGAAGAGGTGTTATAGCTGTTCCAAGGATCTTATACACCTCCAGCGGAATCCTGTCGGGACCAGCAGCCTTCCCCGATGCCATTCCTGACAGCGCTAAATGAACTTCTTCTAAAGTGATTTCTTCTTCTAGCTCTTCTCTAATTGGCCTATCTAAGCCCCCTCCGAGTTCGGTGCCAGCTACGAGCCCTGCCATGCCCTGTACAACTTCTGCTCGATCTTTGTTAAAATCATCCTGGTACAGGACTTGATAATAATTTTGAAACCCTCTTATGTTGTCTTCTGGATCGGTATATGCTTGTCCGTCTATTTTAATCAAAGATATTGAGTTACAAGATATCCTCTGCCTGGTACGAAGAGCTAACCTCCTACCGACTTGCTCACCATTTTCATAGGTGCTATTCCGATGGGATTGATATTCCTCTGCTGATCTCTGTGTTAACCAGTTATTTAATTCCTCTTTTAACCCCTTAAGTGCTTCTGTCGGCCAACGGCCGTCGTGAGCACTACCTAGGTAGTGCTGCGCATGTCCGTTGGCCGATGCGGCCCCGCCCGCTTAATAGAACGTTCCGCACTGGCGCGGAACGTTCGAAGCAGTTAAGCAGTTAAAGCGATTATTCGATACTGGGTTTGATCCCCCTCTTGTCCCAGTATTATTGTCGAGACATGCTCCTCTTCAGCCCTGGCCAAGACCCACAATAGTTGTTGGTTCTTAATCTCCCGCTGCGTCTTAGCCCTGGCAACAAAGCTAATAGTTTCGCCTCTAAGAGCGGCCTTAAAAGAGTCTCAGACAACCCCCCTGCTAGCGCTAAATCTGTTAAGATCAAAAAATTCTTGCACCCACTTTTTAATAAATTCAATATATTCACTGTTCACAAGCAGTTTTCCTATCGAACGTCCATTTACTCCGTGGTCTCTTAAAGCTAGCTATTTCAAATTCTAAGATCAGAGGGTTGTGATCGGATATTATTTTAGGAAGTTTCTTAATCTCAGCTCGTTCTAATAGATCCCTTGTACCATAGAAGTAATCGATCCTGACATATTGTTTGTGCGGACAGGAGAAATACGTGTAGCCGGGGTTAGTTGGGTTTTTTGTAGCCCAGATGTCCACCAGGCCATGGCTACTTTTAAGGGAGTTTAATGCCCTGTAAACTCGAGGCTTTCGACCAGAATACCCCCCTTGCCTCTGCCTCCCGGATACAATATCCAGAGAGATGTTAAGATCTCCGCAAAAAATTAAAGGGTTCGGCCATGTAGCAAGTTCTACTTCCAAATCTTCAAATATCTGGGGATCGTCTTGGTTTGATCCATAGACCGAGCATACCGTACCTAGCACTGCAAGTTCTACAATAGCCCACCTCCCCAGAGCATCCACTGCCTTGCGTTTGGCCAAACCTAAAGATGTCTTTGCTAAAATGGCCACCCCTCAAATATTCGAGGTGTGAGTGGCTCAGTGGACTAATGCATCCAATGCAGGGCCCTGTGTTCAACCTCATGGTTACAGGTTCAAACCCCGGCAGGTCCGCTCAGCCTTTCATCCATTTGAGGTCGATAAAATGAGGACCATTGAGTTGTGTAACAATAAACATATGTTATTCAGTGCCAAGATGCCCTGTTGCTGGGGTGAACATGCGCTTTACAAATACACATGTTATGTACATGCCAGGATGTTATACCCTCAGTACTTCTCTTTTCCCCCAGTGAATGTGTGTCTCCGGAAACATACTACGTCCATGGAATTCGACCTCATGAGTTCAGCACATCTTATCCTCTTTGCCCTATCATTCAATCCTGCTACATTCCATGAGCAGATAGTTATCTTCCCCATCTTGGTATAGCTTCTGATTCCCGGATTCCTCCTAATGGTAGTCTCTTGCTCTTTCCCTCCTCCACCTTTCGTCTCTCATTCTGCCTCCTATTTTTCTCTTTTGGCTGTTTCTTTGTTTCGTTGTTATTTCTGGATATGCTTTTTTCACCCCACATTTTACCCACCACCCTTCCCTTTCCCCCCACCTCCCTTCCGTCTCCCCCCCACCTCCCCAGCACCCCCTCCTCCCCACACGAGGCGTGCAGACTCAATCTTGAGTCTGTTCATGATGAGTGTGCTACACAGAGTGAGAGCCCTGATGCTAAAACCTTCCTATGCTATTTAGCTACATGCTGCTTTCCAAAAACCCAAGCTCCCAGGTTCACCTATACGTTAAACAAACATTTTGTTAATTTTTTTTTTCATTTTCATATATACATTCTTTTTCCTTCTTTTTTTATTTATTTTTTATCCTTTTTCTACCACTTAATTCCCCCTTGTGAGTGATCATGGTCTGTTTAGTACGTTGAAAGCTGATCCGCATCTAGCCGGACAAACCATCCAGGTATTCTTTAGCTTTTATTTCCGACAAAAAGAATTTTGTTTGCCCCTCCCAGATCACTTTTAGATGGGCTGGATTGTTTAAAAAGGCTTGCGTTTTTTTGTCCTGGAATGGCTTAATAAGCTGCTGCAACCTCCACCGCCTTTCGACGGTGGAGTGGCAGAAGTCCGGACGGACAAAATAAGAAATCTCGTTCCTGGTTCTTTTTGCTTCAGGCCTTGCTTTCTCAAAAACAGCTTGACGTAACACAAAATTGCCAAAATACACCAGGATGGCACGGGGGAGAGCCCCTTCCCTTACTGGCTGTTTCTGAACAAAGGGGACACGATGGGTACGTTGCACCTCTAATGCCCAGTTCCAATCGGTAAGCTCCGGCAGAGAGTCTCGTAGCAAGTCCACCGGGTATGAGCGAACATCAGCCCCCTCAACCCCCTCGGGAACCCCAAGCACCCGCAGGTTGTTTCTCCACTGGCGATTCTCAAACTCCTCCAGCTTCCACTTGACGTCAGCTAGCTGTACCTCATGAGAATCTACTAGCGTTTGATTCGAGGCGAGGTCAGATTCAGTAGTGACTATCCTAGACTCAAGGTCAGTCAGCCGTTCCCCAAATGCACTGCAAGTCTTGGTCAATTTTCGCACAACCCCTTGCATCTTACGCATGGCAACCTGGGCCTTGCGTCCATCTAGGCGTCTTTCTTCACGGTGCATTGATATAGCCTGGAAGATAGCCTCTAATGTTGGAGGAGTTGGCCTGGATGGATCGGAATCGGGTTGGGCGATAGGCGTAGAATTGATAAGTTGATTCGTGGGAGTATAATCCCAGGCCAGATCCTTCCCTCCCTGTCTCCTTTTTTTCCCTCTGAACAGTTTTAGATTTACAACCTTCTGCCTCCTCCAAATCGCTATAGCTCAAATCTGTAGTGTCTTCTGATGAGTCCTCTGACCATTCGCCACCATCCGATATGGAAAAGAAAAAGTCACTAGGCTCCTTATCCAGTTCCACATGCCCAATATTAGCATTACTAGCCTTAGAAACTTCTTGAGGCTGACTTGTATAAACAGTGTTGAGGTCGGTGCAAGATGGTTGCTCTTGGGGTGGTATGGTTGTAGTGTCTTGCATGTAGGCTTGCTCCCCCTCAGCCCCCCCAACCATATCAGCCTTTCCTGAGTCGTCTGTGTTAGGGATTTTCCCAGCCTTCTCAGCAATTGGCATATTGGTCGGTACATTCAGCAAAGTGCATTCTACACCCCCAGTCATAGTCAGAGTCGGAGGTTGAGGGGGGGCCCCCGGGCCTACCTTCAGTGTTAGCCGGCCCCCAGTCCTGACCATCTGTCTCCATAGCGAGGAGATTCTCTCCCTCACTCCGCACCTCTTGCTCATCTCGCTCGGGACCTCCCCAGCGTTCACTGCATTCACAGTCGCTTCGGGGCAGACCTTGCCCCGGACACTTCCCTCGTGACCCGGAGCTGTTTTCCCGGCCGGCCCTCTCCGCAGATCAACCACAGTAGGGCCGGCCGGGTGTCCTTTCAGAGCCGCCCCGCCTCCTCCTCTTTTTTCCGGGTCCGGGTCGGCCACCGTCCCCCGACACCCTCGTCTCGGAGTTTGTGCAGGCGACCCCCCTGCCACCGAAGCTGCAGTCTCCATGCTTGCATCGCCAGTCTCCGACATTCCACTCAGCGCCAGTGGGCCGTTCTTGCCTTAACAGCCCCCGCCGCCATCTTGGGACCCATATCGGCAGTCCCAGCAGTCTCCACAATCCCAGCTTCAGCTCCGGACGCCGCTGCCAGGTAGGATCCTTTATGGTGGATTGTGGCAACCTCAGAGATTATTCTGCCGAAATACCGTAGCACCGCAAGTCCGATTGCGGTTCCCAGTAAATGTAGGTAGCTCCTGCTGGACCTTGGGGGATAATGTAGCTCCGTGCTACAAAATGCTGGATTCATCCCTCCGAATTTCTTAGTGCAGCATCATAGATTTCTCCGACTCAAGCGACCGCCATCTTGCCTCAAATCCTGGTGTTTCAATGGTTGTTTTGAAGTAAAATGATATTCATCGGTACTTTCTCTGATAAATGTTGGAAAATATTTTTCATAACTCATTCTTTGATTATTCTCTCTTTACAAGTATGCTTACCCCAAAGAATAAAAATCTTCTCTCTCTCTCTGTCACGCTTTACATTTCTCTCTTTCCCTCTTTCCTTCCATTCAACACTGTCAATGATGTCAACATAGGTAAACTCTAACCAACGGCACTGCATACACTACAATGTTTGATTCGCATATCATATATATGTTTTCGTATTTATTACCCATGTGTCTCTTTGGCCTAGTGGTTAAGATGTCTTACTCTAAAGGTTATGTGTTCAAATACTGGTGTTTCAATGGTTGTTGGTCTAAAGTAATATGTTATGCAATTCTAATTTCTCTGATAAATGATGGAAAATATTTTTCATTTCTCCTTCTTTGAATATTCTCTCTTTACAAGTATGCTTACCCCAAAGTATACAAATCTTCTGTCTCCTTCTGTCTTGTTTTCTTTTTCTCTCTCTTTCCCTCTATCCTTCCATTCAACACTGGCAATGATGTCAACATAGGTGAACTCTAAGCTAAGGCACTGCATACACTGGAATGTTTGATTTGAATATCATATATATGCTTTCATGCAAATTACTAATGAACCACTGTAGGCTGGTGGTTAAGGTCTCTGACTCCTACTCTAAAGGTTATAAGTTCAAAACCTGGTGTTTCAATGCTTGTTGTTCTGAAGTCAAATGATATTCATTGGTACCTTCTCTGATAAATGTTGGATTTTTTTTTATTTCTCCTTCTTTGAATTTTCTCTCTTTACAAGTATGCTTATCCCAAAGAATACAAATCTTCTCTCTCACTCTGTCTCGCTTTACTTTTCTCTCTTTCCCTCTATCCTTCCATTCAACACTGTCAATGATGTCAACATAGGTGAACTCTAACCAACGGCACTGCATACACTACAATGTTTGATTCGCATATCATATATATGTTTTCATATTTATTACCCATGTGTCTCTTTGGCCTAGTGGTTAAGATGTCTTACTCTAAAGGTTATGTGTTCAAGTACTGGTGTTTCAATGGGTGTTGGTCTAAAGTAAAATGTTATGCAATTCTAATTTCTCTGATAAATGATGGAAAATATTTTTCATTTCTCCTTCTTTGAATATTCTCTCTTTACAAGTATGCTTACCCCAAAGTATACAAATCTTCTGTCTCCTTCTGTCTTGTTTTCTTTTTCTCTCTCTTTCCCTCTATCCTTCCATTCAACACTGTCAATGATGTCAACATAGGTGAACTCTAACCAAGTGCACTGCATACACTGGAATGTTTGATTTGAATGTCATATATATGTTTTCAAGCATGTTACCCATGTGTCACAGTGGCCTAGTGGTTAAGGTCTTTGACTGTAACACTAAAGGTTATGTGTTCAAGTCCTGGTGTTTCAATGGTTGTTGTTCTGAAGTAAAATCATAATCAATGGTAATTTCTCTGATAGATGCTGTAAAATATTTTTTATTTCTCCTTCTTTAAATATTCTCTCTTTACAAGTATGCTTACCCCAAAGTATACAAATCTTCTCTCTCCCTCTGTCTCGTTATCTTTTCTCTCTCTCTCCCTCTTTCATTCCATTCAACACTGGCAATGATGTCAACATAGGTGAACTCTAACCTACGGCACTGCATACACTGGAATGTTTGATTTGAATGTCATATATATGTTTTCATGCATATTACTCATGAGTCGCTTTGGCCTTGTATTTAAGGTCTCTGACTCTTATCTTAAAGTTTCTGTGTTCACATCCTTTGTGTTTCAATGGTTTTCATTCTGAAATACATTTATATTCTTTGGTACTTTCTCTGATAAATGTTGGAAAACATTTTTCATTTCTCCTTCTTTGAATATTCTCTCTTTA
Organism: Calotriton arnoldi; assembly: GCA_963921515.1. Classification (NCBI taxonomy): domain Eukaryota; kingdom Metazoa; phylum Chordata; class Amphibia; order Caudata; family Salamandridae; genus Calotriton; species Calotriton arnoldi. The sequence goes on along the minus strand of CAWUFW010001768.1, from coordinate 363,708 downwards.
CAAGTATGCTTACCCCAAAGAAGACAAATCTTCTCTCTCCCTTTGTTTTGCTTTACTTTTCTCTCTCTCCCTCTTTCCTTCCATTCAACACTGGCAATGATGTCAACATAGGTGAACTCTAACCTACGGCACTGCATACAGTGGAATGTTTGATTTGAATGTCATATATATGTTTTCATGTACATTACTCATGTGTCACTGTGGCCTAGTGGTTAATGTCTCTGACTCTTACCCTGAAGGTTATGTGTTCAAACCCTGATGTTTTAATGGTTGTTGTTCTAAAATGTAATTATATGCAATGGTAATTTCTCTGATTAATGTTGGAAAATATTTTTCATTTGTCCTTCTTTGAATATTCTCTCTTTACAAGTATGCTTACCCCAAAGTATACAAATCTTCTCTCTCCCTCTGTCTTGATTTCTTTTCTCTCTCTTTCCCTCTTTCCTTCCATTCAACACTGGCAATGATGTCAATATAGGTGAACTCTAACCTACGGCACTACATACACTGGAATGTTTGATTCAAATGTCATATATATGTTTTTATGAATAAAACTCATGAGTCACTGTGGCCAAGTGGTTAAGGTCTCTTACTCTAAAGGTTATGTGTTCAAATCCTGGTCTTTCAATGGTTCTCTTTCTGAGGTAAAATTATATTCTTTGGTACTTTCTCTGATAAATGTTGGAAAATATTTTTCATTTATTCATCTTTGAATATTCTCTCTTTACAAGTATGCTTACCCCAAAGAATACCAACCTTCTCTCTCCCTTTGTCTTGCTTTACTTTTCTCCCTCTCCCTCTTTCCTTCCATTCAACACTGGCAATGATATCAACATAGGTGAACTCTAAGCTAAGTCACTGCATACACTGGAATGTTTGATTTGAATGTCATATATATGCTTTCATGCAGTTTACTCATGAGTCACTCTAGCCATTTGGTTAAGGTCTCTGACTCATACTCTAAAGGTTATTTGTTCAAATACTGGTGTTTCAAAGGTTGTTGTTCTAAAGTAAAATTATATGCAATGCTAATTTCTCTGATAAATGTTGGAAAATATTTTTCATTTCTCCTTCTTTGAATATTCTCTCTTTACAAGTATGCTTACCCCAAAGTATACAAATCTTCTGTCTCCCTCTGTCTTGTTTTTTTTCTCTCTCTTTCCCTCTATCCTTCCATTCAACACTGGCAATGATGTCAACATAGGTGAACTCTAAGCTAAGGCACAGCATACACTGGAATGTTTGATTTGAATGTCATATATATGCTTTCATGCAATTTACTCATTAGGCCCTGTAGCCTAGAGGTTATAGTTTTTGACTCCCACTATATAGGTTATAAGTTCAAATCCTGGTGTTTCTTTTTTTTTTTTTATTGTGCATTTCCAGAAAATACAAATACATCAAATACCAATCAATGATCACATAAAAAGAAAATAGTTAGTACCGTACAGAAGAGTAGTCCTAAAAAGCAGTTGATACAGTAAAAGCAGTTTTGAAAAGCGTTACATCATATAAAGGTGAGCTTGGTCCATCATAAACAGTTAATCCAAAACAATACATTGGGTATATCAAAAAGGCAAAGCAGTTCATTGCGGCCTAACACTATTTTATATTATTGAAAAAGAAAGAAAAAATGAAAAACCCACCCCCTTGGGCCCCGAGGTGCTCTAGACAACCCCGATTAGCTTTCTCCTATGCCACCCTTGCATCTCTACTCCATTCGGCGATATGTGTCCAAATCTTCTTTCCCCGGATTCTGGCCAGTCTGCCCCTACAAGCATAGATGGCCATCTCTTGATTGTAAATTCCGAGAAGCCTGGCAAGCCATATATGAAAAGTTGGTGGTTCTGCATCTTTCCATCTAGCGGCTAGTAATATCCTAAATACCGCTGTCTCCAAAAAAAAGACAATATTCCTGTTCGGTATTAAGACCCATGGTGCTATCATACCCGAGGATCAACAGAGTAGGGGTTAGTTCTAGTCTATGACCAAATAGGTCCTCCCAAAAACCTAGCAGCCCTTCTTTTAGTAGAGCTAATTTGTCGGAGTCATACAGCATATGGATCAGAGTGGCAGGTCCTAACCCACATCTGGGGCATTTATCATCTATCCTTTTCCCCCAATTGTACAGTTTAGAAGGTGTAAAATAAAGATTAAATATAGTTTTGTACAGTTGAGCTTTTAAGTTCAAAGATAAAAGTATTTTGGCAGTTAAAGATAGGCTCATATAGATATCCACATCAGGGTTTCCCAATTTCACTGCCCAGGATGTTTCAGTTTTTTGCAGGTCGTCTGGGATTTTGTCAAGAAGTAGACTATAAAAATTCCTAATTCTGCTAGACTTCCTAGTTATAGCTTCCAAGAGTGGTATCTTATCGAGCTTAATCTTAGGACTACATAGGGTGAGGATGCTCCTAATCTGAACAAATTTAAAGTATTGATTATCCGGTATACCAAAGACCCGCTGTAGCCTAGAAAATTGAAAATCTTGCTCTCCCCCCAGAAGTCCCCAATTGTTCCTACCCCATACCTTTCCCACTTCTTCCCCATAGTGTCATTAACCTGGGATGAAAATAACGATGAACGCCATAGGGTGGTATATCTACAAACCTTCGGAATTGCCATAAATTTAGAGACCTGCTTCCATATTTTCCATGAACTATAGATTACTTCTTGTAATAGCTTGGTTCCAGTTGTCTCAGTAGCAGCCCTGAAGCTTCCTTCCCAATAGAAAGTTCGTAAATTGTGGGTATTTTTGGGCCTATAATTCATTATTATTATCCACGACAAACAGGGTGACCATTTGATGGAGAAGAGCGGCCCAGTAGTATAGGGTGATGTTGGGGGTTGCAAGACCACCCCTGTCTTGTGGTAGAGCTAGATATTTCAGAGCCCTCCTAACCTTCCCGTATTGCCATATAAAGTTGGAAAAGGTTGACTCCAACGCCCTCAGTATACTATCTTCCACAGCCAGCGGTATTGCACAAAACAAATGCAGTTCTTTCGGTAGCATGGTCATTTAAAAAAAAATTCCCCCTCCCTATGATAGACAGATGTAGCCCGTTAACTCTCCTTAAGTCATTCCCTATAGATTTGATCAGAGGTTCGAAATTGCATTTACTAATTTCATCCACCTTAGCACTTATTCGGACCCCAAGATACACCACTGTATCTGCTCTCCTAGGGTCGTTGAAATATATGTTATCTGTGCATAGCACAATCGTTTTCCCTTTGTTCAATGCATATCCAGAGAGTAGCCCATAACTCTCAGCAATCTTACTTATTTCTTCAATTGCCTCAGCTGGATTCGAGGTTAGCACCGCAACATCATCAGCATACGCCAATACTTTCGTCTCAAACCCACCAGTAATTATTGGTTTAATCTTCCGAGTCTGTAGGAGCTTAACCACTAGGGGATTAATATATAAAGCAAATAAAATTGGGGAGCAAGGGCATCCCTGTCTGGTCCCTCTGGATATATTAATATTATTAGATTCCTTCCCCATAAGTTGTAGTCAGGCTCTTGGTTGACAATACATTGCCTTAAGTGCCTTTATAAACTGCGACCCAAAACCGTTTAGCTCCAGTATCCCCCATAAAAAGTCCCAAGACACCCGATCAAAGGCCTTTTCGGCGTCGAGGAGGATCATAGCCATCTGGCCCCCCGTCCCGGTTATGATGTCAAAGAAATAACTCTACGGGTATGATCAGTTGTTCCTTTGCCAGGGATAAAGCTGTGTTGCCAAGGGGAGACCAGATGTTCTATAACCCTCCCTAGCCGATTGGCCAGGATTTTAGAATACATTTTTGTGTCTGAGTTGATCAGGGAGATCGGCCGATAAGAAGATGGATTATCTACCGGTTTTCCTTTTTTAGGAAATATTATGATATCTGTCTCTTTCCAAGACTCAGGGGGGGTTCCATTATAATGTACGCCCCTGAACAAATCAAGAAGAAGAGGTGTTATAGCTGTTCCAAGGATCTTATACACCTCCAGCGGAATCCTGTCGGGACCAGCAGCCTTCCCCGATGCCATTCCTGACAGCGCTAAATGAACTTCTTCTAAAGTGATTTCTTCTTTTAGCTCTTCTCTAATTGACCTATCTAAGCCCCCTCCGAGTTCGGTGCCAGCTACCAGCCCTGCCATGCCCTGTACAACTTCTGCTCGATCTTTGTTAATATCATCCTGGTACAGGACTTGATAATAGTTTTGAAACCCTCTGATGATGTCTTCTGGATCGGTATATGCTTGTCCGTCTATTTTAATCAAAGATATTGAGTTTAAAGATATCCTCTGCCTGGTACGAAGAGCTAACCTCCTACCGACTTGCTCACCGTTTTCATAGGTGCTATTCCGATGGGATTGATATTCCTCTGCTGATCTCTGTGTTAACCAGTTATTTAATTCCGCTTTTAAAGCGATTATTCGATACTGGGTTTGATCCCCCTCTTGTCCCAGTATTATTGTCGAGACATGCTCCTCTTCAGCCTTGGCCAAGTCCCACAATAGTTGTTGGTTCTTAATCTCCCGCTGCGTCTTAGCCCTGGCAACAAAGCTAATAGTTTCGCCTCTAAGAGCGGCCTTAAAAGAGTCCCAGACAACCCCCCTGCTAGCGCTAAATCTGTTAATATCAAAAAATTCTTGCACCCACTTTTTAATAAATTCAATATATTCACTGTTCACGAGCAGTTTCCTATTGAATGTCCATTTACTCTGTGGTCTCTTAAAGCTAGCTATTTCAAATTCTAAGATCAGAGGGTTGTGATCGGATATTATTTTAGGAAGTTTCTTAATATCAGCTCGTTCTAATAGATCCTTTGTACCATAGAAGTAATCGATCCTGACATATTTTTTGTGCGGACAAGAGAAATACGTGTAGCCGGGGTTAGTTGGGTTTTTTGTAGCCCAGATGTCCACCAGGCCATGGCTACTTTTAAGGGAGTTTAATGCCCTGTAAACTCGAGGCTTTTGACCAGAATACCCCCCTTGCCTCTGCCTCCCGGATACAATATCCAGAGAGACGTTAAGATCTCCGCAAAAAATTAAAGGGTTCGGCCATGTAGCAAGTTCTACTTCCAAATCTTCAAATATCTGGGGATCGTCTTGGTTTGATCCATAGACCGAGCATACCGTACCTAGCACTGCAAGTTCTACAATAGCCCACCTCCCCAGAGCATTCACTGCCTTGCGTTTGGCCAAACCTAAAGATGTCTTTGCTAAAATGGCCACCTCTCAAATATTCGGGGTCTGAGTGGCTCAGTGGACTAATGCATCCACTGCAGGGCCCTGTGTTTGACCTCATGGTTACAGGTTCAAACCCCGGCAGGTCCACTCAGCCTTTCATCCATTTGAGGTCAATAAAATGAGGACCATTGAGTTGTGTAACAATAAACATATGTTATTCAGCGCCAAGATGCCCTGTTGCTGGGGTGAACGTGCGCTTTACAAATACACATGTTATGTACATGCCAGGATGTTCAACCCTCAGTACTTTTCTTTTCCCCCAGTGAATGTGTGTCTCCGGAAACATACTACATCCATGGAATTCAACCTCATGAGTTCAGCACATCTTATCCTCTTTGCCCTATCATTCAATCCTGCTACATTCCATGAGCAGATAGTTATCTTCCCCATCTTGGTTTAGCTTCTGATTCCCGTATTCCTCCTAATGGTAGTCTCTTGCTCTTTCCCTCCTCCACCTTTCGTCTCTCATTCTGCCTCCTATTTTTCTCTTTTGGCTGTGTCATTGTTTCGTTGTTATTTCTGGATATGCTTTTTTTACCCCACATTTTACCCACCACCCTTCCTTTTCCCCCACCTCCCTTCTGTCTCCCCCACCTCCCCAGCACCCCTTCCTCCCCACACGAGGTGTGCAGACTCAATCTTGAGTCTGTTCATGATGAGTGTGCTACACAGAGCGAGAGCCCTGATGCTAAAACCTTCCTATTCTATTTAGCTACATGCTGCTTTCCAAAAACCCAAGCTCCCAGGTTCACCTATACGTTAAACAAACATTTTATTAATTTTTTTTTTCATTTTCATATATACATTCTTTTTCCTTCTTTTTTTTATTTATTTTTTTATCCTTTTTCTACCACTTAATTCCCCCTTGTGAGTGATCATGGTCTGTTTAGTACGTTGAAAGCTGATCCGCATCTAGCCGGACAAACCATCCAGGTATTCTTTAGCTTTTATTTCCGACAAAAGAGAATTTTGTTTGCCCCTCCCAGATCACTTTTAGATGGGCTGGATTGTTTAAAAAGGCTTGCGTTTTGCTGTCCTGGAATGGCTTAATAAGCTGCTGCAACCTCCACCGCCTTTCGACGGTGGAGTGGCAGAAGTCCGGACGGACAAAATAAGAAATCTCGTTTCTGGTTCTTTTTGCTTCAGGCCTTGCTTTCTCAAAAACAGCTTGACGTAACACAAAATTGCCAAAATACACCAGGATGGCACGGGGGAGAGCCCCTGCCCTTACTGGCTGTTTCTGAACAAAGGGGACACGATGGGTACGTTGCACCTCTAATGCCCAGTTCCAATCGGTTATCTCCGGCAGAGAGTCTCGTAGCAAGTCCACTGCGTATGAGCGAACATCAGCCCCCTCAACCCCCTCGGGAACCCCAAGCACCCGCAGGTTGTTTCTCCGCTGGCGATTCTCAAACTCCTCCAGCTTCCACTTGACGTCAGCTAGCTGTACCTCATGAGAATCTACTAGCGTTTGATTCGAGGCGAGGTCAGATTCAGTAGTGACTATCCTAGACTCAAGGTCAATCAGCCGTTCCCCAAATGCACTGCAAGTCTTGGTCAATTTTCGCACAACCCCTTGCATCTTACGCATGGCAACCTGGGCCTTGCGTCCATCTAGGCGTGTTTCTTCACGGTGCATTGATATAGCCTGGAAGATAACCTCTAATGTTGGAGGAGTTGGCCTGGATGGATCGGAATCGGGTTGGTCGATAGGCGTAGGATTGGTAAATTGATTCGTGGGAGTATAATCCCAGGCCAGATCCTTCCCTCCCTGTCTCCTTTTTTTTCCCCTCAGAACAGTTTTAGATTTACAACCTTCTGCCTCCTCCAAATCGCTATAGCTCAAATCTGTAGTGTCTTCTGATGAGTCCTCTGACCATTCGCCACCATCCGATACGGAAAAAAAAGTCACTAGGCTCCTTATCCAGTTCCACATGCCCAATATTATCATTACTAGCCTTAGAAACTTCTTGAGGCTGACTTGTATAAACAGTGTTGAGGTCGGTGCAAGATGGTTGCTCTTGGGGTAGTATGGTTGTAGTGTCTTGCATGTAGGCTTGCTCCCCCTCAGCCCCCCCAACCATATCAGCCTTTCCTGAGTCGTCTGTGTTAGGGATTTTCCCAGCCTTCTCAGCAATTGGCATATTGGTCGGTACATTCAGCAAAGTGCATTCTACACCCCCAGTAATAGTCAGAGTCGGAGGTTGAGGGGGGGCCCCTCGGGCCTACCTTCAGTGTTAGCCGGCCCCCAGTCTTGACCATCTGTCTCCATAGCAAGGAGATTCTCTCCCTCACTCCGCACCTCTTGCTCATCTCGCTCGGGACCTCCCCAGCGTTCCCTGCATTCACAGTCGCTTCAGGGCAGACCTTGCCCCGGATACTTCCCTCGTGACCCGGAGCTGTTTTCCCAGCCGGCCCTCTCCGCAGATCAACCACAGTAGGGCCGGCCGGGCGTCCTTTCAGAGCCGCCCCGCCTCCTCCTCTTTTTTCCGGGTCCGGGTCGGCCACCGTCCCCCGACACCCTCGTCTCGGAGTTTGTGCAGGCGACCCCCCTGCCACCGAAGCTGCAGTCTCCATGCTTGCATCCCCAGTCTCCGACATTCCCCTCAGCGCCAGCAGGGCCATTCTTGCCTTAACAGCCCCCGCCGCCATCTTGGGACCCATATCGGCAGTCCCAGCAGTCTCCACAAGCCCAGCTTCAGCTCCGGACGCCGCTGCCAGGTAGGATCCTCTATGGTGGAATGTGGCAACCTCAGAGATTATTCTGCCGAAATACCGTAGCACCGCAAGTCCGATTGTGGTACCCAGTAAATGTAGGTAGCTCCTGCCGGACCTTGGGGGATAATGTAGCTCCGTGCTACAAAATGCTGGATTCATCCCTCCGAATTTCTTAGTGCAGCATCATAGATTTCTCTGACTCAAGCGAACGCCATCTTGCCTCAAATCCTGGTGTTTCAATGGTTGTTTTGAAGTAAAATGATATTCATCGGTACTTTCTCTGATAAATGTTGGAAAATATTTTTCATAACTCATTCTTTGAATATTCTCTCTTTACAAGTATGCTTACCCCAAAGAATAAAAATCTTCTCTCTCTCTCTGTCACGCTTTACATTTCTCTCTTTCCCTCTTTCCTTCCATTCAACACTGTCAATGATGTCAACATAGGTGAACTCTAACCAACGGCACTGCATACACTACAATGTTTGATTCGCATGTCATATATATGTTTTCATATTTATCACCCATGTGTCTCTGTGGCCTAGTGGTTAAGGTGTCTTACTCTAAAGGTTATGTGTTCAAATACTGGTGTTTCAATGGTTGTTGGTCTAAAGTAAAATGTTATGCAATTCTAATTTCTCTGATAAATGATGGAAAATATTTTTCATTTCTCCTTCTTTGAATATTTTATCTTTACAAGTATGCTTACCCCAAAGTATACAAATCTTCTGTCTCCTTCTGTCTTGTTTTCTTTTTCTCTCTCTTTCCCTCTATCCTTCCATTCAACACTGGCAATGATGTCAACATAGGTGAACTCTAAGCTAAGGCACTGCATACACTTGAATGTTTGATTTGAATGTCATATATATGCTTTGATGCAAATCACACATGAGTCACTGTAGCCTAGTGATTATGGTCTCTGACTCCTACTCTAAAGATTATAAGTTCAAATCCTGGTGTTTCATTGGTTGATGTTCTGAAGTAAAATGATATTCATCGGTACTTTCTCTGATAAATGTTGGAAAATATTTGTATTTCTCCTTCTTTGAATATTCTCTCTTTACAGGTATGCTTATCCCAAAGAATACAGATCTTCTCTCTCCCTCTGTCTCGCTTTACATTTCTCTCTTTCCTTCCATTCAACACTGTCAATGATGTCAACATAGGTGAACTCTATCCAAATACACTGGAATGTTTGATTTGAATGTCATATATATGTTTTCATGCTTATTACTCATGTGTCACTGTGGCCTAGTGGTTACGGTCTTTGACTCTAACACTAAAAGTTATGTGTTCAAGTTATGGTGTTTCAATAGTTGTCATTCGGAAAGTAAAATAATATCCAATTGTACTTTCACTGATAAATGCTGTAAAATATTTTTCATTTGTCCTTCTTTGAATATTCTCTCTTTACAAGTATGCTTATCGCAAAGTATACAAATCTTCTCTCTCCTTCTGTCTTGCATTCTTTTTCTCTCTTTTTCCCTCTTTCCTTCCATTTAACAATGGCAATGATGTCAACATAGGTGCACTCTAACCTACAGCACTGCATACAGTGGACTGTTTGATGCGAATGTCATATATATATGTTTTCATTGAAATTACTCATGAGTCACTGTGGCCTAGTGGTTAAGGTCTTTGACTTATACTGTAAAGGTTATCTGTTCAAATCCTCATGTTTCAATGAGTGTTGTTCTAAAGTGAAATTATATGCAATGGTTCTTTCTCTGAAAAATTTTGGCAAATATTTTTCATTTCTCCTTTTTGAATATTCTCTCTTTACAAGTATGCTTACCATAAAGTATACAAATCTTCCCTCTCCCTCTATCTCGCTTTCTTTTTCTCTCTCTCTCCCTCGTTCCTTCCATTCGACACTTGCAATGATGTCAACATAGGTGAACTCTAACCTACGGGACTGTATACACTGGAATGTTTGATTTGAATGTCATATATATGTTTTCATATACATTTCTCAAGAGTCACTGTGGCTTAGTGGTTAATGTCTCTGACACTTATTCTAGAGGTTATGTGTTCAAATCCTGGTGTTTCACTGGTTCTCTTACTGAAGTAAAATTATATTCTTTGGTACTTTCTCTGATAAATGTTGGAAAATATTTTTCATTTCTCCTTCTTTGAATATTCTCTCTTTACAGGTATGCTTACCCCAAATAATACATATCTTCTCTCTCCCTTTGTCTTGCTTTACTTTTCTCTCTCTCCCTCTTTCCTTTCATTCAACACTGTCAATGATGTCAACATAGGTGAACTCTAACCAACGGCACTTCATACACTGGAATGTTTGGTTCGAATGCCATATATATGTTTTCATGTCTATCAATGAGGAATCACTGTGGCCTAGTGGTTAAGGTCTCTGACTCTTACTGTAAAAGTTATGTGTTCAAATCCTGGTGTTTCAATTGTTTTGTTCTAAAGTGAAATTATATGCAATGGTATTTTCTCTGATAAATGTAGGAAAATATTTTTCATTTCTCCTTCTTTGAATATGTTCTCTTTACAAGTATGCTTACTCTAAAGTATACAAATCTTCTCTCTCCCTTTATCTCGCTTTCTTTTTTTCTCTCTCTCCCTCTTTCCTTCCATTCAACATTGTCAATGATTTCAACATAGGTGAACTCTAACCCACTGCACTGGATACAAAAGAAGGTGTCACTGTTGCCTAGTGGTTAATGTATCTGACTCTTATTCTAAAGGTTATATGTTCAAATACAGATGTTTCTATGGTTGTTGTTCTAAAGTGAAATTATATGCAATGCTAAAATCTCTGATAAATGTTGGAAAATATTTTTCATTTCTCCTTCTTTGAATATTCTCTCTTTGCAAGTATGCTTACCCCAAATTATACAAATCTTCTCTCTCCCTCTGTCTTGCTTTCTTTTTCTCTCTCTCTCCCTCTTTCCTTCCATTCAACACTGGCAATGATGTCAACAGAGGTGAACTCTAACCTACGGCACTGCATACACTGGAATGTTTGATTTGAATGTCATATATATGTTTTCATGCAAATTACTCATAGGTCTCTGTGGCCTAGTGGTTAAGGTCTCTGACTCCTTCTGTAAAGATTATGAGTTTAAATCCTGGTGTTTCAATGGATGTCTTTCGAAAGTAAAATGATATTCATTGGTACGTTCTCTGATAAATGTTGGAAAATATTTTTCATTTCTCCTTCTTTGAATATTCTCTCTTTACAAGTATGCTTACCCCAAAGTATACAAATCTTCTCTCTCCCTCTGTCTTGCTTTCTTTTTCTCTCTCTTTCCTTCCATTCAACACAGGCAATGATGTCAACATAGGTGAACTCTAAAATACGGCACTGCATACACTGGAATGTTTGATTTGAATGTCATATATATGTTTTCATGCAACTTATTCATGTGTCCCTGTGGCCTATTGGTTAAGGTCGTTGTCTCTTACACTAAAGGTTATGAGTTTAAATCCTGGTGTTTCAATGGTTGTTGTTCTGAAGTAAAATGATATTGTTTGGTACCTTCTCTGATAAATGTAGGAAAATATTTTTTATTTCTCCTTCTTTGAATATTCTCTCTTTACAAGTATGCTTATCCCAAATAATACAAATCTTCTCTCTCCCTCTGTCTCACTTTACTTTTCTCTCTTTCCCTCTTTCCTTCCATTCAACACTGTCAATGATGTCAACATAGGTGAACTCTATCCAATGGCACTGCATACCCTGGAATGTGTGATTCCAATGTCATATATATATTTTCATGTTTATTACTCATGTGTCACTGTGTCCTAGAGGTTAATGACTCTAACTGTTATGTGTTCAAATTCTGGCGTTTCAATGGTTTTTGTTCTAAAGTGAAATTATATGCAATGGTAATTTCTCCGATTAATGTTGTAAAATATTTTTCATTACTCCTTCTTTGAATATTCTCTCTTTACAAGTATGCTTACCGCAAAGTATACAAATCTTCTCTCTCCTTCTGTCTTGCATTCTTTTTCTCTCTCTTTCCTTCCATTCAACACAGGCAATGATGTCAACATAGGTGAACTCTAACCTACGGCACTGCATACACTGGAATGTTTGATTTGAATGTCATATATATGTTTTCATGCAAGTTATTCATGTGTCAGTGTGGCCTATTGGTTAAGGTCTTTGACTCTTACACTAAAGGTTATGAGTTCAAATCCTGGTGTTTCAATGGTTGTTGTTCTGAAGTAAAATAATATTGTTTGGTACTTTCGCTGATAAATGTAGGAAAATATTTTTAATTCTCCTTCTTTGAATATTCTCTCTTTACAACTATGCTTACCCCAAAGAATACAAATCTTCTTTCTCCCTCTGTCTTGCTTTCTTTTTTCTCTCTCTCTCCCTCTTTCCTTCCATTCAACACTGTCAAAGATGTCAACATAGGTGAACTCTAACCAACTGCACGGCATACACTGGAATGTTTGATTTTAATGTCATATATATGTTTTCTTGCATATTGCGCATGAGTCACTGTGACCTAGTGGTTAAACTCTCTGACTCTTACTCCAAAGGTTATGTGTATGGTTATGGTATACTACACATGCGCACTAGGAACTTGTTTAGTCCAGAAACTGGAGGAGCTGTCGATGTATGGGGGAGGCACCTGCTACCTACGTTAAGGCTTCTGAGGCTGTCTGCTGCAGCTCCTCCCATCAAATATCTACTACAGGAGCCTGAAAGGCTTGCTGACGTTGGATGTTGGAGACGAGACGCGACGCGGAAGTCGGAAGTGAGAAGCGAGGAGCGAGGTTGCGGGGAAGCGAAGAGCGGCATAGGGCTGAGCTGAATCACCGCAGCCCCAGCTCCAGCTGCAGCTAAGCCACCCCGCCCCAATCCAAGCGGAGCCACCGCTCCACCGCTCTAGTGCGGGCTTACTGCCACCTCAGTGCCCGGGGGGGTTCAATCCCCCGCTGGCCTTCCTGTTTTCCTGCTTTCCTGTTTTTCTGCCTTCTGCCTCGAGGAGTAACCTGAAGTGCCAAATGCCAAGAGCCGGGGGGCCAGGCTAGGAGAGCGGAGTGGGGTTGCCCTGGGGTGGGATTGCCTGGTCTCTACTCCCTGAAGCTGAAGCAGAAACAGCAGCAGTCCAAAATACTCTCGCCGCCCGCACCTCCCCCCAGACTCCCTCAGGCTCCACTATCATTCTATCAATGCTGGGGTGAGGTGCGGAGCTGGACTGTCTCACCCCCTCCGCCTTCCACCTCAAGCAGCCCTAAGCCCCCAGCATCTCTCAAGCTGCAGTAGGAGAGTAGAAGGAGGGCTCATTAAACCCGGCCACCCCTCTCTCTCCGCCGGTCACCGGACACCACCAATACTGAAGGTGCCGCTGATAAGGGAGGGAGCTCAGTATAGCAGCACATCAGCCCCTTGGATGCCGTGACACAATCAACACCCCAGAAGCAGAGGACTTAGTGTGGTAAGGTGTGATTGGGGGGTAGTGGTGAAGGAGGGTGACTGGTTGGGTGAGGGCTGTGAGCGCTGCTGCCATTAGAAAGCAGCGGCTGAGTGTGAGCCCAGGTGGGTGGCGGAAGCAGCCCAGCTAGGTCTGGGTGCAGCTTGCTGCCTCGTCAAGCGTGCCCTGCTTGACAGTGTCTCCCTCCCATACCCCAGTGCACCCTAAGCGAATACCCCTGCTTCTAGCCATAGTGGGATAAACACCCCCCCCAAAGCATTAGAGTGCCACAGGCCTTGACTGTCAAATTGGATGAGGCAGTAAGGGTAAAACACCTACTACCCTTCTCTAGAGCCCACTTACCCCTCCCTGGTGCACTAATTGCATCTGCTGCAAGCATCTTCCACAAGCATCCACAAATCTGCCGAAGGTAACACAGTAAGGCAGAAGGCACCTGCAACAAAACCAGAAACACCAGAAAAAAATTACTGTGTCAAACCCACAGCGGAAAAGGCCAACTGAGCATCAAAAGTAAATCCTGCAGCCAGCAAAGCAGTCAGCAGGACATACGACCGGAAAAGCTCACAAACTTGTTTTTCTCAGTTTACTAGTTTAGGCCAGCTCTGCCCGGGTGCCACCACCCAAGCAGAGCAATGAGATCAGGCAGGACAAGGAAGCAACCACCACAACCAACAAAGCGAAATAATAAGTTAAAACCAAAACCCAAAAGAGCAGCGTCTCCCCTGGGTGGCTCACCAAAAGTACCACGGAATCAAGGTGCAAGGCTAATTTCACCAACCTATTCAATCTTTGGTTCAATGAACTCAATTGGGAAATTCACCTTCCTAAAGGATCCCACTGCACTCATATATTCTACGCCGGCAAAAGTTAATGGCCTTCCTAAACCACTAATGCCGTATAAACTAGGGGTGGGCGGAATTTGCGTAGTTGCCTTACGCAAAATTCCGCGATACGGCAAGAAATCTCCGCGATCACGTGGAATTTCGCGTGCTCGCCGAGATTTTGCTGCGCCCGTTGCCAGAATGAATCCTGCCCTGCATATTTATCCACGAAGATGCCACCGTTTTGTGCAATACTTCTACTCAACTGGAGTACTTTCTACTGGCTAATCAGTAAGTGCTACCTCGTTGGGTAAATGTATAGTGCCTTTCCTACACTGCAGCTGCGTAAAGGACCGGAAGAATTGTCTCCAGTGACCTCGTGTGTCTGTAACTTTGCCACCGCGCCGGAAAGGCGCCGGGGTCCTTTGAGTAAGCTGTCCATCATAGTGGGGAAAGGGCGGGAAGACATTGCATACCGCTAGTGTATGTGGGGCGGGGCCAAACGGGCAGGGCTTCTAGGCCTGTTCAGATGCCTCTTGTTTGTAAAGGGTGAGAGCAGGATCTCAGCGGCAGACGAGGAGAAGGAACCTCCTGGTCACAGGAACAACCCTAGGATTGCCCTCGAGAAAATCAAGGATGCAAAGACCTCCATCAAGGATTACAGCTAACTTTTCATGGTGGAAAGGGAAGAAGGCACATCTGCTTAACCACGCTCACGAATTCTACACGAGGATTGCGCTCGAGAAAATCAAGGATGCAAAGACCTCCATCAAGGATTACAGCTAACTTTTCACGTTGGAAATGGAGAGAAGGCACATCTGCTTAACCACGCTCACAAATTCTGCACACCAGCCCTGCATTTTTATCCGAGAAGATGCCACCGTTTTGTGCAATACCTCTACTCAACTGGAGTACTTTCTACAGGCTAATCAGTAAGTGCTACCTCGTTGGGTAAATGTATAGTGCCTTGCCTACACTACAGCTGCGTAAAGGTCCAGAAGAATTGTCTCCAGTGACCTTGTGTGTCTATAACTTTGCCACCGCGCCGGAAAGGCGCCGGGGTCTTTGTGTAAGCTGTCCATCATAGTGGGGAAAGGGCGGGAAGACGTTGCATACCGCTAGTGTATGTGGGGCGGGGCCAAACGGGCAGGGCTTCCATGCAGTTCACATGCCTCTTGTTTATAAAGGGTCAGAGCACGATCTGAGCAGCAGATGAGGAGGAAGAACCTCCTGGTCACTGGACCTACACGGGGATTGCGCTCGAGAAAATCAAGGATGCAAAGACCTCCATCAGGGATTACAGCTAATGTTTGACGGTAGATATGGGCAGAAAGCACTCCTGCTTAGCCTCGACCTTGCTCACGAATTTTTTGTGCTGATTAATGCGTTACAGAATTTGAGCTTCAACTCGGGCACCTGCTTTATTTAAATCTGTAAGTGCTTCCTGGTGAGGTTTAATTACCTCATGCACCCGAATTCCGTTCCACCGTGGATCGCGGAAGTTTCGACATTTCCGCGTTCCGTGCGGAACGCGGAAATGCTGAAATTTCGCAAGTTCCGCGAGCGGAACGGAATTTGCCGCCCACCCCTAGTATAAACTAGCCTCTACGCAGAACGAAGAAAAAAAATATAGGGGCATATTATCAAGGGCTTTATCGCCGCTTTAGCGGCACTTTTTGCCGCTAAAGCGGCGATAATTTTATCGCCCTATTAGCAAGCTGTCGTTAACAGGCGTTAGCGACAGCTTTCAGGCGTTAGAGGCCGCGTTTTCCATCGCCTTGCATGTCAGCGATAATTATCGCTAATGACATGCAAGGAAGGCGTTCCCTACTTAAAGCGACTGAAAACAGTCGCTAACACCACTACCCCCTATTAGCAAGGCAGGCGAAGCGATAAAATAATTCGCGCTAAGCGCGTTTATCGCTAGATTTTTTCACCTGCTAGTGAGGATGACTTACCTGTTTAAAGTATAGGAGGTGGATTCTAATGCTGAATCCACCTTAGCGATAATGCGAGAATATCGCTGCTTTTCCAGCGATATTCTCACATTTTGCCGCTATCGCTGGAAATTTTATCGCTATGGAGATAAACCTTGTTAATAGGGTGTTATCTCAGTGATATTTTCCAGCGATAGGCGGCGTTAAACAAATTCGCGCTAAGCGCGGTTAGCGATAAATATCGCTATTCCTTGATAATATGCCCCATATAAAGAATTAAATAAGGCAACTGTAACTGCAACGAACACAGCTCTAAATAGTAGAGGGGACAAAGAAGTCCTCCATGTGACAGTAGACATCGAACAGGAGGTTACAAAACCAAACTGCTGGAGCAATAAGCTGCAAATTATCCAAGCGCAAGTATATTCGAGCACTGAAGTACATCTTAAGGATGAAGCCTTAACATACAGTAACAGCACAGATGCTATCCCAGAGACAGCAGATGTTAGGTTTGAAAATCCCATTCCTGCTATGCACTCATTCCATGCTATATTAGGTTAGCAGTGTGTGGCTAAATAGATGCCATTTTTTACTTACGTTATGCAACCCACTGAGTTATCCCTGCAATGTGCAAGCTTTAGTTAGCAAGTGTGACTCCATTTTGTATTTCCTAATTCCTATTAGGCTGTGTCTGAACTAGGCCTCATTATTCGTATTGCTTGCCTCAGCAGAACACTGTATTTAGTTATTATTTTCTTTTCTGTTCAAGGCTGCTTCCCGACTTACTAATGAATAGGCCAATCTGCCCTTGCATGCCTATCCGACTGTGTAGTTCTGCTCCCACATTAGGAGACGCTGAGACTCGGCACTGTAACCTTGAGTTGCAGATAGCATGTACCCATCTGGCAGGTGGTAGCCCATCCTTCTGTGCCTTCTTTGTTCATGTTCGGCCCAGGCCAGTAATTTTCGACTGTGGGCGTGGTTGGGGGGTTCTTGGAAGAATGATCATGCATTGCAGGCCGTTGGGGAGCCAGTCCCTCGGCAGACATCTTAGGGTGCATGTCAGATTGGACTCCTCTGCAGAGTATTGCTAATAAAAGCTTGTTTGTATTCTACACTGTCTGACCGACTCTTCATTCTTGGGAAGGCATAGCAGATGGTTGTAAGCAACCTGGGTGGCCCCTAAGGGGCACTTCCTTCAGTTGGTGCCTGAAAAGGGACCCCGCAAGGTGATCCGACTCACCCGTAATCGGGTTGCAGGGTTGGGGTTGCGTCTGGTCGGTCGGGTGGATCGGGGTACCCCACACGATCGAGCTTGGTTCTCGCAGCTGCCCTGCCCGTCTGATCGGACGACTCCTCGTCTAGTGGTCACCAGCTGGGGTCCTGAGAAGGCGAAACCTTGGAGTTGACCGTTTGGTCCGAAGAGTCGGCAGTGGAGAATAACTTGACTCGACCTGTGTGCACCAGGTGAGTGATTTGATTCTTGGAAAAATGGTGCCATTCTTTAACGGCACGAGCCTACGGGCTCCGGACTGTCTTGTTGCAGTTCTCGGACTGCCTTGCTTGAACGGCACGAGCCGACGGGCTGTGTCTTGGTACGGTCTTCGGGCTGTCTTGGTTCAAACTTGGTGGGTTTGCAGAACCTTTTAAAAGACACAGAGTGTTTGTGAACAGCCTACCAGGCCAACTGGTAATTTGGCCCACTCTTGAAAAGGTCTGGGACTGTTTGCAAACAATCTGCCAGGCCAACTGCGCTTGAAAAGGTCTGGGGCTAGAGCCTGTCTTCTTGAACTTGGTACAGTCTCCGGACTGTAGGGAGCGGTCTTTGGACTGTTTTTGTGTGACTCTTGAACAATATTTGTATTCTTTATTTTTTCCGTTTATTATTTTGTTGGTGGTGTATTTGTCCATTGGGGACAGCGCATGTGTCTTATATTAAGATGCCTTGTCTAAGTAAACTGGGGTGTTTTGGATGTCGGTGTTGTTCTACTGAGGCTCGATTGGAAGAGAGCCAGCCTGCGCCTCCGGAGGGTATCCCAAATTTTGATGTATACGTCAAGCACGGTATTGGCCCTATTATGTTTAGCACATTGTGGAATAAATATACGAGGGACAATGCTGAGTTACAGTGGCCACTTACTGGCTCGTTTGATGAACAAAAATTGAATTTCTTGGAGGACAAATTGTTCGCCAAAAAGAGCAGGCAGTCGATGTTTGATTCTCTAATTGTATGGCAGAAGGAAGCAAAGCAACGGCGTATGAGAGCAGAGAAAGAGGCCCAGAAGAGACAGACGTAAACTATAATGCAGAAGGCAGTGGCCTATGAGAGGGAAAAGTTAGAGAAAGGCATAGAATGTGAAGATAGAAAGTTTTGATTGCAGACTGATAAATGCTATGTTACTAGAGAGGAAGGTGATGTTTTCGTTGAAGAGCTATTGGACTCTCGCCCTCCTCCACCTTATGTTCCTGAGCGGATATACCCGAAAGTCCCAACATCTCATTCCCCGGCTTCTGGTGCCACTCTCCCTAATATTTCTGCCTCTAGTCCAACTGCTTCGGCCCCAGCCCCGCCTGATTCCTCTCTACTCACGCAAGGAACAGGGGCGGGAGCCGTTAGCTCTCCTGTTCTTTCTACTGACTCTGGATCTGCCGCTACGTCCCCTTTTACCCCTACAACACTGTCTCCCGTCATGATGATACCTGTCTCTTCGTCTGCTTTTTCTCCCTTAAGTATGACACCCCAAGTACTGCAGCATGGCGAGACCCCTGTGCGTGGGATACATGAAGGGAATTGGGCGGCAGCACGAGACCGTATGGACAAAGTGTTGGTGCGTTCTGCTGTGAGTGATGAGGAAAAGCAAATGGTGGTGAATCAAGCATCTCAGTGGGCCCAGAATGCGATCTATAGTGTGGAAGATGTGTGGAGTGTGATGAAAGATTATGAGCCTTTCATACAGCAGCATGCTCTTAAGCACATGTCGGCCACGTTAGTAGGACTGTGGGAGCAGTGTTTCCAGGGTGTTACACCGCAGATTATCTATGATATACGGGACAGGGTATATGCTGCAGGTATGTCTCCCAATGTGGTTTTTAGCAATGTAACAACTTTATTGGGTTATCGGGGCAGATTGCTCCAAAAGGTTCCGACGATGGTGACCCAGTGCCCCATGAGGGAGGTCCATCCCATTTACCATCCTGAAATACCAGAACTGCGCGACTCCACGAATACTGTAATTAGGCCATGAGTCAACGCTCGGTTTCAGGAACAGTGGATCTACACTCCATGGAAGAGGAGTGAGGTAATATCCCTTAAAGCTCAATTGCCGGACCCTCAGAAAAACCAGACTGCGCATTACAAAGAGTTGACAGAGGCGGCCTCCTCCACGGCGATAAAGTTAGCTGATATTGAGTTATTCTTTGGCCTGTTGGTGCCGGTGGATATATGGAGGCAAGTACATACACAGGTTCATGTAATGGAATTGGGAGGTGCATGGGATCAAAACAGGGCGTGGGATAAGGAACGCAAGCCCGGTGACAAGCTGAAGGCGGAGTTATTGGCTTTACCGGGTCGCTTTATCACATATAT
Organism: Calotriton arnoldi; assembly: GCA_963921515.1. Classification (NCBI taxonomy): domain Eukaryota; kingdom Metazoa; phylum Chordata; class Amphibia; order Caudata; family Salamandridae; genus Calotriton; species Calotriton arnoldi. The sequence goes on along the minus strand of CAWUFW010001768.1, from coordinate 343,981 downwards.
GCATTCCCTTATCCCGCCGAGACGGGTGGATTGGGACAAGTTGACTGCATGTCGTCAGAAGAAGGACGAGAGTGTGTCTGATTTCTTTACTATGTTTGATGGGGTGTTTCTCGACTTTAGTGGTCAGGACCTGTCGTTGGAAGGTGGTGTCCGGTTGTTTGTCAGCAGGTTCGTTAACAACTTGCTTCCTGAGATTGCTACTAGGTTGCAGGCTTCAGAAAGCACTTGGAGCACCTCTTCCTCATCGGTAATATTGAGTGTGGCACAGTATTACGAGCATAGAGAGAATGAAGAGAAGGAGAAGGTGGAGAAAAAGTCAAAAGAGTTGAAAACGAAGGTGTTGATGCAGCAAGTTGCGAGGGGAAATGGAAGAGGAAGAGGTTCGGGTTCGGTCCAGTGGCTGCCCCGGGCTAACAGGGGTGGTACTTCAGGTGCACCTCTTGGGCTCAATCAATGTGCATATTGCAAGCAAGAGGGACATTGGCGGAATGAGTGCCCGGAGTTATCGCAGAGAGGTGAGGCCCCGAGAGGTCAGGGGTTTGGAGGATGTGGAAGAGGAGGACGAGGCCGGGGGGAGATGCAGTCAGAGAATGCATTGTCTAATAGACAGAGCGGGAACTATTTTGATGACCCCAGGGAGGCAGTACTATCATGATGACTATGACGTGGACGAAGTGACGGGGATGTCTCACAGCTAGGATAGTGTTACAGCAAACAAATGATGGACGGAATGCTGACAATGCAAACATTCTCCCCCAGTCAAAAGATCTGGGTTAAATCCATCGTTCTTTTGCCCAGTACGCCACCCCAGTTTGGACCCAGCCATATGCAAATCAGTCTTGACCCTGAGCCCCATGGGAACAGTCCAGACAGAACTGCCAGGCCAGGTCCTCCCTGGACCGGAAACAAGCATCCTGGGACCAGTTTCAGGATATGTCACCCTTCTACAGCCAGGCTAGCTTGAATCCAGTGGCACAGTGAGCAAGGGACCCACGTCTGGGCATACCCATCCCACTTAGGGCGAAAAGTGTTACAGCAAACAAATGATGGACGGAATGCTGACAATGCAAACATTCTCCCCAGTCAAAAGATCTGGGTTAAATCCATTGTTCTTTTGCCCACTACGCCACCCCAGTTTGGACCCAGCCATATGCAAATCAGTCTTGACCCTGTGCCCCATGGGAACAGTCCAAACCGAACTGCCAGGCCAGGACCTCCCTGGACTGGAAACAAGCATCCTGGGACCGGTTTCAGGGTATGTCACCCTTCTTCAGCCAGGCTAGCTTGAATCCAGTGGCACAGTGAACAAGGGACCCACGTCTGGGCATACCCATCCCACTTAGGGCGAACAGTGTTACAGCAAACAAATGATGGACGGAATGCTGACAATGCAAACATTCTCCCCCAGTCAAAAGATCAGGGTTAAATCCATTGTTCTTTTGCCCACTACGCCACCCCAGTCTTGACACTGTGCCCCATGGGAACAGTCCAGACCGAACTGCCAGGCCAGGTCCTCCCTGGACCGGAAACAAGCATCCTGGGACCGGTTTCAGGGTATGTCACCCTTCTTCAGCCAGGCTAGCTTGAATCCAGTGGCACAGTGAGCAAGGGACCCACGTCTGGGCATACCCATCCCACTTAGAGTGAAAAGTGTTACAGCAAACAAATGATAGGAGTGATACCGAACAGTGTTCAGTCACATCCTATTTCCTGGGTTGGGACCGACGACAGGAGGTCGTTCGGTCCCAGTTCCCAAACGATGTTGGATGGACTCAGGTCCGTTCGACATCGTAATCGGCCCCTCAATCTAATCCCCTTGATGATGGGTTTCCCACCGAAGAGGTATTCGCTTAGTGATTTAACAGCATTCCCCTGTAATGATAGTTCTGAGCAATCTGATCTTTATTTAATCTTCTTTTGTTGTTTTTATAAAGAACAAAGGTCAAGGTACATCCTGCCTCTTTTGCATCAATTTAATTTTAGCCAATGTCACCCAGCACTTTATTTCTTTAAAAAACGTAATGACCCACTCGTATGTTTTGCATTAGCTTCATTCCTTTGGTCCTGTATGAAATGGAGGGGTGCGTGCTTAGCTTGGGAACCCTGAGTCAACTTAAGATGTGAATGTATTTATAACACCTATCTTTCCAGGTTCCTAGTTGTGAAATATTAAAAGATTTATTAGGAATTTTAAAGGAACTAGTAATTGTTGTTAATGTATTTTAAACTGATTTTAATATTGTTTTGTTAATGTAATTGATTTTAGATTGTTTTTAATGTCTTTCTTTTTACTCTGGGCACTTTCTATGCAGTAGATATACTGTAAAATAAAGATAATTGACTGACTGAGTCCTAACACAGAAATCTCTTTTAGATGCAAATGTGTATATACTGGAATCTTTTATGTTAGTCCTGTGATATTATTTGCATTGCTAATTGTTTTGAATATGCTGCATTATGTTCCCAAAGAAAACTCTTCTGAAACTGTAAAAATTAACAGCACTGACTTTACTGCCTTGAATGACAATTCTTTATATCATTATTTTCCAAATACTGACTAATTGCTGAACACCTACACTGATCTGTTGAATGAATCTGTAAATGCTATGGATGTTGGTGATTGCTACGTATGTATACAAATCTCTACATCAGTTGCTGAGGGTATAACCTCCCATAGTTTGCGATTAACATATGGGATTTCTTGTAGTGCATTGACTAGTTTGTTTTATGGTACTGATCAATTGCTGTATTATTGTTCCAATCAAGATCGGATCTTTTCTGAACTTTCTGTGCTAAAATGGTAAAATCCACATCCTGAGGCTTCGCAAGTTGAAAATATAGGGTGTCTGGTTAGACCGACTCAATCTTTAGACATGGCTTATGCACATAGAAACAACCTAACATGTAAAATATGGAGAGCTGAAAATGTCATAGATTTAGAAAGGAGTAGACAAAATAATGTGACAAAGAATAATAATGGAAAATCAAAACTAATTCCTTAGAAAATGCCGCAAGAAGAAAATAACCTAGTAGAGGGAATGGCTGCATTAGCTTTAGACTGGCAACATAAGGGAAAACTTTATATGTTCAGAAAAAGATCAAACAATAACACAAAGTTTGTAGGATTTAGTGATTGCGCAGATACTTTTGAGATTTATGAAAACTGGGGAAGATATTTGAGTGGAGTTGATCCTATCCATCCTGGACTGTGTTATATTTGTGGAAAGAATGCATGTTATAAATTACCAAAAGGAATGTATGGAAGTTGTCACCTGTGAATTATTTTTCCAAAAATGTATACTATGAAGGATTTTGAAGAAGAATTAAAGGAAGAGAACAGGAAAATGAAAAGAAGTGTGAATGTAAGTGAAATAATGGAAGATATTTTCAGTGTTTTAATACCTTCTGTAGGAGCAGCACACAATTCTCAGAAAATTAGAAAGCTGTCTACTATAGTTGATAAATTAGCCACCAGTACAACTGGAGGATTTTCTGTTGTAGATGTAGAAATGATTTCAATATGATCTATGGTGATACAAAAATTACTTGCCCTTTATATCCTTCGCGCGAAGGAAGGTGGAGTCTGTCGATTGTTAAAGGTCCAACATTGTTGCACCTAATACCAGACAAGAGCAAACACTTCAAAAGCTACATTAAAAACACTACTAACTTAAATAAGGACTTGAAAGAATTAAAAGCAGACGGTGCCTGGGAAGTGATAGGTAAAGGATTTTCATCTGTTAGTAATTGGTTAGGTAACTTAGGTAATGGATTAGTGATTTCTAGCTTTAGACCATTAGTAGCAATCTCTTTGTGCATAATGCTGGTAATATTAGCAGGCAAATTCTGGAGGTTTAAAAAGAACACACGAGGAGTGAAAAGAACAAGAGCTGATCTTGAACTGAAAGACGAAAAAAGAAATACTATGATGAAATAAAAGTTCTAGAGGAGTCTAGAAGAAAAGGGTTAAAGACAGTAAAATTGTGCTTTGTGACGATTTGATGTGTTAAATTATGATGGCTTAAATTGCCATCAGAGGATGGCCTGTAAGAGTGCAATTATTCTTTACACAACATACATACATGAATTTACACTAAAATCATAAATGTGCATTACACACATTGATAAAAACATCACAGAAACACAGAGAATGTTGAATTATCAGCACCATTAAAGTGTGCTTGATTAGCTAGAAACAGTAGGATTAATCAAATAATAAAAATAAAATGTTTAGTCACAATTTACCTTATATTAATAACAAAGGTGTCATGAAAACTAATGAAAATGTTAGCATTTCTGTTGATTACAATTACAGTATTATAACAAACTCGACATTGGTGCAAATCAATGTAGTGAGGAATTACATGTTTGAAACATTCAGTACTTAACATCATAAAGAATGCATATTAATGAAAAAAATGTGTTTTAATGATTTTTAGAAATAGTTTACATGTTGTTACGTTTTGAAAAGCATGTGAGTAGGCCTTATTCATGTCTATATAATAACTACTGACAACATTACTATTTATTTGAAAAGTTTTATAAAGCGCGAACAAGACCCAGACGGGTATCAGAGCACTGTACACAAAGCAACTAACGTTTACATGATGAAACAGTATGAGTACAATACAAAAAGGCAACATAGGAGGAACCTGAAACATAAAAGTCAATGTGGTTGCTAGTGGAGGACAAGGTAGCACGTGATCAAACAGGAAAAGCCCTAATAGACGTGGCAGTGCAGTATTAGCAGTGCACTAAGACAACAGAACGCCAAAATACATTTCAAAGCACAAAGTAAAAATGGTTGTCAAGCATACATTTCAACACACATAGAAAAATGATTGTCAAGCAAGAGAAGGAAGTGTCTAGCAAATGGCATAAAGGCTATTGCTGATGAAGTTCATCCAAAAGTAGCCATTTGACCTGTTTTTTCAATGAAGCAGTCAAGGGGTTGGCTCTGATCTCCGTCGGCAGGGCATTCCAAATTCTTGGAGCCAGCCCTGAGAAGCTGTGATTGTAAGTTCTTTTTTTGTTGAATTTAGGCGGTTTCAGTAGTAGGGTATTGGAACTTCTTAAGTTTCGACTGGATCCGTAAAGCTCGAGTTTTTTTGCCAGATAAACGGGTTTATTGAAGTGTATAGCTTTATGTGTCAGACAGGCTATCTTGAAGCGGATCCTTGCTTCAATGGTAAGCCAGTTAAGTTGAATTAAGTCAGGAGTAATATGATCATGCTTTCTGGAGCCTGTGATTAGTCTGGCAGAGGCGTTCAGAGTAGCTCTCAGCGGAGCTAACCTAGATTTAGGAAGCCCAGCTAGGGTCACAAAGCCATATTCCACTCGTGAGATAACTAGGGATTGGACTGCTGACTGGATGTCCTCGGGAGGTAGGAACGGTTTGATTTTCCTGAGGGTGTTGAGCTGATGATTGGCACTCTTAATGGTGGCACTGATGTGCCCTTGCATGTTTAGGAATTTGTCCAGGGTGACAGCTATAGAACAAGCGGAGTCCACCATATGAGGGGTGTAGTTGAGTGCTGAGTTTTTTTGATCCAGTTTTGCGTAGGGGCCACATGGTTGCGGAGGGTAATCAAGAGAAATTCTGTTTTGAGGGTATTTAGTAACAGATGGTTATGCGTTATCCATTGTTGAGTTTTTTGAAGCGCCCCATTAAGAGTTTTAATGTCATCAGGAGAGTAGATCTTCAAATACAGTTTGGTACTGAATGTTAGAACCGTTCAGAATAGCAGTTAGGGGTTCCATGAAGAGATTAAAGAGCGTGGAAGAGAGTGCAGATCCTTGAGGTACCCCAATAGAGACCTTGGTGCTGGCAGCCAAAGATTGGTTGACTTTGATTCTTTGTGTTCGGTTATGCCGGAAAGAGGCAAACCAATTTAAGACAGGGCCAGATAACCCCATTCTAAATCGAAGAAGGTTAATCAAGTTATCATGTTTGATAGTGTCAAAAGCAGAGGATAAGTCCAGAAGAATTAGAAGACAAGGCGCATCCTGGTAAAGAGCTCTCAAGGAGTCATCAACAATGTGAGTTAGAGCTGTTTCTGTACTATGACCTGATCTAAAGCCTGACTGATGTCGGTCTAGGAGCTGAAATTTCTTGATGTGGTCGCAGAGCTGTGTGTGAATGCATTTCTCGAACAATTTTGCTAAAGACATGATGCTGGTGATCAGCCGGAAGTTATTGGGACCCGCTAGGTCTGCATTAGGCTTCTTGGGGATGGGTGTGATTTGCCCCATTTGAAGGCAGTTGGGAATTCTCCCCTGTAAGAGAAATTGTTGGATGATCCTGGACCAGAGAGGCATAATGGCCACGTTGAGGTCTTTGAGCAACTTAGCGGGAAGTGGATCACTGAAATGGTTGGAAGGTTTAAGAGATGCCAAGGAATGTGACAACTCATCCAAATCCGGGAACAGGAAGGTATTCCAGCAGGCATTGTTTTTGGGAGTGTATTCTGTGGGGTATAGCGGAGGTACTGCCAAACCCAAGGCATTCATAGACAACAGGTGAGCAGCGGCACGTTGAAGCTCCCGATCAATACTCTTAGACTTTTCAGAAAAGTGCGCTGAGAAGTCCTCCTCACTGGGTCCAGAGGTTTTGATTGCTGGAGTAGGATTGGTATATTGATTAGCCTGTTGTTTGATGATATCAAACAGCTTCTTGGGTCGGTTTTTAGCGCTGTCAAGCTGATCCCTGAAATGATCTGATTTAGCAATGCGAATGTGTTTGTTATAAGAGCTTCTCATCTTCCTTAACTGCTTGAGACTAGAGGTGGAAGGGGTATTTCTCCAACGTCTCTCAGCGATCCTCAGTTTGCGACGTTCATCATTAAGGGCGCCATTGAACCAAGAATTGGATTGTTTGCAAGGAATCCTTTTGAGTTGCTTCGGGGCGGCAGAGTCGAGAATATTTGACATGGCGTTGAAGTAATGATCCGTCAACTCTTCCAAATTAGTGATGTTAGTGGGAGGTTCCAGCAGATTCTTGCTCAAGTTAGAAAGGTTAGCGATGTTGATGTCTCTCAGATTTTGAGTCAGTTGCTTGTTTTTGAGCGGTTGACCATGTCTGAGCAATACCTTTTCGTGAATGTGAAAGGAGATTTGGTGATGATCCAACCAATCACAAGGTACAATGTCATCCAGTTGAATGATGTGATCTCTACCTATGATAAGGTCAAGGGTAGCGCCCTTGTAGTGGGTGGGACCGTTGCAAGCCTGTATATAGTTGAGGTCAGAGAGGAAAGCCTTAAAAGAGCAAACTAGCGGATCATTAGTGTCATTCCAGTGAAGGTTGAAGTCACCAAGGAAGATATGGTTAGGGTGGAGGGCCGAGCTGGCAGAGATGGATTCCATCAATTGCTCTACAAAACACAAGTTATACCCCGGGGGATGATAGATCAAGTGAAGCACACAAACAATCTTGCCTTTGTTCCAAATTTCAGTGACTAGGAGCTCACAAGAGGACATCAAATCCTTATGAGTCTGCTTCAATACGAGGCTAGAACGATGGATGCAGGCAATGCCCCCCCCCCAGATTTAATAGATCTATCGTATCTGATTATGTCATAGTCAGGAGGAATTAAGATGTTGAGTATTGGGGAGGAGGAGTCATTGAGCCACGTTTCCACAAGAATCTGGAGGTCTAATTCTTGTGAAATGATGAGTTCGTAGATATCCGCTGCGTGTTTCACTGCTGATCTGCAGTTGAGAAGCATCGATTTGTAATGAGAGTTTGTAGTTGCTTCCACTAGGTGTGACGTGGCGACCTGAAGTAAGTTATCCTTATTCATGAATCTAAAGTTAACTCTAGGTTCTCTATCCGGATCAGATGTGATAGTGGGTATGATGCTAGGAGGGACCGCATAGTCATCATATGAAAGTAAGAGTGCGAGCATGTCATCATCAGACATCTGAGGCTGGAATCTACGTGGTCTAGAATGGAGTTTGGGAAGAGGTCGAGAGGGCCAGCATGGGTTACTAGGGTAAATATCCGAGGACCTTTCCAATCCACCACTTAAAGTATTTACTGGAGGCTTAGGAAGATCAGTCCCCGTGGGAGGATAGGCTTTGTAACAACTCATCTATGAATGAAACCCTATTCTTCCTTGTGTGTGAATTGGTGGGAACTGATTCTTGGTCTGTACCCATGAAGGAGCAACAAGATAATTTTCCTTTTGTAGCTAACCTATGAGGATGGCAAAGACTGTTGTTTCTCATTACTAGCTTGGAAAACAATGCTGGAGTAGCAAAATGTACCTGACAAACTGATGATGACCACACAATGAACAGATCACTGTCGTCCAACTACTGTCATAACCACATCATCTGTACTATAAAGGGGGTCACCCCAGAAGAGGGGGGGCTAGCAGCTTTTGACTTCTTAAGCTTTTGCTCAGAGCTTTTTTGTGGGGGACTTCTTCTACTACAGTTGCTGATAGATTTGGACTATTTATTTTGCTGACACCCTGATTACTTATCCATGCTTATCATTCTCTTTTCCAATTAACCTGCTTGTTGAATTCTTTTGGACGGTCTGGTGAGAAACCAGATCTGAGGTTTCCTGATATTGCTCGATTCCCTCCTTTGCCGATGCCCATGGACATCTCCTTGTGGACTTTAACTTGATCCCTTGTCCCTTTACTGAATGAGTCTTTCTTGGAACCATCCTCCTGCCTTCATTGACAGAGGGAATTTGTAAAGCTCAAACCATCCTCTTTGAAATTCTTTTATTACATTTGTGGTTTTATATTATGTGCTATTGGCATTTTAACTGAGCTACTTAAAATGTTACTTGTATGCATTGATTTTGGATCTTTCATACAATAATCAAAATTTCTAAATTGCTTCAGTTTGTTATTGTGCCCTGATTTTCTTTCTCTAAACTGTGCTGTTAGATTTGATTCTAAATGCGCAATAGAGATAGTAATAGATCATTTCCAGAACACCAAGTTCTGCTGCTTTTTTGTGTTATGACTGCAGAGCTTTTGTTTTGTATTATTCTGGTTAGACTAAACTTCTTCAGGAGGCTGGGTCTTTCAAATACTTTATTGCAATTAATGGTCCTCATTGAGGCCTCATTTTTGAAAAGTGTTGCATCGGTGGTGAAAAACAGTGATGCAACACTTTTCATAGCACCATCCATGTGACACCATGGATGTGCCGTATTTACACTACAGCACTCCATTCCGCAAGGTTTGCACAGATACGTCAGGAATCCTGATGTATCTGGTGGCACAGTAATGACGCATTGCTGGAGTGTATTGGTAAACTGATGCAACTCCAGCAATGTGTCATTACCCATGGGGAGAGACATATGTAAAGGCCCTGCATCACTCCTTATGCCTGCTTGAAACAGGTGTAAGAATTGTGACAGAGTCAAGTCGTAGGAGTAGCGCAGTGAAATCTATGGGATTTCACTGCGCCACTTCTATGAGGCTTTTTTTACGAGGGTACGACCACCCTGCATACATTATACCTGACGCAGGTATAATGTAGCCCAGGGTTTACAAAGTAATGCGTCTGCCTAGATGCGTCACTTTGTAAATAGGGTACAGTGTGGAGCATTGTTTACGCTGCCGCAGCATCACAAAAAAAGTGAGGCAACGGCAGTACAAGCCCTCATAAATTAGGACGTGGGTGGCTGACAATCTGGACATCCTGAAGTTTCAACCCTCAATACAACGATAAAAGATTCATCAGGGTACCAATGCCTCTGTGGGTACAGTGTAAATCTGTTTTAAGTAAAAATTATTAGAAATAGTCTTATGGGCCCTGTGCAGCAGTAGTGATAGAGAAAGCTTCCACTGGATCAGTACCATACTAATCTTACCCTGTGAAAAAGCCTTCTGCTGGGATTTCATGAATCGTGTTTGAGATAAAACTGTTTTCTAATAGTTTTTCCCATAGAGGTTATGGAAGGTGCCCCAGAAGCTAAAATGAGAGCATATTTTGTGTACATTCACACTATCTTTCTCAGCCATATGAGATGAAGTCTGATATTCTCAGTAAAACATGTACTTCCAACAAGAGCAGCCTGTCAGTTGATTCCCTTGCATTCTACTGAAGCCTTCCAGAGTGTTCTAAAGAACTACTAGAGGGCTGACAGTCTTACTTATGACAAAAATATGGCACACCTGAAACCATCTTGATTTAATTAAACTGGTAAAACTTAAAACATTTAATTTAGAAAGGAACAAAATGAGGTGATTCATTTTGTCATAGAAATTATGGTTAGTGAGTTCTCAAATATCTTCCATTACTATATCATTAAAATATTCTAACAGGCAGACTGAAACATGCACTTTCAACAACAGCGGCAAACTGCCAGTTAACTCCCTAGTGATCAGCACCTTTATTACAGTGTTCTAATGACCACCTAGAGTGCTAACATTCTGAATTTATGCCAAAAGTGTGGCACATCTGAATGCCATCTTGATGGAATTGAAGTTGAAAATTGAAAGCATTTTCTTCTGAGGATACTGCAGTAAATGAGGAAATTAGGGAGCTTCATAACAAATATGTCTCCCAAGATTGGCATCAGAAATAAAGAGCCCAAATGTATTACAAATATCACCCAGATGTAGCCCAAGTATAGCCCAATGACAGAGGTGTGCAAAACACTTAGGGGCTTATTTACAAGAGGCCTACGCTGCTGAAGCGTCACTTTTTTTTGACGATCCGGTGGCGCAGGCCTCTCAATCATATCTATGAGGTTACGCAAAGCCACCCTGCATGGCCTCATAGATATGGAGTAAGACATGGCAGCGCCAATTGCTGTGTTGCCTTACTCTAAGTCAAGGAGGCGCTCCATGGGAATTGCATTCGATGTTCCCAAGCAAAACCCATGGATTTTGATGCTTCCCGAGATTTACAAAATCAAGTAAGCCAGTGGCAGCGCCAAAACCTTACGCCTCCCCAGACCGGGCTTAAAAAGCAAAATCTTTAATTTCTCCTCATTTTTTCCACTTTCCATGTGTGCTGCATTCTGCAACACACATAGAACGAGGAAACCTCCTCCATGGATTGTTTTGTGCAGGAAGGTACGCCTTCTTGTACAAAAACATTCCTGACAACAACATAGGCTCCCTTGCACCATGGAGCAAGGCCGCCTGCGTTGGCGGTATGCACGAAATTGTGCACCGGTGCTGGCTGAAACGACAGGAATGCACCGTATCTTGTAAATATGGTCCATTCCTGCCCTTTCAAATTGACAAGCGGAGCTACCCTATGCCAATTCTTTTCAAATGAGGCCCTGAATTGTTTTTGTTTTTTTGCAGTTTTATATAGCGGAGACTTGACCCGACGGTATTGGAGTGCCTTACATGAGCAGCAGTTACATTACACAAGGACACATTCATTTTGGTTTAAGGCATGAGGAGATTAAGTGATTGGCCCAAAATCACAGGATGTCCTGGGGGCAATGCTGTTTTATGTACCAGGGGCCAAGAGGGGCCCCCGCAGCCCCAGGGACAGATACCTCCCCGGGGCTTTATTATTTATGCACGGGGCACGCGGCTTCCCGCAGCCCCGGGGACTGCCACCTCCCTGGGGCTTCATTGTAAAAATGCATGGGGGGCTGCTGCCCCCCATGCTACACCAGGGACCGCTACCTCCCTGGGGCAATCTTGATTTATGTGCGGGGGACCTCATGGGACCCCCAAGCCCCAGGGACTGCCACCTCCCTGGGGCTTTATTCTAATCAGGGGGGGCCTCACAGGCCCCCAAGCCCCGGGGACCGCCACCTCCCCAAGGCCTTATTGAAATGGGGTGGGGGGCTTTGTGGGCCCCCCAAGCCCCGGGGCCCACCACCTCCCTGGGGCTTCCTTCTTTATTGAGGGGGGCCTCGCGGGCCCCCCAAGCCCCGGGGACCACCAACTCCCTGGGGCTTTCTTCTTAAATGAGGGGGGCCTCACGGGCCCCCCAAGCCCTGGGAACCAGCACCTCTCTGGGGCTATGTTAAAGGTAGGGAGGGGGGCCACGCGGCCCCCCTTCTGGAGTCTTTGATGGTCCTGAGGACCGCCACCACCCCAGGGTCGGCTCCTGCAATGTCCTGGGGTGCCCACCCCCGGGACATTGCCATTTACAATGACAGGGCGGGAGCCGTGCGGCTCCTGCCCTGTCATTGCAAACACTGCTTTGCTTGTTGGAGGCGAGAGCAGGAAACCTGCTCTCGCTTCCAACAAGCAAAGCAGAGACTGCTTTGGGCAAGAGGAGCTGCATACTAGCAGCTGCCCTTGCCCAAAAGCAATGCCGGCTCCGGCAGAAGGCAGGGAGCCGGCTGGGACCATGGGGGCATTGGAGCTCCCTCACGGTCCCCAACGCTAAGGGCCGGCCCCGGGGGATAGGAGGGGGGCAACGCGGCCCTCCTCCCGTGAAAAAAAAACAAAAAAAACAAAGGAGGCCGGCCCCGGGAGATGGGGTCCCCGGGCCAGAAGTGGCCCAGGGGAGTAGGACATGCGGCGCCCCTCCCGCGAAAATATTTTCAAAAAGCAAAGGAGGCCAGACCCCGGGTTGGGGTCCCCAAGGCCAAAAGTGGCCCAGGGGAGGGGGCCATGTGGCCCCTCTCCCGCAAATTTCTTTTACAAAAAACAAAGGAGGCAAAGCCCCGGAGGATGGGGTCCCTGGGGCCAAGAATGGCCTCAGGAGGGGGCTGCGCAGCCCCCTCCTTAAAAATGATTTCAAAAGAATTAAATAAACATGTCGCCATGCCCCGGGGGATGGGGTCCCCGGGGCCCAAATCGGCCATGGGAGGGGGCCACGCGGCCCTCTTCCCGTTCTTGTAAAAAAAAATCAAAAAATGGGTCAGGCCCTAGGAGATGGGGTCCCCAGGGCCCAAAAATACAAAAAGAAGGGGGCCACACAGCTCCCCTTCTAAAAATGCACAAAAAGAAAAGCTGGCATCTCGCCAGAGGCCCCGCCCCTCCCTGCACAACTCTGCAAACGCACCCCCTGGCGTGGTCTAAGTTGGGGGATGAAGTCCCCTTCATTCCTGAGGGTCCCTGGGGGCCAACTAGCCCACCAGGTACCTCCAGTAAGCGCTACACAGCTGGATTGCAGAGAGGTGGTCCGAGACCACGCCCCTTTACACCACTCTGCAAACGTGCCTCTTGGTGCACTGCTGGTGGGGTGATGTGGTCCTCTTGTGTTCTGAGGACCTCAGGACACAAGTGGACTTCATCCCCCGAGCAGCAGTGTGCCAGGAGCTGCGTTTGCAGAGTGGTGTAAAAGGGGCATGGCCTCGGACTACTCTCAGCAATCCAGCTGTGTGGGGCTTACTGGAGGTACCTGGTGGGCTAGTTGGCCCCCAGGGACCCTCATGAGGAAAGGGGATTTCATCCCCTAACCAAGAACACGCCAGGAGGTGCGTTTGCAGAGTGGTGGAGAAAGGGGGCGTGGCCTTTGTCCTCCTCTCAGCAATCCCACTGTGTGGGGCTTACTGGAGGTAAGAGGTAAGCTAGTTGGCCCCTAAGGACCCCCAGCAGTGAAGCGGACTTCAATCCCCATCGAAGAGCCTGCCAGGGAGCGCGTTTGCAGAGTGGTGGGCAAAGGGGCGTGGCCTGTTATGAGAACTTAGCAATCCTGCTGTGTGGTACTTACTGGAGGTAATAGAAGGGGTAGTTGGCCCCCAAGGATGTCCTCCCGGGGCAATCTTGATTTATGTGCATGGGGCCTTGCGGGCCTCCCCAAGCCCCAGGGATCGCCACCTCCCCGGGGCTTTATTCGAATCGGGGGGCCTCATGGGCCCCCCAAGCCCTGGGGACCGCCACCTCCCTGAGGCTTTAATAAAATGGGGTGGGGGGCCTTGCGGGCCCCCCAAGCACCGGGGACCATCACCTCCCTGGGGTTTCCTTCTTTAATGAGGGGGGCCTCGTGGGCCCCCCGAAGCCCCGGGGACCACCACCTCCCCGGGGCTTTCTTCTTAAATGAGGGGGGCCTCGCGGGCACCCCAAATCCCAGGGACCACCACCTCCCCGGGGCTATGTTAAATGTAGGGAGGGGGGGCACGCTGCCCCCCTCCTGGAGCCCTCGTCGGCCCTGGGGACCACCACCACCCAGGGCCGGCTCCTACAATGTCCTGAGGTACCCACCCCCGGGACATTGCTGTTTGCAATGACAGGGCGGGAGCCGTGCGGCTCTCGCCCTGTCATTGCAAACACTGCTTTGCTTGTTGGAGGCGAGAGCAGGAAACCTGCTCTCGCTTCCAACAAGCAAAGCAGAATTGCTTTTGGGCAAGAGGAGCTGCATACTAGCAGCTGCCCTTGCCCAAAAGCAATGCCGGCTCCGGCAGAAGGCAGGGAGCCGGCTGGGACCATGGGGGCATTGGAGCTCCCCTCACGGTCCCCAACGCTAAGGGCCGGCCCCGGGGGATAGGAGGGGGGCAACGCGGCCCTCCTCCCGTGAAAAAAAAACAAAAAAAACAAAGGAGGCCGGCCCCGGGAGATGGGGTCCCCGGGCCAGAAGTGGCCCAGGGGAGTAGGACATGCGGCGCCCCTCCCGCGAAAATATTTTCAAAAAGCAAAGGAGGCCAGACCCCGGGGTTGGGGTCCCCAAGGCCAAAAGTGGCCCAGGGGAGGGGGGCCATGTGGCCCCTCTCCCGCAAATTTCTTTTTACAAAAAACAAAGGAGGCAAAGCCCCGGAGGATGGGGTCCCTGGGGCCAAGAATGGCCTCAGGAGGGGGGCTGCGCAGCCCCCCTCCTTAAAAATGATTTCAAAAGAATTAAATAAACATGTCGCCATGCCCCGGGGGATGGGGTCCCCGGGGCCCAAATCGGCCATGGGAGGGGGGCCACGCGGCCCTCTTCCCGTTCTTGTAAAAAAAAAAATCAAAAAATGGGTCAGGCCCTAGGAGATGGGGTCCCCAGGGCCCAAAAAATACAAAAAGAAGGGGGGCCACACAGCTCCCCTTCTAAAAATGCACAAAAAAAGAAAAGCTGGCATCTCGCCAGAGGCCCCGCCCCCTCCCTGCACAACTCTGCAAACGCACCCCCTGGCGTGGTCTAAGTTGGGGGATGAAGTCCCCTTCATTCCTGAGGGTCCCTGGGGGCCAACTAGCCCACCAGGTACCTCCAGTAAGCGCTACACAGCTGGATTGCAGAGAGGTGGTCCGAGACCACGCCCCTTTTTACACCACTCTGCAAACGTGCCTCTTGGTGCACTGCTGGTGGGGTGATGTGGTCCTCTTGTGTTCTGAGGACCTCAGGACACAAGTGGACTTCATCCCCCGAGCAGCAGTGTGCCAGGAGCTGCGTTTGCAGAGTGGTGTAAAAAGGGGGCATGGCCTCGGACTACTCTCAGCAATCCAGCTGTGTGGGGCTTACTGGAGGTACCTGGTGGGCTAGTTGGCCCCCAGGGACCCTCATGAGGAAAGGGGATTTCATCCCCTAACCAAAAACACGCCAGGAGGTGCGTTTGCAGAGTGGTGGAGAAAGGGGGCGTGGCCTTTGTCCTCCTCTCAGCAATCCCACTGTGTGGGGCTTACTGGAGGTAAGAGGTAAGCTAGTTGGCCCCTAAGGACCCCCAGCAGTGAAGCGGACTTCAATCCCCATCGAAGAGCCTGCCAGGGAGCGCGTTTGCAGAGTGGTGGGCAAAGGGGCGTGGCCTGTTATGAGAACTTAGCAATCCTGCTGTGTGGTACTTACTGGAGGTAATAGAAGGGGTAGTTGGCCCCCAAGGATGTCCTCCCGGGGCAATCTTGATTTATGTGCATGGGGCCTTGCGGGCCTCCCCAAGCCCCAGGGATCGCCACCTCCCCGGGGCTTTATTCGAATCGGGGGGCCTCATGGGCCCCCCAAGCCCTGGGGACCGCCACCTCCCTGAGGCTTTAATAAAATGGGGTGGGGGGCCTTGCGGGCCCCCCAAGCACCGGGGACCATCACCTCCCTGGGGTTTCCTTCTTTAATGAGGGGGGCCTCGTGGGCCCCCCGAAGCCCCGGGGACCACCACCTCCCCGGGGCTTTCTTCTTAAATGAGGGGGGCCTCGCGGGCACCCCAAATCCCAGGGACCACCACCTCCCGGGGCTATGTTAAATGTAGGGAGGGGGCACGCTGCCCCCTCCTGGAGCCCTCGTCGGCCCTGGGGACCACCACCACCCAGGGCCGGCTCCTACAATGTCCTGAGGTACCCACCCCGGGACATTGCTGTTTGCAATGACAGGGCGGGAGCCGTGCGGCTCTCGCCCTGTCATTGCAAACACTGCTTTGCTTGTTGGAAGCGAGAGCAGGAAACCTGCTCTCGCTTCCAACAAGCAAAGCAGAATTGCTTTTGGGCAAGGGGAGCTGCATGTTAGCAGCTCCCCTTGCCCAAAAGCAATGCTGGCTCCCGCAGGAGGCGGGGAGCCGGCTGGGACCGTGGGGGCATTGGGGCTCCCACCATGGTCCCCAATGCTAAAGGCGGGCCCCGGGGGAGGGGGTCCCGGGGCCAGAAGTGGCCCAGGGGAGGGGGGCAATGCGGCCCCCCTCCCGTGAAAATTAAAGAAAAAAAAACAAAGGAGGCCAGGCCCTGGGGGATGGGGTCCCCAGGCCAGAAGTGGCCCAGGGGAGGAGGGCCACCTGGCCCCCCTCCCACAATTTAAAAATAAATAAATAAAGGAGGCAAAGCCCATGGGGATGGGGTCCCCGGGGCCAAGAATGGCCTCAGGAGGGGGGTCGCACAGCCCCCTCCTTAAAAATGATTTTAAAAAATTAAATAAATATGTCACCATTCCCCAGGGGATGGGGTCCCGGGGCGCAAATCGGCCATGGGAGGGGTGCCACGCGGCCCCTTCCCGTTTTTGTAAAAAAAGAAATTTAAAAAATGGGTCAGGCCCTGGGGGATGGGGTCCCCAGGCCCCAAAAAATACAAAAATAAGCGGGGACACACAGCCCCCCTTCTAAAAATGCAAAAAAAAAAAAAGCTGGCATCTCGCCGGAGGCCCCGCCCCCTCCCTGCACAACTCTGCAAACACGCCCCCTGACATGTTCTAAGTTGGGGGATGAAGTCCCCTTCATTCCTGAGGGGCCCTGGGGGCCAACTAGCTCACCAGGTACCTCCGATAAGTGCTACTCAGCTGGATTGCAGAGAGGTGGTCCGAGTCCACGCCCCTTTTTACACCACTCTGCAAACGCGCCTCTTGGTGCACTGCTGGTGGGGCGATTAGGTCCTCTTGTGTCCTGAGGACCTCAGGACACAAGTGGACTTCATCCCCCGAGCAGCAGTGCGCCAGGAGCTGCGTTTGCAGAGTGGTGTAAAAAGGGGGCATGGCCTCGGACCACTCTCAGCAATCCAGCTGTGTGGGGCTTACTGGAGGTACCTGGTGGGCTAGTTGGCCCCCAGGGACCCTCATGAGGAAAGGGGACTGCATCCCCCAACCAAGAGCGCGCCAGGAGGCGCGTTTTCAGAGTGGTGGAGAAAGGGGGTGTGGCCTGTGTCCACCTCTCAGCAATCCCACTGTGTGGGGGCTTACTGGAGGTAAGAGGTAAGCTAGTTGGCCCCTAAGGACCCCCAGCATTGAAGGGGACTTCAATCCCCATCAAAGAGCGTGCCAGGGAGCACGTTTGCAGAGTGGTGGGCAAAGGGGGCGTGGCCTGTTATGAGAACTTAGCAATCCTGCTGTGTGGTACTTACTGGAGGTAATAGGAGGGGTAGTTGGCCCCCAAGGATGTCCTTGGGGGCCAAGTACCCCTCTTGTTACCTCCAGTAAGTCCCACACAGTAGGATTGCTAAGACGTCTTTGGAGGCCATGCCCCCTTTCTCCACCACTCTGCAAACACGCCTCCTGGCAGACTACAGGATTGGGGATGAAGTCCACTTTACTCCTGAGGGACTTTGGGGGCCAAGAAGTCCTCCTGGTACCTCCTGTAAGTCCTATGCAGCGGAATTCTTGAGCGCTGGTCGGAAGCCCAGCACCCTTTCTCTACCACTCTGCAAATGCGACTACTAGTTAAAGTAGCATGTTTCTGCACCTCTGACTTAGAGGTAGTTTTAATCCCTCTGCCCTATTATATACTAGGGCCTTACAGGGGAGATCATGCCAATCACAGGGGTATCCCAACCAATAGTGTACCTTAGTGTATGTAGGTGTTTTCACTGTATTCTAAGTGGCTTTTAGCATAGCACTGGCTCTAGGCCTGGTTTAGTCAGAGTCAGTTACCACCAGTACCCGTCAGTCAAAAGTTGGGGGCACAGGATGACTTTGCAACAAGGCCTCTTTCTGCACCTCTGTTGGTTCTTTCTGCATATCTTTTGCTTCTTTCTGCACCTTTCTTTCTCTTTCTGGACTTCTGTTGCCTCTTTCTGTATTTCTCTTGCTTCTTTATGCGCCTTTCTTCCTCTTTCTGTACATGTCCTAGCTCTGTTGGCATAGTTAGAAATTATCATTTAAAAAACCTTAGAAATTCACTGAAAAAACCATAGGTTTCAGGGATGTTATACTTAGAAGTTAGCATTTAAAAAACCTTTGAAATTCACTGAAAAAACCATAGGTTTCAGGGATGTTATAGCTAGAAATTAGCATTTAAAAAATCCTTTGAAATTTACTGAAAAAAACATAGGTTTCAGGGACGTTATAGTTATAAATTAGCATTTAAAAAACCTTAGAAATTCACTGAAAAATCCACAGGTTTCAGGGACGTTATAGTTAGAAATTAGCATTTAAAATAACTTAGAAATTCACTAAAAAAGCCACAGGTTTCAGGGACGTTATAGTTAGAAATTAGCATTTAAAAAACCTTTGAAATTCACTGAAAAAATCATAGGTTTCAGGGACGTTATAGTTAGTAATCAGCATTTAAAAAACCTTAGAAATTCACTGAAAAAACCATAGGTTTCAGGAACGCTAAAGTTAGAAATTAGCATTTAAAAACCTTTGAAATTCACTGAAAAAAACATAGGTTTCAGGGACATTATAGTTAGTTGGACATTTCACTCATTAAAAACAGTGAAATGCGGCCGTCATAGTTAGTTCAGCTAACTATAACTCACGCCCTCGCAATGCACTGCTGATGACGTCACATATTACCTCATTCATGACATGGTCAGTAACATCACTGATGACATCACTGATGACATCTCAAATGACATCACAGATGACATCACTGATGACATCATCCATGTGATAATCAGATGCACCTCCTCACAACCTAATATAACCTTTGATACACCCACTCTAAAATACAGACTACCATTTTCGAAACCATACACACACCAATACCAGTTACTACATACCCACTCACTGATTCCTAGGTCTACACACACATCCACTTATTCACCTATACAGTCACTCATATATGCAGTCACTCATCAATACAGCACTATCATATGCACTTATACACCTATAGAGACACTCTCACACCGCCACTCACCCATAGTGTTACTCACACACCTAGTCAGTCATGCAAAGAATCAATCACACTCCCATTTACTCACCTATACAGTTATACGCACACCAACTCACTTATTCATACATATACTAACACATGCTTAGTCTCTTATACAATCACTGACACAAGCACACACTCATCCATACAGCCACTCTCACAATCACTCACTCTCACATAGAGTCACTTATATACTCCAACACTCACATATAATGCCTTTCACATATGTAGTTACTCACACATATACCACTGAGACATCCATTCACTCACCAACACAGCCATACGTACACTCACTCATCCATACAGCCCCTCGCAGATGCACTCATGAGCCCATACACCCAGTAAATCACCCACTCACACATCCATGCAGGGAGTCACACACACCCCACCCACCTACACAGACACTCAGGTACCCATTCAGGTACTCAGACAACCAATCGAAAACCCATATAGACACTCATGTAGCTACACACCAACCCATGCAACCACTTACACATCAACTGACAGACTGATACAGACATTCACAGAATGTAGTCCTTCACCCATGCATTCACTAAGACACGTTTAATCACTCACTTACACAGTCAGTCAAGCACCAAGTAAATCATCCTTTCAGACACTCATAAACTCACTCATTCTTCGATACACCTTGGTGTATATATAGATATATATATATATATAGTGCATTGCGGGGGCGCGAGTTATAGTTAGCTCAAATAACTATAACAGCCAAATTTCTCTGGTTTTGTACGAGTGAAATGTCCAACTTACTATAATGTCCCTGAAACCTGTGGTTTTTTCAGTGAATTTCAAAAGATTTTTAAATGCTAATTTCTAACTATAACGTCCCTGAAACCTATGGTTTTCTCAGTGAATATATGGATGTATATATCTCTCTCTCTCTATATATATATATATATATATATCGCGGATGCAGTCCAGACTTTCTTCCGATCACATCCACCAATTGGAGTTGGTGCAGACAGGCGGGCGCTGGACCCGCTAAAATATCATTAAATCCTCACAATCACGCAAGGAAAAGTCGCACTCAGGATTCTTAATGGAGTTACAAAGTATTTATTGACTTGACGCGTTTTGACACAACGGTCTTTGTCGTATGACTTTTTGACAAAGACCGTTGTGTCGAAACGCGTCAAGTCAATAAATACTTTGTAACTCCATTAAGAATCCTGAGTGCGACTTTTCCTTGCGTGATTGTGAGGATTTAATGATATATATATATATATATATATATATATATATATATATATATATATATATTATCTACTGGCGGTCGCCAGTAGATAGTTATAGTTAGGACCTATTTTCCATAGGAAATCCGCGACATTCTATTTGAAATAACTCTTGCGTCGGTTCACGAATCTTCGCGAAATTTTCAAACTTTATGGCCCGCTCCGGTCCGCTCCTACCCTGAAAGTCTCAGGGTGATTCGTCAAGCGGGGGCCGAGAAAAAGGGGGGTCCCAAAACGTGTTTTCCCCATTCATTTTCCCATAGGAAACTTTAGACATGGCTACAGCCCGAACTGCTGAACGGAATTACACCAAATTTGGCAAAGAGGTAGTTCTTGGTTCAGAAAGAACCCTTTTTGTTAAATGGTGTAAATCCGTTCAATTTTTGCGGAGAAATTAAAAAAATAAGAGTCAAAAAATCAATTTCCCATAGGAAACTTTATGCAAGGCTACAGCCCGAACTGCTGAACAGAATTACACCAAATTTGGCAAAAAGGTAGTTCTTGGTTAAAAAAGAACCCTTATTGTTAAATGGTGTAAATCCGTTCAGTAGTTGCTGAGAAAATCAAAAGTAAAAACACATATATATCTGGGCGGAGCCTAACCACACATGTCATCGTGAGATCTGATTGGCTGTCAGCACTTCATCCTGGAATTGCTGGCAGCCATCTTGGGACCAATATAAATGATAGTACCCCATTGAAATGCATTGTAGTGAATCGAAGATTTTGAGGGTTACCAAAAGGAGAACTATAAAGGGTGATAACAGACTTTAGTTACATTAGAATTCATTTGTTGATGGTACCATACTAATTTCAGGAATTGTGGTGTGTTCTAAGGTGATTTTACCCTGTGAAAAACCTTCTGCTGGGATATCATGAATCATGTTTGAGAGAAAACTATTTTCACATGCTTGTCCCATACAGTTTTGGAAGGTGCCCCAGAAGCTAAAATGAGAGCATATTTTCTGTAAATTCACATTATCTTTCTCAGTCATGTGAGAATGAAGTCTGACATTCTCAGTAAAACATGTACATCCAACAAGGGCAGAGACTGTCAGTTGATTCCTTTGTGTTCTACTGCAGCTTCCCAGAGTGTTCTAAAGAACAACTAGAGTGCTAACAGCCTTACTTATGACAAAAGTATGGCACACCTGAAGCGATCTTGATTGGAATAAACTGGTAACACTTAAAACATTTAATTTAAAAAGGAACAAAATGATGGGGTTCATCTTCTCATAGAAATTATGGTTAGTGCTCTGGAAAGAAAAATTAGGACATGTTTCAAGTGTGATCTCAAATATCTTCCTGTTATATTTCAACAGGAGCAGCCTGTCAGTTGATGCCTTTGTGTTCTACTGCAGCTTCCCAGAGTGTTCTAAAGAACAACTAGAGCGCTAACTGTCTTACTTATGACAAAAGTATGGCACACCTGAAGCCATCTTGATTGGAATAAACTGGTAACACTTAAAACATTTAATTTAAAAAGGAACAAAATGATGGGGTTCATTTTGTCATAGAAATTATGGTTAGTGCTGTAGAAAGAAAAATTAGGACATGTTTCCAGTGTGATCTCAAATATCTTCCTGTTATATTTCAACAGGAGCAGCCTGTCAGTTGATGCCTTTGTGTTCTACTGCAGCTTCCCAGAGTGTTCTAAAGAACAACTAGAGTGCTAACAGCCTTACTTATGACAAAAGTATGGCACACCTGAAGCCATCTTGATTAGAATAAACTGGTAACACTTAAAACATTTAATTTAAAAAGGAACAAAATGAGGGGGTTCATTTTGCCATAGAAATTATGGTTAGTGCTGCAAAAGAAAATGTAGTGCATGTTTTAAGTGAGATCTCAAATCCTCTTCTATTTCATTAGAAAAGTCTGACATGCAGACTGAAACAATCACTTTCAATACCAGCAGTAGACTTCCAGTTAACTCCTTGGTGAGCAGTAGCTTTACTACAGTGATCTAATGAACAACTAGAGTAATAACATTCTGAATTTATGGCAAATGTGTGACACATCTGAATGCCTTCTTGATGGAATCAAAGTAAAAAACTGAAAGCATTTCCTACTGAGGAGACTGCAGTAAATGAGGAAATTAGGAAACTTCATAACAAAGAAGTCTTCCAAGATGGCCACCAGTGAAAAAAGAGCCCAAATGTAGCACAAATATTACCCAGATGTAGCCCACATAGAGCCCAATGACAAAAGTGTGCAAAACACTTTTTATTTTTAGTTTTTTTGCAGTTTTATGTAGTGCAGGCTGGTCAGGTATTGGAGCGTTGCATCTTAAAACATGACCCCCTACACTACAAAAACACCACTGCACTACCCTAAACCCTAAAACACTACCCCAGCACGACCCCCTACACTACACAAGCACCACTGCACTATCCTAAACCCTAAAACACTACCCCCAGCATGACCCCCTACACTACACAAACACCACTGCACTACCCTAAACCCTAAAACACTACCCCAACACCACTGCACTAACCTAAATCCTAAAACACTACCCCCAGCACGACCCCCTACACTACCCAAACACCACTGCACTACCCTAAAACATGACCCCCTACACTACACAAACACCACTGCACTACCCTAAACCCTAAAACACTACACCCAGCACGACCCCCTACACTACACAAGCACCACTGCACTACCCTAAACCCTAAAACACTGCCCCCAGCATGACCCCCTACACTACACAAACACCACTGCACTACCTTAAACCCTAAAACACTACCCCCAGCACGACCCCCTACACTGCCCGAACACCACTGCACTGCCCTAAACCCTGAAACACATAAAATGTAAATCCAGTATTTGTAAAGCGCGAACAGCTACCCGAAGGCATCCCGGCGCTGGGGGCCGTCGGGAAGATTAAGCAAGCTATTGCCCAGAGTCACATGGTGCTGGGCTGACCTGCCGCCGGTGCCGGGGATCGAACCGTGAGCCCCAGATTCCAGCGACTGCCCGAACACCACTGCACTGCCCTAAACCCTGAAACACCACCCCCTTCACGACCCCCTACACTGCCCGAACACCACTGCACTGCCCTAAACCCTGAAACACCACCCCCAGCATGACCCCTACACTGCCCGAACACCACTGCACTGCCCTAAACCCTGAAACACTACCCCCAGCAAGACCTCCTACACTGCCCGAACACCACTGCACTGCCCTAAACCCTGAAACATCACCCCCAGCAAGACCCCCTACACTGCCCGAACACCACTGCCCTAAACCCTGAAACACCACCCCCAGCACGACCCCCTACACTGCCCGAACACTACTGCACTGCCCTAAACCCTGAAACACCATCCCCAGCACGACCCCCTACACTGCACGAACACCACTGCACTGCCCTAAACCCTGAAACACTACCCCCAGCAAGACCCCCTACACTGCCCGAACACCACTGCACTGCCCTAAACCCTGAAACACCACCCCCAGCAAGACCCCCTACACTGCCCGAACACCACTGCCCTAAACCCTGAAACACCACCCCCAGCAAGACCCCCTACACTGCCCGAACACCACTGCACTGCCCTAAACCCTGAAACACCAGCCCCAGCACGACCCCTACACTGCCCGAACACCACTGCACTGCCCTAAACCCTGAAACACCACCCCCTGCACGACCCCCTACACTGCCCGAACACCACTGCACTGCCCTAAACCCTGAAACACCACCCCCAGCACGACCCCCTACACTGCCCGAACACCACTGCCCTAAACCCTGAAACACCACCCCCTGCACGATCCCCTACACTGCCTGAACACTACTGCAC
The DNA here is from genome assembly GCA_963921515.1 of Calotriton arnoldi. Lineage (NCBI taxonomy): Eukaryota > Metazoa > Chordata > Amphibia > Caudata > Salamandridae > Calotriton > Calotriton arnoldi. The sequence goes on along the minus strand of CAWUFW010001768.1, from coordinate 319,565 downwards.
TGCCCTAAACCCTGAAACACCACCCCCAGCACGACCCCCTACACTGCACGAACACCACTGCACTGCCCTAAACCCCAAAACACTACCCCCAGCAAGACCCCCTACACTGCCCGAACACACTGCCCTAAACCCTGAAACACCACCCCCAGCAAGACCCCCTACACTGCCCGTACACCACTGCACTGCCCTAAACCCTGAAACACCACCCCCAGCATGACCCCCTACACTGCCCGAACACCACTGCACTGCCCTAAACCCTGAAACACCACCCCCAGCATGACCCCCTACACTGCCCGAACACCACTGCACTGCCCTAAACCCTGAAACACCACTCCCAGCACGACCCCCTACACTGCCCGAACACCACTGCACTGCCCTAAACCATGAAACACCAGCCCCAGCACGACCCCCTACACTGCCCGAACACCACTGCACTGCCCTAAACCCTGAAACACCGCCCCCAGCACGACCCCCTACACTGCCCGAACACCACTGCACTGCCCGAAACCCGGAAACACCAGCCCCAGCACAACCCTGTACACTGCCCGAACACCACTGCACTGCCTTAAACCCTGAAACACCAGCCCCAGCACGACCGCCTACACTGCCCGAAAACCACTGCACTGCCCTAAACCCTGAAACACCAGCCCCAGCAAGACCCCCTACACTGCCCGAACACCACTGCACTGCCCTAAACCCTGAAACACCACCCCCAGCAAGACCCCCTACACTGCCCGAACACCACTGCACTAAAGCCTGAAACACCACCCCCAGCAAGACCACCTACACTGGCCGAACACCACTGCACTGCCCTAAACCCTGAAACACCACCCCCTGCACGACCCCCTTCACTGCCCAAACACCACTGCACTGCCCTAAACCCTGAAACACCACCCCCTGCATGACCACCTACACTGCCCGAACACCACTGCACTGCCCTAAACCCTGAAACACCACCCCTCAGCACGACACCCTACACTGCCCGAACACCACTGCACTGCCCTAAACCCTGAAACACCACCCCCAGCACGACCCCCTACACTGCCCGAACACCACTGCACTGCCCTAAACCCTGAAACACCACCCCCTGCACGACCTCCTACACTGCCGGAACACCACTGCACTGCCCTAAACCCTGAAACACCACCCCCAGCACGACCCCCTACACTGCCCGAACACCACTGCCCTAAACCCTGAAATATCAACCCCAGCAAGACCCCCTACACTGCCTGAACACCACTGCCCTAAACCCTGAAACACCACCCCCTACACTGCACGAACACCACTGCACTGCCCTAAACCCTGAAACACCACCTCCAGCAAAACCCCCTACACTGACTGAACACCATTGCTCTACCCTAAATCCTGAAACACTAGCCCCAGCATGACCCCCTACACTGCCCAAACACCACTGCACTGCCCTAAACCCTGAAACACCCCCCCAGCACGACCCCCTACACTGCCCGAACACCACTGCACTGCCCTAAACCCTGAAACACCAGCCCCAGCAAGACCCCCTACACTGCCCGAACACCACTGCACTGCCCTAGACTCTGAAACACCAGCCCCAGCAAGACCCCCTACACTGCCCGAACACCACTGCACTGCCCTAAACCCTGAAACACCAGCCCCAGCATGACCCCCTACACTGCCCGAACACCACTGCACTGCCCTAAACCCTGAAACACCAGCCCCAGCACAACCACCTACACTGCCCGAACACCACTGCACTGCCCTAAACCCTGAAACACCAGCCACAGCACAACCCCCTACACTGCCCGAACACCACTGCACTGCCCTAAACCCTGAAACACCAGCCCCAGCACGACCCCCTACCCTGCCCGAACACCACTGCACTGCCCTAAACCCTGAAACACCAGCCCCAGCACGACCCCCTACATTGCCCGAACACCACTGTACTGCCCTAAACCCTGAAACACCAGCCCCAGCACGACCCCCTACACTGCCCGAACACCACTGCACTGCCCTAAACCCTGAAACACCACCCCCTGCATGACCCCCTACACTGCCCGAACACCACTGCACTGCCCTAAACCCTGAAACACCACCCCCTGCAGCACCCCCTACACTGCCCGAACACCACTGCACTGCCCTAAACCCTGAAACACCACCCCTGCACCGCCCCCTACACTGCCCGAACACCACTGCACTGCCCTAAACCCTGAAACACCACCCCCAGAATGACCCCCTTTACTGCTCGGACACCACTGCACTGCCCCAAACCCTGAAACACCTCCCCCAGCATGACCCCCTACACTGCCCGAACACCACTGCCCTAAACCCTGAAACACCACCCCCTGCACAACCCCCTACACTGCCCGAACACCACTGCACTGCCCTAAACCCTGAAACACCACCCCCTACACTGCCCGAACACCACTGCACTGCCCTAAACCCTGAAACACCACCCCCAGCACGACCCCCTACACTGCCCGAACACCACTGCACTGCCCTAATCCCTAAAACACCACCCCCAGCATTACCCCCTATACTGCCCAAACACCACTGTACTTCCCTAAACCCTAGAACACTACCCCCAGCACGACCCCTACACTACCCGAACACCACTGCACTACCCTAAACCCTAAAATACTACCCCCAGCACAACCCCCTACACTACCCGAACATGACTGCACTGCCCTAAACCCTCAAACACTCCCCCAGCACGACCCCCTACACTACCCGAACACCACTGCACTGCCCTAAACCCTAAAACACTCCCCCCAGCATGACCCCCTACACTACCCGAACACCACTGCACTGCCCTAAACCCTAAAACACTCCCCCCAGCACGACCCCCTACACTACCCAAACACCACTTCACTGCCCTAAACCCTAAAACACTACCCCCGCATGACCCCCTACACTACCCAAACACCAATGCACTACCCTAATCCCTAAAACACTACCCCCCGCATGACCCCCTACACTACCCTAAACCCTAAAACACTACCCCCGCATGACTCCCTACACTACCCAAAGACCACTGCACTACCCTAAACCCTAAAACATGACCTCCTACACTACACAAACACCACTGCACTACCCTAAACCCTAAAACACTACCCCCTACACTACACAAACACCACTGCACTACCCTAAACCATAAAACACTACCCCCAGCAGTACCCCTACACTACCCAAACACCACTGCACTAACCTAAACCCTAAAACACTACCCCCAGCAGTACCCCCTACACTACCCAAACACCACTGCACTACCCTAAATCACTACCCCCAGCACGACCCCCTACACTACCCAAACACCACTGCACTACCCTAAACCCTAAAACACTACCCCCAGCACGACCCCCTACACTACCCAAACACCACTGCACTACCCTAAACCCTAAAACACTCCCCCAGCACGACTCCCTACACTACCCAAACACCACTGCACTACCCTAAACCCTAAATCTACCCCCAGCATGACCCCCTACACTACACAAACACCACTGCACTATCCTAAACCCTAAAACACTACCCCCAGCACGACCCTCTTCACTACCTAAACACAACTGCACAATTTGTTACAGGCGTTGCAACGCAGGCCTGTGGTGCTTACTGGAAGTACCTAGTGGGCTAGTTGGGCCCCAGGGATCCTCAGGATTCAAGGTGACCTAATCCCCCAACTTAAAACGCACCACGGGGCGCGTTTGCACAGTGGTGAAGGGAGGGGCGGGGCCTCAGGTGACATGTGCGCAAACACGCCCTGTGGTGCGTTTTAAGTTGGGGAATTAATTCCCTTTGAATCCTGAGGTACCCTGGGGGCCAAATAGCCCACCAGGTACCTTCAGTAAGCACAACAGAGTTGCGTTGCAGAGAGGTGAAAAAGGTGCGTGGCCTCGGAACGCCTCTCTGCAACTCAGCTCTGTGGTCCTAACTGTAGGTACCTGGGGGCTAGTTGGGCCCCAGGGACCCTCAGAATTCAAGGGGACTTAATCCTGCAACTTAAAACGCGCCACGGGGTGCGTTTGCACACATGTCACCTCAGGCCCCCCTCCCTTCACCACTGTGCAAACGCGCCCTGTAGCGCGTTTTAAGAGGTAGTTTTAATCCCCCTGCCCTATTATGTACTAGGGACTTGCAGAGGAGGTCATGCTAATCACAGGGGTACCCCAACGCATAGTGTTCCCTAGTGTATGTAGGTGTTTTCACTGTATTCTAAGTGTCTTTTAGCATAGCACTGGCTCTGGTTAGTCAGAGTCAGTTACCACCAGTACCCGTCTGAAAAAGTTGTGGGCACAGGATGATTTTGCAACAAGGCCTCTTTCTGCTCCTCTGTTGGTTCTTTCTGCACATCTTTTGCTTCTTTCTGTGTGTTTTTTCTTCTTTCTTCACATGTCCTACCTCTGTAGGCATAGTTAGAAACTAGCATTTAAAAAAAACCTTTGAAATTCACTTAAAAAATCATAGGTTTCAGGCACGTTATAGTTAGAAATTAGCATTTAAAAAACCTTTGAAATTCACTGAAAAAACCATAGGTTTCAGACACGTTATAGTTAGAAATTAGCATTTAAAAAACCTTTGAAATTCACTGAAAAAACCATAGGTTTTAGGGACAGTTATAGTTAGTTGGACATTTCACTCGTACAAAACCATAGAAATTCCCCCGTTATAGTTAGTTCAGCTAACTATAACTCGCGCTCCCGCAATGCACTGCTGATGATGTCACATATTACATCACTCATGACATGGTCAGTGACATCACTGATGACATCACTGATGACATCTCAAATGACATCACTGATGACATCATCCATGTGATAATTTCATGCATCTTCTCACAACCTAATATAACTTTTGATACACCCACTCTAAATTACAGACTGCCATTCTCAAAACCATAGACACTCCAACACCAAAAACTACATACCCACTCACTGATTCTTAGGTCTACACACACATCCACTCACTCACCCGTACAGTCACTCATACTTAGTCACTCAGTACAGGACTATCATATGCACTCATACACCTATATAAACACTCACACACCGCCACTCATCCATAGAGGTACTCACACACCTAGTCAGTCATGCAAAAACTTAATCACACACCCATTTACTCACCTATACAGTTATACACACACCAGCTCACTTACTCATACAAATACTAACACATTCTTACACTCTTATACAATCACTGATACAAGTACACACTCATCCATACAGCCACTCTCACAATCACACACTCTCACTTATAGCCATTTATATACTCCAACACACATATATACTGCCTTTCACATATGTAGTTACTCACACATGTACCACTGAGATATACATTCAATCACTAACACACCCATACACACACTCACCCACCCATACAGTCCATCACAGATGCACTCTTGAAACCATGCACCCAGTGAATCACCAACTCACACATCTATGCACAGAGTCACACCCACCCCACCCACACAAACACTCAGGCACCCATACAGATACTCAGACAATCAATCAATAACCCATGTAGACACTCATGTAGCTATTCAGAAAGCCATGCAGCCGCTTACAAACCAACAGACAGACGGATACAGACATTCACACAGTTTAGTCACTAACCCATGCATTCAGTAAGATACATTTAATCACTCACTTGTAGAGTCAGTCACTCACGTACTAAATCATCCATTCAGACACTTATACACCCACTCATTCTTCAATACGCCTTTCCCTATATATATTAAACATATTTAAACTTTACAGAAACACACAGTCACTGGATGATGTCATCAGTGATGTCATTTGAGATGTCATCAGTGATGTCATCAGTGATGTCACTGACCATGTCATGAGTGATGTAATATGTGACATCATCAGCAGTGCATTGCGGGGCGCGAGTTATAGTTAGCTGAACTAACTATAACGGGGAATTTCTATGGTTTTGTACGAGTGAAATGTCCAACTAACTATAACTGTCCCTAAAACCTATGGTTTTTTCAGTGAATATATATATATATAGCTTCTCAGAAGGTTGCCCATCGTTGGGAAGCACTCTGGCAGCCGGACGAAGCATCAAGCTTTCTTAAGGTATGGACGTCAGGACACACTGATCAAATCCACAGCAACTCGAGGTAATCCGCCTTACGCATTTCGAAATGACTTTCTTCTTCAGAGGCATACCAAGGATAGTTACGTGCGTGCTCTGGCCCGCCTTCCCCTTATGTAATCAATTGCCCGCCCCTTGATTGGCTGCTCAGGATGAGACAAGGCATATGGGAATCTTAGTGCTGGTCTTTATTGTCCTCAGATGGATGCACAAAATTTCTGTGAGCATATTTAAAAGCCCCAAATGGGCCTCAGCGAGTGAATCAGTCCTCAATCCTGTCCCACTGCCCCTCGATTTCGGCTCGGTATATACCAAACCGCAAAGCCCCCTGCATAAGCGGGGTGTTGCTTAACCCGGCGGCTAGGCTGCCACCAATAGCTAGCTTCTCAGAAGGTTGCCCATCGTTGGGAAGCACACTGGCAGCCGGACGAAGCATCAAGCTTTCTTAAGGTATGGACGTCAGGACCCGCTGATCAAATCCACAGCAACTCAAGGTAATCTGCCTTACACATTTCGAAATGACTTTCTTCTTCAGAGGCATACCAACGATAGTTACGTGCGTGCTCCGGCCCGCCTTCCCCTTATGTAACCAATTGCCCACCCCTTGATTGGATGCTCAGGATGAGACAAGGCATATGGGAATCTTAGTGCCGGTCTTTATTGTCCTCAGATGGATGCACAAAATTTCTGTGAGCATATTTAAAAGACCCAAATGGGCCTCAGCGAGTGAATCAGTCCTCAATCCTGTCCCACTGCCCCTCGATTTCGGCTCGGTATATACCAAACCGCAAAGCCCCCTAGATAAGCGGGGTGGTGCTTAACCCTGCGGCTAAGCTGCCGCCAATATCTAGCTTCTCAGAAGGTTGCCCATTGTTGGGAAGCACTCTGGAAGCCGGACGAAGCATCAAGCTTTCTTAAGGTATGGATGTCAGGACCCGCTGATCAAATCCACAGCAACTCGAGGTAATCTGCCTTACACGTTTCAAAATGACGTTCTTCTTCAGAAGCATACCAAGGATAGTTACGTGCGTGCTCCGGCCCGCCTTCCCCTTATGTAACCAATTGCCTACCCCTTTCTTGGATGCTGAGGTTGAGACAAGGCATATGGGAATCGTAGTGCCGGTCTTTATTGTCCTCAGATGGATGCACAAAATTTCTGTGAGCATATTTAAAAGCACCAAATGGGCCTCAGCGAGTGAATCAGTCCTCAATCCTGTCCCGCTGCCCCTCGATTTCGGCTCGGTATATACCAAACCGCAAAGCCCCCTAGATTAGCGGGGTGGTGCTTAACCCCGCGGCTAGGCTGCCACCAATATCTAGCTTCTCAGAAGGTTGCCCATCGTTGGGAAGCACTCTGGCAGCCGGACGAAGCATCAAGCTTTCTTAAGGTATGGACGTCAGGACCCGCTGATCAAATCCACAGCAACTCGAGGTAATCTGCATTACGCGTTTCAAAATGACTTTCTTCTTCAGAGGCATACCAAGGATAGTTGCATGCGTGCTCCGGCCTGCCTTCCCCTTATGTAATCAATTGCCCGCCCCTTGATTGGCTGCTCAGGATGAGACAAGGCATATGGGAATCGTTGTGCCGGTCTTTATTGTCCTCAGATGGATGCACAAAATTTCTGTGAGCATATTTAAAAGCCCCAAATGGGCCTCTGCGAGTGAATCATTCCTCAATCCTGTCCTGCTGCCCCTCGATTTCGGCTCGGTATATACCAAACCGCAAAGCCCCCTAAATAAGCGGGTGGTGCTTAACCCTGCGGCTAGGCTGCCGCCAATATCTAGCTTCTCAGAAGGTTGCCCATCGTTGGGAAGCACTCTGGCAGCCGGACGAAGCATCAAGCTTTCTTAAGGTATGGACGTCAGGACCCACTGATCAAATCCACAGCAACTCGAGGTAATCTGCCTTACGCGTTTCAAAATGGCTTTCTTCTTCAGAGGCATACCAAGGAGAGTTACGTGCGTGCTCCGGCCCGCCTTCCCCTTATGTAATCAATTGCCCGCCCCTTGATTGGCTGCTCAGGATGAGACAAGGCATATGGGAATCGTAGTGCTGGTCTTTATTGTCCTCAGATGGATGCATTTCTGTGAGCATATTTGAAAGCCCCAAATGGGCCTCAGCGAGTGAATCAGTCCTCAATCCTGTCCCGCTGCCCCTCGATTTCGGCTCGGTATATAGCAAACTGCAAAGCCCCCTAGATAAGCGGGGTGGTGCTTAACCCGGCGGCTAGGCTGCCGCCAATATCTAGCTTCTCAGAAGGTTGTCTATCGTTGGGAAGCACTCTGGCAGCCGGAAGAAGCATCAAGCTTTCTTAAGGTATGGACGTCAGGACCCGCTGATCAAATCCACAGCAACTCGAGGTAATCTACCTTACGCGTTTCAAAATGACTTTCTTCTTCAGAGGCATTCCAAGGATTGTTACGTGAGTGCTCCGGCCAGCCTTCCCCTTATGTAATCAACTGCCCGCCCCTTGATTGGCTGCTCAGGATTAGACAAGGCATATGGGAATTGTAGTGCCGGTCTTTATTGTCCTCAGATGGATGCACAACATTTTTGTGAGGATATTTAAAAGCCCCAAATGGGCCTCAGCAAGTGAATCAGTCCTCAATCCTGTCCCGCTGCCCCTCGATTTCGGCTCGGTATATTTCAAACCGCAAAGCCCCCTAGATAAGCGGGGTGGTGCTTAACCCGGCAGCTAGGCTGCCGCCAATATCTAGCTTCTCAGAAGGTTGCCCATCGTTGGGAAGCACTCTGGCAGCCGGACGAAGCATCAAGCTTTCTTAAGGTATGGACGTCAGGATGACCGGCAGTAGGTAATATATATATGTATATATATATATATATATTACCTACTGGCGGTCGCCAGTAGGTAGTTATAGTTAGAACCTAGTCTCCATAGGAAAAGCGTTTTTTGATTTGGCAATATCTTTGGCGCCGTTTGACAAATCTTCGCAAAAGTTTCCATAAAAAAGGGTCACTCAGGTCAGCTCCTGTCATGAAAGTTTCGGGGTGATTCGTCAAGCGGGGGATGAGAAAAAAGGGGGGTCCCAAAACACGTTTGCCCCATGTTAATTTTCATAGGAACTTTAGACACAGCTACAGCCCGACCTGCTGAACGGAATTACACCAAATTTGGCAAAAAGGTAGGTCTTGGTCCAGAAGCGACCTTTTTTTTAAATGGTTTAAATCCGTTCAGTAGTTCCTGAGAAATTCAAAAAATAAAAATATCGATATCTGAGCACCGAGGAGGGTTCGTGAACACTCCCGAGCACGAGCTCCATTGTGATAGGCTGCCAACACTCCAAACCAGAATGTGTTGACCGCCATTTTGTGACTCGGTAACTGAATCACAAGAAAAGAGAAAAACAATGATAAAAAACAAGAAAAGGGGGCAGGGCAAAAACACACTGACACCTATGCCTGCTGAGGGGGGGCCCAAAAAAGCATTTTTTGTTTTAATTTTTTTTTATGAAGTTGCGCTGGTGGGCGAATCCAGCTGAGAATTTTTTTTAAAAAAAGCGAATTGCGGGCTTCCGTGCTTCGTTTTCTATAAGCCCCCGGGTGGGCCAGGTCCCAGGGGCAATCAGTAAATATGTAACGGGGGCCCCGGGGCCCCCACAACCCCGGGGACCACCACCTCCCTGTGCCCCACCACAGCCCAGGGGACCGCCACCTCCCCGGGGCTCAAAATAAAAAAATGAAGTTTGTGGGGGAGCTCCTGTGCCCCTCACACTGCCCTGGGGACCACCACCTCCCCGGGGCATTAATTATTTAAATGCGGGGGTCCATTGCAGACCCCCGGGCCCCGGGGACCACCACCTCCCTGAGGCTTCGCTTACGTTGGGAGGGGGCCGCGCAGCCCCCCTTCTGGAGCCTTTCATGGCCCTGGGGTCCGCCACACCCCAATGTCCTGGGGTGCCGACCCCCAGGACATTGCCGTTTGTTATGGCAGGGCGGGAGCATGGCTCCCACCCTGCCATAGCAAACATTGCTTCGCTTCATGGAAGCGAGAGCAGAAAATCTGCTCTCGCTTCCATGAAGCACAGCAGATTGCTTTTGGACAAGGGAGCTGCATGTCAGCAGCTCCCCTTGTCCAAAAGCAATGCCGGCTCCCGCAGGAGGCGGGGAGCCGGCAGGGACTGTGGGGTCATTGGGGCTCCCACCACGATCCCCAACGCTGAGGCCAGGCCCTGGGGGATGGGGTCCCTGGGGTCTTTATTGGCCTGAGGAGGGGGGCAAGCAGTCCCCCTCTTTGAAAAAAAAAAAAAAGTAGTGGCAGGCCCCGGGGGATGGAGTCCCCAGGGCCTTTAATGGCCTGAGGAGGGGGCCACGCGGTCCTCCTCATAATTTTTTTAAAATAACTGATGGCAGGCCCCGGGAAATGGGGTCCCCGGTGCTAATTAGGAATAATTGTAAAGAAGCAGTTTTTTTTTATTTCGAGTTTGGAGTCGCGACCCCAACGCGGCTCTCAGCGCGGCCCCCGTGTAATAGCAATGGGTTCGCGACTCCAAGTAAAAAATGTTTTTAAAGTATATATGTTTTTGAAATAGTAAGATTATATGTTGGGTTATAGGGTGGCTCTAAAAAGAGCCCTTGTTTTTATTTTGACTTTGTTGTAGCTACATGTAAGTTCGGATGCACAGCTTAAGGTTGTTGAGGAATATTCTGTTCCCTTGATCTGTGAAGTGCACTCCGTCACTTCTGTAGATGTTGTTCATATCAAAACGTAGATTGTTATTGTAGATGGACCCCATTCTATGATCTCTAAGGTATGCAGAAACAGCTTTATTAACATTCTTCCTAGCTTTCTCAAACTGTGGACAGAATTGATTTGACGTGTTCCATTTCTGTCTTTGGCATATGTTAGAGTATACAAAGACAGTTTGAGGCAAAAGCAACATCAACTGTGCAAATGTGTCCTTCATTAGCATTTACAGACCTACCCCAGTCAATGTACCTAGGTCATTGCCACCACAGTGCACAATCATGAGGTCAGGGGGTTGGAGATGAAAAAAATATTTAACCAAAGGCAACAATTGGTGCCACTTTAATCCTCTCTGTGCAATCCATTTAATATCCACATTTTGCAAATCTAGGTCTTTGTCAATATCTCTGCATTCAGCATACCTTTTTGCACCAGTAAACATAGCTGTGTCCAACAATCCACACTGTAAGCATCTTGAAGGGATGTCTGGAAGTAATGAAAAGATGTCTGAAGCTGAGGTAGTCAGTTGGTAGAATGAGAGGTATCTAAAACGGTGGACAAGATGCTGTTTTTTAAAAAGCAGAGAATTGTTTGGCTGTTTAGGAACATTGTACACTCAAAAATAGGGTGCATGTTACTTTCTTTAAAACGCATGTTTCTTATTGGTTTGTTAAAAATGTTTGAAAGGAACAGTAGATAGGATAAGGTCATATTTTGCAAATGTCAACCACACCTGCTGTTTGTAATTGTAAGCTTCTGTGCTGAACTTGAAGATATGGTGAGCTTGTGACCTGTCAGTTCACTTCAATGTTCCATGAACTGTTGCTATGGAAACTGGCATTAGGCAGGAGGGGGGAAGGGTTGAATGTTATCTGTGGTTTTAAAATGTGGAATTGTAATTCATATTTAAGTGATATATTAGTAAAGTAAGATTTCCCAAGTCAGTACTATCTTTAGTAGTGATGTGTTGTTAACAAATAGTGGTATTTTTATTTGTAATATATTTTTGAACTCCCGTATGGATTCGCGGCTCCTTCGCCTAGGTGCACGGTGGAATCGCGACTCCAAAAAATTCCAGAACCAGTTTGGGCAGTTGTAGAAGTCAGTTGGTAAGGGTTAATATGTCTAACCAATAGAAATGTGTTTTACAATTTGAAATTATGTAGGAAGTAATGTGGTTTGTTACTTACATTTATTTGTGTGGAGAAAGAGAGGGAAAGTTTGCCATTAATGGTTTTAATTTGTTGAGAGAGGTGCATTACATTGATTGTGTGCATAAGAAAATCTTTTATGGGTCTCTGATATTTCATATTCTACTAATCAATTTGGAAGGCGAGTTATATATTTGTGAGGTGTATTATGTATTAGCTTTATTTTTAAACTTTATAAATTATTGAAGAACTGTGATGTTTGAAATATATTATTAAATGTAGAGATGTGTATTGTAGTTTGTTTTATTGTAGTTAAATATTGTTTGAAATATATTTTGTATTGTAATATATGTATTTTGGAACATGGATTAGTGATTATGGTAGTTTGTTTTAGTGTGTGCATATGTACATTTGTAGTATACCACATAATTTTAGGTGTTGCTTTAAAATTGTAAGTGGAGTCTGTTAAGTTTTAAGGTGTACATGGACTTATGTCTCAAGTATATCTCTAGTTGTATATGTAAATAAATATGTCTTATACATTTGAAGGTGTATGATGTATAACAAAGAGGTGTTGTTGGTTTTTATGTGGTAGGCTCAAGACTGTGAGTAGTAGTAGAATGGTGAAGATGCAGCATAATAGTGTGGTTTAAAAGATGTTGAGATAAGGTATTAGTGACTACACTACTTTTTACAAATCTCTAGAGAGGTACAGTTGAAATATGCCACATACTTTTTTGGTGTTTGCTTCAAATTCGAAGTTTGTTCTGTGAATTTTTGAGGTGTGCATAGTGTTGTGATACAGACATATGCATGTATGCTTTCAGGATGTTGCACTTTTACACTCACTCAGGCAGTACCACAGTACTATTTCAATCTCTCAGGCAGTACACATGCACCTATAAAATCACCCTGGCACTTCCTATGTACTCTTGAAATCCCCCAGATATTATCCCTCAACCTATGCAAAACACCTAGGCATTATGTATGTACTCCTTAATCCCCCAGACATTACCTTTGCACTCATGTAATCACCCAGGCATTAGCTATGTACTCTTTAATCCCCCAGTTTTTACTCCTACACTCATGCAATTACTAATGCATTAGCTATACAGTAGTTCAATCACCCAGGCACTATTTATATATTTATTTATTGAGTTTCATATAGCGCTGGCTAGACCCGGAGGTATCAGAGCGCTTTACATGAGGAACATGGTTACACAGTTACATCAGTTTCTGGAGCTTAGTTATAGGAATTACATGAGTACAAAATCATAGCATAAACATGAGGAAAAAATAGGCAAGGGGATAGAAGAATAGGGGAGAGAGGGAAGAAATAGGGGAGGTAGGGGAGAATAAAGGAGGGAAGAGGAGGGGGAGGGTATAGGAGGCACAACAGGGAGACAAGGAAAAACAGTGTCCGACGTCCCGCTGGGTAGGTGACGGCAGAGGGGTGAACCATAGCCAAACTCCTCTATAGCTGCATGGGACAGCTCCACCGGTCATCGGCCAAAGGTTGCTCGGGCACCGCAGTACATACAAAAAGGATATAGTTTCCGCCTAGGGGGCAGAGTCCAAAAAGTTCCATCGAGCGCGCCGGTCACGGTGTACTGTGCTGTGCTCCCTGCGGTAATGGGGTAAAAACCCAGGCCTCCGCTGTGTGAGACTCCCTTGTCGCTGTGGACTCTCCCAGATGGGTCTCTGAGACTCCAGGGTATAAATGCTGGATCCCTCCCCAACAAGAGGAGAAGGAGTGCTTTGGAAAGGGGCCCACTCACTATCTTTCCACTCCTTCAATTATCTTGTCAGGATCTATGTACTCCTCCAATCACTTAGCCAGTACCCATGCAGTTATAAAATCAGTCAGTTACTGTCTATGCACTTATGCAATCAGCCATGCACTACCTTAGCACTCCTGCAATCACCGAGGTACTACCTTTGTTCTCATACAATCACCCAGGCATTACCCCTGCATTCCTTCAATCTCTCAGCCAGTCTCTACTTGTGTACATATTTTCATATATGTCATACATTTGAAAATGCATAATGTGTATCAAAAAGGTGATGTTGCTTTTAATTTGGTAGGGACAAGACTGTAAGTAGTATTAGAATGTGGAAGATGGAGCATAAAAGTGTTGTTTAAAAGATGTTGAGATAGGGTATTAGTGTCTACGCTACTTTCTATAAGTCTCTAGAGAGGTACAGTTGAAATATGTCACATAATTCTTGGTGTTTGTTTAAAATTCGAAGTTTGTACTGTGAATTTTTGAGGTGTGCATAGTGTTTTCCGTTACAGACATATCATGCATACTTTCAGGATGTTGCACTTTTTCACTCACTCAGGCACTACCACAGTATTACTCCAATCACTCAGGTAGTACCTATGCACTTATAAAATCACTCAAGCACTTCCTCTGTACTCTTGTAATCCCCCAGATATTACCCCTCAACTCATGCAATCACCCAGGCATTAGGTATCTACTCCTTAATCCCCCAGTTATAACTCCTACACTGATGCAATCACCAATGCATTAGCTATACAGTGGTTCAATCACCCAGGCACTATCTTTCAACTCCTTCAATTATCCTGTCAGAATCTATGCACTCATCCAATCACTTAGCCAGTACCCATGCAGTTATAAAATCAGTTAGTTACTACCTATGCACTTATGCAATCACCCAGGCACTAACCTAGTACTCCTCCAGCCACCCAGGTTCTTCCTTTGTTCTCATACAATCACCCAGGCATTAACCCTCCATTCCTTCAATCTCCCGGCCACTCTCTACTTGTATACGTATTTTCACATATGTCATACATTTCAAAATGTATAATGTGTATCAAAAAGGTGTTGTTGCTTTTTATGTGGTAGGGACAAGACTTTAAGTAGTAGTAGAATGGTGAAGATGGAACATAAAAGTGTGGTTTAAAAGTAGTTGAGATAAGGTATTTGTGATTACGCTACTTTTTATAAATCTCTAGAGAGGTACAGTTGAAATATGCCACACAATTTTTGGTGTTTGCTTCAAATTCAAAGCTTGTTCTGTGAATTTTTGAGGTGTGCATAATGTTGTGATACACACATATGCATGCATGCTTTCAGGATGTTGCACTTTTTCACTCACTCAGGCACTACCACAGTACTACTCCAATCACTCAGGTAGTACCCATGCACTAATAAAATCACCCAAGCACTTCCGATGTACTCTTGTAATCCCCCAGATATTACCCCTCGACTCATGCAATCACCCAGACATTACCTATGCACTTTTGTAATCATCTAGACATTACCTCTGCACTCATGCAATCACCAATGCATTAGCTATACACTAGTTCAATCATCCAAGGACTACCCTTGCACTCCTTCAATGACCGTGTTAGGATCTATGCACTCCTCCCATCACTTTGCCAGTACCCATGTAGTTATAAAATCACCCAGATATTTCCTTTACACTCCTCCAATCACTGAGGCACTACCACAATACTACTGTTATCACCTAGGCAGTAGTGATGTACTTATAAAAACACTGAGGCACTTTCTATGTACTCCTGTAGTTCTCCAGATATTACCCCTGAACTCATGCAATCACCCAGGAATTACCTATGTACTCCTCTAATCCCCTAGACATTACTTCTGCAATCATGCAATCATGAATGCATTAGCTATGGACTGGTTTATTCTCCTAGGCAGTACCCTTGCACTCCTTCAATCACCTTGTGAGGATCTATGCACTCCTCCAATCACTTAGCCAGTGCCCATGCACTTATAAAATCACCCAGACAGTACCTTTACACTTCTCAAATCACTGAGGCACTACTACAGTACTTCTCCAATAACCGAGACAGTACTGATGCACTAATAAATCACCCAGGCACTTCGTATGTACTCTTGTAATCCCTCAAGTTTTACTCTTTAACTCATTGTAACACCAAGGCATTACCTATGTAGTCGATAATCCACCAGACATTACCCCTGTATTCATGGAATCACCAATTCATTAAATTTACAGTGGTTCAATCACCCAGGCAGTACCCTACCACTGCTCCAATCAGCCTGTCAGGATCTATGCACTCTTGCAATCACTTAGCCAGTATCCATCCACTTATAAAATCACTCAGTTACTACCTATTCACTTATGCAATTACCCAGGCAGTACCCTAATACTCCTCCAATCACCTAGGTACTATCCTTGTTGTTATACCATCACACAAGAAGTACTCCTCAATTCCTTCAATTACCCAGACAATACCCCTGAAGTTCTTCAATCACCCATGCACTTATAAAATCACCCAGGCACTACCTTTACACTTCTCCAATCACTGAGCCACTACCACAATACTACTCCAATCACTCAGGCAGTACCCATGCACTTGTAAAATCACTGAGGCACTTCCTATGTACTCTTGCAATCCCTCAATTTTTACTCCTTAACTCATTGTAACACCAAGGCATTACCTATGTAGTCCTTAATCCCCAGACATTACCCCTGCACTCATGGAATCACCAATGCATTAGCTTTACAGTGGTTCAATCACCCAGGAAGAACCCTACCACTGCTCCAATCAGCCTGTCAGGATCTATGCACTCTTGCAATCACTTAGACAGTATGCATCCACTTATAAAATCACTCAGTAACTGCCTATGCACTTATGCAATTACCCAGGCACTACCCTAGAACTCCTCCAATCACCTAGGTACTATCCTTGTTCTTATAGAATCACAGAAGCAGTAGTCCTCCATTCCTTCAATCACCCAGCCACTACCCCTGAAGTTCTTCAATCACCCAGCCACTACCTATGCACTTATAAAATCACCCAGGCACTACTTTTGCACTCCTTGAATTACTTGGGCACTACAATAGTACTACTTCAATCAACAACGCAGTATCCTTGCACTTATAAAATTATCTAGGCACTTCCTATGTATTCCTGTAATCCCCCAGAGATTACCTGTGCACTCATGCAATCACCAGCCATTACGTATGTATTCCTCTAATCCCCTAGACATTACTTCTGCAATCATGTAGTCATGAATGCATTAGCTATAGACTGGTTTAATCACCTAGGCAGTTCCCTTGCACTCCTCCAATCACCCTGTGAGGATCTATGCACTCCTCCTATCACTTAGCCAGTGCCCATGGCACTTATAAAATCACCCAGGCACTAACTTTACACTTCTCCAATCACTGCGCCACTACCATAATACTACTCCAATCACTCAGGCAGTACCCATGCACTTGTAAAATCACTGATGCACTTCCTATGTACTCTTGTAATCCCTCAATTTTTACTCCTTAACTCATTGTAACACCAAGGCATTACCTATGTAGACCTTAATCCCCCAGGCATTACCCCTGCACTCATGGACTCCCCAATGTATTAGCTTTACAGTGGTTCAATCACCCAGACAGAACCCTACCACTGCTCCAATCAGCCTGGCAGGATCTATGCACCCTTGCAATCCCTTAGCCAGCATGCATCCACTTAGAAAATCACTCAGTAACTACCTATGCACTTATGCAATTACCCAGGCACTACCCTAGTACTGCTCCAATCACCTAGGTGCTATCCTTTTTCTTATAAAATCACACAATCAGTACTCCTCCATTCCTTCAATCACCCAGCCTCTACCCCTGAAGTTCTTCAATCACCCAGCCACTACCTATGCACTTATAAAATCACCCAGGCATTACTTTTGCACTCCTTGAATTACTCAGGCACTACAATAGTACTACTTCAATCAACAACACAGTATCCTTGCACTTATAAAATTATCTAGGCACTTCCTATGTATTCCTGTAATCCCCCAGAGATTACCTGTACACTCATGCAATCACCAGGCATTACGTATGTATTCCTCTATTCCCCTAGACATTACTTCTGCAATCATGCAATCATGAATGCATTAGATGTAGACTGGTTTAATGAGCTAGGCAGTACCCTTGCACTCCTCCAATTACTCTGTGAGGATCTATGCACTCCTCCAATCACTTAGCCAGTGTTCATGCACTTATAAAATCACACAGGCACTACCTTTACTCTTCTCCAATCACTGAGCCACTACCACAATACTACTCCAATCACTCAGGCATTACCCATGCAGTTGTAAAATCAGCCAGGCACTTCGTATGTACTCTTGTAATACCTCAATTTTTACTCCTTAACTAATTGTAACACCAAGGCATTACCTATGTAGTCCTTAATCCCCCAGACATTACCCCTGCACTCATGAAATCACCAATGCGTTAGCTTTACAGTGGTTCAATCACCCAGGCAGTACCCTACCACTGCTCCAATCAGCCTGTCAGGATCTATGCACTCTTGCAATCACTTAGCCAGTATGCATCCACTTATAAAATCACTCAGTAACTACCTATGCACTTATGCAATTACCCAGCACTACCCTAGTACTCCTCCAATCACCTAGGTACTATCCTTGTTCTGATACAATCACAGAAGCAGTAGTCCTCCATTCCTTCAATCACCCAGCCACTACCTCTGAAGTTCTTCAATCACCCAGCCACTACCTATGCACTTACAAAATCACCCAGGCACTACTTCTGCACTCCTTGAATCACTCAAGCAGTACAATAGTACTACTTCAAATTACAATGCAGTATCCATGCACTTATAAAATCATCTAAGCAGTTCCTATGTATTCCTGTAATCCCCCAGAGATTCAGAACAAGAGGGTAGTGGCCCCACTTACGAAGAGACGGGGTGCCAAATACAGTCAATGTAAAAGTAGAGATTTCTCTTGGATAATGACTCACAAACGTTCAAACTTCACTACATTCAGCCATATAGGGAGCATTCAAATATACTTAATCCACTTTTAATTCGGAACCCATAAAGTAATTATAAACACACACAAAAAACTTTTATGTATCTCACAAAATTTCATTTATTAAAAACACAATTAATAGAATCACAATTAAAACCAATAGAAACTAATAAAAAAATATATCAACAAATGTATACAAATGACAAAAGAGAAAATTATTCCAATATATATGAGAGACAAAAACAAGTGAGAACATTAAAAATCATCATAGCTGTGTTAATTCGATTGAATCAATTGCGTTGGAGTCTATCAATCCTTATATGATTAGGTTCAAATGTTCCTCGAATTTAACTATACAAAAGGGGGGCGTCAACGCGTTTCAGTGGACAATGTAATTTTCTAAGCCACCTTCTTCAGGACATTTATTTCTAACGTCTCTCATAAGTTTAGCACAATGTCATATATGCCTGTTTAAACAACAAAAATTATAAAATATATCAAATATCACAATTCTATTGTGTATATAATCCATCAAAGTAACACCTATAACATCTTTATGGTTTAAAAAGTCATGCATACAAACGACATTTAAGAACATATATATTGTATAAAGACAATGCCTTTATGAAGGTTATAATTGTTTTAAGGGCCCTTTTATCTATTAACAAACTCATTCACACTGCTGGCTATCAGCCACCATCATTCACTCTTCTTTTTTTCCTTTTTTCTTTCTTTTTTATTCAGTCCTCTTATATATGGAGGCATACAAAGAACCTTCCTGAATGAGTTTTTAAAAAAAAATATAAATATATCACAGAGTCCCCACCTCCAGAATTATCATATATCCGGGGATTAGGCCTAAAGAGTCATCCTACAACTATCAATCATTTGCTAGGGATGACGGTGGTTCTACAAAGAAACTTCAAATGCACATTTTGAGCCTTTGTTATGCTGATGTGGTATACCTTTTGATGCCACCCTTCCATCAAGGGGAAATGAATTTTCAATTTTTTTTCGTTATCAAGATGTTGTATCTTCTTTTTTTTTTAAGTTTGTAATTTCTAGTTTAGGGAAAATAATAATACAACAATAAGATGCATAAATGATCCCGTGATAGTGATAATGATAATCTCTGATTTATATTTCTTGAGCACACTCCTGACCCACCTCAAATTTAGACGATCCATGTTAAATCAAAGAATGAATTCGTTGAGGGTAAAAATTCCATTGCCATAACTACTGCAGGATATGGTGATCCTATAAAGAATATATGGATAAAGGTCATGAATATCATGTTCATATATTTTCTAACTCGCATTGCCTAAATAAACATTATATTTAATAGTAGAACTGTTCCACATTCCTCCAATTGTGGCAATCTTCCCACAAGAGGTTAATCAGTCCTCCGTCTTTTAAAATTTAAAGCGATAACTTCTTTAGTCGTTGGGGTAATATCCCAATGTTTTTTACACGATTCTGGGGAGATATGTTTAGAGTTTTAATGTCTTGGGAAACTAACTTACCATTTTAACATTAAAAACTATTAATTACGAGGGGGCGTGGCCAACTGCCGAACAGCATGGCCGCTTCTTGAGGCGGCTCCAACCGAGCGCACCCGCTCCGGCATAAATCCGTCCACTTATCCGAAGCAACCATAGGTAACAATCAAAAATTCGATCTCTGGAATACAGCGTGAGTCGATCGAGCCGTGACACTGCCGATTCCAGCTGGCAGTGCCGGAGATCAACTCAACGACGCACTTAGCTCGTTGCAGTGGTGTCGGCGTTGAAGGAGGGGCGAGCAGGCCCCGGTCATCAGCAGTGGCTCTGCCCCAGGTCGTCGACTCCTGAGTGTGTTGTTGTGCCTGCACCCGCCCGCTGTTCTGGGGTGCCGGTGCGGGCCAGCCGGGAGCTCCGGAGGGTCACCGGAGGAATTTCCTGCCTGCCAGATGGGATAAAGACGACACGCGGCCTGGCGGCCGATCGAGCCCACGTCGCAAAGGTGAGGGGAACTCGCTGCAGCCTGCACCCCGCTGGCGGGCGCGCCATAGTTTAAGATCCCAGCGCTGGGCCCGGTCGAGCCATCGGTGCCCCACTTGGCCGCGACTGAGGCCCACCGAGTGCTCCATGGCATAAGGCGTGCAGGCCTCGGCTGCATCGGAGGCGTAGTGAGGGAAGTGGCCTTGGAACTAACTGCTCGGCCCAGCAGTGCACAGTGCATCTCCGTGCCATGCCCAGTGGCTGAAGCAACCCCTACCTACCTTGATGTTGAGAGCGCAGGGGGGGTGGCAGGATCTCTGGGTCTCTCTGGCTCCTGGTCCCCGTCACTTTATTGAAGCCCGCATTTCCTTGGTCTGACAGCAACATCGAGTCCGAGACGGTCAGAGTGAGTGGACCTGCCAGTTTGTTGAGTGGACGTATCGAGGCCCCCCCGGCGCCGTGAGAGAGGCAGCCTGGTGATTCCTGATTTTGTCCAGCAGCTCAATACTTACCTCAGCGCCGAGCACAGCGACTATACACGATCGACATTTGCCACAGTGGTCTTGTGATTTGAGTGCTGAAGGGCAGCTGGAACTCTGGTATTCTCTTGTTCCAGGCTTCCCTCATTTTCAACTCTGCCAGCACCGTTCCCGCCAATCAGCACCGTCCAGTTGGGGCAAAAGGAGTGGGACAGCCCTCAATTTTGCCGGGTCGCAGTGTGTGGGGGAGAGTGCCACCGTGTCGCCGCGTTCAGCGGCCTTCCGGTGCGGCGCTGCCAAATTGCACACCTGTGCATCACTGCACATTCTTGACTGGCCCTCTGACTTTGCTACGGACACAGTAGCACACGGCCTTCCAGTCCTACAAACAGCCCTGTGGGGAGGGCTCCATCAAGCCGTGTTGTGCAGTGAGTCATTTACGAATTGCCTGCTTGCCCTTTTCTCCCCGCTCGCTCCTTGCCCGGTGCAGCTTGGTCATGGCTGGGGGACGCAATTCCAAGGCCACAGTACAGGCCAAATTGGAAAAGTTTGCCTGGGACAGGGGCCCCAGCACAGCCCAAAAGGGTGGCGATGCTCAGTCGGAGAAGCAACAATTGGAGGAGGGGGCAAAGGAACTGACGCTGCAAGATATCCTCACAGGTATCACTACGGTCCGGACGTCGCTGGGGTCAAGGATTAACTCTGTATCTTCAGAGGTCTCCCTCATTAGAGCAGACATGCGTTCCATGAACACCAGATTGAAAGATGTAGAAACTAAAGCATGCTCGCCGGTCACCGACACTTCCGACCTGCAAAGGAGGGTGAACGACCTCCATACCCTGATGGTGAAACTGGAGGCACAATTGGACGAGTATGAAGGGCGCTCCAGGCGCAACAATGTCTGCATACTGGGGGTCCCGGAAAAAACGGAAGAGCCGGCAGCGGACTTATTTGTTGAAGAGCTAGTCACTACCTACCTTAAACTACCGAGGTTATCCAATTTCTTTTCCGTCGAAAGGGCGCACCGAGTGCCGGGGGGCAGACCGAAGCCTGGAGCCCCCCCGAGGCCCATAGTTGCCAGGATTTTCAACTATAGGGATAGAGACATTATCCAGCAGGCAGCTCGAGCAGCGCCCCCACTCGAATTCCAAAATAGTACAGTGACTTTCTTCCCGGATTTCACCCTCAGGGTACAACGGCAGCTGAGCAGCTTCCTAGATGTCAAGCGGGCACTCCGAGAGAAAAATATTAAATATGCACTGCTCTTGTTGGCCAGGTTGAGGGTGGAGTCGGAGGGGAAGGCCTGGTTCTTCGCCACCCCTGAGAAGGCATGGGACTGGCTGGACGGCTGGCGCCTGGCAGGACGAAAAAACAACCGCACCCAGAGGACTGGTAGAGACGGGGTCCAGGGTGATCCAGACGGAGGCTCCCTGTCCAGCGGACACGAAGCATCAACAGGAGGTGTCGGATAAATGGTGTGTTTGTTACGCTGTTTGGGTACTGGCCCTTAATCGCTAGCCTGTTGGACTGGGCAGTAGCCGGGTCCTTTCTGTAGCTGAACCCGCTGCCGGACTGTGCTTATGGGACTGTCTCATTGTGGAGAGATTGCTAATTTGTGTCCATACCGAATTAACTATGGGTATTCAACTTGTTTTATAGATTAATCATTTGCCTTTCATGTCTGGGGCGGGTGCCCGGCTGGTCACACGCACCTTCAAGTTTAAGGGGGGGGCGATAGGCACTCTGCAAGTTGGGGGGGTGGGAGGCTTTGATTCCGCCATGCAGGGAGGCAGGGAGGGGGGTTGAGTTTGGTATGTTTGGGGGGTTGGGATCCTGTGCACAACGTCTCTCCGTCATGAACCACAATCGGAGTGACACTCAGAGTTTTTTTCTTAGCGCAGGACGGGGAGGGAGCGGATGTTTTACTCAGTTCTGTTTCATGTTAGACAGGTATGACAAATATGACAACATTAGAGAAATGGCAACTACTATACTAATGCTTTTGGCATCTTTGCACACGGGGGTGGGACACTGGCACAACTCACCTTGAGGGCATTTATGGGGGTGTCCCCTGCGTCTGAGCAATCATACCCAAGTCATGATGGGCACGACATCTAGACAAGGGCTCAAACTCTTGTCTTGGAATGTGAATGGACTAGGGGATAAGATTAAACGGGGCATAGTGCTCCAATTCTTGAAACGGCATTCCCCCGATGTAATCCTGTTACAGGAAACTCACTTACTTGGGAACACCTGCAAGGCCATGTCGAGGTGGGGATTCAAATTGGTGGCTCATTCAGGATTTGGGTCCGGCTCCCGGGGGGGGTATAAGGGTAAGAAAATCGTTCCCCATGACAATCGACCTTATCCAGACAGATAGCCTTGGTAGATTCACTGCTACTTCTGGGACCTGGGAGGGGAGTAAAATAAACCTCCTTTCTGTCTACGTGCCGCCGGGCTTGCACACCCAGGCCTTTGCGGACCTCGGGATCTCCTCTTAGGGTTACCGGAAGGCAGAGTATTAATCGGAGGCGACTTTAACTCCATTGTCTCTGACTGCCTTGATCTTTGGCCCCAGAGGGTTCTGCCTCCCTCCTGAATGCAGATCTACAGCTTCCTGGGAGCATTGGGCCTGGTGGATGTTTGGAGGAGATTGCATCCGGTTGAGCAACAGTACACGTTTTATTCAGGCGCACACCGCAGCATGTCCTGCATTGACTATGTCCTGATGCTAGCACACCAGATTGACAGTGTTAAAGAAATACAGCACTTAGCCAGGGGAATTTCCGATCATTCACCAATCCTGTGTCGTCTGAAGGTGGGGGAGCCCATCATAGGCCGTACGGCCCTGATCAACCTCTGGTATCTTAAGATTCCCCAGATCAGTGACAAGATCTTGGGCGACTCTGACCTCTACTTTCAGGAGAATGGGGATCAGTAGATTCGCCGGTGATGCTGTGGGAAGCCTATAAGGCTGTCATTCGGGGGGTGGCCCTGGCTCATATCACGGGCCTGCGGAAAGAGAGGCGTGCAGGCATGACCCGTTTGGAGGGTAACATATTACAGTTAGAAGGGGCACTTCGGGTGCAGCACTCGCAGGAGGTACGACAGGAACTGCGTATTAAAATTAAGCAATACACTGATTTAGCTACCCATGCCGCCAAGTCATATCACAGAGCCACACTCAGTAGAATCTATGATGTCGGAGACAAGGCGGGCAAATTGCTGGCGTGGCTAGACCGTAGAGACCAGGACCACCGAGTGGTGGTTAAGATGGAGAATGACTCTGGTATCCGCCTCACTGCCCCACAAGACATAGCAGACGCCTTTGGCCAGTACTACCAGGCCATTTACACGTCCCAAACTCTGCACACGGAGAAGGAGGCCTCCTCCTTTTTGCATGATATGTCGCTACCATCGCTCACCGAGGACGAGCGGCTTGATCTCAATCTAGACATCACTGCCACGGAGGTTGAAAAAGCTATCCATGATTTGCGTGGAGGGAAAGCATCGGGCCCAAATGGCTTGCCGATCGAATTGTTTAAACTTACCGCGGGTAAGATTGCTCCCTATCTCACCAACATGTTCTTCGCAAGTAAAGAGGTGGGGCTACTACCCGCTGACCAGAGACTTGCAACTATCGTAGTTATCCACAAGGAGGGCAAATCGAGCAACTAGTGCTCCTCCTACAGACCAATTTCGCTGCTTAATGGCGAAGCTAAAATCCTGGCAAAGGTCCTTGCCTCTCGCTTGCTAAGGGTTATTGCCCGCCTGGTTCATCCGGACCAGTCGGGATTTATGCCCGCTAGGAACACCTCCCTCAATCTGCGCAGACTCCATGGTGTGTTGTGCTGAGCTGCTACAATACGGGAAGATGCAGTAGTGGTGTCTCTCGACGCGGCGGCAGCATTTGACACCATCGAGTAGTCCTACATGTTCGCAGTACTCCGTAAATTAGGTTTGGGCCCGGAATACATCAGATAGGTTCGGCTCCTCTACCAGCAGCCAATGGCCCAAATTGTGGTCAATAACAGGAAATCTTCACCTTCATTCTCAGCAGGGGCACCATGCAGGGTTGCCCCTTGTCCCCGCTTCTCTTTGCCCTGACTCTCGAGCCACTGGTGATGTGGGTCCGCAGAGACCCCATTATCAGGGGCCTCAAGTGCACCTCTGGATGGGAAGACTGTATAGCATTATATGCGGACGATATCTTACTTTACCTGGCATCACCGGCTGCATCCCTAAACAGGGTCCTGAATATATTCCGGGTGTTTGGCAGATTAGCTGGTTACAAAATAAACTGGACCAAGTCAGTGCTCTATGTCCTCTATGGGGTGATGCCTCCGCTCCCTCGAGGATTCCAGCTTGTGGAGGCTACTGATGGCTTCAGGTACCTGAAGATCTGGGTCTCTAAGGACTCGTCCCAGTTCTATGAGCTCAATCTCCTGCCGCCCCTTTTACGTCCCAAGTCTCAAGTCTGACGTCCGGCACTGGAAATCACTCCCTCTGTCCCTTCTGGGACGAGCGGCCCTATTTAAGATGATGTCCCTTCCTAGATTCCTATACGCTTTGCAGAACACTCCACACTATGTTGAATCCTCGTACTTCAAGGAAATTGACTGTCTCCTACGGGACCTGCTCTGGGAGGGTAAACCCCCCGGATTGCCATGCACAAGCTCACGCTGAGGTGGTTTGATGGGGGAATTGGCCTACCGGACATTAGGAAATATTATTGGGCGTCCCACCTCGCAGCAATTAACCAGTGCACGTATAGACCGCAGGGCGACCCTGCCTTCCAGATTGATAGGTGGCTTCTGCCGGAATGGAGTTTTGAAGGGGCACTATACGTGCGTTCGTTGAAGCCGGCCTTGACCGGCCCCACCTGACATGCAGTACAAGTGTGGAAGGCAGCTACGAAAAGCTTGGGGTGGGAAGGCAAGATCACACAAGCCACACCACTCTGGCACAGTGAGCAATTGGGTAGGCTGATTCACTCGAAGAGCTTCGATCGTTGGGATCCTATAAGCATATCCAGGGTGGGAGACATGTGAAAGTCAGGCGACATAATTCCTTTCACCCAGCTGCAGCAGGAAAATGAACTGGTGCAATCTGAATACTACAGGTATCTGCAAATTAGGCATGCTTTGCTCGCTGTATTCCCCAGAGGAGAGTCACTCCCCGAGTCCTCCCCACTCGAGGATAGAGTCCTAGATGGTAACCTGCCGGAGAAGGCCATATCACTCATTTACAAAAAGCTGATCAACAACACGACAGATCCCCTGGTCCTGCTGCGGGAAAAATAGGACCATGACATAGCGGGAATGGATGATGAAGAGTGGCTGGCAGCAGTGGCCTCTCCTCGGGAGGTGGCAATTTCCTCCAAGCTTCGCCTAATACAGCAAAAGCTCCTGCATAGATCCTACCTGTCTGGTCCCTTACTGGTTCGAATGGGATTTAGTACAGATGGCGGCTGTCCTAGGCAAAGTGGGCAAGAGGGCACCTTTATCCACATACTCTGGGAATGCATGATTATCCAAAGGTATTGGTTGGCGGTAGTGACACTCATGGAAGGGGTGTTGGGGCAGAAGATTGACTGTAATATAAAGCTGGCCATCTTAAATGCCTGGGGCCCGACTGACCTAAACTCCAAGGAGCGAATATGGGTCACTTTAGGATTGATGGTGGCAAAGCAGAACATCGCTAGATTGTGGAAGGCTGGGATGCCGCCACGCATAGGTGATTGGGGTAAAGATATGGACTGGTGCATGGTCACAGAAAATACCATATATGAAGCTAGGGGGTGCCCTGCCAAGTGGACGCAGGTCTGGGACAAGTGGAACACCCACAGGGGAGGGATATGCGAGACTCAGTTGACGAGGGAAGGAACCGTCGCACGGGGCTGAACACATTAGAACTGTGATTACTATAGAGTTGTTTTGCAATTATTTTGCTCTGTGTCTCCCCTGTAACATAACTTTGTTGCTATTGTATGTGTATATGACCTTTCTCAATTGTCATACCTTGATTTCAATAAAAAGAATTTAAAAAATAATAATAATAATAATTACATTTTATTAGTCTAAACAAGGCTGGAGAATAACCCCGTGATTGAAGGAATGGAGGAGTACTGCTTGTGTGATTGTATAAGAACAAGGATAGTACCTAGGTGATTGGAGCAGTACTAGGGAAGTGCCTGGGTAATTACATAAGTGCATAGGTAGTAACTGAGTGATTTTATAAGTGGATGGATACTGGCTAAGTGATTGCAAGAGTGCATAGATCCTGACAGGCTGATTGGAGCAGTGGTAGGGTACAGCCTTGGTGATTGAACCACTGTAAAGCTAATGAATTGGTGATTCCATGAGTGCAGGGGTAATGTCTGGGGGATTAAGGACTACATAGGTAATGCCTTGGTGTTACAATGAGTTAAGGAGTAAAAATTGAGGGATTACAAGAGTACATACGATGTACCTGGGTGATTTTATAAGTGCATGGGTACTGCCTGAGTGATTGGAGTAGTATTGTGGTAGTGGCTCAGTGATTGGAGAAGTGTAAAGGTAGTGCCTGGGTGATTTTATAAGTGCATGAAGACTGGCTAAGTGATAGGAGGAGTGCATACATCCTCACAGGGTGATTGGAGGAGAGCAAGGGTACTGCCTAGGTGATTAAACCAGTCTATACCTAATGCATTCATGATTGCATGATTGCAGAAGTAATGTCTAGGGGATTAGAGGAATAAATACGTAATACCTGGTGATTGCATGAGTGCACAGGTAGTAGTATTTGTAGTGTACGACAGGAATCTATTGATATATTACTAAATTTCTTACGAGATTATGGAAATAAATTGTAAAACAGAAGATTAAGATGTTGCAAGGACTAGATCATTGTAAAGTGAGAAAATATACTAACTTGCAGAATCATTCTCTGGCTTGTCTTTCTAGGAAAGTGTGTCAAAGTCGTTTTCATCATTTAGGAATGTTAGCAGTACATCATTCAGAAATGCAGAAGTTAGTAAGAAGATTATACCATGTAAAAAGTCCTGCATTATGTCTAAATGAAATTAACACAGCTCTTTTGCATGGTTCAGTGTTGGATGTAAAAAAAGTTTCTGATGATATACAGTTTTGTTTCTTTGGTCCTCAAGAGGAGTGCAGAGAAAGTGAGAGTTTGATAAGTGTAGGTGTTGAAGAAGAGATGGAAGATACTACTACTGTGAAATTTGAAAAAGAAATAACAACGTTTAAGATAGTTTCTGGTGAAAATCCAAACTATGTTTGTATTTGTTGTCGACGTACTTACTATAGAAGTCAAACTAGGAATGTAGATCTATATTTAAAAACTGAAAAGGAAAACAGTGATAAATGGAGGCAATTTGCTGCTTATTTGTTTGTGGAAGGTCGTTTTGAGTTGGGTACTGATCAATGTAGTTGTAAATATTGTTACAACAAATTAGAAGAGAACAAAATTCCAGCTAGAGCTATACATAACTCTAGCTATACCTCCGGAACTGGTAGATTTAAATACATATGTCCATTCTTATTCAATCTGTGCACCCATTTCAGGCTATAATTCGTATGGAGCCGAAAACAGGTAAGCTGCCTCCAACAGATCTACAAAGAGGTTTAAAAGGAAGAGTTGTGTATTTACCATTAGATTTTAAGAAAAATATTGAAACTGTTGGTGTAGAGAGAGAGGAAAGTAAACCTGTAGTAATTCTAGTTAATGGTGTACCAACAAAGAGTCGGACAATTTGGCAAGAGTTAGTAGATGTTACGAAACTTGAAAAGGCTACATTATATCTTGTACAAAACAATATTTTTCTATAAAACTGTAAATGTGGAAGAACAAGCAATATGTTTAGAAGATGAAACAGAAATTTCAAGTGGCCAAATAGAAAAAGTGGAGAACTCCAGGAGAGAAGAAATTTACGAACATTATAATATACACCCACTACATTCAAAAGAAGTGATAGGAAATACTATTGAATTATTACAAATGAAGAACGCGAAGGGAACTTGCATGAGTGTATGGGAAAAAAGTTTGGAAGCTCATTGCTTTCCACAGCTGTTCCCACTGGAAAAGGTGGACGATATGATGAACGACCAGTGCAGATTCCAGCTTCAGTATATCGTATAACAAGATTGTACTCAGAAGATCCAAGATTTCAACAGTGTATTCCATATTTATTTCATCTTCTGTTTGAAAGTGACTTGTCTGGACTTTCATATGCAGTGAACCACATATTAAAAACAGGAGTTCAACTTACACATTTTTCTGCAAAGGAATTTTTGGACAAAGTTCAACAAAGAGACAATCTTTTAGAATCTCAGTTAATTAATTTGATGGCGTGTCAAAGTGGTACTAATGAGTATTGGTATCGTCGTCACGGAGAACTTAAATGTATGTTAAGGTACTTAGGAACCCCTACGTGGTTTGTTACGCTTAGCTGTGCTGAGTACGCATGGGACGATTTACTTGATTTTCTATGACAAGCAAATTCAAATGTAAAAAACATTGAATTGAAGACAGCTGGAGAACTGTGTTCCTTGGATCCTGTAAATGTGTGCAGATATTTTAATCATAGGTTTCAAGCTATGATGTCTTTTATCTGCAATAAAAATAATCCACCTCTTGGAGAAGTTATTGATTTCTTTTGGAGAAAGGAATACCAAGCTAGAGGTGCACCTCATATTCATATGCTGTTATGGATGAAGAATGCACCAAAATTTGGAACTGATACTGATGAAAGTGGTTTGTCTTTCATTGAAAAATATGTTACCTGTGCCATTCCAAAAGAAGGAGGAGAAAACAACTTGAGGCAGCAAGTTTTACAGTTTCAAAGTCACCGATGTGGGAAATGCTGTCGACGGAAATACAAGTCAAAGGGAAGATTTTATACAAAATGTCGTTTTGGATTCCCACGTCCAGTAATTTCAAAAGGAAGAGTCAACAGTTTCATGTCAGCAGTAAGGCATACTATAACTCGAAAATCTCCAAAGAATATTTACAACATAAAAAGAACTGAAGATTCAAAGTATATTAATGGCTACAATCCAGTGATTTTGACAATGTGGAATGCTAACATGGATATTCAGTATGTTGCAGATAATTCGATTGCTGTTGCTCGCTATGCTACGTCATATATAATCAAATCTGAAAAGACGGAGTTGAAAGAAATGTGGGAAGAAATTTCTCAAGAGAAGACTCCTAGTAAGAAATTGTACAGCTTTAGATTGAAGATGCTATCCCATCGAGAGATTGGATCCTACGAATGTTCGGATCGGTTGACCTCTGCAAGTTTATATTCAAAGTCAAGAGGAATCATTTGGGTAAGTCTAGGTCTTGCTGCAACACGAAATCGAGTATTGAAATCTGTACGAGAAATTGAATACTTAGCATTGAATGAACCAGAAAGTATAGATATTGTTAAAACAAATATGTTGGATACGTACTATCCTAAAAGAAGTCCACATCTGGAAAACATATGTCTCTATGAAGTACTGCAACATTACAGCTTTAAGAGAAACGTTACAGAAAATATAAATGAAGAAAAATATGCAGTAATTGGATGTGAAGGATGTTTGGTAAAACATGCCAAAGGAAATCTTATTAACCACAGGAAACTCAGTTGTGAACCTCCAGATAAAAGCGAATTTTTCTATTTGGCACGTCTGCAACTTTTCAAACCTTGGCGTAGTAAAATGGAATTACTTGGAGATTTTGATTGCTATGAAGATTCTTTTAATGCATGTAAAGACAGCATTCAATGCACAATTTTTCCAAATTATCTACAAATGTTAAATGAAGAGATTGAACAAGAAACTACTATTACAGCTGAAATAGCTAGACACAGTTCTCAAGATGGTCAAAGTTCGGTTCCTCTAAGTCAAGATCCATTAGGACAACCAATTCTTGAAAATGAAGCAGCAATAGCCATGAATGAAGTAGAAACGGCAATGCAAAAAGCACAACAGGATATTATTGAGTTGGGAAACTTGGAAGAACAACTAAATATTGAACAAAAAGAAATATATCAGCAAGTGACAGAACAGATACAGCATGGTTTATTGCATGAAAAAAAGAATGCCAATGCACATCATTTAAACCTATTCGAATGTACATCAGTAGTCAATCTGGAACAGGAAAAAGTTTCTTAATTAAAGTTTTGACCAGTTATCTACAGAAAACCACTGAATCACATTTATCTTGTTTTGTAACCGCTCCAACTGGGTTAGCAGCACACAACATTAAAGGGCTTACATTACATCGTTTACTCATGCTACCAGTTGAATATGAAAATAAGTTGGAATATCACAAGCTATCCGGAGAAGCTTGTTATGAAGTCTCAAGAGTACTCAAGAAAATGAAACTTCTGATCATTGATGAGGTGAGCATGGTCTCAAACTTAATGCTTGCCTTCATACATTTAAGAATGCAACAGATTTTAAAAACAGATTATGATGTTCTGTTTGGAGGAAAACATGTAATTGTATTTGGCGATCTACTACAACTTACTCCTGTGAAAGGACAACCAGTTTTTAAAACACTTGTCCATGAAGAAACTAGGAAATCTTTGGGAAGTATTGGAAATGTGAACATTTGGTCTAATTTTGAATACAAAGAACTTATTAAGAATATGCGACAAGCAAGTGATGAACATTATGGAAACATTCTTCAAGATATAAGAATTGGTGTTTTGACAAAACATGGTAAAGAAGCTTTACAAAGTCGGATACTAACAAACTTGTTTCCAAATAAAAACATTGCACCTGAAATAATGTACAAAAAAATTTGAGAAAAGAACTCTATAGTTTGCCTAATGCCAACACTGCAAGAGTGTTTTACATTCAATCAAGAACTTTTGAAACTAGAAAAACAACCAATAGTGAAAATAGAAGCCATTGATCAAATGGAACACAAAGGAGTAACTATTCTTCTCTCAGAGAAATTACAGTCAAAATTGGATTCTTTGGGAAAGTCGGTGTCTAAGACTGCAGGTTTAGAAAATACTTTATATGTATGTGAAAACTGTCGGGTAATTTTACGGCATAATTTGGATGTAGAAAAAGGTTTAGTAAATGGAGCAATGGGAAGCGTTGTTGAATTTGTTAATTATCAGAACAGAGATGGAATTGAATTTTTGAAGATTAAATTTGATCAGATTGAAGAAGTTAAACAGATTGGACGCTGTGCTGCTAGTTTTCTGCTTGTAAAAGACTTGTATGTTTGTAGAAAACAGTTTCCTCTTTCTTTAGCATATGCAGTGATCATTCATAAATCTCAAGGTTTAAGTGTAGACAATGCTTTGGTAAATATTGGAAGTACAGTGTTCAAAGAGGGCATGGCATACGTTGCATTGTCCCGAGTAAGAACATTATCTGGTTTGTATTTGATTGATTTTGATGAGAAAAAGATTAGTGCTGATGCAAATTGTGTAAGAGAGTATAATCGGTTAAGAAGACTTTATGCTCCTAACTTAGGTGAATATCCCTTATATGAGAAACGTGTAGTATGTCCAAAATGGAAACATGACAAACATTCTAGTGAAATTCAAAAAAAGAAAACAATTGAAGAGAATATTGAAGCTGCAAAGAAAATGAAAATGGACACTGTTGGTGATATTGTAGGATACCAGTTAGAAAATAGTTCAGGTATCAACTGCAACGCTAATGTAATTGTGAATGTTGTCTTTTATCTAGAAGATCTTCATCATGAAATTATGGAATATCAAGAAAAAAGATTCTGTTCTTTATTACATTATATTTTTCAAAAGTTGGTAACTTATAGAACGAAAATCCATACTGCTTCTGGCATTCGGCATCTTTTGGATATATGTACTGGTTCTTCGCAATTTACACTCAATATACAACAAGATGCACAAGAATTTCTTATGTTTATGCTTGCAGTATTGGAAGATGAAGGAATGGAAATAGAAAATTTGGTTTGGACTAAGTTACAGATGGGATCATAAATGTGAAGTGTGTTCATTTTCTTCTACCACTGAAATAGACAATGAACAATTCATATATTTGACAATACCGGATTGCAAATCAGTGTCTTTTAATAAATTAGTAAAATCAGCTAATCAAGATATGAAATGCTCTCATTGTAAATCAGAAATGTTGTCAACGTTATATTTAAAAAGATTTGGAAAATATGTCATTTTAATGCTACAACGTTGTAGAGCAAATGGAAGAAAATTGGAAACCAAAATTAAAAGATTTTTGGCAAGTCAACTATCAATTGCAGGAAGCACTTTTAAAGCTGTGGCTATTATTTTCCATGATGGACCTACTACAACATCTGGACACTATACAGTGTATTTAAAGTGCAATAAAGGATGGACACATTGCAATGATGCCCATTTGGAATTCAAATGTAGGTTGCCTTACGAATTACCAGATTCCTATATTATTTTTTTGATGCCAAAGTTTTGAAAACATCATTCGGCCTATTGTGAAGATGTAAACACAAATAAAGGAGTTTATTTTGGATATTTTCAATGCAAATTGATTTGGAAACATTATTCAACCTATTGGGAAGATGTGAAGAATTACTTTTTGGATTATTGTTTGTTCTAATTGTTATTGCATTTACAAAATTGTGTTTGAAAGAAATAGTTTATATATTCGATCTTTATATTATACGCGATGTAAATGAGAATGTATATTTCAGAAATGTACTTCAGAGAAATAAATGATTTTTTGTAGTTGAAGAATGCAATTTAGACACTGTAGATAGGTAAACAGATAGTTGAACTTGTAAATATTTTCAACGCAGATTTGTTTTTTTTTACAATGTCATTGATTGTATTATTTTTCCCACTGTTATATGAGGATCTTCATTAAAATCACTGTGTATGGTGATATTCTGTAGAATCTGAGAACAGCAAAAATGGGAAACTGAATTTGTTATGTAAATGCAAAATTATTTTCTGTTCTTAAAACTATAATATTAAATGCAATAACTATTTTTCTTCTTTTTTACAGAAAGTAATACTAAAGCTTGAAAAGATTTTCAATTCAGTTTACAATAAAACTACTATAAAGTAGTTTCACTGCGTTTTTATCTTGTTTAATAAAGAATGTAAGATGACATAATGTAATAAGCATAACAATATGATGTAATGTTTACAGTCACTTTTATTGCACTCATCTATTTTATCAAACACTACCCATGCACTGATCTATACAGTTTGGCACTATTCCCCACTCCTGCCATCACCCATGCACTATCCATGCATTTCTCAAATCACCTAGCCTGCATCCACACAGTTATAATATCACCCAGACACTACCTATGTACTCTTCAAATCACCCTGGCACTATCTGTAAACTCATGCAATCAGCTATACATTACCTGTACACTCTTCCAATGTCCCAGGTTATACTTATACACTTCTGCAATCCCCTAAACATTATCCCTGTACTCATGCAATCACCAAGACACTACCTTTGCACTCTTTCAATCATCCAGGCAGTTTCTATACAATGGTGGATTCATTCAGGCAGCACACATACACTTATAAAATCAACCAAGCTCTATTTATACAGTCCTCCAATCACCCAGGTACTACTCCTGTACTTCTCAATTCACTCAGCCACAACCCTTTAAGTTTTAAAATCACGCAGGCACTACCTATGCACTCCTACAATCACTCAGGCCATACCCCTACACTCTTACAATCAGCAAGATATTACCCCTACACTCATGCAATTCCTCAGGTATTAACTATGCATTCCTCTAATCCTCCAGACATTATTCCTGCACTCATGCACTCACTTAGGTATTAGCTATGCACTCCTGTAATGCCACAGATATTACCCCTGAACTCATGCAATCACTTTGGCATTACACATGCACTCCTCCAATGACCCTGACATTGCCCCTGCACTCATACAATCACCTATGCATTACTCATGCACTCCTTCAATCAATAAGGCAGTATTTGTGCATTTATAAAATCATCCAGTCACTACCTATGCAGTCAGGCAATCACACAGGCACTACTAATGCACTTCTCCATGCACTCAGGCACTACTCATACACTCTTCCATTGTCATGATTTCGTGCCTGAACGTTATTGTAGCCCTAAGTAGTACAGCCCTTACAGCACAGACATAGAGTCTGCATATTCCCAGAAAGAAAACCCACCCCTATCCCGTGCATCCAGCACTCCAAGGTATGTGCCTAGGTGTTGTGTGATTCACTGTTGCTTAACCACTGTTTGTTTATGTAAGTGTTTTGTATAGCACTGATTTGGCCATGCATGTTTATCGCACATCGCTGGTTTAGGAATGTTTATTTCTCCAGAGTACAACGTGTCAAACTAGGACTGCAAGTCGTTTCTGCGCTTTTGTAGGATTGTTGCAGGACACTTCTGTGAACACTCGCAGAGAACAGAAGCATCGGAAAAACGCTTCGCGCTCACGCGCGTATAAACTGAAGGCTTCATTTGACTGCACGTTGCCTCGCGTCTAAACGCGTGCAACGTAGCAGCCGCTTTAGGTGCGGTTCGGGTGTGGCATGACTATAAAATGCCACACCCAAATTCCAGAAGGCGCTTAGTCTTCTGACTACGGTTGCGGTGGCATCATCTCTACTTACCTGGACGTCTCCGGTTTCCTGGAACTTCAGCTTCAGCAGCATCCTCGTCTCCTGAAAACAACAAGAAAGAAAGAAAGCTAAGTCACATCTAGATTCTTGTTCATAAAGGTGCCCATCACAAGACAGTAGAGACTAACAGCGCGCAGCAGGAAAAGACTATTTTGGGACCCCTCTTTAATTACGGAAAGGATATTTCGCAAAGCATGTTTTAGAAAGACTTTTGCAGTGAAAGTCTTAAGACTATTAGTTATGTTATAGATGTATATATTTCTATGTTTGGTGCATTTCATTTATTTTTCGAAATACAGAATCAAGTGATGAAACAAAGAAGGGGATCTAATATAGAAGTAAGTAATTAGGCATAAGAACTGGATAAGACACTATTACTGTCATGCGAAGAGTTTCTTGGGTAACAGGATTGAAGAGTTCATATCTTGTTTTATTATTAAACAGAGGAGAACAACATCTTCATCCTTACGGACACAACCATTGTGACTTCCCCTGAAGGACAACATCCATCACACGACGACAACTAGGACGCTAAGTTCATTCCTGTGGATTCGCAGGTAGGACAATTACACCACTCATTTCCCAGACGTAAAAGATAGGGACTGTAGACTTGCTAGTGTTTACCATTAGATATTACGCCCCTAAAATTACTTCTTGTTGCCTCGCAGGTCGACAACAGGGATCCATCAGCGTCCGAATCTGGCCCTCCTCCCTAGGTTCTAATTTCGTAGCCACAGTGTATGTACATAACCACTGGTTATACCTTAGGGGTTCTGGGAGGTTGGCTCATAGCGTCTCTGCGAAACACAGCCACGCACCTTACAGGTAAGAGACCTACATCTTGCAGGTAAGAGTGTGTTGGTACCTTGACAGAAGACTAAGCCCACGAATACAGTTTCGCCCAGACGCTATGGACCAACCATCACAGATCTCGTTGCAGCAAATTGCTGCTCTTTTGGCAGATATCAAAGCAGAAAATGCGGAATTACGTAAAGATGTTTCAGTTCTGCAAGCTAACATAGCAGCATCTGATACAGCTAGAGCACAGCCGTGGAGCTTCCCATCAGCATCTAAACCAATAATAAAACCATCCAGTTTTCAACCCCGTATGCAGAGCAATGGCACTGATGCCCTGCCTACGCAGATTCAGGTAATAACTCCATTCTCAGTTCCGTTAGCACCCCCGAGAGGTTTTATGGGGATAGCAGCAAATTTACAATATTCTTGAATCAATGCCATCTTCATTTTGTAGCTAAAAACACTGCTTTTCCGGATGATTCATCCAAGGTAGCTTTTATCTTATCCTATTTAGGCGGGGACGCGGCCTTATGGTCAGTACCTATTGTCGAATGGGATGATCCCATTCTTTATGACCTCAGGCGGTTTAAACACACAATGAAAAAATTATTCGCTAAACATGTCTTCGTGCAGTCAGCAGATCATGAATTATTAAATCTGAAACAAGGCTCCTCTGATCTATTACATTATATTTCAATATTTAATAGACTTGTGATTGAGGCTGAGTGGCCCGAAGAGAAACGTGTTTCTTTATTTTATTGAGGCCTTAAGGATGATTTAAAAGATATGGTCACCCAAATCTTGGACCCCCCAACGGATTGTGGGGAATTTATAGATCTTGTGGTGAAATTAAATCATTGTTTATCCGAACGCAGAGGAGAGAAAGGGAGAACCAATCATAAAGTGTTTCAATATAAAGAGAGATTCAGTAGCAAATCTGAATCAGTTACCAAACCAGACCTGGGGGAACCTATGCAGATTGGAACCATTCGAGGCCCTCTCACCAAGGAAGAGAAAGATAAACGCAGGAAGTTAAATCAATGTTTATATTGCGGGAAGGCGGGGCATTTCGTAAAAGAATGTCCCAGTTGGCCTACAAAAACAAGAGTTAAGGTAAATGAGGTGGCTACCTCACAGCAGTCGGAAAACTAGAATGCTTGACAAACGACGAGGTTGGTTTCTCGAGTAAACAGTCTAGCTTGGCCTCCACTACTCCCACAGTATCTCAGTGTCATATCAGCATCCGAGTATTGTTACAATCACATGAGGACAAAACCAGATCTTGTCCATCGATGACTTAATTGATTCAGGAGCCACAGGCAATTTTATCGATGCACGATTAACGCACGAGTTAGGATTGAAAAGTGTCCCCAAAAAAAACCCGGAAATAGTAAGAGCCGTCGATGGGAAGGAATTAACCTCCGGTCCCATAAAACATCACACCGAAACTCTTACCATGACCTGTGGCACAAAACACAGCGAAAATATATATTTTGACATCATTGATGCCCCTCAATTTCGCTTAATACTAGGAATCCCTTGGTTAGTGTTACATAACCCTCTTATTGACTGGTCACAAAAGACAGTTCTATTTAAATCAGAGTATTGTATCTCTGAATGTCTACAACACCAAGAGTTTGAACATTTAGTCCAGGGGTATGACTTTCCTATGGAGTCCAAGAATGTGTTAGTATTGGAGGGGGTTCCTCGAGAGTATGACAATCTCATAGACGTTTTTGACAAGAAAAAAGCAAACACCCTACCACCACATAGGGATTACGACTGTCGCATAGATTTGACTCCTGGCGCCACGTTACCTTGCAGTCGTATTTATGCTTTGACAGAGTCTGAGACGGAGCACTTGCGTAATTATCTGGATGAATACCTTGCCAACGGATTCATTAGACACTCCAAATCACCGGTTTCATCGCCTCTTTTTTCCATACCGAGAGAAAGGGGGGGAATTACGCACGTGTATCGATTACCGCGCAATCAACAACATGACCATAAAAAATCGGTATCCCTTACCATTAATACCAACACTACTAGACCAACTAAAAGATGCAACCATTTATACTAAACTGGATTTACGCGGAGCTTACCACCTTGTACGAGTCCGTGAGGGCGATGAATGGAAGACGGCCTTCCGTACCAAATTCGGCCTTTATGAATATCAAGTGATGCCCTTCGGACTCTGCAACGCTCCGGCAACATTCCTGTTCTTTATAAATGAGGTTCTAAGGGATTTTCTGGACATATGTTGCGTAGTATACATTGATGATATACTGATCTATTCAAAATCCACAGAAGCACATGTAAAACAAGTAAGAGCCATTCTTCAACAGCTGTTAAAAAATTCTTTATACGTAAAGTTGGAAAAGAGTATGTTTCATGTCACTAAAGTCGATTTTTTGGGCTATATCATCAGTCCATCTGGACTTGAAATGGACCCCAAGAAAATTCAAGCTATTTGTACTTGGCCCAGTCCTTCAGCAGTAAAGCAACTCCAAAGTTTTTTAGGTTTTGCAAATTTTTATAGACGCTTTATTCCTAATTTCTCACAGCTTATCACACCAATTACACGGCTGTTAAGAAAAAACACAAAATTTGAATGGAATGATGAAGCTGAGCAGGGCTTTCAAGCTTTAAAAGAAAACTTTACTTCAGCCCCCATTCTTATGCATCCAGACCCCTCTCAACCATTTATAATTGAACCAGATGCCTCGCAATTTTCCATAGGAGGCATCTTGTCTCAAAGACACCAAGATACTGGTTAAATGCACCCCATAGCATATTATTCCAGAAAATTGTCTCCTGCCGAACAAAATTATGCAATCTCCGATAGGGAATTGTTAGCCATAAAGGCTGTCTTTGAAGAATGGCGACATTACTTGTTAGGTGCTCGTCACCCTGTTACTATTTACACAGATCACCGAAACTTACAGACATTGCGTTCAGCCAAGGCCCTTTCTGCCCGCCATTTACGTTGGACTTTGTTTTTCAATGAATATAATTTTATCATCACTTATCGGCCAGGGAAAGATAACAATAAAGCAGATGCCCTATCACGCATAGGAATAACTGATGATTTAAGTGTAATACAGGAAACACCACAACTAATTTTGCCATCCCAATGTTTCCAGGTGGGTGTTATCGACTCTGATGTAATCATGGACATTAAAACAGAAATAAAAACAAAGCAAAAACAAGAATGGCAGAAAATGTACCCTTTATTGCAATGGAAAGACGATCTTTTATTCATGAATGAACAAACCTTTGTACCAACGTCTCAGTTACAACATCGAATTATGCAAGCTCATCATGACACACCTTTGTCTGTACACCCTGGAATTACTAAAATGTACCAATTAATTAAACGAATGTTCTGGTGGCCTTCCATGTTCAAGGATATCCAACAATATGTGGAAACATGTACCGTATGCATACAAAATAAATCAACACATCAGGCCCCAAGTGGTTTATTACAACCTTTACCGTTACCCCCACAACCATGGCATACTGTGTCTCTTGATTTCATTGTAGAATTACCACGCTCTAAGACTGGTTTCACCACAATATTGACCGTCATAGATCATTTCACAAGAATGGCCCATTTCATACCTTTACGAAAATTACCTACTGCGTTTGAGCTGGCTCAAATCTTCATGACAGAAATAATTAGACTGCATGGAATTCCCTCTGTCGTACTTTCCGATAGAGGTACTCAATTCATTTCTCATTTTTGGCAACATCTTGGAAAATCATTGAACATGGAAGTGCGCACCTCCTCCAGTTACCATCCTCAAACGGATGGTTTAACGGAACGCACAAATCAGACCATAGAACAGTATTTACGTTGCATGTTAACTTCTTGTGAAAAAGAATGGTCAGATATTTTATGGGCTATGGAATTCTCTTATAATAATATGGACCACTCCTCTTTAGACATGTCTCCTTCTTTTTGTGCTCATGGGTTTCATCCTAAAGTCCTTTTTGGGCAAGACACTTCTCCTTTGGCTAGTCCATCAGTAAATGACTACATACATGGACTGGTATCCATTCAGCACCAGGCACAATATCATTTGGCACAAGCCAAAGAAGCCCAAAAGAGAAATACAGACAGACATCGTACCATGCAACCATCATATTCCATAGGAGATAAGGTATGGTTATCTACCAAAAACGTACACATCAAGAGTTGTAGAAAATTTTGTCCACGGTTTATTGGACCCTTTGTTATTCAAATGGTGATTAACCCTGTTTGTGTAAAATTAACACTTCCGCCCAGGTACCGTTTCCATCCGGTATTCCATGTTTCCTTAGTAAAACCTTTTCACCCATTAACACGATTACTCATGCCTCCCTCTGCCATAGATGTTGATGGAGTTCCAGAATACGAAGTAAAAGCAGTACTTGATTCAAAAAGAGTTCGGAGTAAATTGTACTATCTGGTGGACTGGAAAGGTTGTGGTCCAGAAGAACGCTCATGGGAACCACTTGCCAATTTACAAAACGCCCCACGTCTAGTCAAAGCTTTTCATCTCCGGTGCCCTGACAAACCCAAACCTATACCAGCGGTCTTGGGGGGGATTGTGCGGGGGGGTACTGTCATGATTTCGTGCCTGAACGTTATTGTAGCCCTAAGTAGTACAGCCCTTACAGCACAGACATAGAGTCTGCATATTCCCAGAAAGAAAACCCACCCCTATCCCGTGCATCCAGCACTCCAAGGTATGTGCCTAGGTGTTGTGTGATTCACTGTTGCTTAACCACTGTTTGTTTATGTAAGTGTTTTGTATAGCACTGATTTGGCCATGCATGTTTATCGCACATCGCTGGTTTAGGAATGTTTATTTCTCCAGAGTACAACGTGTCAAACTAGGACTGCAAG
Organism: Calotriton arnoldi; assembly: GCA_963921515.1. NCBI lineage: Eukaryota > Metazoa > Chordata > Amphibia > Caudata > Salamandridae > Calotriton > Calotriton arnoldi. The sequence continues at coordinate 278,088 of CAWUFW010001768.1, read as the reverse complement.
TAATTTCTGTGCTTTTGTAGGATTGTTGCACGAGACTTCTGTGAACACTTGCAGAGAACAGAAGCATCGGAAAAACGCTTCGCGCTCACGCACGTATAAACTGAAGGCTTAATTTGACTGCACGTTGCCTCGCGTCTAAACGCGTGCAAAGTAGCAGCCGCTTTAGGTGCGGTTCGGGTGTGGCATGACTATAAAATGCCACACCCAAGTTCCAGAAGGCGCTTAGTCTTCTGACTACGGTTGCGGTGGCATCATCTCTACTTACCTGGATGTCTCCGTTTTCCTGGAACTTCAGCTTCAGCAGCATCCTCGACTCCTGAAAACAACAAGAAAGAAAGAAAGCTAAGTCACATCTAGATTCTTGTTCATAAAGGCGCCCATCGCAAGACAGTAGAGACTAACAGCGCGCAGCAGGAAAAGACTATTTTGGGACCCCTCTTTAATTACGGAAAGGATATTTCGCAAAGCATGTTTTAGAAAGACTTTTGCAGTGAAAGTCTTAAGACTATTAGTTATGTTATAGATGTATATATTTCTATGTTTGGTGCATATCATTTATTTTTCGAAATACAGAATCAAGTGATGAAACAAAGAAGGGGATCTAATATAGAAGTAAGTAATTAGGCATAAGAACTGGATAAGACACTATTACTGTCATGCGAAGAGTTTCTTGTGTAACAGGATTGAAGAGTTCATATCTTGTTTTATTATTAAACAGAGGAGAACAACATCTTCATCCTTACGGACACAACCATCGTGACTTCCCCTGAAGGACAACATCCATCACACGACGACAACTAGGACGCTAAGTTCATTCCTGTGGATTCGCAGGTAGGACAATTACACCACTCATTTCCCAGACGCAAAAGATAGGGACTGTAGACTTGCTAGTGTTTACCATTAGATATTACGCCCCTAAAATTACTTCTTGTTGCCTCGCAGGTCGACAACAGGGATCCATCAGCGTCCGAATCCGGCCCTCCTCCCTAGGTTCTAATTTCGTAGCCACAGTGTATGTACATAACCACTGGTTATACCTTAGGGGTTCTGGGAGGTTGGCTCATAGTGTCTCTGCGAAACACAGCCACACACCTTACAGGTAAGAGACCTACATCTTGCAGGTAAGAGTGTGTTGGTACCTTGACATCCATGCACCCAGGCATTACTCATGCACTCCTCCAATGATGCAACCAGTACCCATGCAGTTATAAAATAACCCACGCACTACCTATGCAGCACTCCTCCAATAATGCAACCAGTACCCATGCAGTTATAAAATAACCCAGGCACTACCTATGCAATCACCCAGGAATTACCTATACACTCATGCAATAATTCAAGCACTACCCATACACTCCTCTAATCACCCAGGCACTACACAAGCACTCATGCAATCACACAGGTAGTAGTCATGCACTGCTGCAATCACTGAGGAACTACCGATGTACTACTCCATGCACCAAGGAACTACCCATGCACTCTTCCATGCACCCAAGCATTATCCATACACTCCTTCAATCACCCAAACATTACCCCTGCACTCATGCAATCATCCAAGCACTACCCATGCAGTCTTTCAATCATTCAGGTACTACTCCTGCACTCATGCAATCATCCATGTACTACTCATGCACTCCTCTAATCACCCAGGAACTACCCATGCAGTCCTACATGCGCTCAGGCACTACTCATACACTCTTCCATGCACCCAGGCATTACTCATGCACTCTTCCAATCATGCAACCAGTACCCATGCAGTTATAAAATAACCCAGGCACTACCTATGCACTCATGCAATCACCCAGGAACTACCTATACACTCATGCAATAATACAAGCACTACCCATACACTCCTCTAATCACTCAGACACTACCCATACACTCATACATGCACTCAGGCACTTCTGTGGCACTCATGCAATCACCCAAGCACTACCCATGTAGTCTTTCAATCATTCAGGCACTATTCCTGCACTCATGCAATAACCAATGTACTACTCATGCACTCCTCCAATCACCCAGGAACTACCCATGCAGTCCTACATGCGTTCAGGCACTACTCATACACTCTTCCATGCACCCAGGCATTACTCATGCACTCTTCCAATCATGCAACCAGTACCCATGCAGTTATAAAATAACCCAGGCACTACCTATGCACTCATGCAATCACCCAGGAACTACCTATACACTCATGCAATAATACAAGCACTACCCATACACTCCTCTAATCACCCAGGCACTATCCATGCACTCATGCAATCACACAGGTAGTAGTCATGCACTGCTGCAATCACCGATGAACTACCGATGTACTACTCCATGCACCAAGGCACTACCCATGCACTCTTCCATGAACCCAAGCATTATCCATTCACTCCTTCAATCACCCAAACATTACCCCTGCACTCATGCAATCATCCAAACCCTACCCATGCAGTCTTTTAATCATTCAGGCACTACTCCTGCACTCATGCAATCATCCATGTACTACTCATGCACTCCTCTAATCACCCAGGAACTACCCATGCAGTCCTACATGCGCTCAGGCACTACCATTACACTCTTCCATGCACCCAGGCACTACCCTTGCACTCAAGCAAACACTCGGACACTACCCATACACTCATACATGCACTCAGGCATTTCTGTGGCACTCATGCAATCACCCAAGCACTACCCATGCAGTCTTTCAATCATTCAGGCACTACTCCTGCACTATTACTGTTAGTGCAGGTTACCTTCCTCACGTTCACCTTTTTTTCTCCAGCTGGAAATGCAAAGAACGCCCAGACAATGCTCTCCTTTTTTGCTTTTCTTGGTTCCTCCAAGTCCTCTTCTTCACCAAGGATTTCATCTGGTGGATTTGAAGATGCCAGTCTTTTAGTTTGTTTAAAAAAAAAACACCAAAAAAATGCAAGAAGAGCACTAAACACCAAAGGTGTGTCTCCTGGCAATGTTGTTGGAGGAATGAGAAATTTGGGTGGGGTGCTGTAATTTCTAGAATAAAAAGCTTCTTAACCAATGAAATGCTTTCTTTTGAAGTCACATGGGTTCGCGCACCCGGCGCACAACCAGCGCGCACCCGGTGCGATTTTGGGAAAATATATTTAACAATAATTTATCTTTATTCTAGTTACAAATATATGATATTTACAATTTTGTTAAATGATCTCTTGGTATAATATATATAATATATTTATATATATATACTTTTAAAATGTAAAGATTTGCAATGGGTTTGCGCACCCGGCGCGAGCCTTGGAAATATGTACGTGACATTACGCGGGGCCGGGAACCGCGCACCCGTTGCTTACCAAAGGCGCATCGTACACGACTTAACCAATATGGCAGCAAAATTCTTGGATTCGAGCAAGCACCGTGACTGGTACACGATCGGTACGCGAATCCAGTTGTCTTTAAAAAAAAAAAAGATAAAAGCATATTTTAGAAAGCAGAAATATCACCTTATTTCTATAAAATTTTTACATTTTGGAAAAAATATTTTTAGACATTATAATTAGAAATTAGCATTTAAAAATCCTTTGAAATTCACTGAAAAAAAACACAGGTTTCAGGGACGTTATAGTTAGAAATTAGCATTAAAAAACCTTTGAAATTCACTGAAAAAACAACAGGCTTCAGGGATGGTATAGTTAGTAATTAGCATTTAAAAAACCTTTGAAATGCACTGAAAAAACCATAGGTCAGTGATGTCATCAGTTATGCCACTGACCATGTAATGAATGATGTAATATGTGACGTCAACAGCAGTGCATTGCGGGGCGCGAGTTATAGTTAGCTCAACTAACTATAACGGCCGAATTTCTCTGGTTTTGTACGAGTGAAATGTCCAACTAACTATAACGTCCCTGAAACCTGTGGCTTTTTCAGTGACTTTCTAAGGTTTTTTAAATGCTAATTTCTAACTATAACTTCACAGAAGCCTATGGTCTTTTCAGTGAATATGTATATATACATGTGATCAAGACCGTGGAACGTGGTTGAAACGCGTCATGCTGGGCACTTGCTATCGATTGAATGGATGCCTTTAATTTTTGTTTCTGTAAAATAAAGCACCGCAACTTTGAAAAATCTACACGCTGTGGTCCGTACCTGTTCTTCTCCGTATCGGTGGATGTGGTGAGCCAGGACTGTGGTTTTCTATATATATATATGTATATATATATATATACATATTCCGTTTCCTGATGCTTGTGTCTGCCCGCCGCTGCTCCTGAACAGAGGGCGCTTCGCCGAACGGACCACTCAAGCAAGGTCCGATAATAATCAGCAACAACTCCTTACACCAAGGATGACGAAGCCATGTTCTTGACAAAATAAGAGATTTATTTGTCAGCTGTCGGATGCATTTCCCCTGACCTGCAGGATTGTTCACCAACAAACTAATAAAGTTTTCACCATTTTTAAATGCAATGCGTGAATCGTCATTTGTGAAACTACAACCTTAGTGCACAGGAAGACAGACTCGTAGTTCTTAAACAAACCGTCATTACAATTTGTTTGTGGAGCTTCTGTTGAACATAAAATTATTTCATGTTTACACAATTAATGACTAATAATTAGTTTATGTTCACAATAATAAAAGTAGTAAGAAAAGTTTTGATAAGAAAACGGCGCAAATTAATATTGCTTTGTTCATGATCATGACAGACCTAGTTTTGACCAAGTGTCATTTAGCGTAACATTTTATTAAATTACCATAATGATAAATTGATCATTTTAGTTACATCCCCATTTTGAAATTCAAGCGATTTACATAAATATGCCTTACTAAGCAAATTTTGTCATCCTGATTTTGTAAAACCAATTCAGAATTATACAAAACCATATTACGACACCATGGGCAAGTAAACAGAAAAATCACACTTAAATTTCATATGTTTACAATTTAACAATACATTATATAAGCATTTTTGTTCCCAAATCTTGCCCAAGTGGGCATATTGATTGGTTTAAGCTGTGCTCCTATAATTACAATTTAATAATACGTGAACATTTTAATGCAAAAGCATTCTCAAATCTTGCCCAAGTGGGCCTATTAAACATTGTGAGCTAAGCTCCTAATGTGAACGGCTGTCTTGCCCTAATCATGCTTAAACCAAATGTGCCCATAAAGTGAAAAATAAAAATCGAAAACATTTATTTTAAAAATGGTCAAAACCTGAGAGATATACAGGAAAGTAGGCTCATATTCCTTATAAATGTGTATGCAGATCTTCTTCCATATTAACCCCTTCGCTGCTAGGCCTTTTCCCCCCCTGTGCTAAGCCTTTTTTTGGCTATTTGGGGTAGTGCGCGCTTAGGCCCCTGTAACTTTTTGACCACATAAGGTATCCATGCCAAATTTGCGTCCTTTTTTTCTAACATCATGGGGATTGTAAAGTTACCCAGGGTTTGTGGATTCCCCTGGAGGGGACCCAGAAATTAGCCAAAATACAGCTACATTTTGGGTTTTTTGGGAAAAATGCGAAAAAAGGGCTACAGATGAAAGCGTCTTGTTTTTTCCCTGCAAACGGCATCAAAAAAGGGGTTGTGGTGCTGAAATCACCATCTTCCCAGCTTTCAGGGACAAGCAGACTTTTGTCAGAAAACCAACTTATTTTACACAGATTTGGCATTTTTCTGGGACATAGCCTATTTTTGCTATTTTTGGTGCTTTCAACCTCCTTCCAGTTAATGGTAGAAATGGGTATGAAACCAATAATGGATCCTGGAAAGCTATACATTTCTGAAAAGTAGACAAAATTCTGAATTCAGCAAGGGGTCATTTGTGTAGATCCTTAAAGTTTTCCTTATAGAAACTAACAGTTAAATAAAGGAAAAATTGAAAATTAGTTGAAAAAAACAGCCATTTGTGTCAACGTTTTCACCTGTAACTTCTTCTAATTATGACAGCTATTTGAAGGCAATATAACGTTATATCCGCTGGACCTTTCTGGTTGTGGGGATATATAGGACTTGTAGGTTCACCAAGAACCCGACGAACCCAGAGCCAATAACTGAGCAGCATCTTGCAATGGTTTTTTATTATGTACCGGGTATATAGCAATTATTTTGGGAAAATGTATACATGGAAAAATTGTTATGAAAGACACCTATGTATTTCTGAAATGGGAACAAAATGTAGATTTTAGAAACAGTAGATATTTGCATATTTCCGAAATTGGGAGTACCCATACTAGCATGAGAATTATAGGTCATTTTTCAAAATGACTTATTTTTTAAACATTGTCTTTCATTTGGAAGGCAGAAATGCATCGAAAGTCAATAGGTAATAACAGTTGCTCTACAATTCTGGGGCCGATTCCGATCTCGGCCGGTAGGGCTCCGAATAGGATTCGGCTTTACCGGATCCGATTCGGAGCCCTTTTTCCCGACCGAATCGTACGCGGGTCCGGCCGAGCGAGTACGATGCGAGTCGCCGACCGACTCGTCCGGGCGACCCGACCGCTCCGACCGACTCGTACCCGGATCGTACCGCTCCGACCGACTCGCTCGGACCCGATTCGCACCGCGCAATGGAGACGTTTTCCGGCCGGGTAAGTACGATGCGCACCTCGACCGCTCCGACCGACTCGCGCCGTCCGACTCGAACTCGCTGTCGGAGCCGTACTTTGGGGGTCCGTGTCGGACCCCCTGTACACGTACCCGCGCGAGGCGCACACAGGGGGGACCCATGGGTCCCCCTACCTGTGCGTGTACGCCGCGAGCGCTCGCGGCGTACTCGCTGTAGGGGCGCCCTTGTCCGCCTCGCACCCATTGAGGCAATGGGAGCCCGCGTACGCGTTGTACGACCGGCTCCCATTGAGTTCAATGGGAGTCCGACCGACTCGTGTCCGGTGGCATACGAATGCATCGGACTCGTTCGGTCGGACTGCACGGAGCCGATCGGTCGGAAATCTCTCCGGGTCCGGCTCGGTCGGAGAGATTTCCGGCCCGAATCGGAATCGACCCCTCTGTGTTACCCTAAGTCTCCCGATAAAAATGGTACCTCACTTGTGTGGGTAGGCCTTGTGCCCACAACAGGAAATGGCTCAAAATGCAACGTGGACGTACCACATTTTCACAATGAAAAATTACCCTTTTTTTGCAAAGTGCCTAGCTGTAGTTTTTGAACCCTAGCTCTGTGGGCACTTAGGGAAACCTAGCAAACCTATACATTTTTGAAAACTAGACACCCAGGGGAATTCAGGATGGGGTGACTTGACTGGCTCTCACCAGGTTCTGTTACCCAGAATCCCTTGCAAACCTAAACAATTGGCAAAAAAAACACATTTTCCTCACTTTTCTGTGGTGGAAAGTTCTGGAATCTGCGTGGATCCACAAAATTTCACCCACCCCGCGTTCCCAAAGGTCGTCCGAAAAAAATGGTACCTCACTTGTGTGGGTAGGCCTAGTGCCCGCGACAGGAAGCAGCGCAAAACGCAACGTGGATGCACCACATTTTCTCAGTGAAAAATGACCCTTTTTTTGCAAAGTGCCTAGCTGTAGTTTTTGAACCATAGCTCTGCCGGCACTTAGGGAAACCTAGCAAACCTATACATTTTTGAAAAGTAGATACCCAGGGGAATCCAGGATGGGGTGACTTGACTGGCTCTCACCAGGTTCTGTTACCCAGAATCCCTTGCAAACCTAAAAAATTGGCAAAAAACCCAAATTTTCCTCACTTTTCTGTGGTGGAAAGTTCTGGAATCTGCGTGGATCCACAAAATTCCACCCACCCCGTGTTCCCCAAAGACTTCCGAAAAAAATGGTACCTCACTTGTGTGGGTCAGCCTAGTGCCCGCGACAAGAAGCAGCGCAAAGCGCAACGTGGACGCACCACATTTTCACAGTGAAAAATGACCCTTTTTTTGCAAAGTGCTTAGCTGTAGTTTTTGAACCCTAGCTCTGCCGGCACTGAGGGAAACCTAGCAAACCTATACATTTTTGAAAAGTAGACACCCAGGGGAATCCAGGATGGGGTGACTTGACTGGCTCTCACCAGGTTCTGTTACCCAGAATCCCTTGCAAACCTAAAAATTGGCAAAAAAACACATTTTCCTCACTTTTCTGTGGTGGAAAGTTCTGGAATCTGTGTGGAACCACAAAATTCCACCCACCCCGCGTTCCCCAAGGTCTTCCAAAAAAAATGGTACCTCACTTGTGTGGGTAGGCCTAGTGCCCGCGACATGAAGCAGCGCAAAACGCAACGTGGATGCACCACATTTTCACAGTGAAAAATGACCCTTTTTTTGCAAAGTGCCTGGCTGTAGTTTTTGAACCATAGCTCTGCCGGCACTTAGGGAAACCTAGCAAACCTATACATTTTTGAAAAGTAGACACCCAGGGGAATCCAGGATGGGGTGACTTGACTGGCTCTCACCAGGTTCTGTTACCCAGAATCCCTTGCAAACCTAAAAAATTGGCAAAAAAAACCACATATTCCTCACTTTTCTGTGGTGGAAAGTTCTGGAATCTGCGTGGATCCACAAAATTCCACCCACCCCGCGTTCCCCAAGGTCTTCCGAAAACAATGGTGCCTCACTTGTGTGGGTAGGTCTAGTGCCCGCGACAGGAAGCAGCGCAAAGCGCAATGTGGACGCACCACATTTTCACAGTGAAAAATGACGCTTTTTTTGCAAAGTGCCTAGCTGTAGTTTCTGAACCCTAGCTCTGCCGGCACTTAGGGAAACCTAGCAAACCTATACATTTTTGAAAAGTAGACACCAAGGGGAATCAAGGATGGGGTGACTTGACTGGCTCTCACCAGGTTCTGTTACCCAGAATCCCTTGCAAACCTAAAAAATTGGCAAAAAAACACATTTTCCTCACTTTTCTGTGGTGGAAAGTTCTGGAATCTGCGTGGATCCACAAAATTCCACCCACCCCGCGTTCCCCAAGGTCTTCCGAAAAAATGGTACCTCACTTGTGTGGGTCGGCCTAGTGCCCGCGACAGGAAGCAGCGCAAAGCGCAACGTGGACGCACCACATTTTCACAGTGAAAAATGACCCTTTTTTTGCAAAGTGCCTAGCTGTAGTTTTTGAACCCTAGCTCTGCTGGCACTTAGGGAAACCTAGCAAACCTATACATTTTTGAAAAGTAGACACCCAGGGGAATCCAGGATGGGGTGACTTGACTGGCTCTCACCAGGTTCTGTTACCCAGAATCCCTTGCAAACCTAACAAATTGGCATAAAAAACACATTTTCCTCACTTTTCTGTGGTGGAAAGTTCTGGAATCTGCGTGGATCCACAAAATTCCACCCACCCCGCGTTCCCCAAGGTCTTCTGAAAACAATGGTGCCTCACTCGGGTGGGAGGCCCAAGTACCCACGACAGGCAAGGGCCCACAACGTATTGAGGCGACCTCAAAATGGCCTATCACAAAACGACCTGGTTTTGCAAGGGGGGTCTCATGACGTTTTGGCCCGGGGCTCAGTGGCCACCTAGGGAAACCTACCAAACCCACACATTTCTGAAAAGTAGACACCCGGGGATTCCAGGGAGGTATGGCTTGCGTGGATCCCCCAATGTTTTCTTACCCAGAATCCCCTGCAAACCTGACATTTTGCTGAAAAATCCCTTTTTCACACATTTTTGTGTGTTAAAGTTGTGCCATCACGGGGCTGACACAAATTTCCTACCACCCAGCGTTCCCCCAGGTCTCCCGATAAAAATGGTGCCTCACTCGGGTGGGAGGCCCAAGTACCCGCGACAGGCAAGGGCCCACAACATATTGAGGCGACCTCAAAATGGCCTATCACAAAACGACCTGGTTTTGCAAGGGGGTCCCATGACGTTTTGGCCCGGGCTCGGCGGCCACCTAGGAAACCTACCAAACCCACACATTTCTGAAAAGTAGAAACCCGGGGATTCCAGGGAGGTATGGCTTGCATGGATCCCCCAACGTTTTCTTACCCAGAATCCCCTGCAAACCTGACATTTTGCTGAAAAATCCCTTTTTCACACATTTTTGTGTGTTAAAGTTGTGGCATCACGGGGCTGACACAAATTTCCTACACCAGCATTCCCCCAGGTCTCCCGATACAAATTGTGCCTCACTCGGGTGGGCGGCCCAAGTACCGCGACAGGCAAGGGCCCACAACGTATTGAGGCGACCTCAAAATGGCCTATCACAAAACGACCTGGTTTTGCAAGGGGGTCCCATGACGTTTTGGCCGGGGCTCGGCGGCCACCTAAGGAAACCTACCAAACCCACACATTTCTGAAAAGTAGACACCGGGGATTCCAGGGAGGTATGGCTTGCATGGATCCCCAACGTTTTCTTACCCAGAATCCCTGCAAACCTGACATTTTGCTGAAAAAATCCCTTTTCACACATTTTTGTGTGGTAAAGTTGTGGCATCACGGGGCTGACACAAATTTCCTACCACCCAGCGTTCCCCAGGTCTCCCGATAAAAATGGTGCCTCACTCGGGTGGGAGGCCCAAGTACCCGCGACAGGCAAGGGCCCACAACGTATTGAGGCGACCTCAAAATGGCCTATCACAAAACAACCTGGTTTTGCAAGGGGGTCCCATGACGTTTTGGCCCAGGGCTCGGCGGCCACCTAGAGAAACCTACCAAACCCACACATTTCTGAAAAGTAGACACCCGGGGGATTCCAGGGAGGTATGGCTTGCATGGATCCCCCAACGTTTTCTTACCCAGAATCCCCTGCAAACCTGACATTTGGTGAAAAAATCCCTTTTTTCACACATTCTTGTGTGGTAAAGTTGTGGCATCACGGGGCTGACACAAATTTCCTACCACCCAGCGTTCCCCCAGGTCTCCCGATAAAAATGGTGCCTCACTCGGGTGGGAGGCCCAAGTACCCACGACAGGCAAGGGCCCACAACGTATTGAGGCGACATCAAAATTGCCTATCACAAAATGTTTTGGGCCCTTGCCTGTCGCGGGTACTTGGGCCTCCCACCCGAGTGAGGCACCATTTTTATCGGGAGACCTGGGGGAACGCTGGGTGGTAGGAAATTTGTGTCAGCCCCGTGATGCCACAACTTTACCACACAAAAATGTGTGAAAAAGGGATTTTTTCAGCAAAATGTCAGGTTTGCAGGGGATTCTGGGTAAGAAAACGTTGGGGGATCCACGCAAGCCATACCTCCCTGGAATCCCGGGTGTCTACTTTTCAGAAATGTGTGGGTTTGGTAGGTTTCCCTAGGTGGCCGCCGAGCCCCGGGCCAAAACGTCATGGGACTCCCTTGCAAAACCAGGTCGTTTTGTGATAGGCCATTTTGAGGTCGCTCAATACGTTGTGGGCCCTTGACTGTCGCGGGTACTTGGGCCTCCCACCTGAGTGAGGCACCATTTTTATCGGGAGACCTGGGGGAACGCTGGGTGGTAGGAAATTTGTGTCAGCCCCGTGATGCCACAACATTACCACACAAAAATGTGTGAAAAAAGTGATTTTTTTCAGCAAAATGTCAGGTTTGCAGGGGATTCTGGGTAAGAAACGTTGGGGGATCCACGCAAGCCATACCTCCCTGGAATCCCCGGGTGTCTACTTTTCAGAAATGTGTGGGTTTGGTAGGTTTCCCTAGGTGGCCGCCGAGCCCCGGGCCAAAACGTCATGGGACCCCTTGCAAAACCAGGTCGTTTTGTGATAGGCCATTTTGAGGTCGCCTCAATACGTTGTGGGCCCTTGCCTGTCGTGGGTACTTGGGCCTCCCACCCGAGTGAGGCACCATTTTTATCGGGAGACCTGGGGAACGCTGGGTGGTAGGAAATTTGTGTCAGCCCCGTGATGCCACAACTTTACCACACAAAAATGTGTGAAAAAATTGATTTTTTCAGCAAAATGTCAGGTTTGCAGGGGATTCTGGGTAAGAAAACGTTTGGGGATCCACGCAAGCCATACCTCCCTGGAATCCCCGGGTGTCTACTTTTCAGAAATGTGTGGGTTTGGTAGGTTTCCTAGGTGGCCGCCGAGCCCCGGGCCAAAACGTCATGGGACCCCCTTGCAAAACCAGGTCGTTTTGTGATAGGCCATTTTGAGGTCGCCTCAATACGTTGTGGGCCCTTGCCTGTCGCGGGTACTTGGGCCTCCCACCCGAGTGAGGAACCATTTTTATCGGGAGACCTGGGGAACGCTGGGTGGTAGTAAATTTGTGTCAGCCCCATGATTCCACAACTTTACCACACAAAAATGTGCGAAAAAGTGATTTTTTCAGCAAAATATCAGGTTTGCAGGGGATTCTGGGTAAGAAAACGTTGGGGATCCAACGCAAGCCATACCTCCCTGGAATTCCCCGGGTGTCTACTTTTCAGAAATGTGTGGGTTTGGTAGGTTTCCTAAGATGGCCGCCGAGCCCAGGGCCAAAACCTCACTGGTGTGGGTGGTTCAAGTACCCGCAACAGGCAAGGGCCCAAAACGTATTGAGGAGACATCAAAATGATCTATCACAAAACAAGCTGGTTTTGCAAGGGAGTCACCTGGGTTTTTGGCCCCGGGCTCGGCGGCCATCTTGGGAAACCTACCAAACCCACACATTTCTGAAAACTAGACACCTGGGGAGTCCAGCGAGGTATGGCTTGCGTGGATCCCCCAACGTTTTCCTACCCAGAATGCCCTGCAAACCTCAAATTTAGCTGAAAAAAATCACTTTTTCTCAAATTTCTGTGTGGGAAAGTTCTGGAATCTACGTGGATCCACAAATTTCCTACCACATAGTGTTCCCCCATGTCTCCCGATAAAACTGATACCTCACTCGCGTGGGTGGGTCATGTACCCGCGACAGGAAAGGGCCCAAAACCTATTGAGGCGACATCAAAATTACCTATCACAAAACAACCTGGTTTTGCAAGGGGGTCCCATGAGTTTTGGCCCTGGGCTCGGTGGCCATCTAGGGAAACCTACCAAACCCACACATTTCTGAAAACCTAGACACCTGGGGGAGTCCAGCGAGGTATGGCTTGCGTGGGTCCCCTAACTTTTTCCTACCCAGAATCCCTGCAAACCTCAAATTTAGCTGAAAAATCACTTTTTTCTCAACTTTCTGTGTGGGAAAGTTCTGGAATCTACGTGGATCCACAAATTTCCTCCCACCCAGCGTTCCCCCAGGTCTCCTGATAAAAATGATACCTCACTCGCGTGGGTGGGTCAAGTACCCGCAACAGAAAAGGGACCAAAACCTATTGAGGCGACATCAAAATTACCTCTCACAAAACAACCTGGTTTTGCAAGAGGGGTCACCTGGGTTTTGTCCCCGGGCTCGGCGGCCATCTTGGGAAACTACCAAACCCAAAAATTTCTGAAAGCTAGACACCCGGGGAGTCCAGCGAGGTATGGCTTGCGTGGGTCCCACAACGTTTTCCTACCCAGAATCCCTGCAAACCTCAAATTTAGCTGAAAAAATCACTTTTTCCATACATTTTTGCGTGGGATCACCGTGCCGGCACAAATGTCCTACCACCCAGCGTTCCCTTGTTCTCCCGAGTAAAATGATACCTCACTTGTGTGGGTGGGCCAAAGGCCTGTGACTGGGAAGAGCCCAAAACATAGGGATTTAGGGTATAGCACCGAGAATTCTAAGCGCTATATTTTTTTAAAATACGTTTTTAGCCAGTTCTGCTTTGGACACCCACACAAGTGAGGTATCATTTTACTCGGGGGAACAAGGGCAACGCTGGGTGGTAGGACATTTGTGCCAGCACGGTGATTCCACGCAAAAATATGTGGAAAATATGTTTTTTTCAGCTAAATTTGAGGGTTCCAGGGGATTCTGGGTAGGGAAACGTTGGGGGATCCACGCAAGCCATACCTCATTGGACTCCCCAGGGTGTCTAGTTTTCAGAAACGTGTGGGATTGGTAGGTTTCCCTAGATGGCGGCGAGCCCGGGGCCAAAAAACCAGGTGCCCCCCCCCCAAAACCAGGTAGTTTTGTTATAGGTAGTTTTGAAGTCTCCACAATATGATTTGGGCCATTTCCTGTTTCAGCCACTATGCCTACCCACACAAGTGAGGTACCATTTTTATCGGGAGCCCTGGGGGAACGCAGGGTGGTAGGAAATTTGTGGATCCACGCAGATTCCAGAACTTTCCCACACAGAAATTTGAGTAAAAAGTGATTTTTTTCTGCTAAATTTGAGGTTTGCAGGGCATTCTGGGTAGGATAACGTTTGGGGACCCATACCTCGCTGGACTCCCCCAGGTGTCTAGTTTTCAGAAATGTAAGGGTTTGGTAGGTTCCCAAGATGGCCGCTGAGCCCGGGGCCAAAAATCCAGGTGACCCCCCTTGCAAAACCAGGTTGTTTTGTGATAGGTAATTTTGATGTCTCCTCAATACGTTCTGGGCCCTTGCCTGTCGCGGGTACTTGACCCACCCACGCGAGTGAGGAATCATTTTTATCGGGAGACCTGGGGGAAAGCTGGGTGGTAGGAAATTTGTTGATCCACGTAGATTCCAGAACTTTCCCACACAGAAATTAGAGAAAAACGTGATTTTTTCAGCTAAATTTGAGGTTTGCAGGGTATTCTGGGTAAGAAAATTTTGGAGGACCCACACAAGCCATACCTCGCTGGACTCCTCCGGGTGTCTAGTTTTCAGAAATGTGTGGGTTGGGTAGGTTTCCCTAGATGGCCGTTGAGCCCGGGGCCAAAAACTCATGGGACCCCCCCCTTGCAAAACCAGGTTGGTTTGTGATAGGTAATTTTGAAGTCGCCTCAATAGGTTTTGGGCCCTTGCCTGTCGCGGGTACTTGACCCATCCACACAAGTGAGGTACCATTTTTCACGGAAGACTTTGGGGGACGCGGGGTGGGTGGAATTTTGTACATCCACGCAGATTCCATAACTTTCCACCACAGAAATGTGAGGAAAATTTGTTTTTTTGTACATATTTTTAGGTTTGCAAGGGATTCTGGGTAACAGATCCTGGTGAGAGCCAGTCAAGTCACCCCATCCTGGATTCCCCTGGGTGTCTAGTTTTCAAAAATGTATAGGTTTCCTAGGTTTCCCTAGGTGCTGGCAGTGTTAGGGTTCAAAATCTACAGCTAGGCACTTTGCAAAAAAAGGGTCCGTTTTCACTGTGAAAATGTGGTGTGTCCACGTTGCGTTTGGGCCGTTTCCTGTCATGGGCACTAGGCCTACCCACACATGTGAGGTGCCATTTTTCTCGGAAGACTTTGGGGAACGCGGGATGGGTGGAAATTTGTGGATCCATGCAGATTCCAGAACTTTCCATCACAGAGATGTGAGGATAATGTGTTTTTTTTGCCAATTTTTTAGGTTTGCAAGGGATTCTGGGTAACAGAACCTGGTGAGAGCCAGTCAAGTCACCCAATCCTGGATTCCCCTGGGTATCTAGTTTTCAAAAATGTATAGGTTTGCTAGGTTTCCCTAGGTGCCAGCAGAGTTAGGGTTCAAAATGTACAGCTAGGCACTTTGCAAAAAAAGGGTCCGTTTTCACTGTGAAAATGTGGTGTGTCCATGTTGCGTTTTGGGCCGTTTCCTGTCGCGGCCACTAGTCCTACCCACACAAGTGAGGTACCATTTTTCTCGAAAGACTTTGGGGAACGCGGGGTGGGTGGAATTTTGTGGATCCACGCAGATTCCAGAACTTTCCACCACAGAAATGTGAGGAAAATGTGTTTTTTTGGACAAATGTTTAGGTTTGCAAGGGATTCGGGGTAACAGAACCTGGTGAGAGCCAGTCAAGTCAGCCCATCCTGGATTCCCCTGGGTGTCTAGTTTTAAAAAATGTATAGGTTTTCTAGGTTTCCTGGGTGCCGGCAGAGCTAGGAACCAAATTCAACAGGTAGGCACATTCCGAAAAAAGTCAGTGCCTAGTGGGCTTTCTGCCGCCCTGGGGAGGGGGAAATCAGGGGCTATTGCCCCGATATGCCCCCGAGGGGGCAGAAAGACTGTGGCTATTCTTTTGGGGGTCGGGGGCATTGGGATGCCTATTCTGGTCAGCCCCCACCCCTGCGTATAAAAAAGCCAGCATGATCGCTGGCACATAGTGGGCTTTCTGCCCCCTGGGGGCAGATCAGGGGCTACTGGCCCCATCTGCCTCCTGGGAGGGGCAGAAAGACAGTGACATCTTTTTGGGGTGGGTGGGGGCATTGGCATGTCCATTCTTGGCAGCCCCCACCCCGAACTTTGTAAAAAAAAATCCCTGGTGGCTAGTGGGCTTTCTGCCCCCCGGGGGGGGCAGATAAGGTGCTATTGCCCCGTCTGCCTCCCAGGGGGGGGACAGAAAGACTTTAGCATTTTTTTGGGGGTGGGGGCATTGACATGCCCATTCTGGGCAGCCCCCACCCCTACCTATATAAAAAAAAAATCCCTGGCGCTTAGTGGGCTTTCTGCCCCCTCCCCGGGGGGAGCAGATCAGGGGCTATTGCCCCCATCTGCCTCCTGGGGGGGCAGAAAGTCTTTTTTTTTCTTTGGGGGGTAGGGTGGGGGCATTTGCATGCCCATTCTGGGCAGCCCCCACCCCGGGCCTATAAAAAAAATAATCCCTGGCATCTAGGGTGTTTCTGAACCCCCGGGTGGGGGCAGATTGGTGGCCACTGCCACCATCTGCCCCCCCGGGGGGGCAGAAAGACTGGAATTTCGTGGGGGAGGGGTGGGGGCATTGGCATGCCCATCTTGGGCAACCCCCACCCCTAAATGTATCGAGGGGAAAAAAAACCCTGGTGTCTAGTGGGCTTTCTGCCCCCCGGGGGGGCAGATTGGGGGCTACTGCCCCCATCTGCCCCCCAGGAGGGGCAGAAAGACTGTACCTTTGCGTCGGGGTGGGGGCATTGGCATGCCCATATTGGGCAGCCCCTACCCCAAATTATAATTTAAAAAAAATCCCTGGTATCTAGTGGGCTTTCTGCCCCCCCGGGGGGGCAGATTGGGGGCTACTGCCCCCATCTGCCCCCAGGAGGCGCAGAAAGACTGTACCTTTGCGGCGGGGTGGGGTGGGGGCATTGGCATGCCCATATTGGGCAGCCCCCACCCCTAACTATAATTTTTAAAAAAATCCCTGGTACCTAGTGGGCTTTATGCCCCCCCGGGGGGGCAGATTGGGGGCTACTGCCCCATCTTCCCCCCAGGGGGGGGCAGAAAGACTAATTTTGTGGCCGGGGGGGGTGGGGGCATCGGCATGCCCGTTTTGGGCAGCCCCCACCCCTAATAAACCTCCCATTAATTCCCTTGTGTCTAGTTGGCTTTCTACCCCCCCGGGGGGGCAGAAAGACTAATCATGCAAAATATTTTATGGGGGGAGCAAAGGCCCTTGCCCAAGGGGCCGCTCCCCCCTCCCTGGTGCCTAGTGGGTGGATCCCTGCTTGGGGATCGCCCTCCTGGGGCGATCCCCAAGCAGGGATCCACTAGGAGGGGTACCATTGGAAAGGGGAGATTCTCCCCTTTCCAACGATACCTCTCCTGAGTTTCTACGTGCTCAGTGGGCTGAGATAGCCCCTGAGCATGTAGAAACTGAAACTGAAATGAGCCTCTTGGCTCATTTCAGTTTCAGTTTCACTGAAATGACATCAGCGCGACGTGCGCGCCGATCGTCATTTCAGGGAAAACAGGGGGGGGGGCCTCGGGAGCTGGGGAAGCTCTTCCCCAGCTCCCGAGGGTTTAGGGGAGAAAAGGGAATCCCTCTGGTGCCCGCACCAGAGGGATTTCCTGTGCTGGGTCACATGACGAGCTGGACTCGTCATGAGCACACGAGCACTGTGTGCCATGACGAGTCCAGCTCGTCATGAGCATCGAAGGGGTTAAGGCCCTCTGGGGTTTTTGAATTTAATTCAATAATGTACATAGACTCCAACATTCTTAATTTTTTCTCTCGATCTCCACCTCTTACATTAGGCTTCACAGCATCTATCACAAAATAGGTTAGACCTTGAACATCATTATTATGGTATTGATTAAAATGGCGAGCCACTGGATAAGCTTTATCGCCATTCTTGATGGCTCTCAAATGATGAAGCACCCGCTTATACACTGGTAAGATAGTGCTGGCTACATACTTCAGGTCACAGGGACACTGAAGCACATAGACAGCAAAATCAGTTTTGCAAGTGAATTGGCCTTTAATTTTTTCTCTCTTTGCGACAGGTTTGATCTGTAACTTGATGTGTTTTTGCCATGGCAGCAGGCTTTACATTTTGAACATTTGACAAAACCTTCTTTTCTTCCCAGCCACATCGTTGATGGCTTTTTAGATTTAGATGTTGGTATCACATTACTCACCAACACCTGTTTAAAAGATGTTGCTCGTCTAAATGTTATCTGAGGTTTTCTTGGAACTAGTTTCCCTGAAATTTGATCATTTCTTATCAAATGCTAGTGTTTACATAAAATGTCTCTGACGGTTTTATGCTGTTTGTTGTAAGATGTAATCATTCTGCATTGATTTGTACTTTTAGATCCCAATTTACGTTTTTGCACATTGCTATTTTTGAACAAAATATCCTTTCTAGATTTTTTCTTAGCTTTATAAATGGCACTTGTTAGACACGACCCAGCATAGCCCCGCACTCTAAATTGGTCTTTTAACTCCTCCAATTCCTTGTCACAGTTTTCCTGATTGCTACAATTTCTGATGATACGCAAGCATTCCCCATAGGGGATACTATTAATTAAATTTTGTGAGTGGAAACTTGTTGCATGGAGTAGGGTGTTACCAGCCGTTGGTTTCCTATACAACGAAGTTTCCAACCACCCTTCCTCTATAAAAATAGTTAGATCTAAAAGTTTACTCTTGAAGCGCTGACAGTACCAGTGAATTTAAGGTTCAACTCGTTAATTTGGAGTTTACCTATAAAATCGTTGAGAGACTTCTCTGTGCCCTTCCATACAATAAATAAGTCGTCTATAAACCGACTCCAATGCATGATATTAATTTGCCATTCTTCATGGTACAGCTTTTGGACCACCTGCTCCTCCCACCAGCCCATATGCAAATTTGCATAGCTGGGGGCGAAGCAGGTGCCCATCGCTGTACCACACATCTGGTGAAAAAGTTGGTCATTGAAGAGGAAATAGTTGTTTTTTAAACAAACAGATGTCATTGCAATGAGCATTTGGGTATGAGCCCAAATTTTTACTGGTCTGTCTCCTAAATAGTATTTCACAGCATTTAGGCCATCTTCATGCCTAATGCTGGTATACAGCATGGTGACATCAATAGTCGCTAATAAAAAGTCATGCTCCCATGGCAGATCATACACTCTTTTCAAAACATCTGCTGCATCCATTATATATGTTGGCAAATTTTTAACTAATGGACATAAAAATGAATCAACAAATTTAGATGTGTTTTCGAATGCACTGCCAATTGCAGATATAATTGTGCACCCAGGAGGTGTGATGGGGTCTTTGTGTATCTTTGGAATAAGATACATCACAGGTGTTATTGGCTTGCTAATCTTTAAAAAAGATAATTCTTCATATGTAATTAAACATTGGTCATACCATGATTGTAAATTGGCATTATACACAAGATGGCTATTAATCATAATATTCTCTGCTACTTTTGTGTAATTCAAGCGATTATTTAGTTGCTTGTATGCCTCAGCTAGATATTCTTGTTTTTCCCATAAAACAACATTCCCCCCTTTATCAGCATTACG
This sequence comes from Calotriton arnoldi, assembly GCA_963921515.1. Classification (NCBI taxonomy): domain Eukaryota; kingdom Metazoa; phylum Chordata; class Amphibia; order Caudata; family Salamandridae; genus Calotriton; species Calotriton arnoldi. The sequence goes on along the minus strand of CAWUFW010001768.1, from coordinate 258,492 downwards.
CACAATACAATTTGCATTTGTGGATAATTTATTGATTAGTGCAGTGTATTCTTTCTTGTTTTTGAATTTTTTCTTTTTTCACGTTCATTTTTTTACATAAACCTTTCAATTCATTGGTCACTAGTTCATTGAAAACGTCCACAGAATCTTTGCTAGACATCGGAGTAAATCTCGAGGCAGGCCTAAATGTAGTTGGTTCATTACTGGCTATACTTAAGCCTTGGCGATCGGCTAATTCTGTAGCTTGATCTATAGTTGTTTGTAGATCATTCTCCCCGATCGAGGCATCTCTTTCCAGATCTTCTTCTAGATGTCTCATATCCAACATTAAATCCATATCATTGACTGCAAAATTTGACAGATGAGTGTCTCTACTACTTTGACCACCTTCCGATGCAGTGTGATTCCTACTGGGGTTAATTGCAAAATACTTCTTTAGTTTTAACGATCGCACAAATTTGAAAACATCGATTCTTGTCTTAACGTAATCAAAATCTTGTTCTGGACAAAATGATAAGCCCAATTTGAGAATGTTGTTTTCTTTCTCTGTTAGAGTTATATTCGTAAGATTTATGATTGAGTTTTCTGATTCAAGACTAATTTTTTGGTTTGTTTGTTCTTCACTTCCCCTTCTACATTTGCGTTGCTTTGCGCCTTTGCGCCTCTGTTGCCTCTGCCTCTTCCTCTTTGAGGCTTTCCGTAATTTGCAAATGTTCTGGGCCGGAGGTTGAAGCCGTAGGTGCAGTACCTTTAGCAGATCTATTGGGACCATCATCGCTATCAGTATCAGGCAGTATTGCAAGCTCTGAACCTGATACTGATGGCGATGATGGTCCCAATAGATCTGCTAAAGGTCCTGCGCCTACGGTTCTGGAAGAATTTGGTTTTTTAGAACAGGAGAGGAGATTCAACCTCCGGCCCAGAACATTTGCAAATTACGCAAAGCCTCAAAGAGGAAGAGGCAGAGGCAACAGAGGCGCAAAGCAACGCAAATGTAGAAGGGAAAGTGAAGAACAAACAAACCAAAAAATGAGTCTTGAATCAGAAAACTCAATTATAAATCTTGCGAATATAACTCTAACAGAGAAAGAAAACAACATTCTCAAATTGGGCTTATCATTTTGTCCGAACAAGATTTTGATTACGTTAAGACAAGAATCGATGTTTTCAAATTTGTGCGATCGTTAAAACTAAAGAAGTATTTTGCAATTAACCCCAGTAGGAATCAAACGGCATTGGAAGGTGGTCAAAGTAGTAGAGACACTCATCTGTCAAATTTTGCAGTCAATGATATGGATTTAATGTTGGATATGGACATCTAGAAGAAGATATGGAAAGAGATGCCTCTATCAGGGAGAATGATCTACAAACAACTATAGATCAAGCTACAGAATTAGCCGATCGCCAAGGCTTAAGTATAGCCAGTAATGAACCAACTACATTTTGGCCTTCCTCGAGATTTACTCCGATGTCTAGCAAAGATTCTGTGGACGTTTTCAATGAACTAGTGACCAATGAATTGAAAGGTTTATGTAAAAAAATGAACGTGAAAAAAGTAAAAATTACAAAAAACAAGAAAGAATACACTGCACTAATCAATAAATTATCCACAAATGCAAATTGTATTGTGCGCAATGCTGATAAAGGGGGGAATGTTGTTTTATGGGGAAAACAAGAATATCTAGCTGAGGCATACAAGCAACTAAATAATCGCTTGAATTACACAAAAGTAGCAGAGAAAGTTATGATTAATAGCCATCTTGTGTATAATGCCAATTTACAATCATGGTATGACCAATGTTTAATTACATATGAAGAATTATCTTTTTTAAAGATTAGCAAGCCAACAACACCTGTGATGTATCTTATTCCAAAGATACACAAAGACCCCATCACACCTCTTGGGCGCCCAATTATATCTGCAATCGGCAGGGCATTCGAAAAAACATCTAAATTTGTTGATTCATTTTTATGTCCATTAGTTAAAAATTTGCCAACATATATTATGGATACAGCAGATTTTTTGAAAAGAGTGTATGATCTGCCATGGGAGCATGACTTTTTGTTAGCGACTATTGATGTCACCACGTTGTATACCAGCATTAGGCATGAAGATGGCCTAAATGCTGTGAAATACTATTCAGGAAACAGACCAGTAAAATTTTCGGCTCATACTCAAATGCTCATTGCAATGACATCTGTTTGTTTAAAAAACAACTATTTCCTCTTCAATGACCAACTTTTTTACCAGACGTGTGGTACAGCGATGGGCACCTGCTTCGCCCCCAGCTATGCAAATTTGCATATGGGCTGGTGGGAGGAGCAGGTGGTCCAAAAGCTGTACCATGAAGAATGGCAAAATAATATCATGCATTGGAGTCGGTTTATAGACGGCTTATTTATTGTATGGAAGGGCACAGAGAAGTCTCTCAACGATTTTATAGGTAAACTCCAAATTAACGAGTTGAACCTTAAATTCACTGGTACTGTCAGCGCTTCAAGAGTAAACTTTTTAGATCTAACTATTTTTATAGAGGATGGGCGGTTGGAAACTTTGTTTTATAGGAAACCAACGGCTGGTAACACCCTACTCCATGCAACAAGTTTCCACCCCCAAAATGTAATTAATAGTATCCCCTATGGGAATGCTTGCGTACCATCAGAAATTGTAGCAATCAGGAAAACTGTGACAAGGAATTGGAGGTGTTAAAATACCGATTTAGAGTGAGGGGCTATGCTGAGTCGTGTCTAACAAGTGCCATTTATAAAGCTAAGAAAAAATCTAGAGAGGATATTTTGTTCAAAAATAGCAATGTGCAAAAACGTAAATTGGGATCTAAAAGTACAAATCAATGCAGAATGATTACATCTTACAACAAACAGCATAAAACTGTCAGAAACATTTTATGTAAACACTGGCATTTGATAATAAATGATCAAATTTTAGGGAAACTAGTTCAAAGATAACCTCAGATAACATTTAGACGAGCAAAATCTTTTATACAGATGTTGGTGAGTAATGTGATACCAACATCTAAATCTAAAAAGCCATCAACGATGTGGCTGGGAAGAAAAGAAGGTTTTGTCAAATGTTGAAAATGTAAAACCTGCTGACATGGCAAAAACACATCGAGTTACAGATCAAACCTGTCGCAAAGAGAGAAAAAAATGAAAGGCCAATTCACTTGCAAAATTGATTTTGCTGTCTATGTGCTTCAGTGTCCCTGTGACCTGAAGTACGTAGGCAGCACAATCTTACCAGTGCATAAGCGGGTGCTTCAACATTTGAGAGCCATCAAGAATGGCGATAAAGCTTATCCAGTGGCTCGCCATTTTAATCAATACCATAATAATGATGTTCAAGGTCTAACCTATTTTGTGATAGATGCTGTGAAACCTAATGTAAGAGGTGGAGATCGAGAGAAAAAATTAAGAATGTTGGAGTCTATGTACATTATTGAATTAAATTCAAAAACCCCAGAGGGCCTTAATATGGAAGAAGATCTGCATACACATTTATAAGGAATATGAGCCTACTGTCCTGTATATCTCTCAGGTTTTAACCATTTTTTAAATTAATATTTCAATTTTTATTTTTCACTTTATGGGCACATTTGGTTTAAGCACGATTAGGTCAAGACAGCCGTTCACATTAGGAGCTTAGCTCACAATGTTTAATAGGCCCACTTGGGCAAGATTTGAGAATGCTTTTGCATTAAAATGTTCAGGTATTATTAAATTGTAATTATAGGAGCGCAGCTTAAACCAATCAATATGCCCACTTGGGCAAGATTTGGGAACAAAAATGCTTATATAATGTAATGTTAAATTGTAAACATATGAAATTTAAGTGTGATTTTTCTGTTTACTTGTCCATGGTGTCGTAATATGGTTTTGTATAGTTCTGAATTGGTTTTACAAAATCAGGATGACGAAATTTGCTTAGTAAGGCATATTTATGTAAATCACTTGAATTTCAAAATGGGGATGTAACTAAAATGTTCAATTTATCATTATGGTAATTTAAGAAAATGTTACGCTAAATGACACTTGGTCAAAACTAGGTCTGTCATGATCGTGAACAAAGCAATATTAATTTGCGCCGTTTTCTTATCAAAAATTTTCTTACTACTTTTATTATTGTGAACATAAACTAATTATTAGTCATTAATTGTGTAAACATGAAATAATTTTATGTTCAACAGAAGCTCCACAAACAAATTGTAATGACGGTTTGTTTAAGAACTACGAGTCTGTCTTCCTATGCACTAAGGTTGTAGTTTCACAAATGACGATTCACGCATTGCATTTAAAAATGGCTGAAAACTTTATTAGTTTGTTGGTGAGCAAGCCTGCAGGTCAGGCGAAATGCATCCGACAGCTGACAAATAAAACTCTTATTTTGTCAAGAACATGGCTTCGTCATCCTTGGTGTAAGGAGTTGTTGCTGATATATATATATATATATATATATATATATATATATATATATTATCTACTGGCGGTCGCCAGTAGATAGTTATAGTTAAAACCTATTATCCATAGGAAATCCGCGACATTCTATTTAAAATAACGTTGGCGCCGGTTGACGAATGTTCGCGAAAGTTTCCAACTTGTTGGGGCGCTCCGGTCCGCTCCTATCCTGAAAGTCTCGGGGTGATACTTCAAGCGGGGGCCGAGAAAAAGGGGGGGTCCCAAAACGCGTTTTCCCCATTCATTTTTCCATAGGAACCTTTAGTCGCAGCTACAGCCCGAACTGCTGAACGGAATTACACCAAATTTGGCAAAGAGGCAGCCCTTGGTTCAGTGTCGTGCCTTTTGCTTAAATGGTGTAAATCCGTTCAGTAGTTCCTGAGAAAATCAAAACTAAAGTCACATATATATCTGGGCGGAGCCTAACCACACATGTCATCGTGAGATCTGATTGGCTGTCAGCACTTCATCCTGGAATTGCTGGCAGCCATCTTGGGACCAATATAAATGATAGTACCTCATTGAGATTTTGAGGGTCACCAAAAGGAGAACTATAAAGGGTGATAACAGGCTTTAGTTACATTAGAATTTATTTGTTGATGGTACCATACTAATTTTAGGAATTGTGGTGTATTCTAAGGTGATTTTACCATGTGAAAAACCTTCTGCTGGGATATCATGAATCATGTTTGAGAGAACACTATTTTCTCATGCTTGTCCCATGGAGGTTTGGAAGGTGCTCCAGAAGCTAAAATGAGAGCATATTTTCTGTAAATTCACATTATCTTTCTCACTCATGTGAGAATGAAGTCTGACATTCTCAGTAAAACATGTACATCCAACAAGGGCAGAGACTGTCAGTTGATTCCTTTGTGTTCTACTGCAGCTTCCCAGAGTGTTCTAAAGAACAACTAGAGTGCTAACAGCCTTACTTATGACAAAAGTATGGCACACCTGAAGCCATCTTGATTGGAATAAACTGGTAACACTTAAACAATTTAATTTAAAAAGGAACAAAATGATGGGGTTCATTTTGTCATAGAAATTATGGTTAGTGCTGTAGAAAGAAAAATTAGGACATGTTTCAAGTGTGATCTCAAATATCTTCCTGTTATATTTCAACAGGAGCAGCCTGCCAGTTGATGCCTTTGTGTTCTACTGCAGCTTCCCAGAGTGTTCTAAAAAACAACTAGAGTGCTAACAGCCTTACTTATGACAAAAGTATGGCACACCTGAAGCCATCTTGATTGGAATAAACTGGTAACACTTAAAACATTTAATTTAAAAAGGAACAAAATGATGGGGTTCATTTTGTCATAGAAATTATGGTTAGTGCTGTAGAAAGAAAAATTAGGACATATTTCAAGTGTGATCTCAAATATCTTCCTGTTATATTTCAACAGGAGCAGCCTGCCAGTTGATGCCTTTGTGTTCTACTGCAGCTTCCCAGAGTGTTCTAAAGAACAACTAGAGCGCTAACAGCCTTACTTATGACAAAAGTATGGCACACCTGATTGGAATAAACCGGTAACACTTAAAACATTTAATTTAAAAAGGAACAAAATGAGGGGTTCTTTTTTAAATAGAAATTATGGTTAGTGCTGCAGAAAGAAAAATTAGGGCATGTTTTAAGTGAGATCTCAAATCCTCTTCTATTTCATTAGAAAATTCTGACATGCAGACTGAAACAATCACTTTCAATACCAGCAGCAGACTACCAGTTAACTCCCTGGTGAGCAGTAGCTTTACTCCAGTGATCTAATGAGCAACTAGAGTGCTAACATTCTGAATTTATGGCAGATGTGAGACACATCTGAATGCCTTCTTGATGGAATCAAAGTAAAAACTGAAAGCATTTCCTACTGAGGAGACTGCAGTAAATGAAGAAATTAGGAAACTTCATAACAAAGAAGTCTTCCAAGATGGCCACCAGTGAAAAAAGAGCCCAAATGTAGCACAAATATTACCCAGATGTAGCCCACATATAGCCCAATGACAAAAGGGTGCAAAACACTTTTTATTTTTAGTTTTTTTGCAGTTTTATGTAGTGCAAACTGGTCAGGTATTGGAGCATTGCATCTTAAAACATGACCCCCTACACTACAAAAACACCACTGCACTACCTTAAACCCTAAAACACTACCCCCAGCATGACCCCCTACACTACACAAGCACCACTGCACTATCCTAAACCCTAAAACACTACCCCCAGCACGACCCCCTACACTACCCAAACACCACTGCACTAACCTAAAACCTAAAACACTACCACCAGCACGACCCCCTACACTACCCAAACACCACTGCACTACCCTAAAACATGACCCCCTACACTACACAAACACCACTGCACTACCCTAAACCCTAAAACACTACCCCCAGCATGACCCCCTAAACTACACAAGCACCACTGCACTACCCTAAACCCTAAAACACTAACCCCAGCACGACCCCCTACACTACCCAAACACCACTGCACTACCCTAAAACATGACCCCCTACACTACACAAACACCACTGCACTACCCTAAACCCTAAAACACTACCCCCAGCACGACCCCTACACTACACAAGCACCACTGCACTACCCTAAACCCTAAAACACTACCTCCAGCACGACCCCCTACACTGCCCGAACACCACTGCACTGCCCTAAACCCTGAAACACCAGCCCCTGCATGACCCCCTACACTGCCCGAACACCACTGCACTGCCCTAAACCCTGAAACACCACCCCTAGCATGACCCCCTACACTGCCCGAACACCACTGCACTGCCCTAAACCCTGAAACACCACCCCCTTCACGACCCCCTACACTGCCCGAACACCACTGCACTGCCCTAAACCCTGAAACACCACCCCCAGCATGACCCCCTACACTGCCCGAACACCACTGCACTGCCCTAAACCCTGAAACACTACCCCCAGCAAGACCCCCTACACTGCCCGAACACCACTGCACTGCCCTAAACCCTGAAACATCACCCCCAGCAAGACCCCCTACACTGCCCAAACACCACTGACCTAAACCCTGAAACACCACCCCCAGCACGACCCCCTACACTGCCCGAACACCACTGCACTGCCCTAAACCCTGAAACACTACCCCCAGCATGACCCCCTACACTGCCCGAACACCACTGCTCTGCCGAAAACCCTGAAACACCAGCCCCAGCACGACCCCCTACACTGCCCGAACACCACTGCACTGCCCTAAACCTTGAAACACCAGCCCCTGCACGACCCCCTACACTGCCCGAACACCACTGCACTACCCTAAACCCTGAAACATCATCCCCAGCACGACCCCCTACACTGCCCGAGCACCACTGCACTGCCCTAAACCCTGAAACACCAGCCCCAGCACGACCCCCTACACTGCCTGAGCACCACTGCACTGCCCTAAACCCTGAAACACCAGCCCCAGCACGACCGCCTACACTGCCCGAACACCACTGCACTGCCCTAAACCCTGAAACACCAGCCCCAGCACGACCCCCTACACTGCACGAACACCACTGCACTGCCCTAAACCGTGAAACACCAGCCTCAGCACGACCCCCTACACTGCCTGAACACCACTGCACTGCCCTGAACCCTGAAACACCAGCCCCAGCACAACACCCTACACTGCCCGAACACCACTGCACTGCCCTAAACCCTGAAACACCACCCTGTGCATGACCCCCTACACTGCCCGAACACCACTGCACTGCCCTAAACCCTGAAACACCACCCCCAGCGCGACCCCCTACACTGCCCGAACACCACTGCACTGCCCTAAACCCTGAAACACCACCCCCTGCACAACCCCCTACACTGCTTGAACACCACTGCACTACCCTAAACCCTAAAACACTACCCCCAGCACGACCCCCTAAACTACACAAGCACCACTGCACTACCCTAAACCCTAAAACACTACCCCCAGCACGACCCCCTACACTACACAAACACCACTGCACTACCCTAAACCCTAAAACACTACCCCCAGCACGACACCCTACACTACCCAAACACCACTGCACTACCCTAAAACATGACCCCCTACACTACACAAACACCACTGCACTACCCTAAACCCTAAAACACGACCCCCAGCACGACCCCCTACACTACACAAGCACCACTGCACTACCCTAAACCCTAAAACATTACCCCCAGCACGACCCCCTACACTGCCCGAACACCACTGCACTGCCCTAAACCCTGAAACACCAGCCCCTGCATGACCCCCTACACTGCCCGAACACCACTGCACTGCCCAAAACCCTGAAACACCACCCCTAGCATGACCCCCTACACTGCCCGAACACCACTGCACTGCCCTAAACCCTGAAACACCACCCCCTTCACGACCCCCTACACTGCCCGAACACCACTGCACTGCCCTAAACCCTGAAACACCACCCCCAGCATGACCCCCTACACTGCCCGAACACCACTGCACTGCCCTAAACCCTGAAACACTACCCCCAGCAAGACCCCCTACACTGCCCGAACACCACTGCACTGCCCTAAACCCTGAAACATCACCCCCAGCAAGACCCCCTACACTGCCCGAACACAACTGACCTAAACCCTGAAACACCACCCCCAGCACGACCCCCTACACTGCCCGAACACCACTGCACTGCCCTAAACCCTGAAACACCACCCCCAGCACGACCCCCTACACTGCCCGAACACCACTGCACTGCCCTAAACCCTGAAACACTACCCCCATCATGACCCCCTACACTGCCCGAACACCACTGCTCTGCCGAAAACCCTGAAACACCAGCCCCAGCACGACCCCCTACACTGCCCGAACACCACTGCACTTCCCTAAACCTTGAAACACCAGCCCCTGCACGACCCCCTACACTGCCCGAACACCACTGCACTACCCTAAACCCTGAAACATCATCCCCAGCACGACCCCCTACACTGCCCGAGCACCACTGCACTGCCCTAAACCCTGAAACACCAGCCCCAGCACGACCCCCTACACTGCCTGAGCACCACTGCACTGCCCTAAACCCTGAAACACCAGCCCCAGCACGACCGCCTACACTGCCCGAACACCACTGCACTGCCCTAAACCCTGAAACACCAGCCCCAGCACGACCCCCTACACTGCACGAACACCACTGCACTGCCCTAAACCGTGAAACACCAGCCTCAGCACGACCCCCTACACTGCCTGAACACCACTGCACTGCCCTGAACCCTGAAACACCAGCCCCAGCACAACACCCTACACTGCCCGAATACCACTGCACTGCCCTAAACCCTGAAACACCACCCTGTGCATGACCCCCTACACTGCCCGAACACCACTGCACTGCCCTAAACCCTGAAACACCACCCCCAGCGCGACCCCCTACACTGCCCGAACACCACTGCACTGCCCTAAACCCTGAAACACCACCCCCTGCACAACCCCCTACACTGCTTGAACACCACTGCACTACCCTAAACCCTAAAACACTACCCCCAGCACGACCCCCTAAACTACACAAGCACCACTGCACTACCCTAAACCCTAAAACACTACCCCCAGCACGACCCCCTACACTACACAAACACCACTGCACTACCCTAAACCCTAAAACACTACCCCCAGCACGACACCCTACACTACCCAAACACCACTGCACTACCCTAAAACATGACCCCCTACACTACACAAACACCACTGCACTACCCTAAACCCTAAAACACAACCCCCAGCACGACCCCCTACACTACACAAGCACCACTGCACTACCCTAAACCCTAAAACACTACCCCCAGCACGACCCCCTACACTGCCCGAACACCACTGCACTGCCCTAAACCCTGAAACACCAGCCCCTGCATGACCCCCTACACTGCCCGAACACCACTGCACTGCCCTAAACCCTGAAACACCACCCCTAGCATGACCCCCTACACTGCCCGAACACCACTGCACTGCCCTAAACCCTGAAACACCACCCCCTTCACGACCCCCTACACTGCCCGAACACCACTGCACTGCCCTAAACCCTGAAACACCACCCCCAGCATGACCCCCTACACTGCCCGAACACCACTGCACTGCCCTAAACCCTGAAACACTACCCCCAGCAAGACCCCCTACACTGCCCGAACACCACTGCACTGCCCTAAACCCTGAAACATCACCCCCAGCAAGACCCCCTACACTGCCCGAACACCACTGACCTAAACCCTGAAACACCACCCCCAGCACGACCCCCTACACTGCCCGAACACCACTGCACTGCCCTAAACCCTGAAACACTACCCCCAGCATGACCCCCTACACTGCCCGAACACCACTGCTCTGCCGAAAACCCTGAAACACCAGCCCCAGCACGACCCCCTACACTGCCCGAACACCACTGCACTGCCCTAAACCTTGAAACACCAGCCCCTGCACGACCCCCTACACTGCCCGAACACCACTGCACTACCCTAAACCCTGAAACATCATCCCCAGCACGACCCCCTACACTGCCCGAGCACCACTGCACTGCCCTAAACCCTGAAACACCAGCCCCAGCACGACCCCCTACACTGCCTGAGCACCACTGCACTGCCCTAAACCCTGAAACACCAGCCCCAGCACGACCGCCTACACTGCCCGAACACCACTGCACTGCCCTAAACCCTGAAACACCAGCCCCAGCACGACCCCCTACACTGCACGAACACCACTGCACTGCCCTAAACCGTGAAACACCAGCCTCAGCACGTCCCCCTACACTGCCTGAACACCACTGCACTGCCCTGAACCCTGAAACACCAGCCCCAGCACAACACCCTACACTGCCCGAACACCACTGCACTGCCCTAAACCCTGAAACACCACCCCGTGCATGACCCCCTACACTGCCCGAACACCACTGCACTGCCCTAAACCCTGAAACACCACCCCCAGCGCAACCCCCTACACTGCCCGAACACCACTGCACTGCCCTAAACCCTGAAACACCACCCCCTGCACAACACCCTACACTGCTTGAACACTACTGCACTGCCCTAAACCCAGAAACACCATCCCCAGCACGACCCCCTATACTGCACGAACACCACTGCACTGCCCTAAACCCTGAAACACTACCCCCAGCAAGACCCCCTACACTGCCCGAACACCACTGCACTGCCCTAAACCCTGAAACATCACCCCCAGCAAGACCCCCTACACTGCCCAAACACCACTGCCCTAAACCCTGAAACACCACCCCCAGCAAGACCCCCTACACTGCCCAAACACCACTGCACTGCCCTAAACCCTGAAACACCAGCCCCAGCACGACCCCCTACACTGCCCGAACACCACTGTACTGCCCTAAACCCTGAAACCCCACCCCCAGCATCACCCCCTACACTGCCAGAACACCACTGCACTGCCCTAAACCCTGAAACACCACCCCCTGCACGACCCCTACACTGCCCGAACACTACTGCCCTAAACCCTGAAACACCACCCCCAGCACGACCCCCTACACTGCACGAACATCACTGCACCGCCCTAAACCCTGAAACACTACCCCCAGCAAGACCCCCTACACTGCCCGAACACCACTGCACTGCCCTAAACCCTGAAACATCACCCCCAGCAAGACCCCCTACACTGCCCGAACACCACTGCCCTAAACCCTGAAACACCACCCCCAGCAAGACCCCCTACACTGCCCGAACACCACTGCACTGCCCTAAACCCTGAAACACCACCCCCAGCAAGACCCCCTACACTGCCCGAACACCACTGCACTGCCCTAAACCCTGAAACACCACCCCCAGCACAACCCCCTACACTTCCCGAACACCACTGCTCTGCCCTAAACCCTGAAACACCACCCCCAGCAAGACCCCCTACACTGCCCGAACACCACTGCACTGCCCTAAACCATGAAACACCAGCCCCAGCACGACCGCCTGCACTGCCCAAAAACTACTGCACTGCCCTAAACCCTGAAACACCACCCCCAGCAAGACTACCTACACTGGCCGAACACCACTGCACTGCCCTAAACCCTGAAACACCACCCCCTGCATGACCCCCTACACTGCCCAAACACTACTGCACTGCCCTAAACCCTGAAACACCACCCCTCAGCACGACACCCTACACTGCCCGAACACCACTGCACTGCCCTAAACCCTGAAACACCACCCCAGCACGACCCCCTACACTGCCCGAACACCACTGCACTAAACCCTGAAACACCACCCCCTGCACGACCCCCTACACTGCCGGAACACCACTGCACTGCCCTAAACCCTGAAACACCACCCCCAGCACGACCCCCTACACTGCCCTAACACCACTGCACTGCCCTAAACCCTGAAACATCACCCCAGCACAACCCCCTACACTGCCTGAGCACCATTGCTCTGCCCTAAACCCTGAAACACTAGCCCCAGCACGACCCACTACACTGCCCGAACACCACTGCACTGCCCTAAACCCTGAAACACCACCCCCAGCACGACCCCCTACACTGCCCGAACACCACTGCACTGCCCTAAACCCTGAAACACCAGCCCCAGCAAGACCCCCTACACTGCCCGAACACCACTGCATTGCCCTAGACTCTGAAACACCAGCCCCAGCAAGACCCCTACACTGCCCGAACACCACTGCATTGCCCTAGACTCTGAAACACCAGCCCCAGCAAGACCCCCTACACTGCCCGAACACCACTGCACTGCCCTAAACCCTGAAACATCAGCCCCAGCATGACCCCCTACACTGCCCGAACACCACTGCACTGCCCTAAACCCTGAAACACCAGCCCCAGCACGAACCCCTACACTGCCCGAACTCCACTGCACTGCCCTAAACCCTGAAACACCAGCCCCAGCACGACCCCCTACACTGCCCGAACACCACTGCACTGCCCTAAACTCTGAAACACCAGCCCCAGCACCACCCCCTACAATGCCCGAACACCACTGTACTGCCCTAAACCCTGAAACACCACCCCCTGCACCGCCCCCTACACTGACCGAACACCACTGCACTGCCCTAAACCCTGAAACACCACCCCCTGCACGACCCCCTACACTGCCCGAACACCACTGCACTGCCCTAAACCCTGAAACACCACCCCATACACTGCCCAAACACCACTGCACTGCCCTAAACCCTGAAACACCACCCCCTGCACCGCCCCCTACACTGCCCGAACACCACTGCACTGCCCTAAACCCTGAAACACCACCCCCAGCATGACCCCCTTTACTGCTCGAACACCACTGCACTGCCCCAATTCCTGAAACACCACCCCCAGCATGACCCCCTACACTGCCCGAACACCACTGCCCTAAACCCTGAAACACCACCCCTGCACGACCCCCTACACTGCCCGAACACCACTGCACTGCCCTAAACCCTGAAACACCACCCCCTGCACGACCCCCTACACTGCCCGAACACCACTGCACTGCCCTAAACCCTGAAACACCACCCCCAGCACGACCCCCTACACTGCCCGAACACCACTGCACTGCCCTAAACCCTAAAACACCACCCCCAGCACGACCCCCTACACTGCCCGAACACCACTGCACTGCCCTAAACCCTAGAACACTACCCCCAGCATGACCCCCTGCACTACCTGAACACCACTGCACTACCCTAAACCCTAAAATACTCCCCCAGCACGACCCCCTACACTACCCGAACACGACTGCACTGCCCTAAACCCTAAAACACTCCCCCAGCATGACCCCCTACACTACCGAACACCACTGCACTGCCCTAAACCCTAAAACACTCCCCCAGCATGACCCCCTACACTACCTAAACACCACTGCACTGCCCTAAACCCTAAAACACTACCCCCCGCATGACCCCTACACTACCCAAATACCAATGCACTACCCTAATCCCTAAAACACTACCCCCGCACAACCCCCTACACTATGCAAAGACCACTGCACTACCCTAAACTCTAAAACAATACCCCCCGCACTACTCCCTACACTACCCAAAGACCACTGCACTACCCTAAACCCTAAAACACGACCTCCTACACTACACAAACACCACTGCACTACCCTAAACCCTAAAATACTACCCCCAGCACGAACCCCTACACTACCCAAACACCACTGCACTACCCTAAACCATAAAACACTACCCCCAGCAGTACCCCCTACGCTACCCAAACACCACTGCACTACCCTAAACCCTAAAACACTACCCCCAGCAGTACCCCCTACACTACCCAAACACCATTGCACTACCCTAAACCCTAAAACACTACCCCCAGCAGTATCCCCTACACTACCCAAACACCACTGCACTACCCTAAACCCTAAAACACTAACCCCAGCACGACCCCTACACTACCCAAACACCACTGTACTACCCTAAACCCTAAAACACTCCCCCAGCATGACTCCCTACACTACCCAAACACCACTGCACTACCCTAAACCCTAAATCTACCCCCAGCATGACCCCCTACACTACACAAACACCACTGCACTACCCTAAACCCTAAAACACTACCCCCAGCATGACCCTCTTCACTACCTAAACACAACTGCACAATTTGTTACAGGCGTTGCAACGCAGGCCTGTGGTGCTTACTGGAAGTACCTGGTGGGCTAGTTGGGCCCCAGGGACTCTCAGGATTCAAGGTGACCTAATCCCCCAACTTAAAACGCGCCACGGGGCGCGTTTGCACAGTGGTGAAGGGAGGGGCGGGCCTCAGGTGACATGTGCGCAAACACGCCCTGTGGTGCGTTTTAAGTTGGGGAGTTAATTCCTTTGAATCCTGGGGGCCAACTAGCCCACCAGGTACCTTCAGTAAGCACAACAGAGTTGCGTTGCAGAGAGGTGAAAAAGGTGCGTGGCCTCGGAACGCCTCTCTGCAACTCAGCTCTGTGGTCCTAACTGTAGGTACCTGGGGGCTAGTTGGGCCCCAGGGACCCTCAGGATTCAAGGGAACTTAATCCCGCAACTTAAAACGCGCCACGGGCCGCGTTTGCACACATGTCACCTCAGGCCCCCTCCCTTCACCACTGTGCAAACCCGCACTGGCTCTGGTTAGTCAGAGTCAGTTACCACCAGTACCCGTCTGAAAAAGTTGTGGGCACAGGATGATTTTGCACCAAGGCCTCTTTCTGCTCCTCTGTTGGTTCTTTCTGCACATCTTTTGCTTCTTTCTGTGCGTTTTTCTTCTTTCTTCACATGTCCTACCTCTGTTGGCATAGTTAGAAACTAGCATTTAAAAACCTTTGAAATTCACTTAAAAAATCATAGGTTTCAGGCACGTTATAGTTAGAAATTAGCATTTAAAAAACCTCTGAAATTCACTGAAAAAACCGTAGGTTTCAGGCACGTTATAGTTAGAAATTAGCATTTAAAAACCTTTGAAATTCACTGAAAAAACCATAGGTTTCAGACACGTTATAATTAGAAATTAGCATTTAAAAACCTTTGAAATTCACTGAAAAAACCATAGGTTTTAGGGACAGTTATAGTTAGTTGGACATTGCACTCGTACAAAACCCGTGAAATTCCCCTGTTATAGTTAGTTCAGCTAACTATAACTCGCGCCCCGCAATGCACTGCTGATGACGTCACATATTACATCACTCATGACATGGTCAGTGACATCACTGATGACATCACTGATGACATCTCAAATGACATCACTGATGACATCATCCATGTGATAATTTCATGCATCTTCTCACACCCTAATATAACTTTTGATACACCCACTCTAAATTACAGACTGCCATTCTCAAAACCATAGACACTCCAACACCAAAAACTACATACCCACTCACTGATTCTTAGGTCTACACACACATCCACTCACTCACCTGTACAGTCACTCATACTTACAGTCACTCAGTACAGGACTATCATATGCACTCATACACCTATATAAACACTCACACACCGCCACTCATCCATAGAGGTACTCACACACCTAGTCAGTCATGCAAAAAATTAATCACACACCCATTTACTCACCTATACAGTTATACACACACCAGCTCACTTACTCATACAAATACTAGCACATTCTTACGCTCTTATACAATAACTGATACAAGCACACACGCATCCATACAGCCACTCTCACAATAACACACTCTCACTTATAGCCATTTAAATACTCTAACACACATATATACTGCCTTTTACATATGTAGTTACTCGCACATGTACCACTGAGATATACATTCACTCACTAACACACCCATACACACACTCACCCACCCAAGCAGTCCATCACAGATGCACTCTTGAAATCATGCACCCAGTGAATCACCCACTCACACATCTATGTATAGAGTCAAACACACCCCACCCACACAAACACTCAGGCAGCCATACAGATACTCAGAGAACCAATCAATAACCCATATAGACACTCATGTAGCTATTCGCAAATCCATGCATCCACTTACACACCAACAAACAGACGGATACAGACATTCACACAGTTTAGTCACTAACCCATGCATTCAGTAAGATACGTTTAATCACTCACTTGTAGAGTCAGTCACTCACGTACTAAATCATCCATTCAGACACTTATACACCCACTCATTCTTCAATACGCCTTTCCCTATATATATTAAACATATTTAAACTTTACAGAAACACACAGTCACTGGATGATGTCATCAGTGATGTCATCAGTGATGTCATCAGTGATGTCACTGACCATGTCATGAGTGATGTAATATGTGACGTCATCAGCAGTGCATTGCGGGGCGCGAGTTATAGTTAGCTGAACTAACTATAACAGGGGAATTTCACGGGTTTTGTACGAGTGCAATGTCCAACTAACTATAACTGTCCCTAAAACCTATGGTTTTTTCAGTGAATATATATATATATATATATTCATTGAATAAAACAAAGGTTGCAGGGACATTATAGTTAGCAAATAATATTTTTTAAAAACCTTAGAAATTCACTTAGGCAAACCAAAGGTTAAAGGGACGTTAGAGTTAGGTTCAGATTTTAGAAACACAAAACCATAAAAATTCTGCAGTTATAGTTACCTGAGCTAACTTTAACTTACGTCCCCATAATGCACTGCTTATGACCTTACATATTACATCACTCATGACATGGTCAGTGCCATCACTGATGACACACTGATGACATCCAAATTTACATCACTGATGACATCATCCAGTGCTTGTGAGTGTTGTCTAAAAGTTTATGCACATTAAACATATATGCTAAGGTACTACAAAAGTTAAATTAGTATACTTTGTGTACTACTAATGAGTGATACTATTTCTAACATATATTGTGTGAGTGGTTGTGTGACTGTGTTTATCCATGGGTGAGTGGGTGGCTATGGGTGTGTGAGTGGGTGAGTGGCTATATGGGTGAATATGTGGGTCTGTGTGAGTAACTGTATCTGTGGGTGAGTGGGTGTGTGAGTAGCTGTATGGGGGACTGAGTGTCTATTTGAGTAGCTATATGAGGGAATGAGTACCTGCTTGAGTGGGTGTTTGGTGAACTGAGTGGTTTTGTGAGTGGCTGTATTGGAGAATGAATGTTTGTATGAGTGGCTGTATGGGTGAGTGAGCAGATGTATAAGTGGTTTTATGGGTGTGTGAATGGGTAAGTGGTTGCGTGGTTGTGTGAGTGGGTGTGAGAGTAGTTGTGTGGGTGAGTAAATGGCTGTGTTGAGAGGATTTTTGGGTGAGTGACTGACTGTGTGAGTGGTTGTATGGTTAAATAAGTGGGTGCGAAAGTAGCTGTACAGGTTAGTGTGTGGCTGTGTGAGCTGTTGTATTGGTGGGTGAGTGGTTGTGTGTGTAGCTGTGTGAGGGAATGACTGGTTGTGTTAGTGCCTGTATGGGTGAGTGAGTGGATGTGTGACTAGCTTTATGGGTGAGTTTGAGACGTGAGTGGTTGTATGGGTCTGTGCATTGATATATGAGTGGTTGTGTGGGTGTGTGAGTGGGTGTGTAATTGGGTGTGTGAGTGTTTCTGTGGATGATATCATCAGTGATGTCATCAGTGATGTCATTTTGAGATGTCATCACTGATGTCACTGACCATGTCATGAATTCTGTAATCTGTGAGGTCATAAGCAGTGCATTGCAGGGGCTTAAGTTATACTTAGCTCAGATAACTATAACTACTGAATTTCAGTGGTATTGAGTGAGTGAAATCTGATCCTAACATTTATTTTTTTCAGTGAATTTTGAAGGTTTTTAAATTCTATTTCCTAACTATAATGCCCCTGTAACCTTTGTTTTTTTTCTGTGAATTTCAAAGTCTTTTCAAATTCCATTTCTAAAGTGCTATGTCCCCGTAATGTTTCTGTTTTTTTAGTTAATTTTTTAGGGTTTATTTTTAATACTAATTGTCCTACAATTTATTTTGATTTTTTATTTCATGTTTTTTAACTGCAGACATTCTTTATTTTATAAATATACTTTATATACATAAAAAAACATAAAAATCATATATGGACTTAATGTAAAATATATAAAGTTTTTATTTATGTAATTAGACAAATTGCATTTTTTTCCAATTATTTTTAGATACTGCAGTACCTTTGTGGGTACAAAAAAATAGACGGGATACTACTCTATGGTTTTTAATCCTGATCACGTGATCGGAATGAATCTACGAGTCCAAATCTGCAGATTCACTGAAAATGTTAAAAATTATTTTAAATATGTAAACCTGTCCATTTTCATTAATCACATCAGTGTGAACATATTTACAAGAATATATAAACTACCTTATATCTGTTTTTCAACAAAGTTACCCATTATATTTTGCAAATCTATGCACCAGATTTGCGAATTTGCTGAAAACGTTGTCTTTTGATTGGATATTTGAGGACCCCACTCATATACATGGAAAACCACACCCAAAAACAGTTAGTTCTCCAGTGAATTCTCTGGAAAGGGGATTGAGAACCAGTGGTGATCTGCTTTTACAGAATGGCTGAAACTACATCTTCTGTCAGGATGAACATCCACAACCTAATGAGGAGGAAGATACACCACCTCAAAGAAAAGAAAGTGATGTCTGGAAGCAATTTACACTACCTTCTGTGAAAAAGAAGGTAACAGCAAAATGTGTGTGATGCATTATTTACAGCAAGCAGTTATCCAGAGGCACTGCAGAGAAGTATTCACATTGTACAAGTTCCATGTGGAAGCACTTAAAAACAATTCATTAAAGGGTCTACATCCAGATGATGTGGGCAAAAACAGGTGCAGCAGGACAGTCCACCTCTACAGCACCCTTGGGAGAACCATCATCAGCTACAGGGATCACAATTCCAGCTGCCTGCGAAGAATTAAGTGATATGGTTACTCACTGTGCAAAGTGCCACATGCTTGTTGCTTTAAAAATATCCTCAGTGGCTGCATACTTGAATACAATAAAGAAGCATTGACCTTTAGTTTTCTTTTTCTTTGTGCTTCCAGTTATCATGTAATGTTTCTTGAAGACTGAAGCGGGTTGCTTCTTTGCATTTCCCAATCCTTACCCTTTTGCTACCCTGTTCACTTTTTGTTCAAAAAAGAAAAAAGAAAAAAATATAAAAACTTTTTTTTAAAAGCTATTAGAACCACCATCTGGTCAGACAAAGAGCTAACTCTGGGCCTGATTTTGATCTTGGAGGAGGGATTACTCCGTAACAACGGTGAAGGATATCCCATCCGCTGAAATATAAATCCCATAGGAAATAACGGGATTTATATTTCGGCAGATGGGATATCTGTCACCGTTGTGACGGAGTGACCCGTCTGCCAAGATCTAAATCAGGTCCTTTGTGTTTTTAATGTGTCAGTGACTGTATCGTTTGAGAGTAGGTGTATGAGTAGCGGTATCGGTGTGTGGCTTGGTGTATGAGTGGATGTATGAGTGTGTGAGTGGGTATGTGAATCACTTTATGGGTGTAACTAAGTAGCAGTGTGCATGTGTAAATGGGTGTGTGACTGTATGAGATTTTGAGTGTTTGTATGAGTGTATGCGTGGGTGTGCCTGTACCTGTGTAAATGACTCTATAGGGGTCATGTTCATGTATGAGTACCTGCATTGGTGTGTCTGTGACCCATAAGTTAAAATAATAATATACATTTTGATAACTTTACAAATACATTTTATTAACACATTGCAAAACAATTTAAACTAAACAATTAAGAAATAAACTTACCATAACTTATTTAACTATTTACAAATATACTTTTGTGCACAAGTACCTCGGGAAGCACAAAAGAAAATTGATGTTTTAAAGCATCTTACAATATCATCGAAGGAAAAAAGGTTCCAGAAAATGATCTGCACTTCAGTACTTACAGCAAATGGTTATCTAAGCCGGCACTACAAAACATTATTTACATGGGACGACATCCATGTGGAAGCACTTAAAAACAATTCCAAAAAGGGGCCACAACTAAATGGTGCAGGGCAAACTAGGTGCAGCAGGATAGTCCACCTGTGCAGAACCCTTGGGCAAACCACCATCAGCTGCAGTCATTTTAATTCCACCTACCTTCAAAAATGTAAGTGAGATGCTTACCCACTGTGCAAAATACCAGATGCTTGTCACCATAAAAATATGCTTTATGGGTGCATTTTCCATTTTCTACTGTTCTCGGATTCTGTACTCATACACCAAAAGTGATGTACCGTTGAAGGAATCATCAATGAACAATGGAGAAAAAAACAATCATAAAGATTGAACAAAAAAACAAAACTTGGTTTCTAACTCTAAGCTGTGCAGAATACATATGGGATGACTTACATGACTTTCTCACACAAACAAACTGTAACATTAAAGACACCAAGTTCAAGACATCAGGAAAACTTTGCCATATGCATCTGTGAAAGTTTTGCAGGTACTTTAAGCACAGATTCGAAATTATACTGTCCTTCATCTGCAACAAAAAAATCCACTTCTTGGAGAAATCACTGATTTCTTTTAACAAAAAGAGTACAAAGCAAGAAGTGCTCATCATTTTCATATGCTTTTCTGGGTAAAAGATCCACCTAAATTTGGAACAGATACCGAATGAGTCTGTACTTTCTTCCATAGAACAATATATTATATGTAGCATTCCAAAAGATACTGTGGGAAAAAAGGATAAAGCAAGAAGTACTGTGTTTCCAATCACATAGATACGGAAAGTACTGTCAGCACAAATATTTAATTTTTTTCTTAGCTCCCCACTGAACCTTCATGTTTTTTACGGTTTGAAGCAAGTTCCTTCTTCCTAGTTCTCTTTGAAAAAAATGAAAAAGTATAAAACTGTAAGAAAAACTTTCTTAAAAAACAACAGTACTTTTTACAAACATTTCAAAAGTACCCCACAAAATCCTCCCAGGATCGGTGACACAGTTTCTGATTGCCCCTTTATTTCAACCTGCACTTCTCTGGGGTGAATTCATGTTTGCTGACAAGGGCGTCCTTAATGATGTGATACCTCAACCTCTTCCCCTTCTCTGGGGCCATGAGGGCATCCCTTTCATCACCAGAAATATGACTCCAAAGGCCAACTTCCCAATTCTCCTCAAAGATCCTCTTGTGCTATTTCATATACCTGAAACAACCTTTCTATATCACCACCCTCCTTACAATCAGGCACTAAATCTCTGGGTAACTGTATTCTTTCTTCTGTACTGGATACAGTAGTTTTGCTCCCACCATTTTTGCTAGACTCTCACAGCTATTTGGCCTTCAGGTCCACCTTCTTGACAGTCACTTCATGAGCCAACAAGACACTTTTCTCCTCCAAGGCTCTTCTAGCCTCAGCGTTTCTCTCCTATGCAGCTAGCTGGTCCAGCTGCAGCCTCAGGTCCCTCTCAGTCTGTGTGTCGTTGAGCTCCTCAGGGGACTTGGTTCAGGAGGAGACACTACTTCCTGTATCCAATCCAATGGGGAGCTCTCTGTCTGTGTGGATCCCCTCTCTCCTCTGGTCCCTTTGCCCAGTCTTTTCTCTGCTCCTTTCCCTCTTTCTCCAAGCCCCTACCCTTAGGGGTTCTGATTTTAAGGTCAACCACAATCAGGATTCTCCCTTCGCAAGCGTGCTGAAGTAGTCCTCTTAAAACTCTTCCTGTGGTGCAGATTGCATTCTGTGGATGTCCTCCAAGGCTCTAAGGGTGAACTGGTACTCAAACTTGGGCATACAGTTGAGTAAATGGTTATCGTGAATCGTTTTTTGACTGAGTATGTACATATATATATATATTTTTTAATGTGTACAGGATCTGCAGATCCGCAATGATTTACATGAGGGGCCATGCTGAGCCCTGTGGTGGGGCTGCGGATCTCACACATGGCAAAAAGAATTTGTAGGCAGATTCTAGCCCATTGTACCTACTTTTGACACCTCTGTAACACAAAGATGGGGTCAGGGTACTTCTACCCTTTCCCCTTCCCCTTCATATAAATTGCAGCCTAAATTTCAGCACCAGGGACTGTTTCTCGATACATAAAATGTTGTCCGCAACCTCCTGATCAGGTTGTGATCAGCCAATCATGGTGTTGCTGGTGGCGTGTGACTTTGCAGAGCCCCTGTGGGGGCTCCGGGGATGGTCTGCTTCCCTCGATATACAAATGTGTTTTTCCTTTAATATCTCAAAAACAACTGAATGGATTTAAACCAAATAACAAAAAAGTGTCTTTCTGTACCAACAGCTACCTCTCTGCCAAATTTGGTGTAATTCCATCCAGCAGTTCAGGCTGTAATTGTGTTCAAAATCCCTATGGGAAATTAAATGGGAAGATCCCATTTTTTTACTCTCCCTTTCTTTCGGCCCCTGCTTGACAGATCACACTGAAACTTTCCATGCACAACTAGACAGAGTATGGCACTTGTTTTGGGAAATGTCATGAACATTCGTCAAACTGCGCAAAAGTTATAAGCAAGTTAAAAAACGCTTTTCTTATGGAAACTAGGGGCCAGATGTATGACGTGATTTTGCATGCGCAAACGAAATCACTGTTGGCCATGTACAATTCCTAAATAGCGAGCCACAATTTATTTGCGACTCGCTATTTAGGAATTGCGAGTTGCAATTAGGAAGGGGCGTTCCCTTCCTAATTGCGTCTGCAATGCTATGTGTGAATGTTTTGTGTCCGCAATTGCGGTCGCAAAACACTTGCAAATTACCACCCTCTTCAAGAGGGTGGTAATGCAGTCGCAATTTGGAAGGGGTCCCCAGGGGACCCCTTCCACTTTGTGACTGTCTCTAAAAATATTTTTTAAGGCCAGGTAGTAGTCCCAGAGACCACTGCTTGCCCTTAAAAAATGAAACAAAAACGTTTCATTTCATTTTTTTTTTTAATGCATCCCGTTTTCCTTTAAGGAAACGGGCTGCATTTAAAAAAAAAAAGCTGCTTTATTTAAAAGCAGTCCCAGACATGGTGGTCTGCTGAGCCCAGCAGGCCACCATCCCTGGAAGGGCTGGCATTCCCAATGGGCTCGCAAATTGCGAGAGGCTCATTAATATTAATGAGCCTCGCAATTTGCGACCCCATTGGGAATCGCAAAACAGTGTAATAACACTGTTGTACATTTCATTTAGCACCTCGCAATTTGCGACTCGCAATGAGTTGCAAATTGCGAGGCGCTAAAATGAAAGGGTCGTACATCTGGCCCGAGGTCCTTATCCACTGAAGACACAAACATATATAGATATATTTACACATGGTAAAGTTTTGAGTGGTAAAGGCATGCGTGGTAAAGGCATATGCCTGTTAATGGATGCATGGGAAGGGTATTGGTTGGTAACGACCACATTGTAAAGGCTGATTCCCCATTGAAACAGCAGGAGGCCTATAACTAAACAGTTAAACCTCCAGAAAACTACTATATGAAGTCTATCCAGAAGTAGCAGGAGGGCCAGACCATAGAGGCACTGTTAAACCACAACTAGATCTCTTTGTTGATTCCTCCCATGAGCAAATTATTTTATTGGCCTTGTAGAGCGCATTGTTGCTTCCTAACCATGCTGGATAGGAACCTAACCTCTGAAGGCAAAATGAGACCATCAGTAAGTCACTGTGGCCCTCATTTTGAGTGGCCTAGAGTTTTTTTCAGTTGAGGGGGGGCCACTTCAGGCCACTCCAACTTGTGTGGTGTCTCATTGCACCAATTTTTTACTTGCTATCTACAGGAGGAAATGTATGTTGATGTGAGTGAGGGTGGGCGGAACTCGCGGAGTTTCACTCTGCAGAATTCCATCGAGTTACAAAACTTTGTTAGATTCCGCAGAGTTCCGCAAGTGGGCAGAATTGGAACGTCGCACAGATCTTTAGCCCTGGGAGCTTGTTTCGCAGTGCAAAATCAGCAAAAATGGCACCACGTGGCACGCCAGAGGGCGCTGTTTCTTTGCTGATGCTCAAGTAGATTTTCTATTCAAGCGGCAGCTTTCTCACTGCAAATGGTTGCAACTGCCCGTGACCTCCCGGGTTGAGAAAATCTCGCCTGGTGCCATCCTAGCGCCCGAATATCATATTAGGTGACCCCAATTCTCGCTCGCCAACATAGCATTGGCAAGCCACACATGAGAAAAATCTCCACCACATGGCTGTTGGCAGAGTTTTCCCATAACTCTGCATTACAAGTGTAATGTGAACTGGGCAAAACTACACAAACTCCGCTGGTGGACCGGAATTTATTTCCCACCCCTAGATTTGGGTCAATTATGTCCCCTGGAACTTCAAAAAATATATGATTTGGACTATAAATTACCAGGCCTACAGGTTATTCCCTATTCCCAAATTTGGAGATAGTAGCCCTTTGGTGACCCTGCACATAAATCTGGTGAACTTGTACTCAGGCCCAATGTTGGGTCCACCCAGGAGCAATTGGTGGCCCATACCATGAAGGCACAGCCAAACTACCACTAAATGCCACTTTGTAAATATCTTCCCTTTTCACACAGGTATCTGTGAAAGGGGTGTGCAATGGGTGTTGCTGTGGGCATTCCACCGCAACACCCATTGCTTTTTGACACTGTCCCAGATTTACAAGGATCTGTAAATCTCAGGCAGTGCCAAAAACTAATGCCACTGAATAGCAGGCGTTAGAGTGGCGCAAAGAGTAGAAATACTTTTATTTCTCCCCATTATTGATCTTTGCATTCTGCAGCACACATAGAAAGAGCAAATCGCCTTTAAAGATTGCTTATGTGTAGGAAGGTGTCCCTTCCTGCACATAAGCAATCATCCATGCAACAAAGGCACCCTTGAACCATGGTGCAAGGGTGCCTGCATTGCAGGAATAATCCCTGTAATGCAGGCACCCTTGCTCTCTGGTTTTGGTGCCAGCACAGGGGTGCACTGTATTCTTGCAAATACGGTGCATCCCTGCATTTTTGAAATGGCGCTGTGAAGAGCTGCTAAATTGCTTGCAGCTCCGCACTGTGCCATTTCCTAGTAAATATTCCCCAGAGTGCCAAAGAGAGTGTGAGGGATACTTGTTCTTTGCAATCTAATCACACTACTAGGACATTTAGTCAGCTGTGTTCAGATTTTAGAAGCATCTTACACAGATTTGCATGCCTGTAAAGGGTAACAAACATGCTATTAAGAACTTATTCCTTATTGCTCCTTCATTTCCAACACAGCAGACACTTGAGACGTGAGCACTTTGTAGTCACTCTGCCTAATTATAAATTAATTTTCCTGTTATTATTTTCCTGGAGATGCCTGGGTCCTGAACACACTAGTGGCCTCCTCTTGAAATGCATGTCGTAGTATGCACTTTTATTTGTTTAAGGTTTCTTTCCACACTGTTATTTTAATTTTGACTTGGTTTCCCATGTTGTTTACAACTGCCGAAAGAGCGTGACAGGGGAAGGTGCTGCAGATTCCTAGTATGGTTGTAATTCTCCCCGCCATCATTTCCTGCTGCTGAGAGGATTGCGCTCCTGTGTCAGAGGTATGCCCCTTCTTCAATTCATGGCAGCTTACATAAACAGAGCGTCTCCTCAGCTGCACACAGTAGTGGTGGTGCTGGTAGCAGGCTGAAGGAACACCAAAAGCAAGCTTGTCTGTGCCCCAGCCGAGCCTAGCACCAGGGACATACTCTGGTTCTTGTCCCAAAGCCTCAGTAACCTATTCCTTTCAGTACCTACTTGTTCTAAGAACTATCGGTAAGATATGGTCAAATGGTTCAATTCCATAATGTAATTTAGAAGGCTTCTACTCTTATAATTCATGTGTTTTTCTTCACTCACAGTCTTTAACCCTCCCATCCTATCTCTTGCTACTGCTCTGCTGCCCCTCCATGATATAGCAGATTTATACACACCCAACTGCTCCCTTATTAATGCCAGGTACTTATTCAAACACCAGCTTGAGATCTCTGAGTTTATCTCAGAGCTTCAGCTGATTGCTATCTTTACAATGGACCCTTGCTTCACAAGGCCACTGCTTCACCTACCGCAGCCACTATACCCCTTAAATAAGCTAGCCACTATCTTGGCCATGTCGGGAAAAATGGCAGTTGTATTGCCATAATTTACTGTATCCAACCATGTACACTATTACTGCACAAGCCCACAACTAACTACACCGATATCCTGATATATCGTCCACCTAGATCCAGAGCACACTGCTCCAATTATCTTACTGAAGTCCTCACTCCTTTCATCCTTACATCACCCAATTTTACCATCTTAGCAGGTCTTAGCCTTCATCCTGAGAATTCTAAGGAGGCGGATGCTCTTCAGTTTATCAGGGCACAGGATGTTTCTGGACTTTCTTTGATTTTCAAGTATCTCAGTGCTGTATGTATCTTCATGGACAAAACTGTCACTGCCTCGCCTGTTCCTTTAAGTTGTTTACACCACTTTTCCATGCTTTTCTCCCTTCTTTTGGGCAAGAGAGTCATGTACTATGTGCCAAACCTCTACCTCAGCTCACTATACTACAGTCGAATGTATCAGCCACCACCTTTTTACATGATTTTCAAAGGTCATATTCTATCTCATCTTGAACTACCTCCTCCACCCAATCCTTGAACTCCTGGATCACTGAGGCCATTGATGTGGTGGCCCCACTTAAACAGTCCATCTTCCACCGTGTGCACCCTGCCTTTCCCTGTTACACTAAGGAGCACAAAATCACCAAGTGTCACTGCACATCTCTTGAACTGCAGTGATGTCCATCTTACAATCCTTTAGACAGAATAGATTATAAAACTGCTCTTAAAAGATACCAGTGCATCAATCAGGATGCCTCTTCCTCCTATTATTTCAACAAAACTGAGGCTGCTGCCAATTATTCTCACAAAATATTTCCATCATGAAAGTTCTACATTACTCCTTTGTATATAGCACCTCAGAAGCTATGTCAGGTCCTTCAGCTATTTTTCTTCATCAAAGCTCCTCCACTCACTCTGACTCTCCTCCTCTGCAGTCTGCACTCATTACCCTAAATGGATTATTCTTATTAATATGTTAAGCATGGTCCTTGTAAAATGTTGCAGTCCTACATTATTATTATAGGCAGCCGATTTGACATATTTTCGGGATTATGAAAATAGCCATAAAAACCTATATAAGGCAGAAGGTGAGACAAGACTGTTGTATTCTTATGACAGCATGCTCCTTTAAAGGTGGAATGTTCATGGAGAAATCTAATGTGGAATGTCATCTTTTGAGCCTATTGGCTCCTTACTTATTTGAATAAATATCTAATTTTTAAAAAACGGGTCCAATTGTTTTCAGTGTCGATGAGGATAAAATATAGAAAACCAAAATTGAAAGGGCAATTGTCATTAATGTTTGGACCTCATTTTGCAGTTGTATGCTGGAACACAATGGTCACCGGTCAAGTGTGATAGACAACACTATCAACGGCAAGTTGTGGTTCCTGACTCACATTGGATAACTGTCAGAAGGTGTGTTATTGTCCGTACAATGAAAGCGTCCTACATAGGTAATACTAACATTTCTGTTGTGTTTGGCAGAGTTCATACTGCATAATGTATATGCCGCTAGAATTGTGTGTTCTTTTGGAGTGCTTTTTGGTGAGGTGAGGATTTGGGTGTCAGTTGAGGATCCGGGTGACAGTAATATATGTTACATTGTATGACAACATTGCACGTTGTTTGAAAGTCAGGTGCTGTATTGCTACATCAAGCGAGTTGCCACATTGGTACTGAATTTGAATGATGGCTCAATCAGAAGTGTGAAAGCAATAGGGGCCATCATTGAGGTGCCACACTTCAGGAGGCCTTTTAATGAGCTTGTGTTGACTGGTACCTCATGTCAGCTAAATACTGCTTGTGTCAGGGTGAGGGAATCGGCTACGTTGGTACTCTGCATGCTTCATTGGCTAGAGCTTGGATATGTACTCACTCTTGAGGGGATTTGTACTGTACAGTCAGTACATCAGCTGTGCTCATGGTGCAGTGAACTCAAGTGATTCATCCTGCTCATTCTTTGTGGGCCATCACTGGATCATTGTAATTGTGTGCGCCTGGCACACTCTTTTTTTCAAAGGAAGTGTTTTTTTACCTTTGGAAATAGAAAGTGGACTGGCCTGTACTGCTGTAATACGCATAGACAAAGGACAATAAGTGTATGCCAAATAACAAACTAGAGCACTGCATATATATATTTCGAGATTTAAGAAGCACAACAATTGGTCCCCCCAAGATTTGTTGTGGTGGGGAAGACTAGCTACAATTAAAATGATGATGCTACCAATAATTAATTTATATTTGCCCATGCTACCAGTCATACTCCCACTCACATTCTTTAAATCTATCAATAGTTTATTAATATGTTTTTTATGGAATAAGCAAAAGCCATCTATTTTGTTGGCCAAACTCCAACAATCCAAAGGGATTACATTTTCCACATCTTAGGCAATATCACTCTGCTTTTACTCTAAAAAAATCTGGACCTCCCTTTCTACCACCTCCCATGAATCAACAACCATCTGGAGTTAGTTGGAGCGCTCACAAATCATACCTTTTTCAATTTGGGATGCAGGTCATATATCTCAACACCCTAAGTCCTTCTTTTCACCAATTCTCACTTATTTTGTTTCCATCGCCACACCTTTACTCATTAGCTCCAGCCCCCCCCTCCCAGAAAATTCTGCACAAACCCTTATGTGGTACAATAAACAGATAACATGTAATATTCGATTTCTCTCATGGAATGAATGGATACATAAAGGGATCATAACCATAGGTCATACATTCTTCGATGGGACCCTCCTCGAATTCCAGGTTATTCAACAAAAATTTGGCATATCTTCTCATTATGCAGCTCAACATCAACACCTCAAATCTATTCTTCTTCAACTTTTCTCCCAATTCTCCCTTTCGCATTCCAAGACACAAAGCTCTTCTTCTATTCTTAGTTTTTCCTTACAAGTAAAGGCATTCTTCATATACAAAACTCTAAACAACTCCGCTATTCAACAACCGAAGTTACAATGGGAAACTGACCTTCACGAAGTTCTCTCCCTCCCCACTTAGACAACAATATGGGATAGGAATCATGCTACTGCTTATTCCGCCAACCCAAACATTATTTTAATGTTACAATAGACTGTATTTACCCCTAAATCTCTTCACCGGTTCAAACTTTCCAAAGATACTAATTGCTAGTCTTGTTTTACAAATTTGAAAAATAAAATGGTGTCTACTAATATACCTTTGAATAACCTACACCTTTTTTTCGGAGGCTCATCCTCCATATAGCAGTCACAAGCTATGGTTGGAAAATGTATTTACTTGCTTATTACAATTGCATTACAAATTATCACATCAAATTGGAAAGATAGAGCAAAAATGTCTTTTATAGGTTGGTGGAACTTACTTTGTCGTGATCATAGAATGGGTAGAGACAATGCCAACGATGCTCAACTAATGATTAAAAGAGACCTGTTACGGCTTCCGGTCACATCTTATTTTTCCCGACAAGCTCACAATCACCAATACGATACCAATATGATTGTTTATCTTTGCATTTATTAAGAGTATTTAAATATTTTTCTTTTTCCTCCCCTCCCCTCTTCTCTCCTTCTTTTTCTTTTATTCTTAAAACATTGCTATTGGGTTTTACAGCTCATTACTCCAGCACTATGTACTATATACATTATACTGTGTAATTTATGGAGTTTGATACAATTTTCACGTTCAATTTTATGGTCTTATTTGGTATTTACAGAGCTTGGCTTACTTATTACTTATCTTTCTTAGTGTAATGTTATCGGATTCTGTTCAATAAAGTATTATTAAACTTTAAAAAAGAAGCACAACAATGACTACTTTTCTTATATTCGTTTTTTCCCCTTCATTAACTTTTCTTTCAGATTATATAGTTTGCTTGCATCTTTAGTGACAATGGTAACTATCTTTCTTCTATATTAGTTTTTTTTTTACAATTAAATCCCTCATAGCATTATTGTAGGAAGGTAGGATCCTTCTGCATGGTTACCCCCACTTTTTGCCTGGTGCTAAGCTGTTTTTGGACTAGTCTGACTGAGATCCTGCTAATCAGGACCCCAGTCTCTCTGCTTTCTCCCTAAATTGTTCTGTTCAGTACTTAGGTACATCCCAGATTGGATACTGGGGTACCCTTATAATTCCCTAGTATATGGTACTAAGGTTCCCAGGGCATAGGTGCCCCAGGGGTCCCCCAAGGGCTGAAACATGCTTTATGCCACCCATGGGAGACCATTCCAAATGGAACTACAGGCCTGCCATTGCAGCCTGTGTAAGTTGGTGCTAGCACCACTTACTAAAGATATGGGTTTCCTATATCTAGGGCCACTGCACTTAAAAACTATAAGTCACCCATATAGCAGGCCTATGCAATCCTGAAGGCAGGGTGCTTGGTTCTAAGGGAGAGGGTGCCCCTGCATGAGCAGGACACCCCTGCAGCCTACGGAGTCTATTCTCCCGGCAGCCATATACGACATAGATGGGCACCGCTTAATTACGCGATGACCATCTCAAAACTGGCTGCCACGAATCCTATCATGTTTCGTAT
This sequence comes from Calotriton arnoldi, assembly GCA_963921515.1. Classification (NCBI taxonomy): domain Eukaryota; kingdom Metazoa; phylum Chordata; class Amphibia; order Caudata; family Salamandridae; genus Calotriton; species Calotriton arnoldi. The sequence continues at coordinate 227,056 of CAWUFW010001768.1, read as the reverse complement.
CAAACACGTTGGAATCATACCCCCACACCGTAAACAGTGTGGGAGGTATGATTCCAAGCACTGGAAGAGCCCTCCGTTAGGCTCTCCATGTCCCCGGTACCAGTCTTCCAGACCTGAATAGCACAAAATGGTTGCTGCCTCCCAGAGACACGATTCTGCCCTCCTGCTGCTGAGCCAAGGTCGAGATAGGGAAGGTAGAACAATAGACATTGACCACCTCCCAGACAGGATTTAGTGCATTGGGGCAGGGTGGGTCCACTTGCCAGCGCCACTCAGTCTGCATGAGGGGCACATTTGGTGTCCCCATGCATAGTCCAGTTTAAACCAGTCCTGGGAGCCATTGGCTCCCGCTCTGGCGCGAAACTGGACAAAGGACATGGGAGTAACCTTCCCTCTGTCCAGACCCTCCCCTGGGAGGGTCCCCTGAATCATCACAACACTTTCCCTAGGGTACTTAAGGGCTTACCTGCGTGTAGATCCCTAGATTCATCATGGGATAAGATTCAGATCAGACACCAATTCTTCTTCTACCGTCTGGGCACTCTGGATTTCGCTGGACTCTGTTTGGGCTCGACTTCGTCTCCCTTCTTGTCTGCCGCATCGTCTGTGCCTGTGCACCATTCAGGAACCTTCCAAGGCCTGTGGGCATCAAAGACACCTAAAGGAATCTCCCTTGGAGTGAAGCAGTCACTCCCCTGCATTTGCAGGCACTGCAACTAAGTCGACCGGTCCTGATCCTGAGCTCCTCTGGACTCCGAATGCCTCTGCAACACAGGTGGTGGTTTTCCACAGCTCCTGAGGCTCCTGAGGCCTGCCCTGCCCTCTCACCAAGTTTGAGGCCAGTATCCCTCGTGAGGGTTGCAGTAACCATACCCCTGTGCACTGCATCAACTTGCAGTTGCAAAGGCTTGTTGACTTCTCTCCAATAAGATCTTTGGGCTCCAATTAGTCCCTCCTGTGATGAGAATCTTCAGCCACACCGCATTGTGTGCATTGTTACCTGCATCTTTGGTGAGCTGCTTGAGGTCCTCTCGCGACTCCAGTGCTCCAGCCTGTGGGTCCATTTGGGGGTCACCTTTGTTTCTCTTCGGCTCCCCTGATTGCTTTGGCCTGCCCTGCGTCCCTTGCTTTTGTAAGTCCCCTGGACCTTGCTGGTCCCGGCATTGCTCCTTCTCAGCTCCTGCGTTGGTTACATTTGCCAAGGCTTGTTGGTGCTCCCGCCGGACACCGACCCCTCAGCACTCGAAATCCTTGGTGGGACAGCTCGTGTATGACTCCTGGTATTCCTCAGCATCGCCTAGTCCTCACAGCTGCAGAGTCAAGGTCCTCGTCAACTCTCCTGCAACACCCGACATTGGAGGGCATTCGTCTTCCAAGTCTCCTGGTCACTCCTGAGTGACATAGACTCTGTCCCCTCTGCTTGCAGGTACTTCTCATCTAGAATCCATCTTCGGATTCCACAGGACACTTCCTGAAGTCCTTCATTGGAAACAACAGCGGTTTCCGACACCACTTCACACCTATGCACCCGGCTTCCCTGGTGTAGGTAACGTGGGTACTAGGGTATCCATGGGTGGGAGGGTTCTCCAACCTTCTGTCTTCCATGGGGTTTCTTCAGGGTCCACTGGGAAGGGTCCTTATTCTTTAAAAATCCAACCGCGACTTACACATAGACTTGTGCGGAGCACGCGGTCGTGTGCTCACACTGCAAATGCCCTCCGTGGGGTTTCTAGTTACTTACCTTGGGTATTTCCTTGGGTCCCCAGCACTTCTACATCCTGTTGACATTGTCTAGACCCGAGTTGTGGTTCTTATACACTTTCTTAGTATATGGTTTGGTTCCCCCCTGGGGCCCACTGTGTATTTTTTGCTATTTACTGTGATTTCTTTGAAAGTATTGTGTGCATTGTGCATATCTCCGGGTAGGAGATATTTGTATTTGTTAGGGAGTATTATATAATAAATACATATTTGTATAAATACTTTGTGTGGTTATTTTTCACTTAATCTATACAATAAGATTGCATTCTGATAAAACAAGCTGCTTTACACTCCTTCTGGACTAAGCCTGAAGGCTGCTCTCCACAGCTACCACTTAGAGAGCTTTCTAAGGTTGTCTAAGAACTCTAAAATTCACCATAAGGGTTGTCTGGACTGGTGCAAGGTGTCCACTTACAAAAGTGTACATCATATACCAGGCAAGCTTCTCACAATTATGGAATCTGTAAAAGCACCACCAACATTTGTGCAAATCCTAGGTCAAATGGTTATGTTGTGCCAAATAATGTTCTAGAGGTCTGATGTCTAGAGAGAGCGTGGGGTAAGATGTGGGTTGTTTGAGTGTTTTAGCTGCTACTTGGAATCTCAAACGGTTGTGGGATGAAACAGTGAGGGACCAGTTAATCTACTGTACAAAAAACCTTAAAATTAAAGAACAATTGTTCAGTGTGGGTGGACCAACATTAGAGAAAGCCATTTCAATAGCTAAATAGGTAGAAAATACTTAGGGCCTGATTTAGAACTCAGCTGAGGGGTTACTCCGTCACAAAATCTTGATCCCATAATATCCTATGGGATTTAGATTACGGTGGACGGGAAATCCGTCACTGTTGTGATGGAGTAAGCTCTCTGCTGAGTTCTAAATCTGGCCCTTAGTTATATTTGGCAGTTTTGAATTCTGATATGTAGTAGTCTGCACAATAGGCAAAGTGTGGTGAATCAAAAAGTCTATAGGTGAATGTGTTTGGTAGTAACACAACAAGGCATAAAGACAGAATGCCGGAAATGTCTGAAAGTAAGAGCTGCAATCAGTGCTTTTGAGTGTGGCATTTTCAAATATTTTTCAAATGTAGTAACTGCCCTGCAGTAAAAGCTATGTATTACTGTTGCAAGAATACTGGGCATTTTTCACTGGTAGGCATGGTAAGTCTGGATGAGAAGAGCAGCTTTAACAAGGCAACACATTCAGTGCAAATGATTGAGAAAGATGTGTTTGAGGATGAATAGGTGTTGGTTGTAAGTGAATCCAGGGAGCTAATTTTGGATATCCCTGAGACATATAATCCTCCTAAGTGTAAGGTAAATATAGAAGATGTGGATATTGACATGTGGGCATACCTTAATTGATAGGGACATATGTCTTTTGCTTCCTGAAATTGAATTAGAAGCAACTGATAACCCCTGTGGGATACTGTGGAACTAAATTGCCTTTCTTCAGCTGTTTTAATGTGCCTGTGAGTCTTAAATGGAGGATTGCTGCAGCAAAGGAATACGTTGTTAAAAAAAGCCGATTTCTGCTGGTGTAGAAGGAAAAGAGGAATTTGGGAATCACATTAAATAATAAAATTCTGAACAAGTTGTGGGGATGAGCATATCAGAGCAAGATAGATGGATGATTGATTCTTCTGAGGTTTCTGGGAAAACTTGGAAAAATGTAAGGGATTTTCACATTGGATTATTCTAAAACATAATGCATATCAAAAGTCAGCAATGTGAGAAGTGTATCATTATTCATGAGGTAAGCTTTGAAGCCTGAGCTAGGCAAGCTCTGTTCTGAACGGAATAATGTGCCTATAGCTTCATCAGAATTGCTCAGTTCAACTGTTTTAGCACAGAAACACAAGTGGAAAGGTATGTATGTTAGTCGATTTATGTGACTTAAATGATTGCATATAAACCAAACTACTTTAGAGGAGGGTACATGTTTTTCAATCCTTGACTTATCTAAAGTGTATCATTCATGTTTTGCATCCTGACAGTAGACAGTTGACATAATTTGTGATTCTGAAGGGGGAATTTATGTATTTAAGGATGTCCTTTAGCCTAGTCCCTGCCTCCAGGGGGTGATTCAGAAGCTGTTGGAGGGCGTTAAAAGAGATAGGGGCATGTTATCAAGAACGGCGATAGAATTATCGCCGCTTTAGTGGCAGAAAACTGCCGCTAAAGCAGCGATAATGGGCTTGATAATATGCCCTGGAGAATTCCAATAGAAGCCCATGTTCACACCAGAACATGGACTTCTATTGGAATTCTCAAGGGCATATTATCAAGCCCATTATCGCTGCTTTAGTGGCAGTTTTCTGCCGCTAAAGCGGCGATAATTTTTAACGCCGTTCTTGATAATATGCCCCATAGTGTTTTCCAGGATGATATTCAGATTTACGATAGAGAAAAGATTGACCCTAGTAAAATATTGAGACTAGTACTGGAAAGATTGTGTGATCATTGTGGCAGAGAAATGTACGTTTGCAGCATCAGAAGTGGAGTACTTGGGTCACGTTACAAGCACTGATGATAAGAAACCAAAGTTGAGGCTTCCGGATGTGATTAAAAAAGCTTGGAGTCCAGGAAATAAGGAACAATTGAGGTAATTTCTCAAGCTAGCTAAGTATCATGCAAAATGTTTCAATAATTTTGCTGATTGAACTAAGCCCATGAGAGTATTATTGAAGAAGAGTGAGAGGTATATTTAGACTGATGATGAGCATGATATATAATTTGCCTTGGTCAAGGAGAGTATAGCTAAAGCTCCAATATTGAAATTGTTTTATACCAGGTATAAAACAGTTTTGGTTACTGATGCTACTGAGTATGGTCTTTGTGCTGTATTGTTGCAATTTGTTCAAGGGAATGAAAGAGTGATAGCAATTGCATCAAGAAATGTGGGACGAGTTGAAGAAAGTTATTCAGTCCTTGAAAAAGAGGCATTCAGTTGTTCGTCGGGAATTCAATATTTCCAGACTTATTTGTGGACCATGAGGTTTGAATTAAGGATGGACCATAAACCATTAGTGAATGTATTTACTACAAGAGCTGGAGGAAAAGCCACTCCTGGTATAGCAATGTGGTTTATTTAGATTTCAAAAGTATTTATTTGACATAAAATATGCGCCAGGAATACGAAATGTCAAGGCAGACTGTCTTTTATGTCTAACACTAATATTACTGAATGATTGTGAGGCCAAGGACCGGATGATTGCCAGTTTTGAGGTACATTTGGGAGGGCCCATCAGTGAAAATGGGTGGAAGTTGGCTCTGGACGGTGATGAGAAGTTAAAGAAGGTGAACGTTATTTTAACTAACAGTTCAAGAAAAGAGTGGAGAATGGAGAATGTTTTAATTTGTAATGCGGTAATTTGTTACATATCCTTGGCTATGAAACAAAGGAAGGACCTTGTTTACCTGGAAATATTGAATTATGAAATTGATTAGTTTTTGTATGTTAATTGATTTGTTGAATTATAAAATGAATTAGATTTTAATTGTTAGTAGATTTATTCTAAAAGTCAAAAAGTATTTTCTTCTGAGACTTTTTGAATATAAAATGTATTTTTCATCTCAAATTGTAATAATTGTATATATTTCCGTTCTTATTGACATTATAGTATGCTTTTATGGACATTTTTGTATGTGCCGAATAAAGCTTGATTTGATTTGATTTGATTTGAGTGGAGTAGTTATTTTTTAATTGGCAAATATAAATTGGTATGGTCAGAATAGTTGGTGGTAAAGGCCAATGCATACAGAGGCAACAGATTAGTTGTACAAGTGTACATTTGGGAAAGACATATCACATTGTTGCATGAATGACATGGGGGAGGGTCAGCAATGAAATGGAGGCACATATGGATGTTTGTTAGCCAAGCATGGATAGAGATATAGAGATATAGAGAGATATGATGGGTATGTTGATAGCTGTCCTCTTAGCAACAAAACTAGTGTAGTCAGGAAGTCTCCTATAGCATGCGTTGAATATCTTACTAGATCATGGAAAAAGCTTGGCTTGGATATTTGTGGCCCTCTTAATTATGATGAGTTGAATAGAAAATTTGCTGTTGTGATGGTGGATTATTATTCAAAGAGGCCAGAAGTCTGCATGATAAATGAGGTGAAAACTGACAATTTGATATGTTTTTGTATAGATTTATTTGCCAGAGAAGGTATAGCACAAGAAAATGTACAGATAATCAGCCACAATGTTTCAGAGAACAAATTCAATAATTCTTCCATTTCTACAGTATTTAACACCACAGAAATGCACTGTACCATCCAAGAGAAAATGGTTTAGTTGAGAGGTTTAACAGAGTGTTAGGAGATTGTCTGCAATACGACATTGAGAACAGTTTGGACTGGAAGGATGAGTTAAGAAGCATGCTATGAAACTATAGGTCAATTTCACCCTCAACCACAGGAGAATTTCCTTTTATGCATTTGAGGGGAAGAAAACAGACAGCTGTTGTTTACCTTTGGTGGATGAAAAGTGAAAAAGAGAGTGGATATGAAGCAAAGAAAGTTGCTGAGAGAGTAAAAAAAAGTCACGTTGTTTACCGTCATAGACACAACAATACACTAAAGTTGGAGATTGGGTATGTGTGTAGTTGGGGACTATGGTGAAGAAGTGACAATATAAATTTTCCAAGCCCAAGAAAATTAGTGAGGTAGTTGGGAACACTGTGATGTTGGATGGGTGCGAGAAATGCAATATAAGGAATCCAGTTCCTTGTCAGTTGTTGTGGAAGATTTCAGGAATGATGGCAATTAGAGCAATTTAAGAATGCATTCTAGCAGGAAATAGAAGTGCCCAACATGGTTACGTGACTATGTTCAGTGAGTGGCTTTATATGTTTTGCAGAGTGTTTATCTTGCAATAATATTTAAGCACCTGTTCTTGTTTTGTTTAAAAATAGGGGATTTTTCATTTATTTACTTATTTATTTATGTATTTTTTTTTTTATTTTTTTATTTATTTATTTATTTATGTATTTATATATTTTCAGTTTAAATTATGTGGTGATGAGATGTGTTGTAGTTTGTGGCAGCATTTTGCTTTAACAGGTAAATGTTAATGGAATAATCCAATGTGGAATGTCATCTTTTGAGCAGATGAAGAGAGAAGTTGAAGAGCTTTATCGGGGTCAAATTGGCTTCTTACTTAATTGAATGCATAACTCATTTAAAAGAAGTGTGCCCATTCTTTTCAGTTACCATATTTGAGTGTCAGAAAAAATGCTTATCGTATTCTAAGAATCCCTTTGCTATCTGTTCTACTTAGTTATACATTATTCTATCACCGGGAGCTCCTTTGCTACCTCTGACATTTCTATTGTGGCTGGCATAAGGGTCTGCTACCTTAGATTCTGCTCTTGGGATTAGGATTTAATTCCATTTCTTCCTCTGTTGAGCCATAACACCTCCATAAAATAATATCAATCACAGTGCACGACCTAGACTGAGGAAGTGATAAACAAAGCTGCAGTTGTGTCTTAACACCAGGAGCTGTTAGGTTCTTGTGGTTTCATTATATACCTTGCCTATTAGATGTACTTTTGCTTAACCGTTATTAAAGTACTTTTCTTTTTTAAAGTAAAGCACTGATGAATCATTGAAGTAATTAAGTGCTATCTAGTGTGTATTACTGGTCCTAAGTTTCATATCCCCCCACCATTTGGAAATTTTACTGCTTGACCTCATGACCCTGAGAGAGACAAGTGTCTAACAGAGGTCACTTTAGTATGCAATTTGGAGTACAACAATATTGTGACACCAGGACCCACCTGATAAACAAAACTTCCCACACAGCATAGGGAGAAGTAACCACTGAGTGACTAAGAATCCCAAGAAAAGACCTCACATCGTTTGTACTCTTAGACGTACAAGGTGGATTCACATGTGGGAAAGACATTAAATTCAATCGATGTTTATACCAGTTACATTGTATGTTCAATTACTGGAAGACATTACAATCACTGTAAGACTCCTTGAAATTTGTGTTCCTAATTTCACCTTTTTTGTGTGGCAAATGCAGGTTATGAGTTTCCAAAATGTAAATCTACACTTGAAAAACAATGTATCCACACATACTGCACCAGTGCACAATCATGTTATGTAGGAGTAAATATCAACTGTAGTGAATTACAATGACAACTTAGTAATGGGCTGCAACAATAAAATACCTCATTAAAATAACACATCAGCAACGCCACACCACACCACATCAATGCTCAATAGAATACAACAACAAAAGCACACAATAAATAAAATACATGAAACAGCAGCACAATACACCACCAATAAAATAAAAGAACATACTTAGTGCACAAGAATAGAACAATACAACAAAGCAAAATATCAGCACAACGGCTCAAATCACTAACATAAAAATACACCGACATAACGATACTACAAAGAAATAACACAACATTCCCACAACACAGAAACACACCAATACAGCACAGCTCAACGCAGTAATACACTAAAACAAAAAAAAACATAATGATGCAACATTGTAATAATGAAAGATATTTTTGTACTTTAAGGGCCACATGTACGACCGTTTTGCGAGTCGCAAATCAGTTGCAGTTCATTTTGCAAATGCTAAAACGGCCATACGTGCTGTATGACAAGCATTCGCGAATGAAAATAGTGATGCGAGCTCATTGTGAAGCGCAAAAAATAGAGACAGGATTTTGTGAGTTGCAATTAGAGAATACCTAATTGCGAGTCACAAACAGGATGTGTAAGCGAGTTTCAATTTGTGATTAGTCGCAAAATGGCTCATTTGCACATGCAATTTACCACCAATTCAAAACAGGTAGGGCCCAAACTATAAAAACAGTTCCAGAATGCATCAGGGACTTCCACAATGGCTGCCTGTACATGATAGCGAAGAGGATGTGCATACTGGATGCTCAGCAGAGGAGGCACAGACAGGAGATGCTATTCCTAGTCAAGCTGACCATGATGTGAGAATCAGAGGAAGAGATATATGAGCAGTACATGCTGAGTAGCAATGTGATACTGGAGCCCTAATAGCTACCTTAAAGCAGCACCTTGGGAGCAGTATGCAGCGCAGCAATGCAACCCCCACCCATGTCCAGATGTTGTGCTCCCTTCACCTATTGGCCAGTGGTAGTTACCAAAATGCCATAGCAGTGGCCAGAGTGGTGCCACAGTGTGCGCTTTCATTTTTCTTTCACAATTTCCTAGACACCATACTTTTCTACATATACCAACATATCTACCTGCCCAGGGATGATGTGGAAATTAAAAATATCAAAATGCAATTCTACCGGATAGCCAGATTACCACCGGTCATTGGGTACATAGACGGGACCCATGTGCCCATATGTCCCCCATCCCGCCTGAAATAGATAGTCAAGAACCGCAGGAGCACTCATTCCCTTAACATCCAAGTTGTCTGCAATGCACACAATATCTTCACATATATTGTGGCCAAATATCCAGGGAGCACACATGACTCCTACAAGTTCAGGCAGAGTGGCATATACCTGCGACTAGAAAGGGGGGATTTTGATGAAGGATACCTGCTAGGTACTGAAATGTATTGTTCAAAGTAAAATGTCTCATCCTGGTGACAGTGCGTATGCCCTACGGCCATGGATTCTCCCACCCTACCTGTCTCCCAACAACCCACATGAAAGGCACTACAACATGGCACATAGGCGCACCTGGTCTGTGATTGAACGCACATTGGGCCTGCTAAAATTATGCTTCTGGTGCCTTCACAAGAGTGGGGGAGCCTTGCAGTATGCGCCTAAGACTACGTGCAAGGTTGTAGAAACCTGTCCCACACTTCACAACATTGTCTGCAGGAGAGGCTTACCCATAGAGGTGTCCAGATTAGACCTGGAGGATGATGACCCTGGCCCACCTGTCCAACAGCCAAGTGAGGAAAGCAGAGCAGCAGAGCGGAGAAGGTGCAGCGACCACAGAAGCAGACATTAGTTTGCACAGTAAGATATCTCCATTCACAGAATAATCTCTCAAAAAGACAAAACAACTTGAGTTCTCAATTTCATGCAGCCCATTAATGTCAGGGTTCACAAAAACATTGATGGACAGCTCGTCCATCATAAAAAACGGAACTTGAATAGATGCTCATGTTGTGCGGTTACTCCACCGCAAACATAAACAAAAAGGCAGTCATCACAATGGCACACTGTCAGTGTGCAGTTCTTTCTTTGATGTACATTTGGCATGGGAGGTGCTGCGAGTCAAAGGTGCAGGTTGGCACCTGCTGCTACTAGAGAGCACACATGCATCTGCGGCAGACACACTACTGAGGCTTGACACCTCACTGTCTGAATCATCACCAGTAATACCCACGGCAATGCTGTCTGTGTGATTTGCCTCCATGGCTGCAGTGATCTGTTGCAGGCCTTGTGACACGTCACCTCTGTAGTTGCCCATGTCTACCTGCAGGGCCACGGAGTGTTTGGAGCGCTGAGTGGTTGTCTGTGCTAGCCTTCCAAATGCTTTGGTCATTGCCTCCAACATATTTCCTCGACTACGCTCCCTGCACTCTTGCTGACTTTTGTCCTCTGTCAGTTCTGTGCAGAGTTGCTCAATTGCCCCTGTAAGGGGCATCAAACTTAGCATCCAGGCAGGCCTGGTTGTCAGCGAACTGCTGGGTAATGGTGGTTAATCCCTGTGTCAGCTTAAGGTTTATTAACCTGATCTGTTTTTGCTGCAGGTGCTGAACCTGCAGCATGGCCTCCTCCAGATTGCCATATACCGCCTGGGCGTTGGATCCTGCCAGGGAGCAAGAGGCCTTCCTTGCCTTCTGGCGCCTACATGCCTGTTACGTTGCGCGCAGCTGCCTGACCCTGGTGACAGGAATGCGTCGAGGAGTGGCAGGTGGTTGAATCCCGGGACTTCAATTGGAACTGGCTGTGGGGAGCTGGAAACAGCACTGGCCTGGCCATGTGATACTTGGTAGACTCACAGGCACCTCATCCTGCTGTTCCTCTATCTGGGCCTGGTCCGGGTTTTCGCCCTCATCATCAGCCCTTGCCTGTAATTCCACAGGCGTATCTATGTAGCAAATTGGGAGATTAATTAAATGAACAATCAAAACACAATCGCATTGGTCGTACTACGTTATTCAGCTTATGTCTGACAGCACCTGCACTGGGTATGTAAATGACTGCATTTCCCATAATGCACCAGGTGTGACATTTTGAGCATCTACATGGGTCATCCACGTTGATCAGGGTAAGGGTGTGTTGCATGCATGTAGTCAGCAAGTTTTTGACATAAATGTTGGCATAGTAGTAGTATTGCACTTACCTGTGGTATGTGGGGCGCAAACATGCTGAGGGACCCAAATCCAGCCACTGCCTCTGCCTACAGTGTTGTCTTCACCATCGCCTTCACAGCTGAGAGTGGGAGGACATTTGATAGGCCACCTCCTGTTCCCTGGGAGTCATAAAGGTGTAGTGCCACTCTCTCCTTGGCCCGAGAGCGCAAGTCATACCAGCCCTTTTTTTAATTTCTTCAATTGACCTGCCAGCCACTCCCAAGGCATTGCCCTCCAGATTTTTCTTTTCTCTGACTCAGGGACAGTCAGAGATGCACAACCAAAAAGCTGCTTGTGGTGGTTGCAGCATTCCTCTGTGTGGACTTCCAGACTGTAGGCTGTCCATTGCAGAGGGGTTTGGAGGCTGCATGCACTGGAGGGGTGTCCTGCAGGCCTCTCCACCTCACTCTGGCTGCTGTCCAGGCTTCTCCAGGGCAATCACTTCCTGTTTTAGAGGTCACTCACCTGTTCCAGGAAGTGAAAAGGCAATTTTTAAAATGGATCCATAATTGCGACCGCAATCACTATATGCGATCAGTTACAGACTCGCAATTTGTGATATCAATAATTGCGATGCGACCCGAGATGTCTTACTGTATGGATGATTTTGATAAACCTATTAAGCGATGTTTTTTATTATCCTTAAGCCACATTTTATTAGATCATATTTATTACATAATGAATTATTGTTATGTATTGTAAGATTTTAAATAATCAAGCAATAAAAAATAAAATGAAATAAAATGAAATGTACATTACATTTAGCAACTCGCAATTTGCAAAAATTTGCTAATTGTGAGTCGCTAAATCAACCTGTCATACATGTGTCCCTTATTGTGTTATATTATGATTGTGCTATATTGTTTTGTGCTGCAATACGGTGTTTTTGTTTTGTGTGTTGCTTTGGGATGTTCTGTATTTTGGATGAGTTTCTTGTTGTATTGGGCGGTCTAAAATGTTAGCCAACTCGCCGTTATGTTGTGTTATTATATTTTACTGTGGTTGTGTTGTCATTGTGTTGTGGTTATATTGTGGTGCTTTTAGCTTTTTGTGTTGTCATTTGTTATGCTTTTGTGGCGGTATTTTGTCGTATTGTGTAGTGATTTGTCATTGATGGGTTATGGTACTCGTTTACCGGCTTAACCAAATGCTGCTATTTTTCCTCCAAAAGCAGCACTTACCGCTATTTAGTAAGAAACAACTACTCACCAATGCCAAAGATGGCAGCACACTACTACTACAGTTTTACCACTTTAGAATAAGCTAATCAGTCTAAAACCATTGTCTGTGTCATGCCGTAAAATTGCGCTTTCCATTTTCACTTTATGAGATCAGGCCCATGGAGTCTAAGCCACCCTTCAGAGATCACTGGCTTTAATTTCGTTAACTCATAATCAGCCACAGGGACTTCTTTCTGCCAAAGCTCCGCATGAGCAGAGATGAATGTAATGCTACTGCCCCCATTGCAAATCTCTTACACATTTTCTGGCGTCGATGAACCTTCTGATGGGAAACATATTCCATGAGACGTGACTCATGTAATTGGTAATTTTTCACTTGTGTAAATGTCAATCAGCAAGTTATTTTTTCTAACTTAATTTATCCACAGCATTTTTTAGCACAAACCTCAAACATCTCTGCCACCCTACTTATCTTGAGAAAGCAGGGTTTGGAATCTTGCGGCATAAAATTGCCCATGACATTACTTTCTGGTTCCCATTCTTCTCCCAAAAAAGAAAACGGATTACCAAATAGTTTTTTCGTGCTTTAAGTGGTACATCTGGTCTCCTTTATAGGGCCCAATTCAGGATGCCAGATTGCAACAAAGGATGCTGCCAAAAAATGCACTGCAGAGATGTAACCTACGTGGTCTGCTATGCTGCATTGTCCTGTCAGTATTATCAGTAGCACACCACAGCTAGTAAGGAAGAAAGTATCACAAACAAGTCACTGCGGGCCAGATGTATCAAAGAATAGTTTTGCGATTTTTTAGAAAATCGCTATTTGAGAATCGCAAAACTATTCTTCACAGGTGCAGGGGAAGCCTCCCTGGGCCCGCGGGACCTGGTCCCGGGCACCCTGCCAAGCAGCAGGACCGAGGACGGAGCCCGGGGTGGGGAGGCCGCCCTCCTCAGGGGCCCCGTTCGGAGCTCCTGAACCCAGCCAAGCAGGGGGAGGCTCCCCGGGCACGACGGAACCCCATCTCGGGCCTTTGGCACACAGGCAGGCCGGAAGACAGTGACCAGGGCTGGAGCACCCGACCCAGGGCCCAGCGGGGCCACTGGACCCAGCCGGGGCTCCCTGGCCTGGGAGCGCAGGGGAAGCCTCCACGGGCCTGTGGGACACCATCCTGGGCAACCTGCCACACGGCAGGCCTGAAGACAGAGCCCGGGGTGGGGAGGGCGCACTCCCCGGGGACCTCAGGAGGGGGAGTCTCCCCAGGCCCAGCGGAACCCCGTCTCATGCCCCCTGGTCGAGCAGCAGGCTGGGAGACTGAGCCCGGGGCCCCTGGACCCCATCGGGGATCCCGGGCACAGGGGATGCCTCCTCGTGCCCCATCCCAGGCACCACGCCACACGTTTGCCCAAGAGACGGAGCCTCGGCCTGGGGCACATCCTGGTCCATCCAGATGCCGGCTGAGGATCGCCTGTGCGAGAGGGGTTCTGGAGTACCCTGTTCCTAGTAATCCGGAGGAAGGGTACCCCCCACCCCCCCTTTCTGGTAACCCGTGCGCACCGCAAGACTGAGGGGACCAAAGGCACGGACCTGCCCGACCTCCTGGAGCACTGGCTGGGATCGGGGAGGCAAATGAGCCCTCATCGGGACTTCCAGGCCGGCCCAGCCATCTGGTCGCCCCATTTGAAAGCATTGCGCATGACCAGATGGCCGAGGGTAAAGGTGCGACCAGATGGCCAGGACCGAAAGGACGCCCATCTGCCCGCCCCGAGCCTTCGCGGTAGGGCTCCCGCCTGCCCTTGCAGGGCTCGGGGGCTCCGCTTCCCGGGGGCTCGGGGACCCCGGCTGGGCCTTAGGCACGGGGAGGACCGCCGGAGCTCTCGGGGGAGGACAGCCCAGGACCCATGGAGCCCGTCCCGGGCACTTTGCCACACCGCGGGCCGGAGGAGGGAGCCCCCGGACAGAGGGGAGGTGTTGTCCGGGCATAGCCCATCTGTCCCCGGCTGAGGGGTGTCCCGGCATACCCTGCCCCTAGTAATCCGGAGGAAGGCTACCCCTCTTTCTGGGAACCTGTGCGCACCGAGTGACGGAGGGGACCCAGGGCGTTGAGGCGCCCGACCTCCTGGAGCCCTGGCTGGGATCGGGGAGGCAAATGAGCCCTCATCGGGACTTCCAGGCCGGCCCGGCCATCTGGTTGCCCCATTGGAAAGCATTGCGCGCGACCAGAAGGCCGAGGGGAAAAGCGCGACCTGATGGCCGGGCCCGTAGGAGGCCAATCTGCCTTCCCCGAGCCTTCGCCGGAGGGCTCCCACCTGCCCATATAGGGCTCTGAGACCCCCGGCTGGGCCTCAGGCACGGGAGGCCCGCAGGAGCTCTCGGGGCCTGGACGCCCGGGGAGGACTGCCCGGGACCTCTGGAACCTGTCCCGGGCTCCATCGCCATGCCGCGGGCCGGAAGAGGGAGCCCCGGAGGGTGGGGAGGTGTTGTCCGGGCCTAGCCTTTCTGGTCCCCGGCTGAGAACCGCCAGCCCGAGAGGGGTTCCAGCATACCCTGCCCCTAGTAATCCGGAGGAAGGCTACCACTCTTTCTGGTAACCCGTGCGCACCGCGAGACTGAGGGGACCCTAGGCGCGGACGTGCCCGACCTCCTGGAGCCCTGGCTGGGATCAGGGAGGCGACGAGCCCTCATCGGGACTTCCAGGCCGGCCCGGCCATCTGGTCACCCCATTGGAAAGCATTGCGCGCTACTATTCCAACACCTTCCCTGCTGGACTTGCTCTAGATGGCGCTCCAACCTAAGGAATATTCCATCACCTTCCCTACTGGACTTGCTCTAGATGGCGCTCCACCTAAGGAATATTCCATCACCTTCCCTACTGGACTTGCTCTAGATGGCGCTCCAACCTAAGGAATATTCGAACACCTTCCCTACTGGACTTGCTCTAGATGGCGCTCCAACCTAAGGAATATTCGAACACCTTCCCTACTGGATTTGCTCTAGATGGCGCTCCAACCTAAGGAATATCCCAACACCTTCCCTACTGGACTTGCTCTAGATGGCGCTCCAACCTAAGGAATATCCCATCACCTTCCCTACTGGACTTGCTCTAGATGGCGCTCCAACCTAAGGAATATCCCATCACCTTCCCTTCTGGACTTGCTCTAGATGGCGTTCCAACCTAAGGAAAGAATAGTTTTGGAATTCTCAAATTGCAATTCTCTAAAAATCGCTATTTGAGAATCGCAAAACTATTCTTTGATACATCTGGCCCAGCGTCCTTTACCACTTCCAGGAGTACAGCTATAGGATTTCCTATTCAGCACTGTTTCACTTTCAATAACACAAGAAGAAGGACACACAATAGTCCCTTCTCTATGCCCACCTAAACTTTGTTACCTCATCTCACCAGCATCAGAACTAATCTCTGCTATGAAATCTTAGAAAGAAAAAAAAATATTACGTTTCAAATAACATTTCTCAATCTGATCCATAAACTTTGAATTTGGCTACAGTCAAGGGTAAATGTTTTACAATCAAAATCAAAAAGTAGAGCTGAGCAGATGTTAGGACTAGATGTACTAATTACTGGTCGCAAAATATATTTGCAATTTCAATTGCAGCCAGTTTTCTTTAAATTCAACGTGTTGCTTTTACATTTTTTCCAATACTATTTAAAAATGTGTTGGCAATTTTGCAGTGGTCCCACGAGCCACTGCGGACCACTCCTTATCCCCCGACAAACGCTTTTTACATTCACAAAGGAGAAATGACCCTAAATGAACTCTTTCCCTTTTCCAAAAGACCTATTATTCCAATTCAGGGGTCAGCAATTTGTCAATGTTTTGCGGCCGGGTTATGGTGCAAAACACTGATACAGAACATACCGATACAAAATTTGCAAAGGATGCCTACAATACGCCACCTCCATATTGCAAATTGTATACATTTGTCAACCCATTTTAGGAGTCAGTAAAAGTTTACCGACTTCTAAAATGGGTTTAGTACATTCTGAAAAAGAAAATGCGAACTGTTTGTGACCATAAAAATGTTTAAGATATCTGGCCATTACCATTAGTTCTGTAACAGAATAAACGCAATACAATATTCATATTGATTGCACAGCTTTGTCATACCAAGAATGTATCCCGGTTTATGGTTGAAATATGTCAATTAGGCTACCTCGCATTGCCTTTCTATACGTACATTTTCTACCCTCCTCCAATGATTTTACAATGTCCCCGACTTTCTGATTTAGTTCACAGCCTAATTCCCAAAACGTTAATCACATTCTTTCCTGCAATGCTAAATAGCATCCTGACATCCATTATACAAAACCAAAAATGCATAAATAGGAACACACAACAGCTCCTCCTCTCTCTCCTTACTATGCACGTGTCTGTGTACATGTGTGATTGTATATCCAAGCACCAGTAGGTAGCTGTTTATGTAAGTAGTTATTAAATGTATTAGTATATGATGATGAGCACAAAGAAGTATATTACTTTGCTGTTACCCCACGTACAGGGCTGCGCTTTCTCTTTCATGACAAAAAGCAGTACTTTCCAATTGTTTGCAGAAGTCATATCACTGTATCTTCTTTACCGCAATCATTTTTTTACAGATTCCACCTATCAATTTCAAGGACCTCTGCATAGGAGCGCTGGACTTATGCAGAAAATATTTCAAATTAATAACATTTATAAGGAGTTAGCGTGTTTAAAACAACTCCCTTTACGAAGTTGAACAAAATCTTCTGGCTTCTCTCAAGGTGAAGTTTTGTGTCACTTGACCTTTTTTTCTTACAGCTTGAAGTACTGCCGGTGAATTGTTTTCCAAGCTGTCACTCACAGTCAGAGCTTTCCTGAGCCCTTTGTGAAAGTAGGGAGGCACACCAGACGATGCTTAGCAGATGATTTTTCCAAACTCCACGCTGCTCGATGCTACACCCTATGGGGTATATTCACAAGAACGTGTGCTAAACATCTCCAAAAAATGTTATCGCAACTCTACACATCGCAGCCTATTGCGGGAAAATAACCCTGTGTTAACGTGGAATTCACAACACGGCGGCACCATGCGATAGCCTCCCGAAACCGCAGACAATGTCCGCGACACAACAACCACAACGGTGATAAAAACCCAAACCTCAACGCGAAAAAACATGCGATGGGCCAAAGCGCGATGAGGAAATCAGCGATAAGCAGCGCCAGGCCTGCAATACACACATGGCAGGCGGGAAAAATCACTATAAAAGTAGAAAAAACACACAAACACAAAATGACCAACACCGAAGCACCATGGAGGCAGCCGGAGCAGGCGCAGAGGACGAGCGCAACTCCACAAAAACCCCGGACGACCAACCTGGGACCCCGGGGACAGGGAAGGGCAAGGACAAGAAGAAGAGGAAGACGAAGTTCAGTCCGCAGGAAAACAGGATCCTGGTCACGGAGGTGATGGAACACCATCAACAACTGTTCATCACCTCCAACGTGTCATTGGGCACCAAAAATGGAATATGGCGGGACATCGTGGACAAGGTGAATGCCGTTGGAGAGCACAAGAGGTCAATGGACGAGGTCAAGAGGCGATGGATTGACATCAAGGGCAAGACCAAGGAGAAACTCGCAGGCAACCAGAAGGCAGCAATGCAGACTGGAGGTGGGAGCCCAGCGCCACAGCTGGAGCTGGATGACATGGAGGAGCTGGTGTCGACAGTCATCAGTGTGGAGACTGTGGCCAGAGTCGGGGGACCAGACACTGCTTGACAGGACACAACACAACCGCAACAGGGTGAGTGACCACCAGGTACTGGGGAGAGGGGTGGAGATGGGCACAATGGCACACATGCACAATCAAGCAGAGCACAGTGCACAACCACAATGACTCTGGATCATGACCCTGATCCACATACTGTCACAATGTACAATGCCATGCTGTCTAAATGTGAACATGTACCATGCGGCTACATACATGCGGACACATTGTAATACACCATCTCCCCTTCACATTGCAGGGGCACCGTCAACACCTCCTGCAGAGCAGTCCCAGCCACTCTTCACTGATGACGAGGAGGACACCCCCAGCATCGATACCCAAGCCCTCCAAGACATCATCCGCAACTCACCTCCAGGATCAGGGCAGCCCAGCTGCATCGAGGAGACACCACCCACTACCCAAGCCACCCAGCAGGAGGCTCCCACAGCCCCGGCTGTCTCCCAAGACCCCCAGGAACAACACATGGCCTTCCAACACCGTGTGCTGGAGGGCCAGAGGGAGATGGCTGAGCAGGTGCGGGTGGGGTTCGACCTCATGGCTACCAAACTGGACGCCATCCATGGGTGTCTAGGCCCCATCAGGGACCAGCTCCAGTCCCTAATGGACACCCACGGCCCGCTCCATGGTCTCCAACGAGCCCTGACTGACATCGCTGGAGTCATGACTCGGAGGCAAGAACACCTGTCCACTCAGAGTGGCTCCAGCGATCCCAGCCGTGAGCTGGCACACATGCGGAGGCACATGGAGGAAATGGTGCGGATGGAGGCGGAAAGGATGGCAGCCACCGCTGCACATCAGCGAAATGTAGCTGGGATCTACAATGCCCTGCAGATCCTCATCATGGCATTGCTGCCACAAGGCGTGGCGATGATGAATGCTGTTGCCCCCACACCATCCACATCTCCGCCCCCTGGTGTATCAGTGCCTCCCAGTGCGGCAGGCGTATCCGCTCTGGCACCTGATGTGTCACTGCCACACAGTGCGGCCGACAATCCTCCTCCGGCCCCTGATGTGTCAGTGGCACACAGTGCCGCAGCCAGTACTGCAACTCCCACAGGTGGGGCAGAGCACACATCCGAGTACGAGGACGTGGATGGGATTGATATCAGAAGGAGGCACTAGCATTCATTTCCGCCACCTTGCCTGTTTCTGCCTGGTGCCGCACATGGCCCCATGACCTTCCACTGACCCCCGATACACTCCGCTGCACTCACCTTGGACCGCAACATGGACTGCCATATCCTGTTTGATGACCAATGACACGTCGACCACACTGCAGACTGTACCCTTCCTCTTCCACAGTACTTGTCATCCCCGGATGGACTCTGGCTGGCCCTCCACGGGCCCATATTGTGTAGTGTGCTTGGCATGGCCCGTACTGCTCCAGCTGCAAAACTCCACTGGATGTGCATTAAACATCCAGAAACGCACTGCTGTGTCATGTCTTTCATCATTCATGTATGAATGTGTGGATGAATGTAGGGACAGTGATTCCCCTTACGTCGATGATGCTCATCTAGTGGGATGCCAGTCACAGTGTGCTACATTGCCGATTGTGTTCTGGGTGCCGTAGACACTACAACAGGGACACACGCATTAGTCACTTCCTTGTCCGGACATGGACTGAACCACGCCCAGAGCCCCCGAGTCATTGTTGCAAGCCCTGCGCTGGTCCGGCGTACGCCAGGCCAGACCACTCCGCTTACGCTCAGAGGGGGGCCCACATAGCTACATGTCGCAGGCGTACATGCTGGTGGTATGCAGGTCACTGGTCTAGTTGTCAGCATGTCACGGCCACTCCCTGAGGGCAGGTTTGCACACACACTACACCCATCCGGCACAGGCGTCACAGGCCATGTGACCCCGACAATATAAGGGGCCGACAACGTCACATTCCCCACTGCCGGTGGTGACTGGATGACGGACGCTCCGCGGTTCTCAATTATAAAGGGCCCATGAGTTGTTGCGCACAGGGTTGGTCGCACCCGAAGCCTTGCACCCGTCACGGGCCTACCTCCACGTGGCGCTGACTGGGGTTGCACAGGGTTAGTGGCACCGAAATACCTGAGCGGGTGTGCAGCCTGCGATGATGACGTGTGCACTGATGTGGTCTCTGCCATTGATGCCTCAGGACTCAGCGTCATGTGTGGGACCTGCTGGTCTGCGGGGCAGGTCTGCATGATGTGGACCATGCCATGGTGGCGGGACCGGGGCCTGGAGCTTGCACGGGCATGTGGTGTGCCCACTGGTGGACACACCATTGGCAGCAGGTGAGCAGTGGGCCCGGGGTGCGCAAGTGCAGACAGCCAGCGCTGGCCGGCAGGAGGGGGTGGGGTGCGGCTGCATGCGTGCGCAGGGACGGACAGGCGTTGTTGCCGTGTGCTGTGTGATGGACTCTGCCATGATTGACTCTGGCCCCGATTACAGATTGCAGACCTGGTGGCTTGCAGTGTATCCCGGCACGTGGTTGGAGACACACTGGTGGCAGCAGGTGAACAGTGGGGCCTGAATGCGCAGGGGCGGCGGTGTCTCTCTCTCTCTCTCTCCCTTCCTTCCCTCTCGCTCACTCTCTCGCTCTCCCTTCCTTTCCTTCTCTCTCTCACACTCTCTCTCCCTTCCTTTCCTTCTCTCTCTCTCACTCTCTCTCTCTCTCCCTTCCTTTCCTTCTCTCTCTCACTCTCTCTCTCCCTTCCTTTCCTTCTCTCTCTCACTCTCTCTCTCCCTTCCTTTCCTTCACTCTCTCTCTCTCACTCTCTCTCTCTCTCCTTACCTTCCCTCTCTCACTCTCTCTCTCTCCCTTCCTTTCCTTCTCTCTCTCTCACTCTCTCTCTCTCCCTTCCTTTCCTCTCTCTCTCTCACTCTCTCTCTCCCTTCCTTTCCTTCTCTCTCTCTCACTCTCTCTCTCTCTCTCCTTACCTTCCCTCTCTCACTCTCTCTCTCTCTCTCCCTTCCTTTCCTTCTCTCTCTCTCACTCTCTCTCTCTCTCTCCTTACCTTCCCTCTCTCACTCTCTCTCTCTCCCTTCCTTTCCTTCTCTCTCTCTCTCTCTCTCTCTGCCTTTCTTTCATTCTCTGTTTCTCTGTGTCTCGCTCCTTTGATGTGCGCATGGCCCACATTCTGATTTTGTGCTTTATTTTCCAGGCTGTGACATCGAGATTGTCCCAGACGGACCCGACAGGAGTCTTCCGCATTGGTGTTTTGTGTTGTATTTCAATAAAGTTTTTGGTTGTTACTTCAGTGCTGTGTGACTGTTTCTCGTTCTTCTGGCCACACATGTGTGTTATTTTTTGTCAATGTGCGACCTCATGTGCTTTTTGTGGCTCTTGTGTCATGCACGGTACGTGTATGTCCGGGGGGGATCGGGGGGGGGGGCTGGGGGTGGTGGTGTTGTGGCCCTCATGCGTATCGGTGCTGCATGATCATTGTCTCCATGGCATCTGTGGGTCTTCAGGTGTGGCTCTTGGCTGGGCTCCCTTTCATGCTGCATGTAGTCGCCCTGCTTAACACCAGCAAAAGGCAGGTGTTAAATCCCTGGTGCTACCGCGGCTTATCGCCTGTTTTTGGTTCGCATCGCAGATCTGGCAGTTCGTTGTGAAAATGGTGTTGTGGTTTTTTCGTGTGTTTTTGCACGGGAACGCCTACTCTGCATCTCATTAGGGTTAGTTGGTGGTGTCCACGTGGAGATACATTTTGGGGCAGTTATCACAGGAATACTGGCGATGTCTGCAGTTTGCACCCGCTTGTGAATAGGGTGTTAAATCTGTCTCCACTTTTGATGCGTTAAGGTGGAGATAAATCGGCGGTAGGTACTTGTGAATATGCCCCTATGAGTTTCGACAATGGAGAATGGAGCGTATAATGGGGCCAGTAAAATATAGCTGTTCTGGAGCAAACTTGCAACCTAAAGTGGCAGTGTAAACATTTTTGATTGGGCACTTAGCTCATACCTTGCTCCATTTAAAAAATAAAAAAAATCACCAGCTTACGACGACGCTGTAAAAAGAAATGAGTGAAGGTTCCAAAAGTTTAACTTTGTGAGAATGTGGCTTAGCTCTGGCTAAGATGGCATTGCTGTGGTAGAGCCCCATGTTCCATATTTATTATCCCTTAGCATATTCACACATAATCCTGGTCATATTTGTTTATGGGCCACCCTGCCTGACCTTCAGTTCAGCAGCACCCTAGAGAAGGTGTTAGAGATTTTTTGCCTATATACTTTTGTGCATCATTAACAAATTACAGAATGTATTTTCATACTCAATTACACATGCATACAATGATATAGTACTGGTGCTTTTGAAACAAATTCTCTATGAGGTATAAAAGTGCATTTTTCTGACCGTTGTTAACAAGGCCTTAATTTAGCTATAAATCTATATTTCCAAACTGGAAGTCTCTCATGTTTTTGCCTTGCAAGTCTCACTGCTTTATTGTTTATGCAGCATGTAGTCAAGTAGGCTATTATAATTAGTGTATTTTTTTGTAGTTGTTCCTGCTGATTTTGATTAACTTCCCCAGTTCAGAAATTAAACTTCCACTATTTCTTCAAAGTCTTTCTGATAGATCACTGTGCCCATTAATTCATATAACACACTGTTGTTCATGTATTTAGTTTGTTCTATTATCTCTGAATAATATTAGCATAGAAGGGGCAGAATAGCTATTCATGTAGTGGGAAATTGTTTAGGTGCTAAGGCAATATTACATTTACATTTACTGTGATTTAATTTACTGATGAAATGAAGCATTTGATCGCACCACAGTGATTTTGAAGTTCTGCTAATTTCATATGCTAAAATAATGTATAAAACCCCTCAATTTTGGAGTGAGCCAGAAGACTTTCTTTTCCTACTAGGGGATATTGTCCATTTCTTTTCAGATTTTGCTGCTCACTTAGGGCTTAAAATAATTTCAGATTTTGCATATATCTGTTTTACTCTAGGACTCTAGGACTGTATTCTAAGGTGCCTTAAAGTGGGGACAGGCTGCCTCTTGAAACTGAGGTTTAACACTGTATCGTTTCCAGTAGAATTGAGCCTTCTGATTGAGGTGAATTTTTGGATGTCTACAATTTTGAGGTCTCCCTATGACTACCCACAGAGGCAGATAGGATGAGGCCATCATGCCTGCCCACTTTCTCTGCAAAGCATGTCCTGGGAGCCTGTAGTGGTCCATCTTGTGTGCTGCATGCTGGAAGGTGAGGTAACTATGCTCAGCTTTGCTGAAAGGGCAGTGTTGCATGTCCCCGGGCACCTGTAGCAGTTGCAGATGGTGGGCTCATCCCCACAAACTTAGAGAATTGACCTTCGGGGGAGGTACAGAAAGAGTACAAGGGGATGTTCCCTGGTATGTTGAATTCATTAGTTGATCCAGGAGAAAAATGCTGAAAAAAACTGGCACCTGACCCTGATGCTTTAACCACCTTAGGGATATCCAATGTGACCTCGGGTGAAGATCGGTTAATGCAGGGGTAGCACCTCTCTGGCCCTAGGTATGAGCTTTAGGAGCCTGGAGAAGTAGTAAGTGGTTGCTGTTCCCTATGATGGAAGCATTTGCATTGCCTGCAGGCTGGTAGGCTGCAAAGTCAGTTGATCCTGGAGGCAGTGGATTGGTAACAGCAGCAGGTGGGTACTTGGAAGGCAGAGGGGCTGCTACATACGCCTCAATGTACAATTGCTGAGAAGCATAAAGCTGTACTGGTAGGCAGGAGTGGCCCCTGTGGTTGTCTCCCAATTTCTGTTGACTTGCCGAGTGTGGTTTGTGCACATGCTCCTGGTGCATCTACCTTTGAGACTCTCCCTGGAGTGATTTTATTTGGCTGAGGTTTCCCCTTCCTGCTGCAGACTGTTGATCCTGGAGGAGGATTTTGACTAGGTCATTGATCTGTATTGGAGGCTGGAGGTCATCGGAGGTATGTTCCTTTTTGCCTGTTACACTCCTTAAAAGTAGCAAATATGTGCACAGAATGTAGTTATGCTGTGGTGGCCCTAACATTGCCATGTCCAGCATCGACTTTTCCAGCGGAAGACTTGTAACTGCACCGGCGATTAACTAGTAGATAGTCGCAGAATAGGACATGATATAAAAAAAACACTCATAGCAGCAATCCAAACTAGGGAATTATGCCTTTCTCCCTGGTGCAGATTGACAACATCAAGGAGGTTAGACCACATGGAGGCAACTCAATCAGGACCCAGCATCAAACCCTGAATGGTGAATGTCCTCTCTGTACAAGACTTCAGGGATCCATTTGAACACAAATGGATACAATGGCCAAAAACATCAAGCTTCTCTGTGTTGATTTCACAAAAATCTCTGAGAGACTGGGAACTGTGGAGAAAAAGATGTCAGATAAACACTTTAAAATAACTGGTCACAAGGCACCAGTCTTTTTCTCTGCAACTGGTGCTGAAGGAGTAAGATGCTGAAGGCCACTCGAAGTGCAGCAATTTCACATTCTGGAGGTTATTGAGATGGCAGAGGGCCAACGTGAGGAATACTTTGTGCAAGATCTTGTAACAAAGAATTCACACAGCAGGGGCTTATCCTCTTTTTCTCAGTTAAAAGGGGACACAGGGCACCATTTTCCCCAGCAAAGCTGCAGGACTCCCTAAAGCTATAATGATGAGATTATACAATTATTGAGATAGGGATGCGATTCTGCAAGGGGAAAGGGTACAGGGCCATTGATGTTGGATTCTGTTAAGATTGTTCTCTTTCTGGACTTCAGCCAGGTGGTTTAGCAAGATAGGCACACTTTTTGAAAACTCAAGAGGGAGCTTTAAAGAAGAGAGAGCTGGGGTGTGGCCAAGATGGCGGTCGGGTGAGATGTGCCTCTTTGTCTTCTATTACGTCACACATTTGCAGCCGGTAGCGCCGTCCTGCCAACCCCATAGCACAGTTGAGTCATCCTGGATTAAAAAGGGATACCTCCCCTTGACGTTGTGTCCCCGGAGACAGGCGATGAAGCCTGGTTGCGGGTCCCGAGACTGAGGATTGCGGACCTCGTGGTTGGCCAATTGCGGAGGCATACAGGCGAGACGGCTGCCAGCAGCGAAGCAGCGAGGTGGTGTAGCAGAAGGCAAGTGAGCCAGCGGAGACGAGGGAGTGGAGGAAGTGGTACTGGCCGCCCGATCACCCATCAAGACCCAGCACCCACCAGTGATGGGGAGGGGTCTGCCCTCTGCCGCGCCGGGACTTTCAGTGCAGGTGGGGCCAGCTGATAATACTTCAGCGTAACGGCGGGTGGGGGAAATGTAGAAACGTATGACTTCCTCCTCTGCCCGCGAAGATCCCGTGCCCGGCCTGCGACTGGTGAGTCATCGGGGCAGAACCTCTCGGTGCTGGGCGGCCTGACTGAGAAAAAACAGCTGAGGTGGGCCGCAGTGTTGAGCAAGGCCGCAGTGCTGACTTTGGCCCCGGGAAGGCTGCAAAGGTGAAGAGCAGCGGTGAGGCCGAGGAGTGGGGCCGCAGAACTGGGGTCCGAGATAACAGGACGTACAGCCCAAGGCCGATAACCACCCGGTATAGCTGAGCAGCCCTGGAAGCGGGAGACCCCCCATGGTGATTGGGCCCTGGCGTAGGAGGGGGCACTCAGCATAGAATCCCATAGCTGAAAGCGGACCTATCCAACACAAGAGGCGCCGATTCAGGGGAATACCTGGGATAGCCCGAGCCTCAAGGAGCTGGTAAAAGGATCCCAGCTGCTGCAGCGGGTGCGAACTGACTGCAGGAGAAAAAGCAGAGCCTGGAGAGAGAGCGGCCTGTCTCCGGCCTCGGTGGCAACCATAGGGAAGGTAGGCCATACCACTGCTGAGCGTTAAGAGGAGGATAGGAGGACAGTGAGGAAGAACATCCCCCTCCTCCCGCACATGCGGCCCATGCGCATTAAGGAAGACTGAAAATGGGAAATGGTGGAGGACAGCCGCACCAGCATCCTAAGTGCATGCTGAGGCATCAGTAAGAGAGGACAATGGTGAATGGGCCCCTGAGGAGGCAATGCCGGACAACAGATCAGGGAGCACAGGAGGGGTGCCTATGACTAACCAACACGAGGCCAGCAAACTGACCACATAATTCTAGAAAGGTTTCTATGGTCCCCTTGGAGTGCGCGGCAGGGGATGAACCTCTTTAACTAAGAGCGCTCTTGCAGCTGTGGAAATTACTAGAGTCAGTGCGGCAAGTGCCCTGCAGCACCAGTAGCGGGCAGACTGGTTGGCGATCTGCACCATGTCTTCCGTGAGCTCCAAGAAGGGCTGATCTCTAAAAGAAATGCCTGTCAAGCCGGCAGCAGCTGGGTTGATGCTTAAGCCCTCCTCACTCGAAATGGACCTTCAAGAAGGGTCAGAGGAGACAGACGGTCCACCGACGGAAGCCTTAATGTCATTGCTCTTTGCGTCCCTACGAGAAGACCTACAAACTATGCAAACGCAGCTCTCCGCAGACTTTAAAGAGGTGCGTCAGGACCTAGAGGAGGTGGGGGACCGAGTGGCAGCACTGGAGGACCGCAAAACTGGAAGGGATAAAGAGCTGGAGATGATGCAACAGGAGATCCTCCAGTTAAAAGAGCAACAAGTGGAGCTACGAGCAAACACAGAGGATTTAGAAAATTAATCACATCGAAACAAAGTTCAGATCTGGGGGGTGCCGGCCCAGGCAGAAGGAGACGACCTGAGGGGCTATGTTGGGGTCCGGTTTTGCCTCATCTTGGGGTACACCGATGAACCCGAAATTCAAATGGATCAGGTACACAGAGTCGATCTGCGCCGGACCAGCAGTGTCCCTCCTGCGGATATACTGGCGTGTGTCCATGACTTTCAAATTAAGGAAACGATTCTTCGCCGAGCTAGAGAGTTCCATCTGATTCAATTTAGCGGACACACCTCGACATTGTACCAGGATCTGTCAGTGATCACCCTCCATAAACGCAGAGAATTTCGCCCTGTCATAGTGCACCTCAGGGAGAAAGGAATCGCATACTTGTGGGGGCACCCCTTCCACCTCATCTTTCAGCATGAGGGCGGATTACATCATTTGAGGTACCTTAAAGAAGCTCTCAAGGTGGTGGGCCTTAAGGAGGAGGCAGATGCAGAGGTAGGACCGGGGACCAAGGATGATCAACACTGGAACTAGCACCGCTGGCGAAGTACAGGGAAATCCTCCAGGAGACACAAACCAGACACGGTCACCATGGCCAAATAAAGACAGGCGGTACCCACCACTCTATCCAGCTCACCGACATTGCAGCTAACTCCCTGAATTTCCCACACTGGCCAGGCAGGATGGCTTCAGGACGATGGATTCGGGGAGGCATGCCAACCACGCTACTGTTTTGAAGCACTTCCACCGGCTTGGAGCTGAGGTTCGGTGGTAGTGGAGCCCAAAATGCCTTCAGATGTCCTGTAGTAATGGGAGCAATCAGTCCTGGTACCGGAAATACAGGGGGGGCTTTGTAAGTGCGGACAGCCATTTTATAAATATAGTGGACCTCAAGTCAATTTCGAGATGTCGAACTATATACTGGCTGCACCGTTCCCATGTTCTGGGGGTGTCCCCCTATGCATTTGACCATTGTGATGGACTGATATCACCTCTTGTCCAAATGTTTGTTCATGAAGTGTTTCTTTATTGTGGTTTGGTGTTTTTTCTTTTTAACCCTACGCACCAGTTACTCAGGACACAACACTGCAGATACCCTAACGCAATCCCCAGTCACCTGTCAGGCATTCACTTTCCACTAGGCCTGCACCTGAAGCACGCTGTGCGTGTCGCTCCCACTACAGGCCATGTCTAGGGAGCTAAAGATACTTAGTCTTAGTGTCTGGGGGTTAAACAATCCAATGAAGCGTGCTGGATTCCTGTCCCTCTTAGAGAGTACAAGGGAGGACATATGCTTACTACAAGAGGCACACCTGCTCCCCAAAGCCACAGTTTGCATGCACTCCCGCTGGTTTCCCCACCAACTGTGGTCATCGGGCCCCACGAAACAAAATGGGGCAGCTATCCTACTAAAAGAGAAGTTTAATGGTAAGCTGATCGCCACTATCACCGAGATAAAGGGGCACCTCCTGGCAGTCCGCATACAATGGGGCTCCTGACCTTCACCCTGGCTAATCTCTACGCCCGAATGAACGCCAAGAGCCCCTTATCCTGAGCGTGCTTGCAACTGTACTTGCCACCCCGGACTCGGCGGTGCTGGTGGGGGAAGATTTTAATTTAGTCATGTACCCCATGCTTGACTGCTCCAGCCAGTGTTCCTTGCTAACCGGGGCTTTCACAGCAAGCTGCTTACATGGCTTGCATAGGGAGGGCTCTGCACTCCTTGGCCCCAGCTGCACCCTTCATTAAGGGACTATACCTTTTACTCGGCAGCACAGAAATCATACTCACGCATTGACCATTTCCTAGCGACCCCTTCACTTATGACCCGGGTGGAGTAAACAACCATAGAACCACATTCTCTTCAGGACCATGCCATGACCTTTCTGACGTTGCGAACGGGCAACTCCTCATCTAATGCCTCACGGTGGTGGCTACGGGACGTGATGCTGTAGTTCCCTACCATGATATCGGCAATACCCAAGGTGCTTGAAGATTACCTGCACATCAACGATGTGGAAGGTACCCCCCTAGCATCGGTGTGGGAAGCAATGAAGCTGTTAGTGAGAGGTGAATTCATCGCTATATTGGCAGCAGAGAATTTGGTACGATGGAAGAAACGCCAGCAGCTGGGGCAGGCGGTTACAAAGGTAGAAGCCATACATAAACGCATGGGCCCCCAGGGTCTGGCGAAACCTGGAACGTAAGAGATTACTTTTGAAATGCCTGTACCTGACAGGGCGGAGTACGCCCTTCTCCGGCTCAAGCACAAATTCTTCCTAAGTAATGACTGCTGCGGATGCATGCTTGCAAAAAGGATTCACGCTAAGACTCTATCGGGTTCACTCACCTCAATTAGACTGGCTTTCTGGGGTGGAGGTGCACACGGACGAGGAAATTACATCCACCTTCAGGGATTTTTATCAGGCTTTGTATTATGACTCGGATGGCCCTTGGGGAGACCCGAGCTCCTACCTGCAGAGAGTCCAATTAGCGCGCTTACTGACAGCGATCGCGTCTCAAATGGATCAACCGATACGGATTGAGGGAGGTGGTTGCGGCCATCCTGCATCTTAAGCCTGCAGATGGCTTTTTGGACCAATTCTATAAATCCTTTTGCCAGGAGCTTGCCCCCCTCCTCACCAGACTTTTTAATCCTTTTTGCAACTCAGGGAGGTTGACAGGCTCAATGATGGAAGCGTCGGTTTCTGTAATACTGAAACCAGGAAAAAAAACAAAGGACTCTGGGTCCTATAGACCCATGTCCCTTATTAACATTGACGGCTACATCTTCGCTAATGTCCTGGCCTCTCGAATGAATCCAGTCATGGCAGGACTGGTCGACCTGGACCAGCCCGGCTTCATTCCTACGAGACAAGTAGGGGACAATACTAAAAGGCTGATACACCTCCTGGACATCACAAAGAGATCTCGAAAGGAGGCGCTTCTCCTGTCCATCGATGCAGAAAAAGCATTCGATCACGTTAAGTGGCCGTACCTGTTTTAAACACTTCGCCATTTTGGGTTTGAAGAGACATTTCTCAGGTGGATAGGTTGCATCTACAGTGCCCCCAGAGCGTTCGGCGAAGTCAATGGGGCGTCTTCGGCTATGTTCCCAATAGCATGCGCCACTCATCAGGGATGTCCCCTCTCCCCACTTCTCTACACGCTCTACATGGAACCCATGGCACAGCTCGTTGCAGGGATTCTGCACAAACACAGAACTATGCGCAGGATTATGAGACCTTGGTGTATAGGGACTAAGTCTTCCTACCACCTTGGTACCCACAAGCCCAGGACCGACTAGCTATAGTGTCTCACATGCTCTCCTACTCACTCACAGAGAAACAAATGATTAGACACCCCAGAACAAAACACTCCCAGATCTCTCAGGAAT
The DNA here is from genome assembly GCA_963921515.1 of Calotriton arnoldi. NCBI lineage: Eukaryota > Metazoa > Chordata > Amphibia > Caudata > Salamandridae > Calotriton > Calotriton arnoldi. The sequence continues at coordinate 197,013 of CAWUFW010001768.1, read as the reverse complement.
CATGGTAAGAAGACACACCCTTTCGCTCTCACTCTTGTACTTGCCCACAATAAGATCCGACAGAGACACGAAACAGTTTAAAATATTTATTTTAACTAACATGCTCTAATATGCAGTATAGGTACCACAACAAGCAGGAAAGTGCATTGTACAAATACAGTCAGAATAGCAGCTAGTCCATATATCATGAAGGGAGATGTCATATTGAAAAGACAACAGAGCCTAACCTCCCTCCCCTTGCTACAAAGCAGTATTATTATATATTAGAAGATCTCTGGGTTTTCTCAGCAGACCCCACACCTTAGCCTATAGATCGTAGACCGACATCATAGGTGCTATCTCGCTCTTCTCCCTGGAAAGGTCCCTCTCCAAGTGTGTGCTACCTATTCGTATATTCTAATAAAACCAAAGTACGTTGTCCAAACAACAGCTGCATCGGTATGTTTTGTCTAAGGGCTAAGGCCTGGCCAGAACAAAATAGCAAGGGGCATTGTTGTTCGACCTTGTACATAATGTTCAGTCAAAATCCCAAGAACATGCAGAGAGTGAACACAGCTATGAGTTCTCATGTGAAAATAGTCATTGAAATTATTGCAAAAATAAGGACGTGTAGTAACGTGCGCAAAGCAGCAGGCAGGCTGCAGCATGCTCATGCTAAGTTAGTGAAGACAACAATGTCCCTATGGGCCACGTGACAAGCTCATTAGGGACAATCCACAGATCACAGGCATTTGGTTTGGCACGGATACGCACACTATCAGTTTGTTCGCTGATGATGTGATCCTCTCGTTGGCGGACTAGATGAACTCCGTGCTAAATATGCATGAGGTGGCTCTCCGTGCCCAGTTCCCCTTGACCTGGTCGACACACACCATCCCATATCTGGTCATGCAGCTTGCTCCCACAGTAGCAAAGACCCTGACGATAACCTACAGGGCCCTCTTGAACAGACAAATAAATCACTGGCGGCATGGGGTTAACTATGGCTGGCTTGGTCAGGGCGCATTGCAGCTGTCAAAATAAGGATATTGCTGCGTCTACTTTAAATTTTTTCAAACGATCCCGCTGGTCCCCCCTCCTACAGTGCTGCGCTCCCTACAACTCGCAATCAACAAATTTGTATGGGGTGGGAAGAGGCCAAATCTTCCAGTCAGCCAACTAATTTGGCAAAGGGCGAGGGTGGCTTGGGGCTCCCCTTGATCAGCCAGTATTACCAAGCCATGCAGCTCAGACACTTGGTGGAATGGAATAGGCCCCTCTCTGAAAAGCACCAGTCCATAAGGACCAGGCTGTACCGGCGTAAACATTTGGTGGGAGGCCTGGCTCCCTCGTAAATTCAGAGCCTGGGGGTTGCACTCGTCACTGGTGATTGTAGCAACGATGAAAGTCTGGGACAGAATTGCCCTCCGCAAGGGGCTGACATCGCTCCCCTCCCGGATGTTGCAGATTGTTGACAACCCTGATTTCCACCCAGGGTGTGGGTGCGAGGTTTTCGGCCGCTGGCGGGAGCTAGGATGTAAATGAGTGGGCTCCCTCTTCGATCCTTTAGGGATCATCCCTTTTGAACAGCTTCAACAGGACTGCTCGCTACCCACCCCTGATGCGTTCCATTACTTGCAGTTGAGTCATTGGGTGACCTCCCCAGGCTATAGGGCCGCGGCCTCCCATCCGCTCACTGTGTTTGAGAAATGACTGGTTCGCAAAGAGGAGGACAAGCGCCTCTTTATACTGTGTTTGCTGGGGTGGATATGATTGACAAAGTCAGAGGGCAAATGCATTGGGAGGAGGAGCCGGGGCGCTTGCTTTCTGCCAAGGAATGGGCTGACATTTTTTATAGAGAATACCACACTACGCACAACATGGCTTATACGGAGGCAGCTTACAAAATGTCATCCTATTGGTACTTTACCCCAGCGGGCATACACAGGTGGAACAAGGGGCGCTCAGAGAAGTGCTGGAGGAGTTGCAGGCAGACAGGCTCTCTATTACATCATCTATGGCACTGACACAAATTGGCCAGATTCTGGAAGCAGATATTGATTTGGCGTTCAACACTATTCTTCTGCACTTCCCTGCGTATATTATACTTGGATTGCCAAATCCCCTGACTTTCCCTCTCTGCTCACTGTGGGGATGTCTGATGGCCCTGGCATTAAACGCTGTGCACCAAGTGATGCTAGTGCTCTGGGGTTCGAGGAATGTCCCGGATCATACCTCCTGGCTTTACAGGTTCTGGTCTTCCTTGGCAATGGAATGCCTTTTTTCAGCAGTGGAGAATAAAGCCGCTGCTTACTCTGAGCTATGGGCCCCCTTTATTCATCTTCTCTTACTAGAATTCAGGAAAGTGACATGCCCCAAATATCTGCAGATTCTGCACTTGCTCCCCCCACAACAAGCGGAATTGGCAGGGTCCTCCCCAGCAGACCTAGCTGCTTCTCAGGGTACTTAAGAGGCCAACGGATGGCCGGAAGAGAATATGTACATGTGACTGGTGCGGAGGGAAGGGGGGGAGAGAGGGGAGGGCAGTTGAACTTATGTTATTGATATTGTGGCTTTGTTTTAGTTCTGTTTTGTCTCCATTTTTCATGTGGTCCAGGTATCACTGTCGACCTCCGGGTTGTGGGCACATAGCTGTGTATTCCTAGTTTCCATTACATACGCTGCCGGACGCTGGTTGTAGGCAAAAACTGTGATATTGATGCTAAGGACCTCTATCAATAAACAGAATTGTTACATAAAGAAGAGAGAGCTGAAGTATGTGATACTTTTCCCGAACTTCCTGAGGAAAATTGCAAGGTGGAAGTCTTGGCAATTCTAATCTTCTCATGACATCTAGTAAAAGTTTGGAGAAGTCGCATCCAGAGACTGCAGTAAATGGCCTGGGGTTGATGTCCGACGAGGTAGATCCACCGAGTCTGTAGCCTGAGACCCAGCTGGCAGTCACTGTTGAGGACAAGTACAAGGCTGGGTATGATGACAAGGTGTTCCCCCAACTTGCCCTCTGGTGGTTAGAGCTGTCATCTAACCTGTGGTTGACTCTTCTGACCCTAATAACCCTTTGGAATTTACGGAGTGGCAATTTGGTTTTATCATCAAGATTGGTTTTTGTTTTACATAGTACAGCTCGGTATTGGTTGGGCCATGTAAGGGATTGTTTCTTGAACTAAAATTGCAATATATAATTGGTGTGGGGTGCGCACTATGCTCCCTGCTGTTTATGTAGTATTTATAGTAGTCATGTGATCAAGGGTGTGCGCAGGTCAGAAGTAAACCATTTTATTTCTTTTTTCAGTTACTTTCCTTTTTTACATAATGGAATTGTTTTTACTATTCATCGAATATGTTTGTTATTTATTTATTTATTTGAAAGGTTTTATAAAGCGCGAACAAGACCCAGAACGGGTATCAGAGCGCTGTACAGAGAGGACAATTAGCGTTGCCATGGGGAGACAGTAAAATTACAATACAACAAAGGTAGCTTAGGAAGGACCAGGTGAAGGCCCTACTAGAAGAGGCTGTGCAGTTTAAGCAGAGCACTACACCCCAAGAACGATACAGTACATTTCGAATCGAGTACAAATTCAAACCATATTAGAGAGAAAGATTGTCAGGCATACATTTCAATACACAAAGTAAAAAAGATTGTCAAGCTTGTTAAATGTCAGTTTTAAAGATACATATTGTGTTAAAATAGTGGGTGGTTTAACCTGCTGTAGGAGGTTGTGAGGCGGGAGGTCGTTTGATTTTTTTGGTGTTTTCTTTGTTTCCTTATATACAGAAGCTGGTGATACGGTGGATTACGACAGCGGGCTGTGTCCTAATAGGGGTGTAACACAAACCTATGATACAGGTTGAATTTTGATATAATAACTTTAGAATACTGGGCCTGATATACAAAAAGAAAGGTCACAAAATATTATCACTAATTGCTCACTGACATTTTGCGTCCTGTGTCTGATTTCACAATGCTACCTGTCTACTAATAGGACATGTTGCAAGATTTCCAGTCAAAAGGAGTCACAAAATGACTTTCCTAATTGCTAATGTGCCTACACACAGTAAGTGGCCTGCAAGGAACAGCAGACCAACATCCCAGTGCTTGCATTCCCGAAAAGGACAGTTTTTTTTTTTTCAAGGAGCTCGTGTAGTTAAAGGAAATGGTGCTGCCTTAAAAAAAAATCATATTAGAAACATATTTCAGGGAGCAGTCAACGTTCCACTGGATTACTGTCTGCTTCCCCTGAGATCGCTTTTTTCCCTCAGGTTGTTTTTTAATAACCATTTTACATGTTACAAAGTAATGATCAAGTGCAGCATCAGTACCTGACTTCAACAAGAGCCAAGACCATACATAAGAGATCGGATCTTACATATACATCTTGCTTGTCTGAAAAAAACATAATTTGGAAGTGCTGATCAATACTGTAACATTTCCCCAAATTCCAATATCCCACCCTATAATTCCCTTCTATCTTTAGGTTGCTTTGAATTTCACATAATACAATAAGTGGCAAACACATAGCAACTCTATACATTAGATCAGTTGCATGGCAGGAGAACACCATGGAAATCGCATCTTCTAACTATGGCCTGTCTCCTTATCAACTAGTGCCGCCAAGTCGCAATACGAATTGGGCAGACCCCCACAATTGCATGGCATCTAAATATAGACTCGGGTAATATTGCTGTTATAGATATATGGAGGCCTAGTATCTGTTTCAACTGCCGTAGCAATGAATATCGCGTCCCAAACAGTGGTTGATTCTGTGACCTCACTCTCTGGAGTGGTGCTTTGAATACCTCTAACTCGGCCTTGCTTCATTTTTCAACCTTCCTTCACCAGTTCGATGTATTGGGATCCCCCTTCACTTCCCAATTCATAGCTATGCAACATTTGGTAGGGACAAGGATTAACTACGTGTCTGTTTTGATCATTTGGGTTTGCGTTGCCAACCCAACAAGCACACTGCCATATCCCGAGATCTCTTGACACAATCCAAAAGGGGAAGCTGTTCCCCTTTACAAATGGGTTATGACCCCTTTGAAGAGTCGGTGATTTATCAATGGTTTGTGGCCAATGGTGCTGAGGAAAAGCATTGATATATGTACCGAATCAACACTTTCATGGCCCCTCATAATTACAATATGGAATGTGTCTCAAAACCCACTTTTATGCGCCAGAAATGCTTTTCTGACTCTTAAAGCGGGTCTTGTAAATGGAAGACATTTTTCGTTAACAAACCTTATGATATTCAAAATCAATAGGTTTACAAAATGGTTTTTACATCACCACAAAATGTTTTTTTACATCAGACCCAGGCGTGCAACGCCCATAGGGCTCAAAGGGCTTCAGCCCCCCCCCCCCGACGCCCCCCACCCCGTCGTGTCTCAGCCCCGGCTGAGACCGCTTTCCAGCACACACACAGACAGTTTTTGAGCTGCTCTGGGCTGGCTGATCTGGCATCCGTCTTATTGCAGCTGCACCCGAGTACTTCACAGGTCTTTAAAAGACCATTTACTTGTTAATGAGGCTTTCTTGTTTTTTAACCCCTTCTTAGAGCCCCTGCAGTCACTCTGCCTATTGCTGGAAGAATTAGCCCCCCAGAATTCTTTTTTTTTAGCCCCCCCCCGAAATTTGGCTCTACTGCGCCTCTGATCAGACCCATAGTGCCTTAAAAAGTCTTATCTGGAATGTTAGTGACATTGGATAAAGGGTTAAAAGAGGAGCCATCTTTCAATACTTATACAGGCATAATCAGGACATAGTACTGCTGCAAGAGACTCACCTAGTGGTCAATAACTACTGTTGTATTTTCAAGGCACAACTTTATTGTCATTGCTCTGTTAACTAAAACCATTGCAAAGGTTAAAACATTAAGAGACATAATTAAAAATACAGATTCGATATCAAATATCATCGTGCCTCAATTTATTATATAAACTACAGCAAATGTTAATAAGATTTAAAAAAAGGTGCCGAACCTACATCGAAATAAAACTTCATTAAGACAATTACAGCCTAAAACTCTATGTTATTCTCAAAATTTGTATGCAAAGACCTGAATTTGCAAGGCTCTCCTTAATTAACATGAAGGCTCCCATCATATGCTAAGAGATATGCTGGGGTCCTCTCATGTTTTTCTAGGGTCACAATCTTCTCTTTGCTGAGTACAAGCACCACCTTCCAGACATAGTTGAAAAGACCTCAGCATATCAGACAATAAAAATGTGAGCTCATTTAATCAATTTAAAACAATCTACAAGTTAGCACATAAATCGTGTATCTCTTTTCTAGAATTGGCACATGGTTACATTCTAGTGTGAAAGTCGAGGCTGCTATCAATAAATTGTTGCTCAATGGTTTAGCATGTATTTAAAATCTCTTTATCCCGTTTTGTTCTGGTACACATTGAAACAGGCTTACTATGATAAAGTCTCATCTGCATTTAGTGTCATAGTCTGTAGGATATACGTTGAACATTTCAACAATATCTACAGTGGAGAAGTGATTCAATGGATACATTTCCAACCTTGGATTTAATGGACCAGTAGTCCAATCCTAGTTTTTCCCTCTTGAGCACATTTTGGGACACTGAGCACATTTCTATATTGTTTGGGACTCATTTCCACTATATGACCTAAGTTGGGAGCACCTTGAAATAGGCTCAATGCATTTATAAATTAAAATATAAATAATTGGTCATGTAACATTGGTTACACTGTCACTACTGCTGCACCCTTAAAAGAGAGATACACCATTAATTATTCACCTAGATTCATGACTTAAGAGTCATAGAACAGAGACTGGGTCGGGAACTCAATAAATTATAGCCAGTCTCAGTATCCTCTATGCAAGATAATGATTTTTATGGATGACAAACTGTGAATCAAATTACTTGAGACAAATATATCTCTTAGGTAAGGTGTTGGGATGTGAATAGCCCCAGCATTGCTTATGGGCATGCACATCTGCCCTGAGTGATTGAACTGCATGTGAACCTGGTTTCCCAACATTTTAGTGGCCCAGCTAAAACATGAATCTAGTGTATACGCTGAAGCCTAAGCCTATCCACGTTAATGTCAAGTTTCCAAACTTAGGGCCTGATTTAGATGTTGGTGGACAGGCCACTCCATCACAATAGTGACGGGTATCCCATCCGCAGAAATATAAATCCCAATATAGCCTATGGGATTTACATTTCGGCAGACAGGATACCTGTCACCTTTGTGATGGAGCAACCTTTCCACCAACATCTAAATCAGGCACTTAGAGCCTGATTATGATGCGGTTCAAGCCGTTGGTTGCAGTCAGTACCGCATCTACTGCTGCAGTCCGACCAACGCATTACAATGCGTGCGGTTGGAGGCAGCAGTTAGAGGGACCGACCAACGCAATCTGGTCGGTTGGAAAGGCCCCATAATCCCTTAAGGACGGCGTTTCTGCTGTCGGGATTATGATGTTGGTTTCTGTCATGGAAAGGCTGTCAGAAATCAGCATTGAGGGCCCCTTGGCAGGCACCGTGAGGTGCCTGTCACACAGTGCAGGGAAGTACCCAAACTCCCATTTCTCAACGGTTACGGCCCGCCCACAAGCTCCCATTTTGAAATAGGAGTTTGCGACCGCACCATGTACGGCTGCATCCAAATGATGCAGTCTGAACTGTCGACCTGAGGTTGGTCGGTTCCCAATCCGCAGAGATGTCGGTTGAAGGCAACTCCGACCAACATCGTAATAAGGCCCTTAGTCTTTGACCAGGATAAGTGCTCTAAGTATGCCTTCTTTTTATCAACATGGGGTTAACTGTCCATGTCATGAGTTTTTGACATGAAGCGCTGGTGGCAGTCTATTGTTGTTTATGAAAAAAGTACTGAACAGACAATTTTTTATGTCACAAAGAAGAATGCAGCCTGCCAGTTCAATTTGGGTAAATGTTCTACTTGAAGAAACACTCAGATCACTGTGTAAGCATTCCATGTGCATGTCAAGTGCATGTTTACATTACGCATGTGTGGTGCCAGTGGAATCCATTTTTGATGACCCCTGGTTTAGCATGCAACAAAATGGGGTGGATCCAGCTTCCTTGGACAGTGGAGTGTATGCTTAAGTTTTTGTGGATGGAGGGTGGAAACCCAGACACCAAAATGAAGGAGTATGGGGAGAGGGTTACCCATAGAAATTCTATAGGGCCTTTTATTAAGGGGTCTCTAATTAGTCCTTCCTGAGCACTGCTACTTGGTAGATGGTAGGGGAAAGGCAATGAGTTAGCAGTTGCTTTTGCTATAAGTGAAGTTTCTAGACAGGGCCTGCCCTTTTGTCTGTTCATGACTGCTACTTCAGGAAGTCTGATGACATCTAGGTGTAGATAATTTATGCTTTGTTATGTTCATATTTGTGATACACCTGCTTGAAGCCAGTATCTTCACTAGCTTCTATGAGAGCCATCACCTTCCACAAAGGCTGTGCTTGCACTAAAGACAGAAAATTACGATTGAAAGAGAACCACTCCTTACTAGTTCCAGATTCTTAGACAGTTGTTCCACATCATGTGTATAGAAAACAAGTATAAAATTAGGACCCAAGCCACCCTCCTATGTTCCATTTAAAAGTTATTCTTGACCAAAGACGTGTGTTTGGACAAAATATTGAATTAAAAATATTGTGAAACAAGAATATTGTGATGTCAAAAATATCATGGACTGAAACACTGAATTTAAGAATATCGTTTTAAGTTATATTTTTAATATTGTTGTACAAACACATTGTTTTCTAAATTATTGTTTTATATAATTTTGTTTTAAATATTATTTAATTATTTTTAATAATGTTTGATTAGATCTGATTGTTAATTATTTTAACTTTTCGTTTTATTTATTTAGAGGAATTTTGTGTTTTTTTAATTTCAAAATGTTATAGAAGAAAAGAGTGAGGAGATTTTTAGAATATGTGTGTATTAATGTTTATGTACACTTTGGTCTATCAGTTATATTATAAACTTTGTTTGCATTTTAAAAGTAACATGTTCTATTTTATAAATAATTATTTAGTTTAATAAAAAAAATGTGTGTTGTTATATGGATGCTTTTCTTTTTTGTAGTAATTACTTTATAAGTTTGATTCATCATTTAGTAAAAACTATTGAAAACAGTATTGTAAAAATTTATTTTTGACAACATTTAGAAATTTGATTTTAATGTTTTTTTTACTGTGAAACATATTTTGGGAGAGTGTTAAATATACAATGTGTTATTTTTAGTGTTCAATATGTTAAAAATAAATAATATAGATTGGACTGGAAATAGGTAATGCGTCCCCTTTAGTGTCAAACACCTTCCCCTAAATGGCTTGGATTGGCGTGGGATTAGAAAATGTGACCCCTTTCGTGTACAAAATGTTCCTTTTAGATTGGAGTTGGAATAGTAAATGTCAACCTTTTAGTGTCCAACACTTCTATCTAAATGGCTGAGACTGGGGGGGAAATAGTAATTATGATCCCTTTAGATTGGGAAATGGGACTTTAGAGACATTGCTGCCCATACTATAGATTCTGCTGGAGAGGCGGTCAAGTAATTCACCCTAAAAGAAATTTTTTGTGGATCTGCGAGCTGCATTCAATCTTGTCCTTAGGGCAAAACTCTGGGTGGCTTTCCATTAGATCGGGATCCCACGTGGAATATTGTTTCTGATACAGGCATTATACATGGAAAATATTTCGAGGGTTAGGTGGGGCCCTGCAGGGGAATTGATGAAAGACATTCCAGTCCGGAGACGTGTTAGACAAGGGTGTATTTTGTCATCTACACTTTTTCTTTTGTACATAAATGGCTGTAACCCCTATCTCTTAAACTGTGAAAATGACTCCACAAAGTTGAAGGATTATAAAATACCATGTCTCCTATCTGCAGATGACACTTTGTTACTATCAAAGACTCCTCATGGTCTATCTATTCTCTTGGATAAATTTAACACTTGTTGATTAGACCATAGCCTGGAAATTAATAGTCTTTGGTACCAGGAGGAAAACATCCAAGAGTGAGATACTCTTAGGGGGAGACATTAGATAGGGTACATGAATTTAACTGTTTGAGTGAAAGACTGGAAAACTCCCATAGATGGGTAGCACAGGTATCGAAAAGTGTTATGACTCTAAAGCAAAGAAATGGGTCTATCTGTAGATTTGCCAACAGATCACCTACTTTCGCTATTTCCCCCAACTGGAGATATATAAGATTCAAACCTGTGGGGGAGCTATGTATGGGGCAGATCTATGGGGGCACTGTAATCTTAACACCCTTGAAAAAGCTGAAAATGCCTTTATTAAAATCCTCTTGAGACTCCCCACCAGTGCGCTGACTCTGACAATTAGATTCAACCTAAACCTAAGATCACTTTCTGACATTGCTATGTTGAGACCTATCCAATATCGAATAAGACTCTGGGCCAACGAGGATCTAGGTCCCTATAGGGATTGCATTAGAATCATAATAGATGACAACCATGTTGGGAAGAACCCCTGGCCTGTTCTTATTAAAAATGTGTTTTTCAAGTTAGGTCCGGAAGGTTTTTGGCCGCAAACCCTCTTCATTACCCAAAGGTGCTCAGGAGAAGCTAAAAACCTCCTACTGGAATTACGTATTAGGTGCAAAACTTTCTATTGCATCCCCTGGTACCCTGGTAGATTCCTTTTTCATGTTCAAATGTGTATCTGAGTATGAGCAATACCTGAGTATGGTTATCAACCCTGCTGCATGTGCACTTAATGTTAAATTTAGATTTGGCATATTACAGTTGACTACGTTTACCCATTCCTGGATGAAAAAGGGAGACATATCGAATTTGTGTCCCATGCGTTGTCAAGATTAAGAGAACAATGAACACTTGTTATTTTACTGTAAAGCCTATGCTAAACAACATACACACAGGATTATTCCCCTTTGTAAACTTCTCGGGTTTATGGACCACCATGCAGCTCTAAGAATATGTAAAACCAGCATCAGAGACTGTGTGGTGTATTCAATCGCTAGATACCTCTAGGCAATATGGGTACTTTGGGTTGAATGCTTTTTAAAAATCAAGCATACTTAATGTACTGTCTCAATTGTATTTATGATTGGTTTTATACCCTTTTATCTAGGAGTTCGCTAGTCCTCTTTGTATATCAATTTAGTATTGGGATGTTTCTTCCAAACTTCTTTTATCTTTTTTACTATAATATTATGGATCTTAAAAAATATATGATGAGACTTGTATTGTTGGACAGAAATTTCCCACACAATTTAGCATTACCTAGAAATATTTTCTCACAATGAATTTGGACATTTTATTAGATCCCAATTTTAAATGTTTTATACTGTATCTTTTATGGTTTTTATTCAAACCAAAATAAAGGAAATATGATGATGATGATCTCTTTAGTCTACAACATAATATCTAAAATTGATTCTCAAAATAACTCTGAGGAGGAGCCTCACGAGCCGCAGGAGCTGCGGAGCCACGGGAGCAGGAGCTCTTGTTTGGCGCTACGAACGCCCCACTGCCCGGTCCAGTTTTGTAGCAGCCCCGCGACACCCCTCCTCCTCGACGACCAGGCGCTGGAGATACTACAGCTGTGCAGCTGTGCACCGCCCAGGAGCCCGCGGCCAGAAGTTGCCTAGCCGAGTGCGAAACCTGCGAAAACCTGTGAGTGTGAGTGCGGCCACCATCAGACAGCGGCCGCCGAGAGCGTGCCCTAGGCGGTGGCGGCCCGGGTAGCGCCGGGTAGCACCGGGTGCGGCCTGCGTCCACCTGTAGAGTCCCACTTGTCCTGGTTTAGACTCTGCTGCTGCCATTATTCGCCTATACCTCGTTTTAACCTCCTTCATCCCTCTCCCCTCATTACCACTGCAGGAGGGGGGCTGAGGAAGCTTGTACCTCAGTTCGGAGGTTCGGAGGTTCGGGGGTTCCACACGGCCTGACGCTCCATTAAAGGGCCCTGGGGAGCGTTAGGAAAAGTCTAGGACAGCGGTTTCCAGGGCAGAAAGGCACAGGACCCAGGACCTAGGATCTGCCACACGCACAGCGAAGTCACAGGAGACTGAGGCACTAATCTGTAATGTAACGCCAGGACCCAGGATAAAGGAGCAAAGGGAAACTCTTGCTGACAACGACGGCAACAACGCAGACAGCCGGACACCCAGGCTCAAGGAAGCCCAAAAGAAGGACATAGAAGGACAAAGAAATTGAGGCCAGGTTATGTACATGTATATGTAAAGTAGGCATTACAGATGGACATATTGTGGATTACTGGTCATTAAGAAGGAAACTTAGGAACTAGGGACTAATGGTATAAGGACAGTCATACTTATTATTGCCTTGTGTGTGGTAATATTCAATCTACCTTTTCACCGCGGTAGAAAATGGCAAAGCCCTTATCAGGAAGAAGTAAATTATCAGTGGGTCTGGGAGTCGTTGGAACTTTAGATGCTTTTCTTCTAAGGGCAGAATCGGCCCTCATCCATGAAATTGCTCTGACTGAGCGCAGGTTATCTTTAGAACCGCTTTTGCCTGACCCAGACTCCGGTAAGGATTTAAACCCCACTTCTACTCTTGTGACGCCCATTGTGTTGTCTCATCAGGCCCATGTGTCGATTGGTCTTTCACAGACCCCTGACGCAGTAACCAGGCCCAAAGTATTTACTCGAGGGCAAAAAAGTAAAATAATGCAGGGGGGTAGCCCTCCGCATCAGTCCAAAAAGAGGAAAGGGCAGAATTGTAATAAACAACCATACCCCCTACCAAAGAGAGGACGTAAAGGCAATACGAGGGAGGCAGTGAATGTTGGGAATTGTAAATCAATAGCTTCTGGCCTGATTGTTGAAGATTCTTCCCTACTACTGTCATCTTCCTCTTCCCCACAGATAGATGTTAGTGGGGATGATTGCAGGGATTTTTGGCTCAAAATGAGTGAGGTTATATCGACCCTACTGAATCCTTTATTGCAAAAGCTGTCAAGGTTGGAAGCAAATTTAGAAAAATTGGAAAAGTTTGTAAGGCCTGTATCCTCAAGCCAGGAGAGCCAGCAGTATCAGCAAAACCACTTGAGTACCCAGCTTTCCCAGCAGCAGGTTACCTTGTGTCAGTGCCAGTGTAGTGCTAAATCTGCCTTGCCTATAGGGCCTAGTAGCCGCCCCAATGTCCCGAGTGACGCTCCTACCCCCGCTCCTGGTACTGTGTTTGCACCCCCTAATGTCCTACTGGACTCCCATTCTACAAACTGTGTAGAGCAGACAACGGGGAGGTCCAACGATGTAGTTAATACCTTATCTAACATCCAGAAGCGATTACTAAACATCCAAAAAACTCCACCCCAGTATAGGCCCAAGAGCACTTGTAGGGTAGAAGCGCAACTTCAAAATATGCATGGTCATTATGTTAAGCCAGTGAGGGAAGTGCCAGGTGGTAACCTATTACATCTACCCCCCGAAGCAACACCTTATACTATAGTGTTGGCCAATGTCCCCATATTACCATCTGGAACCTTAGAACATTGGACCAATCTTAGAAACAAGTCATTGCACCTGCTAACTGCCAAGACAGGGTTATCAAATGTACTTTTTACAGAGTTCAAAATGGTAAGGCGGGTTGGTTGGTTGGGGAATTCAAGGAAATCCTTTAAAGGTGACTGTGTAGTGGTTTGTGGAGGAAACGGGGATTAGCATCCTACCACTTGGCTATTTCTATAAACCATCTAGTTCTACACTACATAATCAAGGGGCAAATCATGGGAGGGGGTGGGATATGCGCAGATTTGCTATTCCGGTGAATAATAGTTTTGATGTTTTTAACCCCATTGATGACAACGATTGACTGTCCGCATTGGGTGGAGGATCAGCCTCGATTGGAAATGCTATAAGGGGTAATGTGATAGCAATAACATCGGAGAACTGTTTGGAATCATTGCATGTCTGTGTTCCCTCACCTTTGAATGTGTTGACATCTAAAGATTTTCCTGAGAATTGTAATACTGGTAGCCTTTATCTGGGGCATAGGCCCAATAGCAGTTCTGTTATGAACGCTCCACTGTTAGATCATTTGGTCAATGATAATGACTTGCTCACTGGAGTTCAGGGTATTGACTATGTTGACTATGTTGCTGAACCGTTTATAAGTAGTATAGAGCAGGCTGTAAATGTTGATATATTATCCAATAATATCACTAGCGTAGTTGAGACTATGTCTCAGTCACAAGTCCTCCATAGTCCTTGCATAACAAATCCAACTGGTGGTGATAGCTTCTCTAACTATATGCACACCCATGAGCGTGTTCCCGCTACTATAATGATGGACAATAACAGCCTTACAATGATTTCGGGAATTTAGCGGGCATCCACCTTAAACTTCAAGACCAAGATTGGCTGTCATATATTGGGAACAACGACATCTGTCTCTTTCAAGAGACTTGGGCAGTGGAAATGGTATATATTAACGGTTATACCACCTATAGCCTGGAAGCTATTCCGCCTAAATCGTCGGGTAGGGCGAGAGGTGGCCAGTTGATTTTAGTAAAAAATTCCTTAGCTTGTGAGTATAGGCACTTATCCATAAACTCACAGGACATAATGGGGATCCAACTTGTTTTTCCAACTGGTTTAGTTTTGACTGTGTTTAATGTCTATGCTAGGTCTGAATCTTCAGGCTGTGATTCGTTGGTACTTTCAATGTTGGATGATTTGGTTGAAGTATACCAAAATAATTCCAAAATAATAATCGCAGGGGATTTTAATGCTGCATTCGAACCATCTACTCTATTGAGTTCTTTGGTTGAGGAAGAGGATGAGCTGTGGGGCATTCCTAATTTAGTAATTGGCAAAACGGGCAAACGTCCATAGAATGTTTCTTTGTAGATTGCTTCTCTAGCCTCAGGTAGGAGTATGAGGGCCTGCAACGGAAGAACTGCATCCGACCAAGGGAGAAAGGCTACTTTTAAAAGGGGTACTTATACTAGCACCAGTGATTATATATTTGTAGATGTAAGAATTTGGTTTCTGATATGAATGTTGAACAGCGAGAAGATAGTGACCATAATCCCTTACTTTTAAAAATGAGGGGTGCGGATTTGAATAGGAATCCCTCTAGTCTTACCTCCAGAAACGAAGAGCCGTGCGTTACTAACAATCGCCGACGAGTTACATGGCCGAAAGTCCAAGCCGATCCGGACCTGTATACTCGGATTTACAAGCTCTTCGTTACATTTATATCTGGTTTGTGTAATGATGCGGGGAATATAGAATTCCCAGAACAAACGCTTGTTGCTTCAGTACAACAAAAATTCTTCGATACTCTGCAAACCATCTTCAGCCGAAGTAGCTCTGGTAGGAGATCCCCTAGGGCAGGGACAAATAAGTGGTTCACCAGTGAATGTAAGAGAGCAAAGAAGGCCTTGCAGTTAGCAGTTAGAGAGTGCTCCAGAATGGAAATAATTTTGGCTCGCAAAAGTTATAAAGTAGCTCTGAATCAAGCTAAAAGAGATGTGGCTGATAAAAATTGGCAAGATCTGGTCCAAGCTGCCCAATGTAGGGATAGTCGCCTTTTTTGGCACATTGTCTCCATGGGGAGCAAGGCGAATGTTCCCACCCTTAGTTATCATATCGAGCCGGGGACATGGGTGGACCACTTTTCTAAATGATATTCTAGTAATATGGATCAGGGCGGATTTGATTCTCGTTGGGTTGCCCATACCCAAGTTATCACTGCCCCTGTGGAGAATACAAATAGCCAAGCTCTGGTTTTTAGTATAGAGGAAACCCTGGCAGCGATTAGTAGACTAAAAGCTGGCAAAGCCCCAGGTCCTGATCTCATTCCGGGAGATTTATACAAATCAGAACCAACTATTTGGGCCCCGTATATAAATCTTCTATCGAATAACATCGTGGCAGGTGGGGCCATTCCAGAAACATGGAGGGGAGCGGAGATAATTACCATCTACAAAAAGGGTGATGCTGCTATCCCCTCCAATTATAGACCCATCAGCCTGATAGACAACTTTCAGAAGATTTTTGCAAGGCAGGATCTGGATAAATTTGAAACTTGGATGGATGATCACAAGGTTTTGTCAACTTATCAGGCGGGTTTTCGTTCCAAGGTAAGCACGTGTGACCAAGCTTTCAGGTTCACTCTACTACTTTGGAAATATGTTTAGCTTAGGAAACAAAAGCTCTATGTAGCTTTTGTGGATCTGCGAGCTGCGTTCGATCTGGTTCCACGTGACTTGCTTTGGAAGGTTTTACTTGACCTAGGTGCTCCCGCGGATTTGGTAGCAGTAATGGCCCAATTACATTTAGATAATTATGCCCAGGTCAGATGGGGGACAAATGGTGAACTAACGGACAAGATACCGATACAGCGAGGGGTGCGACAGGGGTGCGTCCTTGCACCTACATTGTTCTCATTGTTCATAAATGACGTGGTGAGTCGACTAATGAACTGTAGGAATGACGCACCCTCCTTGAATGGCGAAAAAGTCCCCATCTTGCTCTTTGCAGATGACTCCCTATTAATATCAAAATCACCAATGGGTTTACAAATTTTATTAGACGGTTTCCTAGAGTTCTGTAGGGATAGGAGTCTAGAGCTTAACACCTCCAAGACTAAGTATATGGTGTTTGGGAAAGTACAGGGTGGCCTGCGGGAGATTAAGGTTCTACAGGAACCCCTGGAACGGGTACCATTTTTTGACTATTTGGGCATAGGTTTAAGTGAGTGTCTCAAATGGGATTATCAGATAAATAAAAGCTACTTAACCCTATGCCAAAGATCCAAATCCTTAATAAGATTTCACAAACAATCATATACCCAACCCCTTTCCCCAGCGCTGGAAATCTATCGTACAAAAGCCCAAAGCGGAGCTTTGTACGGAGTGGAGATTTGGGGCTATACTTCCGTCAATAAGTTAGTGATATGTGAAAATATCTTTGCTAGGTCTCTTGTCTCGGTCCCAATTACGACTCCTCTAATTCCCCTTTTCTGTGATCTTGGGCTGAAGAGAATTGGCGATTTGGCTGCCTTGAAACCTTTAACTTACTGGCTGCACCTATGGACCACCCCTCAACTTGTTGATTATAGAGATTCTCTTCGGGAGGTCATAAGGATCAATGGCGCAGTAAAATTACCATGGTTTAGGCATGTTGCAGACTGGTGCAGGTTAATGAACATGATGGATCTATGGAAGCATCCTGAGAGGGCTACTGGAGACGACTTACTGAGATTAAAAAGCAGGTATTGGGAGGTGGTGGGTGACCGCTATGTGAATAATTCGACTTGTGGACAGCTTACATCCAAGTTTTTAGCCATAAAATTCTGTCCACAATTCGAACCTTTCTTGGATCAGATTTTTCCCCCCCTTGCTAAAAGCTTGTACATCAGATTTAGATATGGTAATTTGCTTTTAAAATACCCGGGCAAGGAGGTGGTGGGTTTCCAATTAGGTTCATGTTCTGCCTGTTCTTCAGCTATTGAATCTGAAGAACACGTTTTATTTTTTTGCCCTGGATATCATGAGTTGCGCAGAAAGTGGATAAGACCCATCTGCCTTAATGTAGGTATTAGGCAGTATCAGATTGCTTATAGAATTTTAAAGGCAGACGTTTCTGAACCAATAGTTTTTGCTGTCAGTCGTTTTTTATTTGCCTTCTGGATAATGCGGCAGAAGTTCATATTACAGACTGTACAATAATATTAATTGTTATGATATTTGTATATTACCTGTGCTGTGTATTTTACAAACTGTCCCTTTTGTCCCATTGAGGCTTTGTATGTTGTACGGTTTTAGGGAAAGGCGTATTTCGTAGTTATCAAATGCACTTTTCTTCTTACTCTGGTGGTCTTTTTTAAATCTTTCCTTTTTTAAATACCCAAATGAATTGTTTTAAATATTTTAATTGTAAATAGGAAAAGTTTTTTTTACGGTATACTTTGATGGTTTGTACAGAAACCGAATAAAGTAAAGTATTGATTCAATTGTAGTGAGAGTAGTTCATATAAATAGTTTAGGGTATAACATGTTAAATCTAACATGTTTTGTTACAGTGTGAGTATTAGATATACAATTTTAAGTATTGCATTTTTCAGATCCATCATTAGAATTGAGTTTTTTAAAAGGACAGTAAATGACAGAGTTTTAGAGTTTTATATTTTTTCTGTATTTAGTTTTCTTTTTTATTTACATTTTTTAAACATACATTTTTCAAACATAAAAATATTTAATTGAAAGTTTTTAACATTTCTTTTATTTTTTTAAATACAAAACATGTTACATATTTTTTAACATTGTTTCACATATTGGTATTTTTCATCATTTTTGCAAACATGGTAAATTTTTTGATAACGATATACGTTTGTTATAACATAATTTTTTTTATATCAAGTTTGATACACTCTTTAAAGTATATTATAAATAATACTATATTATATTATGTATCTATTTATATAGTACTATTATTTTTTATACTTCACATAATTTTAAATATTTTCATGATACATTTATTGACATTATTTTATTACAGAGTTACACATTTTATAATTTTTCCTTAAAATTACATTGTTTTCTTCAGGGAGATAGTCTTTTTTCGTTTTCATTTAGTGGCCATTTTTCTACCCCTAAGTGAATTTTTGTAGTCTATTCCTGTCATTTTTTATCAGATTTGCTGGGAATGAGTTGCAGTTACCTGCTGCTGAGTGTTGGATAAGATAAGAACTTTTTTAAGTTTTCTAGAGGGTTTTAGATGAGGGGGGAATGTGGGTAGACCTAGATAATAGTAGTTATATTTTTCATTTTTATTTTAAAGGTTTGTTAGTCATTATTTGTGTTGTGTGCTTTAGTAGTACTGTGTGTTAGTCCTGCTTAGAGTTTGTTAGTAGTCTAGTTTATAAAACAAATATTGTCATGTTATATTTGGTTTTATTATAGTTGTAATATAATGTCTTTATTGTATTTGAGCATATTGTTTTGTGTTGATGCGTATTCTATGTTTATTTATAGGTTTATGAATCAGAAGTCATCCCATTGGATTTACTTGGACTTTTTCATTTTTGCATTGTTTTGGGCTTTACTTTTTTACTGTATTGTGTTTTGACAGCTTGGATCTGGATGGAGCTCTACTGCTGCAAAACTGTATGTTTAATTTATATAGTTGTGGGTAAAAATGTTATATTTTATTATGCATGTGTATTTGCTGTAATTACAATGCGTTATTTTACAATTTTTGCGTTGGATCTACTTGGTTCCAATTTGTATTTATTTCTAATGATGTGCTTTGTGACTGCTGATGTGCTGATTTTTAATCATTTATAAAGCATATTATTTTTATTTATCAATCTTCTTTTCTATGTGATTTGTATTTTATGACTGATAAATAAAAATAAAATGTTTATTATGTATTTAATTATCCCTAAGTTATGGTGGTGTGGTGTGTTAAGGTTTCTTGGTATGTGTAGAGATAGCTAAGTGTTTTATAATCGGGATTTTGCTATTGATTTTAAGTACTGTATTCCTTTGTTGATTAAAATGTTTCTAACTTTACATTGCAGCATATCATACATTCAGCTGGTTTGTTTACTTATTTTATGTTTCATTTGGGTTACTGATTGCTCAATTCTATTACAGGACCAGAGGCTTCGTATTATGCTTCTCTTTCTATTTATTGCCACTCACAGCAGCCAATGAAAACTTGTATTTTATGTAAATAAACTACATTTCCCATGATGCCCATGGTACACCTCACATCCTGCAGAGCCCCATAAGAGCCACTATCACCGGAAATCGCCCTCTTTCTTTGCTGCTCACGCAGACAGTTAAGTGGATTTTACGCTCTCTTATATGAGATATGCAAATTTATTTGGATTGGCTCGCGCCGCTTTAAAAATGTGTGCACGCGACTATCGCGTTTGATATGCCCTGCTTTGCTTGGTTTTGACTTGAAATTTCTGTGGCGCCTTCCGCCTTGACAGCGCGGGCTCCTCGCTCGGTCTTGACGACCTGCGGCACCCCCGCTGCCATCGGAGGTGCGCGCTGTGTCCCGGACGAAGGAGGAAGCAAGTTTGAAACTCCCGCTTCACGGGACGGTGTTTAGCGCTGCAGGCGCTTGTATTACGCTTCCCCCGTCCGCTTTCAGCTACCGCTCCACCTACGGCGGTGAATTAAGTTTGACAATTGAAGGCGCAGAGGCTCCCCTTGTTGGCCGAGTGCGCTAGGAGCCTCCCCCTTTTCTTTTCTTTTCGTGTTTCGACGTGCGTAGCCCAATTGGGCTATATTTGGTAGGATTGGGCTACGCACACCGCTACTGCCCGTTTTTCTTTCGTTTTCTCAGCATTTCACCTGCTTTTCCACCGAGTAACATCCCCTACGCCTGGCTGGCTGCAACAACGATTTGGGCCTGGAGGGAGCACACCTCCTGTAGAAAATTCTGCTCTTTTGGCTCCACTTACACCCTGAGGGCTGCAAGAACTGTGATACAGCCTATGCTGAGGGGCTAGGTACCTTTATTGACTTTTGTGCTGTGGGTTGGCTCCCCCCTTTACTCCTCGCTGCCCTTTGCCTTAAGTGCAATATATATATTTTAAATTTGGGTCCCATAATGGAGGACTGGGTACATTATGACGAGGATGATACCATTTACGAAGAGGAAGTTACCAATCCTTCCATAGAGGACAACATTGTTGAGGCCCTGGACGCTTCTGTCCAGGAGTCGGTCAACAAGGCCCTGGAGAAAGCAGTTCCAGGAACTGTTCAGCAGGCACTGGCTACTGCTTTGAAACCAATAACAAAACAGCTCGAGAAATTTGCTAGACGTCATGGTTTCACTGCCCCGACTGTCACTCCCACTGACGCTCCCCAAGCTACATCCTGGCCTCACTCTGCCTCATATTCTTCACTTCCTCGCCCCGACGCTGACAAGGCGAAGGCTCCAGACACTGACACTGACCCTGATACTACGGGTACTGACAGCCCGGACGAGTCCCCTCCTAAAAAGAGAACGAAGAAGTCAAAGAACGCGAAAACGCCTCTGGCTACTCCCACTCCATTTACATTTAATCCAGCTGATATAGTTCATCCCAGGTCGTCTGATTGGTTACCTGCCCCTGAGGTTGCTGCATACTTGCACGAAAACCTTCGTAAAAGTTTTGACAAGGAGGTGCGCAACAGGCTCCAGTTAGAATGCCCTAGACCGGATATTTCCAATAAGGTAGCTGAAACCCCAGGATATAGACTCCAGCCTCCTGACCTTCTTAAAGAAGTTCGCGAAAGATCTCAAGAAGGGTATCGATCGCGCCTGGCGTGGATGCCAAGATAAACTCCTAGATGTGGTAGGCCCTCTAGCCAAGATCCTGGAGATGGCTTTAGATGCGCAAGAATCTGGGACTGCAGTTGACCCCCATGTCCTGGCGGGCTGGACCCAACGGGCCATATGTCTTTTGGGCAATGCCAACTGTGCCATTTCTACGGAGCGGCGCAAATCAATCCTTATGCGAATGGACTCCAATCTCACAGAGTTGGCTGCGGCGGAGCCTGGCCCCCTGGCGGACGGGAACCTGTTCGGGGACCGTTTCGTCAAGGACATAGCCAAATATGTGGGCACCTTTACAACTCTGGATAAGGCGCAGTCAGGCATAAAAAGAGTTTTTCAGGCTGGTGTTTTCAACAGGGCCGGACAAGGCAGAGGACGCTCGTTTGGCCAACAGTTCTCCCAAGGTCCTCAGAGAGGAGACTTCGGGCGAGGCAGGGGAGAGTGGGACTCCACCCGTGGCGGAAACCTTTTACCCCACCAGGCAGCGCTTCAACAAAAGGCATTTCAACAGAGGATCCTACCGGGGAGGCTTCCAAAACACTGAATCTTCAGGTAGGTGCTCCGGACAATTTCGTATTACCCCTGGGGGGCGTTCTCGGTTCTTTTATCACAATTGGGTTCAACTATCTCAGGATGCTTGGATATTGCAGACAATTCAGGGTTTTCACCTCGATTTCTTTCAGACCCCCTTTCAGGTCAGGCGACCCAGACAGCTTTCTTTTTCCCAACTAGAGTGCGATTTTATAGATTCCGAACTCGAAGAATTGCTGCAGAAACACGCGATAGCGTATTGCAACGAGGGCCCTCGCGGTTTCTGCAGCAATATTTTTCTGGTACAGAAGAAAGGCGGAGGTTACAGGTTGGTACTCAATTTAAAGGATTTCAATCATTACTTGACCTACAAACACTTCAAGATGGAGGGCATCCATCTTTTGGCGGATCTTCTCAAACAAGGGGATTGGCTGGTCCATCTGGACATGAAGGACGCCTATCTGTCTATTCCCATATTTCCTCCCCATCGCCGATTCCTGCAATTTCAATGGCGGGACCGATGGTACGAATATTTGGTCCTTCCTTTCAGACTTTCCTCGGCTCCATGGTGCTTCACCAAGGTGCTGAAGCCGGTGATAGCTTATCTCAGGGAACAAGGAGTGCGCATGATAGTTTATCTAGACGACATTCTTATCATGGCGCAATCTCCCATTCTGGCAGTTCAGCAATTACGCATGACCATTGCTACCTTACAAAACCTGGGTTTCATGATCAACGAACCCAAGTCAGTTCTGCGTCCTACCCAGACGATAGATTTCCTGGGCTTTGTCATAAACTCCCAAAGGGCTCAGTTGAGTCTTCCACGCTCCAAACTTCGGGATAGCAAAAAGGAGCTATGCTCCCTGTTATCAATCAATCAATCAATCACGGCATTTATAGAGCGCGCTACTCACCCGGGAGGGTCTCAAGGCGCTGGGGGAGGGGGTAAGTTACTGCTCGAACAGCCAGGTCTTGAGCTGCTTCCTGAAGGAGAGATGGTCCTGGGTTCGCCGAAGGTGAGTGGGGAGGGAGTTCCAGGTCTTGGCTGCCAGGTAGGAGAAGGATCTTCCTCCGGCGGTGGTTCTGCGGATGCGTGGTACGGTGGCGAGGGCGTGGCTGGTTGATCGTAGCTGGCGTGTGGGCGTGTAGAAGGTCATGCGGTCGTTGAGGTACTTTGGGCCCAGGTCGTGGAGGGCCTTGTGTGCGTGGGTGAGGAGTCTGAACGTGATTCTCTTGCTGACGGGGAGCCAGTGCAGGTCTTTCAGGTGTCCGGTGATGTGGCTGTGTCGGGGGATGTCCAGGATGAGTCGTGCGGAGGCGTTCTGGATGCGCTGGAGTCTTTTTGAAGTTTGGCTGTGGTTCCGGCGTAGAGGGTGTTCCCATAGTCCAGTCGGCTGGTGACGAGTGCCTGGGTGACGGTCTTCCTGGTTTCAGTGGGGATCCATCTGAAGATCTTGCGGAGCATGCGCAGGGTGTTGAAGCATGAAGATGAGACGGCGTTGACTTGTCTGGTCATCGACAGGGAGGAGTCCAGGATGAAGCCCAGGTTGCGTGCGTGGTCCGTTGGCTTGGGCGCGGTGCCCAGGGCCGGGGGCCACCAGGAGTCGTCCCAGGCGGAGGGTGATGAGCCCAGGATGAGGACTTCCGTCTTGTCTGAGTTCAGTTTAAGGCGGCTGTTCCTCATCCAGTCGGCGACGTCTCTCATCCCGTCGTGTAGGTTGGCTCTGGCTGTGGTGGGGTCGTTGGTGAGGGAGAGGATCAGCTGGGTGTCGTCGGCGTAGGAGATGATGTTGAGGTTGTGTTGGCGTGCGATGGCTGCGAGGGGGCTCATGTAGACGTTGAAGAGGGTTGGGCTGAGTGAAGATCCTTGTGGAACGCCGCAGATGACTTCGGTGGCTTCGGATCTGAACGGGGGAGGCGGACTCTCTGGGTTCTTCCGGCGAGGAACGAGATGATCCATTCCAGTGCTTTCTCTCGGATTCCGATGTTGCTGAGGCGCTTCACTAGGGTGCGGTGGCAGACGTTGTCGAACGCCGCGGAGAGGTCCAAGAGGATGAGGGCAGCTGTTTCCCGTTGTCGGTTAGGGTTCTGATGTCGTCGGTGGCTGCGATAAGGGCGGTCTCGGTGCTGTGGTTGGCCCGAAACCCGGACTGCGAGGGGTCGAGGGATCCATTCGTCTCGAGGAAGGCGGCAAGCTGTCTGTTGACGGTCTTCTCGATGACTTTGGCCGGAAACGGAAGGAGCGAGATGGGACGGTAGTTCTTGAGGTCGGTGGGGTCCGCCGTTGGTTTCTTCAGGAGGGCGGTAAGCTCGGCGTGCTTCCAGCTCTCCGGGAAGGTGGCGGTGTGGAAGGAGGAGTTGATGATGTCCCGGAGATGGGGTGCGATGGTGGCGTCGGCTTTGTTGAAGACGTGGTGTGGGCAGGGGTCGGTTGGTGATCCGGAGTGGATGGAGTTCATCGTGCGGGTGGTGTCTTCGGTGCTGATCGGGGTCCAGTTGCAGAGGGTGGTGGTGGCGGGCGTTGGTTCGGCGGTAGGGTGCGTGGTTTGTGCGTCGAAGCTGTTATGTATGTCGGTGATCTTGCGGTGGAAGAACGCGGAGAGTGAGTTGCAGAGGTCTTGCGAGGGGGTGATGTCGTTGTTTCCGGCGCTGGGGTTGGAGAACTCTTTGACGATGCTGAAAAGTTCCTTGCTGTCATGGGCGTTGTTGTCCAGTCGTTCTTTGAGTGCCGACTTCTTGGTGGCACGGATCAGCTGGTGGTGTTTGCGGGTGGCGTGCTTGAGGGCGGTCCTGTTGTCTGTGGTCTGGTCGAGTCGCCAGGTTTTCTCGAGAGTGCGGCAGTTCTTCTTGGATTCCTTGAGTTCGTTGGTGAACCAAGGGGTTTTCTTGCTTCCGGGTCTGCTGGGAGGGTTTTTTAGTGGTGCGAGGTCGTCGGCGCAGGCGGTCAGCCACTTGGCGAGGTTGCTGGCTGCTTCGTTTGGGTCCGTTGTGTTGGTGGGTGTGTTCTGGCTGAGGGAGGCGGTGAGCTGCTCGGCGGTGATCTTGCTCCAGCTCCGGCGGGGAGCCTGTTGCGGGTGGTGGTGGGTCGCAGTCTTTCTGAAGCTGAAGTGGACGCAGCTGTGGTCGGTCCAGTGGAGTCCGGTGGCGTGGCTGAAGGAGATGTGCTTGCTGGACGAGAAGACGGGGTCAAGCGTGTGGCCGGCGTAGTGGGTGGGCGTGTTCACCAGTTGCTTGAGTCCGAGGTTGGCGAGGTTGTCCAGCAGGGCGGTGGTGTTTCTGTCGTTGTTGTTCTCCAGGTGGAAGTTGAGGTCCCCTAGGAGGATGTAGTCGGCGGAGGGCATGGCGTGCGGGCTGATGAAGTCTGCGATGTCTTCGCTGAATAGTGTGCGTGGTCCCGGGGGTCTGTAGATGAGGGTGCCTCGGAGGGTGGTCTTGGGGTCAGTGTGTATCTGGAAGTGTAGGTGTTCGGCGGCGGTGAAGGTCTCGTCGGAGTTAGTCGAGATGCGGATGGTGTTCTTGTGTACGATGGCGATGCCTCCTCCCGTCTGGTTGACGCGGTCCCTCCGGGTGATCTTGTATCCGTCCGGGATGGCTATGGCGATGTCGGGCGCTGAGGAGGCGTTCATCCAGGTTTCGGTGAGGAAGGCGATGTCCGGTGCTGTTGCGTCGAGCAGGTCCCAGAGTTCCACGGCGTGCCTGTGGACGGAGCGGGTGTTCAGCAGGATGCATTTCAGGTGGTTGCTGCTGGTGCTCGACTTGGCGGAGGTGGTGCACGTCTGGGGGCAGGTGAATCGGCAGGTTTGGCAGGTGAAGGGTCCGTGGGTGCGTCTCGGTGAGGCTCGGTAGCAGGCAGGGTTCCGGCCGGCATTGAGTGCGGTGAGTGTGGCGGCGTCGTAGGTCCGTCGAGTGGTGTTGCATCGGTGGGATCCAGGGGTTCTGGCGCTGGGCGCGGTCTAGTCGCGGACGGGCGCAGACGGGCTTGCCTTAGGCGCGCCCGCTGCGCGCGGCCGCGCAGCGGCCGCCATTTATGGGGAGGTGGGAGGGAGGAGCAGCTGGGAGGCGGGAGGCAGGGGCAGCGAATGGGCAGTCAGGGGGGCGGGGCCGCAGGGGACGCAGCAGCGGGAATGGCGAGAGGCAGCGGGGGCACAGAAAGGAAATGGGGGGGAAAGGCAGACAAAATCACGGGCACAACGACAATGGGGCAGCGAGGGGCACAGAAGGAAAAAGGGGAGAAAGGCAGACAAAATCACGGGCACAAATGACAATGGGGCAGCGAGGGGCACAGAAGGAAAAAGGGGAGAAAGGCAGACAAAATCACGGGCACAAATGACAATGGGGCAGCGAGGGGCACAGAAGGAAAAAGGGGAGAAAGGCAGACAAAATCACGGGCACAAATGACAATGGGGCAGCGAGGGGCACAGAAGGAAAAAGGGGAGAAAGGCAGACAAAATCACGGGCACAACGACAATGGGGCAGCGAGGGGCACAGAAGGAAAAAGGGGAGAAAGGCAGACAAAATCACGGGCACCAAGGACAATGGGGCAGCGAGGGGCACAGAAGGAAAAAGGGGAGAAAGGCAGACAAAATCACGGGCACAACGACAATGGGGCAGCGAGGGGCACAGAAGGAAAAAGGGGAGAAAAGCAGACAAAATCACGGGCACAACGACAATGGGGCAGCGAGGGGCACAGAAGGAAAAAGGGGAGAAAGGCAGACAAAATCACGGGCACAACGACAATGGGGCAGCGAGGGGCACAGAAGGAAAAAGGGGAGAAAGGCAGACAAAATCACGGGCACAAATGACAATGGGGCAGCGAGGGGCACAGAAAGGAAAATGGGGAGAAAGGCAGACAAAATCACGGGCACAATGACAATGGGGCAGCGAGGGGCACAGAAAGGAAAATGGGGAGACAAGCAGAAAATACGGGCACCGGGGCCACAAGCGGAGGGCGATCTTACCTGCAGAAGCAGCGGGCAGACAACACAGGCGGAGCTGTGTGGTGGGGGAGCGACCTACCTGGCAAACAGATGGTCTCACTCAGAGTGATTGCCCGGATAGTGGGCCTTCTAGCGTCTTCCATTCAAGCGATCTTTCCAGGGCCCTTACATTATCGGGCCCTTCAGAGGCTCAAGATTCAACACCTGCAGAAAGGCCTCTCTTACACAGACCTGGTTCCCCTTTCCCAAGAAGTACGGGAAGAGATCCAGTGGTGGCTTGCCCACGTAGAGGCATGAAACGGCAGGGCCATTTTCGGTTCTCTGCCGGAGGTCATCATAGAGTCCGACGCCAGCCGTTGGGGCTGGGGAGCGCGCTGCGGAAATATTTCCACAGGAGGGCGTTGGTCCCTAGGCGAGCTGGACCTCCACATCAATTGCCTAGAACTCCTTGCAGGGTCGTTCGCGATCAGGACCCTGTCACCCAAACAAGTCTCGTGTTGCATCCTCTTGAGGATGGACAACATCTCAGCGGTTCAATACATCAACAAATTGGGAGGCACGAGGTCTTCCCTGTTAGTGGAAATAGCGAAGGACTTTTGGTATTATTGCCTGAGTCATCAGATCTCGGTCATAGCCGAGTACATTCTGGGCAAATCGAATGTAGTGGCAGATTGGAACTCCCGGCACCTCAAGGACTACAGCGATTGGCAGCTCCAACCTCAGATAGTGCAATGGCTATAGGCAATCTGGGGACATTGCGAGATAGACCTGTTTGCCTCCAGACTGAATCGCCAAATGACCAAGTTTTTCAGCTGGAGACCGGATCCGTTGGCTCTGGCGACGGATGCCTTTTCACAGGATTGGACACCGAATTTGAATTATGCCTTTCCTCCCTTCATCCTGATTCCCTGAGTATTTACACAAGTAATGCGCCAGAAGGCGGAAGTGATTTTGGTGACTCCCCTGTGGAAGTCGCAGCCTTGGTTCCCAATATTATTGGAGGCGAGTTGCGACTTTCCCAGGAGGATTCCCTGGTCCTCAACGATGCTCCAGGGCCCTCACGGAGAGATGCACCCGATGGTAACATCGGGGCAGTTGTCCCTGATGGCCTGGAGACTTTCCGGCAACGTTGGCACATGCCAGGATTTTCGGAACAAGCTTCGGACTTTATCAACCAAGCTTGGGCCCCTTCCACCAGAAAAAGGTACTCTTCAGCCTGGAAATGCTGGGTTCGTCGGTGCGTGGAACAACACGTGGATCCCGTGGGGGCAGACTTATCCTATGTTGTAAATTTTTTGTCCAAAAAAGCTTCTGATGGTCTGGCATATCGTTCCATCAATAATTTCCGTTCAGCCATCTCGGCGGGTCATTCTCAGGTGGAGTGCAAACCAATAGGGATGCATCCATTAATTTGCAAACTCTTGAAAGGTATTAGAGTAGCTAATCCGCCCAAGCCAAAGTACTCTTCTTTGTGGGATGTCTCGCTAGTTCTTTCCTTGTTCAATAAATGGCCCAGCAACGATATGTTGACAAGGAAACAACTCTCATCCAAATTGGCCATGCTGTTATGTTTGGCAGCGTGTAGACGTTCATCGGACATCAAAGCTCTAGATGTTACAGGTAGAGTATTTACGCCTGAAGGAGTTTCTTTTAACATTACTTCCAGGACAAAGACAATGTCACGTAATGTAGAATATCATGCTTTTCCCAGCAATTCCAAGCTCTGTGTTGTTCATTGCCTTAAAGCGTACAAAGAATGTACCAGGTCTCTTCGGCCTGATGGTGTGGTGCAATTATTAATTGCTTTGCAGAAACCCTACAAACCTGTCACTGCGGCTACTATAGCCAGGTGGTTAAAATCTGTTATGCAAGAAGCAGGTATTAATACGCAAGTATTTGGGGCACACTCTGTCCGAGGCGCCATGGCCTCTAAAACGTTCATGCTGGGTTCTACTGTACAGGATATCATGCATTCTGCGGATTGGTCCTCTGAATCAACATTTAAATAGTTTTATTATAAACCGGTGGGTGATATATCCTCTGTGGTTTTTAATCAGCGTTAAACTAGCATAATACGAAGCCTCCGGTCCTGTAATAGAATATAAAATTAGCTAGCATTCGCACCAAGAATTTTCAATTCTATTAAGGACACGGAGGCGAGGATTATCCCACCCGATTACATTACAGTATTGTAATTGTTACCCGCCCGTTGTATTTATATTCTGGTTATGCAGAAGTTATGGGTTGTTTTTGTCTCTCATTCTTTCAGGATCTGAGAAGAAGATGGATTAAGTGTAATCCTGGTTAAGAAGACGTTCTTCCCAGATGGCCTGGTTCTTCCACGTTGGAGGATTGTGTTGGACTTAAGTTATTATGTTGGACTTTTACTGTTCGAAGCAAAGAAAGAGGACGATTTCCGGTGATAGTGGCTCTTATGGGGCTCTGCAGGATGTGAGGTGTACCATGGGCATCATGGGAAATGTAGTTTATTTACATAAAATACAAGTTTTCATTGGCTGCTGTGAGTGGCAATAAATAGAAAGAGAAGCATAATCCTCGCCTCCGTGTCCTTAATAGAATTGAAAATTCTTGGCGCGAATGCTAGCTAATTTTATATTCTTAGTTGTTGCTAGTTTTGTTCTTTTTGTAGGGCTTCTATGAATTTGTAGAGTGTAGGTGGGGTTCTTACTAGTTTGTCTAGGAAGCAATTGGAGCCATACTTCTATTACACTGTTGGTTTTAGCTTTTTGAGCAATGGTGTTTTCCTAGACATTCCACCATGCTATATGGAATTTGGGTTGGTGTCTGTGTCTGGAATGGTGCAGTATGCCAACCCAAGTGCCTTCAATGTAGTCCATTAAGAGATTTAGGGCCTAATTACAAGTTTGGCGGTCCCACTACTGCCGCTGTTGGATTCACCACCTCAACTAGGCACTCCGCCTGCCATATTACGATGTTGTCGATTTTCAGAATGAAAGACTGCCGGAGCACCGTCGACACCTACAGCCATTTGCAGACTGCCTCTGTCATAGGGAAGTACAAAGAAGTTTCAACACCATCCAAATTATGCGTTGGCTTTCCGACAAGCTAGCCATGGCGGTGGAACAGCCTGCTTTGAATCAGCGGAAACAAAGGATTTGGGGTGCATGCTCACCCATTTCCTTTTCTTTCCTTCAGTCTCCAACGTGGATCCCTTCCTCCAGGTCTCCATCTTGACCTGAAGAAAATGACCCTCTTGACACCAAAATCCAGGTAAGTCCGTTTTGCAGTATTTACCCATTGACTGGACTGGGCACATATGGTCCAGACTGAAGCAATGGCAATATACTGGTAGCAGGTATTTTTTCACATGTGTAATGCATTCAAAAATATACACATCAACATATATGAAAATAATATATACACTGCCGTCAGAGCGACCACCCCGGGCCAGTGGGAACATTTTAATATGGCAGGTGGGAGGCCGCAGTGGTCTTCCCTTCAGTTTCCCACATGGATCCCTTCCTCCAGGTCTCCCCTTCACAGCAGCAACTTGACCCTGACGAATACTACCCTTTTGGTGCTGAAATCCAGGAAAGTCCTTTTTAAAGTGTTTACCCATTGACTGGACTAGACACATATGGTTCAGACTCCAGAAATGGGAATGTATAGGTAGTAGATATTTTTTCATGTGTGTCATGCATATGTGTATACTGCAGTCAAAAATATACACACCAGCATCCACATATATGAAAAAAATATACACTGCCATCAGAACTACCGCTGCTGGGCCAGCGGGAACATTGTAATGCAGCCAGCGGGATACTGCTGCCGCAGTGGTCCTCTTTGGATCGCCACCATGGCGGTACTGTGGTAGCACCACCAAACTCTTAATCACGCCCTAAGTTTGTGTTAATTTTGTTTGTAAAATGGGCTTTCTAGAAGTAAGTTGTAGTGATTGTTACCTCTCTTACAGGGACATGTCGTAGTGCAAATAGTGTGTTTTTTAAAATTTCAAATGCAAACTGATTGTTTGTTGCATATTCTACACTTAGGGCCGGCGTTGGCAACCGCTGGGCCAGCGGCGGTCATCCTCCTGCGATCACAACACAGAAAACCGCCGGGCCCATTAGCATGGCGGTGATGACCGCGGCGGTGCGATTTTCCGCCCGCCACTTTTCCGCCGGTAGCAGTCCGCACGCTTGCCTGGTGGGCGGAGCTGGACCGTTAAATTGGGGCCTGTGCAGGGCCAGGCTCCACCGGCATGATTATGATGCCGGCAGTAGCCAGCCTTTCCGCGGCGGTGGAACCGCCATGGAAAGGCATGCGGAGAATGTCTCTGGGGGCCCATTGCGGGCCACCAATGTGTTGTGGGGGTGTGTGGGTGCACTGGGGGGGTACCCATGTACCCCCCTACATGTCCCTGTACCAGGTGGCAGGCACTGTGCAGTGCCTGCCACGCAGTGCAGGGATATGCAGGACATGCTTTTTTGGACATCGCTGCAGTGCTGCTGGCAGCAGCAACCGCCGCAATGTTAAATGCCGCGGTCGGATTTCGACTGTGGAGCATCCTAATGGGACCGGCAGTTATGCCGCGGTCCTAGCGGGCGGTGTTTTCCTGCTACCATGGCGGTCGGAGTGATTTTCCGACCGCCATCCTAATGACCCCCTTAGTGCAGATTGTTGGAGATTTCCCCAGATTCTTTAATTAAAGTGGTGGTAACAGCCTTGTGTTGACACTGTTTAAGTCTTGTTTGTATCATGACGTATTCAGAGTTAAATATCATTTTATGGAGGAATAGCTGTTCATTTTAGATTTAATGTGGCTTAGTAGTTCATACCAATTTTTATTTTGTTTACTATGTAGCAATGAATATATGAAGTGTGTATTAGTGTTTTGATATTTACCATGCATGGTGTGCATCTGAGTGAATGGTTTAGGGCACCTTTTGAGTGTCTGTCCATCATCCATGTTTTGACATATGCTTAGTCTTAATACATTAACTGCTGTAGCAAATATTATAATGCATTTGTCATTATTTAGGTTGTCATGCAGGAGGAAGGGTTCATCATTACGTGTGGTGGTTAAGTGCTCAGGAATTTTGATGTCTTCTTATCTTCTAGGGGCAGCAAGAGTATCACTGGAGGCTTTCTTAGTTCACATTATTAAGTGTTTTAAATAGGCTTGGGTGGAACTGGCGAAGTTTCACTCCATGGAATTTCACAGAGTTACAAAAAACTCTGGGGCATATTAGCAAGACCCACGTTAAAATTATCGCCGTTTTAGCGGCAGGAAACTGCACATCTAACCTGGGCTTCTATTGGAATTCTATAACGCATATTAGCAAGCCCATTATCGCCGTTTTAGCGGCAGTTTCCTGCCGCTAAAACGGCGATAATTTTAACGTGGGTCTTGCTAATATGCCCCATAGTAAGATTCCATGGAATTCCACAAACGGATGGATGTAGGCACATCGCGCTGTGATTTAGCACCGGGAGCTCATTCCACACTGAAAAATCAGTGCGAACTGCATAATGCGGCGTGCCAGAGGGCGCAGCTTCTCGAGTTGATTTTACTGCCACTTTCTGACCTGAATGGTCGTGACCTCCTGCGGCTGCCCGCATTGGAGAAATCATGTTGGGTTCACACCTAGCAACTGAAAATCATGATAGAGAATGCCAAAACTCACTTGCACTTGCCAACTTACCATTAGCAAGCCACGCTAATTCAACTTAGTGTTTCTGCATTTTCGGAGAGAAATATTGTTTATGGTTGTTTGCTAAAACCAATATACTTGTACCACATGCACTGTTTTACATTTTGTTTGGTTATTGTATGTCACTTGGGGTTAATGTGCACTCTACACTGATTCTTTAATTATGTTTATATGTTTTCATTTTCCAATGCACAATAAATTTGACATAAATGTTTGAAGATAACTATAACATGATGGATTCCTCTTGATTTAGGGGCTCATTATGATGGCGGGCGGACATCAGTCCGCCCGCCATCATAGCGGTGATGGGACCGCCTGCCAGACGTGCGGCGGTCCCACCAGCCCAATTAGGATGCGCCCGCCAGTATGGCGGGCGCATCCTGGCCTTTCAACATTGCGGGCGGTGCTGCTGGCTGCAGCACCGTTCGCAATGCCAAAATGCCACGATGTGCATTCCCATGCACAACGTGGCAGGCACCACGCGGTGCCTGCCACCTTGTGCATGGGAATGGTACCCCCTCAGTGCACCTACACCCTCCCCCCACACTGAGGGGGTCCGCAACGGGCCCCCAAAACCAATCCCCACCAGCCTTTCCATGAAATGGCCTCTTCCAGAGCACATCATAATATGGCAGACGGTGCCTGCTAGGCACTGCCACCATATTAGTGGCCCTTTTCCGTCTGCCAGGCAATCGGTTTGATTGCCTCAGGCAGAAAAGCGGCGGACAGACTTTGCGTCCGCCGCAATACCCACCACCATGCTAATTTGGCGGTGGGTAAAATGCTCAGTGATGGCGGAAGGGCCGCCACCGCCGGGCCGGCGGTGGCGGTCCTTCCGCCATCATAATGAGCCCCTTAATCTTGACAGTTATTTTTCTGTCTTACTGTAAACTTCATATATGAGTTCAATGTGAACACTTGTGTACATTTTGCTTTAATAAACAAGTTTGCATGGACATTTGGGTTGCTCTTGTCTTGTATAATATGCACCGATTCCCTAAACAGAGTGAGGAGAAGGCTACCTCTACGGTTGAGCGATTC
Source organism: Calotriton arnoldi (assembly GCA_963921515.1). Taxonomy (NCBI): domain Eukaryota; kingdom Metazoa; phylum Chordata; class Amphibia; order Caudata; family Salamandridae; genus Calotriton; species Calotriton arnoldi. The sequence continues at coordinate 163,490 of CAWUFW010001768.1, read as the reverse complement.
TGAAGAAAACTCTGAAGGTACAAGCCCAGTGAGCACAACAGCCTGTGCCCATCAACCTGTGTCTTCATAGAGCATGTACCAGGAGGCGTGACCTAAAAAATGCACAAACATAATCAGGCCATAAGACGTTAACTCTATCAGTGTGAACTCTTTGGGCTTAAGAGCTGTTCCAACTGACTTATAAGTTGTCGATGTGGCAAATGCTTATTGGACTTTCACCTGTGCTTCAACTTGCCTTAGACTGAATTGCAGAGGGATGCTGTAGAGTTGGGAGAAAGGCATGCCAGATCGTGTAGTGCGTAACTGGAGACTGGGGTGAAATTGTTAACCTTGTAGTGTGTACCCACACCCAATTGTGTAGTATTTTGTTTTGGTGCGATATTAAAATATTTCTTTTTACTAAAACACAAGCACTGTACTGCACAGTGAATTATTGTGCCTGTTGTTTGACTGCTTGGATTCTGAGTCTCTCCCCATACTTCCTCACTATGAAACCTTTGAAAGCTTGCCCTAACTACCCTGAGAGTCAATTGCAGAAATGGTGTGCTTAGCCACGACACCAGAGGCAAACGACCCCAACCACCATATGCTGTGGGGCGGTGTCCCCTATCTAACCTGTGGCCCTTCAAATGGGGTCTAACATAAAGTAATGTGGAAGTCCAGGACCAGCAATTTAGTAATGTCCCTTCAGGCCCTAATAAAAAGCACTTCATAATGGCATATTTGCTGCAGCATGTGGACCATGCTACAAAGGATCTCTTCTCAAAAGGATGTTGCATTTTAAAGCAAGTGAATGTCCTGGATTGGGAGGATTTCAACATGTTGAGGACATGGGCTAGTGGAGCTTGTATGTGGACAACACTCTCTTCTGCACTATTTAATTTGTATGTTATTTTGGTTGATGCTGATGTGGGAGATTGTTGTATGTTGTAATCAAGCTATAATTATGTTAAATGGGGTCAGTAAAACATCCTTTTATATGGTTATGTAAATTCTGTTAAAATCTGCACTGGGTGTTGATGAATTCCAATGTTTTTGGGCTTTTTCACCTGACAGGAATTAGTGTGTACCGAGGGAGTACATCAAAGATGAATGAATGAATGAAATAGTTTTATAAAGCGCGAATTACCTGAGGGTGTCTTAGCGCTAGGCAGATCCAGGCCGTGAGAAGGAGCCACAGGTTTAGGGGAAAATGAAAGCAAAAACCAGGGTGACCCCACTAATTAAAGTGGAAACAGCCAAGTCTTTAGCTGCTTTCTAAATACCTGCAGAGCCGGTTGTGCGCGGAGAACAGGGGGAGAGAGTTCAATAGCTTTCCCCATTGATAGGCTAGCGTTCTGCCACCCCAGTTTGCTCGCTTGATTCTTGGGACCGTGACCATGAACGCAGAGCTAGATCTAAGTCTTCTGTTGGGCATGTACCATGTGAACCGTTCTTGAAAATAGGATGGGCCAGTCTTGTGAAGCGCCTAATGCATAAGACACAGTGCCTTAAAAGACACCCTCTTCTCCACTGGCAACCAGTGTAGATCATGCAGTAAGTGAGACAATGGTTTAAACTTGGGAATTTTCAGAAGTGTCCGTGCTACAGCGTTCTGAAGAGACTGCAATTTTTTTTAGCAGATATTTAGAAGTCCCAAGATAGAGTGAGTTGCAATAGTCCATTTTAGATGTGATGAGGGCCATCATCACCGTCTTCTGCAAGTCAAATGGAATGTACGGGAGGACTTTTGGAGAACGCACAGCATGAAAAAACCTCCTGACATTAATGCATTGATTTGAGCAGAGAAGCACAGTTTAGTGTCAAAAATGACTCCCAGGTTTTTTGCCTTCTGCACAGGCTTCGGAAGGTTGCCCAACTCTGCCGGCCACCAGGACGCATTCCAGAAGGAAGTCTATTTCCCAAAGAGTAATACCTCCGTTTTGTCCGAGTTTAATTTGAGGCAGTTGCTCCGCATCCAACTCGCCACTGCCGTAATACAACTGCAAAAATGTTCAGCATCTTTCTCAACCTGAGATGAAATGGATACCACTATCTGAGTATCATCTGCATAGGACAGTATGGTCAGACCGAAACTGTGGATCAACTGCACCAGGGGGGTAACATACACGTTAAAAAGAGTGGGACTGAGTGCCGAGCCCTGCGGCACCCCACAGGGGAGCGAAAAAGGGTTTGATTTTGCATCTCCCATCTCCACCCACTGAGTTCTGTCTGCCAGAAAGGACCTCAGCAGTGTTAGTGCAGACTTCCTAAAACCTAAAGTAAACAGGCGCTTAATAAGTAACGCATGGTGGACCGTATCAAAGGCGGCAGAGAGATCCAGGAGGATTACAGCCGCTCTGCCGCCTTTGTCCACCCTTACTCTTACCTCCTCTGCTGCAGCTACCAGAACTGATTCTGTGCAATGGTTAGCTCTGAACCCATATTGGGCAGAATCTAGCAGTTGATGCGTGTCCAGAAACGCTAGAATTTCTTCATTCATGGCCTTTTCTAGCAGCTTAGCAGGGAAAGGAAGTCGAGAAATTGGTCTGTAGCTTTCCACAAGCTTAGGGTCCAGGGAAGGTTTCTTCACCAGGAGAAGAATGGAAGCTTCTTTCCAGCTGCTTGGGTAGTGCCTGGAGCTAAGCACCTCATTCAATAGGACTCTAAGTGGTCTTACCACTGTGCTGGCCACCTTGTTGAAAATCAAGGGGGGACAAGGGTCCAAAGGGGCACCAGATTTGATGAAGCTCATAAGACTGATAACTTTATTCCATGAGAGAGGAGAGAACTCCACGAATAACGAAGGAGCACCGTCCCCTGAGGATGCCGCTGAGGTCACGGCCTCAGTCTGATGAAGAGAAAGGTCAGATCTACAAGAATTTAGAGAGAATGCTTGAAAGATAGTGTTGACCTTAGATTGAAAGAACTCCGCCAGCTTGTTGCAGAAAGGTACTTCCGGTAAGAAGACATTACTGTTATTCCAATTGGACAAGTTTTTGACCGTTTTGAAAAGTTCCCTCGTGGAGTTTGCAGCGAGCCTGTTTTTTCTGAGAAGTATTTAATCTTTTCTGCTTTAATTAGCTGTTTATACTCCAGGAGACATTTTTCATATTTGGTTTTTTCCTCCGACCCATAATCTCTCCTCCATATGCTCTCCTGCAGCCTGCATTTAAGCTGTCCTGCTTTTAATGCTGGTGAGAACCAAGGAGCTGATGGATTTTTCCTATGGCTCTTTAGCGTTTTTTCGGGCACCACTTTGGAACAAGCCGCATCAAGCCAGCGTGTGAAGCTGATAGTAGCGCAATCTAAGTTGCTCTCAGGCAAAGGAGCTGATTGAGAGAGAGCCTCACATAATGCTGCCACTTTGGTATGCTTCCAGGGCCTGTATTTAATTGTTCTACTTGCACTGGTTCTATCAATTTTGTACCAGGGGGTTGTGACTGCAAAGCAAATGGCCTTGTGATCCGACCATAGGAGTGGCAGAAGCTTATCTATGACTAAGTCTGCATTGCTGGTGAAGATTCCATCCAACGTATGGTTCGCCGTATGAGTGGGAACATCTATAAGTTGGTGTAGGTTGAAGCTATTGAGTGTGTCAACCAATTGCCCCGAGTCCTTGTTGTAGGACAGTTCAAGGTGGAAGTTGAAGTCCCCTACCAGAGTAAAGCTGGCATGCGTCACACAGGATTCCATAAAAGACTGGATTTTATCAATAAAGCCCGTACCTGGGCCTGGGGGTCGGTATACTAGCATTCCATGAAACGTATATGATTTATATAGATTGTTGCCAAACTTAAGCGCTTCACAGTCTAGATGAAACATTGGGGTGAAACTCGCCTTAAGCGTGTTGCGATATACAATTGCCAGCCCCCCCCTCTCTTCCCAGTTCTGTTCAGACTTTCGATTAGGTGTATGCTCTCAATATTGCTCTTGAGCAGTGAGCAGAGATAAAAGGGTAGCTGTTTAGGGTCTGAAATGAAATGGGGATAAGGTCTGATTTTTGATTTTTTTACGTTGAAAGAAGATAATGTGTTCTAGGTAATCTGTTCTAGATGTAAAGAATATTTCATATCAGATGTTTGGTCTGTACTGAATACAAAGGTGGCATGTGCTGTTTGTGAAGTGAGTAGTGTGTGGGACATTTGGATTCAGTGATACAGAGAGTTGATAGAAAGGATTGATATGTTGGGTGTGTGTTGATGGCATCTTCACCTGAACTCAGGAATACTAGAGTGACTCCATAGACTAATTTGCTAGCCTTCTGTTCAGAGCCACAGAGACACAAAATGCTTCTACCATTTTGAACCTGCATCTAGACATATCTCGAGTGAATCCTGAACCCCCAAGAGGTATCCCATCAATCCTTGACCCATGGCTCTGGAGCTAAAGGTGCCCAGATGGTCGAAGTCCAAAACTGAGGGCTTAGAAACATTTTGTCCACAAACTGCTCTGAGAACCAAGAGGAGACGGGGACCAATCTGTTCACCTTTATGCATGAAGTGCATTGCTCGCGGGATTGACTTTGTGACTTCTCCAACTACATTCTCCGCAGCAGCATATCCATTTCAGTGGTCCTTCGCAAAGGGGTACTGTCTTTTGCTACAGCTGTCTGCCTCATCCCACCTGGAGATTTTGGACTTCCATTTCAGAAACTAAGTTCAAACATAGAAATCTTTAACTCGCCTTCGACCCATGACTCGCTGATGATGACGCTATCTCCTCGGACAACTCTTGCAGCCTTGCCCCACTGAACTTTACCTTCTTAAACACTTTTTTTCAGAATTTCATCTAAGTTTGATGGTAAGCGCTTACCAGGCCCAATCCACTTCTTGTATCTGAACCACGCTTCATCATGGTCACCCATATTTTTTTACTTTGATCCAATCTTGCTCGAGTAGATGTCCCTGGTTGGCGCTTTGATCTTTTAGGCACTAGTTTTTACTAAAAACGTAAAATTTTTATAACTCTGGTTCTACGGATTGGATTTCTCTTGTTTTGGTATCAAGTGATGTATTGAAATGTACTTTATTATTGTTTGTTTGCTGCATAGATATTTTACACATTGCTTCTAAGATGAGCCTGATTGCTTTTTGTGCCAAGCTACCCAGGGTTACACACAGGTTCATTTTGTGACTTTTTGTGATTCACCCGGCAAGGGACTGTGGCTGTTGCTTGACCAGGGCTCACACCCCAGTCAACCAACAATCCAATTTCTCACCTCGAGTAATAGGAATGAAAGCTGCTTTGGAGACTGTTAATGCATTTTGATATAGTGTTCAATAAAGAGGTACATCTTCAATTCTTTCCTACATTGGAGCAGTGTTTGGCTGTTCCTGGAGGATATGGGGATGTTGTTCCAGATCATGGGTGCATAATGGAAAAGGCATGTTGTCTTGTGTTTTTTTCTTTTTTACTCTTCTTAGTCTGCAATCTGATGGTGTCCAGGATACGTGTGTCCCAGGAACTGCCAGTGATAACAGATAAGCGGGGTACTGGTTGTGATGACTTTGTAATTTATGCAGCTGAATATTAAGATGGTGAGGGTTGACAAGGGGAGCCAATGGAGTTCCATTAGGATGGGGGTAATGTGATAATATTTATTCAAACCCTGTATGAACTTGTGCTGTGGCATTTAGGATGCCTATAAGAGGTGCCAGTAGGTGGGGAAGGTGGGATGTAAGGTTTATGTAGGTGGGTAGGTCAGGTGGGGTGTAAATATTTTGACATGAACGTTGGTGGACAGGAAGTGGGAAGATAGAATTCATATTTTTGACAGTAGAAAGGCGTATTACTCTGAGTTCGGGAGAGGAGGCAGTGAGAAAAGGTAAACATGTGACTTGAGTTATGGGCACCGATTCCGTATTGATATTGAAGATTGAAGGTGATATGTACAAGGTACCCTTATCATGGAGGTAGGCTATATGGGTTGATGTGTCATTCGGTATTGATGTGCTCTACAGAAGGAGGGGATCTCTGAGCACAAAGATTCAAAATTCAGTAAGTGTGGAGACTGACTATGTTTTGACTCTTATGGCTGTCAATTCTCACAGCTAGTGCCCTTCCATTAATGACTGCCAGCATGAGTGACACTCAAATGAAGACCTAATTTATAGTTTTTTTCTGTTTAAAAAAAATTAATAGAGTCAAGAAAAGATGTTGTTGCTCTGCATATTTAATGGAAAATCATTAAAAAGCCTTAACTATAATTAGGCTGTCCTTTTTTCAGTATGGATTTCAGTGATGCTTTCTCTGTGTTTTCCAAACCTTTTGAAATTAGTGTTTATTCAGCTATCTAATCCCAAAACAGACAAATGCTGTGTTTTTAGGCTTTACAAAACATGGTTTTTGCAGTGATTGTTATAAAAAGCACATATTTAATTTAAAGGAGAAGTAACGTAGGGTAGTTTGTGTCTTCCAATTAGCAGTGTGTCAAATGGGCTTATGTTAGACTGCTTTAAAGCATAGAATGTCTATGTATAGCATTATCACTCACTCACATCTCATTACCTGTTCTTACATCTCATTACCTTTCACACTCAGTCTGTCAGGGCTCTCTCTGGTTAGTAGGACTATTAATGGAATAAAGAAGTCAGAGTGCTATGGGCAACTGTTTTAATAAATAAACTCCTGGACACATTTGGATGTCATTTACCTCCTTCTTAATGAATGTTATGTTATGCAGATTTATAGATCGCACTATCACCCAGGAGGGTATCCTGGCACTGAATTATGACATTGTAAGGATAGTCAACCCTGCCAACTTAATAGTACCTTTACATTTTTAAAATACATCAGATTCATTTGTAGCTCTGCATTCAAAGGCACCTGAAACTTGATGCTTTAATCTTACTCGCCATTGCTTTTCTGCACTCTTTGCCTGACTACAGTAAGGTGGCACTGCTACTGAGTGGGTATTCTCATCTGCCAAGTGTCCCCATAACAAATATCTCACTTTAAATTAGTCCTGCCATTTCAACATACATCATATTGTATTCCACCTACTTCCACCTGAAAATCAAGACCCTATACGACAACTTCAACAAGCAGAATCCAGAAACCACCCTCCCCTCCAGCAGCGACAGCCAGCCCACCATCACCGCCTGGACACCGGTCACCACCGAAGATACAACCACAACCTTGAAGAGCACCCACTCAGGAGCCACCACGGGCCCCTGCCTGCCGCGCATCTTTCACAGAGCCGCCGCCATAGCACCCGAACTACGCCGCACCATCAACGCCACTTTCGATTCCGGCATTTTCCCCGATGACTGGAAGTGGGCAGAAGTCAAGCCCCTCCTCAAGAAACCCTCGGCTGACCCGATGGACTTGAAGAACTACCGGCCCATCTCTCTCCTTCCCTTCGCAGCCAAGGTCACTGAAAAATTCCTCAACACCCAGCTGTCTACCTTCATCTAAGAGAAAACCATCCTCGACTCTTCCCAGACCAGATTCCGCAGCAACCACAGAACCCGGACCGCCCTCCTTGCCGCCACTGATGACATCCGCATGCTACTCGACCAGGGCCACACCGCGGCCCTCATCCTGCTAGACCTCTCCCCAGCTTTCGACACCATCTCCCACCGCAATCTTGCAGCCAGACTCCATGACCCTGGCATATGGGGAACTGCCCTCAACTGGATCCGCTCCTTTCTCGCGGCAGGACCCAAAGGATCAGACTCCCACCCTTCTCCCACAGAGATCAACTGAGTAGTACCCAAAGGATCATCGCTCAGCACCATGCTCTTCAACATATACATGTCCCCCCTCGCCCCCATCATCAGACAGCATGGGCTCAGCATAGTATCCTACACCGACGACACCCAACTCATCCTCTCCCTCACGAAGAACCCCGAAGACACCAGACTCAGCTTCCAGGAAGGAATGAAAGACGTTGCAGCCTGGATGAGCAGAAGCTGCCTTAAGCTCAACTCGGAGAAGACAGAGGTCCTCGTCCTTGGACCTTCCCCCACCTGGTGGCCCTCCGCCCTCGAAACCCACCTACCCCGACAGCCGCGCCCAGAACCTCGGCATCATTCTAGACTCCTCCCTCACCATGACTCGCCAGATCAACGCCGTCGCCTCCACCTGCTTCAACACCCTCTGCATCCTCCTCAAGAACTTCAAGTGGATCCCCCCTTAAGCCAGAAAAACGGTCACCCCCGCACTCATAACTAGCAGACTGGACTACGGAAACGCCCTCTATGCTGGAATCAACAAATCCCTGCTACACAAACTCCAGACCATCCAAAACACTGCAGCCAGACTCGTCCTCGGCACACCATGACATGAGCACATGACCCAACACCTGCGAGACCTCCACTGGCCCCCGTCGAGAAGAGAGTAACCTTCAAGCTACTCACCCACGCCTACAGATCCGTCCACTACATCGGACCCAAATACCTCAACGAAAGAGTCTCTTTCCATGTGCCCAAAAGAAACCTCCGCTCCGCCGATCTCGCCCTAGCAGAGACCCCACGCATCCGCAGAACCAGAGCAGGTGGAAGAGCCTTCTCCTACATCGCAGCCAAGGCCTGGAACGAGCTCCCAGTCAACATCAGACGCTCCCCTACCCTGCACACCTTCAGGAAGAGTGTCAAGACCTGGCTTTTAGGCTGACCCGGAGTTGCACCCACCCCCCAGCGCCTTGAGACCCTCACTGGTGAGTAGCGCATTCTACAAAACCCCTGTTTCTTTGATTGATTGCTTGATTGATTGATTGTATTCTGGGACTTGAAATTATGCTGTTAACATTTTAATTTTGGGATCAAATCCCCAGCCGTAAAGCGCAGTTAAATAAAAGCCAGGATTAGCTGAAGGTATCACACATTACAATAGGACACCTTGCAGCTATCAATGTTATTGGTATGTATAAAGTCGTGTATCATGTTTTCACCACCATGCCATGTGCATGTTGACAGCACTCTTTTCACAGGTACCTGTCACTTCAACTTGCTTTGACTGTTTAAAGTCTGGAATGTTTGGCAGGTAATCTGCAATACATAGGGCCAGATGTGCAAACACATTTTCCCATAGACACAGAGGGGTCGATTCCGATTCGGGCCGGAAAAAGCACCGACCGACTCGGAGCCGGAATTTATTCCGACCGACACGTACCCGTGGCGCACGACACGCCAAGTACGATGCAAGGCGTGAAAAATCCGACCGACACGTACCTAAACCAAGTCGACCGACCGAGCCGCACGGAAAACAGCAATCCGGCCGGAAAAACACGCGAATCCAACCGACCGACACGCACCCGGAACAAATCCGACCGAAACATACACGCGAACTCCAAACCGCAAAGTACGATGCAAGGCGCGAAAACCACGAGCGAGTCGGACGGAGGCCAAGCCGTACGACCGACACGCATACAAAACCGAGCCGAAGCAACACAAAACACCGCGACCGACGCGTACGCAGCATACAAAACTGCACAAACACAGCGCGAACGAAACGGAGAACACCGTACGAGACTAATGCAGGGTCCGACTCAGTCACAAGAACGTTTCCAACATGCACAAACAGCACAAAGGAAAAATCACCCAAAAAAGGCCAAACAAGCAATTACCAAGCCAATAAATACTGGGGGGGGGTGGGGACAGAGAACAAAGACACACCCACAAATCCACCTATATAAAGGACACAAATCACAACCATGAGCCTTTGCAAATGCCATTCCACTGCCAGCACCAAGAGAAAGCAACCACACACCCACAGCTCATCCCTCATACAAGCCACACACCATCAACACACCAACAAATACCTACCTCACATACACCCAGCAAAACACACACTCACACACCCTCACCTGCACACCAACACACACATCACCCACCATCACCACCCATCACCATGCCCCCCAAGAAGAATCCCAAGTTCCTAGATAGTGAATTGGAAGTCATGGTAGACGAGATCCTCAGGGTGGAGCCACAGCTGTTTGGCACACTGGTCTAACAGACCCCCATGTCGCAGAAAACCAAGATGTGGGAGAGGATCATCAACAGGGTGAACGCACAATCACCATGTCGGCGCACAAAGACCGACATCCAGAACAGGTGGTATGACGTGCGCAGGAGGGTACGGGACATGCTGAAGAAAGACTACATCAACAGCCAATACACCGGCAGTGGCCCTCCTGCCAAGCCAATATACCTCAGGCCCTGGGAGGAGAAGGTGCGGGCCATCCTTCAGCCAGTGAGCGTATATGGACTAGAGGACATCCCAGAGCCTGGTGAGTACACAACAAATGTACACAATATACTGCCACAAAACACACACATCACTGTCAAGGGGAGAGTCAAACCATGCACTCATAGCAATTACACAGCAACCAGAACAGAATCATCCCAAAATGTGTATGTCAGTCAGATAAACACAACACATGCCATCCAAAAAGTCACATCCAACTGTGCCAACACATGTACAAACACAACTACAACTACAGCTAGGCAGTGGCACAAATAGAACCAACAAACACATCCACACATGTAGCCACCACAACAACACCAACACACAGTGAAGGCCACTCAAAGGAAGGAATTCTGTGTATGCTGGCCAAGTCAGTGTAGCCAATAGCATCATGGGAGTCGCAGTCACACATATTGCCCCCCCACAACTGTCCCATCAACACCACCATGAACCATGCTCACATCACAGGGAGTGGAGAAGGACTCACAAGATGGCTGACACTGGCTACTGCTGTGGGGAGCACAAGGCCCTGCTGGCAACTGTGCACCAACAAACAGCAGGACACCACTGACTGACATCCTGAGAGACAACTTACACTACCTGCAATGCAAGCACGTTCCATGGTGGGATATCTGGCTAGCTGGGTGGGAAGGGGGACTTGCAGCACTGACCATAGTCACAAGCACCTCCCCTCACACACCCCCAACACAAACTCCACAGAACCCACCTGGTAGAATGCAATGCCCCCATCCTAACACAAGATCCCACAAAGAACCACCACCCTGGGTTATGTTGTGTGAAGCACAGGGACACTCTTGGGACTTTTAGCCAAACAACTGCCAGGACAACACTCCCAGCCATCCTGTCAGCACAGCCACCCCACCCCACAGGGAAGCAGAGTCAAAAGGAAGGAAGCATGGGCATGCTGGGAAGGGGGAGGAGGCAATAGCATGATGGGAGTCGTAGTCACAGCTCTACATCCCCCACCACATGGCCCAGCAAGCTCACACTCACGCATGCACATCCCACAGAGAGTGGAAAGGCCCATCAAAGATGTCTGACACTGTTGCTGTGTCGTGGGGAGCACAAGGGCATGCTGGGTACTGCACACCAACCAACAGCAGGACACCACTGTCAGCCATCTTGCCATTGCTCTCACACCCACACACACTGAACTCCACACAAAAGCAAGTAAGTATGGGAATGCTGGGAAATGGGGTGGAGGCAATGGCATGATGGGAGTCGTAGTCACTGATATTGGTCACCCCCACAACTGTCCCATCAACACCACCCTGAACCATGCTCACATCACAGGAAGTGGAGAAGGACTCACAAGATGGCTGACACTGGCTACTGCTGTGGGGAGCACAAGGCCCTGCTGGCAACTGTGCACCAACAAACAGCAGGACACCACTGACTGACATCCTGAGAGACAACTTACACTCCCTGCAATGCAAGCACGTTCCATGGTGGGATAACTGACTGGCTGGGTGGGTGGGAAGGAGGGCCGGCTGTCAACCAAACACAACCAATGCAGACCATGTTCACACCCCAGAAAATACATAGACATGCCCAAATAATGCAAGACAATGTGCCACACCAATATCAACCCCTGACTGTGACGACTTAGGACAATGCAATGTACAGGCCCGCACCCAGAGGCACAGTCACAACTGTCATGTGTGTCAACCATTGATGCCTGCAGAAACATAACACACATTGTTTGTATCTCCCAAAAACAGGTGATGATGGGGACACAGCAGCAGACGCTGAGGAGTCCCAGTCCCAGGCTCAAGAGGATGCCGAGCTCACTGGCGTCGTACAGCCTCTGTCCTCCTCGGACGATGAAGAACAACCTGGCACATCCGGTGCAAGTCAACATGCAGCACCAGCAGGACCACCAGCTGCAGCAGCAGAAGGACCACCAGCTGCACCCCTGCACCCACCCCTCCAACGACTGTCACCACGAATACCATCCCTGCCGACATGGACAGAACAAGGAGCAACACCAGCACAGGGACCCTGGACCAACCTGGGGCCATGGACACCACCACCACCACTAACCCCCAAGGTGGACCAGGGTTATCTGTGCGTGCCACTGCACACACTGCACATGTCAGCAGGGGTGGTGGGAGGGGTGGGAGACAGAGGTCGCTGCTTGCAGACGTTGCTGGTGTGCATGATGACCCACAACTGGTACGCATAGCTGATGCGTACCAGTCCAGCACCGGAGAGCTCAGCCAGGTAGTGGGGCTCCTCAGAGACATTAAACAGCAGCAGGCTGCCCATGATGCCCGCTTGGACTCCCACATGTCCCACGTGGAGTCACACATGTCCCGTGTGGACTCACACATGTCCCGCGTGGAGTCCAAGTGGGATGCACTGAATGAGATGACGGCGGTGCACAGGGACATTTTACAATGCCTCCGCCAGATGAACAGCAACCAGTCCACACCTCCCTGTGTGCCAACAACATCTGGTGCCGAACAAACTGCAACTGCCACAGGGAGGGAGGAGGACTCTGGCGGAGAGTCCCCTGCACCGCAGCAGCCTGTACTTGAGGGCCCCCCCCAAGAAGAGGGGTCGTCCGAGGAGGGAAAAGTGAGAGGCCGATGGCCAAGCGCAACTCCCAGGAAGCCTGAACCTGTTCTGGATGTTCGCCTTTGTGCACAGACTGTTCACCCTGTTGACGGCAACACTACTCCCACACATTGCATGGGGAGTACAAGTTGGACCAATGTGTCAGACAACTGTGGCCCCGATACTGGGGATCCTGTCTACCAGTACTTTCAATTCACCTAGGAACTTGGGATTGCAAGATTTATGTACAGCACTACCCATCCCATGCACTATTAACACAAATGTATCACAATAAACACACTAATACACCATACTTGCCTCTGTCGTGATTCCAACGTGGGTGCTGTTAAGGGGATGATGAACTGCAAAATTACACTGTGTATGCGAACTGCAACAGCAAGGACAACACAGGCATGTGAGTACAGGCAACGTGACACACATGAGGGAGACACACCACCAGGGCTACACAACACATACACACCTAGGCCATCTGACTCATTGCCTACACTGATGTTGCCAGGGAAGACGGTGCAATGCACAGACACCACACCCATTCCCAGTTGTAGTCAAGTAGCCCACAGGTGCAGTAAGCAAATGGCAGTCAAATGTGTGACCACAGACAACGCACATCACAAAGTGGAGCACAGGTTTATTACACAGTTGCAACATGCCGTAACCACTACAGATGCAAGGTAATCCCACCTGGCAGCGGGCACACAGTCAACAACTGTAGACGGAAGGAAGTCCATGGGTGTGGCGTACATCACCTGTAGGGACACAACAGCTACCAGCCTGGATGTGCAATCACGTTGTCGGTGGACACAGTTGACCAAACGAATCTGAAAGTACCCTGTGAAGGACAGAAATGACACACAGTCAAAAGCAATGGAGTACAGGACAGAACAGCAAAACTCATGCACAATACATGTTACAAGATACCCACCCAGAACCAAGTTAGCATGTCAACACTGTTGGGGAGTACAGCCCACCTGTCACCACACATCGCAACACACATCCAGTAAAGTAGCCCATGGACACACTCCAACAGCACCAGAGCACCACCCACACATCATGCCAACTCACATCATTGACATGACACCTCAGGATACTCACATTCAGCTAAAGAAGTTGGTGATGAGCTGTGTGCGGACATCACCATCACCATCATCATCATCATCATCATCGTCACTGGCATCGTGGTCCAGGCCAGGATCCTCCACAGGTGGCGGATGTTGGTCATTGTCATCCTGGATGAGAGGCAACTCCTTCCGCACTGCCAGGTTGTGGAGCATGCAGCAGACGATGATAATCTTGCACACTTTCGCAGGGGCATATGGGAGGGACCCTCCGGTCTTGTCCAGGCAGCGGAAGCGGCTCTTCAGGAGACCAAAGGTCCGCTCAATCACTCTCCTGGTCCGACCATGTGCCTCATTGTAGCGCATCTGGGCTGGTGTCACAGGGTTCCTGAGGGGTGTCAGCAACCACGGCATGTTGGGGTATCCCGAGTCACCTACGGACAGACAAGTGCACATTAGCTGACTTGGAAAAGTGGGCGGAATACTACAGATCAGATCACACACAATGGCACAGAGTCAGTACACACCGACAAGCCAGGCACGCTGGTTCTGCATCTGTGCCATCATCCTGGGGATGCGACTCCTCCTCATCACAAAGGCATCGTGTGCTGAACCAGGGAAACGGGCACACACGTGTGTGATGGTCATGTCTGCAAGACACACCACCAGTGCATTGACCGAGTGGTAGTGCTTGCGGTTCCTGTAGGCCTGCTCCTGGGCCTGTGGTGGTACCAAAGCCACATGTGTCCCATCAATGGAGCCAATGACATGCAGCATCCTCCCCAGGGCATAAAAGTCACTCTTCACGTCAGTGAGTCGTCGCAGTCTAGGGAAATAGATGTACCGGTTCAGGAAGAGCAACATTGCTGCCAAAACATCGCGGAGCACACGGCTGAACATGGTCTGTGACATCCCACCAGCAGTCGCCACAGTATGTTGGAAGGTACCGGTGGCAAAGAAGTGTAGGGCTGCCATCACCTTCACCTTGGGGGTCAGCGCTGTAGGATACGGCCGACCAGGCTGCAAATGTGGGGACAACTGCACTGCCAAATCCTCAATCAGCTGCCTGGTGAAGCGGTACCGTCGGATGCTGTCCCGTTCCACCATCGTTGCCAGGTCTGGGAATGGTCGATGGACAGCAGGAGCCCTGCAGTGCAGAGGAGAAGTAAGCAAGATTGTCAGTCACCCCACATATGCGGCATTGAACACACTCAAGATCCCAACATACATCATTATGAGGCACAACTACATGAAGTGTGCAGTACCGGAAGGACATGTATGGTACATACATGGCCAACATCTGTCAACACGGTCCAACAGGTGGCATCAATTAGTCCCAGGTTGGCCCATTGGATATCATGAGGCCGTGTCACAGTTCCCATCTCCTGCTGCCATGTCACAATAACCCCCCACAGTGACATGTGAGGACAGTTGTGCCCCAGGCACCACAGCTCAACGACAGGTACATTCCCAGGGACCCTGTAATGCCACATGGACACTGGCATTACATGGAGTATCATGTATACACCACAGCAAAACAACCATGACCCCCACAGGTAGTGGCCCCACTTGCCACGGCAGGACAGACATGGACGTCTGTGACACACACACGCACAACATCAGAGTCCATGCACACACAACATGGATGTGGAGACTGTCTCCCATTGTGCACATGAAATCAGAGACATTGTAAACAATACATGCACAAAGACTGTGGAGGACCATCACTATTGTGCCACTGGGACACCCTGGCTCAAACATACCGTCCCACATGGGACTCACGGGGTATGTGACATGACATACACATACACCACTGTGAAATGTGACCATGGCACATGCACAGATATGAACAGTTGCACATCACAGTGGTCATGTACACGTAACACCCAGGATCCTGTCCCCATGAACACGTGCACAGCCTGGGGGTGGCTGCCCACAGGTGACACCCACAGGACAACATGTACACCAACATACACACAATAGGAAATGCAGCCTTACATGCCTTATGATAAAGTTTGGACAGGCTGTCGTGATGTAGGTGTGCCCCTCACTCCCTGGGAGCTATCTGTGGCTGGCATATGTCCATCTGAGACAGGCATGCTGACATATGCCAGTCACATGTACAGTGATGCGTTGTACTGCAATGGACCGATCGGTGCCTCCGGCCGGCCCATTGCATTCAATGTGTGCGGGTACGCGTTGTACCCCTGTGCGCGTTGTACTGCAATGGACCGATCGGTGCCTCCGGCCGGCCCATTGCATTCAATGTGTGCGGGTACGCGTTGTACCCCTGTGCGCGTTGTACTGCAATGGACCGATCGGTGCCTCCGGCCGGCCCATTGCATTCAATGTGTGCGGGTACGCGTTGTACCCCTGTGCGCGTTGTACCGCAATGGACTGATCGGTGCCTCCGGCCGGTCCATTGCATTCAATGTGTGCGGGTACGCGTTGTACCCCTGTGCGCGTTGTACTGCAATGGACCGATCGGTGCCTCCGGCCGGCCCATTGCATTCAATGTGTGCGGGTACGCGTTGTACCCCTGTACGTGTTGTACCGCAATGGACCGATCGGTGCGCACCCATTGACAATGGGCTTGCCTGGCAACGGACGCGTTTTCGAATTTCACGAGTCGGTTGCTGTAAATTCAGTTGGTCACCCACAACAATGTTGCAAAATCATGTATGTCATGAAGTTGAAGATTTGAAGGATGCTGTGGGCGTGTTTTGGTGCTGCTATTCCATGGATTGGCCAGATTCAGAAGATGCAAACGACTTGGACCTATCACTTTGGACACAAGGGACAGTATCTGCCTCTCCAGCACATATATATTGCTGGCTATTCCCCTGAGAGCTCACTTGCCTGCACTACATGCTCCAGGACGACATCTGCCACTGCACTGCTGCTGTCTCTGCCCCTCTGGACCCTGCAATGGCATGTACTGTGGAGAGAGCCCCAGCCTTCAGCCTTGAAGAGAACCAGGCCCTGCTGGACAGCCTACTTCCACAGTACAGCAAGCTGTATGGGACACCAGGGGAGCAGGTGAGTGTTCTGTGCACTGCCTTTCTGAATGTGCATTTTGTGTGACTAGCAAGGCTGAGAGTCTGCACGCCACTGGCTAGCAGGCTCACTGAGTAGTTGTCACCCCCCATAGTGTGTAGTGACTTGCACTGGACAGGTATGGTGCAGTGACAGTGCATTTGAACATGGTTTTACTTCCCATGCAATGATACCATGTAGTGACGTCTGGCAAACTGTCCATGGTCAGCTTTGCACTGCCTGTGTACATCATGTGCCCCTGTGATTGAGACATGTATATACAACTGTGTCATGCACGGATATGTTGCATGTGTGGTAATGGCCTTTTCACTTTGTCATCCTGACAGGTAAATGCCCATCGGAAGCAGGAAATCTGGAAGGACATCGTCCGGGCTGTCCGGTCCGTGGGGGTCTACAAGCGCCGGATCCGCAACTGCCAGAAGAGGTGGCAGGACCTTCGGGGCTGGACCCGGAGGATTGCACGGGTCCAGCTGAAGCTGTCGCCTCCTCGCAGGAGGGGCGGAACACGGACCCTGACCCCCCACATGCTCCAGATCCTGGCGGTGGTGTTTCCAGACCTGGATGGGCAGCTGAAGGACAGACAGCAGCAAGGAGGGGGTGAGTCAAAGACTGCACTGTGAACTCTGTATTACATGCTTTGTGCCCTCCTCTGGCCTGGTTCAACTGCCACAGTGCAGCAGTCATGTTGTCCAGGAGCCATGTCCCTCTATTGTGCACTGCCCACTGCTCATCTGATACCCAGGTGTGGCCCTTACATTCAGGGAATTGTGTCACTTGGGACTGTGTCCTTGCAGTTTGCTTCACTAAAGGTGGGGGACAGCATCTGTTTCCCTAACTCTGTTGTGGGCATCATGGGTGGGTCCATTGTTCACACAACGCCTGGGTTTGGACATGTGATCTGCGTGTTGCTTTGATATGCGGTCCACCTGCTGAGCTGAGCAACCACATGTGCCTGGGGTATGTGGCATACGCCCATGCAGCGGGTGGGAACAATGTTTGGGCCCCAGGAGTGTGCAGATTACGTGTGTCACACATACATGGCCAGCTATCCACTGTCCAGGGCACATCCCTCATTCATGTGGAGCAGGACAGTCATGCCTACTCCAGGCCATGCAATGCACTCTGTACTCCCACTCCCGTGTATCAGCTGACACATTGTGCACAGTGATTTGACCCCTCAGGTGTCTGCCTCTGTGTCAGTGTGCTGTGGATTAGTTGCCAGGACTGCTGGGGTGTTTCTTGGTAGGGGCTCAGCATGCCCCTGGAGGTGTGACCATAGGAGACGATACTTGTGTGTCACATAGGTGTTTGATCAGCTGCCCGTGCAGACTGGGGTATGCAAATGTGAAGTTCAGGCAGCTGTTCCCCATTCACAGCAAATTGTGAGGGGCTCAGGTTCCAAGGGTAGTGTCACAGGTCTTCCATATGTCCAATAGGTGTGACCTGGACAGATGAGGGTTAAGATGATGTGTTGTGTGGTGGATGTACATGTGCACTTGTGCAGCTCCAGGACTTGCATTCCCCATGACCTACTATTGTGACACAGTGCATAGTGTTGTTGTCTGGCTGCCAAGTCATACATCACTGAGACAGTGATGTATGACTTAGCAGTCATGCCTCTGCCATGGCATGTGTCAACTTATTGGTGGTCCTGCAGGGGAGTGACATGTGCTACATGCACACCATAGTGGCGCTGGCTATCAGGACATGGGTGCATCATGGTGTCTGTTGCTGGTATGCATCACATGCATTTCCTATTTGACTCTGGGCATCCCTTTCATCCGGAAACCTGTACTGACTCAGTGGCAAGAGCTGTGATGTGTGCATGTCCACATGCTACACCGTGTCCTCTGCACTGTCCAACTACTGTGTACTTGGTGCATGTGTCCACACTGGGGTGTTGCAATCTAACAGACACCAGACAGATGGGTGCAAGGCCATGTGGGATGTGAGTGCCATGCTTGGCATCAGACTGACAATTGGCTTCTCCTGTTCAGTTAGGGCACTTTTAGCAATGTACAACTAATGATGCCAGGGCTTGCTCTGTAATGTGCTGTGCTCACAGTGGTGTGTGCGTTTGGTGCAGGTGACTGATGTCTGTCTGTTTCCCCATTGTTTGCAGATACATCCACGGCCACGGAAGGGGACAGCTCCACGGACCAGGAGGAGCCAGAGAGCCAGACTGGGTCAGCAGCCGAGGAGTGGTCGGAGGGACCCAGTGGCACGGAGGGCGAGGGAGCCACACCGAGGAGTCCTCAGCACCATCCACCTCAGCTGAGGACCAGAGCAACTCGGAGGATGACTCCCTTGTGGAGGCGGGTGTCAGCAGCCACCACACGCCAGCTAGTGTTGCTGTCCCCGCCACCACCAGCACCACCACCGCCCTCCCATCGGCTCCCATTCCCCAGGTCCGTGGAGGCTCCCATGTTCGGGAGCGTGTCTCCTTTGGGCCAGGCACCGCACCCCTGCCCCTGTGTCCCCTGCTGCCCTGAGTGAGGAGTCTGTGTACCTCCTTCGCCAGCTCCATGTAGGGCAGACAGCCATGCTGAGTGTCCTCCATGCGCACACCGCACTGTTGACTCAGCTGGTGTCGTTCATGGAGGGCATCTCATCGGGCATGTCTGACCTACAGAGGGGCAACAGGTCCATGGACTCCTCCCTGACGGCAGCAGTGTCCCTCCTCAGACAGTCCCTCACCCCTCCTGCCTCTGCTCCATCCACACTCCCCAGCACCTTACCCGTCCCAAGCACACACACACCGGCACAGGCACACACCAGCACACACACGTCCAGCACACAGACACACACGCCACAAACTAAACGCACACGCACGCACAGTCAGGGGACTGAAACCAGACTCACAGGGGATGGGGCCCTGGTACACACACACGCATCCACGGGCACTGCGCAGTCCTCAGTTGCCTCTCCCTCCAAAGCACCCTCCCTTGCCTCACCTGCAACCCCAAAGACCCAGCGCCTCTTCCTCAGTGACCTCGGCCTCTTCCCCTCCGATCCAGCTGCCCCAGCATCCAGGGGGAAGAGGAAGCCCCCACACGGAGCAGAGTGCCCCTCACCCCCGGACACCCTCCCCCAGGCGCAGACAGACTGAGGCCCCCACCCGCAAGTCCCCCGGAGTGCTAAGAGCAAGACCCCGCCGCCGCCCTGCAGCTCAAGCACCAGGTCTCCTTCCTCCATCCCTCAGGCCCCCACTCCACAGGTGCCCCCACCACACCCTGCCCCAGGTTCCCCCACCCACAGATATACCATCGCCAAGAGGCTCCGGCCTTCTCCCCTGCCACTTGCTCTCCCGGAACAACACCCCCGCTGCGCTTGTCTGTGCCACTGATGTGGTGAGGGTGTCCTCCCCTCTGTCCAGCCCACCTTGCCTGTTCCCCATTCTCCTCCCCTGGTGGTAGGCACTGCAGTGGAGTCCACTACCACCCTGTCTGACTTGGGCACTGCAGTGGCGGACCTGTCCACTCCATCTGCAGGGTCCACTGCAGTCGTGCCGGCACCCACAACATCTGAGCCATGCCCCCCAGTTGTGCCCGCACACACCATGTCAGATACCTCCACTGCAGTTGTAAGTGGCTCTCCAGCACCGACCACCCCTTCCCTGCTTCCTCCTGGTGAGCCCTGATCCTGTCCCTCCGGTGCCTGGCCTACCCCCCCCGGTTGCCCCTCCTAGTGGATTGTCCCTGGTTTTGTGCAGGCATGTGTAGGGTGGCATCTGCCACTGTCACCCACTTGTGACTTTGTTGATGGACTGGCCATTGGCCTTTGTTTATGTTCTACTGGACTTCTCCTTTTAATGCCACATATGCTGAATAAAGCAACTTTCTGTTCTCTAGTGCTTTTGCTTCTGATGTACATGATGTTGATGATGCTAACCATGCCCTTGCTGCAGTGATGGTGACATTTGGTCTCATGATAATGAAGTGTTACTGTGCAGGAACCCATGTGGTCCAGGGGGAATGTGTCCTATCCTGTGGTGTATCCATGTCATCCATAGCAGCATCTGAGGGTGTCATGTGTTCAGTATTTGGCAATGGGATTTCCTACTTAGATTGGCAATTTCACATCTGTGGCTTCCACCCCTGCACATCTGTTGTGCCTGCCATTGTTCTATTCATCTACTTCCCTGACCGTGTGGCCATCTCCACTGGACATGCAGGTTTGGGCATCAATGGGGAAGGACTCATCTGTGTTGTCAGTGCAACATTGCTATACAAGTGTGTTGGATCTGTGCTGATGATTCCGTTGGCACTTCCATGACCAGGCTGATGTGACGGGAGCCCTCATTTGGTACTAATTGTTGATTGTGTGACCAAGTGCTCAGCTGTCATGGTGGGGCCCTACTGAGGCAACATATGGCACAGCTGTCCTCACACAGGAGTGGAGTCCCCACATGGCAGTGTGTACTCCTGTGACATTGCCTGCGCCCAAGGTGTGTGTTGTATGTGCATGTCTGTGTGTTCACTTCCGTTTAGCTGTGCATGCTGTGATCCCTAGTGTTGTACCTGTTTGTGATGCTTGCTGAGTTGACCTATGTTCCCCCAAGTCTTCTCCCTGGATTCTCTGTGATGTGGGTGCATGGCACATTACTGGTCATCAGGGTGTCACCCATAGGTGTGCTTGCTGTCAGGGCTGAGTTTGTGTGCAGACACAGCTGGGTCACAGTCAGGTTTCCCCTTGGCACTTGTTGTTTGCCCCTGTCATGTGATTTCCAGTTTGTGTTATCTTTCAGTGATTGTGACACGTTGTGTGTGTGACTGCTGGCACTCCTCAGGTTCCGGGCTGCAATGTTGGTTGTTGTCTATGTGTGTTCTTTGTGGGTGACCTTGGCTTCTTCATTGGTGTGTGACTGTGGCTGTGATCCCATTGGTTGGTGTGGTATTGCCGTCATGTCCATGTACGGCGTAGTGTGCAGTGTGTCAGACATTCAGGAGTCTTGTTTAGTGTCCATGTGTGATGTGTTTCTGCACCTTGGTTCCCACCCACCACCCTGGAATAGTCATGGGTGCATGTGCAATGTCACCAGTGCATGTGTGCTTCACTGCTGCACATTTTTGGAGGTCGAGGGGTGTGGTGTTGAGTGTGTGCAGATGAGAGTTGTTGCCCGGCTAGGCCCCTGCCTCCATGTTGGCCTTGGCTCACTGGCCATGCTGTTTGATTTGTGCTTGTGTAGGTGTGATGGTAGTTAGTTGCTCAGTACACATGACTGTGGTTCACAGTGTGAACCACATTTAGCTTTGTCATCACAGTGGGATTGTAATGCAGCCCAGGGTCACCACATTGTGGGGGCCCTGGGGGTGGTGCTGTGGTGTGTCTGTGTCTTGCTGTGTCAGTTGCTGTCCCTACGTGCCTGTGTGACATGTGTGATTTGTGCTCCCTCTCATCTGACAATGCCTGCTTACCCACATAGGGAATTTGAATCCATGAGTTACCTTTGTGTGGCACTGTATGCACATCTGTATGATTGGTATTCATGTCTCCTCATGTGTTGTGTGGTTGCCTGGGGACACTGGCACCCCCACCCTCACCTGTTGTGTATGATGTGCAGGGTGGGTCTGCCTGTTTGTGTTTGTGCATCTGCACCACTGCATTGGCATATCTTGGGTGTGCCATTGGCTGTATGTAGTTTGGTGGGTTTCCCCTGCTGTCCCTGGGACTCCTAGGTCATCGGTCAGCACAATGATCATGGTTTGTGTGTCCCATTGCTGCCATGGTATGGTATCTGTTCACCTCACATCTGCAGTCTCCACAGGGTATCTGCATGTGTGTGCCCATTGGTGCAAATATGTGGGTCTGCATTCGGATGGTCACTTCTGTCATTGTGTCATTGATGATTGTTGACGGTGTCAGCCCCCATGGGTGTTGTTTGTCTGCACATGGCCAAAGTTATGTCTTATTTGCACTGCAGGATTTGGCTCCCCCAATTTATGTTGCAATGGGACACATACACTACTTTGCCACTGATGTGTTTGTTGTTCTGTGACCAGGACTCATCCATGCAGTTTGGCAGTTGCACCTCTTACTTTGTCAACACCTACCTTTTGGTCACTGTGATGATGGGGGTTTGGACCCCATTGCCACAATGTTCAAAATGTGCTGCAGCTATGGACCCCACACTTACCTTTTGGTCACTGTGATGATGGGGGTTTGGACCCCATTGCCACAATGTTCAAAATGTGCTGCAGCTATGGACCCCACACTTACATTTTGGTCACTGTGATGATGGGGGTTTGGACCCCATTGCCACAATGTTCAAAATGTGCTGCAGCTATGGACCCCACACTTACCTTTTGGTCACTGGGATGATGGGGGTTTGGACCCCATTGCCACAATGTTCAAAATGTGCTGCAGCTATGGACCCCACACTTACCTTTTGGTCACTGTGATGATGGGTGTTTGGACCCCATTGCCACAATGTTCAAAATGTGCTGCAGCTATGGACCCCACACTTACCTTTTGGTCACTGTGATGATGGGGGTTTGGACCCCATTGCCACAATGTTCAAAATGTGCTGCAGCTATGGACCCCACACTTACATTTTGGTCACTGTGATGATGGGGGTTTGGACCCCATTGCCACAATGTTCAAAATGTGCTGCAGCTATGGACCCCACACTTACATTTTGGTCACTGTGATGATGGGGGTTTGGACCCCATTGCCACAATGTTCAAAATGTGCTGCAGCTATGGACCCCACACTTACCTTTTGGTCACTGTGATGATGGGGTTTGGACCCCATTGCCACAATGTTCAAAATGTGCTGCAGCTATGGACCCCACACTTACCTTTTGGTCACTGTGATGATGGGGGTTTGGACCCCATTGCCACAATGTTCAAAATGTGCTGCAGCTATGGACCCCACACTTACATTTTGGTCACTGTGATGATGGGGGTTTGGACCACATTGCCACAATGGTCATGGCCTGCTTGCATTGTGGGTGCCACACACATATTTGTGTGGCACATGTGCTAGGGGGTCACATTGTATGTTCAAAGTCATGTTCGGTGTTGTAGGCATTTGACACAGTCTACACACGCTTGTCATGGTGTTGGGGGGGATGTCTTCTTCTTGCATTCCCTAGGTTGTGGTGTGCTGGTTGTGTCATGCATTGTCCATCCTATGGGTGGGGGTGGTAGTGGTGGTAGCCATCCTGCCCCCCCTGGCTGAGGGTGGTAGTAGTGGTAGGCATCCTGCCCCCCCTGGCTAAGGGTGGTAGTAGTGGTAGGCATCCTGCCCCCCCTGGGTGAGGGTGGTAGTAGTGGTAGGCATCCTGCCCCCCCTGGGTGAGGGTGGTAGTAGTGGTAGGCATCCTGCCCCCCCTGGGTGAGGGTGGTAGTAGTGGTAGGCATCCTGCCCCCACTGGCTAAGGGTGGTAGTAGTGGTAGGCATCCTGCCCCCCCTGGCTGAGGGTGGTAGTAGAGGTAGGCATCCTGCCCCCCTGGGTGAGGGTGGTAGTAGTGGTAGGCATCCTGCCCCCCTGGGTGAGGGTGGTAGTAGTGGTAGGCATCCTGCCCCCCTGGCTGAGGGTGGTAGTAGTGGTAGGCATCCTGCCCCCCTGGGTGAGGGTGGTAGTAGTGGTAGGCATCCTGCCCCCCTGGGTGAGGGTGGTAGTAGTGGTAGGCATCCTGCCCCCCTGGCTGAGGGTGGTAGTAGTGGTAGGCATCCTGCCCCCCTGGGTGAGGGTGGTAGTAGTGGTAGGCATCCTGCCCCCTCTGGGTTAGGGTGGTAGTAGTGGTAGGCATCCTGCCCCCCTGGCTGAGGGTGGTAGTAGTGGTAGGCATCCTGCCCCCCTGGGTGAGGGTGGTAGTAGTGGTAGGCATCCTGCCCCCCCTGGGTGAGGGTGGTAGTAGTGGTAGGCATCCTGCCCCCCTGGGTGAGGGTGGTAGTAGTGGTAGGCATCCTGCCCCCTGGGTGAGGGTGGTAGTAGTGGTAGGCATTCTGCCCCCCTGGCTGAGGGTGGTAGTAGTGGTAGGGAATCCTGCCCCCCTGGGTGAGGGTGGTAGTAGTGGTAGGCATCCAGCCCCCCTGGGTGAGGGTGGTAGTAGTGGTAGGCATCCTGCCCCCTGGCTCAGGGTGGTAGTAGTGGTAGCCATCCTGCCCCCCTGGCTCAGGGTGGTAGTAGTGGTAGCCATCCTGCCCCCTAGCTGAGGGTGGTAGTAGTGGTAGGCATCCTGCCCCCCTGGGTGAGGGTGGTAGTAGTGGTAGGCATCCTGCCCCCCTGGGTGAGGGTGGTAGTAGTGGTAGGCATCCTGCCCCCCTGGCTGAGGGTGGTAGTAGTGGTAGGCATCCTGCCCCCCTGGCTGAGGGTGGTAGTAGTGGTAGGCATCCTGCCCCCTGGGTGAGGGTGGTAGTAGTGGTGAGGCATCCTGCCCCCCTGGCTAAGGGTGGTAGTAGTGGTAGGCATCCTGCCCCCCTGGGTGAGGGTGGTAGTAGTGGTAGGCATCCTGCCCCCCTGGGTGAGGGTGGTAGTAGTGGTAGGCATCCTGCCCCCTTGGCTAAGGGTGGTAGTAGTGGTAGGCATCCTGCCCCCCCTGGCTGAGGGTGGTAGTAGTGGTAGGCATCCTGCCCCCCTGGGTGAGGGTGGTAGTAGTGGTAGGCATCCTGCCCCCTGGGTGAGGGTGGTAGTAGTGGTAGGCATCCTGCCCTCCCTGGGTGAGGGTGGTAGTAGTGGTAGGCATCCTGCCCCCCTGGCTGAGGGTGGTAGTAGTGGTAGGCATCCTGCCCCCCTGGGTGAGGGTGGTAGTAGTGGTAGGCATCCTGCCCCCTGGCTCAGGGTGGTAGTAGTGGTAGGCATCCTGCCCCCCTGGGTGAGGGTGGTAGTAGTGGTAGGCATCCTGCCCCCCCTGGGTGAGGGTGGTAGTAGTGGTAGGCATCCTGCCCCCCCTGGCTCAGGGTGGTAGTAGTGGTAGGCATCCTGCCCCCCCTGGGTAGGGGTGGTGGTGCGCATTCAGGCCCCTGTGTGCATATGTGGCATTGGTGATGGGCATCCCGCCCCTATGGTGCTGCTGTTGCAAGTATATTCTGCATCCCTCTGTGTGTGTGTGATGTGTCGTGTACGTGTTGTATGTGTTTCGTGGTTGGTGTCTGGCTTACCTTCTGCGCCGTACGCGTCTGTGCCTGTTCCGGTAGTAAATGTAGAATATTGGTATGATCGGGACGAAGGGATTCATGGTTGGTTCGTGTCGTTCGTCCTTCTCGTTGCTTCGCGTCGTCCTCGTCGCTTCGCCTCGTCCTCGAAGCTTCGCCTCGTGCTCGTCGCTGCCGTTTTCGTCTCGGAGCCGTGGATCGTGTTGTGGCGCGAATCGGAGCTTATGTGCGCCTCTCCCGGATGCTTTGACGTGCCGTGCGTAGCGACGGGTTCGGGCGCGTACGGAAAGCGCATCGTACTTGTCCGGCCGGACGGGGCTGCATTTTTCCTTCCGTGCGACTCGATTCGGCGTTTCCGGATTCGCCTCGGTCGGGGAACAGAACCTGGTTTGGGTGAGTACGGCTCGGCCGGATTCTTTGCTGTTGTGCGCATCGTACTTACTCGTTCGGTGTGCTGTACGGATCGGTCGGGAAACAGGCTTTCGCATGGCTTTTTCCCGACCGAATGGTGTTGGGTGCGCCTCCGACCGAGATCGGAATCGGCCCCAGAATGTGTAAAACTGTTTGATACATCTGGCCATACTGACTTGTTAGAAAAGGGCACTGATGTATCAAAGGGTTGTACATATTCTGTGGGTAAATGTGATTGAACATATTGTCCAAGATTATTATGAGCTAGCCACTTCACTAATCAGTGAAAGAATTAAACATTGCCTAAAGATCAAAAAATGATTTTAATATTCCCAGATTCTCTACAGTGTATATAATAATTAGATCAGACCTAAACATGTTTCTAAACCCTGCACCTTTAATCCAAGCACACAAACTGGAGGAAACAAAAGGAAAAAGAAACCATATTTTAGTGGCATCCCTGAACAACAAAACTCAAGCAGAAAAATCTTAGACCAGTCTTTCTTGCTGCTTCCTTGTATAACAAAGTTATACTGTGTTGACCCTTTCAGAAAGAAATAAAATTGATACATTTTCTCCAACTTTCCTTTCTTTCAATAGCATTTTAGTTTGTGTTTGTGCAGGTGTCTATCAATGTTTCTATGTTTATACTGATGAGGGTGGTTTCCTTTTTAGTAGAGTTTTATGAGTTATTCTAAGTATAAACCTAACACAGAATAGCCTAACTATAATGTAGCAATGAATAATTCTCACTTCCTGGTACAATGATCATAAAACCTCTTTCACTTAATGCAAGCTAAAAACCATCGCCCAGATTTACACAGATTTTGGGTTGAGTTTGCGTCACCTTTTTGACGCAGACCTGACTTAAAATCCCTTTGTGGATTTACAAAGCCATGCAAATCCTGCATAGTGCTACAAAGACCTGAAAACATGGATTTGGACTAAAAAGGTGCACCAACCTGAGGTTGGTTTAAGAAGGAGAAATATATTTATTACTTCTCGTTATTTCCATTCTGCATTCTGCAGCACACGTACAAAGAGGAAACTGCCTCAAAAAATAGCTTTGTTCAAGAAGGTGCCTCTTCCTACACAAAAACGAACCTGAACACAACTTAGGTACTCTTGCACTATGAAAGGGTGTCTGTTTTGGCATTAGGCCAGCAAGTGAGACTTCACAATGAACGAGCAGAAGTGTGACATATCTTTGAAAATAACTTCACTTGTGGCCTTGTTGTGTGACATTTTAGTAAATATACCTCTATGTAATTGTAATTATCACTTTGACTTGCAAACATTCATTTATTTTCCAGACACACGTAGTAAAAATGAAAACAAAAAATGTATGTGTGCTCTCTTTTCAAAAGATGCAAAAATATATAATGTCAAATCCACTGTTGAATTAAAAAAGTATCGTACTCCCATCATAATAATCCCTATATTTAACTCATATGCTACTGCATGCATTTTGTGCTTATAAATTTATCAGATACCGCTGATTTGTTTTGTAACTTTGGGATCCATGTTTAAATCAGGGACGAGGGTTTTTCTACTAATTGCTTCGGTTGGCTGATTTATGCAATGAAACACTTAAAATGGAGCAACCGTGTATATCGACCATAGATGTGTGTGTTCTTTTCTCATCAGTAAACTCGGCCTCTAACCCCTACGACTCGCTGTTCTCAAAGGCTGCAGTAGTTAACCCCGCGCTTGATGGGCAGGTAAAACCTGTCACCCTTCCCATGGCACTCTGCACTTTCAGGGCAAGGTAATGAGAAAAAACGTCCAATTGATGTCACTCAAATATATCTATCCACCTACTGAAATAACACAGAAACAGTTTCTTTCTTTTCTAGATTGAAAAGGTTAGATGTCTTGCAACATCTGAGGGACCTCGGCATGAGGCGAGTCTTTCTTTTGTAAAACCAGCCTTCTGACATGCCCGTGTTGGCTAATTAATTCCCGGGTTGAGTTTCTTGAGCAGAAAGCATCCTTTTAGTTATTAATTGACCAAATATGACGAATACACTGCGGACACTTAATCCGGGGAAGCTAATGAGAACAGCAGGCGAAATAGTTCAAGCATGTGTCATTTTCTAAAAGAAGTACAAAATAGAATGGAGTGATTTTGCCACAAAACAGACTACTGAAATGATGATCAAAATGCCCCCAACCATGGTTTTATTGTGATTAAAGCAGTAATGTACCACACGTGCCTTTTAAAATGTATTGTCAGGTTTGATATCAAGCTTTAGTGATTTTATTTTTCTTACACCTTTCCATTTGACTAAGGGTTTCAGTCCCAAAGGTATATAGGCAAATATTTTAGAAATAAACTCACCACTATTGTCACATTTAGATGCATCAAAAATACTCTGCAGACGCCTCATTTGTTCGTTGGAAAATTATACCTTTACTTAAACTCTTACCATATGTCATGGTCTATTGGCCTTATGGAAAAGAAGGTTATTCCCTTTAAAAAAATGATAATGTCAGAAGGACCCGGGATGTGGGATGCGCTGCAATTGTTGGCTAACGGTGATAATTGTAATATTTGCAATGTTTGCTTTAATGTAATGTGTCCCATCTTTGGAAGTTGAGAATGTGAACTTTAAACAGTAATGATTTCATGGTAAATTTTAATTTATTTTAGGCTGTGATTTAATTTCTATTGTACTGTTCATGGCATTAGAGTATGCGCTGTATTGCAAAATACAAATACAACTTTTATGAGAGGACAAGGAAAGCACGAAGGGTGGCCAAAGTGCAGGCTAGTCGATATACTGGTGATTCTGTCATGCTTTGGCAAATCATTGTGGAGTTAATGTAAACTACTTGAACCGACGACATAGCAGGTAAGGGAAGAATCATATAATAACCTTTTAGTTAAGTGATATTGCCGAAGGGCTAAATTGTTGAATGTCCGGTCTTAATTGTCTGGAAACGCAGGGTAGGGCGAAGTGTGAGGATAACGTGCTTTAAAGTGTATGTGTCCGAAGAGCAGATTGGATGAATTTGGGCATCTGGTCATCTAGGGTAAAGAGAAGGAATTTACCGATCTTGATGTGGCTGAATTGCTAGTGGGTCTAAATGGAGAGGCTTGAGTATTCTGTCTCAGAGAAGGAGGCATGCTAAGTTTTGAAGTTGGCAGGCAGCAGTAAATCAGAATGACCCGTCCTTAACTCTGGCCCGCTCGGAAGGGATAAGAGGGGGTAACTCAAAGTAATTATCTTCTTTGGTTAAAATAGATGTAGGCATAATAACAGCTCAAGCATTTGGCAAAAATTAAACATCCTAAATATTTCACCTGCTCTGATAACTCTGTTGATTATCCTGTTCTCAGATACTTGTTGGACCAAAAAAGGCTGTTAATCGAGAATTTGCTTGAATAAGATTTTAAGAATAAATTTTGAGGCCAAATGCATGTCCTTTGGATAAGTAAATAAAATGTTTTAACGGGAAAATTGATATAAATGTGAGATAAAAGACAAACTACTATCTCTATATAGGTTTTCCTTTTGATGGCAAAAAACAAATACATTTTGAGAAGAAACAAGGGAAGACTGAGTGTTACAATATGGACTTTTGCTACCTTCAAGAGCAGATATGGGCAACTCTCCTCATCTGTGCTGGTTGAGGATAGTTCAATGAAGGTAGTCCCAGACCTCACTTATAAAGAGGAAATAAAGCGCTCCCCCTGCGGAGAAAATTACTGCATTCAAGAAAGATTTGTGGTTTGCAACAGAACACTCTATGATGAGTGTAGGTATTGGTATTTTTTCTTAGGAAATTTAGGCAATTCAATTGTGTGCCGTATTCACTTAAGCATTCTTGTGGCTCATTTTGGCCCCCATTAAATCAGGATTTTACAGGGGCGTGCCTTGATGCCCGAGGGATATGGCGGCGCATCTGCGACTCCCGCCGGGTCGACGCGGACCACGAACAATAGATCCCGTTCTCACCTCTCTTGAGGAGCCGGAATGGGTTCATGAAGGTGCAGAGAGCTGCGCGCAGTCTTCAAAGGGAGCCGACTCCCTCGCAACAGTATTTTATGAGCTTTTCATAGCACACTCTCTCTTACCTCAGAAGCGGCCGCCATTTTGGATCACAGCCGCTTCCTCTCAATACATCCTAGCTGAGGAGACGACGCTGAGGGGAATTCCTCATCTATGCTGCATACCACAGCTACCAAGGTATGCTTCTTTCAGCGCTTTTGGCCACATAAACACTTGAGCCCCCTGGCATGGCTATGGTCTTTTTAGGCTTTCTTTTTCTTTTTAAATAAGCAAGCTGAATGGCATTCCCCCTATGACAGCACCATATTCATTACCTCACCTCAGTGACTATGTGGAGCACGTATTAACTTGTTAACTTGCTATCATATGGGGAGATTGAGGAAAGCTGACTCCTGTATTGAGCCCGTGAAGCAAAAAAAAATGATCAAGAATTCCATGGTCTTTTCAAAATTTGCAGCCATGGAGGCTTCCCCAGCAACCTCTTCTCCTAAAAATGGTGCCTCATCTGACATAAATTCTGGCTCAACGGCCTTGGGGAAACCCTCAACAAAACCTCTCAAAAAAGACCCACCTTCCCCTGCAAAATCTCCCCCTCCAGTTTCACTAGATCTGTTGATAGTAGAAATTCGAGCCTTATGTCCCTTTATGAAAGAAATGAATAATAAATTGCAATACCTAACCGAAAGATGATCTCAAATGGACGAGCGCTTGGTGGCATTGGAACGCAATGTCTCTCTTTTCTGTGAAACTGAGAATAAAGTCAACTCTCTCCAGACTCAAGTTTCATCTTTACAAAAACATGTTGAAGAGTTGGAGAATCGCAACAGAAGAAATAATCTACGTATTTTTGGCTTGCCGGAAAATGTGGAAGTATTGGACCCTCTCACTTTCTTCAAGAACTTTCTTCCAGAACTCTTAAAACTTCCTGAGAA
Source organism: Calotriton arnoldi (assembly GCA_963921515.1). Taxonomy (NCBI): domain Eukaryota; kingdom Metazoa; phylum Chordata; class Amphibia; order Caudata; family Salamandridae; genus Calotriton; species Calotriton arnoldi. The sequence goes on along the minus strand of CAWUFW010001768.1, from coordinate 132,146 downwards.
CACCTCTCTAAACACACAACGTGCCCATCGATTGGGTCGCTTGCCTGCTGCAGTTTCTTCTCCAAGACGCCCAAGAGGCATTATCCTGTATTTTTTGGAATATACAGACCTTCCCAAAATCCTCTCAGCGGCAAAATCACTCAATCATAATTCTTGGTCTGGCCACGCTTTGTTTTTCTCCCAGGATTAAGCCAAGAGCACGGCTGACAGACGCAAGGAATTTCTCAGCATGAGACCGGATCTTCATTTGCTGGGAACCCGCTATGGCCTTTTCCATCCCTGCCTTTTTAAAGTTACCTACAGAAACAACACGACTGCCTACGAAGATCCCAGCAAACTGAGAAGCTTTATAAACTCTTGCAAGATAGAGACCATGGTTACTTCGAGACCTTCTGCCTCCTATTGAAATTGATATTTTAGGATATCCCTGTTCTTCAGAATTGCTCTTTCCTTAAATGCCATAGAATATTTAGCGTTGTTTATATAATCTTCTGATGTTTTGTCTCGGTATTGTTGTTGATATTTAAAGTTGATATGCTCTCTCTGTTTCTCCCCCTTAGACATCCCATTATCTGTGCTCATCACTGTTTTACATCTCGTTGACTGTGGTGGTTCGTGTGTCCCGTCTACGGAGTCTGGATGTGCCACCCTTCCATGTGGTTTCTCCCCCCCATCTTTTTTGGAGTTTTTTAGGTATGTGTATTCCTTTGTCTTTCTCTATTTTCATTCTTATTTTTGTTTTGTTTTCCGTCTCTCGTCTATTTTTTTTTTTCTTCTGTCCCCTCTCTATATCCTCCATCAATGTTTTCTTTGGTCTTCCTATCTTCTTTATTATGTTACTACTGACGTTCAAGCAATTTTTACGATACTTATCTTCTTATTTGGAATTATAAGGTATGTAATGTGCTACCCCTATCATATGTATATTGTAATTTATTTTCTTCTCACATTGAAGTTCTCATGTCACTGAAAATTATTTCATGGAATGTACGAGGCTTAAACTCCCCCATCAAAAGTCAACGTGTACTAACACATTTATCGAAGCTTGGTGCAGACATGGCTATATTACAAGAAACCCACCTCACCGAAAAAGAATCTTTGAAATTAAAAAGAGACTGGGTGGGTTCGGTTTTCTTCTCCCCAGGTGATGGCAAGAGAAATGGAGTTGCTACATTATGTCGCAAATCTTTGTGTCAAATTGCTTTCCCAAGAATTTGACGCTGTAGGTCGTTGGTTGTTTACTGAATTGATGATTGGAAAGACCCCACTCTCTCTTTTCAACATCTATGCTCCGACCACAGGGGATTCTTTATTTTAGACTAACTTCACAAAAAATCTTTTACAACACCCCCATGACAATTTCATCTTGGCGGGAGATTGTAATCAAATTTTAGACCCCTTTATTGACCGTAGTTCCCTAACCTCCTTCACACGGAACAAAGCCTACAAACTCTTTGTCCAAACCATTAAGCAACGGAATTATTAGATGCCTGGAGACTTTTCAACCCCATCACAAGAGAATATACTTATTTTTCATTGGTGCACCAGACTCAGTCACGTATCGAATATTTTTTTATTTCCCATAATGTTTCACAGTCCTTACAATCCACTGACATTGGTTCTAATTTAATCTCAGATCATGCTCCAATTTCTATCCTGTTAGATATTCTCAACAAACCCAATCTACCTAATCGTTGGCGATTTAACAATTCCCTACTTCTTGACCCCAAATTTACCTCCTCTTTTACCTCCTTAGTGAATGAATTCTTTAAATTCAACAAATCAGATGACCTACTTTTTACACCATTTGGGACGACTTTAAATCAACAGCAAGGGACTTTATCATTAACTACGTCTCCAAAAAGAGACATACTGCCCGGAAAAAATCCACTGATCTCTTGCAAAAATAAAGAAATTGGAACACTCCTACTTTACTTCTAGGTCAAAAGACTGTTTAAATGAACTCATTGACACCAAGCTTAAATTCAATAAAGAATCTTTAGACAACGCCTCACGATGGGGCCGATTCACAGAACTAATCTGAGATAAAATCCTAAACTTACTACTTTTGGTATTCACAGAAGGCATTTAGTAGTAGTAAAGTTAGGACTCCTAACTTTACTACTACTAAACTGAGACAAAATCCTAACTTTACAACTTTCGAGTATTCACAAAAGGCATTTAGTAGTAGTAAAATTAGGAGTCCGAACTTTACTACTACTAAATGCCTTCTGTGAATACCAAAAGTAGTAAGTTTAGGATTTTATCTCAGATTAGTTCTGTGAATCGGCCCCTATATCTTTTAAAATCCAGTGCAAAATTCTATGGGGGACAGAATAAGTCAGGCAATTTTCTAGCAAACTACCTTAAAATCAAACGCAATAGACTTAACATTGAATCAATTCTAGACTATCAACAAATTCTTAAATATAAAGACTCCGAGATCTTAGAGGAATTTCATCACTTTTACAAATCTTTATATACACCAGATACCTCTCCCTCAGATTCTCAAATCACAGATTATCTCTCCACTATAACAAAACCCTCTGATACACAGCTAAACCTTGACCCATTAGAGCTTGATATCTCACAAGATGAATTGCATAAGGCATTACTTACACTCAAAAAGGATAAAGCTCCAGGTCCAGAGGATTCATTGTAGAATTTTATATACATTTCTGTCAACTACTCCTCCCAAAAGTGTCAACTCTCGCATCTTCTTTCTTGCAAATTGGCAAAGCCTCTGGATCTTTCCTTGAAGCCCTGATTTGCCTCATTCCCAAAGATGGTAAAGATTTGCGTTATTGTAGGAACTACAGACCCATTTCCTTAGTGAACATAGACTATAGCATTTTCTCCAAGCCCTTGGCTTTGAGAATGGACTCTTATCTCCCAGATCTAGGCAGGGAACAGTCAGGTTTTGTTAAGGGACGCTACATTACGGATGATGCCCGATTATTCTTCGATATTTTATCAAAATCTTCCCATTCCTCCAACTCTCTAGCGGCAATTGCATTGGACGCTGAGAAAGCATTCGATAGAGTCCTTTGGCCTTTTCTTTTTCAGTCTCTCAAATGGTTTGGATTTGGTCCAAAGATTATTTCTCTGATTTCTCTCCTCTATTCAAATCCTAAAGCAGCAGTTTATGTTAATAACACTTCTTCCACTTATTTCACCTTAGGCAGAGGTGTGAGGCAAGGCTGCCCCCTGTCTCCTTTTCTTTTCAATTTTTGCCTTAGAACCCTTCCTTTCTAAAATACACCAAAACCAGGAAATACATGGTTTTAAATCTAATACTTTACAAGTGAAACTAGCAGCATACGCTGACGACATCTTATTATTTATCTCAAATCCTCAGTCTTCCCTTCCTGCCTTTCTACAAGAAGTGAATTCATACTCTTTTGTCTCTGGATATAAACTAAACAACGATAAATGCGAGATCCTGCCCTTGACCAAATTTACATTCAAAGAAGATTTTATCAGTTCTAATTTTACTTGGAATCCCAAACATATAAAATATTTAGGTTTACATTTCACTTCGTCAATTAAAACCTCCATCTCCACGAATGTAGAGAAATGTTTGTCAAAATTGGTTGATTTGACGGTCAAGTGGCATCCTCTTTATTTGTCATGGTGGGGGCGCTTAGATACTATCAAAATGATGCTATCTCCTATTATTCTTTACACTATTTCTAACATCCCAATGGCTATATCCTCCAAATCCTTCAAGAAAATTAATTCCACACTTTCTTCTTTTCTCTGGAACCACAAGAAAGCTTGCATGTCTTTATTAAAACTTATGCGCCCCAAAACAGAGGGAGGAGTTAATTTTCCTGATTGTTCTAAGTACCATAAAGCATTTTTGTTGCGCCAAAACTCCAATTGGATATCAGATTCCCCGCGGCTCCACCTCTTTGGGTGTCACTTGAACAATCTTATTTATCTCCCTTTTCTTTCCAAGAATACCTGTCGTTCACTCGCAAACCCCAGCATATATCCACTCCTATACTTAAACACTCAAGTCGCTTATTAGAATTGGTTCTATCATTCATTCCTAATAGTCGCAAAATGTTTCTTTATTCCACTTTATGGCACAATAAATTTATATTGATCAAAGGAAAACTTTTCTACTGGAAAACTTGAAGACAAAAGGGCTTAATTTGGGTGAATCAATTATTTGAGGCTGACAGAGTAATATCCTTCTCTCAGGCCAGCCTCCTATTTGACTTTCCTCTCTCATTTCAAAATAAATATCTATCATTATATGATGCTTTATGCCATGCCTTTACTCAATTTCCCTCATCTCCCCCTCATACTTCCCAAAACATCACTCATTTTCGTAATCTCCTTCACACAAATCCTAGAGCTTCCACCATTTACTCTTCTATATGCAAGTCCAATAACATTAGAGACAAAACTACTGTAGAATTAGCTTGCGAACAGGACTTCAGAAGGGTTTGGTCAATCCCCACTTGGTCTAAAATTTGGTCTAAAATCAGAAAAACCTCCAGAGCAGCTAACACCACTCAAACACTTTTTTATATATATATAATAGGCTCCTCCTCTCCCCCATAATCCTATATAGAATAAACAATGACATGTCAGATATTTGCTAGTCCTGCTCTTTGCAAAAGAAACAATTGATGGACGGAATGCTGGACAATGCAAACATTCACCCCCAGTCACAAGGATCTGGGTTAAATCCATCATTCTTTTGCTCACCACACCACCCCAGTTTGGACCCAGCCATATGCAAATCAGTCTTGACCCTGTTCCTTGTGGGAACAGTCCAGCCCGAACTGCCAAGCCAGGTCCTCCCTGGACCGGAAACAAGCATCCTGGGACCGGTTTCAGGGCATCACCCTTCTTCAGCCAGGCTAGCTTGAATCCAGTGGTGTAGTGAGCACGGGACCCACGTCTGGGCATACCCTTCCCACTTAGGGCGACAAATGCAAAAGAAACAATTGATGGACGGAATGCTGGACAATGCAAACATTCACCCCCAGTCACAAGGATCTGGGTTAAATCCATCATTCTTTTGCTCACCACACCACCCCAGTTTGGACCCAGCCATATGCAAATCAGTCTTGACCCTGTTCCTTGTGGGAACAGTCCAGCCCGAACTGCCAAGCCAGGTCCTCCCTGGACCGGAAACAAGCATCCTGGGACCGGTTTCAGGGCATCACCCTTCTTCAGCCAGGCTAGCTTGAATCTAGTGGTGTAGTGAGCACGGGACCCACGTCTGGGCATACCCTTCCCACTTAGGGCGACAAATGCAAAAGAAACAATTGATGGACGGAATGCTGGACAATGCAAACATTCACCCCCAGTCACAAGGATCTGGGTTAAATCCATCATTCTTTTGCTCACCACACCACCCCAGTTTGGACCCAGCCATATGCAAATCAGTCTTGACCCTGTTCCTTGTGGGAACAGTCCAGCCCGAACTGCCAAGCCAGGTCCTCCCTGGACCGGAAACAAGCATCCTGGGACCGGTTTCAGGGCATCACCCTTCTTCAGCCAGGCTAGCTTGAATCCAGTGGTGTAGTGAGCACGGGACCCACGTCTGGGCATACCCTTCCCACTTAGGGCGACAAATGCAAAAGAAACAATTGATGGACGGAATGCTGGACAATGCAAACATTCACCCCCAGTCACAAGGATCTGGGTTAAATCCATCATTCTTTTGCTCACCACACCACCCCAGTTTGGACCCAGCCATATGCAAATCAGTCTTGACCCTGTTCCTTGTGGGAACAGTCCAGCCCGAACTGCCAAGCCAGGTCCTCCCTGGACCGGAAACAAGCATCCTGGGACCGGTTTCAGGGCATCACCCTTCTTCAGCCAGGCTAGCTTGAATCCAGTGGTGTAGTGAGCACGGGACCCACGTCTGGGCATACCCTTCCCACTTAGGGCGACAAATGCAAAAGAAACAATTGATGGACGGAATGCTGGACAATGCAAACATTCACCCCCAGTCACAAGGATCTGGGTTAAATCCATCATTCTTTTGCTCACCACACCACCCCAGTTTGGACCCAGCCATATGCAAATCAGTCTTGACCCTGTTCCTTGTGGGAACAGTCCAACCCGAACTGCCAAGCCAGGTCCTCCATGGACCGGAAACAAGCATCCTGGGACCGGTTTCAGGGCATCACCCTTCTTCAGCCAGGCTAGCTTGAATCCAGTGGTGTAGTGAGCACGGGACCCACGTCTGGGCATACCCTTCCCACTTAGGGCGACAAATGCAAAAGAAACAATTGATGGACGGAATGCTGGACAATGCAAACATTCACCCCCAGTCACAAGGATCTGGGTTAAATCCATCATTCTTTTGCTCACCACACCACCCCAGTTTGGACCCAGCCATATGCAAATCAGTCTTGACCCTGTTCCTTGTGGGAACAGTCCAGCCCGAACTGCCAAGCCAGGTCCTCCCTGGACCGGAAACAAGCATCCTGGGACCGGTTTCAGGGCATCACCCTTCTTCAGCCAGGCTAGCTTGAATCCAGTGGTGTAGTGAGCACGGGACCCACGTCTGGGCATACCCTTCCCACTTAGGGCGACAAATGCAAAAGAAACAATTGATGGACGGAATGCTGGACAATGCAAACATTCACCCCCAGTCACAAGGATCTGGGTTAAATCCATCATTCTTTTGCTCACCACACCACCCCAGTTTGGACCCAGCCATATGCAAATCAGTCTTGACCCTGTTCCTTGTGGGAACAGTCCAGCCCGAACTGCCAAGCCAGGTCCTCCCTGGACCGGAAACAAGCATCCTGGGACCGGTTTCAGGGCATCACCCTTCTTCAGCCAGGCTAGCTTGAATCCAGTGGTGTAGTGAGCACGGGACCCACGTCTGGGCATACCCTTCCCACTTAGGGCGACAAATGCAAAAGAAACAATTGATGGACGGAATGCTGGACAATGCAAACATTCACCCCCAGTCACAAGGATCTGGGTTAAATCCATCATTCTTTTGCTCACCACACCACCCCAGTTTGGACCCAGCCATATGCAAATCAGTCTTGACCCTGTTCCTTGTGGAAACAGTCCAGCCCGAACTGCCAAGCCAGGTCCTCCCTGGACCGGAAACAAGCATCCTGGGACCGGTTTCAGGGCATCACCCTTCTTCAGCCAGGCTAGCTTGAATCCAGTGGTGTAGTGAGCACGGGACCCACGTCTGGGCATACCCTTCCCACTTAGGGCGACAAATGCAAAAGAAACAATTGATGGACGGAATGCTGGACAATGCAAACATTCACCCCCAGTCAGAAGGATCTGGGTTAAATCCATCATTCTTTTGCTCACCACACCACCCCAGTTTGGACCCAGCCATATGCAAATCAGTCTTGACCCTGTTCCTTGTGGGAACAGTCCAGCCCGAACTGCCAAGCCAGGTCCTCCCTGGACCGGAAACAAGCATCCTGGGACCGGTTTCAGGGCATCACCCTTCTTCAGCCAGGCTAGCTTGAATCCAGTGGTGTAGTGAGCACGGGACCCACGTCTGGGCATACCCTTCCCACTTAGGGCGACAAATGCAAAAGAAACAATTGATGGACGGAATGCTGGACAATGCAAACATTCACCCCCAGTCACAAGGATCTGGGTTAAATCCATCATTCTTTTGCTCACCACACCACCCCAGTTTGGACCCAGCCATATGCAAATCAGTCTTGACCCTGTTCCTTGTGGGAACAGTCCAGCCCGAACTGCCAAGCCAGGTCCTCCCTGGACCGGAAACAAGCATCCTGGGACCGGTTTCAGGGCATCACCCTTCTTCAGCCAGGCTAGCTTGAATCCAGTGGTGTAGTGAGCACGGGACCCACGTCTGGGCATACCCTTCCCACTTAGGGCGACAAATGCAAAAGAAACAATTGATGGACGGAATGCTGGACAATGCAAACATTCACCCCCAGTCACAAGGATCTGGGTTAAATCCATCATTCTTTTGCTCACCACACCACCCCAGTTTGGACCCAACCATATGCAAATCAGTCTTGACCCTGTTCCTTGTGGGAACAGTCCAGCCCGAACTGCCAAGCCAGGTCCTCCCTGGACCGGAAACAAGCATCCTGGGACCGGTTTCAGGGCATCACCCTTCTTCAGCCAGGCTAGCTTGAATCCAGTGGTGTAGTGAGCACGGGACCCACGTCTGGGCATACCCTTCCCACTTAGGGCGACAAATGCAAAAGAAACAATTGATGGACGGAATGCTGGACAATGCAAACATTCACCCCCAGTCACAAGGATCTGGGTTAAATCCATCATTCTTTTGCTCACCACACCACCCCAGTTTGGACCCAGCCATATGCAAATCAGTCTTGACCCTGTTCCTTGTGGGAACAGTCCAGCCCGAACTGCCAAGCCAGGTCCTCCCTGGACTGGAAACAAGCATCCTGGGACCGGTTTCAGGGCATCACCCTTCTTCAGCCAGGCTAGCTTGAATCCAGTGGTGTAGTGAGCACGGGACCCACGTCTGGGCATACCCTTCCCACTTAGGGCGACAAATGCAAAAGAAACAATTGATGGACGGAATGCTGGACAATGCAAACATTCACCCCCAGTCACAAGGATCTGGGTTAAATCCATCATTCTTTTGCTCACCACACCACCCCAGTTTGGACCCAGCCATATGCAAATCAGTCTTGACCCTGTTCCTTGTGGGAACTGCCAAGCCAGGTCCTCCCTGGACCGGAAACAAGCATCCTGGGACCGGTTTCAGGGCATCACCCTTCTTCAGCCAGGCTAGCTTGAATCCAGTGGTGTAGTGAGCACGGGACCCACGTCTGGGCATACCCTTCCCACTTAGGGCGACAAATGCAAAAGAAACAATTGATGGACGGAATGCTGGACAATGCAAACATTCACCCCCAGTCACAAGGATCTGGGTTAAATCCATCATTCTTTTGCTCACCACACCACCCCAGTTTGGACCCAGCCATATGCAAATCAGTCTTGACCCTGTTCCTTGTGGGAACAGTCCAGCCCGAACTGCCAAGCCAGGTCCTCCCTGGACCGGAAACAAGCATCCTGGGACCGGTTTCAGGGCATCACCCTTCTTCAGCCAGGCTAGCTTGAATCCAGTGGTGTAGTGAGCACGGGACCCACGTCTGGGCATACCCTTCCCACTTAGGGCAACAAATGCAAAAGAAACAATTGATGGACGGAATGCTGGACAATGCAAACATTCACCCCCAGTCACAAGGATCTGGGTTAAATCCATCATTCTTTTGCTCACCACACCACCCCAGTTTGGCACACGCCAATTTAAAACATCTACTCTTCACCTGTCCTTTTGTTCATGATTTCTGGTAGAAAGTTTGGAAACAGATAGTCGTGATTTTTGACTATGCAGCTCCTTTTTCCCCCGCAAACATTTTTATAGGTTTTTTGTTAGATGACTGGGATAACTGTTCCTCAATTACACGTATCCTGGACTTGCTCATAGCAATTGCTTTTCAGCAAATCACAAAAAATTGGAAAGATCTCTCCAAACTGTCTTTCCAGGCTTGGTGGTATGCAGTCTGTCACAACCACAGATTAGATACAGCTTATGTGTACCCTCCTTCTCTCACTATGAAGCGATTATTATTATGGTCCCCTGTCACTCAATTCATCGATAGGAATGCGAAACGTTATAATATGCGAACACCTGCGGAACAACAGGTTTTGAAGCCTCCTTGACATTCCATATTACATGACTGTTAATATTATGTCTGTCTAACAAACGTGTATGGTTATAAATTAGCACAACTTACCAAATTTTATCTACTTTTATGTAATTCTTCCCCTCTTTTTCGATGCTATTATTGCTTGCTATGTATGACATTTATTGTACTTTGTACCTTTCACTTCAATAAAATTATCTTTTTAAAACTTAAAGAGATCAGGATTTCACCCCATGGGCTTAAGGTATCTAATTATTTTATTCACTAGAGTGAGGCATTGCCCCATCTTGCTTTTGTCTGAATGCTCTACTGGGTACGAATTGGTATTAACCCATGGTTAATGGAGGGAAAAATAAAAGCAGCTATGTTATATCAAGATGGTACATGTAAATGTGGGCTTGGAACCAAAGCTGAAATATTGCATATACTGCTAGATTGCCTAGCTTTACAAGATTTGAGGAAATTGTTTTTACGCCCATTAATTTTAAAATACGGAATAAGGTCACGAGCCCAAGCAATTGTACTAATAACTGACATGATAAGTCTCGATATTGCAATAGCACTAGGAAACTATATGAAAGGTATAAACAGCATTTTATGGGTTAAATTAAAGGGAGGTTAGAAATGTATTTATTTTAAATTCCTCGCCCATACAATCGGTTCAGATGTAATGAATATAATAGGAAATTGAACTGTTTTAAATGCCTCTGTTATTGGGGAAAGGAAGTGGATAATGTACCCCTTTTTAAAATAGAGTACTGATCGCACTGTTATTTTAATGTCTTTTATGTGGTTTTAAAAAAAAATTCTCTACAAGTGTATATAATATGAATATGTTGCTGCTATAGGAGAGGAGGTGGACATTGGATCTATTAACATTTGTACTAGCCAAGATAACTTTAAAGGTCTGTGTTGTTTATTTATTTCCTTTGTGATTCTTGTTGTTTAAAGACTATGGTCTAAATAAACAGAGTTTTCTCTCTCTCTCTCTACTGGGTTTCAGACGCCTAATTGCAAAACAGATATTATTACAATAACATTCAACAAATATGACCAGTGATGTTCTAAAAGAAAGGCTAGTTTACACAATCTCACCCACTGCTTATCACACTTAGTTGTAACATAGTTGCAGCAATGAAGACAACATTCAAGATACTTATGTTCATTATTATATCTTTCAGTGGCGGCTGGAAGGGAACGGGGGTAGCGGGATGGGGGATTGAAAAATATTTTTTTTAAAACCCACTTACCTATTCCACCGCCTCTCCTCCTTCTCAGCTTCTCTTCTTTTCCTGACTCCAGTCCGGAAGAAGTTGCAGGAAGCACCCAGGCACACAGGCTCCCCTGAGCCAATCACAATGCTGCAATGCAGTGTTGTGATTGGTCTGAGCATTGTGGATCGGTGCTCAGATGGGGACAGGGAGCCTGTGTATATTCCCCACCAGGGTGTGCATTACAGCCTGGTGGGGAATATGCAAAGTGCACATGAATGTTTGGCTGGGGCAAGATGGCCGGTCAAGCAGTGATGTGCACTTAAGTGTGCACAAACCACTCCTCTTCCCTGAGCCACAAGCCCCCACCCCACCCTAACACAGCCCAGCAGTAAGGAAAAGTAAAATGATAATAAAGTTGTTATTATCATTTTATATTTCCCTTTTTCACTGCTCTAATAGCAGCGGGCCAACTCTCCTCTGCCTTCGCGGAGGAGCCGCCACTGATATCTTCATCACAGTTAACTTTATAAGATCCTTTTGTGGTCAATCTCTGAAGCAAGGTAAAGAATATATTTAGAAGCAATGAAGTACAATGTGAAAAAGAGAAAATAATTTTTATGAGTTTTTATGAGATGGTGACTAACCTGCTAATCAATTCTGAAAAATAGACAAGTACTTGCCTCTCTTAACTGTTCTCTTTCATAAATTCACAATATTAAAATCGTTTAGGGGACACTGCACCCCTCTCTACAGACCAATACATTAATGGGGTTTTACCTCCACCCCAGACACTGATCAGACCGTGAGCAGTAAGTTTACATAGAAGTGTCTTATTCTAGACTGGGATCTTTAAGCACTTCTCACACATTGGGCCCTATTCAAGAAAAAACTCATGAAAGTGTGGACAGAGATTTACATCTGGGCCTCAGCATAGTTGTTCTTCTATTGATAAACAATCTCAGAAGTACTCCAGGAAAGCAACATCAGGTGCAGGATACGTGACGTATGTCTGTGAATGTCATGTGACAAACACCCTGGAGTTATCTTGCCTCTGTAAGGAATTCTGTACAAAGTAGAATCTCACACATGAGGAATGGAACCCTTATTGCAAACGGACACTTTTTTCCCTTTGGTTTTCTCTGTGGAGAAACATATTTCCTTGTGGAGAATGAAAATAACTTCCTTTACATCTCCATCAATGCAGGGAGGTGATCTGTTCCATGGTATATCCTGGAATAGAAGTACTACACAACCATTTACAGGGTGGGAAAGAGACATGTCAAAGTTTGACAATGCCCTCAGACATGCATTTTTCGCTGTGGGGCACAAACGTCCCCTACACCACCATCAAATGTGGAGATTGGTCTGTTCCTCTTCCTATCCAAGACGTTGAGTAATCCACAACCTTTTTGAGGATGAGAAAGAGTTGGATCGGAGTTTAAGAATGTCCCTTAATGTACGTTTGTGGTCATTCCCAAGCTTCTGATGCCAGCCACACTTCAGAATGCCCCATTACCATTCCATGCTTAGCAGTAAGCTGCAGGTTTCTCCTCACTTGAAATGGAGAAATCTGCTGTAGTAAACTGATCCACACCTCTAGGGAATTATTCTGTGAATTTTTAGGAATATATGACGTTACAACGCAAACAATTACAACGCATGCTTTTACAACGCAGATTTTACATCGCAACTACCATTACATTGCATGTTTTTACCACGCATGCCATTACAACGCATTATTAAGAACTGCCATTACAATGCATTCCATTACAGCGCATAGCCTTACAACGCATAATACTTTTAGTGCAACAGTAGGGTAAGTGTTGGATAGTGTACAGGTAAAAATTACTATTCCCACTTCAGTGAGTGCAACAGTAGGGAAAGTGTTGGATAGTGTAGGGGTAAAAATTACTATTCCCACTCCAGTGAGTGCAACAGTAGGGAAAGTGTTGGATAGTGTAGGGGTAAAAATTACTATTCCCACTCTAGTGAGTGCAACAGTAGGGAAAGTGTTGGATAGTGTAGGGGTAAAAATTAACCCTGGGTGTAGTTCGCGGAGTTGCGCTACGCGACGCTACGCGACGCTACGCGACACTACGCGAAGCGGTAAAACAACTCAGCCGCGCTACGCGGAACTACGCGAGCAGCGTAGTGCGATAGGAAAATGCTGTTCGCAGTGATTGCACAGTGCCGGATGCTTGTCCGCACTGTGCAATCATTGCAAACGGCATCATGCACAGTGCAAGCGGTCGTTTTCTGCCGCTCAAGTAGATTTTTACTCGAGCGGCAGCTTTCTCATTGCGAACGGGCAGTTTCTCATCGCGAGCGTTCGCGAGCATACGCGACCACTCGCAATGAGAAACCTGACCCCCCCCCGCATTGAGAAATCTTGCCGGGAGGTTTATTTTCCACGCTCGCGCTCACCAACTTGATGTTGCCGATCGCGAACGAGGAAAAATCTCGTCGGGATGTTGATTTTGCTCGCTCGCGGTCGCCAACTTGACGTTGAGGAACGCGAGCGAGCAAAAATGTCCGCTACGCTATGCGTAGCAGATTTTCTCTGCACTCCGCGAGATCCGCGTAACGTGGAGTGCAGAAAACTCCGCAAACTCCGCGAGCGGAGCGTAGTTCACCGCCCAGGGTTAGTAAAAATTACTATTCCCACTCCAGTGAGTGCAACAGTAGCGAAAGTGTTGGATAGCCTAAGGGTAAAAATTACTATTCCCAACTACCCCAAAACCCATACCCACATTAAAACTTAAAAATCTCCATTACTTAGCTTGTAATGCTTTGTAATGGCATGCGTTGTAATGGTATGCGTTGTAATGGCATGCGTTGTAGTGACATGCATTGTAATGGCATGCGATGTAGAGGCAGTTGCGTTGTAACAGTTGCGTTGTAAAAGCAGTGCGATGCAATGACTGTGTTGTAATGGATGTTTCCCATTGTTGGCAGTCATAAAAGGAGGTATACATTCATGAGTAGGGACCTTTGTCAACAGCACTCCACTTCACGGGCAGAAACCCCACAGCTAACTATGCACTGCCAATTTGAAAAAAGAGCAGATGTCACTCTAATTTGGTGGGTAGTGACTCAAAAAATATGCATTTAGCTCGATTCAAGCCCTGATGAATGTAATAGATCATTATTAGTTTTCCAGATGCAGAAACATTTTGGCCACCAGAGAGGAGTGCCAAACACCTTCTAACATTTTAATTGTAAATTAGGGATACAAGTAAATATGTCCACTTTGATAACATTTGAAATTGACTCTATATGTATGCTGATGAATATGCCACGTTACAACGCATGCGATACATCGCATGCCATTACAACGCAGTCGTTACAACGACCGCGTTGTTACATCGCATACCATTACAACGCAAGTCGTTACAACGACTTGCTGTAGGGGGTGCTGGATGTTGGAATAGTATAATTTACTATTCCAACTCCAGTCTGTGTAACAGTAGGGAAGGTGTTGGATTTTAAATCCAACACCTTCTGCGCCCTACAGCAAGTCGTTGTAACGTCTTGCGTTGTAATGGTTTGCGATGTAACAACGCAGTCGTTGTAACGACCGCGTTGTAATGGCATGCAATGTATCGCATGCAATGTAAACGATGTTTCCCTATGCTGATTGTTGGATCACACTTAATCATAGGTTGAACAAGTTCTGCAAGAAGTAGGGTACCGGATGACAATTAAAGCATGGGGGTCCTGGGTAAAATGGAAGACAGGAATTAAGGGGCACATGCATCAAGCTTTTTTGCGATCGCAAAAAGTGTGAATCGCAAAAATCAGCCGTTCGCGATCGCAAAATAGCTATACATCAACCAAATTCGCAGACTCACCCTTGTATTCGCAAAAAATTGCGATTACCTATTTAAAGAATGACAAATAGCTAATCCGTATTAGCAAATCGCTAATTGGTATTTGCAAACCTATGCACGAAAAATTTGAAAATTACGAATGATCCTGGCATCACAATTTGCACTTGCAAATTAGCACCAAATGAAATCAGGTGGTAACCAGGTGAAAACCAACTAATCAGGTGTTAGCCGTTGGCAAAGTATTTAAACAGGCCAATAATAGCCCCAGAATGTTCCACAATGGCAGCGCTCTACGTCATGGTGAGGAGGATGTGGTTCTGAGCAGCACCACAGAGAAGAAGGAGGATAGAGGAGCACATTTTAAGAGTGTGTGTTACATTGTTGGGGCAGACAGAGGAAGAGATATTTGACAAATATATGTTGAATGCAAACATGATCTATGATCTCATAACTGAATTAGATCCCCAACTGCAGCGTCAGACTCGCAGGACACATGCCATCTCCACTAATGTGCAGGTCCTATGTTCACTGCACTTCCTAGCATCAGGTAGCTTCCAGGGAGTGCTAGCTGGAGGTGTTTCCCAAAGTGCCCTATCGCACTTTTTCAACTCCTTCCCTGACGCCATGTTGCAGAGGATACACCACCACATAAGGTTTCTCACGACACCACAGGAATTGCAGCAAACGAAATTTGATTTCTATCAGGTAGCCCAATTTCCACACATAGTGAATGAGTACATTTACAGGAACTGGAAATCATACCATTCATTGAACATACAAGTCATCTGCAATTCAAAACACATCATCACAGACATAGTGGCTAGTTTCCCTGGCAGTATACATGATTCCTACATCTTCCGACAGAGTGGCATACACACTCGTCTCCTTGGGGGTGAATTTGGTGAAGGATACCTGCTTGGTAACCATATGTAAAACTGTTTTGCAGACTCTAGGGCCATGGTGACACATAGCAGTGAGTAATCTGTTGCTTTCTACCCTGTAGGTGACAGCGCATATGCTGTGCACTCCTTCATACTGACGCCATATCTAAATCCAAGTACCCCAAGTGAGCAGCGATATAATGCTGCTCATATTTCCACCCGCAACGTGATTGAGCAGACATTTGGCTTACTTAAAAGTAGGTTCCGCTGCCTCCACAAAACTGGCGGGGCATTGCAGTACAGGCCAGATACCTGCTGCAAAATTGTGGCCACTTGTGCCATGTTGCACAACATTGCAACTTCTAGAGGCATACCCCTGGAACTCGCTGACAGCGAGCCTGAGGAAGACAATCAGCCAGGACAACCAACACTAGCAGCATGCGGGCCAACTGCAGCAGAGGGAAGACAGAGACGTGCAGAAATCACACAGCATTATTTTTAAGGTAGGTAATGATGAGACGAGACACTACATGCCTAAATGTTTCGGATATTTAATTTAACAAAAATGTGGTAGCGGTAATGCACACATACCAGGTGCAAACGTGCATTGTGGCAGGAAAAATTAAACTACATGACATTGCCATGCTACATGAATGTCATCCCAGACAAATTACATGATACTGGCTATCTCACCAGATTTTAGTTTGTCCCTCATACTACTTCCTGCGGCCACGCACTCCCGTGGGCTGTTCTGTGGGCTCTGCCACATCCCTTGTGGAGCCTTCGGATGCAGAGGTGCTCCTAGTACTGCACCTCCTGCATGTGGTCACTGGTGCCAAGAGACTACTTAGGCTGGAGGCCTTCTCACTCTCCCCTCCGCCCAGTACATTGTTGCCCCCAACTGCAGCAGTTTGTAATTGCTCCACAGCATTGGTGACATGTATGAGTTCCCTGGCCACATCCCCACAGCAATGGGTCATTTCCACCTGCATACCCACAGCACGACAGGACAGCTGAGCTGTGGTTGTGCTCAGGCGGGTGATGGCCCTGGTGTACCCATCTAAGCGCCCCATCAAATGATGATGCCTTTTGAGTAGGGACACATGGTCTTCCTGCATCACCTTGCACAACTCATGGATGGCTTGGCTGACATTTGTGATGTTCACATTTGTGTCCCTCTGTCCTTCCACCACTGCAGTAGTGAGCTCCTTCAAGCTGTCCCTTATCTCTGCCATGTTTGTGGCCAATGAACCTAGTTGTGCCTGCATTAAACGCATGTTCTTGCTTTGCAGGTACTGCACCTTCAGCATTTGTCTCTCCAGCCCACCCCAGACAACAGAACCATCATCTTCGGCAGCTCCCATGTGAGCCCTTCCCCTGCGCCTCCGATTATGGACGTTGCTGCGCCACATCTGAACTTGGGGTCTTGGTGTGGGGGTATTGCCAGCCTGTGATGACTGAGCATCAGGTTGGCTCTCCTCTTCTGTTTCAAAGGCAGGTAGTGGTGCCACTGTGGTCCTGCGTCTTGTGGGTGCAGGTATTGGGGTTGCTAGTGATTGGGCCTGAGTCTCCAGGGTGTCATAACCTTCACCTTCGTCAGACTCCTGCGCAGCTGCATCTGTGATGTTAAACAGTGCAAGTTCAGTATTTTTGTTGGACATGTATGCCACATTGCGCATGGCATTGTTTAATAAAGTTATTTAGTTACACAGAGTGTCTAGATTTTTTCACTTGCTTGTTGTACTTTAAAGCACAAATGCTGTTTTGATCCCTCCTTGCCTTTCCTATTGGAGTTGCTGTCTGCTAATCCCATAATGCATTTGGGTATAGCAAGTAAAATGTGGACTGCAGTCGGATTTGCTACACTAAGCATGATCTAATTTGAGGGGTGATTTTTTAATTTAGCTTTGAATGGTAATTTGCATGCATCTTACCTTGTATAGTACTGGCCGGTGCCGAGGTGTCTATCTGGGTGACTACAACTACAGATTCCGGCTGAAGTGTTGACTCCACCAGGTCCTCCAGGGGTGTATTGGCAGTTTGGGTCGATGATCCCCCTCCAGTCTTCTTGGCATCTGTAAGCCTGGCTGCAACCTTCTCCTTGGCACTGCTCCACAGGTTATACCAGCACTTGCGCAGGTCTGCTATGGAGCGCTGTGTTACCCCCACAGCATTGATTCTGGATTGGATTCCGAGCCAGATTTTGCGTTTCACCGACTCAGGGACCTGGAGTGACTGCTTTTCAAAGAGTTTGTTATGGCTCTGTACAACTTCCTCAATGAGGACTTCAAGCTCCTTCTCACTGAACTTCAGCTTCCTCTTGCGCTCTGCTACATTCTTCTCACTTGTTCCAGAAGCTATGCTGGTATCCTTGCACAGGTTCTGGTCTCCAAAATGCTTCCTTCTGCTGTACTCCTGCAGTCTGCCTCCTCCTCTGTCTCTCTCAGTACACAGATGTCAGCATGTCCTGCATCACTTCCTGGTTGTGATGTCATCATGCTGCATCCAAAATACAGAATAGATATTTGCGATTCGGTAATTGCGGATTCGCTTTTTCCGATTCAGTATTTCGCGATTTTTACCGAATCACAAAATATTTTCACATTTTTTAATGCATGGCCATTTGCGATTACCAAAATTGCGATTCCTTAAAAATCGCTATTTGGTAATCGCTAAATGGGACTTTGATGCATGTGCCCCTAAATAATCAATAGAAGATGGCAGACTATTTCTACGCTACTCCCCTAATTCCATTTTGACTATTAATCTGTTGTTCCCCTCTTTCTTTTATCTCTTCATATCAAAGAAACATTTTCTTAAACAAATCTACGAAAAGAAAACAAATGAGTTAAATTGAAGAGGTCACCTGACACCCCACTTATCCAGTCATTGTCTAATTATGATGGCCTTAAAAAACTAAGCACTTCACCTATGAAGTTTCATAGTTTAATGTTTTTTATAATTGGGTTTCAGAACTGTTAAACACAAAGAAGTTGTTTATCATAACTAAATGGTAGCAAAATAAAAGACTAGATTGCAAAGTTCTGACCAGAGGTACCTGGTTTTCTAGTGACAGTTAATGTAAACAACAGATGGACAAATTACCAGATTATTTAACTGTAATATTTGTTACTCTGAGTCCTGGTCTTCCTTTGCACAGTACTTACATCATGAAGTTTACCATTTTGACAAAGACAGGATTTGCCGACTTTACCCCTTAATAGACTTTAAACCTAACATTTAGACTCTGTCCCTATCCTAGGCGCCTAACCTATCAGGGGAACCATAAAGAGGAACTCTCTCTGCCGGACTTTATAAAATACCCAGCAACTTGCCAGCCTTCCGGGCAACTATACTCCAGCAGCTAGGGCAGTTGCCTAGGACTGTAACAAGGAAGAACAAGAGTCAGATTAATGGTGATAGCCAGTAAGTAAATTAAGCACTACCTCTTTGCCTGCCTTCCTCGTCTCAGTTCTTACATCATCAAGAAGAAGACTTGAAAAAAAAGAGTCACCACATCCATTTA
Source organism: Calotriton arnoldi (assembly GCA_963921515.1). Taxonomy (NCBI): domain Eukaryota; kingdom Metazoa; phylum Chordata; class Amphibia; order Caudata; family Salamandridae; genus Calotriton; species Calotriton arnoldi. The sequence goes on along the minus strand of CAWUFW010001768.1, from coordinate 113,021 downwards.
CTCACTGTATAAAAACCATATCTAGTGGGAAAGCATAACCACTAGGAATTTACTTTACCCCAGGTTCGACCAAGGACGAAATAGCCCCCTGGAAGGCCAAGCTTGGACACAAACATTCATAGAAGGCAGGGGAGGTCATAAAATAACCCACTAGCACCAAGACATCACAAACAATACAATAAGATGTTGACTTTAGGGCTCCTGTTAAGAGAAAGCACACAACAAAACCTATGAATGTGGGCAGACATGACCGAAAAAGAGAAGAACTCTGAGCTCATATCAAAAGGCAAGAGACATCAAGTGTCATTGAAATCAGTGGTTCTAGTGAGTGTTGTACAGGCAGGATGAACAGGGTAAAAACCAGGCAAAAAATCTGGGCATGACCCTCAAAAGACCAGAACCACCTAAACCCTAATCAAAATGGAAGATCAATAAGAAGCACTGCAGAGCAAAACTGATAAAACCCTACCAGTGCAGGCTAGATTTTTTAATAGGATATCAACATGTGCTTGAGGATCAATAAGAAAAAGTGTCAACAACAGATAGCAATCATAAAGAAGGTCCAATTGTATCACCACAATGAGAAGAGGTAACTAAAAAAAAGTTCCCCTAAGAAAAGGACCTAAATCAATCAATCAATCAATCAAGGGTTTGTTAAAGCGCGACTACTCACCCGTAAGGGTCTCAAGGTGCTAGGGGTGGGGGTGCAGGTTCCATTCCATCAAGGAGGGGGTCTGTCGAAGAGCCAGGTTTTGAGGTTTCTTGCGAAGATGGGGAGCGATGTTGTCTGTCTGAGGTGGAGCGGAAGGACGTTCCATGCTTTGGCCGCAAGGAAGGAGAAGGAGCGGCCTCCCAATCTGGTCTTTCTGGTGTGGGGGACCACAGCGTAGGAGAGCTGGGCTGATCGTAGGGTCCTTTGGGGTGCGTGGAATTTGAGTTGGCTGTTCAGGTATGCTGGTCCAGTGCCGTGGAGGGCCTTGTGTGCGTGGGTGAGCATCTTGAAGGTTATTCTCACCTCGATGGGGAGCCAGTGGAGTATGCACAGGTGCAGGGAGATGTGGCAGTGTTTTGGCAGGTTGAAGACCAGTCTTGCGGCGGCGTTCTGGATGTTCTGTAGCTTGCGGGTGAGGTTTTTGTTTATTCCGGCGTAGAGTGCGTTGCCGTAGTCGAGTCTGCTGGTGACCAGGGCATGAGTGACGGTCTTTCCGTGTTCGAGGGGGATCCATTTGAAGGTCTTACGAAGGAGGCGGAGGGTGTGGAAACAGGAAGATGAGACGGAGTTGATCTGGCGGTCCATTTTGAGCTCGGAGTCCAGGATGATTCCCAGGTTGCGTGCGTGGTCCGTGGGGGTTGGCGGGTTTCCGAGGGCGGGAAGCCTTGCAAAAAGGAGACTACCATAAAGCCCCGTCTTCCATTCCTTAACTGACATGGACACTGACCAGGATAGATTGGCTTAATGCTTTCCAGTAATCCCTTGGACAAGGAGAGACAGCACCTCCAAACTCCAGCCTCTTAGGGGGTAATCTGGGTAGCAGAATAGCAGAGTAAATGCATGTAGAATCAAATCAGCTAGGCAAATATGCAAGGGAATGTGCCCCAGACCCTAAATAAAATATGTGGCATTGGAAGAAGGGTACAAGAGAAGGAAGGGAAGTAACTTGATCAACAGAATTTAATGAACCACCTGGAAGCTTGCCAAAATACAATTGGCAGGCCCTAAAAGTAAAGCCAAAATGTATAGCATGGTAGGAAAATCAGAAGAGGAAGGCACCCTGGGCTAAGAGTGCCAGACCCAACCGAAATGCACCTGCTGACATGAGCACAGATATGCTATGCATAAGAAGATGGACAAGGTAGAGGAGTTGGAGACAAATCTGAGAGTCAGCAGAAGGTAGGCTGCAAAATCCACTTTGCATTCATAGTCAATCTCCTGCAGGTAGCTTATAGCTATCTCCTTTTTTTTGTTTCAAAGCCATACTCTCTCTATTCACATCAAATCAATTAGGCAGTGTATAAAACAATGAAAAGATCCTTGTCAGGGTGTCACGTTCTATATTTATCACTTGCTGGATTCTTTAGTAACAGATCAGCAAGTACATCTTACTCCTCTGAAGATATGGCTCACCTTAAAGATAGTGAAATTGGGAAGTTAGATTTTCATTGGTGAATTGACTGTGCTGCAATATGGCCTTTTAGTTATGGCTAGTAAGCATTTGTTACAGGCTGAATAAAGATAATGAGTGTTGCGGGATCACCACTTGCCCTATATTTTGGCCCTTGGACATTTAACTTACTGCTGGTTGTCATGATGTGCAGCGAGCAAAAGGCTACAAATTGTGAATGCATGTGGTAAACAATATAGGTAAATTGATTCCCACGTTATTCTCCATTTTACAGGGACAGTGTCATAATTGATAGCATACTAGCAACTCATAAGTATTGAAACTTTTGTTGTCAGTACTTCAGGTTGCAGGAATTTCTATGTTCATGTGGCTCAATCCCTTTCTTACATTTTCGTATGGTGTAGAACATACCATTTCACGGGAGAGCTCATGAAAGTATTGCACTGAGTGACTCAATTTCAGTGTTTCTAAATATCTCTTTTCTAAAAGATAGAGGGTTCAAAACATAGCAGCAAATACTCTTCTGTATTTCAGTCCATTGAAATAAATAACTCTTCCTTGATATGAGCTCTTAAGGCTGCAGGTAGGCATTAGATCTGATTTAAGGTATATTGTATAGCACAACACACTCTACATGGCATCAGAGCTATATTTATTTAAAGGAAAAGTTAACATTACCCACAATGATATAATCCTTCATCTAAGACCCAGCTCAAGATTAAGAGTCATACACTTCACAGATCATACCTCGGAGGATCCTTCTTTCACTCTATGGACTGTAAAAGCATGGAATTCTACCGATAAGAATGCACATGATTCATAACCACCTCATTCCAAAAGATGAGAATTACGCACAGAGGAATGGAACCCCCAATATAAAGGCACACCTTTTTCTCTTTCTCATAAAAAAAAACATTTTTCCCAAGGAGAAAGCCTTTTCCCTGCACCCACACCAATTACGGGGTGATCCATTTAGAATCTCACCCAGGAGTAACTTTACTACCGCTTGCAGTGTGGCAAAGGGTTGTAATGGAGCTTTAAAACGCCCACCAATGTGCATGTTGGTTGGTGTTTCAAACTTCAAAGGCAAATCACTCCTTGAAATGCCCCTTTCCATTTCTTGAGTGGGGTTTACTACGGCTCTTTTTTCTCTCACATGGAGGAGAAATATGAACTAGTAAATCCTTTCATGCCTGCAAGGAATCTTTTTCTGAATTCCCGACTGGTGAAATTACCTTTAACCTATCTTATCACACACAAGCAAAAATCACATCAGCAAGGTACATATTAAAGTTGAAACACCCATACTATTTTATTATCTAGATTATTGAGTCTGACTTGCTGCACTCCTATTGGAGAACATCTCTGACCTTCATGCAGAGCACCTACTTCCACACTTTAGCAGTGTCTCCATTTACCCTTGTCTTCACCACATGAATGTAGAGGCAGACATCTGCTAAGAGCACCATCAAAAATTGCATGAGTCCTCTATCTTTCAGGCCTTTATTTGACACTGACTCTCATAGATGTTATTTCTCATTCACCATAGCATGACTTCAGCACATCTCTGGCCTTCACGCATGGCACTCAACTCTTCACGTTTCAGGTCACACTACACAAATACTAATATCCCCTCTGCATATCCCTTGACGTGGAAACTTGAAATGGGGAAAGAGTGATGAGAGACCAAAGTTACTATAGCTGTAATTTTAGAAGCCATATATATTTATGGCTGAAAATATTTCCAAGTAATCCTGACAAGAATTCAAAAGAGGACTCCTGGAATATATAAATGTATTTACTACTGCAGAATGCTCCACTACAAGTGCAGAGAAACCTGCATCATAAAGTTCCAATTAAGGGCTGGGATAATAGATTGCCAAGGCATGGTTTGCCTCGGAAATTTGGGAATGCACATAAACATGTATATTTATTTATGGGTATTCCCAAACTCTGATCCAGATTTTCTCACTCTGGAAATGGCCAAGTGAATGAGTAACTTCCTTTCCAGGATTGGAAACAGAATGCCATGCATCTTGTTGGTACAGGCTGAATCAAGATTATGAGTGTTGTGGGAACACCACATGCCCTATGTTTTTACCTTAAGACATTTAACATCCCGCAGGTTGTCGTAGTGTGCAGAGAGGAATGGGCTACAAATTGAGAAAGCATGGGTTTGTATAGTGCAACTACTCACCCGTAAGGGTCTCAAGGCCCTGGGGAGGAGGGGAGGTGCAGGTTCCAGTCCATCAAGGAGGGGGCCTGTCGAAGAGCCACGTTTTGAGGTTTCTCGTGAAGATGGGGAGTGATGTAGTCTGTCTGAGGTGGAGCGGTAGGGCGTTCCAGGCTTTGGTCGCGAGGAAGGAGAAGGAGTGGCCCCCCGATCTGGTCTTTCTGGCGTGGGGAACCACGGTGTAGGAGAGCTGGGCTGATCGTAGGGTTCTTTGGGGTGCGTGGAAGTTGAGTCGGCTGTTGCTGGTCCGGTGTTGTGGAGGGCTTTGTGTGCGTGGGTGAGGATCTTGAAGGTGATTCTAGCCTCGATGGGGAGCCAGTGGAGTTTGTGCAGGCGCTGGGAGATGTGGCAGTGTTTGGGTAGGTTGAGGACCAGTCTTGCGGCGGCGTTCTGGATGTTTTGTAGCTTGCGGGTGAAGTTTTTGTTTATTCCGGCGTAGAGTGCGTTGCCGTAGTCGAGTCTGCTGGTGACGAGGGTGTGGGTGGCGGTTTTTCTGTGCTCAAGGGGGATCCATTTGAAGGTGTTACGTAGGAGGTGGACGGTGTGGAAGCAGGAGGATGCGACGGAGTTGATCTGGCGGTCCATTTTGAGCTCGGAGTCTAGGGTGATTCCAAGGTTGCGCGCGTGGTTCGTGGGGGTGGGTGGGCCACCAGGTGTCGTTCCAGGCATCGGGGTGTGGGCCCATGATGAGTATTTCTGTTTTGTCGGTGTTGAGTTGTAGGCAGCTGCTTTTCATCCATTTGGCGACAGCTTCCATGCCTTCTTGGAAGTTGTGTTTGGCTGCGTTGGCTTCGTTGGATAGGGAGAGGATGAGTTGGGTGTCGTCTGCGTATGAAACAATGTTGAGTCCGTAGGTTCTGACGATGGGGGCGAGCGGAGTCATGTAGACGTTGAAGAGCATTGGGCTGAGGGAGGACCCCTGGGGGACTCCGCAGTTGGTTGGTGTAGGGTCCGAGAGGAAAGGAGGAAGTCTGACCCCCTGCGTTCTGCCGGAGAGGAAAGAGTAGATCCAGTCGAGGGCCTTGTCCCGGATCCCTGCATCTTGGAGTCTGCGTATTAGGGTGCAGTGGGATACTGTGTTGAAGGCCGCTGAGAGGTCGAGGAGGATGAGGGCTACTGTTTCTCCTTTGTCCAGTAGGGAGTGGATGTCGTCTGTTGCGGCGAGGAGGGCGGTTTCTGTGCTGTGGTTTTTTCTGAAACTGGATTGGGATGGGTTGAGGATGTTGTGCTCTTCGATGAAGGTGGCGAGTTGGCTGTTGATGGCTTTCTCAATGACTTTTGCTGGGAACTGGAGCAGGGAGATGGGTCTGTAGTTTTTGAGGGTGGTGGGGTCCGCCGAGGGCTTCTTTAGGAGGGGTTGATCTCGGCCTGTTTCCAGTCATCGGGGAAGGAGGCGTTCACCAGGGAGCGGTTGATGATGTGGCGAAGTATGGGTGCGATGGTGTCGGCGGCTCTGTTGAAGATGTGGTGGGGGCAGGGGTCCGTGGGTTCCCCGGAGTGGATTGACTTCATCGTCTTCAGTGTGTCTTCGGTGGTGAGGGCTGTCAATCGTTGGCTTCAGGGTGTCGTGGGTGGCTGGTGGGGGTTTAGTGTGTTGGTTGTCTTCGTCGAAGTTGTCAGTGTGTTGGTTGTCTTCGTCGAAATTGTCGTAGATGTTCTTGATTTTGTGGTGGAAGAAGGTGCTGAGTTTGTTGCAGAGGTCTTGTGAGGGAGGAATGTCAGTCGACTCGCTGGTGGGTTGGGCGAACTCCTTGATGATGTTGAAGAGTTCTTTGCTGTTGTGTGCATGTGCTGAGATTCTGTATTCAATTGCAGTTTTCCTCGTGTTTCTGATGAGCTGGTGGTGGGCGTTGGTGGCGGCTTTGAAGTTGATGTGGGCTTCTGTGGATTTGGAGTTCCTCCAGGTCTTCTCGAGGTGGCAGCAGGTGCGCCTGGACTCTCGAAGTTCGGGGGTAAACCATCTGGCCTTCTTGGCGTGTGTATTGTTCTTTTTGAGGGGGGCTATGGTGTTGACGCTGTCGGTGAGCCATCTGTGCAGAGTTCGGGCTGCGGTGTTGGGGTCGTTGTCTTCCGCGGTGGTCGGGGTGGAGTTGCTGAGTGAGGAGGTGAGTTGGTCGTTGGTGATTTTGGTCCAGTTTCTATGTGGGAGCAGGTGATGGTGTCTGTGGGTGGTGGGTGATCTGAAAGAGAAGTGGATGCATCGATGGTCTGTCCACGGGGAGTTCGGTGGTGTGGCTGAAAGTGATGGAGTTTCCTGTTGTGAAGAGGGGGTCGAGGGCAATGCTCTCTGTGCGCTGTAGACAATTTTATGTGCACCAAGGAACTGATCATGCATGTGAGGGCTGTGCTCAGTTAAATAAATCTGTGGCAAACACCACTCCAAACATTTGTTTACAAAAACAGAGAAAGCAGGTGCATTTCACTCATACAGCTACATTTAATGGGGACGTGAGACAGTTTTGCTATGTAGATACTCTCCATCATGACATGAATTGTTTATTCTAGTGGCACCTAAGCCCCATGTTTAAACAGGCATTGGTAATGCATCGATTTCGCCTTTGTAATGAATACAGAGCTGTTTTCATCAATCATCGTCTGGGAGAAGGAAAGAGCTCCCTGACAGATAACATGGGAGTGGAGAGGGTGTGGTGCAGTGGCCAGAGCTGCTGACTCGAGAGCTGGGGATCCCGGTTAGAGACTGTTTCCGGCGCCGTGCAACATCTTGTGATTCTATGCAAATCACTTAATCTCTCTGGGTGATAAATTGTTATGTAAATATGCTCCAAGGGTAAAAGGCAATACTTTATGAAAATATAGTTCCACCAAAGTGGATGTTAACAGTATTTTGGTGGTGGGAAACTGATAAGAAAAGCAGACGAGGAACAAGCATTGGTAAATGTAGGTGCTACAGCCAACAGTAATGGAGGAAAGGCGAATGGCACGCACAGGAACCAATGAGAAGCCTGGAAACAGAGGAGGCGGGATGTAAGTCCCTTTTAAGTTTAGATTCAAAACAATAGATTTCTCAAGCACAGCCAAGCACTGTGCAGGCGAAACCTAAAAAGGACAGGACTTAGAAGGTTGGGCCTTTGAAGGTAAAGTGGTGCCCTGGTCACAATGACCTGGAAGGTTAAGAGCTGGTTAATGCAGCCTGTATGGCCCCAGAAGAGGGGGTTGGGGTGTTGGCATTACCTTCTACAGCATTCAGTAAGACAGCATCCTCAAAGCGATCCTAACGACGAACTAGTCATAAGGCACTGATGGAGATGGAGGCGGTCATTTTACATGGAAGAGCATGAGCGTCTACTCTGAGAAGTTCTGGCTCATCAGGGTGATCGTGACCAGGAAGGAGTAAGGGGTCTTGGCATGGTGGCAGTGTTTTTGTTTCTTTCGCTTCACTTTCTCTTTCTGACCTTGATCCCCGCGAGTCTCGTCTCCTTCCACTCCTGAGTCCCTCTTCCCAGGCTCTCCTCCTTCATGGAATCCAGGACCTCCATGGATGCTAGGTCTGTGGACCTTGAACCCCACATTATCTACTTTCTTTTTAAATCTGTACAGCAACACCCTCAGTGTCCTGTCACTCCTGGACAGACACACTATACCACTCTCCTCCGTGGTGTTGCTATCTGCTGACCCACCGGAAGCTGGGACTGCAGGTTAAAATATTTTTCGCATCACACTGGTGAGTCTCAAATAGGGCAAAACGTGTCCGTGATTACTGAGCAATTTAAAAACTGCTTGCCTTGGGCTGTAAAAAGTCGACTTTAACCAGGCACTGGCCTCAGACTGTGGCATTATTGGGAGCTTTTGGTTGGAATTATTGAAGCTAAAAATGGTGTTTCCCTAATATACAATGTGTATTAGGCACAGCCTCTACTTGTGACTTGATTGCGAGGTGGAATCCTACAAGAAGACAGAAAGGGCTAAACAAAATGGGCTATGCTGTGCATAGATAGTTATTTTTAGTGTGTCATTTTATACCTAACATTACAATGGATAACTTGTTGTGTTCTGGTACTCATCATTTTATTGGGGTTGGTTGGTAAATACGAATATAAAGAAATTAGGATGCTAGCACCCAACTACAAATATACAGTGTTAATTATGTGACTGTTTCACTTTAGCACATCAGTTTATTTGAAATATTTTTATTAAAAACGGTGATTGAGAATTTTTAAACATGAACTCAGAAACATTAATACCCCAGCCCTGATGATAATGTAATAAGTGAATAGAGAGGCACGTTACTCGTCATGCATACAGAATACATTACCTAGATTCTTATCATAGATGGAGCAACTTTATAAGCGACTAAATCAAACACCAGAGAAGTGTTTTGTACAGTGTACATCCTGAACTCAAGTGTACGAAGGTGCTCTAATATGTGATACCGAACATAATGGATTCTCATTGAAATAATGTATTTGCCTAGGATCACACAAATTGGCCAAGCACAGGTTTTCTAGCTTCATGCTGTACAATTCAGCCACTAGATTAGTATCGGTTTCTGTTATCAAAGCTGCTTTGGGTCTACTTAAAAGATGCAATTGGATTTTGGTGACAGCTAGAAACCACATTTTATTTTGTGCGATTTTACATACCGCAAACTTTGGGCAGATTTTTCTAGCGCTTATGGACAGACCCATGTATTACGTTTAGTCAGTGCCACTGACAACGATACATCCTTTCCTGATTTGTCTCCCAGAAGTTGCAGAAAAATCCTGGCAGGACATCCACCTGGCACTAAGAGTGAAAGCATCATGTTTTGTCATCCACAGTGACAAAACACGTGCATACAAGAGGAACACTCTGCCGTTCAAACGCATTCTGCTTATCCACCAGGCATTGAAAATTCACTGCCACTGTACCTAAGAAACTGACAATGTTTTTACGCCGCTCATTAACGCCTGTAGGTCTCGCATGGAGCATTGAAGTGCGCGCTGTGTTAGTGTATGCGCGCTGGGCAAAGGCAGTGTGCGTGCCCGTGCATGCGCGCATGCTACAGGGAACAATGGTCGAGGGGGTGTCCCGCTGAGTGCGTGGGTTCGGTCACGGTCTGGCGAAGTCCAATGTTGTGGAATCTGTCCAGGAGGGATGCGGTGTTGGGGTCTAGTTGGTTGTCGAGGTGGAAGTTGAGGTCTTCCAGCAGGGTGTAGTTGGTGGATGTGATGGCATGCGGGGTGATGATGTCCGTGATGGAGTTGGCGAATGGTCCGTGGGGTCCAGGGGGTTGGTAGATGAGGGTTCCCCAGAGGGTGGTGGTAGGGCTGGCCAATATCTTGAAGTGAAGGTGTTCCATCAGGTCTGTGGGCTCGTCTGGGAGTGTGCTCAGGCGGAGGGTGGATTTGTGGACGATGGCGATCCTTCCTCCCGACGGGTGGGGCGGTCCTTCCTGGAGATCTTGTATCCTTGGGGAATGTCGATGGCGATGTCTGGTCCCGAGGTGGAGTTGGTCCAGGTTTCGGTGAAGAATGCTACGTCCGGTGTGGTGCTGTTGAGGAGGTCCCAGATTTCGGTGGCGTGTTTGTGGAGTGATCTGACATTGAGGAGGATGCAGTGCAGGGTCTTCGGTTTGGGTGTGTTCTTGCGGGCGGGTTGTGCTGGGTCCGTGTTCCTGGCGGTGCTGCAGGTGTGCCGGCAGCGGTGACAGCTGAAGGGTCCGTGGGTGTCGGCTGGTGATGCTAGCTTGCAGTTGTTGTTGCGGCCTGGGTTAAGTGCGTGGAGTGCCGCTGGATCGTAGCGTTGGTGGTGCAGAGGTCCAGGGTTCCTGGCGCTGGTCGCGGTCGGGTAGCGTACGGGCGCAGACGGGCTTGCCTTTGGCGCGCCAGCGGTGCGCCCGCTGCTCGCGGTCGCCATTAAGTAGGGGTCGGGGAGGGCTGGACAGCTGGGAGGCGGGAGCGGGGAGGGGAACTGGCTTGGGCCGGACACGCTGGTCGTGCTGGGGGGAGGGGCCGCGGGGGCAGCAGCGGCGGGGAAAAACAGGCGAAAAAAGTGGGAAAGAGTGGAATAAAACAGAAAAGTGCAAGAAAAGTGGGGGAAAGAGATAGATAGAAAATAGATAGATTCTCACATGTTATTCTCTATTTCTCAGGGACAGTCTCATAACTGCTACCACACCCACTACCCCTAAGTACTTATACCTTTGTTGTCAGTACTTCTGGGTGCAGGAATTTCTATGTTTATGCGGATGAGGTCTTGTCTTCTCCCCATTTGGTGTGTGGTTGGGGCTCACCTAGTCCATGTACTGCAGCCAAGCTGGATGGGGGAGAATACATGTGAAAGATTAGCGAGTCACATGATTTTCTTTCCATGTGCCTTTCTTCCTCTTCGTCAGACTCCTGGGTTCTGGTATTCGTGTTCTTAGTGGTAGCCCTGGATCGGGATCAAGAGTCCTGGACAGTTTCCTTTCCAGCACAGCTGCAGCCCTGGCTGTACATACGCCCAATTTCACTTATTTGAGCACAGTGTGTGCATTGAGTTTGAAGATGATGCAGAGCTGGGATTATAATGTCAGCAGCAGCACAGATTACAAGAATTACATGTCTTTGACTGGTGTTGTATGTGTCTTCAAGAAAGATTCTAGTGTCTAACTTTGCCTAAGTAAAAGTTCAAGGCACTGAGTCAGTTTTCAAATCAAGGACAAGCTGCCATTTAAAAGTTATAAACCACTGAAGATGCTACTCTATTCACTTCCTATTCTGTTTTTGAGAGAGCCCCTTCTATATTTGTTTCTGAGGCCTCTTTTCTTGAAAGTTTTAATGCAGTAGGTTCCCTTGGCTTTCTTCCATCTGGGAAAATTACTGTATATTCCTCAAAGGAAAAGTTCTTGTTGTTTTTAGAGATGCTTCCCTTCCTCTATATGGATTTTCCAACTAGATAGTTTAGAGTACCAGCTGTGTTACTCCTTCCAGTCACATACTTTTGTCCTGGGACTCAGATTATTTTCTCTTGCCTATTTGGTGAGAATGGGGTTTGTTTTTGTTATCTTTTCACTTGCCAACTTTTTCACCTCTTGGAGTATTTGCTGGTAATTTATTGGACCAGCTGAAACCTGTCATCTTAGAAATTTCTTTTTTTTCTAGAATTCATCTACTTCTGGAACATGTTTGAATCTTGATGAAATGAACTGTATAACTCCTCTCTAAAGCAGGCACTTACCACTCCTAGGGCAGGGTATATGGAATTTAAAACTAGGACATGTATATTCAGGTTTTGCATGTCCTGACAGTAAAGAACTCCTAGAGTCATTTTTCACTGTAAAGCTATCCCTCCCATTGACTGACACTGGGTTACCTTACTAAACTAAATAAGCCATAACTTCAGTTTTGGTACATATAGAGAAATGCCTCTTCAACTCACTGAATTGTAATTTAAACCCCTCTTTAATGATAAATTCAGATTCTAAGTTACTATTCTGAAATGCCAATTTTAGAAAGTAGTTTGCATTTTTCTGCCTAAACCATATCTGCCTTTTTGTCAGTGTTCATGGTCATGTGACTGTAAATGCCTTTCCTGTGCTGTTTTCTGCATTCCTTCCTGACATGGGGACAAAAGGGCCTTGGGTGTGGGACAGGGTGTCCTCTCCTGAGCAGGATGTTCTGGAGGGGTGATACAGCCTTCTCGGGCATAAAGAGTAGCCTGAGGGCAATGCCCACCCCCTTCCGGACTACTTGCAATGCCATTGGCAAATACAGCTCACACCTAGGCCTGCCTGCCCTTTGGTACCCTAGCCTAGGGTTTCTTCAATGTCAGTCCGGGAGGGCCGGATCCATGCCAGATTTTTAGCACATCTACATTTAGATAAATGTAGTTATTTAAAAAGTCCTGCATGGATCCGGCCCTCCAGGACCGACATTGTAGAACTCTGCCCTAGACAGTTTGGAGCCAAACCCAGGAAAGGGGAAAGGTTAAACAATGGGGGCTCCCCCACCCCCAGGCTGGCACTGGGGATAAAAGTAGTGATGAAGCAAGGTCTCGTAAGAAAGAGACTTGCTCGGAGGCAATCCTCTCGTTTAACTCATTAACAAAGTTACTAACCATGTTTTGTGAATAATTAATACGCACCACATGAACACGCGGGTTAGCAAAGCTTGCTTATGTGTGTACTAATGCGGATAACAATGAAAATGGACTAATACCGCTTTAAACGGGAAAAACAGTTGTGCGCATGCGTCAATTGCATCTACGCAGTATGACGAGACAATGCTTGGAGGGAAATTCTAGCGCATGAGCAGAAGATACTAAAATGGAGTCTTGAAGACTCTCGTGCATGGCATCTGCTTAGCTGAAACTAAAACAGGCTATTTTACTAATGCTAATGCGGGGAAAGTATTAATAAGAAAAGGGAAATAGAGTAGAGGTGGGTGGTATACAGTGAGACCATTTATTTTGTGAAAGTAACATTTGTCTTTTGACTTTATTATTAGTGCGCATTTGGACCTCTCTTGTATAACCGGACTAGATGAAATGACGCAATGCCTGCCCATGCCCACTTTATGAAGCTATGAAGGTCAATGACAGAACACTTGAACGGAAGCCAAATTGGAGTGCCATACCCTGGGCACGGATGGTGAAAAGTTCAGCAATGAGATGTACTATTCTTCGTAGTGTTATTAATGTTTCAAAAAAGATACATGTAGTGGTTGGGAATAAAGTTTTGAATAAAAATTAAGGGGATGGGTTTGCGAACAATGGTTTAACAGAATAAAGTGACATGTAAGCATGGTGTGATGATCATCCCCCCTTGCCTGACCAATTAGATTTCGTATTTGTACGATATTGTAACTTTAGTGGGTGGAACATGAGGAAACGAAGGTATAACTAAGTTAGCTTTAGTTAGTTAAGCAGCAGAGTTGGGGATGCTGTTGCTGGAGAGATGCTGTGAGATGCTGATGAAGAACTGAATGCAGAATCTGAAGCAGAACTTATTATCCTAATTAATTGGGTTAGATCAGAAGATCGCGGAAGAATCTCGAGGAGGAAGAGAGTGTCAGAGAGGGATGCAGCGCAATCGTCGGTATTCTATAGAGGTCAACTATCCTGTCCTGAATCCTGTCCTGAAGTCTTTGTCTCCTGACCTATCCTGGGGGACCCTCACCAGCCCTTTGGCCAGGGGGTTGGTCTTTCACACCATTCTTGGTAAATACATTTTCATGTATTTTGTAGATGTTCTTCTCTCTCTGTCCTCTCCCTTTCTGAGCATTTGTTATTGCATGAGTCTGAAGTATATGCTTGATGTTAATCAATTGAATTTTCTCTCCTAAGACTGATGGTGACTGCACTATAATTTGGAGATGGTTCACATGCACTTAATATAGATAAAGATTTTAAAACTTCCAGAGTCTCTGATTATTTTCTTCAAATTAAAAGAATAGTTAAGGGCTCAGTTAATTATCACCATCAACTAGTTCAACTAATGGTCCGTCGACCAGAGGAAAGAACCTTTTGATCAGTGAAAGGTTAGTTAGGAAAGTTAAATAACTAATCCTGAGAAATATAAAACTTTAAACCACTCCAGCGGTTTTACTCAACTTGTGTGCATGAAATAAAATGTATATGGGCCCAGGTGAGTATATGGTAGCGGAGTATCTGTTGTTGGTATACCGCTGGATCAGTTTTCTGGTAGCAGAGTTATGGTTATTATTGATTAGTTTGGTGATAAATATTGATTATTGATTATTGATTTATGTTTAACAAAAAGAGTTAGTGTCTTGTTTTCTGTTGTCCAGAATCCCGGGAAAATGAATAGCGGGTGGTGACAGAAGCCACACTGCAGTGAGGTTACTCGTCTGTTGGAATAATGCTGAGAAGCTACGTAGGGCTCGCAGTATTAAACTAGGGACTATTTCGTATAAAAGTAGAGTGTGGACGATAGCAAAAGGGGTTAGCTGGTGAAACTTTGGTCTCATTTCCCAATACGGGTGACACTGGAGAAGTAGCAGGTTCTTCTGAGCTTGAATGAAGAGTAAACAGGGGTTTTACTCGCAGTAAAAGAAGAGTAATTTCTGAAACTCAAGAATAAATTGAAATTTATCCTTTTGTTTAGTGGAACAGACAGAGTAGCAAATGTTTTTATGTTGTTATTAATGAAAAATGTCATGAAAAGTATTAAGAAATAAGTTTTCGTATTACCTTGTGAAGGGAGGGCCAGTCGCAGGAGTTGTACTGACGTCACAGAGAGCTGGGATTGGTTGAAACAGCGGGCGTGTGACAGAAGCAGATTGTAAAGGAGGGGTCAATAGTAAGGAGCAATACTGACGTCACAAAAGGCCGCGCTGGCATTGGTCGGACCACAAGCGTGAGCTTGAGTCTGATTGGTTGATAGATAGAAGCCGCGCTAGGATTTGGCGGAAAAGAATTGTATGTTGAGTCCTGATTTGACTGCGGGTGTGAGTCGTGCTGCCATAGGACGCGACGTAGGTAATAGAGCTAGAAGATATACGGAAGACTCTTTCCTATATCGACCGTCTGAAATGTTCGGAAGACCAAAGAAAATGACATTAATAAAGAAAATTAAAAATTTCTTTAAGAAAGACAAGCCTGTAATGACTTGAGAGGGAATTCCTATTCTGCCACCCAAAACACCTGCTTCCTTTATGATGATGGAGAAAGGATATCACACGTGTGTATGGTTGGAAAATTGGATAGAGTATACTAAAGGTGATGGAGTTTTGGCTTTTCCGGAGCATGCTACTTTTAATTTAAAGATACTTCAGAATTTGAGAGATCGAATGAATATGCTAGAACCGAATCGTAGAATGACGCAGTATGAAGCTTTGGAAGAATGGGAAATTGAGGCATTTGATCATGAAAAATACAGAAGTGGTCGGAGATTTAGAGGATTTTTACCTAGATATCCGTATGAGTCAAGTGGAGATCAAATGAAGCGTTGGAGAAGAGCTGTGGTGACCGAGGGTTTATATCCAGTAATAATGGCTGAAGAACAGTTAGGAGGAAAGTGTAAGGAAAAAACGAAACCTATGAATACGACAGGATATGGTGAATCAGATGATGAATTATTAGAGGATATTTTGATTAAAAACCCTCCACTGTATCAAGAAGCACCTAGTAAGGTTACACCAAGTGCACCAGTGATAGGAATGCCTTTAACCCCACAAATTTTGCATGATGCGTCACCTAATAGGGTATTGCAGGATAATGAGAGAGCAGCTTTAAATAAAACTAGAGAAGAATTAGTTCAGAAAGTAAACCAATTGAATTTAAATGCTAAAGCTTTGACAGTACCAGTGACTATTGGCCCTGTAATCCCATTATATGGAGATAAAAAGACTTGTCAGAAACCTCAAACTGTGACAGTTCCGTTAACTAGTCCCAGAAAAGAAGTAATAATTATGGATGATCAGGCCAGTGAAAGTGAATCAATTATTTCATTAATGGATCTCCCGAATGTAGAACCTTTAACTGAAACTCCGAAAAGAATTACACCTACAAATTTGAGAGAAAAGAGATCTTTCGTTCCTATAGGAACTGGAGGTTCAACAGTAGTTACCCCCGAAGACATAAAGAGATGGGCAAAGGAAATCGACAATCGAAACCCACAACCAAAGATTCTAGATATCAGCAGATTGAAAGTAGAGTTGGAAGAAATGATAACTGGCAACGTGAGCATAGAAAGACTGAGCGTTTATAATGATGAGGAGTTATTATTCTTATGTAAGAGTATAACCAAAAGAGCAAGAGTATTTCATGAGAGATTAACAGAAGTTGCTTCAGAAATTGGAATAGATATATGGAAATCGAAATTATTGCAGAAACCATATCGAGTGGATTTTACTGACAAAGATTTAGAAAGTGTAAATGCTTCTGGTAAGAGACTACAGATAAAAGAGTTGATGAATATTTTGCGAAAATGGGGAGACATTGACAAATGGAGAATTAGGTGGATAAGAAAGAAAGAAGAAGTACAAGCAAGAGAAGCATCAGTTGCATTTCCAGTGAGAGAATCAGCTAAGGTTGAGAAAATGTGTCCAATGAGAGAAGTTCCTGGTGGTGGATATGTTCATGTCCCTTGGAGTAGACAGGATATTTTGTCATTTACCAATGATTTCCCCAGATTGAGAGAAAAACCAGTTGAATGGTATAAACAGGTGGAAAGATTTGTGAAGGTTTCAAAGGTTCTATTAAAAGATCTGGATGGTTTATTTGACATTGTGGTACCTGCTGATTTATGGACAGAGTGTAATATCACAATTGATTGGCCAAGTGAGGAGTATGCTAGAGACTCGAAGACAGGAGCACCCTCAGAGGAGGTGATGTAAAAATATCATCAAGTAATTACTTTCCTGAAAGGGAAAATTCCTCCTAAAGAGACAGATTGGGTAAAGATAGTCAAAAGAACTCAAGAGCCAAATGAGTCCGTAAATGCATATTATGAGTGGTTGTTACAAGTGTTTAAACAGTATAGTGGTTTTGAGAACATTTGTGACAAGGATATGGGACATTTTGTATATCGGTTTGTGTATGGTCTGAAACCGGAGATTAGTCAGATGATTCAGCAGCACATGTTGTGCTGGAAGAGCAAAACAGTTGATGAGATTTTGAAATATGCTAAGTATTGTGGAGACGACATAGAAGCAAGGCGTAGAAAGCTAAAAGAGAAGATGATGTGGGCACAAGTAAAATTAGCAGAACAACAGGAGAATAAATCAAATATTCAGACTGATAATCAGATGAAAGAGCAGAGTCAGAATGATCAAGTGGCGAATGGTAATAAAATAAGAGGATGAATGAATAGAGAGGAAGCGAAGAAGAAGTTTCCTTGTCATGCGTGCGGAAAGCTTGGACATTGGAAGAACGAGTGTAAGAGTATTCAGAATGATAATGGGCCAAATCAAAATTTAATTCCACAGATGCAGAATGAAGTACTTATGAGTCAGCCGCAGCAGGTAGTTACTCCACAGTATCAGGTGCCACCAGCTCCTATGCCAAACTTTGTGAGCCCTCAAAAATACAGTGCGAACACCGGATTTCACGGAGAAAGTGGTAAGAACAACAGAGTGGTTACACAATATTTTTTGCAGAATGATGAAGAAAATCCGGACTATGTGCAATGACTGAGGGGGGAGGAAGAGGAGTGCGTGCTTGGGGGGGAGGAAGAGGAGTGCGTGCTTGGCGCATCCTTGGCGGTAGATCAGTCAGGTCCATTTGTTGATGGGAAAGTTGAAGGTAATGACATCACTTTTCTATTGGATACTGGTGCTACCCGGTCTACTGTGAGAACAGCAGACATCCCAAACCTACCCCTCTCGGGAGAATCTATCCAAGTTGTAGGAGTGTCAAAACAACAGATTAGAACCCCAATTACAAAACCAATGGAGGTACATATCGGAAATTTTAAAGAAATGCATCGGTTTGTAGTTTGTGATTCCAGTCCAGTAAATCTGTTGGGAAGAGATCTACTGTGCAAAATGAATAGCACGATCTATTGTACACCAGAATGGTGTCGCTTTCCAAACCCCTGATGAAGATATAATATATAAAATGATGCTAGCTAAGCAAGGTACAGAAGTAGATGAGATGTTTTCATTAATGACTGAAAGTGAATTGCCAGAAGAGTTAAGAACCACAGTGAATCCAGAAGTGTGGGATTTTACAGGAAAGGACATTGGGCTAATGTCAGATGTAGATCCAGTTAAAGTGACAGTGAAAGAGGGTGCAGTTTATCCAAACACACGACAGTACAAAATGAGTCCAGAAGTGAAAGCAGGAATTGCCCCAGAAATTGACCGAATGATTAAACAAGGCATTCTAAAAGAAATAATGGGTAGTCCTTGTAATTCGCCAATAGTGGGACTTAAAAAGCCTAGCGGAAAATACAGGATAATATAGGATTTGAGAAAAATTAACAAAATTGTAGTGCCTTGTTGCCCAATAGTGCCAAACCCAGCGGTGATCCTTTATCAGATACCCTGAAATGCAGGTTGGTTTACAGTAATTGATTTGTGCCAAGCATTCTTTTCTATTCCTTTGCACCCAGACAGCCAGTATCTTTTCGCCTTCCGGTTTGAAGACCGTATTTTGGCATTGTGCCGAGTTCCTCAAGGATACACAGAGAGTCCATCAATTTTCAATCAGATACTGAAAAGTGTCTGGAGTCATTAGTTATGCCCGGGAAATCAGTTCTGGTTCAGTACATTGATGACCTATTAGTGGCATCAAAAACACAAGAAGATTGTGTCACCGACACAATTGCATTACTGAACTATTTGGCCGAAGGAGGACATAAAGTGTCTCCAGAAAAATTGCAGTTCTGTCAACAAGAAGTTAGATATTTAGGGCATAAAATAGAAAGAGGAGTTAGAAAAGTGACACTGGAAAGAATAAAAATAATCAAAGAAATGCAGCTACCTCAGACACAAAAGGAGATGAGAATGTTTCTGGGAGTGGTTGGGTACTGTAGGCAGTGGATCAATAGCTTCTCCGTGTTAGCAAAGCCATTGATACAATTAACTCGGAAAAGGGCGAAAGATCCCATCGATTGGAATGATGAATGTTTGGAAGCCTTTGTGAAACTACGAAATTGTTTATGTGAGGCCCCAGCCTTGGGCATGCCTGATTATTCAAAAGAATTTGCGTTGTTTTGTTGTGAGAGAGAAAATTGTGCACTTTCAGTTTTAACACAGAGACATGGACTGAGTCGACGTCCAGTGGTCTATTTCTCTGCCACCTTGGATCCAGTGGCTTCAGCCTTACCTGGCTGCTTAAAAGCAGTAGCTGCTACTTGTATGAGTCTGGAGCAAAGTGAGTCAATAGTGATGGGACATTCTGTAAAGGTTTATGTTCCACACTCAGTTGAGATTCTTTTGACAAGAACGAGAACACAACATCTCACTCCTAGTCGGCTGACTAAGTATGAAAGGGTGATTTTGGGAGCAGAAAATGTGACAGTGATAAGATGCACAATAATAAATCCTGCCACATTATTGCCAGATCCATGTTGTGAAGAAGTGAAAGATGAAATTGATCATGATTGTCTGGATGTGACTGAATTGTGTACTAACCCCCGCCCAGACATAAAAGAAACACCATTGAAGGAAGCTGATTGTGAACTGTTTGTGGATGGGTCTTGTTTGAGAACTGAAGGAGGAGGATTAAGTGCTGCATATGCTGTATGTAAAATAACGGGGGTGGTTGAAGCATCCTGTTTACCGGGAGTCAAATCTGCACAAGTAGCCGAATTGGTGGCCTTAACAAAGGCATGCAAAAGTGGGAAAAATTGGAGAATAACCATATTTATGGACAGTCAATATGGTTTCGGGGTTGTGCATGATTTTGGCCAACTCTGGATGCAGAGGGGATTTCTGACTTCTTCAGGATCTCCTATCAGAAACAGTAAAAATGTAAAAGATTTGTTGGAAGCATTACAATTGCCAAAAGAATTAGCAGTTGTTAAATGCGCTGCACATCAGTCAGGAAATGACTATGTGACGGCTGGAAATAGATATGCAGACCAAATTGCTCGATACTGTGCAAGAAATGCAATGTCAATTAACAGAAAAATTGAAACGGGTGAAACCAGCTGCCAACTTATGTTTTTCTCAGTCCCAGAAACATGGGATGAGGTCAGACAGTTGCAGGAAGAAGTTGAGGAAAAAGAAAAGGAAATTTGGATAAAATCAAGTTGTACAAAAAGAACAGAAGATGAAGTGTGGGTGTACTTAGATGGCAGACCAGTCATGCCAGATTGTCTGCTCTCTCAAATGGCAAGAGTATACCATGGGACAACTCACATTGGTAGGGATTCGATGATCAGATTATTCAGACAGAGTTGGTACAATCCAAAGTTTAGGGTAGTCGCAGAGAGCCTTTGCCAAAGATGCTTAATCTGTCAGCAGCAAAACCCAGGCAGGAAGACAGTGGTCAGTTGGAGAAAGATTGGAAAGGCAGAAGGACCCTTCACCAGATTGCAGTTAGATTTCATTGAGATGCCTCCTTGCAATGGAATGAAATATGTACTTGTCATAGTGTGCCTGTTCTCAAGATGGGTAGAGGCATACCCCACTAGAAGAAATTACAGTCTTACAGTTGCTAAACTACTACTGAGGGAGTTGATACCTCGCTTCGGTTTTCCAGTCACTTTGGAATCAGATAGAGGACCTCATTTTAACAATGAGATAATTCGATTAATCTGTGCTGCATTTAACATTGAACAAAAACTGCACTGTGCTTATCGTCCAGAGGCTTCTGGAATAGTTGAACAACTAAATGGCACAATCAAATCAAGATTAGGGAAGGTGTGTGCATCCACAATGATGAAATGGCCAGATGAATTGCCTCTTGTACTGATGGGTCTCAGAAGTATTCCTGACAGGAAAACAGGATTGAGTCCACATGAGGTGCTCATGGGAAGGGCAATGAGACACGCATTTATTCCTGGAAATAAATTACTGAATATCACTGATGATCTGGTATTGGACTATTGCAAAGGATTGGCTGAAATGGTGCGTTCTGTCTCTCATCAGGTTGGAGAAGATGGAGTTGAAAGACAGCCAGACCAAGCGCATGATTTGAATCCTGGAGATTGGGTGTTAGTGAAGAAACATGCAAGGAAGTCGTGTCTAGCACCCAGGTGGGATAAACCACGTCAAGTCATACTAGTCACTACCACAGCAGTGAAGTGTGCAGGTTTACCCAATTGGATTCATGCTAGTCATACCAGAAGAGTTTCGAGCCCATCTGAACAACAAGAGCAGCCACTGGCTGAACAAGCTGAGACGTCAGAAGTTGAAAGCTGTGAAGTTGAAGAATCTAGAGTGATAGATTCTGAAAGACAACTATATGACGAACAGCCAAGTACAAGTCAGGAAGAGTGGATACCAGTGATTGAAATACCTGATGTTGTTGTTGAAACAAGAAGAAGAACTGAATTAAGAAGACAGGAAGGTAGAGAGGAAAAGACAGGGAAAGAAGAACACACTCAAGTAGAAATAAACAAAGCCATTCAGAAACCTGAGCAGGGAAAGATAGATCTAGAAGAACAAGTTCAGGCAGAAGAAAAACAAACTATAATAAGACCTGAACAGGTGCAAGTAGAGAAAGGTCCAAATACAGAAAATACAGAACAAAGACAATTGGAAAGGGAAGAAGAACAAGGACAGATTGTGCCTAGATTAAGTGAAAATAAAAGAACTTTAGAAGGAGACAGAGAAGGTGAAAGGGCAGTTCAGGTCAAAAGAGTTAGAAAAGGAGATAATTGGCCTGCAGGAGTGAAGAAACTAAGATATTATCTAAGAAAATCAGAAAAGAAACCAGAGCAAGTAAATGAGATTACGAGTCAGACACAACCTAAACAAATCTTAGTAAAACTTACACGAAGAAGCCCAAGATTGAGAAATCTGAACAGAAAATGCAAGGCCCCTGAGTGGACCTATGTTATTCTTGAAGAATTTGAAAACTTAGATTTATGTGAAGAATCAGAAAGAGTACATGTTGCACAGATTGATGAAAGCAAATTAAGACCTCCTTAAAATAAAAGACTGGATTTTAAGAAAATTTAGACAAAGAGAGAAGAAATTTTCTCAGATAAAATGGCAGAAATTGAAGACACTGAAAGACCGAAACGAAGTTTAAAAAGAAAATGTTTAAAATTTTGTTTATGTAGTACTATATTAGTGGTATTAGTATGGTTATTTCTAACAATGGGAGTACCTTTGCTGATGGAAACAAGTAACAAGAATAATACAATTACCAATGGGCAAGTAGACAGAATAAAAGAAACTAAAATAGAAATAGGAGTAGAGGATGAGATAAATTATCATAATGAATCAGACAATGATTCGTCTTTAAATGTGTTTACTAAATTGTTATTTCAGTATGTAAATACAATGGAGATTAGTAATTGTTATGTTTGGATGAAGTTACCCTCATCAGTGTCAGAAGGGGTGACGTATCACCATATGCCTTTAACATATGGTGTATCATGTAGTGTTTTATCAAGTTTATTTTATGCAACAGGGAAACTTCAGTATTTTTATTCAAACTTAGAGGTAGTATTTTCAGAATTGCTTATTAGAAAGAATATGAATCCAGTAGTTAGTAGTAAAAATGCACAGTTCATGGGCGAATTCTTTTTAACAATGAGTTCAATAGATATAGCTCAAGCCCACAAGGATAACCTAACATGTATATTACGTGAAGAAGAAAAAGAGTTTTTGAATTTAGTAGAAGAAAGGAGACAGGATTTAACAAAGAAAGCTGCTGAACAGAAATCCCATGTACCTCCATGGGCTGAGAAAGAGGGAATTTATGCAAAGGGCGAAGCTCATGCTGCGATGTCCCTAGACTTTGTGAAAAGAGGAAAATTCTGCCTCCATAGGTTAAAGACAGATTATAATAACAATTTCATTGGTTCCAGGAGTGTGAACACAACTTCCTAATTCTAGGAGGGTGGGGACTAAAAGGGGGAAATGATCCTGTATTTCCAGGAATTTATTATGTATGCGGGAATAATGCCTATTATAGGTTACCTGCAAGATGGTACGGGAGCTGTTATTTTGGAATGGTTTTCCAAAAATCTACCATGTGGACAGAATCAATGGAATCAATGGAAATTCTAATGGACTAACACGGGGAAGAAGGGCTAGTTTTTCTGAAATAGTAGGTGATATATTTAGTACATTGATACCCTCAGTTGGAGTCATTCTAAATTCGCGTAAAATTTGCAAATTATCAACCATAGTTGATCGTCTTTCTACAGATACTGCACGAGGATTCTTAATGATTAACACAGAGATAGTTGCAATAAGGTCTATGGTTTTACAAAATCGTCTTGCTCTTGATATTTTATTGGCAAAAGAGGGCGGAGTCTGTGGTGTGTTGAAAATTCAACATTGCTGCACTTATATTCCGGAAAAAAGCAAGGAAATTAAAGGGTATATTGGGAATATTACAAGAATGCATAATGACTTGACCCAACTGGAGGTTGACAGTGTATGGGGAAAACTAACAAAGAGTATAACATCGATAAGGAATTGGTTTACTGATTTTGGAAAAAGTTTTCTAGCTCAAATAATTTTACCAGTAGTTGTGATAATGACAATAGTTATGATAGTAATGATCACATGTAAATGTTGCAGAAGCAAAGGAAAGAGAAGAGTACATTTAGAAAGAGAAGGGAGAGGAAAGAAATGAAAGAGAGAAAATGAAGAAATTCAGCTAGAAGAGATGAAAGGAAAGCTATACAAAAAGATGAAAGATTTGGAAAGAAAAGAAGTAACTGACGAATTGATGAAAGAGAAAAGAGAAAACTGAGATGTGCTAAAGTTGGCATCTGGGAAGGGATGGGTAATTTTGTGATGGCTCAAAATGCCATCAGAGAGGGGATTGATGGAGCAAGGTCTCGTAAGAAAGAGACTTGCTCGGAGGCAATCCTCTTGTTTAACTCATTAACAAAGTTACTAACCATGTTTTGTGAATAATTAATACGCACCACATGAACACGCAGGTTAGCGAAGCTTGCTTATGTCTGTACTAATGCGGATAACAATGAAAATGGACTAATACCGCTTTAAACGGGAAAAACTGTTGTGCGCATGCGTCAACTGCATCTACGCAGTATGACGAGACAATGCTTGGAGGGAAATTCTAGCGCATGAGCAGAAGATACTAAAATGGAGTCTTGAAGACTCGCGTGCATGGCATCTGCTTAGCTGAAACTAAAACAGGCTATTTTACTAATGCTAATGCGGGGAAGTATTAATAAGAAAAGGGAAATAGAGTAGAGGTGGGTGGTATACAGTGAGACCATTTATTTTGTGAAAGTAACATTTGTCTTTTTGACTTTATTATTAGTGCACATTTGGGCAACCGGACTAGATGAAATGACGCAATGCCTGCGCATGCCCACTTTATGAAGCTATGAAGGTCAATGACAGAACACTTGAACGGAAGCCAAATTGGAGTGCCATACCCTGGAAACGGATGGTGAAATGTTTAGCAATGAGATGTTCTATTCTTCGTAGTGTTATTAATGTTTCAAAAAAGATACATGTAGTGGATGGGAATAAAGTTTTGGATACAAATTAAGGGGATGGGTTTGTGAACAATGGTTTAACAGAATAAAGTGACATGTAAGCATGGTGTGATGATCATCCCCCCTTGCCTGACCAATTAGATTTCGTATTTGTACGATATTGTAACTTTAGTGGGTGGCACATGAGGAAACGAAAGTATAACTAAAGTAGCTTTTGTTAGTTAAGCAGCAGAGTCGGGGATGCTGTTGCTGGAAAGATGCTGTGAGATGCTGATGAAGAACTGAATGCAGATTCTGAAGCAGAACTTATTATCCTAATTAATTGGGTTAGATCAGAAGATCGCGGAAGAATCTCGAGGAGGAAGAGAGTGTCAGAGAGGGGTGCGGCGCAATCGTCGGTATTCTAGAGAGGTCAACTGTCCTGTCCTGAATCCTGTCCTAAAGTCTTTGTCTCCTGACCTATCCTGGGGTACCCTCACCAGCCCTTTGCCAGGGGGTTGGTCTTTCACACCATTCTTGGTAAATATATTTTCATGTATTTGTAGATGTTCTTTTCTCTCTGTCCTCTCCCTTTCTGAGCATTTGTTATTGCATGAGTCTGAAGTATATGCTTGATGTTAATCAGTTGAATTTTCTCTCCTAAGAATGATGGTGACTGCACTATAATTTTGAGATGGTTCACATGCACTTAATATAGATAAAGATTTTAAAACTTCCAGAGTCTCTGATTATTTTCTTCAAATTAAAAGAATAGTTAAGGGCTAAGTTAATTATCACCATTAACTAGTTCAACTAATGGTCCGTCGACCAGAGGAAATAACTTTTTGATCAGTGAAAGGTTAGTTAGGAAAGTTAAATAACTAATCCTGAGAAATATAAAACTTTAAACCCCTCCAGCGGTTTTACTCAACTTGTGTGCATGAAATAAAATTGATATGGGCCCAGGTGAGTATATGGTAGCGGAGTATCTGTTGTTGGTATACGGCTGGATCAGTAGCACCTTTAGAACCTTTCATCAGAACACTCCTGGAACTGTGGAAGATTCAGAAGAAGGACGGTCCTACATTATGAAGGAGGATTAGATCTACTTGGCTTGAACCCATGCTCCCAAGAAATGACTCCAGAGGTCAGTTGTCTGACCTCCTGTTTGAGCTACAGGGACACAACAAGCTTCTTCAGGCCTCCCTGCAACTGCCCAGCTGACCAGCACCAACTGGACCTGCCTGAGTCCTGCTGCCACCCTCTGCTAGAGTGAGTCCTGATCCCCCAGAGATGCCCCCAGGTGCTGGACCATCGATTGGCATTAGAGTGTGCTCCACCTGAAATCAAGCTATAAATACAGACGTTTTAAGCTCCTAGTGACCATGAAACTGATTCTTCTCAGCAAGCAACTGTCCCTGACTTCCGTTAACATGAATCCCCAGCAATGACTGTTGTTCAAGTCAGCCCTGATGGTCCGCATCAGCAGCGACAACCTGCCTCAACCGCCAATGCAAAGAAACAACCGTCTGCGACTCCTGACCTGCTCCTTGCTTTGGGAACGGCCTCCTCACGGCCCACATCAGTATGAAACTCTACCCGTAGCTCATCACAAGGACTTGGACTTGAAAAGGTAAACTCCTTAGTGGGATGATGATTTGGTCCTTGTATCCGACCCTCGCTCCATTAGGCCAACCTGAACTTGTGACTTTACTCCGGTCCAGTGGCACCAGAAAATCTTGAGTGGTGATTTGTGCTTGTTGGTGCTATTTTCACCTAAAGCTTTAAAAAATCATAACTTCAGTTCAACTGATTGCATTGTAGTCATTTCGGTGTCATTCTATTTATTAAAGTAACCCTATCTTTCTAAATTGGTTTGAGATTTTTCTTCTGTTGTGTTTTCACTTTATTATCGTTTAAGTGCTACATAACTACTTTACACATTGCCTCCAAGCTAAGCCTGACTACTTTTGTGCCAAGCTACTACAAGATTAAGCACAGGTTTATTTAGGTAATTTTGTGGTTTATCCTGATCAGGATTGTATTTCTTATTTGTGTGGGGCCTCCACCCCTTTTAACTAATAACCCAATTTCTTACAGTTGTTCTAAACATTTCAAACAGCAATATCCCCACTCTCCTTGTCTGTCCGTATAACTTGCATTGCCTACCCTTATTAAAAACACATTTTGAAATAGTCTAATACCACACAATCCCTAATCTGCAGGATACTCCATGTGTCTATACTGGAAATGTGCAGCATAACATCTAATGCAAGAAACTATAACTAACTAACTTATAATTTAAATTGTATTTTCATAGCCTCAAGGGGCCTGATTACGAGTGGGTTGGTTAATTCCGACCCGTGCGTAAGCCCATGCTTATGCACAGAAAGGAATTATGAACTAAAAGATATTTACTGCATCTGATAGTTATCAGATGTGTTAAATACCTCAAACTTCAATAAATTTCGGCAGGTCAAATCTGCCAAAAGGTAACAAGGGTAATGTGTACACACCAAAGTCCGAATGTTATTTCCCACAAGCTTGTAATAGTAACTATTTAGCGCACCAGATAAGTAATGTACCCCGTGGTATTATTTATCAGGTGCTCCAAATAACACCTAGACTCGTAATCAGGGCCTAAGTGACTGAACTCATTTTTTTTAACATTTAAAATATATTATGTGGTTTGACTTGATTCCATCTGTAGACTTACCTGACACTACCCAAGCATACAAAACAACCATGTACCCTAAAAAATATTACCACACTCCACTCATTGTTATGTTACATGTTTACGTATTACACTTAGAAATAAGCACAGATTCCCCAACCAATCACTACAGATTGCACAAATACAGTTAACCTAGGTGTATGCACTCTCAATATACGACATATACTCTATGTGAAAAGCAATACTTAAAGGTATACCCGCAGTGTGTCACTCATGTAACTATGTTCAATCAAGCCTTACACTCCTTTACGCTACATACCACGCACTATTCCCTCACACCACCACTTACTGTCCCATTAACCCATTTGGGGAAAAAAATTACTACATCTTCCACAGTGCAACATCTAGGAATTTACAAGGCCTGCAATTAGAAAACAACAGTTAACATTAGAAGCATATTGGAATATGCAGTCACAAAGGCCTTATTTAGAACGTATTCATTAACATGAGCCCTGTGGAGGTGGTGGTGGTCGCCAGGTCATAAATAAGCCCTAGGAGGGGGCCCCAATCACCCCCTCCTTAATAATTAAAGCACACATGCCCCTGGGACCTGGCCCACCCTGGGGCAATATTAACATCAAAAAAGGGTTTAGGATGGGAATAGGTTTTTGGGTTGCAAGGTCTTTTGGAGGGTTTAGGGTGGGTATGGGTTTTTGAGTGGTGAGGGATTTGTTTAGCGTTTAGGTTGGGTGTGTGTTTTTAGGTGGCAAGGGAATTTTTAGGGTTTAGTTTGGGTGTGGGTGTTTGGGTGGTAAGGTATCTTTAGGGGTTAGGGTGTGTATGGGTTTTCTGATGGTAAGGGATTTTTTTAGGGTTTAGGGTGGGTATGAGTTTTTGGGTGGCAAAGGATTTGTTAGGGTTTAGGATGGAAAGGGAATTTTTATGGTTTAGAGTTGGGTATGTGTTTTTGGTTTGCAAGCTAATTTTTAGGGTTTAGGCTGGGTGTGTATTTATGGATGGCAAGTTATTTTTTTGCTGTTTTTGACTTGCCTATAGCTTTTGCGCCGGTTGACGAATCTTCAGGAAATCTTCCAAAGAGAAGTGTGCAGTTGATTCTAGTTGTGCATGGAAAGCTTCAGGGTGATCCGTCAAGCAGGGGCAGAGAAAAAGGGGGGTCATAAAAGTGAATTTCCCATGTTAATTCCTATAGAGTCTTTAAACGCACTTGCAGCTCAAACTGCTGGATGGAATTACACCAAATTTGGCAGAAAGGTGGAATTTGTTCTGGAAATCACGCTTTTTGTTCCTTGGTATAAATCCGTTCGGTTGTTTTGGAGATATTATAGGAAAACTGATTTGTTTCTGGGCGTAAGTGGTACTTTTGTAGTCGGTTATTATATATGTTTAACACTCAAAATATTTATAAAACACTCAATCACTGGATGATGTCATCAGTGATGTCATTTGAGATATCATCAGTGATGTCACTGCACTGGCAATGTCATGAGTGATGTACTATGTGGGGTCACAATCAGTGCATTGCAGGGGCGTAAGTTATAGTTAGCTCAGGTGACTAAAACTGCAGAATTTTTGTTTTTTTACGAGTGAAATCTGAGCCTAACTATGACGTCCCCTGTAACCTTTGTTTTTTTCAGTGAATTTCAAGGTTTTTTAAAATTCTATTCCTAACTATAACGTCCCTGAAACCTTAATTTTTTTAGCGAATTTCTAAGGTTCTAATTGCCCTCCTGCTTAGTTTCTGTGCTTCGCTTGATGCTCCTACCCTGCTTCCCCCTGCCCTCCGATGTCTGTGTGCATGCCTGTTTGCCCACCATATTCCATGGACTTGCCACTCTCCTATCTACTATGAATGTTCTGTTGAGCTGCCACTGCCCCTCCCACCTGGGAAGCACCGTTTATATCGCATGCGGTACAACGCATGCGATTACAAGGCCGTCGTTACAATGACCACGTTGTTACAACGCTAACTATTACAACGCAAGTCGTTTCTACGACTTTCTGTAGAGGGGCGCTCTAAATTAAGGAATAGTATAATTTACAATTCCAACACCTTAACTACTGTTGCGCATGCTGGAGTTCGATTAGTAAATTATACTATTCCTAAGTCCAGCGCGCCCCCTACAGCAAGTCATAGAAACGACTTGCGATGTAATGCTATGTGTTGTAACAACGCGGTCGTTGTAACGACCGCGTTGTAATCGCATGCGTTATACCACATGCGATGTAACATCACATATTCCTCCCACCTGCCTAGTATAGTCTGATGGCTGCCGCCTGTCCCTGCCACCTCCACCCTGCATGTCTGAGTTCCATGCCCCTATTTCCTCCCCCCTGTCCTCCATGGTCCATTATGAAGCCACTCCCTTCTGGCCTCTATGCTCTGTTGTGCTGCAACTGCTCCTCCTGTCTGCTCTGCATGGTCTGTTAGGAAGCTTCTTACCTTGCCCTCTCTTGTCTGTGTTCAGCGCCTATTCCTCACTTCTGTCCTCCATGGTCCTTTGTGTATGCCCCGCCCCCTCCCTCTTGCCCACAATGGCTGTTTGCTGCTACTAACCTTCCTGCTTGCCATGCATTGTCTTCTGTGCTTCCACAGCCCTTTCCACCTGCCCTGAGTGGTCAGCTTGCTGCCCTTGACCTCCCCTTCCCTTCGTTTTCTATGTGTATACCATTATAGTCTCACTGTTGCCCTCCATGGTGTGTTGTTCTTCCAGTGTCCATCCCGCCTGCCCTCCATGGTCAGCTTGCTGGTCCTGCCCTGCCCCCTTGCCATGCCCTCTATTTTCCATGTGCGGGCCCCTAACCACTCCCTCCTAACTTATCTAGTCCATTGTCGTGCCCCTACCTTCTCCCTCCTGTCCTTCATGGTCCATTATCCTGCAACAGTCCCACCTGTCTGTCCAGTATGTCCAGCTTGCTGCCTTTGCCTTTTTCCCCTCTGCTCTCTGTTGTCGATGTGCATGGCCCTGTCCCCTCCCAATTACTTTCTAAGGTCGGCTGTGCTGCACCACAGTCCTGCTTGCCCTGTGCAGTGTATTGTGCTGCTGCAATCCCTAACTCCTGCCCTGTAACATCAGTTTAGTGCCCTTGCCCTTCTCCCTTCTGCTCTCTGTTATCCAAGCCCATGTCCCTACCCCATTCCTCCTGGCCTCCGTGATCCAACGTACCTTACTTGCCAATATTTTGAAACCTGGGGAATTATTGATTTACCTCATTGACTTACATTGAAAAAGAGGAGAGTTTAGGCAGGAGACAGATAAAACAAAGGCCATTTTGGGCTCAAAAACATCAGGAGTCTCATGCCTGAATTGGGTGTATTGGCATGGATGGTTGTACTGTCACTGCCTCTTCCTTTTGCCCTCAATGGTCTTTTATATTGTCACAGCATCTCTTGCCTGTACTGCATGGTTCGTTTGTGGCCCCTGCCCCCCTTTCCCTTGCCCTCCATGGTCCGATGTGCTGCCACTCCCCCTCCCACCTGTCCAGCTTGGTCAATTTGTTGCCTCTGCACCCTCTCCCATGAGAGCGGCTTATTCCCACAGAAATTATGGTCAGTGCTCTAAATAACTAAAACCAGGACATATATTCTGAGTTCTCAAATAGTGAAAAGCACTTTTAAATAATTTGCTATCTGATTTAGAAAGTACAATGCTGCTGTGCCTGTCAATATATTTTTTTATCTTCTTTAATTCTTACATCAGCACGCAAGAGGGCATCAGATGGTGAAGGGGCTGCCACCACAAGCTCCATAGTGGGTGGAACTACCGCCACAACCAGCAGCACTGCGGCAGATGGTTCTGCTGGCCCTAGTAATTTCTGTTCATTTATATTTCTTACTTTTACCTTTCCCCACTAGTCAAATTATTTGTCCTTGTGTTTTTTAACCATCTACTATTTTTTCAAGTCCCCTATCTAATGGCTGTTATCCCTGCATTATCCCATTTTTCTATACTTCCTGTTTCTGCAGCTGACTTTCTTCTGTCTGGAGCTTTGTTCTGCTTTCTTTTTTTAGTAAGCTTTCCCTAACCTCTCTGTTATATGTCTTGTGGTACTATAAGACTAAGGTAACACATTTGTGGTACTGTGAAGAAGATGACCCATGTAAACTATTATTCACAAAACATGTTGGTTAAGAAGGATTTCTTGAGCAAACAGTCAAATAGAGATGCATTGGCCATGGACCCCCCAATGTTGTCTTATTTAGTCAGTATATCCACAGTTGCAATGACAGTGCATCATGGCAGGAAAGGAATATGATCCCATTTAGGTCTGGGCGGAACTCGCAGAGTTTAACTCTGCGGAATTCTGCAGAGTTACAAAAAAACTCCATTTTGTTTTGCCTACTCCTGTTTTTCTCTCCTTGCTGGCTGCCTGCTCCACTGAGTCCAAACCAATCCACCCCCATCTGATTTCCTAGTTCCCAATCCCAACATGTGTTTGCTTGTTTGTGTTACTGTGTCACTTTCCTGTGTTAATTTTACATTTCAGACTGTGTCTTTGGGACTATTTGGTAGTTTGTTTTAACTTTTCCTTTCCTGTCCTTTCCAACCCAGTCAGACTCTCACCCATCAGACTCCTCTCCCGACTCCAATTCTCTCCAATGGCCTCCCTCCCCATTATTGCAGCAGTAGCATGCAGCGCCACCCGCACCCCCTGTGGGTGACACAGGTAGAAAGGGGTGTGGGCCCTGCCCCATCTTCAGTCTTTTTGACTTGCCTATATCTTTGGCATTGTTTGTTGAATCTTCATGAAATTGTCCAAACAAAATGCCCCTGGGAATCTCGCTGTGCATGGAAAATTTCAAGGTGATTAGTCAAGCTGGGGCTGGGAAAAGGGGGAGTCAAATAAAGTGCATATCCAATGTTAAGTCGCATTGAGTCTTTAGACATGCCTGCAACCTGAAAGACTGGATGGAATTTCACTGAATTTGGCAGAACAGTCGATTTTGGTTAGCAGATTACACTTTCCGTTATTTGATGCAAATCTATTTAGTAGTTGTTGAGAAATTCAAGGAAATACAAATTTGTATACCTACGATCGCAGCTAATTGGTGAATAATAACGAGCTAGTGCAGAGATCAGCAGAGCTCTGATTGGCTGCCAGCACTTCAACCAGGAAGTGAAGGCAGCAATCTTGGGACTAGGCTTGAGCCGAGTCCCCCCACAAAAAACATGAAAAAAGAGAAAGGGTCAGGGTAGGAATACCCTGCCCCCAAGCCTTGGTCTTGGGGTCCGAGAGGGATCCCAGCAGGGCAAAAAAACATATTATTTTTTAAAATGTTTGCCACAAATTCACAAAATATGTGGCAGAAATAAAAAAAAGAAACCAGCGTGGGCTCCCATGCTTGTTGTTAATTAAGCCCCCAGATGGGCAAGGTCCCGGGGGCATGCCTCCTTTAGTACATTAAAGGAGGGGGTGCGTGTGGGCCCCCTCTATGGGCATTTTTATTCCCTGGGGACCACCATCTTATCAGGGCTTATCAGAATGTAAAAGGAGGGACTGTGCGGATCCAACTCCCCGGGGTTACAAATAAAATGAATTGGGGGTGCACAGTTTTTTTAAATTCTGTTTCCCAGCTATAATGCCCCTGTGACCTTTAGTTTTTTCCAGTGCCTGTGTGTAGTCTTTATTGTATAAAGTTACCTAAAACCAATACAAAATGGAAGTAAGAGTGCACATTTCTCACGGATAGATAAAACAAAATGATAAAAAACAGATAAAAAAGCGTTTGCTGTAAGATGCTGTTGCACGAGTAGCCAGGGCCATTAAGCCTAGTGTCTTCAAGTCCTTTGGCTGTTCACTCCAAAAGCATTTGCTGATAGTTTAGCATCATGTGTGAGCAGAAATGTGTGTAGAATTCCAGTACACGTGTGTGCTTTACCCGTTAAACGCTGCCATCCAAAGGCTTTCCTATAGTTTTTCCTGCGTTTGTCAGTTTTACATCTATCAGAGCTAGGAATTTTACTAACTTACAGTTCATCTGTGGGTCATCTGGATTAAAACAGGCTATCATGTACTAATCCCACTCTGGTTGAATTGATGTTTGAGTAGGCGGGATCTTTCCCCTGTCACGTTGGTGCATGTACATATCAGGTGTGCCATATCCTCAACTCCGTTGCCGCACAGGCGGCAGTGTGAGGGCATCTGCCCCTCAGCCATGGTGGTAGATGCTGGATGGCTGGCAATTTTCCTAGTCGATGTTTCAGGAAATTCTCCTTGATGGTCCTGGAGTATCCTACGCCGAAGTATGGTTGTGGACTAATAGATGTGAAGCCATTAATTTTCATCCAGGTGTGTTTACTCAATGCAAAGGTAGCTTTGTCTTCTACTAGTGACATGCTCCTTATTGTCTTTCGCACTATTTTCTTAAAGCCAGCGTGTGCGGTCGAAACTTCCCAGGCGTGGGTGAGCCCGGGGTTTGTGAGGCAGTGATATGGGTGTTTTCTTGTTGGTGCAGCTATTCTTTGCTGAAGCTCTTGCCAGAGTAGATGGCTTAAGCTGTTTTAGGGGGCGTTCCTGATTTTGTGCCAGCAGGTTATGTAGGTCCCCTGTCTTGCTAGTTGTTGTTTTATGAGGCCAAATTCCAGCCGCATTTGTGCTGCGGATGCATGTGTTGAGATGCTGAACATAATTCTTTAGGCCATGATTAGGGTGATGTCCAGGGTTTATAGAGAAACCATTAAGTTATACAAAGCCGAAATCAGAGTAGCACAGGCAGCCTACTACGAAAATAAAATCTTATCAGCAACTAACTCCGCCCGTGAGATTTTTCGTATCGCCAAAACTCTCTCCAGAGTTCCCCCTCCACCAGTTATCCCTGATACCTCAGGTGCACGGTGTAACAACTTAGCAGAGTTCTTCTCCAATAAAATTGAAACTATTTTTACCTCATTTCCCCCTATTAAAGACTGTACATTGTCCCTCCACACTTGTAGTAATCAGCCCTCTTTGGACACTATTCCGGTGATGGAAATGCCTGTGTTAGAAAGCCTCCTGACTCAGGTAAAA
Organism: Calotriton arnoldi; assembly: GCA_963921515.1. Taxonomy (NCBI): domain Eukaryota; kingdom Metazoa; phylum Chordata; class Amphibia; order Caudata; family Salamandridae; genus Calotriton; species Calotriton arnoldi. The sequence continues at coordinate 78,996 of CAWUFW010001768.1, read as the reverse complement.
AGTGGATCACACAAAGATCCTGCCCCTCTAAAGATACTGAGGCAGGTGGCAGGTGTTGTTTCCCCTGCCATCTTAGAATTGATTAACATCTCACTCTCTTCTGGAGTGGTCCCTCCCCTATGGAAGGAAGCTGTGGTAAAGGCACTTTAAAAAAAAACCCAGCCTTGATCCTTCTAACTTGGGAAATTACCACCCCATTTCTCTGCTTCCAGGGGTCAGCAAAATTGCTGAAAAATATTTCACCTCGATACTATCCTCATTACTAGAGACTCACAAACTTCTCCATCAGTTCCAGACAGGTTTACGTCCCCTCCAGGAAACAGAAACGGCTTTGCTCTCAGTAGTTGAAGAGTCAAGAAAGATAGTGGACTCTGGAGGCACCGCTGTGGTCCTTCTCCTTGACCTCAGCGCGGCCTTTGACACAGTAAACCATCGCATCCTGGTCCACAGACTCAGAAAACTGGGTGTTACCGGAATTGCTCTGACATGTTTACAGTCTTTCCTGAGCAATAGATCCTTCCAGGTCTTTGACAATGAGGTGAACTCTAAGCAGATGCCCCTCTGTTGTGGAGTACCTCAGGGATCTTCCCTGAGTCCCACCTTATTTAACGTTTACATGTGCTCCCTAGCAGAGGTGGTATCACCTCTTGGAGTACACATAGTCACTTATGTAAATGACACGCAACTTGTGATTGGGCTTAATAGAGTTGAAAGCTCCCCTCCCAGTCTGCGTCCATGCTTGGAAGAAATTGCCAACTGGATGAACGAGTCCTTCCTGAAACTGAATGGGGAAAAAAGCGAAGTTATGATTCTAGGCAATCGTTCTCCCCTTGATCTAAATGCAATTTGGCCGACCTCTCTCGGCTTAGCCCCCACCCCCAAGACCCAGTTAAAAAGCCTGGGTGTTTGGATCGACCAAGACCTCACATTTAAGGTACAAGCACGGAAGACGGAAGCCACGTGCTATGGTATCCTGAAAATGATTCGGAAGGTTCTGCCCCTTCTTCCTTTCCAGGCAAGAAAAATCATGGTCCAGGCCCTTATCCTGTCCCGGTTGGACTACGCGAACGCCCTTTATCTGGGTGCCCCCGCTGCTACTCTCTCCAAACTTCAGACTATACAAAACTGGGCAGCAAGACTTTTATTAGGCATTCCTAAACATCATTCAGTCAAACCAGCCTTGAGATCACTCCATTGGCTGCCAGTCCGGGAGAGAGTCAATTTCAAAGCCCTATGTATTATTCACAAGTCTCTAGCTGGAACAGGCCCCGCCATTCTTCATAGCACCATCCAGTCCTACCGGCCCAACAGAAGCCTTCGCTCCAAGACTATGAATCTTGTCATCGTCCCTAGGATTAGGAAAGCCAGAAGCGGGGGTCGGCAATTCTCTTTTAACGCGGCCAGGCTCTGGAACTCCCTTCCTCCCCACCTACGTGTAGGAACTAACAACCTAGCCTTTCGCAAATTGTTAAAGACCGCGCTTTTCCCCTAACAGGTGATACTCCCCACTACTGCTGCTACCAGTGCTGGGATGCCTCCGGGTAGCCATGCGCTATATAAATGTTATTTCAACTTCAACTTATGAGTCTCTTCCTCTTAGGGCTTCACTGCCATATGTAATAGTAGGCAACAGTTTGGCTTGCGCAATCTGGAGAAGAGGAGAGAGCCTCGGACCCGACCGCTGGGATACTATTTGCCTCAAAGTTATCGCAAGGGCCAATCCTTTCCTTTTTATTGTCTCCAGCTGACTGGCGAATCGGTCCCTATTGTCGAGAACTAACCCTAAGTATTTATAACTTGTTGTATTCTGAATATGGGTGTTTCCCAAGTATCAGTGGTGGGGGTTTTCCCAGCATCTTTTTATGGATATTGTCTTGGTTTTCTCCAGGTTTACTTCCAAGAAGTTATCTTTTGAGTATTTGTGGAGAGTATTTAAGAGGCATTGTATTCCCACTTGCGTGTAGCTGATTAACACTACATCATTGGCGTATAGGATACTAGATAGAGCCTTACTGACAATCCTTGGGGCATGTGCATTGCATAGGTCAAGGGTCTGCATCAGGTAGGCCATGTAGAGATTAAACAGGGTTGGGGCGAACACACATCCCTGTTTGAGCCCTCTGGTGGTAGGGATATGCCTTGACAAGCGTGTACCATCGCCCAGTTTAAACTGCACCCAGGTGTCTGTATGTAAGGCTATTAGCATGTCCAGCAGCACTTGCGGGATTTTCCAGCATGCCAACTTTTTCCAGAGACTAGTTCTCTCTATGTTGTCAAAGGCAGCCTTGAAGTCTACAAAGCAGAGATGAATCAACTGTTTTGTTGACTTTGCCTTGTCTATAAGTAGTGACATTGTTAGAATGTTGGTTAGAATCCCTGTGTTTTAGAGAAGCCGGTTTGATTGGGTGGTATGATTTCTTGCTCGGCCGCCCATGTCTGAAGTTCTGCTAGTAGGGTACCTGCAAACTATTTGGCTTAGTTGTCTAGTAGAGCAACTAGGCGATAGTTCTTTAGGGCAAATTTCTCACCACTTTTATAGATGGGCGAAATAATACAGCCTTTCCAAGAGGCCGGTAGTTGACCCAATTGTCTGGCTTCCCGGAATAGTGGGTCCAAGTGACGCTGCCCAATAATCAGAGTCCTGCTTGAAGAGGGCAGGAGGAATCCTATTTGGCCCTGCAGTTCCTTCTCTCCTGCCTTTGGCAATCTGGCATTTAATTGTTGCGATGTGAGGTGACTTTTCCATTTCATTGTAGTAAATGTTGGTTTTGGTGATCTGATTTATCTGGAGCTCTTCTTTTATATTAGGGGCATGTGTTGCTTTACTCAGCCTGCTCTCGCTCTGGTGGTTGAAGTTGGTTGTCAAGAACTCTGACCATTTCTCCTCGGTAATGTATGAAGTTACCCCTCTGTGAGATGGGCGCATTATTTTATTCACCGTGGCCCAGAAGCGTGCACTATATTGAGATTTGGAGTCATGTGAGAGTTTTGCCCAGCACGCCTCTTCCCAGGATTTTTGTGTTTCCATTTTAGCTTCTTAAGAGTTTTCCACTGTTGTTGTAGAGATGATTTGAGATTAGGGTCTTTCAGTTTGAGCCTCAAAAGTCTCAGCGTTTTATTTATTCCTTTTTTTATATCCTTTAGTTGCTTTCGTTATGCTCCAGAGAGCCAGCCTGTTTCCGTTGGGTCATTTGGCAGCCTATATTTGGCTGCTGTTGAAAAAGTGCTTGATAGAACTGAGGTGATTTTTTGCTGTTTTCTTATGGTGCTGGTTGTGTGGTCTTTTTGGTTCTGTAGTAGGGCTTTTGCAACCTGTCTTCACTAGGTAGGATTTAATTCTGTTAAGGTTGATTGTATGGTTAGAAAGGGGGCCCCCTGGTAGGGGATGAATTTTTGGTAATGTTTCCAGGAGGATAATTTCCTGTGGTCGATGGTCACTATCCGCCTTGTCACCGAGCTGAAAAGTGGCTACACTGTGGAAGAATGAGATGGAGGTCAGAGTATAGTCCAAAGTTGAGGATGCCTTTTTGGAGTAATATGAAGCTGCGAGTCATCAGGAAACCTGCCATTGAGTGCCCTGAGGTTGATGTGTTCCAGATCTTCCAGAAAACGTCTGGCTGCTGTGCTCACTCTGCATTGAAGTTTGTTGTTTTGTTCGGGGATATTCCAGGCCGCCGACTGGGCTCGTGTCTCTTCGTCATCTGAGGATTCTAGGAGGTGAATGTTAAAGTCCCCTGAGGGCACCAAGTTGGGGGTGTCGTGCTTTTTTATGTGTGTCAAAAGGCAGTCCACCAGGAGTCTTGAGTCTTTGGATTTCTTTTTTAAGGTTTATGTAGGTGTTAAAGATTAACACATCTTCCCATTTCCCCTTGGAGTTAAGACTGATCTTAATCACATTGACAGTTGTCGTGGTAGAGGGGATTTCTTTTATGGCGATTGTGCTGGTTACTGATACGTGTGTTGTCAGCCGGCCCGATAGGTGGCCGCATAGTGAATTCCTAGTTACTGGTGTATGGAAACAGGTATAGCCCTATATTTGAAGTGGTTCGGTCATCCATGTTTCCTGCAGCAACATTATGTCATGTGTTCTAATATACTGATTAAAATCTGGGTTTGCTATTTTGCTTTTTAAGCCATTCACATTCCATGAGCAGAGATGAATGGTTGAATTACTCTTTCGAGGTGTCCCTGGATCTTGCTTGTTTTGTCTTTGGAAACCCCCAGACCAGTGAACGGTTGGGGTGATTTGCTGAGTTTCACGGAGCCTGGACAATTGCTGAGTTAGATACTGGGCTTGGCTGTATTGATCGCTTCTTACCCGATCCCTCATTGGTGATTGGTTCTGAGCTCTCTTGAGTAATGAGATTGTTTTATTTTCTACCACTTTTGTTCCCCATGCTAGTGAGTAGTGGAAAGGGGTATCCTGTGCTCTGATAGCCCGATATAGTTATACCCCATGCCTTGAAGGTATCTTGTTCGTCAAGAACTTTATTGGCCAGTGCCGGTGATCCCCATGTGGCCTTGGTGATCTCCCTTTCTGTATGCAGGTCTGGCTTAATAAATTCTATTGAAAGCAGATCGGTTGTTCTTATACCCCTTAAAGTTGAGATAGTTGATAATAACTGCAGAATATTGCTTCTGTTCAAAGTGTCGCAAGTCCCCTTAGACTTGAATTCAGGCTTCAGGAGCGTAATGTATTTATCAATTTGAGAGCCAGTGGAATTTGTCCTAAAGCAGTCTTGGCCCCTCAGTGGCCGTCCTGAGGAGTGACAGTTTTGTGCCTCATCATCGAAGATAGTTTTGGACCGTTAGATCCAAGTGAGGGTTGCTGCGATAGGGCCCTGCGTCCGCTGACCGACGACATAAAGATGTCGTCCATTCTTGGGACTTGATCCCTTATATCAGTTTGCCAGAATGAAGCATCAGGGTTTCATGAATAGTTGTCCGTCATCCCTATAGCACCACTCCTGTGAATTACCTGTGCTGTCATTGTGACCGTGCTGCCTCTGTTTTGGTTTGCTGCAGTTACTCTCGGTTCTACTAAGTCTCTTGTATGGTGTCCCAAAGTGATGTGAGCTTGAACATTTGATAGTCTGCTGGTTGAGGTGTGTAAGATTTTGAGCGGAGTGGCTTGCACTCTTATCAGTGGATTTGGGTCCTCTTGGTGATTATCTATGTTTGGGCTGTTTGCTTCAGTGTTTGCTTTACTTTGTGTGGTGACCTCCATTGTGTCTCTGTTGCTGCAGGTGGCACCCTGACTGGGGTTTGCTTGACTGCTTGGTATTTGAGGAGTTGAGCTTGGATGCTTTCCAGGAATATTTCTTTTTCTTGCGCAGAAAAGGGGGTATATGGTTAATTGTGTTCATTCTAATCTTTTGCTGTGACCTTTCCTCCTGAGTTGTCTCCTTTGTTTGGCGTTTAGGGCAGTCACGCCTCCAGCTTGGGATTGTGTTGGTCCAGCGATGGAGACCTTATCAGATAGGCTTCTTGTGTCTTCTGTATTTAAGTTTTTGACATCTGCTCTTGCATGGCTTTGTGTTTTGAGTACTTCTAATTCACTGTGAGTTGTTGCAAAATGTAATTTTTTTTTCAGAACCTCAACGAGGTCAGTTAGCATCACTGGGAGGGAAGATAGCTTCTCGACGATTGGCCCACAGCCACAGATCAGACTTGCGTCCTGTTGGGCTTGGGTTTTTTCAGTGAATATATATATATATATATACACACACACACACACACACACACACACACATGTCAGACACAGAAATTGTGCCAATTGGCCAGCAAACAAAGGAAGCATGGCAAACAGAAGAAAACACTACCATTAATTCAGCAATGCCAAAAAAGAAAATTAAGCCAGCTATAAACATTTTCAATCAACACACATCCTCCCAAGGCATCAAAATATTAGCCCACCAAAATACACTTTTTGCAGAAAAAAACGTGAAATAAAAAAAAAAAAAACATTTTGCATTTAATAAAATGCCACCCCTAAATCATAGAAATGTTAAAACATATACCACAGAAACAGTTGTGTTCTTATAACCAATACCTAGTACTAGCTGGATGGCCCATGGGCAGAGAAGGCCATATGGTAAAATAAATTTATAGTGCAAATTTAATAAACATGGATAAAAAGTTCTTAACTGTGCAACCTTTTGCCCTTACAAAAATGAAAAAATTGAATGCAAAAAAATAGGCCCTTCCTGCAACTCCAGATCACCCACCACAACCACAATCAAATTAAAAAATTGAATAAAGGTACAAATATATACTGGTGCATGCCCTCTATCAAACAACACCTTAATCCAAAAGAGTTTTTAGCTTACTTGTTGTGATAGCACAAGAACAAAGTCCTTAAAATCCAATGGTATATGCAGCAGAAAGTGAATACAAAGAGAGTGATTCTTTCACTTTGAAATCCAAATGAAAATTGACCAGGAGATGGGCAGAGAACTGGGAGGAGCCTTCTGGACAAGAAGAGGAAATTAGAGTCTCTGTGACGCCTCCTTCCTGTTGCAAACAAAATTAAAATCGAATAAACACTTTATGCTCTAAAAAACTACCTGAACCGTCCATTTGAGTGGAATATTAACTTGAAAATGTATTTTAGAGTTGATTTAGCTGCTTCTTCTGAAGTAAATCGACTTGAGTAGCAGCCCGACTGCTTGCGACCACTGGCATAACAAAAGGGCACTATAAGGCTCCATGGTGACCGGAAATCGCGCCATGGGCAGGCTAATCCTTCTCAGGTTTGAAAGCGTGCATTGATGGAGCCTAGGTTGTTCCTGTGGACATCGCAAGGCTTGAAAGGCAGAATATTTCCGCCACATGCTGATTGGCAGAATTTGGCAGGAACTCCCTGTCACCAGCGTAATGCGGAGTTATCAAATTCTGGCAATTCAGCGAGCTGAATTATAATTTCACCTGGGTCTATTCATGCCCAGAATAGTGTCCCTGGTGGAATTAAGTATATACATTTATTATCTTTTGCAACGAAAACCTACATTTGGTATGGTTAAGCTGGGTGGTCACCCAACAAGCTGTATTTCCAAACATTTTGGTCCAACATAATAGAGGAAAAAGGCCTGAATTGACTTGTTTGAACCATACAGTATACTGAAACACATTTTAGACTATGTATCCTATGTGCCAAACTCAGATGGTGGATCGGAAGGCACATGACACATTAACTACATCGGAGTAAACATCAACCCCATTAGTGTCAGATTAGAATTATTGTGATTGTTTAAACAATTTAGATTAATTAGGAAAAATATCTGTGATTTCAATTGTAACACATACCTGATTTGCTCGGGGACATATAGCTGACTCTAGTTGGCCAGGGCCCCACCTGAATAGAATCCCCAACTCCTGTGGAGTAAAATGGGGACCCTGTCACCTGATCCTTCAGCCACGCCAGGTCTAAGCAGAAGAGCTAGATCAGCAGTACTTTAGGAAATACAATACAGATGATGCTTAGGAGGCAAGTGACCTCATGGCACAGAAAAATGTGTATTTCAATGTGATGGATTTTCATCACATTACACAGCGATCAATAAGGCAGCCTTTTATTTCAATGAGGACTCGTCCACTTGAAAGGTTCGGTCCACATTGGTTTATTAGCCTTTGTCCATAAAGAATGTGTCAGGCATCCACCATGTTTAGTCTTATGTTGCTTCTCTCAGTGACAACTAGAATGTCGCCATTACAGTCAATAGCTTTACACGATCAAACATGTCTTTTTTGCCAATGTTGGTGTTTATTTAAAAATAATAAAAATTCATATATACAGTGAATGTCATATATAGAAATAAATGTAGAAATAGAATATGTAAAAATAAATATATATGTATTTTTAATAAATATTACCTACTGGCGGTCGCCAGTAGGTAGTTATAGTTAGGACCTCGTTTCTATTCAAAAAGCGTTTTTTGTTTTCCCAATAACTTTGGGGCCGGTTGACCAATCTTCGCGAAATTTTCGAAACTAGTGGGGCGCTCCGGTCAGCTCCTGTCTTAAAAGTTTTGGGGTGATTCGTCAAGCGGGGGCTGAGAAAAAAGGGGGTCCCAAAACACGTTTTCCCCAAGTAAATTTCCATAGGAAACGTTAGACAAAGCTACAGGGAACTGCTGAACGGAATTACACCACATTTGGCAAAAAGGTAGCCCTTGGTTCAGAAAGAGACCTTTTTTTTAAATGGTGTAAATCCGTTCAGTAGTTCCTGAGAAATTAGAAAAAGAAAAAATGTATATATCTATGGCCAGGGTGGGTTCGCGAACCCTCCCGGGCATAAGCTTCACTCTGATTGGCCGCTAACACTCCAAACCAGGAAGTGTTGGCAGCCATCTTGTGACTCGGTAGAACCGAGTCACAAGAAAACAGTGAAACAAAGTGTAAAATGTAGAAAAGGGGGCAGGTTAGAAACACCCTGACCCCCTAGGCCTGCTCAGGGGGTCCCACAAGGACCCCCAGGGCCATAAAAAACATTTTTTTTTTAAAACAACGGCGGAATTCGCATTGGGGTCGCGAATCCCCCTGAAAATTTTTTAAAAGTGAAGCGCGGGCTCCCGCGCTTGATTTTAATGAGGCCCCTGGGTGGGCCAGGTCCCGGGGGCATTGCCCAAAAAATAATAGGGGGGCCCTTGGGGGCCCCCGCTGCCCCGGGGACTGCCACCTCCCTGGGGCTATGCTGATTATGTGCGGGGGGCACGCTGCCCCCCCACAGCCCTGGGGACCACCACCTCCCCGGGGCTTTTTTAAAAATAATGCGTGGGGGTCCCACCCCCCCACGCTGCCCCAGGGACTGCCACCTCCCCGGGGCTTCATTAAACCCCCCAAACCCCGGGGACCACCACCTCCCCTGGGCTGTGATAATGAGTGTGGGGGGACTTAAGCCCCCCATGCTGCCCCAGGGACCACCACCTCCCCGGGGCACTTTGTATTTAAATATGGGGGTCCGTTACGGACCCCCGTACCCCGGGGGCCACCACCTCCCCGGGGATTTGCAAACGCCCCCCTCCTGGAGCCCTTGAGGGCCCTGGGGACCGCCACCCCCCAGCGCCAGCTCCTGCAGTGCCCCGGGGTGCCCGCCCCCGGGACACTGCTGTTTGTATGGCAGGGCGGGAGCCGTGCGGCTCCGGCCCTGCCATAGCAAACTCTGCTTTGCTTCATTGAAGCGAGAGCAGGAAAACCTGCTCTCGCTTCAATGAAGCAAAGCAGATTGCTTTTCCACAAGGGGAGCTGCATGTCAGCAGCTCCCCTTGTGGAAAAGCAATGCCGGCTCCCCCACGGTACCCAACGGAAAGGGCCGACCCCGGGGGATGGGGTCCCCGGGGCCAGAAGTGGCTCAGGAGGGGGGGGGCCACGCGGCCCCCCTCCCTCAATAAAGAAAAAAGAATTTAGAAAAAAGGCAGAGCCTCGGGGGATGGGGTCCCTGGGGCTAATAGAGGCCTCAGGAGGGGGCCACGCAGCCCCCCTCCTTAAAAAATATTAAAATTAAAAATATAAATATATGGCCAAGCCCCGGGGGATGGAGTCCCTGGGGCTGAAATTGGCCTCGGGAGGGGGTGCCACGCTGCCCCCTCCTCATTTATTTATTTATTTTCAAAGTAGGGGTCAGGCCCTGAGGGATTGTAAGTTGGGGAATTAATTCCCCTGGAATACTGAGGGTCCCTGGAGGCCAACTAGCCCACCAGGTACCTCCAGAATGCGCAAGGGAGCTGCGTTGCAGAGAGGTGGTCCAAGGCCACGCCCCCTTTTAACACCACTCTGCAACGCAGCTCTGTGGCACTTACTGGAGGTACATGGTGGGCTAGTTGGCCCCCAGGGACCCTCAGGACTCAAGGGGACTTAATCCCCCAATTTACAATGTACCAGGGGGCGTGTTTGCACAGTGGTGCAGGGAGGGGGCGGGGCCTGATATTACAAGTGTGCAAACACACCCCCTGGCGCTTTGTAAATTGAGGGATTAAGTTTAAGTCCCCTTGAATCCTGAGGTGACTGGGGGCCAACTAGCCCACCAGGTACCTCCAGTAAGCGCCATAGAGCTGCGTTGCAGAGAGGTGGTCCGAGGCCATGCCCCTTTTTACACCTCTCTGAAACACAGCTCTGTGGCGCTTACTGGAGGTAACTGGTGGGCTAGTTGGCCCCCAGGGCCCCTCAGGATTCAAGGGGACTTAATCCCCCAACTTATAACGCGCCAGGGGGCGTGTTTGCACAGTGGTGTAGGGAGGGGCCTGATATTACAAGTGTGCAAACACACCCCCTGGCGCGTTGTAAATTGGGGGATTAAGTCCCCTTGAATCCTGAGGGTCCCTGGGGGCCAAGTAGCCCACCAGGTACCTCCAGTAAGTGTCACAGAGCTGTATTGCAGAGAAGTGGTCAGAGGCCTCGCCCCTTTTTACACCACTCTGCAAACGCGGCTTCTGGTGCACTGCTGGTGGGGCGATGAGGTCCTCTTGTGTCCTGAGGACCTCAGGACACAAGTGGACTTTATCCTCCGAGCAGCAGTGCGCCAGAAGCCGCGTTTGCAGCGTGGTGTAAAAAGGGGTGTAGCATCGGAACACCTCTCTGCAACACAGCTCTGTGGCGCTTAATGGAGGTACCTGGTGGGCTACTTGGCCCCCAGGGACCCTCAGGATTCAAGGGGACTTAATCCCCCAATTTACAACGCGCCAGGGGACGCGTTTGCACAGTGGTGCAGGGAGTGGGCGGGGCCTGATATAACAAGTTAGCAATCTTGCTGTGTGGGACTTACTGGAGGTAATAAAAGGGGTAGTTGACCCCCAATTGACGTTGGGGGCTAACTACCCCTCCTGTTACCTCCAGTAAATCCCACACAGTGGGATTGGTAAAAGGTGTTTGAAGGTCACGCTCACCTTTCTCCACCACTCTGAAAACGAGTCTGCTATGTTATAGTTAGAAATTAGCATTTAAAAAACCTTTGAAATTGACTGAAAAAACCATAGGTTTCAGGGACGTTATAGTTAGAAATTAGCATTTAAAAAACCAATGAAATTCACTGAAAAAACCATAGGTTTCAGGGACGTTATAGTTAGCTGGACATTTTACTCGTACAAAACCATAGAAATTCCGCCGTTATAGTTAGTTCAGCTAACTATAACTCGCGCCCCCGCAATGCACTGCTGATGACGTCACATTTTACATCATTCATGACATGGTCAGTGACATCACTGATGACATCACTGATGACATCTCAAATGATATCACTGATGACATCATCCACGTGAAAATCTGATGCACCTCCTCACACTCTAATATAACCTTTGATACACCCACTGTAAAATACAGACTATCATTTTCAAAACCATCGACACACCAATACCAGTTACTACATATGCACTCACTGATTCCTAGGTCTACACACACATCCACTCATTCACAAATACAATCACTCGTGCATGCAGTCACTCATCAATACAACACTATCATATGCACTCATACAACTATACAGACACTCACACACCACCACTCATCCAGAGTTACTCACACACCTAGTCAGTCATGCAAAGAATCAATCACACTTCCATTTACTGACCTATACAGTTATACACACACCACATCACTTATTCAAACAGAAACAAATGCATACTTACTCTCTTATACAATCACTGATACAAGTACACACTCATCCATACAGCCACTCTCACAATCACTGACTCTCACGTATAGTCATTTATATACTCCAACTCTCACATACACTGCCTTTTACATATGTAGTTACTTGGACATGTACCACTGAGACATCCATTCACTCACCAACACACCCATACACACACTCACCCACCCATATAGCTGTTTCCACATACACTCTTGAACCCATACACCCAGTGAATCAATCACTCAAACATCTATGCACAGAGTCACACACCTCCCACCCACATACACTCAGGCACCCATACAAATACTCAGGCAGCCAATCGATAACCCATATAGACACTCATGTAGCTACTGACCAACCCATGCAGCAGCTTATACAATAACAGACAGACTGATACAGACATTCACACACTTTAGCCACTAACCCATGCATTCAGTAAGACACATGTAATCACTTACTTAAACAGTCAGTCACGCATCTACTAAATCCTCCATCCAGACACTTATACACCCACTCATTCTTCAATACACCTTGGCATATATATAATACATATTTAAACTTTAAAGAAACACACAGTCACTGGATGATGTCATCAGTGATGTCATTTGAGATGTCACCAGTGATGTCATCAGTGATGTCACTGACCATGTCATGAATGATGTAATATGTGACGTCATCAGCAGTGCATTGCGGGGGCGCGAGTTATAGTTAGCTGAGCTAACTATAACGGCGGAATTTCTATGGTTTTGTACCAGTGAAATGTCCAACTAACTATAACGTCCCTGAAACCTATGGTTTTTTCAGTGAATTTCTAAGGTTTTTTAAATGCTAATTTCTAACTATAATGTGCCTGAAACCTATGGTTTTTTCAGTGAATATATATATATGCAAATCTTTTCATGGGGTGGTGGGAGAAGGAGGTGGGCTGGGCGGAAGAGAACAACTCACAGATGGAAAAAGTGGCTCTATGGACAAGATTCATCGACGACCTGTTTATTTTGTGGGAGGGCAGCGAAAAGGAACTAGAGCTCTTCCTGAAGAAGTTGAACGACAACGATTGCAACCTACAATTTACTAGCACTTGGAGTCGACAACAATGTACCTTTCTAGATGTGGAACTAGAGATTAAGGAAAATACATTAACCACCAGAATACACAGGAAACCGACAGCCACAAACTCCATCCTGCATGCGAACAGCGGCCACCCATATGCACTGAAATTGAGTATTCCATACAGCCAAATGTTGAGAGCGAGGAGAATCTGCTCCAGAGAAGAACTATATGACGAGGAGTTGGACAGACTGTATAACATGTTCAGGAAAAGGGGATGCCCAATAATGGTACTGGAAAATGCCAAACTTAGGGCAAAAGAAAAAACCAGAAAACAATCCCTCTATCCGGATAGCATCCCAAAAGAGAACAGTGAGACAGTTAAGAGGCTGTTCTTAGAATACAACATGGCCCAACACAACATTAAGGACATTTTAATGAAACATTGGTGTGTCCTGAAAAATGATGAACACTTGACAGAGATCTTCAGGAGGGGTCCACAAATTACCTCTAAATAAGTACGATCCTTAGGGGACATTTTAACAGCAAGACACTACATCAACAAAGCAAACTTACAAGGAACAGGATCTTGGCTAACAACAAATCAGGAAGGATTCGTAAAGTGCAACTCATGTAAAGCATGCAAATATGGCATTAATAACAAGAGCTACCGCACATTGGATGGTCGTACGGTAGCCATTAGAGACAGAATAACGTGCAACACAGAATTTGTAATTTATGCACTACAATGTGCGTGCAATAAACTCTAGATCGGCAGCACTAAAAAGAAACTGAAATTACGGATCCTTCAGCAGATAAGAGCAATAAAAAATGGAGATAAGACCTACCCAGTGGCCTGCCATTTTGATGAGACACATGAACGATCACTGTCAACCTTCTCCTAGTGGGACATAAAACATGTCAAGGCCCACCCAAGAGGGGGAGATTGGGAGAAGGAGTTACATAAACAGGAATCGTGACTCATTCTTTTAATTGGAACTGAAATATCATGGGGCCATAACAGGGATGCTGAGTTATTTGTACACATATAAGACCAGTGACATTGGAAATGTAAATAGAATTGGATTTCTTGTTCCCCTTGAACCCAGTGGATACTATGAAATAAGCATGACGATCCCAAGTAACATCAGGGGATGGACTCTAACATTGGGCAAAAATGTAGATTCGAAAGCACCTCGCACTTTTTTTCATTTATTGATAATCTGATAGCATTTTATTATGACATCAAAATTAAGATGAAAAAATCTTGATGATTGAAGCACATTGCACTTTAGAAACATTAGTACTGTATTAGAGACATATAATTCATGGAAAGGAGGAGAGAATAGCTACCTCATACACATTATTTGACTTAATCAGGTAAAAGAGTAATTTCCGCACCTTTCTTTCTTTTTTAAGGTGTCAAAAATAGGATCCCTCATATTTTAGTACTCCCCTTCAATTCAATGCTGCCCCTTCAGGGGATGTAAAAAATAACCCCCAAGCACGTTGCACTTTCATGCACTTGCACTTTAAAAGGATGTATTTCCGTTATATATTGAGCTGCTATTATGCATGAGCACCTTAGCATGTATTTGTTACATGTTGAGCTGCTGTTACACATTAGCACTTTTATATGTATACAAAAAAACTTTTAAAATTATTATCGACTGATTATTTACAATCATGGAATATTAAGGAATAGGGGCAGATGTGAAGGAGTTTCCCCATATAGACATAGATATACCACAGGGGATACCTGTGAATCACTAAATAGATAGAGGGGGTACTAAATGAGGTACATCGGTAAAGCCAAAATAAAAAGTTGAAAGAGAAGAACAAGAAAAACAATAACAACAAAATATATAAAAAATATATATATAAAAAATAATACAAATAAAGAGAGAATGAATAGATAGATTTAATAACAAAAATAAATAAAACTAAAAGAGAATATAACATAAGCAAAAACACACATAAATAAAGAGAAGAGAAATAGATGACTATATTGGTGCAGAAAAAGGAAAAAGACACACATGAAAACATTGATTTAGGTTTTTAGGAATTAACAAGTGCATTATGGATATATCAGCTATCGTGTTTGTTTTGATCATATTCTTTTTAATATTATGTATCATGTGATAAATCCATGCAAATGTAATAAGAAGGCAGAGAATATATGCCGGTGAAAAGAAACGAATTGTATCGCTCTAGTGGTGGGTCATGGGTCAATGATACTGAATGGACAAAAGTATTTAAAAATACACAATGCCAAGCCCAGAGAGACCCAGTGGAAGGCAACTCGCCAAAACGCGTCGGTCCTTACTGAAAGGGTAATGAGGACTGTGTAAGAGACTATGCCTTGAATATACTTTTGAAGGAATAAAACAATTTGACTTACCGAGAAAGCTGTGCTGGTATCTGTAGCCGTGTGCCACTGTACCTGACATCCGTGAAGAGGACGCCAGAAGGAATATATATATATATATATTCACTGAAAAAACCATAGGTTTCAGACACGTTATAGTTAGAAATTAGCATTTAAAAAACCTTAGAAATTCACTGAAAAAACCATAGGTTTTAGGGACAGTTATAGCTAGTTGGACATTTCACTCGTACAAAACCATAGAAATTCCCCGTTATAGTTAGTTCAGCTAACTATAACTTGCGCCCTGCAGTGCACTGCTGATGACGTCACATATTACATCAATCATGACATGGTCAGTGACATCACTGATGACATCACTGATGACATCTCAAATGACATCACTGATGACATCATCCAGTGACTGTGTGTTTCTGTAAAGTTTAAATATGTTTAATATATATAGGGAAAGGCGTATTGAAGAATGAGTGGGTGTATAAGTGTCTGAATGGATGATTTAGTAGGTGCTTGACTGACTCTATAAGTGTGTGATTAAACGTATCTTACTGAATGCATGGGTTAGTGACTAAACTGTGTGAATGTCTGTATCCGTCTGTCTGTTGGTGTGTAAGCTGCTGCATGGGTTTGTGAATAGCTACATGAGTGTCTACATGGGCTATTGATTGGTTGTCTGAGTATCTGTATGGGTGCCTGAGTGTTTGTGTGGGTGGGGTGTTTGTTTTGTGACTCTGTGCATAGATGTGTGAGTGGGTGATTCACTGGGTGCATGGTTTCAAGAGTGCATCTGTGATGAACTGTATGGGTGGGTGAGTGTGTGTATGGGTGTGTTAGTGAGTGAATGTATATCTCAGTGGTACATGTGTGAAAGGCAGTATATATGTGTGTTGCAGTTTATAAATGGCTATAAGTGAGAGTGTGTGATTGTGAGAGTGGCTGTATGGATGAGTGTGTACTTGTATCAGTGATTGTATAAGAGCGTAAGAATGTGCTAGTATTTGTATGAGTAAGTGAGCTGGTGTGTGTATAACTGTATAGGTGAGTAAATGGCAGTGTGATTAATTATTTGCATGACTGACTAGGTGTGTGAGTACCTCTATGGATGAGTGGCGGTGTGTGAGTGTCTATGTAGGTGTATGAGTGCATATGTTAGTCCTGTACTGAGTGACCGTAAGTATGAGTGACTGTACGGGTGAGTGAGTGGATGTGTGTGTAGACCTAAGAATCAGTGAGTGGGTATGTAGTTATTGGTGTTGGAGTGTCTATGGTTTTGAGAATGGCAGTCTGTAATTTAGAGTGGGTGTATCAAAGGTTATATTAGGGTGTGAGAAGATGCATCAAATTATCACATGGATGATGTCATCAGTGATGTCATCAGTGATGTCATTTGAGATGTCATCAGTGATGTCATCAGTGATGTCACTGACCATGTCATGAGTGATGTAATATGTGACGTCATCTGCAGTGCACTGCGGGGGCGCGAGTTATAGTTAGCTGAACTATGTTTTTTTCAGTGAATTTCAAAGGTTTTTTAAATGCTAATTTCTAACTATAACGTGTCTGAAACCTATGGCTTTTTCAGTGAATTTCAAAGGTTTTTTAAATGCTAATTTCTAACTATAACATGCCTGAAACCTATGGTTTTTTAAGTGAATTTCAAAGGTTTTTTAAATGCTAGTTTAAGAGCTGCGTTGCAGAGAGGTGTAAAAAGGGGCGTGGCCTGGACCACCTCTCTGCAATGCAGGTCTGTGGCGCTTACTGGAGGTACCTGGTGGGCTAGTTGGCCCCCAGGGGCCCTCAGGATTGAAGAGGAATTAATTCCCCAACTTAAAACGTGCCACAGGGCCTGTTTGCACAGATGTCACCTCAGGTCCCGCCCCTCCCTTCACCACTGTGCACACACGCCCCGTGGCACGTTTTAAGTTGGGGGATTAAGTCCCCTTGAATCCTGAGGGTCCCTGGGGGCCAACTAGCCCACTAGGTACCTTCAGTATGCACCAGAGAGCTGCGTTGTTGAGAGGTGTTCAGAGGCCACGCCCCTTTTTACAACACTCTGCAACGCAGCTCCGTGGCGCTTACTGGAGGTACCTGGTGGGCTAGTTGGCCCCCAGGGACCCTCAGGATTAAAGAGGTATTAATTCTTAAAACACGCCACAGGGCGTGTTTGCACACATGTCACCTCAGGCTCCGCCCCCTCCCTTCACCACTGTGCAAACGTGCCCCGTGGTGCATTTTAAGTTGGGGGATTAACTCCCCTTGAATCCTGAGGGTCCCTGGGGTGCAACTAGCCCACCAGCTACCTCCATTAAGCGCCACAGAGCTGCGTAGCAGAGAGGTGTAAAAAGGGGCGTGGCCTCAGAACACCTCTCTGCAACTCAGCCCCCTGGTGCATACTGGAGGTTCCTGGTGGGCTAGTTGGCCCCCAGGGACCCCCAGTATTCAAGGGGAATTCGTTCCCCATCTTGGCACGTTTGCAGAGTGCTGCAAGGAGGGGGCGTGGCCTCCGGCGCGATGCCGGTCTTTTATTTATTTATTTTTTTAAGAAGGGGGGCTATGTGGCCCCCCTTCTTTTTCTAATTTATTGGCCCCTAATGTTTTTAAAAAAAAAAAAAAATTGGAAGGGGGCCGCTTGGCCCCCCTCCCAAGGCCTTAATCGGCCCCGGGGACCCCCTGCCCCGGGGCATGGCCTTTTTTTTTTTTTTATCTTTTGGAGGGGCTGCGTTGCCCCCCTCCTCAGGCCACTTATGGCCCCGGGGACCCCATCCCCCGGGGCCGGCCTTGGTATTTTTAATTATTATTTTTTTTTCTTTAAATTTTGGGGAAGGGGGCCACGTGGCCCCCCTCCCGGGCCACTTTTAGCCCCGGGGACCCCATCCCCTGGGGCTGGCCCTCTCTGTTGGGAACCGTGGGGGGGTCCCCAATCCCCCCACGGTCCCGCCGACTCCCCGCGTCCCTCGGGAGCCGGCATTGCTTTTCCACATGGGGAACTGCTAAGATGCAGCTCCCCGTGTGGAAAAGCAATCGTCTTTGGTTTTTGGAAGAGAGAGCAAGTTTCCTGCTCTCTCTTCCAAAAACCAAAGCAGTTTGCTATGGCAGGGCGGGAGCCGCGAGGCTCCCGCCCTGCCATAGCAAACTACAGTGTCCCGGGGGTGGGCACCCCGGGACACTGCAGGAGCCGGCCTTGGGGTGTGGTGGTCCCCAGGGCCATCAAGGGCTCCAGGAGGGGGGCCGCATGGCCCCCCTCCCAACATTTTCAAAGCCCCGGGGGGTGGTGGTCCCCGGGGCTTGGGGGTCCATAATGGACCCCCAAATTTAAAGACTTAGTGCCCCGGGGAGGTGGCGGTCCCCAGGGCGTGTGGGGGGGCTCAAGACACCCCCACACAGGTTTACTTATTAAAAAAAAAGCCCCGGGGGGTGGCGGTCCCCGGGGCAGCGGGGGCCGTGTGCCCCTGCTGCACCATTATTTCTTTAAAGCCCCGGGGGGTGGTGGTCCCCGGGGCTTGGGGGGGACTTGGATGCCCCCCCACATTAAAATTTAAAGCCCCTGGGGTGGCGGTCCCCGGGCTGCGGGGGGGCCATGAGCCCCCCACATATATTGTCATAAAGCCCCGGGGGTGGCGGTCCCCGGGACTTGGGGGGCCTTTGAGCCCCCCACCCATGTATTTTTAAGCCCCGGGGGGTGGTAGTCCCCGGGGCTGGGGGGGCTGTGAGCCCCCCCGCAATTATATAAGATAAGCCCCGGGTGTGGCGGTCCCCAGGGCTTGGGGGCCCCTTTGGGCCCCCCATCCCAATACTACTATTGCCCCCGGGATTTGGCCCACCCGGGGGCTGAATATTAACGAAGCGCGGGAGTCCGCGCTTCGTTTTTTTTTTTCTCGGCTGGATCCGCGCACCCTGCGCTGATTTTGCCGATTTAAAAAAAAAACATTTTTGGGGCCCTGGGGGTCCTTGTGGGACCCCCTAAGCAGGCCTAGGGGGTCAGGGTGTTTCTACCCTGCCCCCTTTTTGCGTTTTGCGCACTTGTTTCTCTGATTTCTTGTGCCTCGGTTCTACCGAGGCACAAGATGGCTGCCAACACTTCCTGGTTTGGAGTGTTGACAGCCAATTAGCATACAGCTCGTGATCGGGAGGGTGCGCGGATCCTCCGCGGCCATAGATATATATGTGTTTTTACTTTTGATTTTCTCAGCAACTACTGAACGGATTTACACCATTTAACAAAAAGGGTTCTTTCTGAACCAAGAACTACCTCTTTGCCACATTTGGTGTAATTCCGTTCAGCAGTTCGGGCTGTAGCCGTGTCTAAAGTTTCCTATGGGAAATTGCATGGGGAAAACATGTTTTGGGACCCCCCTTTTTTCTCAGCCCCCGCTTGCCGAATCACCCCGAAACTTTCAAGATAGGAGCGGACCGGAGCGCCCCACGAGTTTTGAAAATTTTGCGAACATTCATCAACCGGCGCCAAAGTTATTGGAAATAGAATGTTGTGAATTTCCTATGGAAAATAGGTCCTAACTATAACTATCTACTGGCGACCGCCAGTAGATTATATATATATATATTTATTTATTTATTTAAATGTGTAAAAATGAAAAAGAAAAGAAGTTTGACTGTGTGTATATAGGAATTTGGGAGATACTTATTTGAAAAAATATATAATTTTATCTATTGCACATTATATTTTTGTGTGTGTAACTACTGTTACTAGCATTGCTCAAATTGTAGCCATGTTATATGTGTCTGCATTAATACATTTTGGCATTTTGCATTTCAACAAATGTGTTCAGTTAACATGAGTGTACCTATAACATTAATAAATTGCGCTTATATTTGCAGATATGTCCATCAATCACCCAAGGCAAGATGGAGAAGGATATGACAGCATAATGAACATGTGTACAGACCCCGTCCAGATCTCAGACCATGCAGCAAAAACACATCATTAAGAAATAACGGCTGAACAGCAACACTTCAGAGACATTGGAACACAAATTCCAATCAGAACTTTAGTATGACATCACAATTTAGACTACCACCCCACCTGTTGTGAAGATGATGGTACTACTGGATCATTCCAATATACAGTGGGTGACTCAATTGGAATGTCTCAGACAACTTTCTTTGCTGTCCTCAACCAGGTCTTGCATTTTCTGCTCAGACCATGAATAACTATATCCAATTTTCTATGGGCAATGCTACACTCAACAATATCAAGGTTAAGTTCTGTGGATTGAGAGGCATAACACATGTGGTACATGCTGTAGATGGAACCCATGTTGCATTGGTGACACCTTGTGAAAATGCAGATTATTAGATGGTTTGTTAGTGCAATCTCACCATGTTATAATGTCACAATTCCGTATCAGGTCCAGTCAGGTTCATTTGTAAAACCGTAACTCAGTCCTGGATAGCTCTGGCATGGAGCAGTTAGGATTTATCAAAGGAACAAGTGTAAATCATTAAGCAGTACCAAAAACAGTAAATAAGGAGAAAGCACAACACAATAAAAACCCAACACCAAACTATAGATATAGTTTTTTTTCCTTTAAATAGACATCTGAATTAGACAAATCCACAGGAGGGTTCCGGAGATATGGATTTTCAAAGAAACAATAAATCACTGCTTTTCACTCAATGCAATAAATCTTTGTAATTTACCGCAATAGAGGTTAAGGGTTAGCCACTACATGCTGGTTGAAAACAACTATATGGGCACGCATGTATGTGCCAACTCCGATATGGAGTCAGTCACAGGGACCAATCAGGTCCAGGGGGACAGTTACCTGTCAACTTTAGCATTCTTCATCCAGTTTTTATTCCTTATGCCAAAACGGCTTTTGACGTCAATGGAGTGGTTTTGATGCAAGGGATACAGGATGTTGAAGATGCTTGAAGATGCTGAAGATGCTGAGCTGGTGCAATGGGTCTTCCTGTGGCCACCTCTATGCCCTCGGGCCTGGAGGTGTGACTTTGGCTTCAACGTTCGATCTCACATGGTGTCCAGTTGAGGTCCAGCACAGGTCCAGCAGCTACTGATCTACTGGTCTCTGATTACAGTAAACCAAGCTGTTTCACTTGGTTGGCAATAATATTCTCACTGCACAACCAAACTTCACTCTGATGACTCTCCTGGGTCCCGCAGACTCGAGGGCAACTATTGAGGGCCGGAACTTGGTCTCCCAGGCTGCACCTCGGTGTCAGGCAACACTCATGCTTCTTGGCACCAGGCTCTCAATGGTGCAGGCTTCTTTGCTTTTATGGCCCTGTGGCTGTAACAGGGAGTCAGCCAACTGTCTCTTATAGTTACTTTGTCTGTCTTACAGCCTTGGCCAACTTTTCCACCAGTGAGGAATGAATCCACAGTCCTCTTTTTGCTGGTTCACAGATTCGGCAGGTGCAATATAGTCTTTGGTACAGCCCCTCTTTTAGTTGGGTCAAGGGAGCAGCCTTCTTCAGTCCTCTTTCCAGTACAGACAGCATCTGAGGTCTGGGCCAGCGGTGCCACATTTATGCCTGCTACAAACTACAGGGAGAACAATGGGCTGTCTTGAGGAGAGCAGCTGTTTGCAAATGACTACTGGATTGCTTTGGACAAGTGGAGATGTTCTAGAGTTGCTATTTGTAAACTTGTTACATTAAATTCGACTTGAGCAACAGGTCGGGGTTAATGCAACAATTCTTTTCTTACCTTACCAGATCTAGTATTCCCATTAGGAAGTTAGCACTGCTGAGTTGTCAGTGTATAACTCCATACTTGCCAGTGGGGCTACCAGCTTTACTACAGTAAACACAACAATGTGGGGTTCATACTGTCAGGACATGTAAGGTTATCAAAACTCGTCCTTTTTATTATAATACACCATGCCCTTAGGGCTCATTAGGTCTACCTTAGTGATGACTTATAAATAGTAAAAAGGAAGGTTTGTGCTTTACATTGGTTTAAATGGTAAAGTCAAAGCAGCAGTTTAAAAACTACCCTGTCAGTCTGCAATGAGAGTCATGCTTTGCTTTGTCACACTCATGGTGGCACAGCAAGTGCTGCATTCTACCAGGGACACAAAACGTACTGGCCCTAGGTACCACTGATATCATATACTAGGGACTTCAAAGTAAGTTAAAATATGCCAATTTTAAGTAAGCCAAGTATACATATAGGGCCTCATTTACGGGGATTTGGATTAGGGCAGTGACGCAAGTCCGCTTGCTGCGCTGCCATACACCAAAGTGAAAGGGCAGGAATGCCCCATATTTATGCAATGCAGTGCACTCCTGTCCTTTCCCCCTGCACTGGTGCTGTTGCCGCAGCCTAGCACCAATGCAGGCACCCTTGTGCAATGGTGCAAGGGTGCCTGTGTTGTAGGCAGGGTTGTTTTTGTGCAGGAAGGGGCACCTCCCTGCGCAAAAGCAATCCTAAAAGATGTTTTCCTCTTTATATGTGTGCTGCACAATGCAGCACTTATGGAAAGAGAAAAAAACAAGGAGAAATATAGATGTTTCTCCTCATTATGCCCCACCTTAGGAGGTGTAAGGATTTGGCATTTCCCCAGGTTTACATGATCTTGCAAATCTGGGTTAGCATCTAAATCCATGGGTGTTGAGTGGGAAACCCCACTGCAATGCCCATGGAACACCTCCCAAGCACACAGTAAGGCAACACAGCGCTTTGCGCTGCCTTACCTTACTCCATATCCCTGAGGCCATGCAAAGCTGTGGCCTCATAAATATGATTTTGTAATCACAAAAGGTGAAGCTCTGGTGGTACAGAAGGCTTGTAAATATGCCCCATACTATTAAAGGCTTCAGCATTGGCACTGGGGCCTGGTTGGCAGAGCACTTCCACAGTCGAAAAAGCAGCAGCATCACACCAAAAGTTTGGGGGTGATAGCGCAAAAAGAGGCATTTCCTTACATACCTCATGTCAGGATCAAGTTTTTCACTATAGGAATTATTCCTATTACATCAATGAGCAGGTGGTTATCATCGCAGACCTCTGCATCACAAGTCTGTGCATGATTTCAAGGTTCTACCCATGATTCGCTGGTGCTAAGCAACATTTGCATATCCCAGCATACCAGGTCTTGAACCTAGAATGACCTGGTTTGTTGGCAAGTCTCAGCCATTATGTTTATACCATTCCTAATGCTAATATGTGTTGACAAAAGATCAGTTCAGTTACTTGTATGATTTTTTATCATTGGACTCAGGGAATCCGAATCATAGTTGGCTTTTGACACCTCTGAGGAATCCAAAAAAGAAAGGGAAGCCTACTTCAAGGAAGCACATTTGTGAATATTGGGTCATATGAAGCAGGCTTTTGTGATTCTGAAGGCCTGGTACAGGTGCCTGGGCACAATAAGAGGGGCCCTCCTCTACTCTTCCGTTAAGTTCTGCATGATTGTAGCATGCTTCACAGCATTGGTCTGTGGGAGAATATACCATTATTTCCTGATGATGATTACCAGTGAGCATCCCAGGGTGATGATGGTGATGTTTCAGAAAGATGACAGTGATGAGGATGAAAGCGCTGACCTCAGGTGTGAACCATTCAAAAACATTCTTGCTTGATGGCAAGTGACTATAAAGGATGTGTCATTTGTTGGTCTGCCCTATGGACATATCCTCTTTGGCAATTGAACCTACTAACCAAACAAATATTCTTTCAAATTGTGGACTGTTTGGTGTTATAAAAGTACTATTGAGATGAATAATGTGTTTGAATAGAGAATATTATATTTTCACAACCAAAAAATATCATGACCATGAATGGGGACAAGTTTTGTTGTCAACTGCTGGCCCACTACCAAGGCATTGGTGGATAATTTGAATTGTTGCACGGATACAGGTTTTGTTGAGACCTGCTTAGCAAGTTTTCCATCTATTAGTGGAATGGATGTGCTTCACTTAGCAGTGCACTTCTTTTCAGTCATGGAATGATGCTAATGTGCATGAGTTTCACCAAAGGGACCTGACACAATGTGTGTGTCTCAAAGCCTTGAACTTGGACTTGTATGTTATAAACTGCACCCTATCTGTGGAAACCAAAGCCTGTATTATATATTTGGTGCACTGTTCATGTTTGTGTTACATTTCCCCTTTAACCAGGTGTGCAGGGTGCAAACATGACATGTGCATCAGATTACAGTAAATGCACTGCCCTCAGGGCAGTCATGAATTCAGGTGTGCTCTGATGGCAAAGCATTCAGTGAAAATGGAGCAGCTTCTTTAATGACCCGCTCCATGATTTACTGTGCAGGCAGCACCCACCTGCACTTTAAAGAGGAGACAGAGATCCCCTTGCTGGCAGGTGCAGTGAGTGACTGCACCCACTTGAAAGTGGGTGCCTGGGGTGTACATGGGACCTTCTTTGTCTCCTCCAGAGGGATGCCCTCAAGGAGCACACTGACAGTGCACCACCTTTTTGCGGGGCACTGTCAGTGAGCCTCCTGACCACTTCTTTGACTTTATGCCTATGTCTTAAAATGGTGAGGGTACAAAGGCAAAGACATTCCCTCATTTGCATGAGGGCATGCCCAATTGCAAATGAGGGTATGCCATCTCAAGATAGCGTTGGTGCTACATGTGCACCAGCCCTATAAGTATTACAGAAGGGGCCACACAAGCATCTGTTTCCCCTCTGTAACAACAAAGTGCCCTAGGTTCACACAAAGCAGGCACAGTTGCCCTTGCAATCCCAGGGCACTTGTGTAAAATGGCTCCTGGTATACCTTATGGCTACATTTGAGTATAATGTCAATGGATAATAGGACGAAAGCAAAATCTGTTGATAAAAACTAAAATTTGAGTCCTTACTGTATTTAGAGGGCAAGTTGTCACCGATAGGTAACACTGACTGTATATATTCACAAAAGGTGGAATCCTTACACAGCTTGCACTGGAACAGTCATAATTCATTTCTGAATATGTCTCTTATAAATATTTATATTCATATCTGTACTTCCTAATGTTATGATCTCTCTGCCTACTCTGTATTTAGAAAAGTGTATCTATACATTGTTGAAGTGTCCTTCTTGTTTGCCTGGCTTTTGGATGTCCACCCCATTTTAATTCAAATTTCCTGATTGGCAACAAACAATTGCTGTTTTGCAAACTGATATTAGTTTTAATATACGTGTTTGTGGTCATGAAATGTGTATTGTCTGTCTAAAGTACATTATTGATTTTTTTTTTACTTTGTTGTAAAGTATATATTGGTTGTTAAAACATAAACGATTAGCAAAATTATTCTGAAAAGGAGGTCTTTACAGACATTATTTTTATTCACTATTGAGTTTATTTATAAACAAATTAATATTTTTAAAAATGGTACCTTGGATTGTGGATGAGAAAAGTATCATTAGCAAACAGTTTTTTAGAATCCTTTCCCAGGCATCAGTCCTTAATAGTCCCTGAGCAGGTGGGAAATGTTTGGGTTCTGGTGGATAAGGAGAATAATCCAGACACTCACATTAGCATCTCTTGGTAGTAGGTTTGTTGGTGTTGTCCTCAGCTGGGCCAGGTGATGAATGACCTCTCCTAAGGGCTACTTGAGTGACTATAGTGTGAGCGGGGAGAGTGAGAGGTGGGCAGCAGTGTCCGCAGCTGAAGATAATTAATGGACAGAGCGGGCAGATGATATTTGATCATTGAAAGTGGCAGCTTAATAAGACATTGCTGCAGTCTCTGTTTTGAAACTATCCTGCACCACCCTAGAATGTAAGGTTTGCACACCAAGGTGACTCTCTAGGACATCAAACTGGGGCCTTAGGAGTTCCGTAATTTGTTGGCCCAGTCTATCCTCCTGCTGCATAGATGCATCCATCAGGTGTTGACATTAGTGTCCGCACCGTAAGCCTCTCTCCCAGCAGAAGGTCCTGTCCCAGCTCTGTCCAATTGCCCAACGACCTTAACTGAGTGACCATAGGTGTAGTGTATCCTTGTTGCACAGCATATGTTATGTTGGTGGTTGTCATATGAACCAGTATAGAAGTGACAATAGTTATTGGGGTGGTAGGGCAACAGGGGCTTGTGGGGCATTGATGCTATTATTGGGAATGGGACTCTGATGGACGTTCTTGTGTTCTCAGGAAGAGTGAAAGAACTAGGGTGCTGGCCACCCAATTATGATAGGCCTGTCATCAACATCATCATCATTCGCCATAGGTGCTGCTCTCACTGAATGCCTGAATCTTCTATCCTCAGGCAGAATGGACTAGGTTGTTGAGGCAAATGTCTGTGACTTTGGTACGTCTCTGTGAAAAAAATATAAAATAAAAAAATAATATGATGTATTGGAAATGATAGTTGTTACTATATGATTTACCATGGTATGCTATTGAACATTTTCCCTTTATTGATACTTGTAAGGTCAGACAGCTCATTTGTAATTTACCTAAGATAAATTGAGCTGCTCATTGATACAAAGTGAAGTCTTGTAACTGAGTGCCCTCTATTTCAATAGCCCTTTATTCTTTGTAGAAAGACATACAGTAAGGGTGATATGGTGTTTGATGATGTTATGGTAATCAACATTTGTTCAGAGTTATATGTTTATTCAACGTATAAGTGATTCCCTTGATTTCTTGCTAAATTTACAAGAACTTTAGATTGGCCATTTGAAATTAAGTCAAACTATCTTTATAGCTAATAGTTATATAGAAATATGTCCTTGTAGTGGTTTGCTGAATCTATCAATTGTATAATTTTATCCTGTTTGTTTTAGGATATAGCTACGTTGCATACTTTAATTTTTTTTCTACTAGTGTGCTTCTTTCATTTGCTGACCTAGGAGTCTCTGTTATGCTGCTACGTATGTAGCCCACTACTTCTTAAGGACTTTCCATGTTTGATTTATTAATTTAATTTTGTCGGCACATTAATTGAAAATTGACAAAATTGTTGTGGTGTGTATTGTACTGTTAATGTAGTGTTATGACAATGCTTGTAACTCTTATTTGTATTCATTATTGAAGAAGCTTGTGTGTGTTGATTGTGTACATTTCATTTATATCACAGCTTGTTCTGTGTGAAATGGCAATTGGCTGTCCATGTGGGAGGTCTGGCCTACTGGTCCTCAGCACTGGAGCCTAGGGTTGTTTGACTCTCCACTCTGGTCAGCAGACACAGGCTGCTTTACAGTGTTCTTGAGATACATTTATATCATGGCTAACCGGTAGAAAAGTGCTTGTGCTCACTCCCTAAACCATGGTAAGATTGACCTACACCTGTTTGGCATATTTAATTTATTTTAAGTCCCTTGTAGAGTGGTATAACATATATCCAGGGCCTATAAATTAAATGACGCTAGTGGGCCTGTAGCACCTACTGTGCCACCCACTTAAGTAGCCCCTTAAAATATGTCCTAGGCCTGCGATTGCAGCCTGAATGCAGTTTTAAACTGCCAATTCGAATTGGCAATATAACCCCCTTGCTAATTTTTAAACTCTCCTTTTTTGTATTTTTGACACCCCTAATGTAGGCCCTAGAAAGCCCAGAGGTCAGGGTGCATTGTAAATAAAAGGTTGCGTATGTGTTTTTAAGATTTGCATGCTCTGGTAGTGAAAAATTGTTAAATTAGTTTTTTACTATAGTGAAGCCTACCTCTCCCGTAGGATAACATTGGGTTGCCTTATTACATTTAATAAGTGCTAACGTTTTATTGGGAACAGGTAAGCATTTCATGAGAAATTATCAATAAAAATCCTATTTAATAGTAAAGTCGGATTTTAAGTTCTAAGATTGAAAATGCCACTTTTAGAAAGTGTGTATAATAACAATGGGGTAACCCTGTGTCCCTCAGAACCTGGGTACTTATACAAAAAAGCTACAATGGTTCCATCTGGTGTGAACAATTGCTTATACGCTCCAGAATAAATCATAAACATAATTTAGATGCAAGACAGCTGGTGGCACCAAAAGGTTGCCTTTAGGATCTGAAACTGATTTAGAATAGTTTGTTGCAGTGATGAATCTGCAAACTGGGGTGGAACTCTCATAGTTACTGGGAGCATCCCATCGCCCGGTGGAGACACATGGTCACAGTCCCTGTTAGCTCAGAGCACTTCGGTCTCTCTGCCAGCAGTCTCCAGGCGTCTTCCTACACTTTAGGCGCCTGACGTTGACTACAGCCACGTCTCACAACCTTTCGGTCCATTGACTGACCCCTTTACAATTATATCTGCTGTCTGGTTAATGTCCTGTCCTGAATAAGACTCGCCATGACGCTTTCTTAGTCACGTTTACGTTAGTGTTGAAACGTCGACGAACCATAGCGGTCCAGTCTCAACCGGTCAGTCTCAGTCTCTGGGTCTAAACTGCAAAACAATCTCGCACTCTAGCAGAGACACTTAATTGATCAATATACTGGCTGCATCGAAGAATCACTCTTTCTGTATATCTTGTACATAGACTATATGTCTTGTTCTCACCAATGTGTATATAACACTCAGTCACCCATGTCACTTGAGCACCTTTGTCACTTAACTTATCGTCACCTTGTTTTTATCAAATTGTAGACAGCCGCATGAAAAATTTGGAAAAAATTTGATTCGGAGAAAGAGTAAATTCTTACAACTCTGTATAAATTGTTGGCCTCTTGTGTTCCAGCCCACTCTCATGTGCAAATGTTGCATCTAAATTATTTTTATGATTTATTCTGCAGCGTATAAGCAATTGACACACCTGACAGAACCATTGTAGCTTTTTTGTACTTTTAGAAAGTAGGCATTTTCCTGCCCTAAACTGTGGCAGCGTCACTGGCATCTCACCCGATTCTGATGCCTGGAAACCTGTTGGGTGGGCAAGACACACTGTTGGAGATCGGCGGGCAGTACAAGCAGCTCACTGGTGGGTCGTCGCGTGCCGACACTTAACTTGCGTAGGCTGGCCTGCTGGTGTGTCGTGCCCCTTCCAGCATCATAGGGCAAATTGCTTCTGGAGGACGCCATCCATGCCTACAGTCCATCATGTTTTCTTCTTCCCAGGATTCCCCAGGTGGGATCCTGGTTTCTAATATATCACAAACCAAGCTGGCCACCTCAGACTATTCCTCCATTACATTATCCAAATCCAAGAGTGCTTCCTTATAATTTCCTGAGTTTCTTGCTCTATATAAGGAAGCCTGTCCAGCTTAATCTGTGCATCGCAATGCTTCACTCTCCTGATCTAGTGTGCATCGCTTCTGCTTTTATTGTATTTTTCCAGCCAGCATTTTTGTCCTCTTCCTTGTTGTTCTGCCTTATTCCAGCTCCGCTTTCTGTTTAGTTCCTCCCAGTTGTTTTTTTCCTGATTTTTTCTTCCGGGATTCCAATTGCGTTTTGGTTGATTTTTGCCCTCTGGCTTTTTCCTCCATTAAGATTCCTTCAGGAGGCCACTTTCCAGCTTGGACATTTCCTGCATCAACAGCAACATGGCTGCCAAAAGTGATCGCCCTTACCTCTGGCAGACAAGAACAGCCAAGACCCGAATTTCTCCATCAGTCCACGAACGGAGATCCGCAAATAAGCATCTTATCCGTGACATAAACTATTTGGTGCCTGCAGCCTATCCTGGGTCACATGACTGGTTGTAGTTGGATTTTGTTTGTTCCTCGCAAACAGTTACACAATAGAGGAATTAGGTGTGTGCCTGAATGGGCCATCAGCATGGCAGGATGGGGGGCAGAACTGAGCACAGCCCCACTTGCAACTGAATAGGCTGTGCTCTGTGGCTTCACACAAAGGACTTGTCATACCTGCATTGTTCATGCAGCCAGGTTGGAGCCAGGGTAGGGGAGTCAGGAAACTTCAAGAACTTCAAAGGGACTTCTCTAGAAACTTCTCCTACTTCAAAGAAGGCACCATGTATAAAAAGGGGATCCTCAGACCCACTCTTCGGGTCACTTTCTGGACCTGAAGTACTCTCAGAGAACTGCCTGTTCTTGTAGCCTGCTGTGTACTCCACAAGACAAGCTTTCCTGCACTTGGAAAGTCTGCTTTGCTGCTTGGATCCTTCCTTGAACCCTCAGAATCCTGCCCTACTGCTTGAGTCCTGTTTTATCTTCGGATTCTGGGACTACCAGAGTGAATCTAAGGGCTAATTTGCTGGTCTCCTGTTCAGAGTTTCAGGGAAAGAAAAGCCTCCCTCCATCTTGAACCATCCCCTGGACCTAGACTGAGTAAGTCCTAACCCCCAAGTGGTGCCCCTCTAGTCCTGGTTCCTTAGTGGTGGTGTTGAAGGTGCCCAGATAGCTAAAATATAAAACTTGAACATTTTTGGCCAAAACTGCTCTGAGAAGCGAGGGAAGATTGGGACAAAACTGCTTGTTTATCCACACAAGGAGCATTCCCAGTCGGCCTGATTTTGTGGCAGCTCCTGCTATGTTCTTCTATGCATCAGCAAATCTTCTTCAGCCGTCCCTTGCCAAAGGGGTGTCTGGTCTCGTGGAACTCTTGTTGCCTACAACCTCTTGCCTCATCACGCTGGAGATTTTGACTTCCAAAAAAGTGACTAAGTCCAAACAAAGAACTCTTTACTGTGACTTCGTCCAGTGGCTCCCCGATGATGACTGCCCTCCTTAGACACCACCTGCAACCTTGCTGCGCTGAACTTTACCTAGTCCGAGGGTAAGCACTGGCGGGCCCGATCCACTCTTTGTATCAGACTCACATTCCAAAGCGATCAGCCATTTTTTTCGACTTTGACCCGCTCTCCCGTGACTAGATGTCTGCGGTTGGCGCTTTGATATTTTTGGTGCTAGATTTCACTAAAACATTTAGGAATTCATAACTCTGATTCTACTGATTGCATTTTTGTTGTTTTGGTGTCAAATAATTTGCTAAAATGTACTCTATTTTTCTAAAATGGTGTGGAATTTTTCTTGTGTGTGTTTTCACTTTATTGCTATTTGGGTGATGAATAAAGTTAAACCTGACTGCTTTTTGTGCCAAGTTACCAAAGGTTTAAGCACAGGTTAATTTAGGAATTTTTGTGGTTCACACTGGTGGGGATTGTGGCTGTATATATATGGATTCCATGCACGTTTAAAGCCCCAAAATAACCACTGTTAAGTGTGAGGATTATGAGTGCCCCAGTAATGTTAGTTGACAAGATGGGTTGATGTCACAGTGACACATCTTTACCATTCCTAGACTTTGGTTTTATATCAATGAAATAATGTGTGTTAAAAAACAATCAATGGAAACAGTTTAGTCCCACTGACATGGATTCATCTAGTACACCTTTTATTACTGCCTATATTTGATATGGCATTGTAGTGGCTCAGAGCTAGTAGGTGCTATCTGTTTATGATAAAAGTGGGACGAGAAACTTGATAGATGTTGCTGTTACAAGAGGAGGGTGTGTGTTGTGGCCAAAACGGGATGTTACACCTGTTTGAAAGGGTTTCTAATATGGGTCAGGTTAAGAAGAATGTTGTGACAGAGTGAGGAAATTATAAATAGTGTAACATTAGAAATGTAATGAGTTCTGAAACACATCAGGGAACCTACTTGTGCAAATAGGCTGGCATTTGTGAAGAGCCTTGCATTAGGGAATAGATGTACCGGAGTGAGGAGAGGATGAATTTGTCAGGGAGAGAGTACTGTTTGTATGTTCTGGTCTCCATGATGCCTTCAGTGTTGAGTATAGACAACATCGTCTGAGGTTCAGGGTTGCTTGATGTGCCCTGGAAGACTGGGAATGCACTCACCTTCACAGGCTGTTTCACTGCTTGCCTTCTGTGAGTGTCTGGTGTTGGACACAGCTTTCGCCTTATCCATGATTCTGGCACGTTTCCATTTTCTTGCTCATGGTTGGTGTTTGGACATGTGCTACAAACAACTCGGGCTCAACACTACTAGGCCCACCCCATTTCCTGCACCACCAGCCAGAGGGGAGCCCCTGTAATTGAATTAAGAGCAGGCTGGCAGGATAGTGTAGGGAAATGTTAGCCAGACCTGTGGGTTGGGTTACCCGGAACTGAGCCACCAGGAGAAACTTTCTCCATTTTGATTATTGTTGAGAAGTGCTTTCTGGGACATAAATATTCCACAATTCTAAGGAAGTTGTCATCACAGAGGATGGCACCCTGCACCCTATTTGTCAGGGGTGCCCCCCCTCTTTCCAGCCCAGAAACTGGATTAAATATGGGAGAGCTGCTCAGAAACTCAGAACCCTGCCTAGAAACATCAATAGAAGATAGAATCCCCTGCTGAACCCCTGGTCTGCGTCAAGAGAGAACTGAACTCTGAAGGACTGTATCTGTTGCACACTCTGGGCTTCACAAAAGAGAACTTTGCCTTGCTTCAAAGGATTAAGAAGTGGACTCCCTGAAAGCAACAGGTAGAAAAGAGCTTCAAGAAGTCACCTGCATCAGCAATGTAAAGAGAGGAGTTCCCCTGCTAACAGATGGAGTTTCTAAGGCAGGGATGAACATCTATTTCATAAAAATCTTAGGCAACAATTTATTTCCAGATCAGAGTGAAAACACTTACAAACAAAAAAAGGGGAATAACAATTATTTTTATATAAAAAATAATAATGGTTATTATTTATTATATTCAAAATATGTCTTTGTTGAATAAATATTTATATAAATAAATATATCAATCAATTCATACGAACAATACATGCCGTCCACATCACTAACTAATACTCACATATAGTCATGCATACAGACACTTCATGCCCCCAACAAACAACAGTACATAGAGGTAAATTGTTATGCTTTAATATGCTTCTATAACAAGTTATATCAAATAGAGCATTTCTTTTTAACACAGCAACTTTACTATAAAGATTGTGGCTACAGTCAACATTTTAGTGTTGTCGCCTTCTTCAGGAAGCCACAGAATATATATATCTATATCTATATTCACTGAAAAAACCATAGGTTTCAGGGACGTTACAGTTAATTGGACATTTCACTCGTACAAAACCATAGAAATTCCCCCGTTATAGTTAGTTCAGCTAACTATAACTCGCGCCCCCGCAATGCACTGCTGATGACGTCACATATTACATCATTCATGACATGGTCAGTGACATAACTGATGACATCACTGATGACATCTCAAATGACATCACTGATGACATCATCCACGTCAAAATCTGATGCACCTCCTCACACTCTAATATAATCTTTGATACACCCACTGTAAAATACAGACTACCATTTTCGAAACCATCGACACACCAATACCAGTTACTACACACACACTCACTGATTCCTAGGTCTACACACACATCCACTCATTCACCCATACAATCACTCATACATACAGTCTCTCATCAATACAACACTATCATATGCACTCATACACCTAAACAGACACTCACACACCGCCACTCATCCATGGAGTTACTCACACCTAGTCAGTCATGCAAAGAATCAATCACACTCCCATTTCCTCACCTATACAGTTATACACACACCACCTCACTTATTCAAACATATACTAACACATACTTACTCTCTTATACAATCACTGATACAAGTACACACTCATCCATACAGCCACTCTCACAGTCACTGACTCTCACGTATAGTC
Organism: Calotriton arnoldi; assembly: GCA_963921515.1. Classification (NCBI taxonomy): domain Eukaryota; kingdom Metazoa; phylum Chordata; class Amphibia; order Caudata; family Salamandridae; genus Calotriton; species Calotriton arnoldi. The sequence goes on along the minus strand of CAWUFW010001768.1, from coordinate 45,416 downwards.
ATTTATATACTCCAAGCCTCACATACACTGCCTTTTTACATATGTAGTTACTTGGACATGTACCACTGAGACATACAGTCTCTCACCAACACACCCATACACACACTCACCCGGCCATACAGCTGTTTCCACATGCACTATTGAACCCATACACCCAGTGAATCAACCACTCACACATCTATGCACAGAGTCACACACCTCCCACCCACCCACACACACACTCAGTCTCCCATACAAATACTCAGGCAACCAATCAATAAACCATATAGACACTCATGTAGCTACTGACCAACACATGCAGCAGCTTACACAACAACAGACATACTGATACACACATTCAGACAGTTTAGTCACTAACCCATGCATTCAGTTAGACACATTTAATCACTCACTTATACAGTCAGTCACGCACATACTAAAATCCTCCATCCAGACACTTATACACCCACTCATTCTCCAATACACCTTGGCATATATATAAAACATATTTAAACTTTAGAGAAACACACAGTCACTGGATGATGTCATCAGTAATGTCATCAGTGATGTCATTTGAGATGTCATCAGTGATGTCACTGACCATGTCATGAATGATGTAATATGTGACGTCATCAGCAGTGCATTGCGGGTGGCGAGTTATAGTTAGCTGAACTAACTATAACGGGGAATTTCTATGGTTTTGTACGAGTGAAATGTCCAACTAACTATAACGTCCCTGAAACCTATGGTTTTTTCAGTGAATTTCTAAGGTTTTTAAATGCTAATTTCTAACTATAACGTGCCTGAAACCTATGTTTTTTTCAGTGAATTTCAATGGTTTTTAAATGCTAATTTCTAACTATAACGTGCCTGAAACCTATGGTTTTTCAGTGAATTTCAATGGTTTTTAAATGCTAATTTCTAACTATGCCTACAAAGTTAGGACATGTGAAGAAAGAGGAAGAAAAGCGCAGCAAGAAGCAAGACAAATGCAGAAAGAGGCAACAGAAGTCCAGAAAGACGAAGAAAAGTGCAGGAAGAAGCAAGAGATGTGCAGAAAGAACCAACAGAGGAGCAGAAAGTCCTCCTGTGTCCCCAACTTTTAGTGACGGGTACTGGTGGTAACTGACTCTGACTAACCAGGACCGGAGCCAGTGCTATGCTAAAAGACACTTAGAATACAGTGAAAACACCTACATACACTAGGGAACACTATGCGTTGGGGTACCCCTGTACTGAGCATGACCTCCTCTGTATTTGCCATGAGTTAGTGCCTGGGTCATTGCATGAGTACATGGGTAGTGACTGGATGATTAGAGTGCTGCAAGGACAGTGCATGGTGATTTTATAACTGCTTGGGTTTTGGCGGAGTGATTGGATAAGTACATGATTCTGGATGGGTGATTGGAGGAGTGCATGGGTAGTGACAGAGGGATTTCTGGAGTGCATGGGTACAACCTGGGTAATTGGAGGAGTGAATCAGTACTGTGTAGGTGGTTAGAGGTCTGCATGGGTAGTGCACAGGGGATTGCAGCAGTGCATGTGTTAGTGCCTGGGTCACTCCATGAGTACATGGGTACTGACTGGAAGATTAGAGTACTGCAAGGAGAGTGCATGGTGAATTTATAAGTGCCTGGGTTTTGGCGGAGTGATTGGATAAGTACATGGTGCTCGCTGGGTGATTGGAGGAGTGCATGGGTAGTGACAGGGCAATGGCTGGACTGCATGGGTACTGCTAAGGGTATTGTAGGAGTGCATGAGTTAGTGCATGGGTCATTGCATGAGTGCATGGGTAGTGACTGGATGATTAGAGTGCTGCAAGGAGAGTGCATGGTGAATTTATAAGTGCTTGGGTGTTGGTGGAGTGATTGCATAAGTGCACACATGTCACATCAGGCCCGCCCCCTCCCTTCACCACTGTGCAAACGTGCCCCCTGGCAGGTTTTAATTTGGGGTATTAATTCCCCTTGAATCCTGAGGGTCCCTGGGGGCCAACTAGTCCACCATGTACCTCCAGTAAGCGCCACAGAGCTGCGTTGCAGAGAGGTGGTCCGAGGTCACGCCCCTTTTTACACCTCTCTGCAACGCAACTCTGTGGTGCTTACTGGATGTACCTGGTGGGCTAGGTGGCCCCCAGAGACCCTTAGGATTCAAGGGGACTTAATTCCCCAACTTAAAACGCGCCACAGGGCGCATTTTCACACTTGGCACATCAGGCCACGCCCCCTCCCTGCACCACTGTGCAAACGCACCTCCTGGTGCGTTGTAAATTGGGGGATTAAGTACCCTTCAATCCTGAGGGTACCTGGGGGCCAACTAGCCCACCAGGTACCTCCAGTAGCGCCAAGAGCTACGTTGCAGAGAGTGTAAAAGGGCGTGGCCTCTGAACACCTCTCTGCAACGCAGCTCCCTGACGCATACTGGAGGTACCTGGTGGGTTAGTTGGCCCCCAGGGACCCTCAGGTTTCATGGGGACTTAATCCCCCAACTTAAAATGGGCCACTGGGTGCTTTTGCACAATGGTGCATGGAGGGGGCGGGGCCTGATGTGACAAGTGTGCAAATGCGCCCTGTGACGCATTTTAAGTTAGGGGATTAAGTCCCCTTAAATCCTGAGGGTCCCTGGGGGCCAACTAGCCCACCAGGTACCTCCAGTATGCGCCAGGGAGCTGCGTTGCAGAGAGGTGTTCAGAGGCCACGCCCCTTTTTACACCTCTCTGCAACACAGCTCTTTGGTGCTTACTGGAGGTACCTGGTGGGATAGTTGGCCCTAAATTCCTAAATTTAAGCAAGTTAGGTGGGGAGGGAGAAGCTTCCTTCTACAGGCAGCTAAGACTTGGAACCTTCTCCCTGTTACAATTAAAAACAGCTCATCGCTACTTTCATTTAGGAAGGAGGTGAAAACATGGTTGTTTACTTTGTAGTTGGTATCATTCTT